>OZ057412.1:68806385-71745763 GCA_964056705.1 Troilus luridus | reverse complement strand
AATACATCAAGTAAATAGGTTATGTGATACATAATGACATGAGTAAATGCCAAGTAGAAAAACTACCCACTGGTAGTACTCAAATCACTAGTTCAACTAAGAAGGTCACGTGGCCATCTTCTTTTCAGACGCCTCGGAGGATTATCGGGAATTTAAGAAGAAGCTAGGTTTGAAACTAGAGGGTTTGAGTGGGAATGAAGTTTGTAATGAAAGGATAGATACCGGGTTCGGGCCAAATCAGCAACAAATGGGAAATTAAGGTCGTTATGGATGACTTTATTCTTAACAAAATAAGGAGCGTTGAGGATTTTACGAAGGATTTTGGATTGCAAGGATTGGATACGAGAGGAATTCGACGGCTTAGTGGAGCCCCAAAGCTCTACTACGTAAGTCCAAATAGGTCGTATGATGGTCATGTAGATGAGTCTTTTGTAGTTAATTGGGAGGTTAGAGCGTTTGTCTAGTAAGTGTTGAAGTAGCCTGAAACGTCGAGCGGTTACTTGTCTTTTCAGTCTAGTATGAGGATTAATCGTTTGTCGAGATGCAACCCCAAGTATTGGATCTGTTCTACAGCCACCAGTGGGATATTATTAAATGATACTGAAGGGCAGGAAGTCATTGGTTTACGACGTAAGGTAAAATTGATTTGATGTGATTTAATTTGATTAATTTATTTTAATTCTCCAGTTTTGACACAAATCTTCAAGATGAGTGATATGGGATTGGAGGCTTTGGGATGCAATAACTGGATTGGTGTTGACTGATAATACACATGTATCATCAGCATACGTGGTAAGGATAGTATTAGGTTGAGTTGGGATGTTTATTTAGCTATCACGGACAAATGTATTAATCTATTGCCATTTTCAAGGAAACAAAACATAGCATCCTAGAACCTTGAGAACACTAGCAAAATAAAATGCAACATCTTCATAATAACGGTAATGATATTGTTATTATTCTATCACTTGTCAATTCAATGGAGTAATTTTAATGCCTTGAGAGGATTCCTGTTTTGGACGTCATCCATTGTGACTCAACAACTTTTTTATGGTGTGCAGTACATTAGGGTAAATGTGAATTTTATTCCGATTAAAATGCAAAAGTTTTTGCTTGGTATGTGTTCCATGATAACAGTTTCTTCACAACCGAAGCTTCCTAGTTTCAGGTTATTTATTAAGAGCCTGTTTTTAGGTTTTCTGGTCCCAAACATTGAAAAATCTGTATCTAAGACCATAAGTCACTGTTAGATCACCCTTGATATTATCACCACATTATCCCAATGTTACCAATCGTTCAAGCATTAAATAAAGTAAAAATTGTCTGATTAGTTAATCCTATGTTCAAAAATAAATTAAAATTTGCCTCTAAAGAAAAAAAATTAATATTATGAGCCATTCGTATTAGCAGCAGACATATCCCATTTGCTAAATAAGGGTTGGTTTACGGTTTCATACGGTTACCGTTGGTAGCCGATTTCTCTTTCCACTGCAACATGAAATTTACAACATTAAATACAGATATAATTTCAAATATCAACCCATACCTTTCGTATGAATTAAGCCTTTTGACATTTAATACCTTTGAGTAATAATAATTAGTCTAATTACTCATTATTATATGACTCTTTTAAATTTTAAAAGGTATTTCTTATTAGATATAATCTATTTCAAGCTCGCATGAAGGTACAAGAACTCCCACATTGTAGTACTCATTACACACAAAGATTTATTGCCTTTAATTTAGCGCAATTCATTATTCATCGATGAAAAAAACTAAAGTGTCGAGGCACTACTTTTGAATCAATTCCTATGAAGAACATTTACTTTCACCAGAAAGCCAAATATTTCTTCTTAGAAATATAAAATAATATAAGAAAACGTAGTATCGTTTTAAGATTCACAGAACCCTCACAAGACTATCTCTCTAAGCTCCCAATTAATTACAAAAGACACATATATGACTATTGGAAGATCTATTTGGACAAACGGAGTTGAGCTTTGAGCCTCCACTAATTCATCCAATTCCTCTCATATCCAATACATACAATCCAAAATCCTGCGTAAAGTTCTTGATCCTACTTACTTTTTACTAATAAAGTCATTAATAATGACTTCAATATCCCATTTGTTACTTATATGACCCGAAACCGAAATCAAGCCTTTCATGAAAGTTTTTATTCTCACTCAAACCATCTAGTTTCAAATCTAGCTATTTTTTCAGTTCCCAATAATTCTCCAAGGAGTCTGAAAATATGACAGCCGCTTTACGTTCTAAGTTGAATTTGTTATTAGGCGCGTCCCAACCGACCGAGCACGGCAGGAATTGGCTCGCGAGGCAGACTCACGAGCCTATTCCTCGGCCGGTGTGTACCCGGTTCGGGGTGCCTCGGGCACACGTTGCCCCGGCCGAGCGCCGCTCGACCCCGAGCCTTAAATTGGCTTGGTATGGACGGACGTAATGACGCTCGCGAGCCAGTGAATTAAAAATGGATTAAGCAGACTGTGTTCGCTTCATACAACTTTACGGAAGTTTTAAAATGTTGTGGGATTCAAATGATCCAGATCATTTAAATACTCGTAGATTGTTTTGATACTCTAAAAAGATATTGAAAGCTAATATAGGAGTCTCTTGTTGCCAAGAATCTCAATGTTTTAAGCAGTCTTTCTGATACAGTTATTGACTCACTGTAACTAGTGTCACATTTTGTATTTTCAAAGCCACTAAGGAGCACAGATATTCAATGTATCCCGAAGACATGCGTGTAAAAATTGAAAATGGCAAGGATCTATGTACTACATATTCTTTACTTAATATATATATATATATATATATATATATATATATATATATATATATATATATATATATATATATATATTATGAATATCGAGACAACAGTAATACCAGACTCATAAAAATTAATCTAAATCAGAATAAAGTGAACTGAATATAATAATGTATTGTACTAATATATGATAGCCAGAAGCGAAATAGTTAATTATATAAAATAAACAAATAAATATAAAATAAACATCTCAGTGCGTCGAGTCGAACAAATACGTAATCGAACCTTTATCATTTAAAGTTTAAAAAGTATATTATAACTATTAACAAATTCTTTTAACTAATTGATCATGTGGGTAATGAATAAATTATTTTTCATTAGCCCGATTCTATTCTGTTATCTGGCTTTTGTTAAGTTATCGTCAATACCTTCCATAGTTCCATATCTCTCCAGTCATCACTTCTAAGACCCCACGGTGACAATTTTTCCTCGAATTGTTCACAAAATTATATTTATTCATTTTGTCCTACATTCATTCATATAAGACTATTTGAATTATATTTTACTATAGTATTATTCTAACTGTATACCTGTTAAAATTATTAACATTTTAAAAATTCCATTATCTAGGTAGGAGAGAAGTAGGTGAGAATCGAGAGGCTTGAATTGTTCATGTGAACCCCACTCGTTCTGTCCCTTGTATTTGCTTTAGAAGGATTTTCTAAGTAGCCATTAAAAAAACAGGTGCGTTGAACGGTTTCAATATTCAAAAGCATTTTAAATATCAGCGCTGACTGTTTTTATCTTGGTAAACCTTTATTATTACAACCCATGAAGGATCTTGAGTTCAATACGTGGTATGGACTGTACATTTTCTAAGAAAATGCTTGTGCAAGAAGGTGAGTAGTCCAGGAACACACTCAGCCACCAGGTTTTTCCCAAGACAGGCTTGCAGATCCTACAGCGTCCACATATGGCAGATTAAATATTTTTTCTGTCACAGACGGATTTGAAACCGAGATTCTCAGCATAGCTACTCAGCGGTCTACATACTGACCTTTTATCTTATGAAACAATAACAAATATTGCAGGCAAGGAAACAAAGCAGGCATAGAACCACTAAATTTTCTTAATGTCCTAATATACTCTGACGAAGGCAAGAAGCACAAGTAATCGTTCAGAATAACTCTGTGATTAAAAACCTTTTTTAGGACGCATCCAGAGTGGGATGGTCGTAAATTTAGGTCCATGACGGTCGGAAAACGAGTTCTAGAACGGTATTTTGGAACTTTTTTTTGGATACGGATTTAATTGGATCTGTGACTTAATTTGTAGTTTTTATAACTTCCACCTAAGAAGAGAAAATATAAATATGTATAGTCAAATATAATTAAATTCTAGTCAGATTTTGAGCCTAATTTTACGATTTTATTCTTCCTGGAACAGAACTTTAATATTACTTCATCTATATACCTTATAAATGAAATAATATTAAATTTTTGCCAACATTGACAAGACATCAAATATTATAGTACTCATTATATAATAGTATACATAATAGTACTCATAGTATCATCTAAAAAGCAGTTACAATTACAAAAAACTATATAAAGTTACAGTCGAAACATTAAATTTAATGGCCATTTAGTACCGTTGAGCGTGGATTGTCCGAATTGATGTAGTCACTGGGTGTGGTTCACATAATCGAAAATCACATAAACGAGAAAAAATGCCAAACAATAACAACGTTTGTATATAAAAAAAAATAATTATTTTTTGTGCAGTATGCAAGTTATACAAACATTAATAAAATTATGTACATACATAGCAAGATTTATGAAGGTTGTGATACAAAGTTGTAATGCTAGTTTCGCCAATTCAGTCATCATCATCATCACTCTCGAAGAACAAAAGAAATATCGCAGCACATGTCTCCAAACAGTCGCATCAAATGAGACCGCAACCTCACTCAAAGACGTTCAACAACTCAGGTTTTCACCAAATATTTTAGAAACTTAAGACTTTCCTATATTTATATACCTAGAGGATAAAATTAATAATTTTAAATGTGTGAATTTTCTAGTTTAAATGCTAAAATTTAAAAGTATTACCTTTTATTTTCTACAGAACATTGTTGTAAGCCAAGTAATGCCTTTATCCATTCAATTTATATCCTGATCTCCTACTGGTCTGAGGCATATATTATGGCTCTTAGAATAAAGGCTAGCCTTGCTGTGTGGGTCATAGGGCGATCCTTTGATGTGAAATAATTTAGCATGACTAGATCAATGGCTGGGCAAGGCGAGTTATCTGCAAAGCTAAATCCGGCGGAGCTCTCTCTACTATTCACTAAGATGTTCTTTTACAATGTTTCTGACCTGGTAAACATATGATTCAATGACATATTTCAGCTCTCAATGCTTTTTAACTATTTATTAGAAAGTTGATATATTTAAGAAAATAACTTTAAATGTAATTAAAAATTTAACTTTAAATAAAATTATAATTAGTTCCAAAAATAAAAATACTACAGGAAAAACATGGGAATTTCGAATTTTGAAGTGAAAACTTCTTTAGCCGCCTTTAGCTCTGCTATGCTCTGCGACAGAAACATGCTCCAGACTGGCATGAGTTATACACTTTATTTTATTATTTCATACTTCAGTATATAGGTTAGAACTCCATCAATATAAGAATAATTACATTTATCTAAAATATCGTATCTATTTATCTAAATAGTTTAGTACTTAAAACACCAACAAATGGTTGAACTTTTCGTTCACCCTATAAGATTTTATTCGTAATAGTTAAATGTCTTGTTTTATGAAATGATTGAAACTACAAATGGCAACACCTAGCGGCCTGTGCATGAGTTTGTCGAAAACCGGATTTGAGGGGTGCAATAAGTTTGAACTGTTAGAAAAAAAATTGATATTTGTGATTTGAATATTCTTTCAAGAAGAATGTTGGAGATTTAGCAATTGTTTATACCTTGGGATGGTCTGATTTATCCCAAGAAGTGGAGAATACTGTGTTTTACAATGGAAAAATATATTTGAAGAGAACTGGTAGCATTTCCGAGAGGTATTATCTTAGCACTTTGACGGGAGTCCTAACAATGCTTGAAGAGTTGGAGGTGAGTTTAATTAAAAAGGGAGCTAAAATAAGTTCAGCTGGTGAGATGTTGGAGTAATAAAAATAATTGGAGTTAAATGATAGTATTAATGAAAAATCTGTGGAAGAAATCTGGTGTGAAGTATTAAAGTAAGTAGTGGAAAATACGAATTTTTCAGAGGATGAAACTAGAAAGACTACCGTAAGTAGGGGATTTACAGTGAGAGAGTTTGCGTAAGAGTTGCCATTTACATTTGGGATTGGGAGCAGTAGAACGGGCTTTGTGGAAGTAGTTGGATTTAGCCTGCCTCATTGTTGGCTGTGTTAAATAGCGGAGAACCATAAGCGCTTGTTAGTCATCAGTTAATTGCTCCAATCACTTACACTATGAGTCTTTCTCCACTCTTCGTTACCTTTGAGCTACTGCTTCTCAATGGTAGAAATAATTATTAGTTCTATTATTATTATTCGTTTAATTATTATTATTAATATAATTTCCGGAATTAATTTTTCAACGAAGAAACATATTTCTCCTTATTTCATTATCGAATTCCACCTTACCAAACATTTATGCTTTTTATATCAAGACTGATAATGTGAGGTTTAATTATCCCCCCAAAAAAATTAAAAGGATCATAGATCAAAAAGTTTGAAAATTTGGTAAAGCCCTATCAGACTGGTTCAACGGAGAAAAAAAGCAATCTAACTTTATATTCACATAATTAGTGATGAAATGTATGCTTCTCTAAAATGGAAATAATAGGGGCAATCAATACCTTTCCTTGCACTTTAACTAGACCTCGTTTAAACAAAGTGTAATAACATTTTTTTTTTTAAATTTATTTATTGATATTTACAACTGTATTACAATAATACATCAAGTAAATAGGCTATGTGATACATAATGACATGAGTTAATGGCAAGTAGAGAAACTACCCTCTGGTAGTACTCAAATTACTAGTTCAACAAAGAAGGTCACGTGGCCATCTTCTTTTCAGACGCCTCGGATGATTATCGGGAATCGTAGAGGAAGCTAGGTTTGAAACTAGAGGGTTTGAGTGGAAATGAAGTTTGTTATGAAAGGATAGATACCGGGTTCGGGCCAAATCAGCAACAAATGGGACATTAAGGTCGTTATGGATGACTTTATTCTTAACAAAATAAGGAGCGTTGAGGATTTTACGAAGGATTTTGGATTGTAGGGATTGGATACGAGAGGAATTCGATGGCTTAGTGGAGCCCCAAAGCTCTACTCCGTAAGTCCAAATAGGTCGTATGATGGTCATGTAGATGATTTGTAGTTAATTGGGAGGTTAGAGCGTTTGTCTAGTAAGTGTTGAAGTAGCCTGAAACGTCGAGAGGTTACTTGTCTTTTCAGTCTAGTATGAGGATTAATCGTTTGTCGAGATGCAACCCCAAGTATTGGATCTGTTCTACAGCCACCAGTGGGATATTATTAAATGATACTGAAGGGCAGGAAGTCATTGGTTTACGACGTAAGGTAAAAGTGATTTGATGCAATTTTTGAGAATCTATCTCAACTCCCCAGCACCGACACCACTCAATCCCCAAGATATGGGACTGGAGGCCCCGGGGACGCAACAACTGGACCGGTGCCTACCGACAACACACATGCATCATCAGCACACGCGGCAAGGACAGCACCAGGACGAGTTGGGATGCCAGCTGCACAAACTGCACAAAGGACCGGGCCGGGAGAAGAGGGAAGAAAGGACACTACCATGGTTCACCTGGAAAGCTCTATTTGCGAGACAACAAAAAAATTGAAGTGGAAATTCAAGACTTTGGAATAACTGTTAAATTATTTTTTAAATTTGTATTTGTATTTAAATAGTATTTATTTTTATTTTTAGTATTATTATCATCGTTGTGTTTAACAATCTTTGATCACTTGTACTTTGAATCATTTCATAAAACAAGACATTTAACTACGACAAATAAAATATTTTTGAGGAAAAGAAAAGTACAACTAATTATTAATGTTTTACGTTATTAATAATATAAATTGCACAACTATTAAAAGACCTTTTAGTATCAATGGAGTTTTAACCTTTCGACTAAAGTTAATGAAAACAAATTGTCACTGTACCCATGATACTTCCATACCTAACTATACTTTCCTCCATCTGAGATATTGATAATTCAAATTGGTAATTTGACCATCCGTGGAAATTTTGATTATTAGTTAATTTCCTATTTTTAAACAATAAATGGATCGCTTATTAGGCTTCTGAGTGTTTCTATTTCATTTTTCACAGCGGTATCAGGCCCTTTTTTTTATTATGAATCATACACCATAGATTTCGCTTACTTGATAGATCTAGTATTGCGGAAGGTTAGCTTTTTAGCTTACATCTAAAATATTCAAGTCAAGCTGAACTACCCAGGCTAGTTAGAACATTGCCTGGGGAAATGCCGTCTTCAGGGTGCTCATAGGGCAATAGAGCCAGAAATAATCCCGGCTGTTTCCTAATTCCGATCGTGGAAGGCCATAATTAGCAGGGGAGGCCTAATTAGAAGAGCTCGGATGTTGGCCGCGGCCAGGGCTTAATACATTTTGGATGAAAGTTGGAGCGGGTTGGATCGCGCGGATATTAAAAGTCAGTAAAGTTAAGTTCGCCTTAAATAGTGGCTCATTAGCTGCTCCTCCAAGGTCCTCCGCCTAACATTTTCTCATATTAAATCTTTTCCTCTCATTTCTTATTCATTCTTCTGTACTGATTCCTTGGAAGTTTCTTTTTAGTGGAGAAGAGTTATTTTAATGTCTGTTAAGGATTATGCTTCAGTATGTAATTAGAATGAGGGAGGCAAGATCCAGTGGTGGATTGTAGCGGTTAGGATGAATGTATGTAACTAAAATGTAGTTTTGTTGTTTTAAAGTATATTTTTAGCACTTGTATCATCATTGATTGCGCCCCATGACCATTTCATACCATTACTATAATATAATTAAGTCGAAGATTGTTCCATTAAAATGTCATGAATAAAACTTGTGTTTCCCTTATTTTTAGAAGTACGTATGTACTAAATCCTTAAAAAAATACGGATCCTGATTCATTTCATCAAACACTCACGCCAAGAACATAACTGTTGAACCTATATATAAAAAACAAAATAAGGACATCTTAATGTCATTCAACTTAACATCAATCCAGTATAATTATTTGTCATGTATCCCTTTGCTTTATGTGAAAATGTTATTTAATACAGTTAATGATATAAAAAAACTTCTTTAAACGTATCTCTACAATACATGGGTTTAGTACATGGTAGAGACTTTAATGTTTCTGTGCTAACGGTTGTGCAGGGAAGTGAACTGGCAAGGTGATGAGATTGCATGGAACCTGCGCAGTACCAGAAGGGTTTTTAGATCTCACAGGGACAATCTATACCAGTTATCAGATGTGATATTACTCTCCTGTAATACTCTACCCGTTGAGCTTGAGTAAGTCCTCAACGGGAATTCTAGGTCTTTTTATAAAAGTTTTCTCAAGTAACTATGTCGTACACTGGTACAGTATACGTATTATTTCAGGTAATAACTATTTGTTTTTCTCTCTACAAACCAGTTCATAAATGGGAAATATAATTACTCAAGGTTTATTTTAATACCATTTTTCAAATCAGAGGAAAACAAAACACATTTCTTAATACCGAAAAAACATCCAATAATGCCAATAGGTAGTTCGGTTTTAAACATTTTAGTAGAACACAATTTCTACTTGCAGTACCCACAGAGTTATTACTGTTAACATTTCATTTGATAAACGCGTTTCAAATATTGTCAACACGTTCTGGTTTTGTTGGTTCGCTTTAGAATATCAGGCGCAATCGAAGACTTGCCAGAAGTTATCATAATAAGTTATCACTTATAGATAACTTGCCAAGTTTTACAAGTCATTTATCAGTGTTTTTGGCTTTTACGTTTCCATTAAATTTAAAGCATTGTTAGACATGTTTAATATAATTTCTATATAGATTTTTATTTTTATTGGATAATGTACGAGTATAATTTCTTTGTATAATTTTATTTGATTTGTTTGTCTAATGACTGAACAAGATGAATTTTGATTTATTTATCACAATCAATCAGTAAGCAATATATATTAACTCTAAAGAAGAATCATTAATTCAATTTACTAAGGCCTTTTTCCTAATTGTATTTTTATATGAATTTTTTTTATTTGTTAATGACTTTTTGTTTCGTTTAATAAGTTTTCAAACAGTTGGATGTTTAAACTGAGAGTGCTTCTTGTTAAACCGATAATATATAGAATAACAAACACACACACACAGACTCACACACAGACACACATACACACACAAGTATATTTATATATACGAATATATATGTGCCTTATATCATACTGCTTTTAACCTCATGGAGCTATAACTCTTTCTTTCCTCTCCGAGTTGTTAAGTAAGCCGACTGTGAAGTGTAACAGTGTAGGCAGTAAAACGGAAAATTAATAGCTGCTTCTTCGAAGAAAAATGAAAGAGTAATGGAGAAGAAAAATGGAAAATTCGCTTATCGTAAAAGAACAGTTGCAATTTTGATAAGGGTTTTATCACTAAAGGAGCCTTATAGATGAGAAGCTATTAAAGGTTGTAATGTCATTCAAGTCACGCAGCTCGGGGTAGTCCTTAGAATAATGGCGAAAGGGGTGAATTACGAAGGGTGGTGAGGCTAAAACAATAATTTTGTTTTATAAGGGCTCCTCACAGATTTATCATCCCTTCCTCTTGCTCCTATTTTCCCATCGGGTTATATAATCACGTTGTCTCGAGTGTCATTACCGGAAGATTGTTTGTTAAATCATTCTCAGGGATTCTGAGCCGAGTTTAATGAAAAATTAAATGGAATATTGAAAATGGTATATTAAACCTTCTTTGGTATAAACTTGTTTGGAAAGGATGGTGCCCCTCCTTCCAAAGAGTTTAGTTTAAAAAAACAAAAAATTAATCTATAGTTCTCAGCGATATCGTCCGGTTTGGAAGTTAATGAATAATACATTTAAACCAACCTTAAATAATAAAGCATAACACATGTTAGGTAATAATCATTGGAAATAGGTATATTTCCAAGTTGGATATTATATACATGTTTATATGAATGAATGAATGAATAAAGCCTTTTATAACAAAAAATAACAGGATTTACTGATTATAATGCTTTTTACTTCAGATGCTATTTACAATATTTACAATTTTATATAATATTAGCTTTTGCTCACGGCTTCGCTCCCGTGGAATTTGGCCTGTCACATAAAGTTTCGTTACAGATAATTTTAAATATTATTATTATAGGCGTTCCAACATGGGTTGCCTCAACCTGTCAGAGCAGAGCTCCACACCTCTCGATCCACCCAATCATCTTCCTGGAACCCCAACCGGCCATCTCTTCCTGGACTCCCTCCATCCACCAGCTTCTGGGGCGTCCGCGTCCTCTCCTCCCTGGTGGAACCCAATCCAGCACTCGGTTCGGCCAACATTCAAATGCCATTCTCTTCATATGGCCGTACAATCTTAGGCGGTTTGTACCGATTCTTTCATTTGTTGATGTATTCACATCCATCCTCTGTCGAATCTCTTCGTTTCTTAGTCTATCTAGCCTGGTGACACGGAGACACCTCCTCCAGAAATCCATTTCAACCGCCTGCACCTTTGAGTACAGACGGGAGCTCATAGTCCAGGTTTCCGAAGAATAAGTCAGGATAGATTCGACAATGGTTGTAAAAATACGGCGTTTATTTTCTTTAGACATCTCTGTGTTCCATAGGACCGGATGCAGCATTCTAGTAGCTTTTCGGGCTTGCTCCACTTTTTTCCTGACGTCATACTCCGACGACCCGGTAGTATCCTAATAAGATCCCAGGTACTTAAATATATTTACTTTCTTACAGGCCTCCCTGTCCACCAGAAGCGCATTTGTATCAGAATCTCCAACGGCCATATACTCGGTCTTCTCGAAGTTAATTTTTAAGCCCACCGTTTCGTAGCAGATCTTTAGGGTATACACCATCATTTCAAGGTAGACCTTCCGCCTCGCAAACACGACCTGGTCGTCAGCGAAGAATAAGGATAGTAGCTGTTCACCATCAATGAACGGCCCAACATCTCCACATTGCTTGTACCAAGGTTTCACTGCCTCGTGAAGGTATATCTTGAAGAGAGTGGGTGACATGCTACACCCCTGCTTCAATCCTTTAGTACCATGAAAAGGGTCCGAAAGGTGGTTACTGCATTTAATCTGATATAAGTCGTTGGTGTATAGGTGTCTCACCGCCTTTATCAGAGCCCTATTAATGCCTGCTTCTTCAAGTGCTATCCATAACCTCTCTCTAGGCACATTGTGATAAGCTTGTTCCAGGTCTATAAAGGCCATGTGGAGTTCCTGTTTCATTTCCTAGGACTTTTCAATATGTTGACGTACAACAAAAATATTGTCCGTACATGACCGTCCAGCCGTGAACCCCGCTTGTTCCTGAAGGGTAGAGTACGCTTTTTCTAACTTGTCCCGGAGTAGCCTACCAATAATCCTGGCAATCGAACTATGAACGCAGATCCCGCGATAATTCCGGCAAACTTTTCTGTCACCCTTC
The DNA here is from genome assembly GCA_964056705.1 of Troilus luridus. Classification (NCBI taxonomy): domain Eukaryota; kingdom Metazoa; phylum Arthropoda; class Insecta; order Hemiptera; family Pentatomidae; genus Troilus; species Troilus luridus. The sequence goes on along the minus strand of OZ057412.1, from coordinate 71,733,237 downwards.
TTATATATTGATGATATGTAGCCAGCCATCCGGGATATCACTCCCCCTGAACACAAGGTTGATCACCTTCGGCAAAAGGGTTACTAGTTTCGCGCTACCAGCTTTCAGGAGCTCCATGGCAATTCCGCCCGGGCCCGGAGAAGTGCCAGTCTTCGCCTTTGATAGGGCCCGCTGAACATCACTCTCCTCCTCCAACCTCCATTTGTAGAGAGTCCTTATACTTACATCGCCCAGAAGCTGCAACTTGTATTTCTGCGTGTCCAAAATACGTGTGTTCCGTTTCTCCGGGCTATTTCTAGACATCCTCCAGGGGAAAAGAATCTTGGCTCTCAGCATGTAGTGGTCACTACCACACTCCCATCTCCTGAAAACCCTCACGTCTTCGACCTTGATGAGCATTCTTGCCTAGTAATGCAGTAATCTAACATAGAGGACTGGAATCCTGGTTTGCTCCACGTTCTTTGATGGATCTGTTTATGTTGGAAGAAAGTGTTTTGAATTTTAAGATCGAATGACTCACAGATGTCTATGAGCCTCCGACCATTGTCTGTTACAACTTCCTCACCAAATCGTCCGATCACCCGACTGCCAACTTCCCGTCCCACTCTCGCATTAAAATCGCCTGCAAGGATGATTTCTGCATTGGGCTGCAAAGCTCCTTTCAAGGTCTCTTCAAATGCATCTTTACTCGCATGAGGCTCGTGGTTTCCGGGCGCATACACCCCTATGATCACAACGCACCTTCCCCAGAGATTAAGATCCACTCTAATCAACCTTTCGGAAATTTCCTCGGAATGTGTGATCCTGCTTTCAAACTTTTTCTTTACCATTATAGAAACCCCGGCTCAGGCTCTTTCCTCTTTTGGTACACCACTCCACAGGTGTACGTATTCTCCATCCATTCTTACCCTTTTCGTTTAAGCTTTGTCTCAGTTAGCACAATTAAGTCCAGCTGAGAAGCAGAAATCTCTCTTTGTACCTCATCTTTCTTATTTGATAAGCTATGTACAATCCATGCTCCAAAATGAAAGGTCCGTGTCCGTTTCCAAAGTCTTTTTCCGTGTAATCCATTTGAATCCGAGGCTCTCTGTTGACTGTTTTTAGCAAAGTAGATTTTACATCGTTGAGCAGCTAACCCTAGCGAAAACCCCCAACCTGGAGGACCAGGGTTTTTGTTCCCTTAGACAGACTGCCATCACTTGGTTTACGGGTTCTATCCACCCGGGTTTTTCATCAGAGTTGTCCTTCTCCTAGTCAGAGTCCCGCACTAGGGGGCAGCGCTTATTTAGTGGCGGCGCTCCTCGCCACGTCACCGAAGTCGTCTCAGGACCCGCTGGGGTATTTAACGAACATGGTCGCGCCACGAACCATGTCCCACGCTCTAGACTAGGCCGCTCATGATCCGAGGCTGGTATTCATCATATTTCGAGCTATCCTGTCATCGAAAAACAGGACATTGCGCTATCAGCCATTGCGACCCGCCTGTTACCTAGAGCTACACGTTCCCTATAAGAGGGCAGGTCATTTTAAATAAATGATTTAAATGATTTATTTATTTATTAAATTATTAAATAAATGATTTAATTTTTTTAAACTATAATTTACTCGTACATCCGAAATTTCAGATGTCTAACTTCAAAACTGACGGACTCCATACAATTTTTGAACCCCTATAATATTAAGAGGGAAACCCTTGGGGGTGGAATTGTCCAAATCCCTTTCTTAATGCTCATTTAAGCTATTCAAAGAACTTATCTGCGAATTTCAAGATGCTGAGCTCAGTGGTTTCTGCTGTGCGTTGACCACAGGGTGTAGATAAAAACTGTAACCTGATTGTGATAGTCAATCAGGTTACAGTTTTATATAAACTTCGCTTGTGTGGTGGGTCGATAAAAAGTAGCATATGTCCTTCCCCAGTCTTGAGATTATCCATATCAAATTTCATAACAGACGGATCAGCACAGGCGTGAACCATACATTGACACTGATTAACAAACGGGACGGACAGAACTTAACCGTTGTTCGTGTCAGCAAAGGATTAGTGTGTAATGTTATTGAATTTATTGAAAAGGATTACTTAGTACAACGGTTTCACTTGTCGTACGGCAGCAGTGAAACTCCAACTTTCAGGTCTCTACGATCAGCGGTTTAGGCTGTGCGTTGATCCCTCAGTCAGTCATTCAGGACAAAGCATTTTATATGTATAGATTATGAACTTTTTTTTCTGTTAATTTATGTAGGCCATCCCCTTAAAGAGTGATGGTCTAACTTCCCTGGAGACCAATTCTTACTGGGAAGTGGGGTTCGTTGTTTCTCTCCACAATTCCTTTCATGCTTCCTTGTCTCTGGATGTCCTCATCCAGTTTGGGCCTGCAATGGTTCTTATGTAGTCACTCCATCGCCTTTTTTGCCTTCCAAGGAATTTTCTTTTCAAGTCATAAGGAGTCCATTCTGTTGTCGATATGGAGTCCATTCCATCCGTAATTCTAGCCAGATGGCCAGCCCATCTCCACATAATTTCTTTTACAAGAAGATTTATGTTTTTGAAGCCTGTTCGTCTCTTTATGTCTATGATTTTGATGTGGTCCTTTTTCATAATGTCTAGCACACTCCTTTCAATAGAGTTTTGTCAGAATAATAATTTCTTTGTTAGAGACCATGTTTGACAACCATAGTATACACATTGCATTATGCTACTTTCAAAAATAATCTTTTTGCTTGTAATTTCAAAGTTTTCTTTCATAGTAGGCTTGAGGGTCCAATATTTTTGCCATTCCAAAGTAGTTCTCCTCTGGATCTCTTTTGACGTCCTTTCAGAGAAAGAAATGAGTTGACCTAAATAAATATACTCTTCTACATAAATTAATACTGTATTGCTCCAACTGATTTCAGTTTTTTACTGTTCGTCATCATAACTGTCTTGTCGTATTAGGGCCAGGTCTACCTCTATGCAGTATGTTTCCAATTTCCTCAACATCATGGTTATTTCATCAGCTTTATCAGAAATCATAATTACGTCATCAGCGTCCTTTAGGTTATTTAATATAGATCCATTTATGCATAGACCCAAATTGTCGATTTCTGCCTATCGAAATATCCTTTCCAGCAATGGTGTAAAGAGTATGGGTGAAAGAGGATCTCCTTGCCTAACTCCCTTGTCTATTTTAAATTTCTGGGCTTTATTTTCAGTTTCAATGAAAGCTGTGTTATCCTTGTAGAGCTCTTTGATAATTCTGATGTACTTGTGTTCAATTCCCATACCATCCACCGCCTTCAAGATGTTACTGTGGTAGACACTGTCGAATGCTTTCCGGAAATCAATGAAACAAAAGTAGACCGGGATATTATATTATTTAGCCTTTTCGACAAGCTGATTCACCACCTGTAGGTTATCAGCAATTGAGAAGCCTCTCCTAAAGCCTGCTTGTTCGCTTGACATTGAAGTTGTTATGTAAGGGGCTATTCGTCTAGTAATGATGTTAGTTAAAACTTTTGCAGTGGTTGGACAGAGCGAGATTGGTCTGTAATTTTCTATGTTGTTTTTATTGCCTTTTTTATGCAAAAGAAATATTTTAGCTGTTTTCCATTGTTTCGGGACTGTTTCTTCCTCCAGGATGGAATTGAACAATTTAAGTAACTCTTCAAATACTACTGAACCGCCTGCTGGGAGGGTGTCATTTCTTATATTGTCAGGTCCATCCGCTTTATTTATCTTGAAAACCTTGATGACTCTTTCTACTTCTGATAGTGGTATTTCAGGGACTTTTTCTTCTAACTGAAAGATCAAAGAATGATAACATGTTTATATATTTTTTTATAAACATACATGTTTATATCTAAATAGCTTAAATATTATTATTGTTATTTATTTGCCACATTTCAAGTGATAATACAAAAAAAAAATCATATTTAAACTATACATCAATACAATCTTGCAGTCTCTTAACGACGTTCTTGAAGACAATTTTAAATTTATTTATATTTATTTTTCATAATAATTTCATTTAGTTACCAAAAAAATATTTAATCTCCTTCAAATAATATTAAAGCAGAAACTATTAATTGTTGTGATGAGTGATAATAAATTACTTCAAATTAACAAATTTTAAGATATTTAAGAATAGGATTAAGTTCTCTCAGACCATTTCAGTGATGACATGAAACTATAATTACAAATAGAACAAATTTGATTAAATATTAGCTTTTGAATGAGTGTAGGAAAATAAAACCAGTCCATATGAAATACCAAGAATCAATTAGAACCATACTAATTAATCAGTAAAATATACTAAAATTAAAGTTTAAATTAAAATAAATAACGGTAATTCAAGTAAGTATTTCACTGACATTAGAAAACACTGACATTTTCTGATAGGATAAAATATTTTTAAAAATTGGCTTCTGTCAGTTAGAATTGAGTAGAGAAATGAGTAGTTTGAGTTTTGACTGTCAATGAAGCTATTTATACATTGTTAGAATGTTGTGTTTTTTTATTTCCTGTAACAATGAATTTTACCGTAATCTTAGGCTTGTTAAATTAATTAAATTGGATAAAGAAGATGAGTTCGATTATAATATTTATATTCATTAGATTGAAATGAAAGCTTTACGTCGATAAATAATGATTACATATTTAAAAAAAAAAGATAAAAACGAAGAAGAAAAGGTATAACTTTTATTATTTTTTAATCTACAACAATCAGTAATGGGGACACACCAACTCCTTCTTTATTTTTTAACAGGAGGGCGGCTACTACACGATAAATAAACTCCAAGCTCAAACTAACCTCAAGCCTGGCTTTTTATTCCCTGAAGTTGCGGTCTACATTCCCAGTTGATGGTTTTAAATGTCCTTTAGTTAGATAGTAATGCTGTTTTTATTTCGGAAACTTTTCAATGGCCTCATATGGGGGTTTGATATAAGAGGCCGGGTCCCAAAACTCCGCTTCCATCGGAAGCAGTAAAAATAACAGTGTTCTACTGCTAACTCGTTTGAACTTATACTGCCGGGGTAATCATTGAATACTAATATTCCACTTAAATTAGCTTATTTTGTTGCTGTTGAACAAATGTTGCTTGTGCAACTTTGCGGAACCCGACCGAGTCGGGGAACATTCAAACTTTCAGGTCTCGGGGTTCAACGACTGCACTTCGGATAAAGTTGTCCAAAGTATGGACTCGCAGCCGCTGTAATCCGGAGTCCCGAACCTCGGTTATTTTAAGCAGCTCTTGAACTTTTCCTAATTAATTATAAATTTTAAAAATATCTTAATTTAAATTTTGTATAAAGGCTGTGCAGTTTCTGTTCAGATTCAATTCTACGAGAGATTAGACTTTTTGAAACATAAAAATAAAAAATAAAATATCTGTGTATAATACATGAATGAGAGATTAGAGAAATATAATTTCAATTGTAAAACAAGGAATTTAAGATTCTTATTTGTATTTAAGATGATGGAAGAAAAATAAAAATAGATCACCCTCAGGTTTGTATAAACGTTGGACAGTTACTGTTCGGATTCAGTTCTATATAGAGCTGGACATAGGTAACTATATATAAGATAATACTTGTACAAAAGAATACAAATAGCGCGACATCCTCTGTACAATTTTATACAGGGGTATTCATAACAGTCCGGAAAAATTAAATATTTTTTACTTATTCATTGAATTGTATAGGTATTGATTGCTATATTTATTCTGAGGTATGCATGATATCACACTAGTATTTTTAAAATAACATGAGTCAAAAACCAACATTTTCGGAAAAAATGGAATAAACTATCAGTGAGCTTGGAATAGCATTAGGTAACAGCTAAGAATGTCACAAGCGCCTTCCGGCCCAGGGTTCTATCATGTGTGGCAGATAATTTATTTAATCTGTTAATAGCCAGGGATGGGGATTTAAGATTGAAACCTCCTGGGGCTCATCCAGCCTTTATAAAGTGAGTACCCTTATTGGAAGAAACCTGGCGGTTGAGCGTGATCTAGGATACATCACCTCCCTGCACAACCTTACTAGAAACAGTACTCTCTACCAGGCATAGAATGCAAGACTCTACATGGGAAATAAAATTCACATTTTTTTAAGACAGCATGGTCATCTAGCTGAAAAAAAATTAGGCTGAATTAAATGTTAAGAGAAAAAAAGTGACAACAAAAAATCATTTTTAGGGGTGCGGTGTAGTGCACAACCAAAAGTAACTTTAATTTGGAGTTAACTGTATTTATGACCAATAACGAAAGTTATTCAGGGTTTGCACAACAATCTACTCTTGGATTGACTTGGATTTTTCAAAGTTAGTAAAAAATCCTGAATTATGCCGTCTTTCAGAAAGGGGGTAAAATGGGGGTCCCCAGTCTGTAGGATATCATGTACCTGTACTATATATTAAAGATCACTATCCTAATTATATCTGGGTATGAAAAATTTAAGGCTACCATTGCCGAAACGACGAAAGTTATTCGGTGATCAAAGACACAACGTATGTCAGGTAATTTATCATAGATTAATATCATAATCTCTCTATTATATAGAAAAGTAGTATATATATAAACGTATTTTTGGTTATGCTGTTAATGCAACAGTGGTTTCAGGATTTTCCAGATAAGCCTAAGTTCGATACCAAGGTAAGTGCAAAAAAACTTGGAAGGTATAAGCAACCTTATACATCTTATCTAGCTTGGAGCGGCGGGGACCCTAAGTTGCCACCTCATCATCATCCCTCTGATAGCTCTCGCTCTGGAAGAGTAGAAAAAGGTAAAAAAGAAACTTTTATCATCTCTGCTGGGAAAAGTTTAGAGAGACCGTGGCGCCGAATAAAGGCGATTTCTCGGGAAAGCGCTCTCATTTATGGCAAGGAATTGTCTATTTCTCCTCAACTTGAAATATTGCATCGATGCTATCAAGAAACTTTCGTGGAATTTCTTTTAAAATTGTAATCAATGTCAAAAACTTCTGTTAGATGGCAGAACTTCTGTTGTCCAATGTTACAGTTCTTCTCTGTACTTTTTTTATTATAAATCTTTACAATGTATAGCAATAGGTACAATCTGACATACATACAAGGGCCATAAGTATTAGTGACCTATGAACACACAATCTATATACATTACATACTCATTGCCCTAGCGATCACCTAGCCCAGATCGGCCATCCACGTTTGGAGAGCTGAGCAGGACCACAGGAGATCCCAGCGCTTCTTTCCCAACTCTATTCACTGTTACATCATTGGTTTTTAACAAAGAAATAAACGTAACGCTCACATATCAAATAAAATTATTATTGTTCTCCCCTTTTTATCTTCTTCGATTGGATGTTTTGGAAATTAATGACTAATTGATATCACTACACAATGAAAAAATTGGAAGATGTAATTTAGTAAGTTTAATACATTTGTTGTAATTCTAACGTTTGTGATCTACAAGGTACTACTGAATTAAAAAAAAAATTGAATTAAGAACAAATAATGAATATAAAAATGATTAAATGACTATATATCTTATTACTGAAAAAGAACACTGTATTGTAATAACATTGGTAACATTGTAATAATTGGTTCCCTTGTATTACTGTTAATTATTAAATGTGACATCATCCAGAAAATAATTTTACTCGGGCAGGCTATTTTTACGAAATAAGAAAAAAAAACAGCTAAATAAAATTCATTGTTCATCGAATCATAAACTCGATTTACATTCATACTTCAATGACATTTTGACATTATTCCTATTTTGTCGACAGTGTGGTAATCTATCGAAAAAATCTTATTCTAAGTTGAATATAATTAGTGAAAAAATCACAACGAAAAATATTATTAATTTGTAGTAAACTTTTATAAATGGAGAATTTGCCTCTCCGATAGAGGACATACGAGAGTTAAACTACTCTGTAATACAAACACTTAGTGGTCAGATTAATGTCACTGGATTTAAAAGTCTTCAGTTTAATTTTCGAAAACAACTGTTCGATCAATCATAATCTATTCTAATATTATAAATTCGAAAGTAACTCTGTCTGTCTGTTACGCTTTCACGCCTAAACTACTGAACCTATTTTAATGAAACTTGGTACAGAGATAATCTAGAGTCTGAGAAAGGACATAGGCTACTTTTTAATGCGAAAAAAAGGGTTGTAAGGGATTGAAATAGGGGATGATTTAATAAAATTGATTTAATATGAAATAAATAATAAACATATGTTTTATTAAACTAATTTTAATTGTTTAATAAAAACATATATCATTCCTATACATCAATCCAAAAATCTCTAATATCTCACAAAACTTGAGCGATAGATCTCTAATCCTACTAATATTATAAATGCGAATGTTTGTGAGGATGTATGTATGTTTGTTACTCTTTAACGCAAAAACTACTGAACGGATTTGGATGAAACTTTACAGTAATATATGAATAATACCTTAAAATACCTCAGTTAACACCAGCTTTTATAGTTATTTATACAATTTATTGTAATTATTAATAAACAAAATCTTCAAGAATAAGAAAAATGAAGAGTAAATAACCCATAAAATGTTAATGTGCTACCAGCAACGAACTTGCATATTCCAATGCTTTTTTATTGATTTCCTTAATCTTAAGGACACATCTTGGTAATCTGGCTAAAAAAATTATGCCGAATGAAATCTAAAAAGAAACAATTGTCGCAACGAAAAATAATTTTAATTTCGAGTAAACTGTTATGTATTTCTTATAGCTAGAACATCTGACGTGTAATTTATCTTATATACATAATAATTTCTCTACTGTAAATAAAATTTTTTTATATAATAAAATACGAAATACTATAATAAATATACAAATAATTATAATTAAGGGTAAAATATGTACTTGTGATTTGGCAGGTTATCATGAACCTACATCCTTATCGCGTGTTATCTCACCTCATTTGAGTTATTTTCTGTTTGTTATTAAATTGTCTCCCGTATTGTTTTTAGCATTTTTGTCTTGTTATTTTCGTTTATTGTAATTTTAAATTTTATTATTTTATGTTTGCCTTATTATTTTTGTTATTGTCTATATAACATGGACATAATAACACTTTAGGGGTAGTCAGTTCTATCTCTAAATACTTTCAGATGTTCGGAATGATTCCTGAGATCAAAGTGTGTGTATAAGGTCATCAAATGGATTTTGACAAGAAGATGAAATGGATTTGTTTCCGTTGAAAATGTAGAAAAAACATTGCTTTCATAAAAGGACCGTAGCTTGGGGGGGGGGGGTCTAAAACTACCATTTTATTATTATATTTTATATATTTCAATTTCCATTTATACAAGTAAAAAGGTTGATATTATTCTTATCAGAATTATCAGTGCTCAGGTTAACATGAGGTGAACAATAGCGGATACCAGTCCATCGCAACCTGCTGAGTCGTAAGTTTTAGATAAAAGTGTTATAAATAAGATGAAAAGGCGATTCTGTGTACGAGGATATATCCCTGCTTCAAAAGAACAAGGACATAAATCAAAAATTAGAATTTTTTTTAGTCAAACCTTCAGTAGCTAATGTATTGTTGAAGCTATTTAATTCAAGAACGATTTATATAGTACTCCATTACCAACATGTTTTTTTTTTTTAATGGAGTCATATTATGAGTTGTATCATGTTTGAACTTAAAGTTTAATGGGAATAATTGCATAACTTACAATCAAAAAAAGTTTTTAAGCTTTGAAGAATTTTCTAATTGTTAACGAAACAAATTCAATATTATCATTGCAATAGGAATGAGATGCTTTACCAATCACCATATTTTTAACTCAAATGGAACTTTCAAATACTTCTATTGAAAATTATGTTTCTTGAGTTATGACATTCTTCTTTTGAAGTAGCGATATGACACTTAACAAAAAAAAAAACTTACAAAATAAAAAAGCGAATAGTTTGTATCCTAAAATTAAACGAACGAGTGAACTAAATTTGAAATTGTCCTTAACCTGCATAGCACTTGAGTAGTACTTTAAATTAATGTCCAATCTGTAGAGACGAGGAGGACTAACAGGTCAACATGTGGACAAGATTCAATTACCTGGGAGCTACCTTTAGTCGCCCTTTGCTTACCTTGTTCACTATCCCCTAGGGGGCTTCCTCTAAGGCTTTAACATTGAAAATACATATGGTAGTTCCCATCCTGGTTGGTTCATATAAGTATAAATAAACACTATTGAAATTAATGTGGCCATTAGCTGATAAACTCTCGTTTATTCAAATTAATGAGCAACGTGTCGAATTAAATCTGAATATATGAACTGTTATGGGTCTATTTTGATTCATCTGATCTGTTTAATCATAATACATATCATAATAAATCATTAATAATGCTGTTATAATAATTACCATCCTTCTAACTGTTCTTTACGGATAAGAAACGTGGCCGTTGACACTGAAAGATGACCAGCGATTAAGGGATTCGAAAATAAAGTGTTGGGTATAATATTCGGTCCGAAGAAGGAAGAGATAAATGGATAATTTAGGAGATTACACAGCGCAGAATGACGGTGCATGCACCCTATCATTATTGTTGTAGTGACAGCATCGCAAATATTAAGATGGGCTTGTAAAATTGTTGAGCTTAGAAACGAATTATTAAAAAAAAAAAAAATAGCGCTTTGCCACCAGATTAAGTTTTGAGAGAATGACCGAATCGTGGGTGGGAAGATTGTGTTAAAAGTGGTCCGTGGACAGGAGTTTGTAAGTAATGATTTCAGATATCGGCATCGTGGTTGACTGGATGTTTCTGTATACATGTTTGAAATAGTTGAGAGAATGCAGTAAAAACAAAAATTACTCAAAATAAGTTTAACTTACTTTATTAGCGCCAACCACCATCAGGTTTCTCTACCATCTGTCATTGTCTACCATCAGGGGTGAGAATGAAAACAAAACAGAATAACTATACAAACAGTCCGGTGCCAAAGAAAATATAATGGTTTATAAAATTTATTATTACATTCTGTTATTTGTAATAGTTACCTGTTTCAAACTCATTTTATTATTCACCAATAATAAGACATTCATTATATTTTGTAATAAAATCATTTCTCAATGTAGTTTTATTATTTCCTAGATTGCTATTTACTCTTGTTATTTCTCATCAATTTTTCATTATTTAACTTTTGTTCATTGTATTTCTTTATTATTATTGCTACAATTTCTGTTTATATAGCATGTGTATTTTCTCTGATACTTTAGTACTTTTATAGTTATTATGTTTTGTTTTATTCTCAGCCCTGATGGTGGCCTAAAAATTATCCCGAAACGTTAGTACAAATAAATTAAGTTAAACTTATTTTGTGCCAAATTGATTTACTGCAACCCCAGATCATTTTAAACATTTCTTAATTTAAATAAATATTAACTAGCCAGGAACGCATAGGCGAACAAAATAATATGACACTTATTATTATAAAAATCTGTCCGAATCTATTAATTTGCCCAAGTTGGTAATTTGGTGATTTATCTTCACTACTAATTTATCTTAAGCATTGACTTCTGTAGGGGTGTTTGCTAAATCATAAGAAATATTCAAGATGAAAATTTTAATGATTTTGCTTGTTCCAATTAAAACTAAATAAATCACTACACCGTATTATGAGTTCAAGAAAACGACTGTGCAGATAGAAGAACCAATGAAATAATAAAAGCTGCCTGCTGGTGCTATAATTTCATCAAGAATGGAAACACGATTTTCGTTATTTTTTCATCAGTTAAAGAAGAATTTAAAAGAATTAAAAAGATGTAAAAACAAAAACGCAATAAGAAACGATATATGAATTATTTATAATTTATTAGTTAGTTGTTTTAATTTTAAATATTTTTATTTTGAAGAGAAAAGATATGCCCAAGGCCGGGTATTATCCCCGGTAGCTTAGTTGGTAGAGTCCTTTCACGGTAAGACAGAGGACCCGGGTTCGAATCCCGGCCGGGGGCATATCTTTTCTCTTCAAAATAAAGATATACTTTCTTTCTGATTCTGATCTATTCAGGTGTGTTTTGAATATTCACAACAGAGCACAACTACAAGCTTCATGCAATAGAAGTGCGGAGTATAGAGATAGAGTGTAGTGAAATACTGGCAGAGTCAACAATAAGGTCAAATCTAGTTCAATTGAGGTTCTGTTAACGAACAGGACCTGAGATGGTTCAGTCATGTTTCAAGAATGACGGAAAAGAGAATAGTGAAGCCCGTATATGAAACAAAGGTTGGGAGGCAGAGAACAAGGGTAAGGCCAAAGAAGACACGAGAGAGTCCAATCTTGGAGGTATTTGACAAAAGAAGGTTCGGTTGAAGAAGGTTAAAAGAGATAGCTCGGTGGGGGAATTCCTCAATCAAAGAAATCAAACGCTACTAAACTCTAGCGGTAGAAGAGAAAGAGATTAATTAAATAAATAAACAATATACCTTCTCTAAATTTGTACTTATCAATTAAAACATTCATCTGAATCACCGACAGATTGGATAACTTTTTTAGTAAAAGTTATTTTTAAACTAAGAAAACAAAAAATAATAGAAACGAATAATGATACATTTAACTAACTCTCTCGATTTTGCGATGATAATTAAAGGCCTGTAGCCGAGTAAAGCGATCGCTATTTACAAAGAAAATTGGTTTGCTCGTTAAATAACGCAAATAGAAAGCCATTAAAATTATTACTTCAAATAGGGCACTAAGCTGTATTTAACTACTAGTTCATTTCTGAATCAATTGGTTCTAAAATTATAGTTAGTAATTCGTCAGAAACCTTTTACAAGAATCATCTCAAATTTTATTTAATTATACACCTAAACCGTTATCGTCCGAACTTTACTCGGGCGTTATCGGCCGATCTCGGCAGATCAAATCAAAGATATGTAAAAGAAAGGGAGTGCTTACACCACTATAACCGCCATCGTCCGATGACGTCCGCTCACGGCCGACCAACCGACGAGTCCAAACTTGTTGGGATTTCTCGCCAGTCTTCCGGCGTCTACAGCGCAAATTTAGTGTATTTATAGTTTAATTTCATAATTCTGTCGTGTTCGTGTGTTGTTATTTATCTAAACGACTATAGATATTGAAAAATTAATTAGTTGTATTTATATTAGACCAACCCTATGGGATAACATTAAAAAAATTACAATAATCGTGATGCAGCGAAACGTTTATGGACTGAAGTTGCATAGGAAATGGATATAGCGGTTGCAGACATTAAAACATTAAGCAGTACAATCGACTACAGAAGACCGGCAACGTACAAGTGTCGGAAAAAGTGTGAGCACATGGACGTCCGAGTAATTCTCTCCGATATCGGGCGACAAAATCGGTTTTGGTGTACGCCTAGCGGCAATTCTTTTCGGATGCCTCCGAGGATTATCAGGAATTGAAGAAGTTGCTAGGTTTGAATCTACTGAGTTCGAGTTATGAGTTAATAAAATTTTTCATAAAAAGACTGGTATCGAGTAAGGGCCAAATCAGTAACAAATGGGAGACCATGGGAGGTCATTATGGATACTTTATTCGTAAGAAACTAAGCAGCATTAAGGATTTTACGGAGGATTTTGGATTGTAAGGATTGGACAAGAGAAGAATTCGATGGCTAAGTAAGCCCAAAGCTCAACTCCGTAAATCAAAATATATTTATAGTTATACGGAATAGATCTAATCCGTACGGTCCAGATGGGTCTAATGATTGCCATGTATATGAATCTTTTGTTGTTAATTGGGAGCTAAGAGCGTTTGTCTAGTTGAAAATGTTGAAGTAGCCTGAAATGGGGAGCAGTTTCTTGTTTTTTTCATTCTAGTATGAGGAATCCAATGTAAACCTTTGTCAAGATCTAATCCTAAATATCGTATTCGTTCTACAGGAGTCGTTGGAATTTTGTTAAAGGATTCAGGAGGACAGGAAGTCATTGGTTTCTGGCGAAGAATAAAGGTTATTTGACAGGATTTGCGGGAATTTATTTTTATTCTCCAGTTTTGAAACCATTCTTCAATTTCAGGGATATGGCTTAGAACAGCATGGAATGCAATTACTGGATTAGTGTTGAGTGATAATACACAAGTTTCATCAGCATACATAGTAAGGATACTATTAGGATGGTTTGGGATGTCAGTAGTATAAACTGTGTTGAGGATTGGGCCGAGGATACTTCCTTGAGGAATATCAAAACAATCAAATTTAAGTTGGTAGGTAATAAAAAGATTAATGAAAAAACGTGTACCACTGCAACCCATGAAGGCGCTTGAATTCACATGATAGAGAATGTACTGTCTCTAGGAAAACGTCTGTGGAGGGAGGTTTTTGCACTATCATAGGTACCATCTATATAGAGGCTGAGTTAGCTATAGGTTACCGTCAGATCTCAAAGGGTCCAATCACGGCTGTTAACAGATTAATTAATTTATCTATCGCAGCCGGACTTGAAGCGTGTTCAATAAAAATTGACATTGATCGAATGTGAACTTGTAATTATAAATTGCTGTCTAATTTGTCCATACCTGAACGGTGCTATTCATCAAACGTAAAATGTAGAAAAAAAGGAACCCACAAAAGTTCTAAATATTTCATCAAAACTTTGTTCGGGTAAACAGGTTTAAAAATGTTATGATTCCATTATGAATCATCTCCTGGAAAATAAAATCACATCAAAGCAATTCTTTGAACTTGAACATTGTGAATAAATAACCATCTAAGTTAATTAATCAAAGCAACAATGTGTGTTTATTTCGTGGAAACATTGTAATAATATGAGTGTGTACTCCTATGTTGATTTGAAAATGAATTAAATAAAGTGTAATGAAAGGAAAAGAACATCAGCTCAGGTGAGAGGGAAGCCCCCAGGGGTTCAGGTTGATATTTCCTTCAAATATATGTTGTGAAATTTAACAAGCACTAAAGTTATATGTTTAATTAATTAGATAGATGTCTATATTCAAATAGCAATTAGATATATGCAGAGAACAACATTTTAGCCAAGTTACAAGTTGTGATTCTAATTTCATATTCAATGAATTTTTTTGGAACTGTACCACTACAACACATAAAGGATCTAATGTTCAGTACTGGTTAGAGAAAGTACTGTTCCAATGTCAATGGTTTTGCGAGGAGGTGTTTTGTTCACGCTTGACGCAGGTTTTTCCCAACTAATGGTACCCACTTCATTGTGTTCGGGTGAGCCCCGGGAGGGTTTATTCATGGCTTATAACGAATTACATTAGTTACACACCACAGTTGGATTATAACCCAGAACCTTCAACATATAAACTCAGTGCTCTAACCTCTGAGCCACCCCGCTCTCCATTATGGTATTAGATTGAATGTAGTACAATCGGCTATAACTAATAAATAATAAACAATAAAATTTCATTATTTAGACTACATTTTCATGGACCATATCGATAATTATAATGCACAAATTGTTGCTGGTTTTATATCTATTTTAAATATTAAACAATGGAATATGTCCAATATAGAAGTAATTTAAAATAGATAAATAAATAAGGAATATGATCACAACTAATTATGATTTACATGCCTGCCAGTCACATATTGGCTACATTAGCAATCAGGTTTCATGTTGCATTATTTATTTGTGTCAATTCAAATAAACATTCTGTGAAGTCATATTACCAATAATTGGGCTAATGATAATGACACCTGAAAGCTATGTTATAATTTATTTAAAATAAATGTTTTTAATATTTTATTTCTACATTACTATCTAAATAATTTACAAATCATCATATTTGACTTCAGGGGTCAATACTTATTCACTAGCTCAAAATCTTTAGAAATAGAAAACAAAGTAATTGAAGGAGATGATAAGAGAAAATTCACTCCCCCCACCCACAAAAAAACACAACTGCTTAAAAAAATTATGAGGAGACCTTGAAGTAATAATTATTATAACTCATTTGCTTATTGGATGTTGGATATTCACAAGTGCATTCAGCCATTAGTTCAATTTGACACCCGGAAACTATAAAGCGTAATTAAAAATCCTCAATGAGCTTGAGGAAAGAGATTGGATTAGCTTGATAGGGTGATTATTTACCCAGGAAATTTGAAGCTAGAAAGGCATTTGAAGCAACCCTCACATACAAGTAAATACCGGGGAAAAGGGCACCCAATTTTAAAAACAAAAAATAAGGCACACTGGGTTTGAAATTCTTACTTGGGACTATCATAAACTGTATTGTTTTGTCTAGAGAAAAGTTTAAATTCTTTCTTCTGGCAAAGAATGACTCGAGGTGCTGACTACTGAATCTTAATGAAGATATAGGCATTAGGCATATTAATAACTTTAATGGAGTTCAAAATTACTTTTCATTTTTAATTGCTATTGATAAATTGCGATCAATAAGCCAAATTAGAATAGCAAGAATTAATGACTTAAGGCTGATGTAAAAAGGTTTTTAATATGTCATAAATGGATTTGAGATATGGTCTATTTGTAACCAAAAGGAACCAGAAACTCTGATTCATATTCTGTTTGAATGTCCTATTCATAATAATTTGCGTACTAAATTAATCAAGAGATATTGTTCCCACAATAGTAATGTGGACAATCTAATAGACTTACAGAATATCATATCTCTTGAGCAATTAAATGATATTTATAATTATATGACATTATGTATAAAGTTGCGAATTTTTATAATTGAAGAATAATTGTATTATTTTAAACATCAAGAATGTATATTTCAGTGTACACAAAAGAAAGTTATCTATAGATACATATGGATGGCTGGACTTGTGTACTGTTGGACTGTTAAGGCATTATCTGTGCTAACGATTGTTTTTTTTTTTTTGTTTTTTTCTATCATTTTGTGTATTAAAGATGTAGTACAGGTATAGTTTAGTTTATAATTAAGTAATATGGGTATTATTTTGTATTTATTGTTTTTCTTCTCAGCATTGCTGGACGATATGTCTTAACCGGACCATGGTCAAGGTCAAGCTTAATCGTCTTATTTATCGATATTTAGAAATTTCCGTACAATACTAGCAGTTCCCAACAACACTGCTTTTTGTAGTATTTCAACTTCCTTGTTCAATTCAAGGATTTTCAAGGATCTTATTGTTTCCTCTGGGATAAGTCCATTCGTAGACACTACAATTGGCAGTACTTCAACCCTCACCAGTCCATAAAGATGCTTCAACTCTTCTCTAAGCTCCTGATATTTCCAAATTTTTTCTCCTATTACTTTTTGCACGTTATCGTCGGAAGGAACTCCTATCTCAATAATCTGTGCTTTCTTTGCTGCCTTGTCAATAAGCACGATGTCAGGTCTGTTGTGAGATATATGGTGGTCTGTTATCATCGTATGGTCCCAATATAATTTAACATTACCACTTTCTAATAATGCTTCAGGGTGATATCTGTAGAAAGGTTGGTGATCTTTAATTAGATCACATCTTTTAGCAACTGCTTGATGAATGACCTTCGCTGCATTATTGTGTCTTTGGAGGTATTCTTTTCCCACAAGTACCTGACAGCCTGAGGTCACATGTTGTATTGATTCATTTGTTGATTTGCAAAGACGACACTTATCATCAATGGCCTCTTGTAAGATATACTTCCTATACGAACGCGTTGCCATTACTTGATCTTGTATAGCTAAAAGGAATCCTACCGTCTCTGGAAACATACTTCCATTTTTCAACCATTGGACAGATGCTGCTAAATTTATTCCAGAGGTTTTTAAGGCGTTGTAAAATCTGCCGTGGAGTTGTTTACATGTCCATGACTCAGTAAGACTCTGTTCAGTTAGGTTCTCGTTTTGTTCCTCTCGAAGCAAGTTTAGTGCCGTATATCCGTGGTCAAGCCTTGTAATCGCAGATAATACAGGTGAAGTACTGCTCATGACATAGGCCTTAAGTTGTGCTTCCTGTTCTCTGCACGATTTTAATAAACTAGTGAGACCTCTTCCTCCTTGTTTCCTGGCTATATATAGTCGTGGGACTGAGGAGTTCGGATGCCGTTGCCTCGATTTCACCATATGCGTTCTAATGAAACGGTCCATTCTTTTAAGATCGGTATCTGACCATTTTAATGTACCAAAGGAGTACGTGACCGCTGATATATCTCATGTATTCAAAGCTTTTATCAAATTTCCAGAGTTATTATTAATATTAGTATTATTTTGTTTTTTTGTTAGATAAATTCTGCGTTAGTTAATAGTGAATTATTTAATATTAAAAATTAATGTCATGTTGCCAAATCCATCTGTAGAGGAGTATTCCTGTATACAGATTATAAAATAAATTAAAAAAATTAAAATAAAATAATCTTAATGATGATATAAGAAAATATCAAAAGAAACTCTTGGAAAATTTCAATTAACATTTGTGAACAGTACCTCTAAAAATCCCCAACTAATCATTATCTGACTCAGCCTCCTAATGTATTTAATTTTAATATATATAAATAAATGATATATAATGTACAAAGGTAATCAAAAGAATAACGAATATATAATTTGACAGGCGTATCATTTTTTTTTACATACAAAGTATATTTGTATTAATCATGTATTTCATTAATATTGATGCTGCTAGATGATTCGTGAATGCATATATGTAAAGGCACGGTATATTTTTATATATATGAATATGTTAACATATTAGTAAATTTACTTTGGTTTATTATGAGTGAAGTATTTTATTAATGGAAGAGTAATTTAATTTAATTTTAATTAAATAAAAACAGCCTGACAGTATATCATCGTAATTTGCAAACACAAGTTAAACATGTTGTATTATGAGTATTTTATATGCCTCACGACATTCGCTAATTTGTTGTTCCGATCTGTCGTGTTAGGAATGTTGTATCCGAGTTTGACTTAAAAATACATTTAGCATTTGTTAAATTAAATATACTTTTTCATGAGGGATCGAAACGGGAACAGGATTCACATGAAATATCCAAGAGACGAAAGAAAATCAAATTATTTCGATACAGTTTATTTTTATTTATTTATTATCTGCATATGTTTATTTATGTTAATATGTTCTGTAAAATTCACTCCATTATAAATTGTAAATATAATGTTATTCGAGCATTCTATTTTTGTAAATAATTATGAGGGAGAATTTATCAATCACGTATATTGAAGGAAATAAAAAGAGTATTCTTAAAAATAAAATATGTCAAATTTAAAATTTAAAATTTAAATTTACAAAATAAAAAAAGTGAAAGATACAAAAGAAAATTCAGAACTCCCTATTTAATATTAATATGGTTTATTTCATTCTTCTACCTTAAACTTTATAACGTTTAGGACGTTATTGCCTATCTTCAGCTTGTTGACTTATTATAATTATGGGAATAGATAAAAACATTTACTTTTTGTTACATTTTACTATTGATGGTTGTTTTTAATTAAATAATTATACATATTTAGTTTTGAATGTAACAAAAATTAAAAATTAAAAAATTACAATATGTAACATTTAATATGAAATTTCTTGGTTGATAACAAATTCAACTCAGCGATTTAGTATGCCAATTGGTATTAAACAATGTAGTATTAGTATGAGACTTGTTTCATACTATTTTATATACCTACAAACCATATACAAACCTAAAAAGCCATTAACCAATGATTTTAGGTTCAATATAGCGAACTACATGGAGTTAAAAACGAGCTTATTTAGGATATATCTGCGTTTAGCGTCAAGAAATATAAATAGATGGGTTAACGGATAACATTTTACAGTGAAAGGATCAGTTCTCACACGAAAAAACGTTTTAACTAAAGAGTAGAAAAAAGAAATGCTCTCTAGTAAACCGGTGCTACTCCTGAGGACAATGCAAGGGTAAAAATTGGAGTTTGATTAGGAATGGAAACATCTTGAGTTCTGTCAGAAAGGAAAGGGGGAATTCAATTTGATGGGAAGGTTAGAAAATAGGTCAAAGAATTTTATAGTTTAATAAAAATCTTTAGTGATGTCAAGTAGAATTAGTAACTAGTAAGTAATTTTATTTTCTTCCTTAGCAATATGTATGTATTTTAAAAAGAGTGGATCGAGATTTTTGACTGTTCAAGAAAAATTCGTTTTGACGATTTGATTATCTCTTATATTTTATTGACTCTTGCAAAATGTATGGGAAGATTGGAGAGAATGGGGATTAGCCGGGAGAATTTAGGAAATGTATGGCCGGGGATATTGTTTATGGGATGGACTACTGTTTTAATATACACTACGTTGCGTAGGGAAAAATAGTGAATATATTCATTATTCTTTTCATCTGAGTTGTTTTTAGTGTTCACCTATGTTTTTGAATAATTATTTATGATCTAGGTCTGGGCAAAACTAATAAGTCAACGTTAAACGCTAAATAAACGCAAACCATTCATTTTGGTTCCTATTCCCTATTCAGGTCTAATGTTACCCTCCTAAATTATTCTGACAAGACCAATCACCTCATTCAGATTTTTTTGTCAGATATTACTACTGACCTGCTTACCACAGATTTCTCGACTGTCAATAAGCACTCTAAATTCCATAGTTCTCAACATCTTCCTCAAGCAACCTGCAATCTTCTGATATCTTTTTTGTACCCTTTTTGGAAGAATCGTGTATGGTGCTATCAATTTTACTTTACAATAGACTAATGCAGTAAACTGACTTCTCAAGGCAATCTATGAACCTCTCCTCAATGGGGAATTAAAATGGCTATTTACACTTATCCATAAATGTGTATTATAATACACCATATTATAAATGTAATGCCAAGTACATTTGATGCATCTACAATATGCGGTAATTTAAATCCTCGATTCACCCACTGTGGACTGGAAACAAAACATGTCATCCAGACCTCTACATATGTTCCCACTAAACAAATGAATTTTAACTTTTGGTTCTAGTCCTTTCTTCTACTAGGAATTATCCCTCGGCAAGTATCCGTCAGGATTCTTACCATCTTCACAACATTATCTCACTTTCATAACAGACGCTATTTATTGTGCTGTAGTTTCTATAACTTAATTTTATTATGGAAGCCATTTGCGGTGATGACCTAAGGGTTTTACACCTTTAAACACCAACGAAAACAATAGCTTCTATAACTTTAGTATTTTTGTAACTAGATATGTACAAATATTTTCTCTTTTTTTCCTCTCTATCTGTTTTCTGTTTTATTCAACATTAACGTTTGTCACTAAATGTTTTTCTAGTATTTCCTCACTTATTTACAACTGCTTTATCAGTGATCTTCGTAAATCAATCCATCTATATGCTGACGATTCCAAATTTAATTATTCTTCCCCCTTTCTTAGCTGATTTTAACCCACACTACTTTTGAAGAAGACCTAGGTAGAATCAGTTCCAGGGCTAACCTGTATAAACTAGGACCAGATTATTTTTGTTTTTATATTCTATTGTGCACTATCAATAATTGCGTTTGTTAATGCCTTCTAGTGGGTTCTCTTCTTCTATCCAGTGTCTAGTGTTGTTCCAGTCGTTTTTCAATTTCATATTCATACAATATATCTATTTCATCACATTTTCTAGTTGTGATAACAAATATTAATGTAAATTATTGCTTATATAAGCTTTATTTTATTTTTATATGATGAAGTCTATCATTTGTCAACATTTTAAACAAAAAGTAATAAATTCTTTAGTAATGCATTATCTCCCTACGAAGTTTAACTGATTGCAGAGCACGGAATAATTAGAGTAGCCTTTGGGCCCATAATGAATAATAAAACGGTAGTGTAATTAGTCATCATTAAGCGAACTGTTGGCAGATAATTTGTTATGGAGCATTTTTTAATCTGATCTGAACAATTCCCTTAGCAGATTTTGTTACATTTCAATCTTTATTAAGGTTTGTTTAGCTTTTTTTTACTTTAAAATTTTGTTTTCTGTTCTTCTTTACGTATAAAACTTCTTCTTATTTTATTATTATTTTCTTCTTATATTTGTATTTATAACGCTGTTGCTTATTATCTATAACTATTGATAATGCTCTTTTTTTTTTAAATTCATAATATATTTCATTGTTTATATTGTAATTCACCTTTTACTGCACCTGTTCCAGTATCAAGAAGGGTTTTGGTCCAATAGATGCTGTAGACTAGGCTGTTTCTAAGATCAACTGTTGTGCAAGGAGTGATTAGGTCTTTTTTTTTATTGAGATTACATTAATGTAAATTGTTGTTTATAAAATACAATAGTATGACTAATGAAATAAGTGGAGAATGTATTTTTAGTATATTGAAGTCTATTTTTATTAAAATATTGTCGATAAATATGATTAATAAATGGACAAGCAACCATACATTCTAAGTAATTTTGTGAAATTGAAAGAATATCGGAGATAAGCAATCATATCATATCTTATTTCGACAATAAGACTTAGTTCTTATTTTCAAAAAAATGAATAAGTAAAAAAAAATAAAGTTAAAAACGATACCAATTTCGACGTTAGAGTTAATCAATTAAGGTACTGTGAAGCGAGACACTAAATTAACTTTCTTTCAGTATTCTTGGAATTAATGAAGTGTGTTGAGTTTCAAACTTTCAAAAGAGTCCAAGTGTTATTAACTAATAGATGTGTATAAAACAGTGGGCTTCCTAGGTGATAAAACATCATTTCACTATTAATAACAATGTAGAAACGTTAGGGGAAAAGTATAGATAAGATATAGAATAAGTATATTGAATAAAATAATTCTGATTTCTTAAAATTGTTTTACTATATAAAGTTTCCTTTAAAGAGGGACATGAAACGATCCAATAAATAAATGAACATCTAAAATTCTGATATTTATAGTCACTATATTTACTTATAGCAGTGGTTCCCAACCAGAGAGTGCGCCAGGCGTGCTGAAATTAAAAAAATCTCTCTTTGTTTTAGTTTGATTCTCTTACCAGGACTTATTTTTATTAATTGGATTATTATAGTGCCATATCTTGTGACAGTTAAATTAAATGTATTATTTTGCATAAGGGCGTGGGACGAATAAGTTTGGGAAGCCCTGATGAGACATAACCCTCAAGTACTGAGACATGGTCCCTGGGACCTTTTAGTACCTATTTTCAGGAATTTCCCACCCTTCCGATTATGGTAAATCTCCGAATGACTCAGTACCTTCTTATCATGCAGGTACCTTTTTTAATGTGAAAGTGGAAGGTTGGTTCTAAAGTTTGTTCACAAAATATAAGCAACGGACCACACCTCAGTAGTTGTGTGACTTAAGTTTATTCAAGGTAAGCTTTTATTTAATGTTTAATATTTATTAATTAAAATTGATACTTTTAAATTTGTAAATGTTATCAAAATAATAACTGTTTTTCTTATTATTTTTGAATTTATAGATTATTTGATTTTATATATGAGTTCTACTTGGTTATGGAGCAATCTTGCAAATCAAAAATATTTATTAGGACTAATTACCCGGATTTTTTTCAAAGTTATTTAATGAAATTTACAACTGTATAACAGAATACATCAAGTAAATATAATGAATGTATACATTGACATGAAAAGACAAGTAGAGAAACTACCCAGTGGTAGTACTCAAATAGCAAGTTCAACTTAGAAGATCACGAAGCCATCTTCTTTTCAGACGCCTCGGAGGATTATCAGGAATTGAAGAGGTTGTGAGGTTTGAAACTAGTAGGTTTGAGTGGGAAGTAGTTTGCCATAAAAAAATTGATATCGGATGAATAAATGGGACATTAAGGTGATTATGGATTACTTTGTTCGTAACAAAGTAAGGAGTATTGAGGATTTTCCGAAGGATTGTGGCTTGTAAGGATTGAATACGAGAAGAATTCCACGGTTTAGTGGAGCCCCAAAGCTCTATTCCGTAGTCCAGATGGGTCTAATGACTGGCATGTATATGAGTCTTTTATAATTAATTGAGAGTTTAGAGCGTTTGTCTAGTAAATGTTGAAGTAGCCTGAAACGCCGTGCTGTTTCTTGTCGATTCAGTCTAGTATGAGGATTCCAAGTTAATTTTTTGTCAAGGTGTAGTCCTAAGTACCGGACCTATTCTACAGGAATCAGTAGGATATTATTAAACGATACAGGAAGACAAGAAGTCATTGGTTTACGACGGAGGGTAAAAGTGACTTGACGGTATTTGTGGGAATTTATTTAAATCCCCCAGTTTTGACACAATTTTTCAAGGTCAGTGATATTGGATTCAAGAGTATGGGATGATATAACTGGATCAGTGTTAACTGATAATAGACATGTGTCATCCGCATACGTTAGGATGAGTTGTGATCTGAGTGTATAAACTGTATAAAGGATTAAACCAAGGATACTACCTTGAGGAACCCCAGCAGGCCGAGAAAATCGGGATGAAAATGCATTATTGTGATTTAATTTGAATGACCTGTTAGTGAGATAAGATTAAATAATGAGAAAATATGTAGGAGGTAGGAATTGGCGGAGTTTGTAAAGCAATCCTGGGTGCCAGACTCGGTCAAACGCCTGTTCCACGTCAAGAAATACCGCCGAACAATATAATCCGCCCAAAATTTTGTAACGAAATACGACTTTTTAAATGATTTAGAAAAAGGAGAAGCTGATATTTCCGAATCAGATCTTGATGAAGGAGCCTAATAGAAAGTGATCGCGAAACAGTCAATAGCTGGAAATATTAATAATTTTAATTTTTTATTAAAGTATTTTTATTTTCATTAATGGAACACAAAATTATGAGAAAATATAATTGTATTGAATAGCATTATTAGATTCATACAAGGCAATATTATCTACAGAATCGTAACTATTAAAGTATAATTTTAAAGTATTGTCTGAAATATTTAGGTCATTCAGGTCTACCCACGGAGTTATATATTTATGCGAGAACATAAATTGAATTCGTTTCCTGGTGGCGTTGATATTCCCAGGCGATTATGCAGACACGAGGAGCCCTTGTAGCTTAGTGATGTTAATTGCAGGAGGGAGCGGTAGTGAAATGTGAAATCCGAGTTCCACTCAGCCGCCGGATAATGGAGAGTTCAGGGCCTGGGTGATTGATGCGCGTTTGACCCAAATATGACTGACCACGGGGGACCTGTGCTCGTGGATATTGTGTTTATTTCAATTCCCCGTCAGTCTGCCAGCTTTGATTATTCACATCAAATCGACTATAAATAAAACACATCCGTTATTGAAAGTCGAAATGTTGTCGATTCAAAAAGTTTTCATCGCTCTGTATTAAAACACATGGAGTGAATATTTAAATGGTTTTTCCTACCCGTTCGGATTCATAATTCCGGATGTGACTAAAAAATAAAATATGTTGCGCGAATCACTTCTTTTCTTTTTTTATCAGTTTATTAACCAATTTGGTTTCAATTGACAATTGAGACTATCTCAATTGTCAATCTAAATTTTTCATTAGATAAATAATCACCAACTTTCACTCCTAAGACGACTACTTCACTACAAAAAATCAACTATCACTCACAAACAAAATTATATTATACAATATGCTACTTAAACTAATATGGACCTATGCCTCGCAAGGGCCAACGCGATAAATCACACTTACACAGACCACTCAAATCTTTCAATCAAAATTCCTTCGTTATATTACCCATTGTCCCTTTTAAATTACTAATAAATCATTACAAAAAGATCTGAACATACCACTCGTGACTGACACAATCAAGGAAACTAGAAAAAAAATCAGTACTCACTTGCTGGACATCCAATCTTACTGGTACAATCATTACTGACGGACACATTGCCACAGATTCCGACAAGGAGAATGAAACGTATCAGGGATCTACTATAGTGTTATGAACCCTGCTCGGACTGCCTTCAATGGGAGGTTTCTCCACACACGCTTCCACGAGAATCCCTTAGGGGAGGTTTTAAAAAAAATATCGAAAACACAATGTGTGCCAAATAGCATTTGTATAATTTCTGAAATAAATATTTTAATTATTGTATAAATACGGAATATTTTTTTATAATATATACAACAAACACTAAAATTTATATTGTTTTTTTTGTACCGTTACTTCACTGATAACCATGATAATTGGGATGCGATAGGACACATTCTGAACAGCAAAGCCTTAAGTCTCTTAAATACTAAAAAACCAACCAATCAACGATTCGCCAAGTCAAGCATAATCAGAACTTGCACCAAAAGAAAAATAACATCAAAGTAGACAAATTGCAGAACATTTCATACCGACAGTCCAAATCGAATCATCACGTAGCACAGTGGAACGAATCAACGCATTTGTTGGGCATTGGACCAATTCTCTAATAACTAAATTTGTCCTTTATTTTGATCTTAAATTATACTTTATACTTCTTCTCAATAAAATCCATAGATAAATTAATTGTGAAATTAAATCTTATATAAAAAATTCTGAATTGAAATATAAATTTTTCTAAAAACTCATATTTTTAAAGCAATCCACTGCTTGAGGTAATGCATTAAATTAATCGTGCACCAACTAGAAAAAAACTCATCCATAATAAGATATTTTAGGCAAATAAAACTTGAGATTATTTCAAACGTCTGGGATTTATCGGTGTAAATTGGGGGATAAAACTAAAATAATCAATTGCGAAAATCGCCCAAAAAACTACCTTCACAGTAAATAACTAGAATGTTTGAATTTTTTTTTTCCATTAGTCGGATTCTGCTATTATGTGCTATTTTCCGAGAAAATAATTTTTTCTTTTTCTTTTCTTTTCCGGGCCTTGAGAATTAATTTAAAATAATTTCTGTTGATATTGGCGTCTACTTTACGCAAGTTTTCTTTTGTTTACCAATGTTTGTTTACATTCATTTATCCGAATAATCCTTATCTAACATAATAGTATTAACAAGGAAACTCAGTTTGTGTGTGGTATTTGAACGACATATGTGTAATGGTGCACATAGGTGCAATAGTCCCTACAACAAATCGTCAAGTTTTAAATTTTTATTTTTTTAATTTTTATTTCATTATTTAAATAAAACAATTTTATATAGGCACCTACATTTATTATAATTTTGATGTATCAATTATACCTAGTATATTAACTAACAAAAGTAATTATCAATTATTATATTAATTTTGTTTAATAATTAAATTATTTGGTTTGTTACTTTTTCCTTTGTATAACTTTATTTAATACCTATGTATCTGTCTTGCCATAGAATACTGTATTGTACCCATTCTAGTAGTGTATAGGTACAATGTTAGATAATAAATTATCTAACATCGAAATATCAAATCTAGAATCTTTCCACGTTTACCCTAAAAGGTTTGATCCTGTTTATCATATAATTAAATAGTCCCTTCAAAAAGCTTTAAAACCGTAGCAATAGCCTTATTCTAGGAGAACCAGAAGCGGAGATATTAATGAATGTCCAGTCCTCCCTAACGCTCGTTCCACTGTGCGTAGGTGCCTTTCTGAATATCATACCTCAACATCATATAGGGCATTCCATTTCTTCTAAAAATTTCCTCAACCATTTTCCTAAGACAAATCACCTCTCTGCACAACCTTTGTCCATGAATCGGTACAGTCTCTAACATGTACTAAACTCCAGAACCTTCAAGAGTTGTAGGGGCACAGGGTTTTTTGTTTTTTTTTATTTGCCTAAGAATGTCACTGTGGAAAATTAACAATTATTGTCTTCTGTTTCAAGGGCGTATTTATGCATATTTCTCTGGTTGTTTCACAAAGTAAATTACTTATACTACTTCTTGAATCTTATCATTACAACTGCAACTTCGTTTTAGATGGAATTGAAAAGGAAGTTGTCTTTTCTTAATTCTTTAAGTGATTCCGAATAAATATATTTTTCCCAAGACTTCCTAATATAATATCTTTCCAATATTGACACCTACTGAACTTCCATAACTAAGAAAGATCAAGGACTTTCTTCAGTTTCAAGGAGTTTCTTCAAGGAATTTCAGTATCGGAATTTAAAAAGAAAAACCCACACAATTCTTGGGATATTTTAAACCAAGATCAAATCTCATTTCGACGTATTGAAATTATATCACAGAAACCTGATTTAACAAATCATACTTATAAAATTAATTACGAAATGCCCTGAATAATCAAAATGAAAAATATTTTTTTTTAAATCTCAGAGGGAATCTCATGTTGATTAATTCCATTTTTTTGGTAATTTATATATTCTTCAGAGTCATTAAATAAATACCAGCAGTTTTAAATGAGGGTACAATTTACGCGGAGCGAGAATCCATAAAACAGTCTTCCCTTCAGTGTAATCCGTTTTCCCTTTAAAAATGAGAAAACCTTTTTGCTCCGATGAATAATTTAAGCTGAAAGGATTTTTCTTTTCTTTTTTTTTAGGATAAAGCAGAGGAAAAAATCTAATCTTTGTAAGAGATATTTTTAAATGTATTTTATTTTATTATGTATAAACCATGACCTATCTAAATCGTTTGAAACCGTTACCCGAAACTGCCTCGTATCCATAAGCATCTTCTTCCCCCTAATATACTTCTTTCTGCCTTAACTCTTAGGAAGGACTACAATATTGTCACTAGATTTGCATGATAAGGCGTAGTATCCAAATAAGCATAACTGTCAATTTTTTTGTTAATTTTTAAGCGCTAAGGCAATCAAAGCCTATTTAGTATGAATATATATATATATGAAACAAAGCATATTTAGCTAATATCCTCCAGACTGTCACATCTAGCAAAAGGGTCCCCCTTTCATTATTTGTAAGTAGAATTATTTTTTATCTTGTAACTATGATCAGCACACAATAAATATGTTGTTATTTAATTAAATGAAAAAGTATCCTTATTTAATAACCTAATCCTAGTCAGTCAATCGCGTCATCCTTTGGAGAAGAAAGGGATATTTCACTTATTCATTAATGATTAGGATTACTATATATTAAGTATAACGATCTCAGATCGGCATCCCATTTTATTATTTAAATATAACTGAGATAAAAGGTTCTGACTTTTCCTTGGGGCCATTGCTTGAGTATTGAAGCCAATATAGCAGTTCTTTGTGACATACCTAAGGGTTTTTGATTTCTAAAAGAAATATTTATGTATTGATGTATAATTTTTATTTTTAATTTTTTTTCTGAAGTTGTATGTATACATGTATATATTTTACCAACTTATCCAATTTACATTCATTGTTCACTGGTTATTCTGAATCAGATGGTAAAAAGAAAACGTCCGTTTTAAAGCGAGCACCATTAAATTTTAGATTTAGCTTCTACGTAAAAATAAAGAATAATGTGTTGTTTTTTTTTTTAAATCGATCCCTAAAAGTGTAAAATACTGGAAATCGTATCATATTATGTCTCTCTCTCTCTCTCTCTCTCTCTCTCTCTCTCTCTATATATATATATATATATATATATATATATATATATATATATATATATATATATGTACATATAAAAGATTATAATTTTTTAATCATTGCTTTAATTTTTAAATATTTTATTTTGAAGAGAAAAGATTTGCCCCCAGCCGGGATTATACGCAAATCTTCGCCCCACCGTGGCAACGCTCTAACCATTGGTACCACCGGGGTCGGGTGGGTCGAATATGGGATCGGTGAAGAGAATAGATTTGTCCTAGGTAGGGAGCGACCCCAATGTGGCGGAGATCCGGGCTCGAATCCCGGCTGGGGGCAAATTTTTTCTTTTCAAAATAAAAATATTTAAAAATTAAAGAATGATTAAAAAATTATAATAAATTATAAATAATATAACGACGTATGTCAAAAAGATCCTAAAATGTTCAATGAACATTCTTCCTCGTGTATACATCGCAAAAATGCGAGAACACGAGGGATATGGGATCGGTGAAGAGAACAAATTTGTCTTAGGTAGGGAGCGACCCCAGCGGCTCAAATGGTTAGAGCGTTGCCATGGTGAGGTGGAGATCCGGGTTTGAATCCCGGCTGGGGTCAAATCTTTTCTCTTCAAAATAAAAATATATATAAAAGAGATCGTCTTGACTGAAAAGACCATCCCAGAGCCAAAACGGCATAAGCTACAGACTTGAAATTTGGTCAGTTGGTACATTTTATTAAGCCAACGCACACTAAAAAAGGATTTTTGAAAATTCGTCCCTAAATAGGGTGAAAAGGGTGACGAACGTTTATAATAAAAACGTCATTTTTAAAACGAACACCATAAAATTTTGATTTAGCTTCTACATTATAAATAAAGAAATACGTGTTTTTAATTTTTTAAAATCGATCCTTAAAAGTGTAAAATACGGGAAATAGTATCATGTTATCTATATAAGAAAAAGAGTTCGTCCTGACTGAAAAGACCATCGCATAGCCAAAACGCAGAAGCTTCAGTCTTGAAATTTGGACAGGAGGTACATTTTATTAGGCCGACGCGCACTAAGAAAGGATTTTTGAAAATTCGTCCCCTATGATGGTGAAAAGGGTGACAAATGTTTGTAATACAAAAAAAACGTCATTTTTAAAGCAATCACCATGGAATTTTAGATTTTAGTTTAGGAAAATTGGTAAATCGTCACATGTTAAGTTAGAGATGGGAAAATAAGTAAGCAGGCTTTACATTTTGACATAATAATAACTGTATTTAAGATTTTGCAAAATCAACCCCTAGATATTACAGTTGTGTATATTACATGGTGGATTTCAATAGATCATTTATCGATAGTTTGGTAAATATGCCATTTAATAGGACAGTTTATTCAAATCTATCAACAAAGGGAGAAGCATTGGTACGCTGGCTGAATTCACAAATGCTTCAAGTCATTGTTTATAATATGTAGTTCATTTATGTAATTCAAAATTCACTCTCCGTTTAAACTCAACATAAATTTCTATTTAAAATCACCACGGACGAAGTCGCGGGCAAAAGCTAGTATAAGAATATAGGACACAGAGTTGGTGAGCATTGCATGCGATCTATAGAAATCATTGCGGTTTCATCATCTTAGCTTGTTTCCATATAAATATTTCAACAACGGAAGAGCGGAATCACTGGATTTGGGAACAGTAGAGACTGAATTAGAGCATGAGAGAACCACAGAGGCTCATACCATGAGTGGAGAAGTTGGCCATTGCCAGAACTACAATTATATTTACAATGACTTGGATATTACAATAGCTCATTGCCGCTTCAACCGGGAGTATTATAAGGATGAGTGGAGTTGCATAAGGATTGCAGTGAAAGATTAATCATGTCAATAAAGAAAGAGGTTGTTGAAGTCCATGGTGTAGGGTTTATTAGAAACGGAGTAGGGAGCATTAACTATGGTTCTTAGAACTTGGTTTGAAAGGATGCGTTTGATGTTTAGCAGTCTATACGTCCATGTAGATCTGAGCATAGTCATGCAAATTAAATATCTAAAAATAACTTGCATAGTTGACGTTTTCTGTGTGAAAACTTTCCAATAAAGGTTCAGTCTCATTGCACGTGCCGGGTAACTCATTCAGTCAAACACAGTCTTATGGAGAATATTCCCCAAGAAATTCATTTCAGTGTAATATATACGCTCTCAAATTATGATCAAAGCAGGGTCAGCTTTCAGTTAACGTCATAGGCAGAAGTATATTGTTGCTTAGTCATTATTTACAGTCATTTTTGTCTTCTTCTCCACGTTCCTTTTCAGGATAATCACATTTCCTAAATCGTCCAATGAATAAGCTGATCTGTTTGTTTTCTTTAATAAATAAATCTTGTTACATAATTTGAAATACCCAGAACATATACGTATCTTAAACTGATTAAGAAATATTTTTCCTAACCATGATAATAAAGATAAGATGCCAGAGTGTATCTTAAATTAGTTTTATATCCGTCCATAAGAAAGCATTTGAATCCATTGTGATTTGGATTTGTTTTGTTTGAGGCAATGGATGCTATGATATTTAATTAATGAAGTACTAGGGCGAATATTCTTCAAGCTACGTTCCGCCTTCTAATTAAAAAACTAATAGATATAAAAATATTATATACCATATTCTTAATCATGGAACGAAACGATAAACTGGGTATGAAAACGCTAAGTAGAGTTTGTTTCGAAGGAGGCCTATTGGAGGGAGCCTGGATAGGAATCATTTAGCATTTAGATGAGGGGGCCTGCTTTGCATTCTGATAAGACGGGGCCGCCCCCGTAAACCTATAATCTCAACAGAACACGTAATCAGGGTGTCGATTACCATCACATCACTAGCATTACGTAATTGCCGGGGCGCACGGTATAGCAGCGGATGTTGAACATAAACACCAAAGGATGCGTCAATTGATGATTGCATATAATAAGCTTCATATGTAATGTGTTGGCTTGTTGGGCTGTTACATACTTAGGAGAGCTTACTCTTCATTGTGCATTAATATTTCTTAAATATTAAAGGAATTTAGAAGACGAAAAGAGCTTCATATAGCCTTTTTACACTCAATTAACTCGTATAATCTTGAAACATTCCTTGAAACTGATTTTTTTTAATTTAACTATTTTTTTTATATTATTGGAATTGGTTTTTTCTAACACTATTTTAAATTCAACTGATAAACAATAAAATAAAAGCATACGGATTAACTGATCAGATGGCTGGACGAGGAGGTCTTATAACTGCAGGGTATGCAAGATTGGAGGAGAATAGCGCTGGGTCGCAGAGACTGGTTGGCTGTGACGGTGGAGGGCCGGATTCTCGCAAGCCCATAGAGCCAGAAATAAATCAATGCAGTTTAACTAATATATCTACAACAAGAAGCGCATATCCTGAGAATCCAAAATAAAATCGGCCTCTCGATGAACTAGAAGAAGAATTCTGGGAAAATCATGGACGCAGCTCTATCCGAAGGCATATGGAAGCTTCAAAGTAACAGAGATTTCTAGAGATTCCAGAAAGAGGAAAGAATCTTGTGAAGGCTGAAATTCCTTAGATATCTCTGCAGGATTAACAAGGATAGATTGACCAAGAAAATATTCTACTTTTACTGGAAGAAGATGACTACAACGTGGGCTAAAGTAGTAAGGAATGATGAAATAAAAAAAAATGCCCTTGATAGTAAGAGGAGGGAATTGGCAAGAATTTAAGTTTCGTGCGTGTCTCTTTCTCCACTTTCTCATACCTAAACCCAAGTTGGACAAAAACGGACTTAAAAATCATTTAGCTGGGAAAAAAATATCCGATTGTAGGATATAGCTCCTAAATTTGCGATAGGCATTCTACAATATATTGATTGCCATATTTTAAAATCAAGGTTATCAAAAAATTAACTAAATTACTTGTTATAGGAAAGGGTTAACTTCAACGCTCAGAGGCGCAAAAGGAAGAAGGGAAAGTGTTACCTAAAATGAGGTAGTTTGGGTTTTTTATAGGGCACGTTGCCTTACTTGCTTGACCGCAAAAAATATAAAACTGTTACATCACACTTTTGACTATCTGTACCAACGGCCAAAAATATTTTCTGAAAACTTGGAGTTATATCAGTATTACCAGTCTAATTTAAAAAAAAATAAACGTAACTTGTGATGTATTAATTATATGAATATTAAATGTGTAATTTATAAATATTAAATCTATGAAAATTAGCTTGGCCTCCTCGATCCATTTCCTTCAGTCCTCCTTGCTTGAAGCTGCAGCAATCCAAACCCGAATATGTAATTAGGTATTAGAGTCCTCACTAACCCCATCCAGCCATCCCAGCTTGGGTCTTTCTACTCCTCCTGTGCCCTGCACATTTTCGTCCATTACCCTTCTAGGTATTCCGACCCCTGTCATTCTGGCCACATGGCCAACCCTGCACAACCTACTCAACTTTATCACTTTAACGACGTATGGGGCCTGGAATAGATTAGATAGCTCCACATTGGTGCGTGCTCTCCAGGCTCCCTCTCTCTAATATTTATACAATATAAATATTATAATATCTTATAATACGCTATAAAATCTTCCTTTCAAAAGCTAGCAGCGTATTTTCATCGGCCTCCGATATGATTTAGACATCTGCAGTTGACCTGAACTCTACGAATAAGTGGTATGTCAGAGGGTGATACTCCTTAGCAGATTCTAAGATAGTTCTAAGGGTAAAGATTTGATCTGTGATAGATTTGTATATTCTATCTCAAAATATGGTAGCAATCTGGCATTGGATATGATTTTGTATAGCAATCAACTAGAGAAATTCCTGGGTAATTATCACACCAACTATTCAATTTCAACGCATTGAACTCCTCCTGTATTTTGTATCCTTTCTCCGTTCAACTTTACTAGGTTAAGCAGCATCTGGTTACCAAAATTTTCACGGATTTCCTCTGTTTTCAATTTTATTCCTAATCCCCAGAAAAAATTTAATTTACAATTTACCATTGCAAATTTACTTCGATACTCTATCTCTAATTATAACAATAGACAAATATTGCTCCCTTGAAGACCCTTACATGGATTGTACTCGATTTATACTTAGCACTAAAAATATGGTAAATAATAAAAAATATGGTCAATCCGATTCTGAGCCTTTCCATTGACCATGTCTCGGCTTTAATCTAAATATGTAAAAGTCTCTGTCCTTTTGATAAGTCTGTGAGTGTAGGTTGTGTCTTCCGATGGTACTTCAGAGAACACTTTCTTCCTCATTTGCTTCCTTATGAAAGCATCAAATCTGAGGCAACCATCCACTGTCTTTACAAGGATTTCATAAAAATAAGTGACAGCCACTGTTGTCGAATATGCTTATCACCAATAGGTAGAAAATTGTAATACTTACAGGTCTAAAATCATTCCTATCTTTAACCTTAACTGACTATAAATAAAGTTTCTGAAGACAGCTGTAGTAAATACTGTGCCTCGTTAACTCTACGGCTTCGTTACCCATCCATTCAAGTTCTTGGATTGCTATAAGGTTTTATGACAGTGAGGTGCATTTGAAGTGCTTTGGGTCTAAATGACGTCAGCAATGTCATTAAGAAAGGAACTAAAACTAACAAATTCATCATTAAAAAGGAAATAATCTAACTTAAATCATTTAATAACTTTTTACATGACCAATTAAACCCATACAATTAAAAGTCTTAGAAAAAATTAATATGCGTATATCCACATTATATATAAACTTATAGATACGTTCTTTTTCTTATCATCTGATTTTTCGATTGGCAAACCTACTTGCAATGTTTCTCTGTTCACTAGCTTAAGTACTTAATGACGAAATGGGTTCGTAACGAATAAATAAAGGAAAAGAAAATGAGAATCTGACATTAGGAAGACTTAATTTTCATGGGTTACTGATATACTGACGGCTTTCAAATCAGGCAACATAAATCAGTATATAAAAATACAACATAAATCTTTTCTAAATTCTGTTATGACTTCATGGTTCAAGACGGAAATACTTCATGCCTGTAATTCTACTCAAAATCTACTGAAAATGAATAGGGTTATTGTTAATTTTGTGGTATATACTTTACCTACCATTTTTATTATTAAGGAAATTTTTGCACTTTACAATATTTAATGTAGTATAATTTCTAATAAATATGAATGCTTTTTATAATATAAATAATATTAATATTATAGGCAAGTAAATACAACAAAATGATTGCTACCCCTATTCGTTTTTGCGCAGTTTATAACTTTTTTTTTAAATATTAAATTATTTCCACTCAATTCCAAAATAGATTCGTGACTTGGGAATGCTTGGATGCTGGAGCCTCAAACCGGAATAGTTACCCGGAAGGTGCAAAAGTACCTGAAGATCTAGCTAGTTGTTGCTACTTCCATCTAATTAATGGGTGACTTAAAAATTATCTCATAAAAAGACTCTGTTCCCTAAATTCTGCACCTAAGGAAGGTCTTCAATTAATAATATGAGTTATCATGCCTAAAAGATAAGTATAAGAATAAATTTCTGACCTCTGGTATGATAAAAAAGCAAATAAATAAAAACACCTGAAAGAATGGTCCATAGTCTCAGAAAGGAGATATTTTAGATAAAGAAATTTTTTAGCCTATCTGTTTTAGCAGTAATACCAATTGTTTTAAATTCTTCTTCTTAAATAAAATAGAAAGAAAAAAGGAAAAAAGGTCTAAAGGAGTAGAACTTCTCTCTTTCGGATCGCTCCATCTTGAAGTCTAACCTTCTCTTAGAGTTCATTTAACTCCTAAAGTAGTCTCATTCCATCGATTTAACGGTCCCTGGTGTAGTTAAAGAATCTGAATTCGGTTATGACTTCAATAGAAGGGGGCATTTGACCCGTTTCGATGCTAATGTTGCAAAAGATATTTTCATTGCCTCCGATGGATTGACAGTTTTCCAGTTTCATCGCCCGTAATGGGCAACTCTTAGTGTGGATTAGATCGCTTTTATTATTTTAGGCTCCCTTGAAGCCGTCCTGAATAAAAATAATTATACACCCTCTTAACTTTCTTATCTTAAAAAGAAGTAGGTATCTAGAAATTGAAAAAAAAAATGGTGGTGCCCACATAGGTAAACTGAATGTTTTTATTTAATCAAATTATTTATAAATCAATAGATAGCATGTAATTTTGTTTTATTAATAATAATGTAAATCGTCTGTGTCTACTATAAATGAAAATATAACAAAATAACTGTTTTCATTTTAATTAAAATTGAACAACTCATTAATTAATTAATAAAACTAATTAATTTTTAAGTAAACGAATCCATGAACTATAAAGTTAATTCAAATATCCGTAACTGAATTAGGAAGTATTTTAATAAAAGCAAATTTTAACATCATATAACAGAATGGTTGAATCAACATAAACAAAAGGTAATGTGATTTAAACCTTTTTTTTTTATAATTTATTTATTGATATTTACAACTATATTACAATAATATAACTAGTAAATAGGCTAAGTGATACATAATGACATGATATAATGACAAGTAGACAAACTCCCCACTGGTAGTACTCAAATCGCATGTTTAACTAAAAAGGTCACGTGGCCATCTTCTTTTCAGACGCCTCGGAGGATTATCGGGAATTGAAGAGGAAGCTAGGTTTAAAACCAGAGGGTTTGGAGTGGAAATGAAGTTTGTTATGAAAGGATAGATACCGGGTTCGGGCCAAATAGCAACAAATGGGACATTAAGGTCGTTATGGATGACTTTATTCTTAACAAAATAAGGAGCGTTGAGGATTTTACGAAGGATTTTGGATTGTAGGGATTGGATACGAGAGGAATTCGGTGGCTTAGTGGAGCCCCAAAGCTCTACTCCGTAAGTCCAAATAGGTCGTATGATGGTCATGTAGATGAGTATTTTGTAGTTAATTGGGAGGTTAGAGCATTTGTCTAGTAAGTGTTTAAGTAGCCTGAAACGTCGAGCGGTTTCTTGTCTTTTCAGTCTAGTATGAGGATTCCAGGTTAATCGTTTGTCGAGATGCAACCTTAAGTATCGGATCTGTTCTACAGGTGTTCTACAGGATTTACGACGTAATGTAAAAGTGATTTGATGGGATTTTTGAGAATTTATTTTTATTCTCCAGTTATGACACCATTCTTCAAGATCAGTGATATGGGATTGGAGGCTTTGGGATACAATAACTGGATGTGTTGACTGATAATACACATGTATCATCAGCATACGTGGTAAGGAAAGTATTAGGATCAGTTGGGATGTCAGCTGTATAAACTGTATAAAAGAATTAGGCCAAGGATACTACCTTGAGGAACACCAGCAGTTTGGGAAAAGAGGGATGAATAGAGATTATTATGGTTTACTTGGAAAGTTCTGTTTGTGAGATAGGATTGAAGGACGAGAAAGTAGGTAGGCGGTAGAAATTTACGGAGTTTATAGAGCAATCCCGGATACCAGACTCGGTCGAAAGCCTGTTCCACGTCAAGAAAGACGCCCGAACAATATGATCCACGTTCTAATGCAGAGGAGACTACATCCACCACGAGATGACATTGCTGAATAGTGGAGTGGGATGCTAGGAATCGAAACTGGTGATCTGGCATTATATGATTTGCATCAAGGGTGGGGTACAATCGTTTGAGGATGAGTTTTTCCAGGATTTTACCCATGCAAGGCAGTAAACAGATAGGACGGTAAGAGGAAGTGTATTCTGTTTTTTTTTTTAGGTTTTGGTATCATTTTTACGATGGATGATTTCCAGAGGTCAGGAAAATATGTGGAGCGGAGAACAGCATTATATATATAGGTAAGGAATAGAATGGCTTTTCTAGGAAGGTGTTTTAAGATATGAATTGTGACGAGGTCGTGCCCAGGAGCTTTGCGGGAAGGTAATCTGTGTATAATGTTGGATATTTCTGTAGGATGGAATGCTTTGGGTAGAAGGGACATTTGGAGGGGAACATCTAACGCTCCTTTTATATATTCAATTTGAGTTGGGTTAATGATATCAGGATGTGGATGAAAGATTTTGGAAAGGTATTGACCAAATAACTACATCTATTTCTACGTCAGATCTTGTCCAGTTATTTGATTCAGTAAGGAGTCCTGTAATCAGTGTGGTAGGGGAAGACTTGGGAGCGAAACTTGAGTGCAAGAAAAGGAGGACTGGGCTATGATCTGATCACAGGTCATCCAAGGATTCAATATTGCCATGTGCGGGGGAAATTTGGGATGTAACAAATATGTCAAGGATATCGGGACGTTTTTTGAGGGATGTAGGCCAATAGGTAGGATTTTGATTTAAACCTAAATATATCAAACTATCAACAAATTTTGCATTACATACCGTTACGGTCTGTACGTTTATTTAAATCAATAAATTTAGAATCCATTTACATATCCACAAAAAAATCTGAATTGGCTTCTTCTCCAAAGAATGTTGTATGCTAACCAACTTACAAATTAGTAAAAATAATTACTAGGATTGAATTATTAATATCATAACCAATAACATTTAGTGACTTTGGATTAAGAAAGCAACAAAATCATATGTGAATGAAATTAATACAGGGTGCTTTGAATTGTCGGATTGCTTAATGACCTAAAGGTTAAAGTATGGATTTGTGACCCAAGAAGGACTGGGACATTACTTCCTTGTAGACAGCTTGGTAAACTTCCTTTCCTGGCCAAATACTTTTAACATTGAATAATCTTTAAACGAAACTTCCCATATAGGATTGGCTCTTTTAATTATGTCTAGATGATAATAGCATCCTCGTCATTTATGTACTTGTATTTATGGATTGACAGTTTCCAACCTAGCTCTTTGGTTTTTCACTATTATCAGTCCTTTCAACAGATATTCTTACTACTTGGATAACAGATTGTCAAATCTTTTCTTTACAAAATTTAAATAAATCTTGTAATTGGTTCAGTTTGTACCTACCTTTCATATTTATTTTTCTTCTTGTAAGGGTAAATTTCTTTTTCATGTCTTATCAGTCATATAGTGTAACGTAGATCACGTATTAAACATTTTTATTGGGTAATTACATTTGAATAGGCCAAATTTAGTGCTCCCATTGCTGCATCGTTCAATTAGCCATAACAGCATCAACGTGACGATAAAATAAACAAACAAGCAAACTTATATTATTATTGTATAAACACATTTATATATTTATACAATAATGTTAATGGACACTATTATATCGTGCCCAATGCACCTGAAAGTAAATATGTATTTATATTTGGGGTAACTGAAGAAAGTACGGGCGACTGATATAAGTAATAGTATTATTATTATTACTAAAAGTATAGCCGCAATTGATTCCATGACAATCATATAAATTTCCAATCGATTTAGTCTCACATTTTGGAAACAACATGTACAACATAAATACCTTATCGAAGCTGGAAAAAAAGAGCGAGCTGATAATTGTCTGTGTTCCATTGTCCTGCCCCCATCGCCTCACAAAGGGATGGTCTGTGCCGACATATTGTTTTGTTGCTTAGGTCAACAGCACGCCCTTTTTGCCGCGATTAAACCCTTATTGCGGCCCCTACCTCCGCCGCCGTTTTAATTATTCTCTAAACACTTAATTCAAGCAAGAAAATATAAAGTACAATGGCGGCTCAAGCAGGGAACAGCTCTTTGTTATCTCACTGCTCAGGGAAATAGCATTTACAGAGAATTAACAATGTATCATTACTTTTCATTTGATATACATTAATGGCTTCTTATGTTTATGGAAAAATATGCTTTATAATTCTATCTGTTATTATTGCTGTTAAATTAGTTTTGAACCCCTAAATTCGTTGTAATTTTACAGCGTACTTCACTGCTCTATTGGCTTCACAGCCCAACAATTGATCTCAGGTAAAGTTAAAATCATTTGATCTGAATAATTTTGAAATAATAATATGGGATTCGACCTTGAGATCGTTACCGCTGAGATACAGTAATAATTTAAAAGTTTGTACTTATTAAGGACAAAAAAAAACACATTCCTCTCCAAACTTTCCAAAGGTTGATGGTTGAGAGTTTTTAATGCCTGAGAGTTTTTCATCCGTTTTCTGCTAAATGAAAAAACATTATATTTATTGTGTGCTGATAATTGTTACAAGTTAAATTATATTTCTACTTAGAAAACAGAAAAGCAAGCCTTTTCGTTATATATGACTGCCTACTTCTTGAGTGTGTGCGGTTCTGCCAACTAATGCCGCTGTCCTGTATATTAAAGTATCTTTTATCTTCAGGTACAGATCCTTAGGGACACTTATGCTACTTGCTCAGTGACCCTTAACGGATTTATTTAAATATTTCTAGAGTTCCAAATAGTGTCACATATAACATTACATTAGCACATCAAAAAGATACTCAAAATTATCAAATACTTATATGCCATGCTAATGTATAAAATACGTTCAGTGCTACACATGTATATAAAATATTTTTCATTTTGTTGGCTATTATGATTTTTAAGTTCACAATAACAATTCTAAATATTGTTAACTATTGTAGTACACACAAATTGGCCGAAATGGTTAAAGTGTTTTTAGTATAATAAATAACTTGTTTACTTTATAAGTTAATAAGTACTTGTTTTCAAAGAAATTAATTGTATTAAATTGATTTTACTGATTAACCTACACATCAAGTTGGCAATTGAACTATTTTTTTGTTGTTAACTAGTTAAATAGTAAAGGGAAAATAATATAAGCCCGCAAAAATAATTTACTATTAAAGTGATTTTAATGATAGAATTTTCTGGGAAACTTCAGGGGGTAGACTTATGTATAAAAACTATACATTCAAATATTTTAATATACAATTTGTTAATGTTGTATGCTATTTAGAGTATTTGAAAAATAATTATTTACGTAAGATTGTAAAATACCAAATTTTCTTAATTGTTTTTAACCTTCATTTTTTATTACTGTCTTACGGTGTATTATTAAGTTCCCTTTAGTGCTTTCCTAAAAACCTGTACCACTACGGCCCATGACCGTTCTTGGGTTCAGTGTGTTGTAGAGTCTACTGTTTTTAGGATAACGGTTGTGCAGAGAGGTAATATGTTCAGGATCATGCTCAACGACCACTTTTCCCTCCAATTTAGGGTACTTACACTTCACATCAAACAGGATCCATCTCCGGCTCTTAACGGATTAATAAATTATCTACCACGGCAGGATTTGAACCCTAGACCATGTGTACAGCAAATTATCGCTCTGCCACGACCCTGTTCCCTAAGAGCTTCCTTAAATTTCATGTAATTTAATTTTGCGATAGGTTTGATAATGGATTTGCTTATTTTTATGTTAAACCAAA
The DNA here is from genome assembly GCA_964056705.1 of Troilus luridus. Taxonomy (NCBI): domain Eukaryota; kingdom Metazoa; phylum Arthropoda; class Insecta; order Hemiptera; family Pentatomidae; genus Troilus; species Troilus luridus. The sequence goes on along the minus strand of OZ057412.1, from coordinate 71,691,584 downwards.
GATAAAATGAACGTCAATATTTTAACGTCTGGTTTTGACGCACTCAATTCTTCATGGAAACATTTACAGAGTTTATACTGCTGCAGACATGTCATGTAATAATGGCACAGCGCTAGTTTTATATATATATATATATATATATATATATATATATATATATATATATATATATATATATATAGTGTATATATAAGGAATTCGATCTAGTAGCACTGATATTTTCTTCGGAAGAGTTAAACATGATATATTAACGCTTGGTAGGTATAAAAAATATAAACAGATCTAAGGTCGTTTATTAGATAGATGCTAAGATGCTTTCAGGATTCTGAAGATCCAATGTCTATACAATATTTTGTTTATTATAGAAAAAATATCATTAGCCAAATGCAACAATTAATCAGATAATTGACAACATATATACATTATCTAAAATACACAAATTTAAAGTCCTTTAAATAAAGGAAAAATGTATCTAATAGATTCACTTTTTCCTTTGTTACGAATAAAGTCATGCATAACGGCCTTAACTATTTAGTGTTGATTTGACCCGAACCTTATATCAATATTTTCATGGCAAACTTTATTCGAACTCAAACCCACAATTTTCAGACCTAGCTATCTCTTCAATTCCCGATAATCCTCCAAAGCGTCTGAAACGATGATGATGATCTTATAAATATATTTTTTAAAAATTAATTCTGAAACAATTACCTTCAACATCCTCCGATTTATTATGAATTGGAGAGTATTGATTCTTAACATTAATTAACAAATAATTTTTTACATTATTATAATAATTTTAAGAAATTATAATTAACATATAATTTCGAAAATTGGTTGTATATTAAAAAAACAATGAGATATAATGATGTTTCAGGGCAACAGCGTAATTACTTCGTTAAATGCGGTTTCTGTAATAATTGTAAGAGCTGCTTTTCACGGAGTATAAATTCTTAATACTATGTCACAAATAAGCTGCTTAAGTTCAAGATCAAGTTAAACTGGTTGTAAAGGTATTAGTTACAACCTGTTGATGAAGTTGTATATTACAATTTCTGCTGTTCAGCTTAATTGGTGATTAACTATCAAAGATACTTACATTTTGTTTTAATTTTTGTATGACAGAATAATATTCAGGAGCATTTCTTCATTATAATATTTTCATTTATTCGATAGTATTCAACTTTTTAATCCCAGTAATCACGTCAAAACATTAAAAATCGGCTACAATTTTACTACTGAGAGTACGTATTCATAATATCATGTTTTGCGAAGGTAGTTTTGGAATGAATTATTAATTTTTTTGGTAATTATCCCGCAGGTTGTCGCATCGAATTGAGTTACAACAAGTTTTAACTTTTCATTCCCTCTGTTTCCCTTTTAATATTTTCCATAAATACAAGTTATCGTGAGCTTTAGTATGGAAAAGATGATGTTGTTATGAGAAATGTATATCCTTTGATAATCATTTTATCTATAAATCAAAGTTTCAACAAGCATATATCATTTATCCTTCGAAATGTTAGTTGAAACTTTCATTTATTGATGAAATGATCATCGAAATCCACTCATAACCTATGATTGCATTATCTATTCCAGATTAAAGCTCACGATAATTTGTATTTTTGGAAAATACTAAAAATGAATCGAACAAACAGTTAAATCTTGTAGCTCGACTCGAAAAGGCAACTCACGAAACAGATACCATAATTTATAATAACTACACCGATATTATTCTAGAAATTGAAGTACAGTCCAGCGCTTATTTTGTTCTTCTGAGTAAATCTTTTAAAATATACATCCTCAGTATTGATTTAAAACATTAAAATATGCATTAAATAAAAAAGTGAAATGTTCTTCTTTTTATTTTATTTTAGGTTTGTCTTATTGGTAAAAAAAAATTTTAGTTTAAAAGAAAACGTCAATCTTATTTCATTGCCATTCTCTGCATTGAAATACCAGTTTTGAAATGGAAATATTAGAAAAAGATGTGTTTTTTTTAAAAATCGATTCTTTCCAGGAACAGTGACTTGGAGATTTGCGAATTAAAAAAATATTTGCAGTTTAACTGATCGAGCACCATAAAAGACAAAAAAGTAGTTTCTCGATCCGTTGCTACGTAAATCCGATAAAATATTACATTACAACAAATAAACGTTTTTCATAATAGAGAGATTAAATATTCCTGTGATATTTTAAGTTTAAGTAATCTCTATAACAATATTCATTTCCTTTGCTATATAGGACTTCAATTCATTTACCTACCGCTAACTCTGATTAAAAATCTAATCAAAATAATTAAAAATATAATCCAAGTTAAATATTTACCTAGACAGACTCGTTATGTTTACATTCTTAATCCATAATTAATTATGGTATCTCTTGCTTTTAGATTAATAACTAATATTAGGTAATTAATTAAAGCGAAGAGTGAAGATTGAAATTAATTGCTCGACCCCTGGCTATTATCTAGGAACCAATTTAATCGGAATGCTGGCTAGAAGAAGGCGAAATTTAAATAGACTAAAGGTTTTATTTTTTTTTCTTGCAATTATTATTCGGATTAATATTCTCAAAAAAATTGTATTGCACGTTTGAGAATATTCCATTCATTAAAAATGTTTACCTAATTTAGATTAGGGTTCGTGTAATAATGGTCCCCATAAACAAAAAATTGTTCCTATGGACTTTTTCAAATAAATATTTTTTTTCTTTTTGTTTAACGTCACTTCGACTACTGGGACCATTAACGACGGCTGTTCTTAAATTTCTTGAAGTAGTTTTATAGATTTTAAATCAACGTCTTCTATATTTTATTATTAAATTAGATTTGATTAATAACAATATTGGTAATATTAATATCCCATTCATCGAATCGTTGGAAAATTGTATTTGAATAATAACCAATTTTCAGCGAAAATGCATTTCTATCAATATCTAAAATATAGATATAAATTTATAATAAAATATAAAAATGTAAGTACCTTAGAGGAAAAATTCCAACTAAAAACCTTTAGTCTCTAAACTAAAACAGGAAATTGAAAATACCTGTCCAGTTTAGTTAAATATTTACCTATAGGACAGTTATTTTCAGTTTCCTGTTTTAGTTTAGAGACTAAATGTTTTTAGTTGGAATTTTTCCACTAATGTATTAACATTTATTTAATGTCTCTGTTGACCTCTCCCTTTTACAATAAAAATATAAGATTAAATAGCAATAGGCATAAAAAAGAAAACCTAAATAAGATTGCAGATACAAACCTAATGAAAAATTATTACTATTTTGCGAGGTCCTAGAAAAAATAGCTCTTCACCTTTCCTTTTTAATCATATTTTTGTTTATGATTTTTTATTTATTATCCCCATTAGAAAATAATGTAATTTTCGTAACCTTCACAAATAGTTTTTATTGCACAATTACAGCATTAAGTGATCAACACAAGAATTCACGCATCAACATAATTTGTTGCCAACGGCCATACCACGTTGAACACACCGGTTCTCGCCCGATCACCGAAGTTAAGCAACGTCGGGCGTGGTTTAGTACTGGTACAGGATGGGTGACCGCCTGGAAAAACCGCGTGCCGTTGGCATCAAGAAAATACCATTTAATCAAATAAATATATCTGGGTGTATGAAAGTATCCAATGTCATTAATTGGATTTTTACCTTCTTTTTTTAAGCTTGGAGATATGGGGCTAATGGATTCAATTAATATAGTTATTAATAGAGACCAAAAATAGTTAGGTTTCCAGGTTCAAAGGTTTTTTTTATTATTTACAGTATATTTATTAGTTTTTGTTTATCATGTTAATTTTTTATAATTGTATATGCTTGTTTAGTACTGAAAAAATTATAAACAAATAAAACGTTTATTTACTGTCCTGAACAATTGCTTAATCTATAATTTATACGCTCACAGGCGTCTTTGTATGTGTATCAGGTATTCGTAAAGTATATTGTTCGTTTTTGTACATACCACATCTCTTAATTATGAATTTTCCAGACATACATTATTCGAAACTTCAAATTAATAAAAATATATTCACAAGAGTATCAAATATAATCTGAACATTTCACTAGGGCAAAATAAGTTTACCAGATGCTGAGAAAAATAAAAATTTCACCTACAGTTACAGCAGCCTTCCTCCCCTACATTGAATATTCATCACTCTCTCTTTCATAAAAAGGAAGAAGTAGCCTTCAGAAAACACAAAGTTACCTTAGCATCCAAATTAGACGGGCTAAAGTACATTGTAAATTGTAAATATTTCAAGGAGTCAAAAAAGAAATGATGAATGGTTTGAAAGCTCATTTGAATTTTTTATATTTATCTTATTTCTTGTAAATGATTCTACCAAATTATTTTTTAGTTATTTAATTTCAATGAGATACTGTCTTATTTTACCAACATTTACTAATGATTAAATCCTATTAGAACACCATAAGATGAATATCGTCGCTGTCAAAACAAAGCCGCCTAAGTGAACTTTGGGCGATTTTACAGGAAAGAAAAAGAAAACGCGCCTACTGTAGACTTGGAAATTTATAATATATTTTTTATCTATACAATTTTGGAACTGTTTCTATAAAAACTGAAGAGAAGTATCAAAAAACCATACTTTGCCATGTTCCGGACCTTAATACGTCCGTAACCGTTACTAACTCATTTTCACCAAAAGTTGTAGATAGGCGGTATTTTTTTTTACAGCGACTATATGCACGTTTTGAATAAAATTAATATTTTTATCAACCACAATCGCGTAGACCTTTAGCATCTGCTAGGAAGTAAAATGCTATTTTGAGTTACGAGTAAAGTATTGAACTAAGTTTATTAATTATAAAATTATATATATTATATATCATGGAATCAGAAGCCAGGAGCCACAATTGAAAATTTAATCATTTTGTGAAATCTCATTTTAAATTGAAAACACTTTGATAAAAGCAGAAATATTACAGTTCTATATTTACCAATATCAAATAAGGTTCAAATATTTGTATTTGATATTTTAAAAAAAATATAAATATACTCTAGTGCACTATGACTTCACTCCCTCATATATTTCATATATTTTTATGAAGATCATCGAGCATGCTCTATCTACTTCAAAATATCTCATCTACAAAAAGTGGCAATTGTCTCTTGGCATTAATAACACTATTCCCACTTTAATAATTTGTTGTGAAAATTTTATTACTATAAACATGATTATATTTTATAAATTGAAATATTAATTTTCGAATTCTAAACCTTGTTTACAAGGCTATGTCGACTAGTTCAAAGTAAGTAACATGTAATGTAATATGGGCAATAAATGTAATAATAATAAAACACTCTCATTCTTTGCTTTCCAATCTCGATGTAGAACTCAGAAATATAAATTGATTACAGAGTTCATAGTTGAGTATAAAATGACAGAAATATCTAATTAAAAATATAAATATCATTTCTCAAGTGTACATAAAAATTATAAAAATGAAAAAATAGATATTCATATTTTACTAATAAATATTCACATATGAATATTTGTATAAAAATCCATATGCAAATATTAAAAAATCAAAACCTCTAAGTTGGGTAAATCGTACAAAAGTATTGATTATGACGCCTTCATCATACAAGTTCGTGTATATATCCGTGAAGAATATTTAATTATCCAATTAGAAACTTCTTTAAAAATCTTCAAATCATTCATAAAACCCAATTCTTATACTTACCAGTGAGTGCAATAACTGAATATGGGCCAATAATATTTATAATTGTGGAAGAAAATGGTCCGGGTGGAGGATCCCATCTTAGGAGACATTTTTTACCTCCACCCGGAACATTTTCTTACACACACACACACGTCCGATCAGCCATAGCAGCATAAAGTTGCGTAAAATGAAAATAAAACAACGGTTGATTGAAAAATATGAAGAAAGACAGAGAAGAAATGCTGTTAAATTGTAATTTTAAATTGTTGCTCATGTATAATTGATTGGGTCACCCCTAGTTTTAAACACAGATCGTTGATGCGAAAACTGTGTTTGCTTAGAGAACTACTAACAGTTGATGCGCTGTTGCAGGGATGCGAGGCTCCTGCACAAAGGCCTCCCCATCACAAGTCAATTAGAATGCTGAAACTGAACAAATATTTGTCCTGGTAGCTTTGTCTCTCCCACCGCCCTCCTTCCTACAATAATAACCCCGTCGGACTTTCCTCCGCCCAATCGATACCCCAGAGAAGATCCTCTATCTCAAAGCTTTGCAGGCTCAAGCCTTACAACTATTTCCCTGTTGGAAATATGACAAGTAAACATAAAAGTGATGTATGGGTTGGTGTAATATCCATATGTATCCCGTATTTATTAAAATCCGTTAATTTATTCTTTTCAAACTACGGGAAATGTGAGGTGTGTAATTTAAAATGTTTGAGAAAGAATACTGATTAGCTGGTCACATGTGGTGTTGTGGTTAGCATAACATTTTTTTATGTACAAGGTGGTCCTAGGATTTTTTAAAAAGGAGTAAAAATTTCCCTGCTTATGCTGTCCTTCGGAGGAATTAAAAGCTCGGAACCCTCAGAGCTTGTATAATGTCTAAAGATCTCTATCCCAATTATACCTGGATAGGTAAAATATGAGGATGACTGTTTATTCGCCTTCCAATTTACTGAAGACCAGATAATCATAGCATCAGAAGATTGGGTCCAGCAGCATATGCTTAGGAAGCTCCTAGAGGAGTACTCTACACGGAGGAGTAGTCATAAATCAGGGGAAAACGGAGTACCTGTCCTTTAATTCACAGTGCACTTTGTCGATTATAGATTGGACTCAACTTAGGAGCAAGGACTTCAATTACTTAGGTGTTTATATAAATGAGACACTCGTCAAGGACATGTAGATGAAGATGTCCCGAGGAAGGGCAATCATTAGGATCCTTTACTTGGTCCCCTGGAATGAGTGGGTCTCTTAGAATTGAAAAAAAAAATATCATTCTTTTCTTCTGGGGACAACCATATATGGGGCCGAAACATGGACAATAAAAAGACATGATGCTCGTAAATTGCTCGCTCTTGAGATGTACTTTCTAGGAAGTAGCTGCGGCATCTCGAGGATCGTGTTATAAGAGAAACTATAGGGCAGGAGAAGAATATATTGAATGAAATAGAGATCAAGAGGTTTTAATGGTTTGGCCATATGATGAGAATGAGATGGTCAAAGAAACTCTTCCTTCATAAACCGGATTATAGAAGAAAGAGAGAAAGACCGAAGTAGACATGGAGGATGTGAGAGAAGGACTGATAGGAAGACTCGTCCGATTAGCCAGAGCAGCATAAAAATGACGCTCAATAAACAAACAAAACCCTCTTTGTAGTTTATACAGATGATATCCCTAATCATTTTTCCTCAACAAACCTGCAACATACCGTTCCAGTCATAGCATTCCAAACTCAATAATTCCGTATCACGAATCTTTAGAGTGATATTATAACTAGGAAATTAAAAGAAATTCTGACAAACGTACCTTATGAAGTCAGCTTTACCATTCGTTTTGCTTAACAATCTCCAGTTATTTCCTTAAATTATATCCCTGTTATTACAATGTTCTTTAACCACCTCTTCCCCTACAACAGAACATCAGATACCTAGGACTCTATCATGACGAATTTTAAACTTGAAATCGTTAAGCTAGACTGAAAATAGGAGTTGAATGCTGATACGGCTTCTTAAATACTCAGGAGGCAAAAATTTAACTCGTACTAAATCGACCCATTTACTCGACCTTTACAGTATCTACTTGGTCTTACGGAGTTGAGATTAGAGCTCTTAAACATCAAATTTCTTTCTTGTCCAAACATTTCAATAAACTATTCTTCGTAGGAACTTTAATGCTTCTTATTTTGCCACGATAAAGGCCTTATTGCTAATTATCCATGTTAATTTGACCATCCAGTACTATGGAAAATGGAATGATGCTACTGTAGGAGTCCTGAATATACCTATATACCTAAGAAAGGCATCTCTAATGATTATTTGACACCGTACATTCTCGGGACCCTCATTTTACGACACTTTCAGGACACAAGTAAGGATTTTTACTCCCTTCTAAAAAATCAAAAAACTGTCTTATAAAGAGGTACAAGAGTACTTGGTTATTTATCAACCACCATCTAGAGAAGCTGGGATAAGTAGCTTTTTAGAATGATGTAATTATTTTCCAGAAGGAAGAAGAGTTTTTTTTGCGGATATCGGACAGTTGAACTATTTAGTGGCTAGTCTACTCACGTCCAATAATTGGTTATTTACTAACATAATCAAAATGTCTCTGAAAATCTAGTACAAATATATCATAGTGAAAGTATGATGAGTCGATGTTTGAAAGGGAGAAATGTTAAAAATGGTTGGGGGTTGACCGTACGTTTCTTTGTTCTATTTATCCCTAACCCTGAAGATGGTCTAAAAATCAGGCCAAAACGTTAGTACCAATAAAATAAGTTTGAGTTAATTTTCTAAAATTTATTAATTACACTCCCCGACCATATTAAGCAATTCGCATACAAATAAACGGTTTAAACACAAATGTTCTTTTTGAAAGTTTTCTGTTAAAGCAGTGTATCTCTTTTTATACTTGATATTTTAATATTAAAAATAAACAAAAAATCGCTATTTTATATTTTTTTAAATATAGTGTTTTATCATGTCTCCAGTGAATTTCGTTGAGTGGAAATGTATGTTCATCTAAAAAAACGATTCTGTTTTCTTGTTCGTTTTTTTTTTGCTCTCTCGAGGTACTACTTTATGATTCCGTGTCGCTATAGAAACACCAACGAAAAAATTCGGTCTACATGAGCCCATGATTGTTTAGCTAACTGAGAACGGGCGGGAGGACGAACACAAACATGGGGAATTGAATCGACCGTTGAGGAAGATGAAGAGAAAAGAACATACGTTTTTAGGACCGTGGTGGTGGAGACTATGGAAATGAAAAAAAAAAGAGCGTTGAAGGGGTAAACACTGACGCGGGAGACAGTTCTATGGCTGGATCTGGAGCCTCTATTTTCCAAAGGGAAATTATATGAAAACAATGGGAAACTCTCCCTTCCCCAGCTGTGACAATTTAGCAGCGATCTGTCTTCAACCACCTCCCCACCGCCTCATTACTTCATTTAAACTCGAGTTGCTCTTTCTTTTTTTCAAAATGGTCTCTCCCTCGAGTAATTTATGCAGTGTCACTTTAAAAATACCTAAGGATAATTTATTTATATTTGTGTTCCCAATCATTTGTATTTAGCGTTCGAATAAATACATATATACACAACAACCTTTTTAGCTGTTCATTACAATATACACAAAATGAAATGGTTATTTTATTCACAGAGCATAACCTATTTATTTTACACTTGTTTTTATAGTATGGAGTGGTATAATTGGTTTTATATTTTCACCAAAATTCAACTTTTTTTTACCTTAAATTTTCTAGTAGCTTTAAATTTATCTTAAATTATTCTTTGTTATTTTTTCATTAAGAGCTGTTTCGATAGACTATTTATCTCCCCTATATTTTGTTCAATTATTCTCAGAAAGGTGCAAAATAAATTTGAACCTACTGAACGTTAATATGCGTGTCAGAGGCATGAACACGGATGCTTCAAGTAAACTTCTACAAGCATTCAATATGTGGTGTAATATGCACATGATCAGAGAATAATGGGTGCGCCGTGTCAGCAACGATTAACACAGCTAGATTTGTTCCTTGCAGCGGTCAATAAAATAAGTTGGACCATTGTAATCGCCAACAACCAAAGAATATATAACACCTTTATAAAAAGATAAATATTTTGTATAAGTTTTGTTTATTTCTTAAACCTTATGAACTATGGATATACCCCAGACTTTGATGTAAATGTGCAATCACCTTAGGATCTTTGTAAGGTTTAGTTGTTTATCTGTACAAAGGTGCACTAAGCACAGAGAAACACTTCTTAAAACAAAGGCTTTTCAGCCAGATGAATTGGGGATCTAAGAAGTACAGAATATGTAAATATTCATATACAGAATATGTACTTAATGCTTGTAAGTCACATGGTAATGGATCAGGTAAAACTTACCTTACCCTGTCTTAACGCCCAGAGGCACATCTAAACTCTCAAGATCTTGAAGATCAGGCAAAGTTCTTTAATAACGAAAATAGCTTAATCTTTTTTAAACTTAAGACTTCATGATACCATAATAAGATCCATTTAGATCTTCAACTTCAACGAAGCATATACTACCACTACCAACTTCAGAGTGCGATCCTAGTTCCAACTCAACAATTGAATCAACGCAATAACCAATAGAGACAGTTACGGATCGTATTGATGCGGTGTATGAAGTGGCAGAGCGGAGGAGACAGTTATGACATAAGTTGGGGCGTGAGACAGATGCTCGGTGAGGAGGAGGCTTTGTCCTGGAGACAACAGATGGCCCTACAATATCCAACTGATCAATATTTGCCTCCTTGTTAAAGCCAATGTTATTATTATATCCCTAAGGAGCTGTTCCCCCTCCCTCACAATTACTGCGTCCCATTCATTGCTAACGTTTTATTGGTCCCTGCCATTAGCCATTGTCTTGACAGTGCCGTCGCCGCCCTCTTCGCACTGAATAGCGTGGCATGATCATCCTTCATGGACACCCTACTCATTAATCGACCTTATGGCCGAGCCAGTATAAACAAATACTTGGAAGATTCATGCCTTCAAACGACTTCTTATTATAACTGCCATCCTCACAATAGCCTGTTTCGATAATAACAGAGTACTGTCAGATCTCCGAAGCATTGGTTGTTCCTACTTCATGCTCCCCAAACCATTCACTTATCAACGTTCGCGTGTTTCAAGGTGTTAGTCACATTTATACTAATATACATTTATATTCAGTATCTTATAAAAGAATTAAGTACAAACTAAAATTCCGATGAAAAAAGATTTCTCTCCCCATCTATCAAAGTATATCGTTCTAATTTTAGTTGCTGTACCGCCGAAGCGAGTACATAAGTATATCAATACATTTACAAATATACTGAGCAAAAATAAATAGGGATATTGCTACATTTTAAAACTTTACCTAGCATTTATATTACTAAATTATACTACATTACTATTTATTTTAGTATAATTTCTAATAAATATTAATTGATTAATTTCTAATAAAAATAATATAAAATGCTAGGCAAAGTAAATACAACAAAATTAATGGTATCCCTATTCATTTTTGCATGGTTTACAATACAGGTATCTAATCGTTTTGGGAGAAAGAGTCAAACCTTTTTAGTAAAGTGGTTATCATTCTTTCCACTTTAGTGAAAGTGAAAATGATTTCTTAAGGGCATTCTTATTTATATCTATACGTTAATATTAATGTGTTGTCTGTCATGGACATCAACACAGTAATATTCAGAGTAAATATGAGACAAAAAAAGTTAAATATGCATCAATTGTACTTTGCTCTTTGCAATCAATTTCATACATACGTATATATTATTATTATTATTGACAAATTCTCCCCAGAAATGGAAGACGTTAAGCAAGTAACTCGATCAATTTTTCTTTAGGTTCTTCTTCTTCTTCCAATGGGCTTTCATTCTTTCCAAAAAGGCTTGTTTACTCTCTTCTGACCTTTTTGGTCTGTATTGTTTTTGTTTTGGTTGCTCTGATACAACTTCCCATTTGTCTATTTTGTGTCTGAAGTTGTCTCTTTCTAAAATGTCGGCTGGTCTTAAGTATGCATTTTTGAGGTCGTTTCGAATTTCATCTCGCCAGGGTGTGGAATTCTTAAGTGAAGTTGTATAATCTACTATTCTATTGGTCAATCGATTTTTTGGCAGTCGGCTGAAATGACCAAAGTGTGACCAGGTTGTGAGTTTTCGGTCCAAGATCCAAATTGATTAAATAACAAAGTACCAAAAAGTAGGTTGTATTCATGATAAAGTTCGTAACATAATCATTACATTCATAGATAAATAATTATTAAAAAACAAAGATTATATTCAATTTATTTTGAAACTTTAATAGGATGCTTACCGCTGAGTCGCAAAGTAAAGGTAAGGTAAAACAGTAAAATATGGCAATCACTTGGCCATGTAAACCATTGATATGCATCCGCACTTAACGACAGCCCACACTAGAGTGAGCTCAGATAGGTAGAGACAACTGGCAGACGAAATTAGCGAAAACAAATAAAAGAAACTCGTTACAAAAGAATTTCTTTCGCCTTTTCCTGATATCAATTTCGATGTATGCAAACTTTTCTGTTTGTAGCCTTCATGGGTTTCTCTCCCTCTTAGAATTTCCTTGATGATCTTTCTCTCTTCTTTTTTGAGTTCTTCAAGTTGTTTCATGTTAAGGGTTAGTGTTTCACTTTAGTGGAGGATTGTTGGTTTAATGACAGTATTGTAGTGTCGAATTTTTGCCTCTCTTGATATTGATTGTTTGTTGTAGAGGTTTTGGGTTAACCCTAATCCTTTTTTAATTCTTTGGAGGCGATGTTGGTATGAGATTTTTTCAATACCTGTCGGTTCGATGAATTAAGTATGACTTCTGGGTTTAAGTTATACTGTTGGTATCGCAAGGTCGTCTGCGAATGCAAGATATGGGACTGGTATGTAGAGGTTGTTTCCGGCAACGCCCAGCGTACATTTCTTGAGTTCTTTCTCCCATTCTTCCATAACTTTGTCTAGAACTACGTTGAACAGGATAGGAGAGAGTCTATCACCTTGTCTCACGCCTGTTAGAATGTTTCCTTAATCACATGCCACGGCATTTCTTCATCGGCTTGGATCAAGTTAAGTATCACATCTCGACACACTAATGCTGCCCTTAGCCTGGTGGCATCCAACTACTCGATGTCCTTTGCCTCGGGCTGAATTTGGACATAACACATAATCCGATCCCCTCCTTTTAGGAAGTGATTCAGTTCGCCGACTTCCCCATCAAACCTCTCGAGCTCGCTGATTTCCCTCCTCAGCTCTCCCGCATTATTCTTTCTAAGCTTCATGCGTTCTAATTCGTTAGCTTCCCTTGCAGCTATGCCCGCACGCGCTAATGCTATCGTAGTTGTCTGCAGAAGCGGGAAATCCGGATTTATTGGGTGTTCCTGTGGTTCTGGAGGCGGCTGTGGTACTTGTTGAGGTTGCAGTCGCGTTTCCATCGTGAGCACCGCTGGTCACAAAATATCGTTTCGATCAGGCATTCTTCTTCTTTAGTGATTGCAATAAACTGAATAAACAAAAAATACCTTCTCCCCGGTTTTTCTTTCTCACAATTTCCCGGGCCCCCTTAGAAAGGTCCGTTAATTTATTGCTACCTTCCATACTACAGTATATGCCCCTTTTAATTACTTATTTACAATATAAGTTAATATCTTATGTAAAATTAATTTATTTTTTCTTTATATTTAAATCCACACCTGTCAAATAAATCAAAGGAAATCAGCAGCTTGGCTGACAGTGTAATAAAATACAATGGCATGAGAGGCATGAAGAAGAACAGTACCCAGCGGTACCTCTTTCTTGGCTTGATTCAATTTCCTACGATAACAAATCCCTCAATTACGTTCTTTTTAGTCTCCTCCTAGTGTTCTCAGGCATGAGAATCGTTACCATCTGTTCTATTATTGGGTTTGGGTGCCCATGTAGTTTTCCTTGAAAGCGTTTGTAGCAAGTTCGTATGTGTTCGCCAACTGGTACAATCTCCATCTTAAAAGGAAGCCCCATGTGCCATACCTTGTCGAATACTTGAGCGACATCCAGAAACACTCCAGTTGCATATAACTTCTGCTCTAGTCCTGTCGATATGTAGTCAGTTACTCTGTGTAATTGTTGAGTAGTCGAGTGTGATTTTCGAAAACAGAATTGATGGTGAGGGATTATATCGTTGTCTGTCAGTAACTGTAATAATTGGAAATAAAGTAACTTTTAAAGATTTTAGAACAAATGTTGAGTAAACTAATAGGTATGTACGAGGAAGGGTTGCTATCATCTCTTGGTTTTAAACATGGTTAGAATAAAGTATTTCCACTGTATAGGGAAGTTTGTAGTTATAAATATTTAGTTGCAGATTGTCGTTAGGAATACTGGAGCTATCCTAGGCATTAGCTGGAGCACCTCAGCATTTATTAAGTCATAGCCCGAGCTTTTCTTTTTGGTAAATGTCTAATTAGTTTTGCAACTTCTGTGGGAGTGAATGAAGACGGTGGTAATGTTAGTTGTAACGGGACATCAAGTGTGTGATTTACAGAAATTTCGTGTTCTGTGTTTGTGAAGTCAGTAAGTAGTGTAAATACGGAAGAAGTCTGCAAAGAGCTCTGATTTTTCCTCGTCCGACACAGCCCAAAAGCCGTCTTCTTTTCTAAGAGGTGCCGATAACTCTCGATGTTTCAAAAGTCTTTTGGTATACTTCCATAGACTTCCATCGTCTGTCGAAAGGGATTTAATGTAATTTTCGTAATTTGACCCGTTAAACAGTTGGATGTTAAACAGTGATTACTCTTTATATATTAGAATAATATGCAGAATACTGAATTACATAAACTGAATTTTTAAGCACATGATAAAGGTAAAATTTCACATTGTGAATGAAGAAGGAGTAAAAAAGGTAAAAATTATTAAGAAAATAGAAGAAGATATTAATTATGTTGTTCCTTCTGAATTTCAAAATGAACAGCATCATGTAAGTTTATTTAATATTTATATTATAAAGAACAGTACCAGTTCTCTAAAGAAAGAAAAGGGTTTCAGGAATATTACTATTACCTTAGATGCCTCATTAAAAAAGCAGGCATATATAGATGAAGAGATACTCCCTGGGACTTATACACCACCACAAAAGACACTGATACAGACACCACAAGAGACATCTCATTTATTATCAATAATTAACCAATTGTAGATGTACATTACCAGATATACTAGAAATTAAGAAACAAGTTTTATAATTATTAAACGCAGGTCTGCTTTCTGAGTCAAATTCACCTTTTGCAGCTCCAGTTACACTTGCATATAAAAAAGGAGAAGGTGAAACAAGGTTATATGTAGATTTTCGACAACTAAATAAATTAGTGATCCCAGAGGCTCAACCATTCCCACGTATTAAGGATACTCGTTTGTTAGTCAAATGATATGAATGCTCATATTTTATTGTGTTAGATATAAACTCTGCATTGTGGTCTATACCAGTTGAAATTTAAGATAGAGAAAAACTAGCTTTTGTTACTGAAACAGGCCATTATCAGTTTAATTTTCTTCCGTTCGGATTAAAAAATTCACCAGCGATTTTCCAAAGAATTCTAGCAAACATAATAAAAAGAAATGGTTTGAGCGCATTTACTATGAATTTTATTGATGATATATTATTATTTTCTCACTCTTTTGAGGAACACCTGAGGCATCTAAATGAATTCTTCAAGGGTGTAAAGAAAGAAAAATTTAAATTGGAACTAACCAAATGTAAGTTTGCACAGAAATCGGTGAAATATCTAGGTCATCTAATAGAAAATAATAGAATAGTACCGTTAACAGATAATTTACAAGCAGTTAAACACTCCCCAGTACCAGCTAAAAACAAGAATGTAAGACAATTTTTAGGTAAAATAAAATTTATAGAAGACTGCTCTAAGTGACTTAGAACTTTGTTTGATTTTTTTTAAAAGATACAAAATTCATATGGACTGAAGAGTGCCAACAATGTTTTGATAGAATAAAATTTTACATGTGTCCCCTACAAGTTCTAGAAATTTTCGATCCAACTAAGAAGATTTATAAATACACAGATGCAAGTGGTAAGGGACTGGGATTAATTTTAAAACAAGAAGCTGAAGATGGTCTATTACATCCAGTATTTTATTTTTCCAAGAAACTAACTGATGGTCAAAGAATGAAGGCATCAATAATTTAGAATGTTTAGCAATTAATGAAGCCATTGTATTTTGGCAACATTTATTAATCGGAAGAGAATTTACAATAGTGTCTGATCACAAGCCGTTGGAAAATTTGAAGGTAAAGTCAAGGCCTGATGAAGCTTTAGAAAATCTCATTTTATACCTGTCACAATATAATTTTAATATTATATATCAACAAGGAAAAAAATATATAGAGGCGGATGCTTTATCTCGCAATCCGATATTTGAAACCTTTGAAACATAGGACAAAATCAAAGTTACAAACGTTGTTGATTTAGAAGAAATAAAACATGACCAAGTGACCCATGGAGAAGAATTAAGATCAAATAAAAGAATTAGAACAGATAATGGCATAATATACAAATTAAAAAAATGGTAAAAATAATATTTTCGTTTCAGAAATGTTAGTAGCTGAATTAATAGATAGAAAACATTAAAAAGTTGGGCATGTTGGTTCGAAAAAGAAGATTGATATGATTAAGCAATTTTATTACTTCAAGTATATGGATAAAAAGATAATAGGATATTGTGATAAATGCATTATTTCTGTGAAGAACAAAGTAAGGACCAAAAGAAGAATGGGTCTCTTATCGAATTTAGGTCCTCCAAAGGAACCACTTGAACTACTGAGTCTAGATACAGTGGGAGGTTTCTCCAAATGAACAAAAAAATATTTGCATATTCTAATTGAACGTTTTACTAGGTATTACTGGTTCAGAGTTTCTTCTTCCCAGAAGTCAAATGATTTTAAAGAACTAATTAATAAATTATCCCAACTAAATAGTATATAAACCATTTTAGCTGATTTAGCTGATTAGAAAATTCTTAAAGGATAAAAATAATACTTTGATCTTTACAGCGTCAGACTTCACTTGCTCAAACGGAATGATTGAACGTCTCAACCAAACATTAGTAAACAACATTAGATGTGCGATAAACACACCTGAAGAACGCCGCCAATGGCATAGTATCGCTGCAGAAGTGATAGATACTTATAATGAAACTCTAGATCTTTGTGAACGTGATTTGCAATTCAGTTTATTCAGGTATTATTATTTTTTCTAATTGTATTTTTGTATTAATTTTTGTTATTTGTTACTGAATTTTGGTTTTATTTAATAAATTTTTAGACATTGGGATGTTTAAACTGTGAATACTCTTTATACATTTAAATACATAGATACATATACATACATATACACACATATATATATATATATATATATATATATATATATATATATATATTACAATGCGTATATATTGTGAATTTGATGTCAACTTTTCGAAATCGATATTATTAATGAGTTTAATTAATTTAACGGGCCGTAATGTATAACTTAGTTTGTGTTCAGACACTGGTCAATCTTTCCCTCTAAATATTATTCAAATAATTAATTATGACCTACATACATTTGGCAGTCATAAATTGTGTGATTTAGATAGGAGCGTTAATTTTTCGTAACTTTTCCAACACCAAGTATATACCTTTTTGTATATAAACACCATCTGGTAAAATTCATGCTCAAGATAATACAATCATGATGTAAAATTTTCCCTACTGTAAAAACAGTTGGGTGATTATTATTATTAGTGAGTAGTGTTAATCACAAATTAATAATATTTGCACAATTCGTAATTAAAAATAACGAGATGTGTTAATATGTCTGACTATTGGAATATATTGTTGGAATGTGAAAAATATATAGAAAAGATAAACGAAAGTGTTATTACACGAAAGGTCACGACGTGGCATAATATGAGTACGGTTGTGGTGGTGAGAAAACCTTTTAAAAACATATAAAACTTGATAAACGTTTCGCTCGTGACAGCGGGATTGCGCCATAGCAGGTGGGCCATGCCCCTCCTACCTATGTTCTTCTACTTTTATGAATGTTGAATTCTAGCCGATTATTCTGTAGCTATGTAAAAGAATTAGGAAGCAACTTATAAATCTTCACTTATAACTTATAAACTTATAAACCTTCACAAATTATAAATAATGCTTTTATTTTATATCTCTAATTGAGTTTTCAGTAGTTTCAAATATTTTCTAATATTGTCAAAGTGTCTCTTTAGCTAAAAGATATCATCATTATTTCCTAAAGATCTTAACCAAACCTTCATTGAGGTCCAATTCCTTACTAACATTATTTCGAATTAAACGTATAATTTACAACATTTATTTTCGTTATTCGTCAACATGTATAGGGAGCTGGGTTGCTGAGTAGTAGAGCTCTAAGTTGCCATGCTAAGGTCCTGGGTTCAGATGCTTTTATTTATATTACAACAGCTAAGGATGGATCATGTGGGATCTGGAGACCTTTATGGGGCTCTTTCTCTATAAGGACAGTACTCTTAATTTTGGAATAACCCTGCGTTTGAAGATAAATCGTTGTCCTTTTTAGAAACAGTACATTTTCTACCAAGTACTGAACCCAAAACCCTTCGTGGGTTGTAATGATAAAGGATGCCAAAATTTCGTTATTTTGTTTCTTCAGTAATCATTGAATATGCCAAAGATTTCTTTTAAACTTTTAAATTGCCATTATGAATTATCCATTCATCATGCATTTATTTGAGCTTCGGCCATGTCGTCAAATTCTTTGGCCACGGTTCGCTGGCCATACTTCAAGCTTCCTCAGAGATTAATCTGAGACTGAAAATATTTTTTCGATGGTTCTGTATTCATAGCTATCCTCGGGCGGAGCTTGTAGAAGCTTGCTTTATTGCAAGCGAAACATCGGCAATAGATTTGAAGAAAACCTGAGGAAATACATGATAATTGGATTAAAAAGATTTCTTTTGTATACTTTAATTGTAAATTTAATAAACAGCATGTAGTACAGATTTTGCAGAATCTATAAACAAGACCTGTTGTAGATATTCATCGTCTGGACAACTCCCTGTACCGTTGTAAGTAGTGGCTACTTGAACAAGAGACATCTCCAGTATCGACGTAACTGCCTCCAGTTTCGCGGCATAAACATGAATGAGGAAGATAAGAGACGGAACAATGCTGGCCGCTCAGCGCCGCTGCTATTTGTTGCCAGTGCGCACAAAGATATTGCGGTGAGATATCTGAAGGCTAATATCGGCCGGGAAGCTAGCGACAGATGGTCGGACGTTATCTACGGCTCAGTCACACAATGCCCGGTCCCCAGGCAATTATCAACTGTCTACCGGACCGGTCCCCACAGCCCGCTATCAGAGGCGGATAAATCAAAAGGTCGGGATGAACACTTGCTAAATAAAATTATAACTAAGGAAATGGAATCACTCATCATAAATGTTTTATCTTCTATTCTTCTCATCCTTGTTTATTTCTCCTTCCTTCATGAAAATTAAATCAACTTAAGAAAAGTTGAGAAAAAAAGAACAAATAAAAAATTAATGCTGAAAAACATCGTTACCTTTTTATAATTCCTTTGAGAATTCAACTTTAACGTTTTGTTTTCCAGACCAAGGCAGAAGCCTTTGATAATGGTAAAAAGTGAAAAAAACAATAGTAGGATGAAACCCATTGGAAAAGTAAGATAATATAACAAAAATGAAAGGAAAAATTATTTACGAGCGATCTGAGGTCGGAAAGTGGAAGCGGGGAGGAGGGGGTTTAAGGGTAAAAATCGGTTTATTTTCGGCAAAACTACAAGTCCTACGGAAAAAGTTAAATAGCAAAGTTGCAGGTAATAAAATGATCTACAACTTTTGTATTTACACTTTTTTCACATAACCTCCAAATTTATTTGAAAAATTCAAATAACCAAGTTTTGGGTTTTTTATTTTTATCTTTTATTTTCATGAAATTTGGTAAAAACTTACTGTTTTATGCCCCAAACACACTAATTATTTTTTTATAGTAATTTTAGTAATTTTTTTTTTAAACATTTATTTTTTTACATTATTTTGGCGTAATATCGAAAAAGCACCATAATTTTCAATCGAAAATTCTCACGTCAAAATATTTGGGTTTTTTTAAAAGTCGGTTGACTTTTTGTACGTGGAAATCTCTACTTTCTGATGGTGTAAAAAAATATACATTACTATGGTAAATGTTCTCAGAAAATGCAAAGAAACGAAAAAAAACTCGAATAAGAAATTAAAAAAAAATCATTATGTACAATTTTGAGCTATTTATTTAAAATTAATCATCTGAATCATTAACTTCCTTCTCCCACATTAGAGCCTTCTTCTGAACCATGACAATGTGAGCATAAATTTGTGCATTTTAAACCATGTTTTCGGCAGCCACGTTTTACACTGTTACATCCAGTTTCACAGCTCCATCAAATAGTTTTAAGCAATATTTCCGGAATTGATTCCTTTTCTGTAAATTTGGGTATAATGCCACGTTGATGTTGCTTCCAGCCCCAATCTGTTGCTGTTAGTTCGTTACCCAGCAAAATTTGAAGCTGATATGACCTGTAACAATGTTGTTCTGGTGCACTTTCTGTGGGTTGGAGATTTGCAAATATGAATGATGGTTTAATTTTTGATAATTAATATTTTCGAAATCTTAATTGATTCAGGGTTATATTACCATTTATAAATAGATTTGATTGATTTGAATTTAATTGATTCAAAAGGACTAAAAGATCAATATCTTGATCCAAAACAGTGACAGTTTTATTAGTATCCCTGACAATTTCTATTGAGGTCTTGTACATAATTTTTTAGTAATTATTAAGGACTTTTTTTTTTTTTAAGATGGCCAACTGAAGTTTTAACATAGGAATTAGACTAATTTTCTTGATTTGTTATCATTATATTCCATTACAGGTCTGAATCATGAATTGCACTTTGCGCTTGATCTTTGGCCTAGTGAAATGGCCATATTGGAAACATATGTTGCTTTTGGAAGCACAGACCGCCTGAAGGGAACCCCACATTGCTAGGAATCACGGTCATCTAGGAAAGATGTCTGCAGCATCAAGCTTTCCATTGATCCATTATCAGGCCGGAAAGGGACGTATCTGTCTAGATCCAAGGATTATGGCAGTTCGGCGGGTCAACAGTCACATGAAGACCTCTAATTCTCTCCACAAAGGAGACCGTCCATGGATCAAAACTCCGGTCGGCATGGGACACCACAATGCTGCTCCCGTTAGTTATTGATTAACTACACTCCTACGCCTTGTCTTTGTGAGCTGTTCCCTATTGGTTCACGGTTTTAACTTAACCGAGGGGTAGGAGAAGCTTGAGGGAAGCCTTCGAGTTTATATGTGAAATGATAACTAAATAAAACCCGGCAGGTTGCTCTAGCATTTTTTGAAAGGGAGTAAACAATCCTTAGCTATATCGTTCTTCAGAAGGGACGTAGATTGAGGGTTATGACCCGATAGCCCTACATTATTTTTACCTGAATTGGTAAAATTTAAGACTCCCACTATTGCATCGATTAACTAAATCAGTATAAAGTGACGGTAAATAAATTAATAAACAATAAAAAAGCACCTTATTAATTCATTACATCTTCTGTCATGTTTATCATGGTCCTGTACAATGTGTATATATATATATATAGTAAACCATAATCCATGTTATAACTTCTATTAGTGTTGCGATAATCGCTTCCATAGAGCATATCAATATAATGAAAATGGATATTTTGGTAGTAATGCGCATTATTTTTAAATAAATAAAGAGGTCATCTCTATGAAGTCACCTTTGTTTCTTCATCCCTTGTGATGGTTAATCTTTCCAAAATGAAATTTGCAGTTTATGGCTATATGCTTAGTAGACTTAAGGGTTAATACGGATCATAAAGGGCTGATATACTCCAACTCATTAATTTAGCTTCCATGATTACCGTACACCTTCTCGTGGAGTTTTCGGTAATCGTCATATGAATATCGTCTGGTAGACTTGCTGAACCTTCCTTTTTAAAAACATTCTTAAAGACAATTCGTCATTTATAGGACTTTCGATAACTTCTAAATGTGTAATTACTTCTAAAACCGCACTATCGAGATGTACATTAAATGGCAAAAAATGTTTTATTATTTCTTTTCTTGTAGAATTTGTATCTGTTGTGCTAGTGCATCGAGCGAACTCCGCTCAATAAACGAAAACACTTATTTGATATAGTTATGTGTCAAAACAGCTCATTATTATTAAACAAGCCATTTTATTTCCTATTAAAATTAACTTGGAATATCAATTGAGAACCTCAATTACAATCACTATAATTAATTGAAATAAGTAATTCCATATGTTTAACGCGGTTGGAGTAGTTGTAAATACGTATTTTAATCACATTTTCAATAGTCTATCATTATGTGAATGTTAGTGTTAACTATTTTATTGTTTTATCATTTTTCATGCAATCAGCTTTTAGTAATGTAATTAAATTAAATAATTCTGCAACTTTATAATTTTTTATTTCAGTACATTCCAACAATTTATTTATTAATTTCGAATATAAGTGTAGTTCAAGAAAACGACCTACTCTTCTGAAACGCTTAACTCTATTTTTTAATTAAAATCATGCAAAGAGTTCCCGCATTGTTTCCAGAGGGTATTACAAATGTTAAAATTAACACACCTGGAAATGTTAAGGGTAAAAGGAAAGAGGATTACAAGGAGATTGGAAAAAAGTCCAAAAGCCTCTAGATGTTAATTCTTCTTCCTTTTCATTAAAGCCTTCTTACTCAACGTTCTTTTATTTTCCCCTTCGAAAGGACAAAAGTGTTTCCTAGGAAATTCGAGGCGTTTGATAACTTTGATTAGAGACATTTGAAGCAAAGCCGTCGATCTGGATGTATTACTGTTTGCATAATCAAAATTTGTTAGCCTTTCTTTTAATATGTCGTATTAAAAAGATGTAGGATTAACCAAATAGATAAATATTTCGTTGGAGTTGCTGTTACTTACAAACCATGTACGCTGCAGCTAAAATTGTGCAAATGGATACAAAAATTGTTACATATTTTTTGTAAATTGTATACCCGGATGCTGAATTACAGTATTGCTTTATAGCTGACACTAATAGTGGATAGAGTCAATTTTCCACCTCTAAAACTCATTAGGTAAATGAAGGAACGAAGAACATAGCCTTATTGCCAACATAGGTTCATATGCAGAACATTAGTGACTATCTATTTGTTAAATGTGAGCTCGCCCAGTCCTTGTTGGTACTTAATCGGCTAAACCAGCTTCCTGCATAACAGTTGGTTCAAGGATTTGTAAAAAAATAGTCCATTATGTTTGTTGTCTACCATTAATCGTTCACATAGGAACAGAGGAGTAAGGTCTTCTATACTTCATATCTTTTAAGAGACTATAACAACTTATTTTTATTGGTATGTCATTCAATAAACATTGAAGATAATTTCCCAAATTATTAGTTCTAATTAATTAAGAATATATAAACAATTCTATTCAATTGATAATGATTTTGAGTAGAATTATAATTGATGTATGTTCTGAAAAATTCTAAAGTGGTTTCTTTCTCAAGATGGTTGTGTGTTTTCTGACTTTCTAAAAATAATAATGAAAACATGTGTTATAGCATTTTTACATAAACCGAATTGATTCTTTGGAAGCAGTGTGGGAAATGAAAGAACTCGTGGTTAAGGTTAGGGATGGAGCTGCCAGGAGTCATGATCCTAGACTAGACAAGAGGATGAGGTTTAATACGGGAACGAAAAGGACCAAAAAAATCTCAGAATAGAAAAGGAGTTGGAGATCATACAGAACGAAAAGATACTGTGCGGATAGAAAGTCGCAGAACAAGCAATAATGATTGATCAGGTGTACCCCAAAGTTACTTAAAAGAAAACGACGTTATTATATTTTTTCAAAGTAATTCATAATCTAAGTAGCCAAACTGAAAAATTGAACTAACGACCTCATAACAAGAAAAATATATTCTTGCGGACATACCTATGGAGGAGACATTCACCCCTTATGATTTTTATTGTTATGAATTATTTAGTAAATAAATAAAACTTATTTTATTTATTCTCACTACTCATTCAAACATTACCATTCATATTAAATGTTGTTGAAAGTGATTTCCTAGAGCATGCGGACATGCCCAGCATCTTTCTTCAACTGCAGAAGTGGCAGAACGTCACTGGATATGCATTATTGTTTCAGAAGATTCAATTATAATTCTCCGTAAAGAATTTCGGTCATTAAATTCATTAATAAATGAAGTACACCATTGTCGTCAATTATTCTTTGTTATGAAAATGGTAGTAATTTGAAGAATGCATCCTTCGAATAATAACTGACGTATAACAACCTTTCCTTAGTAGAGAAGTAAGACCAATAATTAAGGGTATCTTAATAGCAAAATCAGGGGAGTGTACGTAATGTGACACCCTAGTAGGGAAACGGATGAGACAAGATGTGAAGAGTTAATCAGAGAAGACGTCAACTGATCTGTCCTATATTCATCCGATTAGATCCTTCTCCGCTGATAAGAGGTTCTCCGTGGAGCTTAGATGTATTAAGTCCTTATTTTTTTTAAATTCTTTTTCTTTTTATTCTTTAAGTCTTCTTTTCAGAGTTTCGGATCGGGTTTGGAAAAAAAAGATAATATAATATTTTTTTGTATAATTTTATTAGCACCAATTTTTTTTTAAATTAATGTTTACATATATAAAATCGACTACAAAGAAAAACAACAACATTTTTCTGTATTCATATAAGAATAAATAACCGATTATTTTATTAATAATTCCATACCTTTATTAATAATTTTAAAATGATAAACGTACCATCCAAAAGGTAAAGCATCATTAACTAAAAATATTAAAACGCTAAGAACGAATCCATTTATTAATTTTAAGAAAAAAATATTATTGCGGAAAATATTGAGGAATACGAAAATTTTCGAAGATGTTTACTAATAGTAGTTTGTTTTTTGAACATTCATCCTTAAATTACACATGACTAGAAGCTAAATTATGTGGCCAGTAGATATTAGCTCAGATATATATAATATGATATCTAAAAATCCCTTCATTTATTTATAGACATGTCTATCTATACATATTATAAGTCCTCGGCCGCGTCTGTTCGCGGTAACCTCAATAACTACTCCACGGATTTTCATGCGGTTTTCACCAATATAAAGAGTGATGCACCAGGAAGGTTTAGGTATATAATTTGTCGAGGTTTTGTGTAAATGTGTTGGAATCTAATGATAATTGCTGGAAATGTTGGAAAAAGTATAGCAGGGTGAGGTTTTCACGGAAGCCGCTGCTTAATATCACTTATCTCTCTACGAGTATCAATACATATAAAACAAAGTCCTCAGCCGCGTCTGTTTGAGGTAACCTCAATACTACAGCACGGATTTTCATGCGGTTTTCACCAATAGATAGATGATCCCTTTGACACATAATGAAACAATTCTTGGAGCTATATTCCTCTTTTATAGATCTTCAAAAAATTCAGAGATAGCTTATATCTATTTTTTAAGGATAGCTTATTTTACCTATTTTATTTTCTAAAAAATTGATAACGTAGAATGCGGTATTTGGAAAGCTATTTTGACGATTACAGTATTAATCCTTATCAACTTATATACTTTAGTTACCTTGAGCATTTCTTGGTCATTATTAGAATATTTTATACCATATAATTTAAATGAGTATCTAAATATAAGTATCTGAATATAAGAATGTTTACAATATACACACAATATTGTGCGGAAATCTCTTAGCTATCTATCTATACATCTTAAAAAACAAAGTCCTTGGCCCGTGTCTATCTGTCTGTTCGCGGTAATCTTTTTTGTTTATAATAGGTACATTATAAAATCCATTAGGCAGACAAAACATGTAGGCATAATGTCATCCTACCCGTGCAAAGCAGGGGCGGGTGCTAGTATATGGTAAAATACAACTACTTAGACTGTTGCCTTATATTTGGTTTTAATTACTGTATAGTTGAGGGGGTCTCCTGTGGTGTAGTTATTAATATAAAAACTTCATTTGCCCTAGGTCGCTGGTTCGCTTCCCGGCTGGTCCGGATCCGGCGATCATTAAAAGGGATTAAGAAGTCCTCGGTTATCCTATCCTCTAGTTGTTTTCCTAACACCCTATCTTCTTCGGTGTCAGGTAGTCTTTAAGATTTATAACCTAATAATACCTTTATAAGTAAAAATTAGGACTCCTACTGTAGCATCGTCCGATTACCCATAGCAGCATAAAATGACGTCAAATAATTAAACAACCACTAAGTGGTTGTATTAAATTCAGTATCTCCTGTTACTTTAAATGAGAAAAAGTCATATAGACATTCTTTCACTATTAAAGGCACAATGTTCTCAACGCAGTGTATCATTTTAACTTCGTTTTTTATTCGAGTTTCCGTTATTTACAATTAATTTTTGTTCGTTAAAATTTGTTTTCTATTATTCGAGATGAATAGCAAAATTATTTTCAGCAAGAAATAAAACAAGTATATTTTCTATTCTATTGGAGAAAAAATATGGTTTGTTGAAAAACTTTTGAAATCTCTGAAACGGTTTAAGAGGATAATTACAACACTCAGCGAGGATTTCAATAACTCTCTCCCGATGGTTGTACTTTCCAGCTCGTCAATAATTATATTTAGATAGAGGAATGTTGTGTTGGATATCGAAAGCATTCTATGTTTTTTTAAAATAAATAATGTTTGTTGATAAATGCCAATGGTAATGATATAACCTTAAACGAAAGCTGTTAAATGTTTCTTTCAACCAAACTATGATTACAATTCTGTCTATTGTAAAATATTGCGCCTTTGTTTTACAATTCTGTTCATAAAAGCTTGAAGACCTAGTTCTTCTGCAATAATTAACTTCAATAATAAACATATGTAAATATAAGATACTAAAAATATATGAATTACATATCAATTATAATTATCCCAGTTGTATATTTGACTTTTTGCTCACGAAGTTCACCAATCGACACGGCAGAGGAAGCCAACAGGCGGACTCCGACGCCAACAAGCTGCTAATTAAAGTTACACATCGGGCACTGCCCTCTTCCTCTTCTCCCGCTAGCTCTGAAAGCTGTTTGAAACTGGAGCAGGGAGGGAACTGACGCTGCGCCGTCATACATCGAGGGCGCTTTAGGATAAAATCAGTTGAATGGTAGTTAGTGAGGTTTGCAATGTGGCCCCTCCTGTTTTAAGCAGGGCTACAGCTCTAACTTCCTCTAGAACCATTTACCTCCAAACAGTCGGGAATATGGTATATCGAATATTGTCTGCGGTATCCAACAGTACAACCCTTCTGCCTCCGTGATCCGAGACCTAAATGAGAGATCTAATGGAACTAACAAAGTCACACGTCTCTGCATTATTTAGTACATGATCAAGTTTCTGACTAATACTGATTTAGAATGAATGAGATGTTTCCTGTAGAACTTATCCGACACTTAAGTCTAAATGATGACAAACGTTTAACTTGGAATCGTCATACTATACTGAATAGACATGAAACTGCTAGCCGTTTCAGGCTACTTCATCACCTACTAGATAAACGCTGTTTGCTCCCAAATAATTTTATTTTTATTTTTTATTATTATTTATTTATTGATATTTACAACTATATTACAGTAATATAACAAGTAAATTGGCTGAGTGATACATAATGACATGATATAATGACAAGTAGAGAAACTACCCACTGGTAGTACTCAAATCGCAGGTTCAACTAAGAAGGTCATGTGGCCATCTTCTTCTCAGACGCCTCGGAGGATTATCGGGAATTGAAGAGGAAGCTACGTTTGAAACTAGAGGGTTTGAGTGGAAATGAAGTTTGTTATGAAAGGATAGATACCGGGATCGGGCCAGATCAGCAACAAATGGGACATTAAGGCCGTTATGGATTCTTATATTATTTATTTATTCTTCTTATTATTATTATTCTTAACAAAATAAGGAGCGTTGAGGATTTTACGAAGGATTTTGGATTGTAGGGATTCCCAAATAATTTAAAATTACAAATATACATGATTATTACAAACCCTATTTGGATATACAGCTATCGGTCTACCTAGTAAGCCATCGAATTCCTCTCGTATCCAATCCCTATAATTCCAAATCCTTAATCCTTTGTTACGAATTATGTCATCCAAAATGACATCAATGACCCATTTGTTGCTGATTTGGCCCGAATCCGACATCAGTCTTATCAAGACAAACTTTATTCCCACTCAAATCTACTAGTTTCAAACCTAGCTACCTTCAATTCCCGATAATCCACAATGAATAGAAGATGGTCTCGAGACCTACTAAATGCAATTTGTTATTTGAGTACTACCACTGGATAGTTCCTCTACCTGACTTGATTCATGCTGTCATGTATCATTCATTATATTTACTTGTTGTATTGTTATAATAATGTCATATATATCAATAAATACATTTTTTAAAAAGAATGGGTGAGAGATTAATCTCACAAAATGTCGGGGATTTCACGTGTTCAACTATCTGAAAATGGGCCCTGTATGCCACCAATTTAAAATTGTTGATAAATCATTATTTATTTATTGTTGTTAATTAGTATATTTTTGTGATGATTAATCTGAGTTGATTTAATTTGGATTTTCAATTAGGGAAAAAATAAGTGAAGGGGCGCTTTGGGATTGATGAGTATTCTAAGGGAGGGGGTTAACATAGTCAAGCTTTAACCAAAATCCATCAACCAGAAGATAGTTTTTAGACGTAGATGATTGGTCATAGTTAATTATTTCACCTCTCTGTTCTTTACTAAAAATATGTTAAAATGTATATAACTGACTTAATTTTTAATCTCTTTCAATGATAAATAAAATAAAATTTAAGGAGAAAATCGGTTATTGATCTTTGGTATAAAAGAGAGTAATCATTTTTTTCTAATCTCTTCGATTTAATTATTCCCAGTTTTGAGGTTTTAATCCGTTTAGTAGGAGAGGATTTAGAGAACGATTGAGAAGAAAATAAGGGAATTACCAGCCTCGCGAATGAGGGACTTTGCCAAGCCGTGGCTAACTGACTGAAAACTTTTCTTTAGAGCTTCAAATCAGCTGATTCCAGCGGAAGGGGGTGGGGGTATAAACCAGGCCTACGGGAAGGAATGCTTTAAGAAGCAACCGCTTATGATGCTGCTGAAGGCAGCGAAACTGGTTTAAGAGCTTTTCCCGATAAGCGAATTGGGCCTATTGTAGTCTACCATTGTCACAGTAAAAGTATTTCTGAAGAGGGGTACTAAAGATAAAAGAGAGTTGGAGGGAACAATCAAAATCGTAACGATAAAAAGTGGGTGAGTTGCCAACATCCGTCAATCATCTTCTTACTTCAGCAAACTTTATCATGTTTCATGTGAAACATCAGTAAGTGGATGGTATTTAAGCATCGATAACACGGGGATAACAGTGATTGTATATCGCTAGATTTTATAGTCAAATCTGATTTATTCGTGAATACTACAACATCGAATGAAAACTAAAATTTGTGTTTAATCCATTTTATATATTTATATTTATTGATATATCGATGTCTTACACATGTGTCACAAATGTGTTAAGTGCCTAAAACAAGATTTTACATGAGTCAACTTTGAAAATAATTTAACACAAGAAATACAGTTCAAGTTTAAGGACACAATATATATTTGTAACCCTAATTTATTAATAGGCTTCTCTATTAATTTTATATCAACATGTGATCTATGTCACACCTTTACACCTGCTCACAACTTTACAATATTATGTACATAACAAAACCCATTATTGCAAAATTTTCACTTAACACATTTTGAAACTAAGGCATTGATATACAACTGTATTACAGCTGTATACAATGCAGTATTGTTATAATGACATATGACATAAATAATGGCATTGTAAATTCAATGAAATTTTCAACAGTATTATACTTATACAACAAGTAAATAGAATGGTTGTTACATATTAGCATGAAAGACAAGTAGAGGAACTATCCAGTAGTAGTAGTCAAATAACAAATTGCATTTAGTAGGTCTCGAGACCATCTTATATTCAAATACCTCGGTGGATTATCGGGAATTGAAGAAGTAGCTAGGTTTGAAACTAGTGGGTTTGAGTGGGATTGATATTGGAACCGGGACAAATCCGCAACAAATGGGACATTGAGGCCATTATGGATGAATTTATTCCAAACAAAGTAAGGACCATTAGGGGTTTTATGAAGGATCTTCGATTCGATGGCTTAGTGGAGTCCCAAAGCTCTACTATATAGGCCCTAATATGTCTTATAGTAGTCATGTATGTGAGGCTTTTATAATTTATTGGGAGTTTGGTGCGTTTGTCTAGTAAGTGTAAAAGAAGCCTGAAAGGCGAGCTGTTACTCGGATACACTGGCTGTTTTCAGTCTATTATGAAAATTCCAAGTAAAATGTTGGTCAAGATGTAATCTTGACAGACGTCTACGTATTACAGTTGTTCTTCAGGAGCCAGTGGGATATTATTAAATGATATTGTATATATTTATAAGTAAAAAATGGGCTGTTTCATATGAAATGTCCGTTTTCAAGGGAACAGTAAACTAGAAAAACAACTTTGGGGAATTAAGGCATTTTTATTCAAAATATTTACCCTTACCAATACCATACAATTTACTCCTATTATCAAATACCATTGTTCCAGTCTGTCATCAAATCTTCATTCATAGAACTCAAAAATTCGGAGTTTTATGATGAAATAAAGCGACTTGAGAATCATTTTCAAATTTTACCCTTAAGGAAGTTCCCAACTTTAACAAATCAGTTGTAGATATGACTAGCACAGCGGTTCCCAACCTTTTTAGTTGTGCGGACCACCAGTTTCGAAGGGAAAACTTCGAGGCCAGCTAACTAATTATAAATATACAATAAATAAACAACACCAATATCGATAACATCGTAGTAGAGGGGGGACACAAACCACGGCTTATTAACTAATATTAGACTTTATCTGTCAAATGGTCGGGAAACCGCTGGTCTAGCAAATAAGGTACGTATGGGAGTATTTCGGAACCCAGCTCGTTTTGTTTCATTACATCCTGTCCTGAAACATGAGGTCTGGCAGTGTCGTTTGTTAGACATAGGTCCATACTAAATAAACAATGCAGATAGTTTTTGATAAGTATTCTTTGCATTGTGCCAATATCCTAACAAATGAATGAATTATTAATAAATGTATTATTTAATCATGAATTAGTCTGTGTCACCAGCTAATCTCAAACCAACGGCGAATGTCCCGTTTTTAACAACATCTTGTTCCGAACGCGGTGGTAATGTTTTTTGCAGCTAAACTGCCGAGTGCCCAAGTTTAAACTAAAAAAAACAAACTATTAAACGAAAAACAAGTGTTTCGCTGATCATATTTGATGGTCTACTAAACAACGTTCTATCCATTACATTGAGTGCATATATTATTATATGATTAATAACAGCTCATTAGAATCTATAAACATAAACTCAATTATCAACAAAGTCCATATATTTAATTTAAGTAATTATAAAAAAGGACATTTCCTACAAAACGAACCAATATTTTAATAATTTAATTAATCAATTTATAATACGTATTTTTTAAGGATAGAAGTTATAAATTATTTGTTATCTTGAAAACGCAAAGGACTAGTCCCTTCAAGACAATTACATCCCGCTATAATTAAACTCTAAATATACCTGGTGCATCTAGGAAAGTTGGCCCTAGATTTTCTAATAATAATGTTCTATGAGGAAGTGTTACATGAGTTATTGCGCGTCAGTGTGTGAAATCGTAGGTGGTGTAGTGCACCCAGTGCCCGGTAGAAGGCAATATACCAGCCACTGAATCCTCCAGGCAGTTCCTGGGACGATTATAACCTAACTAGGACACTCACTATAATAAAATTATACATAATAATTATATGAGTGAAATTGCATAACAATATTAATGAATGCGAACGTTGCCAATTGCAGATTTATTTTCTAATAATTTTATTACAGTGTGTATTGACTTAAACAACTACGGTTTTTTTTTCATATAATAAACATTTTGCCAAGAATCGATGAATTATAACTTTTTTTAATTTATTTCCAATGAAGTGGTGTTTAAATAGTACAAAGGATTTAGATAATCCTTTTGTTTTATCTTACAGTAAATGTATGGTGTTTTAACTTAACGATTTGATAAAGAAGTTAGAATGAAAAATGATTTTAATTGAAAATGTGTATATTTCATCAAACATTTCATTAAGAAATCAACGTTTCATCAAACATTTCTAATTTACCTACTTACTTTATAGAGTCAGTAATATTTACTACATACAGTGAGTATGAACATTATTTTTATTTCAATACAGAATATTAAAAAGAATAAATAGTTAAAACTTGTTGTGATTTAACTCGAAGCGACAACCTGTGGAACTGATACCTAGATATCACTTAAAATAAAATGTACGTGGTTGTAAAATGAAATCTTTGAGCTGTAAAGAAATCAAAGCGTTCAATTTTCATAAAACAATCATCCAATATTGTCACTAATTTTTTTTTTTTTTAAACAGCTCCTCCTCACGCGGATCTCATTACCGCGTAGGAGAGCATCCCAGGGGTGGCGGATGTGGGGATGGTTTGTGGATATTCTCTGGAAGTTCCTCCCGGCTAAGTCCGATGGACACGCTGACCAACAATGAGGACGGTCCCCCAGGCTTGCTGGAGGGATGTAACGTAGGTTAGAACGCCCTACTCACATTATTTTTTAGTTCACCAAATACCACTAACAGTCATGGACCTTTCTTAGGTAAAACGCTCATTATCCGGAGGTGCCGGTGACTGCTTCATGCAGGGGATTCATGGCGCAGGTTGAAATATAGAGATTTGCGTGCAGGAACTTGGAAATTGAGAAGTTGTATATACGGCTGGTGGGTTGAAATCGGTTTCAAATGAGGTTAAGGGGTACAATTTAGATATCGTGGCGCTACAAGAGGTTCGCTGGACAGGGGAGGGTTCGGTAAAGGAAGGGAAGTACACTATTTGGTATGGAGGAAGCGGTAACTATTGTTTAGGTACCGGGTTTTTAGTGAAGAATAGATTGCTTTCCGCGTTAAGAGACGTACAGGTTTTTAATTTTAAGATAAATTAGAGTGGGTCTATGAAAACTACCGTGAAACTGTATAATATTTTTAGGGGACGCGAATGAAAATGAGGGAAGGGAAGAGGTATATTATCCGATGAACGGTAAGGAAAGTTTACACGAAATTAGTAATAACTGTATACGGCTTATAAACTTTGCTACCTCCAAAAACCTAATAATTAAAATTGCTACGTTTAAACATACGGATATTCATAAGTACACGTGGACATCACCGGATTCACAAACTCGTAATCAAATCGATCATGTCTTGATACAAACAAGATGGAAGAATAACGTGAGATGAATGTCAAAATATGTGTGAAAAAAGAAAAGCCGCAAAAATGAAAGTTCTTAATAATCACGTCGATAACAATGTAGTCGATTTCCGAAACATTAAAAATGAAACGCCGAAACTCCTTAAAAATAAAAATACAGAATATCTTGAAAAGAAATTAGTAGTGATAGAAACTAATAGAATAGAAAGTAACATAAGAGATATGTACACGAGAACAAACAGATCGCGGAAACGGTATGTTCCTGCAATGACTGCATCTAGAGAAGAAAATAACAATATTTTAGCAGATCCTACGTACATATTGAGTAAGTTTAAAAATCACTTTGATAGTGTATTGAATTCCGGAATAAATAATCAAATCCCTGTTTCGGAATATCAGAGTGCCAAACCATTTGTAGAAGGACCGAGTAAGGAGGAAGTCGAAATAGCCAACGGGAAATTGAAATCGTACAATGCAACTGGGGTCGATACTATTCTTAGTGAACTGATAAAAGCATGCGGGGAAGTAGGAGTCTCGAAGATTCACGTTTACATGAAAAATTGCCCGAAGAATGAAAAGAATCTATACTTATTCCGATAAACAAAAAGGGGCCGAGGACGGAATGCAATAACTACCGAGGGATCTCGCTCCTACCGACTTGCTATTTAATATTCTCATTAATCCTAACTAGTAGAATTATGGAATGCGCCAAGGAAATTATAGGAGATTATCAATGTGGTTTTAGACAAAACCGTTAAACTTTCGATCAAATATTTCTCTTACGCCAAATCCTAGAGAAAAAAGTAGAATACAATGGTGTCGTTCATCAGCTTTATATCGGTTTAAAAAAAAATTATGATTACATCGACCGTCAGATTATGTATAAAATATTGATTGAACAGGGTTTACCAAAGAAATTAGTAAATCTGGTAAGGATGTGTATGAGCGAAACTTTCGACAAGGTTAGAATCGGTAATAATTTTGCGGAGAAGTTTGAGGTACGTTCAGGTTTAAAACAAGGTGATTCGCTATCACCTGTACAATTCAACACTTGAGTACGTTATTAAAAAGGTGATACACAACAAAAGAGGTTTGAATTTGAATATGAATAGTAAAATATCCATGCTTGGGTTTGGTACTGTTGGGTTAGGCTACACCTACATTGGATCCGGTGCGATTCGATGAGACGTCGCTAGCAAACCAAATGACTGAAATATATCGAGAGCGCCTACATTGGATCCGGCCTTAATCAATCCATTTTTATCCGACCAATCCCAGGGATTTAGTCGCTCTTGGAAACGAAATAGTTTATTTATACGAAAGTGCCTACATTGGAACAGGCGCGATGTTGTACGATCAAGTGTGATTTTAACAATTCGAAATCATTAGTTTTCAATTCGATAAGCCAGCCGTTACCATGTGTGCCAACTTAACCTTTATTGTCTAAAATGTTTATTAAAAAATATACATTGTAATTTGATAATTAACTATTATATAAATATACGTCATAAATCAAAATTAAATATTGTCGATTCTCATTAAAATATTTTATTACTAAACTTCATGATCCATTAAATATAGTAGCGAAGGTTATTTTTCCGTTAAATAAAATTATATCTATCAGAAATGTCCATAAAAAATATACCTACATACAATTTTAATTCGTCAAAGAAAATTGGAAACATTAACTTTTGATAAAATTATCATCTTAATGTTAAATTTATTTGTTAAACATATAGCAAGGGCTTTTCTGATTTTTTATACTTCTTTGCAAAGATGAACAACAAAATAAACAAAGATTACTCATAGAATTAGTTCGAAAAGAGCCTCAATGGCGGGATCTATGAAATAATAATAATGAACAATAATTTCTTTCTTTTTTTTATTGAAAAGCAACTAAATTATTAATTTATAGTGAAACAGCAAGACAAAAATATTCTAATATAACTCATTTTCATAACATTTGGTTCTTTAAATTTATAAAAGATTATTTTTAATATAATTATATTTTATATTATACCATACCATTATAACTACATTGAGTATTCTCAAGATTCCAGTTTTAGAAAATTTATTATTTATAAATTAGCTATGTGAACATAGAAATAAAGAAATATTTAAAAAATGTAAGTTTGATTATTTTCTGTTTGTTCTATTTCTACAATCCTTGATTGTTCTATTCAATCATGTCATATATAAGTTACTGGTATTACTCATATAAGTCTTTTATTATTGCCATTATTATCCAATTGATATGAATAAACATTTGTTTCGATTAATATTTTGAACCCATTTAAGTAAATATTGTAACAATCTGTCAAATACATATATTTATGCAAACTTTATCTATATCTCTTATAGAGTTATAGTAATTGGAAAGTATAATGTTATGATAATAGCAATTAATTGAGTTTTTAAATTCATAGATTATTATCTGGTATTTACTGTTATTTGTTTTATGGGCAATGAATTGCATGTTGGAAGGAGTTATTGATCTTTTAAAAAATGCTTCAGATTATTTGCATTACCAATTTATTTTATTAACCTAATAGTCTAGTAGAAATTGAAAGTAGGTACTTATATATTATGGTATGGTACCACCACTCTAGTACTCACTGTGCAAAAACCATATAATTACCAATTTACTTCTGTTTACTTCACATGTGTTTTATAATCATGAAATTCAATGAATTCTATTAAATTCTAAAGTGGTGATACCATAACAAACAAGTACCTGAAAGTAAAATCAAGAACCTCTTGATAAAACGTTTCTTAAGAACTTATAGTTATCATATGGGATTCCCAATAGCATTCTATTTTTTCCTTATATTCATAATGTCCAATGTTCTATCGATGCTCCAATTTAATATTATAAAATGAAAGTTTATTATATTTACATCACTTACACATTCACAATTAAAGGTATGTTGATTGAAGGTAAAAACCAAGTCTCGAATAGTAAGCAATTGATACATTTATTAGTTTATCAATGTTTTCGACCAACATTGCAGGTCTTCATTAGGGCTTATTTAGACAAGGTACAAACAAATAATATAATACAAAAAATATACATTAATAACAGTAATGATACAAATAATACTTAAAAAATATTTAGGTGATAATATAATATAATAATCATCTTATTATAATGATTATATTAATATTTTTACCTAAATATTTTTTAATATGATTTATATCATTTATGAATTATCATATTTTACATTTAATATTTGTATCTTGGTAATTTAAAGATCTGCAATATTGGCCAAAACATCATGCAAAGATCATCATATATTTAAATTATGTTTTGAAAAATAAAAGAGGACACCAGCATATTGTTAAGGAAGAAAATAAATCATTCATAGAAGAAAATAAATCATTTATTCAATAACATACATCAGTATTTACTTATAAAATTAAAAGAATAAAATTTAGGATACACATTTTTAACAACAATATTAGAATTAAGTGGAAAAATAAATGAATAACACAATTAAATATTTCGAAATACAAGTTAAGAAGAATTACACACTACAAATTTTATAAATAATAATTGTCGATTAAGATACTAACATATTAATATGATAAAATAATACATAGCAATAATATATAATTTTTAATATTACAATTTTATATAATAATTGAGGTGATTAAGGAAGATCCTCTGAAGATTTAGATTGGAGTGTTTTCAAATATATATTGGCTTAAGATGCCTTGAATATCCACTATTAATTATACAGTATTTACTCCCAAATTGTAAGATCTTTCTTGATTATCATTGACATCCATTAAGAAAAGTATACACAAAGGTATAAACCAAATTTCTTCTGATACTTGATATACACAATCCAAAAAACATTATCATCTTCGCCATATATGTTCACTTGTAGAAGTGTCTGCTAACTGAAAAAATTGAAATTTGAACAAGGCCACTTCCTCATTGGACAACATATTTCCTTTCTGTTTCTGGAAAAAATAATGTTTTCAGATACACATTGATTTAATAATAAATAAAAATTAATTTAAAGTATTCCATAATAAATCTATTAGGTACCTAAAAAAAGTTGAACTTTTTACATTTGTAGCATTTTTCAAAAGAAGCTAAATATTTATATTTATTATTTCTGTTCAGTATAAACATATTTATTTAATCTGAGGCAAATTTATTCTAAACACTGTTGTGGAATTGTTCTTTGGTGAAATACAAATTTAAATTAATACTATTTCTAGTTCCATAATGGATTTTTTCAACTGTAATTGTTTAATATGGGTGTTATTATTAGTAATCCTAATGTCCATCTGATTTTAATAGTTAATTTACTGGCTAATTGATTCATGCTTAATTATATGATATGGGGTTATCTTACAAACAATTATTCTGAATGTATATCAAAGTTTAACAATAGAAATCACTTATCACTTCAACTATTTTCATTTATTCTCATAAAGAAAGGATGAGAAAGATTAATTAATGGTTCTTGTCACTCTGTGACTCCTACCAAAAATACATATTGAATAAACATATTTAATGACAATTTTTAATGAAGAAAAGTGAGTTTAGGTGAAACAAATTTTTATAT
This sequence comes from Troilus luridus, assembly GCA_964056705.1. Lineage (NCBI taxonomy): Eukaryota > Metazoa > Arthropoda > Insecta > Hemiptera > Pentatomidae > Troilus > Troilus luridus. The sequence continues at coordinate 71,653,736 of OZ057412.1, read as the reverse complement.
GTTATACTACACACAAACATTATTATAAAAATAATTACACTTACCTTGTTCAATGTTTTCACATCAAATCCTTTGAAAAAAGTTAGGAGCCAGTAGGAGATCAATTAAAGATCCAGGATCAAGCAAAAATACAGTAGTAAAGTAAACACTAGTTGAGATTTGATATTATGGGGAGGTTTCAAGTATAACCGATCCTATTTATGAATTTAATTGCAATCGTTAATTTAATTACTAACCAAATAGATTTAAAAATATCACTACTATTCCATTAATAAATTAACTCATTATATAAAACATGAATATCTAAAAAATATAAATTCTATTTTATGAAATTGAAAAACTACTAAATTATTTATTTATAGTCAAACAGCAAGACAAAAATATTCTAATATAGTAATATTAGCTCATTGTTATAACATTTGGTTCTTTAAATTTATAAAATTAAGATTATTTATTAATCACTTTTAATACATTTATATTTTACTATAATATATATATAAAATATAAGAAATAAAAGAATAAAATTAATACTATTTTATTCGGAAGGCAGTTGCTAGTTTACTTTCGGATTAACAAGAATAGAATTTAGCCGTTTCTGATTCACTATAGGCACTCAGGTAAATTTCAGTCATTTGTTTGCTCACCCCAGCATCGTATGTGATAGAATAAGATCACGTCGCGCCGAATAGGATCCAATGTAGGTGTACCCTTAGGATGATGAAACTATTAAGCTAAATACAGAAACGTTAATGAATGCTGCTAAGGAAATAGGGCAGGAAATAAATTCGGATGAGACTAAGTATATGGTCAGTAGCGGGAAAGGGCGACATTTTGGTGATATTGTTGTAGGGGGGAATAAGTTCGAACATGTGGAGAAGTATTTAGGGTCCGTGGTAACTCGAAAAAACGAAATTCAAGAGGAATTAAAGGCGCGACTAAAGCAGGGAAATGCTTGTTATTCGGTCTCGAAACTATTAAGCTCGCGTCTTTTGTCCAGAAATCTAAAAATCAGAATTTATAAAACAATCATCCTTCCATCTCTTCTCTATGGTTGTGAAACTTGGCCACTAACGCTGCAGGATGAACAACGTCTTCAGGTATTCGAAAATAAGGCGTTGTTGAAAATAAGAATATTTGGTCCTAAAAAGGATGAGACCAAGGGGGAATATAGGAGATTACATAACACGGAATTGCGAAGCATGCATCCGGTAAATATTATTTAGGTGATAGCGTCGCGAAGATTAAGATGGGCATGTAAAGTTGCTGGGCTTAGTAACGAACGAATTCCTAAGATGTTAATAGGCGCTGTACCGACTGGGAAGCGTCTGAGGGGTAGACCGAGGCGTAGGTCCTCCCGGATTGCGTTAAGAGTGATCAAGCGGGTTTGGATTTGGGTGGTGCTCCGTGGACGGAGGTTTGTAAACATAGATTGGTGGTATCGGTATCGAGCCTTCGGGTTCGTTAAGCCTTCTATTTATTTATTTAACACCTCTACAGCCCAGGATGGAGCTTAGCCTCCTCTGCAATCCTCCTCCAGTCCTGTCAATTGAAAGCCTTTTTAGGGGCTGATCGCGCCTGATTGCGAGTATTCGTGATATATCCAGTTTAAGGGGGATAAAGTTATCAGCCTCCTGCCCCCCGAGTCAGAAAGAGGGATTGCCTCCTTGGAGCTTCTAGCCCACTCCCCCTTCCGCGTGGGCTACCTAGGGTGTATAGTGAAAGGGACCTTGGTCTGTAGTGTGCTGTAGTTAGTGTGTATGCATGTCCGTGTATGTGTTCCCCCAACCTGGAGAACCAGTGGCTAAATGCACTCTTATGACTGAGCGATGGGGCCGCCGCCTCCCTACGCCAAATAATTGTCACCAATAAAACGCCTAAATCGTTGCTAGATATTCCATATATAATGTATAATTGGATCATTATTAACTATATGTATAGTTATTTTCATGATCTATGTAGATATTTTCATGATCTAAATAATATTATTTATTTAAAAATGATATCTCGCTATTGTATAAACAAGTTTTTATTTATAACCCTATAATATTTGTATGACTCATAGGTGGAATAAAAAAAAATTGTTTGTTTGTATTTTTCGAGAAAAGGAAAAGCCTTTTTATTTATTTATATTTGCAATTTATATTTCTTTAGGAAATTTATTTATTTCCTATTTACTTTATATTTAAAAAAATATTACATACTGAACTAAAGAATACATGTAAATTACGGTTATACAATTTGAGCAACGAGTAGTACAATTAAATGAAACTTGGGAATTGGAGGTTTCTCCGTCGTTGGGTGAGGTATCCCCCTAGAAATTCTCTATATATAATGTCTTTCATTTTTACTATATATCTTATAGGTTTATATTATTTTAAATTGGGATTTTATTTTATGGAGAAGAAGATATTCCGAATGAAATCATAATAAAATCCGAACTAGTCAGCACCAATTTATTGGAGATAAATAATTGGATCCACTTGCGGGTATTCGTTAGGACTGATTAAATATGATAAATAACTAAAAATATACACAACGAAAACGGTATCGATTATAAATAATATATAAAAATATTTTAGTAATAACATTAAAGTAACTTAAAAATACTGGAAATAGACTAATTTAAAAAAAAAAGTTATAATTATATTTAGTTATAAAAATTAGAAACAGTGAAAGTTCATGATTTAGGGATTAAACTTATATAAATCGCCTTGTAGATAGTTAGTTATTTTACGAGGTTATCTTCTTTATTTAATTGTTTACTAGAAAAAATATCTATTTTAAATACTTGAATTTTAATATAAAGGTATATTGTGCCGGAATTATGGTGCAAAACATTTATTATATACAATAATATTGTTTATTACATCCCTGTAGCCATTAAACGAAGGATATTTAAAAACATAATAACCCTTCTACCGACTAACATAATAACTGTCGTTACTATAATATATATAATACACTCTGTGTACCCTGGAAAAATAATTGCCAAATGTTCTTTAACATGAAACATTTCCTTACATTTGGTCAACAATAATGATATCCTGAAGTCACTGGCAAAGTAATTTTGTATATTTTACACTCTCGTTTCGTTAACAACCCTGAAACCATTTTCACCTTTTTTGAAACTGTTTATAGCTGCTAAAAAGCAAAAACTGCCTTGTGTTTCTGTAGTTACAGCTAAACGAAGTGGATTTTTCGTTTTATTACAGTTACTTATGGTTTCATACCTCAGTCGTTTCTAATTCCTGATGCAAAAAAATTCTTCTTTCTACTTTAGATAGCCGGAAACCAGAATTTCAATGCATAATCATAACTAAGCCCAAATCGTACATATGTAAAATTACAATCCCATAACAATAAATATAATTTTTATGATCACAAAAAATCAATTTCTCGTTTTTAGAAACCAAATATGAATACATGTATATTCAATAACAAGGTGTGCTATCTACAGGATTAAAATCATTACCAAGCTACGGTTTTAATGATGGGTGCGAGGAATGTGTTATTGGATACATATCCTGCAGGTTCGCACAGCATTCTCCAATTAGTATTCCTTTGCAATGCATGTCATTTTGTTTCTTCTCTCTGAAAAAACAAAAATTCATCAATGGAAACATTTTAATGCAGTAAAGATTTATTATTCAACACTATCTTAAATGTAATAGATATTATTAATTTTTGGACGAGTATTAATTATTTTTTTAATGATTATAAACATATAATTGATTAAAAAATAGGCACCCAAAGCTGATCATGGAGTGAAACCCAGATGGAGAAACAGGAAGAGGCAAGCCTAGACGGCGATGGTTGGACGATTTGGAAGTAGACCTTGGAAGGGGGTAAAGATCACGGAGAAGAGCCACGGAAGATCGTTCAAAGTGGAAGAAAATTGTCAAGGAGGCCAAGGTCCTCCATGAACCATAGCGCCAAGTGAAGAAGTAGAAAAAAAGATTTATTATACAAAAATAATGTCAAATTAAAAAAAAAAAGAATAGCTTAATATGATCAGTAGATAATTCAATATATATTTATATTTTTATATAGAACAGATGGCAAGCTGTTAGCAAAAAAAAAGTAGTGAGCATCTGGAAAGAACTTTTCCATTAGCTACTCAAAAAATGGAACCTTACAAACGAAGTGGACATAGACCAACAGAAGTGCCTTGACTTACAAAAGGTAGAAAGGTTAACAGTCTGGTTGTGGAAATAATGTCGTTATCGACAGGCTTAAAAGAAGAAAGGCTCCGGGAGTGGACCAGAGTGGAGTGAAGTGGATCAGAGCTGTTCACAGATGGATAAGAGTATCTAAATGTCAACTAGAACTAACTCTGAAAATATAGAAGAAGGAATATGGTTCCTTATAGGCCTGGATTGTTCCTCTGCTAAAATAATGAATAATACCATAGTATAGCAAAGGATAATTTTTATTATTAAAGCATTGTGAGCTTTGATATAAATTTTTGAGACAGAAAAGATGGAAGTAGATAAACCAGAGCATTAAGAGATTAGTCAGAAGGGCCCCGCTAATGCGGGAAGAGTGGAGGCCTGGCTACACTCCAACCGGCCAGATAGCAAATGGTTCGCCTCCGACACAGATCCCGATACCGGGGCCAAACTCAATCAATAAAGCCCGATGCTAAACAACCGAGATAAGAAAGGCGAGATTGCCATTAATAAAAGTTTCAACTCCGCGGGCCGGCGGCAATTTGTCTTGATACGCTGCCATCTTTCAGGGCCTGGCCTCTGGGGTAATCCCCGTTCTGTTTACAAAATATTCCAGGCTTCTGGCTCGTCCGATGAGGTTTTCGTATCGACTAAAATTTCTTCTGTATAATCAATACCTATTGGTGTAAAGTGATCACTGTGTAAGGATTATATAAAGTACTAAGCATGTAATTTCATAAATGAAATTATTCTATTTCACATACGTTTACCGAATACCTACTCCGAATGGCATTGCCGAAATAGTTTTAAAGCTAATCGCAATGTGAAATAGCAGCTTGAGCTCGTTTCTGTCTAAAACATGAACAATTTATTGCACGTACTAGATTTATGAGAGGATATAATGTTACAGATCTATTGCGAGATATGGGAACAAATTGTCGGACAAATGGCTCTGAAAGTTAAAGGGTGAGGGCGAGGTGTGGAGAACAGGTCTGGAATAGGAGATAAAGTACTGTTACAGAAACCTGAAAAGAAAACGTGAATAGAACTTGAATTAGAGAGAAAACAAGAGACCATTCGGGGAGAAGTCATTTCCTTGGAGCTGACTAAGGTCTAAATACTCGTAAATGATGTTACTCCTCCGCTGGAAAACCACTGCTTAGGCCCTTCAGTAGCGATAAATGTCGATTTTATTTAACAGACATTTTCAAACCTTAGATTGGTTTAAATAAACATGTGTGATATTTTTTTCCTCTTGGCTTTATCAGCATAATATTGTAAATTTAGAAATAATTAATAAATATGAAAAGAATATACTATCAAGCAGTACTAGGTCGGGTTCATATAAATTAAATATTGATGAAAAAGACACAAGCGAAATGAACAAAATATTCGAATTTTTTTTTTTTTTTTTTATTATTTAATTCAATGATATTTACAACTATAATGGTATTATATCAAGTAAATGTGCAAAAATGTATAATATGACATGAAAACAGTTGTGGAGAAACTACCCATCGATAGCACTCCAATAAAGTTCTATAGTAGATGATCTCGAGGCCATCTTCTTTTCAGGCGCCTCGGAGGGTTATCAGGAATAGTATGGGAAGCAAGCTGAGAGACTAGCGGATTCAAGTGCGTATGGAGCTTGTTATGGAAGGATAGGTATCTAGTTTGGGCTAAATCAGTAACATATGGGATATTAAGATCATGATGGATGAGTTTGTTTGTGACATAATAAGGAGCATTGAGGATTTTACGAAGGATTTTGGATTGCAAGGATTGGATACGAGATGAATTGGATGGTTTAGTAGAGCCCCAAAGCTCAACTCCGTATGCCCAAATAGGTCTGATGACTGTCATGTAAATAAGTCTTTTGTAATTAATTGGTAGCTTAGAGCGTTTGTCCAGTAAGTGTTGAAGTTGGCGAAAACGTCGAGCAGTTTCTTGTCTTTTCAGTCTTGTATGAGGATTCCAAGTGAGACGTTTATCCAGATGGAGTCCTAGGTAACGTATCTGTTCGACCGGGTTCAGTGGTGTATTATTAAACGATACAGTAGGACAGGAATTCGTAGGTTTACGACGAAGGGTGAAGGTAATTTGATGGGATTTGTTAGGATTTATTTTAATCCTCCAATTTTGACACCATTCTTGTAGGTGTGAGATATGGGATTGAAGAGATTGGGATGCAACAAATGGATCCTTATTAACTGATAACACACATGTGTCATCAGCGTAAGTAGTGAGGACAGTGCTTGGATGGGTTGGGATGTCAGCTGTATATATCGTGTATAGGATGGGCCCCAGGATACTACCTTGAGGAACACCGGCAGACTGGGTGAAGAGGGAAGAGTAGGAACAATTATGGTTTACTTTAAAGGTTCTATTACTGAGGTAGGAACTGATAATAAGGAAGTAAGTTGAAGGTAAGAATTTACGGAGTTTGTACAGCAGTCCTGGATGCCAGACTCGATCAAAAGCCTGCTCAACATCGAGAAAAGCTCCCGTGCAGTACATTCCGCGCTCTAATGCAGATGAGACAACGTCCACCACACGATGGCATTGCTGGATGGTGGAGTGTGATGTTCGGAAACCAAATTGGTGATCTGGGATTATTTGATTGGATTCTATGATAGGATGAAGACGTTTCAGAATGAGTTTTTCAAGTATTTTCCCCATTATGGGCAAGAGAGATATAGGACGATAAGAGGATGGGAGTTCTGGTGGTTTTTTAGGTTTTGGAATCATCTTAATTATGGATAATTTCCAGGAATCAGGAAAATATGTGGTGCGGAGTACGGCATTGTATATATATGTAAGGAGTAGGATCGCTTTCCGAGGAAGGCGTTTTAGAATCTGGGATGTGATTAGGTCGTGTCCAGGGGCTTTGTTGGCGGGTAATCTATGAATAATGTTTGATATTTCGGAAGGATGGAATGCTTTAGGAGGAGGGGACAACTGAAGAGGAATACTTAATTCTGCTCCAATGCATTCAGAGTGGGTTTGATTAAGGATATCTGGATGAGGGTTAAATGTTTTGAATAGGTGCTGGCCGAAAATTTGTGATTTTTCTTCATCAGATCTTGACCAGGTTTGGGATTCGGTTAAAAGTGGATGGTTGAATTTTTTATAGTTTAGGAGTTTTCTAGTGGTATTCCATAAGGATTTGTCAGTAGTACTGAGATTTTCTGTACGGTAATACAAATTTTGAATTTTGAATGTTCTGATCTCTGATTTTAATTTGTTGGTCAGTTTGGTATAATGGCTCTTGTCCGATGGATATCTCGTGCGGTGCCACTTTGCTCTTGCCCGTCGTTTTTCTTTTAATAACTCGCGAATATGAAGTGGCCAGTTATTCTGTTGATAATGATTTTTACTTGGTAAAGTGTTATATTTTATATTGACTTGTATTGCTTCTGTTAGTTTGTCTATTGCAGAATTAATGTCTCCTTTTGTTTTAAGCGGAATTTTGAGGTCTAAATTATTTTCTAGATTTGATCGGAATTTATCCCAGTCTACACGTCCTGTAATCAGTCGGGGAAGAGAGGGCTTAGGAATGGGAATCGAATGCACTTGAAGCAGAACTGGACTGTGATCAGAGGAAAGGTCATCCAGGGATTTTATAGCAGTTTGATTGCAGGAAATCTGTGAGGAAACAAATATATCTAGAATATCTGGACGTTTTTTGAGGGATGTAGGCCAATAAGTAGGGTTTATGGGTGCGAGGATAGAGAAACTATTAGAGGTTGAAATTTGGGATAAGATGCTACCACGGGAATTGGATGTTCGACAACCCCATCGTTGATGTTTGGCGTTGTAATCTCCTCCGGCAATAAACCGCGGTCCGAAGGATTGGAATAAGGATTCGAGGATGTTATAAGAAAGGGGGATACCAGGAGGACAGTATACAGCTGAGAATGTTATATGGAAAGGACTAGTTGAAATGGTTACTGATGTTGATTGAATGGCGTCAGTTGGAGTAGAAGGAATAAGAGAATGTGGTATAGATTTATGGATAAGGATACAAGAACCGGCATGTGCTGTATCGTCAGGATGATCTGATCTGTAAGTGATATAGTCTCGTATGTAGAAATGCGTGCGGTGAGTGAAGTGTGTTTCAGTAAGTAAAGCAATGTCTATTTGGTTGTCGTGTAGAAATAAGTCAAGTTCGTCACGGTGAGTATGCAGTCCATTAGCATTCCACAGAACGATAGCCAGGGGCTTCATGCTCATCGTGGGTAATTAAATGGAACTTCGGTAAGGATTCTCGTGAGTAGGTTGATGAGAGGCTTGATTGTTTCTTGAAGGTCTTTCAGGAAAGATGACAGGATAGTGTTTAAGTCGATTGGGTTTTGGATTTGGAATGGATATGAGACTTGAGTTTGATAGGGATAATTAACGGGTAATGGATGGTTGGCTGGGGGTTGTACCCGAGGTGTATTCGAATTTAAAATAGTAATGATGAACTTACGATCGACGTTAATGTGAACACAGGTTAGTTTTATGTGTTACTAAATAAACTTCAATTAATATTTTAAAACTCTGTTTTTTCTTTTTAAAAAGTGTTTTATTCTGATCGGATAGATTAGATTTAATCTATAAAGTGATAAAAGTGCGGGTTTTACCGCCAGCTATGGGCGAAGCGTCTATTTATTCGCAGTTATTCGTAAGTGATATGGAGTTGGACAATTTAAACTTTAGTTCTAAAAATAATGCTGGTTCCTGAGAACTAGGTACTGATCGAAAACGACCTTTACCAATAGAACAGGATCTTACTAGACAAAAACGACTAGCGCCATTTCAAACACAACAGTTTTGAAATTCTAACCTCAATACCAGATGAGCAACTTGAAACTACAACGAGACACGTGCTAAATCAAAAACCGCCCCCACTTTACATAAATAGTGTAGAAAATTGCTCTACATCAATTACATTCCTAACAGAAAAAGCCGGGCCAAATAAATTTACAGTTAAACTACGCTTATAGGTGTTACTCTTTATCATGATTCACCCGAAACCTACAGACATTTAAATAAGAGCCTTAGAAGTGAAGGGGTTGATATTCATACTTTTCAGCTCTCAAAGGACAGATGCCCCAGGATAGTGATCAAGGGCCTCCATCACACTACACCAATTAGAATCATAAAGGAGGAACTGAAACAGAAAGGTTACGAAGCATCTAGCGTAACGAACGTTATTTCAATATTTAAGAAGCCCCTTCCAATGTTCTTTGTAGACATCACAAAAGAAACATTCAAAGAAGACATCTATGGATTAAATTCAATATACTATACGAAAATAAATACTGAAGAACCACGGAAGAAAAAAGACATCCCGCAATGTTTAAGGTGTCAACAGTATGGTCACATTAGAGGTTACTGTAGCCACCCACCAAGGTGTGGCAGGCATCATGATAGCAAATCTTGCAGTAAAACAAGAGAAACCCCTGCTACTTGTGCCAATTGTGGTGACCAACATACTGCCAACTACAAAGGCTGCCAAACGCTAAAGAAACTCAGAATTCAGCCTAGCTCAAGGAATTACCACCAGCGACCTGCACCAGCTCAACACATTGAGTTACCACCGGATCCCCAGGATTTCCCAACTATAAGACAACCTTCAAAGTACTATCACCCGATCTCAGCAGATACAAATAAGCCAATCAGTAACGAAATCGCCACCATAGCATTGTCACGTTCAATCAGGTATGATGAATAACAGTACACAGCCAGTGCTCCGTAATGATCATTCCCCTCCACTACAACAAATACTAACGGGTCTTTACAACCGTATAAACCCTCTTTTTAATCTCCTCCAACAGTTAACTCAAGATACACAAGTCTGGAGCCATAGCCATGCCCCCCAATTTTTCAACATCTGGATCTCGTTGTAAATTCTCCTATTGAACGGTAATGGTATGATCCAACACAGGACTAAACTTGATTTATATTTACATGAAAAAAGGAAAGGCATAGCACTTATCATTGAAACACGTCTCACTTCACGAACAGAATTGTATAATCCAGTCTATCTAAAGGACCAATCATCCCGACAAAACGGTACATGTAGGCACCACTATTATCATCAAATCGACATTAAAACACAGTCTTATCACAAGACATATACAGTCGACTGGCATCATATTAAATACATAACAGAAAAACATTACACTCACTGCAGTGTATTGCCCCACTATGTACAAGCTTACATCCTCGATGATTTCTGAGTTTTTTAAACGTTTAGGTAGATTTTTATCGCAGTAGGTGATTTAAACGCGAAACACCAATGCTGGGTTCAAGATTGTGCACCCCCAAGAGGTAGGAACTTGTGGTATGCTCTTCATGAACTTTCCTAACACATCAACTCCAAATTCTTTTACTTACTAGCCTACTTCTAGACGCAAAATCCCGGACTTACTGGACTTTTTATTACAAAAGGACTAAGAACAGTACACAAGACTGTAAATACGAGCTCTGACCTCTGTTCCGATCATTCTCTAGTACAGATGACGCAATTATAAGAGCCTTCTATCCCCGATTCCATTGTTGCAACCTTGACCCAAGCAGCTGAGCTTTTGATTTTGGAAGATCTAAATCACGAACAAGATCATTCAATCGGCTCTGATTTATGAGCTGTGGCTGAGTTTCAGGGGGGCTGGACGAACTTGAAATTTCTTCTTGTTGACTGGTTCCAGGTTGAGGTGAAACGCTTTCTGAATCGCTGCACTCCTCAGAACTAAGACGGAACTTACTCGGATTTGGTGGGATGGTCATGGAGGCATCATGTGGAGCTGGTCTCATCGCAGAAGGGATGTTGGGATAAACAATTTTCTTTTTGCTCTTGAACGAGAAACCTTTGATTGTGGTCATGCAAAAATAGCAATCGGTCACGTGATTTGTAGGTTCTCGCCATATCATGAGAACTGCAAATGGCATTGACTTATCTGTCCAATTTAGCCAACCACTCAGAGAACGTGAGCATGAACTACAGCATATTTTAGGAGCCCATGATTTGTCCTGATCACTTACTTTACATCCAAAGTATAACTCGTATGCCTTCTTCACCAGCGGAGTCAGAGGTTTCTGAGTGGACTTGAATGTGACTTCACCACAAAAATAGCAAAAGGAATCAGGCTTATTTATACACTGTCGTGACATTACAGAGAAAAAGTGAACTGTTCCAAAAACAATGATAGCACAACTGAATATCCAACTAAGTGAGTTTAGCGAAAGCCTCGAGAGTACCGATCAAATCCTAGAAGAAAATAGTGACAAGATAAGGGCTGAGTGGGAGGGGGGGGGGAGTTGGGGTATTGAGGGTGAAAGGGGGGCAGGTAAGGATTTGAATGAAAAGGGTACCACCATAAAATACCATAAAAGATAAAGGAGGGCCATTCCCCTAAAGATCCAGGTAGAGACCAAATCCCTGCCTCAAGCTCAAAAAACTGAAAAAACACTTTTAGCCATATTTCTTTAACCACTTGTAATATTCCCATTAATTTTTTTTTCGTTCAAATATACTTCATTGCGCTCAAAATCATCGGGCTTTTGAATTTTTTTCACTATATTTTGATACCGAAAAAAAATTCGTCAAATCCACAAAAAACTCACCTTTTTGGATAAAAAACTAGAATTTCTCAGGAAACTGTGCGTGATAGACAAAATCTGAATTCAAATTCGTGTTCAGCACATCTGATAACAGCAAGAAAGCATGTTTTGGTTTGAAGGAGGATTTTCGTGCAGAACAGTGTAATCGATTGGGATCTAAATGGAAGTTTCCTTAACTCTGAACTCTCAATTCCCCTTTCGATAAAAAATGAAGAAGAACTAGAGGAAGCGGTGGAAAAGTTTACTATAAGTATACAAGAAGCAGCTTGGTCAGGATCAAAACCCAGGTATAGGAAGTAGATAATTTACCAAGCTACCCGCAGTATATTAGAGACCTGGTCAGGGCCAAAAGAAGAGCTCGTAAAATATGGCAAACTAACAGACAACCATTATATAGACGGACATTTAACAAACTTAATAATGAAATGAAACGCCAAATTAGCAAATTCAACAGGTCAAATTACGAAACTTACATTAACTCCCCTTCGACAGACGATGGAAGTCTATGGAAGCATACCAAAAGACTTTTAAAACATCGAGAGATGTCGGCACCTCTTAGAAAAGAAGACGGCTCTTTGCTGACCATCTTTGTTCCGTATTTATACCAAATACGGACATCACAAACACGGAACGCGAAATTTCTGTAGAGCACACACTTGATTTTCCGTTACAACTAACATTACCACCGCCTTCATTCAATCCCAGAGAAGTAGCAGATCTAATTAGACATTTACCAAAAATAAAAGCCCCGAGCTGTGACTTAATAAATGCTGAGGCGCTCCTGCATAATGCCTAGGAAAGCTCTAGTGTTCCTTACGACAATCTACAAATCAATACTTAGAACTACAAAATTCCCTATACAGTGAAAATACTCTATTGTAACCATGATTAAAAAACAAGAGATAATAGCAACCCTTCCTCGTTCAGACCTATTAGTTAACTCTCCATTTGTTCTAACATTTTTGAAAAATTACTTTATCCCCGATTATTACAGTTACTGACAGACAAAGATCGGTTTTCGAAAATCACGCTCGACTACTCAACACAAGCATTCGACAGGGCCTGGCACACGGGGATTCTCTTTAAGCTGAAGGACGTCCTACTACACACTTATTATTTAATTCTTCACTCATTTCTCGAAGACAGATCTTACTCAGTCCTAAAGGGAAACATAAGCTGACGACACTGCCATTATCACCAAACAACGAGACGCACCAAAGGCCACACAAAACTTACAACATAACTTACAAAAGTTGAATGGATGGTGCCAACCATGGAAAATTAGACTGAATCAGGAAAAGTCAAACTCATCACTTTTACTTTTAGACGTGAAACATGCCCTCCCATTTACCTTAATAACTCACCCATCCCGCAGAAAGATAAAGTACAATACCTTGGACTAACGTTTGATAGGAGAATGACATGGGGTCCTCACGTTAAGATAAAATGCCAATCACTAAACCATAAACTCAATTTAATGCATTCGCTATTCAGGAAAAAATCCAAATTAGATTTAAGACAGAAATTAACTTAACACTTACTTACTAAAACCGGTTTGGACATGTGCATTACAAATTTAAGGGATCGCTAAACAGACTCACAGAAAACGATTGCAAACTTTTCAGTCAAAAGTACTTAGACTTATCACCAAAGAACCATGGAACGTAAATAACAAAACTTTGCATACGGACTTAAAAAAACTAATACAAACGGTTGACGAACACATCCGAACGTACTACAAAAACATTCAAGAAAAACTACACGGACACCCAAACCCATTGATACAACAAATGTCCACGACTCTCATGCCTGAGAACACTAGGAGGAGACTAAAAAGAACGTGGATGAGGGATCTACTAAAGTAGGAAATTAAAGCAAGCCATGGGAGAGGTACCGCTGAGTACTGTTCTTCTTGCCATTATGTATTATTTTCCTGTCAGCCAATCTGCTGATTGTCAATTATTTGTATTTGTCAGGTGTGGATAAAAATATAAAGTGAAAATAATAGTAATAATAAAATAAAGTAAATTTTATTGAATCAATAATAAATACGGATGTAACATTTGTATTATATCATTTTATTTGCACTGAATTTCCTTCATTTGATGAGTGGGACGAAATGTTTTAATTACCTAATAGCGAACATATAATAGTCATTCAAGGATTTAAGATTATAGTTCTATGTTTCTAATATCTAAAGGAAGATAAAATGGAGTTGTTAGGTTTTGGAATTTTGGAGATGAAAGGACTCACCATTTTCAGGATGAGATTCGTAAGACGAAAAAGATTCAGGCAACTAGTGGTTGATTGGATTCAAAGTAATCAGCCCTAGAATATGTCCTGCTATGATTAGAATCAAAGGAAAATATTATAACGTGAGGTTGATCAATGCTCACTCTCCAACTGAAGGATCTGAAGATAAAGAAAAAAGGGAGTTCTACAAAAAACTGGAAGCACTGGATTCTTCCCCTCACTATGACATGGGATTATATTAGGCGATATGAACCTAGGTAAAGGAGGATATTTGTATTCCTACGCTTATAATGCCTAGTCTTCATCATCCTAATTCAACCCAGAATTTAAGCGAACAGTTCTAGATTTCTATTAACTGCAGAAATATAGGGTCTATAACATAGCGACTTTAAATAATGATACATTAAAGTAACTAACCCCTATTAAGATATCCCAATTTACATTTAGTGTTGTGAACAGTTTCATAACAACAAAGAAATTTAAAGCACTTGGCTTTCACCTATAAGTTAAGTGATACTAACTTAATATAAATATTACAATATATATATATATATATATATATATATATATATATATATATATATATATATATATATATATATATATACAAGGAGAAATCTATTCAATATGCAATGAAAGAAAAAAATATAAATGGAAAAACCAAAGAAGAAGAGGTAGAAGAGAATTCCTTTGTTGCCAGAGAAAAACAAGAGTAGTTGGTAAGTGATTGAATGTAATTTTGTTAGCTCTGGTCGGCGGAAACGATAGCGAAGGAGTATAAGGAAAACAGATCGAGCCCACAAAGGATACAGGGGCGATCAGGACCCTTTTTGAAGCGGCAAAGGAACGGAATAATCGAAAAAGATCAAACAACACCTGCTGTGTTTATAATGGAGCCGCATCCAATGTAGGGGTTTTAGCTACCGCCCTGTACCAATTCCCTATCCGTGTTTTGTGGTGCTTTTAAAGCGTTTTCAATAATACTTGGTCATATTCTCTCAAGTAGGTATATCGATGGAAAAAAGGTTAGAAACTGTGGTTGACGGGTGTCAGTGCGCTACTATCTTCGTTTCTGATGTACCGCGGTGAACCGGTTCGAGCCCTAGGTTGGTTCAAATTCATTTCATGGAAGACGCGTAAAATGAATTTCCAACTTCTGATATTTTTTACATTAGATTAAGTGCGTTATGAGCATTGGTAAAGGATGGTGTTAGGTTGCTATGATGTTGTATGAGCACATAATCCATGTATCTGATAGAATTTCAAATAAAATAAATTAAAAAATCATATTGAAAAAGGGAAAGGTCGACAGAGACATCAACATTTATTTAATGTCTCTGTTGACCTTTCCCTTTCTCAATATATATTTTGTGGAATAACCATAAGTCCACTGATTTTTTGATAATTTTCTCTTTTGTTTTTCTTGCACTTTTACTTTCATTTTTCATATGGTTTTTTGTCTTCTGTTCTTGTGTTGTTTGTTACTATTATTTATTTTATTTTGTTTTCCTGTTGTGGTTTTTGGAGTTTGGTGAGTGTATATTGATGTTTCAAAATCTGGAGTATTTATCAGCTGTTTTTATCTAATCTTAGCCAGCTGGGAACCTAGTAACCTTCCCTATGATTCAGTAGTTGCATTTAAGCCTTGGAGGTGGTGGGATGTGTTTATGGGTGCATTATTCATGTTTTGCTTTGCTGTTATTCTCTTTCTCCCCTGAGGATGCCTGCGTAGGCGAAATAGTGGACAGGTATTTTCAATTTCCTGTTTTTAGTTTCGAGACTTGAGGTTTTTAGTTGGAATTTTTCCACTAATGTATTAAAAAATCATCATTATATATTTATTATTCATTTTATATTTGGTGATTATAAATCTTCAAAATTTTATTTTTATAATAAATAAAAAAGATTTTGTAGGAAAAACCTAAATAAAGTAATATTAGCATAATACTAGCTATATATGTTTTTCTTTATATTTAGTTCTTCCATATTCAATAAACACAAATACGAACGAGGAACCGATGATATTGAGATAGCCCATATGAATATGCCAAATATGAATAGATTATATGAGGTGTTATTCCTGACACTGTTAACAATTCAATGAATATTACCATGAACTTGTGAAGGGTTACTGAATAGGTAAAAAACTTTTATTGGGTCTCACTGGGTCCGCACCTGGAAAAGAAGAAATGGTAAAGTTGTATGCAGAACGGAGGAGGAGTGTATAACAAAAATAAAAAATATGCAACCTTGATCCCATATTTTAAAATTTTATTTTTAATTGCAAAGTTCCTCAAGGTAGTATCCTTGGCCCAATCCTTTATACAGTTTATACAGCTGACATCCCAACTCATCCTAATACTATCCTTACCACATATGCTGATGATACATGTGTATTATCAGTCAATACCAATCCAGTTATTGTATCCCAAAGCCTCCAATCCCATATCACTGATCTTGAAGAATGGTGCCAGAACTGGAGAATTAAAATAAATTCTCAAAAATCCCATCAAATCACTTTTACCTTACGTCGTAAACCAATGACTTCCTGCCCTTCAGTATCCTTTAATAATATCCCACTTGTGCCTGTAGAACAGATCCGATACTTAGGGTTGCATCTCGACAAACGATTAACCTGGAATCCTCATACAAGACTGAAAAGACAAGAAACCGCTCGACGTTTCAGGCTACTTCAACACTTACTAGACAAACGCTCTAAGCTCCCAGTTAATTACAAAAGACTCATCTACATGACCATCATACGACCTATTTGGACTTACGGAGTAGAGCTTTGGGGCTCCACTAAGCCATCAAATTCTTCTCGTATCCAATCCCTACAATCCAAAATCCTTCGTAAAATCCTCAACGCTCCTTATTTTGTTAAGAATATAGTCATCCATAACGACCTTAATGTCCCATTTGTTGCTGATTTGGCCCGAACCCGGTATCTATCCTTTCATAACAAACTTCATTTCCACTCAAACCCTCTAGTTTCAAACTTAGCTTCCTCTTCAATTCCCGATAATCCTCCGAGGCGTCTGAGAAGAAGATGGCCACGTGACCTTCTTAGTTGAACGCGATTTGAGTACTACCAGTGGGTAGTTTCTCTACATGTCATTATATCATATCATTATGTATCACTCAGCCAATTTACTTGTTATATTATTGTAATATAGTTGTAAATATCAATAAATAAATAATAAAAAAAAAAAAAAAAAATTGCAAAGCAAACTTATTTTATCTGACATAAAAAATGATACATTTATTAAAACAACCCCCAGTCAATCACGCATACCTTTGGAAAAGAGCAGAATATATATTTCAATCAATAAGTCTATATTGTTATTATTGTTAGGAGTTGCTGTAATGCAATTTAATATGCTCAATAATTCAGGGTGACCATCCCATATTACTTTTTTAAAATTAATTATATCAATGATTCATAAATTTACCTGTAATCATTATTTGGGCAAGTGAGAACAGCAAATCAGTGGCGTTTGGGATCAAAAGGGGATAGCTCCGAAATTTCAATAACTGAACTTTTTCATATTTTTCGTTAGTCGTGCCATTTTGTCTAACACAACAATTTACCGCCCTATTTTTCCTAGTTCTGGACCTGCTATGAACCTCGGAAACATAAAATTAAAAAGCATAAAATAGCTAGACTAAATAAACGAAAAAGTCGATTTTTTTAGTTTCTTACTTATCCCCTTTTGATCCCAAACGCTTCACATTGCATAAGTAAGTACAGGTACAAGAAAAGAGGCCTGAATAAAAATTATTTCTTCCTATTTATTGATATGAATTGTACTAGCCATATCAAACTTTATTAGAAAAATTAATATGAATTAGAAAATATGGAAAACGACGGAAACAAATCCAAGTACCAAAGGGGCATGTGCACTAAAGTAAATAATAACTTCGAGTAATTATTGATGATAATTAATTATTCATAGAATCCTTAGGAAAATAAATACATGAGAATAAATAGCTTCTTAATGGACTGACCATAGCATTCATAAAATAGCAAATATATATTAAAGCATTAGTATTTTTAGTTAAATAAATATGGTACTATCTATCATCCAAAAGCTTCTTTATTTTAGTCCATCAGAACCATCTCTTTTATAATTTGTGTACTTAAATACATAGTAGGTGTCATTGCCAAAAACGTAGCAGTGTGGCATTAATTTCCTCCAAAGGCGTGCTTCCGATTGCACAGAGCCGAGCCCAACATTCCCTAACTGTGCCTCCTAAACTTGAACACGAATTGTCGCGGCTGACAAGAACAAGAGGAAGGCAGGAGGAAATTCGATCCTGTTTTAGCAGAGGCTCGGGAAATGACGTAATTAGCCGGTCCTGGTCACAACTGACCCCCCCCCCCCACCCTATCTCCAACACTCCTCCAACTTCGGGCCCTTCTTGGTCTCCCACCGCACCCTGTCCCGGAATTACCCACCTCCAGTTTCTGTCGGTCTGGTGACCCTTTGCAGTGACAGCGGCTTACAATAATCCTCCCTTCTTCAACATCAACAACAATTAGAAAATTATTATTTTAAATTTTAAATGGCCACATTAAAAGACAAAGGGATCGTTTTTTATTAACCCTCCTGTCTATAATCTCCTTCACCGGTATAAAAAAACTCGATCCAACTTTCATAATTTTGGCAAAAGCGCAAGAACCAATTAACTTCTTTGAGGAACAATATAGACGATATGCCTTGGAGGTAATTTTGGTAGAATAATGTTGTTTTTTTTCCTTTTTAGGAATCGATAATTAGACGAGCTAGAGGGAATCTTCCTTTGTTCACGGATTGCCCCGGGCAGCAATTACGGTTCTGTGGATGTTTCTTCTGTTGCCTCTTTATTTTATATGTTCTACCAAGGTCCCATTAAAGAAATGGACCGATGCTGCAGCCGCAATAAACATTATTCCCAACGATATGGCACAAGGAAATGGAAAAATAAATTTAATTTAGATTTATTCTCAACTTGTTAATTAGAGAAAAGTTAAATTTTTCATATCTTCTCCTCACCCCTTTCCTTCTCCATTCTGCTCACCTTTTTCTCATATTAGCTTTTTTGGCATCCATCATATGTTATTATTTAAGATTTCATTATCATTAAACATCACTATTTCATCACATAATATTCTATCTCCATTCTCATACCATATTGTTACTTATATTTCTATACGTTCCTTGTATATTTACGTCATATTTTATATTTGTACCACTTCATTCTATATGTATACATTTTAAAACTCCCCTTACTTATATTTTCTACTTTCCATGTTCAGTTTATTTTTCACCTGTTATACTCTAGATTAATATCTTGACTTTCTACTGTTCTTTTTCCTTTATTTACTCTTTGATATCATTTTCGTTATACTTTCTTTCATTTTACTTATGTAAACTCCCTAGGAGTCTATTATCTTACATTTTATATTTTTTATATATATTCTACTACCTTTTCCATAATTTTACTTCTCACCTCTGATGTTTATACTTTTTCTTTTTAAAACTTTCTGTTTACTTCCTTCTTTTATCTTTGTAAACAATTTTTTGCATCACCACCTTTCTGTACATTTACTCTGTAATATTTTTATTCAGTTATATCCCTCACATTTTGTTCTAAATTTCTATTACTCTACATATATAATTTTCCTATTTTATCATTTACTTGGTACTGCAATGTATTTTTATAGTTTTGTTATTTTGTCTGTTTTTCTTTCTTAGCCCTGAAGATGCCCCACAAAGTGGGTCGAAACGTCGGCACATAATCAAATAAGTACCCACTTATTTAGTTTTTTATTTTACTGTACCCCCAACTTATGAAGTCTGCATAATAGATACTTTTGCAATTCTGCATATAAAATATCATTGTAAGATTATAAATACTGAATTTGATTAGAGGGGCGGTTGGCAAGGAATCATAGGATAGGCATCCAGTGAAAGATATTCCATTATGCCGGAGCGGATGTAAACAGAATCGGAGCGGAAGTGATCCCGGACGAGAGGAAGCGGTGCCTTTATCTTATTTGACAAACAGGACTTAGTCCCCTGGCCATGTTTACCTATTTCAGCTTCCGGCCCTTAGAATATTGCTCGCTGCTTTACCTTCCTCCCCTCAGGCATGCCCCGCGGTATTAGATATTTCCTTTGCATTATTAATAGTTCTTCATTTTCCCAATAAGAAGGGGAGGAGGAAGTGTATAATTGATCAAGAAACTGTAGGCAAATTTGTTTTCATCCTCTCGCTGTTAATTAAAACTTCAGCTAATGCTTAATTTGTTTTTGATTTTTTAATCCACAGCATGAAACCTCAGGAGAAAATGGGGTGTAATCTCACATGCATGCCACTCAATCGTCGAGTAACATATAGTGGTGTTTTATCTCCGTACTCAACGCCATAAATGATCATGAAAAAATAAAAAAAATTAAGAACTATGATGTACTATAATCTATTCCCATCATCTTTAATCCTACCTATAGTTTTCACCTTCTAAGAATCTAAAGGCCGACAGTTTAGAAAACAACCTTATTCGAAAACGGAGGCAGGGTAGTTGTGGTTGCGGTGGGAGGGAGTTACGAGAGATATAACAGAAAGAGCAACTAGGCCAAGATAAGGACAAAGGGCGAGTGAAACGGAAAAAAAATCCTAAATTGTCAGATTACAGACGATTTTTTTTTTTTTTTTTTGTGTATTCCTCAAAAATCTATTTATAATAAATACAATACCAATAAATATAAATATATGAATACTAAATGCTACTGTTTAGTATTCAAGAAGACCTGGGCTGCATCAGCACTTAAATTGGCGGGTCTTTGTTGTTTAATCCCCGTATATTAATTTATGGTTAGAAATGAAACACATATTATGAAAAAAATAACTACATTTAATAACAGTTATTCTAAACACCAACATGGTGCTTAATTCTTGTTTACAAAATAAGGTGGTTGTATATTTTTTAGTCCAAGCATTAAAAAAAAGTCCAAGATCAATGCTTTACATATATTTATTTTATTGGTATTGTATTTATTATAAATAGATTTTTGAGGAATACACAAAAAAAAAAAAAAAAAAATCGTCCACGCATAAATGAATGCCTAAGTCGTATTTAATGGAATTTTTGAACCAATGCGTCTTTTTCGTTAAATCCCAATATAAAAAAAATGAAGTTATACAAGAGTATATCCACAACAGTGGGTTTTTGGTGGGGTATGCCAGGAAAAAAATGCTTCATTTATGGCAGTGTCGAACAGGAATGAAAACACACTATTAGCATGCATTCATCCTCAAACAAATATCATGTCTGACACATGGAAGGCCTACTCAAAAATAGAAAAAATAGTGGGGTATGATTACAAACATTATACAACCACTCAGTACATTTTGTGGAACTGTCAACTGGAGCGCACACGTAGTCAATTGAGTCACTATGGGCGGCAGCAAAAAGAAGAAATAAGGTAGAGGCAGAAACTAAAAGATCCTGGACTAGTGTTTGTGTGAATTTATGTGGTGACAGAGGGATACAGACAAAAATATTTTTGAGGTTATTATAAATCACATCTCTACATTTTAGCTTCCCCATCTTCCCCCACTCCATGGAACATGTTCTTGTCTTGGTTTCTGAAAAGTTTATTTTTGTTTAAATTTATTTCGTTGCATAAGTTTTTGGTTGAAGTTAGTCTGTTGTGTTCTTCTGACACTATGCAATTATAATACTGCAGTAGGAAAAGTATTTTTGAGAAAATTTTGAATCTCTTCTCATAAAGTATTTCATAAAGTTTAAGATTGTCTGATTCGTTTTCTGCACATAAGTTTGTAACTAAATCTCTGCGATTTTCTATTACATACATGATTAATATAGTCTACTGGGTTTTCATTATGGGAGGATTTTGTATCTAAAATTTCTTTTAAAATTAATTCTGTACTACGTGAATCATAAAATTGTTTCTTCAAATAATTAAGTGAATGCTTTACATCATTAAATTCTTAGTCATAACAAATATCATCTGATTAACCGGTTAATTTTGAAAAAGCTTGTAATCAAATAGATTTTTCATTGGAAAATCTGTAACCATTATCTAATTGACAAAATTTTTCTGGTAAATATTCTAAATCTGAAATGTATTTCATTCTTTTTGAGTATGTCCGTTATAAACTGGGAAGATTTTAAAGTCGCTAGCATCAATTTTAACATTAGGATTCATATTGGATTTGTTTGTTAATCAGAAATATTTCTTAACTTTTTTAATCTATCCCTAAGAGACATATAACAATTGTAAAATTATAAAATAAATTTATATGAATTAAATCTAACCTTGTGTCTTGTCTTCTTCTCCTAAGAGGTTCCTTCTATGATTTATTTAGGCTGGTTGATTATTAATGTTTTTTCGACTTGAGCAAGATCTTAAGAGATCAGCAAATTCTTTAAAGTTTTCGAGAGTTTGATGAACAGGTAACAACTCGAAATAAGTTTGAAAAAAATCAGAAACTGATTTGTCTTCTGATGAAAGAAATAGCTAGATGAATTCTTGATTGAAGTTCTAAGTCTGAAATATTTTAGAATAAGCCCTCAAGTCCCTGTTTGGGCCCCAATTAAATAATCTCCAACACTAAATCACTTTTTAAAAAGTAACTTTATTGAATAATGGCAATGACATAGTAACTAGTCTAATTGCTAAATAATAATGAATGAACAGCTAGGATTATAATAGGGATTTATAAGGATAGAGCTGGAAATGAGTCATTGCTGATGTTGCACTTACCATTGCACTTGCGTGGGACCTTAATTATATCTTTAAGTCGAAAACATTTTTTTCATAATTAATAGAAAGTATTGAAAAGCAATCTATACATATTCTTTTTCATTCTGTTTCATTGTGGTCCATCGAGGGGCCCTACACACAACGCAGCCTTACCCAATAATCTAAATGTACACAGAATATCATTAAAAATTCTAGCTAGACTTATTGAACGTATGTAAATTCTACTGCTAATATTATATTTAATGATTTTATAAAAATGTATATTACTTATAACATTTCTAAACTTAATGATCGTCACAATGATTCAATATTTTTACCACAAGTAGCACTTGTCACTGTTAATAATAATAATGATTCTATTTCTAATTTTAATAAAACTTATATTCATAATTTATATTTTAAATTTAAGCTTTTGTATAAATCTATTAAGTTAGAACTAGTACAAAATGTAAATATTTCTTTACCCTCCTTTATTGAAACTTCTTATATTCCTTTTATTTCAAATTAATGGTTTTATAGCTTAACTATTGTAATCTTTATAATACTTTGTATATGTGTTTATAATTATTGGTATAAAAAGAAAAATGTAATAACTCCAAAAGCAACTGAAATTATTGTATTTTACTCCAATGTACCAAAACCATCACCAGTTGTAAGTACTTATGAAGTACAGTACCCACCCTGGTCAAAATATTATAAAAATAGCAATCCAGGAGTATTGCAGAATCTTCCCCCAGGAGGAGTTAAGGTCCCACGCTAGTGCAATGCTAAGTGCAACATCAGCACTGACTCATTTCCTGCTCTATCCTTAGAAATCCCTAGGATAATAATCCTAGATATTCATTCATTATTAGTTAGCAATTAGACTAGTTACTATGTCATTGTCATTATTCAATAAAGTAACTTTATTAAACGTGATTTAGTGTTGGAGATTATTTAATTAGATATTCGACTGTCAATTGTACTAGTAATACAAGATACTGTGTTTAATCCATTTTTCTATAGGATTGAAATTCCTTTTACTTCAATTGATCACACAAAACAAACATGGTAGGTTTTCAGAACTATATTTATGACTTCTTATTATGAAAGTAGTGAATACATTTCTATCTCAGTTATGGTAAAAAAAAATGTTAAATAATGGCAACTGTTCAATAAATGAATTTGGATTATATGAATTTGGGCAAACACATTATGCAATCAGAGACTGAGGGTCAAAACATAAATTATGAAAACCCTCCTTTTTATATAAAAACCGATAAGACGATCGGTTTGTCATATTTTTACAATTGAAATTCCCTCTCCTTCGAAAAATAGAATTTGAACCATAATATATTTATGGATTAAGAACGGTCAAAGAACTCTCGTTTCAAATACGAGAACAATGCCTCCTATCTACGACTATTGGTGAAAATGTATTAGTAACATTAACTGACGTATTAAGGTCAGCAACTTGGCAGAGTATGATTTTTTTATACTTCTCTTCAATCTTTTTAGTAATAGTTCCAGAATTGTATATATAAAAAATAGATTATAAATTGCCAAGTCTACAGTCGGCACGGTTTTTGTTTCTCTCCTGTAAAATCGCCCAAAAAGTACTTAGAAATCTGAAGTTTGAAATGCATAACGATAATCTCCTATATACAGTTCTGTCCTTGTCTTGATTTTATGTATTTCCTCATCAAATATGTTATATGAATAGTTTGTAATACAATAAATTGTTCTCGTGCTAAAGATAATTAATAATAATGAGTTATTAAACGGTTTTAATTATTATATTCATGGAATCTTTTTTTTTGTTTAAATAGTTTTCTAGTCATTGAATAACCCAATAAGCGCTTTAAAGAGTTCTTGCATTTCATTATTGTACTTCTTATATTCGTAGCCTCGAGACTTGTAGCTAGCTGCAACTGATTTTTCATCTAACCTGAAAAAAATCTCATATAAAGTTATATACAAATATTATAAATTATTTATAATAGTTTTCTTGATCATATAGTCCTATTTTTTTGTCCTAAATGACAATAGAGGATAATGCTCAGAAAAAGTTCAAGACTACATCAAAAAAGTGAATATATGATGTCTTTCGAAAAATATAAGTTTCTAAGAAATTTCAATAAAATCTCATTAATAAAATAATACTTAAGGTTTGAACAGTATATTCCAGGAGTCGGCAACTTGTAATCGGCGGTAACCTAGTGACCCGCTTAAGTTCCGAAAATAAGATTTATAATAAATAAAGTAATTAAAATATAAAAATAAATTATAAATCGTAACAATTGAGATCGAAGAGAATTGTTCAATGTAAAACATTTCTCTTTACTCCTTTCTCTACTCTATCTCCTTCCAACAAAGACAGAGCCATCTAATATCTGCCTAGGCCTACGAGGCTAAAAAATGGCCTACTAGAGATAAAAGTAAGCACATGATTTCTATATATTATTATTATTATTTGCTTCCAATTAATATTATTATTTTTTGCTATTTTTTTCCAATTAAAAAAATCTTCTGATAATTAAACTCTATCAATTTTTTATTAAAGTGCATCCAGGTTTTTCCTCATTTTAAAAATTTAAATTGATGAAAACTTTAATATATATTTTTTTTTTAAATGGCCGAAGAATTTTTCCTTATTTTGAAACTTTGAAGTGATGAAAATGCCTTTTACCCATTTGTATCCGGGGAAATTTTTCTATATTTAATAGCAACACCTTTCCTATGATTTATAAGACAAATTTTAGCCTGCACACTTGAGTACAACATTTTTTTAGATTACTTTATTTCGAGAAGATATTTTGTTGAATGGTTGATGCACCCAAAGGAAGAAAGAAACTCTTATCTCTTAGAGTTTCTTTCGACAAAAATTAATTTTGAAAACATTACAGGGGAATCTGAAAATAAAATAAAAATGATTTTGGCAAGAAATTTTTTCCAATTTATCATATATCTTATTTAGCATTTATTTACCACGAGACAACTTTAATTAGTTTTATGATTAAAATTTTTTGGGTGGATGAATAATGAGATGTACTACATATATATATATATATATATATATGTATATTTTCCACAAAACTTGTATATATGTAAATATTAATAGTTTTCTTTCTTTATAATTATTGTTATCGTATTTATATCTTTACTTTCATTTAATTCGTTATTATGAGCTAACTCCTAATTTATATTCATTAAATTGTTATTTTCATTTATTAAATAAATTGTAATTGTATTCTGATTTAAGACATTATAGTTTATATTTTATTTTCTGTATCACTAATCTAAAGGAACTTGACCCAGAATAAATACGGATTTTTATCAGTATTATTATATATTGTCTTAATTATACATTTTTTTTCTAATTATTATCCTAGAAATCCTCTTAAATTCAGTTGTTAATTAATTAAAAACCATTTTTTATAATTACAATACTTATTTGGTCGAACGAAATGCAAACTGTGCTACCCTCCTCCAGTCCCGCACACCCAGCAGTTTCTGGTCATCTTCAAAACATCCAGCCATCTGATCTGAGGGCGTCCCTTGTTTCGTTTACCGTCCGGTTTCTCATTGAGCGTTCTCCTCGCTATCCTGTGGACCGTCGTTCTTTCCAAATGTCCCATCCATCTCAGTCTGGCTTTCTTTATCAACGCCACCATGTCCGGCTCCCCACATAGCTCCGTCAGCTCCTCATTCATTCTTCTTCTCCATACACCATATTCGGGAACTCCACCCCAGATTCTGCTTAATATTTTTCTTTCCCATGTGTTGACCATAAGTTCTGAATTTTTTGGTCAGAAGCCATGACACCCATACATGAATACTGGTTTTACTAGGGTTTGGTAAAACTTAATTTGTATTCTTTCAGACAGTTATTTTAACTGAAACACTCTTTGTAGTGAGGAATAACACCTATTTCCTGCTGCTATTCTGGCTTGTCATTCACTCTCTATTTTGTTATAAACTGTGACCAGACTTCCTAGGTACTTGAATTGGGTTACTGCTCTAAAACTGTGCTCTCTTAAACTCACTTTTCCAATTGCCATCTTTTCCAATTTTGAGTCTTTCATATATACAGTTTTATCTTCATTCCCCTTAAGACCCAGTTGAATGGCTGCCTCTGCAAATTCTTGGAATGTTCCTGATAATGGTGCTTGTGCTCTAGCGGTAATGACGACGTCATCAGCATATGCTAGATGTTGGGACACGCGGTTGTATATAGTTCCTCCAGGATTTGTTTATACTGTTCGTATTGACGCTTCAAGGGTTAAATTAAATAGGAGAGGGGCTAGAGGATCACCCTGTCTCAAGCCATTCGTTCTTACCTTGATTGAAATTATAGAAAATAAAAAATAATTTATGAGTAGAGTTGGGAGAATTTAATTAACTAGACCAGGTGCTGAAACAGTGGATTTATTAGAGCTGATAACATGAGAATAATCACTTTACGTTAAAAGAAATAAGAAGAAAGAATAGCATTCATATAAAAGGAAAAAAAGAATAATGAACCTTTTAAGAAGAAAATAGTAAATCAATGAAATCTTAAATGCTAAATAATAAGTGAATAGTAATATGAGAGATAAGAAAACGCTGGGTGATTGGGCCACATAGCGAGTTGATTTTAGAGTCTTTGATCTTGAAAACGGTGGATTAATTATATTGTCATTGATGTCGAGAGGAGCGACTCTCGGCGAACTCAATTAATTGCGATCACTGTTCAGTAAATTCCTAGTAATTGAATGAGAGGGAACTTACAGTTTGGCTTCGGATAATTGTTACCTCCGCTCTGACAGCATCTGGTTGCTAGGCGAAATAATGCATCTGGATCATAAAGGGCACCCATCTCATATCGGGTGGTAGGGGTCTCTCTTGGCGGCTCTCATCCTGCGGTGAGGTTGGCGTATGGTCGAGAAGAGCGGGAGATGGGACTAGGCTGATGTCTCGATGAGAAGAGACGGTGTGGCTAGGCCGATGTCTGTTGTAGAAGAGAGCTGCTCAGCTAGGTATCGAAGTGGGGAGAAAAAATCCCCTCTAAATCTTATCAAGGCTCACTAGAGCGAGAGTCGCCGATGATAACAACTGTGACTAGGGGGTAATTCAAATTTGAATTCTATTCCAAATTCGCTACTGAACACCAATATTTTTATCAAACACTTCTGACAGCGCATTTCCTAGTTTTATTCGACTGACAGTTTTAAATAGTGTCATTCTTGTTAGTCTGAGTAATTTCTTGGGTATGTCCACTTTTATCACGACTTTCAAAAGTCTTTCTCTATCTACACTTGTTTCAAATCGACAAAGAGGAGATGAATGTCTATGTTGTATTTATGGCACTTTTCCATTGCTTGCCTAAGAGAAAATATCTGTTCTATTGTTGACCTCCTTGGTATTCTCCTACAATATTTTCAGAGAATTCTGTCAACCTTTTATATAGAAGCACTGCCAGTATCTTATAGGTCGTACGTAATAGGGAAATGCCTCTGTAATTATTACATTCGAGCTTGTCTCCTTTCTTTGATACTGGACATATTGCTGCTTTTGTCCAATCTTCAGGCATTTTTTTTTCCATCCATATGTCTCAAATAAGCTCTTAAATTTCTTCCCGTAGCTCAGTTCCACCATATTTTAACATCTCTGGGGTAATCTCATCCAGACCTGGCGACTTCATTGACATTATTTCGTTTATCTCAGGAGTTTCCACTTCTTCTGCTCCTTACTGTGCGTTCCCCAGGTATCCCCTGAAATACGTGTTTCATCTTTCAAGGATGGCTGACTTATCTCCAATCAGTTCTCCTACTTTCCCTCTGCATAATTCGTAGCTGGAATCCTTTCCTTATGTCCTTTACACCGTTGTAAAATATTCTTGAATCTTAGCTATCCCAGGATTCTTGCAACTTCTCCAACCTTTCTATTTCTTGTGCCCTCTTCTTCAGCCTGCACACTCTTTTGGCTTCCTTCCTTTTCATTAAGAAATTCTCAGACTTCCTCTAGTCTTTCTATGTAGCATGTTCTGTCTTGCCTGGTTTATTACCAAGAATAAAATATTATAATATTTTCTACTTCTTGGAAGTGGAATGGAGTACAAAACGCAAGCAGACACCAGCAGAGTATAGAGCAAACCAGACGCCAACCACAATAATAATGCTCTACATATGCGACATGCATCACTAACAAGTTAGAATCAATTAATAACATTTAGTCTCATATTCAGATGTCATTACTCTAAGGTATAATTTATATGATGCCTTTTCTTTAGATTATCAATCTTTATCATCTAATACACAGTTCTCTATATCAGAATAGCAATGTACAACAGCTTATAAAAAAGTATGGTGTTTTAAAGTATTTGAACAAGACATTTATAAATTAATATCATTCAAGTATGCTTTTAATTATATTTTTAATTGTTCATTGTTTTAATACCAAAATATCTTTGACTGACATCCCTGACTCTCACTACTCATATTTTGGTTGACTTTGGCCATGATTTAGGCCGCGGCCAAAAAAGGTTGCCGACCCCAAATAAACCTTTTTGCTAATTATATCATTTTCGGAAACAATTAGGTCTGGAATTAGAATCATATATTTAATTTTGTTTAAAAAAAAGAAGTGGAAAATAAAAAAATTGGATGCATCAGCTTATTTAATGTAATGTATATGTATATTTAAGTAGTCTGTCCACAGTCTGTCCATTAAACCAAACCAATTTAAATTAAAGTGATGAAAAGACAAACAAATAATCGATCGATCTTGAAAAAAAATCATAAAAAAGGAAAATATTCATGCATCACTACGATACGAATCAATTTGACGATGAATTCATTATTAATCATGATTTCTAAAAATTGCCACAAAGGTAACCATGGATTAAAACTATTCTCAGAAAAATCTCCTTCTAAATGATGACTTGAGTATATGAGCATGTCATGATAAAATAAATATTTGTTCTATAAACTAAATACACACACACATATATGTAAATTTATAATTATGATAAAAATTAGATTGTTACACAAACGTTTTTACTGGATTAAGTGATGGAAAACACGATTCTGCCCTAGCAAGCACGAATGTTTACGATCTCGGGAATACACCGCGTGAATTAAGCTTCGTACTGTTTTTAGTTAATTTATGTAGCTGGGTTTCACTCCTCGTATATATTGTATTTTACGTTTGGCCGGCGAAAGCTTTCGAGTGAAAAATAAAAGGCTCTAATACTCGAACTACTGAAATCCACAAATTCTGCAGGATATTTTTATGAGAATGTACGCTAAAAACTGGGTACATTGTCTTTTTAAATCAATATTTCATATTAATCAATGCACCCGTTATAATCATAAACCGATGTCATTGCTTTGTTTTAAAAATAGTGTTCTAACTAATATTGTATATTGGAAGCAAAATTTTTAAAAATATTTAATGGTATTAAGTTAATAATTATTTGCAGTGTCAATTTCAAGCCTCTGCAAATCAATCCATCGAAATCGAGAAACCTATTTATTTAATTTTAATTTAAGATAAATAAATAATAATTTATTTAATATTATAAATAATTTAATATGGAGCTCCAAAAGCCATCGAATTCCTCTCTTATTCAATCCTTACAATCCAAAATCCTTCGTAAAATCCTCAGTCTGCTTACTTTGTTACGAACAAAGTAATCCATAATGACCTTAATGTCCCGTTGGTTGCTGATTTGGCCCATGACAAGTTTCATTTCCACTCAAACCCACTAGTTTCAAACCTCGCAACCTCTTCAGCTCTTGATAATCCTCCGAGGCGTCTGAAAAGAAGAAGCCTCATGACCTTCTAAGGTGAACTTTTTATTTGAGTATTACCACTGGGTAGTTTCTCTACTTGCCTTTGTCTCTGGGCATTATTTATATATCATTATATTTAATTGATGTATTCTGTATACAGTTGTAAATTTCAATATATACATTTTTAAAAATAATAATTTAATTTAATACTTCATAAAACATTTATCAATTGTATTATAAAAGACTTGAAAACAACTATAACATCATTCGTTTTATTCACTAGTTTCCCTTTCTAAAACAGTGATTTTTTTTTTGGTCAGATTATTTCTTTTCTCAACTAATTGTAAAAACTCTTTCATTTAATTGAAGACAGCTGTAATGAAGATTAAGAAAAAATGTAATTTTTTGAACTGAAGGGAAGGTTTCATTAAAAGAATATTCGCTTATTTATTTACCAACACCAGTGATTTTTTATTGAGTATTAGTCAACAAAGCTTCGTTGTAGTTCTACCCTCTTGGACATTTTTTTAAAGTTTCAATCATCTTTTGAAAACTCCTAATAACAAACCTCCTCTTCACGCATAATCTTAGCTCATATATATATATATATATTTATATATACATGATTTGGTATCTACATATGATGATAAAATCAATCATTTCCTATGTTTTTTTGGGGGGGATTTAGTTAATAATTGTTAAATATAATATTTTTGTGATATTTCGATACTTAATTGATCTCGGTGATAAAATTAAAATTTAAAATTAAAAATAAGTTTTTAATACATTAAATTAAATCACACACTAATCATCAAAATATGAAATTGACACCTGTACGCTCAGAAGACAATTATGCAGTAAATTAATTTGTTAAGACTATTTGTTTTTCACTGTATCCCTCGACAGATATTTCTGCACAATATTAGTATATATCCTACAAATACTGTTCAAGATCATTGCTATGTAAAGTTTATTTATGCTTTATATTTATATTTATATTATATTCATTTCAGCTAGAGTGATTTACGATCAATAGATTTTCTTCTGTTTGATCATAATCATCGATTATTGTGTGTTTCTTGTAATTTTTTTTTGCTAATAAGAACATCTACAAAAGATAGTTTAACAATTACTGATTGAATCTCAATAGCCAGAGGAATATATATATATATATAAAGTCCCTTTAGAATAACAGATCTGAACAGGAAAAAAACATAATATTTATCTGGCCAGAAGGCTATATGTTACAAATCATAAAGCGTGTAAAAATGACAGAAAACAATTTAAAAAGAAATGTATAAACAAAAATAATATAAAGTAAATAAACAGTACAGATCTTGACTAGATATTAAGCAAATAAAGAGAATAGATAAATCCATAGCTTTTGTTAGACGCATGAGCTAGCATGCAATAATTTCTTTACATGATGAACAGCTTTTCAAAAAGCAAAATTAAAAGAACTAATTAACACAGTGAGTTATTCTATACATTACATTCTAAGCAAATGACTAACGTGCTTTGAGAGCATCCTTTTGGGAAGCTAGGAGGTGTTGAAAAAGCAAGGATTTGAATAATGATAGTGAGGGAGTATGACCCATATTAGGAGGGATTGAGTTCCACACTGTGGTGGAGCGGGCTAGAAAGGAAAGTTCGAATGCTTTAGTTCTGTGTGAACGTATATAGAGATCAGAAAGGCGGGATCTTGTTTTATGGTGTTGAACTGATGATTTGAATTGGAGGAGACTGCAGATATATGAAGGGTGTTGAGAGTAAATGGATTGGTATAAGAAAAAACAGAGGAAATATTGTCTTCGGAATAGAGGGAAGAGCCACTTTAACTCATCATAGAGGTGGGAGACGCGCGATCGCTTCGAAGTACCAAGCACAAATCTTAGAGAGCAGTTCATTATTCTCTTTAGCCTGTCTTCAAGCATTTTAGAGAGGCCTCCATATACCACGCTACAATAGTCAAAGCGGGGGAAGATGAGAGAAGATACGAGAAGCTTACGGGAAGATTGTGTAAGTAGATGACGAGAACGATGGAACTACTTCAGGAAACTAATTGACCGTCGGGATATCTGGGCGATGTGGGATTTCCAAGAAAGGTTTTGGTCGATGGTGATGCCTAGGTTTTTCACAGAGGAGGTGATCGTGATAGGATGATCGTTTAGGAGTAATGTTGGGAGGGTGTGGATGGATGTAAGGAGGGAATTGGAACCTAAAACAATGGCCTGAGTTTTCATTGCGTTCAATTCCACTTTATTCAGCTTTGCCCAGGCACAGATCCTATCTAGGTCTTCCTGAATACTAGCGAACGCAATAAATAGCTCGGAAGGAGGAAAGAACAGATATATTTGGAAGTCATCAGCATATTTGTTACAGATTTAGGAAGATCATTGATATAGCAGTTGAACAAAAGAAAGAGGAGAGATACTTGAGCCCTGTGCCACGCCTGAGGAAAGAGGAAAGGGGATGATTATAGGTATGGAAACTGCTTGAGATCTATCAGAGAGGAAGGATTGGAACCATCGGATAGAACTGTTAGAAAAGGATTTGATTTTGCTAAAAAGGATAGAATGGTCCAAGGAATCAAAAGCTTTAGTAAAATCAAGAAGGATAAGCACTGTTAGTTTTTTGTCGTCCATAGCGGTATGTATATCATTGGTGATTTTGGTAAGGGCCGATTGTGTGGAGAAACCGGGACGGAAACCTGATTGAAGTGGGTCAAGGAGGTTGGACTGTTCGAGGAAATTTGACATTTGTGACTGGACTATTCTTTCTAGAGGCTTGGAAAGGTTGGAGAGGATTGAGATTGGGCGGTAGTCTTTGAGTGAGACAGGGTTAGAGGATTTATTGATAGGGTGGACTATGGCTTTTTTCCAGGTGGTTGGGAATACTCCGTTTTGCAGTGAAAAATTGTATATAAAGAGTAGGACAGGTATAATATCGATAAAACAGGATTTTAGCAGTTTGACAGGAATCCCATCGAAGCCTGTGGAGTTGGAGTGGAATTTTAGAGCAGAGGAAATAATGTCGTTGGGTGAAATGAGTACCTACTATGTAGTGGGATACACAGCAACTATACCGCAAGATGGAACGATGTTGCAGTTGAGCATTCAGCCCCTTAACTATCGCTTTTCACCATTTTCTCCTGCATTCTGGTGTTTCTACGAATGTAAATAAAAGAAGTAAAATCGGATTGAGTTTCGCTTCCAGCTGTCAATGTCCTTGATCACAGTAGAAAATATTCAGGGATCAAAATATATAATCATACCAACAGGATATTATTTATAGCAAGTACACAGTTGAGATTTTATCGTCTATTTCAACAACAAACTTTCTGTTATATTTTATCCACAGTAATTCACGTTATTATTTCAATTATTTTGTTCCATTTTCCTATTTTTGTATATTTGCAATTTAAAAAAATTTAATAGTATTTAAACAATTAAAAAAAAAAAAATTAATCGAGCTACACCTCCCATTGTAGAGGCAAGTTAATGTTCCACTTTCCGATCTATTTTTATTTTATTCTATTAAGAATAACTGTCTCTAAATCTGATAGCAGCTAAACAAGATTAAGGATATTCGGTATTTTTAAATTATCTTTATCTGATATCAATAATAAATATATTAATTTTAATATTAGCTTATGTTATACTATTTCTCGAATTAGGCATATTGTTTCAAATAGCGTAGAAATTATTCTGGCTAGGGTCCTTTATTTTAAACTTATCAAACGTTTTAGAAATTCCAATTTTTGCTAGGCGATATCCTATATTCTGTAAAAGGAAACTTAAACTAGCTATTGAGATAAATTACAGCTCATCGAATATTTTAGAAAAGTACAATTTAAACATCTTTTGCTTAAAATCGTTTCTAGCCTTAATTTAGACCTATTAGTGCATTAATTTAATTTACTCAGAGTTAAGTTGGTATGAAAAAAATCATTAACCATCCATCATGATCCAGTATTGCAGCATTTTTAAATTACTACTAATCCAATTCAAGAAAAAAAAAACCCTGTACTATTATAACTCATGAAGGGAGTTGGGTTAAGTACAGGGTAGAGACGGTAATGATTCAAGGACAAAGGTTGTGCAAGGCGGTTATTGGTTCAAGATCATGCTCAACTACTCCCGATTTCAGAGTTCTCTCTTTATAAACGCGGTGTGAGCCCTAAAGACGACAGATTCCAAAGGCTGTTAACAGCTATAATAATATTTATGCCTCAGCTGGGTTCGAAACCTTCAGCATAGCAAAATGCTAATCGAAGAGGCTTTGAAATAAAGATGATCTACTCAGATAAAGATTAATTAAACCACACCAAACATGTTGTAACAACACGTTTAGATTTATTATAATAATATTAAAAGTGTTATATGAAACGATTAAATATTTTCTCAGATAATTGATAATATGTTTCTCAAAAGGCGTTTAACTACACAGCATTCATCAGATAATTTAACCGAAACCATCCTTTAACTCGAGCAAACATCACATCTCCTGAAATTATATTCAAACAATATATTCAATAATATGGCATCAATACTACTTGATCAATACAATATATCAATTTATTCTCATCAACTTAATACTCAATATATATCCCCAATAATTTCAATGCTCATTAACTTAATAAATAGCCCATATATTTCATCACTTACCCATAATTACTTTTGTGAGGTGCCAGAAAGGTGTCTCTGTGTGCTGGAACAGAAATACAAAGCTATTATAATATTGTGACGTAACATAAACATTTATTGTATTTTTAATATTAATTATAGAAAACCAATTTATCTAATTAATATTTGTCATAAATATTGTTAATTTAATTTCTTTAAGTATACATCAGCTTAAAAAAAAGGCCTAACAGTTATTTAGTGAGTTTTAATTATAAAAGTGCTAAAACGAGTTAGAGGAAAACATTGGTCTAACAAACAAAAAATGCTTCAGGGATATTGTACAGTAAAATATATTTTTTTCAGACTATGCCAGATATTTGACACTTTGACGCTTAGGGCGTTTCCAAACTGATGTGTTGCAAGAACATGATATATGATACTGACGTATATTTTTACTTCGTTATAGTAGAAACTAGGCAGGTTTTTCATTACAAATACAATTTATTAAATTAAGAACTACGAATGATATATAAATGATTTTAGCATCATTCAACTTTGGAATAAAGGACAAACACTAAACAAAATAAATAATGTTTTCGAACCGTTTAAAAAAATAGGTCAGTATTCACGAAACTAGATTAGTTTAGTTTGGTCGACTTCGATATTTCCTTTAATAACCTCGCGTTATTGTTTAAAAAAACCTTTAAATGGTGCCAGAAATTTAGGAATCGCCTTTATTATTGTTAAGTCTTTTAAGATGGAAAAACTATTTCCTTAACGGCTGACTAATATAATGACACTGATACAATTAAATAAAAACTATAACGTAGTATATTTCATTAATTTTATTATTATTATTTTCATTAGTTAATGTAATTGTATTAATTAATTACATTAGACTCTAAGACATAGTAGCTTATGTATGGTTAATTGTATTGTTATTCTAAAGGGACTTGTCCAAGAATAAATAAAGACTTAATTAGTTATTTACTTGCTTTCTTCTCACCATTGCTTGGGTATATGGCTTAACCGGACCATGGTCCAGGTTAAGCTTAATCCTCTTATTTATCGACATTTAAAAATGTTCGAACAATACTAGCAGTTCCTAATAACACTGCTTTTTGTAGTAGTTTAACTTCCTTGTTTAATTAAGGATTTTATTGTTTCCTCTGGAATAAGGCCATTTGTAGAAACTACAATTGGTAGTACTTCAACCTTCACCAGTCCATAAAGATGCTTCAACTCTCCGCTAAGCTCCTGATATTTTCGAATTTTTTCTCCTATTGTTTTTTGCACGTTATCATCGGAATGAACTCCTATCTCAATAATCTGTGCTTTCTTTGCTAAGACTTTATTATTATTATTTTGTATTTCTCGGCTTGTACCGGATAAATACACCAACCCGGACCAAGGTCAAGGGTATGGTTCATTTAAAAGTTAAATTGGAATATTTAAAAATTTTCTAACGATGCTGGCAGTTCCCAGCATAACCGCTTTCTGTACTTCTTCCAGTCCCCTATTTATTTCCAACGTCTTCATTGATGACATCGTTTCCGGAGGAATTAAACCATTACTGGGTACAATGATCGGGAGTACTTTTACATCCACCAGTCGGTAGAGATGCCTTAATTCCTCGCAGAGCTCTTGGTACTTCCGATTTTTTTCGCTAAATGTTTTAGAAACGTTATCATCAGCAGGAACCCCAACTTCGATGACGATGGCCTTTTTTATTTTTTTGTCTACGAGTAGTATGTCTGGTCTGTTGTGGGGTATATTATGGTCAGTGATCATAGTTTGATCCCAATATAGTTTAATGTAAATTTTTTCTAATATTGCCTGTGGCTGGTATTTGTAAAATGGGTGATGACTGCTTATTAAATTATATTTTTGAGCGAGTGCCTGGTTTACGATCTTTGCAGCATTATTGTGCCTAGTTAGATATTCTTTACCTGCTAATGCTTGGCAGCCAGAGGTGACATGTTGAATCGATTCGTACGTTGCTTTGCATAGGCGACATCTATCTTCGATTGCTTAGTGCAGAATATGCTTTCTGTAGGAATTTGTTGCCATGACCTGTTCCTGTATTGCCAAAAGGAATCCTTCAGTCTCGGGGAACATTTTTCCTGTGGTCAACCAGCGGACTGACGCTTCTAAATTGATGCCCTGAGCATATAAAGAACTGTAAAACCTCCATGGAGTGGTTTAGACTTCCATGATTCTGTGAGGCTCTTCTCAGTTGGCATTGCTGTTGGATCTTGTCGAAGCAAATTCAGTGCTGTGTAGTTGCAGTCGAGGGCAGTAATGGTCGACAGCATCGGTGAACTACTATTCATAAAATAGGTTCTAAGCCTTGCTTCTTGTTCACGGCAGGCTTTCAACAGGCTAATAAGTTCTCTACCTCCAAGTTTTCTGGGCATATATAGTCTTGGCACTGAAGAGTTTGGGTGACGCTGTCTTGATTTAACCATCTGAGTTCTTAAGAAGCGGTCCATTTTTTCCAAATCCGTGTAACACCATTTAATTACTCCAAAAGTATATGTAACCGAAGGAACAGCCCAGGTATTCAATGCTTTTACCAGATTTCCAGCTGATAAATTAGTTTTTAGTAGTTTTCTGACTCGGTTCTTAAATTCTTCTTCAAAGTTTTCTTTGACCTCTTTTTTGAATTTAAGCAGCTGTGAGATACCAAGATACTTGTAGGAGCTTGCAACCTGAAGTTGCTTAATGATGTCACTATTGAAGAGTTCAATGTTAGCTGAATCCTTGTATTTTCCTCTGTGTATATTAAGGATTGCACATTTTTCAGTTCCTAGCTTCATCCCAATATCTTCTGTGAATGAACTTACTAATTCAAAAAGAGTTCTCATGCCCCTCTCATTCTTTGCAAAAAGCTTTAAGTCGTCCATATAGAAAGAATGGGAGATCATTGTTTCCCGATTCAAGGAATAACCCTTTCCAGATTGATTCAAAATGGAGCTTAGAGGATTAATCGTAAGGCAAAACCATAAAGGACTTAGCGAATCACCTTGAAATATTCCTCTTTTTATTGAAATTCTCTCCGCGACCAGAGTGTTCCTTTTAGTCGGATGAACCAATGACACTTGCCATAGCCTCATAAGTCGTTGCAACAGTTCTGTCACTTTTTGGTCGACTTTATAAATCTTGAGAACTTCAATCAGCCAGTCATGGGGGACCGAATCGAATGCTTTCCGATAGTCAATCCATGAAAGCGATATATTACGCAACTTTTTTGATACTTGTGAAGCTATGAATGAATCAATCACTAGAAGCTCATTACACCCCTTTAGACTTTATTACTATTATCATTATTATTGTTATAAAATTCTTTACTAACCAAAATATGCTAAAATCCCATAAAAACTGTAAATGAAAAATGAAAGAATGACAATATTAATTGAAGAAATAAAATATCAAAGAACTTTGTTAAACCATAATGAGGACAATAATTAACATAGAACATAGAACAATTATATATCTATGCATAAGTTTACTTTCTCTTCAAATCTATACATATTTTGGCAAAACTAATTTCATGAAATTGTCCATCCAATCCTGGCATACAATTATGTATGGACTTCAGAGTATCTATCTTATTTTGACGAAGGTCAGTGATTATATTACACTGTTCTGCAAAAAAAAAACTTTTTTCCCCTCCTTTGAACAATTTTGCCTGTTTCTCATGTTTTCAGGTGTGCTGAGTCCGAATCCGAACTCAGAAAAATTCTACCACCCTCTGATTTTGAGAGAAAAGAGGTGAAACTTGGAAACAATTAAAAATTGTATTTGAAAATTATTGTCTTTATTATAACAGATTTTTTTTCTTTTTCAACGATAAAATATAATTAATTGAATCCTGCATGCTATCAGGTATAATATTAGATATAGTCAACTCAAAAAATATACACACATCGTCAATGAGTAGTTTTTTTTCTTTTGTACTCTTCCTCCTCTGTCTCCCGTTGCAGTGTCCAGCAGTAATCCGCCAGCATCTTCTCATTCCATTTGCCAGAATATCTTTTTTCCATTCTAGATATGTCTTGGTGGAATCGTTCTCCATGTTCGTCCGAAACTGCACCCAAATTTGGGGCGAAAAAGTCTAGGTGACTATGCAGGAAATGTATTTTTAAGGACATATTGCATCCCAATGTTTTATATGAAGTAAGCAGTTCTTGGACTATTTTTCGGTAGTTTCCAGATTTTTTGTTTCCCAAAAACTTAGCACATCCCTCTCGAAAAGCAATCCAAGCCTTTTTCTCAGTAGTATTTAACTTTGCTTCAAAAGTGAGGTCCTTGAGTAGATGTCGAATTTGGGGTCCTACGAAAATTCCCTCCTTTATCTTAGCATCGCTGAGATGCGGAAATTTTTGTTTTAAGTACATGAAACCTTCTCCTTCCTTGTCCATTGCTTTTACGAAGTTTTTCATTAGCCCCAATTTTATGTGGAGTGGGGGTAAAATTATTTGGTTTTTGTCCACTAATGGGGGATTGGCAATGTTTTTTTCACCTACTTTTTCCTTACGCTCTGGCCATTTTTTTACGACATAATGGTCTCCTCTTTTTCTGCTGTCCCACTCGCACAAAAAACAACAAAATTTAATGTAACCTCCTTGGAGTCCTGTAAGCATGGCTACCACTTTAAGATCTGCACAAATGCGCCATTTGTACTCATGGTACTTGATTTTTTGTAGAAGTATCTTCATGTTGTCATAGGTTTCTTTCATGTGGACCGAATGAGCTACTGGGATAGATGGATGTTTGTTTCCATTATGAAGGAGTACTCCTTTTAAACTAAACTTGGAGCTGTCAATGAATAGTCTCCATTCCTCTGGATTGGTTGGCAGATCAAGTTTCTGGAGCAAATGAAATACATCATTGCAAAATACAAGATTTTCTTCCATCGAGAAAAAGCATAGAACTCCTGATTCCCGTTTTCTGAAGAAAGATATATTCACGCCTCCTTCCAAGAGATTCCATTGTTGCAACCTTGACCCAAGCAGCTGAGCTTTTGATTTTGGGAGATCTAAATCATGAACAAGATCATTCAATCGGCTCTGATTTATGAGCTGTGGCTGAGTTTCAGAGGGGCTGGACGAACTTGAAATTTCTTCTTGTTGACTGGTTCCAGGTTGAGGTAAAACGCTTTCAGAATCGCTGCACTCCTCAGAACTAAGACGGAACTTACTCGGATTTGGTGGGATGGGCATGGAGCTGGTCTCATGGCAGAGGGGATGTTGGGATAAACAATTTTCTTTTTGCTCTTGAACGAGAAACCTTTGATTGTGGTCATGCAAAAATAGCAATCGGTCACGTGATTTGTAGGTTCTCGCCATATCATGGGAACTGCAAATGGCATTGACTTATGTGTCCCATTTAGCCAACCACTCAGAGAACGTGAGCATGAACTACAGCATATTTTAGGAGCCCATGATCTGTCCTGATCACTTACTTTACATCCAAAGTATAACTCGTATGCCTTCTTCACCAGCGGAGTCAGAGGTTTCTGAGTGGACTTGAATGTGACTTCACCACAAACATAGCAAAAGGAATCAGGCTTATTTATACACTGTCGTGACATTACAGAGAAAAAGTGAACTGTTCCAAAAACAATGATAGCACAACTGAATATCCAACTAAGTGAGTTTAGCGAAAGCCTCGAGAGTACTGATCAAATCCTCGAAGAAAATTTTGACAAGATAGGGGCTGAGTGGGAGGGGGGGGGAGTTGGGGTATTGAGGGTGAAAGGGGGGCAGGTAAGGATTTGAATGAAAAGGGTACCACCATAAAAGACCATAAAAGATAAAGGAGGGTCATTCCCCTAAAGATCCAGGAGACCAAATCCCTGCCTCAAGCTCAAAAACTGAAAAAACACTTTTAGCCATATTTCTTTAACCACTTGTAATATTCCCATCAAATTTTTTTCGTTCAAATATACTTCATTCCGCTCAAAATCATCGGGCTTTTGAATTTTTTTCACTATGTTTTGATGCCGAAAAAAAATTCGTCAAATCCACAAAAAACTCACATTTTTGGATAAAAAACTAGAATTTCTCAGGAAACTGTGCGTGATAGACAAAATCTGACTTCAAATTCGTGTTTCAAAGCATGTTTTGGTTTGAAGGAGGATTTTCGTGCAGAACAGTGTTATTAACTAGGTTTTGCCCACGGCTTCGCTCGCGTGGAAACATGAGGTTTCGTGACAGATCATTTTATATAAATAATTTTTTTTTTTTAACTATAAGTTACTCGTACTTCCAAAATTACAGATGTCTAACTTCAAAACTGACGGATTCCATACCATCGTTGAATCCCTATTATATATAGAGGGAAACACTTGGGGGTGGAATTGTCCAAATTCCTTTCTTAGTGCTCATTGAAGCTATACAAGGAAACTATCAGCGAATTTCAAGATGCTAAATTCAATGGTTTCTGCTGTGTGTTGACCGCTGGGTGTGTTAGTCAATCAGGTTAAAGTTTTATATAAACTTCGCCTGTATGGTGTGTTGATAAAAAGTAGCCTATGTCCTTCCCCAGGCTTGAGATTATCCATATCAAATTTCATCACAAACAGATCAACACAGCCGTGAATCATACATTGACACTGATTAACAATCGGGACAGAAAGAAGTTCACTGTTGTTTGTGTCAGTTTTAAAATATATAAACTGTAATTAAAGTAAGTAAGGCAAAAGTTGGGATTAATATGATGTGGAGAGAACTGTTCAAAAATCCAGAAGTGCCATTAGAGTCAAAATTTAAAGTATTTGAGTCAACAATTAAAAATGTCATAACCTATGGATGTCAAGTTTGGGGCCACAAATATTTTGAGGAAATAGAAAAGTTGAAAGGTACTTCATTAAAAAAAAATTTAAATTACCAGTTAATACCCCAAATTACTTTGTGTACTTAGAAATGAATAGAACATTAGTACACATGTACACACTAAAAATGCAATCCAATTATATTTTAAAAATACTAGATTATAAAGAAAATAGGCTATGTACAGTTATAGCAAGAGAAATAATAAAACAAAACATATCATGGTTTAAAGAGTGGGGGGAAATTTGCAAAAAAATAAATTATAGACTGGATTTAACTTTAAACTGCGTGGGTACTTGGGAGGGAGAAATGTTCAAAATGTTAGAGCTGTACAAAGATTATTTTATCCAAGTTTGCCATGCAAAAGCAGCAGAGGGCACACACCACGGCCTCTATAGCTCATTAAATAAAACAATAGATTACCATAGACATTTTAAAGCAACAAAAAAAATTAGCGTAGTTATGAAATGCAGAGGGGAACTTCTGAATCTAAATTACAAACCATTTGAAATTGATTCGCAAAATATACAGCTATGCTCACTGTGTAATCTGAATGAAATTGAAAACAGTTTTCACTTCCTTGCAGTGTGCCCCGTCTTAAAATTGTATAGAAAAAAATTCTTAAAATATGAGCTGATATCA
Source organism: Troilus luridus (assembly GCA_964056705.1). Taxonomy (NCBI): domain Eukaryota; kingdom Metazoa; phylum Arthropoda; class Insecta; order Hemiptera; family Pentatomidae; genus Troilus; species Troilus luridus. The sequence goes on along the minus strand of OZ057412.1, from coordinate 71,611,075 downwards.
AAACAAAAATTAATAGATATTCTGAATGGAGAGAATTTTATAGGTTTATATAATTTTGTAAGTAATGCAGGTCGTTATAGAAAATTTTTAATTTCAGAATTTAATTATTAATGTCAAAAAGAAATTTGATTTATTTTTTAGTTTTGTTGTTGTTTAGTAGTTTAATCAAACTCCCGGCAGACGGTATAAAGTACCATGCTGTGGTTGCTAATGTGGAAAATAAAATTAAAAAGAACAGTTGTAAATAATTTAATAATAAAGAGCATTTTATATCTATCTATCTATCTATCTAAACTGTAATTATAAACAATAAACAATGTCCTTCCTCAGGCTTGAGGTTATCCATATCAAATTTCATTACAGACACTGATTAACAAACAGGACGGACTTAAGACTGTTCGTGTCAGTAAAGGATTGGTATATAATGTTATTGAATTTATTGAAAAGCATTACTTTGTATAACGGCTCACTTGTCGTACGGCAGCGGCGAGAAGTGGACTATGTTACTTGATTTGTTTTGTTCAGCGAAAATATGCAGATTTTGTTAGTAAGAAACAGGTGAGCAAGCATAAAAACCTTGTCCCCTATTTCACCCCCTTAGGGGTAGAATTTCGGAAAATCCTCTCCTACCGGATGCCTACGTCATACAAATAACACACCCTCCAAGTTTCATGTCTCTACGGTCAGCGGTTTAGGCTGTGCGTTGATCCGTCAGTCGTTCAGGACAAAGCATTTTCTATGTATAGATTTTCAGAGGTATTCCTTCACTTACTGCTGTTACGTGTTTTCTCAGATTTTGTTGCCTCAGGTCAGCAGTTTTAGTGAGATTCAGAGGGCGTTCGGTACTTCTATTCGTAAAATGATTTACTGAATTCTAAGAATACACTTTTGACAGCGGAATTACATTATATTGCATTTTGGAAAAATAATAGTTCAGATCCAGAAAATCTTGATCTCTCATTTTAAGTATGCTATATCGCTTTTTCGTATTCACTTTCAACAGTACTCACAAAAGTGAGGTAGAGAAATATTCCGATTGTCTCAAGCTCCGTTCAATTGCACCTCCTAAATGCAGGAATGCTCGGGTAAGCAAATTTTCACTGTGGTTATATTCAAGTTTGGACTTATTTGTAGAATAAGCAATGGAAAAGCTCATCAAACTATTGTGATCTTGTGGAACACAGCTATCACTCCATAATATCAAATATTCAAATAAGGATAAATGTTTTATTACCGTGTTTAAATTTGTGTATATTGAGCTAGGAATACCATTACCTACTCTTCAGTGCATCTCTTCTCAATTAGATGCTGCTCTAATATATTGTTGTTTTCTTAAATTGAAGTTGTTTTTTTTAAGATCTACTTCTGCAAACAGATTACATAGGTCTTTCGACGGTTTATTGAAAGAAAGTTATACTCATTGCATATTATTTTGCGATCTCGCAACGCTTTATCCGGTGCAAGTTTTTTAATGCCACTTCCCCATATAAGCAACTACCTCAAGGACTTCCGCAAGGGGCTATTCTAAGCTTTCTGCTTTTCAATATCATGATCGATGATCTAAGGATGGCCATCGAAGAAATCCCTGGAATTCCATGCCTTTTCTTCGCTGATTATGTTTTGATATGGGCTACAGGAAACGACATTCACTCGCTCTTCACACGAATTAAATACAGTGCTCTTAACCCTCGAAGCATGGACAAAGTTGAATAAAATGGAAGTAAGTACCGGCGAGACAGTCACCCAGCTTTTCACAATGTCAACTAAAGCTCCACAAATCCTTCTAAACTACCAGGGACTACCCCTTCAGCAAGTATCACTATCAAAGTATCTAGATATAAAGCTTGACGCCAAGCTATCTTTCAGCGCACACATCAGCCGTAAAGAGTCACGTACGTAGTGTCCACGGCCTACAAGACGTATATATCCGTCCGGTACTCGAGTACGGCAATGAAGTAGTTTCACTGGCAAGCATGACCAACCTTTCTAAATATGACGTCGTTCAAAACAACACTCGCCCGCTGGTCACAGGTGGTGCAAAATCCACACCAATACCAGCCATGCAGCTGCAAGCTGGTATCGAACCCCTATATAGAGGCAGAGACAAATCTACACTCAAGTTCTGGTAAAGGGCTAAAAGAGCCTACTGGGATTACCGGAACGGATATAAAAATGCAACCCAACGGCTGAAAACTCAGGTTTCACCATTAACTAATGCTGACCTCCTCGTAAACAAGTACTAACTATCGTTGGATCAGCCGGCGCCTATTCTGAACTACACCATAGTCGTATCAGCTCTTCCTTCCAAACAGCTTGACTTAATTGGGCTTGCAGCTTACAAAGCTGGAACCCCACAGAGCTCAAAGTGTACGCTTTTGAAACCATTAATACCAGATACCCGCCGAATGAATTGCTCCACATATATCCCGACGGTTCATACCTGTCTGAAACAAGATGAGCAGGGCCGGGATGGTATTGCCGCCTATTCGAAAACTCATTAGCAGTGGGAAGGAATGCCAGTAATTATGATGCTGAGGTCTGCGCAATCCACGAAGCCTCTGGGCAACTAATACCCAACAACCTAGACCAGGAAGGTTGGTCTTCCTCATCGACTCCCAAGCAGCAATAACTGCACTTGCTAGCAATGCCTCTACTGACTGCTTCAGAACCATTCAATGTCGCACCAGACTGGCGGAACTCATATTATCTGGATGGACAGTAACCCTACAATAAGTGCCCAGCCAGATAGGAATTACTGCCAACGAAAGAGCCGATATTAAGGCCAAGGAGGGAGCTGAGTCAGACCAACCCGACATTCCGCTCATTCTTAACAGAGGCAAACGCTTGATAGATATCACCGTCACCAGCTCTACAAACGCAACTCTTAAGTTCCTGAGCACTGGCAAAAAGCGGGAGAGTCTTGCCACCGATGGACCAATCCCAAGGGAGCTAGAAAGAAGATAATCTTTGGCACGGTTCCGTCTGGCCACGGGACATGATTACTTGCGAGCCCATCTCCACCGCATTGGCCTCGCCACCGATGAAACCTGCCCACTCTGCAATCTTGCAAGAATGGACAGCGAAAACCTACCGAACTGCCAGGCTCTATCGTGTCAGGCTGATGACATCATAAATCGCTAATGGGAGGCTCGACGTCGAATAGTTGAGGAACCACGTACGAGCGTTAGATAAAGAAAGAAAGAAAGAAAGACTGTTTTGCGATGAACATGTTTCACGAAGATTGTTATATCATACATTTTTTGAATTGATAAATCACCTTCGATAAACTCTTTCTTAGATCGACAATGATGACTCAACTTAGAGAATCAAATTGACATGCTGTCGTACCAGACCTACTGCAGATGTAGTGTACTTCTTTTCATGTTTTACCTGCGTACTATTTCGAAAAGTAATCGCTTTCTGTTGCATGCTTTTGAACAGTATATGTGGGTTTCAGGTATATTCCTAGTGATCCAGTAAGGAATAATTCGCAAACCTGAATTCAATTATTAATCAAAAGGAAAAAAGCATTAAATCTATATTTCTTTTTAATTTCTCTTTGTTTTACCTTTACCTGTTCTTAGTGGATTACTCATTTCGGTTGTACTGAGGATAAACCGAGGATAAAATTTAATGGATTACATAGGTGCTTACTTTATCATGAGCCCATGTGCTTCCGAAGTCCTACATTTTTTAGAATAACAATTTCCTATGGGAACACATAGGACTATGTGACTCCGATTTATAATCTTCGCGACATACACCTTTGAATTTTGTCTTTGGATGATACTCTGACCCGATTTTTTGACGTTTTAAAGATCTATTTATAGCTTTCAACATATAGAATCATTTGATATAAAAATATCTGATTTTTCAATTTTGTAACATTCAATCTTGTAATACTAAGGTAGCGAGTTGCTGAAGACAGCCAATTATTAAATAATTTTACTCTTTCTCTGTTTCTCTTGAAGAGCCCTACAACTTAAAATCTCAATAAATAAACTGATTGGTTGTAGAAGATACCTCATATTAATTTCAGTTTGTCCAAGGAATTCGTAAGAATATATATTTTAATGGAAAAATTTACACTTTCACGATTTAGATCAAAATCTTTGACTTTATAAGCTCTGAAAAAAACCCTGCAACGTCGGTCGAAAGGTTGTCTTTAAAATAAATAGTTCTTCTACAACACCAACCACCAAATACCCTTTGAAAGCACTACCATTCTTGTAAAAGAAGCTAATTACCATCTCCGTAACATAAGAGAAGCTATCGAAATTGTCAAAGAACCCAACAATTTCAATAAGGAAGATGGCTATAAGCTTAAAACTGGTATCCGGCCATCCAACGAAAAACCCACACATTACCTCATTATCCACATACAGATGAACCCCACACCATGAACACAACACGACTGGTACAGGCCAGCCAATGGGAAAGCCGACTTCAATCGAGACCACGCTCTCCAGGTATAAATACCCCGACTCCAAGCATCCGCTCTTCAAACACCATATTAAGGCGTATAGTACGACATACTACACTACAGCTCTCAAAGACTGACATAATACATGACACTCTCGGACTACCGACGGTGACAGATTTTATAACTCGGAGGCATATCAAATTCTTTGATAGCCTCCAGCACTGCACTAACCCGCTATTCAGCACTTTGGGACCAGCAAGGGGGCCACAGCGCTGGCAAAAGTATGTAAGTTCCCTCAGTCTCGACTGAGGTGTATCATTATTACCCTTAGGTTATGTTTAGTTTTAAGTTATAGTTTTTAAATTTTTTATATTTCAAACAACCAGTGAGCCCTATCACTGAATATCTGATCCTAGTTAACCCTATAACCTCAATCCCTTAACTTCCTTAAAATCCTCTTAAAATGCACTCGGTGTAGGAAAAGAGTTGTATATAAGTATATATATAAATTTATTAATATACGTTAGTATGTAAGTCTGTTTCAGATTATCAACTTCCAGGGGCTTGTTCTCTGAAGAAGAATAAATAGTTCTCCTTTTTAAAGAGAATTTTTTCTGGCCTTCCCCCGGACCATTTTCTTCCTCGTTTAAACATATTTGGCAACTAATACAATTCATGATGAATTCTATTGTTTAAAAAAAAAATTCCAGTTTAATTGAAAATACAGGCTGATTCTTTAATGTTATAGAAAATTTATAGCATATTGCAAAATTATACTGTTTAGTTTTACCTTTCATCCTAATTTTATAAAACCATTTTTATTACAGCAAAAATATAAAAGTTCCTGACTTAACGACTTAACTTATAATTACTGCTTAGCTTGACTGCAATACCTAGTGCTAAAGTAAAATCTTTGTTCATTTTAATTTTTAAAATTATACGGCCCAGAAAGAATACAAATAGAAAAATTAAACAAATCCTTTGGCATAAACTTCCCTAATGAGATTTTAATGTCGGTAAAACATGGGCTCAGGGCAGGAGTGCATGAAATTAAAATAAATAAATCCTAATGAAGCCAACATTTTCATAACATCCTTCTCAATGTCGTAAATCACACATGTTTCAAATGCTTTTGCAACAAATAAAAGATAACTCAGCATAAACCAAGTGAACATGAATTTAGCTTACATTATGTTTGTAAGCTTATATTATGTTTTCTGAAGGCCGAAACTATTGGGCCTTATTAGAAAACTAAGCTTATAACAACATTCAATAAATATAAACAACTTCTTACAAATTATACAGTTACTGGATTAGTAGATGTAACCCGATATTATTCTAGAAATTTAAGTTCAGATTAGTACTTATTTAGTAATCCCTTTGTCAGCCTATGAAAATATGAGTACCTACTAATTATTCAGAATTTGCCATTTGATAAAATTATAATATTTTTATTTTAGGATTGTTTTATATATAATAAAGATTCTTTAATATTATTTCAATGCGCTCTCTATATCGAAGTAATAGTCCTAAAATCAAAATACTGAAACAGGATGTAGCTTCTTTTAATTTTTAAATTGATCCATTCCGTTTTCCATTTAAATTCACATTGTAAAACTTATTTTTTGTGTAACGCCTTTTAAGAAGTCAGGAACAGTGTCTTTGTGTTTTCCCAACATATAAAATCTTTATATTTTAAATGATGGAATATAAAAAAAAAATAGTTCGTCGATCCGTTGCTAGGCAGCAGCGATATAATAATTTACCATTAATAACTTTTTTTATGTAAAAGATATAAAGAAGAATTAATTATTGTATAAAATTTTAAAAAATCCAGTTACAAAACTGATTACTATATCTAATCACACTTAATATTATCATATAATATTTTGTATTTATTAACTCATAATTAATCATTTTAATTAATATAATAATTATCTGAGGATTATAACTAACTATAACATAAATTAATTTAGCATGATGCACAAACTAATATATAAGAAATTATTTTAGGTGGATATATAGTGGATGCCCTAACTAGAAAAAGTTTATGGGAATTTTATTTTAGAGTTTTCGCGTCTGAGTCATATCCTGCAATATAACATGTGCTATATGAATGAAATTAAAAAGGTAATACTACTTTTTCATCAACTGCTTTGTTAATATTTAATTCAAAGCATGGTATAATTTAGATATAAAAATATCAATGCAACACAATAGATTTGATTTAGAATCTATATTTCTCACATACTGACCTACTTGGCAAACGTTTTTCTTACTGAATGGTTATTTATAATATGCAGAGATGTTGCCAATTCAATGAATAAAGTCTGTATTCTAAAGGCTGGTAATAAATCTGCATTAGTAAAAGAAAAAAAACAAGAAAAAATTGAAAAAAAAAAGTTACCACGTCAAATAGATAATATGGTCAAATAGGTTAGATAGATTTGACATCTAAGAAATCAATCATGCAAAAATTATTTATAAATGTAACTTTGTTTCTTTTTTTAGTTACATTTTAATAAGTCATAGATGATAAACTCCAAATAAAAAGTCCCTGAAAATAATGCAGGGAATATAAAAGTTGTCAATTAAGGCTCTTTGTTTGAAATGTTTCCATGCTTCTAGGTTTTATTAAGTATTTATGACTCTGTTGAGCTTTTGCTCTTCTATATTAGTTACGCTTCCTTATACAATAATTCATTATAATATTAATAAATAATAAATAAATATAAATTATATCAATAAATGAATTGGGTATTTGAGTTATTATAACAATAAGGCAGAACATAAGTAGTCCTGGAAATAGATTTGTTTTGAGCAGTCATATATTTGTAATAATACATTTTAAAGAAAAAGTTATTGTATACAACTTGGATAGAGTATATCTATTTAAAACTTTGTTATGCATCTCAGTTGTTCATGCCTTGAAAAAAATAATTATATCAATATATTTGATCATCTATCATATCTTTTAATAGCTAATTTGAAAAGAAACATATGCAACAGAAATTTTGTGCAATGAATTTAGTTAATAAAGACGGAGCAGTGGGGCATACTATGGCATGAACCAGAAACCTATAACGGTTAATCTTTTAGATTAACAAATAAATAAACATCCTACTAGGTTCATGATCGCCCAGCACTAAAGTTACAAAATTCAGAAATTAGAATTTTCTATATTTCAATTTTATAAGATATCCAATAATTTTTTTTTAAATACCCAGTTTTCATTTTTAGTTATCTGCGACACGGTTGCTTCATCCTTAAGTGTACTTCATCTTGCTCTGTTACAAACGCCTTCCGCTATGTCGGATTGTCCGAAACGGTCTAATGCTTAGTATTTGGGAAGAATGTCTCTTTTAGCTGATAGACCTATTGACACTAAGAATAGAAGAGGGACAAGTCCAGCAAGCGGACATTTCAGCTTGCCGAAAGAGTCTTACATTTTTTAACCAGTTACATTTTGTAAACCAGTTAAAACTAAAGTATCGTATATCTGGTTCAGCTGAATTTTCCGAACATAGTACTAGACCTTGTATATCCTGTGAATAGTTGTTGATTAGCGGCGGAAACAACGGATTTCCTTGGAACTCGGATCAGGAGAACTTGTTCTCGACGTTCAATTCCAACAGAAACTGTCCGGGCATCTTGCGGTCAGCCAAGTTTTCTGGGTTTTAACCGCAAGCTGATCTCCAACTGGGACCAAACTCTTGGGCATTATCCCATTTCGGGAAACTGCTGGTAAAGTGACTGTGACAGCAAGTCAGCTCATCCTCAAAGCTCATCAGTTCTTTGTAAACTTTAAATTGCATTTTGATCAGCGAAACTATTTTTTCTCAAGAGTATTTTAGAGGTAAAGCCTTTACGTATTTCGTCCAATGTTTAAGAAGCAAACAAAATTTGTTTTGATACTCCCCACAGCTGATTGCAGAATAATATTGTGTCTTATTTTTCCTTTTAATATTACTTGGACCCAATAGTACCCAATAGTATGTTTGCTAATCACCTTCATTATAATATCAAGAACTATATCTGATCTGTCTTGGGAAGGTTGGCATTAATTTCATAGCGTATATACAATATTTTGAAAACAACATATAGGTAACCTGCAGGATTACTCGAAAATTAAGAATGGTATCATGCTCCACGAAATAACCAAATAAAACAAACTAAGAAATATCACTAGTGTGGTTGTGACTATTACTTGATACTAATAGTTGTTAAGCAGATTTCTAATGCAAATATGTCGACATCCTTAGTAGAAAAATACGTAAGCGCCAACTAGCAAAATTTACAGGAAACGGTAACAACAGATTATTTTTTAAAATTTATTCTTGAGTCTTTAGGTTAGGGAACGGGTTAGCTCAATTTGAAGAGCACTGAGTTACTGCACTGAGTTCCCCGGGATAAAATCCAGCTGTAGTATATAGCTTATTTAATCATATCTTAGATAAATTACTTATCTAAATTTTTTAAACAATAAAACCAGAAAAAATAAACTAGTATTGATTACAAAATTTGGAGGAATTCGATAAATTAATGTTACTTATAGTCCTTAGTGTTTTTGATAAATTTCTTGATTTATTTTATAACATTCATATTATTTTTTCGTAAAAGCAAAGAAATAAAAAATAATCACTTAATCATCTTTTTGGATTACTTCAGGAAACTATCAGTCTCCATTCTTGTAAAACCATAAATTTCCGTTACAGTTAGTGTTCAATAACATGAGGTTCTTAAATCATCCAGTTATAAGCTTGTTATGGATTGCTTATTTAAGCTTAATTCTCACTTGTTTACAATCTTTTTTTTCTATAACATCTGTTCTCGCTTTTTCTAAATCTATTTTTATTTGCCTGGTGCGTTCGACTTTACTTTTTGTATTTGAGTAACCATTCTATTGATGAGGTTTTTTTAGATCCTATTAATATATCCCTAAAATCTCAATCGTCGGCGCGGCCTGTGGTCTAGTGTGGTATATCTCGTATAACAACCAAGCCCAAGATCGCGGGTTCTTAGCTCGGACGATGGTCAAGTACTCGTTAAAACTCCCTATCCTAATTACCCTGGATATGCAAAAATTAGAGTTCCCACTGCAGGCATCATCCGATTAGCCATAGCAGCATGAAGTGACTTTAAATAAAAAACTAACAAATCTCAAACTTTGTTTTATTATGTCAGCTGCCACTTTAGAGATGTTTTCTGCGATTTTCTTTACTGTAATCGGTATCCTCCAATGGTTAATTTTAGAAATATTTCTCATAATTTTGCGTTCTTCTTTTATATCTGTTCCCATGTCACATTTTGTCACTGTTTCACTTTCATGCTTGTATAATTACTGTGGAGTAGTGGCTGATTTATGTGCTAATGGATCTCCATTATTTCTTGACTATACACTAATGAAATATTCATAAAAAAGTAAAACATTTTGATTCATGAAAGCATAGCACCCTTTTCCAGGATAAAAAAATACAATAAAAGCCTAACGTGGAAAATGGATGTCAGGACACATTAGGGAAGGGCTTCCGTTAACCTAATCTGGGCCTAAAGTGCCACATCGGGTACAGTCCTCCTCAGCATATATTGCACTCCACCAACTATTTGCTTCAATGTCACTCAAAATCACCAAATATACAACAACCTAAAAAATAAATTTAAGGATAGTAAGGGTATAAACCTCATTTTTTTTTTTTACTTTACAGGTATAAGCAGAATGGCGTTTTATATGGTATTCCTAAAATAAATATTTGTTATAATTTTACAAGTACTCTCTACCCATAACAATAGAAACTGATAAATTAGCAATCATTAAATATTTAAATACCAATTATTAAAATATTGGATATTTTAACTTCCGGGGGAAAAAAATTAAGAGTTCTCTAAAATAAATTATTAGGTTAGGACTTGTGTTAAACCCAAATTGTGCATGAAATAGTCATTGCATGTAAACTAAAATGGATGTTCATTCCATGCAAAACTGAATAAATGACCACTTATGATCAGGAGTACTTCGATGTGGAAGGAAATATAATAAAAAGAGTGGATAATTTTAAATATTTGGGTTTTTGAATGACGAGAAATGGAACATTCGAAAAAGAGATAAAGCAAAGGAGAAATATAACCCGCAAGCAACTGGTACGCCCAACTTGCTTCTATAAAGCAATAATGGGACGAAATGTACCAAGAAGCTTATACACAAGTACATAACAAAGGCGACCTGTAGTGAAGATTAGCATAATAACCTACTAAGCCCAAGATCGCAGGTTCATAGCCCGGCAGGTGGGCCTATGATTTTTTAAAGGGAGTAATAAATACCTTAGTCATGCCATCCTTTGGAAGAGACGCTAAACGGTGTCAAGTACTCGTTAAAGATCCTTATCATAATTAAACCTGGATAGGCAGAATTCGTTGCTCCAAGAAAATGGCTTAGAAATATCAGCATAAAAGTGACGTTAAATAAACAAACAAGCAAGTACAAAATTGAAAGTATATTGCTATATTGGAGCAGAGACATGGACGCTAAGCGCTTCTTCAGGGAAAAAGCTACTTGATACTGAGATGGACTATTGGAGGAGAGCTGCAAGGGTGTCCAGGCTAGAAAGAAGAACTAATGCCGAAATTAGAGAGCGAATACAAACTCAACAAAACGTCCTCTATAATAATACAGAGCAAAAGAGATTGCTATGGTTTGATCACAAGATTGTCCAATTTTATTTTTAAGTAGAGTGAAGCGAGGAAACGGCGAAGATGGCCACAAAAAGATGGATAGAAGGAATTGAGGAATGTATGCACGGCCATAGTTTGAGGGGGAGGGATCATCCGTACATCAGTACAGGATAGAAGAACGAAACGGAAAAACGAATTAAAAGAAATTTTCGGTTGAAGGATACTCCAATGTGAAGAAACCCTTATGAAAAAAAAATACACACACAGACTAAGCATGTATATATATATATATGTATGTATATAGTGTTCTAAGCTAAAGAAAAGAGAAACGTTACCTTCGTTATAAGTGTTATTACGATGTTTACTAGAAACAAAGTCGATACTATGCATAAATTATAATAAAATAGAGGTTTATAACGGAAACCCATAATAATAATACCATAAAATTTTATGTTAACCTATTCTGAGGAAAATCTACCCTATTATACATTGGATAGTCCCCTGACTCGAGCGTAATCGAGGGTCAGATGCCCTCGCCGCTGCGGGAAGCAGGGCAATTAATAAACATGGACAAGGAACGGATCAAAGACACCCAATCTGCACGGATTATCATAACCCTCTGTAACCTAGCGGTGAAGGATTAATAGCTAAATGCAAGTCTCTCACCTGCTTCGGGCGTATTGCTTTACCTCAAAGCGAATTCTATATTATTAAAGATTAGAAAGTTGTATTGAGAAGGATTTTTTATTTTATTAATGTTAATAATAATAACAATGTATGATTATAATTTCGACAAATTAATCGGTGAGGAGTAGCGTTAATTCTTTATCTATCTATGGAGGCAAAGCGTAGCAACAACAGCTGAATTTTTTTAAAATTTATATTTTACTAGCTTTTGCCCACGGCTTCGCTCGCGTGGAATTTGGTCTGCCACATAAAGTTTCGTGACAGATAATTTTAAATAAATAATTTTTTTTTTTAACTATAAGTTACTCGTACATCCGAAATTTCAGATGTCTAACTTCAAAACTGACGGTTTCCACACAATCTTTGAACCCCTATTATATTAAGGGGGAAACCCTTAGGGGTGGAATTGTACAAATTCTTTTCTTAGTGCTCATTAAAGCTATACAAAGAAACCATCAGTGAATTTCAAGATGCTAAGTTCAGCGGTTTCTGCTGTGCGTTGACCGCTGGGTGTGTTAGTCAATCACGTTACAGTTTTTTATAAACTTCGCGTTGTAGGTATGCAAATTTAATGCAAGTGTGTTATGGCAATCCAATGTAGTTGGACAGCACTGCTAAAGAAAAATGTTAATTTATTTATCGTTGCATGGTTTAATTTACATAGATAGTATAATTATTAAATTTTACTAAGTGGTTATAAGTAGTTTATAATTTGTTTAAATATTTTTGATGCATGCCTTTATCAACAAAAAATAAAAATATATAATTCAATTAAATTATGTAAAGTTGTTTTTGCTTAAATATACTTCCTTCATATGTACACATCAAGGTTACATATTTAACTGTAAATAGAATACGATTAAAAAAAAACTTTAAAATAAAATAATAACAATACAAATTGAAATAGAAAAAAAATTATGGATGGATGAATTCTGAAATAAATCATTTCATGAATGCATATTTTTATGAAAACTCAACTGGATACAACGAGCAAATTTCCAATCTAAATTAATGTTTCTTTGTAGAAAAAGAAATTTAATTTACAGCCATAACAAAAAGAATCATAGAAAATTAGTATGTTAGCATTGGATAACTCATTCTACTCTCTATAATTTTATAATCTCTATGCATGAATCATGAAATAAGTTTCAGGTTAGATTCAGTAATCACCTAATAATTACTCTGATCGAATTCCTACAGCAATAATAGATAAACATAGATAGCCTGAAAACTTCTTACTGATCAGTCTTGAATATAATGATTAATTACTTTTAAACCAATTCAAATACTTGGTAACGCCATAACCTTGTTTGGAAAATAAGCATCCATGATATAACTTAAAAATAGTATTATTTTTAAAAAATATTGTGAGTTATACCTAATGTATTTTATTAGAGGAATAAAAAAAAAAATGAATTCTCTATTTGATATGCTGGTAAGGTTAGACTACATTGCTTATAATACATCCTTTATAGCACATCATTCTTAGAGAGTAATTGTTTTAGAATTCCGATTTGAATACGACGATATTCACTTATCCTCAATATAAATTAATGTGTGATATAGATAGTCTGGGGGTGCAATCAAAAAAACACTAAATAAGACAAACTTATTTATTATAAGTGCCGACGTTTCGACCTACGTTATCTATCTATATCCACAGTAGATCTTCCATTCAACAATTTCCCTCTCAATCAATATAATTTAACATGTTATTAAATAGTTCATTTACTTACTCCAATTGCTTCGCATATTCTGTCCCCATATTCGCTTTGCTTTCTTGTCTTGATCTCTACTGCACATAATTGAAGAATACACTAGCTCTCAACTGCTTGTTGGGATATCCTCAATTTTGACTTTGCTCATGGGCATTCATATGTGATACATACTTGCGAATATTTAATTTCTCATATGATTGGGCTTTAGAATAAACTTCAACAGTACCTAAACAAATTTACAAGGGCTTTTTTTAGACAAAATATGTGCTAGCTAAGATACCTAAAAATAATAATGATATATAGGAGGGAATATGACTGCAAGATTTAACAAACTGTTAATTTCTGATTCTATTCAGATCACAAAGGAAAACGATTGGAAAAAAGTAGTAGTAATTAAAACGTTACCAGAAAATTAGAGTTTCTCCTACCTGTTTAGTTGTTAAATAAGGTTAATGTGAAAAAAGAAACCTTCGTTATAACTAACATCAAATCGAGAGGAACAGATGATTTCAAGAGAAAAATTCAATTTTTCCAACCATTATAAAATAGAACATTTTTTAATATATTTCAAATAAGAGCTATCAAACGTAAGAGAAAACGACACTGTGAAGATCTTACACTGTGTATTGTGTCTTTGAGGTGATCTATTGATACACGCACATGTTATAATAACACTTTTATTATATAATGGTATTTCATATATTATACAAATATAACCAAAAACTAGCCTCGTGGCAACAACGTGGTAAGAATTATTATAACTGAGAGGTTACCCATGGCTATCTTAATACTAGAAATCGCCACAGAGAGCTTTTACGAAGAGGATCTTAATGTGGAACTATTCCAAGAAAGATTGATAAAAAAACCTGCGATGAAGTTATCCGATGGCAGAAATATGTAACACAGCAAAAGTATGAAAGAATATTGTAAGGAACAGAAGAAAAATTAACTGGATGGGAAGAATTAATACTGGTACAGCCTCCGGCAGGCCTCATTGATGTGAAGAAGAAGAAAATTTATAATTTAAGAACAATTAAAAACTGCAATGCATATACATACAATGCAACTACAATTTTATTCCATCGTAGGGTGCCAATATATTGGCACGAAATAAGATCAGCCACCAGAAGCCAGATGTCATTGGCGTCAAAGCCAGTGGGGTATGGCCAGCACCATTACGTGACTGTAGACACATGGATAAATAATAATATAAAATTGAACAAAGTTGTCTTTTCAGATTAGTAATAAATGATACATACACTAATTTCTAATACAATTACTGAGACCAAGAACTAAGACTAGGTCCACCTCTTCTTCTTCCACACTGATGTTCCACCATCTTCATTTTTGGGAGTCTACCAACTACTACTACTACTCTATGGCGCTACAACTCGTTGGCGAGTCCTGGCCAACTCTACGAGCTTCTTCCAATTTTCTATGTTTTTCGCACCCGTCATCGCATCTCTCCCCAAACCATCCGACCACCTCAGCTTCGGTCCCCCCCTTCTTTTCGTGCAGTAGAGAGGTTTTGTCAAAGAATTTTTAGGAATGGCCTCATCTTCCATTCCTTGCCACATGGCCAGCCCATTGCAGTTTGGGAGTCTAAAATTAGTTATTTTTAAGATCATTACAATGTTTCCCTCGCGGTCTAGTAGAATTAATACAATAAACATCTTCTGTCACTTTTCTAATTCCTTTGTCAAAGAGCAACCTCATTCCGGCGAGTTGAGATAGTAGAGAGTGCGCGCACTAATTTTATTTGCGGTGAGATTCAGAGCAAATGGCAAATATTCGTGACCCTTCCACTTTGCTAATTTACACCCCTT
Organism: Troilus luridus; assembly: GCA_964056705.1. Classification (NCBI taxonomy): domain Eukaryota; kingdom Metazoa; phylum Arthropoda; class Insecta; order Hemiptera; family Pentatomidae; genus Troilus; species Troilus luridus. The sequence goes on along the minus strand of OZ057412.1, from coordinate 71,595,752 downwards.
AAACCCCCTTTACTCTCAATTTAATGCTCCATGGATCCCCTATGCTTTTAAAGGTTGACTCCCCTATGAAAAGCTTTAAAGGTTTCACGCATAATTATCTCAGAAATAATATTAAGAATTCACAATATAATGCATGCACACCCTTGTATATGTGTGTATGTACACAGTTTATATGTTGTGTATAATCTATATAGTTTAAATACAAATAACATAAAATATTTAACAGTTTAATTTAACTCACGGCAATAATAAACACTTAATATTACAAATATGTAAATTGCTAAATACGTTATTAAAATTTCTGGTGCTTTTCTAACCAATGACATAATATAAATTTCGGTTTATCAATTTAATATCAATTACATCAACTATCGTATGATATTATTATTATGTTATTGAATATTATTTGATGTTTTTTTGTTATAAATATATAATCTGTTGTAATTTTTATGACAGGAAATTATTTCAAGGAATGTCTTGAAAATATGAGAGATCCCTTCCCAACACTCTCAATAACATGCCGTCCAGCCAAGATCAAAACTGTGTACCCTGTTTCCTTTATCCTTATGTGTGTGCGGGTGTTGGTGTGTGTAATGCAACAGAGACCGGGAGTAAAGTAAATAGAGCATATCCTTTCAGAATGGATGTGGCGAAGACATTGTTTACTGATTTATTGGTCATGGAACGAATCAATCGGGTCGGGAGAGTCCCCTGGGGCTCACTTAGCCTCTGTGAATTAGACAATATTATTGTTAAGACTAATACAATATGAATTAAAAACCCTTGTGGTTGACAAGACACCTCTTGTCCAGGCGGTGGTTGCGCTGGTCACGAGCGGCACAAAGTTCATAAAAGCCACCTTTCTTTTTATTATTGTGAGCTGTAAAACGTAGGACGCACTTCATAAAAACTGAGGAAATCAAAACCACACTACTCATAAAGCCATTTCCTCCAACAAATTCAATTAAGTACAGCTCACTAGCAATTGAAAGTTCAGCGTCATCGCATACCATAGATAACGTATCTGACAACTTTGATGACACATTTGTATTGACAAAGATTTTCTCCTTAAGATGAATATTTAAGATTTCTTAACAAATAAATGTAGTAAAATATTTTAAAAGAAGCATAATTGGTTCACTGAAATTGCATATCGTACCAGAAATATCCATTAATTACAGGCTTTAAAGGATTAACAACAACCTTAGCTCTAACGGCAGTTGAGAAAACAATGAACGTATGCTAACAGTTTCTTGTACTCTGGTGGAATACCGAATGCTGTCAAATTTACAAATTAAATTGCCAACTCGTTCGATTGGCCCAAAACGATCAAATTGATTGGTTATATATAAAAGAACCTACTTCCATTACATTACTAAAAATTTCCGTGCTTCTTGTTGATAGGAGCTGGAGGACCTTTATGCGTTACACAAAGATGTTTTGATTGAGGAAAGAAAAATGAGAAGAATATATTGTAATGGTATGCTTCTTGACTCCATTCTACACCTGTTCCTTGACGGGATCATTCTTAATAAAATATATGTGGACGACCTCCTCCTTATCCTGAACCCAAACATTATTCCAGAACTTTTATCAGCCTTCAACTCATACTATCCCCGCCTCCATTTCACTTTTCGAACTAGAATCGAATAATTCACGAACCTTTCTTGACCTCCGTATCATTAAAAATCCAAACCACACCTTATCCACAGATTGGTATACAAAACCCACTTATTCTGGCAGACTCCTCAATTACTACTCCCAACATCAGCACCACCAAAAAATTAATGTCGCCAAAAATATCATCCACCGTGGCTTATCCCTTGCTGACCCCTGCTACCATAAAACTAACACCCCCCCGAATCAAAGAAATCCTTTTAAAAAACAATTTTCCTCCGTACGTTATCAATAAACTCATCCATGCCTATAATAACCCACCCACCCCCACCCTATCTCCACATCCGCCATCTACCTCTATATACAGATCCATGCCATATATACCCACCCTCTCACATAACATTCAAAAATCCTTACGTTCATCTATCCCCAATTTACGCATCGCTTTTAAATCCCCTAACAAACTCTCCAATATTTATACCAAAGTAAAAGATCCCATTCCCCTTAAACAACGCTCCTATGTCGTCTACCGCATCCCCTGCTCTACTCCTAATTGCAACTCCTCCTACATCGGCGAAACTAAGAACTTCCTTAAAGACCGGATTTACCAACACAAATACTCCATTTCCGCCCATAACCTTACCGCATCAAAACTCTCCGAACACGCCTTATCCCTTAAACACAATTTTGACTTTGATAATACATCCATCCTAGCTTCTGTTCCCAACCATGATAAACGCATACTCTCTGAAACTATCCACATAAATTTAGATTCCTCCACTGTTAACCTCAAGATCGATTCAAACAACTTATTCTCTTTCTACTCACATATTTTCAACTTACTAAAAAAACCTTAAATTAGTTTACCTTTTTATTCCTTCCCATTTTCATTCTGTCACTACTATAGTCTCTTTCCTATAATACTTATATTCACCTCTTGACATCAAATCCTACTGTTTTATCACCCTACCATTTCCCATTAATTTAGTCATTATTTTTCGTGGCCCTCTATAAAATAGTCATGATACATACTTAAATATAATAAAATAGTCAATATCTCCTTGTAAATCTCCTTGTCATACGTTCCTTGTAAATTTGTCATACATATATACCACTTCATACTATATGTATGCATTATAAAACTGTTATACTCTATATTTATATCTTGACTTGCTACTGTTATTTTTCCTTTATTTACTCTTTAATATCATTTTGGCTATACCTTCTTTCATTTTACTTTTGTAAACTCCCCAGGAGTCTATTATCTTACATTTTATAGTTTTTTATATATATTCTACTACCTTTTCCACAATTTTACTTCTCACCTCTGATGTTTATACTTTTTCTTTTTAAATAACTTTCTGTTTACTTCCTTCTTTTATCTTTGTAAAAAAATCTTTTTGGCATCACCACCGTTCTGTACATTTTCTCTGTAATTTTTTTTTTATTCATATATATCCCTCACTTTTGTTCTAAATTTCTACCTCTCTTCATATATATTTTTTCTCATTTATCATATACTTAGTCTGCAATGTATTTTTATAGTTCTGTTATTTTGTCTGTTTTTCTTTCTTAGCCCTGAAGATGACCCACAAAGTGGGTCAAAACGTCGGCACATAATTAAATAAGTAACCACTTATTTATTGTTTTTATTTGACTGCACCCCCAACTATTGTCTTCCTTACGTCTATCTTCCAGTCAGCCATCCCCTCGCTTCTCATGAATCATATGAACCAAATAAAACAACGGGGCCATTTACAGAACTTCTCTATCCCTTTACGCCGCAGTACCAGAATTCAGAACCAAAATTTTCTCGCTACTCCTTCTACTACACCCAGACCTCTGCATCAAGCTCTTTCTTCATCAAGAAATCACCGGAATTCTACCTCCTCGTCACCACATCGCTCTTCTAGCTTCTCTTCTTCTAACCATCACCAGGCTTCGTCGCCCTCATCACAAAATCACTCTTCTTCAAGATTACATCTTTCATCTATCTACTCACCTCAACTTCGCTCCCCTACTCGCTATTCTAACGATATTACTTCCAACCGCCATAATGTTTTCAACTATGATGGAATTGCCTCTCCTCATCTTATCTCTAACACTCCCCCTCTTAACTTATCCTTCTCCTCAATTAAATCTTCAGTTCCTAACCTAAAATCCCACATCAACCACCTTTGCTCCCTACACAAACATTTAGCTCATCACGTAGAACATCGCATTTTCCTCCTTAAATGTCGATCAAACTCCCTTTTTCCAAATTTTATAACCAACACCCTGAATCATGTCACCACATCTAATTCCCTATACCCCACTTTACATCATTTCTCATTAAAATTTAAAAAATCTTTGTTGAATCTAAAAATAAGGGAGAATATACAATATATCCATTCTTTGAACCTACGTATTTCTTCCCTCACCCAATTTTTAACCAGTCACCTTACCCAGGACCACATGCATAACCTATCCACCCTAATAGAATCCACATTCTCCACAACAAGGTCACGTAAAAAACTCCACCTCATCTCCAAATTCAATACCCTTTACCAAAAATCACTCACCTCCAAAATTTACCCCAAAGGAGATAAAACCTGGGTACACAATATCTCTACCACCAACATCCCCACCCATGTCAAGAACATTCTATCCTTAGGACCCAACTTTGCTGCACCCTCCTCTTCCTTCAAAAAAATGATTCCTGATCTTTTGACCGACTTAGAATAAATTCACAATGACCCCCTCCTCCACCGTTCACCTGTTCCTCTAGATCTATCACGTGTCTCCCTAGCCAATATCATATCTAATTTCCTTCAACACCCCCACTCCACCCCTTCTAATTTCTCCACACAGTTCTTCAAGGACCTATCACTCACACGTTCTTTCCTCAAATCCCATGACGACCTGATTGTCACCAAAGCAGATAAAGGCAACTCTACAGTGATTATGAATCGTTCTGATTACGACCTCAAAATGTATTCTCTTCTTTCAGATACTTCCACCTATAAACCTATACCCCGAGATCCTACCGCTTCTCTCCAAAAAACCGCTTCACCTTCATAATGTATTTTTTTGTCAGTTAGACCGCGTCCAGTCTTGCTCCAGCCTTCTGCTGCTACAGGTATTCACATTTTTATCACTCATATCTTCTCCTCACCCCTTTCCTTCTCCATTTTGCACACCCTTTTTTCTCATATTAGCTTTTTGGCATCCATCATATGTTATTATTATTTGAGATTTCATTAGCATTTAACATCACTTTTTCATCATATATTTTTCTATTTCCATGCTCATACCATATTGTTACTTATATTTCTATACGTTCCTTGTATATTTGTCATACATTTATACCACTTCATACTATATGTATGCATTTTAAAACTGTTATACTCTATATTTATATCTTGACTTGCTACTGTTATTTTTCCTTTATTTACTCTTTAATATCATTTTGGCTATACCTTCTTTCATTTTACTTATGTAAACTCCCCAGGAGTCTATTATCTTACATTTTATAGTTTTTTATATATATTCTACTACCTTTTCCACAATTTTACTTCTCACCTCTGATGTTTATACTTTTTCTTTTTAAATAACTTTCTGTTTACTTCCTTCTTTTATCTTTGTAAAAAAATCTTTTTGGCATCACCACCGTTCTGTACATTTTCTCTGTAATTTTTTTTTTATTCATATATATCCCTCACTTTTGTTCTAAATTTCTACCTCTCTACATATATATTTTTTCTCATTTATCATATACTTAGTCTGCAATGTAGTTCTGTTATTTTGTCTGTTTTTCTTTCTTAGCTCTGAAGATGACCCACAAAGTGGGTCGAAACGTCGGCACATAATTAAATAAGTAACCACTTATTTAGTGTTTCTATTTGACTGCACCCCCAACTATTTTCTTCCTTACATCAATATTATCAATTAGTAGTCCATTATAAATGTAGATGAAGTTTATTAGAAACCTTATGATACTAATTAATATAGTACCTGCAAATTTTTATTTATTTTGGAATAAATTTAGTAGGTATTCAGAAGAGCAATAAGTCTGAAGAATTCAGGAGAGCAACACAAGACCTAGGGCTCAAGATGTACTTAGAAAAGACAAAACTTTTAAAAACCGAGGAGAGAGGGGACATTGTTTACTAGGGTTTACACATTAATTGGGTTTACACGTTTCAGAGGTGTATTACATCCATGTACCTGGGAGAAGTAGTGACGAAGAGCAACAACAATAATAATTTAGAAATAGAAGTTTGACTTGAGTGGCTCTGAGACGTAGACTCTGACAAAAAACAGAAGGGGCTTTCTGGTTTGGGAGAGTAGAGTCCTGAATAAGATCTTTGGAACCGTCTGAGAACTGCACAGTTGAGGGTCAGAAGCAATGCCGAATTAATGGAACTTTACGGAGAGCTCGATGTGCTCTAAGCTGAATAAGTAGCAGAATTAGATGGGTCATGAAGAAAGAATGGAGTCCCAAAGACTGCCTAAAATGGTGCACCAGGAGGAATATGGAAAAGGGGCAGACCGAGGTGTCGGTGGATGGAAATCTGGAGGAGGATCGCTGGAGACTATGAGGAATGGGAGAAATAGGTGGCAGAGGCCCGTGTCCTACAAGGTCTGTAGCACCCAACAGTGAGTCTGTGAGTAGTAGAGTAGGTCTTATTTCCTGGCTCATGGGTATGGCTACAAGGATATAATAAAAACGCCTTTCAGTTGATGTGCATAAAGTAAATTGTGAATCCACGTATTTATTCTTTTATTTTCACTTCAACATTCTCAGTTTAACAAAAAATCAAATAAAGAAATAGAATAACAGGTGTTGCACAAGACCAATCAGCTTTTATGTTTATGTAAGTATTATGTTTTCTACCATACAGTCATATTTTTGAGATTATTACAGATTTCTGTAATAGATTAGAGCTTAATTTTTGAATTATTTTCATTATCCTTTTCTGTATTTAATACATATATTCATATATGTATTAAATACATATATTAATTAACTGACCGGTTCAATATCTATTTTCTACATCATATTAGTGGTTTTTAATTTATCTATTATATTTATGAATATTAAGGAATCACAAAATCATCTCAATAGCAGCACATACCAATACAAGATTGTACGGTTATATAAAATATTGTTATTATACCAATTAAAATTAAATTTCGTTAATTTTCAAAATACAACATAAAATCTAGCAACATTATTGCACCGTTATATAGTAACACTACTATGTTGTAATTGAGCTTATTCCGACAGGGGAGGCCATTAGAAAAGGAAAACCTAGCCAAGTCATTAATTTGGATTAATAAATAACGAACCCTGGGGAGATTTTCATTTAGACCTAGGGGAAGTTCATTAGAACACCTATGTGGAAGTAATTGCCACTAGGGGCTTATTCCGTATGAATTGTTCATGATGCCCAGTTTTTGCCGGCCAGTATGTTCCTGAGTCGAGAGGGTGGGGGTAATTGAATTTTAGCCAATGGTCACTTGATTGTATCTTGAGAGCATTTGCACCGGGTGGAGAAAAAAAAGAGGATCCTTCCCTTGCGTACCTCACCCTCGATCAACGAAGTCCATTAACAAAGGTCCTTTAACAATAAATTATAGATTATTATAATTATAATTATAGAAATTATAGATTGTCTTATAATGAAGATAATTAATTATTTGGCGCCATTAGACCCTTAGCTTAATGGATTGCACAATGGTCTAATCCTATGGATCTGCCAAGTCTAAACAGCAATGTGTCATAATTCTGGCACAAAAGTTCGCTAGTGAAGCATTACAAGCTATAAATATATTGTTGTTGTATATAATTAATAAGACTTAGTGAACCCGAAGGCTCGATTCCGATACCACCAATCTCTGCTTACACACTTCAATCCACAGACCACTACCCAAACCCAAATCCGCCAGATCACTCTTAGCGCAATCCTACCACCAACCTTGGTCTATCCCACAGACACTTCCATGTCGGCACAACACTTATTGACATCTATTTGTTTAATAAGAGAATTTTAAATTGACCAAGTTTATACGTAAATTGTAACAATCAATTACAAATACAACACATTCATCGTACCAAGTACTGAACTTAAGTCAACCCAACGGTCTTTTACGAATAACTTTCCACCTTTTCCACCTTATTACTGTATGAATGAACTGAATATGTTATTGTTTTTATATGTGAGTGGGGAGGGTTACAGATCTTCAAATTTCAGACACTGACTAAAGGAAATCAAGAGTTGAACTTTAAAATAAATGTCAATTTTACTACTTTTTTTTTGCGAGGTTAAGCGCCAATACGTTTTTATAAATCAGCTGGCCTGAATTGTATATTGCCTCTATTTAATCCTCGTATAGAGAACAATGTCATATATATATATATATATATATATATATATATATATATATATATATACATATATATATATACTTTGAATATTGTCTATCGAAAATTTGGAAATGATTCTTACGTGATGAAAGTGTTAAAACATATTATTAATACATATTTTATAATATTAGAAGCGTTATTAACTTTATAAAAATTCGTTCGTTACTAAACCCAGCAACTTTACAGGCCCATCTTAATCTTCGTGGCACTACCACTTAAATAATATTAACCGGATACATGCTTCGCAATCCCGCGTAGTGTAATCTCATAAATTCTCTAGTCATTCTATCCTTTTTTTTGGACCGAAAATTCTATGCAACACCTTATTTTCAAATATCTTAAGATGTTGATGCCTTAAGAGTTATAATATTATATAATTACAATATATAAATTCAATTTTTTATCATCAACATTTAAACGTTAATCATCTTAAGAGTATTGAAAAATAAAATACAACAAAATTGGCAGTCAAAACTCAAAACATAGGAATAACTCTGTTCTTTTTTGGAGTTTATAAATCAATTAAAAGCTGAATAATTCAAATATAAAGTTTGTAAATTTATTTAACATTAGACTTATTTTCACATATATTGGCACTCCGAACAACAATTATGTACATTTTCAGTTAGTATGATTAGTTTCACATAGTGCAATTAGTTTTCACATATATTGGGACTCCAAACAATGATTATATACATTTTTAATTAGTTTGATTATTAATCAAAACATTTGATGAGTTGTACGAGCTCAATACAAAATAGCAATGATTTAATTGAAATAATAATTAGTATACAGTTATACCTTGAATTTTTGAAGTTTATTTTCATTTTTAGCATTGTTAGCATTGTTAAGTTCGATAATACTTAAATCATTTGTATATGCAACCATTTCATAAGACATGACATTTAACTATGATAAGAAATTCTTTTAGAGGAATCGAAAACTTTATCTAGTCATTGATGTTTTATGTTATTATTACCATTAATTGTGCAACTGTTATACGCCCTTTCAGTTAAATATTATTATTAATATTTCAATCAAATTTAATTGTTTCTAACCTTTAAACTAAAGTTGATTAAAACAAATCAAATAACTAATATACTGGCAGCTACGCGTGGCCAGTCTCAGGCAACACGTCACGATTATGTCGTGCATGTTGATGACGCGAACCCATGTGTTTTTCTCCTAAACATACAGCTCAACGCTGCTGAAGAAGTTTAAACTTTAAAAAATCGTTTATCAAAACTAAAAATTACACAGACTTTAAGGTCGAAAATTGTAAAATCAAATTCACACATTCTTATCATTATGATAAAAAATGGCATTTTTGAGTTTAGCCTTCAGTAGCAATTGTATTAATTGAAGCTTTTGATTCAGTAAGCATCGAAATGGAAAACAAAATCTTGAAAATGGAATATCAATGTGATGTTATATTCCATTTCCAATTTATTTTTTTTAATAAAGTCATATTTTAAGTTGTATCTCGTTTGAACTTGAATAATGGCATAAGTTAAAATCTATTCAATATATATAAAATCTATATATAAAGTTGAAGTTTCAAGGTTTTAATAATTTTGTTATGTTTAATAAAAGGATGTCAATATCATCATAACAATAGGACTGCTTTCCTTTACCAATGCCTGAATTGGAAAAGGTCTGTAACCCTCCCCCCCCCCTCACATAAATACAAAACAATTATTCGGTTCATTCAACAGTATTAGCAATAAACTTATTCACAAAAGACAGCTCTGCTACTATGTACAATAGTCGGTACATTATTTTTGTTTGCAATTGCTTGTTACAATTTAATTATAAAACTCTGCCAGTTTAAATTTCTCTAGTTATAAAAATAAATAGTAATCATTTTATATTCTAGCTAATTTTTAGATTTAATCTCCAACAAATATTAATTCACTAAATGAATAGTAATAATTAGTAAATTAGTAAAACTGATAAAAATTGTGGTTTTTGGTGTAAGAGCAATAATCTGAGAACAATAAAATCTGTATTATAGATTATATAATTTCATAACTATATTAACATACATATATTGATACATGTAATATATATATATATATATATATATATATATATATATATATATATATATTAATTTGGATGTAAGATGAAGCCAAGCGTGATAATGAATGTCCTCCGGGGATAGGCCAATATAGCCTGACCCTTTGAAGACCAAATGCCATAACTAGTACCCAATCATCCCTCTCCCGTTCCTCCCTAATCATTATCCGATTCTCTCCCGTCTTAACAGTTATTGAATCAATTTCCCTTTCAAGACTCCACTTGTCAAGGCAATTCAGAAATTATTCAAAATTATATTCATCAGGGATAAGAAATTTATAATTTTCTTATAAAAATTCTGAGAATTATAAATCGGAAATTGAACTAGTGGCCAATTTATTTGTTGCGAACCAATATAGAAGCCCTGCACATTTCGTTTTGCTATCTATCGTGACTATCGCCCTAATCGATGGTAAGTTATAGGAGGATGGAACCTCTCTTACAGTGATTGAGAAAATAAAGTTAAAATTTTTGGAATTCAATTGGTATATTTGAAAAGAAAATTCATTTTCCGAATAAACCATACTGGACAAAAGAAATTCCCGTTAACAATATTATTCAGGCTTTATTTTCAATAAACAAATTAAAAAAACAAACGGTACAATCATAAACATAAATATCAGGAACTAAGTTCAGTACATAAATTACTTGTTGTATAATTTGCCAATATCAGTGTTGTTTTTTTTTAGTGTTTTTCATTTAATATCGAATTATGTTATTTATTTAATGTGTTTATTATTAATATGGGGGGTTTAGTTTTTGGAATGTTAGAAGGAAAAAAGAAGAGGCCGACTAAGAATCTCATGGAATAATTAAGATTAGTAAGACATTCAATGTAGAAGTTGCTCTCAGCGGGAATGCTTAGAATGAAAAGTTATCATAAAATTTGGTTGGAGAAAACCCTAAGTTTAAGTTACATAAATCTCAGTAAATAAGGAATAAAAAAATCGAAAAACATTAATTAAATGTATTAAAAAAAAAAAAACATAATACAAAATACAACTTGCTGTATAATTGTAATGCACCAGGGGATTTTATCATCAGTAAATGTTATGCAAATTACATTTTAGTATAAAGATATTTAATAGTTTAGAAACTAAAAATTAGAAAATCCGCTACTTTAAACAAAAGTGGCAGATTTTTCTGCCAATGAGCGTTACCTTATTATTTAACTTAATACCTGTGCCTGGTGTTCAATCTAAAACAGCCATTCTACTCATTTTACCTGATCTGCCTCTTTGTACCAGAGGCAGTGCCCTCTGTGGATTCATTGGTCAACCACTGGGCACATAATGGGCACTCAGTACAGTTCAAGTAGTACAGTTGCAAGGACCGAGTACCGTACAAGAAGTGGCACCAGGATGTGCATCAATATCATAGAGTAGACCACTCATAGGACCAGCAGGATGAGAAGGAACAACCACCCAAGAAATAGCCATTCACAGAGAAGATTATGCATGATAAACAGTAATATAAAGTTATTTTCTTGTATTGATGTATATCAAAATATATTTGTTTCATTTCATCTTTATATACTCCACTTAAATCATACCAGAGGTACCATATCCCGTTTAGGCCACCACCTTTCTAACGTAAGCATGATGTACCCCTCCTAAATTAAACATGGTCCTCCGGGCCTGGATAACTGTAAACCCCTTCTAAATTAAACACCTGGAATAAACTATAAAAAAAACATTAGTTTATATTATGGTTGTATTATATACAAGTTATGAAATACGACACACCTTGGTATAATTATATTAGATCTACGAAAGTTAATATACTTTATTCAATGCATGTTGTACGCTATGAAATTTATAAAGGAAAGAAATATCTTCCAGTGTTTCTAAAATACCAAAAGGCTTATACATATTGAACATTTTTACATATCATACTGAGTAAAAATTTAGCATTCTTTTGATTTTATTTTGGAAAAAATATTATCAAGAATAGTTCATTAGGTCACGCTAGTGTTCCATTCATAATATCTTTAATGAGCGCCTTTGTACATTCTCCATATTAAAATTGTAAAGAAGAGTCGGGCTACTTCCCGCTATAGCCTAAGGGCTTGTCCCTTCTTTCCTAATTAGCTACAAAAATCACTCCCCGAACTCCGAACCCTATTCATCGCCTGCCCTAACGGCTTCCTCTGCGTTTGTTCGGAATATCCAGCTAAAGCCATTCCCTCCTCTTTCGTTCCCTGACAGGTTACCCCTTCTTGACTCAGAGCACTTTTATATTCAGCTTATTCATTCAAGGCTGACAGAGCCGTCAAGCTCCTCCGAAACCAGTTTTCACATTTGTTGATAATTTATTATCTCTTAACTTATTTATGACACAGAATTTCACGGCTGACGTCAACGCCACTCGGGTTTCTCACTATTACAGCATTCGAGCCCTTTCATATGGATCTCTTGGTTGGAATTCATATAAAAACCTCTATATTCTGGAGGAGAGCCCTGTATGAAATCCATTCACGGTGAATTCGTTTTTAGCTTATTCTTTTTGAAATGAATTCCTTCCTCATGGAACCTTATAGAGGTTTTTCGAAATGTAAAATATTTTACGTACAGCTTATTTACCATATCACTAACGTGAGGAAATCAGATCAAATTTTCAATGCGATTTTTTACTAAACCTTTCATTTGAGTGTACTCTTGGACGGTTTGTTCAATAACCAAAAACGTTTTTTTCTTAGTATCTGAAAAATGACTTATTAACAAGCTTTTAATAACTTCGCCAACATGCATGTATGTATCAAACGGAATCTTGGAACTCGATTTTCGGCCACTTCAAAACGTAGAAATAAATTGAAACTTTTTACACATCTCTAAGTGAATGTCAATGTATTCACTTATTATATTTACTTGATGTTTTTTTTGTATACAGTTGTAAATTTCAATAAATATATTTAAAAAAAAACTTTTTATTTATTTTATTTTATTTTTGTTGCAAGATATATGAAATATCCCTATATAAGGGACAAGCCCTTAGGCTATAGCGGGAAGTAGCCCGACCCCTCTTTACAATTTTAATACGGAGAATGTACAAAGGCGCTCATTAAAGATATTATGAATGGAACACCCGTGTGACCTAATGAACTATTCTTGATGATATTTTTTCCAGAATAAAATCAAAAGAATGCTAAATTTTTACTCAGTATGATATATAAAAATGTTCAATATATATAAGCCTTTTTGGTAGTTTAGAAACATTGGAAGATATTTCTTTCTTTTATAAATTTCATAGCGTACAACATGCATTGAATAAAGTATATTAACTTTCGTAGATCTAATATAATTATACCAAGGTGTGTCGTATTTCATAACTTATATATAATACTACTCCATGATGTTGATGCACATCCTGGTACCACTTCTTGTACTGTACTCAGTCCTTGCTACTGTACTACTTGTACTGTACTGAGTGCCCATTATGTGCCCAGTTGTTGACCAATGAATCCACAGAGGGCACTGCCTGAGGTAGATCAGGTAAAATGAGTAGAATGGCTGCTTTAGATTGAACACCAGGCACAGATATTAAGTTAAATAATAAGGTAACGCTCATTGGCTGAAAAAATCTGCCACTTTTGTTTAAAGTAGCGGAGTAACGGAGCCACACAATTACACACATCTAACCACCGCAGACGATGCTAAAGACAAATTGATTAGCCTCAAGGATAAAGAAAATGTTCATGGTAACAATTTGACAGAAATTTAAAATATACACTGTTTTTTTAAGGATAGCCAAAGGAACAAGCAGGCATTTATTCACTTGAAAATAGTAATGGAGGTAGAACGCAACACTAACATGATGAGGTAGTACTTTTCCTATCCTAGCACTTTCCCCACTATTTCACTGATTGTAATTTGCTACGGGACCAATAATTAATGTCAGGTAACTAAGTGGACAAATACGTTTCTTCGTAATTATATTCATAAACTTGAAGTAGGATTCTCCATTTTAAATACTAAGTAGCTCTACATATTCAAAAAGAGAAATAAAATTTAGGGAAAGTTATTCTATACTAAATTATCCGATCGCTTGTTTCTTAAGAATGTGACGTGTAGTTTATTCCGCAATTTTAGTTAGTTGGAAATAAGCACTACTAATAGAAAAATTGCTGACATGGAGTAAGCTACTCGGCAGGTTTGCTAGCAAGACTCAGAAGTAGCCTACCAGCAAGCCAACAAACCAAAAGAAGTCAAGTATGTACTCCAATTTCAGCAAAGACTGAAAGACATTCATAGGGACAATTAGTTATTTTTGTGATAGTCAGCAATCGTTATACCAGGAAATTTTTCATCCTAAATTAATTACCTTTCATTCATCCATCAATACAGTCCATATTACCACCTAGAGAATGAACCAGGTCATTTAAAAAGAGATAGTATGTTTCCATTTTACACATGCGGAAAACGCCAGTTCGGATAGGAATTAAATCGATACTGCAAAAAAGGAAAATTTATAAATGATTTTATGTTGAATAAGATTTTATGGTAAAGAACACTAACATGGTTCTGATTAGAATAACTTAAAAAAACCTATTAGTTTATGGTTTTTTTATTTGTCATAATTCTTAATGATTTAGATTTTAGTGAGCATTGTGTGAGTGTAAAACATCCAAACAAAAAGCCCAGGGTCTATAAAATAACAAAAATTAATATACCTGTCAATATTTTGTCGATTCAAGTATCTTCAGGATTAAAGAAAAATAATCAGTATCTCACCACCGCCAAGGTGATAATGGTTCTTTTGAATCATAATGAAGGAAATAGCAAGACGACAGCTGGTAGCAATATGAGATTAGGATATTTCTTTATATGTATATTTTTTAAAATTTAATAATCTCATTTTGTTTGAATGGTGCCTGAAAGACTAGCCATGAAATGCTGTTGTTTGTAATTCTACTTTGAAAATCCTACTTTCAAAGTACTTCGTACCAACATTGTCATCATAATAAAAAAAAACATAGCTTCTATTAAAGGTTCCATTAATATCTTGAATGCATAAGCATGCATTGTGCATAATGCATATATTGTGTAAATAAATATTAATTTTCTCATAATTGTTCATGTACATGATTTTGCATAACATGTGTTTCCCCAGCATTTATTTACTTCCATCCTAAAACCATGTATATTTTAATGAGAAATATATTATAAGTAATGATTGATGACTTCCTGTCCTCCCGTATCGTTTAATAACATCCCACTGAATCCTGTAGAACAGGTCCGGTACTTAGGACTACAACTTGACAAAAGATTAACTTGAAATCCTCATCCTAGACTGAAACGACAAGAAACAGCTCGCCGTTTCAGGCTACTTTAACATTTACTAGACAAACGCTCTAAGCTCTCAATCAATTACAAAAGGCTCATATACATGGCAATCATTGCAGCCATCTAGACTTATGGAATAGAGGTTTGGAGCTCCACAAAACCATCGAATTCCTCTCTTATTCAATCTTTACAATCCAAAATCCTACGTAAAATCCTCAATGCTCCTTTATTTTGTTACGAACAAAGTAATCCACAATGACATTAATGTCCCATTTGTTACTGATCTGGCCCGAATCCGATATCAATCTTTTCATGGCAAACTTCATTCCCACTCATACCCACTAGTTTTAAACCGTGCAACCTCTTTTAACAAAACCTAAACTTCATTCACGTAAAATAAAAGTTTAAAGATTAAATAATTTCGTATGAGATAAAATGAAATATATTAAATTTAGTTAGGCAATAAGCATTGAGGTTTATAAATCATAACATTAAAAAAAAGTTTTTTTTTCCAAATATTACTAATTAGTTAATATTTACCTACTAAACCATCTCAATCTATTTTCAACTTTTCTTATTCTAAGGCATTTATGAATTTTTAGAAATCGGACAAAATTTTAATTTTATTTATTTCGTGCTTTGATATTCACCTAGGTTTTCCTTTAGAGGTTATATAATAATAAATTTTGATCGTTGGCATTCATACAAACACAGATTCGTATGAAAATCAATTTGTGTGTTCATATGCTAGATCTCCTCTGTCTTGTGAACAAGCACTACCAGTAAATATGTTTTATTATAATGCAAATGGAAAAAACCACAAGCAGAGCCTTATGCTTCAAATCTGGTGTAAAATACAAACACTTATACAAACAGTCGACGTTTCGCCCATTCAGGCATTATCAAGACACAATAAAAAGTAAGAAACTTTCTTTATTCACTAAAGATTTTAAGTCTTGAATTAAGTCTTCTTACTTTTTATTGTGTCTTGATAATGCCTGAATGGGCGAAACGTCGACTGTTTGTATAAGTAATTTAATGTTTCATTTTGAGTTTTGGCTCTATTTTGTAAATATGTTTTGTTAAAATGAATGTTGATCGTTACTCATGAATATTATTAATTTGTAACTGTTAATTTTCGGTTTTGGGATAAAGCTATATAGAACATGCGGCTTATTTGAGTAAGCCTAGAGTTGACAAATTGGAACAAATTAAGAACCTATTATTTAAATAAAATAATATTATTAACCACCTTTAGTTAATTGGATAAATCATTTAATATATTGTTCATCAAATGTGTAAATTTTACCTTCTACTTTAAGTAACCAATTAAAACATCATTTTATTTTCGTTGTTAGTTTTCTCTGAAATAATGAGTTCATGATAAAACGAAAAATCAGATGGATTTATCGAACCGGATAAAATAAAACTGAATCCGAACAAACACCAAGTCCGGCATTTAATTCTGTCTAAACATTGCTAATGAGAGGTAGTTTGAAAGGTTTTGAAGATGGGGATTACTCTATGTATTTTCTAACCCATGAAGGATCAAAAAGAGAAAAATCCTTCTTAAATATTCTGTAACAAAGCGGACCGTTTTATACGTCCAAAAGAAAAATCTGATTTAGGGCTCTTAAAAACAAAGAACTCCTGTGAATAATCCATAAATACGGTTTCGTCAACGGATCACAAAGGATGGAGAAATAACATGAAAAACACACAAGCAAAGATTGTCAAAAGTCTTTCTGTAACTGGGTGTTCATTGTAATTAATTTTTGTATGTAAGTCTCATTTTAGGAAGAAATATAAAAATTTAATAGCATCCTAAATATATAGAATATGTTTAAGAGGAATTTTAATTTTTGTATATAACTATTCTGTTAAATTAAACATACCAACATATGTTTACGATTTAAAAGTACCTTCGGTGGGAAAACAACACAAATAAATAGATTTTTCATGAAAATATGTGCAAATAATTTGTAGTGAATAAAAAAAAAATATTTTTTTTACAGTACCTCTTCTATAATAAATTCCACTTACGGCTTTTAGGATACAACAGGAAAATTCCCCAAAACAAAGCATTAGTCTTTAAGTACTAACTTTAGTTGTTAAATACCGACATGGTTGATTTTTCCGTTATTTTATAGATTTAAGAATCTGTTTTTTGGGGATTTTTCCTATTCCATCCAATTTATAAGTTGTCTCTTTTTGAAGTTTTCCTCACTCGATACACCGAACGGTGAATTTCTAATTGTCTTGTTGATTGGCAGTTGAAATTTATTCACATTCATTCCTTTTACAATTCAAAAAGATTATAAAGGAAAACAATTAATTTTTGAAAAGTATAGTTTTTATGAGCAGCGATTAAATTCTAAGACAGTCTCGTTCATAGAAACATCCGTTATCTTACTCCTTAGGCATGGTCACTAAGACAAAAAACAAACATATCATTACAACTTTACATAACAGTATGTCAGTAAGATCTTGCTATCAATAAATTTTTCAACAAATCATAAGCAACAATTTTTTTCTTTCTTGTTTCAATAGCTCTTTTCCCTTTGCAGTAAATTGCCTTACCCTCTAAAAGAATTTAATGATATCTGTTCACAATCACAACAACAGGACATGTCCCTAAAAAAAAAACCTGTACCTCTACAGCCCATGAAGGGTAATTAAGGATACCCACTTTATAGAGGCTGGATGATTCCCGAGAGGGTCTCCAGATCCTACATGATCTATCCATGCCTGTTTACAGAATAAATAAATTATCTACCATAACCAGACTTGAACCACGGCACGGCAATTCAGCTCTCTACCACTAAGCTATCCCGCTCCCTGATAAGTACGATAATGATGCTCCAAAATTACGAAGCGAATTGAAGAAGTTCGAATAGATATTCTATAATTCGATCGTCTCAAATTAACAAATTAGAAAGTGGCAACACATTTCCACTATAAAATCATATATTCACAACATTCCCCTCATCATCACAAAACCAGCAAAATCTAGTTCTTCCTCTTTCCTCCTCCCTATTACCCGGGATGGAAAAAATCAAGAAAAAGATGAAAAAGACAACGGCTAAGAAAAATGCTCAAGATCTATTAACCATTTCCAGAACATGATGTACCTGCAAAGCAAAGAGAAAAAACAAAAACTTGGATCAAATTTACTGGATCCGCGATTGCGCAGGTGCAAAAGAAAAATAAAAGAATAAAGAATCCGACTCGGAATACTTTATTCTGCGCGTACTTTGTTGCTAGTGTTATAATGGCTCCAATCACTGCTCTGAGTGCATCCTTTCATCTATTTAATAATATAAAGAAAGGTAGTATTGTATACAAACAATGATGCCTTTTGTAAATTTACATTTTATATTACTACAAATTGAGATACAAGGCTACAACCACACGTGCGTTCCGAAAAACAAAACAAAAACTCAATCACAATCATACATATTTATGGCCAGGGGGATCTCGAATCAAGCTCCCCTATCTCTTGAAATTGGAGGGCAAAACAGAAATC
Organism: Troilus luridus; assembly: GCA_964056705.1. Taxonomy (NCBI): domain Eukaryota; kingdom Metazoa; phylum Arthropoda; class Insecta; order Hemiptera; family Pentatomidae; genus Troilus; species Troilus luridus. The sequence goes on along the minus strand of OZ057412.1, from coordinate 71,576,839 downwards.
CCGACGATTCCCTTCCGATATTGGCGCTGATAGGTTTGAGAACGGCCTTCTTTTCGGGAAAATAGATCCGGTCGCATTTTAATGAAAACTATTCGCTACAGATCACACATTAAGTCAATTCCCGAAAGGTAGCAGTAGGTTAATAAAGAAAAGTTGGCAGGATAATTCCAGAAGTAGTAATTGCACAAGCCATGAGGTCTAAATATGGAAAAGGCTGAGGCAACAATACTCTTTGGATAATTATTGTATGACAGGTACAAAAGCAGAGCCTGGAACATATGAAAAAGAGAATAATGAAGATAAAAAAAGTGTTTTAAGAAGATACTGAGTTTAAATTGAATACCTGGATACAAGTAAACAATATGTCAACTGATGAAATCGACAATATTCAATATTATTTTTTTTCAAATTCTGAGACAAAATGACCAATAACTTTGAATACTGAGGTGCGTAGCCAAGTATTATGTATTGTTTGATTTAATGTTTTAAATGATTCGAGGTCATTTGTTATGACTTCTATAAGTCAAAATACGAGGGTGAAAGAAATGAATTTATGACACTTTGATGAACGTACGATCTGATTAGAGAATAAATATGGTAAAAAGGAATTAATAAAATCATTCTCTTTTCCTAGGAGCTTGTCTTATTATCATTATTTTTGAAAGTATGATAACATTTCAGAATTTCTGTAGATGCACGCGAGAGGGAGTGATACTGAAGCAAAGAAAGAATCACATGGTGGAGGGATTTAATTTAGATGAGACAGAAACAGATGAATGACGCAAATTTACTTAAACCTGAACGATCAAGAGGAGTTCGGGGAAGCTATCCATGATCTGAAAAACAATTAACCTCAAGTCCCTGATAAAATACAAATATTACATAATGGAGCTTCTTAAACATCAGTGAGAAAAAATGCAAAAAGCGATCTTATTCTCCTTCTCAGTATAGATGTATTAAGTTCTGTATTAAATCAGTATGTTATAGGAGGATTAAGACTATTATCCTCCTAAAACATAAAAAGATGACGTGACATAGTGTGGGAATTCCTGAGGTGTATCACTCCTATCAATTTCATTCTAGATCATATCAGGAAATGTTTTTATGAACATAATAAGCTGTGATCCATCTTCAATCGAGTAGCTTACTGGAATATGCTGGTTCTGATCGTTTTTTACGTCTAACCTTCAAGAGCTTCGAGTCTACAGCAAAAGAAAATGAGCTGTGGTAGTAAATAGATTTTTTTAAAACTCTCATCATGCCGATCAGTGTTGGCGGAGAAAATATGGGTGAAAACTTTGAAGCTCGAAAATACTTCAAATGAGTAAACATTTTTTATTATCTATCTATGACCTGAAGGAACAGCATAAAATGATCGCTGTCAAAAGATTTTTTTTTATAATTTATTCAATGAACTTTAGAACTGTATTTTACTAATTCAACAAGTAAATATAATGAATGTACACATTGGCATGAAAAGACAAATAGAGAAACTACCCAGTGGTAGTACTTAAGTTCAACAATAGCAATAGCAAGTTTCTAAGATCACGAGGCCATCTTCTTTTCAGACGTCTCGGAGGAATATTAGGAATTGAAAAAGTTGCTAGATTTAGAACTAGTGGGATTGAGTGGGAATGTAATTTGTCATGAAAAAATTGATATCCGGTTTGTGCCAAATCAGCAACAAACTTTAAGGTCATTATGAATTACTTTGTTCGGAACAAAGTAAGGAGTATTGGGGGTTTTACGAAGGATTTTGGAATTTAAAGATTGAATACGAGAGGAATTCGATGGTTTAGTGGAGCCCCAAAGCTCTATTCCGTAAGACCAGATGGGTCTAATGATTGTCATGTATATGAGTCTTTTGCAATTAATTGAGAGCTTAGAGCGTTTGTCTAGTAAATGTTGTAGTACCCTGAAACGGCGTGCTGTTTCTTGTCGTTTTAGTCTAGTATGAGGATTCCAAGTTAATCTTTTGTCAAGGTGTAGCCCTAAGTACCGGAACTGTTCTACAGGAATCTGTGGGATGTTATTAAACGATACAGGAGGAGAGGAGGTCATTGGTTTACGACGGAGGGTAAAAGTTTTAACAGTATTTGTGGGAATTTATTTACATTCTCCAGTTTTGACACAATTTTTCAAGGTCAGTGATATGGGATTAAAGAGTATAGGATGCTATAACTTGATCAGTGTTGACTGATAATAGACATGTGTCATCCGCTTACATGGTAAGGATAGTATTAAGATGAGTTGGGGTGCCAGCTGTATAAACTGTGTAGACGATTGGGCCGAGGATACTGCTTTGAGAAACACCTGCAGATTGATAAAAGCGGGATGAAAATACATTACTGTGCTCACTTTGCTCAAAGGGGTAGAAAATTATTCTTTCTCGCGTGATTCTTACTCCCAAAATCTACGTACTTTCGCTGAACTTGAAACTAATCAAGTAACATAGTTTACAGGAGTATATTGCGGTATGTAAGTCATTACAGTTATTCAATGTTATTCAATTGGTAGTCATTCAATTAGATATTGGATAGAATAATGAGAAGATATGTATGAGGTAGGAATTGGCGGAGTTTGTAGAACTAGAAAATTCTATTGATCAAAACAATACTATTTCTCCATAACCTGGGTTTCTGTGACTGATATCTAATATTCTTTAATTATGAAAACTTTATAAGTTGAATAGTGACTTAGTGACTGGAACATAACCTAAATCAATTTTAATATTTTATTTCTTTTCTATATGTATTCCTAACGCTTTAACAAATTAATATTTATTTTAGTTCATTATTTTGGAGTTTTTTTTATTTATGTTTCATTGGCAAATACGTTGGTGACTTCTCCCCAGCTTTTGTGTTTCTGGCTAAATGCCGAGTGTAGTGTAGTATTTTCTTTCTTCTCTTCTTGATATTATTTTATAAAAGAACCTAGCACATTTAAAAACATTTACTTTCCTACATCCTTCAATATAAGAGTTAGATGAGAGAAACAAAGTGCGGAGATTTGTGATACTTATAAAATTAAAAGGGGAATAAACTATAATTAAAAAAAAAACGTTATTTATTGAAATTTACAACAGTATAATAGAATGCTTCAAGTAAGTATAAGGAAAGATAAATAAGGGCACGAGATAAAGGCAAGTAGAAAGACTATGCAATTGTAGTACTCGAATAAGAAATTCAACTTAGAGGCCACAAAGATATTGGCATTGAAAGTGTTAATCTGAGGTTATCCGTCAAAGTCAATGCAAAATTTATTTTTATTACAAGCTTGTTCATAGAGGACGATAATAATTGAATATTATGAGAATAATTTCATTTTTAACAAAACATTGTTATTAAGCTAGCAGTAGAGACTATTAATAAACCTGTCAATAAAACCCACACCGTCGTCAACAAATCGAAGCCAACCTCGTGTTACTTAGTGCTGCAACTACACGAGTCAGGACGTTCTTCAGTGGAAGCGTTTGCTCCAGTTCACGTGTAACAACCTCCTGTGATTGCAGTTATCGTGCCTCTCTTGTTCCAATTACCTTCATTGGCTACATTTAGTTACTAAAAGCGCCTTTTAATGGCAACTGTGCTTTCATGTAACAATTATCGTTTGATAATTAGTTATAATATATCGCAATATATTTAGTTATGACAATGTACTAATTTGTAACATGCATATACATTTCGTTGTCCTTTGAAAAAAAAAAAATGTTAATAATTGTCTAAAAAGAGGATTTATAAAAAAAATAGGTAACCATTAACAAACTAATTATCTATAAGTTAAGAAATTACATATACTTATTATATATATATATATATATATATATATATATATATATATATATATATATATATATATATATATATATATATATATATATACACTTATGAACTGAAGGGTGTGGGGTTAAGTAGATGGTAGAGACTGTCCTGTTGTCCCCTGAACAACAACGGTTATTAGGTTACTCTTTATCAAGGTGCTACATAGAGCTCAATCTGTTTGATTCATTTTATATTTTCTGTTTTACTCCATTTCTTTTATTAAATTCCTTATCAAGTAAATAAATAAAAAGGAGAATGATCGTTAAACTTGAAATACTATCAAGCACAGAGATAAACGTAATTCATAAGGTAAAGAAGAAACAAAAGTTTTGAAAATGCCCAAATTTCGTAAATCAAAATTGACAAATTATCAAAACTCTCTTTGGTTCAAGATAATATTTAGATGATCATGGTTGGTGAGGGGAAACCGCACTTCCCCGAATTATTTCTCCTAGGATTTTCAGTTTCCCTGCTTAATCCTGAAACACCGTAGATTAAGAATGACAATGAAAAAAATGCTGTTAATGCAACCAGATCAGGGAAGTTCTGGTTTTGAGGCCACAAGTAGTAATTTGTGCACCTAGGGACTAAAGAAGATTATTATTCCCTCAGCTGTAAGTTTGTAACATTTGAGCAGGCAATAAATTTGAAATAACATTATTTGCTTCTTGTATAATATGTGGTGGATCCATAACTTACACAAATGAACTTCTGTTTATCAGATTTGGTGTTTTGAAATAACAGCTGATTTTAATGGCCTGTTGACAGGTGTACCAACCTAACCCTGAACGTTTTCAGTACAAAACCTACATTATTAAGACGAATTAGGTTGTCACATTTTTACTTTATTCCCTAGGGAATAAAGTTAACTTTTTGACTCAATTTCTAATGCACAGGGAGAAAAGACGTACTTTAGTCCTAATTAATTGAGCCAAAAACATATGCTTTTGTACCAACTGGAGATAAAATATTTTTATTTATTTTTGTTTCTACAGCGCTTCAACTCGGTGACGAGTCTTGGACTCCTCCACCAGTTTCTTCCAGTCTTCTTTGTTTTTCGCTGACATCATCCAGCTTCTGACGCCCAGTGTAGCCCTCGCGTCTCTGTCCACACAATATTAAAGTATCAGCACATTAAAATTCAGGCTTACTAACAGTATATACTGAGTATCCAAGGTATGTTTTTCTCAAGATCTTGCTGTGGATTCTTGTAAAACGCAACTGTATTAACGTAAATGCAGAGCTCGTAGTAGTACTAATTACTCCGACTTATTCAAACAGGATCCATTTCTACAAGGGTATTAAGTCACCGCGGGGCCAGCCAACACATGAGCGGGCGGGATGAGGAATGACCGGCGGAACAAAGAGGGGCAGAAGAGGAACAATGGCGGCATTAGGCTAACTTGTGTACTCGTGATTTATCTCCGCGGGCCTAATTATTGCCGTTTAGTAGCCGCTATGCGTCATCATTTGTCCATTGCCAGATATAGGCGGTCATAATGAGAATGCGCCATGCCTCACCATTACCCCTGATTAGGGAACTGTTGCTCACCGCCGTATCTACGCTAATCTGTTCTACCTATGTCATTCTGTCGCCTATGTTCCAATCCTTCCATTCGTCTATGCTAGCGTGTACTATGTTAATAATGTTCGATAAGTATAAGTTACATAGTATAAGTTAAATTTATGAAATTGTTTTAAATGATAATGACAATTTAAAACGGGGAAGGCATTGGTTCGTATTTCTGGCGGAAGGAACCATTGAAATAAACCTTATTTTTTTAAGTTAGGGAGTGGGTTAGTTCATTGGTAGAGCGCAAAGTTTTTGTACGGAATGTCCCAGATTCAAATCCAGCTGTGACAGACAAATTATTTAATCTGTCAAGACCCAAGAATGAACCCTGTTGGACCTGGAGGTTCTCTTGGAACTCACTCATCTTCTATAAAGTGAAAGAAAAACCTGGCGGCTGAGCTTGGTCTCGGACAAATCACCACCCTCCACAATCGTTCTCCTAGAAACAGTAAAGACTGCTACTTACAGAACACAAGACCATTCATGGATTGTAGTCGTACAGTTTTTTTTCTTTTATTTATAAGTTACCACGCACGAGTTGAGAGGACGACATCAAGGCGTGTTCCGTTACTGGGTTTGGCCTTGTTGAAACCGCTGGTGCGGACAATGGAAAAGCTCTTGAATTTCCCTTTGCTTCATTGGACAAGTTTTTTGGTTGAGGTGGTCGAGAATTCAAACGAGTCTTGTCTGGACCTAAATTACTCTGGTGAAGGAAGTGTAAAAGCATATGGTGTCTAATATTACAACGACGACAAGAATTTGCAGGACAATCACGACAGTTATGTCCAGACGAAAGACAATTGAGGCAGCGATTCAGCGTTTTAATTTTGTGGTAGCGCTGTTGAGGAGATAATGCACGAAATTGAGCACAATAGAAAATTCTATGGTTATCTCCACATACGGGACATTTATGGGTTCTGTCTTGAGAGGGCCCGACGGCCATTAGAACGTGTCAAGTAGTTGGCGTGGGTTTCAATGTCGAGTTTGCATTCGGATTCATCATAGCGTTGGATTGCAGTTGTAAATATTGCTGTTGAATAAATTCCGCTAAATCAGTAAGCCCAGAAGTTGGGTAGGATTTGAAAATTTTTTGAATCCAAGAGTCTCAGTCCTAAAATGCATAAAATAAATTCTGCGGGATTAACTAAATTTAAATTTAAAAATGCTTGAGCATTCTCAAGTACCATAGCAGAAAATTGTTCCAACGAAGATTGGTTTTTCTTTATGATGGGATTGGAATTCAGAATCTTCATCAAATGATTGGTTGCTAAAATTCTTTTGTTATCAAAGCTCTTGGTCAACAGTTGCCATACCTGACTATATCCGGTCGAGGAAACTTCAATGGCCGCTATAGCCTGGGCTGCTGTATCAGTTAAGGAAGATTTCAAATAATGAAATTTATGTACTGAATCGAGATCGGGGTTTGAATGAATAAAAGAAACAAAGGTGTCCTTAAAAGTTGGCCATATTGTAATATTCCCGTCATAACTCTGAATATTGATGGGAGGCAGTTTTCGAAAAAATCTTTGTTTTTGTGATTCTTTGCAAGTGGTATCATTACTATCATTTAATAGCGTTTTAACTAAACTTGTGGGCATTCCAAGAGCGATAGTTTCGTAATATAACGAGTAGGTTTTTTCTTTTAAATTTTTATAGGTAGCGAAATTTAAAGATAGTTTTTTACTTAACGTCTTTAATTATAATATGCGAGCAATAAATTTTTCGAAACAAATGTCAAGTCGAGAAAGACATTTGAGCGCTTATTGTCCCACTTCATGAGACCTGTCAATATCCTCGCCCAAGTCTTCATCCTCTGCCAGTACTTCTTCATAGCACGATGTATTTTTACAGGGGTTAGCTTTAGCCGGCATGATGTTTAATTGAAATGAAAATCCAAAAAAATAATATTAAGCAAATAAGGTAGAGTCAAAGGGAAAGAGGAAAACAAACCAAAAACCTTTTAAATACGGAACTAGGAAGCTAATGATCCAGCCCGCGGAAGACCAAAATATAAAATTCCCCCAAAATAATATTAATGTTCAATATTAATCAACTGCAGGTGTAATGTGAATATTTAGAAGAAAAAAAAACTTTTCTCCAACAATGGTGAATAAAATCGTCATAAAAAACAAATCAACGGAATTTACATAAACTTAAAAATAACGGTGTATACACATGCTCTAAATGGTGTAATACTAGCTTGATAGGGTTAAAATCTCCAACAAATGTTGTTAAATTGTTATATAGTATGGTTATAACTTCATTGCATCTACTAGATAATTATTACACCATTAGCTTTATCTTCTAATTCATGTTAGGAAAAAGTAATCATCAAGAAATACTTTCTCTTGGAGAGAATTAAAAAAAAATGACTAATTGATTGTCGTAAGTAACAAAAACTGTAAGCGCGACTTCAATTAACATATTGATCACTACATGTTTACGCTTCTGAGTATTAGGATTAATTTATGATGTAACGCAATTTTTCACTGGGCCAGGTAGTCCGGAAAACGGTTTAAGTGTGGGGGGTCTGAAGGGGATCTACTATACTTCATACTCTAAAGTAACAACAAAATTAGGGTCATTGACAAAAACCTAACAATGATTTTCAGTAAAGCTTATAAACAGTGTTTTATATTTACATATTTAATATTGGGGGACAAACTATAGTAAATAAATAGAGTGACTTTATTTTCTTAGGCACGCTTAGTAAAGGTGCTTATATAATTTGTTAGGAATAATGCTCAGTAAAATAGCGCCTGAACTTGAAACTTTATTACAATTTATATTTGACTTAACTAATTTTCTCTATTCAAGGCTAATGAAGGAGGCGGAGAAAGCATTCAGGTGTTAAACTCAACAGTTATAATTTCTCTCTTATTCGAATAGAGCTCGCAATCATTAATTCCTTCTGTTTGCTTTATTATGGTTTCTCTAAATATTATTTTTAATTGAATTCTATTTTTTTTTTCACTTCATCAATGTCGAACTTATGTTTCACCCTCATCAAATTCAACCATCGCACAGTGTTTCGATTAGTAGGAGCTAGCTGGACAAAATTCATGTTTAAAATTCTAAAATTTGTATTGGAATATTGTAAAAAATGGTTCAAAACCAAGAAATCTAATATTTGTTTATGCCTGACACTCTTCATCTCTCCAGTAATAGAGTCCGGAGTAATGAATCCATAGAAATAAACTAAATCAGTAATTCCTTATTTTGAGCATGGTTCCACTTTTCAAAAACTGAAAGTGATTATTTTGGTGAGACAGAAGTGTCAAAAATACTGTAACACAGCATTCATTCTTAGTTGCTAGTACCAATATGGAGTATTGTAATATAGTGAAGATATGTTAAATTATTACAAATAAGTGAGTAAATTTAATTTTCTAACTATGTCAAATACCATTGACTATTCTTAAATAATAACTGTATTTACATCATTCCTTTGCACACAAACAAGATTTCGATCACCAGTCTCTTAACTATCACGTCCTACCTTACTTCTGGCTCGTTTTAGTTATATATATTTTATTGCACAGTTTTTAAGAAGGCATTCCCCTCCTCTACCATTGTTCGGCTTTCTGATTGGTGTACCTTCTACATTCAAATTCTAAACTTAAATATCTCAATGCGAACAAATGATTTGATGATGATCAATGCAACGGCTAGTCTAAATATTGCATAAATGATTTCACTTAATCCATACTCCTCATTATCACTTTGGAAAAACCTCAAGAAATTTTACTTCATATCAGGTTAAAATATCAATCACACAAAAGGAAATATGAAGTTACGTGTTATAAAGAAACTTGCCTCATTCTCGGAAAATTGGACTAGCTAAGGACGATTACCATTTGTTTTTTACAAAGATATTGGCTCATGGAATGTAAACAACTAATACGGATCTGAGGCTTCTCAAACAGTCGATTTTGTAGTAAAATCGTACAATATATTATTAGGAACCAAGACAGAAAATGATGGGAAGGAGGGAAGGAAACCGCTATTGGTGATTACACGTTGTTCTAGGCCAGCAGAAATTCCTAGATCGGAACACCTGGCTCGAAATTTATAGGTAGTCCAGCTGCATGTTAATCGGTAATAAACTTTACATCCATTAATTAGGGGATAAATCAGAGGTCGCTGATTTAATATCATTTGACCGTGTAATATGTATGTTAACCATTAGAGAGTAAACATGAAGAGATGAAGAATAACTTCTATGAAACAAGTAGCGAATGTTGTTTAAAACTATAAGCAAATTTAGCAGCAAAAGACTTCAGTACCAAGATAGATCATGATGCCTGTTTAAGCCCCTAGCCGGATGTATGCCAATGTATCCACGAAGATATAAGACGTGATTAGGATGACAGTGTGTCAACAAATCGGCAAATCGGGAACCTTGTCATCCTTATATCTGCAACTTGAGAAAGATAAATTTCAAATTAAGCTTTTAAGACTAAATTTGAACTCCAGAACTTTAAAACCCTTAAACTGACCATCACCGAGAGACATTGTAAATAGGAGTTACAGAAACAGTGAAGGAAGAAACAGGTATCCTGAGCGAACGAAAAACCAAAAATCAGTTCACCGAATATGTGAACTAGCACTAGAGGAAGAAAAATGAAAGTCCTGTGCTTATCAAAGCTCATCAACCTGTGTTAAAAAAAAAAGGCACCTGTATTAGGAAGAAGACAAATAAGGGGAAACGTACAGAAAAAATTTTGAAAAGAAAGAAAATTTGGAAGACATCAGGAAATGGGTAGGCTATAAAGTGAAAAAGTGGGAATGTAAAAAAGAAAAGATGTAAGCATTTATAAGAAAAGGCGTAATCTGCAGTTTCACAACTGAAGGAATCATATCAACGTTGAGAACTTAGGCCATAATGACTTATGAGTTGAAACTGGACATTGCAAATCTAGAACTAGCTAACGAAAGGCTTAAAAGAAGACCCCAGGGATAGACAGGCTACCATTAGACCTGTTCAAAGATGGAGGGAGAACCTCTAAGACCAAGCTATTAGTAGTAATCCTGAAAGTATGGGGGGGGGGGGGGGGTAAAGAATACAAGAAGTTTGGAACGCGGACCTAATGTGCCCTATCCTTAGGTCTGTAGGGAAACAAGGAGGGAAAGGAGAAACAGAAACCAGCAGCAATGAAAATTATCTGCACAGTGCAAATCCGTTAACTTGGAATGCCACATTCGGAAATTCCAAATCTAACAACAAGTATGGTGCCTTTTTTTCTTATAATAAAATATTTTGATCCACTACAGGAAGCCCGGAAAAATAAAACTAGAGTTGGCGCTACAATATGATTTAGGTTTTCCAACGCTGAGTTTGAGCCTCTCTGTTTGTAAACCAATAAAAGCTTTGTGTCCCAACGTGAATTTACCTACTCACCTTCAAATGTTAAATTTGTCACTTTCTCTGATTAAAAAAACGATTTTTTTCTTACATCAATAAAAATGTTTGGACCTTTACTTCGCGGTTTAAAAATTGGATCTGTGAACTGAAATACATGTTAATTTAAATTATTTACTTTTTCATTGCAGTGCTATTGTCTCCAATTTCTACGATCAGCATTTATGTGAATTAATACTTTTTTATATGTGAAACTGTGCGTTATGTATGTACTTAAGGTCTAGTTACTTATGTACTAGAATCCGTAAAGTTGCCAAAATTATTTTAAATCGTTCCAGCAATCCGGTCTACTTCTACTTTCATCAGAGATAAATACAAATCTACGTTGGTGTAATATTAGATATTGAGTCTTGCGTCTTTTTGTACCACCTAGTGAATTAATGTACCCGCGTTAAAAAGTTTTGTGGTTTGTGGCTATATTTCCATGAAATAGGAATATTTCTTTAAAAAGTTTTTTCCCTTTTCTTTCAACTATATAAAGCTTTATTTCATTTGACGGATTGAGATTATTATGAACTTGCAGTGGGAAAACAAACCTTTCAGATACCAACAGCCACAGAACTAGCTCTTAACTCATGTATATTTAATGGAGATATTTGAATGTGGCGTCCTAACATAAAACACTTAAACAATCCAATAGATTAGGCCAAAATTCAATTGCTGGTTATTGATACATAAAAGGCGATTTATGACATTAATAACATTCCGCGTACAGGAATTCTTGACCAGGTCAAAAGGTGGAAAGCTAAAGCTAATCTCATTTGGATTAGCTTTGAGCGCTTTTCCATCGGAATACCTCATCAGTTTTATTAAGTTGAACCTTCGATAGGCTACAGTTGTTTCATCAACCTTGATAAGTAGATTAACTTAGTCGACTACAACTATAGTCGATTCCCTTAATCATGAGAATTTTGTAAACCTATATGTTTACAAAAGCGACCATGAAATAAAAATATCAAGCGATTTGCTTTAAATATATCTATGATATATATATATGAATGTTTAATGAGGTATTAGCAATTTTTATTTTTTATTCATAATCACTTTTTGAGCAGCGATTTATAGTTTCGTTCTAAGAGTTAACCAACAGAGATTTGACTTGTAGATAAAAAATTTATTCATTGTTGAATGAAATGATAATATGCGGATATACAATAAGACTTTCTGAAGCGAACTAACATGACAATTATCAATGAACTCACATTATAAATTACGAACTGACATATTGACTACTCTACTCTTTTATCTATATTCATAATTATCCATACTATACTTCCGTCTCTTCTGTACCTTCTCCCATCTCTTTGTTTGTCTTACTATATTTCAAAGTTGAAATGTATACTTGTACAGGTTGAAGCCAGATCAATTAAAATTATGCATAACTACAATAATGATGTAATAATGACTATAAGGTATTGATATCTAAATATCCTGGGTTACAGACCCAGATTATAAGCATTCCTTGGGCCATCATCACTAAACGTGAACTTTAGGTAAGTTGAAGGTCGTGTATTATCATTATGAAATAATTGTTGATTAATTTTTATTATTTTAATTGATTTCATATTGAAGGTTTAACAGTCTTATTGAAATCTTCACATTTGCTTAAACCTGTTCCCCTCACACACATCGTAATGAATAGGACAGTTGAAACATTACTTCGAATGAAGAGGATATTGGCTGGAAAGACGATGTCTTAAGCGCTAGGAGCAATCAAAGGTAGTGTAATTAACACTGAATGTAGAAGCTAATTAGGCGACTCTACAATTAGGGGCTAACACATCGTTATCATTAGCATAGGGACCATCTACTTCATCGCCATGAGGAATTGCCTCTGTGGATTAACGCGATGGATATATTTACAGACATTGAATGCCTTCCTATTCAATAATTTTGTGTAATCCTTGGCCCCTTTCAGAGGAAATCGTTTCAATGGTAAGGCGTAGGAGTAGCTGTTATCATCTAAGAACAAAGCATCGGTTTTTCAATATGTTGAAGTAAGCTTACTGGTCAAATTAAGTTACGGGTTGAATATTAGTTGAGGCGTTTGGTATCTAAAGCGGATATCTCTGGGATTTCAAAAATTTACTTTTTCACTAGCCGAGTCAAGTACATAAATTTACTGGAGGCACTTCAGGTTTAGAAACGGACTTAAACCATGAGGAATTAGGTGAAAACGAGCCGTATCAGAAAAAATTGCTTCACTAAACTAGCGAAAAATTCAATTTTCGAAATTTCGGAACCAAACGCGTCAATCGTATTTTCAAATTATAAGCAAATTTGACAATTTAGTTGTTTTTTTTTCTTTCATTAGTTTTTCTGTTCGATTGCGAGAATCGCTAACTACCTGTTTCAAAAGTCATCGGGATAGAACTTCCAAAATACGATTCTCCAGATGATTTTGATTTAACATTAGTATTCAAGTTTTATTTTATATTTAATTTCGAGAATACGGAATCCTTTTGTTGAATAATAATGGATGGGTTGTTAGTTTTTGCATTAGGTGGTCTTTTGCATGAACACCACTCCTATGTGGCATAAGTGTTATTTTCATAGCATTTATAACAAGACTACTTCGCCATAAAATAAATTATTAATTACTAACAAGATTATTATGACCTTAAACTTATACCACATAGGAGTGGTGTTCATGCAAAAGTCCCCCTAATGCAAAAACTAACAGACCATTCAATGCTTTCAGTCAAATATACCTCGTTATATTAGACATTTTCCCTTTTATATAACTAAATAATGAATATACAAAGATTTGAAAATACGACTCATCTGACAGGATTAAAATACAATACAAAAAATGTTATGAGTAACTCGGTGTACACACATACTTTACTGTTTCAATACATTACTGTCAGACATATTACCACAGAATCCGACAAGGAGACTATATCGTCTCTGGAGCAGGAATCTACTATAGAGAGATTAACCACGTTAGGAGTGCTTTCAATGGGAGGTTTCTCCATCAATGCTTCCACGTGAACCCCTTAGAGAATATTTTCAAAAGAAGATCACAATTTCTAAAGGAACCAAATGATATTTCTATAACTTCTGAAGTAACTACCAATTATAATAAAACTAATCTTATTCTTTTCATTTAAATATAACTGCTTAATATCCATTTGATATAAGGATCGTTCGTTTGTTTTCGAATGTACATATTTCGGGGTATATATGCTGTAATTTTTTTATAGCGCATGTATCGTATACTCTTCTGTTATCCCATATAATTTTTGGTTAATTGTGTAAATTAAATGTAGGACGGTAAATTATCTAAAGATATAATGCTGTAATTATTTAATCACACTGCACGATCCAGAAGTAGGCATTAAAGCAGTTAACTTCTTAAGAGCTTAAGTGCATGATGAAAAATGCATTTATTTTCAAATTGAATGAAATTTAAATGTCATTGATTAAATTGAATGTAATTTAACCCTAGACTACAAACGTTCCTCAACATACCTCAAACACAAATGTTCGTAAATTTTACGACTTTGAAGTAAATTTGTTTTTCCAAAGAAATAAGACAAGATTTGTTAAAACTAATTGTTTATTAAATTAGAAACATACATAAAATTTACAAAATTAAGATACAAATATAACATAGAGAGAGATAATATATAAAAGTTTGAACTTATTATTAAAAAAAGTTTTTAAAATTTTGTTTAAAATTATTATTTGACTGCACCCCCAACTATTTTCTTCCTTACATCTATCATCCAGTCAACCATCCCTCGCTTCTTATTATTACAAACGTTTTTTTTAACATGATAAAATAGTAAAATAATGAAACTAGAGTTAAATTTAATTAGTAGAACATTTTATTCAAGTACTCGACCGATGTTCTTTGCAGTAAGCTCTTTTGCAAGAAGGACAGAATGATGTGGTCATCTGACGTTTACGCGATGGGCATATGCAATATGTAGCAAATCGTTCGCTTCTGTCGAGTTGTGCTCTGTTCTTCTTCAGCAGATGTAGTTTCAGTACCCAAAACTGAAGTTATCGTTAAACGTAATTCATGAGAAATGGTTGCCATATTCAACCGCTTCTTCAGCCATGGCTCTATTAATTCTTCACTCAGTTTGATCAAATAATCTATTCGATTCAGCGGTTTTTTCTTTTCTCGACATGTATTTAGATAGTAAATAATAAAAGAATTTGTCCGGCAACATTCAGCAATCCCTAAAAAATACACAATACACAAACTTTCGTCAAAATTACGAGTCTGAGTGCGTATTGTTCGGATTCCTTAAATTTGATGGATGGACTTAAATTTGAACACAACACTATGCCACAACTACCCTTTGCCAGTGGTGGAAAGGTACTGAAGAGCTGGAACCGATGACTCATGTTTACTGTAGTCCCCTACCTTGCTCTGTTTATTGTGATCGTAAAAATTACGATGTTTTGTACTCTAGGGTTAAATAAAGAGCTTCTTCGAACTACATTGTCTATCGACAACGGGTTATCACTGTATTTACTCAGCTGTAGTACAAAACCTCAGAAATAGCATATAAAAGAAGAAAGGAGAGGAGAAATAAATAATAGTGTTCACTATGCTAATTGTAAGGTTATGGTACATAATTTCCTTAGTTATAAACTCATAATATCACATTATTTTTTACGTTAAAACAGTTGTTAGGCCTTGAACTCTGAAGTGGCTAAAGTCATCTATAAGTTTTTGAATTAATTGAATTCATGTATTTTTTATGTTTGTTATAGTGAATTATGGTTACCTAAAGAGACTTGTAGCATACTATAGTGAAAAAGGGCACTTTTCTAATGAAAGATAATCACATTGACGGAACAAGTAGGAAAGACGATGAAGCCGTTATTTCTACTATTTTTAAAAGTCCTTAACTGACGGGAAAATTGACAAAAAAAGGATGAATTGCAAAAGATCCAAAAGTGAAAAAACTATAAAAAAAAACCTAACCTGCCAAAACTAAGTGGTGATTTAAATAATAATATTAATTCTGAAAATGCTGAAATGACAGCTGACGATTGACTATCTCAATCTATTCCACAACCAGTAACTCAACCTACTATTCAAGAATCTATGAATTCTTACTGTAAACAATGTTCCTGACGTTCCTGTTGGTAACATGTTTGAACCACTTTCTGTCGAAATGGAAGAAGAACGTGTCGCACCATTAGTTATACATTTACCACCGCAAATAAAAATAAAGGGAACCGACTTTCAAAACTTATGCACAGACTTATTAGCTCTTTTTGGAGAGAATAATTTTGAATATTTTTTCAATAAAGAAGTGATAGCTTTAAAAGCTAAAACCAGTGATGCATATAGAACCTGTATAAAATATTTAGAGTCGAAAAACTTTTCTTTTCATAAATTGTTAACATAAAGAAGAAAAAGCCTACCAATTCGTCATCAAAAATCTTTATTATTATTCCACACCTCATGATATGATCAAACAAGATCTTGAGAGAAAAGGATTCACTGTTCGTCATTTCAATAATGTAATACACCCAAGGTCGAAAGAACCCCTCCCACTCTTCTTTGTGGATATTGAGCCAGCTCCAACAATGCTGAATGAAATCTTCAATAAAACCCATTTAGCTTTCACTAAAAATAAAATTGAGGAAACTCATAAAAGAAGGGACATTGTTCAATATATAAGGTGCCAGGAGTATGGACATACCAGAGCATTCTGCCAACACCATCCAAGATGCGTGAATTGTGGCCAAGATCATCCTAGTGACAGATGCCAGAAACCACGTAAAGAGCCGCCTACCTGTGCGATGTGCGCCGAAGATCATCCAGCGATTTATAGAGGATGCACAGTTCATCTCGAACTTCAAAGAAGAAGACTACATGTCCGAAGACAGGTAACCTCACTTCGAGATTTAACAGATCCCCTGCCCCAAGAGACGGACCGTGACCGACTTACTAACTCCACTACCATCCCGCAGCAACCACAGGCTACATTTACTAACACAATATTTTAGTACAAAACACCACAACATACAATATTTGAGAACAAAACACTACAACACACAACGCCCCAATACACAACACTTCAGTACACATCGCCCCAATATAGAACTCATCAAAATTCAACACCTCAAGTTATTAGTATAACAGCTCCTCCTTCAAAACCATATTTCCCACAATATCATTATAATCCACATTCAAACGCAGTTCCTAAAAACACAATGCCTCATCCACAATCTAGTACTCTAGACATCTCATTAGACCTCAATTCATTCTTAAATGATTTTAAATCGATGATAAACCCCCTCATCACATTACTTACAACGCTTGTTACTAAATTAATTCCTAATGCCAGTCCATAATTCCACTTCAATCCAATCTCTAAAACTTCTTTATTGGAATTCAAATGGAGCAATACATCGAAGAAACGAACTTGGCATATGCTTACATTTATATGAGATAGACCGAAACCCATTTTTTTCAGAATATAAAATTTTACTTACAGGGATATGTCGTATACCATACTGACCATCCAAGCGGCGTTGCCCGTGGTGGCTCTGCGGTAATTGTGAAACGTACATTACATCACTATTCTTTACAAATGGCAGCCTTACCCGAAATTCAATAATCAGCGATTTCAGTTGAAATTAATCACTGCAGTATTTCCATAGCTAGCGCATATTGCCCCCATAGACAACGAGTTTCCAACGAGATGTTTACCAACATATTTTCCACTTTAGGGCCCACATTTTTATGCGGAGGAGATTTCAACACCAAACATCCCCGATTTGGCAGCAGGACACAAAATTCTAGAGGAAATGCTCTTTTAAATACGTGTTTAGAACATCTGTTGATCAGTGTCTACCGTCTGAGCCGACATACTGGCCAACAGATACAAACTGACAACCGAAACTAATTGACTTCCTTATCACTTCTAATCTAAGCACTCTGCATCACCACATTTATGTTGATAACGATCATTCATCTGACCCCTCCCCAATTGGTCTATCTCTTTCAAGAAAATTACTCACTAAAAATTATATACCGACGCTAACTCCTGGACTCATAATGATTTGTGAATTTCATCGTATAATAAATGACAAAATTAACCTTAATACAACCTTGAAGACTGCAGATGATATTGACAACGCTGTTGAGACGCTTACAAAGACTGTGCAAACTGCGGCTTGGCAATCATCTCAAAGACATGAGACATTCAAATATAAACAATGCTTACCACCCTACATCAGGTCCCTTATAATTGAATAGCGACATGCATTGAACCAATGGAAAAGATCTCTATATCCTAGTGATAAACAACTACTAAACCAACTGTCAAATAGATTAAGAAAACGAGTTAAGCAATACAATAATGACACCTGCAAAACACATCTGACTAACTTAGAGACAAAATACTCTATCGCAACAAACTAGAGAGATTCTGCATTACCATTATACAAAAACGCCCCTCCGTAAATCTGACAACGCATGGGCCAGAAGTGATAAAGAAAAAGCAGACATATTCACCTCTCATCTTACAGACGTATTTCAATCACACGGCGACCTACTTGACACACAGCACAGCTCTTACGTCCAACAAATTCTTCGCCACTTCCTCTGTCTTTGCCACTGTCATATTCCTAATACAGTCAGCACTGGGAGTATCCATGGCAACCAGCCCTGGCCAGAAGAATGCAGCAGTTGTTGTTAGACTCATACTCTAACTTAACCTTACTTAATGTTTAATGTTCAATTATAAGTGTTATTAATTTAATATAATGGTCAAACATATAAAGTGCTTTTTTATTTCATAATAGTTGGCGACGAGGTAAAAAAGTAAAAGTTTTTTTTGTCATAATTTCATTCAAGCCCTGCTGATAAATACGATACAAGATGGATCCAAATCAATTCAAGGAATTTATGAAGAACTTCAATGCCACCATGTCAAATCTGATTTCATCTATCCAGCAATCTACACAGGAAAGTAACCCTAGTTCTAGTCTAAATCCTTTTGAACGTTTTGATGCAGAGAGAGAAAAATTTACAAATTATTTAGAGAGATTTCAAAACTATTGCTCTCTGAAAAATGTTACGACTGAGAAAAAAGCACAACTCCTGTGCGCATCTATTGGGTCAGAACATTATAATAATCTGGCAGCACTATTGGGCCCACATAAGCCGGTCAACAAACTGCCATACACTGATTTGGTCTCGTCTCTTAAACAAATGTTGTTACCAAAAAAGAGCACGGTAGTATCACAACATTATTTCCTTAACATATATCAAAATGATAATGAGAATATTCCACAGTATGTTGCATCTCTACAACGTGACATTATCGACTGTGAATTCAATGTTACCTGTCCTTGTGAGAAATCTCTCTCCATTGCTGATATTTTCCTTCGTGCACAATTTATTAGAGGGCTTAAAGACAATTGGATCCGAGAACAACTACTACAATCAAATGAAACATCATTCAACAAAATTGTGGAAAAAGCAACATCTCTTGAAGCTTCCCGGATTGAATGTAAGGAATTAGCAGCAGCGTCAACCAGCAGCACAACTTCTAGTCCTCAGTTCGAAACCCTGGATATTCACAAAACGTCCAGCCGCCCTACCTACCGCAACAGCCCAAGGTCACGTGAGTCTTATAAATTGTACAATAAGTCTAACTCAGGAGCTAGAAACTCACATTATGTCAATTTAAAATCTTTAGGTTTAGATAATTGTTGCTTACGTTGTGGAAGAAATGACCACATATCACCTGATTGTCGTCTTGATAGACTTAAATTAAAATGTAATTTTTGCAACAAAACTGGTCATATTTCTAAAGTTTGTATTCAAACTAAGATAAATAAAAATACAAATTCAATTCAAAATGAAAATCAAAATTCAAATGTTCAACACGAACCTTCTACTTCTTCATTTACATATGGTATTGACAAAATTGATTTGGTACATATTCAAAATTGTGAAATTATTGACCTGTATGAAATTAATACCGACAGTGATAAATACACGATTACTGTTCTCTTGAATGGGTCACAAAAAACATTTGAGGTGGATTCAGGTGCCAAGTATTCACTTCTTTCTGAGAATGAATTTAATATGCTCAACCTAAACATTCCTATTCAACCATCATTCTTAGCTTTCAGATCATACACTGGGAACATTGTCAAACCACTTGGGAAAGTTACTCTAAATATTCAATATGAAGGTAAAGAAATAACAGGTGACTTACATATCGTACCTGACGGTCATGATGCACTACTTGGTAGACAATGGATACGTGGACTTGGAATTGAACTTCAACGCATCGATAAGAAAACTGCGAGTAACCCTACTCGTTCTTATTCTACACATCAAATTCATTCTATTCAAGATATTTTTGAAAAATTTCCAAAAGTTTTTGAGGAAAAAATTGGTTGTGTTCCGGATTTCCAAATACATTTGCAATTGCGCACTAACGTGAAACCAGTATTTACTAAAGAACGAACTATTCCTTATGCTCTTCAGGAAAAAGTAGATAAAGAGCTTGATTCATTGGAAGCTCAAGGTATAATTACACTTGTACCTACCAGTGACTGGGGATCACCCCTTGTTTGTATTCCAAAACCTGATGGCCAAAACCTTCGCCTATGCGTTGATTACAAATGTGGGGTTAATGAAAGATTAGTTCAAGCTAACCACCCTATACGTAAGATAGATGATGTCATTCATAGTTTACGAGGTTCTAAATATTTTTGTAAACTTGACCTTTACAAGGCCTACCTGCACCTTAAAGTAGACGATCAAAGTGCTCAAATTCAGACCATATCTACTCACAGAGGTACCTACCTAATGAACCGTTTAAGTTTTGGTATTAAAACTGCACCCTCTGAATTCAATAGAATCCTCAGTCAGATACTCAATGGCTTACGAAAAGTTGAGGCTTATTTTGATGACATTGTAATTCATGGTACGACAATTGAAGAATGTACTACTACCTTATTAGCTTGCTTACAGAGATTATCTGATTACGATTTACATGTTAATAAATCAAAATGTTCATTCTTTGTTAAAAAAATTGATTATCTTGGTTATGTTATTGAACACAATAAAATTACAAAATCACCTGAAAAAGTACGTGCTATTCAGGACATGCCTAGACCCACAAATACTGACGAAGTAAGAAAGTATCTAGGTCTTGTTACTTATTATTCAAAATTTATACCTCATTTTTCTTCTATTTCATATCCCCTGCGCTGCCTCTTGAGGAAAAACAAACGTTGGCTCTGGACATCTGATTGTGAAGCGTCATTTCTCAAACTGAAGTCCATCATGTGCAGTGAGAAAGTTCTTGTACCATTTGACCCTCACTTACCCGTAGTCTTAACAACTGATGCAAGCCCTTATGGAATAGCTGCAGTTCTTAGTCACATTATTAACAACATTGAACACCCTATAGCTTATGCTTCACGCTCTCTCACATGTTCTGAACAAAATTATAGTCAATTAGATCGCGAGGCGCTTTCTTTAGTATTTGGGGTTACATATTTCTATAATTATCTATATGGGAAACATTTTACATTGATCACTGACAATCAGCCTCTTACCAGAATTTTTCACCCGAATAAATCTCTTCCCCAGATGACTTCCGCCAGACTACTTCGTTACGCTTCATTCCTGTCCGGATTCGACTACTCTGTACAGTTCAAAAAAGGAAAAGACAATGAAAACGTAGATTGTTTATCAAGGGCCCCTATTTCAAACCAGACATCAGCTGAACAAGAGATTGGAGACGAAATCAACAAACTCTATGGTGAAGTTATCTTACAAATTACTAGTAACAAAATTACATCTCAGATAATCAGGGAAGAAACTGGGAATGACAATGAATTAAAACAAATCATTCATGAATTGGAAAATAATTCAAATGAAACGGACTATACTTTAGTTGACGGAATTTTGTTTCGTAAAGATCGAGTTGTAATTCCGGCTTCATTGCAATCTATAATTTTAAGTGAATTACACGAAACTCATCTGGGTATTACTAAGATGAAACAACTCGCAAGACGGTACGTTATTTGGCCTAAAATCGACCGTGACATTGAAAGATTGGTTAGAAGCTGTCAGATATGCGCCCAAATCAAATCTAACCCGCCTAAAGTTACTGTTCACCCTTGGGAATGTCCTCAAAATAATTGGGAAAGAGTTCATGTAGACTACGCGGGACCATTTCAAAATTCTTACTTCCTTGTCTGCGTGGACGCCAAGTCAAAATGGATTGAAGTACGAATCTCTAAAAACGCACCTACCAGCTCCAGTACCATCAGCCTACTAGAAAATATATTCTCTTCACATGGGTATCCAGTTGTTCTAGTTAGTGATAATCATTCTATTTTCCAGAGTGATGAATTCCATACCTACTGTACCGAGCGTGGTATTTTTCAAAAATATATTGCTCCATGGCATCCTGCGACCAACGGGCTGGCTGAAAGAAATATACAGACTCTAAAGAATCGTCTCAAAGCTCATCAAAATGACTCTACTCCACTACACCTTAAATTACAGCATATTCTACTCCGTTATCGTGCTACACCACTTGCTTGTGGTAACACACCTGCTGAATTGTACCTACATAGGAAGATGAGGATACGACTTGACTCTTTGTTTCCTTATCATCCACAGCCCACAAGTAAACCATCACACATCCGTTCACTATTCGAGGGGGAGAGAGTCCAAGTAAGAGTTTATGTCGATAATTCACCAATCTGGCACTTTGGTGAAATTCTCAAGAAACTGGGAACTCGTCATTATCTTGTGAAACTTGATTCTGGAAGAATTATCAAACGACATATTAATCAACTTCGTTCTTCGTTAGTTCATAAGAAGACAGTGACATTTGATCCAGCTCCACCACAACTCTATAGTGTACCTCAAGTCCCTCAAGCTGAGACCAGTGCTCAATCTCCTGTTCAACTAAGTCCGCCTCCACTACATTTCTCTCGCCCTGTCCGCACTCATAGACCTATTGAACGTTATGGGGATCCGGTACTATACCGGGTATCTTGTGAGTGATTTCTTATTAGGAGGGGAGACTGTCATATTCCTAATACAGTCAGCACTGGGAGTATCCATGGCAACCAGCCCTGGCCAGAAGAATGCAGCAGTTGTTGTTAGGCTCATACTCTAACTTAACCTTACTTAATGTTTAATGTTCAATTATAAGTGTTATTAATTTAATATAATGGTCAAACATATAAAGTGCTTTTTTATTTCATAATAGCCACCTACACCAATCGACTGATTGGACTGAAGGACTCTTCAGATGTTGAATTTTGTATAGAGAAATTACCGCGCTGAAAATTCCCTGATTATGATCTTGATTATGACGTTATGATGATGATCTATTACACCTAAACTTGGACGACTTATTCCTAGGAAAGGCTTAATTTTTCTGACAGCTATCTACAATTCTATTCTTCGACGTACTTACTTTCCTTAAGTATGGAAATCTCCCATTGTAAAAATGATTCCAAAGCCAAACAAGTCAATAGACCTAGTTATGTCCTACATGCCTTTTAGCCTTCTACTACGATTTTCCAAAATATTTGAAGAAATAGTTAAAGCGGCTCTATTCATTATTGGAATTAACTCCTGACCACCTTTTCTCGTATACGCCTGCTCATTCTAAAACACAATAATGTCATAGAGTGGTTGCTGTGGCACTACAAAATAAGGAATATTGAACAGTAGTGTTCTTCGACGCTTCGCAACCTTGTGTAAAGTTTGGCACGATGTTCTCCTATACAAACTAAGATTAGTTCTACCCCAGGCATATTATCTAATATTATCATAAAATCCTATCTGGAGGACAGGTTCTTTTCTTTTAAATAGGATGGTAAACATTCCGACTATTGCCGAACTATTGCAGGAGTACCGCAGGGCAGTATTCTTGGTTCACTTCTGTACTCTATATACACTTTCGAAATCCCACAGGCACCAGAAACACTACTTGCTACATATGCGGACGATACTGTTATACTTTCGACCAGTACTAACCCCAACATAGCTTCTCAGAACCTTCAGACATATTTAACTTCATTAGAAAATCGGCTGGATGAATAGGGTATAAAAATTAAGGTACAAAAATCTAACCAAGTAACGTTTACACTTAGACAATCAGATTGCCCCACTCTAACACTTCACGATACACCATTGCCCACACAAACGCAGGCAAAATACTTGGGCCTTACGATGGGCAGAAGACTGACTTTGAAATCACACGTAATTAATTTGAAGAAAAAATTGAATCACCGACTATCACTCCTTATTCACTACAAACAAAATTATAATATACAACATGCTGCTTAAACCAATATAATAGGCCTATGCCTCGCAAGTCTGGGGCTCATGCAAAAATCCCACATGCAGACCATCCAAATATTTCAATCGAAATTCCTTCGTTATATTACACCACGCTAGGAGTGCCTTCAATGGTAGGTTTCTTCAAACACTCTTTCACGAGAATCCCTTTCGGGAGGTTTTCTAAAGAAGATCGAAAATACAGTATGTGCCAAATGTCACTTGTATGATTTCTCTAATAAATATTTTTATTTTATTTTTTACGTATAAACCATAATTTTTTTAAAGTTGTATGCAGTATTTTTTAGGGTTTATGTATTAGCTTTTCTTAAAAGGTTGCAATTAGCATTGAAATACTATATTCCAAA
Organism: Troilus luridus; assembly: GCA_964056705.1. NCBI lineage: Eukaryota > Metazoa > Arthropoda > Insecta > Hemiptera > Pentatomidae > Troilus > Troilus luridus. The sequence goes on along the minus strand of OZ057412.1, from coordinate 71,552,340 downwards.
TTTCAATAACCACCCCAGGTACAAAATAATTAGGCATAATTTGAAATCAAAGTATAGTTAATTAATTTAAACCGACTACATTAGCAGCAATGAATTTAAACAACAAGTAATTATCATTCGTGAATATCCCTTTTTTCATACACGCATATTTACATATTATTTGTTATTTTTATTGAAACTTCTTCTTCATCTGATGAATCCTTGCTGTATTTTTGCCATGTTATATAAGGCTTAGTTGTATTTTTTACCATTTTATTTTATTGTATTCTTATCATTTATACAGTCCTTGTCTACAAACCCTCATTAAACCTGCTAGTGGACTAGCAGAGGTAAACCTTTTTTTTCTTTTGTTTATCTAATGACTTTCTTTGTTTTTAGCCTGGAAAGAACAGGAAATCCATTCCAAGTCTCATTGTGCTTTCCAAGTCATTATTTAAAGGCAAGATTCACTAAAAGCGTTGTGAATCTTGGAGCTTGGTCCTTTGATACGTCAACTAACAGCTCCTGTTCAATTACCTCGGATGGAGTTTTTATGGTGTATTGGATAACATAAGAGTCCGAAGCAATGGAATGTAATATTCAATACAGACTACAAAACTATGTATTTTATATTTACGAATTTAAATTAAATTCGTAAAGATGAAAATTAGAAAATAGCGAAAACATTATAAACATGTGCTTCATTTTTAGGAACTGTGTAAACTTATGTATATATTTTTGTTGAATAATAATCGTTTACCTGTACGCATGAGGAAGAAAATGGTCTGGGTAGTGGTCAGAAAAATCCTCTTAGTAAGAAGAACTGTTCATTTTTTAATATCTCTTTATGGATAATTCCTTTCATCTTTATGACATGTTATTATTTATCATTTCTTATTACTTCGTGTTATTCCTTATAAAATTCCTATTAGTTATTCCTTATAACTCTATATAATTTCTATTATGGTCTATAATTCCTAATCTTGTTCTAATTTTTCATTTGCTAGTTTTTTTTGTTTTAGATAGGACCCCTTTGTTGTTATAATTCAATCCCCTCTAGAATCGGTTCTCTATAATCCATCTTAAATAATGCCTTTTGGCCACGTTATTATCTATTAATTTTCATGTTAACCCTCATCACTCATTTGATAGTTCATATTATTCCCTATCCCCTATTCGAAATTGTTATTCTTTACTACATATATCATTATTCTATCAACATACTACATATACTGTTAATTTTTACCTCATATTATTTTAATTTATCATGTATACGTCCTAATTTAATAGATCTTGTATATGTAGCCCTGAACAAGACCAGCAATGTGGATCGAAACGTAGGCTTTAAAAAATAAAGCCTAAATGATTTATATGATCTCCAGCCGGACCATGCGGGCGATATGTGGTCTAGTGGTTACCTTAACAAACTACTAAGCACAAGATCGTGCGTTCGTAGCCCGGGAGGTGGTCCAAGGGTTTTTTAAAGGGAGTAAAAAATCCATAGTTATGCCGTACTTCGGTAGGTACGTTAAACGGGGGCCCGAGCCAATACGATGTTTGGTACTCGTTAAAAATCCCTATCCTAGTTAAACTTGGATAGGCAAAATTTTATAGCTTCCAATGTAGCATCGTCCGATTAGCCTTAGCAGCAAAAAGAGTCGTTGAATGAACAAATAACACCCGGACCATTTTCTTCCTCTTAGATGTAATGTATACTTTTACTTGGTGTCTAACCAATCCATCATAATGATGATGATAGATGTCTATCATTCATTGTACATATACTGATAACAAAAGCCTATTTGCTTTATTCTTGGTAGTTTTTGAAACGCAACCGAGTATGTGGAAAGATAAAATGAATTTCACAAGTAAATTAAGTCACTGCCGGTTCTTAGACTCAAACCAAACAAGACACTTTAGAGAATACATATGACATGCAGAATTTGATCTAATGAAAAATTAATACAATACGTACATTATAACAAAAATGTCTTAAGGTAGGTCGTGTAAAAACTAAAATATAATGAATAATAATTAATCAGGGCACCAACAGAAGTGAGTCATTTTCCAAGTGAGTCACTTTTTATATTAATGCAATATGTAATGAAAATCTTTTAAGATCATTAAGTAAAATTCCACATTCGATAATTATATCGAATGTTGCCGAAAAGAGCCAATTTTGGATTGGGTTTATGGAGGAAAGGGACGTAGTTACCCAAACAACATTTTAACGTTTCTCCTTATATAAATCATGTATCTGAGAAATAGTGAAACTTGGATCCAGGAACTTTTTTCTGGGCTATTTCTGTTGTTTACATCTTTTGAGCCACAATGCATCATCATGGCTTTTTAAAAACTCTTGTTTTTTTAAGACCTCTAAAAACTGATGTCGTAAATGGATTTTGTAGTTCAAAATGTTAATATTCACGAAAGATGAGAACCATACTGAAACTATCGCTGGTTTGACTGAATATTCATATTGTTCTATGGATTCGTTTAAATGAAAACTCTGGAAATTCATGCATAGAAAAGAAACAGTCAGGAGAAGTCATTACTCCTGTTCTGGTAAGTGATATTTGTGATGATTATTAAAAGCTACAAAATCGTTATGAGAAATACTTCACCGCAACCAGGAATTTCGTATGTGTAAGTTGTGATCTAGGTTAAACCAACTAGTTTCAAAAGCGTAATTTTGAAGTAAACTAGTTTTAAAAGCATTACAGGTTTGTATGTTTGATAAATTGTTCTTACATAAGTGCTTAACTATACTTGACCACCTTGAATTTGACGTGAACGTTATTTAGACCATTGCTAACAGATTGAAACACCTGTGCATATTCAGATACAGATGCAGGTAATCAGTTCATAAGATAGATAAAAACGCACATCGCAATAACTCCGTTTCTAGCCACTTCCTGACGTTGCCACTTATACACTACACGGATAACACGATTCCACATCCCTCAGTACCGTTAACTCATGTTGGTCAAAAATCGACTTAACCACTTATTCACTGGGTCTGTAGATATAGTCCGTGAGACTAATCTTTTGCTTTGTGTTTTTTAACAAACTTCATAACTTACCTTCCACTTTCACATTCAATAAGGTGCTGCTGACAAGATGTGAGGCTACTGAGCCCTTCCTCATACGGGGATTTCCCATAATCTTCGGGTGGGAATTTTCAGGTAATGGATACCATTATGTCCCAGGGACCATGCCTTAGTGCTCGAGGGTTAAAATGTTAAAAAATAATTTTTTTCATTTTATTCCTATGTGCCCATGAAATATTTACCTGACACCTGTAATTAAGGTCGCATAACTTCCAAACAATGTTGAAATTTGAAATTCTTTTTCAAAGTAAGCTTTCATTTAACGTTTTATATTTATTTATTAATATTAATCCATGATAGTTAAAAATTATCAATATTATTACAGTACATAATTACTATTTAATTAATTTATATTTTCTTATTCTTCTAGAATTTATACATTATTTTTTATTTATTGTTTAATTGCTTTACAAATAGAGTATCCCGCCCTAGCATATCAAAACTATTTGTTTTGAATGATATCCTAAAGTTTTATGATAAACTTCTCCTCTTGTTAGATGAAGAAAGAAGAACTTGAAATTTTCGAACCAGATATCGATGACGGAGATCTTGATCGTCAAAGATGTTAGACATGGATGAGGATACGGAAATGATTTTAAATGAGAGTGGCTATTTTTACAGGGATAATATACTCAAATGGTCTAAAACAGAACCTGGTATGCTATTTCGAAATTTATCTCTCAATATTCTGAAATTACCAGAACGATTAAATCACGATACAGAATTATCGAAAGAATTGCTGATTTATTAAGTATAAAAAAACACACTCCTTTTGTTGAGGACGACGCAATACTTCCAAGAAACAAGCGGAAGCCTTGTTGCATATGCCCCAAAAAAAAGTGAAGAAAAGATCTTTTCTTTTTGACAAATACGACAAACCCAAATTCTTGGTGTGCTTCTAGAAAGTGAGAGTCAAATGCTTGTGATAGTGACTATTTTAATTTGTAAAAGTATTTTTAGTTTCATTATTAGTTTTTTAATTGTATAAATCAAAATTAAATATATTGTTACTAATTTGTTTTAAATATACACAGTTTTGATCTTATTTGTTTTTTGTAAACTGGAATTTGATAAAATATCATATATTCATTGAATGAAGGTTGATTGATGTAAGTAATAAAAAAAATAAAATGATTATATTCATTATATTGTGTATATCAATACGTTTTTAACTAAGGTAAAGCAAAAAAAATATGCGTGACAGCAAAAATTGGAGCAACATCCTGTATGAGAATTAAATAATTATGAGGATACAAATATTTCTTATGTTTCGAGATAAATACTCTATTCCTACACAGCAGAATATTTAGCACTATATCTAGGTCTTATGAAAACTCAACTTCTGATTTACCTCAGAGAAAAATTCATTTACAAAATGAAACATGGGAAGGTCCGGGTCGGATAAGGATAGGCATGGTGTTTTTTTTCCTATCTCGATAATTGATGAAGTGAAAATATAGGGAAAAAATTCAAACCCGGAAAAGTGTGATGGCTTGGAGAAAGCTATGGGCATCAAATTGCCGCTTCCAGGGAAAATTACTCACTTCCATCTGGGCCCTAAATTTTTAAAAACATATTCCATTTTATTTTATACTGCGAACTTTAAGAGAAATATTTTTGTAAAATGTACGAATTCAATTTAACTTTTTCTTTAGGCCAATTAGTTTCTACATAAACCTTCATAGTAATCTAGATTTAGATAAAATTCGAAAATCTGAAGCGGTAATTTACTTCAAGATCATTGTAGAATATCGTAAGAAATAGCAATGCTACTTTATTAAAAATTCAATTTTTATCTATCTACTTTGAATAGCTTCTTGAGCGATAATTAATAAGCATTCAAGAAAGTCAGATGTTAACATCACTTATCTATTGTGAAATTTCTATTTAAATAAAAAAATCATAACTTCTCCATCATCCCGTCATTATACTCGTTCTATAAAATAAATGCAAAGAGAGATAATTTTGAAGATAAAAAAGACATTCATTTTTTCTTTAAAAAAAAAAAAAAGTCGTGCAGAAACGATGCGTTTACAAAACTAAAATATTGTGTTATTTTTTAGGAAAGGAAATCAATGGTGTTATAAAATACGAATAAGAGAATACAAAGATAGTTAAAACGAAAAGTTGTAAATAACGAAATATATCTCTACATGCGAGTTCAGCTGTAAGAAAGTTTAATATGTTTATATTTATCTGTTTGTTCATTTGTCCGACGCAACCCAAACAATTTTAAATAATTTATCCCTAACTCTTGCTGATTCAGTCACAAGCGTTCTGCTCATACCAGTACCGAGTAAGAATTAAACGATAAATTGACAATGGGCTTACATTAATAAAACTTCCGCTAAACTTTAACATTACCAGATCCAATTCATTTTTCTTATTTGAGAAGCGGAAAAAGTTACTGAGGTTATAGTTGAGACAGGCATGAGCATTCATTTTTAAAGTAAGTTTTTATTTTAAAAATGCTAGGAACTTAAGATTTAATATTTATTAAAGATAATTAAAGAGGCAGCTCACTAATTCTTCCAGAAAGCTGAGACTACATCAATTATGCTTTGTCTGGCTAAATAATTAGGGGAGAATCTTGTTAAACAAAAGATGATCTTTTAATTTGATAAACTAAAGACTTATTGCTAAACATAATTATCCATCATTTTAATATCATTGTAAATTAAATTTGTAGGAAAGAGTGTATGAAAAACAAATATATATATATTTTTAATAAATATGTTTTTTTATACGTGAACTACAAATGAAAAACGCTAATCTTTGATTCTTTTAAATGTGATGTAAAGTTATTCAACGCGTTCAAAACATTTTTGTTATTACAGAAATCGAACAATACTATTTCCAAATAGATTTCCAGCTTATCAAAGAATCGACCTTAAGCCTCATTAACGTTATCTTCAATCAGAGAATAAAATCTTTAAAAAGCTATTATCAAAACTCCACAAATACGGCCATCTAACGTTCGTCCTTGAATAAAACAATTTTAAAGTTAAAGTTTACAGTAAAATTGAACACTAAGATCATTGATGTCCGTAATTTTTCACCATATTCCATCCGCTTAGTGCCACTAGATGAAAATAAGTTGTCAGTATATGGATTAACTTACTGAGACTTAGTTTCAGCATTCTCATTGCAGACGGACAATGAGTTACTTACAAGACATTCTTCCCATCTTGTCATATTACTGAGAGCAAGTGGTCACCATGGTGCTATCTAACGTATAGTGCCGATTTATCTCTAAAAAAATAAATAAAAACAATTCATGTTGATATATTATCTGTTTATAAAAAATATTAAATGGATACATGTGTAACATAAACCAAATTAAAAAAGAAAATAATAATGACACTATCTACACTAAACGGAACAACAAAAACAAGAGTTTATTTGAAAGGTGAAAATATTTCCGTCGATTATGACAAACATGTTTTCCATCCTGTGATTGCTTTGGCTTTTGGTATCCTTTATTCTTCAACAAACACCATGTTGTCCTGGAAAATGAAAAAAAGTTTTTATTTCCCGAATGTACAGAATTTGGGAAGTCTAATTTGTATAACTTGAATCTACACACATATTGACAGTACTTTAACGAAATAGATGAGCGGTTTACTGAAAAGAAAATTCGACTATTAAAATGAAAGGTTCTATATCAATATTACTAAATTATACTAAATTTCAATTGTGCTCCGTAAGACTATGGACATATTAAAAAAAATATATATATATTTCACTCAATGTCAGGAATCTGTGTAAATAAACTAATTTATAATAATAACTTGCCATAACTTATAATAATCTAGTCAATAAAATATAATACGAGTATATTATATTATATTATGAAATTCAACTAATATTTAATGATCAGTACAAAAATTTTATATAGAACTCAGAAATAAATATATTAGTTCATACGAGCACAGTATTTACACAATACTGCACCCTAAGCACAAGAATGAAGTTATAAATCTCTGTAACTTGTTATATAAAGCTTTAAGTATTAGAATAGGTCTGACCCATTGATACATATATGTTTGCTTACCCACAAAATAATACTTTTGATTTATATAAGTTTTATTTTAAAAAGTTTCCATATTTTGATGTAGTGTTGACTCATGGCCATATATTTGATGTTAAGTTCATTACAATGTTTAGGATTATAATTACCTACTTTATTTTTCTGTATGTTTACTATTTTGATTTTCTTAACGCGTCAGCATAATTTTTAGACACTGGACCTAATGATACGGACTCCGCATTATGTATAGCGGGCAATTATGCATTAATCCGCCTCTCCCAATCGTTACCTGATCGTACTGGTCCAAAAATGGGACTTAGCACTTTTCTTTCAAAGACGAGCAGCTTACTTTCATCTGTTTTGGGTAAGCTCCAGGTTTCCACCCCGTATGTGAGGGTTGGACGAATCAACGTCTTGTACAGAGTCGCTTTTGTTTTCCTTGAGATTAGGCAAATACTTAGACACCGCCACAGGCCAAAGTTACATTTATTTAGAGCCAGGATCCTCCTAGATATTTCTTCTGACACATTGTTGTCGGCATTTACTAGGGAGGCCAGAAAAACAAATCGTTGGACCGTCTCGAATGAGTAGTCACCAATCAAGATTAGTGGATGCGGAGCAATTGAGCCAGCGATCGTAACAACTCACAAACACGACATAATTATGAAATTAAACTATATATAAACTCAATTTATTAAATGTAGACACCGGCAGACTGGCGACAAATCTCAAACTCGTTGGTTGATTGGCCGTCATCAGGCGATGGCGTTTATAGTAGTGTACGCGCTCCCTTCCTTTTACATACTTTTGATTTGCTTGACCGATAACGAGTAAAGATCGGCCGATAACGGTTTAGGTGTACGCGTGCCATGACGCTTTATATTGACACGATTTTATCGTTCTCACATTTCCTCTTCTTCTTTTGATGGAGTCGTTTTCCCTCCCTCCTCAATTGGCAGTACTCTTCAAGAAAGGTTCGTGTACTTCTTCTCTGGAGTATTCTTTTATACGCCGCATTTTTCCTTTCGGTAGCTGCCTTACATTCCTCGTCAGACCACTGGGTTCTGGGTTCTCTCACCCGCTCTCCGAAGATATCCCCAGCCACCTGCTTGATTACCTTTCAATATTCATTCCACCTAAGGTCTATGGCACTAGTTTCATCTATCTCTACTTCACGAAGCTTATCTTAATTGGCTTTGGCGAAATTACCCTTAGTCGATTCTAATCTTAGACCATGAACGTTATACATTTTTATCTTTAGAGCCCGTCTGGTCTTAACTTATGAAATACGGTCTCGAGCGCGCTATCACTAAAAATTGACTTATATTGGATCCTCTAAATGAGCGCACGTTGATTAGATCCGACTTCCACGGCCGAAGTCCACGTGTCCTCGTGGATATCTTTGTGCAGAAAGGTACCCCCCTATCACAAGTTTGCGTGAGACGGCTAAGTATATTAGTCTCTGACCATTATCATTGCAATGACTATGAAGACTGTGGCTTCCAATTGTAGGCCGATAGATTTCTTCTTGCCTCTTTCATATTTCCTGCGATGATTTTGACACCATATCTTGGCCATAGGTCACATGTTCTTTCGAGCAGGTCATAAAATTCTCCCTTGGTTTCTTCTTCGGCCACCTCGGTTGTAGCATGGGCTAATAATGCTATAATTTTTAAATTTACTTCTGATCCGAAGTACGGATATTCTAAGACTGACAGCTTTAAAATCGCTCACCAGTTGATAGAATCTTCCTGCAACCACAAAGCCCGTAAATGTGTGCTGATTTCTACTACAGCTATGATAGATGGTGTGGTGTATTATTTCAACAATCCCACTCCAATCCATCTAACTTCTTGGGTTGCAACTATGTCTATGTGGTACCTATCAATGTTCTCTATGAGCATATGTAGAGCTCCGGGTCTATTCAACGATAAAACGTTCCATGTTCCGAGGTCAAAGTCCTTTGCACTGTACCGAAGTCGTTGCCGTTGAGATCGTCCGAATAATTCTATTTGGGGTTCCGAGACAAGTTAAATATCGGGTGGGGGGGGGGGTGAATATCATCCCACTCCGCACCCTAGACCGATGGTGGGGCTGCCACCTCAGAGCATCTCCGGGGCGGTCTCCTTGAGGCGGTAACCCTAAGGTGTATACTGTTAGTTCTTTTGTCAGTGCCATGACAGTGTATGTAGTTTAAGCGTGTGAGTGTACTGTTCTGATGGTTGTGCATGGTGTACTGAGCTGTGGTAAACCATGGGGACGTTACTCCCCAAGTAACTGCATACAACAGTTACACTTTGCGGGAAATTTTTCCTTGATTACGGCTTTTAATAAATCATTAATTATTCTTAACCTACATACCAATACAGGGGATCAAGTTATATAAAGTCATTAAATGTCATAGTTTAAATAATTTTCACATACCACCTCTTACTACATACCGAAAATAGTCATATATTTTTGGAGTATTGATCTGCATTTGTTCATTAAATAAAAGAGAAATATGAAAATTAAATATTTTTTCATATTACTTAATCGTGGTTATAGCAGCTTACACTTGTCAAAAGTTTACATAAGGTCATTCCTAAAATTAAATAAAAACGCCTACAAACCGTTCGGCAATGACCCGCAAAGCACAGCAGTTATTACAAGACTGTAGAACGCAACTATGAAGGAAAATAAAAAGAGGGGCTCTTTGAAACTTTAAATAATGCTATTATACATTTTTAAAATGATCTAGATGAAAAATAAAATATCTAAAGACAAAAGAAGGGTGAATTATAAGTGTTCCCTATGGTTTTATCTGCTTGCGCTCGGTTGCTCAGAAAAAACTTTATCTTTTTATCTGAAGGGTTTAACTAAAAATGATTTTTTTAAATTTTATTACTCAGATATTTTTGGTGTGATTCTCGAGGAGGAAATAAGTTTGAAAAAAAGAGTTCTGCACAACTACAGCCCAATAATCTAGGGTTCAGTATATAGTAGAAACATTACGGTTTTTAGTGACAACGGATATGCACGGAAATGATTTGTCCAAGATCAGGCTCTGTGACTAGTTTTTCCATAATTGAAGGTACCCACTTTATAGAGGCTAGGTGTTCCCGATGACCGTCTGCAGATCTTACATGGCCCAGCCACAGTTATTAACAAATTAAATAATTTATGAGCCGGACTTGAACACGGAACATTCGGCACAGCAACTCAGTGCTCTGCCCACTGAGGCCGTTACTCTCAAAGGATGAACAACACCTTATGAGATTCGAAAATAAGGTATAGTAAAATAAAGGACTACAGTAAATGAGGTATAATATATTGCATAGAAGTTTCGGTCCGAAAAAGAACTAGACCATTAGAGAATACAGAACGCAGAATTGCGGAGCATGCACCTAGTTAAATAATATAATTAAACGTATTACTTAGCGTATAATTAAGGATACACCGAGACGTAGGTGGGAGAATTCCATTAAGAGTGATGTAGTGGGTTTGTTTTTAAATTTGCGAATTTGAGATTTGAGATTACTCCATTGACGGGAGTACATAAGGATACATTGGTGGTATCGGCGTCGAGACTTCGGGTTCGCTAATCCTTATTATTGTTATTAATATGTTAATGTTGTTCACATTAGGGTAAGTGACAACAAGGGATCAAATTTCGGTGAATTGGCACAAAAGCTTTGAGGGCAAAGGAATATAAATATGTAATATACACAAATGTAAGATTATAACGAACTCGTTTTTACTTCGGTCATTTTAAAAATAATGAAATATAATAATTACATCATATAGTATTATAAAATATGTTCATCATTTAATTTGGTTTTATGCCAATCTGGACAATTCCATTGCCCTCATGTATCCTCTGACTCAATCCAACTGATTATTATGTTATTGAGTGATGTGAGTGAAATCCTAATTGTATTGTATTAAGCCTGTCCATACAAAACAGTGAAGTATGGACACATAATCGTGTATAAACATAAATTGCGTTCCCCTTCATACTGACAAGTTATAGTTCCCCACGTCTTATATAAATACTTTACGTTTACTTGTTCCATTTTAAATATTTACTTCACTGTAAATCTAGTAAAATGGTCGAAGTTATAGTTACAGGGGAAATTCTTGCCAACACATATCAAACAATTTCTTATAAACCTAAAAGGAAATTAATAATAAAAAAATGAATGCCCCATCACTACATGATATGGTCACATCCTAGGTATTATCGAATAAATAGTTTTGTTCTTTTAAGATTATAGAAATCGGCCTGAATCTCTAACCATTAGAATTCCATTACGATTTCTAATTTTAGAAAACTAATGAATTTTTAATGAAGTTCCTGGTCACCTTATTTTCTTTATAAAGACAACATTAAGAGCTGAACGAAACCATTCAGCATTATGAAGGTGATTCCACTGTTGTTGGTCGTGTTTTTTTCCTGTTTGTCTGCTTGCACATCCAGTTTTAACTTATATGGTAAGGCGAGTTCAGTTATGTATTTATAAATTTAATATATCAATTGTTTATTAACTTAGTTTACTGTTTAGAGTTTACGTAATAAGTCGCAAAAATGAAAGCAACCTACCTTTACAACAATATGGTCATAAACAAATTTATAAATGCAGTGTTGGCAACATTTTATTAGCTGAAATATATTGGCAGATTTAATAAATGGCAAAAGGCTGGAATTTTGTATAGACAATGATCTCCTTATTGGTAATTAATTTTACCCCCACAAAAAGATATATAAAACCACATTTAATGGCAATACAATGGTAGACTATTTTCTGTACAGTCGGGAGATCCGACGGTACTGCACAGATGTAAAAGTCATTCGTGGGGCTGAAATAGGAAGTGATCATATGCTACTGGTAGCAGACACAGACATCCTAAAAGATAAAAAACGAAAACCGAAGGTGTACAATTAGATTGACATTGGACAACCCCAAGACCCAGTAACCCAATTGCGACATGAGGCCAAACTACAGCAGAAGCTCCAGGATATGGACTTCCGTAAAAGCATTGCTTTACCTAGATATAAGGCACCACTTCGTAGGTGCTGCGAAAATAATGTGTGGAATGAAGCGGGTTTCCACCCTAGAAAAACGCAGCTCATGATAAGCTGGAAAATATCATCAAACAGAAGAACACATTATGGAAAGACTACTGCATAAATGATTCAACTCAGATCTTGCAAGCATATGTTGCCAAAAGGAATGAATGTAAAAGAGCAGTTCGAGGTGCGAAGCAGAAGTCTTGGGAAAATTTTGGAAAATCTCTCGATAAGGGCCACAAAGAAAACATTAGGTCATTTTGGAAGAAAATAAAGGCTCTGCGAGGTCGGAAATGTAAGAAAACACGCACTATTAGGAATTCAGAATATAAAAAGGTTTCTGAAGAAAAGGAGATTCTGGAAACCTGGAGGCAGTTTTACAAACACCAGTTTTCATGCTCTTCTAATTCCAATACTGGCAATTTGCTTGAAAATACACCATGGAACAGTAGCGTAATTGAAGACAGAATTGAGGAGGACGAAGTGGAAAGAGCTATCCTCAGGATGAAGACAGGAAAGGCCTCGGAGAGGGACAACCTTTCTCCAGAATTGATAATGTATGGCGATATGGAACTTATAATGATACTACAAAACCTTTTTCAAAAGACATGGGATGAGAAGAAGATTCCAAAAGATTGGGAATTTAACATTATAGTACCAATTTACAAGAAAGGCTGCCAAGTGAAAGTGAATGTTCCAACTATAGGCCTATCTGCTTATCCCCTGTTGTGTACAAAATATACACTTATATTCTTAAATATCGTCTGAGACCTATAGTGGAAAATCGCATTGGTGAAGAACAAGGAGCATTTATACCTGGGAGGCCAACTCAAGATCATATCTTCTCATTGGGAAACATTCTTGAGAAAAGCTGGGAACGGGATCGTAATATACTGTTTCCTTTCTTGTTCTTTTTTTTATTTTTTATTATTTTATTGAATTGTACAACTGTAATATATACATCTAGTACAAGGGCTATATGAATAAATAAATACATGAAAGGACATGTAGAGGCACTACCCATTAGTAGCACTCTAATTGCATTTCTATTATAGAAGGTCCCGAGGCCATTTTCTCTTCAGACGCCTAGGAGGATTGTCCGGGATGGAATTGGATACAAGGATGGAAACTAGTGGGTTTGGATGAGCCTGGAGTTTATTATAGAATGATAGTTATCTGGAATGGGCTAAATCGGGAACATATGGAACGTTTAAGGTCATTATGGATGGTTTTATTTGTGACAAAATAAGGAGCGTTTAGGATTTTTGGAAGGATTTTGGATTGCAAGGATTGAATACTAGAGGAATTTGATGGTTTGGTGGAGCCCCATAACTTTCTTGTTCTAAAAGTTTCTTTTGGCTCGGTACCAAGAGAAGAAATATAGGAACCCTTAAGAAGGAAAAATGTACCAAAGAATCGGGCAGAGGCCATTCAATCGACTTACTCCGAACCAAATGGGATTACTAGCCTGAATGGAGTGGAGTCTAAAGTATTTAAAATAGAAAAGGGAGTAAAACAAGGAGGCTGGCTGAGCCCACTACCACTATACTATACATGGATGATATTGCCTCAATATGTATCCGGAGAACACATGGAACGCATTTAGGACAATGGAACCTTAGACCTGTTCCAGGTCGTATGACTCAAGACGAAATTCATATTTCCTGCAGCAGTGAAAAGATAGAAGTTGTGTCGGATTACACTTACCTGGAATCTGTGATGCAAAGTCCAGCGCAAGTGGGCAGTGAAATTTCGCACAGGATCGGAAAGGCAAATGTTGTCTTCTACAAAATTTGGAAGACAATGGTAGGAAAGAGAGAGGTGGGACTAGAGGTAAAATTGCTAATCTTCAAGACAGATCTATCAGATTGCAACATTTTTTATTGATATGCAATCAACCCATTCAAAATACAATGATAATTTTTGTCAAATGTAATATCTTTAAAAGGCAGCACAAGTATAGGTTGGTTGAATGCGAACCCTGCTCAACAAAATATCATCATCATCATCATTCGTGGCGCTACAACTCCTGTAGAGTCAAGGCCTCCTGAAGCTTGGTTCGCCAGTCTTCTCTATTGGTTGCCACTGCTCTCCAATTGCGAATTCCCAAGATGGACCTGGCATCCGCCGCCACTCCATTGATCCATCGGAGCCGAGGTCTTCCCACTCTTCTTGTCCCATAAATCCTTTCGTCTAGGACCATTTTAGGAATCTCATCCTGGGTCATTCTAATTATATGACCTGCCCATCGAAGCCGGCCTACTTTTATTACCCTTAAAATATCTGGGCTCTTGTAGAGTCTTGCTAGCTCAGCGTTCGTCCTTATCCTCCATATCCCATTGGTGCAAACTGGGCCATAAATTCTCCTCAAAATTTTCCTCTCGAACCTTAGGAGAAGGGCTTCCTGAGAACTGGGTAATGTCCAGCATTCGGAGGCAAAAGCGATAACTGGTCTTACTAGGGTCTTATACAAATGCACCTTCGTGTTTTGGGAAATAGCCCTGCTTCTAAAATGCTTCAGTAACCCGAAATAGCATTTATTTCAGGACATAATTCTCCGATGGATTTCTGCTTTTATGTCATTATCCGCGTTCACCTGCGATCCAAGGTACACAAATTCCTTCACCCTTTCAAATTTAAACCCTCCAGCGATAAAATGCGATGGTTCATGCACATTCACTTGTGGGCCTGCATGCATATATTTGGTTTTTGATTCATTGACCTCTAAACCTAATCTAGCTGATGCTATCTGGAGACTGTTAAAAGCATTTTCTAAATCTGTAGGGGTTCTTGCCACAATATCTATGTCATCGGCGAAGGCCAAAATCATAGAAGATCTATTGAATATAGTTCCCCCAATTTGTATTCCAGATTTCCGCACTGCACTTTCAAGAGCCAAATTGAAGAGAAGGCATGCAAGGCAATCACCCTGTCTCAGCCCTTTGTGAGTTTCGAAGCTTTCAGTCAGGTCACCTTGAACACGCACTGTGCATTGTACCTTTTTCATCGTAGCCCTAATCAGTCGTATCAGCTTCGGTGGTATTCCCATTTCCAGCAGCTCCTTGTACAGCTCGTTCCTCTTTATACTATCATAGGCCATTCGGAAGTCAATGATCAGGTGGTGTGTGTAGATATTATACTCCCTGCACCTCTCCAGAATGCTTCTAATGCAGAATATCTGATCCATGGTAGACTTTCCTCTCATGAAGCCAGTCTGGTACTTTCCTGTATTCTGCTCGGCAAAAGGAAGCAATTTTTTATAAAGTATTCGAGAGAACACCTTATATGCACATGGTAAGAGGGATATACCACGATAATTATGGCAATCAAGCACATCCCCCTTCTTGTAAATCGGGCATATAACTGCTTTGCGCCACTCACAAGGGATTTCCTCCATCCTCCAGATATCCATTATTATATTATAGAGGACTTTGACTAATTCTTCTCCTCCATACTTAAAAAGTTCAGGGGAGAGTCCATCTGGTCCTGATGCTTTATTATTTTTGAGCTCTTCCACAGCTTTATAAACATCATCCACATCAGGAGGCTCCAATTCCCCTGGGGGCATCTCTATTTCCTCTCTTTCTATTCCACCCACGTCATTAAGTAAAGCCGCCACTGTTCCAGAACCTGTTTCCTATTTGTGGTGAGATTACCCTCGTTGTCTCTGCAGACATTTATTCTAGGTTTGAATGTCTGTCGGCTGTTGTTCATTTCTTGGAAAAACTTTCTCATTTCATTATTAGTCCGAAGTTCTTCCATCTGCTGGAGGCGTTCCCGGTGCCAAGCCCTCTTTTTCCTCTGGTGGGTCTGTTTCTCTTCCCTTCTTCTGGATCTGTATTCCTCCACTGATCTTCTTGTATGCCTTCACTGTAACATTGTTTTATAGGCAAGGTTCTTCCGGCTGGTCACTTCTTGGCATTCTTCGTCAAACCAGGGTACTTTCTTAGTTGGTCTTTGGAATCCAAGCACACCAACTGCCAATTCTTCCATGGCTTCTTTACATTTTTGCCATTCTTGATCCATGCTATCAGCCTGACACAAATTTTTAATTTTGACATTCATGCAGTCAGTAAAGAGTTGCCTAACCTCGAGATCTTTCAGTTTTTCCGTGTTAATCTTCGCCGATTGTACTCTATTTTGATTTCTGATGTTGGAAATTCTAGCCCTAAACCTGGCGATCATGAGGTAGTGGTCAGAATCGATGTTGGCTCCTCTGAAAACTCTTACATCCATCAAACTACTGATATGACGGCTGCTTATTAACACATGGTCGATTTGATTACGTGTGAATCCGTCATTGGAGTGCCAAGTCGCTAGATGAATGTTTTTGTGAGGGAACATAGTACTGCCGACCACAATTCCGTTCGAAGCAGCAAAATTTATCATCCTCATCCCATTATCATTTGTATGGCCATGAATGCTATTTAGACCAATTGTTGGCAAGTATTCTGTCTCCTTTCCTACCTGCGCATTATAATCCCCCAGGATAATCTTAACATCAGCTCTCGGGCAGGAATCAAGACGTTGCTCCAGACTACTATAAAAGGCATCTTTTTCATCATCTCCTGATGGTTCAGTCGGGGCATGGACACTAATCATACTATAATTATGGAATTTTCCTTTTATTCGGAGATAACAGATTCTTGGACTAATTGGTTCAAAGCCAATATAGCCAATATAGCCAACAAAATATAGAAAATAAAATTAAGATAGAAGATGGAAGAAGCTCCTTTTAAAGAAGCGTGCTAGAAAAGTGACGTCCGAAAAAAAGTTCATTTTAGTTAGTGCAGTGGACTAAAACAATATAAGAACAGAAGAGAATTACCTCTTAGGATCTTAGAGAAGAGAATTCAGAGAAAAAAGAGTATACAAAATTAATTTTAATAATCTGGTGTACGCCAGCTTTCCTAAAATAATATAAATCTAGATGATTAATATTATCTATATAATCACAAATTTAAATTTAGATGATTTTAGTTTTTTTTTTAATAGTTCGTATTAGCATATGTACTTCCGAATAAAAATGTGTTGTTGCTTTTTTTATCCAACTTCCCTTCTAATGCTGGGTCCATTAGCGACGAATGTTCTTCTTAAATTAACTCCGTCACTTTTAAATACACCAGCGTATTCAGTATATTATTAAACTCTTTGAACGGGAGACATGTTTCAACATTCAATTTCTTGCTTTCTATATAATACTTTTTATGTGTTATCACAACTCTGGCATGTTGGCTGTTGCAGCCTTAAGTAGATAGAGTCTTCTTTGTATACCCGATTCTTACCCTGCTTGTTGATGTTGTTCTTGTTAAACCTGTTTATTAGGGAGGTGATTTGTCCGAGATCACGCTCAACCTCCAGATTTTCCCATTATTTTGGGTGCCCACTTTATAGAGGCTGGGTGCGCCCTAAGAGAGTCCTACATCCCATATCATCCAACTCCGGCTGCTAACAGATTAAATAAAAGTCTTGCCATATAATATCTATCAGCTAAAATAAATTTCTCAAAAACAAATTTGTTTTGAGCTTGATGATTCACTTCTTATCGAATGTTATTTATTCAATCGTTAGGATGGTTACTACTACGAAGCCGCAATAACTATCAAGCACCATCCTGATGCTATACGAAGAGGGATGCCAGAGAAGCATGGTTTAGTCGTGCTGAATGTTGCATTCAACAAAACGGAGGCCCCCTTGAACAGTTACTCTAAATGTTGTAATAATAATACATAAATAGTAATAATAAATAATAAATCTTTAACCTTTGATATCTGTTTAATAAATAAGGTAGAGGTATATGTTAATATGAACAGTTTTGTTTATTTTGCTTCAGAGAACACATACCTAAAATAGCTGAGTGCAATTCTGAAACACCCTGTATATATACATATAGTTATATCGCAAATCGAATCGTTGGTCACAAATTGTAATTCGTATTTGGAGAGATCATCAGGATTAATTTTCATTTCGTATTATCTTGTGTATCAACTGCAGCATAACTTTTATAAACGACTCAAGAATTTATCTCGTACCTACTTGTCTGAACTAATCGCTTTGTTTATAATATATTTTCCATAATATTTTATTCTTCAGGGATAAACAGTTGCTATTGTTTATTAATATACAGTGATCCATTACTTTAAAAATTACAAAGCCGTTGGAGTGGGAACGAGTTAACCATCAATACCCTGCTCAGTTCTAAGAGCCTAAAGAGGTTCAGAATCCACCCTCTACTCCCTGAGTTGAATTTGATTCATCTTTTAATAAAGAGAAGGATGAGACAGCGGTTCTGAGCCCAGCGGATTATCCCTTCCTTTATCGCGGCAGACCTCAGCGCAAATGGCGGTAAAAGAATTTTTAAAAGATATAAAGAATCAGAATTAAAATTTATTTATCACAAGTTAGGGAATCATGAATTTTAAATCGTTTGGAGGGAGGCAGTACTTAAAGTGATTAGGCAGATTGTGAACAAAATTCTTTAAATGTTTTTTGATTAATGTGTTCTCTCTCTCTTAGTCTCTCACTCACTCTCTCTCTCCCTCTCTCAAGATTCATATTTATATATTTTTGTAAGGAAGAAAATAGTTGGGGGTGCAGTCAAATAAAACACTAAATAAGTGGTTACTTATTTAATTATGTGCAGGCACACATTTTATTTTCTTCCTTACATCTATCATTCAGTCAACCATCCCTCGCTTCTCATGAATTATATATTTTTGGTTCAAAAGTTGTAACTGTTGTTTTTTGGCGTTTAAAGGAGTAAAACCTTCTTCTTTTTTTTAAGCAGTTATGTTAGTATTCTTTGTATTTTTATTACATTATTATTTTTTTGGTTTTTTTTTTACTTAGCTTAAAATTTTGTATACATATGTAACAATTTTTTTTCTCTATACATAATTGTTGCTATCTTATTTCCATTTTATATTTGTTTGTTTTACTCTTACTTGTTTGTTTTTTTAATATTGTCATTGGAGGTAATTCGCCATTTCTTTAATTCATTCCCATTTGTTAGTTTCATTTTATTAATTAATTTAATTTAATTACATTATACTCTAAGACATAATAGTTTATATATTAATACTTATCCCAGAATAAACAAAGACTTTATTATTAACTTCTACTAATCTGCCAGTTGTAGGCAATAAGTAATAGCGCTAAGTAGCTATACAAACATACAATACAAATATTCAATACCTATGGTTCACTTTATAAAATAATATATATATATATATATATATATATATATATATATATATATATATATATATATATATATATATATTTTGTCAGCAATACACATGTGCGAAATCACTCAAAATCACACAGACACACACATAAAAATATGTTGAAAAGTTGTTCATAGTAGTATTTAAAATACTGAACCACTTTCTATTTTCTATTTAAAACATTAATTCCATTTACAAAATAGACTCAAATCAAAGCTAAGAAGAAATGACATTAATAAAAATATAAAAATTGAATACTTCGTCGTAATAACCGTATTGTAACTGAATAGAGTCCGCTTGTATCAATTTTTTTTGTTTTATTTAAAAGGCTGTTTATAAAATCTAGTAATGTACTTAGAAATTAATTTTCCAAGTTTAACCGAACTTTGTCGCTTATTTGTAATGAGACGAATTTATCGAATTTAAGACATTATTCAATATATTTTTATATGAAAATGATTAGTACCGCTATTTACATCAGACACTACTCAACGTGATTAACAAATTAATCACGTAAACATTACGAAATTAACCTTCAGCATGCACCCTTGGGTGACATCCCCTTGTCAGATAAGGGAGTATGTAAAGCCACTCTCAGGGGACTGCCGCTGATAGAAGTTTCGGGTCAGCTGTATGTAAGTTGTACGTCCATTAAGATACAAATGGACGGATATTTCAGTCAAACAGTAGGGTCAAGATGACGTTAATTAAAATAGCCAGTTACTGTCCATCAGTGTAAATAGTTCATATCAGATCTAGAAACTAGTTGAATAGCTTTAATAGCTAAAAATTATATTAAGACGCAAATTATGTCGATTGTGAATGTTGGAAAGTGAACTTGACAACCAAATTCATGGGAAAATTTTGGTAAGGAATTGGATTTTGATTACCAAGAAACACCAGACGGAAAGCCAACAATTTCTACTACCAAATCTGAAACTCCAAATTGAGTAAGTGAGAAGTTAGAGGGGACATTAAATTAAGGGTATGAAAAGCGGTATTTGAGAACTACTAAGTTTGTTCTACGGCCGTGAAAGCAGTGTAAATCCAGGCAGACTTAAAAATAGAATAATCACAGCTGAAATGAGATATCTCTGAACAGTGGCTGAAAAATAAGACGAGACTGCATACGAAATGAATGAATAATAGAAGAGTTCGGCGTCCAGTCTAAGGACAAATACTTGAGAAAAGACAGCTTAAGTGTCTCTTGTATGGAAGAATGTAGATAACACAGAAACTTCTATGAAGCCCGACCAACAGGTAAAAGACCATAAGGAAGCCATTGAATATGTTACTGGACCTCAAAACCAGGCCTGGTTGCGATGGCTGGATGAATCTCCACCTTGAAAGGCATAGGAAGAAGGGATAAGAAAAATAATAGTGTAAAACTAATTCTACATCTATTGTTAACTGATCAATTCCTAGCTGTAGTAGCAGGAACGCCGAAACATATAACAGGTTGTGCTGATATCCATGAAATGAAGAAATTTATACATGGCCTACTTGTTTCCCGATGAAGTGCTGCTGCCTTCCAATTTCGGGAGACAAAAAAACATCCTGACATCAGCTGCTACGGTATCTTCCCATCTATGTTTTGGATGACCAACTCTTCTAGTTCCATACATTTGCTCAATTATCCTACTATGAAAGAATGTAATTAACTTGTGAACGAATATATCTCTTGAGTTTTACTTCAGCTATATTTATGTATTAACTTACTGTTTATCCGTTAAGTGCACTAATTAACACTTTTTTTACTTTAATATTTACTTAGTATCAAGTGTCATGGCCGCTTACACAGTTCTCTGTCAATAACGCTCCGCATTTGTTACTATTTATACAATGAACAACTCAACAGCTACAACTGAAAATGTGTAGGAAATAGTTTATTAACAATATGAACCTATTTTAATCAAGGATTGTGAGGTGAGTGCTATTATAAAAAGACAATTATTAACTGGTGGACGTTCGCTGAGGCAGCAACGTGGCACTAATCCTTACAGGACTTAGCATAGTCGCAACGCCAAGTTCAAGGTCAAGGCTTGGTGCGTGGATCCCTTCCGATCCTCCGATCGAATCCCACGAGAGACATTAATTTTTTTTTTTTTTTTTTTTTTAAATAATTTTTTTTTTTTTTTTTTTTTTTTTTTAATAATTAGTTTCATTATGTTTAATACAATGCATGGATATAATTTAGAGATAAGAATTTATTTTTAATTATTTATATATCTTATATATAATTTTGTTTTCCTTTTATTATTATTTATAATAGACAATGAAAGACAATACGTGTAGTGAAGTGTCGGAGGAAGAAACTCCTTTCTCGGAAATAAGTGAGACGGACTCACAATATTTAAAAAGACGAACTCTACAGAAGAGAGAGAGAAAGTCTGCACCGGGCTCGGCCGGGAACTCTCCTAATAAAAAAAAAAATAAGACAACAGCTTTAAAAAAGACACCCACACAAAACAATGAAGTATCAGGGCGTCCTAAAACTCGCAGTAAAACTACTGCAGCCAAAAATTCAAATAACAGCCTAGACAATAGACCACCATCAGCCTCAACTAGCGGCAATTATACTTCAAATAATCTACCTCCTAAACAGGAAACCACAAATCAGGGATTCGTTGATCCGAAGCCACCACCAATCTTTATTTCAAAAATAAATAATTTCTATGCCTTAGGCCAAGAAATTGCGGAATTGATTGGCCCGACAAACTTTAGTTGCTATTCCAGAGTGAAGGACATCAAAATAAACACTATAAACAAAGATGCATACAAAAAACTAATAGATCACCTGACTGTAAAAAAATACGATTTTCACTGTTATCAGTTGAGACAGGAAAAATCATACAGAGTGGTGTTGAGAGGGCTGCACTCATCCACCCCAACGTCAGCAATTAAGAATGACCTAGAAGAAATAGGCCACAATGTAAGAAATGTCTCATGCGTATTGCATCCCACAGAGAAATATCCACTACCATTATTCTTCGTGGATTTGGAACCAGCACGCAATAATGAGGATATTTTTCAAGTCTCAAGACTGGTTTATTCTACCGTTCAATTCGAACAGCCCAAACAAAAAACAACCATAGTACAATGCGCTAAATGCCAAAACTTGGGTCATACTAAGAGGTATTGCCATCACGAAGACAGGTGCGTCAAGTGTGCAGGCTCACACCCAACTGACACTTGCCAAAAATCTAATGCCGAACCTGCAAAATGTGCACTCTGTGGCGGAGATCATCCCGCAAACTATAGAGGCTGTACGGTCTATAAAAATTTCCATCGCCAGAGAACTTTTAAAATAAAAGATAAAATAGAGAAGACTACGACTCAGGCACCTGAAGTCGCCAACGTCACAATCTTCCCTGAATTGCCAAAAACGTTACAACTGCAACAATTTACTAATACAACGTCCACAGAGGACAGCACTTCAACTAATCTGCAACAGCCTCGGAGTCGGGCGCCTCAAACCTCCCAACTCAAGCCTCAGACTTCCCTTAATAGGACTCAGACCTCCCAACCCAAGCCTCGGGAATCCCAACCTCAATTCCAGACATCCCATTCTACAGCTGAACCTCCATGTCAGCAAATTCCTCCCTATCATCTACCCTTACGGGTCAAATTGCCGCCGCAACAAAAAAAACCGGTCCCATCCTCTCAGAACCCTCAAAAAAATTCCCTAAATCATAATATAACAAAAACAAATCCAGCTCCACAGACTCAACTCACAGGCAACCATCCTTTCCAAATAAATTATCCAACCCAACCTCCAGATGTATATCCAGTCCACCATCCAACAGACATTAACGTTATCTTATCTTCCTTCCTGCGAGACCTTCAGGAAACCATCAAACCACTGATCGTCCTACTCACAAGATTTCTGTCCGAAGTTCCACTTAACCTGCCACGATGAGCATAAAGCCCTTAACTATCCTTTTGTGGAATGCAAACGGACTACTCAATCACCGTGACGAACTAGACATTTTTCTCCATGACAAACAAATAGATATAGCTTTGCTGACTGAAACTCACCTCACTCAACGTACGAAATTCTATATACGGGACTATATTACTTATAGGTCAGACCACCCAGACAACACTTCACATGCTGGATCCAGCATTCTCATCCATAAAACTCTTTCTCATTCCCTTGTCCCTTCTACTCCAACTGATGCTATTCAATCAACATCAGTATCCATAACTTCACGACCTTTCCATATCACACTTTCAGCTGTATACTGTCCTCCCGGTAGTTCCATCTCTCATAACCTTTTAGATTCCCTATTCCAATCTTTTGGACCGCGTTTCATTGCTGGAGGAGACTACAATGCTAAACACCAACGATGGGGTTGTCGAACATCCAACTCCCGTGGAAATATTCTATCCTCTCTCACATCCTCAAAGAGTTACTCAATCCTTGCCCCAAAAAATCCCACCTACTGGCCTACATCCCTCAAAAAACGTCCCGACATCCTTGACATATTTGTTACATCCCAGATTTCCCCCGCACAAGCCAATATTGAATCCTTGGACGACCTTTCATCAGATCATAGTCCAGTCCTCCTTTTCTTGCACTCAAGTTTTGCTCCCAAGCCTTCCCCTCCCTCATTGATTACAGGACGTGTCAACTGGGACGATTTTTGTTACGACTTGGAGGACAAACTGGACTTAAAAATTTCACTTAAGACAAAACAAGACATTGATACAGCCATAGAAAAACTTACAACTTCAATCAGAAGCAGTTTACATGATAACATCACAAATCATACAATTAATAACTATCAACAGACTGATTTGCCACAGCATATTCGAATCTTATTAAGAGAAAAACGCAGAGCAAGATCGAAGTGGCATAGAACTCGATATCCAGCAGATAAAACTATCTATACAAAATTAACTAACAAACTAAAAGCAGAAATCAAGAAGTTCAAAATTCAAAATTTAATTACCTGGACTGAAAATCTTACAACCACCGACAAATCATTATGGATGACCACCAAAAAACTCCTAAAGTTCAAGGAATTTAATCATCCACTCCTCACTGGATCAAATAACTGGACAAGATCTGACGGAGAAAAATCACAGTTATTTGGTCAATACCTTTCCAAAATTTTTCATCCACATCCTGAAATAATTAACCCAAATCACATTGAATGTATAAAAGAAGCGTTAGATGCTCCCCTCCAAATGTCCCTTCCACCCAAAGCATTCCATCCTACAGAAATATCCAACATTATTCACAGATTACCTTCCCGCAAAGCTCCTGGGCACGACCTCATCACAATCCATATCTTAAAACACCTTCCTAGAAAAGCCATTCTATTCCTTACCTATATATATAATGCTGTACTCCGCTCCACATATTTTCCTGACCCCTGGAAATTATCCATTGTAAAAATGATACCCAAACCTAAAAAAAAACCAGAATACCCTTCCTCATACCGTCCTATCTCTCTTCTACCGTGCATGGGTAAAATCCTAGAAAAACTTATCCTCAAACGATTGTACCCCATCCTTGATGCAAATCATGTAATACCAGATCACCAGTTTGGATTCCGAGCATCCCACTCCACTATTCAGCAATGTCATCGTGTGGTGGATGTGGTCTCCTCTGCATTAGAACGTGGATCATATTGCTCGGGCGTCTTTCTTGACGTGGAACAGGCTTTCGACCGAGTCTGGCATCCGGGCTTGCTCTACAAACTCCGTAAATTCCTACCTCATACCTACTTTCTCATCCTTCAATCCTATCTCACAAATAGAACTTTCCAGGTAAACCATAATAATGTCCTTTCATCCCTCTTCTCCCAATCTGCTGGTGTTCCTCAAGGTAGTATCCTTGGCCCAATCCTTTATACAGTTTATACAGCTGACATCCCAACTCATCCTAATACTATCCTTACCACGTATGCTGATGATACATGTGTATTATCAGTCAACACCAATCCAGTTATTGTATCCCAAAGGCTCCAATCCCATATCACTGATCTTGAAGAATGGTGTCAAAACTGGAGAATTAAAATAAATTCTCAAAAATCCCATCAAATCACTTTTACCTTACGTCGTAAACCAATGACTTCCTGCCCTTCAGTATCCTTTAATAATACCCCACTGGTGCAGGTAGAACAGATCCGATATTTAGGGTTGCACCTCGACAAACGATTAACCTGGAATCCTCATACTAGACTGAAAAGACAAGAAACTGCTCGACGTTTCAGGCTACTTCAACACTTACTAGACAAACGCTCTAACCTCCCGATTAACTACAAAAGACTCATCTACATGACCATCATAAGACCTATTTGGACTTACGGAGTAGAGCTTTGGGGCTCCACTAAGCCATCGAATTCCTGTCGTATCCAATCCCTACAGTCCAAAATCCTTCGTAAAATCCTCAACGCTCCTTATTTTGTTAAAAATACCGTCATCCATAACGACCTTAATGTCCCATTTGTTGCTGATTTGGCCCGAACCCGGTATCTTTCCTTTCATAACAAACTTCATTCCCACTCAAACCCTCTAGTTTCAAACCTAGCTTCCTCTTCGATTCCCGATAATCCCCCGAGGCGTCTGAAAAGAAGATGGCCACGTGACCTTCTTAGTTGAACTAGTGATTTGAGTACTACCAGTGGGTAGTTTCTCAACTTGCCATTACTCATGTCATTTTGTATCACATAGCCTATTTACTGGATGTATTTTTTTTTATTATACAGTTGTAAATATCAATAAATTAAATTAAAAAAAAAAAAAAAAAAAAAATATTTACTTTGTCAACTTCAAAATCAACTATTCATCATTTATTTATTCCAGCTATCAATCCGTTCAGCATAGCAAAAACAACTGCTGGTCATTCTGGCGCACAACCATTTGGACTGCGCACACTCATTCCCCAGGATATCCATCAGGGTCCAATTTTAATATTGGCTCCCGAATTTGAGGAGCAACCGGACACCAGGTTTCTTCACGCATTCTTGGTTCCCCATGGAATGAGGTAAGGAATGGATATAAATTTTACTATGTGACGTCTTATGATTTCAACAATAATTATTTTTCAGATCGTTAAGCAACAACAGCAAATTTGGAAGCCTGTATAATAGCTTTCTCCAATTCAAGCTTTCGGGACTTGTATTGTATCCTGGGAGCTTTGCCAATATAACTTTAGCCAAGTCTAGAATCATAGATATAACTACACCCGACTCTCTCCAGGCCACGGAACTCCTCCAGTTCATCGGAAATCCTGCCATACCTGTAGTTTACATTGCTCCTACAGAAATTTTCGATGGGGATTACTTTCTCCCGTTGAATCGATTTGCTGTCTTCAGCTTCACAGAAGTTAATATTGATTTGTCCGAAACATATGGCCCTTTCTATTACCCGATTGACCAAGGCAACGTTGGTCCTGAACCTGTTCAGTTCCTTTGTCAGGAGACTCAAGAGCAAATACCGAATAAGCCATCATTAGAAATTGTCAGTCCCAAAAATATATCAGAAACAGAAGATAAATTGTAAGAAAGTCAGGTTCTTAGCCCCAGCTTCATAGTTTAATAGTGCACCATGGTGATATTAATCGAATTGTACACAATCCCGAAATATATTTCCATGTATAAAATTGAAACAGCAATTTGTACAACCTAATGGAATCAATAAAATGCCAAACAGATGTTTTACAGACGCTTCTTAAATTTGTGCCTACTGTAATTAATAAAACCTCAAGTTCTTATTAAATTAATCACGTAAAACTAAATGATATTATATACATTACGAATAACGAATTAAACCTAAATTACGAATTACAATCCACTAAAAAAATTACAAAAACTACTAAAAAATAAATATGTTGATATCACACAAAAATAATTACTTTATAGTATTTTACATTTAACAGGAAAAAGTTACAAATTCCAGTCGAAATTTAAATTAAATACCATTAAAAAGCCAATGATCAAATCTGATACTATTTAAAATTCAAACAATAATATTAAAAAGACAGGAATTAGTGACGACTTTTAGTTAATTAATTTGGACTTAAACGCAATACAAACTAACATATACACATAAATATATCTTTCTTACCTATTTATTTTGTTGAAGTGGACTGTAGTGCATGAAATATATAATAATGAGGTCAATCTTTAAAAATATAAAGAACTTTTAATTTCAGTTAAATACACTAGCCTTTATTATGTATTACGATTTAACCACAATCAATAACCGAACAATTTTTATGTAGTTTATATTTGGACCATTAGATTCAATGAATACAGTCCATCAATACTTTTAAATATAAGATAATTCAGCTATTGTGGTTAACTATAATCTGAAATACTTTCGGTCATAATTACAGTCCATATATATTTATACAATTATTTTTACAGAATATTTCTTCGGTATAGAAAAATATATCATAAACATTTCATTTAACTTTATTAAAAATAAAATATCAAATATGACATACTACATATATTAGTATCTGTATTCTTTAATCATATCTTTCACAATATACCAATGATAATATGCAAAAATTGTATATTTTATATTTATATGATGATTACCACTATAATATACTACAATAATCAAACTATCGTGGTAGAAAGAAGTAATAACGCCTGCTATTACTAGAGCGATGACTCGCAAAACGCAACAAGTTTGCATAATGTAGACCTACAACTTGAAGGAGCAAATTAGTTTTAAGTGCACTATTAAGAAGATGGATATGCTGGAGAAATAACAATACAATTATTAGGCTGAGAGTTACTTTATAACCACTTAATCTCAGCAAGTTTACTCTGAATCTCATTAACTAACCAAAGGCCTATCTAGAAAGAACTAGGAATGTTTCTGGCCAACAGACGAATATAGGAATAACAGTAGAATACATTTTTTTATGGCTCTCTTTAAAATGTTATTGCTCATTTATTGTGGTTATATATGAATGCAAAACAAAATAAAATGAATATTTTATATTTATTAATGATTAATAAATTAACACAAGCATGAAATTGTTTTATACTTAATTCAATGTTTCCTCTTTCATTATGTTTTTTTAACCTCTTTGAGGAAATAAAGGAACTTTACGTAAGAATTTGTTAATGATTAATAAATTAGCACAAGCATGAAATTGTTTTATACTTAATTCAATATTTCCTCTTTCATTATACTTTGTCAACCTCTTTGAGGCAATAAAGGAACTTTACGTAAGATTTTGTTAATAACTCAGAAGATCTGTTGGATCTCCTTTCAGGAGTTAAATTGTCACGATAACAAGAAATATTAAAATAAAGTAATAATAATGCATATTTAAAAATTATAGGAAATTTAAAATGGGATTGCCTGTAGTATTGTGGTTAGCATAACGACCTTCAAGGCTCGAAATTCGCAGACCCGAAAGTGGCCACAGGATTTTTTAAATTGATTAAAATAATCTTGGTTATCCCGTCTTTCGGAAGGGATGTAAAATGACGGCATCGAACCTGCCTGGTGTCAGGTAAATGATAAAAATTCCTATCCTAATTATACCTGGTTAGGACAAATTTATACTGCCACTATAGTATCGTCTGATGAAATAAAATTTTATTTTATTTTAAATTGTAACGGTCGCTAGCCCAAAGAAAAGTGTATTTGATGTCTTTTGATTTAGGGTAGATCTCAGTATTTGAAATTTCCTTGGCTGCTGAACCCTAGGTCCTACACCTCCTGCATGCTCTTGGTGTTATTTCACGTACCCACGAACCTGTGTTCTGACTTGAAGCCTTCAACTATGCATCCTTGGCTGTACCTCTTCCAGTTTTTAAGGCTGGGGTAGATAAAAATAATGCTTTAAAGCTTTAGAAATAGAATGTCTCTCAAATACTTCGTTAAATAAAATTATGAATGGATAACATCCTAGATTAACAAACTGTAAGGTACTGATATAAGTCCTGAATAAAATATAAACTTCCTCATTTCATAGCTCTCTATTTGAGGCATAGATAGATAGACAAACTCAAAACTACTATTAATTAACTAATAAGTAATAAGAACGGACCGATAGTTATATAAATTTGTAAATATACGAAATAAATATATAATTTTATGTTATTTTGCTAGGTGTTTACAAATAGTAAGATATTTAAATTGAAAGTTCTGATTAATTTATTCACAACTAGCTACACCAGTTGCCTTTGAAAACACTTGAAAACACTGTAATTAATCTCCAGAATCCACATCTAGCTTTACTTACGTATAAACTTACACCATTTACACTTCTAACCGTAAAAAGTGTTCTATTAAAAAACTACATTAACGATTAGTACAAGAAAGCCTAGAAATTTATATAATCACCATCAAAATATCCAAACTTCTGAAAAGTGTAATTGACCGTTTAATGTATTAAGTATGGTTACAACACAGTTGAAAGCTTTAGGATTCGTTCTCCAACTGAAATTACGGTCCCTAATACTATAATTACATTAGAAACTTAGTTACCTGGATTAGTGCGCTTAGAGGATTTAATGCAATGGTTTGGAAGGGTGTGGCAGGGGAAAGGAGCCCACTGGAACAACCTCACAACTTCAACTTAAATTAGCCTCTTAATTTAATAGATCTGCGAACTAGAGTCTCGCCAGACTAGTCACGTGACCAAGGCGTAAGCTGTGACCTCTATCATACTGTGCGCCGGTATGTGGTATGAATCGTTTTTAACTGTGACATCGATAGAATTGCACCTGTTTCTGGGCAGGTAGAAGGAGAGAAGAATTTGTTTTCAATTAAGTTCGAAAATTAAATAGAACCCATTAGATCAACATTCCTTTAAGAATAAATATAGTTAACAATAAAATGAAGTAGATGCGAATGAAGAAAAGATGAAGTATAACTCGAAGTGCAGTCAGAATCTTGTTTGATCTTAAACATGCTTACTTAATAAATTCATATGTTCAACTAAAGCTATTCATGCATATCTTCTTATTTTTCTCCCAAGGCTCTAGAGCCCATTAAAGATCCTTAAAGCCTGAAATCCTAATTCCAGCGTGGTGAATGGAGTCAAGCTTGGCTAGGATTCGTGGGCGGGCTGAAGCGTAGATAAAGGACCCATAATCAAGCTTTGAACAAACTAGTGCCCGGTAGAATTTCAGCAAATGGAAGTCTTTTATGATGATCTCCTATAAATTCATAGTTCCGCGAAATACATTAACTTAAATAATCCTATTTGATCATAAGTAGTAAATTTTAATATTACTGAAAAGATCGCGATAAATATATGAGAGTAGATTTTATGGATTTAGTTTTTGTTGAATCGCATGGCAATAAAAAGTAAAGGTATTAAAAATAATTTCAATTTTCATCCACAAGGCTTTTTCCAGGACTTCTCAACTGTATTATGTTGAAATTATCAATATTTCAACAAAGTATTTTTACGTCTGATTCTAAATACATTCTACATTTTATTCAGGACCTACTATACACTTGAAGTATAAAATGTATGATGCAAAACTGAAGGTCGACGATAAAACTCGTTTTATATTTATTACATAACAGAATGGAAAAGTTGTCTATAATATGAGTCCAGAATCAGGACTATTGAAATCCGATTTATTTTATCAGCTTATCTTAATCCCTAATTGTATTTCCATTTTACAATATAGCCCATCCTACAGTCATTTATATTTTTTTAATATTCCTTAAAATGTTCTAAGATAATTTTGAAAGTGATCAAAACCTCCTGGCGTCAGATGACTGGTACGGTATGGTGAATGAGCTACTTATCACTGAGTATTGTATAAAAAAATGAATATATTTAACTGATAGCATTTTATTTTGGATTGGCTAGCTCTGTGTGAAATAAGAGCAAAACACTGCACCTGCTGAGATTTAGCGTTGAATGAAAAACATTAAGGAAACCATATACAACTTTTCTTTATCTCTTCTTGGCGACCCAGTTTTTCAGTCACTGTTTACTGCGAATTGCCCATAAATCCTAGACGGCCCGTAGACCATGGGCTACGGCTCTAAGTAAATCGTGGTCTACCAAGGCATTTATGTGAATTAATAGAAAGAGCACATTTTTAAGATTAAAAGTATTGTTTAAAAAGAAAAAATATTTAATATTAGTCAGCTGATTGTCAGGTATTGAGAGACTTTTTCCACACCAATTTTTTATTTTTACCACATTAAACTGAGGTAGCTAAAAATTTACTGTCTAAATGTGTAAACAATATATACAATATATATGTGTACGCAAATATTTGTATACAATATTAATCGTAATAAATAAAGTTTATAAACATTCGAATGCATTCACAGAAAAAATAAATAGAAAAAGTTTCTAAAAACCTTTTCTCTAAATTTATATTTAATTCATTATATTACATAATGCATATATAATACGCGTTATAATACGATCTGCATATCTTACATATAGTCTTGTTCTGGACTTTAACCAAAGACAAAGTCTTACAGATTAGTTTACAGAATACTTTTTTCGATAAATTACATACATAAGAAATCAAACAGTCTTAGATTTTACTTGAATTTTAAAAAATATATATTTCATAAAGATCCCTTGGTCTAGTAGGAATCAATGGTAATGATCTTGTTTGATCGGAAAGGAACCTTAATTTGATAGTTAAGGTATACAATACTAAAATTATATCAGAATCGCTTGCTGAGATATTGAGCTATAGGTCCTAGATTCATATACGTCTGAGGCAGATAAATTATTTAATCTGTAAACAACGATACATGGACACTATGAGATTCGCAGACCCTCCTGAGCTTGGCCAGCTTATAAAATGTGAGTACTACCAAAAGAGTGGAAACGTAGCTGTTGAGTGTGTCATCTCCTTGCACAACCATTGGCTTAGAAACATTACACTCAGTTTCTAACATGTGCAGAACCCCCAAGGGTTAAAGTTTTACAGAATTTTTTTCTAAAAATGTTTAAAGTCTTGTAAATGTAAGGTAACGAGTACATAATGTAAAATAAAAAGGAAGAAATGTAAAACATGGTTATGTATTCCAAATTTTAAAAAAAATGTAAATGACTAAAGTATTGTGGATTTATTCTAGAGCCCAATACTTTAAACAAACACAATTATCAACCTTACTGTCACTCATTTCCATAAAAGATACAACACAATGCGAATCTGTATGTAAGTTCAATAATTCTGTTATTAATTGGGGCGTTTGGTTTCAAAACCGGTTACAACCATCTTCATAATTGTTTTCAGGACAAATCAAAAAGATTCAATTTAAAAAAATAATAAATTTAACAAATTGTTTTTTTCATTTTTTTTCGTTATTAGCTGAAAATTCACACAGCTGTCTCAGATTAAGCCCTGAGGAAGCTTGCAGTATGGTCAGCGAAACGTTGGCAAAGAATTTGACTACACGGTCCAGAAGAAACACCTGCTGAATGGATTAATAACAGGGGAAACCTACAAAATTGTATTACGTGTCATGTAGAAATAAAACAAGGAAACTCATTATGTAATGCGGCCCAAAGCAATCAGGGGAGTGGCCGAATAGACTGACAACCAAGACCCAAATAAACATCTCACTCATTCCCTCCCGCCTTGCCAGGACGGCAATGGATGGATGTGGCTAATATATCAGGGGAAGACCCCCACATCCCACAGGGGTGTGGGGATAGAGGGGATGGATGTGAGCTCGCCGGGCAAGATGTAGCATAACTGCCAAGGAGTCATACTCAACGGGATTGGGGATATCGACCACGAGAACTGACGACATCCAATCGCGGCTCACTGTCGTCAGCTACGGCCCTTCAATCACTTCTCTCCTCAATTACAGAGATGGCTGCTCAAGTCCCTTTCTCGCAACTGTACTTCAAGATTTCGCCAAGGCGACTTTTAAAAGTTTCATCCCTGACAAGCCGTCGATTGTTAACAACAAATACTGACAACTAGTACACTTGGTTGGTCCTCATTTAGCGTTTATCTCTTTGAATAAATTATAAAAATTATCGGATAGAGTAAAAGCGAGTGACACTCCTTTCACTCTTGAAATGATTTTTGATGAAGTATATCTTTTATTGAGGGAGCGGAGAGCCTCAGTTATAGAGCGCTGAGTTTATATGCCGAAGGTCCTGTGTTCAAATCTCCCTGTTGGCAAGACTTTTCTTTAATCTGCTGCAACCAGAGATGTATCATATCGGATCTAGGACCCTCCTTGAGCTCAGCCAGCCTGTATAATGTGGCGACCCAAAATATGGGGGAAAACCTGGGCCCTATATCTAGGACAATCACATCCCTGCACAGCCTTTGACCAAGAAACAGTCTCTACCATGTACTGAAACCCAGACCCTTCAGGGGCTGTAATGTTACAGGTTTTTTTTTTATCCTTCACTGAAGTAATATTGAAATAAAACACAAGAAACAAAGAAAAGTTCAGTACTTTGCTACTTATTTTAGTTTTTTTACATTTTATTCATTAGATTATTTTTATATTTAAGTTGCATATATCTTATATTAACCGGTCTGTAAATAATATGTAAAATTGTAAAATTAAACAAACCTGCAACAATTAAACTTAACTCATGAAGGATCTTGGATTCAACAAATAGGTAGTGACAGACAGTAGTGTTACTAAGCTAATGGTTGTGGGTGGAGATGCAAAGATTTTCTTGAGATCTATGTTTTCCTCTAATTTAGGATTCCCAATTTTTATAGGCTGGGTGAGCCCCAGATGGGTTTACAGATCCTGAATTCAATTCATGGTTGTTATTAAATAATTTATATAGGAGGTGGTTTGGCTGATAGAATGCTCAAATTAATCCAATCAAAAAATGTATATTTTTATTTATTGTATTATAATATATCGATGAAAAGGAACGAGGATCGAAAAATAAATAAAGTAAAAAGGAATAAAGATCAATTAAGAAATATTTAAATTTCTCTCTAATTTAAGAGTTATTATTGAACACTAAGATCTTTTCATTCAATGCACACAAAAGAACTTCCTCTTATTCGGGGATGAAAATATTATAACATGGAAAAATATGGAAAAAATATTCCAATAGAGAGAATATAAATAGATTAAAATAAAAACCTCTACCTTGTTTGCAGTTGTACACAATGTATTAACGGATATTAGAACGATTAACAAACACTATTAGGATAGGATTATCACAGGGATTAAAAAATCATATATAGGATTTTGAAAAGGACTATAACTTCTTGGTTATGCCGTCCTTCGGAAGGGACGTAAAATAGGGGATCCGAATATACCTGGATAACCAAAACTAAGGCCTCCCGCCCTAGCATCGTCCAATTAGACACAATAGCATAAAAATGCATTACATGAATAAACAACAGCTATTTATTGTTAAAAGCTACATATAAATCGATATATTGATTTTTTATAATTTTATTAAAGAAAGTTTTGTTATTGTTATTCCATAGGAGATCGTTTCGGATAACGCAGTGTAAATCTGTTTCACCCTGCACCGCCCCCCCCCCCCCCGTCAGTTCCACGTGACGCCCTTCGTGGGGGAGCCATCAGCGTCACATGTACTCGCTCGCCCTTCCGCCCCAGCATTTGCAATTTAAACAAAGCGGAAATACCAAAACAACAACTGTTCAAATATTATTACTATCGTTGGTAGTCCTAATTGTAATGAATTTAGGCCTTTCGTAGGCTCAGAAAATAGCGTTTGTGACAATGAAATGTGAACGAAATGATAAGGATGTATTTAGATTAATTCTGTGGCACTTGTGCAATATGGGCTAATTCGAATTTTGTGAATTTCGAGCTATCTACATCACCAGAATCGTAATTTTTTAATCTTTCCTTATGTCTAACGGGCTAAGTGTTCCGTCCATTGCAATGAAGGATATTCCTTTGTGAATCGTGGGCTGATACTCCAATCATCAACTTTTACTTGTGAAAAGCGAGTCAAGTTTACTAAGCCCCTTTTGCACAAAAGGACAAGCAAGATACTTAGTGAAATGTGGGTTATGTAATTGCTTGTTTGAAGACAGATCGTTTTGCACAAGTGCCATTTTTTTTGTCAATAATGCAATTTGCCTGTTAGTCACCAACACCGGAGGCAACTTTTCCTAGAACATGTTATTGATTTCTTTTTTCTAAGTATTCCTCGCAGTACCTTCTAATTAATTTATCTTAAAATTTCCTTCCTCCTTCAAATTTATAAAATATTATCTTAGTATCTCGCATGTTGGGATTGTGTTGACACTTACAATGTTTTCAAAACGTACTCAATTGATAATGCAAATGGCTGAAGGAACATCAAATGCCCAATCAAAAATTGCTTCACCTGCTAAGTTCCTTTACACTATTGGTTTTTGTTTTCTTGTGTTATTTATGTTTAACTTACTTTCATTTTCTAATATTTAGAGTCAAGGCCTCCACCTTCTATTCCTGAGGAATTGAGGAAACTGTTTTCAAACTCCGACGATTCGGATGCCGATGCTGATTTTGATTTTGAAAAAGAGAAAGATCGAAATCTTTTTTCCGACGATGGTGACATCCCTTCCCATCCAAAAATCATTGAAAGAAAACAAGCAACTAAGAATACAACTAGTAACAGTAAGTCATTAATTTATAATTAGATTATAGGTTGTTCGGAAAGTTATTTAATGATACAATTTCATTAATAATATCTACTTACCTATACACTTATGCCAAAAATATTAACTTTTTTACCAACAAAGTTAATTAGTTTCCGAACTAGCAATATTTCTCGAAAGCTGACGTGTAACGGTGTTAATTCTTTTTAAAGGTTTGAGCAGCTCTACAAATCTAGAGACCGAAAATGCCAATGATAGAAATGACAACCACAATGAGGTCGAAAGTGACTCCGATTCTCCACCTATCCAACAGTAATTTAACAAAAAAGGGGACATTGAGAAAACAAGGATTGAAAGGAGACGCGCGAGAAAAACGAGAGGAACGAAAAAGGAAACTTAACATGGGAAAGCAGTAGAGAACAGAGGAAGAAAAGACCTTGGCGAGTGCTGGAACAAATGCTCAAGTTTAATCAATGTTAACAAAAGTGAACAATTATTTTAACTGAACGATTTTGAAAAATCTCAAACATTCAATCCAGTTTTCCTAAAACCGCAATTTTCGCATTTAGCAAACTATGCACAGGTGCCACAGAATTATAACTAAAGAAATAATTTCAGGTCATAAAAATTATGACATGGTATGAGGCGGTGTGGACCAAAATTGTCATATTTTTTCGCTAATTTCGCTAATTTAAGTTTAATCAAGCAATTTCGTCCAACACGACTTATTTATCATGGTGCTATTTCGATTATTAACCTGAAGTCTTGCGAGCAAAATCCATTAGTTGAATAAATTTTTTAAAAATATCTGCTTTTGAACCAAAACACCTTATATTTAACCTGATTTTAAGACGCTCATAAAAAAAATAATTTAAAAAAATATTAAAAAACCAGTACCACTAGAACCCATAAAGAGTCTTGACTTCAGTACATGGCAGTATATCTGTACTGTTTCTACGACAACGGCTGTGCAGGGAGATAATTTATCCGAA
Source organism: Troilus luridus (assembly GCA_964056705.1). Lineage (NCBI taxonomy): Eukaryota > Metazoa > Arthropoda > Insecta > Hemiptera > Pentatomidae > Troilus > Troilus luridus. Next base: position 71,515,424 of record OZ057412.1, on the reverse strand, counting down.
TTACAACTCAAACAAAGTTGTATTCCCCATATTTTTCTTCACTTCTTTTTTAGAAGTATAAAATTATCTTTTGGTGTAACTCTGTTGGTAAAATAGCAACATTCGATCCTTCTACTAAATATTTAGAAATATAATAAATAGGAGAAAATCCTCTGTATGTAAGCTCCGTTTAAGTGTATCTTGTTGTACATTCATGTGTTATAGTCGTCCAAGCCCGTTTTTCCTTTTTTTCATTAATTTTACACCTAACTAGCGATTGGTAAAGCCTTTCATTTAAACCATTTGATAATGAGATATTTATTGCAGTGAAGATAATTGGTATATTTTATTTATTTAATTTTTTTTTATTCTGTTGAATTTATCCCCGGATATTGATCTGATAAAATCATTTCATGACATTCAGACAACTTTAGTGTCTCTCAACACTGTTTGAACTAATTTCTTAAGATAAAATAATCTTAGTTTTTTATTTTGAGTTTTCGATATGTAGGCATTCGATATGTATGTCAATATATAGGCATATCTTGTTAAGAGATCAACCTGAAGATGTAAATATTTTTTCGTTGAACGTATTTTTTCCACTAAGCGTGTCTTTAATAATATTTCAAAACGATAGGTAGCAGATGGTACATTTGCCCAAAATTATATTTACCTCTTGACTTTTTTTATGCGTATTTCACAGTTATTACCAATCTGTTTGATAATATGTTTTAAGTTTTTTGTTTTATAAGAGGGATTAATGTTTGTTTGAATTTTTTTCGTTCCTATATGGCAGTAAAGGTTGTGTACATTTTCTATGTATTCTTTTTGAAATTATAATTTTAAAATCCGTAATTTTAGGTGACGAATGTGTTCTGAAATTGTTTTAGAAAAAACTAGAATTTCATCAATGTAATTTGTAGTCAAATCAGAAAGTTGATGTTTTCTTATAATGCTGTTGAAAATTCGTAGAAATATCGCAGGAGAAGTTTTTAAGCCGAAAGGTAGGCAGGTTCTTTGAAAGTGTACTTCTTGAGTTATAAAGGCTGTTTCTCATTGGGATATGTGCTTCATAACCCTTTTCAGTCCCTATTTTTGATATCATATTTAACTTTAGCATACAGATAAATTTGATATCAAAAACTAAACTGAGTTTCTCTGTAAAACAAGACATGACATTTTAAATTGAATATTTCTCACACTATTTACAAAACTTTTTTTAAACTGTTCAATATAAAGCACAACTGTGAGTAACCTTCCCAGTTTGTAATCCCAGCTGTTACCTTAGTGACCGCCTCAGTACCTTCAAATGAAAGACGTTTGGTGTACGTCTTTTACATTTATGTATATTTTTAAATATTTTTAAAAATACAAGGATACAGATGTCACATTTCAAATTATTTTATAAAATGATTCAGTAGTCCAGTTTATTGATATTATGTGCATTAATTTGAATCAAATTAAAAATTATTTATATTTATAAATGAAAACGAAAAATATCAATTTTTATAGTATTAATAAATTCACTATTTATTGGGCTCAGGCAGCCACTATCTGTAACTAATATAAGGGGGAAACTTTGGATGTTCAGCGTGATCTCCTGCAAATCACCTTCTTGCATAACCATTGTCCTTGAAACAGTTTAGTCTCTAATGTCCTGAACACAAAATACTTCATGACATGTGGTAAGGATTTAAAAAAAAAAAATTTCTCCATTATCAGTAACATCCGGTTATTTCTTTTAATCATACACAATTTATGGTTGATATTATTAGTAACTTCCACATAATTGATAAAATTTTCTGAACACCCAGACATGTATGTCTCCAGGGAGGTATATAAGTAATAGAGAGGCGATGCGAAGCTCCGAGGTTGGGCGAAGGGACGAGAAAGAAGCCCCTCAGATGAAGAGTTATAATCCCGGATCGTTTCCTTTTGTTCATGGCCACTCGGGGCCGCCGTCCCGCTCCTTCCAGCCTCTAATCCCCCTCTGTTGGAGCTCCTCAAGAATTAGGGATTTATTTCGAAAATTAAACAACTTGGGATTTTCTTTTAGTCGATGTAAGGGACTAGAAATTGCCAAAGAATATTTCTTCATTCTTCTCCCTCGAGTTCATCCTTTCTTCACTGAACAATCCTTAGTTATATAAAACAACTATTAATGAAAATAAAATGGGCTTTCCTTAACCATTTTAGTGCAAAGTCTGAAAAGGATATTGTTTGACATTGACAAAGATGGTGGTGTTCACGTCCAAGTTCGATATATGGGCCAATATCAACAAAATGCGACTTTGATGATTCTATTCGTAAAATATGAAATAAATAAGAATTCATAATTAAACTATTCTCACAGTAAGAATGATCCCAACCTCCTAAGAGACATGAAATATTAATTAGAATTCAATTGGCAAAATCTCAATAAGTAAGGCCTTAAGTCAATAAATTAATTACTTTGAAAAAAAGAGTCAAGTCTCAGCAATCCATGTATCATTAGGACATGCCCCTACAGAAAAATCATATTAAAGAAGATAAAGTGCAGCACATCTTACATCAACAGTTCAGAACCTTAGGTTAGTTAGGACTAAATTATTCTGTTGAATGTCTTGAGCGAGGTTAGTTCATTCTAATCATACGACGCTAATACGATGGAAGTCCTAAATTGATCAGATTAACATTTTATTGTTGAGAAAATCTAATTTATCATTAAAATACGCAAATAATTGTCCCAGATTGGGTATTGTTCTCAAATGAAATAAAAAAAACATTATGTAATTTACTACCTTCCATTGAAGATGTAAAGTATCTTGAGGTTTTTAATCTACAATATAATTAATTATATACAGAAAATACCAAAAGAAATCAAGAAGTCATGTTCACTTCAGGAGAAGTACTCGATATGAAAGGAAATCAATTATGATGAAGTCTCTAGCTTGAAACAGCCTCAGGGAACTTATTATTGATGAAAATAAGATATATGATAATAAAATAAAATATTTATTTTTTATTAATTGTTATAATTTTTAAATATTTTTATTTGAAAAGAAAAGATATGTCCAGGGCCGGGACTCGAACCCGGGTCACCCACCTCTCTAGCGTGGTGGTCTGCCAACTGAGCTAACCTGGCTCGCATCTCCGTCAGACATATCCTTTCTTTTCACTGATCCCATTTCCCCGTGTTCTGCCACGCTAGAGAGGTGGGTGACCCGGGTTCGAGTCCCGGCCCTGGACATATCTTTTCTTTTCAAATAAAAATATTTAAAAATTAATAAAAAATAAATTATAATAATATATATATAATGACGTAAGTCAACAAGATCCCAATTAAAGTAATGTTCAATGAACATTCTTCCCCTTGTATACATCGCAAATTGCTAGTGAACACGGGGGATTGCTAGTGAAAAGAAAGGATATGTCTGACCTAGATGCGAGCAAGGTTAGCTCAGTTGGCAGAGCACCACGCTAGAGACGTGGGCGTCCCGGGTTCGAGTTCCGGCCATGGACATATCTTTTCTATTAAAAAAAAAATATTTAAAATAAAATATATATGATTTCTGCAATCCCGAACAATATAATGTACGTGTCCAGCATATTATATCTTTCATTAAAGTGAAAATTTTCAACAAATCAGTGCTGTCAATTCTGAACAGAAACTATGTGTCTTAGTATTATTAGTTGGTTGTTCTATGGCATCTCATTGTACAAAGCTCGTTGTCAAATGTAATCTTTGGCATTTGAATTGGATACTGTAAAGAAGATGTATATATATCCTCAGGTGCGAGTTAAGAGATTCCTTCGTGTTGCGCAATGTAGCTCTTCCACCAACCCATGAAAAAGGTCTAAGATGAAAGTGTTTGTACAAAAGTTAAGCGAAAATTTCTCCAAGATGGATAATAATGTTTCAAGTAGCAAATGACAATAATAGAAAGGGTATTAGTTTACTGAACTATATAAATGAGATATTACGACAGTATTTGGCAAAGAAAGAAAATACAGAAAATCCATTAACTGATTTAAAACTATTTGATGTACATTATTAAAAAATGCTAAACATTCAGCTAATATTTGATTCTAACAGCTCATGCAGTATTATTATTTCTTTTGTAAAAATAAAACTGTAAATTGGAAAAAACAATTCTGTAATTACCAATTAACAAGCCGTATTACAATAGGACGGCGGTGTTGGACACGGCACTGATTGGAGCTGAAGGCTGAGCCATCGGATAAAGTTGAGCCGCTCCTGTTAGCTCCTGTTTTCTGAACCGCCATGATAGGGCTCTTTCTAACCCCCAACTCCCGGGACAAGTTAAACAATGGAACTACCTCAGAACCAATTTCCTATTGTAGTTTCCGTTTTCAACTCAAACCGTGGCTTTAGTTTAGTTTCACTAGAGGTTGCAATTCCCGCCCAAGTTCGATATGGACCAATATCCACACATTGCAAATTTTTATTATTTCATCCGTAAAACATAATCTGTACATTTAGTGATACTCTGCAATATCTTACCAATTTGTCAACTTTTCATAATTATGTTAACAGTATATTATATCTTAAAGTGAGGAAGGTTGTTAAACACATTTGAATAGATAATAAATATAACATAATAATGAACATATTGTTAATATGCAATTAAAGGAACATAGTATAATGTAGTATGGAATTTGGTAATAAATAAACGGTCCTTTGAAAGGAAAAAAAATAAATAAAGCTCAATCATAAGCTGACGGTTTATTATTAATCCCTAAAATAAGAAAAAGGAGAAACAAAAAATTACTGTACGAAAAATGTTAGAGCAGTGTTCTCAGAAAAACTTAGACACACATCTATCTAAACAATAAATCGTAGAAAGACGAACAGATCTTGGAACTTTGGGTTGTATATAAAACTTTTTGAAATATGTTGAGCCTGCCTAAGATAAAAGTTAGCGGCAAGGTAAGCACTCGAGAACTGCAAGTTACCTGCTCGCTCAGTTGAAGCAAACTGAGAGAGAGCCGGGTAATAAGAATGGACATATAAGTGGGGTCAAGTGTTCTCTGTCTGGGCCACTCCTGAATAGAGTTACTTCAATTTGCCACACCCCACCTCCACTTTCTACCCCAACGTCAGTATTTCATCCTGAAAATAGGATTCCGTCGGAAAAACTACTTTCACTGGAAAGTACCAGGAACTCTGCGATTTTGTTTCAAGATTTTCTAGATGAAATTCACTCAGCATTTGGCTAAATCACTTTCATGATGTGTTTGAGAAAATGTGTTTAAGCTCACTTCGTACGAAATTGCAGGATTTATATAATATAAGAAAGAAAATGACCAGGTGTAGGTAAAAAAAAATTCCCTTGAATAAGTAGAACTGTTTATTGAAAAACCAACGTTTTGACCCACATTTCAGGGCTTATAATGGAGTCAAATGTTGAGGCTAACTGTTTAACGGCTAACACTTGATACCATCATAAGCCCTGAAGAAGACCTAAAATGTGGGTCGAAACGTTGGCTTTCCAATAACAAGTTCTCCATATTTAAGAGATTTTCTTTTTACCTCCACCCGGACCATTTTCTTATTCATTTATATAAGGTCAACTAACATTATTCATGATTTATATAATCATTCATATTAGAACTATAATAATAATTCTAAAATGTAGATGCGTTAGATAGAGAGAGCAGAAGGGACAGAGAGAATGACAGAGTATGGATAGTTAAGGGTATAGATGAGAGAGTTTACGCTATGTTAGTTCATAAGTTATAATGTTAGTCTATGCTTGATAGTAAATCTAATTGGTTTGTATCTGAAAGTTTCTTTGTATTTCTATATTATATCGTTTCACTTCACAATAACTATAATGCTTTCTTACAAGTCAAGTCTCTGTCATCTCAACATCTAGGTTAAATGGTGGGAGCGATGTGAGAAAGGATAAAAAAATATATATATTTTTACCTAAAACCACAGGGACATACAACCACACTAGACTGACTCAATGTGTATATTACAACCAAATATGAAAACAGTAATATTGTTAGTATTGATATGATTTAAATAATTTACAAAAATAGTTCAAATTACATTTAACCATAGTAGAAATATCGAAATTCATTTACCGGGTCCTTAAAGAAACAAACATCAACCCATCCTAGAATCCAACTGCTACAGTTACAAGGATCCTAAAGTTGACGCCTTAAAGCTCTACATAAAGTTTCTCATTTTTATTGAACTTTTAAAAATGAATGATAGTTTCTCAGAATTAACAAACTAAATATACTGAATGTAAATGATTGAGGAATCAAAAGAAAACATCCATTACACAAAATCATTTTATTAAAATCAAGGTACACCTATTCCTTCAAGAGGTACACATCTCGGCTCAGCTCATACCATGCTGACAGTCTTTTATAATACAATAGTTATTAATTTAAAATAAAATAAAACATTACAATAAAATACTTAATCTAAGGATAAAACATGCAAAAACAAGGATAGATTACAAAAGTTATGAAAAACTTTAATCAGCAATAATAAACAAAAAATGTTTTTAAAAGAAGTGGATTTATTATGCGCTTGAATGAGCATTTAAACATTCATCAAAAATATGTAATTTAGTTATTTATGGATCAAAATTACTTTTTTCGTCTCAAACATTCTAAAAATTCATAAATACTAATACAATACAACGGATATCAAGTAAACATTGTGTTAGATTTATAATAACATCAATATGGTATCTGATGATTTATATATTAAGGTTTATCATCTCAAAAATTCTAAAAAGTTCATAAATACTAACACAAAAACAATGACAATCAAGTAACAATTATGTTACGGAAAATTAAACAAAGAAACAATGAGGAAAAAAATACATAACAACTGTCAGCACATTCGCAAAATATACAAATCAGCAGTAGTATCTCTTGAGCTTGAGCTTGTAGCCAACAAGCGTACCCCTCTACTGGGGCACTGGTGGCGGAGACGGCTCTGGGGCGTAGGGCACGCCGAGGAACTGGTCCGAGATCCGGCCGCCCTCTCGCAACCCAGACAGGAAGGCTCCGTGGACAGTCGCCGGGTAGTTTCGGATGGTGTGCTCACCTGCAACAGGGTATTAGTCAGGTAGAATGATTAATGACATGAGTATCATAGTCTAGTATGAGTAGTACCATTTGGTATGACATAAGGAGGAATGGCCAGTGAGGGGTAAAAAGAATCAGGGTAACCAGGTTAAGAAAATCTGCTGTAAATGAGAAAAACGGTCAATTGATAAGTACAACTCTATTTTATATAATTTGAACAAATTTTGTTTTTATAACGTTTTTTAAAAGTTATTTATTGAAATTGACAATAAGCAGTAATATCAATATCTACATCAAGTAAATATAATGAAAAGTAAATAATGGCACGAGATAAAGGCAAGTAGAGAAACTCACCAAGGATAGTACACGAATAAGAAATTCAACTAAGAAGGTCACGAGGCCATCTGCTTTTCAGACGCATCAGAGAATTATCAGGAATTAAAGAGGTTCCCACGCCAGCGAGATGAGGTTGCCAGGTTTGAAACTAGTGCACTTGAGTGGGAATAAAGTTTGTCATGAAAAGATCGAAATCGGGGCAAATCCCCAAATGGGATTTAAGGTAATTAAGGATTTACTTTGTTCGTAACGGCGTAAGGAGTATTGATAAAGTTTGTCATGAAAAGATGATATCGGATTCGGGTCAAATCAGTAACAAATAGGATATCAAGGCCAATTTGGATTTACTTTGTTCGTAAGAAAATAAGGAGCATTGAGGATTTTGGATTGTAAGAATTGAATACGAGAGGAATTCGATGGGTTAGTGGAGCCTCAAAGATGTACTCCGTAAGTCCAGGTCTAATGATTGTCATGTATATAAGTCTTTTTTGGAGCTTAGATCGTTTGTCTAGTAAATGTTGAACTAGGCTGTAACGGGGAGCTGTTTTTTGTCGTTTCAAGTTATTCTTTATTATTTAGGGATAATTAATTATTACAGTATTATCTTTTCCCTTTGGCACTACGATTACAGTGTAATTTATTGGCATTGCAAAGTACCGGTTCATTTTTAATATTATTTAACTTAACAGCTTTCTTGCAAAGCAGTAAATGTTGAAGAAGTCTGAAACGGTGAGCTTTTTGTAAAGTTAATTTGTTTTTATTAAGATCTCTGTTATATAAAAAAAAATCCAATTTGTATTAAATCCATAGTACGGTTTTTCTAACTTTAACTAGACAGAAAAATATACAATGTAACAAAGGAAGGTTGAGAGATTTGAACAATTATACATTATATATATAATGTATATATAAATCTCGCCCTTTGTCCTCATCGTGACCTAGTTTTACTTTAATGTCTATTCTCTTGGAGTTATTATTGTTATTTTTCGCTCGATCGGGCAACTCATTGACTTCATTTTGAATTTAGTATTATTATTGAGTTATAAACTCAGCTTTCTTGGACTATTTTAAATTTTGTAGAGTTCTTTGACGCTGCTTAGCCTCAAAGTAAAGCCGTCCATAACCCTCAGTCAAGAGGGGAAACTTTTCCCCACCACAACTCTCCAGCCCGATTTCGCAAAGATTGGTTTCTGAAGTATCGGACTGGAATTTATTCCTTTAATATAAATACATCTTTCAGAAATCCCAAGTATAGCCTTTATAATGATTTAAATGTGAACTATGCAATGGTTCCTGGAACTACATTCATTTCTAAGGTCTATTATATGTGAGTCTGAAACCAAGATTTTTTTTTACTTTCTAGTGGTCTCTTGGTTATATAATCTTATCGGCATGGCATAGTCGCAAGACTCATTTTCATTAAACGTAATTTAACAGAGTATTCCGAATGCTGTGAAAAAATAACAAAAAAAAATGTTAGTTTATGGAGTTAATGGCACTTAAAGCCTAATGTGGTGGTTTTCATGCAAAACTGACATATGCGGGCGGATATTCGCTAACCGTACTTATGTGAAAATAATATAATAATTAAATAATGTTATTAAATGTTTAGTCCAATTCCAAATTTAACCAGCGACATTGTATTGCCTTTCCAATGCGAAAAATAACCGATTATTTGATGTTACTAATTAATGGACAATAAAATCAATTAGCTATTTTACTTCTGAAACAATATTGCAAACGTAAGATTGTCCACTAATAGAGCACTCTCATTACCGCCTTAGTTTATTGTTGCCTAGCTAGAGTAAACTTTAACAACAGAAAAATATTGAGCCCCGATGCTTGTGAAAATTATTATGAAGACCTACAATGTGGATCGAAACGTTGATTTAAAATAAATAATTACTTAGTGTTCAAGATTTTGTTTTTATGGTATTTATAAGACTCCCGTACCCAGGACTACCAAGCACTGAAGAAAGAAAAGGACTGTGGGTCGAAAATTTTGTTTTTAATAAACAGTTGCCTATTATTTTATTTTTGACATCTCCTCTGAACATATTCTCTTCCATAATATTAATAACATTACCGTTCTTATGACTACTAGTAAGCCCTGATGAAGACCTCCCATGTGGGTCAACTTATTGGTTGCTAATAAAAAGTTGATTATTATTTTACTAGTGTTTTATTTTTGACATCTACCCGGACCATTTACTTCTCCATCATATTTATAAGAATCCTATACGGGTTTATATCAAGACCTGATGAAACCTAAAATGTGGGTCGAAACGTTGGTTTCTAATATATAGTTGCTCATTATTTTACAATTATTTTATTTTTTATATCCACCAGAACCATTTTCTCGATTTATTCTTATTCTTCGTGGAACTATTAAAGATTTTGTTTCATACCTCCATAAGGCGTTTGAATTTATTTCCTTCTTCACAATATTTATTAGGCTTACTGATGACAATTAAGCCCCGACAAAACCCGCAATGTGGGTTGAAAAGTTGGTTTTAATTAATATTTGCTTATTATTTTACTATTGTTTTAATTTTGAGGTTCAACTCAGACCATATACTCTTCCATAATACTTATAATGGAGTAATGACTCCCGTACTTATGGCTATTAAGCTCTGATGAAAAACCTGCGTTGTCGGTCATAAGGTTGGATACTATTAATAGTTGCTTATTTTTGGCCCCCACCCGGAACATTTTATACTCCTTAAAAATATTAAACAAGAATAAATAGGTGTTTTTTTTTTCCAAACTGAACTCACGTTCAGAAAAAGTGGAGACAAATTACAAGGTATGTGTGAATCTTTGCAATGTCGTGTACAGCTCAACTTCTTCCGATTTAAAAATAAAGTCTTCTGAAAATAGACTCGAAAATGAAATCGATATAGAGAAGAGGGTGATTGCGGGAGATCAAAAGAGAGACTGAGTATAAGCCTTAAGGACTGAGTAAGTAGGAAGAGGCTAAGCCCGCCCTCGGAGGCAGAAAGAAGGCGGAGCGGTAAATGAGACAGAGGCCGCCTGTAACGAGCACCGCCTGATCAAAGCGAGCAGCTACACACACGGAATATTGATGCAGCAAAAACCAGCGCCACCTCCGCGTGGCTATCCGCTTCCTTGTGAGTAGATGAATTACACCGTCTACTCCTCGGTACAGGGGGAGGGTGTGTGACACCCGACATCTGGCCCGCATTTCACACGCTATACTCCCTGCGGAGCAACTCAAACAAGGGTCCGCGAACAAACAACGCTAGTGGAAGTGCTAGAGAGCCAACGTGAAAGTGGAAAAAAATCTATATCTATAAGGCGACAACGACCTGTACTGGACATTCAGAAGAACGATCAAGTTAAAAAAAAGAAAAACTGAGGTTTCTGAATCATTGCTATATTAAAGCAGGGGTGGCCAACCCAAATGATATTACTTTGAGAATGAATGATAACTCCGCACAGGAAACTTTATATCCCCATTAGATTTAGATCCACTAGAAACATATTAAAGTTGTCTTGTTTGTAAACATAAATATATTAATAATAAATAATAGGACAGATAATTTTGGAATACTTGGATGCAAAAATGTATGGATTCTTTCAACCTTGATTGGCTATTATAAAAGAAATGTAATTTGTAAAATTTAATGAACCTCACAGGTATAAAAAAGGTACCCTTATGAAACACCCAAAAGTTACAATAAAATAAAAATATTACTATTTACATTGTATAAAATTATTCGTGAACCGTATAGTTTGTTTAGAGGAGAACATTGTCCCTGGCGGTAAAAAAAAATTCCAAAATAGTAAACAAAACTGTATATTGGAAACAAATAAACTTTCTAATAAATATATTTTTATTTTGAAGAGAAAAGATATGCCCAGGGCCAATTTTTATCTTTTCTCTTCAAAATAAAAATATTTAAAATTATAACAATTAATAAAAAAATAGAGTAAAATAAATTTCTAATAAATAGTTTTTTTACTGATATAGGTTAGAATACGATTTTATCTCCCTACCCCCGATATTAAGGAGAAAACATGCCGATCTTACTATTAACATGTATAACATAGCCTGTTTCATTAACATGTTTCTGATACTTACTTCAAATAAAATTTTATATGAGGGAAACTAGATCTACATTTAAAAAAAACTTTTTAAATAACATTTTTGGTTATTTACTTTGATGTCATTGTGCAGTATTAATCAAACTACTAATATTCAACTTAGGCAAGTAAAAAAAAGATTAAAAGACACAAGGGTGAAATGGTGGCGTAAGGAGTTGGCGGCCCCAGCGCCCATTCATCTGACTGCAATCAGCCAAAGGTCCTCCAGGTTGGGGGAAACCCAGTACCGGGGAGATGCCCTTATATATGCCTGGGTTCCTAAAGGAAGCAGGAAGCTGCACACAAAATAAGGTGTAGGTATAGCTATGGCCTCTACAATGTCTAAGCAAATGGAGGATTGGGAGCCTATTTCATCGAGGATAATTTCTGCAAATTTTGTGATGGCCATCGGGAAATTTACTTTGGTGCAGGCATATCCACCAACAGAGGATGCAGTAACTATGGATAAGGAAGCCTTCTACTCAGACTTACATGGACTGATGAATAAAATCAAGGAAAAAGTCCGTTTTGCAATATCACTCAGGTGGAGACTTCAATGCTAGAACAGGTTGTGATTCCTCTGCTGCTTGTGGTGCCCTTGGACTGCATGGGGGGGGGGGAGTATAAGGAATGGAAACGGACAACGCCTCATCGATTTCTGTGTGATTAATTGTAAACATGATATGCTCGTGGGAAATTACTTCTTTAACCACAAAAAGATACACAAGATAACTTTCTCGAGCCTGGAAAGAAACAGCGTCATAGACTATTTTATATATGACCGGGACTTTAGACAATACTTTACATGAAAGTTATAAGAGGAGCAGAAATCGGTAGTGATCGTCTGTTACTAATAGCCGATACAAAATTCCCACAAAAACGACGAAGAAAGCAAAAGAGCTATCAAGCGTTGAACTTAAGAGCTCTAGCTGATCCAGAAAAGAGAACTCCTATACAAATAAAATTAAAGAAAAATTAATACATATGAGTCAAGACGGTGTGAAGAGCAACAATGGTGTCGCTTGAAATCAAGTCTCCTCGAAATAGCAAGAGAAGTTCAAAATTTCAGGTAGAAAAAAGCGCACTGGATAATGGAATGATGAAGTGCGCCATACTGTTCAAATAAAGAAGAAAGCGTGGAAAGCATATCTTCAGGATAAAACTCCCGAAAACTTGAGTCAATATCGCCTAGCCAGAAACAATTGCAAAGGAGTGGTTCATCAAGCAAGAAAAGAAAAAAAGGCATGGTAGAGGTTTGAAAAAAGCCTCGAAGAAGACCACCGTGAATGCATTAAGAATTTCTGGCGTAAAGTGAAGACATTGAAAGGGAAAGAAATAAGCCAGTGAGAAATGTCAAAGACTCAAGCGGCAAGATTATTACTGAACAGGGGGAAATATTGGAATGATGTAGACAGTTCTATCAGATGAACGTTTCTGACAGAGAAGCCATTAACAAAGGAGAGGAGCATTCGAATCTGTCCCTAAACAAAAAATATGGGATGCTTTGGCGGCTAAAAATATGCCAGAAGAACTTATCACTGCAATTAAATCAGCATATAAGGCAGCGAAAGAAGTAGTGAGGATCAACGGAAGGGAGTCTATGTTTTTCCCCATAGAGGGAGGTGGGAAGCACGGCGACAGCTTAGGTCCTCTTTTATTAATATTGTTTATATATTTAAATTCATAATATCTGTAAGCTCCGTACTGCCTGGACGGTCATCGGCAAATGGAACTTATGAAATGTTATATTTCAAAGCCTATGATATATGTATGCCAATGATATATGTAGGTCAGTGATATAGTATTGATTGTGTAAACAAAAAACATGATGCAGCAAGCCCTGGTGGAATGGGAGGAAGAACTCAAATTGATCGAGCTAAAAGATTCCATAAAAAACCAACAGCTAAAGTGGTATGGCCACGTCTGTCGGAAGGCCATGGAAGCTAGACCCTTTGTGAGGAGGCCGAGGGGCCATCCCAGAGTTTCCTATCAGGAATATATTCAGCGCATCGGGGGGGAGGGGGGGGAGGGGGGGCAAGACCCTCCAGGAAATGAGGCGGCTGAGTAGGGACCGCAAGCCATAGCTGCATTGGGTGGAGGCTCCTCGATGCTAGCAATGGCATAAGGAAGTCAAAGGAGAAGAAGGGTGCTTGTGGATCTTACAAATCCATTCAGGCCTTTTCAGGCCTTGATTCTCCTCATTATGCCAACCACCAGTAGTCATTTTCAGAGAAACATTGCAAAAACAAATAATATTTAACAGTGGACTATACACTGAGTTATACAAGTTAATGACGAGAATAAAAAACCAATAACAATCTGATATTAGTAAATTACATTAACTACCTGCAAAGAAGAGTCGAGGCAACACTTGCTGGCCAGGACTGGGCGGGACCGGAAAAACAGGAGCAGCCAGGACGTCGTAATCGCATCCGGATGCGCCGACCGCGACGAAGGAGTAGGATCCTCTGGCCCAGGGGTCGACCCTCCATCTGCTCACGACGGTCTCCTTCGGCTGAGGGACGTTGTTGGAGCCGAAGATCCCCTTAAGCACGGCAAGGCATCGGCCTACGATGACATCGTCACTCACGTTCTCCATAATAGCTGCAGCTTCCCCGGCGACCAACGCTAGCAGCACTGGCGACTTGTAGATGTTCCAAAACAAGAAAAGTTCTCCTAAAATCAGAAAGAATAATACGTATGTTATATAAATGTAGGTAGTATATTTATAAATTATTTAAAAATATTTGTAATAAAAAAATTGTTACTATTTCATGTTCGTATGTAATAATTAATCTTAAAAATCTGGAAGAAGATTGCAGCCAACAAACGGAATTTTTAAGAGTTTTGGATTCACTCGCGACAGAGGTTTTCTCACAACAGCTAACTGTTCCATAATCGAGGGAAAGAAACCGGACAGAGGTGAAAATAAATTCCTAAATAATAAGAAGGGCTTAATACCTATTAAGTGGTGTAGGTAAAAACAATAAACCCTTGGCTCTTTGCAAGAAAGCTGCTAAGTTGAATGATATAAAAAAATGAACCGTTACTTTATAATCCCAATAAATTACACTGTAAGTCCCAAAGGGAAAATATAATACTGTAATAAATAACTATCCCTAAATAATAAAGAATAACTTGAAACGACAAAAAACAACTCCCCGTTACAGCCTAGTTCAACATTTACTAGACAAACGATCTAGGCTTCCAAAAAGACTTATATACATGACAGTCATTAGACCTGGACTTACGGAGTACATCTTTGAGGCTCCACTAACCCATCGAATTCCTCTCGTATTCAATCCTTACAATCCAAAATCCTCAATGCTCCTTATTTTGTTACGAACAAAGTAAATCCAAATTGGCCTTGATATCCTATTTGTTACTGATTTGACCCGAATCCGATATCAATCTTTTCATGACAAACTTCATTTCCACTCAAACCCACTATTTTCAAACCTCGCAACCTCTTCAATTCCTGACAATCCTCCGAGGCGTCTAAAAAGAAGATGGCCTCGTAACCTTGTTCTTCAACTTCAACTTCAATTCAACTTCAAGTTGATCTTTTTATTTGAGTTCTACCACCGGGTCTCTACTTGCCTTTATCTCGGGACATGATTTATCTTAGATTATATTTACTTGATGTATTCAGTATACAGTTGTTAATTTCAATAAATAGATTTTTTTTAAATCGTCATTACTACCATTAACAATATAATATCTAAAAGCTTAACTATTGATGAAAATGAATTAATAGCATATTTACAATGACGAATACTAAAGAAAAAAATGTCATGACGAATGGGGTTAAGAGAGGAAAACATTAAAAAAAACAGACTTCGGTACCTTATGATACGATAACTGTGTCTAATAGAACTAAAATAAATTATAAGTTAATATAAAATATATGATTATGTCTTTTAAATATATATTATTATTTCATATCTACGGCACTGGTGAATGTTAAGTCGAATTTTCCCCAAAATAAGATGTTTGTACTTACGGAAGCGGAATCGTATTGTTTCTGAGCCAAACACTACAAAAATGGCACGATCTCGCTTCGTTTAATGTGTTTAACTCTCAATAGAAAAAGTTCGACTTAACCACAAATTTATCAGGGTTGCAGATATATTGTATACACAAATATATCTACTTTTATGTTAGGATTACATCGCAGATACGATATGTACCAAATGACATTTGTATAATTTCTTAAATAAGTATTTTTATTTCTATATTTATGTAAGAATAATGAAACATTGCTCAAAAGTATAAAAATGACAGCAAAATTCGGAACTTGTAGGAGTGAAATGAAAACAAATTTTATTGTTTGTGCATTCATAAAAGATTTTTCCGATGGATTTTCTTACTGTTTGAGTTATATGTCAATATTAAATTTCTAACCAACTATCTCGATAGGTAAAAGCTGGCGAATCCAAGAGAAATTTCTTGACAATCCCGAGTGTAAGGAACTGGAGCGCACACAGAGGCTGTTAACCGAGGCACTGTTCCATTATTGACTCAAGAACTGTGTGTGTGAGAGACTATTGTACTTTCGTGCCCTACACAGTGCTAAGTAAGGCAGGGCTATATTCGTGGAAGATGGAATGCATTCCTGTTAGCTCAGAGGGTAAATACTGATAGTGCTTAAAGGAGCAACTAAAACATGAATGGGTTCAGGTTTAGTTCAATGTATATTTGTATTCAACAACCTACTTTGTAGTATGATGAAAAAATACACCTAGCTATGATTATGTTGAATATTGTTTAGTTAGTTTTTCCTAGAAAGGCTAATGTTCATAGACATTAGTCGTTATTTGGCCAACTCAATATTATGATTATGATTCACAATATCTTTTCCGACTAATTCATTACTCAAAATAAATATATTGATGCCAACTTTTGCATATATGATCTACTAATGGAGCCAGATAAGATAAATTAAAGAGAATATACCACTCCCAGTCCACTCTAAAAAAAATAAATAAAAAATGTCTAATATAGCCGCTTTAGACACTAAAATAAATACTTGTCTGCTTTCTAATAAATCTAAATATTTTTAAAAAATCTGCATTGGACTCTGAATCCATAATAACTTATCGGAACGAATGTTCTACGAAATCCTAAGAATTATTCTTGACATTATTAAATCGTTGTCAAATATTTGTCTGTTTCGTGTGTACAAAATATTCGGTGTATCCGTTGTGGAATGTAATGTAATAGGTTTGAGTGAAGGCCATTTTATTTTTCGTTTCGCCTAGTATTCGCTTAACAATTATTTTTAATACAAACATAAGCATTGTTTCATTATTTTTTTTTTGGGCAGGGGGGATGTGCATACATACATATTAACTGTTCTATAAGCCCTTGCGAAGCATTCAAAGCTGGCTTTTAATGTAATTGAAGCTTTTAGATAATGGACTCCTGGGATCTTGTTGTTTCTATAATTATAATCAATTGCTCTTTTTTCATTTTTTAAATTTTACTAAATGAGAGCAACTTTTAAAATGTCAATCAGTAAAAGAATGAAAGTAGAAACTAAACTAAAATAAAGTTTTAGAATATTGACCTTTAATAATTTAAATGAAATATTATTATAGATAAAGGAAATGATATTTTTTATAACCTTGTATTGATACATAGAAACAAATATATTAATGTACAAAAATATTAATATACATATTGATAAATGTATATTAAGGCATATATATAGGGAATATAATTTCCTTTTCCTATAACAATAATATTTCATTTAAATTATTAAAGGTCAATATTCTAAAAAAAAAAAATCCGTATGCTCGCAAACTCAGATTAAGCCACAGCTGTTTTCGTGTTTTCATAAGCAATAAGGAAAAATTGTGATACATTGGATAAGGAAATGAAAAAAGATCCCAATATACTTTTAGGTGGGAGAAATGCCATAAATCTAATAGGCTAATTCGGCCCGTCCTCCCGACCATATACCCTCCTTTTCTTCCCACAGCCAGTGTTAAGTTTTATTAATTTATTAGCGCTTCCCTCCTTTATGATACGAAATTCATATTTTCGCCCGACAGACATAGCTTCTGCCAGATATTACCTAAGGGAAATCCTCAGCCATTCTGGGAAATAAGGAGTAATAAAATAACAAGGAAGGGCCCCATACCCCCGGGCGTTCGCCGCAAACCACTATTTTCTTCCTCGTTTCCACTCATTTTTTTTTCATTCCATTTTGAAGAAAGTGGTATACATGGTCGGGAAGTAATTGAAGCACTGAGTCATAATAGAGGGTGATTTCTTATTTTTTCACTTTTAATAATCCTTCATGATAGCTAATATCTATAATAGTAATAAAACTAAACATTAAGTATAAGTAAGATGGTAGCTCAACGGTAGAGGTAGGTAGAATTGCTTATGGACACTCAACATCAAGGGTCTTCAGTGTCCGTCGTTCAATCTATATTATTTCTTTATTTTTTTGTCCTTTGTCCTTTGTCATTTTTTAAATTTTGTCAAAAAAGTTATATTTTTTTAGAAACTTTATGGCTGTGTCTATATTTTTATTATTATCTCCTAGTATAGTTGGGAGGAATCTTTGTAATTGAGCTTCCTGAAAATAACTATCCCAGAGGGGGCAGTCCTCCAGTATGTGTCTAATTGTTAGTTGTGCGTTATTACATGTTGTGCACTTCGGTGGACTGTCCTTTGTTATAAGGTAACCATGAGTAAGTCGGGTGTGGCCTATTCTAAGTCTTGTTACAACTACCTCTTCCCTTCTGTTACAGCGGTTGGAACTTTTCCATATTTTTAATTCCTTTTTTACAGCTTTAAGCTTATTTCGTTCCTCGGTGTTTTCCCAAAGCTGAATCCAATCTTGTGTTACTCCATATTTTAAAAAGTGGCATATATCTGATGAGGTGTAGATACTTGTGATATCAATCGATGACAATGCTGCTTCCTTGGCAGCCCTGTCTGCTGCTTCGTTACCTTTAATCCCCACGTGTGATGGAATCCAAACCAAAGATATGTTCTTATTCATATCTTTTAACATTGATGCATAAACTTGTGCTTTCCTTATAAGTTGGTCTTTACTATAAATGTTTTTAAGTGCCATAAGAGCAGATAGGGAGTCCGTGTATATTACGAAGTTTTCTTCTTCGCATTGCATAATATAATAGAGTGCCGCGCAAATCGCATAACTTTCGGCAGTGAAGTTGCTGGCCAGGGAAGGAAGTTTATACTTGCCAATCCTGGAGTCTGATACAAATGAACAACCAACATTATTATTTAATTTAGAACCATCTGTATAAAATTGTTTTCTATTACTATATTTTCCCTTAATTTTTTTATATTCTGCTAAGTACATGGGTCCTGCAGTGGTATTTTTAGGGAATTTTTTAAGCGTTAAATCTATTGCAGGTAGTTTTGTAGTCCAAGGTGGGTAATTAAGTTCATTAGTTGTTGGTTCCAAGCAGCTGATTTTTTCTATATATTTACCAGCCCTAATACCTAATGGAGCAGGTAGTCTACGGTTTTCTTGAAATCGTCTATTCTTCGGTTTGAAAATGGGTTTCCATGCTGGGTTGTTATTACTATTTTTTAGCCTTCCAATGTATCCACAGGCGAGTTGGTGTCTTCTCAAGGCGAGAGGAGCAATACCAGATTCAACACATAAACTAATCACTGGACTGGTTCTGAAGGCTCCAGTAGCAAGACGGATGCCTGCATGGTGGACTGAATCAAGAGCTGAAAGCAGATTTTGATTCGACGATGAGTAAACAAAGCTACCATAGTCTAGCTTTGATCTTATCAGACTGGTATATACCTTAAGCATGCCTGATCTATCCGCTCCCCATGAACGTCCAGCCAGAACTTTTAAAATATTCAGTCTCTTAAGTGTTTCTTCTTTTAGACATCTAATATGCTCTTTCCAGTTAAGTTTACAATCAAGAGTTAGCCCTAGAAATTTAACTTTTGTTTCGAAACGTAAGTTCATGCCCCTGTAGGTTAGCGTTGGAAAAGGAGTAGGCGTCCTGCGTTTAGAAAAAAGTAGACATTTAGTTTTTTCGGTGGAGAAATTTAGACCAGATTTCATAGACCATGCTTCTAAATTCGCTAAACAATTTTGTAGTAATATTTGCATTCTATTTACATTTTTAAATGACAGTAACAGAGCAAGATCGTCTACAAATAAAAATGTTTTGATTTGTTTAGGAATAATCTCTGTAACTTTGTTTATAGCTATTGCAAAAAGAGCACAGCTTAAGACACTTCCTTGTGGGATTCCATTGGTCATTTCTTTTACTGAAGACAGGTGATTACCTATTCTAACTTGGAAGGTCCGATTTCGTAGAAAGTTACAGATCAGCATGAGTAGCCGACCTCCAATTCCCCATTCACGTAGCTGTTGCAGGACGAGAGATCTTTTCAAATTATCAAAGGCTTTTTCGATGTCGAAATATATACCTATACATTCTTTTTTCTCAGCAAAGCTGTTGAGAATTTCATATTCCATTGTTACCAGATGATCTATTGTAGAGCGTCCTATTCTGAAGCCACTTTGTACATTCGATAGTAAATAATTTTTTTCTAGTACCCAACTTAGCCTTTTTAAAACCATCTTTTCTAGCAACTTGCATATGCAGCTTGTGAGTGAGATGGGCCGGTAACTTGAAGGAAACAACTTATTTTTTCCAGTTTTTAAGACTGGTATAATAATTGATCTCCTCCATATCTCAGGAAAGTTCCCTGTGCTCCAAATCTGGTTATAGAATGCAAGAAGCGCGTCTATTGCCGGTATTGGTAGATTTTTCAACATATCATTATGTATTTCATCCACCCCTGGTGAGGATGGTTTCAGCTCTTTTAAACAGGAAAGTAATTCTGCTTTGGTAAATGGTAAGTTAAAAGAGTTTTCTTTCTGATCGTCAATACTATCTGTCTCGGTTTCTATTGTCAGTTGTGGTTGGGTGGAGTAAATACTTGAGTAATATTCAACAAAATGCTCGACCAATAAATCGGGATTTTGCTCTATTTTGTCATTGATTAGAAGGGTCGGTTGATAGTCAACAAATCTTCCCATAATATTATTTATCTTTTTCCAAAATATTCTGGGTGCTCAACGGTAGAGCGCTGAATTTCTGTGCAGAAGGTACCGGGTTCACATCGGGCTGTGGCAGGAAATTTATTAATATACATTTTTTTGTAATTATTCCACTGCTTTTCATACCATTGTAGTGGCGTAAATTTCATTGAAAAGGAAAGATAACTCCCACTGCACCCCCTCCACCCTCCCCTCCATCACTGGCTATATATACATTAAACAACCAACTTCTATATATTTTTTAGGATATATATTTTGCTATACTTCCAAATGTTTGTTGGGACGTTCTTTGCTTCACGTAATTATTACCGAGATAAATACATTTCACATTATTACGCTCTTTTTTCCTATTAAAGTTAACAATATTATTAACATTAATTATAATTATTGTAAATAAATATAATGACATTAACACCAATTAATAAAATTTCAATCAAATCAGGACACATAAAACAAAACTATATTTTGATTACACTAATTATTTAATCTTTATACATTTTTTTAATTAAAAAGTTTGAAATAATCTCATATTCATATTGAGGAGAGATTTGATCTGGTGAGGGAAAACGCCCAAATAGATAAGACCGTAATGTAGATCGTGTCGTAGAAATGGCCTAACACTGACATTACTAAAATGGCCGCTATCGAAAGCGACAAGCAGTGAAATAATTACCCATTTTTTCCTAATCTTACAGTAAACATTTCCTTTTTGTATATTGTTTACGACTGAACATTGTATATTAACACACCTGATTTGTATACTTAGGCAACTTGGATTATTCAATGTAGGCTGTATCACCTTAGGTACAATTAAATTTTTCTTTTTCTCAGCATCTGGTAAACTTATTCGGACCAAGTGAAAAGTTCAAATAATAATCCATACTCTTGAGAATATGTATTTTTTAAATTTGAATTTAACAAAAAATAAATTTCTGAAAACTTTATAATTCAAAGATTTCGTATATCAAACATGATATACCTACAATCAAGCCTCTATCCATACATAGTATAGAAAGTGTAATTGTTATAAATAAATATTTAAAACAATGGGACAGTAAATAAACAATTTATTGATTTCTAATCGTTTTAGTAATGAATATGCGCATAATTCATTTCATAGATTAACCCCACAACACTGAGTTTAAAAAAAAATATTTAAAATTACAAAGTATATTAATGTGCAGGTCCTTATGTTGATCACCGTACGTATAAAGCACTCGTATTGTGAATTTCAGTAAAGCCATCACAAAAAAAAAAAAATAATAATATTTTATATATTTTGGGAGCGGGATAGCTCAGAGGTAAAGTGTTGAGTTGCCAAAGGTACCGGATTCAAATCTGGTGGTGGCAGATAATTTGTTTAATCTGTTAATAGAGATAGATGGGATCTGTGAGATCTGGAGACCCTCTTGTGGCTCACCCGGCGGTTGAGCGTGGTATAGGACAAATCACCTCCCTGCCCAACCATTGTCCCAAAAACAGAAAAGTCTCTACCACGTATTGAACCCAAGAAACTTCATGGATTGAAGTGGTGCATTTTTTTGTACATTAATAAATTATATATACAAAAAAAAATTAAATCAATAAAAAAATCAAACATAAATGCAGGTTTTAAAAATTATTTATGTCATAATGCGCTACAGTTTCACACGCTATTTCAGGTCTATTGTGGTTAACTTAGAATTGATATCCTTTTCATCATTCTTGCTTAATGCACACGTCAGAACAAGCTGTTTAAGAGCACTCAAGAGCCGGCATCTAAGTGTGCTTCTTAATAAGTGTACTCTGCGTGTACTCGAGTAGGCAAAGCAACAAATCAATGGAACCGTTGCTACCTTTCACCTAATTTGAGAACCAATTTTGTCGAATTATAGGACCAACAATTCATTACTATCAGTAGTCACTATATGTTGGTATGTCGTATTTATTAAACTAAAATTTCCACTTAAGTGATATCGATGAGAAAACTGAATTTTAAAGTAATCTTGAAAAATACGGTAAACGGCTAAATATAATTAGCTGTGTGAAACAGCTTGATATAATAGATTGCTAATATAATATAATAACAGAAGTAGAAAAAAGGCTTCGATAGAAAAGAATCAATAATATTGTGGTTTATGAGTGAAGAAACATAACGTTATCAATCCTATAACTATAAAAAAATCGAAACAGTAATAAAATATTCAATAATAATACTATTAAATCTATAAAATGTATAATTATCAGCTATTGAGAAACATGTCTCCTCTTCCTCTAGTTCTATCATTCATGATCTCTAACTTTAAGTATACTAATTAGAACAAAAAAATATATAAAAAATTGTTTGTTATTAATATTGACATTCGATCAATATTTGCAATAAATAGGATGCTGATGTCAAACAAACAGGCAATTCCTATAGAAATCTGATATTTTTACTATTTAATTTATTTTATTTTAGTTGTTACTAATTTTTAAATATTTTCATTTGAAAAGAAAAGTTCGAGTCCCGGTCCTGGACATAACTTTTCTTTTCAAATGAAAATTTTTACTATTTAGTTCTTATGTCATTAACAATATAATGGGGAAAACCTTACCTCGGCTTGCAGTTGTGCTACCGACATGCCCAAACAGGTTAGAGGCAGGGTCCCAAAACTGCTTCTCAAAGCAAAGGACAACTTTGTTCAAGTTGCCAAAACCCAATCTCTGGATGGCTGACTGTTTCCAGTCAGGCAGTGGTGGGCAGAACTGGACTGTGTTGGGTGCTGTCTGGGTGCTGGGAGAGACAGTCTGCTTGAGGACGCCCAGTGGAAGAGTACACAGCACTACATCACCTGAAATCAATGAAAGGAATATGGATAAAAAAGGTTTTACAATCTTAAATAAAATATACAAGGAAAGGATTAAAATTGGTGTAAGTAAAAATGTGTTCTCAGGCTTTAGATGAAGTCTAGGAAACATAATGAACCATTACGACAGAAAAAACTCAAGCTATGATTATACCTTACCTATATTTCGTCGCCAGAAGTAAGATGAACACCGACAAGAATATAATCGATAATATATTTTTCTCTTAAATCCATAAACGTTATATTACCTGTGATAATGTGTTACAAATACTCAACTCCACACAGTAAAGAGACCAGTTAAAAAGATATGTTTAATCTTCTTTCCCATTCCGGTTTTGCAACAAGTATAAAGGTCAAGGAGTTAAATTTATATTTTATACACATATAATTTGTAACTGGTTGTAAATAATGTACTTATATGTTACTTTTTGCATACTTTATTAAATAATATAGACTCGCACCACGAGGCAACCATAAAACATACGTTAGCATAGAGGTTACTCTCCTAGTACTGTTGCCCAGTAGTGCATCTATGATTGCTACAGCTCGGCCATTCTGATCAATCGACCCTGATTGACACAAAATTAGGCCAAATTATTCCCTATGCAATGACACTATTGTAATATGCTACACTGTACATATTGTGGCATAAATTGAACATAAGCATAAGATACATAATAAATAATACGACGTAATATCATAATACATAATAACATAAGACATAACATCATAATTATTTAACTAATACATTGGGTTTTTTTTTCTTTCTTTTTTATAAGAAGTTTAAAAACTGTGGACAAAAATCTTAGAAAAACAGCAGGTTCATTATATAGCCCATGCTGCATTTTAATAAATTCGTATTGGCCAAAAGGTAGTACCAACGATGTATATTTTATTGACAATTCGTTCATTTGCACATGGTAAAATCCATTTTCCAAATCAAGAATAGTAAAAAAAATTTTTTTTATTTTATTTGTTACTAATTTTTAAATATTTGTATTTGAAAAGAAAAGATATGTCCAGGACTGGGACTCGAACTTCTTAGGATCAGTGAAAAGAAAAGATATGACCACGATCGAGAGCGTGCTTCATTAGGGTCCAGGATAGCTCAAATGGTAGAGTCCCAGACCATTGATCTGGAAGACCCGGGTTCGAGTCCTGGTCCTGGACATATCTTTTCTTTTCAAATAAAATTTTTTTTATTTCTTAACAAATCTAAATGATCGTCAAATAAAGGGAGGGGAAATCTATATTTACGCGTTCTTTTATTTAATTTCCTGTAATCGATACACAATCTATAGTCACCCGATTGTTTCATTACCGGAACAACTGGGCTACTGTACTCAGAATTACTGGGGCGTACTATATCCTGTTCTAAAAGATCATCAACAATATTCTTAACCGCGATTTTTTCACCTACTGATAATCGCCTCGGGTTGAAATAAAACGGTTGCGAATGAACAACTGAAATGGATATCTCAAAATCAACATCTGGTTTCAGGGGTTCTGGAGCCAATACATAAGAATTTTCTATTAACGATTGTACCCTATTTTAATTGAAAAATCTAAATTATCATTGATTTGTAAATTAAGATCATTTTTTATGTTGCAAATATCAATGTTAAAAATATCTGGTAAGGGTTCTTCCTCTTCAGAACAAAAGGGATTATTTTTTCTATTATCCGAATTCCATTATTCCCCAATGATTTACCTAACGTAATTTCGATTTGGTCGGTTTCATATATAAAATGACGACCCTAAATGATCTCGAATGGAATTGCACTTACAGGGACTACATAAAAGCATACTTCAACACACACATTTAGTATACAAATCTTAGCTATAAAATAACCCATTATGTGAATTGATGAGTTGTTGATACCTGCATATGCAGTTTTGGGATGCGGAAATAATTGCAATTAAAACAACTGGCAAACGAATTTTTATCTATAGATATTTTGGAGTTCTTCACCGTGGTCGGTCTTCATGATCTAACTTTAGCTCCATATTTTCTAATTTGAGCATACACTGTTAATTTTTCTTTGAATTCTTTTAAAGTATTGCATCCATATAATACACTTTTACTGTCTGGGGTGTCGTCTTGTCCTTTTATACCATGATGAATTAATGAAAAATCGTCTAACTCACCCTTTGCTGCAATTTCCTTCATTGATAGAAAATAATCATAAATGTTTTCATTTTCTTTAATATTTTTCTCTGACAGCATCTGATGCACTTCCGCGACCGATAGCGATACCTTAAATTCTTCTAACAGGGCTTCTCTTAGTGAATCCCATCCTGTTAACCCTCTTTCTCCTGCAACGAATATTTGCGCTGACCCTTTAAGGTGTTTCTTTGCTATAAGGTAAGTTTCTAGGCCAGACCATTGGAAAACCTGTTTGTTCTGAGCCACCTCATCCAACCAATTCTCGATCGAAATACCTATCGTTCCATAAAAATCTGGAATTGATCTTTCCATATCCCGGAAATTAATTCGGGACTGATGAAACGAAGGTGCGGCGGTCGAGTCACACATTTTTATAGTCTTTTTTCGCCAGGCTCATCTGTTTCCTCGGCCATCACTTCATTTAATTTTTCTATTAAATCGTTTCTATTTCCATGAGTACTAAGACCATGGAACTTTAATTTTTCTTTAAGTTCTTTAACCTTCAAATGATCCATGCCGTCGCGCAAAATAAACATTCACAATACCTATTTAAAATAGTTCCGAGTATACAGACTCACGGTCACATCCCACTTCTGAATTGTAACTGGTTGTAAATAATGTACTTAAATGTTACCTTTTGCACACTTTATTAAATAATATAGACTCGCACCACGAGGCAAACATAAAACATACGTTAGCATAGAGGTTACTCTCCTAGTACTGTTACCCAGTAGTGCCTCTATGATTGCTACAATTTTTTTTTTTATAACTACCTAAAAGTTAAATGGAAAATCAGACAAATATAAATTATTTGTATTCTTTAAAAAAATTAATCTAACAAATTTAAAAAAAGAATTTCAGAAAAGGTAGATCCATCCTGCCTTGATTAATAAGGTTAAGATATTACACAGCGCAAACTCTTGAAGCAAACGGAAGAAGAAAAGAAAAAAAACCAAAGGGAAGAAATTGGACGAATAAAGTAACAGAAGAGAGAAACCGTTAAAAAAAATTGTAATCAAATAAGAAAGTTGCTAAGACTCGAGGACAAAACTACTATCGTGCAGAATCTTCCGGAGAGAATGCTCTGGGAATGTCTATTCGTTTCAGCTTTCCCTCTAAATAAGATATTGTTGTATCGCCTTTAAGTTGAGTGTATGCCTCTAAAAATATCATTATTAAAAAAAACTTAATTTTGTTCTGAATTTAATCGATACTTAACCAATAATTAACCAATTAATACTTAGAGATTATTTAACCAAGAGTACAGTGCCTAACGCATAGGTTTATAAAGAAAAATGGAAAAGTTGGAAGATATAATTTTTTTTTTAAATGGAAAAATAAATAATATATAATAAATTACCACACCTAACTTACGGAATTATGAATTAGGATCTAAGGTCTAACTTATTTCTGCGATCCGCGGTTAAACCAATTAAAATCAACTAAGCCGTGAATAGAAAAACCTCAATTTCTAAGTGCTAATTTAAAAACCAAGTTTGTATTCATAGAGCAATGGATATATCACCAAAAGTCATAATTCATTGCAGTGAATGAACCATGTTCTGTGAGTAACGATATTCTAGAATATATATTATATATTGTTTAAGAATAAGAAAACTGTACCACTACATCTCAAGAAGAGACTTTAGTTCAGAGGACAGTAGATACACTTTTCAGTTCATAAGATAACTGTCATGCAAGGAAGTAGTCATTGCTTTCCGGGCTAATTTCTTTGGAATTCATTACCTTATTTTTTATCTATCACATCAATAACAACAATATTATAATTTAGAAATAGATATTTAGAATTAGACAGATAGAATTTATAGAATTATATAAATAGAAATATTATAAATTAGAAATAGATAAAATTTAGAAAATAATAATTTGTAACGGCGCTGTAGAAAGACTGAGGAATTTTATATTTGTATCACGTAATTAAAGTATCAGCTGGTCATTAGTTAAGAGATTATGTTATGAACCCTAAGCATAATTATTTCATGAAGAAATAATGACACCATGCTAGAACGAAAAATTTTAATAAGAAGAAAGAATAATGTGTATTTCAACACCCTTATTTATAAACTTAACACACTCAAGTAATAAAAAAGTATTTTTTTATTAACATTGAACTAATAATTATTACTATTATCAGTTGAACGTTCAATCTTGAAAGTTCAAAATTTCCTAAAAAAATATATAAAAATAGTCTAGTTATAAATTTCCTTGTTTCCTAAAATAATGAATATAGAAGATGAATAATGTATTTAAAAGGAATAAAAACTCAACAAATAGACAAACAAAAGAGTTTAAAGATTAGAATACAATTCAGCAAAAGGCGTCAGGTTTAATATAAATTTTACTATGTCGTCATTTCTAGAGAATAATTTATAGTTTGAGAGAGAGAGAGGGGGGGGGGCTGTGGATGGGAAAGTTGGGAACTACATGATGAATATAAGGAAAAATTCAAAAGTTAAACTACTTAAACTTCGTGGGTTTATAAAAGTATTTTTTTATTTATTTATTCGTATTGAGCCGCTGAGGACTGCAAATTAACAATCAATATCCCGGTCCTGAACATTTATTTTTTCTTTTCAAATAAAAAAATTTAAAAATTAATAAAATCAACAACTAATATTACAAATAAATTATAATAATTATAATGACGTATGTCAACAAGATCCAAATTAAATAAATGTTCAAAAAACATTCTTCCCCCTCGTATACATCACAAATCTTGCGAGAACGCGGGGACGTCCGATCAGTGAAAAGAAAGGATATGACCATGACCGGGGAACGAGCCTGATGTAGCCAGAATAACTCAAAGGTAGAGTTCCAGACTAGCGATCTGGACGACCCGGGTTCGAGTCCCAGTCTTGGACATATCTTTTCTTTTCAAATAAAAATATTTAACAATCAATATCGGTTTCCGTGGCTGATTTTGTTCTTCCACCAGTTTTGATGCCCTGCCAGTATTTCTTGAACTCCTCACTCTGTGCTTTCTCCCGTTCTTCGACAGAGGTCCCATTCTTCTTTTGAGTTCCTCTTCCAACTAAAAAACCCTAAAACTTTTTCACTATTCATCGAAATTCATATCTCTTCATTTTTTTATCCAGAAAACCAATTTCTTTCAGATACTTATTTGATTACTAAAGCCCTCCCAATCTTTGACCTTAGGTTTTATAAAGTTACATATTTTCTTTGTCAGACGATCATCAAGCATTCTGAAGATGTGTCTTGTAATGACTGAAAATTGAATGATAATAAATGGGGCAGAGGTTATCGATTTTTAGCTGCAATTGCTGGGAGCTAAAAAGCATTTATATTAAGGGCTTAATATATCAAACATTCTTATTACACGGTTGCTTCAGAACTTATACTTCGATATGCACAGAGATCTTAAATATTTCTTTTTATTAATAACCTATTTCGAAATTCTCAATAAAATATTAAACAAATAAACAATGTGAATACATATTATTATGCTGTTGTTCTATTACGGTATATTATTCAAAATTCGATGTCATTTATAGAAAACAATAAGGATAAACCATCCAGGTTATCTAACAAAAGAAAACCTAAAACGCACTTACCTTTGTAGGTCATTTGATTGGAATTGTTCCTGGCATTGGCAGTGATAACTTCAACACCTTTGTTTGTGTATCGGATTTGCTTGACAGCGGTATTGAGCTTGATGTCGAGCCCTTCAGAGAGGGCAACTGGGACGCAAGAGTAGCCATTACGCACTGAAAATCACAAAAGATAAAACTCATCAATCAATAATCAATATACAAGAATAAAAAAAAAATGCATAATATCATTATTAAGACAGAATAATCCAAAGACCAATAATAAAATAAATTTAAAATACAAGCATACAAGCGTTAATAATTCACATCAATTTTAATTAACTCATTCAAGCAATACAATTTTTACAACTTAAAATACTTATCTCAAATAAAATTGCATAAAATAAAAAACATTAATTTTAATAATTGATCCTTGTTGTACGAATATCGACCTCAATACTGGAACAATTTCCAATATTAAACATTTTATTTTTTTAATACTTATGGTCAACGAGTAATATAAAAATTAATTTATTTTATTCGTTTTCTAAATTTTTTTTTTGATCTGGCTAATCCCGGAGGATCACTAAACACTATTACATATTTAGTAATGCCATTCAATTCACATTACCACTGAATAGAAAATTAATGACAAAAAAGGAGCGTATTAATATTGCAATAATTAAATTCAACCCAGACAATATTTAGGCAAACAAGCAGACAATGTTTATACTTGTTTTAAGCTTAAATCTTCTTCATACTCTCAATTTTGTTACAATCTCACGGGCAATGATTTTTTTCTTTAATTTGTTCGGGGTTTTTTTCATAATTGCAATTTCATTATACTATGCTATTAAACAGTAATTAGTTTAAATGGGCATTCCTGAGTGCGTTTCAACATTGCTAGCCACTGAAAAGCTTAGCTATGCAAAAACATATTTATATATTAGAAACTGCTATTCTGAACAAATGTAATATTCGTAATCTTATAGATGTGTTCAGATAATTCATCGGAAAAGCGTTATTGAAGAAAGGTACTTAAATAAGACCAGCAAGAGACTGGCGTTGTTAAGTGTATGGTTTCTTTTTTTTTATTAGTATATTTAACTAGTAAGAATATCTGTGCTCAAAAGGATAAGGGCACCATGCAAAATAGGTAAACAAATTTAATAGTTCTAAGTTAAATTAAAGTTAAAGAGGAAAATTACCTCTCCTGAACAAATGCAAAAACTACAATAATGTGCTATGGTTGCTTTCACCAACAGGGTACAGATATGTTTTGATCGATAACGATTGGTTACGAATTTAGTCGGTATAAACAACAGTTTCTAGCTTTGCTAAATGATCAAAGGAAGTTGGGTTATCGTATTGTCAATATTGCAGGCTGTAATAAAAATTAAATTGCAATGATTGGCCATATTGGTATATAATTACGAAATTCTTCAACGCCATTTATCATAATGCCAAAAATCCGTAATTGAAACTTTTAATTATTTTATTTTCTAAAATTAGTTCTCAATTGAATTTAGGTAGCATTGAAATGTTGCCATTATTTCCCATATTCAAAGGTAAAATATATGCCATATATGCCATATATATATATATATATATATATGTGTGTAAATAAAAAAAATGAGAATTTTAATAAAGTCATTAAGAGACATCAACTGAATATGAAGACACGTGGAGACCGAGGCAGTAGCTAAGGATAATAACCGCCGCGGGTTCACTCCATTCCGATGTGACGGATCGCGGTGATTTATCACTCCGCGCCGGGTCGCCACCACTCAGCGCCACCACCGTAATCCGCTCAGTGAAAAATTTCTAAAAATCCTTAATAAATTATTCTCCCCTCCCCGCGTCAAATAACCAACCGTGAATAAGCCAAAAAAAAAATAGTAGAAAAAAAAGTAGCCGGGTGAAGGGACATGATAAAAGAAAAATAATCCGCCCATTGAGCGTCGAGGGAAATGGAGAAAAAAAGGGCGGGAGGAATATTATCGGGTGCGTGCCAAAGCCTGACCCGAGTCGATCGAGGCTTTAGAAAATTATCGCCGGAACTGACCGCCTTTCGAATTACTGCCTCATTCTCCGCCGCCCTTTATGGCTTCCTCCTATTTTCAGAAGAAATGGAAAATATTTCCTCTGACCGGAACTGCGAAAACCGAGAGAAAACGATTTTTTGACCGTTACAATACAGCCGAGTCATCCATTTCCAACAGTTGCTTTATTATATCGACTTGGTCTACACTATTAGTCAAGTATATAAGAGGTGTTTGGTTTCAATATCGGGTACATCTATTTTATTGTCGATTATGAAGATTGAAAAACTGATTCACAGCATTTTTCCACATCTGTACATTGTTCAAATGCAGTAGACGTACTTGGTTGTTTAAGATACATATACCACATAAGTTCTTAACAAATTTGTAAATAAAAAATAAAAAATAGTGAACTGTCATTATTTTTGTAATTACACTAATTTTACTTTCATCTAAATCTGTCGCAATAAATCGATGACAGGACCGAATAACGTCACGTGAGATAGAAGCCTTCAAAGCTCAGGATCTATCTGACCCGCAAAGCCAAGAAGCTTTCCGTACAGCTTCGCACAATACCAAGGCGTTTATGAGAGAAATACATTTTTACAATTATCCAATATATTATTATTGTAGTGTAATATGTTTGCATAAC
Organism: Troilus luridus; assembly: GCA_964056705.1. Classification (NCBI taxonomy): domain Eukaryota; kingdom Metazoa; phylum Arthropoda; class Insecta; order Hemiptera; family Pentatomidae; genus Troilus; species Troilus luridus. The sequence goes on along the minus strand of OZ057412.1, from coordinate 71,483,606 downwards.
TCTCTAATGCAAAGACCTGCCTGATACATAGTTTATCGCAGAGATCATTAAACTAAGTTATTTACAGAAGAGTTAATCTTTAAGTAACTAATATATATTAAATAATGAGAGCATTTAAATATTGCAATTAACAAACGATGCATTCTTATCAACTAAATATAAAATACGAATTCTTATATAAAATAAGAAAGTATTCAGGATTAAAAAAATATTAATTTTCAAATTTGATAAGAATTCACTAGACTTATGGTAATATAATAATGGAAGGAAACTCGATAGCTTTAATAGAATAGCTTACTTCACCTAGAACTAGGTTCCCTAGTTCGAGTCCGGCTGTGGCAGATAAATTATTTATTCTATTAACAGCCAAAAAGACAATGAGGTATCTGGAGATACTCATTGTGCTTACATGGTCTCTTTGAAGTGGATACAATTAATTGGTTGGGGTGGCAGTTGAGTATGATCTCAGCCAAATCATCTTGGACAAACATAACTTAGAAATAGTACAGTCCCTATCATGTACTGAACCCAATGAGGTTTGCAGTACACCTCTTTTTTTCTTTTTTTTAAAAATACTAATGGAAGCTATAGATCCAGACAGCAATACACGATAAGGTGTTATGATCGCCATTACGTTGTGTCATAATACAATGGAGAATATATCGCTGAGGCAGGCAGTATGTATGTAAAGATGGAGGCGTAGGGCGGTAAGGGCGACATGTATGAGTAAAAGCAGCGGCGACAGGTAAACAGGCTAAACTGCCGGCTATAACATTATACCGCATTAGATGCCCTCGCAATAAAGTATAAATCTGTCTGCTAACAACCGAGGCAATGGCCTTTTTGTCACCTTACCCCCTACCCCGCACCATATCCTCCAACTAACGTCTCGCCCTGTTACTTATAATTTTAATTTATGAAGTGTACGCTACAGAAAAGTACAATGGATCTAAGGAAAAATATTTTTACTATAAGTCAGAAATAAATTTATAATATTGTAGAATGGTTCTGATGACATGAGTTATAATTAATAATTTTGGTATAGTCTTAAGAATTTTGATAAGCTTTAGGTACTAATTTTTGTCAAGGTTTCTAAACCATCCAGTCAGTATAGCGTCTACTCCCTGCTTTACATTCCAGATCATTCCATCTTAAATCCTGATGTGAAATCAAATGAAGGAAAAAGGCTATTTTTTTATTGCTGTTTAAAAATATAAACTAAAGTTTTAGTTTTGTCTCCTGGTAAAGATTTTTATGTGGCGTAAGGGTCATTAAAAAAAATAATTCCACCCTCACTGTCTCTCACTTTGTCACATTCCTTCCTTCGTTAGTAGTGATTATTTCCAAACAACTAAACTTGCTGAATAAACTACATATTCGAGGCATAAATATCATCTGCTCAGATTTTTCTCACCTGGTTCCTGAGAGAAGCTGCTTCTAGCTGATGAGATTATTGTATCTCGTTGTTTACTGTACCAGAATTACTTCCAATTTTTTAAAAAGTGGTTTAGTGATGAATAGCTATTCAATTTGACCGGTCATCAATCATCTTTTGGAATATATAGAGCTACGTAATATAGGAAAGGATCAATCGTACTTCAAGGTTAGAGAATCAATTCCTAAGAAAAACATTTTTCAACAGATTCGTCCCATTAGATGCATCACATTTATTATTTATTATATTATGATCCCACGATAACACTGATTAAGTGAAATGGGGAGAATAGTGCTTTACAAATTTTAGAGTAGAATTACATTTTTTGACAAAAAGAAGGGTCACGTTAGTTACCGTAAGACATTTTTTTAATGACTCATAAAGTCGTTGTCGAAACCCCCTTCATCTAATACTCATAACGTTATTGATCCCATACCCTTATTATAGTAATTTAATGCATAAATTGCAATTAGAGACAAAAGGAATAAATCGTTGATGTGACAATAACAAGTACATAGCAGAAAAAAATCACTACTACATTCAATGAAGGGTAAAGGGTACATGGTAGTGACCGAACTGTTTTCATTAAATGTTTGTGCAAGGAGGTTTAGCCAAAATCTTGTTCAACCCCCAGGTTTTTAGACCACTTTAAACCAGGGTGAGGCCTGAGAAGGTCACCAGTTTCAATAAGTATTGAACTTCGTAAGTAGAGAGGAATTAAAAAGGATTTCTGAAAAATGCAAAGGTGAATTACATAGCTAAGTTGAATGTTCAGTATTAAATGATACAGAAAATCAAAGTAAAAAAAAAAATAATAACTAACTACAATAAGAAATGAATTATTTGGAAGCAGAGTGAGAAATCTGAAAGGATGAATAATGGCCAAAGAAGTTTGGACGAAGCTGAACAGAGGATTAAAACATAAAAACGCATAAAAGAATTTTATGGTGAGAAAGAAAGTTGTAACGTAATTTAAGGAGGCCAACACAAAAAAAACAAAAAAAGAAATCATTAACTAATTGTTACTTGAGTATTAAAACCATTTTCCCTATAGTAATTTTATACGCGCATTAGCAACTGTGGGTCAAATTAATTTTTTTACAATAAGTAACATAATACATCTACCTATTGACTATTTCAGCAATCATTCCGAAAGTTCACTGATACTCTAGTGGAAAAACCGTTTTATCAGTATCTAACAAAACAAACTCAAAACAACAATTAATATTTTGTTAAAGTATGTGCCCCCAGTGACCGCTGTATCAGGGCGATAAATTAAGCGGACAGAAAGCAGACACCGAGGCACAGATAACTAATGCAACCGCCAATCTCATAAATCTGGAATTCAATTGGTGATCACTATCTTCTCCAGGTCAAACTACAACCGACTTCGAAAATTGCTTCCAGCAAGGAATTAGTTACAATATATATTTCTAATCTATAACCTAAAACAATATCATCATTTTTGTCTAAACATAAAAAATAACGAACAACAAAAACTTAAGTAATTGACAGAAATTACAATTAAATATTACCCTGTAAGATAATAAGTCAATAAAGCCTTCTGTAAGTTGTATAACCTATTGTGTGAAACCTATATTATTAATTTTTATACAATTCTAAAGCCACGGTATTTTACCAATGGTTATCATATTTGTTTTTTGTAAAAAAGGTTTTATATAAAGCCATTGCCTTATCCTATGATACTTGCATTAAATAATAAAGAGGATAATATTTATTGGAGTAATTGTGTTTATAAAAAAAAATTAACAATAATACATTTTTTTTAAAATTGTACTGGTTTTTGGTTCAGTGAGTGGTAAAGACTGTACTGTTTCTAAAACACCGGTTATGAAGGGAAGTGATCACTTTATAAAGACTGAGTGAGCCCAAAGATGGTCCCCAGATCCCTTAGAATCCACCTCTGGCTGTTAACAGATTAAATAAACTATCCGATTCGAGCTTGGAAACTTCGGCACGACTACTGAACTCTTCTGCTCTTGTCTAACAATAATTATTAAAAAGTGAAATTATAAATATCGAAAATACTACAAATAATCCCAATCAAAAATCAATTTGGAGAATATTTTTCATCTTGGAAGTAAAGCATGAGATGAAAAATAACAGGCATACAGGAAAACCTCAAACAATTATATTGGTCTCATTTTTGTTTGTTTTAAACAAACTTACCAATAGAACATTTGACGGAATTTTCCTTCTTTCATTATAATTACACATTTAAAAAAATATATATAGCAGAAATAAATGATTGAAAAAGGAAAGGAATTGCTGAAAGCAGTTTTAAATATACAGGAGTAGATAGATCTACAAAGGTAGAACTATAAAATTCAATCACTATAAGTTTATTTTATTTTAGATATTTTCTTTTAATAGCTTCTACCTCTCATGTTTTTTACAGCCATGTTTTTTTAACTATATAAACACATTACCTCAGTTTTTATTTATATAATAGGATTTTCGTATTTATTTGTTTCGAAAAAAAATAAATATGTATATATATATATATATATATATATATATATATATATATATATATATATATATACATATGTTTTACAATATATATTATTACTTATGCATATTACTATCATTACTTATTCACTGATCACAACTCTTACGATATTTACATTTCATGAAATATTGGATACTAATTGACTGATTAATGAAATAGTATCAATTCTTCAAAAACTTGAGACCAATTGCATGAGTATGAGACCAACCTAGTCTCGAAACATCGCCAAAAGAAATTTAAGAACTGATTGGAATACATACATATTATAAATTTAAAAGAGATTTGTAAATATATATATACGGATATATACATATTTACAAATCTCCACACCAATGCACTTTTTTTTTTAAATTTTAAAATCACTTTCCTAAATATAATAAAAAGTATTCAATAGACAAAAAATGTTTAATTCCATGCATACAATTGTAGAAAAATGTGATAAATGATAGAAAACTTATGATTATGATTATTATGATCATTTGATACTACTACTTTTTTTAACAATAAACACGGAAAAAACCAGCTCCTTGACAATAAATTTGAATATCCTCGTAACTTTGACTTGACCCGGAGCAGGCGACTTTTTTTTTCCTTTTTTTTAACGACGTTAATTGAGGAGAGAAAATGGTTGTTAACTCCTATCGAATACAACTTTCATTTAATATGCATCTATTTCAATAGCTTTAATACTTAAAATGTAGTTTATGCAACCACAACCAGACGGGGCGGGGTACCAACTGGGATTGACTATGTCATGTAAACTAAATGCCATGACTACTTAATGTAGAACTTTGAGGTATAGATCCGGTATTCATGTATGATTGTTGCTGTGACAACGGCCAGCCAGTTTAGCCTATCATGCAATTCGACATTAGTCCAAAAAAAATTAAATCACGGTTTCTGTTAAAATGATCACTTACTAACAAAAGTAAGTGAGATAAAAAAATATAAATAAAAGACTATAGCTATACAACTTTAAAACAATGTGCAATAATATTACAATTCCATGCAATAGGTTTCTTATATTTTGAATTACTTAATTATTTTTCCAATAATCGTTAAATATTTTCACTTTTTTTATCGAAATTTTTAATGATTCATAAAAATATTTTATCATAACTATCATGTATTCTTTTAAGAGTAGTTTTCTCTACAAAACGCCTTCAAGCAGTGCGAAGCTGTTCTGTCAGGCCTTATGGCTTTGCAGGTCAAGTATAACCTGAGCTTTGAAGGTATTTTGATTTACAACTGATACCAAATTAGTAGTCTGGAGTTTTAAGTTGGAAGTATTTTATTTTATTATTAAAAATTGAAGTATGTTATTTTTAATTAAATATATTCATAAAAATAAATTGAGCAATAAAAATAAAGAAGGTAAAATTATGCGTGGATGATAAAAAAAAAAAAAATAAAAAAAAAGCGATAACATATCAATAATAAAAACAACCGGTAAAACCGGTAATAAAAGCAACTGGCATACCTAAAGCAAAAAATATCCTGAAATTTGATGTTATTGTAAGTAGTGGAGATTTAAAGTGGTGCTTCATTTGATTTGGCTGAATAGTTAATAAGGTTAAAATTGTTAAACCTTTACAAGACGTACATAGCAGAGAGAGGAAGGCTTAATACAGAGAAGGAGTGAAATACGTCGTAACGAGGAGCCGGACTTTTTATTCCTCGGCGATAAAAGACGACCGGTCGGCGACACTCCTCTAGCTGTATATTGGGAGAAGGAAGGACACTCCTACACAGGTTTTGAGATATATATTAAATTGTGAAGGGGCGATTGGAGGTCGGGGCTATATGAACCGGAATTCTCTATATAATATAAGAGCGGTTTTTTCCCCCCGCAAGCAAGAAGGGGTGGAGTGAGTCAAATAAACTCTACCCGAGCCGGGGGATATTGTTTGGGGAAAATTGTGTGCCCGGCCTGGCTGCGAAGGGGTGAATATCGAGGCGAGGTATTTATGATATATGAAGAATGGGGACCACCTAGAGGAGATAAGAAGCAAACACTAGATAGGACAGTTCCAATCTGCATGAAATTACCGGAGCAGCTGAGAAGGAATTTATGGCTGAGGGAGCCACCTGCCCGCCGATGGATGGCGTTCCCCCACGGGACCGCCCTCGATATCCGACCAATATTTGGCAACGTATTGTCTCATCTCGCCCTTTCCTTAGTTTTACTCCCTCCCTCAAATATATCTCCAGGATTGGGGGAGGAGTTTTCACGCCTTCTCGCTATTACCAGTACCACTACAACCCATGAAGGGTGTGAGTTCACTATATCGTTCCCAGGTTGATGGCCAGATAGTTGGTTTGGCCAACTTCACATTCAATCGCATGGTATTTCTCTTAATTAAGAATACCCGCTTTATGTAGGTTGGGTAAGCCTAGAATAACCTGCTGAACGATCAAAGGTATATCGATCCATACATCGATGATTCTATTTTAACAGTGATTATTAATGTCCTGTACTGTTTCCAGGACCTCATCCATAAAAAATATATTCATAAAACTTTTGTGTCAATATGATCCTCAGGAACATATTTCATCAATTCTTTCATATAATATAACTTCCATTCCAGAGAAAACGTACAGTCACTTACTTGAATGTCAGACCATGTCATGTCTATTTCTAGAATTTTCCGATGATTTCATCATTTCATTATTATTATTCGCAATGAATAGCCCAAATTAATTAATCCATAAATTTTAATGTTCAATTCATAAATAAATTTAAGATATTTTTTTAAGAATGGCTGCAATATTTATTTTGTCAGTACCGTGGCAAGGAAAATTTGAAACTACGGTCTTTCGTATTTACAATAAAATAGAGTAATAATGTGCATTAAAATTATAGAGTTTAAAAAACAGGTACCAGAACAGAATCCATCATATATCACGCATATCTAATGGTTGTCATTATGATCAGACCGTTGTAAATAAAACATTAAACATGACAATATGTATTATTAAATGTTAACTATACTAACTGTTGGTAATTTTAATCCAATTGAGCAATAACAGTTCCAATTAATCTTTTATATTCTCTGATGTTATTCTATCAGATAAAACAAAGGTTCTCAGACTTTTTTTTCTCATAGACCACTTTCAAAATTTAGGGTAAGTAGTAGACCCCCTGCAGCTACATTTCTACCATATTCCCAAAACTCGACAAAAAATGTGAAGATTAGATCTAACTATGGAAATTTGTGTTGCAGATGAGTTCCAACCACGAATTAATAGTTTTTGAAAAAAAGTGAGAATTGATTGTTTATGATGTGAGTAGATGTCAACAAAGTAAAGTTGGCCACTCAAAATAGTGATTCCATCCAACTTTACTTTTTTGACATCTACTCACAGCACAAGAAACCAATCAATACTCACTTATTTCATTAATAAAACTCCCGATTCGGAGTGGTAAAAATAAAAATAGTATATTTTTTGTGTTGTATTTATTCAAATATGTAATTATTACACTATTAATTATTATTGTTATCATATTACATTGTGATATGATAATAGTCGTAATATAGTTAAAATTAAACATTAATAACGTAACGTAACATCTACAACGACTATCACAAAATAGTCATAATTTTAATGGAAGTGATGTACTTGATGGATTGACAGCAAGTTATCAATATTTGGCTTCAGTTTTGTTAAGAATAACCGCAAATCTTTGTTTTTATTAAATTGAGGCTGTCCCCTTGTAATTGTAAGTTAATAACATTAAATTTGATGCACGTTACGGGTACGTAAAGACGCGTAAAATTTATAAAAATATATTTAATTAAGTCATTTAGCGTTAGAAAACTGAAATATACACAATCATGCAAGTCAATCATAATATATATCTCCTTTAGTGAACCACCACACAGTCAGGTAAAAAAAAATTACTAATAAAGTAGGGATAAAAAGTTCAACCTTTCTCGGCTCGGTCCACCTGGACCACTTTGGGAACTAAGGAGATAAACGATTATTTTTGAGGAAGGTCCTTCTTAGGATTGTTTTAGGCAGACATAAAACAAAGAAAGGTTTCCGGATACAGAGCTTATTTCCTTAAATTGGATCTTGGAAAGGTAGAGATTGAGAAACAGGGGGTTGGAAGTGATATGTAATATCAGAGGGCAGCCCTTCCCCTTTAAGACTCCATAATGAACTGTCAATATCACGATCTGCCCCGAGGGAGAGAATTTTCTCCACATCTCTAGGCGTTCCTTAACGCGCGAGTCACATTGGCTTCCTATCATCAATTCTAGTTTTGACCGTTCTACTTGATTTATTGATTTGTTTGGAACGATTCTTTTATGGTATCCTTTTCTTTTTCTATTTCCGTTTTGTTTATTAAATTAATAATATATATATATATATATATATATATATATTTTGAAAAATCTGTTGGGAACAACTGAAAAAGACGTGGCGTAGCTGTCCTTTGGTTATTAGATGGATGTAAAAAATCTGAGTACTCGTATTATTTAAATAAATATTTGACCGCGATTCTAAAAACATTTACGATAACACGGACAGATTTCTTTCGATGAAATCAATTAAAAAATATTTTAAAGTTGCCGCTTATATTTCATTGTTTTCCTATCTATCTAGTTACTATCTGGTAAGCGGTAAAGGAATTATTATGTAAGGAACCTCGAAACTTTTAGTTTTTTGGATTTTAAGGAAGATAATTCTCGAATCGATTTTGATTAATTTCGATGTGGTGTACTTACGTTCACTGGTCTCTTGCAGAAATTAAAAATGATGAGCTATCAGCCGTCTAAAGTTGAAATTTTATAATTGGAATTAGTGTAACATCAAGCTGTGCAACCATATATGTGTTTACTACATGATCACTGGATGAGGTAGATTATTCGAGGTCATATTTGATTTTTCACAAAACATCATGACCAATCACTTCAAGAAAAAAATTCAAATTCTTTTTAAATTAATTATTAACTCTCTAATATCAACAGTAATGGAATTTTTAACTTTTGTTAAAATTGATATACCGGAAAGATATAGATGATATCTTATTTGAACCTATAAATCTATTATTTATCACTACTTTAAATGTTTATGTTAAAGGACTAAACCCAAAGAATGTCTATTGCTTCAAACTGAGAAGACACAATTCTGCAATGTTTATTCTCTCTCTACTTGTATAATATTAACAAATTTAAATTAAATAAACAGTAGACTAATCAAAACAAGTCGTAAATATATCCTCATTATTACTGAGTATAAAAGCATTTATAATATTGATAACTCTTTATTAAATTATAAAACTGAACTCTATTTCGAATAGGTGTAACTATGCATTGTAGAAAAACTAAAACAAGAGAAAGCATTTGAATAGATCACAAAATTCCATTAAACAGGGAGGTAGAGGAATCGGCCTCAAAATTATTCCTCGAGATTTTTCATGAAGAGAGGCCTAGTATTTCATAAGTATATATAATTCATAAGGCTAGTATACTTGTATATAAGTATTTCACAATTAACATGATTTTTTCTAGCAGAAAGCTTCACCGAAATAAGAAAAACAAATAACCAATAATCCGCTATTTAAAATCTAACGTTCATGTTAATCTCCCCGACTACATGGTTCAAAACTAGTTGTGCAATGATCATTAATCAAATTTTGAAAATGGAAGGGAAAACTTCAACCGATTATGTACCTCATTAACGTGAAAAATTGTAATGTTTTTGTAAAGTATAAATCCTTACTGAGAAATTCCCGTTTCCTGAAAATTGGGTATCAAGGAAATATAATTTTCCATTTGGGTGAATGGGCTATTAAAGGAAAAATTAATGGAGAAAACTCCCCGCAATAATTTAAACTGCCATTTCAAGAGGCAAATAAGAAATTTCCCGGTACACTGTTTAGAGCCGGGCATAGAGCTCCAACTCGTTGGAGAATCACCCCAAGTTTTCTTACGAAGCAGTCTTTCAGCAAAGATGGCATTAAAAGGCTTACGAAGCAAAAGTCGCACACTCCTGGACAAATCTTACTTTCCGAGTTCTCGCGACATCTGGCACCCAAATAATGTCTATTACTTCCAACTGAGAAGACACAATTCAGCAATGTTTATTCTCTCACTACTTTTATCATATAAATAAATTTAAATTAAATAAACAGAAAACTAATCAAAATAAGTACTTATGCACATATATCCTCAAAATTAGTGAATAATAAATAATAAACCAAAAGCATTAATTATTTTTATAAAATTATTACTTTTATTTAAATTATAAAACTGAAATATAAGTAAATTTCCTTCTTGAACAGGTATATCAATGCGTTGTAGAATACGTAAAATTAGAAAAAACATTTAAATAGGCCACAAATATGCATTTATGAATTTTAAAATTAAAATACGATTAAATAACATCAGAATGACATATCAGTTGGGGCGAACTTAAATATGACGAACTACGTAACATGCTGCAAGCATTGTTACCTAATTATATCCTATTCAAAACTTTTTTGTTATTTATCATGTTTTACATTAGTGTTTTTATAAGCAATATAAATAATAACCTCCATACATTAATATGAATCAAGAGAAAGTCAGAGAGTAGTCTCTAAGTTAGATGTAAATTATTCAATAAGTTGAAATGATATTACATAGCAATAAGTCACCTAGTGAGGTCACATAAGAACGTGTCTTGTATATCCATATAATATCTGTTCAATATCTCCATAAATACATAACTTTCTTACAAGTCGTTCACCGTTTGTTAAATGTGTGGCAGTGCCTTCAACTGAACTAAGGCGGATTATTCCCCACTATTGTGTGCTTATATGGTTTCAGCTAAGAAGCCATTCAGAAGATCATGGTACTAATGTTAGACTGAGGTGAATTACTCTATTGCTACTTATCGCAAAAAAAAGCTATAGGGAAAAATTACTCTAAGCCCACTCAAATTTAAATTCGCGAGACTAGCATACCTTCAATATATTACCATCCCCATCGTCGTCCCACAATTCTGCTGATGGATGTATGTTACAATATTGATGATTTTCTCCACCCTATTTCATTGTGTTTTATTATTATGGTGTAAATTAGAGAAAATTTACACTATGTATTACCTCTGATATGAGGAAGACAATTCAAAATCAAAACACTACCTAAAGAGTGTTTACCTACTACGAACACCTAAACACCAATATTGATGACCTAAAATAGAACAAACATAGGGTAAGGCAAATTGGATTGACGCTGTTGGGACTGTAAAGGTTCGTTAAGGGAAGCCGGAATGTAAGAATTTTTTAGCCAGTGGTTGGAGGGAAGGAGCCTTTATTAAAGATAACCTATTGGAATATCTGGCGTTCCTCGGCCGGACCCTCTTCACAGGGCGAAACAAACCTTAATACCCGGCATACCTCCACCTAACGCCCTTTCCCTCGGCCCTTCCCGTCCACTATCCACTCGCAATTAACATAAATAATAATAAGATTCACTGTTTATATAATAAATGGTAACAATTATAGTGGCTGCTACAATTTTTTTAAATTAGGTATCTTAAGAGAAGGAAGAAGACTTAACATCAATGAAGGAAACATAAAAATGATTAGTAACCCACTACAAAAATCCTTAGCTTTCTATAAAATGATCATCTTAGAAAAAAAATGCAGATAGGAATATCGAAGTTGTAGTAGTTAAGAGCACCTAGCATAATGTTGGCAAATCAATCAAGTAAAAGGTGTATTTTGGCATGCCTTAGTTAGACATGCCGGCGTTTAGGTCTAATATGGTCATTGTGGAAATCGACACAAAAGCAATGTGGAAAGCATAAAAGACCTACTTGCATTCACGCACTTTTGTAAATACCTAGACATAAATTATATGTTTAAACATTTTTAGTTGCTATTAAGCCCGTAAGCTGCAATCCAAAATAGATTTGAACTTGTAGAGCTTAATACTCAGATGGTTCTTAGTGTTATCATAAGGATCAGAGGCATGGAAATTTAAAATGACGCCTGCTGCAGTTTTTCATAAAGAGCAAGATTGGAGGAAAGAGAGGTCTTGGTCGCAGAGGTCACTCTTGGTGAATAGATTGTGACAGAATTAACATCGATAGACATGTTTGGGACAGCGGTCAATGAAATAAGATGGGCCGCTATAATCATCAACATTTAAAGAGGATAGGCACTATTAGAAGAAGAATACATTGTTAATAAGGTATAGGGTTTTCTCAGTGTGTAGATTTCAGCGTTGATGATTCCGGTTTCAAATTCTGCTGTGCCAGATACGAATCTGCAATCAGGCATAGATAGATCCTATGGGAACTGCAGACCATCCTAGGGCTAAGCCAACCTAAATAAAAACTGGATACCCTCAATTGATGTAGAACCTGGCGGTTGATTACTTTTTTGATCACCTCCCTACACAACCATTTACTTAGAAACACTGCACTCTCTGCCAGGTACTGAAAATAATACTATTCATGGGTTATATAGGTACACTATAGCTAAGCGTCTGTAAACAAACCGTTTCGACGACTTGCCTAGGGTTGGGAAAGGTGTGAACGCAAGTTAACGGTTCTAGAAGTGATAATTAAAATAAAAGAGTTTAGAAGGGAACTGATAATGCAGAAGACAATTAGAAGCAGTGATTCGGTGGTGGGGCACATCCATCATAGCACCCCCAGCAATTAACAAAGACGTCAACGTGTCCTATCTCCCTTCTTTGTCGGTCTTTAATAATATCAACCGCGTATCACTCTCTCGTCTAGCCTGAAGCTTTCGCTCTATCACCTGTGCCCCAGGGCAGGCAGATCCAACTTGCCATTCGATTTGGGAGACACAGCTTTTAAAATTGTAATGACGCAAACTAATTTGCTGGATCTACGATAACTGGTTGAGTAGGCTGAAGGTAGATCAGAAAAAAAAAACCTACACCAATACAACACATTAAGAGTCTCGTGTTTAGAACATGGTAGAATTACTATTGTTTCTTGGACAACGTTTGAGAAGAGTGGCGATACATCCCGCTCAACCATCAGGTTTTTCTCGAAATCTAAGGCCCACTTTACAGATGCGCGGGGGGAGGTCTGCTGGTTTGTAGAATATACATGTTACTTTTAACAGATTAAATAATTTTCCTGTAACAGCTGGATTCGAACACGAGATCATTAGCATAGCGCTTTACCACTGAGCTATCCTGCTCTCTTGCAGGTAGAGAATATTATAGAGAGATAGCAATTAAGCTATCTCGGTAGTAATATGTTTTTATAAAAGTTTTCAGTATTAACTAAATAAAAAAATAATCATACCAGTCTCCCCAAGCGCACGGCACTAATAATAAATTCGCTACAAATGTGTGATACAATAATACAATCATTTAAGATTTAACATTCCGGCAACTATATTCCCATTACTTGTGTTAATATATTCTTTTAATTTTCTAACTTATATTTTGTTGTTCATAATGACTCCAATTTAGGCCAACATCATAGTTTATACTACAGATTAACAATATTTTTTAACCTCATAGGAAAAATTTAAATTAATGAAATAGATGTGAATGTCGGTTTCGATTGGCGCTCCAGCTGACTTGAGGATTCTAAGGTAATCTGAAGCCTTTTACAGTTTAAAGGTACAATTTTTTGCAGGAATCGGAAATATAATAGTGAACAATACAAAAAATAATCATCTAAAATATAAAAACTGCGTGCTGGAATCCTACTAAAGTAATAGTATGCCTGTTGAAAAAAAATTTAAATGCACGTATACATGTGAGGCGTTCAAGATCAAAGACGGATAAATTATGATTTATTTATTGAAGTATTTTTCACATTGTTTCCTAGTTAACCAAGCAATATTATATGCTTCCGAAACTCCAGGTGTCGTGTTAGAGAAAATTTCTTGATTAAACTAACGAAAAATGTGAACAAGTTAGTTTTTGAAATTTGGAATCATCTGCTTTTGATATATATGAATATACATATATATATTTGAAGTTCACAGTGAGAAAACCCCTTAGTGAACTCATACTGTCATAGTATTCATTTAGTAGAATTCCAGCTGACAGCTTTTATATTTTAGATAATCGATTTCATTTTTGTATTTATTAGTATTTTATTTCCGAATCAAACAAACTATTGTACATTTTAACAGTTAATTATTTTTAACATATTTTTTAATTGTAATTTACTAACTAACATACATTGTGAATATAAGCAATAATTTATGATTTATGTAAGCGAACAATCCAATATGTAAAATATGCCTAATGAGTGAAATTGTAGCAATGCCTTAATATAATAATCCTTGTTAACGCGAACACAGAAATGTCAATTTATGATATCTGTAATAAGGATCCGGATATGAGACGATTATCGGCATGTCGTGTTATAAGTCAGCTGGGATTAAGAGCAATCAGACATCTCTAAATACCCATTAATGGCTAATTTGACAGTGGAATGAAACGTTCTGTAGTGCGACTAGGACAATGGCAGGGTAGATTGAGAGTGATTTAGGTCGAAAACTGCCAAACACGGGGATGAAAACGTCGAAAAACAAGGCGGTAATGACTTCAGTCAGCACGTGACTAAATTAAAGAGGTCCCACAAATTCCAGAGCATTTTCAATTTTCACGGAGGCGAGAGGTAACATGTGACAAGACAGGAATTAAAATTAACGAGGGGGGGGTGGGGGAGGGGGGTTGTATTGAATTAAGGCTCTTTCACGTCATTATAGGATGAGCCATCAGAGGATCCCGACTTCCGCTTTTTAACATATATCCCCTTTGATGGAGCAGCAATTATTTCAATGATCCAGCATAATTACCGTTTTTGCGATGACAGCTTCGTCATAACAAGCGCCCAATTGCTGAATAAATCGCGGATAACTGATGATTTCTCAAAATTGCAGTAATCATTTTTTTCCAAAAGTGCGATGCATTCGATAATCTGAGAAACTGCTAAAAAAATGTTGTCGATTAATTGAACAAGCTCTCATCAGGTCATCCTAAGAGAATAAATGTTGCTTGATGAATCGAAAAAAAATCTGAAATACTAATGATTCTTCACACAGGTTAGAATTCAAATCAAGGAGTGATAAATACAATTATGTTATTTTTTCCCAAGGGTTTCCTGCAACTAAAAATTTCCTTTCATCCGGTTTTCCATTATATTTTATCTTATATACCTTCCCCCCTCAGACCATGGCGGTGCGTTCTATCCTTCTATCCATCTTTTTCGTGGTCTTCCTATCTGTTTCCTTCCTTCAGCACTTCAATTGAACATTAAATTGGGCATATTACTTGACTATCTTACTTCATTCTTCTGAGATGACCATACTATTCCAATATTTTTTTCTCTATATTTCGGAGGACTTTCTGTTGAGCTTGCACTCGCTCTCTAATTTCTAGTCCGGATACCCTGCCAGCTCTCCTCCAATATTCCATCTCAGTAGCAAGTAGCTGTTTTCCTAATGCAGCGCTTATGGTCCATGTAGCAATATGCTTTAAATTATGGACTGATATAGAGCTTCTTGGTATCATTCGTCGCATTATTGCAGCAAAGGACCGAGTTAGCATACTAATTGCTTAACGGGTTGTTATCCAATTTATCCTTTCTTTTAACTCATTTTCGGACGTTCCATTTTTTTCCATTGTAGAGCCCAAATATTAACAATTGTCCACTCTTTTTATTATATTTCCTTCAACAACGAGGCTCTCCTGATCGTAAATGGTCATTTATCATAAATATTTAGTTTTGCTGAAGTTTATTTTAAGATTATATTTGATAATATATTCTAATTTAAACGTACAGTTTACTCATAGGTATATATAATTTTGAAATGCTATTTCAATACATTGTATAAGCACATAGAGTATAATTTGCACCCTTCCGTGGCATAAGATATTCATATTAACTAACATAAAATGTCTAAATACATAACTGTTCCATGAAAATTCGTGAATATGTAACATTTTCGCTCCACTGTGAACCATTAAGCCATGACAGCCTTTTCTTTTTAGTTGTTATTTATTTAACTTCTTTAAATACAGCCCACGTTCGCTTTTCATAGGTAATGGAACTGGTCTATAACAGTCCAGTCACAACTTACCCTCCTTGTGTTTTTGCATTCTTGTAAGTAGGCTTTTGTGTAGTGAAAGTGAAAACGCCCTTAGGGCGGTTATACAATTAGTAGACAAGGTTCGAGAATGAGTCGTAGAAGAATGCCGAAGCACCACTGCTATTGCAGCCAGGTAATTGGTCGCAGACCACAGGAGCTTTACAGACCTATGTATGACAGGTAAATCGTAAATCAGCCGGATGACCTTAGGCAAATTACAACAGGTAGGCAGGCGAAAGTGGAATTGCTTCCAGTGAAGTCGGTGAGACAATAAGAAGGTGGAAGCAGAGGGACCTGCAAGAACTTTTGTAGAAGTGTAACTGCCTCCTGTGGACAACTAGTAAGTAATTGAATTGTTTTCAGACCGTTGCGCGACACAATAGCTTTGTAGGGTCCACAAAGCATTGTCTTTTTCACAGCAATGCTGACCCAACGTAGAAGGATCTTTTAGGAAAATAAAAGTATGAGTGCGTAAAGTTTTCAGGTAACATCCTTAATTAAAAATATACATATAACGTAAAGATAATATTGCATTTATCTTTTATTTTTTAAATATAAAACTGCTACCCAACAGTGCAGTAGTAGAAACTGATGCCGCCAAAATATAGATGAATACGGATTTGCATTTAGAAGTCGACTTATAAAAAATTCTAAAGGCACACTGATTTTATTGTTTCTAAACATAAAAAAAAATCTTCAGATATACCTCGACCTTCCAACTCTGGTTTAATGGTTTGATACAGGAGCAACCTGTGGTCTAGTGGTTAGCATAACAAACTACTAAGCGCAAGATCACGGGTTCGTAGCCCGTCAGGTGCCCCAAAGATTTTTTAAAGGAAGTAAATCCTTAGTTATGCCGTCCTTCGGAAGGGAAGTTAAACGGGGGTCTCGAGCCTGTACGATTTCAGCTACTCATTAAAAATCCCAACCCTAATTAAACCTGAATAGGCGTACTCCCAATGTAGCATCGTCCGATTAGCCATGGCAGCATAAAGTGACGTTAAATGAATAAAAACAAATGGTTTGACATTTTGTAGGAACAATCCATATTATTTCACTTGCATAGCGACAATAACAAAGTAAAAATCTAAACAAACATCTGCCAAGAAAAAAAAGTAGTAGAGAAACAATATATATTGAAATTATAATATGTTAAAAAATATATTCTTTGGAAAACTTAGAGAACATAATTATAAAATGCTAAGTTAGAGAGATTCGTATATTCTCAACTTAAAATTAGAAACATAGAGATATAACATAGTTAAATATTTCCATAAGCCTTAAATTAGTACCAAATATTCTCCTTTGATGTGTTTCTTTAAGTGATTCTTTTAAAACTTTGTTATTGGTTACAGTTGCACTCATATGGAACAAAAAAAAATACAGTAAATAACAATGATAATGTATGAAGATAAATTGGATTAAAGTAATAAACCTGAAAAGTAGTCCCGTATGAGTACTAATATACTTTTGAAACTGTTATTCAAGGAAACAAAAATACAGTACTAATCAGAATTCACTGATTTCGCAGTACAGGATTAATTATTTTTTAATTTTAACTACTATTTGGACACCATATATCAATGATTTGATCCTACGATCATTCTTAAGTGCATATAAGGAGGTATTTTCAGCATTAATAATCAATTTTGTATATTTCTTAACCGATCAGCTTGGAACAAAATTAGCGGTTTAGAAACTCCATATACGTCATGTATTTACTTGCAAGAATCATAGGCTTGAGTAAACATTATTACGGTGGTGTTATGTAACAAAACCTTGTATTTTCAATTAAGAGATGCATCTAAGAAATGCTCGTTTAGCGTCCTTACGGAAAGTCAGAGGTCTATTCTGCATGTATGATGTGAACACTTGGTTGTGAACACTGAGTCATTAGTTTATTATGGAAACGTGATGAATAAATTATTTCGATCCTTAACAATTTCTATTTCAGCGTTAATAGTTTTCTAGGGTACATCTGTGGTGAAATAGTTAGCATAACAGCCTTTTATATGTCGCCATAAAGGGAGTAAAAAATCCTTTGTTATACCGTCCTTCGGAGGTAACGCAAAATGGCGTTCTCGGGCCTCTACGGTGTCAGGTACTCTTTAAAGATCTCTATCCTAATTATATTTCGGCAGATTATAGGACTCCAGCTGTGGAATCGCCCAGTTATCAGAAAGGGTGTGGATGATTTTGGGTTCATAAACCGTAAGTTTTGAAATTGTTTCGTGTTGTCGGCAATATAACTTCCTTGACTCCCCCTCTTATTTTACATGTATATATAACAGCCCAGGAATATTGTACGATAGGCTAGAGAAGTTAGAGAAGATAGAGAGATAGCAGGTAGAGGAGATGGTATGGAAGAGTATAAATATTTAAGAGAATAGTCACTATGTTTATTAATAAGTTATAAGGTTAATTCATATATATAGTTATTATTATTATTCTACATTTTACATTTGCACCTGTCCTGTTTCGCATACAGCAAACATGATCTGAATGTTTGTATTTTTTTCTCCATGCTTTGCCGGATTATGAAGTAGTAAAGATGGTTACTTATTTCTGAGCACTGTTGAAGCCATTGTCTTTTTAATTCTTCTTCTAGCAAGTCCGGTTAACAGAGAGTAGAAAAGGGAAAGAACAAGAGGATTTTGTGTTGATGACTGAAATGTTGTGTATTTGCTGACCAAGAACATAACTAGGTATGACCGCGCCCTTAAAATTTTGGGGGACTTAAAATTTTGGATTTTGTTGTTTTTATCTTTATTTATGGACGTGTGTTGGAACCCTGAAGTTCTGTTCCATATGTCCATATAGGTCTTAGTACTTACAGTGTTATAGATTAGTCGTAAGTCAAGTAGATCTAGTTAGTTCCATTTCACAATATATTTGATTCTTTCTTAAAAATCAAGCCTACTGATTGTTAACCCTTTTTTATTGTTAAGTGCTATTGAAGCCTATATATGTCCGACAAAAGCAAGCGGTGGATACTATGAACGCATACAGATATCCGTCGGTTGAAAGTCATCACAGGTATTATCGATGCATATAGGCGTTTTCAATTTTTTATGGCTTTTTTATGTAATAATTACAAGAAATTATGATTGAAATATTACGTATAACTAACTGCACATGTTACCGATATATACGCATAACTTTAACATCGGCATTAACGACAACAATATTGCCTTTAATGTTTTAAGACAATTAGCTTATAAATATTGCAATAACATAAATGTTTATTGTAACATATAAATGTTTCTATTTATGAATCAATCAGGTTTATAGAAAACAATTAAAAATAAGTCCAAAAATAACGAGTTCAAATGAGCAAAAACATCCTAATATTTTAATGAATTTTATATTAGGTATTATTGATACATTGTTCGTAATCGCCCGAGACCCTCAATAGCTGCGAAGGCATACAATTTCATTCTTATGAAGTAACAATATAACTTTTTCTCATTTTAATAGGCCATTTTATTTGATGCTTTTAAATAATGTTCTGTTATTATACAATCTGGTGCAAAAGAGATACTATAATAATTTAATGGCGCTTTGAACTTAATCTACCAATAGAGCTAGCAGGACTAGATAGTATTCAACCCTGTGATGGTAATAGTATTCAGTGATGTATAGTAGTGATGGAGATAGTATTCAGTGCTGGCAGTACCTCTGGTCTGGACCGCTTTGCCCGAGAGTATCCGGCTCTTTAAGGGTTAATAATAGTAATAATAATGCTTAACGAACCCGAAGGCTCAATGCCGATACCACCAATCACTAATTGTAAGTATACTTCCGTCCATCGACCACAACCTACGAATTCCTCTCGGTCTACCCCTCAGACGCTTCCCATTCGGCACAGCGCTTCGTTACTAAGCTCAGAAACTTTACAAGCCCAACTTAATCTTCGTGACACTATCACTTGAATAATGTTAACCGGGTGCATGATTCGCAATTCCGCGTTGCTAAATTTTCCAGTTAGAAATGTCGAGACCGAATCCGAAATGTCGAGACCCTAAGTACTTATACTTCTCGACATGCTAAATCTTATTCCCTCGTAAAACAATATCCCCACAATATCCCCTTTTTCTGCTACTAAACATTCACTTAGGCTTCACTAGTACCAAAACGGCTAGTTAGCATATTCATAGCCTATGATCCTGTTACGGAACTAAGTAGACCAGAGCAGGTAAGGAGCGTGGAATGCTCTAGCAGGGATAATAACCGAAGGGGTCCAAGTGGCATATAAGGGGACCCAAGGAGGGGATTAACTAGCTGTGGAGGAGGAGCTGGCGGAAGAAAAAGGGAGGCCGAGGAAGGAGCTGGCCGGGAACAATACCGCCACTGCGGAGACAATGGCCACTAACGAGGCTAGTTGTGTGAAATGGCGCACTTTATTATTTCTTTTTGGCGGGACTAATGAGCTAGAGGATAGTCCTTATCTCGCCCTAATCAGCAGCCTCTGCTATCTCTATATCGGCTCCGCCCACCGCGGCTAATGGCGCGCTCCTCGGTCCCCGGCCACTCAGGTAATTAATAACTCCGAGGCAACTTAACAATAAGGAGCAATGTAGAGTGGGTATTATCCATTATATACTGTGTATTAATAAGACCACAGCGTTGCCATATACAACCAACTGAATAGGTAATTTTTTCTTGCTTGATATTATAAAGTAACTGGAGGAGCTCGGTACA
Organism: Troilus luridus; assembly: GCA_964056705.1. Taxonomy (NCBI): domain Eukaryota; kingdom Metazoa; phylum Arthropoda; class Insecta; order Hemiptera; family Pentatomidae; genus Troilus; species Troilus luridus. The sequence goes on along the minus strand of OZ057412.1, from coordinate 71,462,846 downwards.
TAGGGTGCTCGGATACTGATATCCCGCTAGTTCGAGATTGGCTGTGGCAGAAAAAGTAATTATTCTGTATGAGGAAGAAAATGGTCCGGATGGAGGTCAGAAAACACTCGTTTTAATAAGAAGGTCCTAGATCCCATATGGCCCATCTCCTGCTACTAACCGATTAAATATATATTTGTAAGATCAACTAATATTATTCAATATTTATTCTGTAGGGTCTGAAGACTGTTCTGGGGATCACCTTGCCATTATAAAATGGCAGTTGAGCCTGATAAATTCCCTAAATAGTATCTAGTCATTGTAATTCGTCTTCATAATATTATAAACTGGTGATTTTTTTTTTTTAACATAACTTTTTTTTTGTTTATTATAATAACTACTAATAAGATAAAATACAATTTTTCACGAAATTACCACAATACTACAAAATGAAACCAAAAATTGGTTTCAGATATCTTCGGGATCTAGATACCTCTCTACGTAGAGTTCTAGGTTACTAATATAAACTTCCCGAGCCCGAGCTATTTATTCTAAGGGATTCAAAGACCCTCCTAGGGCTCTCCCAGGCTCTTTAAAGTGGATACTCATAAATAAGGAAAACTTGGCAGCTGAACATAATAAATTCCCAATCTAGTAATTGGCCATGGAATTCGTCTTCACAATATTAACAACTTGTGATTTAGTATTAAACAAGACAAAAGCAGCACCATTTCTTTCCCTCGATAATAAATCATTAACATGCTTTTTTCAATACAAAAAACTACAGCACTATAACTTAATCTCGTAAAGCGGTCTCTCCCTGCTTTGTTTATGTAAAATCAGCGGTCTTGTGCCGGTTTAGAGAACCCGCCTTCAGCGGACACAACCCAGAGGGAATTAATTAAAATTATATTGGGATCATGAATCTTTTGGTTTTGAGAGGTTAGCATGAAGGGGGGGGGGGTTACATTTTGAGCCTTCTTAGTATACCGACAACTTAAAAACTCTATTTTTTTATTAATTGTTTTAATTTTAAATATTTTTATTTTGAAGAGAAAAGATATACCCAGGGCCGGGATTCGAACCCGGGTCTCCCACATTTCCATTGTGGTGCTCTACCAACTGAGCTATCCTGGTTCGTATCTCGGTGAGACATATCTATTCTATCAGATCTAAATATTCTAACTACCAGTGAAGAGAATGTCTGACCGAGGTACGAACCAGGAGAGCTCAGTTGGTAGAGCACCACAACAGAAATGTGGGATACCCGGGTTCGAATCCCGGGATCTGGACATATTTTTTCTCTTCAAAATAGATGTATTTAAAACCTCTAGTTTTCTTGGCGTAAACCAGCGCTAATGTTAAATCTAGGTGGATGAGGAGGAATATATTGTAGCCCTGGTTTTTTAAAAATTCGATACCTCCTTCAGTCAATAAATAGAGCGAAAGAAGCTCAAAATAAAGATCTAGAGCTTCAGAAGTTATTTAAAGAAATATTCGTGAACTATCTAATAAGCACCTTTCATCGGACCCACTAATTTCGTAACTTTGGAAATTACCAAAAAAGTTTCCTTCGGAAGTTCTCGAAATGTAAAAGCAGATAAATATTTCATCATAAGGTAGTTTCTTCTTATCTTATTTTTAATATAATGTTGCCCTCACTTTTTCTTCATCTTTTTTAATAAGTTCTCATTCCCCTAACGAATCAAATTAAATCGATTTCAGACTATATAAGTGAAAGAAAACTTTGAAATAACTTCCTAATATTTGTCGATTTTTTAAAAATATTTCTATCAGATTAAGCACCTCTCAAAACATGAAAATTATGTTTCAGAACTTTAGCCAGACATTTGGTTTCTGGCACCAACGTGTGTTGGTCGCGAGACTTTCAGAATTACGTCTACTGAAATAATACTTGATAACTACTTTTATTCCTTGAAAGTGAACGTAGGATGTCACTTTAATTAATTTGCAATTAATATGCAATGTGATCCTCTCATATAAATAAAAATTGATGGTAATGAAAAGTAGAGAAGAAGCAAGACAACGATGATTATGAAACATAATATTATGCGTAAACTTATTTGCATGTAATGTGAATTTTTTTCTATGGAAATGAAGTTTTCTCTTTAGGAAAAGAACTCACGGATATGAGAGGATACTGTAATGAAAAAAAATAAGAAGAAAACAATCTAATGTGTTTCTCCTCTAGTTGCATTAGTTGGTGATGCACACGGAAGTTCATTCGACCTCACACAGTGTGCATTATCATCCAAGCTGTATAATTCGAAGGACATCTTCTAGGAATATTTTACAACATGCATGAGATTGATCTTAAAGTTGATATTGTTTTAAAAGAAAAACAACATAATGTCAAGGGCACTAAGATCAATAGTCAAAATGAAATTTAAAGAAAGAAACAATTGTTCTAATATTGTGACCAGCAATTCGTTTCTGTAACATAAAGGCGGACTACAAGATATACAAAAGTAAACGTTTTATTATTTATTTTTTTAAATATTTTAACTGTAAATATTTATGTATGCAATTCTGCCAAATTGTAACGTTATATGTTTACTCATACTTTATTTATTAAATAAAAACGTGATTTTTTGGAATCCCAAGGTTTCAATCATTGCCTCAGTTATCAGAATAACTGTAAATAACATTTTCCTGCAACCATTGCTAGTTAAGGAATGCTATCCAGTACTCAACTAAAACTGGTATGGAAAGTCCCACTTTCCCCCACTAGTGAGGGAAAACCACATTCCCTCACTAGTGGGGGAAAGTAACAGCCACCAAGATCGAATTTGACAATCAGCACTCTGTTACTTTAAATGTAAAATGGCGGTATTTTAATATTATTCATTTTATATTCCTAAAATGTTAAAATAAATAATTTTAGAACTATTTTATATTTAATTCAAGATAGATTTTAAATATTTTGAAGCGATTTTATAGAAATATATAATATAATCTCAAATGTATTAGAAACTTCACTCATCAGAAATTTGGAGATCTAGCATTAAAGCAGTGATCAGACCACAAACAAAATAAAAACTGGAAATAAATAGTGATGAATTCATAGAATTTACTCCTCCATTCATAAAAGAACAGGCTGAACAGGCAATAAATCAACTTCTACCAAAAACATCTAAAGTCACATATGAAGAGAAATATAAATATAAATCAAGATATAATAATATACGTTTATTTTATTTTTGTACGTGTTATCAGTATATTATTTTCTAAACAATAATAAATAGATGTTTCAATGAGTGAACTGTCCTAGAGTTATAATTTGCATGGTTAGTAATAGAAAATTGTAAGAGATAGCGCTAGTGTAGTTTAACAAATCTAAATTTTCACCTTTAATTTCTTAATTTTTAAATGGTTGCAGGTAATATTTAACACGTGATAAAGTCCTTATAACACCCTCGTTTAATTACCACACTCGCCTTCGGCTCGGGTTTAATAAAGTGGCACTTTCCTCACTTGTCAAATAAATAACTATTCCAAAAACAATGTATAGATATTACAACATAACCGTGTTGTTTTTCCGTTGACCTTATTCTTCGTATAACCCTTGCGGTGAACCAAAAATACGAAAAATTACTATCAGATCATATGCCCGTGTAACTAGGCTCAAGTTCCAAGTGTAGTAGAAGGCAGTTACGGCTGTTTTGTTCATTGTCTCAAGACGTCCTCATACACACCGACAACGTGATCTTATAATAAACAGTTATAAACGAATCGTGAGTTTACTGAAAATATCGAAAAAAACTTATTTCTCTTTACTAAAAACTTTTATCATTTTTAAAATGCAATAATTGCGCAAAGTGAATATTAAGCTGAAAATAGCATCAATAAAAGAATTCAAATAAATCACCTAGTTTACATAGGTTTGTTTCAAAATTGACATCTAAGACCTACAAATTATTGAAATTCACAAACTTCAGAATATCACAGTTTTTAACTGAACGCAGACATACCAAAACATACTTAAATATTTTAATTTGAAAAGAAAAGATATTTCGAGGACCGGGACTCGAACCAATTCTGGAACTCTACCAATTGAGCTATCCTGGCTCTATCAGATCGTAGTGACTCTATCATATTTTATGGTAGAGTTCCAGACTAGCGATCTGGACGACCCGGGTTCGAGTCCCGGTCCTGGACATATATTTTCTTTTCAAATAAAAATAATTAAAAATTAATAAAATCAATAATTAATAAAATAACAAAAATACTTACATATATTTCACTACGAGTCAATACTCGTTAACTGGACAAAGAACCTTTAAATACGTAATTTATGATTTCTAAATGTATGAAAGGTCAAATACGAATGAAGTATGCGGTAGTTTATTTAAAATATGCTGTAGTAATGTGAGTCGTGAGTTGTGTAGTGCTAATGACTAAATACAAAAACTATAAGATTGATAAAGAAAAAATACTTTTACGAGAATCCACGGTACAGCAAAACTTCCATGCTTTTATCAAAAAACTTAGAAGCTTTTTTTTTCTGTTTGAAGTTTCTTGAGTAATTGCGAATGCTAAGAGCATTCTACCATAAAGGGCAAGGAAGAGAGGCAGGAGCTGGTCAAGAACTGGCCGGGCCGGTCCCCGCCGAGTGCAAAGTTCCTTAATAGAAAAAGTATCCCACGGATGATCTACACGTAAACTCAGGGGGTTAGTTAATATTTAATACGGCCCGAATTTACGGCGGAGTACCACAAGTTAGCACTAATGAAGAAGTTCCAGTAGGCTAACTTACCTAATGCTAAATAATATAGAAAAGGGCTCCTCCGCCCAAGTTACTTTTTCATGACCTCGCTCCGTGTCCGGGACCTAACAGCTTGTAAAAATTATACAACTCCGCCAAGACACACAAAGTTCCTAAATAAAGTCATTACGACCTAATAATGTTTAGGAGACCGCGTCCTCGGAGAAGTTATAAAACGGAGGCAAAGTGTGCTAAAGAGTTTCTGCATAATACAGAAACCGGAGAGCAAACACAGGCAAGTCCTGCTGCATAAAAGCTGACCTTAAAAGAATAGATAAAAGTAATTGCAATTTGGTGTAGCGATTAAACTTGGAGAGGAATGTTGTCCCACCTTTTATACTCCCTCATTTTAGCCCCCGCTTTCTAAAGAACCAACATTACCAAGTTTATAATTTTAATTACTGATAAGTAATGAAACGAAATGCTTTGTCTTGTGGGCTCTATAGCGTAACAGCTGAGGGGTAGACCGAATTTTCAAAAGCATCTGATAGACCTCATGAAAAATAAATAACAAATATAATCTGCTCTTCGTTAGTTTGATTGTTTATTCATTTAATGTAACTTTGTGGTACTGTGGCTAATAGGGCGAAGCTACAATGGGATCCCTATATTTTGCCTATGGTCCTCGGGACCCTCACTTTACACCCCTTCCAAAGGACGTCGCAACCAAGGATATTTTACTCTCTTCAAAAAATCAACTCGCGTTAGAGGTCAAAAATAGGTTTCTAAGGACATTAGGCGATGACGCCGAAGATTCAGAAAAATAGTAGTTTGAGTAAGAAAGAGATTAATAACTTTACTATTCGGGAAAGGGAGAGTAATAAGAACAAACCTGGGTTCGAAAATGACTCTCAAAACACGTGTGAAAAAAGAAGAGCCGCAAAAATGAGAGTTCTTAATAATCTCATCGATAACAACCTAGTCGATTTACGAAGCATTAAAATGAAACGTCGAAACTACTCAAAAATAAAAAAAGAGAGTAACTAAAAAAGAAAATAGTAGAGATGGAAACAAATAGTATCGAAAGAAATACAAGAGACATTTACATGGGTATAAACAGATCGCATAGACGGTATGTGACTGCAATCTGTAAGCGGTATGTGAACACAATTAGAGACGAAAAAACAATATCTTAGCTGACCCTACAAATATTTGGAGTAAGTTTATAAGTCACATTGATAGTGTTTTGAATACCGGAAGTAATAATCATACCTGTTTCTGAATATTGAAATCTTACAAAGCAGATCGATAATATTCCTAGAGAACTGATGAAAGCATGTGGGAAACCAAGAGTCTCGAAGGTTCACGTTTTAGTTAAAAAGATATGGGAAACTGGGGAAATTCCCGAAGAATGGAAAGGATATATACTTATTCCGATCCACAAAAAGAGCCTGAGGACGGAATATAATAACTATCGCGAAATTACATTCCTACCGGCTTGCTATTAAATTCCCATTAATCCTAACTAGTAGAATTATGACATATGCTGAGGAAATTATCGGAGATTATCAATATGGTTTTAGACGAACCAATTCTGGAACTCTACCAATTGAGCTATCCTGGCTCTATCAGATCGTAGTGACTCTATCATATTTTATGGTAGAGTTCCAGACTAGCGATCTGGACGACCCGGGTTCGAGTCCCGGTCCTGGACATATATTTTCTTTTCAAATAAAAATAATTAAAAATTAATAAAATCAATAACTAATAAAATAACAAAAATACTTACATATATTTCACATAATCAATGTCAATACTCGTTAACTGGACAAAGAACCTTTAAATACGTAATTTATGATTTCTAAATGTATGAAAGGTCAAATACGAATGAAGTATGCGGTAGTTTATTTAAAATATGCTGTAGTAATGTGAGTCGTGAGTTGTGTAGTGCTAATGACTAAATACAAAAAATATAAGATTGATAAAGAAAAAATACTTTTACGAGAATCCACGGTACAGCAAAACTTCCATGCTTTTATCAAAAAACTTGGAAGCTTTTTTTTTCTGTTTGAAGTTTCTTGAGTAATTGCGAATGCTAAGAGCATTCTACCATAAAGGGCAAGGAAGAGAGGCAGGAGCTGGTCAAGAACTGGCCGGGCCGGTCCCCGCCGAGTGCAAAGTTCCTTAATAGAAAAAGTATCCCACGGATGATCTACACGTAAACTCAGGGGGTTAGTTAATATTTAATACGGCCCGAATTTACGGCGGAGTACCACAAGTTAGCACTAATGAAGAAGTTCCAGTAGGCTAACTTACCTAATGCTAAATAATATAGAAAAGGGCTCCTCCGCCCAAGTTACTTTTTCATGACCTCGCTCCGTGTCCGGGACCTAACAGCTTGTAAAAATTATACAACTCCGCCAAGACACACAAAGTTCCTAAATAAAGTCATTACGACCTAATAATGTTTAGGAGACCGCGTCCTCGGAGAAGTTATAAAACGGAGGCAAAGTGTGCTAAAGAGTTTCTGCATAATACAGAAACCGGAGAGCAAACACAGGCAAGTCCTCCTGCATAAAAGCTGACCTTCAGAAAATTCAGAAAAATAGTAGTTTGAGTAAGAAAGAGATTAATAACTTTACTATTCGGGAAAGGGAGAGTAATAAGAACAAACCTGGGTTCGAAAATGACTCTCAAAACACGTGTGAAAAAAGAAGAGCCGCAAAAATGAGAGTTCTTAATAATCTCATCGATAACAACCTAGTCGATTTACGAAGCATTAAAATGAAACGTCGAAACTACTCAAAAATAAAAAAAGAGAGTAACTAAAAAAGAAAATAGTAGAGATGGAAACAAATAGTATCGAAAGAAATACAAGAGACATTTACATGGGTATAAACAGATCGCATAGACGGTATGTGACTGCAATCTGTAAGCGGTATGTGAACACAATTAGAGACGAAAAAACAATATCTTAGCTGACCCTACAAATATTTGGAGTAAGTTTATAAGTCACATTGATAGTGTTTTGAATACCGGAAGTAATAATCATACCTGTTTCTGAATATTGAAATCTTACAAAGCAGATCGATAATATTCCTAGAGAACTGATGAAAGCATGTGGGAAACCAAGAGTCTCGAAGGTTCACGTTTTAGTTAAAAAGATATGGGAAACTGGGGAAATTCCCGAAGAATGGAAAGGATATATACTTATTCCGATCCACAAAAAGAGCCTGAGGACGGAATATAATAACTATCGCGAAATTACATTCCTACCGACTTGCTATTAAATTCCCATTAATCCTAACTAGTAGAATTATGACATATGCTGAGGAAATTATCGGAGATTATCAATATGGTTTTAGACGAAACCGTCCAGCTATCGATCTATATTTTTCTTATGCCAAATCCTGTACCACTACAACCCGTGAAGGTCTGGGGTTCAGTACATGGTAGAGACTGTACTGTTTCTTGGACAAGGTTAGCCAGAGACGTGATTTGTCCTAAATCACGCTCAACCACCAGATTCCCCCCTTATTTTGGGTACCCACTTTATAGAGGCTGGATGAGCCCCATTAGGGGCCTATATCCATCTCCGACTGCTAACAAATCAAATAAAAGTCTTACCAGCAGCGAGCTTTAAACCAGGATTTTTGGAATGGCAACTCAGTGCTCTGCGGAATTCCGAACCATACAACCTGTTATTATTGAAGTGATCATCGTAGTGAAGATTAAGATGGGCTTATAAAGTTTCTGGGCTTAGCAACTAATTTCTATAAAGTTAATAAGCGGTGAGCCGACAGGGAATCGTCAGAGGGATAGAACTAGGCATAGGTGGGAGAATTAAATTAAGAAAGATCTGGCGGATTTGGGTTTGGGCTATGGTCCGGGGACGGAAGTTTGTAAGCCAGAGTTTGGTAGCACCGGGATCGAGCCTTCGGGTTCGCTAAGCTTTATATTAATGTTGTTATTAAATATTAAACAAACATAAGATAAATATCTAAGATTAATTGAATTTTATTACAATTAACCGCAAAAAAGCTATAACAATACTAGTAAATAATTATCATAGCAGAGACTCTATCATTAGGACCAGAACATGAGTAGTAGTGGTAGCGTTTTTTTTTTTTTAATTGGACACATGGTCCGGTCATCTTCCAAAGATAAATTGTCGGATCAAACGGTCTCGTATTGTTATAATTTGATGTCTAATCATATTCTCCACGGTGTCAATTTCGATCCGGTTTTTATGCAATGAGTCAATAATTTGATTGCCAGCAAAAAATAAACATTGGTACCAGCAGTTTCATAAAAATGAAAGAAAAAATAAGTATCAGGTGATAATTTTGTTCCCAGTTTAATAATCAAGGGTTTCGGAACTTCTTGTCTGAGTTACGTTTTTTTTTTCAAAGAGAACCTAATTTTCTTTCCTAGTACATCCTTATATAATAGTTCCCGGGCTGCTTCTTCAGGGACAGCGAAGAAAGGATGAAGTTTAAGGCCTGAACTTGGGACGAAGTATTATAAAAGAAAATTGGACAATTCTAGTGAAGAAGCCAGGAGAAAAATAAAGTTGATGATGAAGTTCTACGAAGTTTAACTAGTTGCGGGCCAAAAATCAACTGGAATCAACAATGGCTTAAAGTTTATTAATGATATCCGCCGGCAAAGAAAAAAAAGGAGAAAATAACCAGAGTTTGTTCAATCGATCTTATTATATACAATAATAAAAGAAGCCCCATAAAAAGAAACCAAAATTAGCGCTTAGGTTTGTGTGTGATGCAGAATTGAGTGTTTCTCTTTATTCGATTTATTATCTCCATAACAGCTCGAAGCCAAGATGTACTAATAAACATAACAAAAGCATGGTGATTTAATTACTAATTTACTTAGATGATATAAATAAAAGAAATAGATGCCGGATCTGCTTAGTATAGTTAATAGAATGGCTTGCAGAAAAGAAGCGAGTAAGATGTAGTTCTATTATTGCTGGTATAATTCTGATTCCCATCTACCATAAATATTATAGGTTGCTGTAATAAATAATAATAGCTAATAATCAGTAACCTATTTTGTTCACTCAAAGCACAACATTTATCTTAATATTAACATTGTAGTGCTTCCATAATACTAGTCCAGGATACATGGTCCATTTTTCCACTTGATTACTATCAAGCTGAATCTTCGTGAATAGCTTCGTTTCGATGAGACGCCCAACAATTTCCTGTGCGAAAATTCTCGATTGTGGTAGCTAATAGAGGTAGCAAGGATAAAATATGTCGATTTGATGATTCTCAAAAATTTATTACTAACTGTTTTTTTATGTTAAATCTCAAGATAATTATCTAAATTATTTGAAAAAATATTTGTCCTACAAAATGTATGGTTTGATCAAAGAGTCCCCTCCTTCCAATATGTATCGATAACGAAGTCGAAAAAGAAGAAGTAAAAAAAAAAACAGCTGTTTAGTAATCATTTTTGATGACCTCGTTATCGATACATGTTGGAAGGAGGGGACTCTTTGATCAAACCATACATCTTGTAGGACAAATATTTTTTCAAATAATTTAGATAATTATCTTGAGATTTAATAAACAAAAAAAACAGTTAGTAATAAATTTTTGAGAATCATAAAATCGACATATTTTATCCTTGCTACCTCTGCTAGCTTCCACAATCGAGAATTTTCGCACAGGAAATTGTTGGGCGTCTTATCGAAACGAAGCTATACACGAAGTTTCAGCTTGATAGTAATCAAGTGCAAAAATGGACCATGGATCCTGAACTATACAACATTGAACTAGGATGGAAGGTAACATGACAGTACATTAAATAAAAAATCAACGCTGAATTAATCTCATAAAAAAAATACCTAATGAACAAATTATCTATTAACAAATAATATAATAATTTATTTTATTTTATTTGTTATTAATTCTTAAATATTTTTATTTGTCCCGGTCCTGGACATATCTTTTCTTTTCAAATAAAAATATTTAAAAAATAATATAATATATAATAAGCCAGGAAGATGAGAGAGTATTGGTGTAGACGGAGGCGGAGAGTGTGAAGAAGATTTGAGTGATATTCGTGTGGTCATTGCTGGCCGATTCGTGGGGAAAAATATAATAATATATAAATTATACTGTCCCTACAATACTCTATAGTTTTCAGTATCTGGAGCAAATGAGTCAACTTCTCTTGTATATATGTATATGTATATATTAAAGCTATCAAATATGTAAGCAGCGATTAAAGCTATCGGGATCGAGCCTTCGGGTTCGCTAAGCCTTATTGTTATTGTTATTATTAAATTATAACAAACATAAAATAAATAAAATTTTTTTGAATTTTGATGGAATAACCACAAAAAAGCTTTGATAATACTAGTGGATAATTATCATAGCAGTAGTTCAATCATTGGCACCTGAATAGAATTTGAAAATTTGACTTCATGGGTTTCGAAAGCCTTCTTTCCACACCTTTTATAAATGTATATATATTTATGTAGTGTTCTTGACTGTTATAAATAATTTATACTTGTGGTTCTCGAGATACAGTCAGTTATTTAAATTCATTTTTTACGATGTTTCCAGACTATATTGATCTCATAAAGTGAAACTGACAGTGAAAAAATGAGCATTTAGTTAATACGTTAAATAACACTAATCTAAATTATACCTATAAGATATTAATAAATAAGTAATACTTACGAACTTATGAAGAATGGTTATTAATACATTAATCGGCCTTTCCAATACCTTCATGTAATGTAAATTTAAAAAGAGTTGTGATCAATGAGTAATGTTTGATTTATTAGGACCAGCAGTTTTATTTGACAGTTGAATCGGTATAGATTTATTAGTTTCTATTACGGCTGATGAGTTCACTAAAATCTCAATTTTTGATGGTTAGGGCTTGATTAGGAGACCAACACAATCTCGAAACTTCGCCAAAAAGAAAATTAAAGAACTGAGTGAATCTCAATCTATGATTATGAACATTCAAACCGAATATTTTCTCTGAATAATACGGGAATACATCAGAACTTCGAGGTTTCGGAGGATAATGCATACCCGGAATAAAGGGACTAACAAGTTAATTAATTAGGGACAGAACAACAAGCAGGGAACCATAGAAGGACAAAAGAAGAGAAAGACAAGAGAGAACACGATGTCGAGGGCAGGAAGCCAGCTTGTAGGACATGAGTCCTCTGCTCGGCCCCGGGTAGTTACCGTACTCCCGCTCAGGGTTAGCCTGAGGAAACAAATAACCAGCAATTATTATTACAAGTATGCATGGTGCTCCAACTTACGGAAGATTTAGGGACAAATTATAGTCATTTAAATAAAAATATATTTAAGATAAGTACAAGACATTTAACTACTAATTTACTGATGCCTAAACTCCCAATTAATTACAAAAGACTCATTATACATCATACATGACAATCATTATATCCATCTGGACTTATAAAGTAGGGCTAAGCCATCGAATTCCTCTCGTATTCAATCCTTACGATCCAAAATCCTTCGTAAAATCCTAAATGAACATGCCCCATTTGTTGCTGATTCGGCCCGAATCCGAGTTCAATCTTTTCATGACAAACTTTATTCCCACCCAAATCCAGTTTCAAACCTAGCAATCTCTTCAATTCCTGATAATCCTCCGAGGCGTCTGAAAAGTAGACGGCCTCGTGACTTCCTAATTTGAACTTGTTATTCATGTACTATCACTGGGTAGTTTCTGAACTTGTTTTTATTCACACCAATATGTACCATTCATTCTATTTACTTGTTATTTTATTATAATACAGTTGCAAGTTTCAATGAATAATTGTAAAAAAAATACTGATGGCCTTTATTTTTACATTTAGCTAATTGGATGGTATTATAACAGTGGTTTCAAAAACAAATGTAATCCATGTCATACGAGGCGTTCAGTATCAAAGCGGATAACTACAAATTTCCTGAAAATTTTCGCTAGTTAGGCAATGCTTTATTCTCCCGAAATTGATTCCTTTGTAGACCCGAAAAAGGTTCAGGAATAAGACGGCAGAGTGAGTGCATGTTGGAAAATTGCTAGACTAAACTAGCGAAAAGTGTTAAAATATATATTCCATCGTGTTTTAATTCTTAAAATTGTAATGACCAACATATAACTGCAAAATCAAATATAACTTTTTTTCTCTTATCCTTTTGGGTTGGAGGGCTGCTAATTTAAATTAGGGAAGGATTGAATCATTTTTGCTGTAGGTTGCACATTTTAAGAGAGGGATGAGAATCGGAATAGGGTCTTATATATATGATCTATGTTTCTAATTTTATATTTTACGGACGTATGCGGATGACACATGTCTATTATCTGTTAACACTGATCCAGTTATGGAATCCCGTACTCTTCAATCCCACATCACTGACCTTGAAAATTGGTGTCAAAACTGGATGATTAAAATAAATTCTCACAAATCTCATCAAATCACCTTTACCCTCCGTCCACCAGCCCGTAAACCAGCGACTTCCTGTCCCCCTGTATCGTTTAATAACATCCCTCTAAGTCCTGTAGAACAGATCCGGTACTTAGGACTACACCTTGACAAATGCTTAACTTGGAATCCTCATACTAGACTGAAACGACAAGAAACAGCTCGCCGTTTCAGGCTGCTTTAACACTCACTAGACAAACGCTCTAAGCTCCCAATAAACTACAAAAGACTCGTATACATGACCATTATACGACCTATTTGGACTTACGGAGTAGAGCTTTGGGGCTCCACTAAGCCATCGAATTCCTCTCGTATTCAATCCTTACAATCCAAAATCCTTCGGAAAATCCTTAATGCTCCTTACTTTGTTATGAACAAATTAATCCATAATGGCCTTAACGTCCCGTTAATTGCTGATTTGGCCCGAATCCGATATCAATCTTTTCAAGACAAACTTCATTTCCACTCAAACGCACTAGTTTCAAACCTCACAACCTCTTCAATTCCTGATAATCCTCCGAGGCGTCTGAAAAGAAGATGGCCTCGTGACCTTCTAAACTGAACTTTTTATTTGAGTACTACCACTGGGAAGTTTCTCTACTTGTCTTTTCATGTCAATGTATTCACTCATTATATTTACTAGACGTATTTTGTATACAGTTGTAAATTTCAATAAATAAATTTGTTACGGTGTTAAGGTTCACCGTATACTTTTATTTTTATTTAATATACCTTCTGTAAACTGTTAATTACTTCAAGTGCAAACCACAATAAAACATAATGAGAGGAAAAGTAAAATTATATAAACCTTCTAGCAGAGAAATATACTCAGCCCATAATAGAACTAAAGGAAAATGAATTAGGGAAGCTTACTAAGATCACACAAGAACTTAATAATCCAAGAATAGTACAAACTAAACATGTATTTAAATTTTAAAAAATATTTCAATTATTCAATTCAGGGCCGTATGAGTAAAAGAAAAAATGCCTTACTCCGCTACATTAATAAATTAATTTTATTACAACATAAATAGTGTTGAGCATTTCAGTGAAAATTTGAAAAAAAACTGTTAATAGTTCAACAGTTTAGGACTAAAATAAATAATATCGGCTTTCAAAATAAATAATACATTATTTACTGCATCCTAGCTAATTGTATTATTTTTATAAATACCATTATCAATATACGTAGAAATAATTTATTTGTTTATATATGATTAGCTGGGTTACTATAGAAACCTAAGGACTCTGCTACAACGTGGCAAGGGTTTAGCCCTCACTCAGAGCGGCTATTACCTTGAGTGGTAACACTCAATCCAATGAACCACTCCTTTTCATTATCTTAATAAACTTTCTTTAGAGAGGGCAACTAATTGCTAAACCTCAGCCTTTTCCGAGGACAATCAGTTAACTCAACAACAATATTATTACTTGCTAAGAATATCTTTATTGAACTAATACTTCAATATATTTTTCGCCACTGGGTAAATTAGCCGTATGTCTACTCGGTTCTTGATAATGTCGTTTTTCATTTTACATTTCAATTTTAAACGGTTTCTTGAGTTCTGTTTTTGTTACCAGTCATTTCTTTATTTACCTTTTAGTTTTTTAAAAGTTTGGCGTTTATATTTTGTATATTGTATTTTTAAAATTGTATTCCCTATATTTTATCAGCTGTTTTATATATCCTTTTCCAGCTGTTGTCCTGTAACCTACCTGACGATTCAGTTGTTAGATTTGGGTCTTGGAGATGGTGGATGTTTCTTCAGGTAAATGTCTTGCTGCATTTTGTAAAGGCACATTATTTAATAATAATAAACTCTTAATTTATTCTGGGATTAGTCTCAATGTACAATACAAGTAATAATACAGAAGGTCTTAGAGTATAATAAGATACATTTAGTATGGAGCGTATTTAATTATTCCCTATTCAATTAGTCTGTTTCTGTCCTGAAGAGGTGAAATATTGACACATATTTTAATTTCATCTTTTTATTTTAGAAACTTTTGGTTTTGAGTTTTTCTTAATAATTTATGCGAATAA
Source organism: Troilus luridus (assembly GCA_964056705.1). Classification (NCBI taxonomy): domain Eukaryota; kingdom Metazoa; phylum Arthropoda; class Insecta; order Hemiptera; family Pentatomidae; genus Troilus; species Troilus luridus. Next base: position 71,447,612 of record OZ057412.1, on the reverse strand, counting down.
GAATAATATTTTATCGAATGTTAGAATATAGGCTATCTGTTTCTATAAAACAGAGGTTAATAATACCGAGAGGGGAATCAAACAAAACCGGTACATCCGATCAAAAATGTGACCGTGGGATAGACAGACATATACATAATTTTTTTTATTTTGGTGATTTATATATCCGTTTGAAAATTTCATAAAATTTACGGACGATATTTTAAAACGTCCCTATAATGTTAAATGTCCTTTTAATAATTAAAAACTAAATTGTTTTAAATTAAATATAATCAAAATATGTTTAGCTACAAGATATCTATATTTTTCATCTAATTGGTTCAATTTAACACATTTACCAAAATTAATGAATCCAATTAACTTCGCCCTTGAAGATGATAAAGAAGATAAATTTGTCTCAATTGAATTAGTTTAATTTTAACCGGCAGAACCTGCCTATTTATAGATATTTTATTAATGGAGGTTTTATGATTCGGACTTGTTTTACCACATCATCTAGCCCCAAAAACGAAAAAACAAGTAATTACAAACCAAAAGGTAATTTTGTTTTTACTTATTTAAGTCATAGACTGTGGTGAACACTAAAGAATTCCATTTCCCTCACATTCATATTACCTTCCACCCACGCAGGTGCCAAGTCATCCAAGGACTGAATGCATTCAGCTGTCATCCCATTGATGTCACAGTTAAAATACATTTTACTTTCTGTACAAACACAAAAGTGAAACTGAATACGGAGTGAATGAACCAAAAACGGAACCATTCTGCTAGTTGGGCAACCGGATCTGAGGCGTCTATGGACATCACTCTACTGAGGAAACTGTAAATCATCCATAGAACAATACTTTCTTAGTTAGGTGTGATTTATTGAATAAATTAAACTTATTAAATTAAATAAATCTAAAAGAAAATTACTAAAAACACGATTGGAAAAGTTCCAAGCAAAAAGTATAGAGTCTCTTAAACAACTAAAAATAAAAAATATTGCCAATTCAGCTATCATAATTTTATAGAAGAACGATAATAGTAAATGAATGAAAATTAATAAATTTTGCCCAAACCTCACAGTTTAACAAGATCCAAACCACAGGCAGCATCCCACCACCATTAAAGCTACTGAAGTACAAGAAAGGTTATCTAAAAAAATATTAAAAAATGAGAGAAGTATGTTAAGGTGTGCTTTATTTTTACTATTCTGTTTCTGTTCTGCAGATTCTCGAAGAAGGCAATATATTGACCAGCATTTTTATTTATAGTCAATTTTTAGACTGAAAATTATTAGTTCGGATTCTTTTAGTCTCGTGTCTTTACTAATATTTTGTATTTCCAATGAGATTTTGCTTATTTATTTATTTTTCAATAATTTAAATAACCTAATTGTCCATATAATAGTTCAGATTTAACCTAATTGTCCATATAATAGTTCAGATTTTCCTCAATATACGAATAAAATATTTTTTGATTGCAGATCCTTTTTTCGGCAATTTCCTTGTGAGCCTTTATGGGGATGATTTGAACACTTCTGCTGATGAGCTGCAGTATCTAAAGCTGCTGCAAATACTAATTTCGAGAGGCATGCATTTATGCACCCCCAGCAAGGAATGCATGCATGCCATGAATTTAGCACTTATATATATCTACATTCGAACATTATTAGGATATGAAAGAGGCTCTAACAAACGGCCTGAAAGAAGGATATTACTTGCATACCTTAAGTGGTAACGAATAAATAACCAGTTCAACTGACACTACTGAATATGGTAAAGTTAATGCAAAAAAAAACAAAGAAGGCTTTTATGATTTATTTTATTCTCTAATTGGGAATGCGAATCAAGAATTAATGTATTAATGCATCAGAGGTTAAATTTAAGATAATCATGTAGAAGTGTGTTGTGGACCCTAATATTACCGAAGCTACGTCAAAGCAAAATAATCAGTACAGTTGCATAACAAATTAGTTGAGATTCTTAAAATGAAGGGAAAGGATAAATGAATAACACCGTTTCGTTATTTAAATTCATCCTCTAGCCAAATCTAAATAAAATTAAGATTGATCCAATAAAACTCAAAGCACTTGAAGTTTCTAGTTTAAAGAAAATATTTAAGTTGGAAAGAAGCTAAGAGCTTCCAGCTTAAGCTCTACTGACTTAAGCAAGGAACTGTCTTAGCCCTAATCCCCCTGATCCCAACAACTCTCTCACAACCGATGTGAACACTCTCCACAACACTACAACATCCTGAAAATACATCAAGCCATTAACAGCCTGGAGTTCTCCGTAATTTTAATTTGCAAATAATGTGTACATTTTTGAGCAATGTTGAAAATGGTGAAATCGGTGCAGTCAATATATATTAAATATAGTCAATAATTTACTTATTGGCTGAAAACAACTACCTCTTTCAACATTGCACAAAATACTTCCAGTCAACCATTTCATCATCAATCTGTTTACATTTTTATTATATCTATTTTCATCTATTCTATTTACTTAAGTAATATATTATTTTTCAATAAATTCATTACAAGCCATTTTTAATTTATAAAATCGGTTTCATTTTTTTTTAATATCTTTATTTGCTTTTTTTAGTATTTTTTATATATTAATTGTTTTTTTAATAATATTTTTTAGCTATTTAATTATTTACTTGTCTGTTCGAAAAGCCCACTTAATATTTTTCTTGAAATTAAATTCAATTAAATCGATGCATAAATACTTTCCCTTATATTATGTTGTTTTGCTTCTTTTTTTTTTATTACAGATACATTAATATTCTTAATTAAGGAAATTCACCATCATATAAGTTTATTTAAATACCAGGAGCAAAGTATTTCATAAAACAATTAACTAACCATAAACTTATTTATAAAAAGAAAATATTATTTATAAAAAAAACGGAAACTAAATAATAATTTTTAGACTTTACAGGACTAAGGAAATTGTTTTGTTTGGAAATGATAACTACAAAGGCAGCTAAATTTAATGAAGAGTTATCTAGATTAGAAGTACAATCCGAACCTCAACAAAAATATAGTTTACAACATGCAAATAACTTATGTTAAATGCTAATATTATGTATCAAATTTAATTTGTCTTATAGAGAAGTAAATGTACATATATCGACTTAATATAACAGAATTTCTTACTGAAGTAAGATTTTTGATTTACTTTAAGTGGGAATAGTAATATTATATTATTGATATTAGTACTCATAAATAGAGTTTATAATAAAAATACAGAGATAAAGAGGAAAATGACTCAACAGGTGAGATCAACCCAAGCTTCTAGGGATAGAGGAGCCAGCGGTACCTGGCGGAAACAAAGGGAACTAGATAGACTGCCATCTATCGGCAAAGCGGCAAACTACAAACGAATGAACGTCCTCAAGACTGTTTAGAACGAAGAGCTCAGTATTTTTGTAAAATAATTTGTGACAAAATAGACAAAGATAGTTTAAAATTGCCCAGTCAAATGAAATAGTAAAAGCCTATATAGTATAATAAAAATGAACTAAGTTATATTATGTAGGATGGAAATAGATGGGGGGTGCAGTCGAAATAGGGTGTATTCAAAATTATTTTTTGTTTTTACGGTCACCTGTGGTTTAGTAGTTAGCGTAACAAACTACTAAACCCAAAATCGCGAGTTCGTAGCCCGGCAGGTGACCCTAGGTTTTTTTTAAGGGAGTAAAAAATCCTTAGTTACGCCGTCCTTCGGAAGGGACGTTAAACGAGGGTCCCGAGCTTGTACGATGTCAGGTACTCGTTAAAAATCCCTAATTAAACCTGGGTAGGCAAAATTTAGAGCTCCCACTGTAGCATCGTCCTATTAGCCATAGCAGCATAAGGTGACGTTAAATGAACAAACAAAATTATTTTTTTTAAATAATTAATTTAATTATTTGGACTGTACTATTGCTATCCTACATTAGGTCTTTTAGTCAACCATTTTCCTCTCTAAGTTATGTTATATTAAAAATATCAATAATGCCCTAAAGGAATTAATAAAAAATCATTACTTGGCGACAAAAGACAATAAACACATTATATTTTTCTGGATTAAGGGGGCATCTTGAGATCCATAGTAATGAAATAGTAGACAAAACGGCTAAAATAGCAGTTACAAGATGACACTTTTCTTTTTTTTATTATTTATTTATTGATATTTACAACTATAAAGATGACACTAAAATACCATATACAAATAATTATAAAATCATTAAATTAGATGAGGTAGAAAATTGGCAGATTCAATATCGGGAGAACTCCATATTTCCGAAATTTTTTAGAAAACCATGGTTTGCAAATATCAATATAGGGGGAAAGATATAATAAAAACTTACATTAGGCTGAGAACAAATCATGGAATTTGCGACAATTATTTATGTAGGATATCCTTAAAAGAAAGTCCTAAATGTGAAAAGTGTTATCATAATGAGACCCTTAAGCATATTATACTTGAATGCCCGGCTTACATACAACAAACAGAAATAACGCTTACGGTTTAAAATTTTAACCAACATTTCGTTTATGATAAAATATTAAAATTATATAATATTAAAATTATATATTAACGAAAATATATAATACATTTGATGTATATATTTTTATATTGTGGGTGTGAGTGTGTGAGTATGAGTGAATGAATATGTATATGCTTATATGTATACATACGTGTGTATATGTATGTGTATGTATATGCGTGGTGCAAAAATATATATATAATAACAAATACACTTAAAATAATAAATTATAGCATTACCAACAAAACGATTGGGCTTACTGAGAATATAACTTTCATATAATCAGATATGGCTGTATGGGATAAACCAATGCCACCCCTATTGGGGAAAAGGAAAAAAAAAAAAAATAGGTTCGTTAAACATATTTAGAATTGTTATTTAATTTTTAGTGTTATTTGTCGTTATAAATGAAAATTTACGGCTAATTTTTTTATTAAGTCTGTACTAAGCACCACAATTTTAAAGGCGTAAAAAGTAAATTTAAAACAACAATTGTATTAAATTAAGATTGTTTATACGGGCTACAGATCGGAATACACAAGTATGTACATATATTATTTTTATCATTATTAATTATATTTTATATTATTGCATTGTCCGTTTTTATCACAGCTTGTCAATCTCTTGTAAGAATTCAAATAAAATAGCTACAGTCAATGAGCCGATGCGAGCACATAAATTCGGCCGAGTTAGAACACAAATAAGCTCTTTGTGTTCCTCTGATTTTATTACCCCATTCGGTGAATCCCACACGTTAATGTTTTTGTATCCTTTTCTTATGTGTGCAGTAAATAATTAAAATCTACTTAGTTACACCCGTTTTTAATAATAATGGTGAATTAATTTAACTGTTTCATATTATGTATGTGATACGTTTTTCAATCAACCACTGCATGTCAAAACATGGCGGATATTATCTTGTACTACAAATACTAATCCTCTATATATCAGATATGAGTTGAATTTTTAAATAAAATAATGTAAATCAAATTAATTAATCGGAGATAGTCACGAAACACAGTCTATCAATAATAAGTATTACAGAGGTTCATCATACAGACAGCTGCGTAAAAAAAACCAAGTTCAACAGACGCAAGAAGAGGGATCAAGAAAAGATACAGATGGCATAAGTAGAAGAGGACCATCTAGGACAGAACAGTAGGAAGAACTTCTGGGGTGTTGCGGGGAAATGCGCTCTGGATTCCAACACCGAAATAATTGTCTGAGTGTGGAGAACAGCAACATTATTAGCGAAAAAATTGAGATCCTAGAATGATGGGTAAGATATTTCCAAGGCATTCTGGGTGGCGTTGCTGATGGTCAGGAAAGAGGGAAAGCAATAGTAACAGTGAAGAATCGAGCTGACGAAACGGAGGATAAAGTTCCCTAGACATAGAAGAGCTTATAGAGACAATCTAAGTGCTTAAGAATAATAAAGCTTTAGGGATTGATGGAGTACATGCGAAGATGGTGAAGCATATCAATACTGACGTATGGGGAAAAAATTACCAAATTATTTTTGATGTCTGAACGACGCAGAAAATGCCAGAGGAATCTTTGTTAGGTACTGTTTACAAGATTTTTTCCATCGCAATCAGCAGCAGGATAACCAATTTGCAGAAAGGTTCATCGGCGAGTACCAGAGTGGTTTTAGGCAAATCCACCAAAGACCATATATTCTCTGTAATTCAGGTGCTGGAGAAGATCTATGAGCACTATGTTACTTTGTACCATCTGTTCATAGATTTCAAGCAGACTAATAACAATATCAGCAGAGGAATAGTACACACTACCCAAAAAAATCTGGAAATTCCAAGCAAGTTGGTGACACTGGTACAAGTGATCAAGGGTGAAACTAGGTGCGTGGTGAAGGTTAGAAAAATGTTGTCACTTGGATTTAGCGTTAAAAAAGGGCTTAAACAGGAAGATGCACTCATCAATACTACTGAAAGTCGTATCCAACCCAACCATGGAGGCTACCAGTTTGCTTGTACTTATGATATACTGCTGTCAGCGAGAATAATGTCGCCAATGGCTGGGGCTCTCGAGGAGTTACCAATGGCAGCTAAGGAAGCGCCAAGAAGTGGCCAAGGGTATTCGAAAGCAGTGTTAATAAGATAACACATCTTTAAGGTATGCTAGGATTTTAAGTACTTAGGGAATATTATGAGATCGGACGGAAATGTCTTAGCTGATATACAAGGAAACAGATGCTTCCACCGAGTACAGACATTTTTAAAGTTTAGAGTTCTTTCAAGGAAGGCCAAAATTCTTATTTACAAAACTATCACCAGGCCAAGCGAAGCGTATGGGTGTGAAACATGTGTTATAAAATAGGAGAGTAAGACAGCATGGTGGTACGGGAGCTGAAAATCCTTATGAAAACTGTTGGCCTGAAAAACATTGGTGGCAGATGGCACGTGTGGAAGAATCTGTAGGTGCAGGATTTATTTCGTGAGCCAGACACTGCTGCCTTTATCTGATTGAGAGGGAAGATGGTCGAATATGTGCAAAGAATGGACCCGGAGAAGTTCCCGAGAAAACTTATAAATGACAAACCTGAACGCGAACGGAGGAGAGGCAGAACTTGGTCCCGATGGATTGATGTTGCGGAGGGAGACCTGACTACAATGAGTGTCAGTCGCTGGAGGAGAATTGCAGAGGACATAAAAGAGTGAAACAGGCTGTTACTAAGGGCCTTGGAAAAAGAAGGTATGTTTTGGGAATTATTAATAATTTCTAGTTTAATATAATTTAAGTTAATTTATTGAATATTAGTTAAAAATATATGTGAATCTATCCCCCATATATTGCCACTTTAAGGTAATATCAACGACAGTTATTTAACATAGATAAGTTGTCAACTCTATAATTCAATTCAGAAGGAATCCAAAGGAGGAAATTCATTATAAAATATCAGAATTAAAAAATTGACTAGAATTTCACGATTATGGCATTATAGAATTATACTTCTCAACCCAAAATATTTTATAAGGGTCCTCGAAGTGCGAAAGTGGGGAAATCCCTATGATCATCAAAGGCTCTGTGAGAATTGTTAAACAAAACCTAACCCGCCTTCACGGATACGAACAAGAAAGTAATGTAAGAGTTATACCTGCAACGACATGTCATAACCCGGAGTTAACGCGAGAAGAGAACAAAGGGACGAATGCATTATTTATTTTCGACAGGATATATCCATTTCAGAGAATACAAACAGAGAGTTGGATATATACATGGGGGGAGGGGGGTTCTGGCTGGTGGGCCAATATACAAGGCCGTAAACGCCACCTGGATAAGTGACCATAAACAGCTCCTCAAAGGACCCAATCAGCAGTAAACAAGTTCAACAAATTCTTGTTTTTATTAATTGTCAGTAGTACTTCTTGAAAGAGAGTACCTGAGGAGCTCTTCTTTAAGAAACCGCAATAATGGCTGTTAATAACAACGTATTGAATGCGGATAATCATCCTTGCATTTCAAAGAAAAGGCGTAATTAAACGTCTAGAAAAAAAAGGGCTGTGGAAATAACATGGCCTGAAGTTTAAGGAGCTTTATATGTATTTTCGGAACGGTTCATCCAGAAGCCAATTAGCCTCTCCAACAGTAACTTGGGTCATTAAATCTCAAAAATGGTCGTTGAAAACCCGATGAAGAGAAAATATAACGGTAGATCATTCCGTTTATTATTATGAAATCATGGCAGACACAAACAGACCAACTACCTCAACTCATTTGGAATCAGGAATATCTCAAACGCATTGATCCACTTTCCAACCTGATTGCAATACCTTTCCTACCTGCTGCCAATAAATAAAAAATAATAATAATAAAACTTAGGGAACCCGAAGGCTCGATGCCGATACCACCAATCCTTGCTTACAAACTTCCATCCATTAGCCACTACCCAAACCTAAATCCGCCAGATCACTCTTAACACAATCCTCCCACATACGCTTCGGTCTGCCTCTTAGACGTTTACTAGCAGGTACAACGCTACAATCTAATCTTCTCAACGCTATCACCATAATAATATTAACGAGAGTACAGGCTCCGAAAATCGGTGTTGTGTAATCTTATAAATGTGGCGTAGGTAAGATCGCCTTATTAAAACTTTTTTTTACTTCAAAAAATATCACAAATATCCATGGATCTGAATGGGAAAAGTTACCAGCGTAGTTATCAGCATTAGATCTCGAATGCCTCATTCTATTTTTAAAAACATCTTTAATTGATATACAATTATTTGTCAATATAATTAAAGGATATTATTTTAATATTTTGAATACATTGGTTTAGACATAGGTAAATTTCCTGTATATGAGAAACAATCTATTCAATTCAATCGCTCACTGGTATTGTAGTAATGAATTGGTCAGAATTTTTTAATGGATACTCTCACTGGAACCGCCGAATTCCTAATATTTTCTAAAGTGACTACTGGAAGAGTGTGACAATTGGCTACGATGAAAAATTATTAACCCCGGGATGAGCTAATGGGAAGGTGATGGTGCAGAAGAAGATGGACTAGCGGACTAAATAAGGAGGAGGTAGCCCCCGCTGGAGAATTGGCCATAATGCTAGCCCTCAGGGACCGTTAGCTAGGCCTCGCCTTATAGGTCGTCCTCCCAGAATTTGCGGCGTTGTTCTCTCTCAGAATAGGTCGTAAGGTTCGCTTCCTAAAGGGAATGTTAAGGTCTTAGCATCCGATCTACGTGCCATCGATATCGACCAGGCTAGAAGATATCCTAATAAATAGGTACATTTTTTAGCAAAATAAGAACATGTGCTATTTAATGCGAGCAAAATGATCTTTCAAAAAAGTAAAAAAATAATAATAACTATCTCATCTTCTGGTCTACAGATCTTCACTTGACTTATGAAACAACGACGAATCTAAAACAGTTTACTAAGACCTATTTGAACATGTGGGGGATTCAGCAAAACACGTCCATATACACAAGATACAAACAACACAGTCCATAATTGTATGAAACATTGTTAATACTACTTGGTTTATTATACCATACATAACAACATGAACATTCCGACTATAAAATCATATAATCACTATAAATACATTACATTCCACTCATCAATAAAAAATTACAAAAATCCACTTGTTCTTCCACTTTCCTACTACCCGTCCGTACCCGAGCTTGATAGGAAAAGATTAAAAAGACTAAAGAGACCTGCTCAACTATTGATGTTTCTATTCTCAACTATTTCCAAAACTTGATGTTCCTGTAGCAAAGCAAAGAGAAAAACACTTGGATCAAATTTCATAGATGCGCTATTGCAATGAAAGTGAAAAAATAAATACATAAACAAGTAACAAACTACGCCCAGAACAGTGTTAACAAATTTACGTAATTTAATAAAACCACAAGTAGTTAATAAACAAAAGTACATTAATTTAATACTTCGAAATACGATCGCAATGTTTCGATCCATTTCGCAAGTCTTCATCAGGGCTTAAAAGTTTGGATATCGCACAAGTCTGAATCCCATATCTGTATATCTGTAACTATTGAGTCTAGAAGAAGGCCTGCAATGTGGGTCGAAACGTTCATTTTAAATAAATTTAGGATTTATTTTAACCTTCACTCGGACCATTTCCTCCTCCATATAATTTATATGGTGAATATTTATGTAAATTAGAGAAGTAATCTCAATAAGAACTAAAATCATTAACGATAATTCGAAAGCAAAATATTAGTTTCAAGTAATATCAGAAATTTTCTAGAAAAGCGTATATCTTTTCTCTTCTGATCACATCAAATGGAATCATGATAGCATAAACTGTTAAACTGCTCCACCACAAAAGAAATGTCCATCCTCTTTGCCTTTCCTAGCTAACGAAATGTTGATATCCTAAATACATTTGCAATCAACCATATTGGAGTTTCGTTTTGTTTCTAATACGGTGCACCAATGAAACTCTAAGCATATGCCGAAAAATCACACCTCATATGGTAGACGTGAAGCATCACTCTGACGTGTAGATAACACTGGGGACAGTAGTAATATCTGAATACTTAGAGTCTGGACTCGTAGACGGAGTGTGAAGCTACACAACCTTAGACATGTCTCAGAGACCAATCTTGCGCAACCTATTTGCTAGAGTCTATCAGCCATAAAGCGTGTACTAAGGCATGCAGGCCTTAATCTTTCAGAAAAGCATATGACTACTGGAAGTATCAACTGAGGAGTTTTGTATATTTTATTTTAATAATTTATGTTAATTAGTTTTTGAAAAAGATAATTACATAATGACTCTACTTGACTTATATCAGTCAATAAAATATTAACAAAAGTTAACATCAAGCATTCCACGCTTTTTTACTATAAATAAAGTGTTTTTTTTGTTCATCACTCTACTCTCATATTAAACTTATTGAATATCATTTTCTACTTTTTAGTTTTGTTTATATTAATTTTTTAAGTTATTTAATCTTTTGAAAAAATAAAAATAAACGACTCCTTTCAAAAAAAGTTGATTACCAAATAGTGTTGACTAAATAAGGTGTCGATTTATGGATCAATCAAATTTAATGAATTTTATATTTGACAATCCCGTTCTCCCATACCACAATACGTTATCTATATCCTGAATAACAGAAGCGACATTTCCATAAGAACCGAAGACGCGAGTCGATCAGTATCTATCCGGATGGGGTATCATCAATATTACTCTTCGAGATAGTGAGTCCGAAATGACGTATCCAATGGATATTTATGAGTGAACGAACTGGATAGAACATGGCCGGTCCTAATCTTATACCAAATTCCGACTCCGGGAGCACCATTGTGGGTGTATTAATTTAATTTATAAGGAGGTGTATATAGATATATATTTATATAGGAGTATGTACGGGGGAGGGAGGAGGCAGGGGCCAAATGCACTTTCCGTGTCGAGGCTCGGGACAAAAAGAAGTCCCTAGGCTGACAGGATTTGGGCCCTTGTAGCCGAGCCGCATATCTCTTCTCAATTACACAATCTTATCTTTCTCACCTCTCCCTGCCCTAACGGTATAATAAAATAACAACAACTCGTTAAAATACTGGGCCCTTTCATAAAAAGAAATATCCAGGCGTTTTGTTTCCTATCCGCTCCTGGTCATAGATGGACGCCCACGGCTCTTAATGTAAGAAAAAAAATAGAGCACATATTCCAATTTATTATGTACAGTTAGAACAATTATAATTTTATCAACAAAGATCCAAATTAGGCACTTGTGAGGCATCAACGCTCTTAAAAGGTATGTGGATGAGCGTGATAACGGTCACGAGTTACTATTCAACTTGATTACTTTACAAATGTTGAAAATGCTTCGGGGGGGGGGGGGGGGAGGGGGGTGCAGTCAATCAATTTAACATAAAATAAGTAGACATTATTCTACTGTTATTTGGAAGGTTGTCGCTTCGAATCGAGTCACAAAAAGTTTCGACATTTAATAAGTATCGCTTTTAATATTTTCCAAAAATGCAAGTTATCATGAACTTTAGTATGGATAAGAGAATGTAATTATGGTAAATATTTAGACTTCGGTAATCATTTCATCTAGAAATGAACGGTTCAACAAACATATATCATCAATGCTTTGAAATGTTAGATGAAACTTTTATTTCTTGATGAAATGACATACTAATTGTCCATAATTACATAATTATACATCCCACGTGCTTGTATTGGGTTACATATCTAAAACTGTGCTCTCTGAAACTCACTTTTCTATTCACTATCTTTTACAATTTTGAGTTATTCATGTACACAGATCAATACTACAGTTCATTTTCATCTAAACAAACCATTCATAAAATATTTTTAATTTTTTCCAAATATCTGTCTATGGTTTAACAGAACTACGGGCCAGAAGTTATCGAAGACAGTCACAAAATATCAAATGCAAAATACCATTAGTTACATGAATATTTTTCGGTACATTAATAGTGTTGTACTTTTTAACACCGTTTATATTGGGATTTCTGACTTTCCATTGAAAGTAGGAAATAATTAGTCAAAAGTTCATTTAAAAGAAAAAATATGTATCTAAAACGTTAATATTTGAATTAACCGTGAATAAGTTAACCTGATTAAATGTTCATTAAATTACATGTCAAAGGAAAATACTTTGTTATAAATTATTTTTATTAAAAAACTTTCAATAAAGTATTTAATTGAAGTATAAAGTTTTAAAAGCTTATGAGAACAAAAAAAACAAATAAAATTAAAAAAAAGGTAAGACTTCAAGTATTTTTATTGTGCTAATGACTTTATTTCCTTTTTCTTTTTTTGTTTATGAAAAGTTTTTTCCTAAATCCCCAACGAAAAACATCGATAAGATACAGGAAACTAACAAAAAAAAGTAATAAATTTCTGGGACCGTTCTCAAGAGATAGGATCACAAAACTAATTCAGATAGATAGCCCTGTCGATAGGCGAACCTATTAATAGTCTAGACAATTGGAGGTATGCTGGGTTAACACAAATATAATGGTCATTAAAAAAAATAACAAGAAATACAAAACAATCTATTGCTCTGTGAATACTTTTGGTAAAAGTAAAAACATTCAAATAAAAACAATATAAGCCCATGTGATTGTTACTATTAATGTTACTGACTGTTATTGGTTTTAAGTAAATATCATGTAGACAGCTACTTTTATTAATTGAATGAGTAAATTAAGCAGTTACTATTACTGGCATTCAATAATAAGAGTTAATTCAACTAAATTCATCAATTTAACAAAATTTATTACAACTCGCCATAATAAGAAACATCTAAATGAAATGAAAACACTATTATTACGTTATAACTAAAAAATAAAGGAGTAGTTTCCAGCAAATAACAAGAGGAAAAACCAACGAGATGAAGCTTGTGGGTGCTATTTTCTTTGTCTTTTTTTTTGGACTTATCTTTTCCATTTCTTTATTATTTTTTTTTTTTACTAAAATACTTTGATAGTTAAATGTTAAATTATATAAATACATTCTTGAGTTTGCTATAAAATTAACTAAATAGAACGAAAAATAAAAGTAGCTGTCACCTTAGATCCCATGAAGTGTTATCAAACCGAACCTATCATACCGTTTGTGTTCTCTTTATCATGGCTGTAATGTATGCCTGAATGTACACTTTTTTTTAGGTATTATTACAGTTTTCTGTAGGCATCGTATCATATAATAAATGATAGTTAAATAGGAAACCAAATAAAAAAAGTAGAAAATAATTAGAAAAAATTTGAAATAAGAATTGAGTTATGAACAAAAAATTGATTTTATCGGGGAGCTTTTTAAGATACTTTCATATTCACTCTACTTTTACCAATATCAGGGAGCGGAGTGGCTCAGTGGTAGACCACTGAGTAGCCATGCCGCAAATCCTGGTTCAAATCCCACTGGAGGCAGTTTCTTTAATTTAGCATGTTTGCGGCGTGAGATGGATCATTTGGGCTCACCCAGCCTCTATAAAATATTATAAAAATAGGGTACCCAAAATAAGGGGTGAAAACCTAGCGGTTGAGCGTGACCTAGGACAAGTCACCTCCTTGCAGAACCGTTGTCTATAAAACAGTACAGTCTCTACCATGCACTGAAGCCCAGACTCGTTCATGGGTCGTAGTGGTTACAGGTTTTTTTTTTTTTACCAATGTCAGCCAATGAAACATTTATAATTTACATCAAGCACCACACAGTCAATTACAATAAAATGCCTTTTTTTGTTCATCATTCTGTTCTTATTTTAAACTGTTTATCTTTGATTTTCAACTTTTTTGTTTAGTTTTCTATCAAAGTGATTTATTTAAACTAGCAGTTTAAAATTGTTCTCCTATTTAATGTGGCACTCTAAATAAGCATGTTTTAGATTTTTTAAACTATAAGATTTTGTGGTGTAATAAACTCTGCAAAAAAATTTACTGGTGTAAAAAACCAAGAATCTCCCAGTTGGTCCAGCTAGTAGTCATAAATTTGTCTGACAGACCCAAGTCTCCGTATATGAAAAATATCCAATCCTGTAGATCCTGGCCAGAATAACAAGACAAACTTATTAAATAATTTTATTGTCATGGGTTCATAAGAAATCTGCAAATTTACAGTTTATTCCTATGTATTACATACATACGTGCGAAGCTAATAAAAGTATGTTAATAAATTGGATTTATTAACATTTTTACATTTTTTACAACGAATTTGAAATATACCATCTATAAAAGATAATTGTCATACTTGGGATCCATTATAAGATGATAGAATAGAGGGGAATATCCCGACTGTGAAATCTTCAAGAATCATGCCAATGTAAATCTATTGACTGGTTTAGAACAGGAACATCAAGGATCAGAATAGCTTTGCACGACACCATAAGAAGAGAATAAACTTGACAATAGCAGAAATGAAAAGAATCAATACAGTCCTGATGAATAAGTGATCAAGTCGAATTTTCTACAAAATGAGTTTTTTATACTAGTCAGGCAATGACTTAAAATAGATCATTGCTAATATTAAAACTCCATTTCAAGCCCAAACGTACGAGAATGACACGATTCCGCTATCCTCAATACAGCTAACTATCTCTGGTCAAAAGTCAACGAGGCTGCAGGATTAAAGTGATACATTGAGTTGTCTCCTAATTTAACGCTTAACAGGTATTTAGCGGTTATACTTACAAAAAATTAAAGGGCTCAAAACTTTTTAACAGGAAGATTATAACAATAGGCAATCACAAAGGGCCGAAGGGTTTACGGCTGTTCCGGATTAGCGAGAAGGGATTGAGACGTAGCCCAAACGAAGCTTGAGCAAGGTGAGGCACGTACCTTTCGGCAGGTGACCCCACAACAAATTAGTATCCGCCGTTGCAGAGGCTGTAAATATAGCCGAGATTGCATCTCCACACCCCGCCTCGTCCACCGTTAACGTCTCTCCCGGCAACAGCCGCCCGCCGATGCCAGGGTTGGAAACTGCTATCAGATCCACCGCCCATCTGACCCACATCCCTCGACCCGGTTAGGGCACATAACGCTATTCGGAAATATATCTTGCTCGGCCTAGGATTCGTGCCGGCACGCACGGGCTATAATCTAGATAGTTTATTACATTTAACGAATTACAAAAAAATTATTTCAGCGGTCGTGAAAGTGCAGCTCACATGAGCTTTGAAGCCGTTAAAGAGCTGAGAAGTTCGAGTTAAAAATTCGTACGGCGCACGATAGGCCCGTTTTGATTTATCTGGAACGCGTTCGCATGACTACAATTTTCAACTTTTTTTTGCTTTATTTATTATTCCGCACGTATCGAATTATCTGACGATCAGCGGATATTCTGACCTAATTTTCTACATCCTAATAAACCATGGCGAAGAACACAAGCGATCTGGAATCTTCCAAATCATTAAGAGTTAGCGAGAATAGTCTTTGACACGCGTTCCTTTGCATTATTTTCTTTGTATTATCAGGCACACTTAAAATAAGCATAGCTCACACAAGTTGTTACCCCCTAACACTTAAAACGGCTGAACTGCACATATAAAGTACGTTATTTAGGGCTCGGTTATGCCGTACTTAAGGAGAAGTTAAGTGGCGGGTCCCGATCCAGTGTGTCAGGTACTCGTTTATCCTAATTAAACTTCTGTAGGCAAAATTTAGGACTCCCACTTATCAAATAATATCCCGTCCAATCAGCCGTTGCAGCATAAAGAAGTATGCCATACATCATCACAGTTATAAAATGTTAGCAAACAAATAAAATTGTCAACTCTAATTATATAGAAAATTGCTTACAATAGTAATATATTATAATCAATACCTAGAAAAGTAAAAACTATTAACTAAATAGCAATAGGGCATTCATTATAAGAATGAAGTAGGTCCTTACAGGATGTAAGTAATGACTAATAAAGAGCGAAAATTAAATTTAAATACCTGGAGAAGATTATTTATTGAGCTGTAATGATGATCGCCGAAGAGGCAAAAGTGTTTTGGGTTAACTGACTTTAGAAATTGTACCGTTAACATCCTCCAATACTTCATTATATTGGTCAGTAATCAACCAATAAAAAAAAAAGACCGATATAATATGAACAGGTGTAAATAAGCTCTGCATTGCTACATTTAATCGCAGTGGTAAAGCTTTTTGTTTTTAATTTTGTGTTTAAATGAAGGAAAAATTCTCACTTTTGTGTCTTCGTTAATAAAAAACTTAATATAAAATAAATATTACATTAATAGCATTGAGTGATTAATTAGTAGTTCCGAATAATTGAACACAAAAACAGAAATCCTCAACATATTGGTTATGGCAGTTAGTATAACTTTAGCTTAATGGAACGTGTGGTTTTATGAAAATAATGTGCTGAAGCATACATCTGTCCGCTTCATGGGTCATAAAGAAGTGAATATTATTTCTAGCGCAACCATAATAATATTACAACACTAATTAGAGAAGAAGATGTAAAATTCAAAACCCATATCAGTGCTTCAGAGAAATAATCACTTCCAATGATTTGTGATTACGGTATCACTTATTGATTCTTGGCAACACTCCCTACACACGTTCTTGTGTTAGGCAATGACATACGACTTGAAAGTTCTGAGGATTTATGCCTCAGACGAATATCAATTCGCAACCGATTAAACAACGTAATATATTGATCAATCCTTCCCCTGTATAGTTAAAATATATGATATCTTTCCGAGAAATGAAAAAGTATTAACCATTAACGGGACCGTCGACGTGGACTTGCAAATTACCTATGCACGACGTGCACATACACAAACACAAACAGCAATTTATTATTTAGATTGTGTGCCAACAAGTGAATACAATATGCACAAACACTTACAAATCTTCTTCTTCTTTAGGTAAAAGATAAGGTTAAATTAAAAACCTTGATAGTTAATTATATACGATTTAATATTATGTTGACCGTTCATGTTTACTGGGCAAAACCTTTATCCAGAAAAAAATATTTATATTAAGAGCTTAAATGATTAATAACACATCGTATATTGATAAATATAATATATTATATTCACAGAAGTAAAAATAAAAGATAATATGTAAATATGATATATTATATCAATATAACATCAATTAAATTGTAATATACGCCGTAAATCAAGAATGAAGGAATAGCAACTTGAAATTGTTAATGACGGATTGAATCGGTCAGGGGGTGCAGTCAAAGATAACAAAAAATAAGCAGAACTTATTTTTTAATTGTTCCGACGTTTCGGCCCTACGATGTGCGATATCAACTGACGATGTACGATGTCAACTGACAAGTGTGTTGATAAGTCTTAGTTTGACTAGTCACCACACCTGCAATTTGCCCTGAAGATGGCCTACATCGTAGGCCAAAACTTTGTCACAATTAAAAAATAAGTTCTGCATTTTTTGTGATATCTTTGACTGGACCCCCTGACGAATTCAATTCATCATTAGAGTTATCCAGTTAACTATTTTCCGCTCAAACTTAAAATATTTACAGAACCGTTACAAATATCTCGAACATTATATTATACTTTACGCTACCATCGTTCAAGAAATAAATAAAACAATTTTTCTGACGCGTAATATATTCGTAAGACTGCAGTGTTGTGTGGATGATGTATTACAAAACTAGTACTACTAATCTAGAAAAGGAATATAGTACTCAGATAACGTAGCAAGTATAGACAAAATTAGTGGGTCAAATATAACTAGTATTCATATATGTATATATCTTTTGTCGGACAAGACAAATCTTTTCTCTTTAAAATAAAAATATTAAAATGATCACAATTAAATTTAAAAAAAACACATTATAAATATAAAATTAACGTATGTCAACCAGATCCTAATTAAAAAAACTAATGTTCAATGAACATTCTTTCCCATATTTACATTGCAAAAATTATGACTATTGGGGATATAGGATCGGTGAAGAGCATGGCTTTGCCTGGCCTGGTAACGAGCCTGTTAGCTTAGTTGGTAAAGTAGCGCGCTAGAGTTGCCGAAGACCCGGGTTCGAATCTAAATATACATATATACTAGCGGACCCGACAGACATTGTCCTGACTGATATTTCAAGCGATTAGGATATTAAACAAAGTATGAAATGAAAGAGAAATAATATAATAATTTCATTATTCTTTATTTTGAAATAACATCAATTTTTCTAAAAACAATTCGTTATAATCAATACTGTTTGTTTAATTTTATCTTAATGCGAGTTGGTGAACAATATTTTTAGTCAATTCCTGAGGAGTATAAATGAATAAACTTGACGGTTTTCCAACGCGAGAACACGCCACATATAATTGGCCATGTGAAAAGACCCGATTATCTAGATCCAACCAACAAATCGACATTGTTTGACCTTGTGACTTATTGATAATCTCGGCAAATGCCAAGCGAATTGGAAATTGCAGACGTCTGAATGGAATGGGTGAGTCTGAAGAAATCATTGGGATTCCTGGCAGGAGAACAACTTCACCTTCAAATTTGCCGTTCAAAATTTTAGCTTCAAGAATTTTGATATTTTTATAAATTTCAAATATTTTTATTTGTATGACTAATCTTGTACCGTTGCATAGCTTAGGTGCATTTAATTTCAGAAACAAAATGATAGGTGAGCTAATTTTTAATCGCAAGTTATCTGGTGGCATTCCTGGTAAATCCAGCGAATTCAAAAATTCAACAGGATAGTTGACTGCTTCGTCAGGATCGGTAACGGTGTCGATCGATTTGAACAATATCTCATTGCCGGGCAATGAATGTTGTATTTTGAAGTTAATAGCGTCAACATCGATATTTTTTGCGGCTAAAATAGCTCGTTCACGAAGCCACGCAGGATTAATATAATTAGCTTGTAAATCTGGAAATATACTTTCAATCAAAGCATATTTCGTATTTACCATGTGTGAGAAATTGTCTGGCAATTTGATGCATTGTTTGTCTCCATGCAATGGTTTTGTTCCGTGTCTAATGTTGAGCAACTGCTCGGAGAATGATAGTACCAATGGATCCTTTTGCAGTTGAACACGTATATTTGTGTTGAGACGTAATGTCAGTACATTTAACTGTAGATATGTTTTATACATGCGTTAATTTCATCCGCCTATTTAGCGTGTAGAATGTACGGCAATGACTGTCTAAAATCACTGGACAGTTGCATTTTTGCAAAACTTTAGCCATACCGGAATGCTTTTTTATCTTGCACACTGCATCTGGATTTGTGTGAATGTTCAACGGCAACTTGAGTGTTGAATGTGCAGTCCGTCCGCCATCAAGCAAAGTGGCTGCAATACCTGATGAAGCAATTGCTAACGTAATGTGATTTTGTGATCTAATGCGCGCAAGTATTAGTGAGATGAGAAACGTTTTTCCAGTGCCACCTGGTGCGTCCAGAAAAAAGAATCCACCTTGTTCTGCTGCAATTGACAAATTAATTCGATCGTATACATTCTTTTGGTCATCAGTGAATCGTTGCTCACTAACCAACAATAACCGCAAGAAGAAACATTCGCGTTGCTTTGGATGGACTGTGTATAATCGGCCTAATGTATTTCCCATAAATATGCCGTTGTATCCTTCAACCGGAACAACTCGCTTTCGTGGTTCCCACTTTTTTGTGACATGTGTAGATTGTACCTGTTGCTGGATTTCTTTGTTTGGTATTTAAATGATAGCCATCTTCTCCTTCCCAAAATATCAATGGATATTGAAAATCGTCGTAAGACCGATGACTGTCTTCAATCGTATGCACTGTGATATCTCTGCGTTTGATTCTTATCTCGATGTTCAAATGCGTCGCCAACCATAACAACTGCAACTTCATTAATGGTTGGTGCATTAAATCGGCCCGCGTGCTGCACAGATGGTACTTTGTCTCCTTTGATGACGATCCTATAATTGTCGTTTTGCAGTCTGTTTGAAACGGTATTGATCAACTGGACCAACTGGTTTGATTCTGTAAAAACAGTTCTAAAATACCCACTATTACTCGCTCCTCCATCTGCTCGATATGGTTGTACTGGCAGCGTTTATTTGCTGCTCCTCATCACCCATGAAGTAGAATTGCAGAATTTTTGTATCGGTATCAGGCATCGGCATTAAACAACCAATTTGATGATACACTTGGCCCTGAATCTTAAACGTAGATTGAAAATTTCGACCATCCTCATTCTGAACGATTTTTGTTGCTCAAAATGATGTAATTTGAAAGCACGAAGTGAATTTGCGAATTTTACGCGAAAACAATTTAGATTGAGATGTAGCTCCAGCCAGTAGTGCTTTCAATGGTTCTGGCAGCGAATTCAATGGTTGCAATACAACTTTTCCAGACGCAGCAGAAACCGGCCGATTCACCTTTGTATTTGAGTACATGACAGTGTTGGCATTGTTTGTTCATAGCACCGATTACAATTTGTGAATGAGACGAATAGTCGATGTCCGACTCATATTCAAACCCAAGCCGAAGAAGTGATGCACGTGTCAATGCGCGATGCACTTGCAAACGCTGTTGTTCGCGTGTTCTGAATGTGTCGGTGACTCGTTGACGGGCCAGTCTTTGTCTCAATGCAATAGCTCGACGGCGTTCGTTGCGTTGCTCTTGACTTTCATTAGTACGTGTGATTGCAGCCTGGTTCTTAAATTTTCATTGTCCTTCAATTAATCTTCTGCCGATCTATTTAACCGTCGGTTCTGGACTAATTGTGAATTCCGAGTCCGTCAACCAATATTTTCTCCTCGTCCACGAAGACGTGGCATTGTTTTAGTACGTAGCTTAATAATACACTTAATATTCACTGAAATGCGAAACATATAATATCAAAACACAGTTTTGAAATTAGCTCATTTTTATTTTAAAAATTCGATGCATTCCAACGCTTGGTGTTCCTAATAAAGTATGGGGTATTTATCATATCATATTAAAAATAAATCTAGTTTAAATTAAAAAAAAAAATCCATAATGACCTCAATGTCCAATTTGTTGCTGCTTTGGCACGAACCTGCAACCAGTCTTTTCATGACAAACCCACTATTCCCGTCCAAACCTACTAGCTTCAAACCTAACTACTTCTTCGATTCCCGATAATCCTCCGAAGCGTCTGAAAAGAAGATGGTCCGTGATCTTCTAAGTTGAATTTGTTATTTGAGTAGTGCCACTGGCTAGTTTCTCTACTTGCCTTTATCCAAGCCATTATGTACCATTCCTGTATTTATATTTACTTTCTGTATTAATACCCTGGTCAATTTCAATAATTTGTTTTTAATTAATTAAAAATGCTTACTTTTGAGGTTTTGGGATAAAGGGGTGAAATTAATTTTTTCCAACAATGGATATAAGTTATATTTTATAAAAATCAAAACTATATTCCAATGGATTACAAATAACGTCCCAATGATTTAGTACGTCCTTGTTATGTACGGGTATCATTTAAAATAACGAATTTTTCAAAATGAACTACGGAAAAAAAAGTTACAGATAGGAAGGCTTATATCGTGCCTTCGTGTTGAAAAAATATACTTCCATAATATGCACCATAACACGAGGCTGTAACGCAATAAATATACAACTTCCTCAACATAACAACCTCGTTATCCTCTTCGATTGGTTCGTCAATAAAATATTAATGACCTTCTCACATGAAATGCAAAAAAAAATAAATAAGTTTAACAACAGAACGGCCACGTAAATTTAAATCGGAAGTTGCTTATAGAGTAACAGGGAATCCCGTGGAATCTCACCCAGGTGGGACAATATATCAAACCGGGGGTAGGAAAAGGTTGCATATTCGCATCAAGATGTTTATATTAGCATCTTACATCTTTCACCTTTATCACCGTCGGTGCAACTCACTGGATACGGGTAGGTGCGGGTGTGCTTAGAAGTTGAAAAGAAATATTTTCATAAAAAGGTGTACAACATTTTTTTACAATTAATTACAACTAAGGCCAATTTTTTTTTTTTTTTCATAGAGTGCTGATATTGCGTGATCAGAAATATTTAGTACGTTGTTCTCAAGTAGTCCAGTCGGTAGTTGCTACCAAGGCGAATCAAGAAAGCTTTATAAGATCAGTTATCATGATCGACAACAACTTTTTAAATATATTTATTCTACTCACGACAACCAAATAGAGGCACGCAAAGAGTAAGAGAGATATCATTCAAAAGCAACCTTAACGACCCCCTTTCTCCTATATAAATATCACATTCTGGCAGTGGGAAACATGCGGGAAACAGCTTTAGATTTCGACTGCGTATTGGCAGAGTGGGAATGTCGAGATTCATCTGTCAGAGTGCCAAGAACTTTGATATAATTTATCTCAAGTTGCTTTTTATACATACCTAATGTACCTACAGGTCATATTCGCTCTCAGTTGAAATATTTAATTATAAATTCCATGAACCGTTTGATGATTTTGTTGTAGAGGGAGATGTATATTAACCTGTACAGAAGTTCAAGTACGTGTGGAAAACAAGGTATTGCTTGAGACAACAGGAGAAATTAGGAGATGGCGCTACGCGAAAATGCAGACATGCACCCGATTAATATTAAGGTAAGGTGAGCTTGTAAATTTGTTGGACTTAATAACTGATGAATTAGTGAACATTTAATAAGCGCCGAGCAGTGATAAACGTCCGAGGGTAGACCGGGGCGTATGTGGGAGGATTGCATTTGGACTTGCGTTTGGGTAATGGCAAATGGACGGAAGTTTGTAAGCAGAGATTGGTAGTACCAACATCGACCCATAGGATTCTTTAAGCCGTATTCTTATTCTTGTTCCATCGACCTAACAAACAACGAAACGAATTAATGGGTAACTTTACAGTCGTGCTGCATAAGCTTATAGTTAAAATTAATAGTGCATTTTATTTTTATTAAGATTTTAATAAATAAGCTTTCTCTCAGATCTAGGAAAACATGGCTGTTAAGTGTGATATAGGAGAAATCTAGAAATTACTGTTACTGTTGTCGTAGTAATATTTATAGCATAGTTTAAAAAAAAAACCTGTACATCTATAACCTATTGAGGGTCCTGAATACAGTCGATGGTAGAGACTGTACTGTTTCCAAGACAATAGTTGAACAGGGAGATGATTTGTCCCAGATAACACTTAAGTTCCTCCCCCCCCCCTCCGGGTGTTAACAGGTTATATCATGGTTAAGTCCATTTAAATATAGTATGAACTGATTGAAAAAAAAAAAAAAAAAATTAATATGACCTGTATCCTTTTACTCAAACACCGCTTTAACAAGAAAAGGTGTTGTGATATGGCTCAAAGATCATTAGAATCAAACCATGTATTATAAAAACACGAGAGACGACAGAAAGAAGCGCGCTAAGGCATCAAAGAAGAATGAAACCCAAAGAGGACAAAAAGAAATTAATACAACAGGAGTTGTGACAGGAGTATGAAAAGGTATAAGAAGCGTGAGTTATGACGATTCCTGGATATAAATCTAAGGAGGTGGGCCTTGACCAATAGAGTGCGCCGAAGAGGTAGGCGCCTTCGTCAATGACTCCGATGACAGCCAATGAAATATTGCCCAAGGCGATGACTTTTTATAAGCATCTGTCGGCACTCAGACTTTTTAGTACCTCGCCCGATCTGCAGCCTTGCAATTAAGCGACAAGCAAGATTAAAATTAAATGCAACCAGGCCTCAAGCAGTAAACCAATGACACCTAGTCAGTAACGTATTGATGAATGACTACTTAGCTTCTGAGGGTGGTCCGAGAGTGGTACCTAGATTCTACTAGTGTATAACAGGACAGAGGAAGCAAAAATTAAAATATTGCAATGGATAAACGTATGGCTTAACAAATCTGGCTGGAGATAGTATCTGAAAAAATCTAAGATTTAGGAAATACAATTTTAAAAATATGTAAAAAAATGTACCACTATCACCTAAGGGTTCAATACATAGTTGAGACTATACTGTTTTCAAACCAACGGTTGTGTAGGGAGATGAATTGGAAGAGTCACGCTCTATTGTCCCTTATTAAGGTCATCCGCTTTAGATGTTGCTTTCGGTGAAAAAGGTCCAGAAAGAACATTTTTTAAATCACTTCTTACACATACGTTTTGTTAAAGTATCAACGCCATAACTTCACATATTCATTGTGAGCTGCTTTCTTGTTTTTAAGAAAATTAAAAAATAAATAAAACATTAAATTTTATTTAACGTGTTTGAATTTTTGTATTCCATGTTAAAACTGACCGTAAACTGTTTCTATAGAAACTTTTTTTACAACTATAACCCATTAAGGCCCTTAGTAGAGACTAACTACGATAACGGTTGTGCGGTGGGTGTCTGAGATAACACTCAACCCCTAGATTTTTTGCCCAATTAAGTTTACCCACCTTATATAGACTGGATGAGGCCTGCAAAACCCTCAAGTTCCATCCATCGCAGTTACTAGATAAAATTAATTATTTGTCATAGCTGGAGGTAAATCCAACACCTCAACACTCTACAAGTAACTCTGCAAACTTTGATATCCCTCTCCCAAATTAGTTTCTGTGACACCATAAAGGTAACGAATAACAAATCCTAAAAAAAAATTACAAAAGAATAAAGAAAAAAAACATTACGCTGAGAGTTTAGTTCAAACCGAAATCATTGTCATGTTAGTATAAATAAAAAGCCCTTGATGGATCCTGGCAACCTCAAGAATTCTCCTAGCTTCTCCCAGAAGCTATAGTCCAGCCTCAACATCTTCAAGCATGCATGTTCAAGCACCTCTTCTTCTACCACCGTCCGGGTGTCTCCATCATCTTCCTTGGTAGGCTTTACAGATACATTCGATTCACATTAAATGAAAATGAAATGTTTCCAATACTCACACTAATTTGCTTGCGACATTGAGGTTTTCAATGTCATTTAACAATCTTTTTTCAACTTTACTTACATTTTTTTTTAAAGTACATCTCCCATGCTTTGATGTACTGTACACATAGAGCATCTGTTAATGGTAATACCAAAGCGTGGGTAATAGTTCTAAAGGTAGCCTAATGTACAAGACTGGAGGCTACTGCTAGTTAAGGTTGCTGGTGAGGATTTTTAGGCCAACGTAAAATAACCCATAAATAAATCCACTGCCAGCCTTATCTATAATGGATTCCATTATTGTATATCCAGGTGGAGGCTTCCGATCGCTCACTATCTACATTTTTTTTTTAATTAGGTCAGATAGAACTTTAGGTTCCTCCTACATTTCATTAAGGAGATTTGTATATCTTATCTTGCTCTCCTTAATTTTCTTCACTTGATGAAAAATTTAATGGCTTATTTTTTTCAATTTATAATTTATCGACAACCCGTCGTCTTATTAAGGCCGTGTTAGCTCGAAAGTAATTCATCGTTGGGCACTTGTAATCTTATTTCTTTAAGGGTTCTTCCGCTACCAATGGTTTATTTATCGGAAGAGATTTTAAATGAAAAAAAAATCTTTTATAAGCCATATTTTATAATAAATTAACCATAAAATATTATTGAACACGTATAATAATGTGAATTGTATTTATTTTTTCATTCTGCTTATTTGGTTTTATCAGTTCTTTTCGTTCAAGTAAACCTTCAAAATCCCCAAACATATTCTAAATACTATATTACTTTTCCAATAGATGACAATTAATAATAATAATCGAATAATTAAGATTAAATGTTAATAATGAATTAATACTAATTAATAAGTGATAATACTTAAATGTATAATCATAATAAATATTCGAAATACTAAAGAATAGGGAGGGGGGACTTTCAAAACACCATAAGAAAAGTAAGGGACTAATACAATAATATTGATAGTTAAAATATGGAAATTTTTACAATTTAAATATCATTAGTAAATTATATACTGTTCAAATGCTACTCAGTTTTAGTCATGAGACTTAGCCCTTTTCCCTGCTGAGATAAAAACATTAATAGCTAATTTACTAACAATGATAGTTGGTTAATAGATAGTAATAGTTTTATTTCAAAAAATTGTAAAACTAGCTACCTTTTTAATCGGGGAAATCTAACTTTGAAAAAAAAAAAAAATCATTCCACTAATGTCCTCGAATCTTAACGTGAAATTAAAAAACCTATTAAGTAGGTTACAATACTTTGCTACTTCAGAGCATCACACAATTATATTTATGTTATATTTAAAAAAAAAAAGTATTGAAATTTAAAATTGAATTTCAACAATGTAACAACCCGAACCATTTTCTTCCTCAGAAATAAACTTTTTTTCTTGATGAAATCTACTCATTACCCATAATTACATTCTCTTTTCCATACTAAAAAGCTCACGATAACTTGTATTTTTGGAAAATATTAAAAATGAAACTAATAACAATTAAAACTTATTGTTATTGAAGCGAAAACCTGCAGTGTTGATTCGCAGTCTATAGCGGCTCAATACCAATGTAAAAAGAAAAAAAAATACTAACTGTTAAGATACCTTTAAAATATTTACTAAAACTAAATAATCAAGGCCTTGTTAAAAATTCAATGGATAGAGGCAACGAGGTAGAATGTAACAGTACAACGGGAATAAATGTTAATTACAAGGCTTTCCGAATTATGCGTAACAGTCTTCTGATCAGCTCGGATATTTACATAAATTGAATAATTATTTTTTAAACATCTTCAGCTTAATTAAGCCATATCTTGGAGGCGGGCCAGGAAATATTCCTGATAAGATAACTGATATAGACACATTTATATTGCATAAATTAGAGTTATCAGTAAGGAGCTGAGAAGCATTTAATACTTCACCCCCCCCCCGCATAGCTGTCACGGTTGGTAAGCTCACGCTTCCACCACCTAAAGCATCTTAACGACCGATAATTTTGTATTTTGAGTATTGTTGACCCGTAGGCTCATTTACATATTATAAAAATTTACATAATTTCGATTTAATTAACAGATAAGGCGAATCGGGTAAAAACGTAATTTCGAAAAAATGTGTTTTGAATAAACTGTTTTAACACATTTTAACAAGAAGCACGGGACTGGTTAATCATATTGCCAAGGCCTTTGAGAATATCCTTATTATATTCTGAATTATAGGATAATTTACTATAATTTAAAATACCGAGCGGGTTATTAACCTAATTGGACTTAATAAGGAGGATATTTAATTTCAAATTATTGGAGAGTGGAGTGATTTTTATCATAAAAATAAGGGAAGAACATGTAATTAATAATAGCCCTTTAACAAACTCCAATCTCTTATTAATTTTACAAGTTTTCATCTCCAGGACTCCTAGAATTTCATCCCTTAAGGGTTAGCTATAGAAGAAGTTTCACACAATCATGAAACTGAATAGAATAAAAAAACTTTTTTAATGTCAATAACTTTGTGATATATAGGTAATAAATAAATTTATTTTTAAACATTTATACGAGTATATTTAAACATTTCTGGAATCGAAAGCAGTACCTATTATATCCGTGTACGAAATAAAATAAATAAGTTAATTTTTATTTTTTTTAACTAATCACACTAAAAAATGAATTTAAATTTATACAAATTTCTAATTATATATATTTATTTAAATATCTATACCAATTTTTAATTATTAATAAAACACTTGTGAATATATATAAATATATAAACTCCTTATTTGCGACTGTATAACTGTAGGTCAGGCTACATAATATTGCCATTTTGACGTAGAAAGCCACCTATTTAAATTTTATTTCATTAAATCTATCCTAAAAGTGTTTTTTTTTTCTTGAGGACCAGTCGCCTAATTTTTATTTTTATAAATCCATAGTTTGTAAACATTTTCTCAAACCCGGTCTACAGATTCTCTAGGATCAGGAAAACGTCTGTATTTTTAGTTTTTTATAATTCCAATTTATTAAGGATTTCCAAGATTTAGCTCCTAATTCACAACAAAACTGTGAGTAGAACGAAACTTATTAAAACCACTTAATTTCAACACAATTTAATTAAGTTAAGGCATATTTGCCTATTGATCATCTTTAGAGTGATACATGAATGAAAATCAGTTCCTTCGAAAAAAAACTATGAAATTCTCGAACTTTTTAAAATAGCAAAATGAAGATATGATCCATTTTTCATACAAGTACCAATTGTGTAGTCATGATAGGTGTCAGCACCCATCCATTGCAATCCATAGACAAATGAACTTCAGACAGGTAATTTCTGTATACCGGAGGACACCATGTCGCATTTCTGTAATTTTTGTGTTTATTCAGAATAGCCACCACATACTTATAGAAGCAGCTTAAAGAAAATTGTTCACATTGTTATAGATTTTAATAAGTATTGATTATTGTATTTATTTTACCTTTTACCTCCGAGGCAGAGATTTGTAACAGTCTTAAGTTGGGTGAATCACATTAAGTTAAATATCAGCTATAAATAATAACAAACAGTAATAATTAATTCACCGAAATTCTTCAAATAACACGGCGACTAAAAATTAAATGGGATATGAAAAGAACCAATTTTTATTCATCACAAATTAGACCTGAAAATTATTAGCAACTTATACAGACGTTATTAGTCAGATTTTAATATTTTGGCAATTTTTCTCCCCCTGGAAATAAATGGCCAGTTTACTCTTGTTAGTATTATCATCTCACCGTTCGCGTTAAAAAATAATTTGGGCGATGGAGGATTATGTGATGAGTAATTGGATAGTAATTGGTGGCGGTAGAAGGAGGAATTGAGATCCAACGGAAGGAGATAGTCAGCCACGAGGACGGCGAGGATAAAATTGAAAACCTGTTATTGTTATTAGGAAGCCTAATTTCTGATTCAGTCCCCTTATCTCCCTCCCTGTCTTCTCTCTATCACTAAATTGTATATCATTATGATTGTATAATTGAATCCAAAATACTCGAACCTCTTTAATTAGTCGCTTCGTTGTATCTTGTTGCAAAAATTCCCAAATCGGTTCGGAAGCTTGTATCGGGGAGGATTATAATTTATAATTAAATATATTAACGATTTTTCCAAAGTGGAATGTCATGAGACGAGCTTCGATGTCGAAAATAAAAATATTATCTAATTAATAATTAATCTACGCCTGTCAGGCAATGGAGTCGCCAATTAGGAGAATGTGTCCTATAAACAACCGTATCCTGAGTGATTTTTCATTCGGAACAATAAGAATAGAAACTATTATTAATCACATACGACCAAACATACAATCAATATTAATTGAGAGAAAAAAAATAGTATGTCAGCTAGATTAGTATAGCTTTCTCTCCATTTATATACTGTACCAGACCAACGTTGCCAGAACCAAATGACTTTAAAGGTAACAATAAAATAAATTATTAACCAAAACTCTAGCTTGAAAAACAAATACAAACAATAAATAAGAAACCCAAATTTTGTCTTATAATAAAAGGGATATAAACAGAAACAGATAATATAATCACTCCCTTCAAACAAGCAAACAATTTTTATTAAGAGAAAAAATAGTCTGCCAGTTAGGTCACTACAGCTTCCTCTTCATTTATAATGTTCTAGAAAGAAAAAAAAACTGAACAAAGGCGATCATCAAATAAGTGAGCAAAAGTCTGTTCCACCATTTTTACAAGCCTCAGAAAATCACCTGTAGCACTACAACCAATGTAGGATCTTAGATTCAGTAAGTGATAGAAACTGTACTGTTTCTTGGAGAGTGGTTGTGCAGGGAGGTGTTTTGACTGAGATTACACTCAACAGCCAGATTTTCCACTAATTTATAGAGACTAGCTGAAACTCAGATGTCAACGGACATATCAGCGGCTGTTAACAAATCAAATAAGTTACCTACCACAGCCGGATTTGAACCCTGACCTCCAGCACCATAGCAACTAAGCATTCCACACACTGAACTGCCCCTCTGCCACTACAAATACAAATTATATAAAATACCTCATATTATAAAATTTCATTAGAGCAACCTCACATTTTAATTTTTTTATTTACCGTTTTTTATTACCGTAATGTGTTTTATCTATAACCCTTCTAAATTACTATATTACCTTTTAAGTCATTGTGAAACAGGCCCGAAATATTTGCATGGTCTTCAAATTTGGTTAACATTTTTATACAACTACTAAATAGAGATGGTTAGTTAAAAAATTACTCGTATCTATGTCAGATCTGGGTAAGATCTCCATTTTCGTCAACAGTTTAGTGCAATATTCGCTGTAAGAAAGGTCATACCAACACTAACTGATGACCGAGAATCATTTTCTGATTTGTATGCCTTAATTTGTTTATGTACTGGAACAAAGTATTTCGAACTCTAGAATACTTCCATCAGCATGAAGTACGCCTAATATATTTATCATGAAGGTATTCTGGAAATCACTCATATGTTTTGAAAAACTAACAGAATTGTCAAAGTTCAGTTTAACAAAAAGATTATAACATTTTGCTAGTCAAGACATTATATGACAGATACATAAAACTCTAATTGCGCTACAACATAAAACTTCAGATTTTATCATAAATCATATATCTTGCTGATTCTTTCTTTTTTTATTATTCCATTTTTAATGACCCTTTATTTTAAGCAGCAATTTTTTGCAACTCAAAACATTCCAGTCAACATAAAAAATCAATTTTATATAACAGCGCTGACCAAAGTTACTACGACTATCTAATAAATAACAGTGAGGTTATAAATTGAAACTAAAAAAAAATTCAGATTGCAGCCGAGATCAATTTCCGATAAAAGATTACCGTAGCTCGGTTTAATTGGAATGATATAGTTTACGACGGTTCAGAGATAATTTCAAGAAACAAGATTGTAATAGATGCTAAATATAAAAAGTTGTGGGGTATGGAAGGGACAGAGGATGGCAGGAGAAAGATATGAGTTTTTTTTTTTTCAACGGGAGTATATCGTTCAGGACAAATTATGCAAACGGCCAAAGCCGAAATTAAACAGCCGGAATTTATGAACTGTTAACAAGCCTAATTGCATGAACACAGTAATTTGGTCGCCCAAGGATGCCAGCTGTATATATGGCCTTCATTCGACAGCCAGTGGCAATAGACACTGAATTAGCACAGTAATGGTATACGAAATGTACAAACATTTTTTTTTTTAAACAAACCTTAAATAGAGAAGAGCATTAAAAAAAGGTTAGAAAAAAAAATGAAAAACACATAGCATCACTTCAATAAAAATTTATATAAATTTTTTTCGAAAATTAAACGAATATTAGGGTATTCAAAAAGGCAAATACATAATTTCATAAAGTATCAATCAATAATATCAAAACGATTATCTATAAATAAAAGAAAATACGTATATTTTTTAAAGGGCAAGAAAATGCACCGGGTGTAGTTCAAAGAATAAATTAATAGTAATTAAGTATTTACCGGAAACTGACGTTTCGACACACATTGCAGACCTCCTTTAGGGCTGAATACAAAAATATCAACTTTTTTTAGTATAATAAGACCCTTTTGGCCAACAATGTTTTGTTAGGTGATTTAGATAAGACATACAGAAATTCTAAAAAAAGTTATATGAAAAAAGTCATTGCAGACAGGTCATTATCGAGTTCGTTTGTTAACATAAAAAAAAAATCCTGTACCACTACAACCCGTGAACGGGTCTTGGTTTCAGAACATGGTAGAGACTGTACTGTTTCATGGATAACGATTCTGCAAGGAGGTGACTTGTTCTAGGTCACTCTCAACCACCAGATTTCCCCCTTATTTTGGGTACCCTATTTTAATATTTTATAGAGGGTGGTTGGGCCCCAGGAGGGTCTTAGATCCTATATGATCCATCTCCCGCTGCAAACAGACTAAATGAAAGTCATGGCCAGCGGGATTTGAACCAGGATTTCCTGCATGGCAACTCAGTGGTCTACCACTGAGCCACTCCGCCCCCTTTTGTTAACATACAATAAGATAAATAACTTTATAGGTATTTTTTTTATTTATGCTTAATTATCATATTAATGGCTTTACAATTTTTAATATATTTACTGCCTCCATACCGTTAAGTTATCCTTTCTCCCTCTAATTCTAAACGGAAAGTTCAATAATACATTCATTACTTGAACGCTCGCCTGGAACATTCGTCTAACATGGGAATTCACATTCGCATACATTATAGTTCAGAATAATTTCAGACAGTGGGATCTTTACTATGCTAATAGCCTGTTGATATTAACAGGGTAATTATGCATGCTAACAAGGGGAAAAAACACTGAGATGATGTCACATAAATGTCAAACCGACAAAAAAAAAGATTAAAAAACAATAAAAAGGAAGTAATCATTCAGAGCAGTTGCTTAATAAATGCAGAAAAGGGATCTTGATGTAGCACCAGTTCCCGGCTGATACAAACAAATTATTCGTGGAAAGATATAGTTATAGTTATACTTATAGTTGTATGACTAAAATAAAATGCTATTTGTTCGCATGGATGCTACTTAATTAAATGACAATAAAATTTTATTAGATACTTATCAGTCCTAAGTGAACATTAAACGTAATTATCTTGGTCATGCTATCGAACATTCCACACCTGAATGTAAATTTTGGTAACTTTTTTCTAAATAAAAGATGAAATAAAATAGTTTGATAATGTTATGAAATGGTCAGGGTGTGCAGTCAATGATTACACTAAGTAAGAATGATTTATTTTAGGGGTGACTTAAGAGGGCCCAATAAAATAAAATAAGCCATTCTTATTTTGTGTAATCATTGACTGCACCGCCTGGCCATTTTACACCAATCTTAAAATTATCCAGACAACTATGTTCCACTTAAATAAAATAAGTTGAATTCTCACATGACACATCTGATTTCATAAAAAATCTTATAATTACGATAACATCAGGAACTATCAAGGAAACACAATTTTGAGAAGTAAAAATTTTGAAACATAATTTTAAAATTAATAATCAAAATAAGCTACATTGAGAAAAGACTTAGCATACCTCGAACTTTTTTTTTTCCTTCCAGAAACTTTTAATAACAATTTAATATATTGATAGATAATGATAACATTTTGTATTTATATAATTTAATAACAATTATTGCTCTATTTTCAAAATAACATTAGTTTATTTTAATTATGGACTAAAATATAAAATCTTGAATAATATTAGTTGACCTTATATATATGAAGAAGAAATGCTTTAAGTCGGGTAGTCATCTGTCAGCCCTTGACCCCATTATAACCCCTGAAGAAAACCTACAATGTGCGTTGAAACTTCGGCTTTAAAATATTTCTCTTTATTTAGGAAATTTTTTTTGATCTCTACCCGGACCATTTTCTTCTTCTTAAAGTAGAGAAATCTTCAGATTTTGAGATGATAACTGTTTATGAGATATGACAAATCCATAGAAGAAAAAGAAGAGTCAGATCGTATTAAACCTTCATTTTTCTATATCGTTCCTAGTGTTATAAAAAAATTTAACCAGTAATGTTGCTCCACCAATGGGATAGTCCGTTGGTAAATTGTTAATTACATAATTTAACTTGATAAGTAATGTAACCAGGTTTATTAGATTTAGGTCAAAGGTCCAAAATATGAAATAAATAAATAAAAAATCCGCAGTACTTAAGTTGCATTACTTCCTTACTTCATCAATGTATCAAAACATAACCGACCATAACATCACAACACTAACACTGAGCAGCATTGTTAAAATCAGGAAAAATTTTACTGCTTCTTGACCAAATAAAGAACTAATTTGAGGTAAGGTATACATCCACACACGAGGATAGTTCGCCACACAATGAATTACAGATGGTGGGCTACAAAATCCCTTCGGTCTACACCGATAGGTAGCAGCTCCGGACGGACTACATAAGCGATGAAAAAAGAACTCGTTAGAGTATGTTGGACCGAATCCACAATATTTGTGTATTTTAAACTTTATTTTTGAATCAACTTGGTGATTTTGGCTGGTCATGAATATAATATATTTTTTCAATCCTTATATGGAATATATAGCATATATGGAAAAATAAATTAATAAAACTCGAAGAAAATGTCCTTGAAATTTTTTTTAAATTAGGTTAAAAAGAACGTATTGGCGATTTTCTTTTACTTTTCCTGCTGTATATTAAAGTTATTTCAGTATACAAGAGAATATTATCATAATTTAATAGGTATAATAAAACGCCCAAAGTTCATCGCCTTGGTATAAGAAATTATCTTGATGTAGATCTGGAAGCAAAGCCTGCTCCATCGGGAGGACAGATGGGCCTCAGATCAGGAACCTCGGGAGCACGGCTGGCCACCGGCCAACAGTTGATTGGATTGGATAATTTAAGCGGGACTTGGTGTTTGTACGTTGGCCCAGCCTCTAATAGCCATCTTCATCCATTCAAGCCCAAGAAGCAGTTACTGAACAGTGATTTATGGAGCAAAACCGACCTACTTCCTACTGTTCTGAGTAGTTATCTTCTGGCCCTCAGTCATGGGAATGAGATAATGCTAAGCTACAACTGAGGGTCCTGAAAGGAATGGAAATCGCAAGAGGAGTGATTAAAGTCAGAGTTATGGCTGTCCGATGTATATTCCAATCCATCAGTTTCCAATAAAAACTGACATAGCTGATTTTTATATTCAATTTTATTGTTTTTTATCTAGGTCCTTGATAAAAACAATAAAATTGAACATATATAATAAAAAGTAAAAGTATAATTTTTATATTCGTATGTAGATGTAAAACCCCTGAACATTCCACTCGTGAATGACACGATCAAGAAAAACTACAAAAAATGGCATTCGGAAAATTTCTGTCAATAAATATTAATTATTATTATATGTATATGTATACAAGTCTTTAACATTTACTTTTATCTATAGAGGTAATTTCAAAACGGTTATTCCATTTTATTTTCTAACTTAAATCGTAAACTTTTTTTTAACTGATATTATGAACGATTTACACGAAAACGTTTTAATGAAAAGTCTTTTATAGCTGAGTTGTTGGTAAACCATGTATGTATAACACTAATTAATTATTTTTAATAATTTAATGCTGGATATTTAATTTTTTTTTACACTTTTTTTATATAAGGAATAAATAAGTAAAAGTGTAGCCAAAACTTTTTCGTGATAATTATTTAGATATTAAAAACGTAAAAACCTGTTTATGCTAGAACATTTATTTAATAATTATTAAAACACTTTTATAACCAACCACTTATTGATAAATGTAATTTTTAATCTGTTAAAGCTGAACTCTTAAAAAAAAAAAAAAAAAACTGTTTCAATCACTGGCTTTTATAATTATTATTTGCTCAGTGAAAATTAAACAATAATTTTGTCTATAGTCATTTATTGTACATTCTTTGGATGCAGATTTTAATATAAGAGACTAAATTAATTAAAATTATAATCAGGAAAAAAATATAGATAATTAAAATTATGAAGGGGAGTAGATTACTGGGATACATATAGCTAGCAGCATATACTTTCGAGATCGAGACCAGCGGTGGTAAATAAATTATCAATAGCAATTAACAATAAATTTGTTATGCTTGTTATGACTAAAAATATAGAATTTTTATAAAGAAGTTTAACACTTTTACCATATTTTCATTTATAATACACCGTCCAAAAGAAGACCACAAATACAGTATGTGCCAAATAGCATTTGTATAGTATCTCGGATAAATATTTATTTTTATAATTATATGCCACCCATATGATAATAATAATATAAAACATTATAAAAAAATTATAAAAACTATTATAATATATTTCAGTTATTGCGACTTACAAAGCATATAAATTCTATGTTATATAACATAGAAACTTGGTGAATGTATATCTATAATTTATCTAATTACAGATGTACAAACACAGATCTTTTACTAACAATTACACGGCCCTCGTTCAAATAAACACAAGGTTGGTGAGCAACTAAAGGCCGTTAGATATTTTTACCTTCGAATAATTGATGTGATTAATTTTTTTTATTACATTTTAATTGCAAAAACGTGAAGAATAAGTATTTAGTAAATAGGTGAGATACATTGAGGAATCAAGTGTGAACCTTGCATGAAAGCCGATAATTTAAAAAATATATATGGTGTTTGACCTTCTTGCCCCAACTCTTCCCTAATCCAGGTTTTCAAATAAATAAGGTTTAACATTTTTTTAAAACTATTTCTTCTAAATAAGCATATATATATAAATAAAATACATTAAAAAAATTAGAAAACTAGAGGTAAACATAAACTATTCTGATTTTTTTAATTAACGCTAGTAAGCAATCGTTATGATAAGAATGCTTAATATATACTGTTGAACACGAGTATCACAGTGTCAAAACAATACGATATTCTTATGCCTTTCTGGTTATCAATACAAAATCGGTTACAATAATAATTATATTGAAATTACACAGTTACGAATAAGATCTGAAATACGTTATAATATCCAATAATTAAACGATATTTGGGAAATACTTTATTCTTCCTGTTTTAGTTCATTTATAAGTTCAATGCTGTTTTGTCATCGTAAATTCCATAGATAGGTATATTGTACACATACAAATAAATATGTTTTTACATAACTATGTATTATTACAATTTTACCATGCTGTATGTTTACAAGTTTTGCATGAAATGCCTTTCATCTTAGTAGAGAGCGTTACAGCACTCCAAAAAAAGAGAGCAAATGACAATTTTTGTTCAGAAGCAGTGCTAAAAGAATGAATCTATAGACAACTATTCTATTGATAAGATTGTATACATTTATTTATTATTAGCGTTCATAATTTATACTATTGTATATGTTTAATACAATATATGGTTTATTTATTGGAAATTTACATCACATAAAATCAAATGCACCAAAGATACAAAAAATGGCTAGGTTATAAATATAAATATATATATATATATATATATATATATATATATATATATATATATATATATATATATATATATATATTTTAGGGTGTCCCTTAAATTTCAATGTCAATATATTTTTACGCATACCTTCTAAAAACTTTTGTATTGACCTAATATAGTACAGAAATAAATATTAGCCCGATTTATAAACGATAACCCGTGCCGACTTGAGTTTTTAACTTGTCCATACAAGTTGAGCGGGTGCAGCGCTGCGACCTGTTACTGCGAGTTTCAATTGTCATTTCATACGTGATTTCTAACATTATTAGTGCGTTGTTGTTTATTGTGTGAAGATTTCTGTGGAATTACGAAGTGATAAACAAAATATTTACCTTATTGGACTGCCAACCCACCAGATAAATGGTGCAAAATTACCATCTTATCGACAAGTTCTCACCGTTTTATTTTACAATATACGTGAAGTCAAGCTGACTGTTAGTGAAAGTGCGAATCTTGTTATAAGAGAGTGCATTATATTTTGGGAAAAAGCCAGAATTCCTACGAAGGCATTTCCTAACTGCGTGAAGAAACTTGTTGATTTATATCATGTTTGGAGGGAGCTGCAAAATAGCTGTAAGAAAACTCAGGTGACGTTCAAGAACCGTGAAAATAATTTTGTAAAAGACATTGATAACTTATTTGATATTGCACATGCTGATGCCTTCGACAGAATGAAGACAGAGGAAGACAAAGATTTTTTAAGGAAAGAGAGAGAGGCAGGTCGACCGGGATGCTCAGGTGGAATTGACAAAAAATTGGCGGAGAAAGAAGAACGAGTTAGGCAAAGACGATTGGAAGAAGAGGAAAGAGAGGTAAAACAAAGAGAGTTATTGGCTGTTGCATCTACTTCTTCGATAGATAGCTTGGAATGTCTGGAGAATTCGGATGAGGAACAGATTTCGAACTCTGAACTTAGTACTCAGATTCCTTGCCCTGAAAAAAGTTCTAAAAGAGGCACGAAAATTTCTTAACTCCTAAACTGGTAGCATCTTTTGATCGATGCCAATTAAGCATAAGAGACTCAGTTTACATTCTCCATGCGGTTGTAGAAGCGCTTGGTCTGAACAGCGATGATTTTCCTATTAACACATCTTCGATT
This sequence comes from Troilus luridus, assembly GCA_964056705.1. Lineage (NCBI taxonomy): Eukaryota > Metazoa > Arthropoda > Insecta > Hemiptera > Pentatomidae > Troilus > Troilus luridus. The sequence continues at coordinate 71,409,123 of OZ057412.1, read as the reverse complement.
CAACGAATTCGTACTCAGGCGAGAAAATCCAGGGCAGAAGCAATAAAAACTGACTTCCAGAATAATTTGCTTGACGTAGTCACAGTCCATTGGGATGGAAAACTATTACCTGGATTGGATGTACGAAGTTCAAAAGAAGAACGCTTGTCAATTCTTGCTTCATTTGACGTTAGTGAACAGCTTCTTGCAGTGCCAAAATTAGAGAGTTCTTCTGGAAAACATCAAGCTAAAGCCATTTCAACTGCACTCTTTGACTGGAGCCTCCATGATAAAGTACAGATAATGTGCTGCGATACAACAGCTTCAAATACAGGCCGTTTCAGTGGAGCTTGTGCTATTTTGGAGCAGACTTTAGAAAGGGAATTACTGCTTTTTGCTTGTCGTCATCATATTTATGAGTTGGTCCTTAAAGCTGTTTTTGAAACCTAGGTAAAGCAAATTACAAGTAGCCCAGATATTCCAATTTTCAAAAAGTTAAGAGATAATTGAAAAAATATTAACACCGATAACATTGAGCCACCTCTGAATTTCGTTAAAGCACATATTGCTGAGACAAAAATTACATCTTTGTTAACTTTTTATAAGACTGAACTGGAAAAACCTTTTATTAGAGACGATTGCCGCGAATTGGTGGAACTATGCGTTGTGTTCTTAGGAGGAGATACAGAGAATAAACTAAAACTCAGGCCATCTGGAGCTTTGCATCAAGCGCGATGGATGGCGAGAACGATCTATTCTATAAAAATATGTTTGCTTCAATCGCAACTTAAAATTACTGCAAAGGACAAAAATGCTCTACAAGATGTTTGCTTATTTATCGTCACCTTGTATACTAAACCTTGGATCGAATGCACAGTGGCAATTAAAGCACCTAACCAAGACTTATACTTTTTAAAAGCTCTAAAAGAATATGAAAAAGTAGACGCGACAAGTTCCAAGGCATCCATAAGCAAGTTTGTTCATCATTTATGGTATTTGTGTGAAGAAACAGTCATGTTATCACTCTTTGATGAAGAAGATGGTTTCAAAACCAAGACAAAAATGATTAATAATTTAAACAGAGATGAAAGTTCAGATTCCGCCAAACGCTATATCCTATCGAAGGAAGAAATTGCGCAAAATTTCTTTAGTAAGCTTAATATTTTCTTGTTTCTTTTTTCAAAGTTTCGTGGCTTAGTTTTTGCTTTTTTAAACTGTTTTTTCTTTCTTTCAAATATGACGCTGGATGATTTTGTGACTCAAAGAAGCAAACAATTTCTATCTCGACTGCAGATCGACGACAGTTTTCTTCGGGAGGATGTAACTTCTTGGGGTGACAATCCTACTTTTTTGGAAGCTAGAAGACGAATAAGTGGTTTGAAGGTCGTAAATGATACTGCTGAATGAGCTGTTAAATTAATGCAAGATTTTAATGGACTTATCACGGCTGAAGAAGAGCAAAAACAGTTTTTGTTGCGTAGTGTTCAGGAACATAGAAATCTGTATCCAGACTGTAAAAAAACTACACTAAAGAGAAGTTACCCTAATTAATTATTATTATAATTTGTATTTAAATAAAAGTTTACGTTGATCTTATTTTATTCTTACTCACATTTACTTTATTTGTTGCATTTTAATTAGTTTTGGATCAAACCAAAATGTCAGGCCAAAACACCATTTTTTATTAAACTTTAGAGCTCGGTCGGCACGGGTAGCAATCATGCTACAAATATGAAATTTCATATTTAAGTACATTTTAGCATTTATAAAAAAAGTAGAGGGTATGCGTTTCGAAATTCTAAAAAAAAAATTTTTTTGCCATATAAGGGACACCCTAATATATATATTCATATTAAAAAAAAATATATATATGATTTAAAAGTGAACATCGATGTAGGAGAATCAAATCAAAAGCAAATTTCACTTTATAGAACAGCTCGAAGATCGGGATCCACGAGCTGCGTGATGGTTCCAAAATAATAGGCGAAAATTGGGTTTAAATCTATCACCCCTGACCCGGAACCATTTTTCCAATCCAACGTCGTGAGCATCATTAGGAGAGAACTGTCACTAGAACTCCATCGTACTCGAAAGCTTCGGTTCGAGGCGAGGGTTCGTAGCTATCATATTCTGAAACGAGAGGTCACGGTTGGACTCTGCTCCACAACTGGAAGGAAGGTCCCCTAAGGTCAGAGCAGAAAGGGCACACCTCCTGGAAAGGGCAGTCGCTGCGAGGGATCTATCTATCGTCCAATTACAGATGTAGATCTGACAGAGCAGGGTGTGGTCGTCAGCGAACGCTTAGGTTTACAAACTCCTCGGAAGTTGGGATCTATTTACAGCTAACCTTCCATCTTCAGAAAGGTCACAATGTAAATAATAATATGAATTGTGAGGGGAGGATTGCCGGCGCAGCGTTACCGATCCTTTCAACGGTACGTCGAACTTCGGCAGTAACGGATCGCCTGCGGACAGTTGTGGAATATTGTGGGCCAATAGGCCAAGGATCCTACTTACACTTCGGAATGTGGAAAGGAGTATCTAACAACTGCGAGACGAACGCTTTGACACTTGTTGAATAAAGGCTAGTAGCACAGCTGAAAAATCCGTTAATATGGAAAATTATTACTAAATCCAACAATGAACTCACCCGAATTCACAAAATAAAAGCCCGAATTAATTGTAGGAGTATTACTAATCATTCCGATAATACAGTCCTAAAGAGAGCTGGGTATTAATCTAATAATATTTACGACCTTAATTTAACTGAAAAATCTGTATTTGAACAAACCCATTACAATTCATATATCCATCATCAAATATTCATCATTAGTTTAATCGTATGCAGTAAGTATCTGTTATCATTTTTGAAAACATGCTATTATATTATATTTATGGATTCTGTACATTTTAAACAAAAAAAAATAAATTTAGAGATGGAGTAACTTATCCTTTTAGATAACAACAAATTGTTATACAAATATCCGGACTTGTTTATTGTTTATTGGATACCATTATGAAGTGGTGTATCTCATAAAAATAAAATTATTTTTGATTTTACTAATTCAACTCAAGAATCATTTTATTATATTTTTTCCGAACTAAGCAATCTTGAAGTTAATTATTAGGTTATTGGTAATGAAGAATTAGAAAATTAAAACTGTTTTGTGATAGCTTAATTACATTTTTCTGCCCATTATCATAGTTTTTTTTTAAATACAAATATTTTCATGTATTTTAACTTATGATGCAATATTTTTTAATAACGTGAGCTTTGTAATCGATGTATTTAAACATTTGGAATTATTCGACAGTAAGGCCAATCGTTAGGTTATTATTATTATTACATAGTTTGAGTATGTGTGAATAAAATAGAGTTTAAAAATAAAATCGAGCTCATGAGAATCTATTTATTTTAACTCTTTAACTTTAGTTTGCATCCATTGTTAGGTTATTTTTGATATAACATGTTTTTTTAAAGTACTTGTTTGAGAATCGATTAATTTCAACTTTCTTGGTATATACAATGTTGAGTTTACTTTTTTGAAAATAATATCGAATTTAGGATCAAGTGAACTAGAATCGGTTTGTTCGATTATTGGCTATTTCCTCGAATGCGATGTAAATTATATTGAAGTAGTTTTTCAAAATGCAATTGGGACCCTTATCGATCAAAAATTTATATTTATTCGATGTTGGGATCCACAATAAACAGGTAATATGTTCAGAAACATATTTTTTTGAAAATTTTATGAGTTTTATGATCCTTAGCACAAGTAGGTAGGTACATTGCTTGACGTGATACCAGATCCCATTATGTCAAAATATATAGCGTCAAATCAATATATTGTTGAGATCCTTAATCTTAAACCGATGGTAGTTTCTTCATCCCGCCCCTAGAGTGAATAATCGTACAGATTATAAAAACAATTACTCTATGCCTCACATATCTTGCTTGACCACAAAAAGTAAATGCTTTAAAAATGTAATATCATAGAGACAGCGAGATATATTCAACGGACAATATAACCCTATTTGCATCACAGAGATATATGAAAACATTAGTACAGTGCTTTTATAGAGACAATAAAATAAACAATATCCCTATGCGCTAGACATTTACGATTCGGAATTTCTCGTAGTCTTTCTTTATTTATAAATTAACAAGTACATCTTAAATAATAACGCCTCGGGTGTGGAATTTAATAATCATTGACTGTCGTAATAGCCATCGAGGAGGTCTTTTTATGCACGGAAGGTATTCAGATGTAAATAGAATCCATTCTACTTGGTCATATGCACCGCGGGGCTTCGACTACGAGCGTTTGTGTAAAATTTACGCAGTGTGGGCGGATACTTAGTACTTTTTTAAAAACTCAAAATCCGATTCTTCCATGACAACCTGTTTTCTAAGAATACATAAATAAATTATACGAACACTTCATGAATTTCAAACACGTATAAACACGCGTTTTTCCTAATGGATTCTTTTAGCTAAGTTTTTTTTATTAACAGTTGCTATAGCTTTGGCTGTTTTAATAATTTACTACCGAGCCATTTATAATGGACCCTCCGAAGCTGATAAATAAAAAAACTGTAAGGACGAATAACTTAAACGAAAAAGTTTAGGAATTACTTAACTAATAAGACGAAGAAAAAAAACACCCAATGATTCATAGTTGAACTTTTAGAAGATAAACTATTTAATATAACTTCCATAAGTATTTGAAGGCAAATGACGAAATAAACAGGAAAATCTTCGTACATGGGGGTAGTAGGATCGTTCATAATTTGATTTTCTAATACCAATGAGTATCTACTCAAAATGAACAATTTAAAAAAAATATCGGGATAAGCTAAAGTTTAAAAACATTATTCCCCTTAGGATTAGACAAAAAAAGGATTATTTAATTACATAAATTTAAAAATACGTATATGAAAATTGTAAAATGTGAAAAACTAGGAAACGAATTTCAGCCAAATTAAATAAATTAAAATTAAAATTTTAAAAAATGAGATAAGCCAAAATATAGTTGAATAGTTAAAAAACACAACAAGTACAACAATAAATTAAAATAAACTTTTACTAGGTTCAAAGTAGAGAAAAAACCCAATATTGCTAAAATATTTAAATACAGATATATAATGAATAATTAAAATGTCAAAACATTATAACATATTTTAAACAATAAGATTTAAAAGTTTAATCATATAAACTGTAATTAATGAATAAATATCGATAGAAAAGAATTATTATTTGGTTTACTCCTTGAGCATATTTTTTTTAGAGCAGTTTAATTTGGTTAATTATGGAACTATGTTGAGAAAATTCTCAATTGTTGAAAAGCTTTTAATTTTCCAATCCATACTACTGAATTTAATATAAAATTATTTTTATAAATAAAACATCACCACAGATATAATATGTATTAAAATTGTAAATTTGAATGTACTAAAATAAATGTATGTATTAAAATAATTTTCTAATTGTATCTCATTGAAATATTCGAGGATATTCAGAATTATTAAGCTAACCCCAAACAACTTCGCTTTTAATTAAAACATGTATAATGTTTAACTAAAAAAGAGCCCTTAGAATAAAAGTGAATATGTAATACCAGATCTCAGACTTTCCGATGCCTAAAACGTACAGATTACAGCAATTTTGTATTTTTAGCATAAATATAATTCTTCTCTTACCCTATGTGGTTTAGAAATGAAATTATGTATTCAGAAATTTTTTTTATTAAATTATCTTTGTTTCATATGTTATCTATCTCCTACTATTTTGCTCTCAGAAGCATGTATAGATAAATAATGATACTTATATAAAATACTTTAACTCTTCAATAACTTTTTTTTTTAATGATTCTTAATGAAGTATTTTTTCTGAAACGTATAACTAATAATTTATATTTATCAGGGTAACAATTGTAATTCACAAGGAAATCAATAAAAAAAACAAATAAAAATTTCATTTTGAAAAAGGAATATTCGGAAGTTCTTCTTAACTTAATTGCATGATAACGTCCTCTATTGCTAATCAAATATCAGCGGTCGTTATTAGGTAACGAAATTCTAAAAATGGGTAATAAATGCGAAGACACTCATTTTTTTATTTCTGAAGTAGTAACTATCAGAGATAAATAAAAGAACTTGTGCCCCCTAAAGGTTAAACGTTGCGGCTATAAAAACAGCCTACTATTTGTGTCTGTCCCATTGAATTACATGGAAAACATTTCGGAAATAATCTGAAACAGATCCACAGTAACATCGTTTCATTATCATACGAGGACCGCGTCGAAAATGTGGAGAGGAAAAAAGAAAAAGAAACTTTATATATGCAAACAAGACCGAACCATCAGTATAATGTTTTGACTCCCTAAATGCCAAAAGAAATTTCTGAGGTGCTAGATTGGACAAGAAGAAGAATCCCACACCTTAAAGGCGACACAAAGTACAAGTTGACTGCTGCCGTATTTTTAGAAACACCTAACGGGCCTAGGATTCCATGGAGCTATGAGGTTTTTAATTCGCGCAGAATGGTGACGGGATGCCATAACCATAGGCTCGCGGGGCCAGCTTCTTTACCGCTATTTTGTTGATCGTAGCCGTGAATGCCGAGCCAGGTCCTCCATCACCGCTTAGGACATCTTTGCCTCTTTGTCCCACCTTCCAGCCTCCTAGCCTCCTCACCTTTCAAAGGCGTACTGTTAGAACCATCGAAAGATTTCTATCCAAAGATCGGGGATTTAATACTTATCGTAATCTGTGCGATTAAGGAGTTACTACAAAGAAGCTGAATAATCCCCACAAAACTTATAATTAAGCGGATAAACAATACACATTTGAGTGTAGCTCAATATCTCTCTGATAGAGGCAATGTTTATAGTTTATAATACTAAAAAGATGGAATATCTGAGCTGACAGTAAAAATATATATACGTCCAGGGGACAATCCAGGTCCAAAATAAATCTTTAAGTAGTGAAGAACAATTAATTAGAAACCAACGTTTGGAAATGACTGGCCTTTTTCAGGGCGTTATAAGCAAGATATAAAAATGTATAAACTAAAATAATTGGAATAGGTTTAGTTAAATACACTAATAACAACAAAAATATAATTAATATTTAGGTTAAAACAATTGAGTAATTGGTAGTCAATTTTTTTACCCATAATGATTATGTTCTTTTGTCAGCTTAATTTTTGTTATTTGAGGTTTATATTTCTGTTTTCTTTCTTTACCAGAATATCTTTTAGTTTATATTTATTTTCACGTATTCATCTAACTACTTTATGATTCTAATTATACGGCAGGCTCTTGGACAGGATAAATATACTCTATTTTTTTTTCCACCTCTACAGGACATGTTAACAGAATAATTGTTTGCCTATCCTATTCTATTAATTAATTCAATCAGTCAATTTTTGAAATTTCGGAATTATCCGCTTTCGATTCAGACAGGCTCAGTTAATCTCTTCACTTCATTCATCACATATACATTTATTCTGAACATATTTTAATAGATGATAAATAATCAAAGTCCCTATGAGGCAGGTGTATCGATCCCATTGAATTTTTTTTTTTTTTTTAAATAGTACGAATAGTGGCAGCTGTATCGACCTCTTTAATTGCATGATAACGAAGAAGAAACAGACCCCCTCCCCCAGTAGAATAAGCGGCGAAGTCTAATAACTTAAAAGCAAAGCGAGGATTGGAACGTAAGGTGGGGAAAGATAAATAAACAAGAGTTGCGATACGATTAGATGTTTTTTCACAAGATAAGCCCTTTATTGATTCTAATTCATGCAAAGAGGCGCAGAGGATCCGAGCCGACAATTGTAAGGCTGGACCTGGTAAATGGGATCTGGTATTGAATTAATTCGCAGTTTGGTCTAGATGTCCTCTATTCCAGTCAACGGCAAGTCTTAACATAACATTTTACAGGCAGGGTAATCCGTGCACAAGTATACTCGCGAATAGTCATTGAATCGCAACCAGCGGCTTTCTACGGCTACTTCCGCCAGCGTAAACTGACACAATAGGCTACTTTATACAAAGGATCACCTTATATTTACAATATCCAGTAATCTCATTGATTTGAATAACAATGCCTAGTTACAGTTCAAATGGTATTTATTTTTATTAATTTTATAATATATATTTATTTACCTCCATTGTTACCAGTAAAACTTTACAGTCATTAAAATCAGAGTGCAGTAATAGTCACATTTTGACCATCTATTTTTAATTATATTAGTTGTAAAAATTAATTTTATTGTATTAATTTTACAAATTTATTTCCATCATTCGTCGCCCATAAAATCATAATATTTATAATCTGAGAGCAATAGCCGCCTTATTAAATTCGACTATTCCATCTTTTAAAAAAAAACAGAATAAATTGATATCGTCTAGGTTTAGTTTTATTATATACTTTTAATTCAGTGTTAGTGAACCAATCCCGCTATCTTTTTATTTTATTTTAATACCAATGTCATCATTATTGTTAAGTTTAATTAGTTAATTTGAAATTTTCTGCATAGCTATTAACAATACTGATTGGTTTCTTGATTTTTAATTATAAGAAGGCCGAATAGTTATAAATCCTTGTTTTACCAAATTAAATGTCGAGCAAAAAGAAAAAAAAATCAGCTAAGGATGTGGGATCTACAGACCCTCCTGGGGCTTCCAAGCTTCTATATAAGTTGGATACCTATAATTGGGGAAACCTAGCAGTTGAGCATGATCTCAGACAAAGCACCTTCCTGCACAGTCGTTGCCAGCCTCAAAACAACAATCTCTACAATGTACTGAACCCGAGACCCTTCTGGGGTTGTAGTGATACAAATTTTGTTTTATTGCATAGATATAAGTGCAGTGAATAAGTATTTTCAGTCGAATTTTGTCCAGAATGAATTAATTATATAGAGAGAAGCGGATTCGTGTCATTATCTGTTAAAATATAATTCCATTTCAAGCCTAAAACTACGATTAGGCTTCCCTTGGTACAACTAAATCATACTGGAAAAAAATTGACTTAGCCTGTGATTCGCCGTTTATTCAGATTAAACAGTAAAAAACCTGAAAGATAATCTATGAGATGAATCTATGAAATACTCATGTCAGTTTTCATTATTCCCAAGAAGTCTAACTATACGTACGTTACATTGCCGAGTGTCCTACATGTAAAACGATATTTTAAAATATTAACAATTCACTTTGAAGAGGAAAATCTTTTTAATGAAAAAAAATGAAATAAATAAAAAAGTAAAATTTACCTCTCGAGAGTTTACATTTATGTCATCCATTATTACTTCATCCACTCACCTGAAAAAAAAAATCAAATAAAAATTTAAGATTGAGTTATATCTATAGCTAAAATTTACGATTATGTAAATAATTGATTAACAGCTGTTAACCAATTTTCTGAAATGAATGAAATAGCGAGTGTGAAATATAAGTGAAAACAAACAATAGTAATAACTTGTAACTAATATCAAGTATATTTTAATATTATTAGTAGTTTGTTTGTTTGTTCATTTAACATCACTTTATACTGCAATGGCAAATCGGAAGATGAGGGGGAGCAACAAATCTTGCATATCCAGGTTTTATTAGGATAGGTATTTTTAACGAGTACATGACATCGTACTGGCTTGGGACCCAGTTTTTACGTCCCTTCCGAAGGACAGCATAACCAAGAATATTTTACTCCTTTAAAAAATCCTGGGGCTACTTGTCGGGCTACGTACCCGCGATCTTGGGCTAAGTAGTTTGATATGCTAACTACTAGACCACAGTTCGCCCTATTAATAGAAGTTATTAGTTATTAATACTATTAAAATTTACATCAAGGCAATATAACATGAAAAGCAGTGTTACATACGACACGTATCTCTAAAACGTTAATTTGTTGATACCTTTTAAAGTCACTAAGGCGAAGAATTAATTGTTTATGTAGCTGACTAGTAGCTACATGATATTAAGAAATGAATTATTTAATTTGATTAATTAATTTTCTTTCATTATATTCCGTCGCCAGTTACTTGGTTTCGCACTGCTTTATTGACGATATGTAGCACAATAAAACTTCTATAGATAGCGATAAAGAAGAGGACACGTACAATGTATTTCCACGGCAAATTTAATAATATTCAAACGCCACCATAGCCTTTCAGCGACCTCATCATAATAGGTAATTTAGAAGAGCGTAATTAAATTCATGTAAAAAAATAGCCTGGGACAGAATGGAGAGAAGGGGTCAGTGTCCAGTATCGACAAAGCCCGGAACACAATGGAACCTCTTCCTAATAAACATTCCTCGGCAAATTAAAAGGCTACGGCGGCCCAAATCAACCTCAGACAATCGCCCTTGTCTCTCGTTTTAATAGAAAAATATCCACCCCCACGCCGCACAATGACACTGAAACAATAGGAAATATGATCCATTATTTTTACCACGGTCCCAGGGACCATGGGAAACAGAAACAGCAACTTTAAGAGCATCTAGAAGAGTAATCAACAAACCCAAATACCAAAGCCAAAAACAAAATCATTATTTCAAAAAAATAATCAAATTTTATAATCCATTATTTTATAAACAGTTCAAAAATTCATGAGCTTTATTTTTTGGGGGGAATTCTTAGGAATTATTTTTGGATATCTAGAATGATAAGACAAGAGAAAGTGTTCGCCGTTTCAGGCTACTTCAACAGTAACAAGACAAACACTCTAAGCTCTCAATGAATTACATTAAAACATAAAATCGTACTATCAAAAGACCTATTTAGACTTACTGGGTAGAGCTTTGGGGCTCCACTAATCTATCGGATTTCTCTCTTATCCGATCCTTACATTCAAAATCCTTCATAAAATCCTAGAATGAAAAGACAAGAACTGCTCGCCTTTTCAGGTTACTTTATCAGTAACAAGACAAACACTCTAACCTCCCAACTGATAACAAAAACTCAAATACATTACTATTAAAAGACCTATTTGGATTTACGAGGCTCCACTAAGTCACCTTCTCGCATCATTTCCTTATAATCCAAAATCCTTCGTAAAATTCTCAATGCTCCCTTTAGGCCAGCGGCCGAGTGTTTGAAGGTCGCAATAAATTGCAGAGAGCTTCATTTTTTATATGATCTAAAGGCATGTCTGAGTGGTGTAAATCCAATTTTCCAAACGAAAAACGGATGGAAAAACTTTTGGTGGCCAAAAAACCTCGACGTCAACCATGATAGCCTTAATGTCCCATTACTTTGCTGATTTTGCCCGAACCTGATACCAATCCTTTCATGCCAAACTTTATTCCCACAATAGTTTCAAAACTCTGCAATCCCTGGTAATCCTCCAATGCGTCAAAAAGAATATGGCTTCGCGATCTCTTAAGTTGAATTTGTTATTTGAATACTACCTGTGGATAGTTCCTCTACTTACTTTTATCTCATGCCATAATTATTATTCCTCGACAAATTACCTCCTTATACAACCGTATTCTTAGAAACAGTAAAGTTTCTATCTTGTACTGAAACCAAATAATCAACAATAATCCTTCATGGGTTTAATTCTATTTATTTGATCAGTTATTTTAATAAATTTATAAATTTCAGTAAACAGATATTTTTTTAATTTTGAAATGCTGTGTAAATCACTGTGTTATAATGCTGATGGTCACGGGTTAAAATCCAACTATGGCAGATAAATTATTTATCTATTAACAGCCAAGGATAGACGCTGTGGCACCTGCGGACCCTCCTGAGGCTCATCTAGCCTCTACGGATTTGGTAGCTTTAATTGGGGAGGGGAATGTAACCTTTAACGGTTGAAAGTGATCTCGATAAATTGACAAATTACATCCTTATACAACCGTATTCTTAGAAACAGAGTTCACTTAAGAAAGACTGCTTACAGTTTTCAGTAGTTGGTTCATTACGAGGTAGTTAAGGTTAACATTAATAATGCCGCTCCATATTTCTTTAGGACCCAAACTTCGAAATTATTCTCATTTTATTAATTGGTACAGACAACTCACTAGCTGAATCAAGTATTTGCCGGCTGTTAGAGGATATAGGTACTATGACTAGAATAATTAGAAAGCTGGATACAGGCAATTTGCCAAGGGCGGTAGGACTACACGGCTCCCGACCCTGCTACCAATTAAAGAAGCTATTCTAAACTCCTCAACATCAGTCCTTCCGCCGTTTTCATGTAATCCTTTCTTCTCCATCTTCTTTTTCTCCCATTTTCTATCACGACCTAATTAAAATTACACCAGATCTTTTCCATCTCCTGGGGATGAGGCCGACGGGAGGCCTTCCTCTATCGCATCTGAAGAAATGTCCGTTTAATTGGGTCCAATCCTGCTCTCAAGATGACCTTCCCTTAACAGCCTGTCCGCTCATGGATCTTCTCAGAGTAGCTTTTTTTTCTTATTTATTTATATCCTAGCATTCCTCATTAGATCATTGCCGACATCGGTAAAAGGCTGCACTAGTGAATCCAGAAATTCCTTAATTAATTTTTAATAATCTAGGACTGCAATAGATTTATGTTTATAGTTTCTTGCTATCAATTTATTATTGTAACTATATAGAATAGCAGTTTAATATTGCTAGTAAATCAAACAGCTTAAAAATATATTATATCATTAAATATAATACATCTAAGATACTGTTAACTTATTTTTGACTAATAAACATTTAATTCTATTTTATCTAATCTAACTTTATTATTAACGTTAAAAAATTTGCTCGGGAATAAATTAAATTTCAATTTCCAATATAATTTTTAACCTTTAAAAATATAATAATGGATCTATCTCCGTATTCACCAAAGGAGCCGTCAATCATATAATCCCGTGTAAATAAATATAAAATTTAATTTTTAAAAAACATACAAAATAAAATATTGAAATTTGAAAATACGAATTAACGAAGATATTGGACTCTTTATGCATGATACTTCCACCCAAAATCAATGAAATGCCTCACAAAATTAAATAACTAAATGAATATTTGAATTTTACTCTTATTTATAATCTTTAAAAAAAATGTATCGAGCAAATTGCCTAAAACCTTGGATATGAATGTGAATGAATGAATATTTTTATCTACACCTGCCAAATTCAAATAATTGACAATCAGCAGATTGGCTGACAAGAAAATAATACAGAATGACATGAAAGGCGTGAAGACGATCAGTAACCAGCGGTCCCACTCCCGTGGCATGACTTAACCAATATGATTAAATACGAAAAATAATAATGGATCTTTACTTTTATTTTTTTAAACACATGGAACTTTCAAATAAACTAGTTTTTTTGAGTTATGACATTGTTCTTTCGAGTAAATAAATTTAAAATATAATAATGTATTAGTATAATGGAGCGGAGTGGCTCAGTGGCAGAGCACTGAGTTGCCCTGCCGGAAATCCTGATTCAAATCCCCCTGCAGGCCATGGCTTTTATTTAGTCTGTTTGCAGCGGGAGATGGATCATATAGGATCTAGGACCCTCCTGGGGCCCACCCAGCCTCTATAAAATATTATAAAAATAGGGTACCCAAAATAAGGGGGGGGGGGAATCTGGTGGTTTTTGAAATCTGATTGAAAAGAAGAATTAACAAAAATACTGTACTCAATTAATTATACTTCCTACCACAATTCATGGAATGCATTATAAACACAAATAATTAACTCAATAACTTGACTTTTACACTCAATTCTAATCTAAAAAGAAATGTGGAATTAATTGTACTTGTGGAGTTAAAAGCCTGAAACCCTTGCATATGGGTTATAAAATAAGAAAAATAATGAATCTTTATTCTGCATTAACCATATAAATATTATATGATAAATATATATACAATGCATATATATTAGGGTGTCCCTTAAATTTCAATGTCAATATATTTTTACGCATACCTTCTAAAAACTTTTGTATTGACCTAATATAGTACAGAAATAAATATTAGCCCGATTTATAAACGATAACCCGTGCCGACTTGAGTTTTTAACTTGTCCATACAAGTTGCGCGGGTGCAGCGCTGCGACCTGATACTGCGAGTTACAATTGTCATTTCATACGTGATTTATAACATTATTAGTGCGTTGTTGTTTATTGTGTGAAGATGTCTGTGGGATTACGAAGTGATAAACAAAATATTTACCTTATCGGACTGCCAACCCACCAGATAAATGGTGCAAACTTACCATCTAATAGACAAGTTCTCACCGTTTTATTTTACAATATACGTAAAGTCAAGCTGACTGTTAGTGAAAGTGAGAATCTTGTTATAAGAGAGTGCATTATATTTTGGGAAAAACACAGAATTCCTACGAAGGCATTTCCTAACTGCGTGAAGAAACTTGTTGATTTATATCATGTTTGGAGGGAGCTGCAAAAAAACTGTAAGAAAACTCAGGTGGCGTTCAAGAACCGTGAAAATAATTTTGTAAAAGACCTTGATAACTTATTTGATATTGCACATGCTGATGCCTTCGACATAATGAAGATAGAGGAAGACAAAGATTTTTTAAGGAAACAGAGAGAAGCAGGTCGACCTAGGTGGAATTGACAAAAAATTGGCGGAGAAAGAAGAACGAGTTAGGCAAAGACGATTGGAAGAAGAGGAAAGAAAGGTAAAACAAAGAGAGTTATTGGCTGTTCCATCTACTTCTTCGATAGATAGCTTGGAATGTCTGGAGAATTCGGATGAGGAACAGATTTCGAACTCTGAACTTAGTACTCAGATTCCTTGCCCTGAAAAAAGTTCTAAAAGAGGCACGAAAAGTATCATAACTCCTAAACTGGTAGCAGCTTTAGATCGATGCCAATTAAGCATAAGAGATTCAGTTTACATTCTCCATGCTTTTGTAGAAGCGCTTGGTCTGAACAGCGATGATTTTCCTATTAAAAAATCTTCGATTCAGCGAATTCGTACTCAGGCGAGAAAATCCAGGGCAGAAGCAATAAAAACTGACTTCCAGAATAATTTGCCTGATGTAGTCACAGTCCATTGGGATGGAAAACTATTACCTGGATTGGATGTACGAAGTTCAAAAGAAGAACGCTTGCCAATTCTTCCTACATTTGACGATAGAGAACAGCTTCTTGCAGTGCCAAAATTAGAGAGTTCTTCAGGAAAACATCAAGCTAAAGCCATTTCAACTGCACTCTTTGACTGGAACCTCCATGATAAAGTACAGATAATGTGCTGCGATACAACAGCTTCAAATACTGGCCGTTTCAGTGGAGCTTGTGCTATTTTGGAGCAGACTTCAGAAAGGGAATTACTGCTTTTTGCTTGTCGTCATCATATTTATGAGTTGGTCCTTAAAGCTGTTTTTAAAACCAAGGTAAAGCAAATTACAAGTAGCCCAGATATTCCAATTTTCAAAAAGTTAAGAGATAATTGGAAAAATATTAACACCGATAATATTGAGCCACCTCTGAATTTCGTTAAAGCACATATTGCTGAGACAAAAATTACATCTTTGTTAACTTTTTATAAGACTGAACTGGAAAAACCTTTTATTAGAGACGATTACCGCAAATTGGTGGAACTATGCGCTGTGTTCTTAGGAGAAGATACAGAGAATAAACTAAAACTCAGGCCCCCTGGAGCTTTGCATCAAGCGCGATGGATGGCGAGAGCGATCTATTCTATAAAAATATGTTTGCTTCAATCGCAACTTAAAATTACTGCACAGGACAAAAATGCTCTACAAGATGTTTGCTTATTTATCGTCACCTTGTATACTAAACCTTGGCTCGAATGCACAGTGGCAATTAAAGCACCTAACCAAGACTTATGCTTTTTGAAAGCTCTAAAAGAATATGAAAAAGTAGACGCGACAAGTTCCAAGGCATCCATAAGCAAGTTTGTTCATCATTTATGGTATTTGTGTGAAGAAACATTCATGTTATCACTCTTTGATGAAGAAGTTGATTTCAAAACCAAGACAAAAATGATTAATAATTTAAACAGAGATGAAAGTTCAGATTCCGCCAAACGCCATATCCCATCGAAGGAAGAAATTACGCAAAATTTCTTTAGTAAGCTTAATATTTTCTTGTTTCTTTTTTCAAAGTTTCGTGGCTTAGTTTTTGCTTTTTTAAACTGTTTTTCTTTCTTTCAGAAATGACGCTGGATGATTTTGTGACTCAAAGAAGCAAACAATTTCTATCTCGACTGCAGATCGACGACAGTTTTCTTCGGGAGGATGTATCTTCTTGGGGTGACAATCCTACTTTTTTGGAAGCTAGAAGACGAATAAGTCGTTTGAAGGTCGTAAATGACACTGCTGAAAGAGCTGTTAAATTAATGCAAGATTTTAATGGACTTATCACGGCTGAAGAAGAGCAAAAACAGTTTTTGTTGCGTTGTGTTCAAGAACATAGAAATCTGTATCCAGACTGTAAAAAAACTACACTAAAGAGAAGTTACCCTAATTAATTATTATCATAATTTGTATTTAAATAAAAGTTTATGTTGATCTTATTTTATTCTTGCTCATATTTACTTTATTTGTTGCATTTTAATTAGTTTTGGATCAAACCAAAATGTCAGGCCAAAACACCATTTTTTATTAAACTTTAGAGCTCGGTCGGCACGGGTTGCAATCATGCTACAAATATGAAATTTCATATTTAAGTACATTTTAGCATTTATAAAAAAAGTAGAGGGTATGCGTTTCGAAATTCTAAAAAAAAATTTTTTTTGCCATATAAGGGACACCCTAATATATATATTAAATATATAAAACAATAATACGCTCAAAATAAAATGCTGATATCTAAAGATAAGAATAAACAAATACAAATATTTGAATCATTGCGTAAATCCTGGTACAAATGTAGTACAAATTTAAATAAATAACTAAATACCTTAACCTTTAAAGGTCATATGAGGCAGGTACAAACTGAGAGTTCTCGACCTTATGGGTTCTTGTTGCGTTGGATGATTTATAACGTAAATTATGCCAGCCCCTAATTGTGTAGGTTTAGGAGTAAATTGTTCGTACAACCTCAACAAAGCTTACTAATTTCTATAATGCCAATATATATAATGACGTAACATTAAAAAAAATGAAAAATACATATTTTATTTTGTTTAATTTATAGTCGTTAGAACTTGTTTTTCTTTATTTTCCTCTGTTGGAGTTTTCTCAGTATCTAATGTTCCTTTATTGGTCGTATAATGGTTTTTTAAAAAGTATTTTTTATTACATTAAAATTTAATAGATTTTTTATTATGAAAATAATTAGAATGTACCTTTAATGAGTAATATAAAGAGAAATTGTTTTTAACTATTGTTGAAAAATCATGAAACCGACTGACCGAAAATACGATTGTTGGATTAAAATATTTTATTCATTTACAAGCTTATGGTTAATTGCTATACAAACACATTTAATAACAGTAAAATAACAAAAGCACTAGTGTTCAAATACACTTTTTTAATTTGTTGAATAATAGTAGTTGACCTTGTATATATAAGGAAGAAAATGTAGAGGGTAGAGGTCAAGAAAATTCTCTTATATATGGAAATTCTCTTTATATATTTGATGGACCCTGAAGAAGACCGTAAATGTAGGTCGAAACGTTGGCTTGCCAATAAAAAGTTCTCCCTATATAAGAGAATTGTCTTGACCTCTACACGGATCATTTTCTTCCTCATATACCTTTTTTATTTATACAGGATATAACTATTTCTTTTAAATTTATTATAACCGATCTATGTGTAATATCGGTTTCGTAATTCACAAAACAAAAACAGCGTGATTGATCTAGATCTTGAGTTCACGGCCTATTTCTTGTATAAGCAACCTTTCCAAGGTTGCCTTTATGTTACGCGGTTAAATGCCATGTAGTCAAAAATGTATTAACTAAATATACTTCTAAATTTACAAATCCAAGAATATTTAAAAATCCAATATCTAAGAAATAATTAAACGTAGGTATTCACCGAAATTCTACAAGGAATATAAATTAATAACATTTTTGTTATTAATGTTAGAATGCTAAACATTCATTCAGTTCAATAGAAAAATGTCTTTACCATTTTTAAACAATCTGAAAGAATGTGTTTTTATTGGTATACGAATTCTAGCTACTAATATTTGGTGAATTATATTATTTTTGAACGCTATGACAAAATTTATAACTAACGATACATATAAATAACAAGTATTGTTACAGATAATTTCTAATGTTATTTAAAGGAATCTTATCGTTGGTTAAAATTATATGGCAACATTTATTAAAATATATATAATAATTTATATAATTAAAAGTTATTTGAGTTTTTTTTTTTAATATTAAATCGTTCATTGAAAATAAAAATGTCTGGTTTATTATTCTGAACTACATTATTTGAATTATAGCAATATAATTAATCTGTTAAATTTCACTTAACTGTGAAGAATTGTACCTGTAGCACCAAAATACAACTCAAGAACAGTTCTAGGTTCATCACTTTCGAATTGAATTATGTTTGAATAATGTAATCTGTAAGTTGTTCCAAAGAATTAGTTTCGCAATACTGGGTATTTACTTCTAGAAATGTGTTATCGGCTTTACTATAAATCAAACACTAAATTACGTCAAAAAACAAATTAATTAATCTCTTTTCTTGATTGTTCTATACTGTACTGGATCAAATTTATATATATTTTTTTTATTATATCTTTTTTTAGTATTTGTACATTGACTGAAATATTACCAATAACTGGATATTGGATAACCACAACATGGAAGGCTTTTCTTTTTTCTAATATTCAAATAAAATCATAAATATAGTTTTAAATATTAATAGAAACAAATTGTTTGAAAGCTAACATATTTTTTTTTTTAGAATAATATTACCTTTTATAGTAGTATATTTTATCATAAATGTATAATGTACTGTTGGAATGGTAGAGATTTTAGAGAAATTATGAAGCAGAAGCGATGGTTATAGACAATTTCTA
Source organism: Troilus luridus (assembly GCA_964056705.1). Lineage (NCBI taxonomy): Eukaryota > Metazoa > Arthropoda > Insecta > Hemiptera > Pentatomidae > Troilus > Troilus luridus. The sequence continues at coordinate 71,390,166 of OZ057412.1, read as the reverse complement.
ATAGGAATCTCTTAGCTTCTTCGGAAATTTTTACGAGTTGTTGGAGATACTCTTATTGATTATACTATAATTCAACCTTTATGACAAAAAATAAACCAATTTTTTCAAAGAATCTTTAATTAAAAAATCTTACTAAGAATAAATCATAATTTATTTGGTTATATAATTTCAATCATATTATTTTTTAAATTTAATTCGTTAGTCATAAATTTTGTCATAACGTTGACAAATTATTTATATTAATTTATATTGAATGCTAAGTCATCTGTGAATGGTGTTATTTGAATAATAACTAGTGTAATTTGAAAAATGTCTTATAATGGATGTTTATTCGAAATTTAAGTACTTGCAAATGAAGTGTCAACTAACTCAAGTGGTGTAAAATAACGTTAAAGATAAAAGTAATAACCGTAACATCAAAACGATTAAGATAAGGATCAAATAAAAAAATTATAATAAAAAAATTCGTAAAGTTGATGTGGCAGTGTGCGTGTGTGTGTGCATGTGTGGGTTGGGACCGAGGGATCTAATTGAACTATTTTTTTGTTCCCTCAAAAATAATTATCAAGAAGCCTAATAAGGGGTTGCCTAGACAGGAGCTTAAGGGAAGAACGAGTTAATTAACTAACAGAAAGAGGAATCTCATGAATACCTAACTCAAAATGCTAACTGCATCTATGAGGCGCCAGTCGCATAGTTTTCCTTTGCGTAGGGTTTACATTTAATAAGAACTGGGATAAAACTACACTACACTAAATGGTCCATATGACGTTTTATGGTTTAAAATTAGTGGTGGGGTTAAAAGTAAAATGTAAATTGTTTGGATATCCCAGAAAGAAGCTACATTCACAGTTATCAACTCATAGGATAGTTGTCTGTTTTAATATTAAATATAAATATGTCCTGCGCCTTAGTAAATCCATTTCAGCCAATAGAAGTTCACAATTATTCCATTATTTATATGACATGCTTCTACCCCATAACTTATTACAGTTTAAAATATGGCCATGGATATTCTTTTCTTCGTTTCTATGGTGATGTTCTTGTCCAATAGCGTTTATATCTACAGCTCGGGTGAAGTCGAATTTTGTGGAAAATGAGTTTCTTGTATTTAGGGAGGCGGACTCTTTTTTTTAGAATAATATGTCGTAGAGTATGGTCGTTGTGAGTAAGAAGCTTAGTAAGGCATTGACTTGAAGTGGGTTTATTGGTTCGACTATAGCTCAGTTTCAAGCCACAAACCCATGAGACTTGCTTGATTCCGCTTTCTTGAATACAGTTAATTATCTCTGAACAAAATTCGACTAATCCACTTATTCTGCGGGGCTGCAGATATATCATAAGGCTTGTTTGTCTCATGTAATTCAAGTCATCTTAATCTTCAGGTATAACTACTTGGTCGTCAGCTAAATAAAACTATAGTGAACATTTTATAAAAAGATTTTAAATTGTAAGGATTCGATCACAAGATCAAACCTCGGAGTGGAGCCTAAGATGGTTTGGACATGTTTCAAGAATGAGAAACAACAGGTTGGCCAAGCTGACATAAGAGGCTAACGTTGATAGAAGGTTACTACAGAGGAAGACTCCGACATACTTGGGAATGGAATTGAAGAAGAGAAATAGAGGATGGTAAGGTGTGGTCCGAGCTGTACCGAAGGAAACCTACTCACACTGCAGGAGCGGTGGAGAGTATGGAATCGTAAGGATTTTATTTTAGATGATTTAAAATATTTTAGAACACCAAAGCCAAATTGATCTTAGTTTTTATCTCATTGGAATTTTATTCTCATAATTCATATTAGTAGGCATCATGTAAACATTAAATTTTCACATGTTCCATTTTTAAAATAATAAAATATAAGCAACATATGTATACTGAATGTATGTGAACAGCAAAAGTAAAAAGCAGGACAAAACTTTTTTCAAAAGAACTTTCAATTTTTTTTTAGTTAGAAAGTTATATCGCCCCCGTTTCCTTCTTGGAAGGATGCGACGTATTGGGTCAATGTTAAGCGGTGTAGAAATATTTGGGTGAAGGGCACGAAAGTGTCACGAATACTTTATGACAAGTAATAATATTTTGGAATGTAATACTTCAAAATAGACGGACACAACAATGCTTTGGGATACCGATACAACGAGACCACGGAGTACCTGGTACGGCGTGGTTCGTCCGTTTCTACCAAGGTTCATAAATCATGGCCGATGAAACACAACATGGCCCTCGCCTCTCGGACCTATCAATTCACGCTAATTAATCACGTTCCGGTAATGACAACTGAGGCCTCTTTTTCGGGCGTTAACCGGACGCATCCTCATTTGGTAACCTTCTTAAGATCTTCACAGTCTAGTTATTATCTCATTCATTAATAATCGAGTTAAAACAACAATAAGCAAAAAGATTCTTTTCCTAGCCATTTCTTTCTTTATTTATTTTTATTAGAATAATCTTAGCTGTAAATCAACGCTTGGAGAAATTAAGGAAGGCCCTGAAAAGAAAGTCTTGACACAATGTTGTAGTTAGTTTGAGAACTAAACTCCTAACTTTCAAGTTGAGAAAAACTATATTTTTTAATTATTATTTATTTAATTTATTTTTATTAATTGTTATAATTAAATAGTTTATAATTATAAATATTTAAATATTTTTATTTATTATATATTTATTTATTAAAGTAATGTTCAATGAACATTCTTCCCCTTGTATACATCGCAAATTGCGAGAACACGGGGATATGGGATCAGTGAAGAGAAAGGATCTGTCTGACCTAGGTGCAAACCAGGATAGCTCAGGTGGTAGAGCACCATGGCGGAAACATGGGAGACCCGGGTTCGAATCCCGGCCCTGGACATCTTTTCTTTTCAAATAAAAATATACTTTTAAATGTATTTTTTTTCTATTTTGGTGTTAATACAAGTTTGAAAGAAGAATACAGATGAGATTTAAGGGAGCAACCCCAAAATTAATATTACTCCATCATTTCTAACCTAAAATGATACTTCAACCGTCTATTTCCGGATACCTGTATGTACTAATTGCGACTTCGGCCGCTTTCTGAAGTTGCTGAATTCAATAGAGGAAGAATTTGAAGATTTAGAACTTTTATCTCACACGTTATTCTGAATGTTTAAAGGTACTATGGTTTCAATTTATTATTATCTTAGAAAATTTATTGTAATGTTTTGTTTGTTTAATATGATTTTTTGAATTGTTAGCTGCTTATTCATTTAATATCACTTTATGCTACTATGGCTAATCGGACGATGCTACAGTGGGAATCCTAAATTTATCCCATCCAAGCATAATTTGAAAGGAATTTTAACAAGTTCCTGCACGGGACCACCATTTTATTTACGTCCCTTCCAAAGGACGAAACAACTAAGGCTTTTTACTCTCTTAAAAAATCCTACGGCCACCTTCTGGGTTTCAAACCCCGGTATCTTAGATATAGACAATTTTTATGGTAACCACACCACAGGTAAACACAAGCCGGTTTTGAAAGTTATTGTCCTCAATCGGAAAAAGAATTTGATGCTTTACAATTTTTATCTGAAGATTTAATTCGTTTTTAAGGGATTTGTTACAATACCAAATTCTAAAACGGCCTTAATCAACATTGAAAGTTATATATATTTTAGTTGGCCTGAACCATACACGCAATATAAAATATTTGCAATTCATTTTAGACGAATACAAGGGAGCGGCATAGCTAAGTTTGTAAAGCGCTGAGTCCAGGGTACGAATCGCGCCATGGCAGTTATTTAAATTATTTAATCTGTTAAGAGCCTATTGGATCTGGAGACCCTCCTGGGGCTCACGCAGATTATATAAACTGGGTAACCTTAATTGGGAAAAAATGTTGCAGTTGAGCTTGATCTCGGACAAATCACCACCTCCCTGCCCAGAAACAGCACAGTCTCTACTATGCACTGAACCAAAGGCACTTCCTGGGTTGTACTGGCAAACGTTTTTTTGCATATACATAACCACACGTGTATATTAAGTATGATAATATGATAATATGATAATTACGATAGTTTACAGGCATGGATGGACCCAATGGGATCTCAGGTTGATGGATCCGGTGGATCCCTGCTAGTACAATCGTTGTCCAAGAAAACGTACAGTCGCTACGATGTATGAATATTGAACCCAAGACACTTCATGAGCTGTAGTGATACATTTTTTTTTCTAGACGAATAACTCAAACATTTAATAAAAAACAATACTAAACACAAAGAAGAGTTATAACGAGCCAGAGAAATATCATATAATCGATTGTAAAAATTAAGAATTCATAATATCCGAATCCTGCCAGTTCTAATAGGACATCACGTCGTTTCATCGGTGCCTAGAGCCGAGCAAGCGCACGATCCCTCACCGGGGATGATGAGAAATAAAAGAAGCGCAGACAGGTTGATGTAAAAGCAAGCAAGAGCCACGACCCTAAGGAGCCGAGGCATGATGGCGGCCCCCCGCTGTGCTTTCAACATTATTTCATTCCGTCTTTACTCCTCTGTCAGCTTTCCAAACTGCTAACATCAACACTCCCCACGTCACTTGCACACTCCATCGCTTACGTCGCGAGTAAAGCGTTATCCTTCATCTCCGGGCGGAACAAATTTGATTGATGTCGACTTAAATCCAGTGAGAAATGAAAGACATGGTGACAACAACAAAAAATAGTAATTAAGAATGTTTAAAAACACGTCGATTACCCCCCAGTAAATCATCTGAAGGATCAATTATCTGGACTATATTCGCGGAATATTACTTACTACTAAATTTAAAATAATTCAAGGCATAGCCGGCAAGAAAAGAATGAAGTGCCAAGTCAAGTTTGCAGTATGCTAGTATTGAGGAGCGGAGTAGATTACTAGTAGAGCTCTGGGTTGCCGTTCTGAAGGTCATCCGACTGTAGGTGGATTTTATTTAATCAGTTAGCGGCTGTGGATGGATACTTTAGAATCTGGGACCTTCTTGGAGCTCATCCATCTATAAAGTGGGTAATCCAAATAGAAAAATCTGGCGTTTGAGAGTGATCTAGGACAAATTACCTCACAGAACAACCGTTGTCCAAGAAATAGTACAGTCTCTATCATACACTGAAACCGTACTATGAATAAAACTATTATATAAAACTATGAGTCACATCCACCATAAAATTGCTATGCACGCACATAATGTTATTGACTTTTACTTTTTTTAAACTAAGTACATGTGTACTATTTTCATTACAATAAAATGTCCTTTTGTTAATGAAAACCAAAATAGTGATTGTTTGGCATTTTCTTTTGTTTTAAATGAATTTCGATTATCCGAAATTTTTTATTAAACTAACCAACAATTCCCGCCGCTTTACCCAACTAATTGTTGCTGATCTGGGAATTTTACATTAACACGCGTCCTCAATTAATAGTTTATGTGGATTGTAGAAATAACATAGTCTTCTGGACTGAGGTATTCTGGTATAGTCTAAATTAGGCCAGTATCCCCTTGGACTCCTCATAGTCCTCGACAAGTCTTAAGTGTCACCACCTAGACGTTGGAGGACCGACTTTCTCGTACTGAGAGTGTCTCACCTATCTTTATAGTATTACTATTTTAGGCAAGGTGTATTGCTCCAATTGTGGTAACTGTTGCTCATTTGTATGCAAATATATCAAAATATATGATTTAGATCAAATTTAATTGAGTTAGATTTACTAAGCATGCAAACGGATCTTGGATCCAAGTAACATAAACTAAACATATATGTGTAGGCGGGAGAGTCATGCAGTAAATTCGAAACAACAATAGAGGCTTATGTGAGAAAAATATATTTCTTGTTTTACCATCTTTTATAAGTTTTGAAAGAATGATATTTTTTCAGATTTCGAAATAAGTAAAATAAAATGCTCTGTTTTCTTCTTTCATGGAGTCCAGACCATTTTCAAGGAAATCTTTGTTAAACATATTTCACCATGAGAAAATATTATATTTTAACGAAATTTACTTCTCTAAGTTAGGTTAGAATATGATTTCGCTGCATTTGTTATAAAAATGTGGAATTTATAATAGATTGGCTAAGCTATACTTATAGATTGAAGTATATATTTCCTTCAAAAAAGCATCATAGTAATTTTCAGAGAGCAAATAATTAGTTTCGTCACATTCTTAACTTCTATGAGCTAAAAAAAATGTTTGATTTTCTTTAGTCTTTCCGAAAGATTATTGTCTATCTAAAGAAAAATAGTTATAAATATTGTTGTAATATAAATTGTTATAAATAATATTGACCTCTATTTTTTATATATATATTTTATAACTACTTTAATAAAGCCAGACTTAACACCTACTAACCATTAATTATTCCAAATAAGAATAATAATAAAGTGGATGTGATATCTTAATGTTCTAATAAACCGAACAATAATGTAAATGTGTGTTTATAAAAATGAAAACACAAGTGGCTGGAATGCGAGTTCGTGGGCGTTTTATTATATGCAAATGCTAAACTTGGACCATCGTTCAGTCCTGTCAACGCAGAAAGCAGGCCGAGTTTCAAGATATACAGTAGTAAAAACTCTTAAAATATAAAATTCTAACTTGAGGTTGAATACTAACAAATAAAATTGTAAAAAAATATATGTGAATAAATTCATTGCATAGTATAGCATATTCCAACCATTTTGTCGGCTTATATAAAATAAATCTTAAAAATAACAAAAAGTAGCGATGGTGCAATGATTCATGAACATAAAGTATCTTGAATGATAATAGTTGACCTTGTATATATAAGTGAAAATGGTCCGGGTGGAGGTCAATAAATATATTATAGATAAATATAAATGTATTATTACATATTATATATTATATAGGTTTTATTGACCTCCACCTGGACCATTTTCTTTCACTTAATCAAATAAAGTAGTTTACAATAGTGGTACTTTTCTCTAAATTATTCAGATTTATGGGCCAAAGCTTGTGTTTATAAAAATATAAATTTAGCTTTTAGCTAATAAAATTAAACTGATTAAGGTATTACAGAAACAAACCTTTTTGATTCAATGTAAAATGATCTATAACAATAACACAAGTTGATAATTGTTTTGTGTCTTTTTATTTGACCTTACGAGCGGTTTTCACATATAATATTTAACAGGTCTGTTCATTTTTCGACATTTTCGAAAGTTTAGTTAGCTTTAGTAATGTGTAAAAACCATGCATCAAGCAATTCATTGTAAGAAACACACATTTTTCTTCTAGGTAAGTAGATTTGGATTTCAGTGCATTCTCGTGAAAACACACCACTAACTAAACATGGGAAGACATAATCTTTGATGCCGAATGATGTTTATTTATTTTTTATCCTTCATTTTTGTCCAGCATTAACCACACAAAATAACTTTAAAAAAAAACAGCAGAAGACCGCGCTTTAGTATCCTGATGCCTATTTCAAATTCAGCTCATTCCGTTCAGGCTGTGATAACATCTGTGGGGCAGTGAAAGGTGATTTCATTACGACGATTTATGTTACAAACGGTTTCAAAAGCCGTCATTATTCTACACGATTCGTTCTTTAGGAGTGCTAAAGGACATTTTTGGTCTTCTTGTCAAATATCCATTACCTAATATACTAATACAAGAGTACAACTCATGTTTGTGTAAACGATTACGTATGCTATGAGTGTTACAGCGCGGATTCGTATTATGTAATTAAGATAAAAACAATATAATAAAAAAGAAGAAAACATTATAATTAAACTGTATAAAATTTGTGGTATTGAAATTAAATCTTCGTGCCCATTTCTAAAATGTTACAACAGATAGATCTTTAGTTATTATAGCACCATTCCATATTAACCACAAAATTATTCAGAATTGTTGCTATAAAAAGAGGTAAAACTTTGCATTATTTTAGAACATAATAGAATAATGTTTTTAGTATAGTTATGGCAAAAATACATTGTTTTTTATATGCTTTATAATAGGTTGACTTTTGATACATGTTCATAAAAAAAAAAGATAAAAAAAAGCATCATTAAAACAACTTCAATGAATAGTATTACTTCAATACATTTGTCTGTGTATACATAAATACATATATATTACCATCGAATGTATTATTTTTTTTATTTATATTTTTACATGAAATATTTATTTTTATTTTTACATGAAATATTTTATTATTTTTTAAATTATACATGAAAAATAAAAATATCTTTACTATGACTATGGAATGGATATGCACGATAAATACAACTGATATTTAAAAAAATATATAAGCTTAATAAAATAACTTTGTTTTGCGAAATTAATATGAATAACATGAATAATGTAATATTGAAATAAAATTAATTGATTTTTATTACTTGGTTCCCTGTTAAGAGGTAAACCTATATTATTCTAGATACTGAAGTTCAGTACTTATTTTGTACCTTATGTTGTGATTGTTGAGACAATTACAATATGAGCACCCACTTTTGTTTTGAGATATTGAGTAATTTGCATTTAATAAAACAATAAAATGTTTAGGTTTGTTTTATAAATTTAAAAAATATATATAGTTTATAAGAAAATGTCTTAATCTTATTCTATCGCATTCCCCATATTGAAATAATATGCTCTAAAACCGAAACAATAATATTGGAATACAGGATGCCTGGCGAAACGTTGGCGAAAAAGTTAGCGACACGGTCTAAACCAGAAGATACCACTGAAGGTTTTTGTATAATAGTGGCCGTAGAAACCTAAAAGAGTATTTAAGATGTAGATTGTTTTATTTTTTAAATCGAAGAATTTCATTTTTTCTATAGATCCAAAAGCAGAGTTTTTATATTTTGTGTCATTTGTGTCGCTTTGTGATTTGCGAATATGAGCTTAATTATTAAAATATTTATAATTTAATTAATCAAGCGTGACAAACGACTAAACCAAATTAGTTTCCCAATAATTTATTAATCACTAAAAAATGTATTACATAACAATTTTTTTCATTTATCATTCACCAATCAGTGTACTATAAAAACTATTAGAAGACGAATTTCCTATTTTTATATCTGGAATGGAGCCCTTGTTCACAGTAATTCAATAACAGATCTTTGAGATATACAACTCGAAAAAATCAGACGAAACAAAGCTAAGAATAAAAGGAACAAGTGGAGGTGATAAATGAGAGAAGGATTCAGACGAAGCATTCTTCCTTTGCACTAATTATAAGTGAGACACACAGCCATCGATCATCCGGCTTAATAGTACCTCCACGGCCTTCTGGAGTAGGCAGCATCAACGGTTTTGTAGAGAAAAAAATAAAAGGTAGACTTCATACTGAAAAAAATAATCATAACCACTTCGATATCCTTCCGATCAGTGATTATATTTTTTATATCTGCTAATCAAGTGGCTAAGCAAACTTATAAAACAAAAAAAATACATTTAATGTAAAATAATAAATTTCTTAAAAATATCTGATAAGGTACTGTAGTTCAGAGCATTGATCTTGAAGTGAATATGTAAAATTGAAATAAAGAAAAAATGAAATGAGTAAAAATGATTACGTTTTTTCATGGACAGGTTTTTGTTTTTTTTTTAACCTCCGTGAGTAAATCGTTGTATATTACAAAACAGATAAGAGCTATGTAAATATTTATCAGAATGGAGGATTATTATTTAGATGAATTATTGAGATGAATATGTATGCTTTAATAAGAAAATGATCTAAATCATTAAAATAGTATTTTAAAGAAGAATTACTATGAAAAAGAGTATTACTGTAATATTCAAACACAAGTTTTCTATTTCTGTTAAGAAATTGTAATTATTCATTTCAATTACTGCAACTTGTCACAGATTCTCGTCGTAAACGACTCCCTGATCCCAAGCAATAGCAATCACAACTACTACTATATCTTATGACTTAATAATTGGAATTGTGATTACAATTACCGCCAAAGCATAAAATATGAATAGTTACTCTATATTTAATTTTTTCAACTTAAATTTGTTTTCGATTCGCTGGGACTCATCATATTCGACGATATCCCTTATCACATTTTAATAGCGCTTAGGCCATGAAGTAATTTAATTTCCAAACTAAAACTGTTTTTAATTTTTTAAGTGTTTTGTGGAACACATAGAAAAAACTGCATTATGTTTTCTACTTATTTTCAACAAGAAATTGTGATTGTAGAATAAAAAAAGATATGATATGTTCTATCGACAAGTTGGAAATACAATTAAAGCTATTGATAGTTGATATTTTACGCCTTTAAAATAATTCCAAATACCTGTAATTAGAAAATTATCGTAATTGACAAATGTGCCCTAATAACTCCTAGACAGCGTTTACAGTAACGCGATATAAGATCAGCGATATATCCTCAACAATATACGAGACGCGAGAGGCAGAGGCAGTCCCATCAACTTTAAAGGGTGACGATAGAAAAGACGATTCAAACTTTCGACTTGTCGTTTACCTTGTCTTAGTGTGGCGCGACCATTTCATTATTGCTCTGTATGTTATTTGAGTTTAATTCATGTTTATCAATTTCAATTTTAATAGAATATCAGTGTAAAATAAAATTTAAAACTTCTTTTTTAGTAGCATGTCACAAAAAGTCAATTGAATTGGTTGAATCATCATGGTTGGGAACAGAAGCTAGGATGGATGTATTATCAAAGTCAAAATTGTGTTTAAGGGATAAGGCGTGTTCGGAGAGTTTTGATGCGGTAAGGTTTTGGGAGGAAATGGAGTATTTGTGTTGGTAAATACGGTCTTTAAGGAAGTTCTTAGTTTCGCCGATGTAGGAGGAGTTGCAATTAGGAGTAGAGCAGGGGATGCGGTAGACGACATGGGAGCGTTGTTTAAGGGGAATGGGATCTTTTACTTTGGTATAAATATTGGAGAGTTTGTTGTGGGATTTAAAGGCGATGCGTAAATTGGGGATAGATGAACGTAAGGATTTTTGAATGTTATGTGAAAGGGTGGGTATATAAGGCATGGATCTGTATATAGAGGTAGATGGCGGATGTGGAGATAGGGTGGGGGTGGGTGATTTGTTATAGGCATGGATGAGTTTATTGATAACGTACGGAGGAAAATTGTTTTTTAAAAGGATTTCTTTGATTCAGTGGGTGTTAGTGTTATGGAAGCAGGGGTCAGCGAGGGATAAGCCACGGTGGATGATATTTTTGGCGACGTTAATTTTTTGGTGGTGCGGATGTTGGGAGTAGTAATTGAGGAGTCTGCCAGAATAAGTGGGTTTTGTATACCAATCTGTGGATAAGGTGTGGTTTGGATTTTTAATGATACGGAGGTCAAGAAAGGGTAGAGAATTATTCGATTCTAGTTCAAAAGTGAAATGGAGGCGGGGATGGTATGAGCTGAAGGCTGATAATAGTTCTGGAATAATGTTTGGATTTAGGATAAGGAGGAGGTCGTCCACATATTTTTTAATAATAATGATCTCGTCAACGAACTGGGGTAGAATGGAGTCAAGAAGCTCACGATATCTTGTATTTTTGAAAATTATTAAAAATGATACGAATAGAAATTCAAAATTTGTTGTAACTCAACTCGTTGTGGCGACCTGTGGAACAGATACTGTGGAATTAATTAAAAGGGATTCCAGAATATTTTTCATTGTCATTCTTATTAGGCTTAACCTAAAAAAAAATCTGGATAAATTCGAAAATAATCACGAATCTAGACATTTCATTCAGAAAAAAAATGTTTACATCAGTCCATGAACAGTATTATCATCATTATTAAATACAGTGACAATAAGTGGTAACTAAAATACGATACGTGAACGTCAGAAGTTCAATGAGTTATGAATCGTGAAAACATTGCATCAATAGTTGTATCATATCTAGTCGTCCCGAGTAATCTGCCAGAAACAAAGTCTAAATTAAATTAATTTTTCAAGAATTGTATAAAGTGTAAACTTTCATCTTTAATTCAATCTATATTGAAATCTCCACCAAGTATGGGTGGAAGTTCGTGGTAACGCTTCTTCAACAATTTTGACCCTCCTTCTGTATAAACTAACAATGCCTCGAGGAGAAAATCTATTATGTCTGTAACGTTCTGATCAACTGATATCTGAACAGTGACCATAGCAATTTCTTTACCATTAGGCAAGTACACCTCGCAGCGCAAATGCCCCCACAGCAGATATAGTTAGATTAATGCTCTGAGGATTTCTTCTCAATAGAGCACCATCAAAGACAGTAAAATTGTGCGGCGAATCATCAACATTTTGATAGATACAGACTCCTATTCCGCGATTAATGCTTGGTCGTCTGTATTGTGTTATGCGATTAAAATTTTCAATTGTATTGTATTGTACCAACCCAAGTTTCTGATAACATTAATACATGTGATTTTTGTATTATATTACCACGAAGGTCACGCTCATGTACTCGGAGACTTTCACAGTCTCTCAATATATTTATATTTTACTGTAAAGTTTATTGACTAAACCTCCTCCCTGACCATTTAAAACATTTGTAAATCAATTCTCATAATAACAAAACATAAAAATATCTAAGCTTTAAGTTAACATTGAGGTTATATATTTATCTTCTTAACTAGTTCAAACAAAGCAATCCTTAATTTGAGGTTTTAAAAAATGATCCCATTTCAACACTTCGAGAATAAAGCAATAGAATACACTGTTACCGTAGATACCACACGTATCTCTTCCCGATTAGTCCCGGAATTTTACTTTTAATTTCTATCTATTATGTAAAACAAATAATACAATATTATCGAGAAAGGAACGTAACGGACCACATTTAGTTAAAATTTGATTTTACTCCTCATAAAATTTTCATACCGCGGGCTAAATATGAAAATCGTTTTTTAAGGAGTATACTCCAAAAGTTAAGGATCTTTAAAAGAGTTTTTAAAAAAATATTTTAAATTTATCAATTTAAGTAGGTACCCAATTAGTCCAACGAGGTTAAAGCCTATTTTATATAAAGAAAATCAACTGTAGGTACAAAACCATTTACTACTACTAAATATAATATCTTCGTCTTCTGTTTGCTATAATAAGCCAATACTTATAACTCGCCGCGTTTCTAGAAAAATTGAGTTTCCCTTTCCATTACTCATCCTGAGCGATGGATCGCGTCATGCAGAGAACAATACCTTGTTTCTTCAAAGACCTAGATGAACCTATTGTTGGGGTCCTCCCACTAACTGGAACACATTCACTTTTAAGTAAATACCCATCATTAGGATCTTACCTGAATTGTCAAAAGACGTGCCAGGTAAGGTATGGTAACACAGAAAGGGAAAAGTACGGAAACACGTTAACTGGGTACCTGCAATGGAAGTTCAATGTTTGAAAGCAATACGTAACTGTTAGAATATACAAATTCGAAAATAATTAACTACTTTACATTTTCATATTAATTAAATATACAAATATCCAAAATTTCAGTTTTTTAGCATTTTTTTATTTACACTGTTGACAGGTATTTTCGGCTCGGTGGATTCTGGAAACCCTGATAGAGTTCAACCAGCCTCTATAAAATGGGGAGTTCTGTTTGGTTCAAAATGACCTAGCACAACCATTGGCCAAGACACAGTACGGCACCAACCATGTTCTGAAGAAGTGATATAGATAAATAGACCCTGTAACATCTCTTTGCAATAGTTACAACTGGTTATGTTTAATCATGTATTATATTATAATTCAATATTTCAATAAATTAATAATTTATCATCTTGATTAATTTAAGTTTGTAGGGAAAGGTGAAGTAATACAACTAACCTAAGGACGAATGAAGTTTACTCTTTCCCAGTTTAGTTTTAAGGCCTTGGGATGAGAACATTGGTGATGTAACATTATATCAATAAAAAATATTTTAATATTATATATACTAAAAAGTTATTTACGAGGTTCTACCCCAGGCATGGGACAATTTTAAACTTTTTTTCTAAATCCAAGGAATAATGAAGCTGATTCAAACCTTGTTTTAATACAATTTAGTAATCCATAAAACAATTAGTACTAAATTGAATTACGAATACACAAGAGTGGATATTTTTTAGTTAAGAAATATAATGTTGAAACAAAGTTGATTAGAAACATTGACTGACTACAGGAGCAACATTACTACAAAATTTCCATCAGAGATCAAAAATGGTCTTTCTACTGGAAAACACACAATGCTTTAATAGTTAAATGGACATTTATTGTAAAAAGTGGATAAATAATATAAAATAATAATATAATACAAGTTCTGCCTTGCAATTAATCCTCTAAGCTCCATTTTAAAACAATTTGGAAAAGGTTATTCCTTGAATCAGGAAACAATGATCTCCCAGTCTTTCTATATGGACGACATTAAGTTTTTAGCAAAGAGTGAGAGTGACATGAGAACTCTTCTTGAATTAGTAAGTTCATTCACAGAAGATATTGGGATGATGCTAGGAAATGAAAAATGTGCAACCCTAATATACAGATAGGAAAATACAAGGATTCAGCTAACATCTTCAGGTTATAGATTCCTACAAGCATCTCGCAGCTCCTTAAATTAAAAAAAGAGTTCAAAGAAACCTTTGAAGAGGAATGTAAGAAACGGGTCAGAAAACTACTAAAAACTAATTTATCAGCTGGAAATCTGGTAAAAGCTTTAAAAACCTAGGCCGTTCCTTCGGTTACATATACTTTTGGAGTAATAGAATGTGACACGCATTTGGAAAAAAATGGACTGCTTCTTAAGAACTCTAAAACGAACTCTTTTATGATAATAACATTCAATAATATTCAATGTATATTCAATAATAATATCAATGTATTATTATAAACCAAGAATATTATTATTTAGCAATATTATTGTATTAACAATAATACCATTTAGCCATAATGATCAGGTCTTATGGGTCAAAACGTAGGCTCTCCAATTAACAGTTATTCCTACATAGGATAAAAAAAATTTATCTGCACCTGTACCATTTGCTTCCTAATAATAGCGGTATGTTTTTTAACATGCTTTTATTAACATCGCCTGTAGTCATATATGTAACGGAATCTTTGAACTCGATTTTCGGCCACCAAAAAATATCTTATTAAAATCATTTTAGTAAAAATTAATGTGGAGTGATCTTTAAAGATATTTCCATAATGACTCTGCTTCTACCAATATCGGTTAATCAAACATTACAAAAAACAACATCAAGCGCCCCAAGATTTTTTATTTTTCATAACTCTATTTATATTTTAAACTTATTGAAAATTATTTTCTAATTTTTAGTTTTGTTTTCTATTAAAGCACGTGTTTTAAATTATTATTTATTTTTACTATTACAGAGGGTAATTAAGGAACCATTCGTAGTGTTCAATTCGTTTCGCTTTTGTTTTCTTTTCAGTCCGTCACTGAATAGTCCTTTCCATCTTCTTCGACACAAGCAAGGGCACGGAAAGTGAAACCCTCCCTAAAAGAGTATCCTTGTCCGTTCCCTGGAAGGCCCCCACCCTGTGAGAAACAAGAAGGAGGCCCAAACAAATGGCCACCCCTGCCCACTCTCCCTTTCTTAGAGGGCAATAAAACTATCAAAGGGATAACGTCTCCTTCCACAGCCATCATAGGCTTGAGGGCGACCATTAATTGTCCGCATGCTCCTCTTCCATTGTCGCTGAGCTAATGTCCCTTGTAGTCCCTTCTAGCGGAGGGCCAACTGCCTCCTCGCGCTCTTATCAATCGAGGTACTAACAAGTCTTTTGTGGCCTCCCTCTTTTATTTTCTTCTCAGGAACAGTTCAATACTTGCTACAAACGAACTACAGATGCTTGTAACAATAGGTCAGAAACAGCCTTTATTAAAAGGACACTGGCATGTAACAGACTGAGAAGTGGTAGCGAACGTGTAACGAATTGTGTAGCACAATATATTGACTATGTTACGGGGTTTTTTTCCTTATATAAACTAACATTAAATTAGAACTGAAGCTTAGTATATAATTAAGATAGATTAATCACTGTTACTTAACCTGAGAGAAGAAGAGAAAACATTAGATTTTTTCTTTCCGTATAACAAACTTCCAGCCAGACCTCGAAGTTTACTCAAAAGTTGACTAAATACTATCTTACTATTCGGTACGAGATTGATACATAATTGCTTAGAAAAAAAAGAACAAGGGCTGGACATTTTTGAGAATAAGGTTATTGTGTAGAATATTCGGCCCTAGGTAGGATGAGGCCATGGGAATGTTCATGAGGTAACACAATGAAAAATTACACAGTACATACGTTCATTGCAATTGAAGTGAACAGCATGGCAAGATTTGAAATGGCTTTTAAAATTTATTAGGCTTAGTAAATAAGAAATTCCAAATAAGCCAATAACTGGGTCAGCCGGTAAACGTCCAGGGGGTTGACCGAAGCGTAGGCGGGGAGGACTGCGTTAAGGCTAACGGCAGGGATTTGGGTTTATACGGCGGCCAATGGAAGGGAATGTGAAAACAGCGATCACTATCCTCTATATTCATATATTAAGTTATTGTATAAAACTTAAATTATGAAGCTATCACATCAGCAACAGATCTTAAAGTAATTTAGATTCAATTTATAATTAACTACATTAAAGGCTTCAACTATGTAACATATTTTTAACTTAACGTCAACTTACTTTAATTAAAGTAATAAATATACAATGGAGAGTACACTAACACAACTTTTTTCTAAGTCGATGGTAAGTTTTGATAACTGCATATAACCTATTAAGAGAGAGCTTCTAACCCCATAGTAGGTGTACCCGATTCAAAAATAGTAAATTAACCTAGCACCTAAAACGGATCGCTTATGCCATCCTCCAAGGAAATTCGAAGTCTTCCTATGGAGATTCTTTCTTCCAGATTGGTCTCATATGCCTTCCCTATTTCGGTCTACGCACAACAGATTCTTAAGCCAACACAGTAGTGTTTTCATAAATTTCACGTCGAGATTAGCTTAGATGGTAGTATTCGAATCCTGGTATGGCAGGTGTTCCCCTTTTTACCTTCCTAAGGTATCGTGTGTCCAGGGACTAAAATAGGCTCTTTAGCTTTGAAGTAACGATCTAGGATTCAGAAGATTAAAAGAAAATTGAAAGGAACAGCGACTAGTACACAGGTATCTTTCGTCTTCTTTGTTACCTCATTGAGTTCAAGAATACAACTAAAGGAGTCCTTTTTCACTGAAGTTCACCTCTTCCATTTATTCCTAGGTCGTCCTCCACTTTAGCTCGATAGATCTAGTTAGAAATTCTGTAGGGTCCCATCCACGGGTCCATCTCACTAGTTTTTTAAGTCGCTTTAGATTGAAAATAACATGTTATGCAAAATAAAATTAAATTGATGTATTGATAACTGAAACAAGAGCTTTTTTAAAGCAGTTTTTTTTATGATGGATTAAAACCACAAAAGAGGAAGTGGGGGAAACTAGAATATATTCACGAAAGAATCAATACATGCATTCATACAGAAAATGAGAATTAATTTTTTTTTTTGTAAGCATCAACACATGCATTCATACAGAAAATAAGAATTACTTTTTCTTTTGTAACCATCAATACAGAAAATAAGAATTAATTTTTCTTTTGTAAGCAAATCAAGGAAGCGGAGTGGCTCTCAATGGTAGAGCGCTGAGTTGCTATGCCGAATATCTTGGGTTTAAATCCAGCTCGCTGGAAGACTTATTTAATCTGTTATCGGCCGGAGATGGATCCTATCGGATCTAGAATCCTCCTGGGGCTCTCTCAGACTCTATAAAGTGGTAACCTAAATAAGTGGTACCCTAAATAAGAGGGATAATCTGACGGTTGAGCGTGATTTAGGACAAATCCTACACAACCATTGTCCTAGAAACAGTAGTGTCACTACCCTGTACTGGACCCAAGAACCTTCATGGGTTGCAGTGGTACAGGTGGGTAAGGTAAGCCAATCTCATATTCATAACTATCTCTACTGAGCTATAATGAGATTGAACACATTGTAATCGTAAGGAACGTTGGAATGAGCTCTCCGAAACGAGAACGAAACTAATTTCGCCCTAAATCGTAACCATTTTGTTTTAATTGACGTCTCGGCTATACAGTTATTTGCTAAATTTCTAATTATAATAGAGAGGGCATGAATAATGTATCATATATCCTAGTTGGGACAAGTGGAGCCGTTAACAAGAGAACGGGCGGCTGCGATAGCTGCTTTAGAGCCGACGTTTACTGTTATTTTCACGGCCCTGCCTCATATAAATTATAGATCAGTACTGACAGCTATTTAAATAATAAGCCTACAACAATCTTTAGCACCGCTCAAACTTTAATGTGTTCCATTTCGCTTCCCCTTAACGATTCGATAAAGAGCGGATGTTTCAATAGGATAAGCCTCTAGGATATAGCCTCGACCTGACCTTGTTGCAGTTAAATCATGCCCACGATGTGCCCTAATTATGAAGGATCCGTAATCCTCCGTCCGAAAACACTGAACGGGAAGAATCGTTCAGCAAAGATCGCTGTTGAACAATAGGTAATTCATTCCCATAAATTAACTGTTAAATTCATTTGCTTATAATTAAAGAAGGGTACGTCCTAAAATTACGGTCGACCGATATAGCTGCTATTGTTGTCCCGAAACTAACAACGCGAGATTCTTGTTCATATTTATGGGATTTTATGTAACGGTATAACTACAGCTCATGCACATAACAACATACTATGTCCAAGGTCCCGAGTTCGCAGCCCGAAAGGTGGCCCAAGGATTTTTTATAGGGAGTAAAAAATCTTTGGATATGCCTTCTCTCGGAAGGGACATAAAACGGAGGTCTCGAGCATATGCGATGTCAGGTACTCTTTAAAGAACCCTATCCTAATTAAATTTGGACGGGCAAAATTTATGACTCCCACTTAAGCGAAACAAAGATACAACTTCAATTCATTAAAATAAACCGAATATTACCAACACTTCGAGTAGTTGTGTCGGTGTTAAAAATATGTATTCATCGGGAATAATTATTGCTTTAGTTGATCGTTGCTGTAACCTTAGCTCGCTCAGTTGAGGTTTAAATTTAAAATAATAATAATAAAAATATCCGACGCAACAACTCGTCACCAAGTCTCTAATAATATAGTTCAAGTAATATTTGTTTAGTTCTCTACTTTTTTGTTCTTTACACGTTTATGGATTTAATTAAAAAATGATTAAACGAGTTATTGGGAATTGTGCTACTTACATTCCACTAAAATCACGGATACTCTTATTTTTAATTTTGAGGAGGTCCCAAAATTGTAAAAATATATTAATAATTTCATTCTTGAATAAATCTTTTTTAAAAGCAATATTAAAATCCCATCGTGGTCGATATACCAGACAGTGTTATTGTGGTTGCAATTTTTAACGATTTTAAACAAAAATGATTCCCTTGTCTGAGTTAAAGATAGCATAGAAAAGTTCTGGTAACTATAAATCGGGAGGAGATGGCTATATTTCGCCGAGAGTGTTGGAGATGGCCGAGTTAAAAGGAACAAGAAATGCTTTCAGGGCGTTTAAGACAAGCCGAGATAGTGTGAATAAATAACTTTGTGAAGAGTATCGCCTTCGGACCGCCTCGGGCAATTGAAGACCCGATCGCTCTTATCATATCTCTCTCCTCTCGCCTCTTATTAACGGTTTTATTAACCATGGTCAAAAACATTCTTCAGAAAAATGTTTCCGCGTTTTTAATCCTACAAAACTTATACAATTCAATACAGGCCGTAACTAGTTACTTAGAATGTCAATTCACAAAATGATGAACATGTTGAAATAAAGACAGAATAATCCTAGCCAGGAGAAGTATGTATGCACCAGAATCGTATTCAAGGCAAAAATCTTATCTCGAAACATTATGTTTACAAAATTTATAAAACAATAAATAGACCTGAAACCTGGATTGTAGACTAAAACACACAGAAGGAACTAATTACTTTGGAAACTGAGGTGCTACGTAAAATATCCCAATCAGAGAAGGAGAAATATGGAGGATTAAAAATAGTTGGGATTTTTAAAAACCTTTTTAACGATCCAGATTTGGTGGCAGAAGTTAAGAGAAGCAGACTGAGATGGAGCGATCATGTTATTACAACGGACGATTCCAGTATGCTTTAGTGATTATGCAGTTGGGATCAGATTGGAAGGCGACTCCGAGGTAAGCTATAAATCCGCTGGAAGAACCAAGTCAAGAAAGGCATGATCAAACTGGGGGAAAAGCAACAGCACAAAAAATATAGGAATACCTTTTTAACTCTTTGTCCTAAAAGAGAATCTAATCTAACCATTTAAGCATTTTATCAATTAAGATGGCACGTTATAAAATACGTTATGAAAAGGTGATTTTATGTGCCTTTTTACAAAATGACCATTTGCTAAATTGGAGGAAAACTTCCGGCGTTTGTCGAGTCTAATATACAATAATAAGTACAAAAATAATCCCAAGTGTAGGTGGCTCGAACGCAAAACAATAATAACCCCGAGAGAAAGCAAAGTTATAACAGTAAGAACAAACAGCAAGTGAAGGAAGCCGGGTAGTAGGGGAAATGGCGTGGATTTACTATGCGTGGCCAAGGCGACTCCTGCGCAGGTCATTTTTAAAATTGTCGAGTTATAAATACGTTTTAATCATTTATCATATTAATTGATTTAGTTTACGTCCCTTGCTATTTTATTCCTACTGTATTATTCCATCATCACTACAACCCGGTACGGGTCGTGGCCACGTTAAGTCGTCGACTCCTTTCTTCCCTGTCCTCCGCCAGTCTAGTGTAAAATATAATATAGTCCATATGAAAGTTAAGTAAATTATAAAATAAACCATACGTATTATTAAAAAATAAACCTTTTATTGTTGGGAATGAATCTAACCATAATTTTTTCACGCCTCAAGGTAGTATCCTTGGCCCAATCCTTCATACAGTTTATACAGCTGACATCCCAACTCATCCTAATACTATCCTTACCACGTACGCTGATGATACATGTGTATTATCAGTCAACACCAATCCAGTTATTGCATCCCAAAGCCTCCAATTCCATATCACTGTTCTTGAAGAATGGTGTCAAAACTGGAGAAATAAAAGAAATTTTCAAAAATCACATCAAATCACTTTTACCTTACGTCGCAAACCAATGACTTCCTGCCCTTCAGTATCCTTTAATAATATCCCACTGGTGCCTGTAGAACAGATCCGATACTTAGGGTTGCATCTTGACAAACGATTAACCTGGGATCCTCATACTAGACTTAAAAGACAAGAAACCGTTCGACGTTTCAGGCTACTTCAACACTTACTAGACGAACGCTCTAACCTCCCAATTAACTACAAAAGACTCATCTACATGATCATCATACGACCTATTTGGACTTACGGAGTAGAGCTTTGGGGCTCCACAATGCCATCGAATTCCTCTCGTATCCAATCCATGCAATCCAAAATCCTTCGTAAAATCCTGAACGCTCCTTATTTTGTTAAGAATAAAGTCATCCATTACGACCTTAATGTCCCATTTGTTGCTGATTTGGCTCGAACCCGGTATCCCTTTCATAACAAACTTCATTCCCACTCAAACTCTCTATTTTCAAACCTACCTTCTTCTTAGATTCCCGATATTCCTCCGGGGCGTCTTAAAAGAAGATGGCCACGTGACCTTCTTAGTTGAACTAGTGATTTGAGTACTACCAGTGGGTAGTTTCTCTACTTGCCATTAACTCATGTCATTATGTATCACACAGCCTATTTACTTGATGTATTATTGTAATACAGTTGTAAATATCAATAAATAAATTAAAAAATAAAAAATGTTTCACAAATTTCGAATATACATACACACCCACACACACCTGATTCACTGTCATGTTTACGTCTCAGGTGTATACAAAGACTTTTGATAAAAATGTAAGTCAAATGAATAAGTCATGAAACCTGGTCCCTACTTGTAATCTGGTGTCAATAACTGATACTCTTAGCAATTGCTGCCAACATCTTTTCGACCAATAAAATATTAATTGTTAATTCGTTATTATGAATTCTAATTTCCATTAAAAAATAAATTAAATGCAAAATACGTGAGGTTGCTATCATATTCATTAGTTAGCAATTTTAAATAGATTATTAATGATATTTTCTTATTCTCACCAGAAAACGAAAATTTAGCCTGCTATTGATTGAGTGGGGCGTTAGAGAGAATAAAATAATATATTAAGGGATATTAAGTGGATTTCCAAATATTAATAATTTAAAGTAATAAAAACCAAAAAAAAAAAAATTGTACCACTGCAACCCATGAAGAATATTGTATTCAGTAGACTATACTGAAATGTTTCTTGAACAGCGGTTATGGAGGGAGGTGATTTGTTCTAAAACCCGCCTAACCACCACATTTTTATCCTATTTAGGCTGGGTGATTTACATTAAGTAGGCTGGGTGACCCCCAGAAGATTCCCAGACTCCCCGATGTTACCAGATGAAATTAATTATCAGCCGGAGTCTTAATATTCTACCGATATAACTTATGATACTCAGCAAGGATTCACTATAAAAATTGTATAGGCCTAAGTTAAATGAATTAGAAATATAATAGGTTAAATAAAATCTGCAAGAAGCCCGATTTGAACCCGGAAGCATCGGCACGGTAACTCGGCGCTCAACCACTTAGCAACTCCGTTCCTCATTATTATTCCTTATTCAGGCGAATAAACCTTTTCCTAATAATTTCAAGTCGGTAAATAAAGAAAGGCACTTGTACGAGAATCCGAACTTAGATTATCACAGCCATCCACCTACTTAACTATCGGCATCGAATTCTTTAGTCAAATAACGTGGATATTCCTGTGCAAAATGATATCATTCGGCACTAATAAATCTCAGATTTGCCTGACCTTTGATTTTGAAATACATAGCTAATATATGCAGGAACGCGAGACCGAAATTCAGGATGGAATTTTCTCTGGAACGCAGAATAAGATCAGTAGTATTTTTTTTTTATTTGCAACGGAGAGTAACATCGACATTTACTGATAAATCAACACGCATTTGCGTAGGAATTGGTTTTTGGAAGAAAAGTAAGGAAGAGAAACGGGATTGAAAGAACATTTCCCTCAGAAGAGAGAAAGATGCAAGCCATTAGGGATATTAAATGGTTTACGGTGCCTCTAGTTCATGAAGATATAAGGACGATACTGTGAAGAGGGCAGATTTAAGCCCTTTAAAGGTATACAAAGCCTTTTTCAACTGTGGCAGTAAACTATCAAACGAATGCCGCATACTGGCTCAGCCTTATCCAGTATCTCGTGTTGCTCTTATCTAGCTATATCTACTGTGGTAGGTTAGCTATGCGCGCAGCCTCTCCGCTATACCTCAACTCCTTTTCCTTTTTCAGACGATTCGCCCTGGGAAAAACCTTTTTAGCTTCTTTGTTGAAAATATATTTTATGATTATAATTCCCTCTGGATAAAACGTTTATTGCACCCTGTGGATTGCAGCGGCGATAAGGACATATAATATCCTTGGAGTCTCATTTGTTTCATAGCAAAGGAGTACAATAAATATTTTCAATAATTAGAATTCTATCGGTGAAATTATGCTCCGTAAAAGGTTGGCATAGAGAAAAGGTATGAGTAAAATAAATGAACACATACTGTTACTCAGAAACTCAGAGTCTTGGATTCAATACACGGTATAGACTGTACCGTTTCAAAGACAATGATTGAGCTGGGAGGTAATTTGTCCGATTGTCACTTGGAGTTGATCTACACCCTATTTAGGGCACCCACTTTTAGAGCCTCGATAAGCCCCAGTAGGGTGTGCAGATCCCATTGGGCACATCTGTGACTGTTAACAGATAATTTATCTGTCACTGCTAGATTTGAACTCCGAACCTTAGTATGGCAACTCGGCACTACCCCTACTCAGCTACCCCGCCTTTATAATATTTACACATACACGTATTTAAGAAACCAAAAGTAAATTCATAAAAAAACCCATAAAAAATGGGCGTTTATGATCCCACAATGCAATCGATAATTTTAAAAATTCACATCATTAGCATTACCTGATCTTATAAAATCAGAATTAAAGATCCATCTTCATAAATTCGTCCCCAGTTTTAATTTAGTTGCCGGAATGATATTAATATAAAATAAGGCTATAATATAACTGAAAATATATACAAATAAAAAAGTATATTCCTCATGAGTAACATAAGAGTAAAAAAAAGTTTACGCTATTTTTTGATCTTAAGGAATGGTCTGTATGCATTTTTAACGTATTTTAACAATATGTAAAATTATGACTTTAATTAATTTAAAGAAGAAAATATTTTTATATTTATTTTCTTTTATACTGGACTTATTTCCTTGAGAAATTCATATTAAGAACGAGAAAAAAAACATTTTCCAGTCAATTATATTTTCTTGATCCTTATTTATCACTTGAGACGTTTCGACAATGTGTCATTTTTAATCTATCACATCAGGATCAACATCTAATCATTTAAATAACTTTATCATAGTTACAAATCTAAAATATCTCAAAGTCAAATTCATTTTAAAATTTATTTAAATAAAAACTCTAGGGGATCACTTATCCTTCATGGTCAAGAAATTACATTGAAATTCAGCACTGCTGATGCAGAAAACATAATGTGATATATTGAAAATGACACATTGTCGAAACGTCTCAAGTCATAAATAAGGATCAAGAAAATATAATTGACTGGAAAATGGTTTTTTCTCATTCCCAATATTAGTCCAGGATCCATGGTCCATTTTTGCTCTTGACTACTATCAAGCTGAATCTTCGTGAATAGCTTCGTTTCGGTGAGACGCCCAACAATTTCCTGTGCGAAAATTCTCGATTGTGGTAGCTGACAGAGGTAGCAAGGATAAAATATGTTGATTTGATGATTCACAAAAATTTATTACTAACTGGGTTTTTTTTAATGTTAAATCTCAAGATAATTATCTAAATTATTTGAAAAAATATTTGTCCCACAAAATGTATGGTTTGATCAAAGAGTCCCCTCCGTCCAATATAAATGTAAAAACAAAAAATCAGCTGGTTAGTAATCATTTTTGATGGCCTCGTTATCGATACATGTTGGAAGGAGGGGACTCTTTGATCAAACCATAAATTTTGTAGGACAAATATTTTTTCAAATAATTTAGATAATTAATTATCTTAAAAAACATTTAAAAAACCCAGTAGGTAATAAATTTTTGAGAACCATCAAATCGACATATTTTATCCTTGCTACCTCTGATAGCTACCACAATCGAGAATTTTAGCACAGGAAATTGTTGGGCGTCTCATTGAAACGAAGCTATTCGCGAAGATTCAGCTTGATACTAATTAACTAAAAAAATGGACCATGGATCCTGGACTATAAATCTCGAATGAAAAAGTTAATGGAATAAAATTTAAGTTCATCAAGATTATATCAATGAAATAATGCACAGGAGTCCTTTCGATAAATAATTTCTTAGAGATAAATGTTTTGAGTATTAATTTAAGTTAAATTTAATTACTTCTTGTAAATGATCACGGCATACCTCAAATACTTATTGAAGAATGTAGGGAATGAACCAGGGGCTAAGGGTGTAATAATAAAATAAAATTAATTGCGAAGGATCCGCTTATATTAATCAGATATGATAGGGATACTTTATGCCCTTTGTTAGCCGATTTAATAGGTTTGTGATAAAATCAAAGGGGGCATGTAAGGCCACTGCTCTGTTAATGTAATCTTTACACACACAAAGGCATTTCTTGTACATCATTTAACCTCTAAACCAGTCATTATGTCTTTTACCATCCTTCTCATTCCCATCTTCTTTTCCCTCACATCATTTTTTTTCCCTCCCTTCTTCGTTCTTCAACCTATTGAATATGATTTAGTCGTGCCTCTTCCCCGTTGGGTCACTAATTGCTCCATCACACCGTCGAAGCCTCCGGGTCACAACAAAGACCCATGACCCTCCAGATCTCACAATGGAGATAAAACATGGACAAGTCGACAGGCAACCTTTTAATCTCACCTCTCATCACCACCTGGGCTCTTTAATGTGAGGTTTTTATAATCGTTACTTACAGACATATCTCAGATTTAGTTTATTTACTTGATTAATTTAATTGTTTTTTTTCTGTACCCCTATAACCCTTGATGGGTCTTGGGTCCAGTACATGGTAGAGACTGTACTGTTTCTTGGACAACGGTTGTGAAGAGAGATGGTTGATCATGCTAATGATTTTCCTTTTTTTTGGCTTCCCACTTTATTGAGCCACGTTGTGCCCCAGGAGGGTCCTAGATCCAATAAGATCCATCTCAGACTGCTGACAGATTAAAAAATCGACCAGCAAGCGGGATTTGAACTTTGGACCATCGGCACCAGCGTTCTACCACTGAGTCACTCCGCTCCGTAATTTAATTTATTTACCCTTTTACTATTAAAACGTTGACATGTAAAGGTAGTAAATTTAAAAAAAATTATATTTCTTTTTTTTTTTTTTTAATTAGTAATTAACAATAGCATAGAAAAATGAATATGTGGTTTAGTTTCTATGAACGGTAGTAGTTATCATATTCCAATTAAAACCTTCATTTTTAGAGATGTTAAAACAGTTTCTTGCTTCTTTTATAAAATTTTAGCATTATAAAATTACCTTTTCCACGTCAACGCCTATATCGATTTTATCATAAGCAAACAATTTACATTAAGGGTTTTAACACCTCATCTTCATGGCCATTTATTAGCATATCGTCAGGCCAAAGCCAAGGTGCCTATTTTCGTGTTATGTTGAGTTATAACAAGTATTTTATAAAGGTTAGGTTATGAATTCAGGATCCAAAATAAGACCAACTTAATAAACAATTAAGATAAACTCTGATTACTAGCATTTTTTTTTGCGTCACTTTGACTAAATACGGACGATAAAAAGTAACTTTAGATTGGTTTTTAACATCCATTTGTAGCTCCTGTGAGGAGGTGCCTAAAAAATGTGACCCAACCACTAATATATTATTTTATATGGAGATACTAAAATTCATTATTTAGATAAAACCTAAAGAAAATAAATAACGATAGGATTTGGTTGATTAAAATGTACATATAACTAAAATGTACATATCTGTCTTTAGAAAATATCAATTTTTTGTTCTAAAAATTTTATTTGAATTTAATTTTTTAATCATGATAAAAATGTACAAAACTTTGTGAATAAAATGTTTTCAAACATATTTTATTTTCGATATTTTATCCTGATTGAAAAAAGAATATTTGGACAATTCGGTTATACATGCTGAGGGTGGTGTAAGAAACAAAAACGTTAATTAATTTTATTTTAAGACAAATAATTGTACAATTGAGGTGTAGTGAACCAAATCTAATATTTAAATCTTAAAACATTATATTATTTATTTCTTTATTGTATTGGCCTACTAAGGACCACGTCATCTCAACTGTATTTTTTGTATTTCGGTTTGATATTCACCTAGTAAACTCCCATTCGTCACCGGCATTGCTTACTTCTTTCTTCGGTACCTTTCTTTCCCGAAAACCAAGGTGAGCATTCAGTTTAATTTTGAGACGGTTCCTTTCCAGAACAACCTCGCAAGTAATCTCCACCTCTTGTAAATCTATTTCAATTTCTTCGAACTAGGTTTGGTCTTCTTTTAAAATGGGTAAAATTGGGTAAATGAGTTATTTTTATTTATTTATTTCTTATTATAAATAAATAAAAACTATAACTCATTTTCCGCAATAAAAACCATTCTAGATACAAAAGACAAATGATCTTGAAAAATTAAAACTCTTTCATTCTGATAATTAGCCACAAAATCTATTACTCAATTTTAACTTAATAATAATATAATTATATTATATATAATATAACCCGAAGGTGCGATTCCGATACCACCAATCTCTGCTTACACACTTCCGCACAAGGACCACTACCCAAACCCAAATCCACCAGATCGTTCTTCATGCATCCTCCCTGCTACGCCTCGGTCTACCTCTCTAACGATTCCAATTCGGCAGAGCGCTTATTAGCTTTTTAGGATTCCATCGTTACTGAACCGGGGAACTTTACAGGCCCATCTCAATTTTCGTGACGCTATTACTTTAATAATATAAACCGGGTGCATGCTACGCAATTCTGCGTTGTATAATCTCCTAAATTATCCAGTGGTCTCATCCTTTTTTGGACCGAATATTTTGCTCAAAACCTTATTTTTGAATGCCTTAAGGCTTAGTTTGTCCTTTCCTTTTAACTTATCTACATAAAATTAATTTTTAAAATTGTCTTGAATTTAAAATTATAGGCCTAATAATGTTATGATAAATTCAATATTATAATGTTAGCATTTTTGTGGTTTTGTAATGTAATCTTTATCCAAGTTGAAATAAAGAATAAATTTTATAGAATAAGATAACAAAATTTGATTTAAGGCAACATAGGATCCGGTCGGACAAAAAAATTCGGTAAATTTTTTTTTAAATATTTCAAAAGGAGGCATGCCAGAGAAGGCCCTCCACAGAGTCCTGTTGTTTTCTCTGAGGTAGATTTGTTTGCTTTAGTGGTGGTCGTGGACCGTGGACTGGGAACTCGGCGGGAAAAAAAGGTGTCCGTGTACAGGTCGCCCGGGAGGGAACATTGGGAAAAGTTGACATCCACTCCGCCTTGAAATATCGTTCCCGGGCTACAAGGATAGGCTTTTAGATAGGGATAGTAATCTTAGTTGGGGGGCGGTTTGTCACCCGAAATAAATAATAGAACTGAGAAATAATTACAGAGGCACCTGCGAGGGGCAATAAATATCGAAGGTGGAAGGCGCCTTGTGAATAGGATAACAATAGCCGGTCCTATAAATTAACCCCACAAACTATTGCCGGCTACTAGTCAGTGTTTAATTGAGCTACAATAATTGTGAGATGTGCTTTCCCATCTGTTTCCCGTGTTGTCGGTCGTTAAGATGCCGAATTGCTGGGGCTAGATAAGGCTGGCTTTGTATCCCATCTGTCAAATCTTGTATCTCCGCTGGACTATTGAGTTGGATCTTTAGGTAGATCTCTTATCACTTCATTTACATATCTCGAATCGCGGTAAAAAGGTCACTTTTCGATGCCTAAGAATGTCAAGAAAGTGATTTTCGATTTATTTACTTACAATGAAGAAATGGCGATACAGATAATTATATGGGCTTAATCACCTCCTAGCACAAACATTGGTTTGGAAACACTACTTTCCCTACATTGTACTCAGCGCAATACAGATCACGGGTTAATAGTGATACAGATAATTTGTATTAGTGCCTTGAGTTTAACTTCACTATCCACCATAAATGGTTAACAGCTACTGAAAATTATACGACTGTTTACATTACCCGGTATGAAATCTCAGTGTATATAAGGCATCAAATGTCCATGATTACTAAAAAATTATAGTTTGAGTAATCATAGTGATGTGGGGAAATAGTCAAGCAGAACTTTTTTGTATTTTTTTCCAATCCCGAATTGCTAACAAGAGTAGAAGAGTCCGCTGTAAAGTAAATATAAGTAGGACTATTCGGGAATAGATCCAAGAACTTTCCGTTTATAATTATATATTGTGTGAGGAAGAAAATGATCCGGATAGAGGTCAGAAAAATTTTAGGAAATAAGAAGAACTATTTATTTTAAAGCCAACGTTTCGACCCACGTCGCTGATCTTTTTCAGGGCTAAATATTCTTGATACATATAAATTACTAGATACATATTTTGACGGAACATTCTTGGAACTTATCCAGTAATTCTTATTTTGTAATGGTCACAAGAAATGAATCAAAATACTTCATATATAGGGCGTTAATGTTCGCTTAATTAGTTCCATGCAGCATAAAGAAAATTTTAAGTACAATTAATACTTTTCACAGCAATATTTGATGTCCTATATAATTATAAGACCCCAGCCTCTATAAAGTATTATAAAAATAGGGTACCCAAAATAAGGGGAAAAATCTGGCGGTTGAGCGTGACCTAGGACAAGTCACCTCCTTGCAGAACCGTTGTCCATGAAACAGCACAGTCTCTACCATGTATTGAACCATAGACCCGTTCACGGGTTGTAATGGTACAGGTTTTTTTGTTTTGTTTAATATATACATATACATATACATATATATATATATATATATATATATATATATATATATATATATATATAATTATACACACGGGCACTTCCATTACACCAGAAGTATCATTTCTAGTGACTAGTGAAGTAATAATACCGATTTCAAACTCAGGTTTCACTAAATTACCTGTATCACTGTTAACCCCTTAAGTGTATTGAGTCCAGTACTTAAGAGTGACACTAAAGTTCCAAACCAACGGTTGTGCAAGGAGGTGATTAAGATAACGTTCAACCCACCAATTAAGGATGCCATCTTTATAGAAGATTAATAAAGCCCCGGTATGTTTGCACTTCAGCCCATAAGATTAATAAATTCGATAGAGTTATCAATTGTAAGGTAAAAATGCAGAGCCATCATGCTAGTTGGAAAATAAACTCTTGAAGACAACGTATCAATAATCTTTGATGGCAACCGTTAGTGACTAGCATGTCCACCGGACAAGCAGTAACCAAAGAAGATCCTGAGAATGTTTCCACTGCAACAAGCGTACATGTGTACCTCCGGAACGTATGTACCTCTAGCATCCTCGCAAAGAGTTATGGTCTTCGCTCAGCGGCTACTCCTACATTCCTTCAACATTATAAATGCCCGGATAAAGTTCCTCCTGAAGAATATTTATACAACTATAAACAATAATAGTAAAAGCTGAAGCTTCTCAGAATGTAATATATCGCTCATTTCCCTCATGATAAATCCACGAAGAGTCATGAACAAGTGCGCAACAAAGTATTCCAATGATATGAACTTGAAACAAGGAGAGTGTAATTTCTGAGCATTCAAGACCTGTTTACCTCTCAAAAATCTATAGATGAAATATCGTAGATACAAATGTAAAAAAACACACTTTTCGTTTTTGATCGAATTGATAATTGATATAAAACACAGATTTATTACGCAAAAATTTATAGGGGTATTCCTAATTTTTTAGTATATACTTTACCTAGCATTTATTTTATTATGAAAAATTTTACACTTTGCAATATTCAATGTAGTATAATTTCTAATAAATATTAATGCTTTTCATAATAAAAATAATATTAAAATGCCAACAAACTTTACATTAGCGGTATCCCAATTCATTTTCGCACAGTTTAGATTCATTTATAAAGCACAAAACAGCGGTTGACGATACGCATTGTATTGTATGAATTTTGAAACACATTTTCACTCTCCTAAAAAGTGATGTTCTTCACTTTCGTAACCTTGCATTTGTATCGAAAATATATAGTTGAGGAAAGAGCCTTAATAAATTTATAATTTCAGTTAATAACGGAAATAAAGGCCCTACCGTCTTCTAAATCAAAATGAATCAAGTGTTGCAGAGCGGTTTGAGTATTTTAACTATGCATTATTCTGATTAAAACATAATGATTTTCTGAATAATTAAATATAAAATAATGTATAAATTAAAAATAGAGGAAAAAATGCATTAACTGAAATGGTTGCATTAGATGATGAAGTAATGTACATAGCAAACATTGTTTTATATTATGACTTCAAAATAAGTATACTATTATGCATATTAATTTGCCTGATCGTAAATTTTGTTTCATGACGTTGATGCATTAAACGAACGAAATAATTGAGATATTATAGCTTTCAAAAATTAATACAAAACAAGTGAACGACTATTGTAAATTTGAAATATTTTTATAATTTGAATTTTCTTATTGCCCGCAAAACTTCTAAACAAAAAATTATAAATTAGCATTTAGAAAATATCGTATATAAAATGACAGGCCGGAACAGTAATAATTATTTGGACGACTAGAAATACTTTCGGCCGAGCGCACTAGTTTCCGATAGTTGTCGATAGATCGCAGCATCTTGCAATCCTAAGATCTAATAAAATTCCTTCGCCCAAGACGACGGGAGGTAGGTTAGCAATATATGTAGAAATGGGCCCAAAACTATAAATATAACTCAAAATTTTGGAACTGAATAACTAAGTATTTGAACTTTTTTATCTTCTACAATTATATTTATTTATATTTATGTAATATGAATATATATTATAATCTAGAAGGTATTAATAGCTTCGCTAAAGCGAATTATGTTGAAACCTAGGACCTTCGTTGGTCTTGACTGATTACTTATGTAAATATTTAATAATAAAAATACAGTTAATTGCATTAATTCTTCAATCAACATTCCTCAAACGGAATTTTGAGTTATATAGTGGGTAGTAAATATTTATTAAAATATTTTTTAATATATGTTATAACAAATTAAAAATTGTAGTGCAGACGGTGCTACTTATCGTCCGACATAATACAAAAATGTCCATGAAAGATGAAGCTATTGTTTATTTTTCATTTCATTTTTTTTCTTTTTTACTATCCAAGTTAAGCTTTTATCCCTAAATAAATAATAGTAAATATAAATTATAGACACCGTAATGATCGCTATGGCTATCCCCACATAAAACAATATTATCAACTATGTGCATTTTCGTCGGCACGTCGAAACGTCGGCACATAATTAAATAAGTAACCACTTATTTAGTGTTTTTATTTTACTGCACCCCCAACTATTTTCTTCCTAACGTCTATCTTCCAGTCAACCATCCCCTCGCTTCTTATGTGCATTTTCCTTTGAATTATCATATAATAACATCTAAAAACGTAAGGTGCAAAAGGAATCTCATTCGCCATCACTTACAGAAAATGATTTAAATTTTTGTGCATTGTATTATTAATTTCTAAATTTCTTAAATCAAAAAAATTTCAATTAGCTGATTGATAACTAGGCAAATTATCACGACTTTTGATATATTTTTATTATTATTATTTGAATTTAAATAACATGAGACGCCAAGTTGAGATGTTATTGAATTTTTAAAAAAGCATTCAGGAGGTTAATATAATGGTTCGTCCGAATTTTGGGCTTGGCATATTTTCTCCTGTCGACCTCTTACATAATTTTTAAAAGGTTAAATATATAGTTTTTATAAGGAAGTAAACAATATTTGATTACGCCGTCCTTCGGAACAAACGTATCGGAGATGCCGATAGTTGAAGGTATCAGATACTCGTTAAAGATCCCTATCCTTATTACAACTGGATAGGACAAATTTAGGATTAAAAACTAAATTGTGATGATAAAACCGAAAACATCTACCTATGTAACAAATTTGGAATTGCTATTGGAACTTAGGATCATAATTAAAATAGAAGATTTTCTAATTCTATCAAAAACTATAATTTCGATTACACAATAGTATATCTCAATATCGAAGAATCCTTTATTTTTTAAGATGCGATTGTAAGAATATAAAGATGAAGAAATGATTTTTCTTATTAAAAAAAAGTATACTGAGCGATAGTAAAACAAATCAGGGTTGACACAGCCTTCCTTTTTCCGCTCCGACGCTCCGACTAGGAAGCTGATGAATTTTAATAGTACTTTAATTAAACTAGTTTCTAACATAAAATCTATAAAAGAATAGAGTCGACCAAAGCGGTATTTATTTTGTTTTGAAAATTCCTGACATCGGGGAGAGGAGACTAGTCACGACCGGCTCTAGACGAGATGGTTCGTGCACTTGGATAGATAGGATAAGGAAACACAAAAAGTAAATAAATAAAATATTGCTAAAGTTCGGCTTTAACCTATTTAATTTTTGTTGAATGTTTTTAGTTTATTTCGATCTTAACAATGGGATTGGACGGTCCTATAGGAAGGTATCAATTGTAATAGAATGTTTAACACTGCATAATCAAACTCCTATATTATCGAGAACAAATCCAAGTTTTTCTTAATCCTGAGTTCATCCAGGGAACATCTAAGTTTATTAAAACTATTAATAAATTGATACACGATAACATCAAAATTCAAACACGGTAGAGTCTGTTGAAATTTTATAAATACTAAACGATAACTGAAACATGCTGAAATCCATTAATTAGTATTTGTATTAATTTACCAGCCAGCAAATACTATGATAGCAAATGATATGATAATACCAAAAAATAATGAAAAAATTTCAACATCATATACTACTCCTCGGCATTATTATAGTTGCTCTAATTCCTTCAATGACTGTCATAAAAAAGAATCATAAAGTCAGTCAATATATTTAAAAAATAGACAAATACATTTAGAAAATACGACCCAAACCTACCATGATAAAATACAGGCTATCGATAATTTTGTGCAATTAGGACAATGGGAAAGTTTCTGCAAAAATGACATTTATGTTCTTAATCACTATGTGCTCACTTTATAGTATTTCTCCAGGAAAATATGATATGTTTTAATGTGCAAGCTCCGAAGACACAAATGTTACGAGATACTTCTTCGATCTGCTTAGATCAGTGACCTTGCTTTTTCAGACCTCAGACCTCAGATTTTTATATGTTTGCTCTGATGAAGGTTTATCATTAACAACAGTTACTTTACCTGGTAATGTAAAGGTGAGAACATTTACCTGGCATTCAATTTCAATGCCAGTGAAGATGTTATAAGATTAGATCGCATAGGTTTTACGAAGGTTAGTAAAACCGTAGAGTTAAGAGTCCTATGATGTTGGGAGGAACTACAAACAATTAAGATATTGGAGGTAAAACTGATAACTCTATGCAATCAATGTTTGAATGGGTAAAAAACGAAGGAAAAAGTTGCTGAAGGACCAATATCTCGATGAATACATGCGT
Organism: Troilus luridus; assembly: GCA_964056705.1. NCBI lineage: Eukaryota > Metazoa > Arthropoda > Insecta > Hemiptera > Pentatomidae > Troilus > Troilus luridus. Next base: position 71,355,327 of record OZ057412.1, on the reverse strand, counting down.
TTTGGTTTTGGCTGCTCATAGTTGGAGTAATTTATTACTCATTGCTAGGACTAATGTGCATCAAATTTTTAAATACATTGAACATGTCTGGAAAACAATTAAGCGTCAGTGCATATAAGTATTTGTAGTGGACTGTAAATTTTCATAGATTCAACGAAAAATCACTCCTATATTATCAATCCATCGACACAGATTTTTTTTTAAAGTACTAAGCCTCCAAAATCAGGAAAGGCACGTGTATGGGGGGAGCCGTTGAGGGAGCATACTGGTCTGTTTATTTCTGAGGCTCAAAATTGTTTAAGAGTAAGGGGATCCAACGAGCATAAAATCAAGAGGATTCCGTTGACACAAATACCTAAGGAGGAAAGTAAAAGAAAAAGGGGAACTGGGCGGTCAGGGCCGATCGGATATGAGGGTGGGGCTATCGAAGATGGTGGCGGGATAGGGACCTCGTTAAGACACGGCGGCCGAGTGTGAGGCTAAATAAAAAATAAATACGGCTGTGGATCGTGTGGGAGGTCGGAGATAAGATAGGGCCGGTCTTGTAGCTCATTAAGACTGTCCCCCAGACCTATGATGTGCGCAGATTGTCATCGCTGTACGATACCAGCCACTGTGCTTAATTACCTGAGCCGCGTGGGTGGCGTAGCCTCGGCACTCCTCAGGACGAGGCGGGCGATGGATCTCGGCTGGCAAAGAAAAGCGAAGAAGACTGGAAACGAAGCTGAAACCGAAGAATAGTTAATGTCGGTCAGGTGAGAGGTGATCGGGCACAAAACCGATGACACAATATCTCACCTGAGTGGGTGGGGCATAACAATGAATGTCTCACTGAACTATGGAAGATTCGAATAAAACTTCAAAGCTGAAGCATTAAGAAGTTTGACTGATAGTTCTGTGTCCCGGAGCTCTGTCCTTTACCTTACTAATTCCACAATATAACAAATATGTTAGATAAATTTTCCTAAATAAATACTATGACCAATAATTCCAATTACTTATCAATACCAATCTGTTTCTTTTAAGTAACGTATAGAATGTTGAAATACTAAGAAAGTTTTAGTCAATAACCGTACCTGAAGGTGAAAATTTTGAAACATGAGCACTATCCATTGAGTAAACTACTTTATTGATATTACTAAAATTTGTTTCAGCGGACATTCATAACAAATGAAATAGTCCATGGCAAATATAAATTAATCTGGAGAGCAAGTAGGTTCAAGACTACGCAACGACAAGAGGTTTAATATGTATTAAAATTATTATGAGTGTTTTATTGTCATAATAAATATACATATATGAATTTGTAAAATCCACAATTCATTTTAAATATAAATTTGATATTTTGAAATCATGTTTCGAAAAGAATGTAACTATTACAATCCTTGGTGCTTTATACTTTAGGTTTATACCTTAGGTTATACCGTAGTTTATGCCGTAAACTACAATAAAAACAATGCTTTGTTATTGGAAAATCGAGAAGCCACAATGACCAAAGTATGCATCATGCGATTTATCCATCGACAATAATTTATTAATAATAAAAACAGTCATAAAATACTGTACTTTTATACACAATAATGTATTTTTATATAATAACGTGGCATAAAACTTTTTTTTTCAGTATCTTCCATAATTGCAACTACACACTTTCATTTAATCCTACTTTATTTTCTTATATAACAAGTTTTTTATGATCATTTACCTTTTGTTGTATATTCCAGTTCGATTTCATTAGAACAATTTGTACTAACCTAAAAAACAAAAAACAAAAATTACATAAATTAAAAAACAATACTATGTTATGATATAGTTTAAGATCAACAGCTACGGCTGAATAAAGTAACAAAACAAAATTATTGGCCTAATACAATTTAAAAAAACTCAAAGAATAAGGCATTTTAAAAATTTAAAAAAAGAAAACAATTAATGGTATGTCGTGTAACGAATAAATCAGCGTATTGGTAAATTTAACGCAATCTATATTAAGTTTTGGTAAGTAAACATGCAAAATAATGAGATAAACAATATAACAGTTGATAAAGGCTAAGAGGAAGTCCAACTCTAAGTCGGCCTAAAAACAAGCCTCGAAGTCAGCTATTTGCAAAAAAATATTTGTTGGTGATTTTAAATTCAAAATTACAGAGAAAATGTCCCACGTGGTTCTTTCTACGCATCATGAAACATATTTAAGTCAACACGAGTGGAGGTGGTTTATTTTATTTCTCAAAATCTTGCATCCTTTCCAGTTCCGAGCACATTAGACGCCTTAAAGGTCTAAAAACGTTATAGAGCGATAACCCGTCAATTTGATCATAGCTTATTGTAAACGAGACACCACGAAATAATTTACTTGCAGTGACATCCATGGATCTCCCGCCGAGCAAAGGAACGCTATATGTTGTACAATATCATAACCTTCGAACCATCAAGATTTCAACAGGTAGAATCGTCAAACAAAATAAGGAAAGCGTTTTGTGTTACGAGTTAGGATGTTGTAAGTCTTTTGTACAAGCAATCGTCCTTCAATGACCTGTTTCCACAAAACGTAATAATACTCTCGTATAACATAAATAAGAGGAACATTAAGAGGATGAAATAAAATAAAATAATAGACCTGTTTAGTAGTTGATAGCCTGGAAAGAAATAATATCACGAGAAGCCATTCCCCTGCCTAAATGTATATAATATCCACTAAACATTATTCAAAGTAGGGAGAGGACTAGACGAGGGGACAACAAAAGCAAGAGGATATCTCCCCGACAATCAGAGATATCCAAATGAGAGCTGCCGGAGTTAAAAGCTAATCCTCTGGCCGTAAATTCATTATAGCAACATAAAAAGGCTCTTCAAGGAGCTCCGATTTCGTTCTTATCAGCGACCGTATATTTGGGGGCGTGGGCTGTCCGCCGCCCCGCTCCATTATTTACACGACGCGGGATTTTCAGCTTCGAAGGTAAAAAAAATAAAATAAAATAAAGGGAGTATAAACTTTTGCGGTCCACAGGACAGCTGTTGCCGCTTCGCGGGGGGACGTAAAACGAAATGCAATAAAAATAAACCGTCCATAAACGGCGGTTATAAAGACTTGGATAATAAAAACCCGGAATAAAAAAGCAAATTAATTTTAAGATGTAATCTCTGCAGGAAAAATCGGACTATATTACTTCGTGCGAGTGTGAAATCATACAATCTTCGTCTATACACGTAGTGATAGACATTGATTTTTTCATTGTAGGAATTCATCTTGAATACATATAAGCTGCGGAGCACTACTGGACCAAGAAAATAAAATTTTACTATTTATTTTAATATTTTACTATTAATTATTAATATTTTAATAAAAATTATAAACCTAGAAAACAAAATATTACTGAAATAAAAAAAAGTACTCACCTCTCTGGCACATTGTTTAATTACTTTGGAGAAGCAACAATCACCTGTATCTACATTAAAATTCCCTATATCATAAGTGAGGTGTCTGGGATCATATGAGGATAACTCCGAAATCTTACTTCAAAAACTAACTTTTTCCCATTTTTCGCTAGTTGAGTCAAGCAATTTTTGCCTAACACGACAATTTACCATTCATTCCGCTTTGGTTTATTCCAGTTCTGAACCTTAAGTTTTAGGAGGAAATTTCATTGAGTCATCCGCTTTTGGCCCCAAACACAAATCTTACTAAGAAAATCTTGATACCAAGTGAACATCACAAATTGTTAATAGATCATGTGCGAAACTTTTTTTTTATTTATTTGTTTTTTTTGGAGGAACATTAGTATTTGTATTGGTATTCACTTAAGATATAGACATAAGCTAAATTAATTCTGAAATAACTAATTATATTTTTATTAAACACAAATAAAATTTTGATTATATAAGCATTCACCAAATAATCAATTTACAAATATTCTATATCATATTGAGACAAATTTAATTTCTTCTAATAATAATTATTTATTTGAGCATAATTTACAAATGACATTAAGCAGATAAACCAAAATATTTAAATAATACGTTGTTAGCACAAAACAAAACCAATATCACTAATATGCAATTTATTTTATTTATTAAATCAAAATATTTTCTTATATATAATTAAATATGTATATAAATTATGCTCGGATATTTTTGTAAACATGCAGTTTTTTTTTTAACAATATCGACCTGCATTACTTTGTCCTCTTTACATCGGAAAAATAAATTAAAGCAGAAATATATTATAAAAAGTACCAAAATTATAATGATTCAGTGATTAAAGGGTTTTAAGATTAAATTAAATTACGTAACTTTTTTTTTATGGATTTAAATAAATGAGGTTGGGTAATCGGAAACGACGAATAGTTTTTGAGGTTGCATTAGAGTTCCAAGTTGAACATAAGTCTGGCTAACAAATTCGTCTAGCACTATTAAAACATTATTATTATTAACTATATAACATTAGAACGTTGCCTGCAGTACATTAGTTAGGATAGCAGCCAAAAATGCTGCTAAAATGATCAGGAGTTTAGAGCTCGGTAGGTTGCCTCAGGATTTTTTAAGGGGAAGAAAAAAGTCCTTGACTGTGTCGTCCTTCGGACGGGACGTAAAATAGCAGTACCCTGCCTAGGCGGTGTTAGGTACTCGCTGAAGACCCCGATCCTAAATACTACGGTATCGGCAAAACTTACAGACTCACATTATTCTATTGGTTATGGTAGCATAGAGCGGTGTTAAATAAATAATAACTTTGAACATGTCAAGGAGTTTAAGTACTTAAAGTCTATAGTAACTAGCAAAAACGAAGTTAATCATTATCCAGTCTTGAAATTACCAAGTTCGCGTTTTTGTCCCAAAATATAAAAATCAGAATTTCTAAAACCATCATCCTTCCAATTCTTCTTTACGGATGGACAACCGCTAACGCTGAAGGATGAACAACGTCTTAAGGATTCAAAAATAAGGTGTTGCGTGGAATATTCAGACATAAAAGGGTGAGACCACTAGAACGCGAAATTGTGGGGTAAGTAATAATATTGAAGTAAAAGCGTCAGGAAGACTAACATGGGCTTTTAAAATTGTCGGGCTCAACGAACGCATTCCTAAAAGGTTAATAAGCGCTATGCTGACTGGTAAACATCTAGAGGGGAGACAGAGGCGTAGGTGGGTGGATAGCGTTAAGAGTGATTTGGCAGATTTTAATTAGGGATGGGTAAGGTTTTATCAATCGGAAAATATGTAGCTGATACTGAAAAGTAGTTGATACAAATATCAGATACGGTCGAAATGTACCGGGTACAGGCACTGGGATACTTGACTCGCGGAGTGGGAGGTGCTACCAAGGTCACCCCATCTCTCTCTCTAGATACTTATATAGAATACTTATACTTATATAGAAGTTCTAGCCAGTATGTACTACAATCTCTACTCCCGCACCCGCTAGCTGCCGGACCAGATAGATACAAGAGCTGTATTCAAGGCCTTGGTTGTTAGAAGCATGAGCTATTCAGTATTCAACCTCATGCTACCTTATGCTATTTATTACTATAACATACGAATTAAAACTAGTATATTATTTTTTTGTACCTACTTTGTGAATCAAATTGTGGGATTTAATTTACCATAGAACATAGTTCTTAAACATTATATACATATATATTTAAATGAATAAATTGTTGTATAATTTTTGAGCTTGAACATTTTATTATCTCACAATAACTGTAGAAAGTTAATATGTTTTCACATCTAATTTTCAAATATAAATTGGTAAAAAATTAGCTTTAAAATAAGATAAACAAAAGTGAACCTAACAAAATGCTTGTTGTTGGAATATAGGAATAATAAATTTCTCAGCTAACGGAGACTAATGTACTGATTTTTTTTTTTTAAATAGAATGAATAAACAAATCGTTTAATTATTTTTCATTTAGCTTTTTTTTTAAATTATTATTGTAAGCCTATATGTTGGCTGTGAATTTTTTTCTTAATTTAATAATTTGAAATGAAAACTCCTTTTTCTACATTATCAAACTATAAAGTAAAGGCAATCGACATAGATGATTGAAATCGGGTACAATTTTTTTTGTTCAATTCCATAGCTTTCAAAAAATAATTAACCCATAAAAAACATGATTTTAATCATTTGATGTCTTGTGCAGGTAACTATTTCGGTGAATTACTCTTTTTCCTTTAAAAATAACAACAAAAACTGATGCTCCAAGAAAGGCTTCTGTGTAGCGTATTCGATGAGTAAGAGCCGGGATAACTGTATTCAACTACAAAAATATCAAGTGAAAGTATCAGATACAGAAAAGTATCAGTATCACTTGTATTCAGATACAGGAAAATCCAGTATCTATCCATGACTAATTTTAATACTATTTTTAGTTCTCATTGTTTTGTTATTTTTTAGTTCTTTAATCATTGTAACTGAAGAATAAGAGTGTTATGAATGACCCATCCATTATTAATTTTCAATGCTACAAAACAATTATGATGCAAAAAGATGCTTAAAACTGAATCCCTTTAAACGACTGCCAGCAATGCACTCAACGTTTTTAACTCATAGATGGCATACAATTCAAAAAGCCCATAGATTTCAGAAGCAGTTAGCGATGAGCGGTGGAATGATGTGAAGATGAGGCGCGTGGGTAGGTGGCGCTGATAGCACAAAGCCTATTATAATATCGGTAATAAGGTGCCGTGATAAATAAACAAAGAGCCAGGCATCTTCCCTGTGTGGGTGGCAGAACCTCCAATACCCCATCTCACCTCCCGCCTCAACTATTATCATCAACACCATCTCGGGATCTTTAAGATACCTCTGGAGTTACAGAAAGCATTTATTTATGGTAATCTTGTTGTTTGTTCATTTAACGTTACTTTATGCAGCTATGGCTAATCGGACGATGCTAAAGACGGAGCCCAAAGTTTTGCCTATACAGGTTTAATTAGGATAGGGATCTTTAAGGAGTACCTGACCCCGCATAAGCATGGGGCCCCAGTTTAAGGTCCCTTCCGAAGGATGGAAGGAATAACCTTTAAAAAATCCTAGGGCTATGAACCAGCGATCTTGGGCTTAGTAAGTTGTTACGCTAACCACTAGGCCACAGGTCGTACCTATTGTACTCTTAATAATATAAAGAGTCTGCTTTCAGGCAATCTGCAAGTTCCTATCCCCTGTATACCTTATGAACATCCGTTATAAAGTCCCAATAAATCATCAAAAATTAATTATGATAATTGTATATTCAACACTGTTCATCATGGCTCCTGATCCAATTAACGAATTACACAAATGATATTCAAATTTACCATAATTCGGCATATGCTGATGATACATTTGATTGCTTCCCGGACATTAAGGATGGTTGAATGGTATCGAACGATTTGTTTCTTATTATAATTTATTCACAGCCACCAAGTGCAGAAAAAAGACATTCAGCAGATTTTTTTGACATGAGAGGCATGAAAAAGAACAGTACCTAGCAGTAGCTCTCCCTTGATTGACTTGATTTAACAACCTTATGACAGCAGATCGCTCATCCACGTCCTTTTTAGTCTCCTGCTAACGTCGTCGCCATTTGTTTTATTAGTGCGTATGGGCGTCCGTGTAATTTTTCTTGAAAACGCTTGTACTATGTTCACATGTCTTCGCCCTTGGCATTTTTAAATCAGTATGCAAAGTATTGTAATTTAATACCAAGATGCATTAGTGATAAGTCTAAGGTACCGATATTGGAAGGTTAAAACCAATTATAACTAATTCCACCTAATCACTACTACTCTTCCTCGATGACCTAATGAGTAAATTTCCAAGAGCAATAATAATTACATTAAATTAAATATTCTACTTATATTAAGCTTATCCGTTACCAAGGGCCCGATCTTGATAAACTTCAAACTTTGAAACCTTATATAAGTCTAAAACGGCAACAAATAGTTAAGAGATTGACGCTACAAGGTTACAACAATAAAAAAGTCTCATTTACGTGATTATTATTAAGAGACTTATTAAGGCTAATGAAGGTAAATTTTTGGACAATGTAATAACGCAATTTCCTATTAGTATTTTATTAGTCTTCAGAAATAAAATACAAAAAGCAGAATGATTGTTTTGAGGGAGACAAGCTATTAAAAACATAGAAACGGATAAAAAAACACAAGAACTCGGAAGAAAAATTTATAGAAAGGAATGTCGAATTCATAATACTGGAAAACAGGGGCAAGTAAACAGGTGCCTTGCTCTTAAAAATAAATGAATAAAAACCAAAAGACCAAAATAAACATAAAATAGTTGCCAATAAATTTATATTCGGGGTATTGCTATTTTTTTAAGTTCCTTCAGAAAAGGCACGAAGGTTTCTTATGGAACAGAATAGCCATCAATTAGTTATACCATTTTTTTAATGACTCCATCCAGCCATGTTAGGCCTAAAAGGAAGACATGCACTTTATTTATTGAAGATTTTTACGAGCCTAACAGATATCGACTATAAATTTTTATTTCTATAAAAAGTTCTTAATATCTGATACTTAATACCTATCTTTAATAAAAGAAATAAATGCCCGTATTCGTTTACTGAATTAAATCAAGGCCACAAAGGAGCTCAAAGATTTGGTTCGTACCTCTAAAAAAACGACAAAGTCGCAATTTAAAAAAAACGGGAGAAATACTCGTTTTCGCCTGCGGAATGTATGGTCGTGTATTAGGTACTTATTAACATTTCATAAAAAAATAATCACAATATTGGTATCAGGCTATGTATTTATTGAATAAAATATTCATTTATCTATTCCTCAAGTACTGAGGTAAAATTCGAACCCATTTCCACTTTAATCAATGAAAGAGATACGACTGCAAATAATGAAAAAATTGTAGTTAATTCTTAATTTAAATAGTAAAAAAATACCAAGTTTGAAAAATAATAATACACACTTAATTGACTGATAGATCAAAATAAAAAAGGATGAAATAATTATCAATAAATTAAAAAAAAGGAATAGTGACTAATAAAAAAAAATGCATTTTATCGTAAAAAAGCGTGGGGTGCTTGATATTAATTGTTATACATTAAAAAACAAAACAGTTATTACCGAATTTTTCTAAAAATTTATTGAAATTTAAATATGAATTATAACAATAAGGACCGAAGATCTTAGGTTCGAATCCCGATTCCTGACAGAATTTTATTTGATCTGTAAGCGGCCGGAGATGGATCATATGTGGCCTAGGACCCTTTTGAGGCACAACCAGCTTGTATAAAGAGGATACCAAAAATAAAGGGAGGAAATCTATAATTGAGCGTTGTCTAGGACAAATCACCTCAAGGCATAACCGTTGCCCAAGAAACAGTACAGACCCTACCATCTATTGAACTCTAGACCATTAAATGGTTTTAATGTTACAGGAAAAAAATTGCAGCAATACAAAAAGTAAATACAACGACAGGAATGATGCCTAATGGCATGGATAAAGGCAAGTAGAGAAACTACCAAGTGGTAGTACTCAATAAGTGCGTGTTAAAAACGAAATATTCTTAGGCTGATATTCCGAATCTACAGGAAAAGCAGAATGCTAAGGAAAGTGTGTGTAAAGTCAGAAAATGATGGCCAAAAGGGATTAAGCAGGGGATTTTTGAATATAGGAGGAGGCCCCATCACACACCGGCTCCTATGCTAATCCCTCGCAGGGCCAACAGCCTGTATTTCACCTCGGCTGGCTTCGTTACCCCGCTCCAATTTTATTACATGTTCCTTATTTACATTTTGATCAGCTTCGAGAAATACGACCACTATAGATTATGGCTAGCTAGCCTCCTCATACCATCGGCTCAGCTGATGTTCCATTATCTCGACGGCCAATATTTCGGTGTTAAATTCAAACCTCCATCCAATCACCGCATTTCTAAAACAAGCTCCTACAAACATGGGGCCCCTGTACCCACACATTAATCACTACTCGGGATTAAACATAATAAAACGGTAATCAATAACGTCCGCTACAAGGAAGGACGAACCGGAATTATTCAAATAAGGTTTAAATAAATATCCCTCTGGCGTTTAACATGCATAACACATTGTGTAGGCCGCCGGGGGGAGGGAGGGATCGCTAAACGGAATGGGCATTTTGACAATCAAAAAAAAAAAAAAAAAAAAGAAAAACAACGATTCATAACATATTAAAACAAGTCAAATGAAAAAATATATACGAACTGTAATATTTTATACATATAATTTTATTCAGGCATATACGTAAACTAAAAATTACAATAAATGATAAACAGTAAATGTTAGTAAAAATATGTCGAATAATATTAGTTGACCTTGTATATATGAGGAAGGAAATGGTCCGGGTAGAGGTCAAGAAAATTAGTTAGTAAGAATAGTTGATAGTAAAGTTAGTAAAAATAAATAATTTTACATATGAGGCAAACTACATATATACAAACTATACAATAGCATATAATCTAAAATATCAAAAAATAACTTTTTCGACATTCCAAAATTTGCATAGCAGTTTTTGAACCTATAAAATAATTGAAATAAGTGATCGCCTGTCACAGGTATGTAAAATATTGTCATGTGCATAGCGGAAAATCAATTAAAATAGCAATCAACGCTATGTCATTTATTAAATAACTAGGTCGCAGATGGGATAATTATATTTGACCAATTAAATTTCGATAACTGATACATAGAGTGATGGAAATAACTATGTTTTGGTATAATCGCCATTCTCGAACGACAGTTATAACACAAATTAGTGATGTATTCAATATGAAACATTCACCAATGTGCAACTAGAAAATTAGAGATGTATATGGATGTCAACATGTTAGTTAAATATCATCAACGGCGGAAATAACAAGTTTAAAAATTTCTTATTCCAGAACTTTATATTAAAAAAAAAATAAATACATTTCTTAACGTTTTATTGTAAAAAATATTATAGTAGGCAAAATTACAGGTTATTGTAGGTGAAAGTAAAGAGTACCACACTGATATAAGAAGTCTCTTGAAAGAAGGGTTTGAAAAATAAATGCGTAACAAAAATAAAATATAATTTATCAAATATTTTATACTTATGTTTTTCAACCTTTCTTAATCACCCCCATCGTATTAACGGTTTCCACACTCAATTTCAATAACATTTAGACGTTGACTATTTTTATTTCGAAATAAATTATTGATACTGCATTATGTTATCATTCTTTAAATAAAATATATTAGGTTAAAATTAATAAATTAGTTCTAATGAAAGTGGTCACATAGAAGACACAATAATATAAGAATAATATTATTTTAATATAGGATTCACTCAGTGGAACACTTATCAAAATGATCTTAATTAATGAACAAGTTCCGGCTTACTTAAGACATGCCTCGTTAAATCAAAAGGTTTTCCGATTGACTGAGAATAGTAATTGTATATAAGATATATATGAAGCGATAATTCATTTTCTCTGAACAATTCCGACATAGTATGAGGACCATTAACTAACTATATGATAGTGAAGCTATTAATTGTAGTGATTAGATTTTTTTATAAGAAACATTAGAGATAAAAGTCCAGAAGAGTCTTGGTAGGCCTAGTAATAAAAAAATATAAGTGAAATGAGTTATTCAATATTAATGAGTTTTTAGCAGTTTTACAGAAGAGAGAAAGCGATGGAGAGAGATATATAGAAACAGAGAGAGAGAGAGAGAGAGAGAGAGAGAGAGAGAGAGAGAGAGACAGAGACAGAGAGAGAGAGAGAGAGAGAGAGAGAGAGAGAGAGAGAGAGAGAGAGAGAGAGAGAGAGAGAGAGTAAGTGTTTGTGTTAGAGAGAGTGTAAGGACTGAGAGGGGGGGAGAGAGGGAGAAGAGAATATACTAACCAATTTTTAACAATGGATTTTCATAACATGTCGTAAAAATCTGAACGCTCTTTCGAGTAACCTTTTTCAAGTTACAACAAGAAGAAAGTTGGGTTTCGCAAAGTGTTTAGTAAGCAGGGAGCATGAAATGGCTTTATGTCAGCCACGCATATGAATACAAATAACATCGTCGTAGAGGGCAAGATCAGAGTATCTGATATTTGTCAAATCCACATTTCCCTTCGCCTCCATAATAGGCCCTAACTGCTCTGAAATTCTTAAACACCATGGTAACATTCTCTTTTTGAATAGATAACATCTTCGAGACATTTTTAATTTAACTCGATAGTAGCAACCTAATCCTGTAAAAACAAAAACAAAAAATAACGCGATATTTCATTCGCAATAAGTATTCTAATTGGTAATAATAAATCATCTCGCAAAAATTATAAATCAAATTTGATACTAATTTGTCACAACGGGGATATCGTGGGGAGTTTTAAACGGTAACCACTTAGGAGCCGAGAAGAAAAATGATACTTAGAAGTGATCTAGACAATGGCGGGCCTCTAGCTGATGTAGTTATTAATCATGGGCAGCGTATGCGACAAGAAACACATCGGCAACCCACGCACCAGAAATGGAAGAAGGAAACGCCAGGCGGGATTTAAATCACCTTCACTATACATCGAGATAAGGAAATAAAACTGACACCCCAAACTGATAACATACCCGTGGAATGCTTTTTATATCGGAGTCGGGGCCATTAAAGGAGTCAATATCTGCTAGGAGAGCGACAGAATGTAATTACTTTTTGAAGTTCTTATATAGATGGTCTAACACGCACAGTCTCTAGTATATAAGTGTATATAGTCCAAATTTAAAATTTAAATTTAACAAAAAATTCTGATAAAATCTATTTACCACTCTGTTATAGTTATATGCTCCTTTAGAAAATATTTTTTAATTGAAAAAATGATCAACTAAAAAAACATAATAAATAGACACAGTTGGAACTAAACAAATCACAACCCATAGAAACTATTAAATATAAGGGTTAGAAACCCGGCAATTAAAATTGATGTAAGTCAACAAGATCCCAATTAAAGTAATGTCCAATGACCATTCTTCCCCGTGTAAACATCGCAAAAATTGCGAGAACACTGGGATATAGGATCGGTGAAGAGAATGGATTTGTCTGGCTTGGATACGACCCCTGGTAGCTAAATGGTTTAGCCCACTGCTCTAGAGACGCAGACGACTGGGTTCGAATCCCGGCCAGGAGAAATCTTTTCTCTTCAAAATAAAAATATTTAAAAATAATCACCATCAAAACAACAATACATAAATATAGAGACTATTGTTGGAGCTAAAGAGAGGTGGTAAAATATTAGAGCTTGAGATGCTCTACTACTAAGTTCTTCACTTTAAAACTACAACCCATGATGAATCTTGGAACCCATGATGGATCTTGGGTCCATTACATGGTTGAGAGTGTACTGTTTTTATGACAATGGTTGCGCACGGATTTGATTCCGAAATAAAGCTCACCCTGGTTTCCCCCGAATCAAGAGTAAGGAGGGTCTTTAAAAAAGAAAAAATATTGATTTTAAAGGAAATACATCACCTCCACCCGGACCATTTTATTCCTCTTAAAGATAAATATAGTAAATTAAAAGTTACAAAGTAGTATAAAACAGAAAACAGATAATAAAAATTCCTATGTTTTATCAAATTGTCTCTACAACAACAAGTCATCAGGTTTACGATTTTTTTTTACAATTATTCAATATTTAAAGTCCTATAAACTTGCCTTGAAGATAAATATTAAATATGAAACATTAACAGTGTGATGTATACGTATTCTTGGCTCTATTTGTGCATATTTCATATTTTTAAAGTTCGTAACAACTAACGAATACGAAGTTTCAAAATTTAGAAATATTTTTAATTCCCTATTTTAGAAACTTTAAAATGAAGCCAATATGTGGGTTAATGTTCTTGCAATACTGTAGAAAAAAGTAAGACCCACATATTCAGAAAATATAAGGACATTTTACAGCTGTAATATGGCCTATACAGATGTATAATAAATAACGTAATTATAACTGTTTAACATTTTTTTTTTCAAGACTATAGAGTGATAAATTAATTTCATCTTCAGTCCAGGAAAATAAAATTTCCGATGGAAACTCTATCCTCCATATCAATGAATTGACACTTGCGAAGAAATAAAACAATCTGAAAGGAAAATAATTCATGAATACTGATTGTTTCCCGCTCGGCATAAGGAAGTCATCCCAATGATGAATATCCATCATTGAAGATAAATTCACACCTGTCTACAAAGGCCATTAAAACTCATAACTCACCTGAACACATAAAACCTATTAACGTGTGACTACTGCCTGTGTCAGGGACATTTAACACTTTTTTTAAATCTTATAATCATTATATAACTGTATTATTACGTTGTACAGTAAAAACAGAAACAAATTATTAGTTTCTGTTTTTACTGTACAACGTAATAATACAGTTATATAATGATTATAAGATTTAAAAAAAGTGTTAAATGTCCCTGACACAGGCAGTAGTCACACGTTAATAGGTTTTATGTGTTCAGGTGAGTTATGAGTTTTAATGGCCTTTGTAGACAGGTGTGAATTTATCTTCAATGATGGATATTCATCATTGGGATGACTTCCTTATGCCGAGCGGGAAACAATCAGTATTCATGAATTATTTTCCTTTCAGATTGTTTTATTTCTTCGCAAGTGTCAATTCATTGATATGGAGGATAGAGTTTCCATCGGAAATTTTATTTTCCTGGACTGAAGATGAAATTAATTTATCACTCTATAGTCTTGAAAAAAAAAATGTTAAACAGTTATAATTACGTTATTTATTATACATCTGTATAGGCCATATTACAGCTGTAAAATGTCCTTATATTTTCTGAATATGTGGGTCTTACTTTTTTCTACAGTATTGCAAGAACATTAACCCACATATTGGCTTCATTTTAAAGTTTCTAAAATAGGGAATTAAAAATATTTCTAAATTTTGAAACTTCGTATTCGTTAGTTGTTACGAACTTTAAAAATATGAAATATGCACAAATAGAGCCAAGAATACGTATACATCACACTGTTAATGTTTCATATTTAATATTTATCTTCAAGGCAAGTTTATAGGACTTTAAATATTGAATAATTGTAAAAAAAAATCGTAAACCTGATGACTTGTTGTTGTAGAGACAATTTGATAAAACATAGGAATTTTTATTATCTGTTTTCTGTTTTATACTACTTTGTAACTTTTAATTTACTATATTTATCTTTAAGAGGAATAAAATGGTCCGGGTGGAGGTGAAAAAATTTTCTATATATATATATATATAATAAGCATGTCTATTGTGCTAAATTTAAATTTCAATAAACATTAAAGGTCGTTATAAACTTTACTTAATTAATTAAGTAATTATTGATTTATTAATTAAGTAAAGTTTATAAAGACGTTTAAAGTTTATTGAAATTTAAATTTAGCACAATAGTTTCTATATTGAAACAAATTTTAAAACCCTTGAATTTTACAGAAAACCTTATTTAGTGTGTTTTGCAACTTTACAAATTCCATGTCATGGCCTTAGTATAAACAATGTATAACATGTAAAAGAGTTTTATCAGTTTAGATGTTATTAATATTGATAATAATAAATATTTATTGAGAGAAATTATTAAACTGCCATTAGGCACATACTGGTATTTTTAAAGATTTGGTTAGCATTCTTAGATATTAGATGATATTAAGGAAATGTTCTCCAAAAAATCGCAACATTTTTACTTAAAAACAAAATGAATTTAAATAATGGATTGAATTGGTCAAATAAGCAAATCTTATTTTGTCTTTGACTGGACCCCCTGACCAGTTCAATCCATTATTAGAATTATCCAGTAAACTATTTTCCACTTAAACTAAATAAATTTAATCCTCTACTGACCGGCCTCTAGTTGGAAAGTATAAAATGGACCATACAAAAAATAAAATTACCTTAATGATTCATTATACTTCGGAAAACGTTTTTTTGTATTTTTTCAAGATAGATTTCTAATTTCTAAGGTGGCTGTTTAGTGCTGAGAAATGAAGCGGCAAGAAACGGAAGAATCGGCGTGAAGGCAGCCAAAAACAGAAGAAGCAGCTCCCATTAATGTAGGGAAATTTAGGGAAAAACTGTAAGATCGCTGGCCGGCGCGGAGAATCAATTCCCTCACCTCCATTGTGCTCTCCCTTGATACTATGTAGGCTAAACGTGGTAGCCGTGGGGAAAAAATCCCTCAGAGCACAACTCATTCCCCGGGTGAATCATTCCATTGAGGGACACAGCGGCATACCACCTTTTCATTCAACACTAATTTCCTCCACCATCACTCATCATTATTATTTTATCTAACTCCACTCTCTTGCCTTTTTTTACCTGCTACAGGAAGTCTTTTATCAGTGGAAATCATCTTTTAACTGAATAAGGTATACTAGATGTTGTGAGAAATGTTCTTTATAACCTTCCATCACGACTGCCAATGAAAGCCGGGATTTTTTTTAAACGATTAAAAAAAAGGAAGATCAAAATAATGCTGATCTTTGTTAATAAATAATTTTTAGGTAGTTTGAATTAAATTCTTCAGAATTTCCAAGCAAAATGTAAGTAGACAAAACGAATTCAATATCTTAGAATTGAATAATCCTTATAGTATTTAAATGAACGCATCAATAAGGAATAATTTGATTGGGAAAGAATTTATCTTAAGGACTCCCTAGAGCTTTCAATGAACTATTTTTTTATTATTTTATATGCGATCAACTATGAAATCTACTCTATAGAAGTGAGTTGATAAATCGGGAATTTCTGATAAAATTATATATGTTCCAACAAATAAATAAGTACCCACTTATTTAGTGTTTTATTTGACTGCACCCCCAACTATTTCCTACCTTACTCAGATCTTCCAGTCAACCATCTCCTCGCTTCTCGTATTCCAACAAATAGTTTGTAAAACTACCAAATAGTAAAAAAAAAAAAAAAACCTTAAGTAATAATATGAGGAAGAAAATAGCCAGGCTGTAGGTAAAAAACAATTCTCTTATATAGGGAGAACTGTTTATTGGAAAGCTGACGTGTCGACCCACATTGCAGGTCTTCTTTAGGGCTAGTAGGATCGGTGGGGGTTGACACTAGACTAAATATCTTAATAATTTGACATAATATTGATAATATCTATAAGATTAAGATCTCTTCCCTATGTAAGAGAATTTTTGTTTTACCTCCACCCGGACCATTTTCTTCCTCATATATATATATTATCTATTAGTAATAGATTCTATTTGTATTTCTCTATCTCTATTAGATTTATTTTGATTACCTTATTTTTATTTTTTATAACCTTCTTTATTACTAAATTTATACTTTATAACTTGTTTGTATTACCTTCTCGATTACTTATTTTTTATTACTCTACATTTATTCCATTTGCTTTGTATTTTTATCTAAGGATCCCTCTTTATGTTTTATCAGTCAGATACCTTGGTGCTTATGTATTTTAATATTTACCCTCTACAGTTTGTCTGGATTTTGTATATTTAGCCCGGAAAAAGACCTGCAATGTGGTCTGAAACGTTGGCTTTCCAATAAACAGTTCTCGGTAACAAAGAAAATTTGTTCTCCACCCGGGTAATTTTCTTCCTCTTAGTAAAAAAAAAGGTTCTTCCTGATTTCTATGGATCGTTTAATCTTTAGCAGAGAAATTATGGTTTTAGTAGTTATATTTCCTATCTCATTTTCTATATTACAATTCCATGACCCATAGTCATATTCCATCACTAGATAGTGGGTGATGGTAAGCCGCAGTAATAACACATCACAGAAATCGTAACTATAACACAAGAAGTTCGCTTTAGAAGAAATACCCCCAGAAATAAAGTTATAAGAATCCCCACTATAACAATATAAGTAACCCCATTGGGATACTTCACACCTTCTGATTATGAACTCATGGAACAATAAATTGAGAATTTTAAAGGATTAAAATCAGAGCTGACATAGCAAAAAAATACAGAGGAAAACCTCACTGCTCTCGGAATCCATTGCATCAGGCGTAACAGAGTTCACACGGTTGTTTTTAGTCCAGCTCGAAAAGAAATAGTACCGTACAGAAGCTTTCCCAAGATGAATCGTCATTGAACCAATCATAAACATAAATCGATAACAAATAGTATAGTTGTAATAATGGGATACGTTTAAGAGTAGTGATAGAATTACGCCAAATTTGATTATTTTCATGAGATAATAACTCCTGAATCATACTCGCATAAAAACCGAGAATAACAATCCAGAGCAGAAGGAGGTGAAGAAACCCCATCAAAATAATTGCTAGTCGCTCAAAGTGCGACTAATCCCAGTTCTCGGGAAGGCCGAGCGCTAACACAGGCAGCTGCAAGTCGTTAGCATCAATTTCAATATTAACAAGGATTCATTATCGTTTTAAGAACAGAAGTTAGCATGTCTTGTGCAATTGGTCGGGCAGGATAATGAGAAGACGAGTAACTGAAACTTTAAAGATGGAAATCAATCATAAAAAGAAGCCTGTTATGGCGAACCCCGTTAAATCCATTTTTTTGCGTTAAAGATACCCTCTTTTTATGGCTAAAACAATCTGTTTCAAAACCTGTTAAATCCAGACTATAAAAGCAGAAAAAATGTTATGATATGCTAAACCCCGGCAATTCCCTAGTTCGACAGCTCGGAACACATAGACAGACGCACAAAGTGCATTTTGAATCGAAAGAGAAGCCTCACAGCATTCGCCAAAATAATGATAAAAACGTCAGTTAATAAGGTATTTTAAGAGATACTTCAATCAGTTTGAAGTTGTCGTTATGATAAAACCCACTAATTCCAAAATTCCAAATACTTGCTCACATAATCCATATATAAATATTATAATGATGGATTGAATTGGTCAGGTGGTGCAGTCAAAAATAGCATAAAAGAAGCAGAACTTATTTTTTAATTTTTTTGTATTACTTATTTCTCTGCTTATTTTGTGTTATCTTTAACTGCACCCCCTAACCAACTCAATCCATCATTAGCATTATCCAGTCAACTATTTTCCACTGAAATATAAATATTATAGTTGCCCTGAAAGACCATTCTGTTTTATGTGATTTATTAATCTGATCATTCTGCGCTTTAATGTGAGCTTAAATTTAAAATGATCTACAAGATCACCCATTTTTTTTACTGACAATTATACATTAAATTGCCATATATTAGTTAAATAATAATGTATACATAGATAAAAATCATTTTAGGAATACTATCATATAAATTATATGATATGATTATATAAAATAAATAAAAAAGAGTATAGAGTTCAGTACAGCTGATTGAGACTGTACTGTTTCAAAGCCAACGGTTGTGCAAGGAGATCATTTTTATCAGAAATCAATCTGTTCTCCCTGATTAAGGCTACCCACACAAAGCAGGCAAGGTGAAACACAGTATCCAGACCCCAAATAGTCGATTCGCTGTTGTAAATAGAATAATATTTATAAATACATATTTTTTAAAAATACTTGTACTATTATAACTCATAAAAGGTACTAAAGGTTCAGTACATTAGTAAACCGAACTCAAGAACTAGAGCTCAATAACCAATAATCCTATCATGCTGCGCAACCACAAAAAAAATAAAAATAAATAGACAAAAAACTAAAAATAAGATTGGAACGAATTAGATGAAGACTGGTAGAGCATATATCGTCGACACAAATATAAAGTATCGAATGTGAAAAGACACATTTTTGGTCTGCGATCTATAGTGGTTGCATCATGATCAATAATAGATATAAAATTCATACAAGATCGGTGTCAAATGGTCAGGGTTGCAGCCAATCAGTAGTCAGGTGGAGTTGGACTTTTCACCTCACTGCCCTGAAGATGGCCTAAATATTAGGCCGAAACGTAAGCACAATAAAATAAGTCAGCATTATTTTGTGTAATTATTGGCGGCACCCCTGATCAATTGATACAACTCTTTCCTTATATATCATTAAAGGCACGGAAAAATAAGTTTCACTCTCCTGAAAAGTGGCGTTTTTCGCTTTTCGATATTTTATTGACTATATTGTTATATTAAATTTTGGGCTGTAATCCGCTTGTACATTGTATTTGTAGTGTTCGCCAAAATGAGAAACTACGTATGTGCGATGTTTACGTTGCGAGATGAGTTTTCTACAAAACAAACAAGATATTTTAACCTCTCCAAGAAGAATTAATTCTTCGGCGAACTAAAACCCTGGAAGATACTCCAGCAATCTCCAAACTAACAGTTAACCAGAGATGCGGAGTAGTGTTGCGAGAAGAGCCGAGGTCGGGTGTGAATGAGGATAGGATCCTCGCCTCTCTAATAACATATAATAGGGTAAAGTATCTGCCTCGGGATCTGCATGCCTTGGCTCAACCTCTCCCTTCACGTCCTAGGGCAGTGCCAATTAATTTATATTTAGCCCCTTATCATCGATGATTCCACGCTCCGAGGTAACTAAGTCATTCGGCAATGGGCAGGCCGCTTGGTTACGCCCATTCTCCGCAGCTATAATAAAAATAAAATTGGCGATCATTTAAACCGATGCTTTACGGCACAAGATGCAGACGTCACTAAGAATCCGAGATTGACATCGAAACAAAAACAAGGGATCGGCCTTGGAATAGCTAGGATACTGAACTCGTCTTTTTATACAAATAAGTTTCATGCATGGAGACAATAATTAATAATTTCCAACACAGAATGGAATTGATTTTTCCAGTGTAATCTACATATATAAGATATACCGTATCAGCATAGCAAAAACGGAATTCTATCTATGATTCCTAAATAGAAGGGGAGCGGAGTGGCATGCCCAGTGGTAGAGCACTGAGTTGGCATGCCGGAAATCCTGGTTCAAATCCCGCTGCAGGCCATGACTTTTATTTAGTCTGTTTGCAGCGGGAGATGGACCATGTACTGAACCCCAAACCCTTCATGGGTTGTAATGGGGGATTCTATTTTTCCTAACTAGAATAGGTCAAAAATAGGCTTGGAAAATGTGAGATTATTCTCCTTAATACACTACTTTCTAACTTAATTGGCACTTGTTTCTTCAATATGAATAGAATTTAATATAAAATAGGAAAAACTAAAAACAGGTCTAAAAAATAAGTGGAAATTCCAAACAAGGCTTATTTCAGTATCTAAAATAACTGAAAACGAAAATACCTACTCAATATTACAATAATTCAGCCATCATTAGGACAATAGGATATATAATGAAAAAAACAATAAAACACATCCCGACCTAACATTAAAAAACAAAACAAAGAAAGGAAGCGTACTACCACGACTAATGGCCAAATGCAATCATCGAATCATGAGGAAATTCATAGTATAGCAGCTGACAAAAGGTAAATAAAAAAGAGCAAAATATCCAAAAACTACAAAAAAAATATAATATATGGATATAAAATATAATATAAAAATAATATACACATGTGTATGTGTATATATACATATATATACATATATATACTTATATATAATTAATATATACATATATATAATCAATAGAGAAGAGGAAAGTAAAGTACAGAAGAGAAATGTCCTAATAAAGAACCCAGCAGATACAAAAAATACAGCCATTGTACAAAAGGCATTGATATAAAAAAAATATATACACAAGAGACATAAAATAATCGTTAAAATGTGTGTGTAAAACATTTTAAAACCAAAGCCTTAAGTCTCTAAAATAACAAAAAATAATAATAACTAATAAAACGCATCGGTCTTTGGTTCAATACGTAATAGCGACTACTATTTCTACATCAGCAGAACAACAGGACAACAGCTGTGGGGGGAGGAGATAAGTCTGATATCACCCTCAACTGCCAGGTTTCCCCCAATTAAAGGAAATGATCTCTAATTTATAGAGATTAAGAGAGCTCCAAGAGGTTCTGCAGATCCCATAGTTGGATGTTAGCATATTAAAGAATTTATCTGATACAGGCTGATTCGAACCCAGAACCTACAGCATAGCGACACTGGACTCTATACACTGAGCTGATACAGTTCCTTAAAAAAATATGTAATGGTTACATTCTATATTAATATTACATTAATAATATGCATCTTTCGCGTTACATATGAAAATCATTTGAAAAAAAATGACATTAAAATTGTGTACACATTAAAGTGAATACCTAAAAAGAAAACAGCAAACGACAGTGATATTTTTTACAATAGTTTCTTACATGTTTGGAGTTAACACCAATGACTTTCATACAAGTGACACAGCTGAAAGCAAAGGATTGTCCGAAATCTTATATTGCTTTACATAATGTACACAAATACAGATGTACTGATATGATCTATGCTATGTAAATTTAAATAAACTCTGTTAATGTTAAAATTTACCATAGAGGCAATAGAGTGCACTTTACCATTTTTTTTTTTCAAACCTTATATAACTTTTCAATTTCTTTGCAAACTTTACAATCAGCTGTCAAAACATAACTTTTCCATCGCAGTAATAATTAAGTAATTAAATTTAATACCCATGAAAATATGAACAGCTAAATTTTATCAAATAGAAATTCAATCAATATTCCGATATTTTTGAAATATCAAGCAATATAAGGTTAAGCATTAAACAAATTGATGTTTTAACCCCAGGAATTTCAGTGAATCACAAGGAATTCGAACCATGGCTTTGCAAAGAGGAACTAAAAAAACTACCTTACCCATCATAAAAGATTAGATAATACTTGGCTTAAACGCTGAGCTATTTAGAACATCAGATAAACCTGTACCCAACATACAAGATGGTGCAATCAGCTACAAAATAAGGCTGTGTTTCTGAAAGTTCAGAAGTACTAAAAATTTAAGGTCACTTGAATGCCAGATCAAATATTTATAAAAAAAAATAAGTCGAATATCTTCTGAAAAAAAAATATACACGTAACCTGCCGTTTTCACTTAAATAGTTGACGAAAATGAATTTTAATCACAGGTTAAAAAAATCTCAATGTTTTCACGTGCAAGCATTGTCCAAAATATTGTAAATCGAGTATTATTGTGATTTTTATTACATATGTAAAGAAAACTGCGTCGCTTGTATCGATGCCTTACTTCACAAATTTGTTAAGTGCAAATTTTTCAAAAATGGGTTATGTTTCATAAATAATATTGTAAAGTTGTGATCAGGAAGTCATAGATCATATGTTGCTATAAAATTAATAAAGAAACTGTGAAGGTTACAAAAATATATTGTGTGTTTGGTAAAATTATAACCAAATTTGAATCCTGTGAAATCATGTTTTCGGCACTTAACACATATGTGAACTAAGGCATCGTATACGAGCGGTTTTCTTAATTATGTATTTGCCCCGATACACACAGCCTACTTGATATAACAGCTGTTATAATTAAAGACATATGAGATGCTACAGTTTTAATGTACGGTTATTAATTCTTTAAATGATGTTGTGTGTTGAGTAAATTACTACTATTCTCCTAAAAACTATAAAGAATCACGAAGTTAAGGCTTTAAATACTGTTTCATTTGTTTTTCAGGTGGGATATGTTTTGTTAGAAATTATTGTAATTATTTAAGACTTGTGAATGTGTATTGTAAATAAATATTTTGCTTTTACAGAGAAACACAAGTCAGTCTTTATTTCCTAATCCAAGGGCATACAAATAGTATATATGTTTCCTTCATGGCATGATCGTTTCTCCAATCAAGTACGATAACCACTCAAATTGAGGTTAATATTGAGATAAACACTGCTGTAACTAATTAACCTGTATACCTACCAAGGTGTGTATGTTTTAAAAATGAAAGTAAGATGAACCAAAGATCCCAACACCCTGCGGTCATTAATAACTGGGGCACGACCATACACCGGAACACAAGGTACTCCTGAGGATGGATTACCATACATAACGTGTCAGAAACGGAATAAAGGAGGAAATAATAGGTCATTAGCGGAAGGAGGTGCCGGGGAATGAGAACTGCCCCGAAATAAAGACAGGTCTGTGTTTACTGAGCCTCACGTGAAGCTCTTAAATA
Organism: Troilus luridus; assembly: GCA_964056705.1. Lineage (NCBI taxonomy): Eukaryota > Metazoa > Arthropoda > Insecta > Hemiptera > Pentatomidae > Troilus > Troilus luridus. The sequence goes on along the minus strand of OZ057412.1, from coordinate 71,331,331 downwards.
TTAAACAACGCACATGTCGCTGCATCTATAAGAGCCGAAGGTTGGTCCGAAGAAGGAACATTTCAACGGTTTCAAAACACAATCACTCATCTCAGAAAGCTTTCACCAGGATGTTTAAAACAAAACAACCGAATATAGCAATATAGATGGCTTCAATATTTATACACTTTGAAGGGCTTAGAATGCTTTGGAATTATATTACTGGAATTAAAATAATAGCTATATTATAATAACTTATATCAATGTAATCTATCGAAAATGGCATTACTTTTATTTTGTTTAACATGTTCATTATTTTTTACATTCCAGAGTATTTTTTTTTTTCCATTCTATTTCAACTTTTATATTAAGATACCTAATTATCATTATCAATAAAAGTTATCCCACTTTCTACAGCTTATCTTAGAGTATTCTATATTCAAATCAATTCTGTATCGCCTAAAAAGTATTAAAAAGAACAAAGTTAAATAAAAAATCATATTGGTTTTAAATTTAAATTATTTCCATCGTTTGTGTAGTTGTTAACCAAAAGGAAACACACATCCCTATACTGCCCATCATTATGCTTAGAGAAATAGTCCATTCAATGAGTATAAAATTAAAAAGCAACATATTACTCAATCGATCAATAAAAATGTTATGATGAGAGACTAGGAATGCGGTGGTACCCTGGGAAAGCACGCCACATGGCCGATGGCCAACTTCAGAATGGCCCTAGAATGTTGATGGCTCAGACGCAGGCCACACAAAACACTCTCGATCTCAAGTATGCACCCCAAGTACTTTATCCCAACGTGTGGACCAGTCGTAATCCAACAATCCCAACAAGTGAGAGATGAACGCATCGGTGATATCCAAATGCTACCGGTGTGTCGAGTATCATCAGCAATATTCAACCCTAAATTTCATGAATGTTTTTGTGCATACACGTATTTCAGTTGACTGTAGAAATACTAAAAATCTTTGGCCACCTCAGCCTTCAAAACATTTGTTCATCTTATGCCACTAATTTATATTTAGCTGTACTAAGCTCCATTTGTTTCGCTGCATTGTTTATTCTATCCATCTGGTATTAAGCCTCCCAAATGGTCACTTGTCAACTATCGCGCTATCCATTTAGCATGTTATGCAGAGGTATCTTGATAAACTGCTTTCAGCTAGGTTATTAATAACATCCTTGTCATTATGCCATGAACAGTTTCTGTGAGCAAATTTTTGTCAGCACTTCTCCAAGAGTATCCATAAGTCTAGAATCTGACCATATACAGCTCCGTTTATTGTACGGAAGAATTCCCGTTAAAATCTCTCGATTCCGCTTTTCACGGTGACGATGAGGGATTACATAATTGTAAACCCACAATTTTAGATATGTATATACGCTATTTTTTGTATAAATCCAAGCTAATTTCGACGAATATTGTTAATTAATGGATTAGGTGTGTAGACTAATGTAGTTAGAAAGAACAAATACGGGCAGAACCCGGGAGGCCTTACAAAGGACAGCTAACGAGAAAAAAAGTCCTTATGCGGGCTTTGGTAAGCTATACCTCCCCTCCAAGTTGGTGTCACCTTACCGGAGATAGATCCTGTCTGGTATTTTCGTTGGCCTTCAAGTATCATTTATTTTTTCTCTATAGTGATAGATAACATTATAAATTACTTTGACTTGAGAGGCCAACGTTGTAGACATGATTAAAATTGTGGTAGATATTTTTAATTTAATTATGAAGGAACGAAAGGATTAAGGAAATATCTATTAATTGGAAAGAATAAGGCATTTTTTGGCCCAATATTCGGTACCTACTGGATCTATCAAGGAACCTCATCTAACCTAAACAAGAAAAAAATGAAAGTTTATTTGAAGCGTTCAGGATCAAAAGTGGATTACTTTAAATTTTGACTTTTTTACATTTTTTGCTTGTTTAGTCAAATAATGTTTTATGCTCCCGAATCATCAGTTTCAGAGCCGGACTAAATCCATGAGTAATAAGGCAGACTGAATTACTTGACTGAAATGGCGAAAAATATGAAAAAGTTAATGTTTGCAACAAAGTTTTGTTATTTCGATCTTGAACACCTCAACTAAGTCTTTAAGTCCACTAAAGGTCTTGCATAGAAAACACAATCATCCATTGAGTTATATTATAATTTTACCGGAAATTCGGACTTCCAAATTTCTTCCTGCCAAGAATATCCTAAAAATGTCCCCGAATACAGAAATACGAAACTAGATCGGAACTCAAAGTTTTGACTGTTCCGATAGCTCATAAAAGTAATATTATATTAAATACTCTTTCAAGTTTCCACGGCCACTATTTATACAAAAAACTTCATTTGTTTCTTCTGGTTTAGACCGTGTCGGTGAATTTTCTGCCAACGTTTCGCCAGACATGCTGCTGACTTCCTCAAGGCTTAATTGAGACTCCAATTGGGGTCTCAATTAAGCCTTGAGGAAGTCAGCAGCATGTCTGGCGAAACGTTGGCAGAAAATTCACCGACACGGTCTAAACCAGAAGAAACAAATGAAGTTTTTTGTATAATATTATATTATTAGGAACAGAAAACGCTGAACTAATTATTTTAGTAATAAAACGCTCCTTCAAAAGAACAATGCCATAGCTCAAACAACCTAATTTACATCTCAAACAATAGAAATATTGGAAAGTACCATATAAGTTAATAAACTTTGGGTATTGCTAAAACTAAGCATTCCTACTGTAATGATGGTATTGAAATTCAATAGTAATCCATTAGAAAATTTAAAAAAAAATTGGCACAAAAATGTCGTTGTTATTATGAAGGAGCGAAAATACAAACGAATAATAAAACAAACTTTATAATGATATGTCACCATCCTTTTTTTTTTTTTAAATGCTTTTATGCCGATGGAGTATATTAAGCATAAGCATTTCTTGTCTGATTTAAATACTATTGAATGAATAATTAATCTATTCATGGAATCTCCTTTATCAATGTGGTTCCGAGCCTGTGGGGTGTCTGAAAACGTGTACCACTACAACCCGTGAACGGGTCTGGAGTTCATCATATAGTGGAGACTGTAATGTTTCATGAACAGCAGTTGTGCAGGGAGGTGATTGGTCGTAGATCACGCTCAACCACCAGATTTCCCCCCTTATTTAGGGTACCAACTTTATAGAGACTGTGTAAGCCCCGGTAGGGTTCTAGATCCCATATGATCCATCTCCGGCCGCTAACAGACTAAATAAAAGTCTTGCCAGCAGGGGGATTTGAACCAGGATTTTCAGCATGGCATCTCAGTGCTCTGCCAATGAGCCATTCCGCTCCCATGCGGCGTCAGGCATTCGTTAAAGATACAAATTCTAATTATTTCTGGATAGCCAAAATTTAGGACTGCGGCACCGCCCGATAAGCCATAGCTTCATAGAGCGATGTAGAGTAATAAACATAAAACAAACTATCGACAGTAATCCCAACTCTAAATTAATATCGAACACATGGTATGGCAGTTATCCAACAAAAGGCGCGCCAGTGATCCTTCCGCTTTATTATTTGCTCGCATGGAGTAAAGGAAGGGAGGGACAGTGCTCAAAATACCAAAGCCTTATACGGACTTTCTCAAAGGGCTCTGTAAGACAAAGTGGTCCTATTTAATTAATAACCACTGTTAAAAAAATAAGAAAAGAAATGAGCCAAATTGCAGCTGCAGTCTTACCAAATCCGTCCCATGGCGAGAAGGCATGTCGTCCCGCGGGTGCTATAAATCGGGACGGGAAAGAATCTGAGGATGGAACGCGTAACGCCCTCGATAGTAGCCGCCTCATTAATATGTTAACCGCTCTTCAGGTAGGGAATCCTCGTCGGCAGAGAAAAAACTTTGGGAAAAAAGTATTTATTGGGAACGGAGCCCTCGACCGGCAGCCAAATTAGCCCTTTGTTTATTGACCTTTTAAATAATATAAATGTAAATTGTCTTATCCGGGGGCTGAAGCCCTATCTCAACACTAAACGAGCGAGCGTAGAAAAATCAGGTAGTAAACCTTGCCTCCTCTTTCCCCTGCATCCACTTGATATTTCGCTTCACTCATCCAGATAAGATGATTTATAAGGCTATGTGAGAACATTAAAGTGCTCTCGGGAAAATATAAAACCTAGTAAATAGGATATGTGCTACATAAAATACCTTAGCCGAGGAATGAACCAGATGCTATCGCGACCTGTCTCCCAGCCGTCAGTCTCCAAGCATTACCATTGACGTCTAGTGTTTCCTGAATAAATCTCCCACAATGAATAGGCAATCGTTTAGGAGTCATTCATCTCCGGGCGGATGCTCTTATAAAAAAAAATTTCTTTTTAACCTGGAAGCCAACTTTTTTAATTTTTAATATATATGTATAATTCTGGAGGATGGAGAGAAAGGTAATCTAAGAAAGTAATGAACGGATCACTCTTAATTTTCAATAATAATTATATGAACTAATATCACTAACACAATCAACCACTATGTATGTAGTTATGTATTAGTGTAGAAACAATACTCAATGAAATAGAGCATAGTTTATTTAAGCTTGCTGTATTTAGAACATAGTTTCTGTCAGGGTGTGCATTAAAGCATGAAGGAAAAAGGGACACCTGGAAGGGAAGATTGGGAGAGTACCTGATACATTTAGTGGATGTTATGATATTAGGTTAATTATATTGGAATTAGTAGCTAAAATATTATTGTAAAACTGTTAATATTTAACGGATAGGGCAAAAGGAAAATAAATAGAAAAATCACCCTTACCACTTCTGAGAAACCTTTTTATGGTCCTTTTTGAAGTGCAGTAGGGAGAGGAGTGGCTCAGTGCTAGAGTACTGAGTTACCATGCCGGAAATCCTGGTTCAATTCCCGCTGCAGGCCATGATTTTTATTTAGTCTGTTTGCAACGGGAGATGGATCATATAGGATCTAGGACCCTCCTGGGGCCCACCCAGCCTCTATAAAATATTATAAAAATAGGGTACCCAAAATAAGGGGGAAAAAATCTGGCGGTCGAGCGTGACCTAGGACAAGTCACCTCCTTGCAGAACCGTTGTCCATGAAACAGTACAGTCTCTACCATGTACTGAACCCCAGACCGTTCATGGGTTGTAGTGGTACAGGTTTTTTTTTTTTTTTTGAAGTGCATTAAACATAACGTTGACTTTTTCCAGGCAGTAAAATCTTCGTATTGATTTAATATACCACATTATAAACAAAAAATTCTATAACAAGGGTTCATAAAATTAAGCCGAAAATTTTTGCTTTAACCATTACATGATTTATAAATTTTAAAACGATCCATGAAAGGATTATTGGCGGACTAATATGATCGTTGTTTTCTTTGGATATTGGTTTTTGATTTTTTCACGAAGCTTTTCTGTTTGGTATTCATCTTGAAAAAATACTCTTGATCATTGTAGAAAAAATCCAAAACGATAGAAGGGTACTCAATAAAAAATATTGTATTCTGTAAGGAAGTGCGAAAATAATTTATCTATCATAGGAGGTTAGCATAATGACTAAGATACACCCAATATTTCAGCAAGTTATAACTGTGTCCAGGCCTATCAAAGAAGTGCAGATAATTCATTTCAGAAGAAAACGAGCATGATGCGGCAATAAAGAGAGATTATCGTAAAAACATTTATGAAGCAGGAATAGGGTTTCTCAAAGAAGAGAGAAGAAAACTACACATCCAAGTGCTAAAGAAACTACTATGATAGCCTTGGGAGCTGGTACCATTTTTATGGGTGAGGCATACTGTGACTAAAAAATAAGTTAGTAGTCCAGCAATGTGTGTACATAATGACAATGAGATGCATAAGCCTCGGTAACAGAAGTGAAGTATGAAGTAAGGACAACCGTAGCCATTGTTTTCACTACTGCCATATTTTTAGTAAGTATCATACAGTATCAGTTCTGCAGGCTTTCGCTTCGAGGAAAGTCCCAACAAGTCTTAACTTTCCAATCGTCTCCTTTAAATTATTCTCCAAAGAAAAAATAATCAAGAGTATTATAATGAAAAAAAGAGTGTAATTATAAGAAATGGGTATATTTCGGTATTCATTTCATCAAGAAATGAACGTTTAGACAAAAAAATCATCATCTCAAAAACTCACTATTATTTTTATTTTCGAGAATATTAAAATGGAAACGAATGAAAATTTTAAACATGCCACTTAATCACAAACCTGCAGAACTGACACCATAATGTTATTTGATCCGTGATAGATCCTGTAATTTGTATGCACATTTAATGTTAAATTATTTAACAAACATTCAATACACATATTATTTCATTAGTAATATTATCTTTTATCCAAAAAGATAGAAAAAATATTGCTTTACTTTGTAATTAAATCGTGAAAACTTTCAAGAACTATAATTATTTTTCCTTAGTAAAAAAATAAAATTCTAAAAAGAGATTAAAATCTTAATATTTGTTTCTTAAAAGTTTTTTTTTTCAATTTGGACCCTATTGCAAAAATTTTACTGTCAACAGATTTATTTTACTGTTATAATGACATTGTATTGTATTATATTGATATCACAAGCTGTCACATAAAAAAAACCTATGCATTTAGAATGTTAAGATATTTGATTATACCATAACTATCAGAGAACACTTAGAAACATGATTAAATTTATTAAGAAACTATAAAATAGTAAACAATTATAATTACCGATCATTTTTGATTCATGAATACCTGAATGTCCAAAAATAGTAAACGATTGTGCAATAATTGGCTTTTTATTTTTCGATTCGCTCTAGGGCAAACCGTGCTCAATGATAAATAATATCATAGTTTATTCAAGAGATACTAGATAAAAGCACATTATAAATATAGATGAGAATCATAGGTATAATTCAGCACGCTCATCAGATTAATCAATTAACAAATGAAATCCACCGATAGTCGAGAATCAAAACGAATATGTTATATCTAAATAATAACAGGCTTGGAAGTTTAGATCGAACAAACACAACAGAATAAATTTAAATAACAAAATGAATCACCCACACGACAGATTATCGGGCCTTTTGTTTATTTGTACACGGCTCCAGACAATGGTAATACCTACCCGGTGAATAGCAACTCGGGAGAATGAAAGCTACGAGTGCTCAATGTTGTTCTCAAGGAGTAATATAAGTTTCCAAAGTACGCAAGTAACTTTTATAAGATAATATTAATCCTAAGAAAAAATAATAACTCTATACATATAAAATTCTGAGGGATCAACGCACAGCCTAAACCCCTGATCGTAGAGTCCTGAAACTTGTGTTCTTTGTATGACGTAGCCATCCGGTGAGAAAGGATTTTCCAAAATTCTACCCCTTAGGGGGTGAAAAAGGGGGGCAAAGTTTGTATGTACAAAGTCTCAGCCTGAACTGAGAAATTAGTAAAATATACAAATAAAAGGAAAAGGACACGGTGAGCCCGATCACCGGAAAAATCTAAAGTTAATAAATATAAATAAATAAATTAGAACCTTCCACCTTCCCAACGTCCTCTTAAAATGTACATTGTACAGTACAAGAGATACCTCTTCATCTTATCTTCAATTCTATTTAGAAACCTACAAACTCCAAGGGGCTAAGAAAAAAAAAAAGTTCACTTCTCGCTGCTGTCGTACGAGTGAAACCGTTATACTAAGTAATCCTTTTCAATAAATCCAATAACATTACATACTAATCCTTTACTGACACGAACAGCAGTATACTTCTGTCCGTTCCGTTTGTTAATCAGTGTCAATGTATGTTTCACGGCTGTGCTGAACCGTCTGCGATGAAATTTTATATGGATAATCTCAAGCCTGGGGAAGGACATAGGCTACTTTTATATAAAACTGTAACCTGATTGACTAACACACCCAGCGGTCAACTCACAGCAGAAACCACTGAACTCAGCATCTTGAAATTCGTAGATAGGTTCATTGTATAGCTTAAATGAGCAATAAGAAAGGGATTAGGAAAATTCAACCCCAATGGTTTCCCCCTTAATACGATAGGGGTTCAAAGATTGTATGGAATCCGTCAGTTTTGAAGTTATACATCTGAAATTTCGGATGTACGAGTAACTTATAGTTAATAAAAATTAAATTATTTTTTTTAAATGATCTGTCACGAAACTTTATGTGGCAGGCCAAATTCCACGCGAGCGAAGCCTTGGGCAAAAGCTTATCTTAAATATTTATAGAGAATGGCGATTAATTATTTAATCTCTTCACAGCAATAGATCGGCCCTATGATAACTGCAGATTCTACGGGTACTATCACAGCTTCTATAACCTTCTTTGATCCTTTCTTAGGAGAATAACTTAAGTATCTCCTTGCACGCAAACTCCCACTATGCTGTAGATACATACTCGTACATAGTATGGATAGTTCTTTTTTATTCCCAAACGGTCAAACATTATCATTTGATAAATCACATTAAATGTTCTGGCCATTGTACAACCTAACATATGAATCAGACGTAATGTTCCGGAAGGAATATTTCTTCAAGGAAATTACCAGGACCAGTATATCACTGCTTTAATAACATCAATAAATTTAATGTTAAACAAACTTATTTGTTGCATATTTTCTCTCTCTTGGGAGCAAAATATTACAATCTGAAAACAATTAAAAAAACATGTAATACTATATCCCACGAAGGGTCTTTGGTTCAGCACATGGTTGATATGGAAATGCTTCTAGGACAACAATTGTGGAGGAAGGTAAATGTCTTAAATCAAGCTCAACCGTCAGGTTTTCCCCCAATTAAGGAAACCAACTTTATTGAGACACAGTGAGTCTAGGAGGGTCTCCTTATCCCACAGGGTCCATCCTCGGTTATTAAAGGATCAAATAAATTATCTGCCACAGCCAGATTCGAATTCAAGACCTTCGCTCTTTATCGCTGAGTTACCCCCCTCCCTTACCATTTTATAAAGATAATTTAAAATTTATATTTTTTAATAGTCCATACTGCTTCATTTGTTTTTCATTTTATATCTGTGTACCACTTAAGATACATAGATCCTAAATTCAATGGCATCAATAGTATTACAAATAGACCCCCCATTTGTAATCGTCTACGCAATCACTAGCTGCACAACGCCAGGCGCCCAGAGAAGACGTGACTTACCGTTTAAATGAACCTTCTAGTGACACTCACTAAGCCATCCAATCCATGCAGCAGTAGTAGTAAGAATTGAGCAGCTGCGTGGGAATTAACTATCCGATACTGAGACCACACAGGGGACAAGCATCAAGATCTTTTTTTTCTGTTCAATGAATTTTTTTTTAAGTCGATCATCTTTTTATTTAAAACACGTTTGATGACACGCAATGATTATTATATACGGGAAAAATAAACCAAAGTGGTCAGACACCCTCCGGTACCTCTACTTAGAGTCCAGGTCAATCGCATTTTTGCTCGAAAATTTTTGGAAAAGTCTTAACAAACCATTACTTCTCCCTAAAATAATAATACAGAACGCGAATTCGCAAAAAAGTTAATATATGTTCGACACTTATAAGATTACATATACCGTGCCATTTTTAGAACAAACTATTTTAAATTGAAGTAGAATAAATGTTTTCTATTTTGGTACTAGATAATTGTTGTAGTTTTTTTTTTTCAGTATTCATTTAGGAAATCCGCACTTAGTCTAATGGGTTCGAAAAAGAAAGTTCCGAAAAGACATGAATTACAACGTGTTACTATGATTATGATTAATGTTACTATGAGCCCCTGGGCTAGGTGGACGACATACCTCAGGTACAATCCATACAAATTATAGATCAATGGATCTTGTTATTGGATAAAAAATAATGAGTTGTTTGTAATAACTTGAAGAAATATTATTAAGATTATTTTTTTTTTTTTATATTTTGTTCGATATCTAAGATAGTCAATGAAAATGAACAAATGATCCTTGGAAAAAGTATCTTTACATCATAACAAAAATCTAATATTTTCCCACCACTACAAAGAAAAAAAAATCAAACGAACATTAATTGCTCAAGTAAAACGTTATAAAGAATTAAAAATTGCATTATGAATGTTCAGCGAGTTTAAATCTTTCCAACTATTTAAAGATATGAAATGTCCCTTAGTCTTATGAATTGGTCTGTATATTGATGGACCCAAATGATAACCTTGTTGTTACGTAGTGGCTTTTTTCATACTTTTTTAGTTAATTTGGTTAAAACAGCCGAATCCACTAAATAAGATCCAAATCGACAACCTATATTCACTCCCGTTCACTGCTTTCTTGTCGTTCCCAAGTATTAGTTAAAAATGATCATATCTACTACCTTCATGTATGCGATGACCATGAAAGAAGGAAAGCGGGTGTAAAGAATATGTAAGTTCTAGTATTGAAGGAGTGTGGGTAGATGCTCAGTAAGTATCGGTAGACAGAATTTAGTTATATGCATACAAAAGAGCTTCCTTTAGTCTGTGAACTCCAGAACTAGACACTTCCATTTTCTATTCAATTGGAAATAGCGATTTTTATTATTACGGTTTGTCTTATACTTGTGTTTAACGTCAGATCGGAGTGTCTGAAGTGATAAATGACATACTTTTTTTTTATTAACGATCCGATAGTTAATAATTCTATACCAAATAAATAAATAATTGGTTCTACGTTGTTTAATAGACCATGGCTTTTGAAACCATTTCCTGCCATTTATTGCTTGCAAAACGACTTAATTTTTTAAGAAAGTTTTTATTTGGTAATCCTACTGCTTCGATAACAGTAAATAATTCAACATTCATTATTGTTTATTTATTACGTCAGATAAATATAGAAAAAATAGAAAATGTAGGTGATAAAAAAAAAAAAATATTGACAAAGGGAAAAATTTACAGTGCAGTAAAATGAGTTTCTAATCAACTGCAGTTTACTGCAAAATGTAAAAGATGATGACTTATCTCGACGTTTTGCGGATAACGGTTCCTCTTTATGAACCTCGTAGCGATTAATAGATTCCATCCTCAGATTCTTCTTTATAAATCGTTCTTTTCTTATACATAAGAAAAGAACCAGCCAAAACCGCAATTAGTTATTTTTACTGAGTCAGAGGTCATAACTCAGAACAGTAGTTCCTATCAAAGACATCGTGAAATAAATTACTTCCTAAATTTTATAGACAATTTAAGCCTATTGTGAATAGATGAATACCATAAGCCGTTAGCATTGGAATAGTAAAAGTAATGGTTTTGTAAAATAAAAAAAACAATTAAACAGCCAAAGCTCTTATAGGCGAGATCAATTACGAAATTTGCTCTCTTACTAATTTGTACTCATTCGCAGACTAAAATGATTGAGTACAAATTAATGATTTTCATTATTTTATCCTAAACATTTGTCTATAACATTAGTGGCATAACATTGCTGTTTTAAATGCTTGAATTTGAAGATGCTTAACAGTTGTTCCAAAACCGCACTAAAACAAAACAATGTGGTGATTTTTCAATATTTTGTGGATTCCAAATTTTATTTAAACTAGGTAATAAATAAGACATACAAATATGGCTAAGCTCTTTCTATCGAAGAAACACCAATTAAGAAATGCTATTGAACTATAATTAAAACTATTTCAAAACACACAGATGAGAAATATTTGTTAATACTGTCTTGGCCCCGCTGTTTCAAGAGCATAGTCTAGGTAATGCTTAAACCTTATATTTAAAGTAATACTATATAATAAACTTTTCAGTCTTAATTGATGTAGGATTTCCAAAGAACATGGTCTCAATGATCTTTTAGATCGATAATGACTACATAATCTTGCTCAATGGCACAGATATACATTGTTGAAGTTGACTGGATAACGAATCATAAGCTTGTTGGTAACGTAAAGTTGGACACTTTTCCTATCCTATAAAATGTAATAAAAAGAGAAACCTGTACCATTACAACCCATGAAGGACCTAAAAATTAATAAATCCTATATTAATAAACGGCCAATGCATCGCAATTCGTTAAATCGAAACTATAGTGGTTTAAATCAGCCCATTCAAACACATCAGCTCTTCAACTTTGTACAATTAACAGCATAGGCTAGAATCAATAGGGAGTCATCTGTTCCCTACGAAGATTACAGGGGTAAACGAGGTAGTTAATTTTTCCTTAGTTGTTCAAGAAGCAAAACTAACCTCAAAATCCATCAGTATCATTATCATCAATATTTTCGAAAACTTGTTTAACCACTTTTGTGGACACCATAGTGTTCACTATTAGAAAATTTATCATAACAACCGTATACATTGGGAAAAATCGTGTCACCTCCTTTCTCCATTATGGTCTTCATATAACTAACAGTTCGTACATAAACCTTGAACACCTTTGGTTCCAATTTATTTGTGCAGGGATGTTTATTATTACTTTTGTCCATGTTTATACTGCGATGGAACAACATCCACCAATATCCGCAATCAGAGAATACATGAATGGAAAACAGTGGAGGACAAGAGACCATAAATACCAAAAACCGAAGGCTGAGGAGACAGGCGGGCGATATCGACTGTTAAGGAGGGCGTCCCGTTCGCGGAATCTTATCTCAGGAGGATAGCCATTGCGGGCCGCTCCAAATGGTATTTAGTGGCTTCGGGAGATTAATAGTGTTTGGAGCAAGTACAAGGAGGTCCACTCTGGATTTGTCACGCCGGCAGCTGATAGGAGGGCGGACAAAGGAGATGGGAACAGTTCTGGACCAGATAGCATTAGCATATTCCCCGTTCATGGCTGACTCAGCGGATCTCGGAGCTGTCGACAATCTTTCTATCATAGTCGATTCCATTAGGTGTCAAGGCCTTTGTCGCAACCACGACGCTTCAATCTCACTGACGACCTGCTATTAATCAAAGTCCCCATCGCCCTAAGTAAGAGTACATTCCACGGAGGATGGCGCCAACAGCCGAGAAAACTGTAAAGAAATTCTGTTATATTCCTAAAAAGAAATATAGCTAGCGTTGTGCAGGTAGGTTATGTATGTTTTGTTGTATTATACCATGTAGAAACCTATTGTTTTGTTTTGATGGAAAGAATTCGTGCATGAATAAAATTATCTGTTTCTATAGATCAATTTCTTGGTTCTTTTCTTTTTTCTTTTTCTTGGTTTTATACTTTCATTTTTAAATGTATACGTACATTTATGTGTATATATGCATGTATGTGTTTATGTAAATGAATGTGTATAAGTGTATGTTTGTATAGTTTTATTTCGGACTCCAAGAAAATCTCAGTCACCAGTTGATTCTGTGCTCAAGGTATATTCATATACTAAATTTGGGTTCAGTGCCCACAATATTTATAATTAGTTTTTTTATTTATTACTATTTACTTTGCATCTTATTAGTGTTTGTTGGGATATGCTGGGTATGCACAATTGTATTTAGTGTTATAGTTTTCTCGTCCTTACCCAACAGAATCAAATCATCCTCAAACCTAACCCCGGATATTTCACTAACCATATACCAACTAAAATCTTTTTCTGTGTGCATCACCTTTATAAAGGCGTACTCAAGTGCATAGAAAACATAACACTTTAAAGTTACCCCTTCAGTAAACATTATCTTCATTAGTTGAGACCATAATAATGAAATTACGATATTTTTTTTTCCTTTTCCGGCAAATCCAGGTGTTGTAACGCAACCAGAAAAACAATACAGAAACGCAACGATACTTTTGAAGGATTCATATTCATATAAACTCTTAGACGTGAAAAATAGATCTTTTACATTTCCACAACCTGGCTTGAGAAAATAAATGTCATGATTATTTGCATTTAATTGATTCAAAACGACCTAAAGATCAATATTGACCCACAACAATGGCAGTTTTATTAGTATCTCTGGCAATTTCTGTCTTTCTTGTACATTGTACATAATTTTTTTTTTTTTAATTTCGGATTCGAGTTTTTTTCGTTTCTTTGCATTTTCTGAGAACATTTATCATGGTAATGTATATTTTTTACACCATCAGAAAGTAGAGATTTCAACGAACAAAAAGCTGACCGACTTTTTTAAAAAAGCAGATATTTTGACGTGAAAATTTTCGATTGAAAATTAGGTTGTTTTTTCGATATAAAGGCAAAATAAGGTGGGAAAAATAAATAATTTAATTCAAAAAAATTACAGTGTGTTTGGGACGTAAAAAATTAAGTTTTCACCAATTTTCGTGAAAAAAATCTTTTTTTTTGTAAAAGATAAAAATAAAAACTTGGTTATTTGAATTTTTCACATAAATTTTTAGGTTATGTAAAAAAAGTGTAAATACAAAAGTTGTAGATCTTTTTTTACCTACAACTTTGACAATTAACTTTTTCCCATAAGACTTGTAGTTTTTCCGGAAATCGAGATAAACCGTTTTTTACCCTTAAAACCTGCCCCCTTCCAATCCCCGACCTCAGATTATTTTTCCTTTCAATTTGGTTATATTCTTTTCCTTTTCCAATGGATTTCATCCTACTATTATTTTTTTTTTGGATTAAAAAATTATCGACCCTGCTCTACAACTCAAACGATTAATATTCAAAGAAAAATATTAGCAATTCTGATAATGTATGTTTTTTTTTTGTTTTGTTTTTTTAAATTTATTTATTGATATTTACAAATGTATAAAAAAAAAAATACATCCAGTAAATAGGCTATGTGATACAAAATGACATGAGTAATGGCAAGTTGAGAAACTACCCACTGGTAGTACTCAAATCACTAGTTCAACTAAGAAGGTCACGTGGCCATCTTCTTTTCAGACGCCTCGGAGGATTATCGGGAATCGAAGAGGAAGCTAGGTTTGAAACTAGAGGGTTTGAGTGGGAATGAAGTTTGTTATGAAAGGAAAGATACCGGGTTCGGGCCAAATCAGCAACAAATGGGGCGTTAAGGTCGTTATGGATGACGGTATTTTTAACAAAATAAGGAGCGTTGAGGATTTTACTAAGGATTTTGGACTGTAGGGATTGGATACGACAGGAATTCGATGGCTTAGTGGAGCCCCAAAGCTCTACTCCGTAAGTCCAAATAGGTCTTCTGATATAGGTCATGTAGATGAGTCTTTTGTAGTTAATTGGGAGGTTAGAGCGTTTGTCTAGTAAGTGTTGAAGTAGCCTGAAACGTCGAGCGGTTTCTTGTCTTTTCAGTCTAGTATGAGGATTCCAGGTTAATCGTTTGTCGAGGTGCAACCCTAAGTATCGGATCTGTTCTACCTGCACCAGTGGGATATTATTAAAGGATACTGAAGGGCAGGAAGTCATTGGTTTACGACGTAAGGTAAAAGTGATTTGATGGGATTTTTGAGAATTTATTTTAATTCTCCAGTTTTGACACCATTCTTCAAGATCAGTAATATGGGATTGGAGTCTTTGGGATGCAATAACTGGATTGGTGTTGACTGATAATACACATGTATCATCAGCATACGTGGTAAGGATAGTGTTAGGATGAGTTGGGATGTCAGCTGTATAAACTGTATAAAGGATTGGGCCAAGGATACTACCTTGAGGAGATAATGTGTGTTAAAATAATATTTTTAATAAATAACGACCAAAAATACTTAGATAGAAAATCAATGATTTAATTTACCTTGAATAACATCAACGAACACTCACCTGAAACAGAAAAATAAAGTAGATGTCATAAGATATATAAAACATAGGCATAAACAATTGTAGATATTAACTAGCCTGCAAATTCAAAGCTGAACAGCGCTAACTGTATATTAACTTAAGTAAATATGACAGACCTAAATAATGAATAAAGCTCATTAATTATTTAATATAAATATTGTAACACTTTATTTGTCAAAATATAAATTAATACCAAAGAATAATAATACACATTTACTGTTAATGCATGAACCGATACATGAAACCGATCTGTCACTTCAGCAATTTTTCGTCCCAACTTTCCCATGACGGCTTCATAAATTTTCCAGGAACGCTCTTTCGTCATGGGAGGTACAAAAACTTAATTTTCCAGAATATAATTTCCTTCAGTTCATACCATACGATAGCTCCTTTAATAATCTAAGCTGTTCTTAAGGAATTTATGATTCATTATTGAGCCTTGGCATTGCAGACAGCAATCCTGACACGAAGGGTGGCAGTGAGTTCAATGTTAGGCGGGAGCAGGGGTCGATGGAACCAGAACTGAAAGAAATATGAGAAGGGTTGAGGAGGACGGAGAGGCGTTGAATGGCACCCGTCAACGGACCAAGCTGGCACAATTCCATTGTGAAACTGTACTCCGCTGGTTAGCGAGGGACCAATCACAATACAGATACATTTGCTATGAAGTAATAGGATAAGAGGGTGGGACTGCTCCCGTCAGTAGGGGATGGTGTACATAATTGAATAAGTTCAGTCTATCTCATATTTGCCTAACAAGAAATAATAACATACATTTTTAAAAAATTCGTTACAATTAATGAACCTACAGCCAATGAAAATTTTATTAATACACCTGGATGTTATAATTCTGGAGTTTTCAATAAAAGGTAATATCTTCTGGCCCAGTGAATAAGTGATTACTTCGTATTTTGGCCAGAATGAGTAAATTATATTGAAGGAATTTCAGTTCACTCGACTCAATTCTTCACAATAAAGGTCTGCATTAACAGTTTGGCCAGGTTTCAACGTCAACATTTGCGCGAATACTCCACCAAACATACTGAAGTGCCCTTTTCGGATGTTTACCCGATTTCGCAGGATTTCGTGGTGATTCATTTGGAGAGACACTACCTTTTGCGTTTTGGATATTCATATATCATTTTTCGCTTTCAGTGATCAACAATCAAAAAACGGTTCTGTGTGGTGCCGTTGAAGCAATACGCTTTGTCCTCTTCAGGCAGATTATGGTAAACCAAAACGCCTATTCTGTTTATTTTTCCAATCTGCTGTAAACGGTCCTGGATGGTCGACCAAGGTTGGGAACGGTTCTTTAACAGTTTCTCGATTGTTGGGGATGCTACCACTTTTGCGCTCAGCATGTCGTTGTATAATGTTGCAGGTCTTCCTGATCGATAGGAGTAAGAGAGCTCAAAATTACCGAATCTGAACTTGGAAAACCAATTTTGGCAGAAACAAACGTCTAATTCTTTTGGATAAATATCGCTAAGGTTTTTGGTCGCAACTGTTGCGGAACTCCAAAAGCAAAAAATGCACGTTCTGGTCTTCTGGTATCTGATCGGCTTTTTCAACACAAATTGCAAAAGAAAGTTTGATATGAGATTATTTAGAAGTAAAAAGCCAAAATGCCCATAAAATGACTTTGGCACACCTTAGAGATAAATAATGAGCTGACAAACGACATTCGAATATCGGCATGCACAGAAACGACATTACTTTATATTCCTCCTTTATACATATTATCAGGGGAAAAAATTATATGTATATTTATTATTATTTGAAATATATAATTAGTTTCGTTTCTTTGAAACAGTGGAAAACAGGAATTAGAAAGCTAGTTGTGATTAACGCAAAATAGCTTCTTCCTTTCCAGTCAGGAAAGTAGTGAGAAAATAAAATTATAAATTCGACGAAAGGAAATATGCAAAATATCTTCGCGAAAGCTTTTTCCACCCATCAACAGCCCAGAAGAAACTCAAGCCTGTTGGCACCTCTCAGTCAAATTTCAACTAAATTAAAAAAACAAATTAACTTCTTCACCCACGGATTGGAATAGAGTTGTTAATTAAAATGGAGATAGTTATTATTACAAAAATATTGTTTGATATATTTTAAGTATTGACCTTAAAAATATTAAGCTTAAAAAATTAATTTTTATTTTATTTCTTTTAATTTTTAAAGTAGAATTTTTAATGGATACTAAACAAATTAACAGGAAGGAGTAGCTTAGTGGATAAGTCACTTTCCCACTAATAGCGAGGTTCCGGCTACTACACCGGCTGCGGAAGAAAAATATTTAGTCATATTTCAGACTACATTGTGAATGTATTGACCCAGTGGAATTGAGATGGCCTTCTGACAAATCCATACCATATAACTCAAAATTATAGCCAATCGATTTTGGATGAAAGGATTGAATAAGAGAGGAATTCGATGGCTTGTTGGAGCCCTCAAAAATTTAAATTTAAAATTAACAAATATAGGTTTATAATTTATGAGAGCAATTCTTCCTTTTTTATTATTATTTTTTTTTTTTTACATAATTATTCTTATCATTCCGATCCGTTTTTCCTTAAGGTTTTTCAAGTTCAAAATAATCCGTTAGAGGGAAAGAAAATTTTCAGAACTGTTGAAAGTCAGCTACCATTTTCATGAGAATGAACCGAATTTACCGCTTTTGGCCAAAAAAGATAAATTTGTATCAATTAACGAGAACAAACATAAACACTTGAAACTTTTAATGAAACATTGCAGGCAAAGGCAACAAAAACAAACGTTTTTTACGTAAAAGTGAAACGCCTCAAAACCTAATATACTCGTATATTTAAAATGTTTAATGTGAATGTAGATTAGGAACTTATTACAATTATTAAAATTAAGTATCTAACACTGTTAAACAATTCAATCAAAATTATCGAATATTAATTCTTAATAGACTGCCAACTTAGTCATGCATTATAAATATATTTTCAACAACCAATTACCTATTTAAATCCTCAGATCTTCAGACCATCTAATATGTCTATAGTCAACAATCAACCGAAAAAAAGATTTATAGATCTTTAACACATTCTCCTTCCTTATTTTCGTGGAAAAAGTGGCTACCGTAAACAATTTACCGTTAATAAAGGACTATTTTCAAAGATAAATAAATATTATAGGAATTGTTGGTGGTCTTCAGAATTCATACAGCCTGCACCCCCCCCCCCCTATTGTTACATGTTCTAAGAAAGGTCAAGCAGTCATTTTCCTTTCAGGCAGCAAAGAGGATAATCCTCAACGAATGGAAAAGGGGCGTAGCTAACGGTACTAGTACGGAATCAATGCTGAAAGACTTTTAAATAATTACAATGGATATTACTATAAACTATTAATGGCCGAGGTATATGATTAACTAATATTATTTACGCAAGTTTAGAATCAGTACTTCATCAATTTGTTTGTTTTTCCCAAGTTATACCAGCTAAATAGTAGTTATAACAATGGTTTATTTGTCTTCAATTGTCAGTTTTTTATTTTATATTTTCATTATACCTATAATAGGCAGCGAAGTAGTTCCGTATGTAGAGTGCTGAGTTGTATGGAAGGCTCATGGTTCCTATCTGGTTGTAGCAGATAGATTATTGAATTTGTTAACAGCCACCCTGGATGGTGGGGACTGTTATTAGCCACGGATGGACTCAGAAAACCTGATGGATATAGACCAACCCATCTCCCTGCAGAACCGTTGTCCTTGAAGCAGGACAATCTATACAATGAATTGAACCCCTTCATGAATTGCAGTGGTAGGTTTTTTTTTCTTCATTTAATTACATTTTTTAACTGATTAACTGTATTAATTGTAATATATTTATGCATATATACCTAATAAATATAATATAATAAATATGGGTAAAACCTATTACTTACTCTTTTTATTTTCAAAACTAAGTATTTTAAATATTTATTAAGATCAGAAAATACCATTGCATTGTCATCGCCCAAATCATGAATCTATTAAACTAGAATAATTAGCTTGAAGAAATATTGATATACATATATACTATAATTTATCTAAAAACTGTATAAGGTAATTTTAATAATTTTTAATAATACCTAAATTTATTTTGCTTTGTAAGATTTTGTAGTTCAAATGTAATTTACAAACATCACAACGATCAAATTTATGCTAGCTATGTGAATGTATTAAATACCCGTTAATTATTCTATCTGTTTAAGTAGTTGAGCAAAATGGCAAAATGAAACAAATTATTTCCAATATATAAAAAACAAAACAAAGCTTTTTAA
Organism: Troilus luridus; assembly: GCA_964056705.1. NCBI lineage: Eukaryota > Metazoa > Arthropoda > Insecta > Hemiptera > Pentatomidae > Troilus > Troilus luridus. The sequence goes on along the minus strand of OZ057412.1, from coordinate 71,311,412 downwards.
TGTTTATTAATATATTCATTAATAAGTGATATATAACTATGAAGGAATATTTATTATATTCATAAAATTAAAATATCTAATAAAATATACATCCTGCTCCGACGAAACAATGGATTGTGATAAAAATTAAACCGTTATACTTGGGGCCCATCTCGGAAACAATCAACGGACAAAATTGAACCTGACAATACTTCATAAGAGGATAAACATGGAACAATAAATAAAGAAATTATTTTATCACTTTCTCCAAAGACAAAGTCGATGAAAGGTGCTGATGTTAACCGAATTACTTTCTACCGTGGCCTGCATTGTTTTGTAGTTGTTTTTTTTCTAAAAACCAATACCAGTAAAAGCTATTGAGAAAACAAAACGCTCCTTGATACTACTGACCCCGATAAGTCAGGTACAATGACTACAAGGAATTAATAATAGAAAGTAGTGTAAACAATAGCAGCCTGCAACGTCACTCATCAGCTTTCACGGTAGCCCCTCAACTTCCTAACTGAGCACGCGTGAGTAAGCTCGTAAAGGTCTCATCGAGGCCACGATTACCCAAACTCTACATATGGTATGGTAATAAAACTGTAAACACCAACAATAATAGACCAAACACTTACGATCCTAATGAGGTACTGTAGCCTAGGCCAGATAATTCAGGTCATAAGGAGTAATAAAGATGAGTACATGATTCGGCAATAGTTACTCACAGGTGAATAAACAAATGAAAATTATTCATTAAATACAAAAAGATAATTTTTTTCTTCTTTTAGCATTTTATATTATCTTATACTTCAATCAAGTTTCACAGAATTTGAACTATTTCAGTAATTGAGCTAATAATTACTTACCAAATTATTAGGTGAACCTAATGTCCTGGATGAATGGATATGGTTAAGGAAAAATTTAAATATTACACTGAACGCAGACTTTAAAATCACAATTAAACTACGAATTTTCTTGATTGAGCATGAACGATTGTGATAAAAATTCCACTTATTAATTAATGTTCAAGATTCCCCATCTTTACATCGTGTCATAGGGTTTCAAAAAAACAATAACGAGATGATGTTATTTTTTAAAATTTGAACAGGGTTAGCGTACCAGCCTGTTCTGTAAAACAAATTTATAAGGACTAGTGTATCAATCCATCTTTTTTTCTTCAAGAAGATCGGCAATCATACAAAAATATTCGACTTTTGGAAACGATAGATCTCAAAAGCTGTTTTGCAGAGCACTTGAACTATTTTCTTAGGTTTCGCAGCCAGGAGTGTCTCCTTCCAACGCCTCTTCCTCCCTGTATCAGCTGCAATATGGTATATTTATCTATTTAACGCATTACGTCTCCTAGGTATTGCAGTTTGCGTTTCTTTATAGTAATAAAGTTATAAGCTAGACTTTTTTTTTTCTTATATCAGTTTTAGTAATGGATGTACAGTAGCCTAATAATCAAAATACCTAATTAGGTTTTGTAATTTTAATAAATACATTATTAGTAAGAATTATACGGAGTATGCCTATGAATGACGGTATGATACACTGTACCGAGTTGAGTAAGAGAATCTTTTTAGAACAGATTCATTTAAAAAATGTTTATTTCAGACTGTACCATAGTTGGAATCGATCAGAATATCGACAAACTGTGCCGGTTCACAAGGCGGTACCTGTAGTAAAACCTGTAGCAAGGAGTACAATTTAGGAAAACCTAGTCACGGCAGGATTTATGGTCGTCACTTTAGATATTTTTATAGTTTTTTATGGTGACATTCATGATACAACCTATGTGAAGGTGTACTTTAACTAATTTTAACAAGCTTTACTGCGATGAGAAGGATATTGCCCTACTGTGCCACTACCTCACTCTTGGGAAAAGCACTAGTAAGAGAGAATAATGTTCCTGTGTAAACAAGGCCTAATGGGAGGAATGAGGAGAGAGTATTAACATTTTGCAATGTTGGGGTATGTTTGGAGAGAAACTGGGAGAGAAAAAATAACCCCACCTTTTCATATCCCTCCATATTTATAAAGAAATAGGGTTGGTTTTTCCAGTAATATTTATAAAATTATTCAGCAATTAATAAAGAAAAAGATCCTTAAAAAATAATAGTTTATTTAATTAAAAAATATTAAGTATAACTATTAAGAATACTTCAATGACTTATTATTGTATTATTTATAATAGCAATTTTACTATTACCAACACTGTTAGAAATAGAGCTGGAATTTTTGCCTGACATCGATACATTCATTATAATCCTACTTAAATATTTTTTGAATTTTTTTTTTTTTATAGAAGAAAACAATTTTTAAAAAAAGGAAAACGATAAACAAGAAGAAAATAAATGAGTAAATGAGTAAACTCCTTCTTTCGATGAAGCCAATCTTAATCCATAAAAAAACTGTTTTATACATGTTAAGAGGACAACCAAAAAATTAAAATTAAAAAATGCAATTTTTAAATTTTTTTAGGGGTGGGGCTGGAAGGGTTTGTTATAGTGGGACTAAGTAATTTAACAAAAGCTATTTTAAAAACTGAATTATCGATTTAAAACAAATATTTTTACTAAAATAAAGGCTTGGCATCCTGATTGTTAGCCTAGTGAAAGCTAGGAATGGTTTCACTACTATAAGTCATCCTCAATTGTGTGTTATCGAGTGCATCGGAACCTTCTTGGAAGAGACACTGTCGGTACAGCATTGTCTTCTTGGCTTTTTGTCCCAATTACTAAATATTTCCAGTTCACTTTCACGGTAGGCACGGTGGATCCTGTCAAAACGACAGTAAACATTTCCATTTTACGGGGGCAAACTGGGTCAGTGATGGTAAACTGTCTTACGGTTGTTAGCAAACAAAAACCCCAAAGGCCTGTTTTATGGCCCCTGCAATAAACGAAACTGTAGCAGTGAAAACAAGTAGTAAAACTGGGTCTTGACCTCCGGTCCCTTCGAGGGAATGGGCTCTTTAGGTGGAATATTAAAAAAAAAAATTCTGCCCTTAAAAAAAAAAAAAAAAATTGCCCAGAATATTTAGAGCGGGGATGGTCAGCCCTCATTCTTCATGTTTAAAAAAGTATACTTACTTTGTGATGGACAAAGTAGAGAAAACCCATATAATAAAAATTTCATTGTCGAAATAATGCAATAAAATAAAATTAAGTAGTTATTATGATTGCAATGTTTAGTGTCATTATTTTTATTTTCTCTATGTTTGCATGTAAGAATAACTGTAAACACAATAATAACACTTCATTACGTTTCAATTTTATATTCTAAAAAAAATTCTATATGTGGTCTAAAGCAGTTATGATTTATTTCCAAAGCACCCACCCTTGATTTTGAGAGTCCTGGATAGATAGATGTTAGTAGCCGATTTTCCTCATATTTCTCATTTTGTTGAACTAACAGTACATGCTATTATTTTTACAAACAGAAATAACGAAGGAACAAAAAGAAAGAAAAAATTGAGACCTATCCATTTCTCCTTAGTATAAAAAGCATCGTTGAAGACATTATGGCGTGTTGAAACGTATAAATAAATATAAAAAAAAGATAGATACTATTTTTACTGAAGCTCTATTCATCCGGAAACTCCATTACAAATTTTTTAGGATGAGTTCAAGACTATAGTAATTATGCTCCCTGTTAAAACAAATCCCACGTTGTTACATTGAGACTAGTTTCGAACAAAACATTGCCGGTATCAGAAGTCATTAATAAACTAAAGTAGAGAGAATCCACATAGCGGATTTATGAGCCACTAATTTGTCGACTCGATTAATTCTGAGGAACGATAATTGCTAAAAAGTGATAAAATCATACAGGCATATCGCCTTTTAACATTCCATTTTTCAATGGGCAATCATTTAACGATTTACCGTTATCGAAAGGACCCTCTTTTATTATCGATTTATATTGTTGTAAGACTATTTTACTGTGAGTATGTACGATGTTCATAAAATTAACTTATGGATGAATCATTTATTAATTATAAATAAAATTAAAAAATAAATAAAATATCCTTCTTACAAGGTAGAAGGGCACGAGGCAATCTTCTTATCAGAAGCCTCGGGGGATTATTAAGAATTGAAGAGGTTGCTAGGTTTGAAACTAGTTAGTTTGAGTGGGAATGATGGTTGTCATTAAAAGATTTATGTCGGATTCGGGCCAAATCAGCAACAAATGGGACATTAAGGTCATTATGAATTACTTTGACCGTAACAAAGTAAGGAGTACTGAGGATTTTAGGAAGGATTTTGGATTGTAAGGATTGAATACGAGAGGAATTCGATGGCTTAGTGGAGCCCCAAAGCGCTAATCCGTAAGTCCAGATGGGTCTAATGATTGTAATGTATATGAGTCTTTTGTAATTAATTCAGAGCTTAGAGCGTTTGTCAAGTATATGCTGTAGTAGCCTGAAACGGTGAGCTGTTTCTAGTCGTTTCAGTCTAGTATGAGGATTCCAAGTTAATCTTTTGTCAAGGTGTAGTCCTAAGTACCGGACCCGTTCTGTGGGATGTTACTAAACGAAAGAGGAGGACAGGAAGTCATTGGTTTACATCGGTGGGTAAAGTTGATTTGACGGGATTTGTGTAATTTATTATAACACTTGATACAAAATGATATAATAAATACACTATACATTGTCGCTACAATAGTGAGTAGGGTTTGTTTCTTTAAGTAGTAACAAAGAAGTAGTGATAAGTTACTTGTAAGTAGCAGTAGTAGTAATGAAAGTAAAGTAAGTAGTAGTAAGTTATAGTTATATTTTATTTAATATAATGACTTCTAACTTCGCTTACAGTTCTGCAAAAAAAAATATATGTTTGTTAAATATATTTATGCACTTAATTAAATGAATAATGTAAGCGGTGAAGAATATATTTACAGCCCCGGTGAATTAGTGGTTAAGTCGGATTTTGTCCAAAGCGAGTTAAATTCTTTCAAATAAACGGAATCGTATCATTCTCGTAGTTTTGGGGTTCAATGTAAAGTAACATGATTAAGCTTCTTTGAGTACAAGAAACTCATTTTGGAGAAAATTAGACCTAACCACTTATTCACCAAAATATATTCTTAAAGCATTCCCACAAGTATCATTATAAGCTTATTTTTATTATTATAACAAAGCAATAATTAATATACCTCTTCTCATTTTCTGCTACATGAATTCGTAAATCCTAATTTTTGAGATAGTAAGACCAACAAATTAGCATTGCAGTAATTTATGAGCTTTAGTGACGAATCATTTTTATTATGTCAGAGAGGATAATAGTTGACTGGAATATCTAATGGAGGATGGAAATAGTTGGGGGAGCGGGGGGAGGGTGCAGTAAAACAAAACACTAAATAAGTAAAGACTTATTCGGTTTTTTTTTTTACTCCACCCCCCAACTATTTCCATCCTCCATTTTTTATTATGCTTCCATCAAAATTAAAGCCATAAAGCATTTAACGATTTCAATGCATTCACTTGAATTGCGAGTTAATTCATTAAATAAGCGATATTTATATCCATTAGGCCTACGTAAGTATCAAAAACAAAGAATACAATATAACGGTAAATAATCCCTCCAGTGTCACGATAGCTGCCTGCCCGAATCTTCCACTCATCTGATAGCTAAGGATGATTTAGCATTAAAACTAATCAGTTTCCTTGTCTAGCTTATCGCCTCCAACAATAATTATCTATAAACTGGTTCCAAGTTCCAGTCGACTTTCCCCTTGGTGCTAAACATTTTTGGATGAAAGAGATAATAATATATATTATAATCTTGTCACTCAATTATGCAAATGTTAAATATTATGATCGCTTTAAAGGCGATAAAATATTTCATACTTAATTATACGGAGAAAAACTTCGAAACAAAAAATCGTTGAATGCTATCAATAATTTCATTTTGTTATATCACAACGTGTAATTTAAGATTATAATAATTTTAGAAAATAATCATTATTAAAAAAAATATTGGTTATGCAAAGCTACATTCTCAAAACAGCTTTCTTCAAAATTTTACTCTTCATTCAAACAAATCCTGACATGTTTAATAGATTTAATACAAACTACATTTTTAATTATTATAATTTATTATTTCTTTTATTTGTTATTGATTTTATTAATTTTTAAATATTTTTATTTGAAAAGAAAATATATGTCTAGGACCGGGAACCCGGGTAGCCTAGATCACTAGTCTGTAGCTCTACCAATTGAGCTATCCTGGCTCGCCCCCGGCCATAGACATATCCTTTCTTTTCACTGACCCCATGTCCCCGCGTTCTCGCAATTTGCGATCTATACGAGGGGAAGAATGTTCTTTGAACATTATTTTAATTCGGATCTTGTTGACTTACGTCATTATATATTATTATAATTTATTATTTTTTTTATTTGTATTTGACCGGGACTCGAACCCGGGTCGCTCAGATCACTAGTCTGGAGCTCTACATAAGTCTTCACTTATTCACCATATAAGTCTTCACATTTCTAATTAGTTTTTACTGAGTAAATCCACACAGGACCTAGTAGATTAGTCTTATTATTATTAGTCAAAACTACGTCTTATTATGAATAAATGACAATAATTCATAAAATATCAGTATTCAATAATAATAATAATAAAAGGTTTAGCGAGCCCAAATGACTCGTTGCCGTTGCCCCCTATCGCTGCTTGCAAACTTCCAATTACGATTTTTAAACAATTTGCTTTGTAATATCTCCCAAGCCCTAACCCAAAACATTACCATGTATGCGATTCTCTTACATACACTTCGACCATTCCTCAGATGCTTAGCAGTTCTATATTTAAAGGAATTCGTTTGTACTAAGCTAAGCTACTATTGTTGATAAATACTAATAAATTTATAAGCAATAACGACATAATAGACGCTTAAACGCTCTAGATGAAACGTTGATGTGAGCATTGCATTAGCTAACCAAAAGATTTCCATGATAGTTCAGAAGGTGAAAAGCCTTATGTAGGCAACAACTTGTAATTTCGGGTTGCGCTGTTGTCGTTTTATGCTTTAAGGGTTGCTGGTGGTGATTATTGTCCCCATAACAACAAAATAAAATCGATTAAAAATTTAATTTTACATTTCATTGTATTGTGTATTTATGAGAGCGCGATAACTTAGTGTATAGAGCGCATAGTTACTGTCGAAGAGGCCGTGGGTTCAAATCCGGCTGTGATATATTATTGTTTAATCCGTTACGAATAATGGAGAGACCCTGTGATATCTCCAGGCCTCCAGGGATACACCCAGCTTCTATATTGTGTGTACCTATAATTAGGAAAAAAAGATGAGCGTGATTTCGGACAACGCAACTCTCGGTACAACTATAGTTTTAGAAAAATTATATTCTCAACCACGTACTGAACCCAAGAACACTCATGAGTTCTACTTGTACAGGTTTTAATTTAAATATTTTATAAGAACTCATCAATTCATACTTTTCTTGAAAATCTATTTATTGTTTTTGAAACACTAAGTAAGCAAAACAATAATAATAATAAATATTTAATGAAAGAAATTAATTATATAAATGCAATTTGGCACATATTCCAATTTTAGTAGTGAAGCAACTGAGTCATGAGATTTTATTTAATCTTTCTTTATCGTGTCAGTAACGAGTGGTATGTTCAGGTCTTTGTGTAATGCTTTATTAGTACTGTAAAAGGGACAATGAGTAATAATAACAAAGGAATTTTGACTCCCATTCAAATTTTAATGGTCTGTAAGTTTTTTAGCAATAGCCCCACACTTGCGTGGCATAAGTCCATATTGGTTTAAGTAGCATCTATAATAATTTTGTTAATTAGCGATAGTTTATTTTTATGGTAAAGTAGTCGCTTTGGGAGTGAGAGTCGGTGATTGAACCTTTTCTTTAAGTGAGTCACATGTGACTTCCATGTCAGCCTTCTGTCCTTTAAATAAGTAAAGTAAAATAAAAACGTTTTAAAAAGAAAAAGTACAATGTGAGTCAAAATATTAATGGGTACGAATTAACTGAAATATCCTGAAATAATAAGTTAGATTTATACTAGTGTTGGGGTACGCTTTACTCCTACTGCTTTTTCCTACCTGTTCTTATTATTTTCTTTATATAGAGTCAATCCTGTACAGGTGACCAATAATCCGTCTTATGCCACCTGAGTAAAACTAATTAGAAAAACAATTGGCCAGATCAGCTAAAGCAAACTATACCGAATAAGTTTCAACTAACAGCGTCTATTTTCAATCTCCCACAACCAATTAAGAACGAGACTGTAGATTAGTATAGGGTTGGAGGGGCGTTACGATTGTATCAAATATGGTGTCATACATCAAGCCTCCATAATAACAGCCCTCCTCAGGAGGCAGCTGAGCGCTTTTTACCTGACCTCCTCATTTTTACCTGCCTCATTCCGAGTGAGTCCCATCAACACATATCTCAACATTTGAGATGTATAATTATATATATTAGTGGGGATATTGAACCGCTATGAGGAACGGGAAACAAAGGCCTAGTTAGTACTTAAGATTAGAAATAATTATTTGGCCGTAGCAAAAACTAAAACAAAAAGGAACTAATCCATGTCCGATAATTAGATCGTAATTAAAGAACCGAGGAGGCAGCTGCGCTGTAATTAAATATCTGTTGGTATTAAGGAATGAGAGTTGGTTCTCACAACAAATCCTAAAAGGATATAATAGCGGAAAAACCATATCGGAAGTATTTATTGACTAGATACAAATAGTAAGAAATATTATGGTTAAGTATAGGATTTCTTTTCAGTTTTAACCACCAGAAATTTATATGATGTATGGAATTTAAAAAAAATTCCCCCAAAAAATGATGCTCAAAAAATAATAGATGAGAGACCTCGGGGTTACGGTGGATATACTTAAAGATGGAACTGCCAAGATTACAACCCGAGAAAAGAGGATGAGGTTTGAAGTGAGAACGAACTGATGAGGAAATGAGAGGATGAAGCGGCACTGGACGGAGAGAAAGGCACATTTACGTATGATTAATTCCAAGTACCCCAAAGTTAGGTGAAATTAAAAAAAAAAAAAAATAATAAAACATAATATTCATTTAATACACGGTTTAGGGAACACAAGCAAACAAGAGGTGAAAAATATAAATAGAATATAACAAAAATTTTATTATTTTTAGTTTAAATAAGCGTTTTTCTACTTCTTCTTTTACTTCCCAATTACTCTTCTCCCATAAAAAAATCAAGGAATAATATAAAGTAGAAATAAGAATTTACCATATTTTTTCTGCCGTAAACTGTTTTTAACTTTTTAACAATTACCAATTTTTTCTCACAATATTGAACCTGCTTGATACCTCACTGGATCTTGAAAAAAATCTTAAGTATGCCTCTGAAGTGAAGATCCTTAGACACCACTCTAAAAGTTTATAACTTAAGGTATTAAAAGTCAAAATCTTATCTCTAACGTAAGAATCTTAAAAAAAAAAAAAAAGCTAAAACATTAATTACAAACTAGTTCCTCCAAGTAACTAAAGATCTATTAATTACCAAGCACTGGACAGGTCCAGCATAATGGGTGACGCATTCTCGACAACTTGCTAAGAAGAATGCGGATATCGATGAATAAATATCTAAAAAGGAATCAACCTCTAATAGTTTATCGTTAATTACTTTTTTAATGATTAATAACTTTCTTCATTAATTTATTAATTCATAATGTAACAATAAAAACCGGTTTATTTTTGTATAGCTTATTACCATAGAACCTCACTAAGTAACACAGGAACTACCAAAACTCGAGGTATATACAAAAGGCTTGGTTAATGACCTCAGGAGTACAATTTGTACGCAATAATTGCAGTACTATCCGATTAACAAGAAAACCCTTAAAAATGTATGTTTTTTTCCCTATGGAAGCCTTCAAATTCCAAATTTAAATGCTGTTTTTATGTTTTAGACATCAAGAAACCAATTTGGTTGCATTCCTACTCATAATAATGTTCGTGAATCGGGCAAAAGACCTTAATTAATGGTAATCCAATTCAGATAAAATTTTAAAAGTTAGAAGCAAAATATAGCTTTTAATAAAGGCTTGAACATGAAAAGGATAATGGAAGAGAATTAACTAATTAACTTAATTTTAATACCTGGGACTACAGCCCTTTGATATAGCCTTGATCCGTTTGATTTATTTAATTATACAGTTTGTAATTAATTAATTGATACAATGATAACATATTAATTACGAGGGGGCTAGCTTAGTTGGTAGAGTGCTGAATTTTCGTGCAGAAGGTCCCAAGTTGAAATCCAGCAGTCACAGAAAATTTATTTAGAGATTAATCTGTTAACAACCGGGGATGGACAACCTGGAAACCTTCACCCAGCCCCTCTAAAGTGGCTACCCTAAATTGTGGTAAAACCTGACGGTTGAGCATGATTTGGGACAAATCACATTCCTGTATAACTGTCATAGCTGTTGTCATTGACCCAATGACTCTTCATGGGTTTTAGTGTTACATTTTATTTTTTTTTAATATACTAGTGAAATGACCTTTCATTTTTTTTTCTTTTAAATAATTTCCAAGCTGTTTAAATGTTTATTATTAAATAGAACCAAGCCTAACTTTCCGCTCGAGTTCATAAACATTTTATTATTATTAATTTAGAAAAACGCAGCTAAAAAAAAAAAAAAGGTGGAAATCTGAACAAGACATTTTAGAATTTAGAGATACAACGCATTTTGCCCCCTGTGTTAGAGACCCAGACGTTTCCTAAGTCGTCCAAGCCAACTTACGCGACTGATATTTGACAAAATAATTTATCCGCCCAGGAACAAATAGGCTCTCCACATTCCTTTAAAAAATCGTGTGCTACCGATCGATGTTGGTCCGTCGTTGTCCGAAGGTTTCAACAAAGCAGGAATAGATGTAAAATACGAGAAAAATAGATACAGGTAACAGGACTTATTGTATCCCCAAGTTGTAGCCAAACCAACAACCAAAATCTACAAAAGCGGTGGATTACAAAGGGAGCAGGACAGACTAGCGGACCAACCGCATTTGTCTTCAGGTTGGAAGGAACTGTTAGAGCCTTAAAGAAAGTAAAGCGAGGCTAGCCAGAAAGGCTAAGCTGTAGCGGTGCCCTGAGGATGGGTAATTGAGTTTGTCACTGGCTAACGAGCTAATAGCCCAGCACGGGTGGTCCAACCCGCTCTTTACAGCCCCACTTAACTTGACCAGGATAAGTCCTGAAAGGTCCCGTTCGTTAACAATGTTCCGCTCCAAGTCCTGGTATAAACCCAATGTTCACCAAGTGGGCGACTCAAAGCTTTTGGCAACGGTACTCCGATGATTGGAAATGCTAGTATAGCCGTAAGCTTCGGTACTAGGGCAAAACAAGAAACCTATCCGTACTGATCTCAATAACTCCTCTTTTCAGCTGTATTGGTACTGAATGTTGGTAACCAATGCTAATTTTCTTGACCCAAACCAGCAGATTTGTTAACCTAAAAGAAATAAAACGAAACCTGTACCAGTACAACCCATGAGTTCAGTACACGATAGAAACTGTACTGTGTCTAAGCCAACGGTCATGCAGAGATGTGATTTGGATGGGAACAATCAACCCCCTATTAAGAGTAACCACTTAATAGATTCTGAATGAGCCCAAGGAGGGTTAGTAAGTCACATAGAGTATATGGCTGCTAAAAGGTATAATTTATTTGTCACAGCCGGATATGAACGCGGAACCTTTAGTATAGTAATTCAGTGCTCAACTCACAGACCTCAGAATTGAGAACGGTATAAATTAATATTATAATCATTCAACGTGGTTACCAATAGGTGGAGACATGTATCTGCAGTGAGCAATTTTTAAATCTATGTCTACAATCCAAACATCATTATTTACAATCCAAAATTTACGAAAATTTGTAAAGTTTAACTTGTTACAACAGCACCCTCAGTTTCCAAAGGAATGCGATTTCTGTTCATGTAAAAAACTAGGATTTGTATATGGCAAACCGGATGTTTGCTTAGAATAGTTTTATATTAAATGAAAGACGGGGAATTAGTTAAAAAAATAATAGCAAACATTTTAAAACATGTCAGCATCTCAATAACCGGTGATGAGAATTAAATTATTACTATCTTCAAAAATATAATTAAAGAGAATCAGTCTGAAATAATTTAGAGGATATTTTATTAAAAAAACAAAGAGTATAAACCACTTTTTACGTTTATGTGTACATATATTTTTATCATGGTTAGAATAATTTATTTTAGCTTTTATGTAAGACACACGCACAATAGCCAATATATTTATTTATGTTGTGTTGTATTCTTCCTGAATAAATGAATTTAAGAGATTGCAGATTTAAATTTCTGTTCGAAGTCTATACTTATATGACCATTAGAAGTCAATACACCGATGATAATTCGAAGTCTTATCAGCAAAGAAAAAGATTGTTAAATCATCAGTTTAAAAAAGTAAAGCGATTTGTTTTTTCCATAAAACCGTTGGATTTTGACACGTTTAAATTATTAGGTGCAGTAATTTGTCTTTGACGATTTGTTGTGTAAATGTATGTGTGCTGAGTAAATGTATACAAAACTCTTTTCGAAATTCCACATAAAAAATAAAGCAACTCCACAATGCCTTATTTATTGTTACTATTTTTCTTCATATAGCCCATTTTACGAAAAAAAATTAGTTGGCCAAAAAACACATTTATTCAATCTAGAATTATTAACAAATATTGTATGGACATCAACAACGGAGACATCGTGCAGTATTAATGTTAACTATAAAATATTGGGAAGAGAGATAACTTTATTTCTGGATACATTTAATATTTAAGTTGTACTAGAAAGTTTGGCGAAAGACAAAGAGTTCCGATCCATCCCGAAGAAATCTATAAACAAATGAAAAAACTTGTATTTTTAAAAAATTTTCCCAAGGTTTCTACTATATTATAGGGGTCTGGTTTTATTATACATTCTAGTGAAACTTTTTCTCCAACCAACTTAATAAAGAACGGGTTATACTTCTGTAGGAACAAATTATTCCTACGCATTAAATATTATATTAAATAATTTCAATTTTAAAACTTAATCTAACTGAAAGGCAAACGTTTTATACAAATATTGAATATTTTAAGTCAAAAATTAATGACTCTGTACAATAATGTTTCTATTTTCAGAATACATAATTTGTTATACATATTTTAATTGAAAATAAAATAATTTAATGTTATGTTTAAAAAAAAATCTTTCAGATTTCCACATATCTGATGAGATAGGTAGCTGGAAAAAAAAATAAAAGCTAGTTTGTATAACACCTACTTACTGTCAATCTTATGAAACTCTATATCTGACACGGCCTATAATTACGATGAGTATCAAAGCACCCGATCGCAGGGTAAGTTTACGTAATAACGTCTAACTATAATTAAATATTAAGAATAAGTTTCCTGAAAACGAATACTCAAGCTTTCACCTTCGACCGGGTTTTGACCGACATCATTGTGAAAAACAAAAAATAAATAAAAAGAAAAAATACGAATTAAACGTTTGTTTCCAAAAAAATCATATGAAGGATTAATAAACCACGTAAACTAAAAATAGTATTTTTAATGATGTTCTAACATATATATTATATATAATATGCTTTGATTATTTGCTGTGGAAAAATATTGAACATGATGTAATAATCTACATCGAAGTATTGTTAAAGAACACGGGGACAAACACTTTATATGAGTTAGGGAAGTTGTGGTTCGGGAGTTGGCTAAAAATCTACAATGTTCTATGAATAATAGGTAAATTTACTAATTTTTATTATACCATTTCTTTAAAATTTAAAAAAATATTTTTAACGCAATTACATATGGTAAGTTTTGAAGGGTTACATTACATTTACTAGCCTGTTCAATATAATAGATGCATGTTAAAGAATCATAGTAAGAGTAAAAACATTAATAATTAAACGGATATACTAGATTCCTCAATAATAATAAATATCAACAAACAATTCCAATGAATGGCCAGGACACATACTTAATATCAATTTTCATAAAATGTATCGCCAATGAACGACAACAAGATTAGAACTTTAACTAATGAAACAGCGATTCAATAGCAAAATTCTGTAAGGTATTTAAAATTTTATAATACTTAAGATTGAAAAACAGTGTTTACATAAGATATTTTTTTATTATTCGTAACAGAAATAATAATCAGGAATGCCATCAGAATAAATTTATCGTTTAAGATTAAATTTAATGTTAAGATTAGTTAAAACAAGTAGCAATAACAACTTACGTTTAAGCAGTGATTAGAGACGGTGGACAGCACAACACGCAGACGAGACGGAGTGACGGAGTGCCAGTGGGCCGAAGAGGGAACGTTTATAAAGGGAGTATGGACTGATGAGCTAGGCAAAGTGTGAATAGGAGGTATCATGACCATATATGGGCATGGGAATATAGAGAACTGCGAATGTGACTATTTAACTGACGGTCCAGATATTAATCGTGTATGAACTGATGAGCTAGGCATACTGGGAATAGGAGGTATTACGACCCATATATGGACATGGAAATATAGAGAACTGTGAATGAATTGGTTAATGTAACTCACAGACAAGGTGATTATTTAAGTTTATATTGCATCCGTAAGACAATCTCACTTATCTTATTTTGTCCTGTCGTCTGCTATAGTTCAATGTCAACCTTTTCGTCCGTGAGATAAAATATAAACTGCCGATCAAGCATACCCGGGCAGCGCTAGGCCATCAATGACTCATGCTCTGATGGAACTGACGTCACAAGGTCAGTTTTACACACTATACAGATAAAATATTTAAAAAAAAAAATCTGATAAAGGAAACCCGGGGCCCCTCGATGACGTCAGAGGGTCAATGCCCCCCCGTCACAGTTTTACACACTATATAGATAAAATATTAAAAAAAAAAAAAAATTCTGATAAAGGAACCCCCGGCCCCTCGATGACGTCAGAGGGTCAATGCCCCCGTGACGTCACAAGGTCATTTGCACCTCTACTATAACACTAATGTAAACAAAGCGATGTTGCCAAATCTTGCACATTCCTTGCGACGTTGCCAAATGTGGCATTCAGACCTCCAAGGCTTCCCCCCCGCACCCTTCCCCTCGCCTTGTCAAGGTCAAGTCCACAGTTTCCAATGCTACAACCCGTCGTTTATAACTACTATAATAAGAAAGGCCTTTAGACTTGGGACGCTGTTAGAATACCAACCAGCGTTATATCTTCCTGGGCGTGATGATAATGCAAATAGTCGACACTGTCGGAGGACGATGTCCATTATCAACAATGGAATGAATGTAAATATACAAAAGCGATACCAACAATACTTAACTGTTTTAGTTAAGTCACTAAATAAGGAGAATCCCAATTTATCTACGAAAATAGCACCTCTAACCATAATTACAATACTAAGTAGCTATAAATCCCAGCGTTCACAATTCTTTAAAACTAATCACTTCTTATGCTTTGGAACGACGATATTACAAAAACATATAATAATAAAAATATTTATTTGAGAAATAATACACATACCATTTGGCACATATTGTTGCATAAACATTTAAAAAAAAATTATATATAACAATTTATGATATTAAACATTGGAATAACAGCTAATCCGTGAGGTATTCCATCTATTTGAGTCTGATTTCAAGAGAGGGGTGTAACCTCACATTGGCAGTCATATAAAACATTGGACAAGCTATGTGAAGATTAAAAAAATTATTATGATACATTGTAGGATGGAAATAGTTGGGGGTGCAGTCAAAAATTACACAACAAATAAGTGGAAACCTAATATATTTTATGTGTGCCGACGTTTCGACCTACTGTGTAGGTCATCTTCAGGGTTATGAGAAATAACAGACAAAAAACAGAAATGCCCGTAAAAATACATAACATAGAGAGAGAGATAAAGTAAACATAGCATAATATAGAGATATAGAAAAATTGAGCGAAAAAAGTGAATTATATATTATGAAAGGATGTATGAATAAAGATGATTACATAATAGATGTATAGAAAGGTGATAATGCAAACAAAAAACAAAGAGAGAAATCAAGTTAAACGTCGGCACACATAAAATATAATAGGTTTCCACTTATTTGTTGTGTAATTTTTGACTGCACCCCCAACTATTTCCACCCTACATTAATACTTACCAGTCAACGAATTTCTTTCCTATTATGATACATATATTCCATTATATGAAAAAAAAAGCAAAAAAAAAAGCGTTGTTTATATTTTTAAATGCAAAAAATAAGATAATATAAACTGTTAAGATGATCGAATAGAAGATTATTTGATGTGAACCCAATTTTAAATATTTGAATAACAAATGCATAAATTATTATAGGGCTTTGGCAGTTTACAATGAAAGCAAAAATATTATTAATTGAGTCTTGTTTTGGGGTGGTTAGGGGTGTAGGGTGGTGGGTTCAGTTACTGGTACCGACTGTACATTTAAGAACAACAGTTGTGCGGGAAGGTGATTTGCCCGAGACAACGCTCAACCGATAGGTTCTTCCTCCAATTAAGGGTAAAAACTTTCTAGAGGATGGGTGAGCTCCAATCGGTAAATAGGTGCAATAGGGTGCAACCAAACTGC
This sequence comes from Troilus luridus, assembly GCA_964056705.1. Taxonomy (NCBI): domain Eukaryota; kingdom Metazoa; phylum Arthropoda; class Insecta; order Hemiptera; family Pentatomidae; genus Troilus; species Troilus luridus. The sequence goes on along the minus strand of OZ057412.1, from coordinate 71,294,766 downwards.
CAAGATCAAATAAATTATCAGCAACAGCCCGAATTGAACCTATATAGGAATTCAGCGCTCTACCACTGACGTACCCCATTAAGATATTTTCTGTACTTTTTCTTCATTATTATCGGTACCCTTCTTCAGTTAAATTTGGACCAAAAATCATTCCCATCATTTTACGCTCTTCTTCTAGTATGGTTCCCAATTATATGTATAAATGAAAATAAATTTCCCAACACAAAAAGTGATTTTGTTTTTTAACTTTAGGAATCCCATACATCAATAAACAAATATAAAGGACAAGACAGAAACAATAAATGGACACTAAAAACAGAATGAACTAAAAAAAAAACTAATCCGTTGTTTTTTGTGATGAAAAATGAGGGATGAGAGGGAGACACAAAAGGTAATGAAAAAAAGTAAGAATATTAAGGAGGAAGCTTGAGGCTATTGTTTATTTTAATGGAAGCAGTAAAGTTCAACGAATCGAAATAAACAAGAGATGTTAAGGAGTAGTGAGGAGGATCGGGGAGGCGCCTCTAACAATGGCATATCTCACCAGGATTAAGATTTTATCTCTCTATTATTTTCGGTTCCAGCCACCGGGCCACTTATAAATCCAACCGCTAAAGCCTTGTACAACTCTTTCCGGATAACACTTCTCTGGATCAATGCTGAGCTCGATGTTCCAAGGGGCTGCAGGAAAATTATAAGGAATGAGTGATATGAGTCGAATGCATGACATAAGGGTTAAACATCGGTCTGAGAATCATACAACGCGATTGAGTTATAAAAGATAAAACAATTAGCTTTATTTACGACTCATTAAAAATTTTTATTCGAAACACCGAACTACTGGACAGGTGCCCGTAGGTTCGACAAGGTTTTTGTGCTTTTCGAGAATACATCAAAGCCTCCCACCGATTTATTTATGTTATGGAATGCTTGACGTTTTTTATTTTATGCAACTTTTCCACAATAAAAAAGAGTTTTATTTCTCAACGCTTGTTTAACGTGAATGTTATCTAGAAATAAAATTAGTTGGATACCATGTGTATGAACAGATATTTAATCAATTATACAATAAAAAGGCGAAGGGAGTTTTATAGAGCATTCAGTTTCCACGAAATTATGATATAATTCCTATAATGAATTTATGGAACTAAAGAATTGATAACTCCAGGTGACATCGAAACATTACGAAGTCGTTAAATAAACTATGTTCATGCCATTACGTATCAATGTAAGATACTCAATATAAATTGCTAAAGATTTATCAATTACGGTGCATTCCTATTCGTAAATCCCTTGTATATGCATTATTAAAAAAATTGTGAACACTTTTAACTATTAAAAGAAGCTATTTCTTTATTTTTGTTTCTATTTATTTATTTCCCTTTTTTTGTATGTGATATATATACACAACTCGCATGGTTATATGGTCACATGGTTACCACAAACAAACGTAAAAATCATTAAACTAGAATACAGTTTCTATTAAAATCAAAATATGAACCTGGATTTGATTCAACTCTAATTAAATTCTTCTCGCCACGCTCGGAGTCAATTAAATTCAGAAAATTAAAAAAGCAACTAGACTGCATTAAAATTCTAATTTATTTGCAAATTATTGAAAATTAGGGAGAGATGATTTATTTATACACCGGATCAATTTCGAAGCCAATTAAGGAATTCGAGGGCGATCGGGAATATAACATAAACGCTTCAGCTTGAAATAGATTGCGATGAAGCGAGAAAAAGAATACTCCTAGCACTTGGTCGATATTGACAAAATGTTGAATTTGTAGCCTGTCTTGAACAATAAATTTAAACAATAAATTGAACAATAAATAAACCAGAGCGAGAAGAACTAACAGGCTCTCGGCCTTAAATAAGATAGTTAATATGCTAAAAAGAAGATTCTTGGGGGGCATTGGTCCTTCCCGACCAAAATTTAATACGGGACAACATTTATATGGAAATTCTGTTAGTATCCAGAACATATACAGTTATCCTCCTGACCCCTTCGTTACTTTTCAATTCTACCAACAGAGTAATATTTTGATTTTTAAAAATAAAATAAAATTATAATCCCAAATTCTAAAAATAAAGTAATTGTTACATTTAAGTATATGAAACATATTTTATGGAGGTACTTCCAGTTATCGGAATGAAAAAAAAAAAATATGACATTTGCAAAATTTACCGTGGAGTCCATTTTTTAAATATATAAATTACTATCTTCCAAGCGAAAATTATTCCCTTTCTTACCCCAATTAATCTAATGAATCCATTATATATTTTTTTAATCATTTTATTATTATTTTTTAACCAATCTTATTTTTTTTAATTGGTTTTAAAAGGGATCGAGCACTAATAACCAACAGGCATTGTCCAAACTACTAAACAGCATCCAATTGGTAATTATCTTACTATATAGCATTTTACAGACAGAAATAAAAATAGGAATAACTAAAATATAAATAATAACACAACACATAAAATAGTTAAAATAAAAAATATAGGTAAATTAGAATAAAATAAATCTTTTCACTAGCATTACCACAAGACTGATTTTATTAATGAGCATTTCAATAGTAGCTTTTTTAAATTAAAAGAGCATATATTTTGGTCCAGACGAATATATTTTATAATTTTCTGGTAAACTTCAGATATGTTGTGAAATTTTACATATCTTATCGTAAATTGGCATTTATGCAAAATTCCAGACCCACTAATTTGGCTATGGAATAATGAAATTCGTTTGACACTAACTTTATTGGTAGTTTTACGTAGGGTCTAACAACAAAAACAACAGAAGAGCGCTTCTGGTTTGGGAGAAAAGAGTCCTGAGAAAGGACCTTTAGATCCGTCTAAGCAGACCACTGGTGGTGGATCAGAAGCAATTCAGAACTAACGGAATTGTGCGGGGGAACATGATGTGATCTGATCTAATAGGTAAAGAAGACTAAGATGGTTGGGTCATGCAGAAAGAATGGACCCTGAAGTGATGATGAATGGTGAACCAGAAATTTGGGAAAAACGGAAAAGAAGACCAGACTTCAGTGGAAGAAAAACTTAGAGGATGGGCTAAGAATGATAGATATGAAAAATAGGAGGAGTATCGCTGGAGACCTCAAGGAATTGTGGAAGGATGGTGGAAGATGCCCAGGTCTTGCAAGGACTGTAGCGCTCAATAGTGAGCGAGTAACATAAATAAAATACCAATATACCAAGATAAAAGGCATTAATAAAATGGGCAATCATAAAATCCGTGAAAACAACCATTGGAATATCAATTCACATGGTACAGTTGAAGAGGGAAAATCCTACCATAAAATAAAACTAATATAGATAAATATTCTTTTTTTTAAGATGTCGAGTTTTCTTAAAATGAATAAGGTAACTCTCAAACAAGAAAACAATAATAAAACTGAAACTGGGTTTTTTTTTTTGGGGGGGGGGCTGTTGTAATATTTAATGTTTCCATAAACCAAGAAATTAAGTTTAAGAATTAGTAAATATTAACGACAAATTTGGGTCAATAAAGGTCAAACGTTTCCCAAATATTATTAAGTACGCGCATATCTGGGATCAGCTCACGTCCACCCTGGGAGACCTCGGGTCACGAATTTGGCAAATGCAGCATTGTCTGATGGCGAGGATCTAGACGTGTATCTCCCGGCGACCGGCTCCATAGAAACCGCTCCGTTTTTGTGATGAAATCGCTTCTTGCCGAGAGTGAGTTGTGAAACCCCGACCGTAGGGATCCGGTGCTCCTAGGCCAACCTCCCCGGACTGCCTGAAGAAGACAATGTAATCTTTCGGCATCAGGGGAGAATCAGTATCAAATCCAACGCCAAAATTATAATTCCGTATAATGAGGGGTCGGTTTAATAAGAAGGTGTAAGTTCTTACTGTGGTAAATATAAAATACAGGATTGGCATAAAGTTGCCAGATTGTAACATCTGTGTTATCTAAGATTTGAGGCGTTGAAGATCAAAAGCGGACAACTTCGAAATTTAAAAATTGATTTTTAACATTTTTGCTAGTTTAATCTAACAATTTGGTCTAACACAACATTTTGCTAGCTTATTTCCCATGGTTTAGTACGGTTCTGAACCTGGGGTTTAGGAAATTGATTACTATGAAATTGCTTGACTAAAGAAGAAAAAAAGAGTGGAAAATATTTTTTTTTTTATTTGGAGTTATCCGCATTTGATCCTGAACTCCTAAATTACTTTCTTAAGCATTTCACAAAAAATCGGTTTATCTCCGTTCCACAGGAATTTATCCCCTTGTCAAATTCAACTACCAAAAGCAACCGTTTTGGAGCTTACTCCTAAAGAAACGATTATCATATTTAGCCCGAGGTATACAAATTTTATGAGGAGTAAAATCAAATTTTAGCTAAATGTGGTGCGTTACGTTCCTTTCTCGATAATATTGTATTATTTGTTTTACCCAATAGATAGAAATTAAAAGTTAAATTCAGGGACTAATCGGGAAGAGATACGTGTCGTATCTATGGTATCAGTGAATTCTATTGCTTTATTCTCGATGTGTTGAAATGCGATAATGTTTTAAAACTTCAAATTAAGGTTAGCTTTGTTTGAACTAGTTAAGAAGATAAATATATAACCTCAATGTTACCTTTGAGCTTAGATGTTTTTTATGTTTTGTTATTATGAGAATAGATTTACAAATGTTTTAAATGGTCAGGGCGGAGGTTTAGTCAATAAACTTTACAGTAAAATATAAATATATTGAGAGACGTTACGTTCCTTTGCGCACCTCTCCCTTCGAGGTTAAGCAGGTGTTTAACAGCAACCTAACCGTCAATTTGTGTTGTAAAATTGAAAATACTTACACCGAAACCAGTTTTAGTATGAAATCATTTATCGTTGGTTCTTTCAAAGATAAAGACACAGTGGATATATGCTTATTCACTTAACATCAATAAGTAAAATTTTAATAGTGAAAAGTAAATTTAATTTTCCCTAAGTAAAGATGAATGTTTACACTTAGTACAATTCTTGAAAAATGAACTTAATTTAGGGCTATATTTAGACTTTATTTCTGGCAGATTACTCAGGACGACTAGATATGGTACAACTATTGATGGAATGTTTTCACGATTCATAACCCATGTAACTTCTGACGTACACGTATTGTATTTTAGTTACCACAAACCTAATGTCACAGTAACTAATAATGATGATAATACTATTCACGGACTAAGGTTCATGGTAGAACAAACGAATCTTCCCAAGAATGATTTAACACGCGATTTTCGTGAAATTTTTGTTTACGAATATAAACACAGACACTTAGCAGCCCATGCTGAAAAAAACATTACCACCGCGTTCGGGGAAGTTTGTAACGAATGGACTGTGCAATTAATCGCATGGTTTGAGAATTTTTCAGCTGGTGACACAGATTAATTCAGAAATAGATAATTAAATAGATATTATAATCAATTAATCATAAATGAACCATTTCTCCTTTCTACACTGAGGCGAAACCATCGCATCCACAACGACAACGCCAAACCTCATGTTTCACGACGGGAAGTAAATAACCAAAAACGAGCACGGCTATGAAGTACTGAAACTAACACCTTATTCGCCAGACTTATCTCAAACAGATTCCCTTCTCTTCAGAAATATGATAACACCCTTAAGATTAAATTTTTGAAAATAATCCTCAAGCCTAAAACGCATTTTAAGACTTTACTTCATCACAAAATCCAAATTTTTCTTGTTGTTGAAGTTCTTGGGTTAGAAATATGATAACACGTTAGGGTAAATGTACAGAAAATTAGGGAAAATATTTTGAATAAACATGTTTTGAAATCATAAAGTTGCTTGGCTGAATAACTTTTCCTTTGAAAATGGATGTTTCATATGAAACGACCCAATACAATTTAAACCCGATAACATCAAATTTTAAACGGGATCTAATTCAACCCACAGGCAGTAATCCATCATGTTCAAAACCACTGTTATCAGGCCATCAAAACCAGACCACACATGGACCCGTCCCCTTGCTGAGGCAGAAACCGGCGAATCCACGTAGCAGTAGGAGGTAGCGCCGGGGACAGATTACCGTAAAGATGAGGAGATTAGGAAGAGGGAGGACGTGTGGGAGATACGAGGAGGGAGATAGGAGTTAATGAAGCCACATATAATAGCGAGGACAGGCTCAGTGCCCTATTGTCTTATATAGCCGCCTCCCCGATCCTATCTGAGGCCTCCCAATGTCTCGGCTTTAGTGGCTGTCTGCTCGCTAGCACGGCAGTTCGGGGTAACTGAGGGGGAAAATAGACGGTTAACACGTAGCTGCTATATCACTGGAATATTACATCCGAAGATGGATAGCTCGAAACCACCAAACATATCAGAAGCTTTAATGAAGAATTTCTGTAACATCCATTCCACTGAAACGTAGCATTGATTAGAGGAAAAAATTGGTCCGGGTGGAGGCAAAAAAATTCTCTTGAATAGAGAGAACTATTCATTGGAAAGCCAAAGTTTCGATTCACATTGCAGGTCTTCTTCAGGGCTAAATATACAAAATACAGACAAATAAAAATTATATATGGTAAATATTAAAAATACATAAAGTGATAAAACAAAGATAGGAAGGCCTTAGATAAATATGCAATATGAAATATAGAAAATAAATAATAAAAATATTAATAATATAGAAAAATTGTTGATACAATATTGTAAAGGGTACATAAATGAAATATATTATAGATATATACATCTTTCTTTGAAGTCCCCAAGTGTTAAATAACTCCATGAAAGCGTCTTAAAGCCTTTATTCATACACAACCATAGTTTAAACACCAATTTTCACTTCCACTTATAGAAACATCCCATAATTTTAAATCCTCTCGTACGTAATTATCAACTTCCAAATATTTTTCCAGGGTGCTTAACAAATAACTATAATCTTCAAACTGCCATTTAACCATCATTGTAGTAATTCATTCTTGGGAATATTTGAATATCTGTAGATTGAGATGCTTAGAAAGGATTTAGAAACTTTCCAGGTCTGTTCAATTGATTGATTCCAGCGACTCAAGGAAGAGAATGACAGCTCAATCATCAGATACCAATGACGAGATGAAGATAAGAGTAAAACATCAATGCAAACATGACATCTGGCAAAGGGGGGATAAAGGATTCTACAAAATATAAAGATGACAAAGCAAATAGTCATCATCAGTTAAAATGTAGATAACCAATGTTAATAAGATCAACGAACAGTAATAACATATTTTTAAAATGTTGTAATTAACAAAAAAAAAAAAAAAGGGAAGACCCAAATATATACCATGCCGAAGATTAATAGTTGACAGGAAAGTCTAATAATTTAAAACATAATTACAAGAAGGAATTATTTAAACAGAGAGATAAACTTCTGATCCATTCGCCGGCCATCTTTGATTTCACAGCAACGGCCAATCTGATATGTATCTGCTGATCGATCCGCGAGGCGCAATAACATGTAATGCTCGGAGTCGACATATCTTATACGGCCGTGTAATTACTCCTGACATTCCTGCCCAGAAGAACGTGCTGGGATATTTTTAGCCGCTGAATTTACAACGACCTCCAACGATTCTGGTGGAGCTAAAGAAGATCTGATGCAACTTTTCACGTTACAGATGCAGGTAGGATTCAGTACTGATAGGGACAAACCATATACATAAATGAAACATAGCTCAACTACGACAAGATCTCCAGAACCATATTTAACAGATCGAATTCCTGATTTAAGAATATTTTATATGAATTGAGCATTTGTATGCGCTGTGAAGAATCCCAAAGTAAAGATTTAGCAGTTAATGATCTCTCCTTAGTATTTTTAGTATAATATTTCGCCACAGATTACCAGAACAGCCACAAGAAACAGAGAACAACACAGGCGGCGGTGATTACCCTTGAGAGGGATTATCAAGAAGGGAAACGAACCGTATAATTGAATGAAGCCACAAGCAGAAATATAGTCTCCCAAGGACATATATTAGTCGTGTAATGTAGTTGCCGTCTTTCCTTTCCATTATTTAGCTGGCCCCTTCATCAGTACTGGTATGGTTGCATTAACCCCAAACCTCCCTTAGATCTTAATATTCCGAAAGATTTATGAGTCAATTTTCACAATCTATTGTTCCAAAAGAAGTTAGAAAAAATAATTGACTGTCCTTCCTTAGGGGACAAAGGAAGTGATAATACATGTTCAAAGCCGAAAAACGACGAAAATGATGTTGTCTTGCTGATGTGAGATATGCTACTATGGAAGTGGGTCCTCGAAATCGGCGTTGACATCGCCTTCTCTCCTTTTCCGCCACATTCTTCAGACATAAACTGTCAAGTTGCGTAATTTTATTATGATAAATACGCACAAACAATTCAATTTTGGAGTAGAAATGATCAATGAAGAAAAGCTCATCTTGTAAAAATTCAGAACTAAAAATCATGACTATAGTGGACATCTCCATGATACGTATACATATATTGTTTATCATAAATAATAAATAAAAAAAACACAGCATAAAAAAACGAAAGCGATAAGCAGGAATAAAAATATAAATAATTTGATAATGTATAGACATCAACATTCCAAAGTCTAAAGTAATAATTTTTTTTTTTTAAATAATAAAAACAGCGGAATATAAAATTGTCTGAGTTGCAATACTTATTAAAAATTGTATACTTCATTTATTGCTATTATATAATTTTATTTATACTGAAATTGAATATAGAAATTACTTCAATCATAATTATAGACGTTCTATGATGCATGGAATAAATATTGTAGTTTACTTAATGTTAAAAAAAGGTTTTAAATTAATATTAAAATCAAAAAATGTATAATCCCTTTTCTTAGAAAACATTTATAGCAACACTTTCTTTCGAAGCGAAGAAGATTGAAAAAAACAAATTTAATTCAACTCTTGTAAAAAATATTTCCCCACTTTTTTATATTTCGTTGTATTGGACGAAATAAAAAAACAACTTACCTCTAATGCACGAGGAATAGCTTATCGTTTAAGTTAAACAATGTTATTATATTAAACAATACATTATATTAAACAAGAAATTATAATTCATAATAAATAATATAATTATATAAAAATAAGACTAATTCGTTATTTGCTAATAATAAAATGATACCTAATAATAAAAATATATAATAAATAAATCATGAATTATTACAATAGTCAAAAATACATTTATATTTTAAATTATTTCTACACTTAAATATTGTCTATTTCAATAGTTTCATTTCGGTTTTATATATTTTCTAATCAGCTCTGAAGACCTAAAACGCGAGACGAAACGTCGCTTTTAAATTTAAAAAACTCGAGTGAATGAATTAACCTCAAATATAATCGACCAATTTAAATTTTTTTTATTCCATAGAAAAAATCCCAAAATTACTTTAATTTTAGGTGTAGTGTAGGATAGGTTATAAATCAATTAACTAAGCCACAATACAACATCAATTCCCGACCGAGCCATAACTTTAAAGACCGGAGTGTTAATTGCCATAATGGCGAAAATAACATAGCCGCTAAATTGTGCCTTTCAATACACATAAAAAGTATTAAAGTTTTTTGCATATGAAACGATTTTAATTTCTCCTAGTCAATTAAAATTTCTTATAAGTTGAAAATTTTATATAATTTTGTATTCTGGTTTTAGATATAATATTAACAGATCCGTAACAGAAGAAAACTTTTTAAAAAATGAGAACATAATGAGACGACATTCAGTAACAAGTTAATGAAACAGAAGAACTGTAAGCATTATGCAATTATGGTCATTCGATAGAAGATAAGGTAGGTCTCCGTTTTCGCTGACTGGCAATTAATACCGGCGGTGCAACACTATGAGAATATTGTAAAAGAATAGTGTAAGCAATTTACTGAAAGTGCTGAAAAATATGTCATTGTATATTTATGTATGGTATCAGGAATAAAAAAATGTGCAGGCTTAAGTAAAATAACAAAAAAAAACCCACAGATCCCAAGAAGGTTCTGTTCCTAGACAACAGTTATGCAGGTAAGTGATTGCTAGAGATAACACTCAACCAGTGTTTCCTCCAACAAAGGGTAACATTTTATAGAGGATGGGTGAGCTCCAGGGCCGCCAGATCTCAGATCAAACTCTAGTGTTTCTAGGACAACGGTTAAGCATGGAAGTGATTCGTCAGTGATTACGTTCGGCCGCCAGGTTTTCGCCACTTAAAGAAAACAACTTTATATAGTGTTATTTTATTGGTTTTCAGTGTATGGTATAAATTATAGCATAACCTATCCCAATTCAAGACCGCTCAAGTTTTAAATAATAAAGATATAAAATAAATAAACTCAGATTAACAGAAATGGAAAAGATGCAAAAATTAGAGTTTTTTAAAACATGTTGTAGAATAATTTCTTGCTTGTTTAATTATTTAACGTGACTTACTATAACAATGACTAATCGGACGATGCTAAAGTGGGGCTCCTAAACTTTGGCTATGAACGTATAATTAGGATAAGATCTTTAATAAGGATTATTTTTCCCCAAATTCAACTAGTAAAAAGTTTATATATCGTCGCTGTCAAAACAATACACTTTGGGCGGTTTTACAGGAGAGAAAAAACAATGCGCCATATGTTATATTATCTTATGCATATCGGTTATCTTTCAATTGCTAATTACAGCATTACCTTGCGTTCAACGTATTAAAACATTTTTTAATAGTGTGTAATTCAACCTGTAGAATGCGTTACCGTTACTAACTCATTTTCATCAAAAGTTGTAGATAGGCGGTATTGTTTGGCAGCGACGATATGTAGCGTACTTAAAAAAAACATGTACCACTACAACCCGTGAAAGGTTCAGTACATGGTAGAGACTGTACTGTTTCATGGACAACGGTTCTGCAAGGAGGTGACTTGTCCCAGGTCACACTCAATCGGCCGATTCCCTCCCCCCCCCCTATTTTTATATTTTATAGAGGCTGGGTAGGAGGTTACTAGATCCTATATGATCCATCTCTCGCTGCAAACAGTCTAAATATAAGTCATGGCCTGCAGCGGGATTTGAACCAGGATTTCCGGCATGGCAACTCAGTGCTCTACCACTGAGCCACTCCGCCCCTAGTACTTACTATTTTATAAATAACATTTCAAACAACATGCAAGTGAGCGCTAAGGCGTGGAAAAGATTATTTTTATTAGAAATATAATTTTAGGCAAACCAAAGACGTATGGCGTGCTTTTAAAAGCCAAACTGCTTCTCAGCGAGCACACGATGAACACATTTCTTACTTTCATAACCATAAATAAAAGGCCAACAAGTTAAATATGGTTTCATTAAAAATTTAACATAAACAATTTTCTTTTAATAAATAAAAAAAGTCGTTTATTATTGAGTTGTACTAGTCTTAATACAAGGTAGGGTAATAGTTATAATTGAGGATTTTAGAAGTAAATGGTAGTAAATAAATAAAAATCATTTTTCAGATTTTTTCATAGAAAAGGTACGATTACTTAATCATACCAATAGGATAGAAAGATGAGTAAGTCAAAATTGGGTTTTGGGAAAAAACAGATATTTGCTTCTCCTGTAAAATTGCCTTTACATGACATATACATTTTCAAGATAGTTGAAAATAATTTAAAAAATTGTCCACAAGTTCGATCTTCTAGAGAGGGGAGGGGTAACAACCCTTTAAAGAATAACTCGTTTCGAAGTAACTCTCAGAGTATTATTTTTCAAAATATTATTATTAAGCCCGAAGCAATTAAGTCTATTTATTCTCCTAACGATTTCTGTTGTGAAAGACTGGCATTTAGCCTTGTTTAGTTAACGGCTTGGGAGCGGGAATGTGGATGGGTTGCAGGGCAATCAGTGGCACTTCAACCACTCCCAATAGATCTCACACCTTTCGATTGTCCAACATAGCACGGACTATCGTGACAGCTGGTCTGGGTTACCGTCTCCCAAGGCGATGTCCCTATTTCCCATTCCTCATTTCCAACACGTCCAACAGTTTATGGTCTGAACCACTGCCTTCCAAAGGTAGTCTTAGGTTACCGTTACTTAAAGGTTTCTGGTAACGGTCAGCAATGGTGGTTAAGCCGTAAACATTGAGTTGGAGTAAGAAAAATATAGTATCAGAGGAAATCACTGTTAGTCTTTTTACGATATCCAAAAACTAGACTTTATCACAAAATAAAGCTAAGGAAAATGAGTAAGATTCCAAGTTTGTAGTACGAATATTCTTTGTGAAATTTTGTAAATATTCATTGAGAAAACATGCTTAGTAATTATTAGAAATTAATTTAAATTTATGAATATTTCTTTTTTTTATTTTTATGAATAATGGATCTTGGATATAAAAGAATATGACATGTATATAATATAATTAGCGAGAATTAAGTGAGAACATTAATGTTAAATATAGTAATCATCTGATGTTAATGGCATCAGAATAAGCGCATCTTATGAATGCGGTATGTATTTCATCTCTCTATACGTCTAGAATTTATTAAACATAAATAAATAAATATATTAATTAGAATAAATAAATATAAGTATATTAATGATAAATATAATATATATGATGTAAAGAAGTTAAAATGATATAGAACTACTGAAATTACACAAACCGCTGGGTTTTCAAGAAGCATATTAAAAGGATACAGAAAAGAGGAAGGAAAAACATTATGGAAGAAAGAAGATTTTGGGATTATTAGATGATTATGTTGCATATTTTTCTTTCTTTCTCAAAACCGTTCCAAACGTAATTTTTATTCATATAATCATTTATTTTTATAACACTATTGTCAATTTTTTTTTTTAAACACATCTGAACACTGGACATATATTTTTCACATTAATTATCATATATCACATTTTTGTATATGTGTACATATTTGTAGAAAGTGTGGTATGTGAACGTTTATTGATTATTTTTTGCCCCACACTATGATTAGTACTTATTACCTTATCTGATTACAATAGCATTTTTGTACATCAGGGCTTTATAATGTACAACTCATACAAAGCTGCATTGTCATAAATTTATTACATGACGGACATTATTATTTTTTTAATACACAAAGTAATGTTAAAGTACTTGTAACATTATTTAACTTGTTTTCAGAACTTATTGAACCTTATTAACTATAAATAACTAATCCCCTGATCTAAACCAAGAATGATTTGTGTTTCTCTAAACTATTATCAATTCTACTAAATGAATTCTGTTATTCTTCCTTAGTACTGCAATGTTTTAAATAGTTAATTTATGTTTCTTTCCTAGCCCTGATGATGGCCTATAACTTAGTCCGAAACGTTGACACAATAAAATAAGTTTTTGATCATTTTGTGTTACCTCCCTGACCAATTCTATCCATTATTAGAATTATTCAGTCAACTAATTTCCACTCAAATTTAAATATTTCTTATTTCATTATATTCCGAAAAAAATCAGCCATTCATATGATTTTCATTACTTTCTTACCAATTTTCCTTATTTCCTGTTTAAAAAACCCAGCAATTTGTATGTAATAATAAAAAATATTGAATAGAATGTATATTATGTAGATTACGTGTTTTGTGAGTTTATAGGTTATACAATTCATAATACTTTATGATTATTTTACTTACAAAAGCAGATTTTACTATATGTGACACAATCTGGAGGATTAGGAGTTCCTAAGAGAATAGGGTAAGGGGCATCGGGCATGTCGCTTATATGTCCCTTAGGAACGGAATCTTTACTGTTAAGAGACAAGAGAGAAGTTGTAGGGAAGAAGCAATCAATTTAATATGTAGGCTATCACATCAAGCAAAACGCCCCCCTTTCCGTTCCTTGTAAGTAGTTTTATAAGTTACCTTGTAAATATTATTTATTTATTTATTATTTAATTTCTATTTGTAGCTGAGCAATTACGCATCCAGCAAATTTGATCCAAGTGTTTTTCTATTTGCTTATGTACAGGAATATAAAATTTCGGAATCGAAATATCAATAGTTGAGTAAGTCTATGTCAATGTCTTTTTAATCTTTTCTTATCAAGTCCAGCTAACAGGGAGTACGAAAGCGGAAGAACGAGTGGAGTTGGGTGATTTTGTGTAGATGAATGTAATATTGTGTATTTGTTATGAATATATGATTTTATAGTGGGAATGTTCATATCGCTGTGTATGGTGTGATTCGAAATATACAATGGTGCATTAAAAATTTTTCTGTGAATTTCGGGCTATGTTGTTTGTATTTTGTGTATGGACTTGTTTTGCTGAACACCAAAGTTCTGCTCCATATGTCCACATAGGTTTTAGTATATTGTTACAGATAAGTCGTTTGTTTCGGAAGTCGAGTAAAGATCTGTAGCAGGAGATGTGATAGTTGTTTGTAGCGTCTTGTCAGTTCATGTCTTTTTAATTTTGAATGTACAGTACATGTAAGTCTTTTGTCCAAGTATAGTCCTAGAAAACGTACATAGTTTTTGGAAGGTACTTCGTCGTTATCAATTACGACTACTGGAAACGAAGCTTTGCGTAGAGAAAAGCTTACATGCCTCGATTTTGAGGAGTTTATTCTGATTTGCCATTTATAGAACCACTTTTCTAAATCCAAAATCATTTATTTAAGAGCTAAAGACGCTAGGTTTGGTTCTATGCGAGAAGGAATAATGGTTGTATCGTCACCGATTGGTATAGAGGTGGTGCATGGGTGAACAAAAGCAAAGAGAAATGTAAACGGAATAGAGAGTAGGGCTTAAAACACTGCCTTACGGTACACCCCTGTATTGAGAAAAGAAGGAGGAAATCTAAGAGTCAACGGAAGTACAGGAGAATCTGTCTTGGAAAGTATGTAAAAGGTAAGTGAGGTTTTATTTTCCAGAGAAGAGCCTTGAGAAGAGCCAGACATTATGAAATACTTTTTCAATGTCAAGAAAAATCGCAGAGCAATCTTTTTTTTCCTCAAAAGCCATAGATCAAGGTATATGTATAAATATATAACGTATATGATCAGCACAATATAAATATAATATTATTAAATTAAATGAAAAAGGATCTTTATTTAATAGCCAAAGCCTGGTCAATCAACCAACTCAAACTTTGGAGAAGTGAGGGTTATGTCTCTTATTTATTAATGATATATAATTACTATATATTAAGTATAACGATCTCAGGGTGGCATCCCATTATATAATTTAAATATTATTCAGATCAAAGGATCTTAATTTTTCCTAAGAAGGGGCAGTAAAGCCAACATAGCAGCTTATTTGATCTATACTATAACTGTGGTACAGATGCTTAAGGCGATAAAAAAAAAATGTAGTCAATTGCGAATGCATCCTTCCAAGCCTTTGAAAAATATTTAAAAAACAATAAACATGTGAAAGTGATGAATGGAGGCGAGACTAGACAGGAGAGGAGTTCTGAATATTCAACTGAACAATTATAACAGTGGCTCAATTATGATAATACCACCCGATCCGAGATGGCTTTCCTAAGCAGGCTGATAACGATTTAAATTTAAACACGATTGGATGATTAAGAGCAATAATGAAAGAGCGGCCAGCGCAATTAAAACCAAAACTAACTGCGGGCGAAGGAAGAAAAAATAAAAAAAGGCAGGGATATTTAATGTGGAGCTCCCTGGAGAACTAAGCAGCCTCGCTGTGCGGCAATCAACAAGATGGAGGCTTAATAATTTCCAAATTGATAGCTGGGAGGTGAGGACACAGCCACAATTAGCTGCCCCTTCTCGCCGCGTAATTGGCCCCCCCTCCGCCCTTCTGTAAATAACCACTAGCCGGATTTTGAAATAGTGGTTATCTCAGAAAATGGGAGAGCTTCGAAATTGTTAAGCCGTCGTTAGTGAAATTGTTCCGAGATATTTGAATGATATTGAATAATTAAGTTTAGAATCGTCACGGAATATTCGTTAACACACGTATACTGAAATATTTATAATAATAATTATTTGGACCTCAACTAATGGATTGATATTGAAAATCAACGTTAAAGAAAGCATTTTCACCAGAAACATAAATAATAATTTAATTAAGAAATAAGTGGAAAAATTTCACCTAAGAAGCCTTAAGTCTGTAAACTAAAAACCAGAAAAAATACCTGCCTTGGTAAGAAATACTTTACCTAGAGGCTTAAGCCTTCTTGGTTTTTTCATGTCATGACTTAACAAGTATTTTAAGTATTTTTCATGCACTAACAAATTAAGTTATACAATTATAAATAATAATAGATTTAATAACAAATTGTGTTAAATCATAAAAATCTGTACCAAAACAAAGCCATTAACGGTGTTCACGGCACACCGTGAAATATATCAAGAAGGCATAGGATTGTATGTAGATACAAATAAAATCCAAGTTAAAAAAGCAACTCACACTGTGACCCTTTTTTGTTTTTCCAACATATGTTGTGAATATAGTTGTTTGGTAGTCTTGCAATGAACATCATGTGCAAATTAATTAACTCAGTGTGCTATTCAAGAACTAAGGTGAGTGAGTAAGTCTAGGGCTACCCTGACTGAAGAATGGGGAGCAGAAGAGAGCCGACCGAAGATATGCCATAAAAAACCGAAATCCACCACAAAATATGTAATATATTTTCTTTCTTATTATAGTGAATTGTGCAAATTAGATTAATAAAAATGTTATGGTTTATGTTCTATACAGTCCACCACATGATTTTATACAGTCCACTAAATGCTTTTAATACAGAACCAGCAATCGAAATTAATGGTAATATCCCCATCTTGAAGGGAATAGCTTAATTGAACAAAGGGAAAAGGACTCTTTACATAGTTGTTGTGTATTAAGCAGACACTCAAGCGCCAGTTTTTGCCACAATTACGGATACCCGCATTACAGAAGCTGGCTGAGCTCTAGGATGGTCTGGAGATCCCAACAATTCGTCTACCACAGCCGGGTTCGAAAATGGAACCTTCAGCAACCAGCGCAATGAGCTACTCCGCTCCCCATTAAATCGTAAGAATAAAGAAATTAACTATTGCGATTCACATAACCAAGTAAACTGAAGCCAGTTAGCTAACCGTATGCAATTAAACTGATTTTTACATTAATTTAAGTTTCTTAAGGTATTTCTTTTGCAGCTAATTAGTTCTACTAATGAGGGCAACTCGTCAAAGATCCAACCCTGGCAGCCTCAGAAACTGAGCTTGATTCGTAGAAGCAAATTTCTACCACCATCAATGACAAGATCATTCTAAATCAATTATACAAATAATGAGATAAATCAGGCTGATCGAGAGAGTCTTGGTCAATCCGTCCTTTAGAATACAGTGATGTACAAGTACTATCCACTCTTCTGGTAGTTCTTGCCACATCCATGGGTTGCCTGTCGAAATCGAACTTTAAACAAGTTTTGAATAATGAAGTAATTATTCTTATTCCCATTGTGAATAAATCATCTTCGTTTTGTTTTATTCATGTTAAGGGAGCGGAGTGGCTCAGTGGTAGAGCACTGAGTTTCCATGCCGGAAATCCTGGTTCAAATCCCGCTGCGGGCAAGACTTGTATTTAGTCTGTTTGCAGCCGGAGATAGATGATATAGGGGCTCACCCAGCCTTTATGAAAATTTAATAGGGTACCCAAAATAAGGGGGGAAGAATTGAGTTGCGGTTGAGCGTGACCTAGGACAAGTCACCTCATTGCAGAACCGTTGTCCATGAAACAGTACAGTCTCTACCATGTACAGAGCCCCAGACCTGTTCACGGGTTGTAGGGCTAGTTTTTTTTTTGTTTTGTTTTTTACTATTATTCAATATTTAATAGAACCGACATATATTGATTGCCCAACTGCAGCCAGTAACAGCTGGTCAAGTGGACGGCCATTAGTTCACCTGTTTATCACGCCTTGAATATCAAACGAGTACTTTAGTTGACTAAGTAACGCCGGAGCCGCCTAAATAAATTACGTAATGAAGAATGGACGGTCCGATCTAATGAACCGTGGAACATTTCAATCTCCTTCGGCCAGTCACACACAAGTTCCATCCGCTTTTAATTACCCAGTTTTGTAGTCGAAGGGAGCAACTGCTTCTTCGCTTATTTATCTTGTACCTCTAAAGGTCAATTAGTATCCAGTTTCCTCATTTGAGTCCCTCCAGATGATTTTGCATTACATAGCACCTCGCGATTTCAATTCGATCTTCTCGATAGGTAGTTGCATTACACGCCATGAATGAGGCGTCATCAAGGAAAGGTAGACAACCTGGATACTCATTCCTTCCATGATGAGCAGGAACACCTTAAAAATGACGAGACAAGCGCTATCTTCTCGGATTCGAGATCCTTAGAAACATGAAAAAGAATAGATTTTTTAAATTTCCGATATCAAAATAAAACCAAAGCTAAGTTCTGAAATCGTTAAAAAAAAATTTTTTTTTTATTGATTGGAAGAGTGAACATACCTAAGGATTTCAGAACATCCGAAGAAAACTATATACATGTTGAAGTAGAAAAATATGGTTCTGTTGCCTATAATATTTGCTGTTTCCTTCACCAAAGAATTTCTTTACTGAACACGAAAATTAAACAAAGTAAACATTTTATATCACTGGTAAAATCATCATTACCTAGTTCGCCTGTATGTATGTATGAAACGTAATCTTTGAACTCGATTTTCCACAACTTCAAAGC
This sequence comes from Troilus luridus, assembly GCA_964056705.1. NCBI lineage: Eukaryota > Metazoa > Arthropoda > Insecta > Hemiptera > Pentatomidae > Troilus > Troilus luridus. The sequence goes on along the minus strand of OZ057412.1, from coordinate 71,276,072 downwards.
CTTGAATTAAAATAAAACCTCACACTCTTCTTAAAGACTGATGACAACACACTAATTTAATAGTTTAGTCTCACATAGATTTTTCATATCCGATAGTGTCTTGTGCCAAGTACAAAGGCGTGCGTTCGATCAAAAATCTCCTTCTTACTTACTCTGTCTGCTCTACCAGATGCAGAGCCCTCAACTAATTCAACTAATATACAGTCCACTAACACCATAGATAGAAGGTACCATATCCCAACAAGGAAAGGTATCTTCTCTACCTTAAACAGCGTATACTAAGGCATACATGGCTTAATCTTTAAGACAAACTTATGACTACTGGCAGGAAGAACTGGAGAGTTTAAAAACTAAAAAAATGTTATAGCTTGCAGAATAAAAAATTATAATATAGTATTCGATAAGCATAAATTAATTTTCATTTATCATCCTTGATTCATCACAGAAAAATGAAAAAAAAATTCATTTTATTGTAAAATTTTATCATATTGGTAAAATTAGAGTCATTATGAAAATAACTTAAAAAAGCACCCCTCAATTCTTTTTTTTTTTTTTTTTTTGATGCCTTGTTTCCTATTTAATTTGTGTTTCTAGTATTTTTAAGTAATTATCTATTTTTACTTTGGCCACGCTCAAATAGTACATAAGATAAATGGGAAAAATAAATAAACGAAATGGATAAACAATTAAATAATTAAATGGAAAACTGAACTCGAAGGCGGCGGTACAAAAAAGAATAAAGGCGGATTTTATCCTGAGTCGTGAGGCAAGACAACATCTGAGGCTGACCTATAACAGGCCCGAGACATTTTTACTACCATTAATGACTGGTACCCTTTCAACTCCCTCTACTATCTGATGCCATCTTTCTTCCACAGCGGAACACAAAAGTGTAGGAGGGAAACACTAATTGAAGTAAGGAAACAGAGCCGAGGGTCACTAAACTCTCCGATTTATTGCAAGGACAAGGAGTAGAAAGAATATAAATGATTTCAACTCTTGTCCCTAACTGATTTAATCAGACTTTTATCATTCAAAACTAGCGATTATCATAAAGACTAACTTATTTAATTTAACTTGAACAGCTCCCCGTCTGTACAAATACAATATACAAATAAAATGTAAACTCTTTTAGTTTTGCAAGGAATAGCGCTTAAAAAATCGTAACAAAACTAATTCGTAAAACCACAATGCATTTTTACTATCGTAGAAACTGGAATTTTGGCGATTTAACAGACAAAAACCGCAATAAATTACACAAAATGAGAAAACAGTGAAGAAGATTCTAAACGTTTTAACGATTAACCTCACTCTTCCCACAGGAAGCTCTACTCAAAACAGAGTTTTTATTGCATAAAAAACTTTATTACTACAGCCGAAAGGGTTTAGCGTAATAAATTCTTTCTAAGTCAACGGTTGGGCAGGGTGGTGATTTGTTCATGAATCAGGACAGATTACAGAATACATAATCTATCTGCCAAAGTTTATTTTGTATCCAGGACTTACAGATTCATACCTACACACTGAAATACATACTATGCTTCCTTAATAATACTTGAGACATAAAAATATGATATTATATATTTATATTCTATAAAGATAATGCTGGGGGTTTAAGACCAACTTCTACCTCTACGTGGAACCTCCGGAAACGCTCTTTGAGTAGGCTAACAGAGGCGGAAAAGTCTCTCTGGAGCCTGATGGGTGTAAAAAAAGATCAGAAGCCATTGTTTCTGGAAAACCTAATGTAGAACATGCAATAAACACAACATCTCAGGTAATTAACTGCTGTATGATCTAAGCAACGACGCAGAGAGAGAGCCGGCCTGACGACTCCAAGGAGGCAACCCCTCCATCAGGCTTTGGGTTAGCGGGCCCATACCCAATTATCTAGAGATTTGACAATGAAAAGAATAGTTAGAAATAGAGCCGACCAGACATCGTGGTATTGGACATGAAGCGGAAAATGGATTTGTAGATTAGGAACTTGGAACGTCAAAGGGCTAAAGGGTAAAGAATTGTAATTGGCTGAAGAGATGAAGAAAGTGAAGGTGAACATATATGGAATTACGGAGACCAAGAAAAAAGGCTTTGGAGAGACAGAAGTAGAGGAACACATACTCATTTACTAAGGAGTAAGTTTTCAGGAGCATGCGAGAAGTGGAGTGACCTGCTTTTTTCATAAGGACATTTCTCACCTGGTCAAGCTAAGAACTGAAGAAGCACTACGTACCCTATTCATTGCATATGGATCTAATGATAACTCCATAGTCTCCGAGAAGGATTCGTTCTTTGAAACACTACACAGAAATCTCAACGGAAGAGTGGGAAACGATGCAAAAAGATGGACGTGCTAGGAGTTCATGGAGAAGTTCACCTAAACAACAACGGAAAACGAATATTGAACCTCTGCCTTGCAAATGATATGATCGTCATCAACGGTATTTTCTCCCACAAAAGTGTTCATAAATAAACCAGATAGGAACCGAGTCGAAGAGGAAAGTCGATCATTGACTATTCCTAACACATAGCCAGCAGGTGGAAGAAAGTTGGGCAGCATTCAAGAACATAATCATGGATGCAGCAGAATCAACCTGTGGAAAAATCAGGATCGGGAATAGAACCAAAAAGACTGCCTGGTGGACCGAGGAGGTGAAGGAAAAAAAAAAAAAAAGCTCAGGTGGAAGCAGTATCAGAACACCAGTACTGATGCAGACTACCGTCTCCATAAGGAACAAAAAAGGAAGACCAAAGATTTCGTCGTAGCTCCAAAAAGGAAGGCCTGAGACGAATTCGGAAACAAGATGGAAGAAAATTTCTGATAAAACCAAAAGCTGTTCTACAGGGCTATTTGGGTTATTCGGAAGGAGAGCGAGCCAGCAATAAAGCATATAAAGGACAAAGAAGGGAACGTTCTCAGCAACCCAAAAGACATAAAAAACCGATGGGCCGAGTACTTCAGGGAGCTACTGGAGTTGGATAGCAGCCATCAGGAAGCAACAGAACTTAACCAACTTCTACAATCATGCTGGAAAGAAGACGACTACATTAATGCAGATGAAATAGCAGAAGTATTAGCGTCTCTCGATCTAGGAAAAGCTGCAGGAATGGATGGCATCCCGCCAGAGATGATGAAATACTTGGGGGCCACAGGAGAAAAGATGTTTCAGCATCTCCTAAACTTGGTATCGAAAAACAAAGTAGTGCCTAAGACTAGGGAATCTCTGTCATAATACCAATATTTAAGAAAGGAGACAAAAGAGATTGCCACAACTATAGAGGAATCTCCCTTTTTAGTTCACCCAGAAGAACAAAAGAGACCGAGCGCGAAACGTTACGATACGGTCAAATGTGGGACTTCAGCCAGCTGGGGGTATTATCGAAGATGATCAGCTGAGATGGTTAGCCATAGCTCCATGTTCTTACTCCCCAGAGGCTAAGGTCTGCTTCCACATTTCCACATCCAGCCATCCCAACATAGGCTTGCCTGTCTCCATCTGGACGTCCATTATCAGTTTTGGGAGCCTCTTTTAATTCATTTTATGTTCGTAGTCCAACCATATTAATCTTGCTTTTTTTATGCACAACTAATATAGATCCTTACGTTCTTGATTCTTTTTGATAAGGAAACGATTTCCTTATTTGGTTGTGTCGTATGCTCTAAGGATCTTTTTCTCCCAAGTATTCTATAATTTTTCTTGCTGCTAGGATAGGGTCTACACTTTCCCCATCATACGTGATAACTAGACGAAGTGCATTAAGTCGTGTATGACTTTAATCTCAAGTACACTTCTTTTAAGGCTTCGGGGTATAGCTCTATTTGTAACACTTTTCTGAGGTGCCACTGACATCTGTTACCGTTCTCGGTTTTAGCCTTTTTTTTCCTATTCCAGTTTGTTATCTTCGGTTACAATTATGCCAAGAAACTCAAGTGTTTTAACATTTTCAAAACTCCATCCTCTTTCTAGGAGATATCCATGTTTCTTCGATGAGAGCATGAACTTTCTTTTCTTTTTTTAAATTCATTATGAGCACTGCCTTCCAAGCTGCCTCTTCACATTCCAAAACTGCTTCTAATTCTAATCATATGTTGAATTCAGGCTATAACATATAGCCCAATGAATAAGAATACCAGCAACCGATTCTTGCTAACATTTTATCTTTTTTTTCCCAATGATATCCCATTCAACTGTGTTTCTTTAGTTTCCTTGTTTCTGGCGGATAATTAAAATACTGCATCCAACATTTAGTAGTAAAAATCTTTTAAAAGAACCTTAACCGAGATGAAGCAATTAATTAAGTTTCTGTTTTATTCATACACTTGGAAGGTTAATTTGAATTGAAATTTCCAGCAGCAATCCAGTTTCTGGAAAAGAAATAAACCATCTAACAGGAGAAGTAGTCTGTTATTGTAAAATTTGGTTTTCATTGAAGCGGCAAATTTCCACCTCTGGAATTCTTCAAGTATTTTCTCAGACAATAAGAAAACCGAGAGGCGTTCTGAGGGAATTCCTCCGAGGTTCTACATCTGGAGCAAGGGGGGGGGGAATCATGAATTTTAATGTGGGTGAGTTTAGTTTAAATTAATTAGGACTCTCATAAGCGTGTTGTTTATGTATCATCTCAAAGCGCTTTTCGTTAGTAAGTTAATTTGCTGCCATCTGCCTTTGTTCTCAACATGGGAGAAGGACAAATATGCTCCGAATCGTTCAATAGGGGAATATTTGCAGAATTTGTTAAATAGAAAAAAGTGGTGCTTTTATAGTGGACGTTCTATTTAAAAATGTGATTAATAATAATACTTATGATAATATTGTCACCTTGAATGCAAAACTCGGGCATTATTCCAATATGGCCTTTGTGATTCTATATGCTCCGGAATGCCTGACTTTGAAAAAGAAAATTGGAGGTCGAAAGATTTTGAGGGAAATATTTGGTCCATTAAAGATTAAGGTGAATACAGACAACGACATAACACCGAGTTGTACACTCACGTTAAAAAACTATCGGATGTTATGAGAAACAATTACATTTTATAGCCAACCACTAAGACTGCAACCCTTGACGAACGAAAGAAGACCAGACTAGGGTTCGAAGAGGAAAATACCGGTGAGGAAACTTACAGGAGATAGAGATTACTTGTGAGGATATTCTAGAATGCAACCGTCTAAGGATGGAAGTGAATTCTCACCCGAATTTTCAGAAAAATCAAAGCTGAAGACGTAAAGAAATAGACGAGGAAAGAAAAGAGCAACAACCGCGAGGTATTAAGGAGTACTGGGGAAATATCAAAGCTAAATACAAAAGGGTCGGATGAACTGACGTGGTTCTGAGTAGACCAATACGAAAAAAATATACTTAAGATAAGTTCATTTCGTTTTACTTTACTATGGCTAATTGGACAAAGCTACATCCCTAAATTTTGTTTATATATTAATTTAGGGAGCGAACGAGTGCCAGGCATTGCACAGGCTTTACTTCCTTTGTAAAAAATTCACCCCGTGATCTTGAGCTTAATTTATTTAGGCTAACAACTACGCTAAAGGTAACCATAGAATAACAGAAAATGGTGTAAGTACAATAGGCTTTAACAAAGTAGATTGATTTATAGTTTGATCAAATGCTTCAGTGCTATAACCAGCTATGGAGAAGAGCAAGTTCGTTAACATCAGAGGCAGACACGAAGCTACTAAATACCCAAGAACGCATAGAATAGAGAGATAGACTAGACAGGCCAATGCGAACACAACTAAAACACTAATTAGAATAATAAGAGGACCGTTAAGGTATCCGCGGCGGCTCCCACCGGACAGGGGAAGGAAACGTGAAGAAAGATGGCCGGATTGAAGAAGGGGGGATTACATTAGAAGATTCCAAGTGAATGAACGGCGCAGGATACGCAACTGCTTATGTCAGGCAAAGGTCGGCGGCGGAGAGCGACTGTCTCCGCGCACGGGAGGGGATAAATCGGCGCATTGGCGCTATAATTACCCGTCTTTGTGGGGACCTCTGCATCTGTCACGTCCAACTGCGCATTAATTCCTACCCCACCTCCGAGGTCTCCCCGAGGAATCCGACTATATTTATAGGGCGGAACTTTAAATCCTAACCCACATCCTATTCACACGGAATAAATATTTCCTAGCACTCACTTATTCACCTTGCAGCTCTCGCGTCTTATAATTTATACCCTAGCGCAGTTCTAATCTCCCGAGATACCTTTCTTTTTTAAAAATACAAATATGTCTCGTAAAACATGAAGCCCGAGTAATGGGTCGCCGTACTGGGACAGGAAAATATTAAGTTTCCACAAATGGTTAAAATATTCATTGCAACGATACATAAGGTAATGTAAAGTAAACCTACGATGGAAAACGTCAGGAAAAATTCTAATAGCACTTTTTAGATTCTTATTCGTTCTTATCACGAGAAATAAGATCGTGGAACGGCCTATGAAACAAAATATATAAATAAAAAGTCGATTGTGACAACCAATTTCATATTATTTTAACTTATTATATTTTAACTAACCAATTCCTTATTATCTTGAGTTTTAATTATTTCCTAATATCACAATCTCCTATTTAAGGGCACTGGTAATTGTAATATAAGAGTTCATACAGATCTTATTTACAAAAAAAAACGATAAAAAAGCTAAATTTACGAGAAATTAAGAGACTCCTACGATACCCTTTAAAACGCCTCACTTTTATTGAAAGCCAACGGAACGAAAGGTAAATAAGAATCAGTGTAAAAGTTTGTGATTATTAAGAAATTGAGAGAAAAAGATATGCCTGAAAATAATGAGCATTGGCAACCGTTTGTATCAATAAATCACTCTCAAAGACAGTTAAATATAATCATATATGGGACATTGGTAGCTTGAATTAAAGCATGGATTATATCTAGATTACGCTCAACTGCCAAGTTTTCTCCCAATTAAGGATATCAACTGTATAGAGGATTGGTGAGTTCCAGAAAAGGCTCCAAATCCCATAGGGCGCATCCTCTGCTACCAAGCAACCAAGGACCTTCGGCAAGACAACGCAGCGCACTACCATTAAGCTACCCCAATAAAAAGAATTTATTCTGAAGAATATTAACAATGAATAATTATTATTAATTAAACATAGATTCATTAAACAATTGTAATTATTCAATGTTAGTTAAACCTATAATGTGCAAATCGACTTGATCGATACTAAATTATATTGTTTCCTCTTCCTTAACATAACACAATCTAAGAAGGTCCTGTGAATGATGTGAAATTACAATGTCATGGTAATTTTGTAAAGAATTAAAAATCAATTTTATAGAGTCTGTATTTTTGAAATTTTATTTTATTTTTTTTAAATATTTACAAGGATGGCCACCATAAGCCATTTACCTTAAGATGCAATAGCATATTCTTAAATACCAACATTGGTCCTCCAAAATGTGCAAAACCATTACGTGCGTCCATAAGGTAAAACAAATGTCTAAAATATGCACTTTAACTACAATCGAATGTTGTACACTAAGACAAGGTCAACTTAATTTGGATATCTAAGTAATGTACAGTAATCATTAACATATTTGAAGTCTGGTTTTAAATGTGGTTTCGCGCATATTTAATATCGTATTGTAAGCAAATATAATAACATAAGCAAAGAAAATCAGAGGATCGTTAGCGAGGAGATAATTTGATGCACGCCATGTCAAGACGCTCATGCAGCTAACAGCCTCTCAGTTTATTCATTAAATACCTCACCTCCTCTTAATAACATAGGAATCAATCAAGTGTCGGAATGGAAAAATTAAAGAAAACTATTGTTTGTATTACAAACTTGGCATAAATACAATATCGTTGTGAAGTAAATGTGTTTAAATGATTTTTATTTTTATTTCTCTTATAAAATTATTTACTAAGTGATGCTTAGTAAGTATTTACTATATATTTACTAAGTGTTTACTATATTCATTATATATTACTATATATTTACTAAGTGACACGTCACGAATTATACTACAGTTCATTTAATTGTACTAAATTATATACTTAACGTTTTAGTAGAACTAACTTTAGTAGCACGTTCCTATTATTTTAGGAATTGAAGTTCAGCTTAGTACTTATTTTGTACCCCACTGGTGATCCAATTGAAATATGAGAACCCACTTAATAATCTTTTGATATATTAAATATTTTCCAGTAAATAAGTTAATGATTTGTTTATTTATTTTAGATTTGCTTTATAGCTAAGGATGTAGTTCATAGCTAATAAGAAAAATGTTTAATTTTAGTCCAGGATCCATGGTCCATTTTTGCAATTGATTAGTATCAAGCTGAATCTTGGTGAATAGCTTCTTTTCAATGAGACGCCCAACAATTTCCTGTGCGAAAATTCTCGATTGTGGTAGCTAACAGAGGTAGCAAGGATAAAATATGTCGATTTGATGATTCTCAAAAATGTATTACTAACTAGTTTTTTTTTTTTTTTTTTGTTAAATCTCAAGATAAAAAATCTCATGATAATTATCTAAATTATTTGAAAAAATATTTGTCCTACAAAATGTATGGTTTGATCAAAGAGTCCCCTCCTTCCAACATGTATAGATAACGAGGTCATCAAAAATAATTACTAGCCAGCTGTTTTTTTTTTTACTTCTTCTTTTGTTGACTTCGTTATCGATACATATGGAGTAAGGGGACTCCAATATGATAACCATACATTTTGTAAGAAAAATATTTTTTCATATAATTTAGATAATTATCATGAGATTTTACAAAAAAAAAACCCAGTTAGTAATACATTTTTGAGAATCATCAAATCGACATATTTTATCCTTGCTACCTCTGTTAGCTACCACAATCGAGAATTTTCGCACAGGAAATTGTTGGGCGTCTCATTGAACAGAAGCTATTCACGAAGATTCAGCTTGATATTAATCAATAGCGAAAATGGAACATGGATCCTGGACTATTAAATAACAGTCCTAAAATCGAAAAATTGGAAACATACGTAGATTGTTTTTAAAATCGATTTCATTTAAACTCAAAAACAGAACTACATCTTGTGTAATGGCTTCAACAAGTCAGAAAAAGTTACATACTGCTTTGCCAATTTTAAAAACATTTATAATTTGACTAAACTAACTAGATAAAAGACTAAACATTGAGTAGCTTCTCGATACGTTGCTAGACAACGCCGATAAAATATTACATCACTAAAAGCTTTTTTATACAATAGAGAGATTATTTTAATCAATTGAATTTAAATCAACATTTTTATCCTTTTGAGCACAATTATTGATACTTAAGCTGAATCGTTAATCAAACATAAGGATGGTGTATCCCTTTTAATTCAGATATTTAAGAACTCTTGTGCCAGAAAGATTTCATCAAAATAAAAAAGTGTTCAAAAATAAAATCAATCTTGTTTCTAACAAAAATAATTTAAAAATGTCAACAAATTTTTACAAATCATAACAAAATTAATGATCACCATATATATGCATATAGCAATACATTTCCGGGAATATTCTATAACTAAAATAACATTTATAAATTCGGAGGAAATTTAAATATATCATTTATTGAAATGAGTACAATATAGTATAGTCGATTTTAAATACATCAAGTAATGCTCTCCCAAGCAGTAGCTTTTGGAATTATCTATTGGATCTTACAAGCATAAGTAAGGCGTTCAGGACCAATTATATGTAAAAAAAAGAATAGAAAAATAATTAGATTATGTCCAATTATCTAATTTATTCTAATCGTTCGTTTACTAATTGATCGCCCAAGATCAAAACTGAACCATGAGTTAATTAGTAAAAAAATGAGGTGCACAGGATCAAAAGTGGATAACTCGAAATTGAATTTTTCACAATTTTCGCTACTTTGAGCGAGTAATTTTGTCTAACACACTTTACCGACGTATTTCTCAAGGTTATAGCCCGGATCCTAACCTGAAGTTTTGTGAGCAGAAAATGTTTTCAAGTGAATATTTTAGATAGCAATAATAAAAAATTACGATACACAACCCCTCAATTGGTGTGTAATATTTCCACCAAAATTAGTGTATTTGTTCTGTAGGTTTTAATATATTCCAAAAGTACAAGTTAACGTGAGCTTTAGTATGGAAAAGATAATGTAATTATAGGAAATGAGTAGATTTCGGTAATCATTTCATCAAGAAGTAAAAGTTTTAACAAACATTTCGAAGTACAGATGATATATGTTTGTTAAAACGATCATTTATAGATGAAATGATTCTCTCTTCTTTACTAAAGCTTATGATGACTTGTTCATTTGAAAAATATTAAAACAGAAATGAACGGAAAGTTAAAATTTGTTGCGATTCAACTCGAAGAGACAACCAGCTAAATAACTTTAAAATAGTTCCAGAAAACCTATTTATAAGGACAAAACTGCCAAAAATGAAACATAATACTTGATTCCCAATGCATACGATTTCTAGGGAAAGGGGGTTGTCAGTGCACAAAAAAATAACTTTATGTGATTAGCTAGATTAGACAAAGAGTCGAATTATAAACGTTTTTCAATTGACAAACACGTGCACATTCCATCAGTTCGATTTATAAACTATTACGTACCTGGAGTGAAATAAGTATGCGAACAACAAGGCAGATGCGAAGAAAATTTGTAGTGCCTGGGCATATCCGTCAACCGATACCCGAGTCGAAGGCACAAAGGAAGCGGCCTTCAAAGACCTATGAAAGGACGACAGGAAGATGCAATCTAAGTTAGGTTTTAAAAGCACCCCTGAAATCCTAGACTAAGCCCGGATTAGAAACCTCTACAGGTAGCCAAGTCTTACCAGGCGGTGTACCTTTAAGTGCTCTCTTAAAAAAGATTTTTATCTGCTTCTGGAACACTCCACCGTAACCTTTTATTTTTTTTACATTCTCGAACAGAGCCCGGATTGAAGTATGACAAAACTAATGAGACAGTAACTTTTCTTTAATATACTCTATGATCGGTTGCTCATTTTTTTTAATCATTAAAAGATCATGTACATGAGTATTATAAGACCCATTGTGATTAAAATATGTCGATTTGATGATTCTCAAAAATGTATTACTAACTGGGTTTTTTTTGTTAAAACTCAAGATTATCTAGCCTAATTATCTAAACTATTTGAAAAATATTTGTCCTACAAAATGTATGGTTTGTTCAAAGAGTCCTCTCCTTCCTATATGTATCAATAAAGAAGTCAAAAAAGAAGAAGTAAAAAAAAAAACAGATGGTTAGTAATCATTTTTTATGATTCGATACACGTTGGAAGGAGGGGACTCTTTGATCAAATCACACATTTTGTAGGACAAATATTTTTTCAAATAAGTTTAGATAATTATCTTGAGAACTAACAAAAAAAAACCCAGTTAGTAATAAATTTTTGAGAATCATCAAATCGACATATTTTATTCTTGCTACCTCTGTTAGCTACCACAATCGAGAATTTTCGCACAGGAAATTGTTGGGCGTCTCATCGAAACGAAGCAATTCACGAAGATTCACCTTGATTCTAAAACAAGTGCAAAAATGGACCATGGATCCTGGACTATTCAGTAAGGGTTAGAGTTTTTTCTAGTTGAATTCTAAAGTTCTATATTAGTGAAAATAATATAAGCTTTTATTTAAAAAAAAAAACGTTTGTATTATAAATTGAAATTACTTTAATTTTCTCTTTATCTTTAATCGACGCACATTCTCAAACCAAATGATGGATGGTTATGTCAAATTTCGTGAATCGCTTATACTAAACTGATTGGTGCAAAACCTAAGGAAAATCGGTCCAGTAGTCTTGAAGGAATTACTTAGTAGAATTTGTTTTATTCAACATTTCGATTCAATTTTCATTTACATTTATCTTCATCAACACCTCAGATTTTTAGCTTGAGAGGGAGGCATTTCTCCGGACAATTACCGAGATTTATAATAGAAAATATTAAACCAAAAATCAACAACAAAATTGTATAATCACAAACAAAATTAAAAAAAAAATTATTAATCTTAAACTAAACTAGATTTCTTTTATAAGAGTAGTGAGGAGGTTCATTGGTATTTCAAGATCCAATTTCCTTTACCAACGAAATTGTACGGAAGGTAATGAATTCCAAAATAAATTTTATTTTTTTTCCAATGAAGCCAAGGAAGGGAGGGTGAATTTGAATAAATGAAAATAAAATGGTTTCAGATTCCAAGGGATCGATTTTATCCAATATGTTTTCTATATTATACCAACATTTTTCTAGCAATATTTGTTATTATATTAGGCTTTATTTTGACTTAACTGAAGTTTCTTTCACGAGCCACATTTATCTTAAATTAATCCAAGGGGTAGACCTAAGCGTAGGTAGAAGGATTGCATTAAGAGTGATCTTAGTGCTTAGAGTTCAGGTTATAGTCCGAGCATGGATGTTTTCAAGCAAAGATGGGTTGTATTAGCATCGAGCCTTCGGGTTCTCTGAGCCATTTATTATATTCATGTCCAATAAATATAACATTTTGATGTTATAAAATAAAACATCCATATCAGAAGTATCTTAGAAGAACACCTTAGTCCTCGTCTCTAAAGGTGGTCCTGTCCGAAATATATTGCGAAGTCGTTCACCAATGACAAGCTTTATTTGTTATTTAAATTGGGCAGATGCAATTAGGAGTTATTAAATAATTTATGAGGGGACTGGGCAGGTCGCCGAGTGACGACACGGCTCGTGGGAAAATGATCTCGTTAAATCACGCAACGAGCTAATTTATCATATTATAATTAGTGGAGGTTCCTAATTACTTTGTTTTATCGCCCTAACAAGGGGCCCTTCGCCGGCCTCCGTCCATTATCAGCGAACAGATTAAAATATAAAACCTGAGAAAACAAACACAATATAGTTAGTGGCCCTCAATGAATTTAGGTAACGGTAATTATCAAGCTGTGAATTATATGCTAATGTAAGTTCTTAGTAAACAAATTATCATTCGGTCATCTGTATATCAAACCTCATTAGGTAACCCAATGGGGTATGGTATTTATTAATAATTTAGTAATTAATTATTCAGGCAATTCATTTGTAATAATTTAATACCCAGTATTTCACTCGTCACAAAACATCACCAAAATCTTTGTTACCTGGACTTCCTATGAGAAGATTAAAAAAAAAAAAAAGATAGCCATAGAAACCACTGTTAGAAACCACTGATGAGTTATAAAAATATTCCTATTTCGGTGAATCGATGAAAGGAAAAAATCTCTGAAATAAAATTTTCAAAGTTCAAATTTAACATAAAAGAATAAAAACAAATTACTTAAGTCATTTACAGCATTCGATACAAACTATCCTCTAAATGCCCTCAAAAGAACCTTCTTTCTTATCGGCTTTTAATCATATAATGAATGAAAGGCTTTACAGATTAATAAATGTACATGGGTTCGTTCGTTTGGGTTAACGTTTTACGACGGGTCTGGGATGTATGCTGATTTAGCATTACGAATGATAGAAACTTTTTTATATACTTAATACTCGAATCAGCGGAGCTTCCATTGTCGCATAATTTTTAAATTTTGTATTTTTCATGGATTTTTATTTTACCCCCTACATTTAGCTAGCTATAACCGTATTAAACGTCGGAGAATTTTTATTTCAAATTTATTTACAGCTTTAAATAGTTTAAATTATTAGTTTAATAGCCTTTTCGAGCATTTAAAGAATATGCTCAATACAGGCTATGTCCCGAATCAGTTACAACTATTTCCTGTAATAATAATTTTGAATTAACAAACCGCACTATTAAAAAAAACTATGAACTAGTCCTTTTAAGGGAAATTATTTAATAACAATTTACAGACCGTTTCTACCGAATTTGAAAAAAAAAAAGGATTGGAGCTTTTTCAGAATAGGGTTTTTTAAAAAGGTTTATTAGGAATAATATAACGTTAATTGTTTAATACATAAGAGCAACTTTCGTCATCTACAAATTTAATTAACTTAATTTAATTAAGCGAATGAAATTAGGCGTCTATGTTACTTCGTTTCTGCTAATCATGATAAAATTGAGTTCAACACTATTTTTGACAATATAGCAATATTATGTCACTATAAGTAAGCGTGAACTATATATGAGGCGTTCAGGATCAAAATCAGATAACTCCTATTTAAAAAGTTGACTTTTTAACATTATTCACTCGTTTATTCAAGCAATTTAATGCTTCTGAAACATCAGGTTCGGAATCGGACTAAAACAATTAAAAAATAAGGAGGTAAAGTGTCGTGTTAGACTAAATTGATTCACTAAACTGGCTAAGAATGTGAAAAAATTATTTTTTGAAATTAAGTTATCCACTTTTGTTCCTGAACGCCTGATTCTAATAAAACATTTTTTTTCTACCACAATCTAATGGTTTTTGTCTAAATAAGGCCTCCGAGATATGACCTGAAGCCAAAAATTAAAATTTATTTTTTTAAATCTTACAAGTCCCGTTTCATGCTACTTCCACATTTACTATACAAACGCTCTAAGCTCCAAATTAATTATAAAAGACTCATGAACATGACAATCATAAGACCCATCTGGACTTACGGAGTAGAGCTTTGGGGCTCCACTAAATCATCGAAATCCTCTCGTGTTCAATCCAAAATCTTTCGTAAAACTCTCAATGCTCCTTACTTTGTTAAGAACAAAGTAATCCATAATGACCATAATTTTCCATTTCTTACTGATTTGCCCCGAATCCAATATCAATCATTTCATAACAAACTTTATTACCACTTATACCCACTAGTTTCAAATTATCAATACCTTATAATGCTTAGAGACGTCTGAAAAGAGATGCCCTCGTGAACTTCTAAGTTAAAGTTGTTATTTGAGTGTACCACTGGATAGTTTCTCTATTTGCCTTCATCCATGTCATTATGTATCATTCCTGCCATTTACTTGTTGTTATAATAGTTGTAAATTTCAATGAATAGAAAAATATTCTTACAAGAATGTCCTTTAAAAAAAAAAAAGTAGTTAACCCATATAAAATGCTTTTTACAGAAGAAACGGCATACAACTACACAGATCAATGATTTTTTTTCGAGCACGGGAGCTGACAAGTGGTGTTGATAGAAGCAAACTAATAAAAGACAAACGTAAAAAAGAGAATAATAAAAAATCAAAGAAGAAGAAAATTGAAGATAGGAAGGAACAGGTTATGAGTTAGTGGGAGCGGACGAGGTGCTAACCCCGCCCTCAAGCATCCACTCATCAGTTTAATCACAAGCAGCCATGGCCTAAGACTCTCTCACAGATATTACGCTCCGGCATCGTATCATCTACTTTCACTTCTAATTATTGTTTTAAGGCGGGAGTCATGTCGCAATCTATAATAATCTAACTATCACTCCCCCAAGGACGAAAATAATATATGCAATTACCATCTGATACTTTATGATAGCACTAAAGAGAACAATGTATTAGGCCGTTTCAAATGAAATGACCGTTTTCAAATGGAAGGCTATAAAGTAAAACAACTTTATGAAATCAAAACATTCACTATAATTTTCTATAAACTTACCCCAACGTGTTATCAAATTGTCAATCCCAGAACTGAAAATTTTAGAGTTTAGTGATGGAATTAAGTCTAAAAATTCATTTTTAGAATGAGAAACATATTCAAAATTATTACCATTAAGGAAGCGGTCCGAATTTCTGAACAGGTGGAATCTTCACTGTCTGTAGTGAATTATAAAGTCTGGTGTTGTGGTGTAACAGTACAGATCCCTACCGATTAACAGCATGAACCCAGCAATATCTGGTGACCCTTCTGGGGCTAACCCAGTCTCTATAAATTGGGCAACCTAAACTGTTGAGCGCGATCTTTGACTTATCACCTTCCTGTACAACCGTTGTCGAAGAAACAGCAGCTCTACAGATTTTTCCGGGGATCACTAAGCATATATACCTTTGATTGGGCGAAATATCTGGTATTAGAGCATGCTCTCCAGCACATCCTTTGTCTTAGAAACAATATATTATCTATCATGTACTGAACATTAGACCTTCAAGGGGTAGCAGTACAGATTTTTTTAAATATTGGAGTGCACTAGCTATAATTTAAATCTCAAAAAATCAAATTTTATTATTAGATGAACTTCTACCAAAAATAAATTTAAATAAGACACTAAATAAGTGGTTACTTATTTTAATTACGTGCCGACGTTTCGACCCACTTTGTGGGTCATCTTCAGGGCTGACCAGCGGGAGGCTAACGCTAGAACCTGACTGCACCCCCAACTATTTTCTTCCTTACATCGATCATCCAGTCAACCATCCCTCGCTTCTCATGAAAAATAAATTTAGTTTAACAGAAAGTTCCAAGGCGAATTAGTTATTTCGCTACTTTTATCATTTAAGTGAATTTCAATCACTTAGAAATAAAATAATGACTTTCAAGATTTCTTTTAGCTTAGTAATACACAATTTCTTTATCAAACCCCTATAATTCCAATTAACCAAGAACTACCGCCAGTCATACGCTAGGCAATGATCCAGAGTCGACTCTATCTCGATTCGATCGTTCCTGTTTGTTCAATATGAGCACACTAGTAATTGCCTCGCTACCTAACTCAGCTATACAACTGCGGATAATCAAGCTATTTGCTAGGGAAACAACCCCTGATCCCTTCCCCTTACATCCTGTTTGAATGCACGTAATCCTTCATTGACGTAATGCGAATGAGGATAGATTGAGCGATGGGAGAGATAATTGTCCTGATCCCGGGAGCGCTGGTGGTTGACAAGAGGTCCTTTGTTGGAGGAGCAGATGTCCTGTCCTCTGGGGTAGCTCCAATCTCGATGACAATCTACGGCCTCCTCCCCCTTCTATCCATTGCCAATCCTGGCATGTGTTAACCGGCTACTTATTTGTGGCATCCTTTTCTACGCCTCTTCCGACCATCAACTTCCTTTCGCATCTGGGCACACCTTAACAATTATTCATAAAAAAAAAATGAAATGACGCTGGTTAGACTGATACAATGAAAATAACGCCAAACAAGCCCTATCGTTAAAATCTCTTAAACTTACAAAAGTACAAGGTACTGCTGCCAACAGGTATGACATTTACTCACTCACCCGTTCTTTCACTTAACTTAAGTGCAACACATCTCATATCAACAGTCCAAACAGAGACAGAAAGACTCCAAATCATTCCATTAACAACTATTGGCTTAATTTTTAGAGACTTAAGGCTATCTTTTTTTGGGGTTTAAAAAAAAAAAAATCACAGATACTTTTTCGTTACATAAAAATTATATCCAATATTAAATGAGTAGAAAACAGAAACGGAATCCGAAATACTTTAATATTAATTTATCTTTAAATAAAAACTGACAGAGGAGAAAGAAAAAGAGAGATTGCTGTAAGGGATTGAAATGGTTATCGGATTGAGGAAAGAAAGACAGCTATTCGGATGGAGAGGGGGGAGGGAGTATTTCCTCAAACAGTCCTGTTTTATTTCAGACAAGCCTTATCTGATCCAATCCTACAACGACAAACACAAACCGATAGCCCTTTTTCAACAACTTTAGGGTTCTCTTTCTTCTTCTCATCTTCCAGCTAATATAATCGGGAGAAATCAAGTTATTTGGAAAATATTGTTTTTTAATTTAATTTTATTTTTTTATAATTATTAAAATGTTAAAATATTTTTATTTTGAAGAGAAAAGATTTGTCCAGGACCAGGTATCAAACCAGTGCTCTGCCACTTGAGTTATCCTGGGATGTGGCAAGTGGGAAAGCACTGCAGCGGAAATGCAGACGACCAGGGTTCGAATCCCGGTCCTGGACAAATCTTTTCTCTTCAAAATAAAAATATATTTTTTAAATTGATAATTAAGTCTGAAATATATAAACTTCACTAGTAATTGGTATATAACATTGTAACAAAAACTTTATTACGTAGAAATGGTAGCCAAGCGATTGGACCTAGGAGGTCCTTTATGCCAAACCCTGAAAGCAACATAGGGATCGCCGCCGCGTACCAATCAAAATAGGAGTATCATGATTCATTCCTTGAAACCATTAAGAAATAAATATTAACCGACAGATGAGAATCGAACTCGCCATGTTACTTACATTCACATTTGGTACTCTCGGCCTCAATGCCGTTCAAGCTAAATCATTGGCAGCTAAAATCAAATAAAAAAAAAAAATGAGGAGCCTCTATATACACAAAGGTAAATGATATTTAAATACATTATTCATTGTTACTATTTCAGATAAGAATTTGAAAGTAAACTTACTAGGCCTATTCTTCCTGCATCAATAGAATCGGGCTGAACCCTAAAGATAACAGAAATGCAAAGACTAATTGCGTTTGAAATGTGTTTGTACAGAAGAATTCACAAAATAAGTTGGATGTATAGGATTATAATCGAAACTGTTATGCAGAGGACGAGGAAGAAAAAATAAGTGGAGATAACTATAACAAAACGCAAACTGCAAATGTGACCAATATGACTTTTTGGGTTAAATAATCATGATTACAGCCGATAATGCAGGCAAACATTTAAGGAAGATGTGTAGGAATGATACAACACTCCTAGCTGCAAGGTCTAAGAGAAATAGTTCCACTACTCTAAGTAACATCTTTTGAGATCTGCCGTATACGAAGTTCACGAGCCCTGATCATTGCCGATATTCAAAACGAAAGATGGCACAAGAAAAAATGGATAGATCTATTTACAAAGACTTATCAGATTCGATTAATGCGAAATATTGTTTCAATCAAACTTATAATAAGTAAAATACCTTGCATAGAGCCAACGTCTTAGATAGGTGATAGGGTGATAAACACAATTTAATTACACGAAACAGCATGTTTTGGCAAGATACTGATTGTAATGCAAATCACTATCGTTTGCTCCATAACCTTTGGATGTTTTAAGGACATTGTTAAAATATCGTGGATTAAAGAATGTCCAGTAGCCTCATTAGGACTTTTTTAAATTTATTTTCATGAAGTACAAACATCCAGGAATCTATTTCGAAACCTAAAAAGCTACAATGCGATTCCCAGTAGAAGTGCACGCATCAGTCTTCGTCGTTGTGAGTTTACTCCTGCTGGCTGATGGAAATCATATACCCAAGGGGGAGAGGTATGTTTGAGGGTCTGGAAATCGAAGGTTTGTACGCAGGTGGACTACAGTAAGCCGTATATGGCGTTGTTAGGATATTCAATAAAAAGGAACACTAGGCACAGCTCGTTCCTAGTATTAACATTATACGATTAATTTATACTCGCATGGGGATTCCTGAAGCAGAAGAGGCTTCGTTTCGAATTGGGATAGTGGAATTAACTTTTATTTCATTGCTGACAAGAGTGTTTCATCAGGTCCTTCGCCGTGTGAAGTTGCTTTAGATAAATGGCAGTTATTGTTGAACCAAAGAAGAAGAAAAAAAAGCAAACCAACATATATCATTTGTTGACCCGAAAGCCACTCCTCCCTTTATACCATCCTCGAAATAGCGTAGGAATAGAATAAATGGGACGGGTTGACAAATTAAAATTCTTGGGTTCGAGGTGGCGGGCGGTACGACATAGTTCTTAGGCCGCTTTTGGAGAGGGAATGTTTTTTTTTCGGTTCGCCGGGCTCTGTGAAGAAGAGGCCGAAACGCGGAGGTGACGAACCTGGCTCCTAATAAGAGATATTTTTTTACGACAGATTTCAGCCCGGGTATGGAAGGGTTCGAAGATTTGGTCGCAGAAAATTTCTTCTGCAATCCTTCTTGCGCGCCAGACGAAATTACAGGAGATCCACTAACGAAATCATCAAGTAAAGTCAATTACTAAGAAAATAAAACAAGAAATGGAATCGCCAGCCAAATTCCGGCCAGTCTTCGTAGTGGAATAAATAGAGAATATTTAAAAATGAAAACCTACAAATTTGAAAATCCAAATACTCCACTTCTCATTTAGTACACATACAAATAATATTATCCAATGGTAGATCTCTAAGTAGATACATACTCTTGATGGTATATACCGTTTTTGTGAAAACAAAATTGACTGTTTAACAATGTGGTAATTCAAACTGTGAAAGACATATAAAAACGTAAAAACAATAGTAGGGATGCAGTGGGTCACAATCAAAATGATGCACCAGTATATTGATAGGAACCTTTAAATGAATAAATAGTTCAACTTAAATAATATAAAAAACTAAGTTAACATATATAATTTTAATCACTTAGCACCCTATTAATTTCTTCTTTGTCTTTAAACATATAAAAATAAATAATATTTAAAATATTAAATAATTTAATTAATATTAATTAATAATAATAATTAATTTAATAAATAAACACATTTCTTAATGGTTACTAATCTCACAGTAAAAACTATACACCTTTGTTTTTCTCAATATTTGTTTCCCTTAAACCATTTTCCTTTAGTTAAACTCTTCTATCGAATGTGTTGGGTTGATTTCAAATCCAGGTTCACAAAATCTACTGCATATTGGAACAATGGGTGTTCTCACACGTTTGAAAGACAAGAGTTGGTCATTTAACATTTTAATGATGGGAAATATCTGAATCAAATAGCCCGATTATTTAAAAAATCCGTTCACTGAGCAGCATATAGTGCAGAGATTCAAAAAGGAAAGTAGCATTGCAAAAAAAAAAAAAAAAAATTACAAGAAAAAATTTATGTGATAAGGGATGCGACTTGGACCATCAGAGAAATAAAACGAAATCCACGTTTGAGTACACCCAAAATAGTCACGGAACTATCCAAACGCTTGGGTAAGTCAGTAAGTTGAGAAACAGTAGGTTACTGCGTGTCCTAAGAAAAAGAAGAAACAAAATGAGGTGATATTATTTGTTCATCTACTGTTTATTATTTTTTTTTTACATTATTATTTTATTAAAGTAAAAATATATTGTTAATAGAATTATTTGCACATCTAAACATTTGAGTTTTTTTTTCTATAGTGTTTATAAATTTCACTGTGAACCTCGGTAGATACATTAACCACTTTGTTGTACATTATACGTTAGTGGTGCTCACAACTGCAACTACTTTGGTTGGAAAAATCGATATCACGAATAACAACTAGGCTTCCCACAACTAACCGTAAAGGTTTACTTGAATAGTTCAAGACTAACTTTTTCACGGATGGTCGCGCGCGAATTCTGTGTGAACACATTTTCTCCCAGTCACGAACTGAAGTACGTCACTAATAATTATTAATCTTTCCATAGTTGGTTTCCTGTCCTGATAAAATGGCTGACATATATATATATCCTTACTGCTACAGATATTATTGAAATCTTTAATAAACTTTACTATTTTCTCTAACTCATGATTCAATTAATTTCAAAATTCATATTGGAATAGTCACCTAATGACAATAGGTTTATAATGCCGTTTTCAAATAAGGTAATCAGACTGCTATCCCTGCTGTATATTTATTTTTATAAATAATTAAATTTTTCTTTACTTTTAAAATTCTTTTAATAATAGGTTTTATATCTCTAACATCGCTTACGCGTTTAACTTTTCCCAGTAAGACATTATTTAATATTATTTTATTAAATGCTACATTATTCGCTCAATTTTTTATGGTAATATATAATTTTTAATTTTAATTTTTTTTTTTATAGGTTCAGGTTAAAAACAATGTTTAAAATAAGGTAATCATACTGCTATCCCTGATGTATATTTATTTTTATAAGTAATTATAATTTATAAGTAACATTTAATTTTTTTTTTATAGGTTCAGGTTAAAAACAATGTTTTGGGAGTTACTGGTTTCATTAATAGACCAAACTTGATGTGAAATGAAACAACTGTTTGATAGTTTGGTGATTCTGAATGGAATTAAAAAAAAGTAAGGCGCATACAAAGAGACTGATTAGATGTTTGAATAAAATTAATTATTTTATATATAATAAAGTTCTTCTTTACATTACTGGCTTTAAATCTAAAAGGTGTTTGTTCAACCCTTAGATATTATTTTATTTTGCGGTCAGATATTTAAATCTTTATTAATTCACTATTAATTACTAATTATAAATACCAGATAAATACATATAAATTGACTCATATTGTTACTGTTTGGTTAAGAATTATTTGTTTTTTTTATGTATATCAAGCATCCTGGAAATCAACCTAATCCTAATGATTAGGATTAACGATTTAAGGAGTACCGAAATCGATTTAAAATGAATGATTATTTCCGACTAATTTCAAATTCTACTGTTTTCGGGAAAATATAGAACTGAATACATAAAACAAAACAATACGAAGTAAAATTCTGAAGTAACTTGTAGATTTTTACTGACATATCTAAACCGAATCTTGTCAAAATTTTGACATTTTGGTTTGCATTTATATTACTGATGTCAAACTGAGGTGAAAGAGATTCGTGAAGAGTCAGATATCTCAATTCGGCAGATTTGAGTTATAGTTGAAATGAATTTTAAAAATAAAACAAAAATCTCCCAAATAGATTTATCTCTGAATTTTCAACTAGTGACAATCTTGGGTAATGCTTTGTTAAAAACTAAAATAAATTTTAGATTTCTTAGCGATGTCTTCAGTTCAAAGAAATACTAGAATTTTCAGAATTGACTGAAAGTATTAAACGATTACTTAACTAAATCTCTTTTCACTTACGAGTATATTATTAGCAAATCATAAATTTGTTATTTAATTATATGCTGCACTCAAACGGCAATTGGTGCTTTGCAACTACAATTATAGCTATTTACCGCCCTACGGAAAAAGAAAACTGATGATTGAAGTTAAGTAGTTGCTCACAAACATGTAATTACGACTGCAGCGATTAAAAAATATTTAAATAAAACGGGATTCGTTTTGATTTGCAATGGCAAAGTGTTTTGAACTAATATTTTAGTACTTAATTGAATGTATTTAATCAATTGAAAGAAAAGAACTGAAGATCTGAGACGTTCGTGGGCTCACCCCGCCAACATAAAAAGGGCTTTAAATTGAGGGGAAAACCTTGCGGTTGATCGCGATTTTGACAAATTACCTCCGTGCACAACCATACCCATATTATCAGAAACAGTACAGTCTCTACCATGTACTGAACCCCGCTGAATCTCTACCATATTTTTTTTTTGAAGGAGGTGTGTGCTGCAGGATCCAATCCATTTAAATGAACGATTTTTCTGCTACAATTGGATTCGAACTCGAGACACTCAGCTTATCAACTAGTGCACTACACACTGAGTTATCCTACTCATACACTTCATTAAAATGGTATTGCCCATTGTAAAAATTTACTCTTTAAAATTTTTATTCCCGGACTGAAAAATTTGTTTTTACATGTATTTAAATCAAATACTCACAACAGAATTTATTTTTATATTCTTAAGCTCTGAAGTTTTTTCTCACTTTTTTTGAGATTCCCAGAGCAAAAGACAATAAAGGTCCCCAGAATATTAATAGCTATTGAACCAGTAACTTTTATATATATGCCAACCATTATTAAAACTGATAATTGTAAATTTGTTCACTTCAAAGTAACATTAATAAAACATTCTAATTTTTATTATCTTTATTAATTTATCTTGCCTATCCCGGTTTAATGATAGGGATTTTTAACGAGTACCTGACATCTTACTGGCTCGGGACCCCGTTATACGTCCCTTCTGAAGGACGGCATAAGCAAAGATTTTTACTCCCTTATTAGAAATTCCTAGGGCTGCCTGCCGTGCTACGAAATCACGATCTCGAGTATAGTGGGTTGTTTTGCTAACCAATACACCACGGGTCGCCCTTACATTTTAATTCTTTTTGCCTTTTAGTATACCAAAAAACAGAAATCCATAGTAACGTAGTTTCACGTAGCTATCAACATATTAATTTTATCAGTTAATTTTTTACTTGTCCCTATATGCCAACGATACAATGATAATTACATTATGTTTTTTTTTAAACTAACTTGATTGTCCTTTTGTAGGAACTGCAAAATTATATTACATTACATTATTACTATTATATAAATTAAATTATATTGATTATTGCCTATAAAAGATAAATTAAAATAAAGAAAGAAATAACATACAGTTGAAATGACGTGGTCCTTAGTAGGCTAATACGGAAAAAAAAGAATATATAACGATAATTAACAGTTGAGTGCACACGGTAAACCAAAAGAATGTTGAATAGAAAATATCTCATTCTTAAATCAACCGACAATAAAACCTTCCTTTTGTTATAACATTACGAAGAAAGGTCATTTAATTAATTCTAATGTAATCTAAAGGAGGGAGGGAGTTCCTATGGAAAAAAATGTTAAAAGTGAATGGGAAAGAGTGGCCGCACTAAATCAAGTATCATTATAAATGAAGATTAGAAATAGCTCAGCGGTGAGGCGAGAAAAAAGGAAGAGAGTGTGAAGTGTAAGAGATAATGTTAATGAAGCTGTGATAACCTGTCGAGGATAAGGAACCCCACTGGGCGGGAACGGACCCCTGGTCATCGCCCGTGTACCACCGCGACACGAGTGATCTTACTAACCTTATTTCTAATACCTCATCTCAACATAGAACTTACAACGGTGAGAATACTTTATGGCGGGATATCGCTAACTAACGGCCCGGAAGAAGACTGACCAAACTCGTATTGAGCCATCTTTCGTCGATAGGGTGCCATAAGTTATTTTAAATAAGGAATTAAATCCGAACAGGCCCATATTAACACTTGTGTAGGACAACTTTATAAGGGCTATACAGTCGTACAATCCCTAAAAGGCAAGGTGACATGGGATCTCGAATTCCTGAATTGAAATGAAACAATTGTTTACCACTAGTATTCAACAATGTATATAAGAAATGAAATGTTTAAAACTATATAGCATATATTGATATATGTAATATTTAAACAGGTAATACTTGATTCGGGCATTAGATACTTTTTTTTTTTTTTTTTTTTTTTTTTATTATTTATTTATTGATATTTACAACTATATTACAATAATATAACAAGTAAATTGGCTGAGTGATACATAATGATATGATATAATGACATGTAGAGAAACTACCCACTGGTAGTACTCAAATCGCATGTTCAACTAAGAAGGTCACGTGGCCATCTTCTTCTCAGACGCCTCGGAGGATTATCGGGAATTGAAGAGGAAGCTAAGTTTGAAACTAGAGGGTTTGAGTGGAAATGAAGTTTGTTATGAAAGGATAGATACCGGGTTCGGGCCAAATCAGCAACAAATGGGACATTAAGGTCGTTATGGATGACTATATTCTTAACAAAATAAGGAGCGTTGAGGATTTTACGAAGGATTTTGGATTGTAGGGATTGGATACGGGAAGAATTTGATGGCTTAGTGGAGCCCCAAAGCTCTACTCCGTAAGTCCAAATAGGTCGTATGATGGTCATGTAGATGAGTCTTTTGTAATTAACTGGGAGCTTAGAGCGTTTGTCTAGTAAGTGTTGAAGTAGCCTGAAACGTCGAGCGGTTTCTTGTCTTTTCAGTCTTGTATGAGGATTCCAGGTTAATCGTTTGTCGAGATGCAACCCTAAGTATCGGATCTGTTCTACAGGCACAAGTGGGATATTATTAAAGGATACTGAAGGGCAGGAAGTCATTGGTTTACGACGTAAGGTAAAAGTGATTTGATGGGATTTTTGAGAATTTATTTTAATTCTCCAGTTCTGGCACCATTCTTCAAGATCAGTGATATGGGATTGGAGGCTTTGGGATACAATAACTGGATTGGTATTGACTGATAATACACATGTATCATCAGCATATGTGGTAAGGATAGTATTAGGATGAGTTGGGATGTCAGCTGTATAAACTGTATAAAGGATTGGGCCAAGGATACTACCTTGAGGAACACCAGCAGATTGGGAAAAGAGGGATGAATAGACATTATTATGGTTTACTTGGAAAGTTCTGTTTGTGAGATAGGATTGAAGGATGAGAAAGTAGGTAGGTGGTAGAAATTGACGGAGTTTATAGAGCAATCCCGGATACCAGACTCGGTCGAAGGCCTGTTCCACGTCAAGAAAGACGCCCGAACAATATGATCCACGTTCTAATGCAGAGGAGACTACATCCACCACACGATGACATTGCTGAATAGTGGAGTGGGATGCTCGGAATCCAAACTGGTGATCTGGAATTATGTGATTTGCATCAAGGATGGGGTGCAATCGTTTGAGGATGAGTTTTTCGAGGATTTTACCCATACAAGGTAGAAGAGCGATAGGACGGTAAGAGGAAGGGTATTCTGGTTTTTTTTTAGGCTTGGGTATCATTTTTACAATGGATAGTTTCCAGAGGTCAGGAAAATATGTGGAGCGGAGTACAGCATTATATATATAGGTAAGGAATAGAATGGCTTTTCTAGGAAGGTGTTTTAAGATATGAATTGTGATGAGGTCGTGCCCAGGAGCTTTGCGGGAAGGTAATCTGTGTATAATGTTGGATATTTCTGTAGGATGGAAGGCTTTGGGTGGGAGGGACATTTGGAGGGGAACATCTAACGCTTCTTTTATATGTTCAATGTGAGTTGGGTTAATGATATCAGGATGTGGATGAAAGATTTTGGAAAGGTACTGACCAAATAACTGTGATTTTTCTCCGTCAGTTTTTGTCCAGTTATTTGATTCAGTAAGGAGTGGATGATTAAATTCTTTGAACTTTAGGAGTTTTTTAGTGGTCATCCATAATGTTTTGTCGGTGATGGTAAGATTTTCAGTCCAGGTAATTAAATTTTGAATTTTGAATTTCTTGATTTCTGCTTTTAGTTTGTTAGTTAATTTTGTATAGATAGTTTTATCTGCTGGGTATCGAGTTCTATGCCACTTCGATCTTGCTCTGCGTTTTTCTCTTAATAAGATTCGAATATGCTGTGGCAAATCAGTCTGTTGATAGTTAATAATTGTATGATTTGTGATGTTATCATGTAAACTGCTTCTGATTGAAGTTGTAAGTTTCTCTATGGCTGTATCAATGTCTTGTTTTGTCTTCAGTGAAATTTTTAAGTCCAGTTTGTCCTCCAAGTCATAACAAAAATCATCCCAGTTGACACGTCCTGTAATCAGTGTGGGAGGGGAAGGCTTGGGAGCAAAACTTGAGTGTAAGAAAAGGAGGACTGGACTATGATCTGATGACAGGTCGTCCAAGGATTCAATGTTGGCATGTGCGGGGGAAATTTGGGATGTAACAAATATGTCAAGGATGTCGGGACGTTTTTTGAGGGATGTAGGCCAATAAGTAGGATTTTTTGGGGCAAGGATTGAGTAGCTTTTTGAGGATGTGATGGAAGATAGAATATTTCCACGGGAGTTGGATGTTCGACAACCCCATCGTTGGTGTTTAGCATTGTAGTCTCCTCCAGCAATGAAGCGCGGTCCAAATGATAGGAATAAGGAATCTAAAAGGTTATGGGAAATGGAACTACCGGGAGCACAGTATACAGCTGAAAGTGTGAAATGGAATGGACGAGTCGTAATGTTTACAGAGGTTGATTGGATAGCATCAGTTGGAATGGAAGGAATCAAGGAATGGGATATATTTTTATGAATGAGAACACAAGATCCGGCATGTGAAGTGTTATCTGGGTGGTCTGATCTGTAAGTGATGTAGTCACGTATGTAGAATAGTGAGCGGTGTGTGAAATGTGTTTCAGTCAGTAAAGCAATATCAATTTGTTTGTCATGTAGAAATATGTCAAGTTCGTCACGGTGATTATTCAGTCCATTAGCATTCCACAATAGGACAACTAGGGGTTTTATGCTCATTGTGGACGATTAAGTGGGAATTCGGTTAGGATTCTTGTCAATAGGATGATCAGCGGTTTTATGGTTTCTTGAAGATCTTTAAGGAATGATGTTAGGATTGAATTAATGTCGTTGGGGTTTTGCATTTGGATAGGATATAGATCTGGAGGTTGGGGTGGATAATTTACATAAATAGGGGCGTTGGTTGGGGGTTGAGCCTGAGGTACTGGTTCTGTTTTCAACGTGTGTTGAACTAGGGAAGGGACAGGATTCGGATGTTGTGGTGGAAGATTGACTCTTAAGTTTTGAGGGTGGAGAGATTTTTGCTGACGTGGAGTTTGGACTTTAGGATTGGGTCGAGCATCTCGGGGTTTAGGTTGGGAGTTTTTGGGCTTGTTATAGGAAGTCTGGGGTTTATGTTGGGAGGTTTGAGGCGCCTGATGTTGAGGCTGGTGGTTAATTGTTCTGCTTTCCTTTTCCGGAGGTAGAACTGTGGTGGTAGGTTGTTGTAAGCTGTTCTGTGTTTTTGGCAATTCCGGGAAGATAGTGGAATTGTTAACTTCTGGTGGCTGAGGAACGTTATTTTCTAGTCTTCTCTCTTGTATTTTGTGTGTTCTCTGTCGTAATGAACTTTTATAGACCAAGCAACCTTTGTAGTTCGCCGGGTGGTCCCCACCGCAAAGAACACATTTCGGAGGCTCGTTTCTGGATTTCTGACATGCTTCAGTAAGATGTGAGCCAGCACACTTGACGCATCTGGCTTGATGGCGACAATAGGTCTTGGTGTGACCTAAGTTTTGGCACCTAGCACACTGCACTAGAGTGTTTTTCTGTCTGGGCTCCTCGAATTTTACGGTTGAGTAGACAAGTCTGGTAACTTGAAATATTTCAACGTTATTTTTAGCCGGTTCTAGATCGACAAAAAACAACGGAAGGGGATATTTTTCAGTGGGGTGCAACACTGAAGAGATGTTTCTGATGGTGTGGCCTATCTCTTCAAGATCTCTTTTGATAGCGTCTTTAGGCGTGGTCGAGTGAAGCCCTCTTAAAACTACCCTATATGATTTGTCTTCTTTTAGCTGGTAGCAGTGAAAATCATAGTTGTTGCTATTGAGATGATTTATTAATTTTTTGTAAGATTCTTTATTATTGGTGTTGATTTTGATGTCTTTTACTCGAGAGTAGCATGTAAAATTTGGCTGCCCGATCAATTCCGCTACTTCTCTTCCGAAATTATAAAAATCTGTTATCTTGGTGATAAATATAGGAGGAGGTACCGGGTCATCGTATTTTTGACTTTCTTGATTGTCCTTAGGAGGTTTAACTTTGGGACCAGAGTTGCTGCTGGTTGATGGTAAAGGTTGTTTGACTGCAGTAGATTTACTGCGGGTTTTTGGTGGTTCAGATGTATTATTCTGAGTGGCTGCTGGTTTTAACATAGCCGCTTTGTTTTTTTTTTTGTTAGGCGAGTTGCCCGCTGAGCCAGGGGCAGATTTTCTTTGTCGTTTCTGAAGCGATCGTCTTTTTAAATATTGAGAATCAGTCTCACTGATTTCGGAGAACGGAGTCTCTTCCTCCGACAAATCACTTCCCGTATTGTCCACACTCATCATTGTATTATTAGTTTATTAAATGGAAAAAAAAATTAAAAAAAATTATCAATTATAAACTTTGTTAACTTCAATTATCTTAATTATAATGAACATATTTATTTAATTAAATTATAATGAAGAAAAGAAGAAGAAAAAAAAATAATAATAAATTAAAAAAAAAAAAAAAAAAAAGTTTACGTAACCGGGGTTCGATTGAAGACCGGAGAAGGTGGAGAGCCAAGCCTTGACCTTGATCTTGCTATCTATTGTAGTATTAGTCCTGTCTATTACTATGGGATTAAGGCCACGTTGCTGCCTTTAGCAGCCGGTCACTAAATTATTTTGTGTCTATAGTTATATTATTATCACTCACCTCACTTATGTTGTTAATAAAACAAAGTAATGTCTATAAGCTTAGTTTTGGTGAAGTTTGATGACATTATTTGAACTGATAATATGAAAATATTGTCTCAAGCACAGAACGATGTTAAAGTTACACTTCACTTGCGGCCATGACACTTGGTACTCGGGCATAAGATACTGAAAAGAAAAGTAGCTTAAGTGTTGCATTATTGGTGAAAGTTTTAGAAATAAGAACACTCGTTTCTTACGTGTTATAAAATTTTTTTGTTTATCAGAGTACAAATATCACCAAACCTAATTCCTATAAGCCCTACAGGAATCCTCATACATTCTTTTAAATTAGATAGTTTGTATATAATTAATTGCATTCGTGGATGTACTTGTGGGAGAGATGCATATTGATCAGAAGATCATACCCAAGAGCAACTGTCAAAAAATCTAAAGGTTTTCAGGAAGAAAAAACTAATGAAATATCGAGAACAAAATGTTTATAAGAGAGGGAATGAGCCAATTCCAAAAAATGAAGAATCTCTGCAGAAAGATTACAGAGAGACGAAAAATAGAGTAACTCATAGTTGGCTAGTAACGAATAACATAAAATAAATAACCCCTAAAATAATAGCCAATAGTTGAATTATGTACTGAAGTACTAAGCAATAACGCCAACACTTCCAAGTAGCACAGTTCATGTGCATTAAAATAGTACACACATACACACACAGATTGTAAGCACACTTATAAACGTGTTGTACATACATGCATACACATAGAATGCACAGTAGCTTCTTACAATCCATCATGGCGTAAGAAAATCATACGATTGATGCACACCTCGAAATACTTCGGAAAAATTATTTATTCAAATGAAATAAAATTGAAAACCTAAAATACCAAGCTGCATTAACCTTTTGTAAATCACCAATGATCTTTTTATTTTTTTAATTTATTTATTGAAATTTACAACTGTATACAAAATACAACAAGTAAATAAAATGACTGAATACATTGACATGAAGACAAGTTGAGAAACTACCCAGTGGTGGTACTCAAATAAAAAGTTCAGCTTAGAAGGTCACGAGGCCATCTTTTTTTCAGACGCCTCGGAGGATTATCAGGAATTGAAGAGGTTGCGAGGTTTGAAACAAGTGGGTTTGAGTGGAAATGAAGTTTGTCATGAAAACATTGATATCGGATTCGGGCCAAATCAGCAATAAACGGGACGTTAAGGTCATTATGGATTACTTTGTTCGTAACAAAGTAAGGAGCATTAAGGATTTTCCGAAGGATTTTGGATTGTAAGGATTGAATACGAGAGGAATTCGATGGCTTAGTGGAGCCCCAAAGCTCTATTCCGTAAGTCCAGATGGGTCTAATAATTGTCATGTATATGAGTCTCTTGTAGTTAATTGGGAGCTTAGAGCGTTTATCTAGTAAATGTTAAAGTAGCCTGAAACGGCGAGCTGTTTCTTGTCGTTTCAGTCTAGTGCGAGGATTCCAAGTTAAGCGTTTGTCAAGGTGTAGTCCTAAGTACCGGATCTGTTCTACAGGACTTAGAGGGGTGTTATTAAACGATACAGGAGGGCAGGAAGTCGCTGGTTTACGACGGAGACCAATGATCTTAAGAACGAATAAAAAACCAAAGAATAAAATTCAACCTATAGTTTTCTTATCTTTTTTCTACCTCATTTAGTATATATATAAAGAGAATAGTGTATATAAAAACATTAAATGAAAGAAAACAAAGAAGTAGAAAAGTTTATTTCCTCACCGATTGCGTTCATAAATACTACCATTGCTCATTAGAAGAAGTAATTGCTATCTCACCTGAAATAAAAGTAAGTAAATGTTAGTTGAAAGTTAAAAAAGAACATTGTTTAGGCTACAACAATTACACTTGATGATATTTTCAATTATAAAATTTTAATTAGTATTAATGCAAATTTTATTATAGCATCTGCACCAATATTTTTAGTTGCCTAGAAAAATTATCCATAATTCTTGATTTTTAAGTGATATCTATTTTATATACTAAATAAGTCAAAAAACATGTATGGAATAATTAATATTTCATTTAGTTTTATATTATTTATGATTTATCATACACCATTTCAATATAAATCTATATGTTTACTTTTCTGAAGTACTAATAAAAGTATTCAACATTTTTGAATAAGTGATGTGCATAATAAACCATGGTTAATATTTTTTAAGAGCAGTCACCAAGTACTCATATATTTTTTCTTGATTGACCTCACAGGAGAAAGTATTGTTATAAATGAATAATTGATAATATTATTAATTTTGTATTCAGACGACAAAAGTTCTGAGTACTCGATGCAAATAATGTGGTATTGAGATTTTTTAGTAATTTAACATATATAAAGGCGAGAAATAAGATAGTGTTTGGGCCAATCATTTTAACTCAACTTCTTTGAAGCTAAAAAATTAATTATGAGGATTTCTTCTAGAATAATGAAATTCTCAAAAAAATTCCCTACACGCCTAATGTGTCACTCTGACATTTATCTTCAGCTTCAGAACCGGACTTAAAACCAAGAGAAATAAGACAGCAATGTGTCGAGTTAGTCCAAATAGCTAAAACTAGGGAAAAATGTGAAGACTAGAATTTTAGAAATTTTGATTCTATAGCTATCACGCTCCCTTATTAAAAATGATTTACGGTTCAGAATAATTGAATGAAAAGTGACGCCCACAAGACATTTCACTGTAGAGATATGATACAAGAGTGTTAAGATAAAAAAAATATTTATCTTGAACGTACCAAAAAATGCGTGTAAAAGGGTCTCCTTCATTAGAAAACGGATGTTAAGGATACTTTTGGTGATAGCGATGTTTTGGTCTCCATTACAGATTGAACGACCAAATGCTGATTTTTGTATTGGTATCTCTGTACATTCGTTGTTTGTTTTTTTTTTAAATTAATTTATTCATTGAAAATTACAACTGTGTTATAACAATACAACATGTAAATGGCAGGAAAAATACACAATAGCATGTATAAAGACAAGTACTCAGCGGTAGTTGTCAAATAACAAATTCAGCTAAGAAGGTCAAGAGGCCATCATCTTTTCTAATCTAAGGATTATCAGGAATTGAAGAGGTTACTAGGTTTGAAACTTGTAGGTTTGATTGGAAAAAAAAAAATTTGTCATGAAAAGATTGATATCGGATTCGGGCCGAATCAGTAACAAAGTAAGAGCATTGAGGATTTTACGAAGGATTTTGGACAATAAGGATTGAATACGAGAGGAATTGAATGGCTAAGTGGAGCCCTAAAGCTGTTACGGAGGTAAGTCCTGATGGGTCTTATGATTGCCACGTATATGAGTTTTGTAATTAATTAGGAGCTAAGAGCGTTTGTCTAGTACATGTGTACATTCGTTTGAAATTAAAAAATGAACTAAAGTTAATATTTTTTTTCAACTGAAGTAAAATTAAGGTAATCGATTGAATCCAGAATCATGCACCCGAATACCAACTAGCTTTCTTCTTTGAAAATTTTAATATTTGCAAAGACGTCCAACTAAACGTAAATCGCAATGGCGAGGTTAAATCTTATTTTCGAAGCCAGGAAACAGGATCAATTCCATTACAACTGGAACAGCTCCTGCTGCCTGGAAATTCACCTTCCGGTAATCGAAATGGCAAACCGTTCGGTATTGGCCAGCGACCGCCCCAGATCTGACCACAATAAACATGAACTAACGGCAATCGGAAACGCTGGGACGGGGCGGCGCTGCCAAGCGTGTCCCACGTTCTGCCCTCGCTACCGACTTTATAAATAATTAATTCCTCCGATGCTAAGGAGCGTACCCCTCGGACACGACCTCCCCCACCAGGGTATAGCTCAATTCAGCCTTTGACGGCTGCCGCTACACGCTGCACTATAATCGGCTCCCTTCATTGATCGAGTTCCAGTAGTTTACACGAATGCGATCCCAGAAGCAGCAGTAGGCAATCGGTAGGTAAGGTCATGGTAACCATGAAATGTGAAAATCGTCGAATACATGTATACACAAGTTGAAATACCAGAACTTTGAGACAACTGCAGGATGCGATTAAACAAGCCCAAAGGCTCTAAAATCACCAGCTTTCTTGGTATTTGTTTACAATCCTAGAAACCATCACAATGGGCGCTATGTGAAGGGTAAAACCCCCAACATCAAATAATTTTTAAATGCGACAATTATTAATTCACGGTGCAGCAGACGCTTAAAGCAGTTCTTGGCCACCCCAACTGTTCTTCCCCGGTCTGATGGATACACATATTCTCTTCAGATTCTCGGCGACAACATCCAACTATCTTCCCTTCGATCTTCCAAGAGAACTTACTTTTCGGGTTTTCCGTAGAACAGTCATCAATTATTAGTCCCCAAAAATAATTCAAGAGGACACGTTACATTCTATCCACCAAATAGTGGAAGGAGTTTCTTAATCTTAACGACCTGCAGTAACACATGTATATGAGACGTCGAGGAACAAAAGTGCAACTCTGAAATTTCAAAATATGACTTTTTCACAACTTTAGTCGAGCAATTTTATCAAACACGATGCTTTGCCACCTCATTTCTCATGTCTTTAGTTTTTTTCTGAACCTGAAGTGGCAGGAGCGTGCTATGCTTGACTGAACTTGCAAAATTTATCACTTTCTGAAATTTGGAGTAATCTGCATTTGATCCTGAACGCCTGAAATATTTCAACATAAGGCCATTTATAGAATAATATCTATCTTTGATTATTTTGTTTACAGTTTCTTTTATTGCCAATTACTTGCAGGGGTAAGAACAGGGAAGAACAATATACAATTTTTTATATTACAGAGCCACGGTTGTCCAACAATCAAAAGATTGTTTCTATACTGAAAAATGTGGTGTAAGAGCTTTCAGTTTTTTTTTTGTAAATACACAATCAATGTAAAGAGCGAAGAGCTAACTATGGCTTATGAACTATCAGACTTATTCATTAATTTTTAAGAACACTATATTCGAAATTTGTTTCAAAATGCTACTTCAACTTCTAAAATACTAGAAAAATTTTGTCTAAATATTGTGTTAGCAATTATTTCCTCTTCAGATTCTACTCCTACTTGTATGCGCAAATCTGGTAATTCGAAGTGAACCAGTAAAGATAAGACGAATATTTAATTTAGATTCTTCATATAAGTATTTCTATGCGTAAATAAGGTATTCCTAATCATAACATTAAAATTTGCATCCAATTCCATTGTCCAAACATTGAAAACAGTTCAAAAAGACCTCAGTGTAGTTTGGCATTCATTCGTAGGGTAAACATCATAAATATACATACAGGCCAAGTGAACTCGACCAGTTATTCAATGAATTCTGAATATGAAAATAGTTATGACTGTATACTTTATAAATAGTATTAATAAAGATGTATAGGTAGCTCGAGAATTCCAATGAGTATGTTGTCATCAGATGGCGGCACGAGGGTCCCCCCTATTAACATCGAATGGATGATGGAATAATTAGTAGCTAGTTTCAATTTGCATAACATGCATGCCCCTTCTTCTTTGCAATATCATGCGCATTGATATTAAGAAGGATTGCATTTTTTCAAAGGTATGCAAAAGTTATTTCTTTCCAAGATAAGATTTAGTGACTGGCGTATTTTCTTCATTCATTCAGGACCTCATATCATCAACTATCAAATGATAGTCCAAAGTATTGTACTTTGTTTGTCTGTCGGATGGTGAGTTATTAGGGTAAATGGGAATACAGGTTTCCCGTTTAAGAGTAAAAGTAATCTGTGTGTGAGACTTTTCATGCCTCAGTCTAATTTTTCGTAGTTGGCACCGTTCATTTAACTTGATAGAATAGTAATGTTGTAAGTTATGTGAGGCATATGTTGCGTCTTGATATTTGGTGATTATGGCAGTGTCGTCAGCATATGTTGCTGTGAGTATGTCAGGACTTTGTGGAATGTCGTGTGAATATGTTATATACAATAACAGTGGAAGTATTGATCCCTGAGGCACACCGGCTAAAATGGGTCTTGAAGATAGGTCTGAGCCATGTCGGACTGAGCAAAATCTGTCTGCATGATATCAGTGATGAATTAAATAATAAGTGTGTGGTTGTACAGTTTTGAGCTTAAAGAGTAGGTCCTGGCGACATCCAGAAACACTGCAGTTGCATATAACTTCTCCTCTAGCGCTGTCGATATGAAGTCAGTTACTTTGTGTAATTGTTGAGTTGTCAAGTGTTATTTTTGAAAACCGAATTGATGGTTGGGGATTATATTTTTGTCAGTCAGTAACTTTAATAATCGGGGATAAAGTATTTTTTTCAAAAATTATAGAACAAATGGGGAGTAAACTAGTAGGTCTGTACGAGGAAGGGTTGCTGATATCTCTATCTTATTTTTTTTATCATGGTTATAATGAAGTATTTCCATTGTAAAGGGAATTTCGTAGTTCTGTGTATTGAATTGTAAATAGTCGGTAGGAACACTAGAGCTTCCCTAGGGATTTGCTGGAGCACCTCAGCAGTTATTAAGTCATAGCCCGGCGCTATTCTTTTTGGTAAATGTCTAATTAGTTCTGTTACTTCTGTGGGAGTGAATAAAGGTATAGGCAATGTTATTTGCAATGGAACGTCAAGTTTGTTATTTACAGAAATTTCGTGTTCTGTGCCTGTGAAGTCAGTAAGTCAAAAATTATTTAAATTGCAATTTCAGGAGAAGTGGACTTTATGTCCTTAATATAAGCAAAAATTGTAGTTTTTAAGTGTTATTAATTAATAGCATTAATACAATACATCCAAGTTTCATAGTAAATAAAAATATTAGAATTATATAAGAGATTGTTAATTGTAGATAGCTTCTAAAATTTTAAAAAGCATAACATTCCTTTCTCTAATATGCAAAGCTTCTTCACAAAATTGAGAATTGGGAAGATTTAATACACAGCAAAGAAAGTCTGATTGTGCTGCATACAGTGCGTCTGGGTGGATTACTATTGAGTTGTGGTTAAGTTTAGCATTATTGGATAAAGCTTTTTGGTTAGTGTGGTGAAATTTTGAAATTAAAAGTTTAAAATTAACATCACTATTGTTAATATCAGTAAAGATACTATTTGGTAAGGAGCTATATAAATCGTGTTAAAATTTTTTATGGTTACACTAATTTTTGTCATCTCTAAATCCATTTTATGGATAGTAACTATTAGTTTTCATGCATTTTATAGAAGGTATAATTTTAAAGAACCTATAATGATATACACTACTTAACTTGGAATTGCCTACGTAACGGTCTTGCTGTGCATAAAGGTTTACGATGAGTCATAACATTTATATAAGAAAACGAATGGAGCGGCGAAGAGGCATTATAATGACTGCGACACGCTGGCGGCAACTTGAGAGTGCTCAGTGTGCAGAATAAAAAACATGATCACACCTAGCGAGGAAGACCTCTTCGTCTTCGTTTTACACCAGCTGCCGATGAGACCACCCTGGAGGATTTTTCATTGAAACATTTTCTTCAGTCCTCCACACTTTTATTATATTACTAAGAAGGTCCACATTTCTTACAATAATTCAATATTGGAAATAATGGGAATTTACTAAAGAGGATATTAACAATAGTTATCGAAAGGATGCAACAACAAATAATTGTTATAACTTGGTTAAAATAGCGAAACAAAACTTTTATGTAGAAATTAATGAAATTACGACATAAAAGCGAAAACAAACAATAGCAAAAACAAAACATATCAATCCAGTCAATGCAGACATAAAATCCAGTCAATTGTAACCCAAGAATTGAACATGAAAAATAGTGTTACATGCTACACGTTTCTCGAAAATGTCAATTCTGTAAAGACGTTTTTGTTTAACTTAAGAGAAGGTACAGAAATAAGAGGACAAACGCTAAGTAAATAAGCAAAAATACATATTTTCTTTATTCAATTCAAACTAATATTTAAAAAAATAAGTATCTTTTGGAAGGGGGCTTTCATATTTTATAATAAACAAAAACATACTTAAGTCTCCCATAGACCAAGACATTATTTCTTATTTGTAATTTACATTGAGACATATTTTTAACTTGGATAAAAATTTAACTTCAGTTTAAAAAATCTAAGGATTAAAAGGTTTTAAGATTAAGATAAAAAGGTTAAATGTTCATTAATATCATTAAAGTCGTAAACATTTTGTAGGAATCATTCGTTTATTTTTTTAATTATGAGAATTTATCAGTGAATAACCAAATAATTTTACAACGCTCAGAATCCCTAAGTCGGACGAAAAAAACAACAAGATATTTCATCTTCCGTATGTTCCGTGGAAAGTTTTATGGAAATATTAGGCCAAATCGGACATAAGCTAAGATATCTGGCTTCATATCTTATGTCTAATTAATAAGTCTCTTATAAGATAAAGTGGTGTGCTATGGGACAGAAAATGAAGATGCTGTAGTTTCAGACCAGTTACCCCTAAGAGCCTTCAAGTGGAAAATATTAAGAAGTATTCTAAAGTAAGAAAAAATCGGGAGCTTGTTGACCTCATAAGGCATGAGGATATAATTAGGTTTGAGAAGTCAAAAACATTAGGTTGTTTTGGGCATATTGAAAGGTTGCCAGAGGGAGATACGATAAAAAAAATAATGAAGGAGGTTAAAAAAAAATAAAAAATAGAGCGCTCAAGAAAAATCTGGCTGAAGGGTGTAAACCCAGATTTGTACAAACTGGGAGAACAGCGTGGAAGACGAATGCGATGCATCGGTATGGTTGGAGAACGATTTTAAGGGAGGCCAAGTATCATACTGGTCTCTTCCAGCGTATAAGGAAAGAAATATGGTTGGAGTTACTTGGAGTTATTATTGTTTTATGTTGGGCCAGTCTGACGGGCTTATTATTATTATGTTTTAGACTCTTCTTTTTTTTTTATTATCAATAAGTGTATGGAGGGAACTTCCTGTCCTAATAACGCTCTATGTAGCCACCCTTGCCGATCCCGCTGCAGTTTGTTCAATAAATTGTCAAATTATAGATGGTATAATGATGCACTTTGGTTGTGACAAACACCTACATATAGCCAAAAATGCATCCAAGTACAACATTGATAACTTTCTCAAGGGAACTCAGATTATTGTAAAAGTAAGCCAATCTAGTCTCTTTCCACATTTGGATTTCAGGTTATTCCTACTGGCAATTGTGGCCTCGAAATTAATTAAGGATTAAATTGAGGTGATTATAAAACTTCGTAATGGTTCGATATTACCCCTCGACTACCAAAATATATCCTAATGAGCCGCATAGACGCCTTTACGATGCAAATCCTTATAAGGTGCCTAAACGCTAAGGAAATTTTTTTGAATTTTTACGTCTCGCAGCAGAGACGGCGTAAATCGTGGCTGGGAAGGACCAATTTAGAACCTTCTAAAATGTGAAGAAGAAACCCCCAGGGCCAATAAATTGTTGGTTTTTACTCCTTTTTTTATTTTGGAGGGGGCGCATTGCGTCAGGTGCGGCGGCTGCCGAGCAATTAGTCATCATTAAGCACAATCAGCGGTCGCCTCCTTTTGCCGGCAAGTGTTAATGGATAGTGCCTCTGCATTTCTTATCGACATTGCCCTGCTCCAGATAGTTGGGTGTCATTAGGTGTCCTGAGGCGAAGAAGGCAACAGAAGAATTGTCTTATAAAGCTGGTCATGTCGGCGTTGATTGCTTTAATTGTTTAAATGCTTTAATCATGGTTCCTATAAAAACTTGAGACTTTTTATTTATTGATGACCATAGCCGTATCAAGCGACGATCATTCATCCAATATAAGGGCTTAGAAAATGTATCCCTCCATCAAGAAAAAGAATATTGCTCTTACATAAGGTTATACGTAAAAATAAACATAATTATTGAGCAATAAATCTTCTAGTCTAACAGCCAAAGAGTTAGCTGTATTGAAGGAAGTGGAATCGTGCCATTCTCGTAGTTTTTGGCTTAGAATATAGTTGTAATATAAGCAATAAGTTCAAGCCAGTGCCCTTACTTAGTAACTTATTCAGTACGAAAATATAACACGACTCCACTTCTTTAAGAAAAAAAAAACAACAGCAACTTATTCACTAGGGCTGCAGAAATAACTTTTGAGCTATAAAAACCAAATATTGCCTTAATTAAGCCAAAATGTGCAGTATAAAAACTGCAAAATTTTGTGATATATTATGAAATATCGTAAAATATTTGTCCTACAAAATGTATGGTTTGATCAAAGAGTCGCCTCCTTCCGATATGTATCGATAACGAAGTCAAAAAAGAAGAAGTAAAATAAAATCAGCTGGTTAGTAATCATTTTTGATGACCTCGTTATCGATACATGTTGGAAGGAGGGGACTCTTTGATCAAACCATACATTTTGTAGGACAAATATTTTTTCAAATAATTTAGATAATTATCTTGAGATTTAACAAACAAAAACCCTGTTAGTAATAAATTTTTGATAATCATCAAATCGACATATTTTATCCTTGCTACCTCTGTTAGCTACCACAATCGAGAATTTTCGCACAGGAAATTTTTGGGCGTCTCATCGAAAGGAAGCTATTCACGAAGATTCAGCTTGATACTAACCTAGTGAAAATATTAAGTGAAATTTTAATACAGGTATTCTCCTCTATAATTAGAAAATATCTTGAAAAGATGGATTTTCAATAACTGATAGCTACCTATTGCATTCCAAACCAGACAAGAACACCCAACAGTGACTTTTCTGCATGGTGTATAAATGGGAAACACACAGAATACCGTCTAACAGCTCTCTTCTTGCTTATGTAGTTTATACAGCAGTAGACGTTGTCTAATGAATAAATTTGCTTTGTCATACTAAAGCGACGCTGCCTATATTCTTGAGGGTTAATGCTAAGGAGGAGTTCGGTTAAAAATATAAGTAAAACAGAGCTAAAATAAAGAAAACACTTTAATAAATCTTATTTAATTAATGTTAAATAAATCTAAATTAATACGCGTAAGTACTGAAATACCTGCCTCGAAAGCCAAGTTTTTTCACCACTTTCAATGCGCCAGGTAACCCGAGTAATATCATCTTACCTGTGTGGTTAGGGGTCGTAAAATCGAGATAAACATAGGATCTGCGTTCCATAGGGAAGTAGAAGTAAAAACTGAATCATGCACTTGTGTTAACGCCAATTTCTCGAAGCACTAATCTACAACAGCCACAAATAATCCCGTGTACTTGGAGTGGTGGTTTCGTAATTAGCACTTCCAGCTTCAGGAGAACTGCTAACTACTTGTAGAAATGAAGTTATTGCAGATGATGAAAAACACTGAACAAGGATTTTATGACTAAAGGTGTGTTTCTAGACGTTGTGCAAGTGGGTGATACGACAGATATGATATCAGCATTTTTTGCTGAGCTTTATGGAGCATGGGTGAACCTAAAGCTATACACACTATCAGGCGTGTTCCTTGTCTCGTCTAAAGATAATTTTCTTTGTTTCTTATACCATCCACACTAAGATTTAAATTGATTCTATAGCCTTCGTCACTTCATCTTGAAGGACATTATATATTTAGTGCGGAATGTGCTCTTGCTTAGTGCTAATGGCAAAAAGAAAGAATCCAAAAACCTAAACGTTAGTGATCGAGTGAACTGCTAACAGACTGTAAGTCCATAGGTTTTTGAAATTTCAAAAGGCTGGCGCATGCTGATTTTAAATATTCGCAGTTAACGGTTGAAGGATTAATAATAAAGCAACATACAACATTAAGAGAAACTATCCCAGCGTCTATTCGACAGCCAGTCATATTGTATGTATTTATGATGTATTATCACAACTTATTATGACAAATAAAATACAATTTATAATTGCTGTAAAATTGTTGAACACTGTACATTGGGCCGTGTTTCGTCTCACGTTGCACGAAGTCTCCCATTCTGATCGGGAGACCTTAAACAAGCCGTAGACGTCGTTTGGTCCAGGGAACGTCTTGCTAGACAAGCTTAGACATGTCTCAGAGACCAAACTTGCGCAACAGTCTACTAGTGAGTACTATAACCTTAAGACCTGTACCGAAACCTGGAAAAATATAGTACAGCTTCTTCTTTATCGATCTATCCTGTACCTAAATTGAACATACAACTTATTATTAATCTATTATTCAAAAATCGTACTTTATAATTATTAATTAGGCATAGTTATTCTATACTTGCCATAGAAACACGAAAAATTCGATCACAAAACCGTTTCTGAAAAGCAAATCGATTATTTAAAATAATAAATATACAACTGTAATCTGCTATTGACTTTAATTTTAATGGCCACATCGAAAGCCATTTTGATACCAGAAAGGGGAGCGGAACTAGTGGGTTGTAGGCGTGATGATAATCTTAGCGATCGGGTTATTAACGCAGCTGCACTAAATATTCCAATCCAGGCGGACTAAACAATGCCTTCGAAACAACAGCTCTGCGGGTAATTAAAAAAGAACTGTAATTATAAATTATAAAGTTTAATCGATTATTCATTATCTAAAGTACACTGCTGGAATTCATAAGTATACTTTACTATGCATCAAGCGTGGCTATTGAATGGTCAACCACCTAAAACATCCTGCAGGAAGCTTTCTTACCAATAGTGCATTTTGCCTAAGTATTATTTAAATTTAGTATATTAATGAATAATAAGTGTTTTATCCCCATAAGATAAGGAAGAGAATTAACTTTTTCAGCAAAGTCAATAGGAAACGATACGATAGTTGTACGATAAATTAGAGAATTTCTAATCTAGAAATCCTATATAGAGAATAATAGATATATAGAGAAGATCTAATAGCAGAATGTAATCAGAAGCCCCTCTTGGATCCCGGATACTACACCTTAATAAAGATTTTGTAAAAAAATAAATAAAACTATAACTTAAATAAAATCACGAAAAATAACTGCGTCTATCATCATTAAGGAGAAAATGATAAAAGTGGCTTAAGAGAAAATATAGGTGATATTCCACGTAATGTAAAAAGTAAAGAAGAAAATCAGATTAATAGAGATTTGTAAAAGTAATAGTTTTGTTAATTAGTTGAAGTATTT
Organism: Troilus luridus; assembly: GCA_964056705.1. Lineage (NCBI taxonomy): Eukaryota > Metazoa > Arthropoda > Insecta > Hemiptera > Pentatomidae > Troilus > Troilus luridus. The sequence goes on along the minus strand of OZ057412.1, from coordinate 71,233,271 downwards.
AATTCAACATGATCAAATCAATTCTATTTGGGGTTATCCACGCTAAGTATTATATTCCTCAACAAAATACAGATAGCAAGGCAGCGTTAACAGATCATACGTCCATTCCATTTAATTGACAATAGTAGTTTAATTATGTGTGAATCGGAAGAAAGACTAAACCATAAAATATTCTATTTTTATTAATTGTTATTTTGATAGTGATTATTTTTAAATATTTTGGTTTAGAAGAGAAAATATTTGTCCTGGCCAGGATTCGAACCCGGGTCGTCTGCATTTCCGTTGCAGTGCTCTAAACCACTGAACTACCAGGGGTCGTATCTAAGTTAGACAAATGCGTCACTGCAACGAAAATGCGGACGACCCGGGCTCGAATCCCGGCCAGGACAAATCTTTTCTCTTTAAAACAAAAATATTTAAAAATAATCACCATCAAAATTACAAGTAATAAAAATAAATTATAAATAATATAATGACGTAAGTCAACAAGATCCTAATTAAATAAAGTAATGTTCAATGAACATTCTTCCCCGTGTATACATGGCAAAAATTGCGAGAACACGTGGATATAGGGTCGGTGAAAAGAAAGAATTTGTCTGACTTGGACACGAACCCTGGTAGTTCACTGGTTTAGAGCACTGCAACGGAACCCGGGTTCGAATCCTGGGGAGGACAAATCTTTTCTCTTTTAAACAGAAATATTTAAAGCATAAAATATTCTATCTACTATATTCAACCAAGGAAGCGGGGAATTTCAGTTGGTAGAGCGCTGAGTATCAATGCCGAATGTTCTGGGTTCAAATCCGGGGCGGATTAAATATTTAATCTGTTAACAATCCTGGTAGGACCCTGTGTGATATGACGTCCCTCCCGGGGACATATCCAGCATTTATAAAGTTGATAACTTTAACTGGATGTAAACCTGGCAGTTTAGCGCGATCACACAACCGCTGTCCTTGAAATAGTACAGTTTCTATCAAGCACTGAAATTGATGAATAAACACGCTTCATTGATTTTTAAATCCGTACTATTTCTCTCCTAGGCTTTGATTCATGAAAACGCAATAGGTCGAGAATACCACCCTACTACCTTCTCTATATTCTTTGTCATGAGAAGATATATCAATGAATCGAAAGTTCTTTTTTATTTTACTTTAAAACCTCAAAACCTAGTAAAGCAACAAACCTCCAAGACAATGCCAAGGACTGATACTAAAGATAACATATGTTGGGACATCAGGTCATCGGCCCATCATCCTCCCGTAAAATATAGACGGATAATGGCCTCGCTGGATTTTTTCAGACAGGAAAATTATCAGGGTCTGTTGTAGGGGCCATAAGCCGAAGAGGTGAGAGACGAGCTATGATTAACGAGAAGCCATGTGTTGATTCTTTTCCACGAGGCGGAGGATTCTCTCACGGGGGATCATTGAGATTGCGGTGTCATGGGGGAGTGAGGTCGTGAAGGAGCTGACGGATATGCAAATGGATTTCGGCGCCTCGGATAAGGAACGATCCCATCCACGATGGTATTAATTAAAAATCGCTGAAATTTAATTCGACCCTGGAGATAATGCTTCAGAGTTTTAGCCTCGTATGAGACATAGCTTTCGGTCTTAATAAGAAGAACACGATTTCGGCTGCAACAGACGGCATGCTTATCCTCTGTAACAAAAGGGAAAAAATGTATGACCACAAACCCTGAAGGATCTTGGATTCGTTTTTGGGAGTATCCACTACTTCGTTGACAATCTTTGTGCAGAGATGTGGTTTATTTATTCAGAACATCCTAGATTAGTTCTCCAATAAGAGCATCTCTTTGGCAGGGGCCCGGTGACCTTCAGGTTTTCTGAACATACTAACTTTTCCAAGCTGATAACATTAGGAACATCAACTGAGCAAATTAGTAATAGGTTAAAGATTTACTAAACATGTTTATTTATTTAATTTTTTTGGATGCTCTAAGCCTGTGCAATGCGAGGAATCGCTAATCGTAATTATTTCTGGATAAGGAAAATTTAGGACTGTAGCTTGATACAATTAGCTCTAACATAATAAAGTTAAACAAAACGAACTTTCTATCGTTATAGATTTTTATAACCTCACTAGTTATTATTATCTTAAAAACCATCATTTCAACTCTCTTTTTTAAAAATATTATAGCATTGATCTTCATCGAGTCCTCCTTCATCCAGTTGCCGGTGTAGCTCTTTCCTTTCATCCATCCATTTCTTCTTCGTTTTCCCGAAAACTATGATGGGTATTTACTCGTAGTTCCATCCAGAGAAGTTTGTAGTCATGAATATCCTCATAAGTAATCTTTATCTTCTCTAAGTCTTTTTCTAGGGTAGTTTGGTCTTTAAATATGATTATTTACTAAATAAATAATTATTTTTCCCTTAATAAATCCCATCCTAATAGATAAGATCACATTATCTTATGAAATGAACTATACAGCTACTTATTCACAGTCTAACCAGACACAATTGCGATTTAATATATTACATGCTAAACTGGATCACTTAATACATGTTCCATCAGGAACCAAAAAACATCCTAATAACTACTAGATGATACCTTTTAAATAGTAAGGTTCTATTTTTTTTTTGTATTTAAATTTTATTTAATTACTTTTCTGAAATGAGATCTAGAGAAGCTAAGTATTCGAGAGAAAAAAATAGTACAAAATAGTATCAAGATTAACTATCTGAAACCGAAAGGACATATAGGGTTAAAAAATGGCGGGGCACAGAAGTAAATTTTTAAAGCTCCATTGAAAACTGCACTTGGAAATTATGGTTTGATTATAATACCTTTAATTTTTGTAGAGCAACAAAGGCAAAGGTATAGAGGCTGAAGTAATAAACCTTTACTAATTGTTGGGATTTCAATATTTTCTGTAATATTTGGTATGGAGTTTTATTATTTATAAAATGAAAAAGATACGCACTACATCTTAACTATAAAATATCTTTAATTAGCAGGATTTACCAATGTTCCATCACAAGGTAAATAAACGTTTTGGTGATAACTATATAAAAGAAAAAAAACAATAATTAATTAAAGACACTAACCTTCGGTATGGTTTATTTCTTTCCACAAGTTTTATCTGTCTACGAGCCAATAATAAATACAAAGAGTAATGAACTGTCAAAAAACTTTTGAGAAAATAACTCCTATCGGTGAGATACAATACTAAGCTTTTGGGCAGCTATGACCCTAATCCCTCGAACCGTTGCCAGGCGGTGCACACTAACCATCAATCAACAGATGAGAATTTATACCACGTTTCTTATCCTGACGGTACCTTCCAAAGGCAAATACGTTCCTCTGGAAGCCTGGAGGATGAGTCCGGTGCGGAGTAATAAGAAAAATGGCCGGATGGATGTGTTTTCGTGCGAGAATGAAATTCAGGACAATTTTTCATTGGTTAGGACGATAGATCAAAACTCTCGCTAAGACTCTACACAGTCCGAGGCTTCACACCGCCTTGGCCCGCACCGCTGTCACTGCCCGCACTAAATCAAACAACGGATTCAACGCTTCGACAGCACAATTGACAACTTAATTGAACACACACCTCCCCAACAGATACAGCGACACGTGTTTGTCGTTCGGAGAAAAAAAATCTAGTTAAGAGATGATCTACGATCCTATTTGACTACTTTTCTGCAAAACCACTTATAGCAGTGATAGGTTTCAAATTAAAGGCGAGAAAATGATTTACTAACGTTACTCAATCGCCGAAGACTAACGCCTTTATTGGGCGAGTTTGAAAAACGGATTACTTTTCATTCATATTCATCGATTCTTCATCCACAACATTATGTAGCCGGTAATATTTAACTTTTTGATTTAACTAAAATCCTATTAAAATTCTATGATAATCAAAACACATAAGCGAGAAAATAATGGGATAATTTCTTTTTATTCATTCCTTAGAAATCAGAAAAAATGAAACGAAAAAACCATGTCTGTCCGTTGGATACTATTGATAAGATATAAATAATCTATTTCCAGACGGACAAATATGTTTACCTCATTATGAATACTTTAAACAGCCTAGAGAGAACCTGTTGTTTCGCGATTTCGATGTCATGCTGTGGACAATGAAATCGAGTACCGCTAGTCATCTTACGACAACTTTTGGCAAATATAATGATGGTCCTCTCGAAATAATATTAGAGTAGTTTTGGAAAAAAACAATAAAGACTGATGAATGGATTTTTGAAATATTTAATTCCACATTTAAGACGACATGTTTTGAAACATAACACCTTAAACTATGAGGAGAGGAGATCGGGCGGTTATTTTTTTTTAAAAGTTCAATTACGAAGATTCATTATAAAATAAGGTAATAAGGGAATATTGAATTTTTGACAAGGAAGGCTCTCCTTAGTCAAACAACCAAGTTTTTACAAATGTATTTAAAGATAAAAAACTAACAGCAATATCAAAACCATCAATATCAATTCAATACATATATTTAATAAACTTTGAAAAGCCCAAATAGTGCATTAAAATATTCTATATAATAATGGACATTGCTTGTTCCTTATAATTTAATGTATTATTAATAACATTGTAAATACATTGTATATAATCCTACATGTACAGAATGTAGCCCGGTCTTTCGAAGGATTATTGTGAAAAAAGAAGGTTCAAAATTGAATATAATAATGTTATCCATAAAGATATACGCAAAACATGAATCCTTTTAAGACCACTATAGATTGCTATGCATTTCAAAAGGCCAATAAATATACCCGTTACCGATAAATTAGATATTCATAGATAGACATTATATATCTTCATAAGGATACTTTATTGTCCTTGCAATAAGATATAGGAAACAATAAGGCATGCAAATCCCGAAACGAGTACGGAACGCTTAGCATAGAAATGTTACAGAAGATATGGAAGAGACAATAAACTAAAGAAGAGACAGGACAATAAGACTATTGAATCGTCGCCGCAACGAAGAGTTGACCACACAGCGGGTAATAGAGGATGAATAAACTGTGGGTAACCGATATGTGCACTGCTCCACCGCAAGGGTACTCCATGTGAAACCTAGCGATTCCTTTGGGACACATTACCGTTCAATCGCGCAAACCAAAACCGAAGATGACAGTTCACGGGTTCAACGGATCTTCAAGTAGTTGACAAGTCGTCGAGTTTAGAGTTCAATAACAGGAGTCAAAATTCTCCCAGCAGAATAAATGCTTTGTATATGTGAACGCAATTCCCCATTGGAAGGTAAAGTAAATAAGGACATTGCTTCCTTATTTAAGGTCACTTTGCTGCTATAGCAATCAGACAATCCTACAGTGAGAGTTCTAAATCTTGCTTATCCGGGTTTAATGAAAAGCATTTTTAATAGGATAGGGATTTTTAATGAGTACCTGACTGACAACGTTCAGGCTCAGTAACCCCGTTTAACGTCCCTTCTGAAGGACGGCATAAAAAAGGATTTTTTACTTCCTTAAATAATCCTAGTGCCACCTGCCCAGGCTACGAACTCGTGATCTTGGGCTAAGTAGATTGATATGCTAACCACAAGACAAGAGGTCGCCCCATATTAGGACATTAGATAGCCACAAGGGTATACAACGTAGAACAGGTGAAGTCTGACGGATAGGTATCCTTCGACCGGCAATTGAACTATTACAAAACTCTATGTAAAAGAGGCTTTATATACTTATAACCGCAATTACATGCAACAAAATATTGAAATGTATCACAAAAGCATTATGATATGCAGTATTTTATTTCAGGATAAATCACATTTGCAACAATTTTAAAATTTACGATTTTTTAATTATTTAATGTTACTTGTATGATTTTAGAGGAGGCCCGAAAACTGAAATGTAGGTGGGCTGGACACCTAGCCAGGGTCAAGGAGGAAAGATGGTCGAAAAGCAGCACCGAGTGGACTCCGATTGGCCAAACGAGAAGCAGGGGAAGGCAGTACATGAGGTGGAGGGATGAAATTACCCGAAGAGTGGGAACTAACTCGATGAAAGTGGCCAGGGACAGAGACTGTTGGTCTAGAATTGTGAAGAGTCTATAAAAGGGAAAAGATTTGTTTTGTTTTTTTGGTTTGTAGTGATTGTTGTTTTATAGTGAAATTAGTAGTAATCAAGTTTTATTATTTATTTATAATTATTTTTGAAATAACGTTTTTGTTTTGTTTTTTATATTAATGATTAATGAATGATGTTTATTTTATATTATAACTACCTATTTATATTTGTTCTAAAAGAGTGTTTTTGTTTTGCTTTTTTGTAATCTGTGACGAGTATTGGTTATTTTATTTTATATTGTCACAAAAAACTATATTTATAATATAATAAAATTATATTTTTGAGCTGAACTCCATTTTACCTCCTAAGGGAGAGGCTTTTGCCATAATTTGATGTCAATAAAGCTTTATTATTATTATTATTATTATATGATTTTAGCAAGAATAGATTTTATAATGAGCCTAATTGTAAAATGACTCATAAGAAACAAATTATTATCAACCTTTAAATTCGCGAAAGCAGCGCAGCCACCGTACCTTGTATTCACTTTTTAATATTAAACATCATTTCACTTCATTTAAAATTAATCAACCCTTTACTTCGACCCCTGTAACTTAACAAATTCAAATTATTCCTTCTGAATTACCTTCCTCAGCAGTGACTGTAATACTTTTATGATCGATTCCAGAGAAAGTATAATTATTTATTGTAGCTTTTCACGTAACACTAATTTGTGGGCATTTTAAAGAGAAGAAAAAATTAATTGAAGAACCTAAAACTATTAGTTCTTATTTATATCGAAGGCCTCTAATGTTGATTAAAAGCCAATATTTTTTTCATTTTATTTTTAAAACTTGAACTTAAATGTAAATTTGTCAATAATCGTTACAAAATGTTTCAAACAGCCCACGCCAGTTATATCATATATCTACAGCCTCACTGATTAAGTTGTTAAGCAGAAATAATTTGGATCGCGTTTTGAATCTATATTGAAATATTGAGGGAGGCTGTGTAGGACTGTCAATGTTACTGTGTTTTATTATAGACAAAAATTAAGTATTCTTAGTTGCCTTCATTCACAATAATATATTGCTGATTAATTCTGAAACATCATACAGTTTATAACAGATGCGAAATTCAGAGTTATAAACCACAACAAAATTACTTTCTTATATCTATGTATCTTCCGTGTTATGACAAGCCTATGAAATATAAAATAAAATCGAAATATGATGTCAATATAATCTAAATCAATCTTGAGTGGGCATAAAATGCTTGTTATAAATTTGATAGGGTAAATATGAGAGCCGAATATAAACTGATAACTTTAGCATCCAACAAAATATTTAATTGGTCCTAAAGGCTACATGAACTGACATTTATTGTATCGTTAAATCACGTGGCAGTTAGTAGATTTTACAAGGAAGCGACCGACACCATATGATAAGGGAAAAATGTCGTCATAAATTACCTCCCCCCCCCCCGGTATTTTTTAAACAGGAATTCCTTCTGGTTAATATAACTTAACGACCAATTTGGTTTTAATGGCCGATATAACGGATGAGCGGCCGACAAAAGCGAATAGCCATAAAAAACGGAACCAGTCCCATCCTCATCCCCCGATCAAATAGCTGTATAGAGGAAGACTCGAAGCGTGCCCTGAGGAGCGATCTCATTGGCTGGATATGGCAGATGTCGCAGAGCTCTGCAATCCGGAGGACTACCTGCGCTAACTGGATTACACCAGCCAACGAAATCGAAACCCGGCAAAGGATAAGTGGTTCTTGAGTGCTTCCTTTGTTAGCCGGAAGGGGTCGCCAATGAGGGCAAATAATTGCTATCCTGTTATCCCCGGCAGGAAAACGACCATTTTGTCCAAAATACCAGCCCTCTATTCATAAAACCAGTCTATTAAAAACACTTGTTTACTAATACTGTACATACACAGTAAAAAAAAAAAAACTCCATGAATATATAGCTCTCACTCAAAATACCAAGAGCGTAAGGAAGAATCTAAAGGTCTGTGTATGATAACTCTGTATGGAGATTGGGAAAAATTCAGTTTATAAAATCCGGACGCCTAAGATGGACAGAGAGCGTATTGCAAGAATGAGTTGTAACGAAACCCCTAAAAGGTTCTATGATCAAAAGATTTTTGGACCCTGTAAAGTGGCTAGACCTCGCCTGTTGAGTGCAGATTGTGTGGCTGCAGTTGCGCAGTATAATTAGAAAGAGAAGCAGTAGTAAAGTACAGAGAACTCTGGCGGCTGAGACTACAGGAGGCTAACTTACGTATAAACAATTTTGACTATAGACTATTTTTCATTAACGGTTCTGCGACTTCAAGAGAATGATTTCGATCAGCAAGATCAGGAGAAAATTCATAAATCAGGCAGTAATTTATGATCGAATTTCTGTAGCATAAATGTAACTAACTGTTTCTAATGTGAACAGTTAAAAAAAAAAAAACGTTATGAAGCGTAATTCAGCTATTATAAGTTGTCGATCGGGAAAATGTGACGAATATAGTTTTCTAAGCATTAAATCAATTGTGATTTACTCTCTTTTTTATTTTTTTATTTTTGTCTAGTTCCGAGTATTTGCTAGGATTAATTAATTTGTGTAGTTTGAAATTTTACTTTAAAAACACATTACTTTTGCATAAGTTATTAATACTTAATTGGTGCTATTACAAACTATGATTTTGGAAGAGAAACTGGAAATTCTCAATCCATAAGTATTGAAGTAAATCAATAGTAAGCGATAACCATTATTAAAAAAAGTAGCGGTTTTAAACAGTTAAATTATGATTTTAGTTAAATAAACCAATGTTTGATTTGGAATGAAAATGGTAGAAACCCTGAAGTGTCAAAAGTAATTAATATTTTCATATCATAAAAAAGAAAAGAAAATTACGTTTACCACTACAACCCATGAATGTTCTGGGATTCAGTACATGGTAGAGACTCAACCGCCAGATTCTTTTTTTTGGGTAAGCACTTTATATAGGCTGAGTGAGCCCCACTATGGTCTCAGATCCCATGGGTTCCATCTCCCAACTAACAGATTTAATAAAAATCTCCCGGCGTGTGGGATTTGAACCTAGGACCTACGGCATGGCCACTCATCTCCCTATATATAATTACCGGTAATAAATTAATTAAACAAATTAAGTAATTTATATTATAATGATAATGTCTTAGCAAAAATTAACATAAAATTTTTATTAATTTATTTTGTAATAAAACGAAATAAGTCCGTTAATTATTAATACAAATTGTGTGTATTTTTTTTTAATGCTTTAAAACTAGAATTGGTATTCATAATTTTTTGTAAAAATTTCTGAATAGGAGTTTTCAAAGGCTCAGAGCTCCAGTTTGGAAGCCCCCACCCACCATCCACCCAATTAGTAGCAATCCAAACTTGGGTGCAAACAGCCTGTCGAGGAACCTCTTTGTGCTCCTCAAGAATCCAAGCATTCAAAAGTACCCAGGGTAATATGAGCACTCTCTTTGTAGCCGCTCATTCAAACGGAAGGTAAAAGGTTATGAAAAATATTTTTCCAGGCAGTTTGGCTCAAGTGCTGCATGGAGAGGTGTGTTTGGAGAAGCCACCGACAAAAGCGGCCTAAACTTAAACCAACATCGGCAGCTGCGGAAACTGGTCACTGTTTAGCCAAGCGACCAATTTTCTTCTACATGCCAATATCCTGCGGGAGGAGGGAATTGATAGAAAAAAACAGGCAATGAATACGCAACATCTGTATGTTGAATTATTCACGAGAATACTTGTACAGTCGTCGACAAAAACAATAAAAAATGTCCGAAAAGAGCGAGCAATCAAGAAGGAATACACACAGTAACCTATTTTTAATATGACCGAAATTTTTGGCAAACATTGTAGGACTTCCTAACGGTGGCGCGTCCGGATTTTGGGAACATTTAACACCATAACGTCCAAATAGCGCTCCAATATATTTCCAATCAAAAATTCCAAATGTAATTGGAAAAATTAAATTAAATTATATGTTGCGAAATTTGAATATTCAAGATTACTGCGTGTAAAGTATTCCTACAAATCATAGATTCTAGACAATCTGGTAATAGATATCAGATTGTATCCAATAAAACTATACTTTACAGAAATTGAATGGTTACTCATAAATAGATTATTTCATTCTGAACTCAATTCTATATTCTTAAATAATTGAAAAGTCAGGCACACGATACAACACAGAGACGACGCGAAGTGATTTTTTTATATATTTCAGGAAACTAATACTTGTGCAAGCGAAATAAAGAAATCCCTTGACTCCTTTGAATAATATTCAACTAGACTGATTCTTAAAGTCCAAAAAAAATTTCACCAACAATTACAAAACAAAAATATAAACTGCGTGAAATATCGGATACCCAATGCCTCTAAACTGATCTATTAAAGAAAAACACTTATCAACTTTAATTAGTTTTTTATCACCTTGTATTAAATATAAAAACCACCCATCATAGATAATAAAACAGGTTTTTATTACTGCTATACCGATATGTCAAGGTTGGAGTAATGAACTTGATTTCATTAAATCGCATTTCGTTGTAGTTCAAGATAAAAATGGTCTCCCATTATTTTGGGTATGAGTTATTCAGTGGAGTAATTGCAAATTAATTGGCGTATTTATGGAGTCTTATAAACTGAATTAAAACGTTGAAAATGCTAAAACATAATGTTTAATATTCACTTGGGATAAATCGTGAGGCGATTAACTTCATCACACTGTTGTTCAATTAAATAAAATTTAAAAATAAGGAAATAAACTATTTAATTTATTCAAATAGTATAAGAATTTTTCCCCTGTTATATTATAAAATGAGAAATAAAAATGTGCTATTATAAATTAAAATCAGGTCAATATCTTTTAAGAAAAAAAAATCGTGTGCCTTTTCAATACGATACTTGTACTTTAATGCAAGCAATACGAAAGTATGAGATAATCATTGGATGTAGTGGAACTAATTTATTTTCAAAAATTAATAGTTGACTAAATAAATATGGAAAACAAAACAGTCCGGATCGAACTTAAACAATAATTCCTTAAACATTGACTGACGTATCGACCAACATTGCAGGGCTTCTTCAGGAGCTGAATAAACAAGATAAAAAAAAAATGGAATTAACTACAACATAATAAATACATAATAACGAAATAAATTGTGGGTACTTGTTTTTTTTTTTTGTTGTTTTTTTATTAGTTTAAGGTTTTATAGTGAAATAATATCTAATTTGCTGATTTTAAAAATACAAGAAGCTGAAAAAGGTAGCGTCACGAGGTTTTATAATTAGGTTGATGATTTCATAGTAATAAAACATATAAAGTAATGACACATGTTCCAAAGAACAATAGACGACAACCTTAAAAGATACGACCGACGCGTATTCCAGAAGTGGCCTACTCAGGAGGTGTGTCAAAGAGCTCAGATTAAAAGTACATTAAGAACAGTGAGCTTTATCTACCTACACATTACGATAACCGTTCAGGTTTCATTAAGCCTTAATCTTTAATGCTTCCTTTGTTTCTTTCGACTACTTTGTTATCTGTTATCGAGTAAATTACCAGATATTTTCGACAACTCTCACCTGTTGTAGGTAATGTTTCAAGTAATTTTAGAAAACAAGAATTATTTTGTAATTAAATTTTAAAAAATTGACAACAAATAATTAAATAACACTACATAAATACCGTATAACTTCAAGGATAACTAAATTCATTTAGCATTCGTTTTCTTTTTCATTTAGCAAATGGAATATAATGTATAAAACGAATTTCGTGCGTTTAAAAAATTGGAGGTTACTCACGTGAATACATATGAAATTACTTATGAGTAACTCAAAAAATTACCCTAGATCAAATTGAAAAATACATATTATTAAGTTTAATTATGTCAAGTATTATTATATCGAGTATACTTTTCGGTGGTAAAAATAACTACCGATTTTCAATTTAAGAATCATTTCTTGTATCTAGACTATATCTGAAATTATGTTTTGCTTCCACTGATAGTATGCCAAACATCATTTATATAATATTTTGTAACAAATATTTATTACTATTATTATTACATTTACTAATATAAAACTGCTAAATACTAAAATTAAAAAAAAAGTTTATATTTAATTATATTTTGAAAAAGGGAAAGTTCAACAAAGACATTTAACAAATGTTAATACATTAGTGGAAAAATTCCAACTAAAAACCTTCAATCTCTAAACTAAAACAGGAAATTGAAAATACCTGTCCTTGTTTTGTTTTTTTTAGTTTTTTTTTAATATTTTGCCTATTCAGGCATCCTCAGGGCAGAAAGAGAATAACAGCAAAGCAAAACATGAATAATGCACCCAAAAAACACACAACCCACCACCTATAAGGCTCTAATGCAACTATTGAATCATCGGGAAGGTTACTAGATTCCCAGCTGGCTAAGGTTAGATAAAAACAGCTGATAAATACTCCAGAATTTGAAACATCAATATACACTCACCAAACCCAAAAAACACAACAGGAAAACAAATTAAAATAAATAATAGTAGCAAACAACACAAGAACAGAAGGCAGAAAAGAAAGTAAAAGTGCAAGAAAAAAAGAGAAAATTATCAAAAAACCAGTGGACATATGGTTATTCCACAAAATATATATTGAAAAAGGGAAAGTTCAACAGAGACATTTAACAAATGTTAATACATTAGTGGAAAAATTCCAACTAAAAACCTTCAACCTCTAAACTAAAATAGGAAATTGAAAATAGGACAGGTATTTTCAATTTCCTGTTTTAGTTTAGAGATTGAAGGTTTTTAGTTGGAATTTTTCCACTAATGTATTAACATTTAATTATATTTATGGCCCAAACTTTGTTTGATGTTAGAAACAGTAAGAAAATATAAATAATAACAAGATCAAATGAAAATATGCTTTAACGAACGTCAATTCACTTTTTAATATGTAAATTTATTGGAGTGCTGCCGATGGGTAGTTACTCCACATGTGTTTTTCATGTCATAATGTACATATTAGCAGATTTACTAGTTATAATCATATTATAGTTGTAAATATCAATCAATTAAATTAAAAACAAATATATATTTAAACATTTTGTCTTCTTTCACCTGCACTAATAAATAGTTTGTTCAATCAACTTGCTTCCAAGGGTTTATAGTTACCGTTTCAAATATTTAAAAATACAAAATTTAAAGGATTTAATAGCTTATATTGATGCAAAAACATTATGACATGGGTGATAGAAAAAAAATATTTTCTTTTATTGTCTATGTATCAATAAAAGAAATTAAAGTTACCAAAATAAAATTTAAAAAATGTATGGTAAGTACATGTGAGCAGTCAACATTTTTCGAAGATATCTTCTCCAACATATTGCCCACTGTGACGTCCCTAATTGAAGTCTATGCATCCTTTGAGGAAATAAATGAAAATATTGTAACGGAATAAAACAAATGTTCATTATTGACCGACAGAATTGAATAAGAATAGGTAAAAATATTAATTTCATTTCATAGAATCAATACAATGAATGACATCTGTATTTAAAATAAAATATATTTAATTATTAAGTGATCAACTATATAATATTGACTTTGATGTATATGAATTAGAGATGCACATTGCTCAAAGTCAATGTTGAATAATTGAATTCTTATTAAATTAAGCCAGTTGATGGCACGAGAATGAACAGATGGCACTAAAATGGGCAGCTCTTAAAAGAAATCTAATACTCCTCCCACAGACTAAATAGCCCAAGCGGAATAAATCCAGGTTTAGAACTATAATAGAACTAACTAACCGAAGTGTTCTTCTATCGAAATACGAAGTAACTAAAACAAATGAATATTTAAACGACAAAGAATTCTTCCTTTTGTAGATTCGATGCATTGGAAAACAACGGCGATTATAATGCATTCATAAAAAAATCAGTTTTCTATTTCTACAAGCTAGGTTATCTATGAAAAATCATATTCGTAAATAAGAAATCAGAATACCTGAAATGGTACGATACTAGATTTACTAGTTTTTAAAAAATCTTGAAAAAACCTATACCACTATCCAGTAAAGAGTTTGGAGTTCAGTAAATGGTAGAGACTGTACTGTTTTGTATAAAATGGTTGTCCAGGGAGATGATTTGTCTTAGATCACCCTCAACCGTCGATTCCCCCCTTATTTTGGGTACCCACTTAATAGAGGCAGGATGCCCCAGGAGAGCCTTAGATACCATGGGATCAATCTCCGGCCGATAACAGATTAAAGAAAAGTCTGCCAACGAACGGGATTGGGACTTTTAGGTCCTTCGGCATGGCAACTCAGTGGTCAACCACTGAGCCACCCCGCTCACAAAAACAAGAGAAGGTGATATTCTAAATTGATAATAACGATGCCTTGGTTCACATATGTGTTAAGTGCCGTAAAAAAGATTTTACAGGAGTCAAATTTGATAAAAATTTAACACAAGAAATACAGTTCAAGTTTAAGCACACAATATATTTTTGTAACCTTCACTGCTTTTCTATTAATTTTATACCAACGTATGATCTATGACTTCCTGATCACAACCATACAATAATTTATATACAAATTATTTCAAAATTTATACATCAACCCATTTTTGAAAAATTTGCACTTAACACATTTGTGAACTATGGCATCGATAATAAAATGTTACATGATAATATTCCAATTATTGCATATAGATGGATAATCAAGGATAGTTTATAGGTCATTTACCACGCATTTAATATCTTTTGTGCGTTAAATTTTTTTTTATACTTCTAGTGTAGGTAGTTGCTGTGCTACTTAGTGAGGTTCTGTGCTTTAAAAAGCAATACTAAAATAAACCGCTTTTTACTTTTATCCTACATTATGACGAATTAATAAATTAATAAAGAAAGTTAATAATCATTATAAAAGTGGGCATGGCAACTCAGTGCTCTACCACAGATCCATTCCGCTCCCTAAATAATCAAACATATAAATAATGCAGATTAAATACATGATGTAGATATAAAGGAGCTGGGTCTAATATGTTTGGAGTCGATACAAATGCAAAATATCGAATGTGAAAAAAAAAACACTTTTGAGGATAGTGAAAAAATTGCTTCAAGATCGGTTCAAAATCAGTGTCTATCATCAAAAGTATTTTACCAAGGCTAGTTTACGTGATTTTGTTATTGAGTACAAATGACTCTATATGAGTTTTATATCAATTACGTATCCTCAAACAATCGCTATATAGATCAGAACACAAAATGCGTATTTTTCACATTTCATGCTTTCCATTTATATCGACGATATGAGTTTTCTACAACGTTGAGTAATCTTAACTTAATTAAGTGTAGATAATCGATTTCTTTTGCGAGATCTACTTAAGAACTGCTATCAATATCACATGTCAGACACGATGGTCCATGAAAATATATTTTTCTTCGATGCGTGGCGTAACGTCTCAAGCTGAATAGTCCATTGAATAGATGTTGGTTGAAAAGATCTGAGCGAGAAGAACACGTGTAGGAAGGTGTCAATGCTAAGCAGTTTTAAATAAGGGGCACAGTAGGTGGTGGCAGGTGAGAATGAGGGAGCTGGCCCACGGGCACGATATATCATCGGGGGCGTGTGCTCTATGGGAGTGAATCCACCGCAACGGGGCGAGGTCTTCGAGGTCTGGACAAAAAGGACACCTTGTGCCAAGATGTATCTTCAGCTCCATTTGCAGGCCTTTCAGGACACTACCGACGATTCATCATATCGGGGATCCTCTGTCCAAGACATTCAGAATCCAGGAATACAGTACATTACTCATGATGTCCTGTTCCTCAAGGTAACCCATATCTGGTGCCAATAGAACTTAGAAGTAACTCGATATATCAAAGTAAACATAGCTAAGAAAATCATAAAGTTAACACTCCATTGAGAATATTAATTATACTAACTTAACAATTTACTTTTAACTCCTTAAGTTTTATTTTACGATTACCAACCGACATACAAGGCTGTACGAAAGCTTACCTTTGATGTAAATAAATCATTTTTTTCTCTGGAAGTGCAATGCTTTTTTAAAAAACAATAATTGAAATGACTCAAACTTAACGTTTGATTTAGGAAGCGTACGATAATTCTGAATCTAATTTTTGGTTAAGCGGCAGATGCATTATCTATTCTATTAACATCCTGTGGGATCTGCAGGCCCTCCCAGGGCTTACTTAGTCTCTATAAAGTATCTATCCATAAGTTGACAAAAACTTAGTTGATCTCAGCCAAAAAACATTGACAATTAGCTAATTAGAAGCCCAACGAAAAAGAATTCCAACAATAAATACAATTTGACGTATGGCTTGTAATTTTCTAAACCATAACAGTTGTGAAGAAGATGTTTTTACAATTTATTACTGGAGTGGTACCGATGGGTAGTTTCTCCACAAGTGTTTTTCATGTCATAATGTACATATAAGCAGATTTACTTGTTATAATAATAATACAGTTGTAAAAGTCAATAAATTAAATTTAAAAAACAATTTATTACAAGTGTAATTTAAAATAATTCCATACATTGACATTTACACCAATATGAGTAAATACATTATTTACTCAAGGTGTAGGATATATCAATAGATACGTTACCAATTGGGTCATTGGTGAAATATAAAAATATTTCTTTGATTTTTTCCAACAAATATACAAATGTTAACTTAATAATAACCAAATGTACCAATTTAGGAACAAAACTTAAACAATTAAAAAGGTTATTTGAAGAAAATAAATATTTGATGAGTGACTTGTGAAGTTTAGTACACTAAAACAAAAATCAACATTTACATAAATGATGGATTGAATTTGTCAGGGGGTGCAGTCAATGATAACACAAAAATTAAGCAAAACTTATATTATCATAACTTATATTAATATTATTGAAGTGATAGTGTCACGAATATTAAGATGTAATTTTGAAGTGGCTGGGCTTTATAACGACGAATTGCTAAAACGTTAATATGTGTCTGATGGGTAGACCGAGACGTAAGTGGGAGGATTGCGCTAGGAGTGATCTGGCGGATTTGGGTTTGGGTTGTGATTTGTGGACGGAAGGTAAGCAAATGTTATATGTATATATTTATATATAGTGGTATCGGCATCTAGCATTCGGGTTCGCAAAGCCTTATTATTATTTTGAGTAAAATTTATTGAATTCAATCTCTGACCATTATTAAAACTTCTATTAATATTTATACTGTTTAAAAGTCCTTGACTGAAAGATAAAAAGGTGTTTTTCCTAAATATACATAATACGCTATTTAAGAGGATTAAATAGACTTGAAGGTGAAATAGTAGTTTTTGCCGACCTTTGTGGCTTTGTATTCCTCCCTGCTCCGTGAAAGGTCCAAATCTCACGCCCGTGATAAAAGTGGGTGCCGGACCGTTGAGAAGAATGGAACGTGTCCTGTATGGGCCGGTAACGAGCTGGTCAAAGGGAATCATTCACACCTGCCCACGTCCCCCGCTGCCTTTGGAGAATCCACCAAATGCTCTTAACCCAACGAACATCCTGATTCCAACAAAGGTTCTGCCCTACAAGAGTCTAGTCTAAGGCGTAACTGGAGTGGCCTGTCCGTAGACTCTTCCACCACAGCCGTTTCGCCAATGACACAATTAGATAAAGGCCACAAATCGTCGGAGCTTTAATACAATATTTGATACAATACAACAATCCTTCCGGTTAAAGTCAAGGAATCATTATTTTACTAAACGTTAAAATATAAGTATCAATAAGTTTTTCAGGTTTAGTCAATAAAAACAAAACTACTACAGATTTTACTGTTTT
Organism: Troilus luridus; assembly: GCA_964056705.1. NCBI lineage: Eukaryota > Metazoa > Arthropoda > Insecta > Hemiptera > Pentatomidae > Troilus > Troilus luridus. The sequence goes on along the minus strand of OZ057412.1, from coordinate 71,215,378 downwards.
CATATCCATGTCCTAAAAATTAAAAAAAAAATGTTCATAGGGAATTAATGTAAGCAGTTATGAACATAGATAAGACTACTATACAATATAAGGAATTTAAATGAAAAAACGTAGAAATAACCAAATAAATGATTCTATATTTGGATGAATAATAATAGTTGAACTTATTTATGAACATGATTCTTATTATATGAAGAAGAATATAGTCGGGGTGGAAGTCAGAAAAAGTTCTCTTCAGCTAGAAGAACTATTTATTTTAAAGCCAACCTTTCGACAAACATTGCAGGTCTTCTTCAGGAGTAAATACACAAGATACATATAAATTAATATGATATATAGTAAAGAATAACAATAGATAGATACATATATGGGTGATAAAAAATATATAACAAAAATGGGCAACACTTTAGGTTGATATAACAAAAAACAATTATATTAATAGAGAATTATCGAATTATTGATAAGGAATATCATAACAAAATAAATAATAAAAAGATATAAAGGCATTCTTTAAGATAAATTACTGAGAACTAAAACCAGAAGGGATTGATCTATTTTCTGACAAAGAGGAATTATTTAAAACAAGAATATTGATAAATGAAAAATTAAAAAATAACTAATCAAGGATAATTAGTTCATCCAGAACGGCAATATTAAAATAATCAATAAAAATTCATTTTTTTCCATATCCCTTAAATGGTAATATATAATGTTATTCTATACTAAATAATATTTTAATTTATATTTATCTAGTATAGTTAGCCCTGAAGATGACCAATGTGGGTCGGAACATGGGCCTTCCAATAAACAGTTCTCCCTATTTAAGAGAATTTGTTTAACCTCCACCGGGACGATTTTTATAACATACATCTAAGGTCAATTAATATTATTCAAGTTATAGTTTAAATAGTTTTACTATTTAAGAAATAATGTTCCGACATCCATCCGGACCATTCACTTCTCCATATGTGCTCAATTAAGAAGTATTCACGAATTGTTACTTCTTTAGGTGCCTACCAGAAACAATTTTATATATAATTAAAGCTTTTATTTTCATCATAGCAATGCGATTAACTATTTTATTAAACAGTACACCCTAAGGAGTGTTGAATAATTAACAGTTAATGGGGAACATATAAGGGTTCCATTAACCTGAGGGGAGTGCATCACTAACGAAGGGTATCTCCCTCCAATTAGACAAGTTGCGTCATACTTGATATCCATTTCATGGCACCCGTCCGCTCTGAACCGAGAAATTAAGATTGGCAGCGAAATATTAATTGGGTTTATAAAAAAAGGTTAAGCATAGTGAATATATTTTTATAAAACAAACCATAAACAACATAAATCAACTGAGAAGTATATTATTGAAAGTCAATATATCCACATTTGCAAAAGGATTACGATCCTGCAAATTATTTGTGAAGTGAACACTTCTTTAGCCACGTTTAGCGACCTTTGGTAAGGGATAAACTTGTGGATAAGAAAATAAACTTGGTTCGCATCAACATGTTCAAGACTGGCGACACCTAGAGGCCTTAGCATGAGTTATACAATTTATTTTATTTGTTAATGTACTTTAGTATAAAAGTACACATTCATCCATTGATGTAACAACAATTATATTTATTTAAATAGTAGTTTAATATTTGTGATTAGCTTCAAGTAATTAAGTAACTTTAAGTATCAATAGCTAGTCGAACGTTTCGTTTCCTAAAAGATTTTATTTGTTATAGTTAAATGTTTCATTTTTTTTTGGAATAATTGAAAGTAAAAATGTTCTAATGTTGAAATAATGGTAAAAATGAAAATAAAATCTATATAAATACAAATACGATGTATAAATAATCATATACCGATTATTGTTTCTATTAAATTATTGAAATTTTGTATTGTGCTTGTGCAGCCCAGCATATGTTTTGATTAATATAAAACTACTTGAAAATGTAATTAAATATGGTTCGAAATGTCAAAACAAGACTAATGCTAATAATTTAAATTTACAAATTTGAAATTTAAAGAATTCAGGTCAATATTGATTTAGAAATTAAAAAAAGAAAACAGCCATTTCAAAGTCTCGAATTTTCACTTCTGTTGGCATTCCTAAATACTGCCTATTTAAACATTTTTCTTTATAATTTGTTAAAGGTTCCTCACATTGAGGTTTCCTTCTACCGAACGTCTTAGTCAACAAAAATATCTTTGAGTTCCTTTTTCCGCTTCCTCCTGTCCCGTATATTTCCCAGTACTTAATGGAAATGTTAATAATTAACACTAAAATTAAGTAAAATTAAGGTAAAATTAAGTTTTGACATGAAGTGAATAGTATTTAACTTTAAATACTATATTAAAAATATTGGTAAATTATGATAATGTGGATAGAAAGCTATAATGAAACATAACTTACACTCATTATTTAATATTATTTTTAAACAATTTAAGCAACAACAAAAATTTAATTAACAAGAATGTTTTCTAATTAGCCAATTGGTTACATCTGAGGATTGCCGAAAGGCTCTTGTGAATTCTGAATGTTTTAGCTAAAAGCCTCTGAAGATTAAATATTCATGAACCCGGCTCATGAAAAATAAAAAGGTGCTTTGTTTAAGAAAAAATAAATTAAATTACATAATCTGAAAAAGCTAAAATATCTTCGGTCCATCATTTAGTAGATTCAGGTTACAAATCAAAGATGCCTAGGTTTGAAACTATTTTTTAATATTTCAATGCTTAACACTTTATTAATGTACAAAAGTACTAGTTAAATGAGAAGGAATATCTTAATGGGGAAAAAAGATTTTATAGAAAACAAATTTTACCGCATCATAATGTACATTATAAAAACATTATAGTAAACCCAAAAAGAGAATAAGTGAATGGGAAAAAATGAAGGGTTCCTGAACTGGAATTTTAACTTAATTAAGTAAAGTTGAATTAAAAGTTCCCATTTGCCCAAGGAGTTAAAATTAGAAATACAAAACGAAAATTAATTTTATTCTCAGCTTGAAAATAAAAACATCAAAGCCGAAAAATGACAACGAAGAAGAAGTGTGTAGGTGGTCTGATAATTTATTTTATATAAAAATTAAATTTTGGAATAATGCATCCCTTAGGGAATCATTTTTTGACTTTACGATTTGCTGAACAGATTAGTTCATTTAAAATACAAAGAGGGGAGCAGCAAGCAGGGAGCCTTTCCTAAATTCATTACACCCCGCACGCAAACCCTCATGACACTAGATTCAATAACATAAAAAACCAAGGGTTGAGTTGAAAGGGCCACTTTTAACGAGACAATAAAGTGGAGACAATTCGTTAATAAAGAAAAACCGAGTAACACAAGAGAAATAAAAAATAATGCAAATATAATTAAGTGTTCATGGAGCCTTAGGGCAAGAGACAGATGGGACAACCCTTTATTTAATCAGGGCTCATTCAGTCTTTGAAAAAAACCCTACTCAGACAGGGGTGACGTCACAGGGTACATCTGCTAGTGAAACCGCACCAATGGTCAGCCGCCATGGAGACCATATAGGGGAGTTTTGTTTATAAACGATGGACCATACTGTGGGTGATGGATTGCAGTACATGATTCAAACAAAACAGAACTAGATGGAATGATAACATTATCATAACAGGAGAACTAAGAGTAACAAAAGCATGGAAATATACCGGTTTTATATCAAGTAGCGATATCCATTCATCAACATTATCATACTTCATCCTCTCTAACGCTCATGCAATGTGAGGTTTCCTACTGTATAGCCCGAACCGAACGGTGCGATCCTTCAATTGCCATTTCTTCTCTTCTATTGCATTCCAGGTTTCTCTTAGCGAAGCATTCCTTAGCACCTTCTTACCAGGTATATTGCGGTCTTCCTCTGGACCTTCTTCCATCAACCTTAGCCCCGTATGTTATCTCGGACAGCCAGTTGTTTTCAATTCTTAAAACCGCGATATACCTTACTTTTTTTAAATTTGGATATTCAAATTTAAATTCCAAAACCATCCGTGCTTCAGCATCCCAATGTAGTTTGTCCATTACATACTAAAGATTATAACCTCGGAAGATAAGCTACTCTTCCATTATTCCATACTTTCTAATCAAAGAGTAGATCAAGTGTTTGTTTTGCCCCTTTTTTTACAAAGTAAACAGGACTGATTTTTCGAAAAACCAACATGATATGTGTTTCTCTTGAGGTAATCGTGCTACCAATATAAAACACGAAAAATGCCTCGTTACGTTCACAACTGTTTTTGAAACATTTTTACGCGTAAAGATAGAGGCAGTTGCAAAACAAAAATAATTGTAAGATTCCTAATATCTGAGGCTGGATCAAAAGCGGATAACTCCAATTTTCAGAAATTGGCTTTACACATTTTTCGTAAGTTTAGTCAAGTAACTCTTTATGTTCCCGAAATTTTAGGTCCAGAACCGGACTAAAACCATGAGAAATAAGGCGGCAAAGTGTCGAGTTAAACAAAATTACTCGACTCAACGAGCGAAATATAAGTAAAAGTTTTTGTAAAAATCTTTTCTAAAAATTTTTGAAATTTCGGAGCAATCGATTACAATCGATCCTGAACATCTCATTTGATGATATTGCTTTATATTCTACAGAACAAGTTTTTGGAACAATATAATTAGCGATATATAATATGTAAAGATATATCATTATAAGAAGCAATATTAGCGTTGACATACTAAAGGTAGTAAGTAAAAAAAATCATTCTTTAATTGATTTTGTTGTTGTTTTATATTGAAAAGGTAATAAGTAAAAAATACAATAATTACTTAATTGATTTCGTTGGGTTTTTTTTATATAGAAAAGGTAGTAATTAAGCCTGCCAATAATATCGAAAAAGGAGTAAGTCAAAACTGGCAGTGGTTTAATTTCTTTGAACAGTGTCAGTTGGTACTTTTCTAATTAAACCTTTTTTTGCTTCTTCAGTAAAATTACTTTTTCATGACTTACTACCTTTTCCATGTCAACGCTAGAATTGCTTCTTATAGTGGTGTGCACTTGAAATATGTAGCTTCTACGATTCATCCAAAAACTTTCTGAAATCTTTGTCATAATGATTATAACAATCAAATATGGCCACACTTATAATAATATTAAAAACTATCACATTAACATTTGACTTGGAATAATAATGTTTCATTTCTAATTCTTATTACGGAAATAGGAATTTCCTCATTAATAAGACAGCGCAGTTTCCCAAGATGAAATACTGTCGATATTGTCCAAACATCCTGAGGATATCACAATAAATTACTGATCATAATATAGGCGATGAGAGATTATCGTAGCTGGAAGGCAATAAATCTGGGAGCGTAACAAGGTGGTGCGGTAGTGATCAGAACCTCGTTCTCGGTCCAACTATTACTTTATAATAGCAGGTCGTCCCCGTGTCGGGGGAAGGCCTTCTTCCTCGGGGCACGAAATTTCTGATCTTCTGACTCAGCTGAGCACGAATTTCAGATTTCTTCCAGAACCAGTTCCCCCTCCACCCCGCCTCCTTCGAATTCCCCTATGATTATACCTCTCCGCGGGTTGTCAGCTTTTAAAAATGGCCCTTACCGTTAAGTTACCATTCATCGACTTTTATAAAACGATGCCCAAAGCCTTCACATCTCCGGGGAGATAGATTATTCCGAGGAGGCGATAGATCCAAGCAACCATTTGGCTCTGAAAAGGTGCTAATATACATGAAACGCGCATGGGTCGTGCATGAAAGACTGGGTATTTGAGGATGTAGTTACGTAATAAGAGGCTGAAATTTGTTAATACATGGGAGGATTAGACAAACATTGAAATAGCAAAAACAATTTTTATTTAAAAAGATCATGTTAATCAAAATTCTATAATTTAATTGTAACACATTATTTCAAGTACAAATTCCCCAGCTGGCAGTTAATTTTAATTTCCTACCATTTCTTTCCCTTTTTAATAGATATATCCACACCTGTAAAATACAATTAAATGACAACCAGTATATAGGCTGACAGTAAAATTACAAATAAATAGCGACAGAAGCATGAAGAACAGTACCCAATAGCATTTCTACCGTGGATTGGTTTAATATTCTTATTATAACAGATATCAGTGTTCCTCATCCATGTTCTATTTAGTCTCCTTCTTGTGTCCTCAGGCATGAGAGTCCTAGCCATTTGTTTTATCAGTAGGTTGAGGTGTGTCCATAAAACGTTTGTAGTATGTTCGTATGCGGTCATCGACTATTGTTATTTTCAAGTTGGCGGAAAAAAAAGTCATACCATTTAAATTTAGATAATGTACCTTCGTTTTTAGCAAAATATAAAATTATTCAAGAAGACCAATCGATTATACAAAGTTATTAATTTAAATTATTTTAATTTACATTTTTCTAAAGCCATCCTCTTCAGCCAAAAATTCATTTATTTTACTCTTAAGGTCATAGTCTTTTATGAAATAGCCTTTAAACTTTATCATAAGATCATATTACCATAATGAACTATATAGGGCAGCTATATTCGTTTTTAATAGTTTTAAGTTACCCTAAATAGGTAAAACATCTGTGCATAACATTCTTACCCTAATATTGGCCTGTGAGTACTTATACACCACTTAAAAGTTAATTAATACTAAGTAGGATCTGTTTGGACAACAAGACGCAATCCGTTTGATTTGTTCAAATTGGCACTCGCAGTTAAAGTAAAATTAAGTATCTTAATAATTTCTAGAAGTTTTGTCGCAGAAATGACATCTTAGTTATAGGTTTATATATCTTAGGTTTATTATATCTTAGTTACTTATATATATATACATACATATATATTAAATTATTATATACAGTGACTAGATGTTTTTGTTACTACGATGTTAATATAGAATAATAGGCCAATCATTATTTTGTCTAAAATAAAATTTATTTACATAAGTTACAGTCATTTATCAATTGAAGGTATAAAATAAAAAAATACAACTATAAACTAATTTTAACAATGAACTAGGGGTAGATCCTCTTCCAATTCATTAAACATACATGACGACCCTGTAAAGTAACTAGGGTTTACTAGGGCTACTCGCCTCCTACTAAAAGCTATTAGTCAGATCAAGGTAGCAAGTCCCAAGTTTCTGAGAGAGCTCTCAGGGGAAGCAAGTCCCATGGGGCGCAACCTAACTGCTACTGTTGGATCCTCCAACTATCCCCACCCTCCCAGACTTCTCGGGTTTAAAAAAGTCCTTAATATAAGTTAAACTTCTTCTCGGGCGGGAGAGAATTTCAAGTGGAAACAGCTAGCGGAAGTTGCCCAATGCAAATTTCTGCAAAAAGTTTCGGCATATAAATAATATTATTACAAACACCATGTCTCTCTTGTTGTGCTTCTACATTTAAATTTTGGTTTCAATATTATTTATGACATATATATTTTCTCTAAAGGGGAGGGGGGGGGGTAGATAATTGTGTAGAGGGCTGAGTTAGCGAGCTAGCAGGTTCCAGGCTATAAACTTGACGTTTGGCCATGATTTCCGCCATATCACATCTCAGAGGAACCAATGGCTTAGAAACATTATAGTCTCAACCATTTAATGACCCAACACCCTTCCTATGTTATTAGTGTTTTTTTAATGAATTTAATGATTTCATATATTTTTGGAACCGTTGTATAGCTTTAAAAAAATTCGACACCTTCTAGTCCACACCTTTTATATGCCACACCTCCTCCACTCTAGTCCACACCTCATCGTCTTTTATATGCTTCTTTAAAACAGTCAAAGGATATAACAAGATAGACTACGCTCCACTTCAATCGATATCATCAAACCTGATAATGTCTTGGAACCTATGCTGACACGGATGATCAATGTGACAATTGGAAAACGACTGGGCTCCAAGAGTATAGACATCTTCGAAGCACGCTGTAGTACCAAACAACACAGTGATGACAAAACCATTAAATGACTTCATTTAATTTTTAAATTAAAAAAAAAGTGGGAAGTCGAAAGGTATTTAAAAATATTAATCATCAACCACTTTTTAATGTTTCTTTTGAGTTGTCAAACAATATACCAATTCAAGATTTAGCTTCAATACACACTAATCGATATAAGGTTAATCCCACCAAATCCGATGATCACCTTGAAATCTACTCGTATACTGAGAGAGATTGATCAATGTGATAACTGGAAAACGTGTGGGTTTCAAGGGTTTAGACACCTTTGGCCGGTAAGGTTTTAAAGAGTACTCGAAGACCGTTGAAGTATCTTACAAGAAGTGGAGAGCTGTCGAAGGGAATCAACCGGAGGCTGGAGGGGCTAAGAGCTGACCATCTGGGCCGCCCCCTGCCGGCACACCTGCCACCTCGAGATCTCCTTATCTTCGGGAATTACTTGAGATGCTAATCGAGCTACTAGAGAACACAACAATGGTCAGCATCTTCTACCTTTGTTACAAAGGCGGGAGCAACAATAGTAACAGATTACCGATAACAAATCACTTTAAATTTATTACACCCAACTAGAGGTAGTTTGCAAGAGAGCGCTATTCTCCCGTTTGAAAAGTGACTGAAAAAGAATGCCAATATCTGATCAAAGTAAAATAGAAAAATTTCAGAAACATAAAAAAACACAGATACAAAGAAGAACAAACAGGGATGTATCTCTATCACAATGGCGTTGGCCTCCCGAGAAAATTTATTTCCAGTTATATCTGTGGATGTCAAGAACATACCTCATTGGTGGGCGTCCAATACAACAATGTGGGACCTCTCCCTTCACTGTGCGGAGTAAAGCTGATGGGGGTAACGAGCGGATCCTGACCACATCACCCCTTTTAGAACTGTTGGTCAATAAATTGCGTTTCAATTCTAACCAAGACTTCAAATGGTCATAGTACAGCACTGTTATACTGCAAAATAAAAAATTTAATGTTCGACTCTAAAAACAATAAATAACCACGTCTAGTGTCTCAAACAGGAGTTCCCAAACTATTTTGGGCCAGAGGCTTCTTTTCTAAAATGACCTCATACCATCCACTTCTTCATTTATTTAATTCGCTAATATAACACTTTGCTAATAACCTTAATGCTCTTAAGGGGTGTACATTACTAGCTGTAGAAATATAATGTCTCCAAAGGCTTTCGTATCTCTTGAAAGAAATTAGTAAACAGGTGTATTATCTAAGCTCGAATTTCAAAACGTTATTTTGACATAGTAAAAATATCGTAGCATTATTGGTCTTGACTGCTTAAAAAAATGAGCTTTTGAATTGATATGTGGCAATTATGCACGCAAAATTCGGTCACAATTCCATTATCGTCCATACCTATGATAATAAAAAAAATCACCCACATTGGGTTCTCGAAGGTTCTCCAATTTAAATTTGTTTGTTTTTTTAGTTTTATTAGTTACGAAAAAAAATCATGGAACGAAACATATAATAAAAATATTCTTAAAAAATTACCCTCCTAATGTATTGGATTGTTCCATAAGGATGCTGTTTTAGAGGATAAATATGTATGCAAACGAGTAACAGTACAATAGGTTCTTTAAAAATTTAAATGGTTTCTTAGCATTAGCAATTTCTATCTGTATTGTATTATTTTGAGTATTTCACCTGTAGCAAGAAGTGAAAGCGGACGCAAGGATGGGACTCCACGTATGCTAATACGCCCCTCGGTTAAGTTTATGCCTTGATTTACGATAAAACGTCTGCGGAGGAGCATCAATGACTATTACCTTGCCTAATTTGTGGGCTTGTGCAACCAGCCGAGTCCCTTCCTTAAAAGTACTCGATAACTTCCATTTACTGCCTATAGGCTATTGGGAAAAGTTACGAAATCCGATTGCTAATGATCATCAAATTTCGGCGGATTGCATAAGCCACTCGAATTCACACGATTAGTAAAACGAAACGAAATTAAATTACCTTTCAGAAGCAACCGATTCATTAATTTAGATAGTGATTAATTAGAAGTGCCCAAAATTAAATTCTAGGTTACCAAATGAGGAGGCAGAACATGAATGATGTGTCGCAAGTCAAGGTGTATTAGCATTAAACATTATTACCTACCTGATACTATCCTTTGTAAAATTGTTGTGGATTTCAAGAGTATGAAGTCAAAGGTTTATATTTTCATTCATAATAAATTTTATGTAATGAACAAAAAGAAGAATCGCCGTGTTGAAGATCCAAACAGGAAAGCATGTACTCTGTTACCCATGAAACTTCTTGGGTTCAAGCATATGGTAAAGACTGTAAGGTTTATAAGCAGGGAAGTGATTAGGTCGAGACAAAACTCAACTACCAGGTTTTTCCTCCAACTAAGGGTACCCACTTTATAGAGACTGGGTGAAGCCCTCAAGGGACTGTAGATACCTCAAGATCGATCAATGGCTGTAAATAATGTATATGCAATAACCGGACTCAAACATTGGACCTTCAGCACAGCTAAAGCACAAAAAGCAATTGTGCAAGAAACAGAAAATGGAAAGAACGGGTTGACAAAGAATATCTACAAGAAGAAGTGCATCTCCTGGAATGCAAAAATAAGACATCATAATACTGTAGTAAAAGGGAAAGCCTTTTCACCAGAAAATGCCTCTCAAATACTGGATGTCCTGGAAAGAAGAATACTAAGAAAAATAATGGGTGAGGAAGGAAGGTAACTGCGAAGTAACAAATAAATCTACCAGAAAGTGAAAAAAAACCCGGATGCTATGCGGAATAGGAGCCTGGGATTCTTCGGATATCTATACAGAATGAACAAGCAATGATTGACTAGCAAATATTTGACTACTTTTTGAAAAAGAGTACCTCGACAACGTGGTCTAAAGTAGTAAAGGAAGATTTTGAAAAGTTGAACATTACAGAGTCTCACACAGCAAAAGGAAATGGACTGACTGAAAAATCTGGAAGGGTTTCAGGATGAAGAAAGTGGAGATCAAAAGAACAAGCTAGGGAACGCATGAAAGAATATTAGAAACAGAACAAATTCAATCAGAAGAAAATAAAATAAAGTTATTACGTGAAGTGTTCAATACGAAATAAAAAACAAACAACGAAAAAAAAATCAACCGAATTGAAATAAAGAAGCATAAACCGTTTCTAGCGATAAATGAACGCACGGTAACTTCCCTTTTTATTACCATTTCCCAACCCAGAGGAAAATGCTCGCTTTAATCATCAGCCTTGTCCCAATTCGAGCCTTCACTACAAGCCACCCAAACCGATAATATTTTTTCAAGGATTAAGGCTCTCATTAAAATCATTCATCGATCCAAATTACGTAAGGCTCTCGAAGGTGGCTTCTCACGTCTATTAGGCCATGTTGAAGATGCAGGCTAAATAAAAGAAAAGGATTCACAAGCTAGCCGAGCAAGACCGAATGCAAGGCGACTAGGAAGGAAGCGGGAGGTAATGAGAGCGGACAGATGAAGGAAGGTACGCGCTGTCGGGCCATCCATTAGCGCCACTCACGCGGCCTATCCTCCAATCTGATATCCAATCACGGTGTCAACGTCTCGGCAAACCTCAACCTCCACCGCCGATTTTTGATTCTTATTTCCCATCGTTTTTAACAGACGCAAACGCAAACTGGACCGGACATGATAATCGCTAAATCGAGAAGATATAATAAATTGCTTGGGTCAGGAATACATTAACCGATCCGTGGCTCAGAACAAATATCGTTTAGTCTTTTAATAAGATGGATGGTCCTCCTTTATGGATGCTACAATACCACCGACAGTAATGGTAACGTGAAACATAAAGAAAATCATCGTTTATAAAATCAGTTCTCACCTAATCAGTAGCTTTCTTACAGTATTTATCTTCTTGTGTCAAGCAGCACATACCTGAAACATAAAATACAAGTTTATAAGTAAAAGTTAAAATCTATGTAGCAAATTTATTTTTAAACAGTACAAATAGATATTTTTAATTATTATTTAATTGTCATTTGCATCTGCGCAATTGCGCATTCAGCAAATTTGATCCTAGTGTTTTTCACTTTGCTTTTCTACATGATCTTCTATATGATGATGGAGTTAAAATATCAATAGGTGAGTAGGTCTCTTGGGCAATGTCTTTTTATTTTTTTTCTATCAAGTCCAGGTAACAGGGAGTAGGAAAGCAAATAGATTAATCAAAAAATAGTTGGTTAATCAATTTGATTTTTTTTTTAAATAGTCCTCCTAAGTTGTAGGTGGATCATCCGCCACGCATTCTGAAACCAGAAAAGAAGGTGGTAACTCACAACTCTAAATCATTATGAATAATGGAGAAAATTAATTAGCAGGTTTCCCACCATTTGCAAATGTCTTGTTATGATAGACGGGTCATTTTCATGGAAAAGGATACTACAGGATACCTGCAGAATAGTGATAGCTACTTCCTATTAAAATCAGATTGGATTCAGTAAATATTTTCGACATGTTACCTAGATGTATTTACCATTTTCAATTAAACTGTGACGGAGTAAAGTAAAGGTCACATACACAGCTGGTCGTGTGAAATGGATTTGTCACTGCCTCAATCATTTCTAATAATTTATTTATTTCCTATATTTATTTTTTCACGTTCATAAATTGACATTTCTTTACTAATTCATCATTTTGCAGTTTCCTTTTATTTTTATTTCAGAGGCAAATAAATTGGTAACCTATGAAAAATAAATTTTTGAAATTTTGGAGTTTTCCGCTTATGATCCGGAACGCTTCAACTATTCCCTCCAAAACAAGATTCCCGAACTAATCTCAATACGAAAACCATACATTTTTTCTAAGGACTTATTGGTGACATTTTTGTTTTCACAAACAATTAAATTACTTTTCATAATTACAATTTCTGCTTATCATTATTTTTCAAGCATATAGGTAAGTGCATATTGCGTGCCTCCTCTTATCTAAAGGGTAGTTACACAACTATTGGAAAAGTAACAAATAATTGATAATTTATTATTTATTGATAACTTTCCGGAAAAAAAGGGAACCAAATGTAGTACTGTGATGTTTTAAATAAATAACTCTTACCAATCGGGCAAGCACATGTACCATCCTACCTATATGCATGATAAGAAATACAAGTATATACCTACACGATGATACAATGCATGCTCTATTGGGCTGTAAGCTATTTACATTGGGACTGAAGGGTAATCAGTTGTGGACGGTGGAGAAGGGATGGTGGGAACGTAGCCGAAGGTAATTCTTGAGGACGCGCACCGCTTGGCAGGTTACGTCTGGCTAGCTATCCCTCGGTTGAGGAATCCTAATGGTCATCGCGGCGACATAAAGGTCTACCGCAGCCCCAGCAGGTGTCGTGGTCTGTGTGTGATGGGAGATGTGCATCGGAGCGCTCCGCCCAGCATCCGATCCAGTGTAGGGCGAAATAATAAGATGCTTGAAACTTTGTGATGAATAATATTAGTTGACCTTAAATATATGAGGAAGAAAATGGTCCGGATGGAGGTCAGAAAAAAATCTCTTAAGTAAGAAGAACTGTTTATTTTTATGTCAGGTTTTCTTCAGGGTTAAATATAGAAGATACAAATAAATTAAAATAATAAATGGACAACAATAATAATAATATTTATGAAGTATATTAATAAGAATAATAATATATGTAGTAATGAATAACAACATACATGGGATATGATAAAAATATATTTAAAAAAATGGAGAACCCTTTAGGTGGATACAAAAAAACAGAGGGAATAGTTATAGAAAATTATCGAATAAGAGATAAAGAATAACATGAAGTAATAAAAATTGTAACGGTTTTAAAAATAAATTTATTTCAATAGTGGATTTCGGATTTATTGAGCATACTTTTATAAATAGCCTTTTATAATATACCTTTTGCAAATAATATTATGTATATTCATATTCACAACATAGGTATAGTGAACTCACAATCTTCTTATTAAGCGAGTTATCATGTTCTATGGTGCTATTCCTTGACTTTCAGGATGTTTTCTTCAATGCTGGTTATCTCGTTTATTGTGCTCTTTGCCTATAGATCCACCATTGAATTTAAATTTATTTAATTCAAAAAGGCCTAAGAATGTGCTTAAATGTCGAACGATCAATCCAGGTAATTGGGTACAAAAAAAAGTACAGTTCTATCCACATATATATTTTTGACATTCTTCCAACATAAAAAACAATTCCTACACAGAAAAAACTCTTGATATACCTAAATTTAACTATTTAAGAATAATTAGTTTTAAGTTAGTATATATTATTAGTAACCAATATTAGTTGTTATTTCTTGAAGCAATAACGATATAAATGCCTTCAATGGTTTCTCCAAACTCCTGGAGAGGTTTTCAAAAGAAAAGTGAACATAAAATATGTGCCTAATGGCATATGCATAATTTCGAAATAAATATTTATAATTATTTTTAGAATATTTTGAATCCTATGAGTTTAAACCTGACAGGTGTTGGGCACCATATGGTCGCAACCTTAAACAACTGCTCAATCAATTATTTGATACTAAAGGATATAGTGATACCCTAATTCCCGGGCGCAGACAGGAGTGCCCAGGGGAACCATCCGTCTTGGATGTCTTGGAAAGGCGCTGGGAAAAATGAGCGGCTGACTGGTACTAATAGAGCTCCTCGGCTCCAACACTCGCCCACTTTTGGGCCTAATATTCCAGTCAACTGGGAGATTAATGCAGTGACACAGGCCCAGGCCCTCGAAGGCTCGTTATAACTCGGTAGAAGCTGCCACGGCAACAATACTCCATCCCACCCTCTTTAACATCTTATTCTATCCTACCAACACTCAGACATTTCCAGACAGGTTACAAAAAATTTAAAAAAAAAATTAAAGATCCAACAATAGGTTACCCTTTGAGCAGCGATGGCAATAAGCCGCTCGTCTTGTGTTTTCATGTCCAACACAGTGTTGTCATGCAGGAGCAGGGATCAGAACGAATGAATGGTATAGAGCGTTCATCGTGCGTGATCAGACAATGGATGCCGAAGATAAACAAGACGGGAAATAAGATATGATGGTAAATAAACGAAGTTAAAATATATGTGGCGGTATCGTCGATACAAATATCGAAAGTGAAAAACACAACTATACAGGAGCGTAAAAAAACTGTTTCAAGGTTCATTCGAAATCAGTGTGTACCGTCAAACGAATTATACCTATGTCATTATACGTGGTTTTGTGCCTTAAAGATAAATCATTGTGAGTTTTATATCAATCACCAATCCGACAGCAATCGCTATAGTGAAAATTGTTTTGTTTTTTTTAACATCCGATACTTTGCATTTGTATCGAAGCCAGACTTGTATGAAGAATATTAAAATTAAAACAATTTTATAGATGAGGAAATGATTGACCCATATATCCTGTATTTTGTATTTCCTGGACAACAATTATCCTGAGTAATGTTGAAAATGCGTTCACAGAATCTTACAAAAATAAGCCACCCGTTCAATATAATTTTTAGGTCATAAAAACTATGATAAAAGACAAAATCACAACAATAGTGTGTCCCTAAAGACAATAAAACAGTTTTATAGAAAGAAAATATTAGAATGAAATAACAATAAAAACAATATCACTGTGTCTTTTTTCTCTCTTAGCTTAGAAAATGCAACTTAAAATAATGAACAATCGACGTGATAATAATAATTAGCAGTAATTAAAACTGTAAACCTTAAAAAAACAAAACAATCGTACTCATGAATTCTTACCTCCTCCTCAGAAATTCAAGAGTAAAAAAAAAAAAAAAATGTATTACATATGAGGCGTGGAGACGCAAAAAGGGATAAATCCATATTTTATCATTTTTAATTTGTTTAATGTTTTTTCACAAATTTAGGGTCCTCTATGGTTCACCATTCCAAACATGCCAAAGCCAATCTATTTTTTCTAAAAATAATTGTCTCAAATAAAAAATCATTTCTTAAAAACCTGAATTATACCTATGTTTGTATTTCCTGAAAAACTTTCTAATTTGGATATACCCTTGCATCTCAACGGCTCATATTATAAAATAAATATGTTTCACAATTTTTTTTTCAGATTTATTTCTTTTAATTTTGTATTAGTGTTTTTGATTATTATTACTAAAATTATTTCTTATTCGCAACTATGAGCTTGTTCGTTCATAAATATTATTCAATATTTCATTATCTTTCAAAATGTAAATAATAAAGTCCTTTATACCATAAAATCCTTTGTTAATTGCTAGGGAATACTTTATAATACTATTTTTGTTTACTTTAATTAAATAATTAAGAAAAAATGTGATATTTCATAAAGTAATGATAATATTACAGTGAAACCTTTGGAAGAAGTTAAAGCCATTTTTAAGTTTTTTAAAATGTCTTTCATTTATTCAAGGGTAAGTGCATTAAATTAAATTTCCATTTCATTGGAGCTGAATCTACAAATAATATTTAGGCCCGACAGCAATTAAAAAAAGTATATATCATTTACTTTATATACTTATTATAGTTAGGTATTATAATATAAAATATAACTAAAATATAAATACTGATTTCATATAAATAAATATGTGAGTTTTAATAAATATATATTTATTTTATTTTATTATAACATAAAATAAAATTAGGAATATAAAATAAAAACCTTACAATATTATCATTTTTATAACATCCTATAATGCTCCATTCGTGAACCAATAAATTCAATTCAATATAAAACGCTCTCCTCAAAA
This sequence comes from Troilus luridus, assembly GCA_964056705.1. NCBI lineage: Eukaryota > Metazoa > Arthropoda > Insecta > Hemiptera > Pentatomidae > Troilus > Troilus luridus. The sequence continues at coordinate 71,198,683 of OZ057412.1, read as the reverse complement.
TTCACTTACATTATACTTTCATGTGGAAGAGGGAAAATATTTCAAAAGCTGTTTCATAAAGTGACAGAAGTGGAAAGTGACTTCCACAGTCACCAGTCAATAAAGAAAATGTTAGCCCGGGCTGGAAATACCAACCCTTCTCGGGGATTTAGGAAGCAGGTAAGTGGTAAAAGTAACAAGGCTCTTTCACATTTTTAGAAAGTGAAAAAGTGCTTTCTTGAATTAGTTTTGAAAGGCAGTAGGGTAATTAGGAAAAGAAGTGAAATAAGGAGATTGAAGTTTAATTGTAAGACGTACTATATTTAGGAAAACCAGGGGTGAATGGCATATTTAAAGGGGAGAAATATTTCAATAGAAACGAGATATTCTTGTATTAACGACTAGTTTTGATAATATTCTGGCCAACAAAATTTAAAAAATACAAAGAATTCTGAAAATAAGTAAGTAATTCGGCATATTACCAATAAAAAATAAAACGATATAACTTATTAGAAGTTATTATTATGAACTAAATGATCAACCTATTTGATACTAAATACTTTGATACAGTTATATCTAAATACACTCTAATTTCGGTTTAAGTACTTCCACGAATTATATTCTTCATGATTAGGATGGAAATAGTTGGGGGTGCAGTCAATGTAAACAACTAATAAATGAGACTTATTTATTGACAGTCCCGACGTTCGACCCCTACTTTGTAGGTCATCTTCAGGGCAAATCGAAGGAGTCGCGGCTAGGTGAAGCTTGTAACTTAGATCTTCCAGTCAACGATTTTCTCTCTCATCATATATTCTTCATGGTTTAAATTTAAAACTTTATAAGACTCACAACATTGCCAATTAAGATTTAGATGCTTCAGGTCATAATGAATTAGAAAATGTTAAAATATTTCGTCATCGCAAATCAGATTAATAACAATCATAGGGTATAATTTTGACAAAGTTAAAATAATAGGTAGTGAATCAAATAGTAAAGAAAAATATAAGAATTCATTTGCACAACTAATAAATATTAAAAATCCATTTAAAAAATCAATAAAAAACCATTAATTTTTCCTAATAAAAACAAACAGAACCATCGGATGATCCGACAGTAACATATATCTCGTAAATAAAGGGAAGTAGACATAAGTCTAGAAATGGATAAATATTAAATTTGATAAATATAACCATATAAAATGAAAATTAAATTGAGAATTTGTAAACTTGTTTAAAAATACCAACAGTTGACGAACACATACGAACATACTTCAAGAAACAGAATACGGACACTCAAACAAACCCATTGATAGAACAAGTGGCCAGGACATCCGTATCTGAAGAAATTAGTGAGACTTAAAAGAACGTGGATGAGGGATTTGTTATCAAAGGAAATTAAATGTGGATTGATTTAATTTATCACTTGATTTAAAAAGGGAGAGGTACCACAAAGCACTCTTCGTCTTCAAGCCTCTCATGTAATTTTGATTTCTTCCACTGACAGCCAATCTGCTGATTGTCAATTTTTTGTACTAGACAGGTGTGGATGCAAATATAAAGAGAAAAACAAATTATTAGCCTGTTCAATGACTATTAATTAGAAATTAAATTTATGAAGTAATAAAGTATTAAGATTTTTATTAAACATTATATGTTCTTACAGTCTAAATAGATAAAACAATTTTAGACTATTTTTTTCTATTTATAATTGTATCTAAATCTATCAAATAGAAACAATATACTAGTTATATCATTAAAATGAAAAACCTTTTATTATTATATAATTTTAGTTTTGGGTAACAGTAATGCCAGGACTCCTGTGGTCTAGCGGTTAGCATAACAACCTATTATGCCAATGATCGTGGGTTTGCAGGTAGCCAGGTGGACTTAAAATTTTTAGCGAGCCGAGTGGCTCAGTGGTAGAGAGCTGAATCCAGACTTTTATTTAATCTGTTAACGGCCGGAATGGACCCATTGGGATCTATAACCCTCCTGGGGCCCATCCAGCCTATATAAAGTGGGTACAGGGCGTCAGATTTAGCATGACCGGTAGCCCATAGATGCGCATAAGGTACGGAGTGAAATCGAGTGGGGGGGGGCCAGTCTTCAGGAACCCCCGTATAGTGTGTTTCGGTGTGTACGCTAGGTCCTGAAAACATCAGCCCACCCATTTACGCAAGCGTAATTCCTGCTATCTCTAGCTTCTCAGTTTAGAATATTTCAGTTTCGTTTGTTATGGTGTTGTGTCTTATTTAGATAAGTTGTGGTGTCGCTTAAATCTAGTGATGGAAGGTAATATTACAAAGAAAATAGGAGGTATGAAAGTATTACACAGCCAAACTCGTGAAGCGATTGCTGATGCATACCATGTTGATTACTATGTTGAGGAAGTCTGTATTCAATCATTAATCTTATTTTAAATTGAATAAATAAACGATACTTATTATAATTCTTTTGGGGCTTACTTACCCCAGATGCACTATTTATTTATGAATAACATATTGAAGGTTTTAAGAGTGAGTAAATTGGTAAACACAAGAATAGAACTCTGGAAAAGAATCCAAATAAAGCTAAGGCATAGAAATAATAAATTGAGTAATCATCCTAAATGATTACTTTGGAATCCCCAAAATCAATTAGAATATTGAAAATATATCTAAGAGTATAAACATAGCAGAATGCTATAAATATAATTTCATTTGTGTGATATTGCATGTGAAACTACCAATATTCTAAAACTAAGTTTACAATGTTTATATTGTTTATGTAGATTGTAGATTAAATAAATAAGTATAAATTAATCACTTACTGTAAAAACTAAAAGTTAAATATTATAGTAGTACTGCATACTCGTTATACAGAATGTAAATTATAAATATAATTTTATATACTGCATATAATAATATACAGTATTAAAGTATTCTGATATACTCTGAAATGGTAATAGCGTCGTGACTCTTCCCCCACTTCCCCATCAAGGCCTGCAATCTGGCGGCAAAGCGTGGTCTAGGACGAATCACCTCCTTGCACAACCGTTGTCCAAGAAACAGTACAGCCTCTGCCACGTACTGAACCCAAGACCCTCCCTAAGCTGTAGTGGTATAGGAAATAATAGTATACAAATAGTACCAGTAATGCGTTATTGAAATATTGTACTTGTAAAAATGAGATTAATCTCATTAAATGTTAAAATAAAGTCAGTTCTGATTTTATTATGTAACACAGCACTTTCAACCATATAAACCATAGTATTTATTTATAAATCAAAATCGGTAAGTTAATCAAAGGGAAGAAATATTCCGCTTAAAGTACAGAAAATAATTGATAAAAAATAAGAAACTGACTGAAACGTTAAACGAATAAGATTTATGGATTATATAGATTTTTATTTTAAACCATATATAATTATAGAGACCTCCAGACAGGCCCAGGTTCACAGAGGGATAGAAAAAAACAAGTCTAATAATAGACTTTTAAACGTCAGAATTTCAACAAGCCATCATCCATTTCTTCCCCTAAGTTGTTATTTGCCTCAAAACTGAAAGAAACGAAGCTCAAAAGAAGAAAAGGGTTTGAAAACGAAGGACGGAGGAGATGAGCTTTGTGCAGGAGTTGCCTCTATTCACTATTGTCTGCATCCTTCCTTCTTCTACCCACTGCTAACATTCTTACTGGCTCTACATCCAAAATGTGAAAAACTCAAAAGTAATATGGTTGAAAAAAATATTTTGTATATATTTATTTGTATATAAAGATTGAAAAACTAACAGAGGTAATATTGTGCATTTCTAAACATAAATTTACATTAATCAAAACTAAAAGAGAATTTGAAAAAAAAAAAAATCATATTCATTAACCAAAACAAACCATTATTATTAAAAAGTCCTCTGTTCGTGTTTTGCTGAATTAATTTTTTAATTATGTGATTTTAATTTTGCCCTTTGCTCTGATTCTCTTTCTGTCCTGAAGATGCCCGAATGGACGTAATATTGACAGATGTTTTTGTTTCTTGTTAAACTTTAGAGACTTAAGGCTTTCCGGTTGGAACTTTTCCACTAATTTCTCAAAACAAATCAAAATAACTTAAGATTTTTTATTATTCTTTGTTTTATTGTCTCTATCGGTGAGCCAGTCGTAGATAAATCATAAGTTGTACTCATTTGAAAATAATACCCAAATATAACATACAGAAAAACTTCACCTTCGAATATTATTTAACTTTCTCGTTAAATAAGAGAGTCAATTTACCGTACTGCTTGGATGCAATGTGGGCACATTTGATCTGCGTAGAAACCAGACATATATTCTCTTTTTTTCATGTCTTCTTTATTGTTATGGACTAAACATAATGAATAATATGGGAAAATTATTATCTATAATAAATTATTTATAATTTTATCACAACGAACAGCTAAAAATCCTTAAAAGCAAGATTGAAACACACTTATCGATTATAAAAACTTCGATAAATTCACTATAACATTGAGGAAGTAAAGTCAAAACTAATAAGTTTTCAGTCCGTGTTATGACCATTAAAAAAAATCTATTTTGGCTTAGATAAATATAAAAAGTATACGTTTCATATTTTTTTTTATTTACCTAGGTAAAACCCACACCCTCATTTACAACCCAAATCGCTTTTGAATATTTTAAAATATTAGAAATACTCGGGATATTATACCGTATTACCTTGGTGTTGGAACTATAGTTGAAAAAGGTAACTTTCAAAATATTCAACTTATTAATAAAATATTTTACAATAGTCCAATTCCATTCTTCTTAAAGTGGTTTATTTATTTAAAGTCATTTCATGCTGTTATAGCTAATCGTACAATGATACAGCAGGAGCCATAAATTTTGCCTAAATACCCTGACACCGCACAGGCTCGGGACGGACACTTTACGTCCCCTCCGAAGGACAGCATAACTAAATATTATTGATTCCCTTTAAAAATTCATAAGGCAACCTGCCGGGCTAACTTTGGGTACAGATGTTTACAATTATTAATCGCTACGCCATAGGTGACGTTATTCGCCTTGTTCAAGTATTGTTTATAATATGGATCACATAAATTGTATTGATAAGAACCGAGTCTAGCTCAATAATTTTTCGTATTTAAATTTATTTTCCGTAATAAAAAAAAAATATTGTAAGTAAAAGAAGAATTAAATATGGAAAATGCTAATAATGACGGAACCATAACCATCAACCAAAACTGTTTATACAAATTGTTTTATAAACTAATTAATCCGTTTAGGCAAAAAGGCTAACCTGTGCAGGAATCGACAATAGGAAAAGACAATAGAGGACAGGATATCCCATTGCCCAACCAGAAGATTGGGCATTCACAACTGTCTCCCCTCAACTTACTTTTAGGGAAACCATCGTTTTTGGAACAATGCAGCATACTCATCATTGAGCACTTCCTCTATGCTCCAAGACAATTATTACTATCAAAATCTGCAATGTTAACAGAAAAATGGGAAAACATTAAATATTTTCTACAAAGCCTACGTTGATGACATTGAAGATTATAAAAGTTAAATTGATACTAACGGAATGAATCCACCACCTAAACCATAATTTCATTTGTTGTATGCTGATGAACTAAATGGGTATATGTAAAATGGGGGGGAAGGTGAAAAGAATTTTTTCCCTTTCGATATAAGGCCCTAACATGAAATTTCTCTAGCATTACTCCAATTAGTAAAAAAAAATCTAAATTGGTTTGGCAGGCTGGCAAAACTTTTTATCACAGCATTTTAACCTCGGAGAATACTTATAAATTTTGAAAAAACGTTGTAAAGAAAGTTAACAGCATTGGAGCAACAGGACATAGGGAAACCTGCGTTAAGCCTCCACCACTATTAACCTACATTTTCAGGTTGCACGTGTATTCTCTTTTTCTTCTTTCGTATCTTTTCTTTCTATCTCTTTCCTTCCATTATCCTTATTTTTTCTTGATTTGGCTTATGCATGTTTGTTTTTTTCAGATTTTATATTTTGTACATACGTTTTTGGGTAACATCTTTTTTAATATTTTTTAACTTTTATAAATAAATTTTTGTATATATATTTCTACTATTTTGTATGTATATTTCTAATTTAGTATTTTCTGTTCATTTTGAAAATGGATTGCATAGCTAACATCTTCTGATTTATTTATTTTAACCAGCCCTCTCACCCAAGCCTGAAGAAACTGAATTGCTTTATTTGAATTAATGTGGCTTAAATGGCACGTTTTATTTTTCTATTTTTCTTTTCTTTTTTATGAAGTCATTTATTTACATAACTTCCCTTAAAGGGAATCTTGCTGTAAGCCTGGCCCCCTAACATAAGTAATATCAAAAAAATATTTAAAATTTAGATCATAACGTATAACCCAAAACCCTATTCGAGGGATTACAAAACGAATTCGAAATGCAGTTCCTCCTCAAAAACTAAAACAAAAGAAAGTTGGGAGATTGCATCTAAATCTTTTATTTAGATTGGAATTGGTCCTAATGAATTATCTGAAAAAGTCAGAAAAAATGATAATACGGAATGTTAAAATTGCAAATAATAATGACAATCCTTCTCCGAACTTTCATTAATAATCGACGTTTTCCCATAATTTAATATATGAATATAATATAATAATTAATATATGAATAAAGAAAGATGTGTGTAACTTTTTTTGTCGGATAACCTTCCAGTAAGTGATTATGTACAGAATGATTTCTTTAGTCGAGATATTTCGGCAATTATTCTTAAAATTCTATACACAACACCTTAATGCAGACATACAGGACATCAAGTTATGAGAATAATGCCTGATCCCTCAATGCCGCAATACACACAATATCATTGCATACAATCAAACTAAGTTTCTAAATACCCATCCACAATTTAATATTCCAGACATCTTATTATATGTTACTTCATTGTTAAATGATTTGAAATCGATGATAAATCCTCTCATAACATTCCTCACCATGCAAATTCCTAGTTGATTTTAACGGCAGTCCGTAATTCCACACCAAATCAACCTCTAATATTCCTTCTTCAGAACTCAAATGGAGCCGGAGAAAAAATCAAATGGAGAAGAAATTAACTTGATATATACTAACGTAAACTTGACACCTAAACTTACTGGTACAAAAACTACCGACAGACACATTACCACAGAATCTGATAAGGAGCCTGAAACGTCTATGGACCAGGGATCTACTACAGAGAGATGAACCACGCTAAGATAGGATGTTTCTCCATTCACGGTTCCAAGTGAATTCCCTTTGAGGTTTACAAAAGAAGATCAAAAATACTTCATGTGCCAACTGGCGTATGTATAATTTCTTTCAAAAAATATATTATTATTATTGGTAAACCACTCCAATCAGTTGCCTTGCGACATCAAAGATCCAGCAGAGACATAAAATAGGTTATTAAGTGGAAGTAGACAGGTAACAAAAGAACCGCATGGCCCTAGCGGTAACGGCGACCTAAATAACCGGTTCCTACAGAGGTGTTAGTGTGAGCGGTGTAACCTCGCAGCATCCGTTCAATCCAAATTGACTCATTGCAATATATTTAGCACCTGGCTAAAGACCACACTACATAGATCGTAACATCATCGAGCCGTCAATTCTCGATATTGAAAAAAATTAATTAATCAAGGGAAATTTAATTTATAATTGGATTAATGTTACAACTTCCTTGTGAAGGCTCAGTCTTTCCACCCCTCCATTTAGAATATGCATTTAGTTCGTCAGTATACACTAGACGAAATTATGGTGTTAGTGATGGAGCACTGCTCTATTTTTTCTCGTATTTAAGCTTATTCATTAGTTATAATTTAACTTTTATAATTATTAATGAAGGTAGGGTTTGCAGACAATTTTTAATGTTTTCCAAAAATTAATTATGGTAATCGTTTCCGAAATGATACAATACAAGAAGACGATTTAGAGAACATCGATATCAGCATGATCGTATTATTCCATGTTTTTTAGTAAATACTTATTTGTAGTACTTTTAGCATAATAAATAAAACTATAAAAACATTAAAGCAAAGTATAGGAAACCATAAAGTTTCGAACCTTGCGACTAAAATTATTTTTATCTCCAGCTGGTACAAAAACGTGTGTTTTGGGCTCAATTAATTAGGACTAAAGTACGTCTTTTCTCCCTGTGCATTAGAAATTGAGTAAAAAAGTTAACTTTATACCCAAGGGAAATAAAGTAAAAAGATGACAACCTAATACGTCTAAATAATGTAGGTTTTGTACTGAAAAAGTTCAGGGTTAGGTTGGTACACCTGTCACACCGGCCATTAAAATCAGCTCTTGTTTCAAAACACTGAAACTGATAAACAGAAGTTCATTTGTGTTCAGGTTGTGTAAGTTATGGATCCACAACATTTTGTACAAGAAGCAAATAATGTTATTTCAAATTTATTGCCAGCTAAATCAAAACAACAATTCAAAATTGTAATAATTGCATATTTAATTTCAGTTTTTGAATTTATTGTATATAAAATATTATAGCATATAACCTGTACCACTACAACCCATGAAGGGTCTGGGGTTCAGTACATGGTAGAGACTGTACTGTTTCATGGACAACGGTTCTGCAAGGTCTTGTCCTAGGTCACGCTCAACTGCCAGATTTTCCCCCCTTATTTTGGGTACCCTATTTTTATAATATTTTATAGAGGCTGGGTGTACCCCAGGAGGGTCCTAGATCCTATATGATCCACCTCCCGCTGCAAACAGACTAAATAAAAACCATGGCCTGCAGGGGGATTTGAACCAGGATTTCCGGCATGGTAGCTCAGTACTCTACCACTGAGCCACTCCTCTCCCCTGGAGATAAAATCTTGTATGCCCCTCTGGACTAAATTGATCATTATTCCCAGCAATATTTTACTCCCTCGGCTTAGCCTCGTGAGTAAAGATAATTATTCCCTCGCATTCGCTCGGGTACAAACTTACAGCTGAGGGAATAATGATTCCCCTAGATGCATAAATAACTATTTATTACTTAATTTCTGTAGAAATGAAGCAACATTTTTCATTTCAAACATTGTGGCTAAACTCAACTCAAAGTTGTCAAACTGATCACGAAAAATCTTGAAGTTTCCTAATTAGTTAATTGTATTTCTATTGAGAATTAAAGTTTATGGAAACTTAGCTTTATTCTACAATAATTACAATATTAAAATATTGTAATTCGTTTCAATTAAAATATTGATTACCTAGTATCTTTTTCATTAAATATTTTATTTGCAACATAAATCCTCTACAAAGTACGCCTGAATTTGATAGTAGCTCTTTACTAACAGAATTCAAAATCACCACTAAATCATTGCGGGTCGGTTAACCGCCAGATTTTTCCCCTTATTTTGGATACCGACTTTATAGAGACAGGGTGAGCCCCAGGAGGGTCTTAGGTTCCATAGGATCCATCTTCTGCCGCTAACATAATAAATAAAAGTCCAAATAAAAAAATAAAAGCAGCAGGATCTGAACCCAGGACCCAAGGCACGGCAACTATAACTGAACCACTCCGCTCCTTATATATTATTACCTGTAATAAATTAAGTTAAAAATTTAAGTAAATTTATATAATAATATTACTGAACCCAAAATCATTTCTATTAAGTACTATATTGAGATCGTTCAAAGAAGTTAGCATTTTGATATTCAACAAATACCACGAAATGAGTTTATCTACAAAAGGGATAAACCTATATCTTAAAAAAACTAATTTTATAAGGGACCACACAAGAACGATATAATTCTAGTTATTACTGCAAGCATTTGATTTAGAACTAAGAAAAAATATACAGTTTTTAAAACCTTTAATTTCTAAGAAACAGCAAAACAGAAAAGAGATCACCCAAGAAAGAAAAAAATATAACTTGAAATAGTAGAAAATTACTACCAAAGAGATAGAGAGAAAATAGATAAACTATGGATGGGTGGGGTATCAATTATAAAATTAAACCCTTAGAGTGTAATTTCTCCGTTCCAGTATATCACGGACCCTCCCGAGTCTATATAATTAGGGCAGATGGGGGTGATGATTGCCGACCAGGTACAAGATGGTTGAGCTATTGCCTGTCTACGTTGTGCCCCATCGGGATGGAATGTGACTTAGTATCAACAGGCTTTTACAACATAGTATCTCAATAAGAACAAACTGATATATTGTCCTAACTTGCCAACTGAAATGTTCTGAAAGAAATGGGGAAAAAGAAAAGATTTTTCTGGAGAAAAGGCATTTAAAAAGAGAACAATAAGGCAGGGAAGATGCTTAAAACATACAAGAACAAACATGCTTAAAAGAGTAAAGTATTAACTAGGAATCTACAGATGGATTTTATTACAAAATAAAGAAATTTTTAATGATATGCTAAGTTGATCGATACGCTAAGTAACATTCTGTGCCCCGGAGGTAAAAGAGTAACACCATGGTAACATTTTTGTAATTTTTTGTATTTGTTCAGGAGAGCCAATGTTCCATAACTTTAAACTATTAAAATTTGTTTCCTCGTCACTTATAGAAACAGCTTAAAGAAAATAGCATTGATGAATAATTGGAAGTAATAATCACGGTATTTATTTATGGCAATATACCTAAAATATTTTGTGGACATGGTGACCTTTACCTCCTTGACACAGTATTATACCTTCAAATAAAATAACAAATAAATTGTTTAAGTATAATACATAATTTAAAAAATATTATAAGTAAACGATTGTTAATATACTTTTTTAAATAAATATTTTTAAGACAGCTATGACTATTTTTGTTCCTCGGGTGGTATTCCGATGTTTAGCTATTTCTTGTAAATTAATTGGTTTTGAAACCATTTTTTCTAAAATTCTTTTATAAAAATTTATATGACGGTAGGTAGTAATTACAACAATACCTGTGTAGTCTTTCCTTATAAAGAAAGCCTTAGTAGATAGGCCCATTTGTGCTTAAAGCGATCATTAATTCATTGGCTTATATAATTGTCTAATAGGTTCAAGTGTATTCTATAGTACTAGTACAACTTTCACCGATACTGCCACAACAAATAATAAACGAAGATTTTTTTTATATTTCCTACTGTATTAGGCTTTTGTAATTTTAATCGCTTAAAGTGCAAATGTTTCAAGTTTATAATTATTTAATTTTAATTGGTGTTTATAATTATTACTGCAAACATTAAACATTTTTTTAATTTGAACCGTACTCAAAGAGAGAAATGATTTATTGTTTCAGCAGTGCTGTCCAACTCCATTGGATTGCCATAAAACACAGCATGCTTATCAATCCATATTGGACATACTGTACATTGCACCTTTAAATTTATGAATATTCGTTTTCTCCTTTTCGTGCCATTAATCGAAATCATACTTAGGATTATAGTAGAATTCCTATTTCTTTTTACTTCCCTTTTTCTTTTTTTCTTCTTAATAACGAGAAAACAAAGAAAATATAAAAATCGTGTGGGGTATCAGATACTAAATGTAAGACGGTGCATTATCCCCAGGGAGTCGAGTATAATATTTTTAGCGAGCACTGCCATATCCCTGCTACTGCCACCCAGGTGATCGAGGAAGCACTATGTACTTTTAGGAATCGTTCCGCGAGACCCAAACCAAAGGGCCTCTCACGGTGAACTCTCTCTCTCCGAAGGTTTCGCGGAATTTCTCCTTTAGGAGAGGGATGGACTTATCATATATTTCCTTCTTTTCCCTTTCCACTCCACCCGCCTGGTCAAGGTCATTATTTTCAAATCTCACCGTCGGATCCAATACCCACGCTATCTTTCCGGTCTTCGGAAATGCGACGATATTCCGCATATCTTGTGGATTGTAACAAAACAATTAATTTCCAAGAAATAGCTAAACATCGGAATACCACCCGAGGAACAAAAATAGCCATAGCTATCTTCACAAAACAAAATTATACAATAATTACCTTTGGATAAAATAACAAAAAAAAGTTAAAATAGTTATAACATATATTAAAATAAACATTACAAATAAAATATAGTTAAAATAAACAATTTAATTTATAAAAATAAATTATTTCTTGTGTGATATTTTTGTTAAATTGATTTTGTATAGGTTAGGTTAGGTTTTATTGTTTATAGACCCATAGCATCCATGGTCATCAGCGTCTTCCCTCTTTTGGTTCAAAATTTATATCCCCTTACTCCATATAATTATAATATGCAACTGAGCATGCTATTATTCTTAGGAAAAGTTAACACTTTTTCTATATTTGTGGTGTTATCAAACAGGATAGTCGGTTTTTTTTTATCAATTACCAAGCCTTGGAAATGTGTTTCATACAGGGGGCAGTCCTCCAAGATGTTTGATTTTTTATTTGAGGAAAGAATAAAATATATATTTTCGTCGTTCGGAAACAAGAGTATAATTCAGGGATATTTGTTTTTGGTTTTTTAAGACAACACTAAAAAAAAGAAGAAAACTTTAATTCAATTAAGTAAAGTAAATGTTTGATAAAAATTATGCAAGACATAACATTTAAAATAAAATGTAAAACTATATGAAGGCTATTTTGAGGCCTGTTCTTTTTTTTAAAAGAAGTATGGTGAATATCCATCTAATTTCATACCCTGAATAAAATAAATGTTACCCACTGAATTATTCTGTAAAAAAAATATTTCTTAACAGCAGGATGAAGTTCAAAACTGCTCGAGAAATAATTTTGGATGATTTATCATTTAATATACCATGGCATCAACGAGTTTATCACCTCAAAACCGTTTAATCATGTTAAATCTTTCTGATATTTAAAATAAAATACTCCTCCTGTTAGGTTTTTTTTTGTTATATTCAACAGTGCGGTCGTGTTAAGGTTGGCCCCTGCTCTTGCCCCCAGGTGTGACCAGCGCAATAAATTAACCAGGGGACTGGTGGTGCGCAACCCAATGGGAAAAGAATGAATAGCCGAACTGCGGGGCGCAAGGGATCCCACCATGGGAATGGCCTGGGTCCTCGGTCTCTACTGTCTTTGTCCACTCTCCGAGAACAAGGATTATCTATGACTCTAGAGGCGTGAGCAAGGGGGAAAAAATATTTTATAAAAACAGTCTTGTATTGGTGACTGTATGTTTTTTTTCTTGTTTTTTTTCATAATACAAAATATTTTCAGAACCTTGGTAACTCTTCGTATAAACCTTAGGTTAGCCGATAAAAAAAAACAGTTGATTTTGATGTCAAGAGATTAAACTCCGTTAAATTAAAGATTAAACTAAAGGAGATAGTCTTTAGAAAAACGCGTAAAAAAGTAACTGAAGAGTTCAGAATCAAAAGTCGATTACTCCAAAACTTCAAAAATCACATTTTTCTCTAATGTAGTCATTCCGACGAAATTTATTTGCCTTTATTGTCATTTCGGCTAAACTTTTCCGCCTTACTTCTCATGGTTTTAGTCCAGTCTGGACCAAATGATTCGGGAGCATAAAGCTATGTTTGAAAATTTACTTTACCAATTACAATAACCGCAAATTACTGACCCTTTCTCAGTATTGCTCAGTGAATAAACACAAAAATACCAGATAGTATATTTTGACACAGAGTCAACATACATTTGAAGGCGTAAGACAGACGGGGTTAACATTAGCACAAACAGTTGAGAAATCATCATGTTATTTGGACGATTTTAAATACAACAAAATAATTATTATTTTTTATACTTGGCCATTCCGTATAGCGTTATAATTGAGAATACAAATTATTCTATTTATATCTTGTCTGATGTTGGTGAAATACTCCTTCTAAATGCTATAGAAACAAAACCAATTACAACCCTTTAATATAAAAATACATTTCTAAAGAAAGGTGCAATATTTTTATGATACTATATTTTATCTAAAATTTCAGAACAACATTGACTAATGGAGGTGTTCAGGATCAAACGCGGATTACTCCGAAGTTTTAAAACTTGACTTTTTAACATTAGTCGCTAGTATAGCCAAGCAATTTTGTGTAACCTAACGATTTAAACCTTACTTCTCATGGTTTCAGTACGGTTCTGAGCCTGAAATTAAGGAAATTGATTACCATGAAATTGCTTGACTTAAAAAGAAAAAAAAGAGTGAAAAATATTTTTTTTTAAATTTGGAGTTAACCGCATTTGATCCTGAACTCCTAAATTACTTTCTTAAGCATTTCACAAAAAATCTGTTTATCTCCGTTCCACACGAGTTTATCCCCTTGTCAAATTCAACTACCAAAAGCTACCTTTTTGTAGTTTACTCCTTAAGAAACGATTTTAATATTTAGCCCGCGGTATGAAAATTGTATGAGGATTAAAATCAAATTTTAGCTAAATGTGGTGCGTTACGTTCCTTTTTCGATAATATTGTACTATTTGTTTTACTTAATAGATAGAAATTAAAAGATAAAATCCGGGACTAATCGGGAAGAGATACATGTGGTATTCTATTGCTTTATATTCGAAGTGTAGATGCGATAATTTTTTAAAACCTCAAATTAAGGTTAGCTTTGTTTGAACTAGTTAAGAAGATAAATATATAACCTTAATTTTACCTTTGGGCTTAGATGTTTTTTGTTTTGTTATTACGAGAATAGATTTACAAATGTTTTAAATGATCAGGGATGAGGTTTAGTCAATAAACTTTACAATAAAATATAAATATATTTTACGTTCCTTTGCGCACCTCTCACTTCGAGTTTATGTATGTGTATAACAGCAACCTAACCGTCAATTTGTGTTGTCAAATTGTAAAATTGAAAAATACTTACTTACAGCGAAACCAGTTTTAGTATGAAATAATTTATCTTTGGTTCTTTCAAAGATAAAGACACAGTGGATATTTGTTTATTCACTTAGTGTCACTAAGTAAAATTATAATAGTGAAAAGTAAATTTAATTTTCACTAAGTAAAGAAGAAAGTTTACACTTCAACAAGTACAATTCTTGAAAAAATAACTTAATTTAGGGCTATAGTTAGACTTTATTTCTGGCAGATTACTCGGGACTCTATCTCCCGATATGGTACAACTATTGATGCAATGTTTTCACGATTTATAACCCATGTAACTTCTGACGTACGCGTATTGTATTTTAGTCACAACAATCCTATTGTCCCAGTATTAAATAATGATGATAATACTATTCACGGACTAAATACTATTCAAAATCATGTTTAATGTTCATGGTAGAACAAACGAATCTTCCCAAGAATGATATATATAAAAATATTAACAATTTAAGTATTATGGGAAATAGTTGATTATATATATTTCATTGGAATGCTGTAAATATAATGAATAAATATTTATATATGCTTTGATTATTTTTTAAGATGCTTTTATTTATCCTCTTTTTACATAATCTACGCAATACTAGTTCTTAAGGAGTAAACTCCAGTCGTGCTTCGGAGCTGACAAACACATTTAAAAAAAAAATCATTTTTGGAAGCCAATCTAGGAGGGGTTGTGTGGTTTTGACTTTTTCAGTAATTGTTTAGTCAAGCATCTTTGTCTAACACGACAATTCGCCTAATTTCCTATGGTTTTAGTTCGGGTCTGAGCCTAAAGTTTCGGGAGCATTAACGATTGTTCGACCAGCGAAAAATGAGAAAAATTCAATTTTTGAAATTTAAAGTTATCCGCTTTTGATCCTGAACGATTCGATTATCATCGATTGATTATTATTTATTAATTTTTCTAAACTTCATTTAAAAATTCAGTTTATTTTTTTTAAAATCTATGACGCATAAGAATTGACAGCACAATGTGAACTAACATATTACATTAAATAATCGCATAATGGGAATCCTCCTGGAAACGATCCTCCGGTTAAATGGAAAGCTATTAAAAGAAGACCATAACTCTTGGCAGATGTAAATAAGTCGCGACAGTACTGTCATCATCCGCCAGCTTTCACGGAGGAGAGGGATTGTTTTACCACAGCGAAGTCACCATTGTACGCTCCATCAATTCACGGCCATTTAAGAAGTTAAGAATAATACGCCAGTGTAGTTGGGAACATCAATCAGTGATGAGGGACCGTTGCTAGGTGTGAAAAATGGATCTCTCAGCCATCTTTATGCTGCGTTTATGATAAATAGTGGTGCTCCTCAATGGAGACACGGGGGACGACCGACTAACCGCTACAGACCTGACAAATGTTCGTGTCATGCCGCAGATTTCATCTCCTTCCCAGAGGCACGTACGGAAATACAGTAACGGAAGAGTGTAGCAGGCTCTTGTCAGATAGATAATTCTATATTTCACAACACCAAGGCTAAGAAGAGAAACTTTCGCGATAAAAAGGGTATAATATATTAAATTAAATTAATTTGTAAGGAAAATAAAATGTTCCAGATGGAAATCATAATTAAAATTCATTTTAAAATTCATAAAAAGTAAGAAATATTTGAGACGCACAGTTTCAATACCGGATAAATCTGAAATTTCAAAAATTGACTTTTTCCCGATTTTAGCTACTTAAGAATACAACTAAGCAATTTAAGTCTTAGCCTTAATCCTCACGGTTTTAGTCCAGTTCTGATAATAAAGTTTCAGTGAGCATAAATCTCAAGCAGAAAAATGTGAAGAAGTAAATCTTTGAAATTTCGGAGTTATCCGCTACTATCCTGAACGCCTCGTACTTAATCGAAATGCAAACTTCAAACTAAAGAAACCATTTATTATTGAAC
This sequence comes from Troilus luridus, assembly GCA_964056705.1. Classification (NCBI taxonomy): domain Eukaryota; kingdom Metazoa; phylum Arthropoda; class Insecta; order Hemiptera; family Pentatomidae; genus Troilus; species Troilus luridus. The sequence goes on along the minus strand of OZ057412.1, from coordinate 71,182,005 downwards.
AACACTGCAGGTCTTCATCAGGCCTTAGTCAAACATTTGGAATTCGTTCAATGTGTTACAAAACGTTGGTTCCTAATCAATAGATTACTAAGAACATTACTATTTAAAAAATCATAGACTGTTATTATAACGAAAAATCGCTACGATAAGTAGATAATGAATCAATGAAACATCAAGATCAATTTATAAAAAAAATATGAAATATAAATTTGAACCTAGTAATTCCAAAAGGTGAATATTAGATCATTAAAGAAAGAACAGTTTACAAGCGCATGGAATTATAAATGATGCCCACTGGATTAGGAATTTGTTGTGAATTGTTAGTTTTAAACTAAGTATTATTATTAAATTGTATTAAAAAAAACACTTTACTAATACAGGCAATTACGACTTTTAAGATCAATACATGGTAGAGACTGCACTGCTTCTCTACCGTGTCAAAATACCAACAGTCGTGCAGGGGAACCCGCTAGGTTTTCCCTTAATTAAAAGTACCAAATTTATAAAGGCTGTTACTCCTGGAAGGTCTGCAAATCCCTGTGGGGTACATAGTCCAGTTATTTGCAGGATTTCTATTTATTTGAAAATTAAATCTGTCTAGATCTCATTTTTTTTTTTCAACTTAAGGAGTCATATCCCTAATACCCAAAAGCAACTGCTCTCTGTCCATCCAATCCCCCTCACGGAGGCCTCTGGCTGCCATTTATTCCTCTACATCCTCTATCCATTTTTTCTTTAGTCTTCCAGCTTTCTTCTTTCAGGTGGTAAATAGTTATGCATTTTCTTTGGCCAGTGGTTTTCGTCCATCCGCATTAAGTGGCCATACAACTTTAACCTTATAATTCCGATCTGGAAAAGGATGTTCTTTTGACATGCGACCTTGTCACTGATTGCTGCGTTTGTGACCCGCTTCGTTCTCGATATACCACAGCTTCTTCTCCAGAAATCCATTTCCATGCAAAACAACCTATTCTCCGCCTTTTTCGTGAGTGTCCAAACCTCTGACCCGTAAGTGGCTAAGCTCTCAACGAAGGAATGGTAGATCTTCTTTTTAGTTTCCAATCTTATTTCCTTACTCCATAGTGTGGAATTTATCGAACTTATTATTTGTTTTCCCTTGTTTACTTTATGTTCGATGTCACCCTCACTACCTCCTCCAGAAGAGAGCCAGTATTCGAGTTACTTAACTGTTTGCAAGCATTGAGCGTCCAGTCATCGATTTCAATTGGTAAATTTGGAGCGTTGAAGACATATACGCTGTTTTATTTTTACTAATTTTCAGCCCCTATCTGGAATATGTTTCTAGATCTCACATAATGTAGCATCTCTCTAAAAGTAGAAGCACAAGATGATTAACGTGTTATCAGTTTTAGATTTTAATTCAAGTAAATACCCTTAAGAGTCAATGTATTACTTGTATTAAATGATGAAGGATCTTCACTTATCGTGGCAATTGAGCAAAAATAGGTAAAAATCATGTCTTTAAGATACTACATTTAAAAAGATTTATGAATAAATCAAGATAGCTAAAAGGGCGCTGATGGATCTGATAAGGGCGATAAGAGCATCGCTAGTTAATGAACGCCTAATAGCTGCCACTGCCCACGGAGCGGCGAGCCGATGATGGGAGTATATCATCAATTAATATTTACATTTTTATAATTTACCCCAGCTCCCACGTCCGACAGCAAATATTAATGAATAATTACGACCACGAATTCCTACATCCAGATTTTTTTTCATGGATCCTACGGTTATTACCAAGAATATTATAAATATGCATAAATGGAACGTAATTACGCATTTGTAGAGAGACCGGTGAATAAATAAGGTCAACTCATGGAGATTATAATGGCAGATTATTTTTAATTTATTACATACTGAAGTCTATTTTATAACGCCTTTAACATTTAAACTATAACTCAATTCCCCGCTCCCAAAATGAGTATAACCATAGGTTATAGTATAAGATAATGCAGTGAAAATGTCTATTCCGGATAGTATTGAGAAAATAGTAATTCTTATGAAACGGATTGGAAGTGGAAGTGAAACTGAATAATATTTTAATTGTTTAATGCGTACGATATGTATACATTTTAAAACCATTTTTATATAAAACCTAATTGAAACAGAAACCTAGTAATTGGTTAAAGTATACCGACTATACTTTTAATACGAAATAAAGCAACGAAACATTTCCGTAACATTTTTCATCGTTATTCGCAACATTAAACAACAGTCGAAATACTTCCTTAGGGGCGTACACAGTAGGGAGCAAACCAATCGTCCTTATCACACTTTATCCTATGAATTGGAAAATTGACATTGAAACAATGGTGGGAATGTTTTAACAAAGAACAGTCTCTATCGCGTACAGAAACCGAGACTCTTCATGGGTTGTAGTGGTATAGGTTGTTTTGTTAGGTTTAAAACTGCTACTATAAAAGCAATAATAATGAAACAAAAACATATTAATTGGTAAAAAGAAGCCTATTTTGGGCAAGAACTGAAATGATGAAGCATATCCATACCATTTTTCATGATTACTCGCAACATTAAAAAATAGTCGAAATACTTCCTGAGGGGCCTATAAAAGAGGGGGCAAACCAATCGTCCTCATCAAACAATAATACAATATAACATTAAACAATGAAAGAAAAATGCTCTCAAAAATTATGACTTCTATTTGATGGTCGGAAAAAGTAAGGCTCCTGAAAACGAAGAAAAAGAGGTCGCCCAGCAAGAACACGGAGTGAGGAATTGGAGAAAGAAATGTCAGCGATGGACATTGTGAAGACTGGAACGATAGGGAACAGAGGAAAGAACTGAATTGTCAATAACAGATTTCGGCAAAAACCTTTAGCGACGTTTTAATATAGCTTTTGGCAGAAATTGATTTGATATCAATTACCAACGCGTCTATTGCCTACTTAGAAGGAACTAGCGACCCGCCAAGGCTGCGCATCATTAATAGAACATAGTATGTCTATATGTTTTGTCTGTCGTAGGATCGCATCAGTTTAAATATGTGGATTAGATTTAAATGTAATATAATGTCTACACTACATGAAGTATTTTAGTGTATTTTATTATGTGTATATTTATAAACATAAAAACAAACTAAAATATTTCTTTATATACGAATATATTTTCAAAAAGCTGTGCAGTAGTTTTTGAGTTTATCACGAACCTATATATAGACTCGGCGGAGGACTTTATTTTTTAATATGTATATATAAGTGTACACCAACAAGACAATATATGGTTCAAATAAACGAAAATATATTTTTTTGGAAAAAGCTGAAATTGAACTTAAGCAATGAAGTATCCTACTATCGAAAAAGTACTGGTAACCAGTAATTAACGTGTTACTAATATTGAACAAGGAGGTATTCATCCGTAATAGAGCAATTCAGCTTCCTTCGACAAACCCTAACGTACTTCTGCGTTCTTCCCCACCCAAACCGCTTCTTTTGCAGGGACAACCCTCGGGTTGAAACACATCCTCGACCCCAGACGACAAGAGGAAAGACAGAGAGCTGACAGGATCGGTTTTAACTAATGAGCGCGAGGGCTGTAAGATGGTCCTTACAAATAGGAGACGTCGCTGGGCTAATCAGGCCTTCTAATGGCTGAGCCGGTGACAGGTGAATGCCGTCGTGACCGAACCCTCTCATCCTCACCACCTTTCACGACTAACACACGTCCCCAACACCACCTCTTTTTATTTTATCTCATACTCTGTTATAACCCCTCGCGGTCCTTTTGCATTCTTACTACTCCTGCATCGTGGGTAAATCGTTAAGGCACTTCTGGACATCCAGAACAGGAATAAGCTAATTTGATTAAGAAAAAACTGTGAAAAGTGTTGCTGGGACCACTTTTCAGAAACACTAGGCTAATATAAGTTGTAACTGCTAATTATATGTAATTGTGTTACCAATTCTAAGCAAATGAATGAGACAGATCACAGAAAGATTTGAAAATATGCAACAATAGAGATATAAAGTTTTGCATTTTCATAAAAGAATCGTCTAATTAAAATTAACCATGATATAGATAATTCCTAATCTATGGATATGGAAGAAAATCTGATTTTAGGAAACCAAAGATACTTATTGAAAAATGTAACATATTCTTATACATTTCAAACAAATAGCTTAAAATCTCTATAATAAAAATATTTTCTAAATAAAATCATTTTTTATTATCTATGTTTTATTATCATTTTATTAGTACCTTCCTCAAACTCATTTTGCCTTACACTAACAACATGGTAATAATTATATTTTGTAACAAAATCATTTCTCACGTGATTTTGCTATGGTTTACTATCTTTGTTATCTATATTTAATTATATTCTTTCCATTATTATTATTTATCAGCAGTTATTTCATAATTTATATTCTACTCTTTGTATTTCGTTTTGCTCATTCCTATCATTTCTGTTTACATAACCTGTTATCTCTTCTTTAGTACTGCATTGTATACACATTTTTTTTTAATTCTTAGCTTTGATGATGGCCAAAAACAGACGGAAACGTTGGAACAAATGAGTTTCATAGATCACTTCTGCAACACTCTTAACATAACCTAGAGTCTGAACAAAACGGGGTGAAGTACTCGTAAAAACAATTTCTTTATAGAAAATATTCAATTAAAATCTAATCACAGTTTTTAGATTATAAAAAAAATTGAAATGAAAATTGAGAACTAAATTTCCCTTTAAGATATGGTAATATTTGAAACGCAAGTTAGAAGTTGAACTGTTAACTGGATTAGCCAAGAGAGTGGAAGTCTCAAGCCCAGCGAAAACAAGTCCCAGCGCTCTCTAGAAGTGCGAGGGAACTTCGGAATCTGTAAACTTTTTTAATTGTGCCGGCTGGTGAAAAGTTGTTAGTACAGCTGCCAGCATTCTCAGTTCGCCCTTTGCATACTTCATAAATATATTACCCTTATAAGTATTGTACTTTTAACCTCCTTTCCGTTTTAAGAGGAAACAATTTTTTTTAATTTTTAAAAAGATATTTTTAAATTATTATAACAGTATTTGAATAATAGATCGAACCTTAATTATTTCAGCACCAGAAAGAATGTCTTCAAGAATAACCACAGCGTATCATAAGAGTGAACACTATTCGTCATGCACCAGAATCAGTCACCGATTGATGACAGCCCTGATAGTTTCTATACGTTTTGAGCGAAATCATGAAAAGTAAGACAAAGTGTCGGGTTTAAATCCGGCAATAGCAAATAAATAATTTACTCTGCTATTACCCACGAATTGATCATAAGGAGTTTGGAGTCCAGAATTTAAAAGGTGTGTGCTGCTAATTGGGGAATAAACTTTCCATGATCATGGCGTAATCACCAATTTGCGAAACTGTTGACTTAATACAGGTCAGCTTCTATCAAGTACTGAGCCTAAGGCCCTTCATGATTGCTTATAAAAGATATTTTTATAATATATACTTTTTTAATCATTAAAATTAAGGAATTCAAATAATCGGATTTTTCTTTGGTCAAAAAACAACACCCCATGTGAAAACGGGAAAAACTATTAGTAGTAGAACAACATCTCGGACTTTGTAAAGAATGTCAAAACTCAAAATAATGCACTTTTAAACTCTGTTTCAGTTTGGTTCACCACAATATTCAAGCCTTGGTTTAAACTTAAACATTTTTAACTTGTTGGCTAAGATATGTTTCTCAACTACAAAATTGAAATTGGATTATGCATGGTGAACACCAGTGGGGTGCAACGAGAGGTCATCGCTGCTTATGGACGGTTATTCATTTCAATAATTTCATTGTACAAGACATTTAACGATGACAAATAAAACCTATAAGCAGAAACAAAACGTTCAATTAGTTACTGATGTAACTAAGTTGTTATTAGAATGAATGGCACAACTATTAGACAACGTTTAATTTTAATATTATTATCATTATCAATCAAATTCTAACCTTTAAAAGTAGAGTAAAGCAAATCATATAACTCATTCACGTCGTGCATATGGGTAACGCAAACTCGTAAGTTTTTCCCAAGCCGAAGATCGCAGCCAAAGAAGTTTTTTTTTTTTTTTTTTTTTTTTTTTTTTTTTTTTTTTTTTTTTTTTTTTTGTTTTTTTTTGTTTCGAAACCTCCGTTTATTCAAAAATAATATTTACATTACAATATATATATATAATAATAATAATAATATAATACATATATACAACAATTAACTACAATAATTTTCTACCCGTAGGTATTTTAAGTGTTTACAATACATGAGTCAGCTGAAGGCGGGTTCTCTAAACCGGCACAAGGCCGCTGATTTTACATAAACAAAGCAGGGAGAAGAAGAAAAGAAGTTTTCACTTCAGAAAAGAAGTTAAAATGGAATAATCACTTACCCAGTTAACGAGAAAAACGTTTATTTTGAGATCTAAGAAATTTTATACTTTCCACAAAAGATAACCTCAGTTACCAGATGTCGTGCAGTTCTTCTGCGGAACAATAAATCTCTACCTCCTCAGGATCAATAGGGTTTTCCAATCTCAACCGGAGGCTGTAGTTAGGGTTCCCGAGGGAGAGGGCATGATTATCTATGTAATTATCTTTCAACGGCGGAGGAGTACCAAGAGTGCCGATATATCAGAGCGCCTCCAATCACCGGGCCATTCCTCGCAGCAACAGTAAATCTGAATGTCGGCCCTGCCTCGTCCGGTATCGTCCATCGCTGAGCAAACACCGGCGAGGGGCTAAGTATAGCTGCCGCCAGGGAATGGCGACTAGGCTTATTATCGCCTGTCTTACATGCTACGTCTGCAATAACGGGCTTCGCACGGCTCCAACATGGAGATGGTTAGTGAAATATCCACACTTCGCTCGTTTCACCGTAAGGTCATACCACTTGAGAATAGCTATTAAAACTACGTAACAAGAGATAAACAATGAGTGATAGAGAATAAAGGAAGAAATAGATATAAGGACACAAAGCAATCTATAAATAATTCAAGTACTGACAACCAACAAACCTTAAAATGATATAAATGCATATATGTGACTATTGAAAATCACCAACAGGGACTGGACTTTTAAATTGTTTTAGTTTTTTTATGTAATAATTACATGAAATTATAATATGAATATGATTAAAATATTATGCATAACTTTGTGTAAATACTTTATTTTTATTCTTTAATTTTCATTTGCAATTGCGCATCCAGGAAATTTGATCCAAGTCTTTTTCTTTTTGCATTGTTACAGAAACATCACGTTTCGGAAATGAAAACTTCAATAGTTGAACAGGTCTCTTGGCGATTATCTTTTTAATATTTTCCTATCTAGCCCCGATAGCAGGGCGTAGGAAAGCGGAAGAAAGAGTGGATTTTGGTGATTTTGTGTTGACGAGTGGTATGCTATGTATTTGTTGTGAGTATATGATTTTATAATGGGAATATTCAAGTCGTTGTGTATGGCATCATTCAAAATAATCCAATGAGCATTAACAGTTTTTCTTAGTTTTGGAATGTGTTGTTTGCATCTTGTGTATATGGACGTGTTGACTTTATCTGAGGCTGATATAAACCTATAACTTTAGCTATGGCATTAAAGAAAGAAGATTTTAATCAATTTAGCTACAATATCCTGATATTTTTTATGCTGTTTTAATATGATGCTTTAAAATGGCGTTCTGTTATTATGCACAATGATGCAATAGAAAAGGCACGAACGAAAAGTAATCAGTCCACAGCGATGGTAAGCACTTACCGCATCGGCCGAGAGTCGCCAGCATTTTAAGGGTTAAAAAGATAACAACCTACGACGCCAATAATTTTGGTAATTACAACTTATTGGCATTAATTTAAATAACAATTAGGTATTTGTAAACAGTTCAAGCCAATTCCAGACTGAAAAGACGAACAGTTTAATGTAAGATATTATCAGAGAGAAGAATGTAGCACGAAATCACCTTAGCGACCGTAAATAGTGGAACTAGTGAATAGGTAAACTAAACTGTTAACTATTTCCTGGCCATCCACTAACTTTACTCAACAAACATCCGCGGTGCGTACTCTGTCAATGTTCCTCGACCGGGTCGTGAGTCTCCCACACAGCCCCCTCGCATTCTTCGCGTACTCCGCCCCTAATCCTGTTCGGCCAATTTGGGGAAATGTGTTGGTAGCTCTTAATAGGCTACTTAAAGCCGGTGTCGATTCCATCACTTCGGAATGACAGTCAGGCTGAGCTCAGCTAAGAATGTAATGAAAAAACCATTTCGCACAAGCCAATGAATGTTCGTTTATGCACAATTGTTCATTATAATACGTCACTATTATGTAAATAAGTTAATTTTGTTTAACGTCACAATGCGCTAATATGGCAATTCTACGGTGGGAGTCTTACATTTTTCCTATCCAGGCAGGGATCTTTAACGAGTACCTGACACTGCACAGGCTCGAGACCTCCATTTTATGTCACTTCCTAAGAACACCATAACCAATGATTTTTACTCCCTTTAAAACCCTGAAACCCTTTGCCGGGATGCGAACCCGCGATTTTGAGCATAGTTTGTTGTTATGCTAAACACTATACCATAGGTGACCCTATGGAAATAAGTAACAATTTTTTTAACAGAGTATTTTGGGTTTAACTTAGTTAGCATTACAATATATTCTAGATCCTTAGGCATTATGCCTAAGGATCTAGGCATTAAGGTTGTAATGAAAACATTTAACTTTTTTATTTAAAAATATATCCCCCTTACATGAAAAAAAGAAAATCATTTTGAACATACACTTGAAGTATTAGTGATATTTTTTTATGAACAACATATTAAGCGTTTGGGAGACAAAAAGGAATAACTCTACAATTTCAAAAATGGGATTATTTGCATTTTCACTAGTGTTGTCAGGAACTGCCTAATGCCCCCGAAACTTGAGGTTCAGAACCGGACTATAAGCCTGAAAAATAAGCGGCAAAGTGCCCTGTTAATCCTAAGCACCATATTTAGAAGCGTGCTAATTAAACCTGAGTAACCAACAAAATTAATCAAACATAAATGGAGAGGAGATAGGAAGGAGTGTACATAGACTGCCGAAGCAAACCACTATTTACCAGAGCCAACAAGATATAGCCGCGAAGACGGCTTGTCCGGATTTAGAAACGCTTGACCATCCGGCGGCTATGATTAGGGTGGGTTTTTATGCCCTCCTTCCAGATCTGATAATTAACCCAACGGGCAGGTAGTACCCTACGGCTCCCACAATAAGTTTCCTGCCCTTTATGCAGGCTCAACCTTTCGTGGTTCCGACAGCGCTGCCTTCACAATAGCAGCTACTCAATCTTACACCGGAGGAGTATTGTACCATGGCGTAACATCATCACCTTCCGCTGTCACGAGGAACCCGCTGGCGATCCTATTACCTGGCTGTTGGGCCAAGTGCGTCAACTGAGGTGCACAACTGCCCTTCCGGAATATCAGGAAATAATAAACCTAATTTGTTGATAATCAGTCAGCTAATAAGAATAAGATAAAAACAACAAAATAAACGATTGCCTGGAAAAAACCACTTTCAAAATTGCTTTTCGCCTCTTCTTTCAAGAATTTCAGCTTTGGTATGATTTATAATTCTTCCCTATTTCTTTGCAAGTCGTTTTTCCTATGTCTTTTACAGCTAAAATTCAGTATTTTATTTCTTCAATATTATATATTGGTAAGCCAAGCTCAGTAAACAAAGAATTAATGTCTTCAAATTCTTGAGAAACTGATACTTCGCTATTTATTGCCTACAATTCCGACATGTTCTTTCATAATCAGAAGTTCTTCCGATTTTTCTTTAATTCTCATTCAATGAGTATAGCGATAAGACAACAATTTTTATCTTTTAATTGAACATTTTAATCAAATTTTCAAGAACTATTACGAACCTTATTGAAATTCTGAATATAGAAGTAGATCAAAATTATATTAATAAATAATAATATAATACCATAATTTCAATCCAATTTTGAGGAAAATATTGGGTCCAGTAAAGGAAAATAGTCAATACAGAAAACGGCACTACCACGAACTCTACATGCACATTGAAAAAATAACTGATGTTATTCGGAAGAGAAGGGTCACATTTTATGGTCACATGGCACGAATAAACCCGGCGAGACAAGAAAATCAAAGGAGCGTGGAATCAACAGACGTAGGAAAGGACCAGCAAGAAGTGGAGATAACGTGGGAGGATATTCAGGAACGTGATCCTCTTAGGACAAAACTTCAAGCATTCCGGATTTTCCAAGAAAAGCCCAAGCTCAAAACAGGCAAGGAGTGGACTGAAGAACGGATGCAGTACTGGGCAATCATTAAAGCCCAAGGAAGAAAACAGTTGAAATAACATGGTCCCTAGCTGGACGAGACGAAAGAAGAAGAAGATAATACCATAATAAACTAATATAATACCATAATGAAATAATAAATAAATGAACTTTATCGTATGGAAGGCATGCTTGAACCACCAATTATAATACCCACAAGCGGACTGATCTCTAAATCCACAGTGGACGACACTGAGAGTCTGGAACTTATGATTGGTATCTTAAAGGAGACTCAACTCGTGTTTCACAGGAAAATAAGAAAATGTCTAAATGTTTGAAGGTGCTAAAAACAGCAGGTGATGTTCCCATATCAGTAATGGACCCCCGAATCCGGCAAAAACGGAATATAACAATAATAAATAATTAATATAATCAATGTGAAAAAAAAGATCGTACTGACTCAGTATGTTGTTAAGTTGAAGAAGTCTCATTTTAATTTGATCATAAAATAACTTACAAGTAGCCTATCATCACTTTCACCAGAAAATATTTTTTTCAACCCTTTCCCCAAAGTTTTAAAAAATTGAAAATGTGTTATTGTATTGTATGTACATCCAACACGATGAAATAATTATTCTAAACCTGTTACATTTTGAATACTTATCTCGCTCATTATATATCGCTATGATATGGATTTGCTATTATTTTATTTTATTTTTTTTTATTTACTGCATGTTATGCTATCATATTTCGCCCAATACAGGAGAATGGACAATAGCCTAGGCCCTGCAAGGACTGATGAGCCGAGCAGTTAGTTAGTTATGCAATAATACACTAATAGTTTCTTATTATTTAATATATCACTTTATGTCGAAACTTACTTTTGTCTACTCGAGTAGTGTATACGCAGTGCTGAAGGGGTAAGGGATAATATACACTAATACCAGTCATATAAAAAACTCTTGGGCAATCAGGAATAGGCCCCTGTTTTCCACGGACGGTAATTCAGGGACAATTATCATCGTCTTACTTAACAAAAACTCCTACAATTACCATATTTACGTTTCATGAGTAAGGACAAACGCATCCGGTGGGGTTAGGTTAATAAGCAGGAACAATAACAATTAAACAGGCAACCTAATGAATTAACGAATGAGAAAACTGTCATTTGACTGAGGCCTATAATTTGGCCTGTTAGAGGGCAGATGTGCCGAGAACAATGGACGCTATTAGAACCTATCATCGAGCATTATTAAAGACGTGGGTGAGAACCTTTCCATGCAATTCACATCCTCGAATTATTGACGTGCAATAAACAGCAGTCAATTGACAGCACTAACACGAACTACAGGTTGTAGAAGACTGATCTTTTGTACCGACTGTACTAATTTTGTTGTAGCGGGGTCGAAGATTTAGGACTTCCTTCAGGCTCCGGTTTACGACTGATTGTATGCAGATACCCACACGAGTCTTAGCGCTTTTATTCTTTCTGTATTCTTTTTTGGGTTTTATGTGGAATTTATTGCAGAGGTAGTGAGGACGTAATGTCTAAGTATCCGTGAAAAAGTAGGGTTTTTATTTTATCTACCCATTTTTAAATTTATTTGAATACGGTTAATTACAAAGATTCACATAACTTTCAAATTATTTTTTTCTCCCTTTCATATGTACCATCCTTTTCCGTATACCATCCTTGATACAAATGTAATGTATTGAAAGTGAAAAAATGCTGTTTCAAGATTAATACAAAATCAGTGTGTATCGCCAAAGGCATTTTACCTTCCTTTATACTTGGTTTTGTGCCTTATTGATGACTTTATATTATTTGAATAAGTCATTATCTATAATTATAATTAGTTTGATTATGATTATGATATTTTTATATTATGTACAACGCAAACTATTGAATGTGAATATGTCATAACCGATAGTCTGTCTTATCAAACTTCATTGATTTTGCAAAAATCGCATCAGCTAACAAACGAAGAAGACATATTCAATAGTTTACCAAGTAAAGATTTTGATACAAATCAAAAGAGTTCGAAGAATTTAAGACAGTTCAATACAGCTTAAAAAATATATATATATATATACATATCATACAATAATGAATTTGTAGAACAAATACTTTTTAATGGTTGTTTTTGCTATTAAACTTCACCATGACTAAATCATTATATTTATTTCATAATACGTGCTTTTGTGCCTTATATTGGGTTGTCCAGAAGTTAATCCAGGGTATTAGGTTTTTGTTAAAATACACCTTCAAATAGTAAACTGTTCATGTTTGTCGAACTTTTGATTTTGTACTTGATGAAGATGTTTTTCGAGGTTTGGTGCAAGAAAATTCCAGAATAACTTTAGGAGAACTGGCACGAAAATTAGGCAAATCAACCGTCGATGTACATCTCAAGGCGATTGGGAAAAAATTGAAAGTTGGCAGAACTTCTTCCTTCAAGTTTCACCTCTCCTTCTGGAAATCTCTGTAACCACCGTTGGACAGTGCACTGACTTATGATGTCTTTGCCCCAGACTTTCTTGATTTTCTTGTCGTTTGGGCCCTGTTCCGGCCATGTTTGAACTTATCAAACATAATCTGAAAAAAACGCTTTGACATCTCAGTAATGGCAGATTTTCCAGTAGCAAAATGTGAAAACGAAGAGGAGGATTGATAAATATCTAGATTTATAAAAGTCAAAAGTCCAACAAACATAAACAGTTTACTATGTGAAGGGGTATTTTAACGAAAAAACATAAAGTCCTGCATTATTTGGCTGACAAACCAATATTTGACTTGATATGAATTTTATTGAATAATCTACTTTAATTAGTAAAAAAAAATTATATTTTTACTAGCGACCCACCCCAGCTTTGCTCGGATAATTAGGCATATTATGCCTACGTAATTTGTCTGTGCAAAGTTTTTTTTTTTTTTTATCACCTACCGGCCACTAAGTACCACGTGAATATCATTGGTTAGGCTTCTTTGGGAGTCTTGATTTTCTTTCTTCCCATCTCAGCTAATGTACTTTATTATATAGAAATTATAAAAATAAAAACAAAACCAAATATTTCTTTATATACGAATTTATTATCTTGCACGTTAGATAATTGCAAGGGGTTGGGCAACCAGCGTCTTCGGTGAAACCCATCGATATTCCAACCCATTTACACAAAACCTCGACAAATTATATGCCTGAACCTTCCTGGTGAATCACTCTATCTATTGGTGAAAACCGCATGAAAATCCGTGGAGTAGTTAGAGCTTACCGCGAACAAACGCGGCCGAGGACTTTGATAATTATTTGATAATAGGATTTCATAATATGTATAGATTATGCATAATTTATGTTCATTTTTTGTAATGTACAACGCAAACTATTGAATACGTCATAATTGATAGCCTGATTTAAAACTCCTGATTGGTTTTACAAAATGACATTCACGCGAACATGGCATATTCAATACCTTGCCATGCAAAGAATCTGATGTTGTTACTAGTCCAACCGGATCAAACATGCAAATCCGGTACGGCAGAATAAAAAATTTCTTATTCTTTACTTTGCTATTGAGCGTTATAAAGATGGTTGTATATCGACCTTTGGACAGGATTATTCTTCCCCTTTATAAAGTAAATTCAGATTCAAAAAATTACTATAACATTCATCGATCGTACAGCAATCGTTATAGATCGAAAACGAAAAACGTGATTTTTTTTTTGCCTTCAATACTTAGCAAAAACTCTTAATTCATTTGCTCCAAATATTATTTCGTAAGGTTACAAAATATTAAAACCGGATTCATGGGGTGAGAGGAAGTGAGCGAGTGGAGACGATTGACCTGGATGACAAATCCTTTTAGCTGTTTTTATCATCTATTCAAACCTTCCCCGCCTTTTTTATATAAGTTAAATTGATTTAGTATTAAAGGGAGGACAATTTTTTAACTTAATTCAAGATGAGTAATTTCAATTGGCATAATTTTCTGTTGCATGAGAAGACTGACATAACCTTCATTGCATGTAAAGAACACAGAAAATTATGCCAGATTCTTGTACCGAAATAAGTACATATTGGCTAGCTTAAATAATCTAGGTTATTGCTTACTTATTTATTTGGAAGAAATGGTGGAGACACGTCCGATACAGATAAGAACGTGACGGGAATTTAACTACCCTTATCACCAAACTGACAACCTGCGAAATAAGTACTGAATATTTTGTTATTACACTTGTTCACTGTCTTGACTTAATAACAATAGCTGTAAAAAAACAAAACAAAAAAACAGAATGAAATAAAGCAGTCTCTTTTTATGAAGACAGGACATAAAGACATAAAATGGTTCGATTTAAATTTCTAAGAGACTTTTCGAAAAAAATTGTTTTCTTTAGTCTTTCTTGAAGACCCTGAGTATTCTGAAGTTCCATCCTAAGAAGAACGTCCTCAATACCATCTAGAGAGATCTCCAGCTCTAAGATGCCATTTTCAGTTTCCTTAATCCACGTGTAAGCCATTTTCAGATTTTAAAGATCATAGAATACCCTTTTTGTCAGCACATTCTTTGCAGGTACCCATAGAACTACTACTCTACAATTAAATTATCCTCACTTCTATATCTGGTTTACTCCAATATTTTTATATATTATTTCAATCCCAATTATTTCATTTTAATATTTTGCATCTTGCCTATCCAGCCCTAACGAAGACCTGCAAAGTTAGTCGAAACATCGATTTCTAATAAATAGTCTATCTCTATTTAAGGAATTATTTCTTTGTGCTCCATGCGGACCATTTTCTTTCCCGTTAGAACTCATGGCAATTGAGCGCTTTTTACGTATGAAAAAAATCCGTTACAACAATTGAAATAGGAAATTAAACTAACAGCCCACCGAACAGACAAAATATTTTTTCTGAGCGACGGTTGGGATGCGGAACCGGTATATATAAATGGAAAGAAGCGTGGCAAGGCGGTTCCTCTGAGGTGTGCAACAGATGCCCTCTGCGAGTCGAATTAGTGCGACACGCACCGTGGGCTCGGCTTTTTCTAGTCGAGGTAGGCATTGGGATCGTATTGGCTACTAATAGCTGACCTGCCTCTACAAAGGACACCGCGATTAGACCCACCCAGTCACAGCTCAGCCAAATCCCCGGCCCTTTCTTCCTTGTTCGAAGGATCGGAGGTAACAGTTCTTCATGACCGGTCGACCGCAGATGGTCAAGGGGTTTAAGTTTAACCTTTCTTCGCAACTTCCGCAACAACTACCTTTAGGAATGGCGTAAGAATGGTCAACCATTGGAGACGCAAACTGTTAGCTAACTGACCATCAGTAAATTAATACAAGTTCTATACTTATATGTAATAGAGAAGTTGATAACTTCTGGTCACTTACATATGAAATGTCCGTTACAAAAGAAAAATATGTATTAAAAAAAAAACATTATAAAATAAAAACATTTTTATAAAAAAGTATTTACCCTCATATTCCATACACTTTTCCCAACGTCTTATCAAATTTTCAACCCCAAAACTGAAAAATTGAATAAAGAAATGAAATAAAGTCTCAAATTGCGTTTATTAAACACCCTCAAGGAAATTGTCCAAATTTCTGAACAGTTATCAGTCTAACTGGAGATAAGACTGGCGAATAAGGTGGGTGTGGGAAGACTTCGTAGCCCAGCTAGTTTCTTCACTGTTGTGAAGCATGAGGTCTGGCCTTGTCGTTTAAGAGCATGGGTCCCTTCATATTAATCAACGCAGATTGTTTTTTAGATAAGTTTTTGTTACATTATGTCAATACCCCTGCATAAGATGAGTATGTGGATGTTTCACTCATAAACAGATTTACAAGAAAATCGCTTGTTTCCATGGTCATATTTGATGCCTTACTAAAAAATGTTAGTTCAACTGTAGTACAATCAACATTATAAAAAAGAGAGGATTAATAAAAGCTGATCATAATCTATAAATATAAACATGGTGAAAAACAGAAGCCCAATAATTCCATTTTTAATTTTTATAAAATAATATTAGCGGACATTTTATAGGAAAAGGACCTGCTGGGGGAGTCAGAATAAGAAAGCACAGCAAGTGGTTTTGTCGGTACATTTTCAACGCCAGTTGTAATTGGTACTTACCCAGAAGTTGATGAAACAAAGCACACATGGTTCTTATAGGTTAATTAAAAAATAGACTCAACTGTAAAGTAGACGACTTACTTGAGTTAACTTGACTTTGAAACGAAGCAAAACGGTTTGAATTTATGTGGTTTGATTCATGTCGGAAGGGCATCAGCCCATTATTATTAACTTTTACAAGACTAAACAAAAAATATTGTAGGTGTCATCTTTATAACCTGCCACTCTGGTTTTGTGATATTTTAATTTACGAGGAGGGTGGTACCAGAACTTTATTACATTTAGAAATGCCCAAAACATAGCAATTTCGACAAACGTGTGGTTGATGACCATCCAGCATTAACCAGTTCATATCGCAAAGTGATCTTAATTCGTAAACAAATTATCATTTTGACAACTTATTAAAATACACGGAAGTATAACAAAAATCAAACCCAAGAATGTAATTGATAACAAACGTGATTTGAGTGTTTACGAAATTTTCGTACTCGAAAATATTAAATTTTTTGTTTGTGATCATTGAAAAGGAATGAAAACATTCCAACAAAAAATGTAAATTTGTGAGTAAAAACAAGAAATCCGTTAAAATAAATGTCAACATGTGGTTCTGGCTCAACAAGCAAGACCACCATGACCGTTCATAATCGTTTTAAAACAAATCGTTTCTTCTTTATCTATGACTGTTAGATATCACTAATTGTTGCTTACACTTATGAAATAATTGTCTAAGCAGACTTAGTTACATGACTAAGTAACGAAGATTACGAGACGAATTGTAATTCATTAAGCTCATACTTGTGAGCAGTGATAAGCCCAAGTTCTAAATCCCACTAAGAACTGCTGAGCCGAGGAAAGACTGACTTTTACTGATAGGTAATCCTGAGAACTTCCTAAGGGGGCTTAGAAGCCGCCAACTCGGGGTATACGAAGCATCTTCTTTTCCTCGGGACGCAGGGCTACAGACTAAACTAAGACGTTGGGAGTTATGATTAAGGGCGAAGGAAGGTAAGAAGCATGCCAAGTACCGGGGACACAGCCCTGACAGATAAGAGAGGGAGAGACAAGCCATGTTTAAAAACTTGGCCCAACTTCCACTCATCACTTAGCCAACTTTCGACTCTCCTTCAATACAGAATATTCCCGACGAGTGGGGGACATAACTCATCCGGATTGAAAAGTTTCCTTTAATGCGATACCGAAAAATCTCAACTTTGACAAAGTGACTTGAGTGTTCTCCCGAACATTGGTCGAATATAGATGCCTTATTTGATGCTTAGGAGAAGTTTTAAATTTCTTTCTTTCACAAGGCTTTCAAAAAGAAGGAATGTTTGGCAGGAAACAGAAGCACTCCAACTCTTAATATCTTATTTCAGGAAAGTTAGCGATTCCACAAACCGGGGAGAAACCAAGTGCGTTAGGGAATGAATGTAAAAGAGGTTTTCTGTGATGGGCGATAGATGAAGTAAAGTTTTATGTCAGTAACCATTATTTTATATCATACACCAGAGAGGCATGCCATTTACTTAATTTGCAGTGCTTTCGTGCAATAAAACACATGAGTGATCCTGTTTTAAATCTTTAGTTTTTTTATTTAACTTTCGTTAATTTAAACATTTTACTCTTAGTCCAGGATCCATGGTCCATTTTTGCACTTGATTACTATTAACCTGGATCTTCGTGAATAGCTTCGTTTCGATAAGACGTCCAAATATTTCCTGTGCGAAAATTCTCGATTGAGGTAGCTAACAGAGGTAGCAAGGATAAAATATGTCGATTTGATGGTTCTCAAAAATTTATTACTAACTAGGTTTTTTTTGTTAAATCTCAAGATAACTATCTAAATGATTTGAAAAAATATTTGTCCTACAAAATGTATGGTTTGATCAAAGAGTCCCCTCCTTCCAACATGTATCGATAACGAGGTCATCAAAAATGATTACTAACCAGCTGATTTTTTTTTTACTTCTTCTTTTTTGACTTTAAATTTTTAATATATAAAGATTTTTATTTCCAAATAGATGACCACAATAAAAATAATCACTAAACGCTTAAAAACATAAAGTTCTAATTATTGAAAAAAGCTTCGTCATTACGAGTACAATTTACATTGTTGTTAATATGTAATATTTCTACAATTCCTACATTAACAAATTTTAACCAAAAATGTTAATGTAGGAATTATACAAATTTTTAACCAAAAATATTTTACTTTATTTTGCAGAATAATATCAATTTCGTCAACGATATTTGTAATCGAAATTTTGAGCAAAACATGTATCCTAATCCGGCCATCTTGTTATCACAGAAAGGTTTTTGAACTGTGATTACCTACGTCTATTGACTCTGTAACTTGAACCGAAAATATTACTGATTCTCAAAGATAAAGTAACATTAATGACTTAACTTAAAATTAATGGCTATAAAGGAAAAATAAACGTTTTCTTCCAATTTAGAGGTGTTAGAAGGTGGTTATGTTAGTGTATATACTCAGGAAAGGCAATTTTTAATTAATTGCAGAAATTCTAAATCCAAACACTCATGTAATGTAAATGTGCAAAGATGTATACAATAAAGGTTACTACTCCTTTCGGACTATTGTTTCTTTCCTTATTTATTTAACGTTACTTTAGACGGCTACGACTTATAAGATGGTTCAGTGTCCTAATATTCACCTATCCAAGTAAAATTAGGAAAAGGATCTTTAATGAACAGCTGATACCGCACTAGCGTATGGACCACTCTTTTTACTTAACGGCTTAACCAAGGCTATTTTAGGAACGATCTTGGGCATAGAAGGCTGTTTTGCTAACCACTACACGACAGATGGCCCTCCTTCGGACTAGGTAACTGAATTATTATGTATTATGAAATATATATATATTGATTATTACAATTCCATAACATACAGCACATTAATGAGAAAATATGGATTATTCGGTACAAAATGCCATGACAACTATCTGCGGGTTAGACAGAAGTGGCTGATATTGTCGCCGAACCAGCCGTTCCCTTTGAGCACACGTGAACCACACATGAACGAGCATACCGGATACAGTGAAAGGACCGAGTGACAAATCTGCGATGGGAACCTGTTCGTAGCAGAGGATTAGAGGCACACTAAAGGGGAATTATCGCCGAATGGCTCCGGGCGGTAATAAAGCGTAAACTATCTTCCAAATCCATGTTAGCCAATTGTGAGAGCTAATCTGGGAGAAAGGGTTGGAACCCCTGCAGGAGGATCTAATGCGCTTAGTTGACAGTGTTGCCACCCCAGGCACTCCATCACAGCTAGCCGATAGCGCACACCCCCACCGAGGAAATAACCCTAATATTTTGTAAGGGTTCGACATTAGCCAGCCTAATAAACAAACCATGTTCCCTAATGGACTTTTTATAGCCGCTCCGGAGGGCTTTAGTGTGTGTCACCGTCTCACTTAGCCAAGTTGAAGGCCTCTTTATCTCAAGTCGTTTACCGATAAGGACTTCGGTCTTTAACGTTTTATTCTGTTTCGATTCATTAGGCTTACAGTAAATTTCTGTTCGCCTTATGCCTGTTCGAAACTTTAACTGTATCTGCTCTTAATAGTAATTCGGGAGAAAAAAATGTATTACATTGTTTGTCCAATTAAATAAAAAGATACGGAAAATACTGTTAGTTGATTTTTAAACCACTTATGTTAATGCTCATACTACGTCTAATAAGAGCAGCATCGCTAGAATAAAATTGTTTGTAATCTCTCAACCTAAAGTCCGAAAACCCATAAACGTTATTTATTTGAAGTTACACCTCTATATGCGCAATAAAAATTTAGAAAACACATTTATTCCTTCCATGTGATTAATACTGGTTTACAAAATACGAACAGTAAACACATGTATTGGTGTCATAAATAACAAAATAATTTGTTAATATGAAAAATATGTAAATAATTTTTAGTAAAATGTATAATTATTGTCTAGCTACAATTTTTACAAACTTAATTTTGTTTAAATATTTTTGTTAAGAAAAGATAAGACTTGCACTGCCCGGAATTCGAACCCGGGTCATCTATATCTCCGTTGCAGTGCTCTAAACCACTGAGCTACCAGGGGTCGCATCCAATTCAGACAAATCCGTTCATTTCACCGATCCTATATGTAATCGTTATAGTTTTGTGAAACCCGAGTCATTTTAAGAGTGTGCGCAAGTTAATTGTGGTAATGCACATTTTAACATTTCAAAAGCAAGATACAAATAATCAGTTTCAGATTATATATTGTTCACAGACACAATATTATAATGTAACATCATTTATCATCCGTGTATGTACATTTAATAAAAATAAAAAATGATCAGAATATTCTAACCAGCCCACAAGAGCAATTATGGATAAATTTATTAAAGATATCCAGATTTACTTTCTAATACAAAGAAATGTCTTTAGCATTGTTACCAAGAATGAGCATTAAATCGCATTCACTGATATAGGTAATACTATCAAGGCTTTACAAGCAAAACATTTCTAGCCATCATTCCTGACATAAATCAGGTTTTGACAATGCTCGATGGCCTGTTATATTTCATAACCTTAAAAATATAAATGTTGAACTTATATTTACTAATACAAAATTTGCTCGTTTTTTTTTTAAATTGAGAGTCCTTTCGGAGAGCTACTTAAAAACTAAAAAAGGAGAATAAATTGAGATTATATTCAAAGGAAATAATGTTTGATAAATATAAATGTCTTGCGAAATGCCAAACCTTATTCATATGTACTTATATAAATATTTATATTGTTTGGCATTGACAAACGATATTTACAGTTTTCAGAAGATAGCCCCAGATGTTGAAAAATATATGAACATATATCCCGAAGTCTATAAACGAATCCGATGTTTCTTCTACAAGGCAAAGAGATAAATGATGGTGGCCACTCAACAAAAGGCCAGAGATGCTTTCTATAAATCGCCCATTGTTGAGGAAGGGAGGAAAATAATTTCCAAGCCACCCCTTCTGCCCCAGACCATTTGTCAGGGAGGAAGCGGAGAAGGTAGGTTTTAATTTGCTAGTGTTCCGGGTCTCGAAAAAACCGCCATAGGAAGCCGAACCATATGCCAAAAGGGAAGCGGCCATCTGCTGCTCGACAGTTGGCTCCTAGGTTTCGGCCCAATTTTCGTCTCCCTAATTGGCCCTCAGATTACAATATCACCTTCCAACCTCGTTTATTACCTACTTTTCCTCCTGTCCGCTCCTTCTCTATCTTATACCTCCTTACAGTTCCCCGCGGCTAGAAAAAAATACCTTCAATTACCACTTCCAACATCTGCCCGATATGGAGACTATGATAGTGGTATCTCATCACCAGTAACAAAAAAATGTATAGTCTTAGAAAATAAAGGAGTAAAAAGTTAGACCTCCCTAGGATATAGTTAAGAACGTTCAACTGAAATATGTGGTTATAATATCTGTGGTTACAACGATTTCAAAGCTGATCTGATTTAAATATCAATAAGACGTTAAAAGTAAATTGAAGGAGAATGTAAGAAAAAATATTATTCTTATTATTGATAGAGTGCCATGAAACTTAAGTAGAGAAAAGAGAACCTGAATTTACGGAGGGTAGACAATGAAGTTAGCAATAATATCAAACTATTATTTCTAAAGTGACACAATTCAAAAATCCCTGTATTTTCGCTTATTAGTTATGCCTTGAAAGAAATAGGTAGATATCTCTTTATCACATATCAAACCAACCACTAGCTTCAGAACTTGTCTACCAGAAGGCACTTGAGTCGCTCTTTGTTTCTTAATCCTATTTCGAGCTCACTAATAATTTTCCTGTTTTTCCAAAAATGTAGGTTTTTGACTTACGTTACTTAAGAAATATTAGCGCGATAGTAAAGTATATAAATTTATGAGAAATTATGACCCCCAAATAGAATAAATAATGAACAAATTAAATTTAACAGCAAATACAGGAAGAAGCTCTTATTTAAATTTGAAACATTTAAAAAAAAGTCAGACAGTATAAATTAGTAGTTCTGCCTCGAGCCTTGTACTGCTCTGAATGTTCGTAACTATTTTCAAGTAAAGAATTATTACGACCACAAAAGAAAATCATTAGGAATATATCTTTGATGCGCGGTCATAAGGGCTTAAGTCAAAATAAGTCCATAATAGAGAATCAGGAAGGATCAGACAAGAAATAAATGTATGCTTCAAATAGAATTACTACTATATTGTTTGTAAATTACTGCTATATTGTTTTATAAAAATAAAATCAATTAGATTTTACATAATGTTTTGAACTTTGCTGTTGCTCTCCTGAAAAATTCAAAATTTTGACTTGAGCCCTTATGACCGCACATCAAAGATATATGAACCAATCATTACAGATGATCAGCAAAATAGACTTGGATACCAAGGAGATTAATAAGCATTAAGAGAAAATAGATGAACAATAAAAACAGAGAACATCCAATTTTTCGGTCATAATTGTATTAGGAATATTATAGGACTAGCTAAAAAAATATTCATCGTGTTTGATAAAAGCAAAACCAAACCCAACGGCTCGCAAAAATTAATACAGAATTAGAATTTTTAGGAATCACGAAATGTGTAATAAATAATGTAAAAAACATTCATTTTCTATAGGTTTGCAGAAATATAACCGTTGCTCAAAGAAAATGGAAAAAAACAGGTAAAAAAGGAAAATGGAAGGAGATAGGAAGAATTATAATGAAAATATTCTGGGAAAAGAAAAATCCAAATTAAGTAAATGTGATTTTTGAATACAGGCTTCTAACATCACATTTAATGTTAAAAATCAAGACTTACAGAGCTAAATTTAATTGATTGATTGATTGAATTAATTCTAAATTTAAATTGATAAGCCCATGTAATCAGTAAATTGTTTCCATTTGTACAGTATAAATAATAAACTGGGGGGTCGATGCTGGAGCAGGCCAAGACTCGACTACAAGGGCCGAGCGCCGAATGATGATGATGATATATAAATAATATTTCTTGACGAAAATGATGTTTCATACCAACAGTTCAAGTGAACAAAATATAATTTCTTAATTTTATTTATTATATTTACATTATCTGAACATTTATTGATAAAGACGAGGAGTTATCTTTCAAAAATAATAATTATATAATAGTTTTCACAAAAGATATTATTATTTGATAATGTTACGTCGGAATAGGGTATTCCAGCTTACTAACGGTTTTAAGAGTCCTATTTCCAAGTTGAATTTATGAATGAAAGATTATTTATTATGAATTAAAAAGAATTGAGATAATAATAATAATAAGGCCTGATATAAATGAAATGAAAGAAGAAACAAGGGAATACAAATCGATTATAATGTTAACGTTCTAACGATTCCGATTCTTCTATTTCTAATCTTGAAGGATTATATCAGCTTCATTGAACCGCACACGAAAAATAAATTCAAAGAATGAAGATATTAAAATAAGAGTTTGAATTTACTGTAAAACGGGAAGATTATTGGGCGACCAAAACGTCCTCTCCTTCAATAAAAGTCTATAGAGATGCGATTTTTAAAATTGATATATTTTTATACTTTCAAGTACTTTTCAATCGGCCAAGGGATTTGCTTAGAGTGGAAACCTTCTATTGTCTTAAGATAATCCCTACATAACTTCAAAGAGGAGCGAATGAATCATAATCTTCATTAAAATGAGAGTTCGTTAGCAGGATATAAACGGGGAAAAAAAAGGGATGAAATGGAATGGTGGAAATGAAAAAAGGAAAAAATACATGAAAAAGATTTAATCCTCCCTATGGATTAACAAACATTCAATGTTTATTTGTGCCTTAAAACTTTTAAATCATATTTTCAATTATGCATTAAAAAAAATTAATATATATGTATATATTTAAATAAATTTACTACCCCAGAAGTGAAACTTACTATTTGAAAAACTCATCATCATTAGTTTTTAAAGTAAATGTGAGGTGGATTATGGTCAACTATTCCAGGGAACTAAAAATAAATAAAAACGTTGTTTATACGTTAAGAATTTCGATTCTTTACGTTAATTTTATTTGTATTTGCATAATAAAGACACGTGATTTCAACGGTCCTCTCCTTGCCTTGTTTCTATATATTAATTATTAATAAATTAACAAGTTTTTTTAATATTGATATTTATTTGTATCCACGCCTGTTGAGTACAAACAATTGGCAACCAGCAGATTGAACGCCAGAAAAATAAAACACGAAGATGACCAGTACCCAGCAGCACCGCTCCTTAGGCTTGAGTTAATTTCCTATGACGACATATGCCTCATCCATGAATTATTAAAACTACAATATTTTATTCGTTGTTCTGAAAGATTTGGATTTGGGTAGTGGTCCATGGTCAGAGGTTTGAAATAGGGATGGGTAAGGTTGTATCTATTGGATAATTTGTACCCGATACTGAAAAGTAGTGGATACGAGGACCGGATAAAGTCGAAATGTACCCGGTACAGATACTCACTTGGATACTTGAATCGCCAGTCGTAGCAATGGGGTGGGAGATCCTACTAACTTCACCCCTCCTCTCTCTAGATCTCTAGATAGTTGTATTCACTAGTCAGTATCCACGACGATTGGCGTATTCACTACAATCTCTACTCCCGCAACTACTACCTGCTAGACCAGATAGATAAAAGAGCTGTATTCAAGCCTTTGGTGGTATTCACATTAGAAGCTTCAGCTATTCAGTATTCACGAATATATTCACTACCTCATCCTACTTTATGCTATTCACTGCTATAACATACGAACTAAAACTGGTATATCATTTTTTTGAATCTACTTTGTGAATCACATTGTGGTATTTAATTTACCATAGAATATGGTTCTTAATGGTACATATTTAAATAGTTAAATTAGTCTATATGTTGACTGTGAAATTTTTTCTTAATTTTATAATTTGAAATGAAAATTCCTTTTTCTACATTATCATACTAGGTATTATATTTTTTTTTAATTATTATTTTCTTTACTTTTTCGGACGTCAAGCGTATTCTCCTTTCACTTAAAATTTTTCCCGCTTAAGAAAATACTCTTTCACAAGGCACTGATGTTATCACTGTTCACAATTTTCTACGAACTACCTTTGATAAATATGGAAAATTGTAAGCATTTTGATTCCAACATTTCAACGGGTCACTGTTTTCTTCCGGAAGAGGCTCAAACAAACCAAGCTCATTTTGGCACTAAAATCACATCGTCTCACGGATTGAAATATAAACTTACAAAAAATTAATATCTATACATATAAAATGCTTTGTCCTGAATTACTAAGGGATCCAGACACAGCCTAAACCGCTGATCGTAGAGACCTGAAACTTGGAGGGTGTGTTATTTGTATGACGTAGGCATCCGATAAGAGGGTGAAAAAGAAGGGCAAAGTTTGTATGCTTGCTCACGTGTTTCTTACTCGCAAAATCTACATATTTATAACAAAACAAATCAACTAGCATAGTTCACTTCTTTCTGCTGCCGTAAGACAAGTGAAACCGTTATACTAAGTAATCCTTTTCAATAAATTCAATAAGATTATGTAATTGTACTAATCCTTTACTGACACGAACAACAGTAAACTTCTGTCCGTCCCGTTTGGTTAATCAGTGCCAATGTATGTTTCACGGCTGTGCTGATCCGTCTGTGATGAAATTTAATACGGATAAGCCTGGGGAAGGACATAGGCTACTTTTTATTAACACACCACACAGGATAAGTTTATATAAAACTGTAACTTGATTGACTAGCACACCCAGCCGTCAATTTTGAAGTTAGACATCTGAAATTTCGGATGTACGAGCAACTTATAGTTAAAAAAAATTAAATTATTTAGTGAAAATGATCTGTCATGAAACTTTATGTGGCAGACCAACTTCCACGCGAGCGAAGCTTTGTGCAAAAGCTAGTCTACTATTAATCACGGTCCTTTTAATAAATAAATAAATAATAAGCAATAGTCAACCACAGATTTAAGCTCCCCTGATTTGATTACCGGCGAAAGACCAATTTCGCCGCATCTCCCCTTAGTATTAATAAATAAATAAGTAAAAAAAAATAGTGAACAAATTATCACTCATTATCAATATAATCTGTAATTAGCCACTTATCACATATGTATAAACGAAAATAAACTATGAAATTAGTTAACAGTAACGGGTGGTTGAAATAACATTTTCCGAAATCTCCTCCTAATATATTTTTCACGAGCAACTTTCACAAAAAAATCCTCGTCCTATATCCGGGCTAATATGGTTTCATTAATGGATATATCTATACTATAAAGTAAAGGCAGTCGACATAAATGATTAAGATCGGGAGCGAAAAAGAAATTTTCTAAAATTTTTTACTTTCAACAATAACAAATTATGCATCATTTTAAAGAAGAAATTTAGCACCGGAATATGACAGCTATCGTTTTAAACAGTTTAGCGTGCGGCGGTGGACAGACAAATTTTGTATTACAATCCAAATTCTACGTGTTTTGGAACGTGAATAGCATAAGTTTGAGGTAGGTAACAACTTTTTTTTTTTTTTTTGGCTTAATTCCATAGCTTTCAAAAAACAATTAACCAATAAAAAAAATGATTTTAATCATTTGATGTCTTGTGCAGATTACTATTTCGGCGAATAACTCTATGCTTCTGTGTAGCGTATTAGAAGAGTAAGAGTCGGGATAGCTGTATTCAACTACAAAAACATCAAGTAAAAGTATCAGATACAGAAAAGTATCCGTATCACTTGTATTCAGATACAGGAAAATCCAGTATCTACCCATAACTAGTTTGTAAGCAGAGACTGGTGGTATTGGCATCGAGTCCTTTATTTATTTATTTACAATATTTTATTAATACAAAAAATTTCAAGCGTGAATAGGTAAGTTAAAAGAAGTGCAGCATTGCATATAAACTTCTCGTGAAATCTTTATTCCAATATATTTTTTGATCATTAAGCTAGATTTCGGACAAATCAACTGCGTATTTTTCAATTAAAAAATTAACTACAATCACGATTCATTTAATTAGTTTTTTTTTACTTTACTTTCATTGTAAAACCCAATGGAGATTATTGAAAATCAGGAGTTTTGTTAAATAACATTCCAGTAAATTTTGTTGAATTATTTAAGACATTCTTCTAAAGATATTATAGGCATAATCTATTTAACTTCACCCTGAAAGCCATTAAGAACCAAACTTAATGAGTAAAATTATACTGTGAATAAATTAAATTGTTAGAAAAAGAATAAATTAAATAATTTATTTGTGAGTATTGCACATTTCATTTTTATCATTATCCCCCTACTAACTCATCATTTCTATTTTTGGTGGCAAGAGATTGTCTAATGAAATGCTGTGCAGAGCATTATTTCAAAGGCTAATGGCTCAATTCGAACAAAAAGAAAAAAAGTAGAATTAATTGTTCACTTAAAAAGTGCAGTGTGCACCTTTAATGGATTCAATTGCCTGGTTCAGGATATAAAAAAGAAAATTTCCAATTAGCAAAACTAATGGACACAGGCAGAACGGCAGTGGATATTAGAATTACAAATGCAGTAAATGAAAAGTATGTACCAGACCTTGTAAGGAAGAGCGATTAGTTTAGATTCGTTTCATATCGATTGGAACAATCATTATGAGCTTAATATCTCCAGGAGTTGAGGCTCAAGTAATCGCTATCAATTTTCAGAAAGATCTCGCATTCGTATTCGGTATAGCCATGAAGTAGACAGAATTAAATTATATTTATTACTTCTAACATTTTATTAACACCTGTAAAATATTACAAGTCGGGTATAAGATTACACCAGGAAAAGGTACTATGCTTTTCTTCTACTTAAGGTACTTCATCACGATTTTTTAAGCTTGTTGGCTGCTGCTCCGAAGGGATGGTTTGATGAACAATTAAACCATTCCCTCAGATTGTCTACTGCACGACTACCTGTAGAATTTTGTATCTCATCCCTCCCGTCAAGTATTGTAGTTTTCCAATTTTCATTTCAGTTTTTAATTCTGGAAATTTTTAATCTTCACAAAACATCCTCGTTCAACTCAAAATATTCCCAGTAGACTTCTACATAACCACAGCTCGAAGGTTTCTAAGTTTACAAATTATTATTAAAATTGAATTTAAATAATCTTAAAACCACGATAATTATTAAAAGATAATAATTACCAGTTCCGCAAGTTGTCGGTTCGAGTTGAGTCACAAGTTTCAACTGGAGATTCATTTCATTTTTAATCTTTTCCAAAATACAAGCTATCTTGAGCTTTAGTGTGGAAAAGAGGATGTAATTGTGGGTAATGAATAGATTTCGTTAATCATTTCATCAATAAATAAAAGTTTCAACAAACATTTCGAAGTAAAGCTGAATAGATATAGATGTTTCTTGAAACGTGCATTTCTATATTAAATGATAACCGAAGTAAACACATTTCCCTTAAATTACATCCTCTTTTCCATACTAAAGATCGCGATAACTTGTATTTTTGAAAAATATTAAAAGGGAAACGAATGAAAAGTTAAAACTTGTAGTGAAACAACTCGAAGCGACAAACTGCGGAATTACCTAAACTTTCCTTACAGTTAATTTCAATGTGATAGTAACTATTATATTCTCATTGTAATGTATTAGTATTTTTATTACGATGTATTTATTTAAATATCATATTCAATGAATAGTTGTGAGAATCATTAAGGAAACTACGGCAATTTAATAATTGATAAAGGCAACATTAATAACGAATTTTAGTAAACAGTCTATATACTCAAGTTTCTATTAAAAGAAAGAGTTATGCACTTAATATTTTTATAATTCAATCCATTAGAAAAGTCAATAGGAATAATTAAACAAGGCACTGATTTTAATAATATTGACTTATTTACGTACAGACGACTATTCTGTTTTTCTCAAACTGGATATTTTCTTTAAGAGTGTAAGGCCAACTTTTATATAAAACTAGCTTATCCGGCCACGCGTTGATGTGGCTTTTATAAAATAAAGTTTTAAAAAATATTACGTTAAAATTTAAATTGTGGCTTGGAGATGCAAAAAGGGATAAATACATATTTCATAATTTTTAATTTTTTTAATGTTTTTTTTTTACAAATTTAGCGTCCTCAATGCGGTGGTACATGGTTCACCATTCAAAACATGTCAAAGCCAATCTAATTTTTTTTAAATAATTGTCTTAAATAAATAATCATTTCATAATAACATAAATTATGGATATGTTTGTGTTTCCTGAAAAAAAATTTAAATTTGGATTTATCCCCTTTCGGATCTCAATACCTCAATTTTACATTTTATTCATCTTATATCTAACTCTTGTATATAATAAACAAAATTCTTAACTGATAAAATATAAACATTAGTTTAATGAATGAGGAATATAATGGTTGATTTTTAATTTACATATCGAAAATACAGCAGGTTAGAAAAAATTATAATTAAAAAAAAAATATCCCGGTCGTTAATAAAATAAAAAAACAGCCTATATTTTAAGGTGGACAATGTTACATATATGTGCGAAATTTCATTAAAATCAGTCCAGTAGTTTCGGAGATTAGCCTGGACAAACATCGTGACAGGAGATTTTTATATGTATAGATTTGTAAAAAGTCAGTTCTATATTGAAAAAGGGAACGGTCAACAGAGACATCAAACAAATGTTAATACATTAGTGGAAAAATTCCAACTAAAAACCTTAAGTCTCTATACATAACAGGAAATTAAAAATACCTGTCCAATATTTCGCCTATTCAGGCATCCAATAGTGGACAGGTATTTTTAATTTCCTGTTTTG
This sequence comes from Troilus luridus, assembly GCA_964056705.1. Lineage (NCBI taxonomy): Eukaryota > Metazoa > Arthropoda > Insecta > Hemiptera > Pentatomidae > Troilus > Troilus luridus. The sequence continues at coordinate 71,151,749 of OZ057412.1, read as the reverse complement.
TATAGAGACTTAAGGTTTTTAGTTGGAATTTTTCCACTAATGTATTAACATTTGTTTGATGTCTCTGTTGACCGTTCCCTTTTTCAATATATATTTTGTGGAATAACCATAAGTCCACTTGTGTTTTTATTATAAATTCTCTTTTTTCTTGAACTTTTACTTTCATTTTTTCATATAGTTGTTTGTCTTCTGTTCTTGTGTTGTTTGTTACTATTATTTATTTTATTTTGTTTTCCTGTTGGGTTTTTTGGGGTTTGGTGAATGTATATTGATGTTTCAAATCTGGTGTATTTATCAGCTGTTTTTATCTAATCTTAGCCATCTGGGGATCTAGTAACCTTCCCTATGATTCAGTAGTTGCATTTGAGCCTTGGAGGTGGTGGGATGTGTGTTTTTTGGGTGCATTATTCATCTTTTGGTTTGCTATTATTCTTTTTCTTCCCTGAGGATGCCTGAATAGGCGAAATATTGGACAGGTATTTTTAATTTCCTGTTTTGTATAGAGACTTAAGGTTTTTAGTTGGAATTTTTCCACTAATGTATTAACGTCAGTTCTATATGATTTCTAGAATTGGTTATTGCTGTTCTCCTAGTACTCTCGGATATAATTATTCGTTGTATACGATGTTTGTGGTTTGCACCAACGATACGACGCAAATTTTATTTGTTGAAATAATTCGAATATACATTTCATAATTCTCAATTCAGAAAGTATTGCATATGTGTTTAGTTACTTTTTTCCACCTTTCTATAAAATACCTAATCTATATAAATAAAAATGAATCGCCAAATGTGTTGCTAAGCGCAAAACTCGAAAACAGCTCGACCAATTCGGCTAATTTTTTTTCCTTATTTTTGTTGAGGCCCAAAGAAGGTTCTTATGGTGAGAAAAGGCGTAAAAATTACGAGTGAACTAATAAAAACAACACTTTTCAATTCCCATACAAAACATTCTGTTCCCAGCTGTCAAACATTTGACGTCAATCAAGGCAAAACAAAGGCGCGTTACCTGTTAGTAAAAGTTTATTGGATTTGCGTGTCATTAATAAAATAATATAACGCGTTTCCTCAACTTTGCTTTCGCTCTTATTTTAATTTATCAACTATTGTTTATAGTGATGTTTATTGTGTAACTGCAGGTACTTAACCCTTTTCTTGATAATGTGTCTGTGGAGATACATCAGGATTTAGCGTGATATATTTATTTATGCTCTTGCCAATGAATCCCACAACATACATGTGATTTTTTTTAACTACCATCATGAGATTGTTTTTAGTTTTTATGCCAAGACATCGTTAGGTCATTAGGGTCAAATGGTGTGAATATTATTTTGATATTAAAAAAACAAAATTCTCCCAAGTTAAGGGTTAAATATAGATCAGTAATCGTATGAATATAATACACTAAGTGATATAATAAGTGATAAGAAACTAAGCGTTGGTGCAGTTATGGGGATGGGAAGAGCCTGCATTCAGATTCCATTGCCTACGATCTTTTAAAGCAAATTGAAAAAATAAATAAATAAATAACTGACGTACGTGTCATCATTGCTTCCTCGGTGCGTAGCAGTATCTTGGATGTTATTAAATTTTCGCTTCTCTCGAACACCAATTGCGTGTTTATTTGTTGAGTGTGTTTATATTTAAACCCATGCCACCTGTAAGAAGGGGGCCCAGCAATTTGGGTAGAATAACTCGAAACGGTACAAATCAAGTTAATTTTCAATCAAATCGGACTGCACAGGAACGTCAAATTGAAAGGATTAGGACATTACAATCACGTGCAACGCGTCGTTTTCAAACTGATTTCAGTGTTTTACGAGCGGCTTTCAGTTACGATGTTTCAATTGACTACAATTCCTACCAATAAGTTAACGCATTAACGACTTTAATTCCTTAAATTCTTCCAAATTTATTTCATGAGCAATACAACAGAAGAAATTTATAATAACAGTTCAGTGAGGAGGTCTATTGTAGAACCAAAGCGGATCTTATGCCATCTGGCAATCATACAAATTTAATCAGAGCTGATAAAACTCCGTACGAGAACATGCGAGATGTTTCAATGCACCAACAATCGATGGAGTTGCCATTGTAATGGTTGGAGAAGATTTGGAAGCCTTTTGTTTTAGGGAAATAGGACAGAACACATCTGCCGGGACAGCTAGTAGAAAATAAAATCGTAACTGAGCGTAGCCAAGAGAAATCGATGTTATTAACTAAGTCAAACCATTCAATTTATCAAGATATCGATAAGCTCAGAAACAACATTATTTTCTCCTGAAAGATGTCCCTAAAAAAGAAAAGTAATTAATGTCGTGACGCTGAGCAAGCAGATGGACTCTCGCAGAAGAACAATCAATAACTGTGATATTTCGTGAGTTCTTTTTCCTGATGCTTGATTGGAAAACAATAACAAAAGTTCCTAGCCTAAATTAATGGACTCACGATCCAGGCCATCAGATTGTGGCCGAAGGCATGCACTTTCATTTGTCCCAGGAATTGGCGACGATAGTGACTGTCTTCCGAGGGGAGAAAAATAGTCAGTAGGGCAAGATTCAAGAACTAGCGGAGCATGAACGTCCAGCAATATTTGAATTCGATATATTAAGTCATTCAAGGGAAAGAAGAGGTATAACTAACAGTAGAAACTGAATGAGACGAAGCAGTTAAGTAGAATGTTCAGTAAATCCTAAATAAAACAATTAAAGGGAGATAAGGAAGACATAAGAGTCATAATAAAGCATCTAGAGAGAATACAATAATTGCTGAACAAATTGATTGATGTTCTTCAAAAGATATGGGCGAGAGAAGAATTAAAATTGGCCAACAGCATTTATCCACCAATTACATAAGAAAGGGGATAAAACTAGTTCCCTAAAACTTTCAAACAATTATTTTATATTTTATTTAATTTAAAATTTTATCAACAGCACTATTAACCAGAGCAGAGAAGCAGCTCGACCAACATTTAGAGGAATACCAATTTGGGTTAAGGAAAAATACAGATCGTGCACAAAACAAGTCTTAAACGAAGAACAACACAATTGGTAATCACTTTTGTCGACTTTTAGAAGGGGTATGGTTCAATTGGCAGAGAGACACTTAACGAAATCATTAAAGAACTAGACTTGGATAATAAAGCAGCACCTCTAATAAAATAGACGAATACTGACGCTAAAGTTAAATTTAGAGAGGAATTGTCTAAGAGTTTTAGCATTAAAACAGGGGTTCAGACAAAGAGATGGTATCTTACCAATACTTTTTAACTGGGCCCTCAAAGATGTTATAAGTGAATGGAGAAAATCAACAGAAGAACTCCAAATATGGAATAAAAGTATTAAATTAGGATACAGTAAAGACAACTATAGATTCATATACGAGAAAGTGTATAACAAATAGCCTGAAACAAATGGATCACCAGTTTATTGGCAATCATAACATTATGAGGCATTGAAAGGATATGATTTAGGTTTTGAAAAACTTATAAAAAGGAGAGAAAACCTGAAGCAACAGAGCCGTTCGTACATGTCCGTAACGTTCATGGGGAAAGTCATTTTCTCCGCCAACAGGTCGGTGTTGAAGGATAAATTATATGTGCTGGAAGAATGGTAGACCCATGCTGTAATTTTGAAAGTGGACACCGGGTGAGTTACGAACTGTCTCCTGCGCAAACAATCGGAATCGGATGTGTGTGTGTGTGTGTGTGAGGGGAAAGTAAGAGTTACGTGATCGTTACAGCTCGAACATCTCCCCGTCTAAGGAACAATTACGAGTTTCGACAAACCCCTTACGCAAATAATTACCCCCTAACGCGGATTCCACTCCGTACACCAACACATGTCAAAAACCCCTATTTGGTACGAGGCGCTGACGGTTTCTCAAACTCAATTTCAAAATGTAAATATTGAACCTTTACCTAAGTACCGATATTTTTTCGAAATCGCAGATTGGCCATTAATCACCAATTTTGAAAGGCAATTTGCATCGTAACGCGGTAGTCAATGAACTCTCTTATAAATGATTCGCGTCCTTCAACACTAAATCGAGGAGATAATTTATAGGAAGTCATTCCGAAATCTCAAAAAAATAATAGCGTAAAGCAAAGGCTATTAATAATTTTGACATGACACTTTTACGGTCTATTTGAATCTCAAAAGTGTTATTTATAAAAAAAAACAAAGCCTCAGTTAACATTTACTTTATAATTATAAAACACTTATTACGTCATATCTGGAAAATTTTATTTATTAATATAAATATTTATTTCAATTAATAGAACTGTACAACTTATATAAACAGTTCTCAATTGATAAAAATGATAGTGTTCAACAACAATAATAATAATTTATCTCTCTCTTGAAGAAAAAATAAATAACTTGAAAATTTACAACCTGAAATTATTAAATGGAATTAATTACCATGTAGGAAAGATATTACGGTTTTGTTATGAAACTCTATAATTTTCAACACAATCAGATAAAAAAAAAAAAAGATAATGAAATATATGATATTATTGATATGAATATATGATATAATATAAGAGATATAAAATTATTGAATATTTCAGTGTTTAACGTATCGTACAATTATTTAATTTAATTTTAACATTTTTAAATATTAATGATAAAGGTATTTTAATAATTTTGATAGATTGGATTGTTCAGGAGGTGCAGTCAAAGAAAACACAAAATACGCGAATCTTTTAGAATTATTCAATCAACTACTTTCCACTCGAAGGTTTATAGTATTTTTTTTTTTTTCAAGAGCTCAATTGACTTTTAATTTTAGGTAGTTTATTGAGAAACGATTGGGATAATTTTGGATGAATCCAAAATTCTAAAAATTAACATTTCGCAAGTTTAGTCAAGCAATATTGCCTGAGACTAGACTTTCACGGATTATTTCTCATTTTAGGGCAGTTCTTAACCTGAAATTTAGGAAGTGTAAAATTGCTTAACGAAATGATCGACAAATGTTAAAAAGTCACTTTTTTTTATAACAGTGTTATCCTCTTTTGATTCTAAATGCCTCAATTAAGAGAAAGTGACAAAAAGAGTGACAAATGAAAATTATGTCAATAAGTGGTAATCCATAGACGTATATCGGTTACGTCACTTTTAATTTCAATATTTTATATTTCATGAATTTCACAATGTCCATTCAGTTAAATTGTTCTGTATGTGAAGTTATACTACATTACATACTAACATATACATAACAAACTTTGATATTTTTTAACAAAATTTTACTAAAAAAAATAAGTTGATTAATATTAGTTGACCATATGTATATATGAGGAAGAAAATGGTCCGGGTATAGGTACAAAAATTCTCTTATTGAGAGAACTGTATATATTGTATATTTAGCCCTGAAGAAGACCGGCAATGTAGGTCGAAACGTCGGCTAACAAATAAACATTTCTCCCTTTGAAAGAATTTTTGACCTATACCCGGACCATTTTCTATCTCATAAAAAGAAAAATAATTCTAACAAAATTCTTTTTTAAAAAAATGTATCCCCAATTTTAAATAAAATTACTTTCTAAAATAAGTGTTCACATTTCAATATCCCCGGAGTTAAATTCATTAGAATGACCTCAGTTAGTTTTATCTCTTCTTGACCACTTACTAATGTATTGCGTTTCTCTCAGGAAAATGTAAGCATTTAAAATAATTCAACGAAAACGTCGCCATCAAGTGACTCATTGTACGAAATCGCCCGATCTCTGGGATTTTACAGGTTCGGTATCGAAGAAAATCATTTGAAAGATATAAAGGATTGTTTGCCTTAAAGGGAAAAAAAGAGACGCCTGGTTTGGTAGATAGAGAACCGAGGCAGCTGTCACATACTCCAAGAAGGTAAATAAACGGTGGCTCCAGACACCTAGCGTCAACAAGTCCAGATTGTTGACTTGAGTTTTTTCTACCCTTTGACTGATAACATTTGTTGGGAAGGTCCATCGAGTCGAAACGATTCAACGGAAATAAAATGGATCAGGACTAAATTAGAAAAAGTTTAAAAAACGTTACATCAATATGAACAGTCCGTTGCCCTCGCTTTTCTTCCAAAAGAAAATAACAGAACTTTTTTCATGGTATAGAAATGTTGCCAAAGCGTTGTATTAGTGTGTTGAACTTAGAGGAGAATAAATTGAAAAACAGTAAGACCAGTTTTTTCTTTCACCTTTCCTTCTACCCCAGGCTGGAAACTTCTGGACCTTACTGTGCATCTTATAGCAACCAAAATAATTAAAAAATGGCTGACCATAAAGAAAGAAGTAAGCATGCAATCTTCAAGGATAAAAAGTATGAGAACAGCTACAAGATGATAAGAAGAATATATGGGAAGGGCGGTATTTTATAAATGACAAAGTTAAAATAGAATACTATTTTGTAATCTTAACTTATCTTAAACACATTAAAAACATAAAATACAAAGTGGATTTGGGAAGTCATCAGCCGAAATCTCTGCTCAATGAAACCCAAAGTTTAAACTATTGAGAATATTATCTAAAAATTTAACACAAGGTAGTAAAATTTAAAATTGATGAACACAAGGCATATTTAGATAGAACAGATTAGAAACGACAATAAGTGAGGACACTAAAGTTAAAGTCAATAAGTGACTTTAAAAAATTCATCCAAAGAAACTAAATAAATCTTTTTGTAAAATATTAATAATAATAATAATAAGACTTCGCCAACCCGAAGGCTTGATGTCGATACCACCAATCTCTGCTTACAAACCTCAGTCCAAGGACCACCATCCATCCCAAATCCGCCAGATCATTCTAAACGCAATCCTCCCACCTACGCCTCAGTCTACCCATCAGACGCTTCCCAGTCGGTACACCGCTTATTAACATCTTAGGAATTCGTTCCTTACCATGCCCGTCTTGAATAATATTTAGTGGATGCATGGTTAGATTTGTATAATTTTAAGTGACATCATATATTTGTGGAAGAAAATGGTCCGGGTGGATGTCAGAAAAAACTCCCTTGGTGCGGAACTATTTATTTGAAATCCAACGCAATAAATATAACATAAAAAAATCTTCGGATACACATGGATCTTACACAACGAGAATAAATTAACAAGCAGTGTTTATGACAATTCACTTCTTAATCTAATAATTCATCTAACATGATTCAAAGATAACCTTTCAGAAGAATCGTTTATCAGACCGCACCTTTCAAAGACAAGGTTGAGAAGAATATGTGATGAAAAACGAAGTGTTGCAATAACACTTCTGATCATATCTAGTACAGGACTGGTCATTCCCGAGATATCAAAAGGAGGACAATTATGTATCTTTGAAAAAGATCCAATCACTAGATTGAATATCACTATTTCCCAAAAATAACTTTTTATAAATTATAAAAACTTGTGTATCCTGTTAAAATTTAAAATGAATACATACATGAAAGTTGATGAGTAACTGTTAATGGTTATATATTTATATAATTAATTTACTTTTCAGCATACCTTAACTTCAATTTGATTGTAGTTTATTAATCTAGCATTTAAGGTAGATCGAACTCGTAGGTTATTTGTCACAAGACTTAGACCTCTATAAATCTGGCTGTTGAGCACGATTTCGGACAAATCACCTCCCAGCAGCATTTGTCTTAGATACAAGACAATACTTTTTATGTATTTATAATATTTATCTCTCTATAATAATTATTCCTCCGAATGTAAAGAAAGTGTCATTCTATTTGCATAAGTTAATTATTTAAGCGATTAATCTTTTTAAATTCATTCTCGTGACATTGTTACGTGAAACCCAAACATACACACACCCCTGTTACAAGATTTATTATACCGAAAGGTACCACAAGGCTTTTGTTTATATAGAAGCATTTGCATGCATATGTATTGTAAATTGTACATATATTTTAAATAAAATCTTGGAGGTTGTGAAAAAAAAGAAAAAGATTTATTACAAAACCTGTACCATGTACAACCATGTTTGCCTGTACCACTACAGCCCATGAAGGGTCTGAGGTTCAGTGCATGGTAGAGACTGTACTAGTTTTTGGAAAAAGATTGTGGAGGGAGGTAATTAAACCTAGATCACGCTCAACAACCAGATTTCCCCCCTTACTTTGGGTACCCTCTATATATAGGTTGGCAGACCCACAAGAGGGTCCCTAGATCCCATAGGATTCATCTCCAGCCGCTAACAGATTAATTTAACAAAATTAGATTTGTCACATGTTGTAACCATCTTACATCGATGCAAATTATAAAATTGCCGCGTTATCCACATTTTAGAGATAGAATCAATTGAATAACAATTAGGCGAGGTCAATTACATTACGCCACATGACGATTTCCCAGTTTTCACTCCTAGGCAGGCCCTCGGCTTCCTCCTTGAGATATTGGACGTATGGGGTCCTTATCATTCAAGGCGCACTCGAACCCCGATCGCTGATTAATACTCCGCTCTCTGAATTCGAATTATGATTACATAAAGGGGGAGATTATGCGATAGGTGTGTAACCTTTCTCACCCAGCCGGGGCGGCTATCACCTTGTAGCCAGGTGTAAAACATCGCTCATTAATCTCTTTGCTCAACGCAACCGTTACCAAGGCCATATGATAGAGATTTATGCGGTACTTGTCGTGCTTACATGAAAGTAGCTCCTATCAAACCCTTCTCAGGCACTTCATCAAGGATATTGAGATCCTACATTAACACCATCCGGAGGTACGAGCAACGGATGGAAATGTTCCGAGGTGCAAAACGAATTTATTAAGACACAAAGAGTTAACAACAGAAAATTGTGCAGAAGCTGCAACTGTATTACACTGCATATGACATCTGAACATGAAAATTAAATGAAACCATCCAACGAAAATAGTTAAAGAGTAAACAACTAAAATGTTTCCGAGTAAAATAATTAGTCTAAGAAATAAGAAACATGTTTGGGAGAGTTTCACTGAGTATTAGAACTTTTTACATTATTTCAATATTATGTTCGTATGGGAATAATTTATTTAATTTATTTTTGTAAATTTTGGGAAGTATTTCCCTGTACCCTCGCAGCGAGGTATGGTAATTCTTAGGGGTGTAAGAACTATATATTAAGTGAGAAAAAAAAAAAAAAATACTACAAAAATAAAGAAAAGAACAAACAACAAGGTATGCCAGAAATTTTAAACTTAAACAAAATATATATTGTTGAAATATATTAATTTTGTGTATAGATATAAAAAAAAAATAATAATAAAAAAAATAATCCTAGATTATTATTATTAAAAATCCATATACGCTGGTCATTCGTTGACTGTAGATTTCTTCTGATATAATCTTAAGCGTTTAATTACTAAAAGGAATTGCCTAAATCCTTAAGCATGTTTATTTTTATATTGTTTATTTTATATTTAATTTCTGTTGAATATAGAAAAAAAATGGTAATTTTGGTCTTGGGAGGGGAGGATAAACAGAACAAAACTTTTTAGTAATGATTGTCTAAATATATCCAAACATGAAAAGAAGAAATCCGCGGAATTACTTGTCAAATTAATAGCATTAATTTTTTATTCTCATTATTAAGTCTAAATTTCTGAAAAATAAAAAAAATATCCTAAAAAACAAAAAGTATACCGTTTTTAATCAAATTGCCAATCATATTAATCAGATGAATCATCAGATCATAGTTCCGAATATATGAGAAACAATCAGAGTAGCAATAGTTCACGTAATTTATTATACTCTAAGACACGGTACCGTGTATATTATCCCTGTTTTGTTATTCTAAAGGTATTTGTCCCAGAATAAATAAAGTCTTTATTATTATTATTAAAGGTGAATTGAAATGCAAAGTACAACAATATCCTTCTATTTATTGTAAACGAACTTTTTCCAATAGTGTTAGCAATTAATTAGGTATTTTATTACTCACCTCGACCGGAAACGAATTCAATAATGGCCAGCTTTCCTGTAGTCTTACCTCAGTTGTGCCGATATAGGTAAAAAGAAAAGATCGAGAGGAAATAATTTAAATGTAAAAAAGAGAATAGTAAAAAAAAAAAGATTGGAGGTGGTAGGAGTGAGGAAGGAAGAACGGTCGTAAAGGTAAGCGAGGCCTCGTAAAAATAGTCCAACCTCGTTAGGGATGAGTTATGCCGGGCCGGGGCCAGGCCCTGATGAATTACAGCTCCCGGCTCCACCGCCAAATATGAAATTAACTTCAACGCCTATCAATTTGATACCGGCCCATTTCCTCCCCGGCTATTTCCCCTCCAGTAGAGCCCCTCAGATTGGACGAGTAAGAACCATTTACATCTGCGTACGGGTAATAAGCGACGAACGCTCCAATCACCGGCTATCCCATCCTCATTCCTCCTCAACATTACAGCCCTTAAAGTATCGTGATGATACCTTAGACTTACATACCTGATATTTTTTTTTTACACTTTATATGATTCCTAGTAAAAAGTTTATAAAACCTAAAAAGAAAAGGTACGGAACCATTTATATGTAAAATATAGGTTGGGATTGTTACGATGGATTTAATACTAGAGTCAATGAACGCTGACGGTAACCCGATCGTTTGATCGTTTCGCCTTATCCGATTATTCCTAAATAGCTGCATTTAATATTTTTCAATTTTAGAACCTTCAACTAGTGTGTTCTTTCTTTTATTCCATAACCCAATATTTAATAAACACATCAAGAAAAATTTCTAAACTGTTAACCATTAAAATTAGGGACGACCTGTGGTCTAATGATAACAAATTACTAAGCCTATGATCGCGGTTCTTAGCACTAAGTAGTAGGGGTGGCCCTAGGACTTTTTAAGCGGAGTAAGAAATCCTTGGTTATGCCGTACTTCAGAAGGGACGTTAAACGAGGGCCCTGAGTCTGTAAGATGTCAGGTTCTCGTTAAAGATCCCTGTCCCAATTAAACCTGGATAGGCAAAATTTAGGGCTTCCACCGTAGCATCGTCCGATTACCTAATTGAACAATAAAGTGACGTTAAATGAGCTAACAACTATTAAAATTATCACAGACACGTTTTAAGATTTTTGTCCAAAATTTATTCAGATCTTGTTTAATTTCAACCAATGTTTAACAAAAAAAAATCATATACGCAGAGAAAATTCCAGTCAGTTTTATCGTAAACGATTAAATTCCTTTTCCTGCAACTATTGAGTAATGCAATCCATTACTTAACTAAAACTTGTGTGGAAAGTCACACTTTCCCCCCACTAGTGAAGAAAAGTAACAGCCGCCTATAACGAATTTGACAATCAGGACTCTGTTATTTTAAAGGTTAAATGGCGGTATTATAATATTATTCATTTTATATTCCTAAAATGTTAGAATAAATAATTTTAGAAACTATTTTATATTTAAATCAAGATAGATTTTATTTATTTTGAAGCGATTTTATAGAAATGTTTAATATAACTTTAAATGAATTAGAACCTTCACACATCAGAAATTTGGAGATCTAGCATTAGCATTACTCACTAGCGCTAATGTAGTTTTAACAAATCGAAAGTTTCACCTTTAATTTCTTAATTTTTAAATGGTTGCAGAAAAAATGTAATATTTAACACGTAAGAAAAGTGCTTATAACACCATCGTTTAATTAAAATTCACTCGGGTGTAATTAAGTGGCACTTACCTCACTTGTCAAATAAATAACTATTCTTATTTTATGTTAAATTTGCACCTACACAGTATCCAGGAAATTTGACCTGAATGCTTTTTTTCACCTCGATTAGCAGGAATATGAGATTTTTGAACCAATTAATGTTTTCTGAACATGTCTCTAGACCATTGTCTTTTTAATCTTCTCATTGCAGGTCCTGGTAACATAGTGTAGGAATAGGTTGTGGATATATTATATGACAATGGGAGGGAATGTTCAGTCTTGGGGTACAGTATGATTCGAAATAAACCAGAGTGCATTAAGAAATTTTCTTAGTTATTGGATTGGGTTTTTTGTACCTTGTGTATGTTTATATGTTTTGCATAACCTCAAGGTTTTGCCCCAATAAACTGGGTCTTAGTTCAGTGTTGTATATTAGTGGTTTGTTTCGTAATACATATTAATTAATCTGGTTTTAATGTGTGCTATAAATGAAAGAGAGATTCTTAAAAACAATACAAAGAAAACTAAAATGTTTCAACTTATTAATATAATTTTATTTTCTCGGATTTTTACCTGAAACGAAATATTAAGGGTCCTTCAAAACAAATACCAAATGTATCACCTATTTTCCAATAGCATCATAACGTCTCTTTAAAATAAATTACTCCCAATAACCACCAAATGTTTTATCATGATTTTGTTCGTCCTCAATAAAACTTCCGACCGGAGAATGCGTATCACCACGCCCTCCGGAGAATTAGTAACTTTTAAGATACGAGTTATCAAAAAAAAAAAAGTCCTGGATTCAGTCACGAAGAAACAAGGTCAGGGAATGGAATAAAAGACAGTACATCATCACGTGAATCCGGGTTTCAATGGGCAACTTCGGGAGGACCCTATAATACTCGGGTTCCTCCTGGCGGTTCGCTAGAATTTATTGGTAACTGTGATCGAGATAGCTGCGTGAGCACTGTTATTAAAAATGTACGTCTTCATACTTTGGGTCGAGGGTATAATGGTTTTGGAGGAGTTATTTCAAAGTCGTAAAGTAAGGGAAATGATTCCATTACTAACCCTAGAGCTGTTGATTTCCTATCTTATTCCGTCTTTGGGTTTTTTTACTTCCCCGAATTTTAGAAGGAAAAAAATTGGTAATGGTGATAAATTATCAAAAAAAAGCGAAGATGAAGAAATAATAAAATCCTTACACTATATTATATGATTTATAAGATATTTATATGCATACAAATATCAATTAATGAAAATTAATGAAACATTTGCCACATGTCCATTGCAGAAGGAAGGTATTAGAAAATAATTACAGTAATATAATTATAGTTAAAAGATATCTACGTTTACATTTTTTTTCTCATTCTACAAGATTTTAGTTATGACTAAACAATTAAAATGTATATACATAAAAATATACAATCTGGGTAGCATGGACCTTTTATCACTCGTGGGTTTTTTCATGGCACGCGTCCACCTAAACCGTTATCGGCCCTATCGTTAATTGGACTTGATCGGCCAAACCCGGGCGATCAAATCAAACGTATGTAAAAGAAAGGGAGTGCGCACACTAGTATAACCGCCATCATCCGATGACGCCCGATCAACCGACGAGTCCAAACTTGCTGGGAATTTTCGCTCGTCTGCCGAGCGCAAATTGAGTGTATTTATAGTTTAATTTCATAATTCCGCCGTGCTTGTGTGTTGTTATCTACCTAATATAACACTATAACTAGTAAAGACTATGAATATAGAAAAACTAATTAGCTTTGTTTGTAATAGACCGACCATGTGGGATAAACATTAAAAAAATTACAATAATCGTGATGTTGCGAAACGGTTGTGGGATGAAGTTGCATCATAAATGGATATAGTGGTTGCAGATATTTTTAAAAAATGGAGCAACTTAAGTTGGACCAATTTCGTAAAGAATATAACTAATACAATAAACTACAGAAGGCAACGTCCAATGTCGGCAACAGTGTGAGCACATGCACGTCCGAGTAATTCTGTCCGCTATCGGCCGACAAAATCGGTTTTGGTGTACGCTTAGCTTAAGACTGCTGTGCTCTTACTGTATGGTCTGCTATTGCTGTATACACTATAGAATTTAAAAAAAAATTGTTTTGGCAGAGAACAGTCAAATAAAAGAAAAGATAAATATTATAACGACGGATTGAATTATCCAGTCAACTATTTTCCACTCAAACATAAATATGATAACAATTGAATTCTTTGTACATTTTCACCTAAGACTTTTATGTAAATGAAAGTAACCTGTAAAATTTCGTATAAAAAAAAGCCAGAACCGATAATTGAATCATCAAACCAACTTTTGTCCAAAAATATAATTAATTTTAGTATTAGACAATTTTATAAAATAACATCATCATCATCATCACATGGGGCTATGATCCATAGAGGACCTTAGCCTCCTCGACAATTTTCCTCCACTTCGAACGACCTCCCGCTGCTCTTCTCCATGTTCTTACCCCCAGGAGATAGAGGTCTGCTCCCACATCGTCCAGCCATCGCATTCTAGGCCTTCCTCTCCCTCTTTCTCCATCTGGACATCCCTCCAGAATCAGCTTTGGGAGCCTTTTTTTGTCCATTCTGTGAACGGACACAGGCTGGATGCCCCAACCATCTCAATCGTGCTTTTTTAATATAAGAAACTATGTCAGGCTCTCCATATAAGTCCTTAAGTTCTTGGTTCCTTTTCATGCGGATACAATTTCCTTCCTTGGTTGGGCCACACACTCTTCTAAAAATCTTTCTCTCCATTCATTCAATAATCTCTCATGCTGTTTGGTTAGAATCCACGCCTCACACTGGGGCCGAATGGCAAAAAAGCGGAAACAATTCTATATCTCGAGAACGGATTAACATAGAAACCTGGGATAGGTCTCATTCGACTCAGAACAAAAAAAAACATCAAGTTCACCTTTATTTATTCAAATTTTTAAGAAAATTAAAGTCAAGGGTTGTTAAAATTGAAAACAAACTTACGATTTCAAATTCAAGGAAATTAGATTAACAATTCCTTGGCTGCATCACTGATTTCGAAGTGCTTTTTCTTTGGTTTGGGTCTCATGTTCGTGGATCCGAAGTCTCCAGTAGCGTATGGAACACGTCTTCGTTGGTTCAGATATACGAGATATTTTTCGCGAGTTTCTGATCCTAAAGTCTTGTAATCCTTATTTCTACTTTCATGTGCCTCTTCCGACAACATTCCGATTGGGAGTATCGACTTCTGCACTATTTCATCACCATGCAACAAAATCTTATGCTCCGTGGATAGCATGTAGTACCATGGATACTTTTCAATGGCTATCTCTGCTGTTTCTTTTGAGAAGAGCCGGATTTTTTCTGTGTCGATCAATGCATTGCTATTTATGATTTCCTCTACTGTAGCAATCCGGTAGATTAGTTTCGTCGACTCCCGTTATTGTACTAGTGACCTTGCAATCATCGAAAAAACGTGTGGCAGAGTTGCCATCATTTTAAGATCCGTAACCCTGCTTAATGAAGTCTACTTTGATGTTGACTTTCTCAAGAAACTCTTTTTGAATACGTTTCTTTTCGTTTTCGTGCATGACTCGTGTGTCTTTTGTAGTCCTCCATTTGTCAAAATTTTTCTTGTAGGCAATGTGAAGGATGTATTCCATACACTTGATTCTGGGATGTAAATGAGATGTATGCCTGATTCGAGAGCATTCACATAAACAGTTTTTTGTTGGATTTTTGCTAAGTCGTTCATTTCCGAAGGTAAAACGCTGCATATGTAGCAGGCACTTGCAGACTTCCTATTTGTGATGGTTTGAGCTACCTTTGACTTGCAACAAACAAAGGCGTACTCCAATCCTTTCCTTTCTTTGCGGTGTTACGATCGGATAGGCAGTTAAGGCAGATGATTTTTGTTAATTTGTTAACAAGTCTAGATTGAAAAGTGACCATCCACATCGGAGAAAGCCGGAGCTTTTTTGTAATCATACCTGTACTCAATAATTATTTATAATTCGTAGCTTGTAACGTTGTCAAGGGCTCTAATTTTTTGTTTGCCCAGTTTGACTGATGTGTGGCTTAGTTGACCGTCGTAGAGGAGGAAAAAATTTGATAGTTTTTTCTCCCTGTTTTACAATTATACATCTCTCATTTAGAGTAGTGTGTAATTTGGTCAAAGTTCCATTATTCTTACAGTGGGCCTGAATTATAGGGAATACCGTGGAAACACGGAAAAAAAATCATTCTGTTCCTAGATCCTGCAGCGTATATAGCGTGAGAATCAGAAACCAGATAATCGAAAACAGCGCTTTCAAAATCGAATTTAACATTTTTAAAACTGCACGCTCTTCCTTGGAGACATCAATTGGATGACAGTTTCCTGGATGAGAGCATGTATTTCGTTTTATCTTTATTTATAATTAGCCCTGCCTTTCTAGCTGCCTCTTCACATTCCCATAAGGCTTCTAAGAGCAGGTTTTCATTTCTTGCTGTGAAGACAACATAGTGTTGAACATCTATTTGATGAACCCAAGAAGATATTACTTGTATCTCTAAACAGTTGTTTATCATAATAAGGAAAGTATGAGAAACATGCTAAGGATATTTTTTCGCAAATAACCGTGCTTATTATTTTGTATATATTTGTGCGTTATATTTTGTAATAAGTAATAAATAATAATTATTTATATATACTTGATTTAAAAATACTTGAAGCTCCACGGGCAGATTTTAATTTCTATTTTATATATGAATATTTGTTGGGCCAACAATTAAAGTTTAATAAGTTTATTGAAGAACCCGTGTGAGATATTTAAAATAAAATTTATGTTTTATTTTTAATATTCCACGTTGGGGCTCCACTCGTATCCAATCGTCAACCAATTCCTCTCATATCCAAACCAAAATCCTTAATACTATTTACTTTGCTACGAATAAAGTGAATTAAAATGACCTTAATGACCCATTCGTTGCTGATTTGGCCCGAACCCGATCTATGTTTGGATCTTTGTGGGAAGAAATAATGGCTATATCGTCAACAAAGGTATAGGTGATGGTCATTGGGAGGCCTGCAATATCAGAGGTGTAAAGTGAAGAGAATAAGAGAATACTTAAGTCGTTCCGGTTTAATGTGGTCAAACCATAATAATCATACTATAGTAATTTAAAAACAAAATTTCTTATTGGTTTAGCTATGCCGATATAAACCAATCAACAGTTCATTACATTAATACCCAAAGGGTGTTTTAACTGCAGATCATTTAGCCTATTTGAAAACAAAACAACGAAACCATAAGAACGTAAAACCGGCCGCAGAACAGATTGTAAGCCCCGGGGCCTACCCCGACACTATATATACCCGTACGTACATTATACGGCTGCAGCAGTGATGTTATTGGAGAGCAGCTTTTAGTTTAAATGTCCCGCAGTCGACAGTAATTACGGACACTAAATTTAGTTTAGCCGAGCCATCAGTTAGTGGCTTGGCTCTATTTATGTACCATTATTCACTCGGTTACAGTTCTATTTAAAATTCTTCCCGACAATTGTGTTTAGAGTGACTCATACCATCCAACCGCTCGTCGAACTTGATTTACATACGGCTGCCTATTCACTTCACTGTAATTTTAGGAAACGAATTGGACGAAATCTAAATTAGATTTTGTCATTAACGGATTAGACTAATCTAGTACAAAAAAGTGGTGTTTAACTGTAATTGTTTCATTTGTTTCCATATTTAACACACAATGGAATAGTTTAGTTAAATATTTTCTCTAATATAATAGGATGTATAAACAAAAATGGCCGTTTTATCAAATTCCAGAGTTCAAAAATCTGTAAATAATGGCGACTAACAGTATCTTTCGACACACCACACTCCCTGGCAAGTTCGCGAGTGCTTGAGGACGGATTTGACTCAACGGCTTCCTTCTGAACCTCATCAATATCCATTAATGGTCGCCCGGAGCCATTCTTCCTTTCCAACGTCGTATCTCCATTGCTATTTTTTCATACCAACGCCGCGCAGTGCGCTGGTCAAGGACACCCCCCCTTCATATTTAAACTGTTCAATTCAATACCGTCTTATTTAAACTGTTCAATAAAAAACAAAAACAAATAATAATAACCATTGAGATCGTATTAGAAACATTCAAATAAAAGACGTTTGGTATGTTTGTTCATTTAACGTCACTTTTCATCAACGATGCTACATTCGGACGATGCTACAGTGGGAGCTCTAAATTATGACTATCCAGGTTTAATTAGGATAGGGGTTTTTAACGAGTTCCTGACATCGTACAGGCTCGGGACCCCCGTTTAACGTCCCTTCCGAAGGAGGGCATAACTAAGGATTTTTTACTCCCATTAAAAAATCTTGGAGCCACCTGCCGGGCTACGAACCCGCGGTTTTGGGCTTAGAAGACGTTTGTTGTACGTATTTCACATATCTGTCTACACATAAATTTATTAAATACAGCAGTTAAGTATTAGTACTTTATGACCGTAAACATGTGTTTTTATATTTATATCAATCTGAACTTAATATTATCTTGTTGTCGAATTGAATCGAAGTCGATTGCAAAGACGCCGTAAAAGGAAATAATAAGGTAGGTGACTCTCCAATCCAATAATTGAACCAGATAAAAAGAAAAAATATGATAAAAGAATTGCTATATTTTCATAACATAAAGCAAAAAGCAAACAAAAATAATAAGATAAATAACAGAAACCTGACCTGAAATGATAAAAAAAAATAGGTTTAGTTTAAATATACCAAAAAAATATTAATAATTAGAACAATAAGATATATAACAATCGCTCATGTATTTAAAAAAGATTTTAGTAACCATGTTTTTTATATCGAGACGGACCGCAACGGAGACACCACACCTCAGAATTATTTTTTTTTCGATCTAGATTTTTTTAAATCCATTTCTTTGCATCTCTTAACGTTATATCCACGGGTTTCTGACTTCCTAAATAACTTAACGATAGTAAAACACAATGATATTTTTTTAAGAATTTAAGTCGTTTTATGTCGTGCATCGTAAAAAATTGAGTTTAGCAAATGAAGATTTCTATATTTTGTACAATGGGTTAGGTGGGCAGGGGATACCACCTAGTTATAAATAATAAATTAAATAGATAATAATTTTTAGCTAATTAGTAAAAATGCTTAACCCATAAATCTTGGTTATTTCAGAAAAATATTACTTTTAACATTTCCAGTCCATTTTGAATTAAGACAATCACAGCACAATTTATACACCTGTAAAAAAATAAACACGTAACATAAATTCTTTACAGGTGATTCAGTGTAAATGAATTTTAATAGCCCTGAATCCCTGCCTATAATTTAGAGATTAAAAACATTAAACCTGTTCTAATATTTAAATAGGGAGGAAATGCCATATATCTCATTGTGGGTAGGCTTCTAATGTTTTTTTCTTGCTCTAATAACTTACCTCTCGGCATAATTCTTCTGGAATGAGTCAGTGGGATTTGGAAGCTCTGGGTCTGGTAGGAGCCTCCCCAGTTATTATAAGATTGAGGGTTATGATGAGATAATTAGGTCAGATGAGTAATAAAAAAAAAAAGAAATAATAAGAACAAAGAACAGAACACCTACCTAAAATTATTAAACAAAAAATTATAAAATAATTAGTGCATATCCAAAAAAAAAAATGTACATTAACTTCTGAAGGAAGATTCTTACAAACATATTTGTGTTGAATACCTGATGTCAACTAATATTTCAAGTTACTCAGTCTGGAGTTACTTGGAACCAAGCTACATATTACAAGAAGTATAAAATAAATAAATTTTAAATATAGAATAAAAACAAATTGACGTCGGAGCACATATGTTAACAATTAATTTATATAAATTTTTTCTTAAGCGAATACAAATACAGAAAATAATGATCGATACATAGAAGAATTACTAGCTAGACCATTTTTTTTTTAAATTAACCAAAACCAGAAACAGAATCAGAATTTTTACACATGAGCTAAAGATTATTGACGCCAGAAAACGGTACCCAACAAGACATAATTATTTTAAAATTATGGAAACTCTGGTAAGAATAATTTCTCTTAAATCACAATTTTACCAGTAATTCGAATATTAAATTGCTTTTCATAAAAAAAATCCAGTTAATGAGGTTTCCTCTTCGGCAGAATTAAATTGGCTATTTTATTTAATTATCTATTTAGAAATAATTATACTTTTGTAAATAGGTCATTGAATTTTATTCAGCCTTCAACAATAATTTAAAAGTTACGTAGAGAACAAAATGGATTTAACAAAATAATAATAATTAAAAAAATAAAATTGACTTTACACAACGAAAATACCCGCGATTATATATTTAATTTTACCGATTCGCGTAATAATCAGACAGTTTAAATTTATAACGTGATAACTTCCTTAAATGTCACGGACACGTCAATTTTTAGCATTTACTTACTTATTTTTTCAATTTTATAACTGACCTAACTTAAAATTACGTAGCGATCAGCAATCGTCTTTTATAATTTGGATAAAAATTAATAAAGCATTTACTGCGTAAAACTTGGTTAGCGAAACTCTTGTAAAAATGTTACATCATAAAATGAGCAAGCAGTTTCATTGAACAACAGTTGATACTGTACTCACATAATATTGTTGTGAAATAGTGAGAATTTGGCATCGAATAAATTAAAGTTATGTTTCGTTTTTCTATTAGATTTTTAAATAGATAAAAAATTATATCTATTGAAATAACAGTCCTAAAAGCGAAATATTGCAATAAGATGTAGGTTGTTTTATTTTATAAATTGATGTGTTCCATTTTTTCCATTTGGATTAAAAAACTAATATCATATTTTGCGGTTTAAAGAAGTTAAAACATTGCCAATTTTTAAAGTGTTAATAATTTAACTGATCGAGCATGACCAAAAAAAAATAAACGAAATGTAGTTTAAATAAAATAATAAAATTAAGAATACTGATAAAGCCAATAAAAATTTTTTATGTAATTTAGGTAGACGAGTCTCATTTGCAATTTACATAATATTATTTAACTTGGGAACTGTCGAAAAACTACTGGTTGGGAAAAGAAAGATTTTGAGTTACAATGCTCTAAAAAATCCCATCAACAACGTTTCTTTAAAAAAAAAAAATGGCAATAATGGATCCAATAAATATGAATCTAAATATGGTTTTATCCAAGCCAACATCAACGAACTTTTTCAGTGATTATGTGCAAGGTATAGCACTAACCTTGCACATAATCTTATTTTTTTTTACCGGTTGAAGATGATCTCAGACAAATCCCCTACCTGCACAACCGTTGTCCAAGAAACAGTACAGACTCTACAATACAGTGGAGCCAAGACTCTTACGTGTCGTAGTGGTACCGGGTTTTTTTTTTTTTTTTTTTTTTAGTCCTTTTCTCCAAATTTATTTGTTCCGGTACATTTTTATGGAGTTATAGATCTGCAGTAGATAAATGACTAACCAATGCGAAAATAAGACAGAGTGTATTTTATTTTAAGTCGGACAAGAGGCGTCAAAACCTGGGCAGAGTATAGAGGGAAGAAACAAGTTGTGGCAGAGGAGTGTGGGAAAAACTGGCTGTGTCCCTATCGGGCATCTCTCCCGGCCACATCGCAATCCGCTCTCCCTTATCCAATGCTAGAGATACAACTAAGTTATTCCAAAACATAAATAATCATTAAAGATTCATAAACAAATATATCGAGAGAGTATTAAAATATGCTAGTATTCTAAGATCGTTAAGCCAAGAAGATGCCAATCAAGTCTTACAACCTGTAAACGTATGCCGATATCCGTTAGGACTTCGTCTACTTCATTCTATCAATATAGAACTAGAAAAGGCAAAATAAGGCCGACCTCAGCCCAGGCAAAATCATGCAATACAGACACCTTAGACTGAGAAATACACTAAAAACCCAACCCCTACCAAAAATTAAACAAAACATTCTAATAAGCCCCATGAGTCCTATTCCCATTATACAAAAGAAATCCAGCTACTCCCATCCTCACATCCCTCTCTCAAATGCATCTATTGCAGTTAAAGGGATCTCATCATTTTTTTTTTCTGAACCTCTTTTGTTTTCATTAAATTACAATTACCCAGATAAATAAAAAAAATCCAAATAAATAAAGCGAGTTGCGAGGGGAGGGAGTGGAAAGCAAACTATTATCTAAATAAATGTTAAACGGCATAATTATTTTTATTTGATTATCTTATGAAAAAAACAAAACTCAGTTATAAGCTGAGAATGAACAGAAACATAATTCGTTAAACAAAAAAGGCATTTTGCATAAGGTTTATTCTTCAAACAGGACACGGAAAATCCAATGCCGATGACGTAAGGCTTCAATATCAGAATTTATAATGAATACTAGTGGCCCATCAGACGTTTTGAATTCGAAAATTCAAACATTTTTAAAAATATGGTAATAATTACGACTGTTCTGAAGAAAATATATGTAAAAGAAAAATCATTTAATGACCCGATGTCATGGCGTCAGTTATCACAACTTCACCTATTAATTACGTGTCAATGGATCTGAATACTTTTTTTTGGAAAATTATTGGATTTAGGGTATTCAAATTGCGTTTTTAATCTTAACTTAATTATTGAAAAATGGGAATGCTAATGGGAAATCAATAGTAGACAAAATACTCAATTATAAAATCTAATTTCAATTTGCGTATCAGAGTAGATAGATATAGATATAGATAGATATAAAATGCTCTTTATTAAATTATTTACAACTGTTCTTTTTTTAATTTTATTTTTCACATTAGCAACCTCAGCATGGTACTTATACCGTCTGCCGGGAGTTTGATTAAACTACTAAACAACAAGAGAAAACCAAAAAATAAATCAAATTTCTTTTTGACATTAATAATTAAATTCTGAAATTAAAAAATGTCTATAACGACCTGCATTACTTACAAAATTATATAAACCTATAAAATTCTCTCCATTCAGAATATCTATTAATTTTTGTTTTGATATCAGCTCATATTTTAAGAATTTTTTTCTATACAATTTTAAGACGGGACACACTGCCAGGAAGTGAAAACTGTTTTCAATTTCTTTCAGATTACACAGTGAGCATAGCTGTATATTTTGCGAATCAATTTCAAATGGTTTGTAATTTAGATTCAGAAGTTCCCCTCTACACTTCATAACTACGCTCATTTTTTTTGTTGCTTTAAAATGTCTATGGTAATCTATTGTTTTATTTAATGAGCTATAGAGGCCGTGGTGTGTGCCCTCTGCTGCTTTTGCATGGCAAACTTGGATAAAATAATCTTTGTACAGCTCCAACATTTTGAACATTTCTCCCTCCCAAGTATCCACAGAGTTTAAAGTTAAATCCAGTCTATAATTTATTTTTTTTGCAATTTCCCCCCACTCTTTAAACCATGATATGTTTTGTTTTATTATTTCTCTTGCTATAACTGTACATAGCCTATCTTCTTTATAATCTAGTATTTTTAAAATATAATTGGATTGCATTTTTAGTATGTACATGTGTATTAATTTTCTATTCATTTCTAAGTACACAAAGTAATTTGGGGTATTAACCGGTAATTTAAAAATTTTTTTAATGAAATACCTTTCAACTTTTTCTATTTCCTCAAAATATTTGTGGCCCCAAACTTGACATCCATAGGTTATGACATTTTTAATTGTTGACTCAAATACTTTAAATTTTGACTCTAATGGCACTTCTGGATTTTTGAACAGTTCTCTCCACATCATATTAATCCCAACTTTTGCCTTACTTACTTTTTCTTTAATGTCATATTTCATTTTTAAGTTATTGCACATCACCACCCCTAGATATTTGTATGATTTCACACATTCGATTTGCTCATTATTTAGGAACCATTTCTCTTTTTTTGTACACATTTTGCCTCTATTATTCTTCTTAAATACTATAATTTTTGATTTGTCCAGATTTACAAACAAATTCCATGTTTTACAATAGATTTCTAATCTGCCTATCATGTACTGCAAACCAACCGGATTATCTGATATTAGGACAATATCGTCAGCATAAGCCAACATATTCACTTTCTTATGCCCCACTATGACTCCTCCCCCGAGATTCTCCGCTAAATCATTTATGAAAAGAGTAAACAGGTATGGACTCAGTACACATCCCTGCTTGACCCCCATCCCCGTCTTGAATGACTCCGTAACTCCATCTTTTGTCCAGACCACTGCCTCCGTGTTTTCGTAAAGACTTTTTATAGCGTTAGTGAACTTAGTTGACAAACCCATTTCGTACATTTTGTAAATTAACGCATTCCTGTCCACAGAGTCAAACGCTGCCTTGAAGTCGACAAAAAAACAATAGATTTTATTTTTCTCTAAATGCCACATGTACTCTATTAAATTGGTTAAAATAAATAAATTGTCAACAACTGAGCGGCCCTTTCTGAAACCTGCTTGGCCTTCTATCAATACATTTCTTTCTTCCAACCAGTTTGTAAGTCTTACTGCTAGCATCCCAGAATATATCTTCGAAATGGAATCTAAAAAAGAAATACCCCTGTAATTTGTCACTTCGCCAAGCTCACCTTTTTTATGGAGAGGGAAGATGATTGATTTTCCGAAACTCTCTGGAACTTTACCTTCATCAAAACAGAAATTGAACAGCTGCAGTAGAGCTTTCGTAAAGCATTCAGGAGAATTTTTATAAAATTCACTTGGTATTCGGTCAAGCCCAGGTGCTTTATTGTCTTTTAACTTATTTATAGCTGCGACCACTTCATCATAACTGAATTGATTATCTAAATACCCATCCTTTACCCAAGGAGCCGCATATGAGAAAAGTTCAGTGCAAAGATGAAGGTTATACTGTTTTTTAAAATGCTCTTTCCATTTTAGTGGTTGAATATTTCCAATACGGAAGTAGTTTTTTTGCTTAAATTTGTTAGTCAAGTCCCAGAAATCCTTGGAATCCCTCGCCCTCTCGAACTTGTCACCTATCTCCCTGAAGTAGTTTTCTTTTTTCCCTTTACAGAGTTCCTTATAATTTTTTACATTATTTAAATATGCCTTTCTGATCAAGTGGGAGTTTGTATTTCTGTACAAGTTCAATAGTTTAAATATTCTTTTCCTCTTATTATGACACTCATAGTCATACCAAGGTTGTTTTTTATTAATCTTAAAGTCACCCCTACTTCTTATTACATAGCATTTTTTAATTAGCTCCTTCATCTTCTCAAAGTCTGCCAGCCCTATTAGCTTTCTTTCTTTCAAAAATGCATCTGTTTCTTTTTCTATCTTTTCCCTATACTCCGCTGACCTCTCTTTATGCCAAATCATTTTCGGGATTAGCTGACAGCATTGTTCATCCTTTATCGCCATTTTTATTCCAATGCTTATGACTAGAGGCATGTGGTCCGAAAATATTTGTTTTTCTACTTCAAAACCCTTTACTATTTCTTTAACCCCTATTGAAATTATACCTAAATCTATTGTGGAACAACCGGCATTACTGATGTATGTAAATTCTCCCTCTCTGTCCCCCTCTGATCTACCATTAAGTATAATTAGCCCATTATCATCGCACAGTTCCAAGAGTTTTCTTCCTTGCTTACTTACTTTCTTGTCTTTTGATTTCCTATTCTTTACCAATTCTCCTTCTCGGTTATTATCTTCCCAATATGTAGTCTGTCTTTCTCCTATCCTTGCATTTACATCCCCTACCAACAGGTATTGTAGTTTATCCTTACTAAAAATTAAATTTTGTAGCCTTTCAAATTCTTCTACCCAATACCTAGCATTAATATATAGTGGAACAATGTGTACTGATTCCTTTCCCGTTTCTAACTGTATTAGAGTCTGATTTTCTACCGTTACATATTTACATAATTTTTCCTCCTTTAACCATTTTTTATATCCGAATATTTTACCACCGCTAGCTCTACCATACTTACTAGTTCTGCTGGCTGGCTCGCAGTACAGACAGTAATCAACAAAATAATTCTCAATGTGCACGTTACAATTATCAATTTCTAAATGGGTTTCAAACAGGCAAAATATGTCATACTTACATACAAAATTGAAAAAAGCAACATTATCTATCTTATTTTTTATCCCTGCTATATTGTACCCTAATAATTTAATCGTTTTATTAGATTCATACAGTCTTGTAGCCAAATTAGAGTTTACCCGGCAGACGGAATATTCCTATTTACTAAGTGGTATCTTCACCTCTTCGTTCTTCGCTGGTTGATTGGCCTGGACTCCTGGCGTACAGCAGCGCGACCACAGTTCTTCTCCCAGTAGACCCCTCAAGTAGTTAATGTCTTCTTCTCCTCCCGAAACACCACTTTCATCATCCCACTGATATTCCTTCCCATTCAGAATCAGAGTGTCCTTTCTGACCAGGCATTTTAAATGTCCACCCTTTCTCATAATTTCTTTTTTGATCCAGAACATCCTGTTTCTTCTATTTCTTACTTTCCAGGTGTAATCCCTATCTATGTAAAAGCCAGTCCCCTTTAGTTTCCTCGTATTCCTTAGTATGTCTGTAACTACTCTACTGGTGGTAAACATTACCTTCTTAGCCGTACGTCCTTTGCCTTCCTTTCCTACTGTAAAAGTGTCCTCTATCTTCCCTTCCACTTCAACATTCAGCACTTCTTTACAAAAGGTTGTTATTTCTTCAACATTTTCTTTTCCGTCAAATCCTTTAAATATTAAATTGTTTCTTCTCAACTGGTTTTCTATTGCTTCTAGCCTCTTATCATTTTCTTGATTTTTGGTCTTCATTTTCTCCAGTTCGTTCTTCAAAATTAAATTTTCGTCTTTTAGTTTTTTAATTTCTGTGAAGAGCTCTGATATATCTTTTTTTGTCGCCAGTCCCTTTGAGTCTATCATCGCTGAAAATTGTTTCATCATTTCTCCATAATCCATTCTATTAATTTCTTCTCCCATTTCTGATGACACTGTATCTTCTGTCCGACTTATTTTAGTACCCACTAAAACTTCCGGCGACGATCGACTTCTCTTGACCCTTTCTTTTTTTTGTATTGGCGTTGACAATTCTTTCCCTTCCACTGTATAATTTTTAATTGATTTTGGCATTTATTTTATTCTGTTAAGAGAAAACCTTATTTTGTCTTGATTTATTGAATGTTTGTTATTTTTATTTCGTTGTAATTGTTTTGGTTAGGGTTTGTTATGGCTAGACATTTATATTCTATCTTTCAGGAATTAAGATATTGTTTATATACTCTGTGGGATTATGACTCACTAGCCTACGTAGTTTACCTGCAGGTTCCCGCTCGTGGCCAGTTGCTCCAGTTTAAATTTTTCTCCTTATTTTTTTCCCGCTAATCCACTCGGTGTAAATTCTCGTCCATTACGTAGAATTAACACAGGTACTGTATTTTATTACTGTTGCAATTTTTTATCACCATACACTCACTTTTATCCACTTTTTAATAAACTTTTGCAAGACACGATGTTCACTCTACGAATGCTAGAACCAAACTCTCGTATCAGAGTAGGGTATACATAATTATTACAATCATTTAGAAGATAAAAGCATATTAAAAAGTAAGAGCTATATTTATTTAAATCATTGAATCGTAGTCAACTTCAATTATTCTATCAATAACTTCATCTTCGCCTAGAGTCTCATTGTTTATAAATGCTTGTATCTCGACTCGTACTCGTATCACTACCGATCGTGCCAAGATTAGAACTGGCGCCCGATTTTAGCCGTTTGACTTTATGACGATATCTGCGGCATCTTTCTGCATTTTGTCACATTCGATGCAGGATTTTTTCTATAGCTATATTGAACGATAAACGTATTAAATCAACCACTCGACGCTGGGCCCCTAATAGTACTCGGCATGACATCTCGCTACCTTAGTATTACAAGGTTGTATGATACACATATATGAAAATGAGAATAACAATATCAAAAATTCTGAGTTTCGGATTCTTTATGTGGTGAAATATTACGGCTATATTTCACCTCTGTCAGATGCCAATGGGCAGCAGAAGAAGAATCCCATAAAAACAATAAATAAAAAATGAAAGCATGATCCTATTTATTGAAAAAATAAAATAACATTACTTCATAGTGAGAAAAAAAAATTATCACAGTGTAACATAGAACCTTATGATTCCGAAGTCACACCTACAAGTGCTGCTAATGTGGTCGAATTCACGTAGCCGCATGATAA
Organism: Troilus luridus; assembly: GCA_964056705.1. Classification (NCBI taxonomy): domain Eukaryota; kingdom Metazoa; phylum Arthropoda; class Insecta; order Hemiptera; family Pentatomidae; genus Troilus; species Troilus luridus. Next base: position 71,123,878 of record OZ057412.1, on the reverse strand, counting down.
TTGGCTTGATATTTTCGGTGCCGTATTTTTTTGTAAGTAGTGTTTTATATTATTATAAATATTGTGTACATATTTATATTATTAAAATATGATAAATATCATTTATATTATTATAAATGCCTAAAACAGAAATTATTATTGTACCGCGAATGGGAAGATTTGGCTAAAATAACTGGCACTATAAGTAAGTACAACACATTTATTTATTAATTTAGTCAAAAGTCATACGATGTTGGCAACATTTGACAATACTCCTTGATAGCAAGGGTTGGGTCCGTAATTCCTCAAACAAATTGCGATATTCTCCATAAATAAAGTATACAATAAATTCTAATGCTAAAAATAAATTCTAAGTATAAAATATTAGTTGTACTTCTCTGCCATACATACTTCTTGAGTATTTGATATTTAAGTAATGAATTTTCCTATGATATTTGTTTCCGTCTGTCAATTACGAATGCAGAGTGTCTACTGAAAAGCGGTGGGGAAGGACGCTTCGCGCTCACGTAGGACGTAGAGTGACAAAGGTTTATGTTCTACATACTACCATGTTACTCCCATTTAATATCTTCACGACATACACCTTTGATTTTTTGGTCCTTGGACGATACCCGGTCGCTATTTTTTGACGTTTTTAAGATCTATGAATAGTTTTCGACCCACAGAACCATTTGGTATCAAAATCTCTGATTTTTCAATTTTGTAAACATACAACCTTGTAATACTAAGGTAGCGATCTGTCGGCAGTCTACTAATTTTTTCCGGCGGCTCAGCTTGTGAACATGACTGAAGGCCTAAATAAAATTAAATATATTGAATGAACCGGATAAAAATTAAAATACATCATCAAATATTCATAAGAAATAAGTAATGCGACATTTGATGAACGAAAATTTCGGGGCGATAGAAAAAAAATTTCACTTTAAAAAATAGCAATTACTTTTGTTATAGCTAAATGTTTTGAAATAAATTCTCGAACACACTTGAACGACGAGATTTTGACCGAGAATTTGATCAAAAACAGAGGAATAAAAGTTCTAAAAATTTCAATATTTTAATACCGAAAAACCGAAAAGTATTAAAAAAGGTGTAGATGGAAGTTCGCCATTTAACTTAAGAAAACGTGTCACTGGAAATTCTTTTCGGTATGTAAGATAAATAATAATAAAAAAAATTCTCCCATAAAAACGTTACAGATGATCCATCATTAAAAATACAAGCAAATCAAATGTTTTGCATATATCATTGTAATCCGTGAACTTCCAAATACAAAAGACCTTTTTTGTATCCTTTAGACATGTTATACAACATAAATTAACTCATTGTGTTATTGAAATGAATGGATATTATTCTCCCAGCCATTTTTTTTTCTGCACCTCGCCATCCTGCCTTGCGATGCACCGTAATGGAAGAATTGAACGACATCAAGGAAGAGAGGTTGCCGCAATGCTAGGAGTCGTAAACTGGCCGCATCCCCAATAAGGCACACCACAATCCCATCCTCACTTTTACAGCGCCATAAATTAAGCATTATTCAACCACCAATGCCTTACTGGGCTTTTCAATTGTTACTCACATTCCTTTTAGTGTAACCCTTTCAGAGGAATCGTCCGAAACTTGGCAAGACGCCTTTCGAACGCAAGATTGGAGTATTGTGAGCTGTTAAATTCATATGTGCTACATTATGTCGACATAAGCTTCAAAGAGATTCTCATCATAAAATATGTATTTTTCTTTAAAGAAGCATTAGTTATTTTTATACCAACAATTCTTCAGTAGGAATTTCAAGCAATCCCATTTGATAGATAAAGAATAAATCGATATTTTATTCAGGGAGATTAGTTATAGAAATAAGGAAACAGAATCTGAATGTAAAATTACTTTAGTGTAAAATAGGTGACCTTGAGTCGGAGGTACTAAAGTCATAGAGTTTTCCAGTGAACCATTTACCATCTAGGATTCTCCAGAGGCTCACCCAGCATCTATAAACTGGATAGCCCAAAATAAGGGGGGGGGAGGAATCTGGCGGTTGAGCATGATCTAGGACCAATCTACTCCCTGCTCAACAGTTATCCAAGAAAAAGTACAGTCTCTACCATGTTCTGAAACTCAGAGCTCGTGGGTTGTAATGGAATTGGTTTGTTTTCTCTGTATACTTCACCATCTTTCTTCATTTCAAATACCACTTATTAGATTAATTTTTATAACCTAATAGATATTACTCTCTAATTGTTCCCTGCATATTTGTTTTCAATTAAAAATAAAAGCATGCATCTCTTGATAGATATGAAACCAAGAGAATAATAACGGAAGAAAAAAAAATAGTTCAAGGAATCTGGGATGAGGTCTAATTTCAAAACCTTTCTAATTCAAAGAGGAAGATGATTACGAGCTAATCAATGAAAATTCAGCATTTATACTCGTCCCTACAAGATGATGAGCTGCTTGGAAGATCAAACCCACATTTAACAACAAAACCGGGCGGTTATAGGGACCCACATTGGTTGGGGCAATCAATAATTTTTGTAATAACTGATCCCTATTGCTCGCTTCGAGGTTCACTTGGGAGAGGTCAGAAATATTCACATCACATCCGCTCAATTATTGGAACTACTCGGAGCTTGTTGGAGAATTACAGTCCTCCACCGAATTAATGGCCACTATGGGCCATACTTCAGCGTTGTCATATCGGAATCCTGGCCACTTCCTCCACTGCCCTCCAATTGGAGGATTCCATCTTATAAGATCATTGCTTTTTCCAATAAAAATTACTAATAGAATAGCATTTTTTATTATACTGCTATAGAAAGACATTGCGTTTTAAATAAATATGTATTCTTTTGGAGATCTTATTGCTACTTTCCTTTGCCATAAAGTTTTACGAAAACAACAAGTAGTAACCTTAAAAACATTATGTAATATATAAAATAGCTGAATATGTGCCGGTATCAAAAGGAATAAATACTACAAGTTTTGGGTGTATAATATGCATAGATATTCCTAAAAAATGGATTTTGAAAAAAGAACGATGTGTAAACAGCACAACCGATTTCCGTTGTTTAACATACTAAAATATTGGAAATAAAAACAAAATAAAATAAGTAAAATTGTGGATTACAGGACCGTATAAAGATATTTATATTTATGGTATTTTCGATAAAAAATATTGTAGTTCAAATTAAGAAAGACTTTAAAAGATGTAACCAAACAAAGGCGGTAGCGTTTTACTAAGAATTATGGATAAAATTCTGTATACAATCATTCAGATAAAAATCATAATTTTTAATGAAAAACTATTAATAATAGCGTATTTATTTTTTTTTGTTAATGACCACTTATTGCAATGCCTCAGAAAGATATCTTATCAAAACTAACGCCAATAAAATGAAACGGTAACGTGCTTCTATGTAAGGGTTATCCCCATAGTTTATATTTTTCCCGATTTAAAAAAAAATATGTGACCGAAGATATTCCTCTAAAGTTAAGATCCTGATTATACCTGGATTAATTAATAATATATTTTTTCTCAAATGTCACTGGAAGGGGGATAGGTGATTCCCGTGCATTTGATTGAATTTAACCATTTTCATAATCGACGTACGAAAAATAAGAGACTTCTTTGTAAAAAAAAATAATATCTTTATATTAAGATGTTTTTTTTTTCTTTTAGAACACTCGTTTTCAAGAGGAAATTCTCAAAAAGTATTTTTCCTCTATTTTAAAAAAAATCGTCATTTTTTAGCGGTAGTTTTCTCTTATCCTATACTTTGTGGTATAAAGTACTTATTAATCGCAGAATTAAATGCTTTTTAAATTAATGAGTGATTAAGATTTCAGTAGAATGCACATTTTCGGAATCATAGGAGGAAAAAGCATAAATAATCTTAGAATTTCACTTTATATGCATATATATTTCTACACTGAACAAAATGCTTTAACTATTTGTAAAATTATTAATTTTCATAGATTTATTTAATACATGAGATCTAAATAATAAATCTAAGTAGAAATCTAAATAATAATAATACTTCCTACTGTATGTATTGCAAGCTATCGAATATCAGCATAAGTCAGGTAGAAGTAGTTTTGAGAACATTGTAACGAGACGAGGGGAAAACTAATAAAAGAACAGGAGAAGAAGAAAACATTCCACAAAGTTAGCTGTTTTCCTTGCGTCTCCCAGGGCCTAAGTCAATAAATACTCCAGTTGGAAAGAAACAGGTCTCCAACTCATTCCCGATCGACAGCCATCCGACAACTTACTTTATTTACCTACTCTCCTCGCAAACAGAATATCAACCTTTCCTCAACAACTATTTCGAAACATTCTAAAAGGAGACTGAAAAAACATCATTAATGTACAATTCTACAGCTGACTATTTTGAATGACATGTCTTGTCTACGTTTTTATTCATTCAGCAAGCATCCTTTTCCCAGTACCAGTATCTGAATATTTCAACAGCTACAGAGTCACCCACAGAGTCCTTCCTTTACTTTGGAAATATATTAGGAAGAAAATGGCCCCGGTAAAGGTCAAGAAAATTCTCTTATATAAGGAGAACATTTTATTGGTAAGCCGACGTTCCTATTCTAGTCTATTGTCAACCCCCGCCGACCACTGTACAGTTTTTATGTCAACGTTAGCATGGAGGTAATTTAGTCACCACGCTCTAACGCCAGATTTGTCTCCCCATTAAAGATAACAACTTTATAAAGACTAATAGGTCGATTTCTGGTAGGTAAATATCAGAATGAATAATTTATCTGTCACAGACGATTCCAAACCCGGAATCATCAGCTTAGTAGCTCAGTAATTCTCTTGGGTTTTCTTCCAATAGTAGGTTACTATTCTATAGAGGTCTTGTGAACCACAAGAGGATCTCTGTATAGCAAAAGACCGATATACGGCTGACGATCGAATAAATAATTTATTTTTCGAGTTCGCGATCTAGGGTTCATAACATAATGATAAGCAATAGCGAATATCAATGTAAGAGTGCCATATATTACTTATGATGAGAGGTTTGTAGAATCCATTGGATAGCACTTTTATTTCTTCTTGTTAAATCGTTATTATACTACTAATATTTCTACTTATGTTTTTTGTTTGCTTAGTAAACATATCATTAGGATTTCTTCCTGCTAATTGAAGCTGCACTTATTTCCAAGAAAACTGATAAATTAGAAAATATGGCTTTATAGTTCTGAGAGTAAAACAGGCTCGTTTTTCAGGAGTTGTAAAATTAAATACTCTCTTAAATTGCCTTAGCAATATTTTTAATCCATTCATCATGTGTTTCTTCTAGTCATGTTGACCGAAAATAGACAAATTCTTTGCCGACGTTTCGCTGGTCAAACTGTGAAAATTTTCTCTACGTTGTAGAGTTGAGTAGTAAAATTAGTTGAAATATATTCACAATATACAATTAATTTAGGTTCAAAGGTACTAGACTCTAATTAATTATTTTTCTTGGGATATAGAAATCCTTAAGTCCAAAAACATTTGTATTTCATCAATTTATTAAGCGTTCCGACCTGCATGGTCATTTTCAATATATGCTGATCCCATTAGTCAACAAGGTATAAACTTTTTCTTTATGGAAAATAATGGTTCCATTGTCATTATTTAAAAGCATGTTGAGTATATCTCAATGATCCCATAGTCAGATAGCTAATGGTATATGATGAGATACACCCAAAATACTTTTAAATAATGACAATGGAACTATTATTTTCCATAAAGAAAAAGTTTATACCTTGTTGACTAATGGGATCAGTATATATTGAAAATGACCATGCAGGTCGAAACGCTTAATAAATTGATGAAATACAATGTTTTTGGACTTAAGGTTTTCTACATCCTAAGAAAAATAATATACTATTAATTAATAACATAACGGTTGGGCATTTGTTAAACAAGGGCTCTGAAGTTAACATTTAGATGATTCGACAACCGCTCGTGGGTACATAGGCGGCTCTCGAGGATAAACCTCCAGTGAGTCAGGTCCCGCGGGAGACGCCCCCCAGAGGACTATGTAAATGGAAGGAGGAGGGGAGAAAGCCAGTTTCATTATCCGCTACACATTGCCCTAAAACCTTTCCCTTCGTGTTTTACTTATCAGAGCCATTGAGATAGTCTCCTCTTACAACCCCCGCCATTATCATTTGCTCGAAGCCACCTCCTGGGAGGTTCCCTCGGATAGTTGAGGTCTTAGAGATTGTAACGTCCTATCGTCTCATATCTGGTAGCGCCTTTGTGGTTTATCTTAATCAGCGTGTCATCCATTGTTTACTTATTAATCAAAGGTAATGCCCATTTGAATGAACCGCTATCATATGACGCTCCCTTTTTTTTAATCTCAGCTGAATGTTAGTCTGTAAGGATCACTATGCATTTTATAAATGCATACTACTACTAGTAGTATTAATATAGCGCTACGGCTACCGATCTCTGTCCCTGGCCTTTTCCTTCCATTCAGTGATGCCCATTACTTTAAGTTCCTCTTCAATAACTTCCAATATCTTCCTGCGTGTTCGGCAACTCATCTTTTTCTATTATACATTAAGTACTAGCGAACCCGGCCTCGCGTTTCTGTGGCTGTTGTAACATTTTTAAAAAATATTACTTTAAAATTTGAATTTTAAAGAAATCATGAATGAATGAGAAAAATGATTTATATAGATTTTCGATTTTGCATTTTATTCATCTTATATCTAAGTATAGTATATAATAAATTAATAATATACAAAATTCTTAACTGATAAAATATAAACATTATTTTAATGAATTAGGTATATTTTTAATTATGGCTAATAATATTGTTTTGAATTATAACTATTTATTTCAATGTAATTGAGCGCTAATCGATGTACAGTATTTTTTGTTTAATCTATCTGTCCTTTGCTAATACAAATAGATTAGACGGTCTACCAACACGTGAGCATGGAACATATAATTGGCCATGGGTGAAACATGGATTGTTTAAGCCCAAGCCGCAAATGGACATTGTCTGGCCTTGAGACTTGTTAATGGTCATAGCAAAATCCAAGCGTATCGAAAATTGAAGTCTTTTGACAGGTATTATGGGTTCTGGTGGTATCATTAAAATACGTGGCAACAGGACGATTTCTCTTTTAATCTTTCCAGACAAAAAGGCTGCTTCAATAACATTTCCTGTGATCTCTTTGATGGCCAAACGTGTACCATTGCATTATTAAGGTGAATTCAAATTACGCAAAAGAATAATCGATGAACCTATCTTCAACCTGTTGATTGTGTGAAGGCAATTCCGGGATATCGAGAGAATTTAAAAATTCAGTTGGATACTATTCGGCTTGGTTTTCATCAACAATAGTATCGATTGATTTAAAGGACATTAGATCACCTGGTAACAACAGTTGTATTTGAAAGTAAATTTCGTCAACATCAGCATTTTCGCCAATTATGGTCCAAGTAATTATTTAGTGTATCCGGGAAGACACTCCAAATTAATTCATTTTTTTGTCTCAACAAGTGCTGAAATATGATGGACTGTGTATTTCAATGCAATTCAATTTCGCTGTTTACAATATCCAGCAATAGTTTTGATAATATTTGTGCTGATGGATCGTTTTGTAATTAAACTCGCATGTTTATGGTCAATCGAAGTGTTTCGACATTTCGCCATAAAAACGATTGTTTTAAACATGCCTTAATCTCATCGGCATGTTGAAAAGTAGAGCGAGGAATGAATGGAAATGTCTGTCAGAAATCACCAGATAGTAGTAGAACAGAACAACCGAATAGTTTATCGTTGATGTTCAAACATTTCATAGTTCTATTTTAATTAATTAATCAATAATTATTAATTTCACAGCACCATGACAATAAATAAATTAATATTAAAAAAAGTAAATAAACGCTGCTGTAACGTGTGTGAATAAACGTAAATAAATGAATACGTGAAAATAAATTGTAGCATCATGGTCTGAACTCAGATTCTATTAGACCTACATCACTGCAGTTAGGCTCAATTAAATTTACTTTAAAAATGGATAAATAGGTTTTTTTCCAAAAACACACCCATTAGAAGATACAGGCAAAAAACTCTGCAAATTTCGCGCTTTTTCGGGCGCCAAAAGTTTCAAAATCCGTTTTTTCGGAAGCAAATTTGGATTTACACTACTCAGACATGTCCTTACAACATATCAAAATGCAGCAGGTTAGGAAAAAATGTAATTTTGCTATAAAAATATCGCGGTCGTTAATCGAAATAAAATATAGCCTATGTTGTATGTTTCACAATGTAACATATCTGTGCAAAATTTCATTAAAATCGGTCCAGTAGTTTCGGAGATTAGCCCGGACAAACATGAGATTTTTATATATTCAGACAGAACCCCGCAGGAGCTTGTTCGGTACTCTTCTATCAGGCATTATTATTATATACAGCATTACTATTCTCTACGGCTACCTTGTTTAATTGGACCACATGAGCATCCTTATACTTTTCTGAAAGACCACTTTCCATTTGGATCAACAATATGGATTATCTGATAAAGATGGTTATCGAGGTGTTTATGGAAGATAATGTAATGAATAATAAAGATTGTTCGAAGAATATCGGAATGTAAGAATTGAATTCAGACAGAAATATCTAAGAAGGGCCATAAATCTGTATGTACCAATACACCTGATAAAGTCAATAAGCGTATGAGTTTTTTTGTAATAAATTGGAAGTTGGAACGTTAGAAATTTTTATACCATCGAATAAAAATAAATGATAAATTCTAACTTATTTATCTGCAACCCCGGTGAATAAGTAAAAGAAATTTGGCCAGAGTGAGATAATTGTATTGTATTTAACGTAGGGAAGCGAAATCGTGTAATTCTCGTAGTTTTTGAATTGAAATGGAGTTAAAATATAAGCCATAACTCCATTCCAAGCCAACGGCTGATACCCACTTATTCAAAAATAAAAGAAAACGAATCCGCTTCCTTGAGTAAAAGAAGCACATTCGACTAATCACTTATTCTCAGGGGCTGAAGATATTTTATGCCATTTCATTAAATCAATATGGATGTAGACATTCTTCATTTGGTAGGAATAAATCGGTCGTCTGTCTTCCTCAACATAGCTGGAGTAGGCAGGAAAAAGAAAAAAAAATTGGGGAGAGGAATCAAAACATAATATATAAAAAAACTAAAATCATTTAAGACAAAAATCTAAGTGAATACCGATCCTCATTTCATTCAATTGAGATCGCCCCATCCTTGGGATCCGTTTCAATATCGCTGTGCACAAAAATCACGACGCCCGAACTCGGACAGTGAAGAGCTGGGACTCCAAGACTCCACTTAGCCGGTAATGAACGAGCCGGAGAAAGTCCGGGTCGGAGGGAAGACTTAGCCACGAGGTCGTGGGTACCGCCGAATTAGATTCCGGGTTGTCTCAGCCGTCTGCCCTGGTACAGTTACTCTTCACTAAGGCACTGGATGGATTTATGGACCTATTAAAACTTAACATCACACGAGTCCTTCGTGCTGACGTTAATAAAATTAGATAAACAGATAAATAATGAGAATAATAAAAGACATAACCCCGAAGTCGGATGGCGGTAACAAAAACATACTTTGCTAATATGTGTGGATGTATAGGAAAAAGGTCATATCTCAAATGCATTAAAGCACGTACTTTCACTATCTTCCCATCCACGTTTCAGTCGACCAGTAGGAGATTCAGTGCAGCACAGTATACATGTTGAAAAATAAGGGATTCGTTCATTATACATTCTACAATTTGACAGTGGCATTTTAATTAAACATAAACTTGTGGCTCACCTGATATGCAAATACAACCCGTGGAGGGTCTTGGGTGTGGCAACGTAGAGACTTTGTTGTTTCTTGGACAACGGTTGTACAGGGAAATTATTTGTCCAAAGCCACGCACAAACACCATATTTTCCCCTTATTTTGGGTCATAGATCCCACAGGATATGAACCGAGGACCTTCAGCATGGCGACTCAGCGCTCTACCACTTAGCGTAAACTGTACTTCAAGTGAGTCGTTCATTATATATTCGCAAATTTATTTTAATTTTAATTATAATCGTGTAGCTCACACGTCATGAATTTCAAGGACAAGTATTCTACGAAATACCGTATTTTCAAACTCTTGAACAAAATGACAACTTATGACACTTTTATAGTGTAGTAGGACGTATAATTGGTTTCTAATTTTATCTTTTCTAGTTTTGTCACGATGGATCTGAATAACCTTTCACTGGAGAAATATCAAGCATTTCTCAAATTTATTAATTTTTAATAAATGTCAAAATGAAAACAATACATGAACGTTGAAAATAATAATACAAAAAAATGATAAAATACATAATATACAAAACACGCCGAACACACAATAAAAAATATATTGCTATATACTAGCAACAAACCAGATTTTCTAAGGAATATTTCTTATTCAGATCGGAGATACGGTGTTCTTACTGAACTGTAAAACTTTAATTTATATCACATCGTTTTTACCTACGATCAAAGATAATTAAAAATGCAATATAGCATAATATAATAAATAGTGCATAAGAGCACTATTTATCCGTCACTATATCATTATATGGAAATTGGAGAAATTAAAAAACAAAAAAAACAATTTCGAACTATTTAATTTATTTTAAAAGGTTTTTTTTTACGCTTTATGCCAACCAAATATGATTTCTTGGATCTTTAATTCAAACTATTAGTTAATGTAACGACTAATACATTTTTTATGACCAACAGCTACCACAAAAAATTGTAATTTTATTTTCAGTTTTATAGAATAATTGAAAAAAATTAAATATCAAAGATGATAAAATAGAAGGGATCGTGGTGTCTATTTCCTTGCAAGCATTAAGGAAACACTATAGTAGCTTTAATATCCATCTATTTTAACCAGATTTGAGTCGTTAAGGAAGGTTTGGATGTTTAAATTCTTCTTTCCAGATGATTACTTCCTTTAAATCAGTAAAAAAAGTATAGTTAAAAATTACGTTTTTCAGACCATTGGAACCGTCTCTGGAGCCCTATTGATTAGTTGGTTTTTAGTAATATATCGTTTTTTATATATATGTTGTAGGTTGCTGAAACAGGAAATATGATGAAAGACAGATAACAGGCGCTTGAGCATACACGTAACAACGCCATTTATTTATTGTTTTATTGACCATAAGTAATTTTATTGCCACAGTCGTTACTGCACATCTCCAGTTGTAATTTTCGATTTTAATTTACGATGCGTATTAGTATAAATTGGCAAGCTAAATATCTTAAATAGGCGGGCGTATTATATTTACAACCTAATAAATAAAGGAATAATACGGATTTATGCTTCGTTAAAATCAAATAAACGACAAAGCCTTCATCATAATAGTTAGTAATTGTAATGAGAATAAGACAAGTAAAGTATTCTCTGGCCCATGGTTGCTTATTTATTTAAAGTTACATTTATGCTGACATGACTAATCAGAGGATGTTACAGTCGGAGCTATAAATCTTGTCAATAAAATTACAAATAAATAGAGTAATTAATAAATAAAATATATGAATGTATATTAGTCGAAGCATTTTACGACATATTTCACTTCGGTCTGGACTAAATAACCTAAAACCATATAGGCCTTAACAAATTAAGGACCTAAACCAAGTTAAGATTTTAATGTATACCATCGAATATTATTGAAGTCGCTATATCATCGCTTATTATTTATTCCAAAAGCATACAATATTTATATAAAAAACAATAGTTACTATTACTAAAAAAACAACTAATCAATATGGTTTCCGGGACGGCCCAAACAAATATATCCGTCGATGTCTGAAAAGCGTAATTTTTAACACTTTTTTTTTACAGTTTTAAATATAGAAAAAAAAAGGAAAGTTTTAACACTTTTCCTGAATTTTCATTATTTTTTAACAGTAAAAGCCGTTTTAGAGTTTTTTTAAAAGTATGATTTCCGGATATTGTTATATGATGTTGTAAATTAAATGTGTTTATTAAAAAAAATATATAATTTACCATCTACATAATTTTAGTTATTCCATAATTATTACCATTCCATAATTTAACATCTCACCTCTTATGTTTATACTTTTTCTTTTTATAAACTTTCTGTTTACTTCCTTCTTCTGCCTTTGTAAATTTTTACATCACCACCTTTCTGTACATTTACTCTGTAATACCTTTATTCATATATATCCCTCACTTTTTTGTTCTAAATTTCTATTCTCTACATATATTTTTTTTTTATATTATCACATACTTGGTACTGCAATGTATTTTTATAGTTTTGTTGTTTTGTCTGTTTTTCTTTCTTAGCCCTGAAGATGACCCACAAAGTGGTCGAAACGTCGGCAAATAATAAATAAGTACCCACTTATTTAGTGTTTTTATTTGACTGCACCCCCAACTATTTCCTACCTTACTCTGATCTTCCAGTCAACCATCTCCTCGCTTCTCATAAAAAAATATATATTCAGTAAAAACCATTAAAAATTAAAAAAGTCTTTAATATTTCATAAATCAATATAATTTTGTTATTACGTATGTCTCCTTATTTTTGTACTTTACCCCCTTCAATCTATGATTATATCAACTATTTATTGGCTAATTAACTGCAATCGTTGCGACATGGCTTCCTGCACGTAATGACTTAACGTTTTCCAATTGGCACCATTTAATAAACTGAGTAATTCTTCAGTGGCACAAGTTTCCCTCCCAAAGTACTTCTTTCTGGTCTCACCATACATGACAAGTTCGAAAGAAATGAAGACTATTTCTTCGGAATTACAAACTGGACAGTTGTCTGAACTTTCTTGCATCCACGGCTATAGCTTAAATTTAGTAATTCAGTCCTGCAGAGGAAAACATACCGACCTAAGGTATAACAGCAAAATATTTTATGTTGTTATGCAAACCATTTGACCATTGGGCCCCGATGACCAATGTTGTATATTCTGTTCTTATTAAATCCTTTGCAATTAGCAATACCTATATCGTGTATCACCGTCAAATTAAATCGTATAAGCAAATACAAATAACAAAAACTACCTGTCAGCATATAATACTACATTAGTTTTGAAAAAAAATCCTAAATAATTTGCAAAAACAAAGAGTGAGTAGAGAATATATTATGTTAAAAAATAAAGAGGCAAAGGAGAAGGCGGGTGGTTGGAGGTCGTTATTAGAAGGCCATTGTCTTCGGGATAAGACTTGATGAAAGAGCTCGCACCCGCTCTCACGGCACATCACGTGGTTTACTATAAATTACATTTCCCTGCCTCGTTGGAAGATATCTTGTTTACATTGACCTCCAGGAGAATAACAGCGTATCCTATTCGAAGGCTTCATCCCAGCCATGGGTTCTTACGGGAGGAAATAACACCTTAAACTGGTAAAAGAATTTTCTTGTCAGTCAACGTTAAAGAACCAAAAGCAAAGGCGGTAGCTAGATCCGATAGCATGAAATTAACACATCCTATCCATTAAAAAAGAAATCTTGTAAGCTATTGTGAGCTGTTTATTTCTTAAACTCAACACAACACTTTTTTTTTTAACAATATAAATGTACAAACACGGTATAGAACTAATTCTAAGTACTTAATTCAGCTCAACTGTGGGATATGAAGAAGACTAAAAGAAGAAAACATAAAACCTACAGCCCCGGTGCTTAGTTCGAATTTTATTCACAATGAAACAAAACATCCAAAGCCAACACCAACAACCATAAGCGTCTGACATACAGCAGCTTTCTCATCCAAATAGGTTCAGCAGCAGAACCACTCTATTCCAGCGATTTTACATGTTCATTATCATATTGCTCAGGATCGTTAAACCAATTTAAAAATGATCAATAAGTTCAAATAGGTTATGTCATGATCAAAATAGTCGGACAGGGATCAAAGACTTAATTATGTATTACAAAAATAATTATTCGCGCCAATATATTTATTAATTAAGATATTATATTAAATGTTTACGCAAGGGCGTAAGAAAAAAATATATTTTAAGTAGATTTTAGTTTTCGATGCAATGGTGGATAATATTCAAAGTGGTAAATAGTCAAGCAAAATGAACCTATGACTGAACCCAAAAAAGCTACAACGCAGTCGAAAACGATGGTGAGGAAAGCAAAACTCATACTTAATTTATTGTTGAGGTTAATTCTATCGTTAATTGTGATAGACAATTAAATGAATTTCACATCGAAACTAATAAGAAAGTGTACAACAAAAATTTGTTTAAATTAAAATTCAGTGATGTACACGCAGTGCCAGATTTGTAATTAAAATTACAATGAAGCATGGACAAGTGTAAATAAAGAAAACTATACCACTACAGCCAAAGAAGGGTTCAGTACATGGTTGAGATTCCACTGATTTTAAGCCAACCTTTTTGCTGTAAGGCGATTTGGTCGAAGACCACCAGTTATTTATAATTTATAGGCAGAATTGCACCAGAGGTGTATTCCTATAAACTTAGCCACACTTTGAATAAACTCTTCGTTTAAACATTATGCCATTTCTTACCTTAACTGATTGAGGAATTCAAATACACACATAAAAAAACAGTGGGTTTTCTACATCGCACGGTTAGAATAGTTATTTATTTGACAAGTGAGGAAAGTGCCACTTTATTACATCCGAGTGAATTTTAACACACGAGCCGAAGGCGAGTGTGGTAATTAAACGAGTAAAATGGAATATTACATCAAGAAAACCGGAGTATCACAGTTTTTTAATTAAGTAACATTTAAATATTGAACTATTTAACATTTTATAGCAATTATTTTCAAATTAAATCACTATAAAACCAAATTACTGCAGGGGCAAGTGTTTTGTAGTAGTGGGCATAACAATTTTCTATACCCTGGGCACGGGTCCGAAGCCCGGCAGGTGACCTTAGATTATTTAAAGGGAATCATAGCTTACAGCGTCGTTCGAAGGGTGCGTAAAATGGCAGTTTCGAGGCTATGAGGTGGCAGGTACTCGTTAAAGATATATATCCTAATTATATTCGAATAGGCAAAATTTAGGATAGACTTAGCAGCATAATGTGACGTTAATTTTAATAAACAACAAACCTCATTGCATTACGTTTTACTTTAAGGATGGAATACAGAAGAAACTACCGAAGCAAACGCAATCACAACAAAACTTGTTGTCAGTATTCATAAATGAAGAAAAGGACTGAATAGAAAGGAAAAAAAAAGATTAATAAAGGGAACAAACAATTTCAATGATCTAGCGGGCAGCCTTCAACTTTTTTCCCTCTTCGCTCTCTATTCATTCCTTAATACCTTCCGTAAAGCGATCGTATTTTTTTTCTACGCCGCCAAAGTGTCACAATTTAGACCGTGATATTAAGCATTAACACCGGGAGCAGATAAATGCCACATTCCTCTAGCCCCAGGAGAGCGGTTATTCAGGTTCCAGATTAAAGGCGAAGTGGTAGTGGTGGAGGGAGGGATTGGAGGGGAAATAAAAACTGATGTAATGTCAGAGTGTGAGCAGAAAAACCCGGGTCGCCATATCTCCTTATCGAGCTGGTCCCGGCGGAATAGTAATTTATTTTGAAAGCGTCACCTTGTATTTTTTTAGAGAGGCAATGTTCTTTCCTCGCGAGTGAGAGAAAAAAAAGTAAATTAATTTAATTAACCCCTTTTCTTTTGATTTATCGTAGCGAGATTAGAAAAACATTTATATCGAGGAAAAGGGAGTATCACGATGAATATTAAACTATTTACCACTTTATAAAAACGTTTATTTTAAATAAATAATGCAAAAAATACTCAACATACTGATTTGACATCATTAAAGTAATAATTACCGCATACTTATCAAAGATTTTTCAAAGACTTAATTTAATTTATTTACGCATACCTACTTATAATTTAGTTACGTACATCTTTCAATTTTCAGTCTAGATTGTCCACGTACTCTCGTACTAAGGAGCTACACATGCAAAAATGCAGCGAGAGACATCATTATACGGGACTTAGTCGCTTATAATTATCAGTAAAGCTCCCAAACATATCAAATTATAAGATATAATTTTATTCTAATTATTGCAATACTTATTTCATCCGTTCAACGGCACTTATCAGATGATCCTACAAGGAGAGTTTAGTCTAATTAGGATAGGACTTAAACGATTATCTGACACCACACTCGGGACCGCCTTTTAATATAAAAAACCTAAGGCCATCTCCCAGTCAGCAACTTCGCGGTTTTACGATCGCAATACTATCCAGAGTATCGATTATTAATTTATATGGGAATAATAAAAAAATCATATCAGTACGAGGTGAAAAATGTAAACGTTCATACTTACGACTATTTACTTATAACATGGGTGTTTATAAAGACTCACGTTGCTCAAATGATTATTCCCAAGGTAGGAAATAAGATATATAATTAAGTTCCAGAGGAATTGAATCTTACCACAAAGATTTGTAGCTAGAGAATCCAATCGCTACAAAGCCGGGGCTTATGAAATTTATGCTACCACATAAATTAACAACTAAAATATTTAAAAAACGCGTCTCTAAGCAGTAAGAAAGTATTCAGCAAAGAGCCTATTATTAATACGATTTCCATTAAAGGGATATAATTGCAACATTAATATCGCCTGTAAAGGGCCGGTCCGGAGCGGGGTGATAAACTTTCTAGGATATGGGAAATAGCTGAGGGCAAGTAGAGCAGGAAGGGACCGCGGGGAAAGGTCCATGACCTCCCGGGATCTGCCTCAAGGCGGAGCACGATAATAAGGAGAATGTTTGGAAGAATGGAAAGGAAGAAGGAGGAAAAGAGAGAAAAGGAGAACAGTGCCAAAGATTTAATGCCAACTCTAAATAACCTCACTCAAAGAATAGAGTCGTATTTAACAGCTGCAGCAATAACTGGAAGGGTCGGGTACTGCCAGCACCTCTCCTCAGGGAGATAGCAATTTCGAAACGGATAGCGGGAGTGTACCGGGAATAAAGATTAGCCTGCCAACATATTGACAGCTCGTATATCCAGTTTTACAACCTATTTGTTAGCTATATAAATATGTAAACGTGACCGTTAAAATATCGATAAATCTGAGTGTGAAGATGGTTACCACGGCGTCTCTTCCAATTAAAATATTTCTCGACGAAATCGCCATGACACAAGGAGAGCAACGTTTAGATAAATCTACTCAACTATGACTGTTACATATTTCAACTCTTAAAATGTCTTAATAAATTTAATTAAATCTGAGTTCCAGGCAAGTCCGAATCAATATTTTAATCGAGCCTTTATATTTAGATATGTTTAAAATGTTCGGGGAGTGTAGTCAATAAATTTTACACAAAATAAGTACTTAACTTATATAATAAGTAAAGAACTTATCTTATTTGTGCCAACGTCTCGGCCTAATTTTCAGATGATCATTAGTGATGGGAATAAAACCAAACAAGAAAACCATATAAACAATTGGAGAATCGCTGTAAATATTCATCACTCATAATCTTATTATTTTTATATTCTTAGATGCACTTCTTTATTTTTATTGTATATTTGTATGCTATATTTTATTGTATTATCTTTTTTTATTCTCTACCAGAACAAGCCTTTTAGTTTATATATAGTAGCCCTTTGCCCAGATATATTTTATTAAATTTTGTACACATATGTTATTCTTCAGGGGCCTGGTCCAAGATTAAAATTATTTGTCTGTTCTATTCTATTCTAAACAGTATAGCCTTTATTCTCACCACTACTGATGGCCTAAAAATTAGGCCGAGGAGTATGCACAAATAAGTTATTTATTCTTATTAAAATGTATTGACTGCATTTCCCGATTTAATTTTGAACATATCGTCCCTGCCATTTCCAACTATCGAATATGAAAATCGTTACTTCTGAGGAGGATTACAAAAAAGCAGTTTAAAGGTTCAATAAAAATTAGTGCCTATAGTCAAACCAATGACATTCATTTTACATTGTTTTTGTGACTTGTGTGATAATGCCTCTATATGAATTTTATATCAACTATCAATCCTAAAGCAACTGCTATAAGTCGAAAACGAAAACTGTGTTTTGGTTTTTTACATTCGATACTTTGCGATGGCAGGGACAATATCTAAAGGTATATCCAGTAAATTTCGCTTCTACATCAAAACATTTATTATTCATTAACACGAGAGAGAGAGTGAAATCTAAAGAACATCATTTCGACTTGATGGTATTAAATAGTCACTAGTGGTACTAGTGTATCATACACCCCACAAAAAAAAAAATGATTAGTTTATAAAGTCATGGCAGTAATATCGTCGATTCAAATGCAACGTATCGAATGCGAAAGTAAATATTTATACTAATTCACTCGCAACAAAATTTAGAGCTCCCACTAAAACCAAGTGTCAGCAGCAGATCTACCATGTTATTTTCATTAAAACAAAAGAAAATTTAAATATAAAATGACACAGATCTAGTAAAATTAAAAATGAACCTTTATTTAAAAAAAATAAATTTGTATACAGATTTTTGACCCTCCCAAGTAATTAGAAGTTTCTGAAGTACGTACATTTAACACACGGATCATGAAAAACTAATTCTAATGTATTATTTTTGAATGGAATCGTCCAGATATAGATCACACAGGAATCTAAAGGTGGTAAAACAGATCTTACGTACGGTGAAAAAGGAAATTTTGTAGGAAAACAATACATGGCAAAAAAAAAAAATATCTCTAAGTCTCGAGGCAGGGCCAATAAATAATTCCAGGCAATAATAAATTACTTGCTGATCAAATGTTGGAATCAGTTTTGATTTATACCGCAGTGCAGATTAACCGAGGAGACAATCCATTTCAATAGCCTACATACGGTCAGTAGGTGTTTCGCAATGAGGCTGACCGAGACAGCGCGAAATTGACGTGTAAGGAACGGGATGGAGGAGGAAAAAGGTCAGAAAGCCCTGTCAGGAGTCGGGGTCAGAGATTGCGTAAATCCAGGGGATTGCAACCGTTCTTGCATCGACAGCAATGTCACCAGTCAGTGAGGGTTGCACAATGGCAGAAGGTATGTCACTAATCCGCTGACTGCCGCACCTTCTCGATTTACTGGCTTCTGGATTATTTATGCTACAGATGCATGAAGAGGGGAAATAAAAATAGCTAGAAGCATTGTGAAATCGTCTTGAGGTGTGAATTATAACGATACGCAGTCGTTTCTGGTTGACGCCGAGATTTACGTTCCGAATGCTCTATTCAGAACTTTTCTAGGATATGGAAGGACGTCAAGAAGAAGGAAATAAACGATTGGCGATACATAATAAATAGAAAAGATATAGGCGATAGCTTAGGGTATATACAATACCACACCTGAAGAATGTGTTTGATTTATGTGGGCAATTAAAAAAAACTAAAAACATTTATCATAAAAGTTATTGCTGAACACATTCCATTCCAGGATTCTTCCCTTCTGGCTCTGTCGGGCTCACTTTAAGCCCTCAAAATAAGGCAAATTCTGACTCAAGTGTTGCAACAATCGACAGGGATAACAAACGTGGGTGGATAACAAATGCGAAGAGTTGGAGAAGTTTTACGATAATCACAATAAGTGTTAAAATAATGGGTATATTTTTGGCCTAACTACTGAATTATTTAATAAGATAAACAAATTGTTTTTTATAATCAAAATACTTTCTGAAATACATTAAAGTTCCATCATCTTAAGTGATATGATTAAATGGGTTAGTTCCATCTAATCATATCATAGTGGAGGTTGTTAGATTAGATAATAAAAAGTTGTACAAATATATTTTTTAACTAAGTAAAATAAAAACATATTTTGGGTATTTATTTATTTTTAATTTTAATTTGAATAAAATAATAAATAATAAAGTTAATAGTTAAATTCAGTAAAAGTGGGTAGGCGAGTATTATTTTATGAATAATCTTTATAGCTATAATATTTAATAAAAAAGGGCATGCACTGTATCTTGGACAACGATTGTGCAGGCAGGTGATTTGTCCTAGATGACGCCCAACCGCCAGATTTGTCCTCCTTATTTTCGGTGCCCACTTTATATAGGCCTGGTGAGCCCCGGGAGGGTCCTAGATCCCATAGGACCTAACAAATTTCTTGAACGGCAACTCAGCGCTCTACTACTAAGCCACGCCGCTTCTGATTCGGAAAAAAATATCAATCATTATCGATACTGTGGTTGGATCCGATATATTCCAAACAAATTATTTTTACAATGTCCCTTACAAATTTACGAAAAATAAATGAAAATTGTCATGGATAATCTACAATTAATAATAGGAGTTATCTTTTAAATAATTCAACGCGGTCATCAAATCCCATAACGAGGTGTAATAGACGGACACGATTTGCTGGGCATCTATAAATTCATTCAGGAGGTAGTTTTCAATGGATATTATCCTCTTTATCCAAGAAGAGGATAATATGCATTGATTAATAAATATGGATATATCAATCTATGCTTTGAGAAGTAAAAAAAATACACAAGAAAACGTTATAAATTAGAACACTTTGTTTCTATAAACATAAATGCCAAAACAAAAACAATTCAACAAAACTCGATTTGTTTGATGTTTTTAACAATTAAAATGTAAAGTACTCACGTTAAAGCATAATTAATTAATCTTGATGAGAACTTAAGATGCCCTTACCTGAAAAAAAAAATTGAATGTAAAGAACACAGAACATTTATATGGTACATAAGGAAATAATCTAAATATTTCTGTACCTCGGAGGGATACAACACTATGTCCATTTTTTTCCATCTCAATAAATAGCTGTGCCAATAACACTTTTTGTTGAAAAAAAGTTTAAAACTCCTCTCCTGTAAAGTTATGAAAATGGACATAATGTTGTATCTTTCCGAGGTACAGATTTAAACATACAGGCTAATAATCATCAAAGTTTATAACAAAAATAAATACTTAAAATACGATAAAAATTAATTCGACATTGCACTTCAATTAATACTAATGAAGCAGAAAAGAAATAAATTACCAATCCAAAAACACACAAGCGTACATTATTCAAATATATTAATTAAATGAATTAATTAATTACATTATTTATAAGTACTACCTGACTAAATTCAACAGAAATTAGCAAAAAGTAAATAATTTGTTACGAATTCTCTCAAATTCTGTTATCATGAAATTGTTCATAAATGGGAACAACATGATAAATTTCAGTTTAAATAAATAAAGGAATACCAACTTTATTTGTAGTATCACACATATTTTGGTCCAAATCTACGTCTATTAACTAAAAAATCACCTACACACATTTCTTCCTTAGAAATAGAACCTAAAGTAAAATTTATGAAATATAAACAATGTAATATATTTCATAAATTTTACTATTTCTGTAGTTATTAATCAATAATAATCAAGTAAGTTTGAGTGGAAAATAGTTGGTGTCTAATGATACTTAATTCCATCCATCAATAATTAAGTATCATTAGACACCAGAAACTTTTAGGGATCGCAGATATTGACTTGATTCAGAGTACCATTTTGAACCAACGGACTTGCGTACATGTAGTGTCTGCAAATGGTGTTGTAAATGTAACTAATTCAAACTTGTCAATTACTCAATTAAAATGAATGGTTAGGATGAAATATATCAAGAAATGGCTAGAGGCAGTAGGAGATGCAGTCCGCAACGCCACTCCCTTTTGAATTGGTCCAAACATGAATAGATCGTTCATTGCTTTTCCAGCCTTCAACGGATTCTACATGAGTCTTATGACCATGTCATTTATGACTGTGTTAACACGTCCGTGAGTAGGTCGTGGAATCAGTCGTAGTCCTTACGGGTTCATTAACAATAGGCATGTTAAGGTCGGCTTGATAGTTTGCTAAGATACATATTAAATGCATTAAACGCTTCTAGAGGCGACCATGAAGATCAGTACGGGGGGTCTAGGCAATCTGCCACGAAAGGTAAGAATCTAAAGTATGTCCTTCATGAGTATTCATCAGGCACAATATCACTTGACTCACCAACTCATTGGCAATCATGTCATCAAACTATTTGACTTTTATTATTACAAAAAGACTTCGAAATTCCGCTTAGATCATTTGCACATTTAGCATTTCATTACGAACCTTGTGAAGCTACGACAAAACTGCCTCCCATAAACAATATAATGCATACAGAAGGATTATCAGAACACATTGCCTGTTCATCTGTTTATAATCGACAAGAAGGATGTTAGAAGGTTGTTGGACAAAATCTACTGCAAAAAGAAGCTGCAAGGTTTTCATCTGCCCAGGCCAAGGAAATCAGAAAACTAACCAATTTATGACGAATACTTTAAACTGGGACAAGAGAAGAGACCAGAAAAAATAAATTAAAAAAGTTTTTCTTCATCCTTAAAAGAACTTCCAATTTGTTTTGTTTTTAATTTATAAAACACTAAACTATATAATAGCTTTATATATCTGTTATATTAAAAAACAGATTGAAAACAAGAAAACCGAACTCAACAATATAATAACAAATTATATTATTTCATTTATTTCTTCCATACCACTATGTGTCATTCCTGTCATTCATTGGTTGCATTAATAAAAATATATACGACTTAATTTAAACTCCTTAGGACCATTCAATACATAATGATTTTTATTTTTAAACTCTCTGAACATATACAAATATCATATATAAAATTTCAAATTTTAATAACGAAAAAAATAACAAACGTACAGTAACAATATAATAGGTTTTGAAAATGTTTCCTGAACTGAAAACAATACCACTTAAAAGTACATGCAATGTATAGAATAAAATTTGAATCTAATTCAGTTCTACAGCGCACTTGGAAAGGAGGAAAAACAAAATTTATATCCCCGGTAAATAAGTCGATTTCTTTCAAGAATGAGTTGAATGAACTCAAGGAAACGTAATCGTGTCATTCTCGTAGTATTTCCCTTCAGATGGAGTTACAACATAAGCAATAACTCCTTTTCGAACCAAAGCCTGGCTTAAAAACTATTGCACCACGAGAACGATACGATTCCCTCTGTATAGTAAACTCATTCAGGAAAAAAATCGAGTTCACCACTTATTCACCGGGGATGTATAAATGAGCTACAATGTGAGTAAAATAAAATAGAATGAAATGCTTTATAGAATCTATAATTTATTTTTGGACATTGGAGATGCAGTATATAAAATAATCAAATAAATATGATAAGTGAAGAAAGTTCTGATGGAAAAACTAAAATCCTTCGTATAAGGAAGAAAGTAGCGAATAGTAGGAAGAATACTTGATGACTCCAGGTCAGTACTGTCCCTATTCCAGAAGAAGAGATCTCGATCATCTAACGACTTCATCACGAACTGACCTTAATTCAAATTTCTTCATGGCTGGCGACCGAAAAGAACTTTTATCGGAGGATCATACTTTCTTTGTCATACATTTACCAGAGGAAAAACAGTCTGAGATTGCAACTGATGGCAGTTATGTAGGGACCCTAGAGCGAAGAAGATATAGAACATGATAAACGATTTAGCACATCCCAATATAAACCGAACGGTGGTATTCTTTCTCGACAGGGTATATCTCTTGATAACTACTTAGTCCCTCACACAAACTTTTAAAAAACGACACAAGTAGGTCATAAGATATAGCATATCTGAAATAAAAATTCATATCATGGTAGAAAAAAATTATTATTTTATTTTTGTTATTCTAGAAAATGGAATTAAATTGCTAAAATATATTCATTACTCAATCAGAAAATTTGTCTCAATTGAAGGTATAATTATAAATATAAATTTAAGAAGTCAACAATAACTAACTTATTTAAATAATAAAAAGCTGCATGTGGTACAGAGTTAATTTCAGAGATTAAAATATTTACCAAAACGGAAACATTAACTACTAAATAAGTATTACCAGTGCGCAAGTAATTTGTTTAAGTAAAAGAACTATTGAAGCCTACGTCAATTAAATTATATGATTTACTCTTAAATCTTTGATTTTAAATTAATGACTGGTTAGTTGTTTTAAAATTTAGGCGTACAGCCTATTGGTTGTTGTTTCTTCATTTAACTTCACTTTTTCCTGCTATAGCTAATCGGACGATGCTACATTGGGAGCTCTAAATTTCCCCTATCCAGGTTTAATTAGGATAGGGATTCAACCTATTGGTCATCAACACTTTAGTTTTATTGTATATATATATAGGTGTGTGTGTGTGTAAAGTAATCGCCAAATGTGTTGCTAAGCGCGAAACTCGAGAACGGCTAGAACAATTCGGCAATATTTTTTCTTCTTACTTTTGTTAAGGTCCAAAGAAGGTTCGTATGGAGAGAAAAAACGTAAAAATGACGAGGGAAATAATAAAAACAATACTTTTCTTTTCCCATACAACCCACTCTGTTCCCAGCTGTCAAAAATTTGACGTAAATCAAGGCAAAGCAAAGGCATGTTAGTTGTTAATAAAAGCTTATTAGGGTTTGCGTGTCATTAATAAAATAATGTAACGAGTTCCCTTAAATTTGTTTTCGCTCTTATTTTAATTTTTCAAATATTGTTTATAGTGTTTTGTATTGTGTAAAATATGCTGTAATTTGCTTAATGAAGGTCAGTAATCATAAGTACATAATATAATTAGTAATATAATAATATATAATAAGTAAACATGTGATAAGAAAGTATCAGAAACTGGAAGGGGTTCCATACATTTCCTTACAAGCATACAAAAATATAGTTGCCACCACATCTTCTGGGATTCTTCTGGGACAACAAATATACTTCGTGACAATTTCATGCTAACTTTTAGTAACAAGACTTGCTTTGTTTATTCTTTGTTAAGTTGTTGAGTAAAAATAAAACTTTTCTGTTTAATTTGCAGATACAAGTCCAAATATATCATAAAGCAGGTTCGCTGTTGCCGGTAACAGATTGCTACCTTAGTATTACAAGGTTGTATGTTACAAAATTGAAAAATCAGAGATTTGGATACCAAATGGTTCTGAGGGTCGAAAAATATACATAGATTTTCAAAACGTCAAAAACTCACGACCGGGTATCATCCAAAGACCAAAAATAAAAAGATAGTCAGAATCTTTGATATCGTTTTTCTCATTTTCATATATGTGTTCTTACAACTTTGTAATACTAACGTAGCGAGATGGCGACAATAAATTCCTGCAAATTTATTTCATGGCAATACAGCAGAAGAAATTGATCAGCGGTGTACAAATAACAGTTCAGAGAGGAGGTCTATTGTAAAAAAATTACAAACTTTGTTTCAGCAACACAATCATTTGATTACATTCTTTAAAACAGCACTGGATAATATGCCATCTGGTACTCATAAAATCGTAATCAGAGCTGATAAAAATCCTGTAGGAGAACATGCGAGATGTTTCAATGCACCAACAATCGATGAAGTTGCCATTGTAATGGTTGAAGAAAATGTATAATCCCTTTGTTTTAGGGAAATAAATAGGGCAGAACAACCTCTCCCGAGACAGCTAGTATATATACAAATATATATATATATATATATATATATATATATATATAAATATATATATGTGCATCATCATAATCCATCCTCACTATCCCTCTCTCTGTATAGAGGTCTTAGCCCGGACTACACCGTACGATCCTCTACCGTGTCTCTTCTGTCCCAGACTTCTCTTTGCGAAGCTTTCCTTAATACCATCATCGCAGGTATGTCGGGGTCTTCCTCGGGAGCTTCTTCCTTATGAGATCTTAGACTGTTTTCTTCAATGACTTTTTCCGCAGGCTCCGTTCCGAGGCTTGATCTAAAGATCGAGTTGCGGATTCGGTCACGTATTGTTTCCCCTTTATCTTCCTAACGAATCTCATTTCTGAAGCCTGGATCCTACTTGCATGTTTGGAGGTAACCCCCAAGATTCCGAAGAGTATGTTAACATAGGGAGGAAAGTAGATTTATATACCCTTAACTTTGTGCCCTTGGATACTTCTCTTTTATTTAGTGCATGGAACAATTTCCCAGCTGAGTTAACCTTCTCCCGGATTCCATTTTCCACGACTCCATTCTCAACAAGGTGTGTTCCCAGATATTTAAAGCTTCTCAACTGTTCGATGGGCTTGTCCTTGATTCTTACCACTCTCATTTTTCGCTGAGGCATCCTGCCAATTCTCGTAACCTTTGTTTTGTCAGGGTTTATTTCCGTATTGATCTTCTCTAGTTCGTCTTGAGGAACCCCGATATTGTGTATTAGGTCTCTATCGTTGTGGGGAATGGCCTTGGATCAGCGAAGGCCATCAAGGAGTAGGTAACTTTATTCAAGTATCAAAATCCCAGATGGAAACTTCTCATCCGTGCTTTGGCCTGAGATATAGCAGAGTCAAGGACCAGAAAAAAGAGAAGTGGGCTCGAGCTACAACCCTGTTTGGTTATGAACTCTTTAGAGTAACAATTGGATGTCCTCACTACATTTCGGGTGTTCCTGTAGAGGCTCATTGTTGCCAGCATTAGTCCTTTGTTAATGCCTCTCTCTGTTAAAGCCTTGCGTATGTCCTCATGCTTTATTTTGTCAAAAGCTTTTGTGAGGTCTACGAAGCACACGGTTAATTCCTTGCATTTTTCAATTAATTTTTCAGTGATCTATCTCATGGTGAAGATCAAACTTGTGTGCTTCGGTTTTCTCTGAAACCCTATTGTTCCTCCTGTAGTTGTTAATCCGCTTTTTTCCTAAGCCTTCTCTCTAAGATCTTGGAGTATATTTTACTCGGAATGTTTAAAAGAAATATGCCCCGATGATTCCGACACTCTCTATTGCCACCTTTTTTGAATATGGGAATTAAAGTGGCAACTTTCCAGTCAATTGGGATCCTCTTTTTTTTTTTCAAACCAGCTTTAGGAGGTGAAGCAATATGTCTTATAACCTTTTAACCTCTTGCCTCTTATTTTGATAGAGTTGATAGTCATTGGTCATGTGATATTGCTTCCAGAGTTATTTATAGTTTTTATTTATATTCGTTTTTTTAGTTATAATTTGAATAATATTGAGAATGGAAAAAAATAAAGAAAATTTAAATTGGGGATAAAATAAAACTTATAAGAAACTTATTATCATTATATAAGGTTTCCTTATAACTTATAAGAAAATAGAATAAAAAGACAATAGAAAGGGAAGATAAATAAATAATTAAATAAAATTTAGTTTTTAATTTTTAATTAAATACATTTTAAAAATATATGAAGAAAAAAGAGACCATAAAAAGGATGAGGCGATGACTTTTTTAACATATTTTTCCAAACCATCCATACATTGGCAGATAGTCCTATTAAATGAATAATGCCCTAAATTAAATGAAAAATCTATTTTACTGGTTACACTCGTCCATTATCAATATCAACCTCAAAGCCTAGGCAAATTTAATATTTACCACATGTAATTATAATTGCCTGTATTTTGCATATTTAACCCTTAAGAAGACCTCCAATGTGGATAGAAACTTTGGCTCTCCAATAAACAGTTCTCCATACTTAGATCAATGTTTTTTTTAACTCCACCCGGACCATTTTCATCCCCCCCCCCCCCCAAAAAAAATATATATATATATATTCTTTACGGCGGATTATTTTATCAATATATTATTATACAATATAACAATATTCTATTTCAGTTTTACTTTTCAAAAATTCGTTCCTCCTCACCCAGGACTGTACACAGGCCTCTCTAACAACAGCGTCAAGGGAAACGGAATTTTCTATCAAGCTGCCTATTCAAGCACGGAATCCTGAAACATTTTTAGTAGCAATGACCAAAGAATATTTTTTTTTTGCTTGAGTTAATGGAGTGGATCTGCTGGCAAGGCAACAAAACAGAAGTCTGAAAGAACTGTAAGTAAAAAATAGTATACTAATAATAATCAGACCGTTACAGAATAAAAAAGTAGAAGACCGCAGGTATAGAATAAATTTCACTAAGAGATTTCACAGTGATGTGTAACTTAAGTTGTGAAAACTGAACGAAAAACCAATTAACTGAACTATATTTAATTAAACATTTATAAAAAAAAATTGATAAATTAGAAACAAAAAAAGCAGTGGAATGAACTACCGATCTAGATCCAAAACATCAAGACAACGCCTAACTTGATTGTAGACATATTAACATAAACATCACTGGAAACAAAATATATTAAACCAGATTCAGATCTCTTTGAAATAGTAACAAGTATTTAAATGATCGCTTATTAAATATTATAAAAAAAAAAATAAAAAAAACCTGTACTACACAATATAAACTGTTCTACACAATATAAAAACATTATAGTTACCATTGCTTAGTTATTATGTAGAAAATAATGAGCTTAATGGGTCATCACTCACCATGCGGTGCCCCAAAACGGAGTTGAAATGACCCGAAAAAAGAACTGTCTTAATGCCGTTATACATTTTTCAGTTCTGCGCTAAAGATTGATAACGTACTCTCATTGTAGCCATATTAGCATAACGTGACGTTAGATAGTAACAAACAAAAGTCAAAATAGATATATTCGAAGAAATCTGCGATTCCAATTTTTTTAGAAGTATGTAGATTTATTTTAAATATATAAAGATTTTTTTTTTAATTTACTCTATAAGTAAAGCAAATAAAAATCCTAATTTCGGGCTCAGTCCTTGATTAGAACTTTTAGAGTAGACTTTAATTATAAATTATTTTAGGAATAAATTGAAACGCACACAAAGATTCATAACTCAGTGTATTCATTTGTATTTTTTTTTTGTTCCAAAATCTCCGTTTATTCAAAAATATTTACATACAATACATATACGAATATATACTGCAATAATTACAATTAATTTGTAGTTACACATGCATCAAACAATATGTATTCTACGGCAAGGTTTTATAAGAGATAAGATAACCAAAACAAAACATATGGCCAAATGCCGTTTTACGATACTACAAATTTACTATCTTTAAGTATGGTTTCAGAAAGGTTAGTCTACCATCACATTGAACCACCAGTTTTTTCATCTAATTAAGGAAACCCATTTTATAGAGGCTGGGTAAGTACAATGATAGGAACAACTGGGCAGATCCTAACACTTAGTCTCGAACGCACAATTTTCAGATTAAAAAAAAAAAAATTTCTATCCCAGTCTAGCCTCAGCTTCCATTGGCCTTGAAGATGACCTACAAAGTAGGCACAAAATAAAAAATAAGTACCCACTTATTTAGTGTTTAATTTGACTGCACCCCCAACTATCTGCTCGCTAAAAAAAAATATATTTTTGTTTATAATAAAGTTAACATTAATTTAGAACTAATTGCGCTTGCTTAGGTTCTAATCAGTATTAATTTGAGCCTATATATTTATTTTCAAAACACCATTAAGAAAATTAATTGAATTTTACACTAATAGTAGAAGTTAAATTGATTATTTTATTTTATAAATTAACCATTGCTTTGCTACTATACTCAAACGTTTTATGCCCTGTACCGATTGGGAAGCTGTGCGTCTGAGGGGTATACCGAGACGTAAGTGGGAAGAAGCGTTAAAAGTGATCTGAAGGATTTGGGTTTGGGTAGTGGTTCGTGGACAGAGATTAGTTCGGGAACAGTTCGCAAGCAGAGATTAGTTCGGGTGCATCAAATAATTTAATCCAAACCAGATAAATACATAGGTTAGATTTTATTTGTAGGTGGTTATAATTTCAATTGTTATACTCGTCAAACAGAATGAGAGGCAACAAGATCGTCCACATTATCAATCACCAAGATTATTACACAACTACCATCACTACAAAAGTTCCCTGACACTTGGTGAGAATATCTGCAATGCATCTTCTCTTCGGTTACATTACGTAGCGCTAAATTGCGGTGAACTAATTCGAGATTAATGCTCGGGGACATAACGCTTTTCGTGCCAGTACCTCTTGCTCAATTCTTTTTGAAAGGAGGAACTGGTTAAAGAGCCGTGTTGCACGACTTATCCTAAGTAAGAATGACAATCAGTAGCAGTTTTTAATTCATCTATTTCTCATAGTAAATACATAGGATGGTATGCATCATGGTAATGGAAATTACCAATAATACGTAAAATAGTACAATAATACAATAAAATAGTATTTTCAATAGAAACGTATTATTGGTAACAATGCTCATATTAAATATCTGTAGAGACAGGAAGAGCAGGAATTCGACCATATTAGAACATTTATCAGTATAAATTCAGACAATCACGGAATAAACAGTAACTACGGGAACTCTCATTCGGAATTAAAACCAACCGTGATAAAAAAATATTTTTTATACCAATGATAAATAAAAAATATAATACATAATTATACATATGTATAATAAAATCAAGTGGCTCATGTCAAAGATCAATTTCAAGGTTAGAAAGAAAAGCACATAGTAATAGCCCCACACTTCGCAGAGGAGAGGAATTTTATGATATAAATAAAAGTTGTTTATTAATTCATCTATCTTAAAGAAAATTTTATCTATGTTAATCCATTATAATTTTCAGAATAGCATTCTTTTTTTTTTAGTTCAACTAATGGTTGTGAGGTATTTTCAAAAATACTAAGTGATGAATCTTCAACACGTAGTTAACAGAATGAAATAAGAGATTTATAATACCACCACCGTGCATTTTAAACAATAATTTGGAATACAAAATAATTAATTAATGATTTATCTCTTCTTTTTTCAATTCTAGCTTACCCGGTATAAAAATATAATAATCAAAATTAATTCATCAAACTGTGAATACGGTATCAGTCTTGATCTACGATGAAAAAATAGATTTGGGTTCCCAAACTAACGGAATTTATTATTTAATCTTTTTCATAACGCATAATGTTTTCCATGGCTTCGAAATAACAACAATATTATGCCTCTTACAGCAACATAAGAAAACCACATATTTTTATCTTGAAAAATGCAAAATTAGATATAGTGTATGAATATAAATAATTGAGATTTTTTTCCATACTTTGACTTTATTCTTTATGATATGAGTCTATATTGTTCATTTACAAAAATAACTTACTTTGTAATACTACCATTATATCATACTGACCTACCGTTGGGGATGTAAAAATAATAAAATAAATATTAGAAACATATTTATTTCACAACATGAAGGCAACAATTAATGCATGAATAGGATTTAAATAAACAGTTCACAATATTGTAATAAATATGACTCTTTTAAGATATATTTAGTTACACAACGGCTATAACATAGGCACATTCATAGAGAAAAAATACAGATCCCTGCGGAGACATGTGAAAGCCGAAGGGTTAGGTATTGTGTTCATGCATAACGAAGAAGTATGTAATTAAAAAAAATCATCATATCTTTTAGACATTACATAGTACTGTAATTTCATGGCCCAATAGACAATAACAGAAAGGGCTTTCCCTCAAAATGTGGCATCAACACGATGGAAACATACAGTTAAAGAAATATTAGCCTGTATATAAAATAAAATATGAAAACTGCTTAAGTACGAGTTTTCATTCAAATATTTAACTTATTAATTAATTATACGCCAAAGATACTAATGAAAAGAATACAAAAGTTATGATTTCAGTTACCAAAAGCTTACCTAATCAATTAATTTTGTCATCAGTAATTTTGACATCATCCATTTTGGCATGTTTCCCGTACATACATCCCTACCACGCGTGGCAAGTAATGTCCTACCGATGAAGTCACTTTTAAAAGAAAACTCCTTAAAAAAATAAACTTTTAGGGTGAGAAGAGGGAGGAATGATATTGAAACGAAGTTAAATCACCGCCAAGCCTAAGGGCTGATGCATTCATCACTGAAAAAACTGTCGTAACCGATTATAAAACTGGGAAATTTTAAAATATTTATCAAAAATTTTTTTTTATATAATAATAATAATAATAAAGCTTTATTGACATCAAATTATGACAAAAGCCTCTCCCTTGGGTTGGATAAAATATAATTTAATATATTATAAATATAATTTTTTGTGACAATGTAAAATAAAATAAACATCATTCATTATTCATTACTATCAAAAATCAAAACAAAAATGTTATTTTAAAAATAATTGTAAATAAATAATAAAACTATATCACTGCCACTTTCACTATAAAACAACAATCACTACAAACCACAAAAACAAACCAAAGCTTTTTCCTTTTATAGACTCTTCACAATTCTAGACCAACAGTCTCTGTCCCTGGCACACTTTCATCCAGTTGGATCCCACTTCGGGTAATTTTTTTTTTTTAATTTTTTTATATTATAAGACTTAAATTTTTTTTACTTCTTCCAATGAAAAACAGGAAGCCTTTTATCATTATAAGTAGAAAAATTCGGGTGGAGATAAAAAAAAAATTCCTTTAATAGTAACAAACTATTTTCTCCTCAAAAACAAAGAAATAGTAATCACGAAACCTATTGAATTTTCAGAGTTCAACGCATATTATAAATAACGGCGGCACTGGCCAAGATGGCCAATAATAAGACTATGATAGTGTATTATATAATTTATATTACTGAAGGTTATACTAGATTTTTATTTAAACAATATTTTTCTACTGTAGAAACGGCTTTTTTACGGTACGTTATAACATAAATCTCAGTCCATTTTATTTCATATAATAGGATACCTATTAAATCATCAACAGCTTGGAAATTATTGTAAGAATGAATTCATTTTTAAAATTTTCGATAATATCTAAGGGAAGGAAAAACTATCTAACCATCTAGAATCAAAACTGTTGATCGATTGCTTCGCCTTAAGGTATTCAAGGGTGGTAAGGAAGTCGTTAGTTCATAATGAAGCTATAATATATGGATATATATTAAAACAATGCATTAAATAGCTACTAGAATACTTATATACTACAATGATATATAAATGAGTTAGTTTCCCACAAAATTTGGATATTGTTACACTAATTTCAGAAAAATACTTTAGTAATGAAAGTCAATTGATTTTTTCTTTAACTATTTTTTGGTCCAATATTAGCGAAATTAATTCGTAAAATTGATTATTACATAGCTATTAAAAATAAATTGTCTCTATATCCTCCAGTATCGAATAACAACAAACCAGCAGCCTGTATTGTACTGTTGTATCAATGGCATTGTTTTATCAGCATTGTATCAACGAGCATTTGCTTCTTGCAACCAGTCATCGAACGATAATTTCTATACTGAAGGCAGTGCAGTAGAGCGTCGATTAACTATTGTCGTCGGGTATCGTTCAGATAATAATAATAATAAGCTCTAATAATAATAATAATCTCTATAATAAGGAAATTAAATTAAAATAACGAAAATTTTATTGTGTAGTACTTAAAAATATGGCCCCTTGAAAAGTACAATGACATTACTGAAAAATTGGTATTTTTTAGTTAAGCCTATAGCAGCAATTGTAAAATATCATGTTTGAATGTGAAGCTTCATAGGAACAATGACATAAGTTGCAATAAAAAAAGTTTCAAGCTTATAAAAATTTATAATGATCAATTAAAGAATATCAATCCCCATCATTCCAATAGGAATGATTTGGTTTACCAATACAAAATTTTTATTTTTTTTTCAACTCGTCTGGTTTAATTTTGACAAGCCACGGAGCTTTCAAATACCTTTATTAAAAATTAGATTTGAGTTATGACATTATTATTTTGAAGGAGCGATATATTAACATAGGTAAAATATAATTATATACGTAGAAAGGAAATATGTACGAACATAGCAAAATTAATCAAAAGTTGTGACACAATGTTGTAATAATAGTTTGTTTCAATGTTGGCTAGGAAGAGGACTTCATGACAGCTCTACCCTTAAATTTGTAAGTATAGTATGAACCAGAGAATGAACACTTTTATTAAACAAATTAAAAAAGCATACTAAAAATAAAGTTATTTTAACAAAAACACTCGACGGGTTATCCTTCTGTCGAGGTCTATGTTAGACAATTTTATTTATTTTTCTTACCCCTAAAGTACATATAAATAAATTAATATAAATGTATAGACATAGATAAAAATAATTAAAAAATTAGTATATAAATTGTATTAAAGTTCATAAATCACTATAAGCATATTTCATGCCACATGGCCTCCTGCAAGTAATTACTTAACGCTTCATTTTTTTATATAAAATATGAATCAAACCTATTTTCTAGGGATGGCAATGCAACTTCCTCCTTATATGTTTTCGGGAGAGGATTCCATTTCGGATAATTGGACGTGGGTATAGGAGACGTTCGGATAATAGATGCTCTACTGTACATACAGCACTAATTTTCACTCTTACCTTCCCAAATTCATATTTATATGGTGGTTTATATTTTCGCCAGCCATTTTTTTTTTTTTAGGAACTGATCGTTGGAGCGTGGCAGGTGCCGTTATAAGAAACGCCAACAGGAGACACGCAGCACACCGTAATAGCCCTATTTCCTCCTGCTACCTGATCTCTCGCTATGAAATATTATGTTAAAATTGCTTCCCTTTTTAACAAGGGTGCGTAACGAGCGGTCTGGAACATGTTTTCTTATAACCCGCGGTTCGTATTTTTTAACCCCGAAACATAATATTTTCTATAATGATTTGGTGCAGGAAGGAGGCAGACCGTAAACATTAAGCTATTTCCATAATCACGAAACCAACCACTAATAACAATCTACATAACTACAATAGACATAAATAATAAAAACGAAGCACATCAGTGAAACATGTAACTAACTAATCATTAGAAAAGCAACAATTACAAAAAAATAGCGTTGATTACACACGACTGACACATAGAATGAGTGGAGAAGACAACAAAACGCATGGGACATTGTTGAAAACGAATAAAGCAACGATTACGGCCAAAATCTGAAACCTCAGAATCGAAAAGGTAGGTAGAACTGCTTATGGACACTCAACATCAAGGGTCTTCAGTGTCCGTCGTTCAATCTATATTATTATTATTATTTTTTTTTTTTTTTTATTTTTTTTTTTATTATTATTTTTTTTTTTTTCCTTTGTCCTTTGTCATTTTTTAAATTTTGTCAAAAAGGTTATATTTTTTTAGAAACTTGATGGCTGTGTCTATATTTTTATTATTATCGCCTAGTATAGTTGGGAGGAATCTTTGTAATTGAGCTTCCTGAAAATAACTATCCCAGAGGGGGCAATCCTCCAGTATGTGTCTAATTGTTAGTTGTGCGTTATTACATGTTGTGCACTTCGGTGGACTGTCCTTTGTTATAAGGTAACCATGGGTAAGTCGGGTGTGGCCTATTCTAAGTCTTGTTACAACTACCTCTTCCCTTCTGTTACTGCGGTTGGAACTTTTCCATATTTTTAATTCATTTTTTACAGCTTTAAGCTTATTTCGTTCCTCGGTGTTTTCCCAAAGCTGAATCCAATCTTGTTTTACTCCATATTTTAAAAAGTGGCATATATCTGATGAGGTGTAGATACTTGTAATATCAATCGATGACAATGCTGCTTCCTTGGCAGCCCGGTTTGCTGCTTCGTTACCTTCAATCCCCACGTGTGATGGAATCCAAACCAAAGATATGTTCTTATTCATATCTTTTAACATTGATGCATAAACTGTGCTTCAGAATCGAAAATATTAGCGAATATAATACTTCATTTCACTGTGTACATCTCGGGAATATAAAAAATACTGGAAGGAATTTCATCCACTTAAGACGTTACAATTAAAGCTTGGTATATAGTCGTCCATTAAAGCTTAGCGGTTAGTATAACAACTTCCTATGCTTAAGATTGCGAGTTCACAGCTCGGCAGGTGGCCTTAGGATTTTTTTAAAGAAAGTAAAAAAATGCTTGGTTATGCCACCACTCAGAAAGGACGTAAAATAGAAAAGCTGTGCCAGGTACTCGCTAAAGATCTCAACCGTAATTAAACTTGAATAGGCAAAATTTAGGACTCCCTCTGCAACGACTGCATATATACAGTTATTGAATATGATTAGGTGAGTACTAGAAACACGTTTAGCAACATGAGTTTTCCGGAATGTCTGAGGGTCTGTGACCTTGCCATCATCTATCAACGGATAGGCACTGCATTAACTTATGCAGCTCCATAACTAATCGTTCAACGAGTCCGAAGAGGCACACCTTCATGCATACATATCGGCAATCATTTGTTCGCCCAGACAGAAAAGGAATTGGAAATAAATGTTTACTAATTAAGCGGAGTAGAAATTAGACCGAGAACATTAGCTGGGAGGACAATGGACGGAGGGTGTAGCAGGGAGGATTGTCGCCATCGGCTGCGCGGACAGTGAGCGATTGTGTTCGAGGGTGATTAGACAACGGTTCGTCAACCCGAGCTATCAATCATCATCAAGGCCTAGCCCTGGCCAGCTGAAGAATTGATATTCCATAGAGTATCTCAAATTGTCAACCTCCGACCTTAGTGAGTCAGTAATTAACTGACGATTATTATGCGAAAATTAGCGAGAGGAACTCTAACACTCGTCCATCATAACCCAATGATTCAGAGGGACCATGTGGTACTGCAAGCTGCTGGATAGACACTCCAGATGACTTCACTTGACCCTTGTCCATAATTAATCCCACCATACAACATCGAGAAAATAAATAACAAATTTTTATGTAGGTACTTTTAAATCATCCAAAACATTCTTCCTCTTGTTTTCACAGAAAGCTCCAGTCTTTCGACATCCTCCTGAACTTATTTAATTGCCAAATAAGTAATTATTATATTTATGTTATTCACATACCTACTTATATGTTATTTCTAATTAACCATGATTTTATATATAAATAATTACAATATGTAATTCTTTCATTGCCGGGCTCTACAGTCCTGGAAGTACCATGACTTCTGCTAACGTTTTCCTGCATTTGCCTGTACACCACAAATAGCCTACACCGTTTTATAAACATCTCCCTCAGGTCACCCTCCACATCGAAGAACTAGCAGAGACAGTGCTTCCCCCTCAATCTTACTTCATCATTCGGTATTCCATAAAGTAACCTTCTTGAAATTCATAATTGGCCAATCCTGTCTACACCACCCTAATTTTATTGAGATGGATAACTCTCATTATCAGGGTTATCGTGTAGATCCTTTAATTGTTTGTCGAATCCAATTCTCCACTAGACTTCCACTCTGATAGGCCCAAACATTAAACGTAGGACGTTCCTCTCCCATACTTGAAGGATCATTTTGGTACCTCCTGTCAAAGACCAGGCCATACAACCTTAAGTCAAGACATTTGGTCTCACAATCACAATAAATTATGAACTGTAAGCATCATTATCATAAACATCTCCTTGTACACTAGCGTATTTAAATGTTTTATCCATATTTACAAAGTCTACTGAGTGTGATATTTACAATTTTGACTTTTGTAATTTTTTTACATAAGGAGATAATGTATAAATAGATGGTGAAAGCTAAAATTTTAAGTAATTTGTGCTCGTTTCGTTGGTAAATATACTAAGATTGGAACGATCCCTTCTTAGAAGTTGATTGCAATTCTGATAGGGTATATACCCATTTTTATAACTTAGAACAGCAAATCAAATGCATAAGGAGCAATGCATAACTATTCAGGTGTATGTCTTGAAATTTCTTTATTAATAGTTCCCAGGAGAGGAGTGCAGATTGGATGTGATCCAGAATGATATAGCTATCACAAAACTTCAAAATTCACATCTCTAAGAACAACAGGCATGATTGAATGTTAAGGCGTCATTTAAGCAACCTTGAGCCACAAATGGAGCCGATTCGATTCCGCCCTGGGTTGGTGGAAATTTATTTCGCTACTGAACAACTGAATGAGAGGGAGGCCTGGATTCATTCAGTCGTTTAGCTAGACTAAGAGGATACCTGATAGATCGTTATTCCTCAGTCAATTGTGTTAATAAGTAAATTAAGCAACAACAAAAAATAAAATATTATTTCAAGGAATATGAACAACGATTTTTACAAGAGCGCAAAAAGACTCAAACAAGTATGAGGAAACTTCACACAGATCTCCAAAGATCTCCTAGTATTTATATTTAAAATCCATACTCCTAGAAAATCAGATTAAAAAGATGGAAAATTAACATGTGTTAAGTGGCTAGGAAAATAATATCAGTGTAGGCAGCATATGTCATTCACAAACATACCCTTAACCTGTGGTTCACAAGAATGTTTTAATTCCAGTCCACATAGCACTGAAAGAATTATTAACCAGCGAAAATCCATAAAGATCATCTCAATTACCATAAAGTTTTCACAAACAACATGAGTAATCTCAGGGAGACTTTACTTACATGTTAAATTCTATTAAGTAATGCGCAAGACAACGGCAGCGACTAACGCGTGGGAGTAATTTCCTGCCTCTGACGGATAAATATTCAATAGGCTATTTGAAATCTACAGAATATCTTCGCTGAAATTATTCCTTATAAGATAGGGGAAACAACCGGGAAGCTCTAGGAGATGTTTGGAGGGAACTAATACAAAAGGAGATTTATGTATAATGTAGGCGAGAGATTCAAGTGTGTGGTGGGCTCGGCAGTATATTCCTGGGTGTATGCCTCTTGTCCTGCCTTTCTATGTATATTGCATTGGTTGTTTTTCCGATCTACATGGGGTATTGTTTGTTAAGGCGCATGGTGGAACCACAATGAGCGAAGAAATACAGAAGGTAATTTACCACTTAAAATACACTACATTTGCACATAAGAATACTAAAGTAGCTGACCTAACCACTAATCCATGAGTTTCCTCATTGTCTGTAAAATAATCATGAAAATGTTAATATACTACAGGCGAAATTACTAAAATTAAGGAACAGCTGCAGTTAAACAGAATAAAAAGTGGTTACCTGTGGTATGGTCAACAGCAAAAAAAAACCATTATGCTCGGGAGGTGGCTTTATAATTGTTTAAAGGGATCAGCAAATCTTTAATTAAACCGTCTTTCAGAATGGACATAATATGGGGGTCCCTGAGTCAGGTACTCGTTAGAGATCCCTTTCCTGTATACAAGATATACAGTACCATGCCATCTAAAGGGAGACAATAAAAAAGGTTCATACCCGCGAGATTAGCGCTACATATCGCAAAGTGACATATTTCTCGAAGTACCACTATCTCCTTGGCGATTTTATCATATGATAATTCGAGCTACGACGATTTGGTAATTACTTTTATTAATCTAGTGAAAATAAAGTATTTTCTTTTTCTTCTCATTCAACGTCTGAACTAATGAACCACTACAATATCTTCCTCGTTAGAGCTCATTTTTTAAACCAAAAATATTAAAATTCTTTATTGTTCCTGTCTTATGGCAATATCTTACAGGTTTCAAACTAACTAAGCAATATCGTGATTCCAACAATTCTGATAAATTTAAGCGGAAAGAACTATTTTTACGTTTTAACATTAAAGTCGTTAGTTTATGAAAGCAATTATTTTTAACGTTAAGACTACTCTCGACAAAACATACGCAGTTTTATGACATTAATAATTATGAGCATGAACATTATTCTAATAAATGAGACCGTGCGGGTAGGGCATGTATATTTATTAAGGTCCAGCGAGCAGCCTCCGTCCTCCGTATGTTGCCCTCACGGCAGATGCATCTATAAAGGGATACACCTAATAAAGAATAGTAGAGGAGGAAGAAAAAAATGGGGGAAATAAATTAAGGCAAAAAGAAAAGGAAGAGTCCTAGACTTAGCAATAATTCTGCCAGGGCAGCATAAATTTCACACATGGTCAGCGGGTATTTGTCAAGGCCCCGCTTGAGAAAAACAGGTTAAATAATAAATCAAGGGTCGGCTCCTATGTAATGTGGTGTTTCCCATTAGCTTGCCCATCCCGGCCTCAATCTCGATACATCATTGGCATCTCCGAGTCTGGGGCGTCTCGTATCAAGCGTTGGCCAATGAAACCATAGCAAACAAGAGCAAAAAAAAAATCTTGCAGGTGGTTTTATCCAGATAAGAGTATATTAATGAAATGAATCATGGGTAAGAATATGAAAAAGAAAAAAGAACCTGTACCACTTACGGACCACGAGGGGTCTAGGGTTCAGTGCAAGGTAGAACCTCAACTGTAAATCCAACGATCGTACAGGCAGATAACCTAGCCGAGATCACGGTCAACCACTAGGCTTTTCTTCAAATTATAGAGCTTCTTTATGAAGGCTGGGTGAGCCCTTACTACTGACAGAATAAATATCTGCCACAGCCGGTTTCGAAACCAGGATCTACAGGTCAGAAGCGAAGTGGTCTAACACACTAACCAGTTTTCTACGAACATAACAATAACTGAAAATTAAACAATGCAAGAAAGGCATATAAAACCAAAATTACTAGTTCTCAACAAGGTTTAACGGTAAAGAATGCTTCTCAAATCTGAAACAGTAGCGTTATTCATTCACGTATTCTTACAAATCGTCGAAAATATATTACCTTGATGGTTGCATGATCACATTTATTTCGTTAAATACTTTGTATGTTGATTTTTCTTAAGAAAAACAGATTGTTCTTTAATCATTTATAAATGTTAGTCGGCTCTACCATTCAATGCCACTAAATGACTATTTTACTTATCTCTTGTTTCGTCAAGAGTTCAAGAATCATAAAATCAAATATTTTTAAGGAAAATCTTAAAACCGAATAACTTATTCTTAAAATTTACCTTATATGATAAAAAAGGTCAGTAGTTTAAAGATTAAATTAAAATATAATACTGAATAAAAATGCCCATTCTTTAAATAAATAATGTCCAATCAAGCCATCATAGGGTTATGCCTGCTTCCAAAAGGTTTATTTAACTTTAAGTGAAACCAGTCACTAATATTAATGCCTAGGTACTAGTTACATTGTATGATAATTTAATTTACGGCGTTAGAAATAAAACTTTAATTACACTACATCTTTTCAGCTGATATCCAAACCGATCCAAAATTATAGCAATAATAATGTCGAAAAGGCTACAATTATTAACAATCTATGAAAATTAATAAACATTACATAAAATATTATATATGTATATAAAGATATAATAAATTAACTGGACAGGCTCTTTAATTGACAGATTTATTATCACCCAATATTATTATTTTATCTAATTTATATTTTATGTAATTGCGAAACACTAATAGTATTTAATTTTATGAGTGATGAATAATCGTTAGCAAGGTATACAGTGTCCTTTAATTACTTTATAAGTCCAGGCATAGGAGGTATGCCAAAGCTTCCCGCCAGGCTGCCTTAGGATTTTTTAAAGGGAGGAAAAAATGTTTAGGTGTGTAGTCATTCGGAGACGTAAAATGTTGATCTCAATCTTGCGACATGTCAGATACTCGTAAAAATATCCCAATTGTAACTGGCAAAATTTAGGACGGTAGATGCACCACCAGAAAAGGCCAATGTTGTACGCATGCGCAAGCAGTTACATTTTATAACAGTTACATTTTTTACAGTAACAGTTACATTGTTTACAGATTCATTCTTCTTTGTTTCTTCCTGTGTTCTAGAGTTGTTGTATCCTAATCTTTGTTTGTTGCTTGTTTGGTGGTTGGGGGTGGTTTTTATTTTAAGTTGTTGAGGATGTATTCCATTATTTATTTCTATTATTATTATATTTATTTATATTATATATTTCATTATGTTGTTATATATGTTATATATTCAATTATATTATTATTAGTTCTATTTATTTATTTCCATTATTATTATATTGCATGTTATGTTATGCAAATTCTAACCCCAATAAAAATATTTAAGGTTATCCAAGGTAACTGTTAGAAATGTAACTGTTATAAAGCATAACTGGTTGAGCTTAGGCCTTTTCTGGTGGTGCATCTAATACACAAGTATCTTTAGGACTCCCACTGCATTTTCCTCTGGATAGCCATAGCAGCTTGAACTAGTATTGAATGAATAAACAACAATAGCTTAATATGGAAGTTTAATTTATTAATCATGACTGCAGGGAAAGGTACTGATATATAATCCATTTACGTTGAAAACAAAACCAAGCGTTTGTTCATCATTAAAAGTGCTACGACTTGAGATCTCCAAGTCTTTCACCTCGGATGTGAAGCAGGGAATGCTAACGTGTGGTTAATTGACGACAGCCATTGTAAGTGATGAGCCAATGACCAGCAGCTCATGTCTGTCTGACTCCACATTTTTTCCCTCAGGCATATTTTTCCATTTATATGTGTTAGGAAATAAATAGGCCTTAAAACATATTAAATTAGATTATTTTTAAATGAAACACGTAAGAGTTCGTCGAAGCCAAGTGGTTTTCTAATAAAACAATATATATATCACTTTTTATATGCTCCAGAACTAAATGTTTTTCCTACCCCACGTAAATGTGGATAAAAAAAAAATTATCTTAAAAGAAAAAATTTGTCAATGTCCAAAATACAGGATTTCTTTAAACATAAAAAAAAACAGTTTCTTTAAACCAAAATACATGAAACTCAAATGATGCACACTTTTAAGTTGATTAAAATGAATTGAATCGAATCCTGCACTAATTTCTACAGAGGAATGACTGTTATCAGATTCAAGCATAATAATTTTTTATTTTTCATATCTTTGTTTCATAACTCGACTTATCGCACAGCTTTTCCTGAATACTTACTACTCAAGGTGCAAATTTGTCTGTAAAAGTAATTATATCGAAAACTATCAACTTTCGAACTAACTAACTACGGATATTAATTGATAAAAGTATTTTTTTATACAGCCTAATAAAAGTTGCGAGTCATTATTTAAGAAGTTGTTAAGAAGTAAGCACTCTGATCGTATATTTTTTGTAAATAGTTGTTTTCTTTCTAAAATTGAGTACTTATCAATTTAAAACATAATGGCTATGAAGTGTACCTAATATTTGTGAAGTGATAGGTATTTTTCCTTCAACAATACTTAAACTGAAGCAAGTGAAATTCGATTAATTTGGAAATGTAGATCATTTTATAAATGTATTATTAATTATATTGGTATATAACAATTTAAAAAAAAATAAAACAACTAAATAAAAAAATATGAAATAAACATTGGAGTCCTTAATCATTAGTGAATTCTTAAACATGTTCAAAATAATAGTTTTACCAATGAATTTCTGTAGTTAGTTAATTACCTTTTTATAATTTAACCATGATAGTATTCTGCAAAGTTACTTTTACGGTAACAATACTGTTCCGTCACTTGTAGTTTTAATAAACATAAATAATACAATAATAGGATGTAAATACTACATGAATAAATAATACAAGTTTTGAATTATTTAGAGATGTCCATATATTCTTCTTCCGCGATGGACCGTGTGGTATTGGTGTTATTTGCCAAGCTTTCGCTCATCGTGTTTTGACCTTCTTCAGGGCTAGTAAATTTACTGACTAGCCCTGAAGAAGCTCACAACAGGATGAGCGAAAGCTTTGCAAACAACGCCAACACCACATGGTCCATCCCGGAAGAAGAACATATGATCAAAACCAAAGACCGTAGAAGCCTAATTTAGAGATAGGGCAGATGATATAAAGGTGAACCTTGGATAATAAGCAATCAGGAAAACATTTAAAATTTTTCATGAGACCGAAGACCAAGAAAAGGACAAGATTTTTAAAATAATAGGTTTTCAAACCGTTTCAACCTTGAGATGTACTATAAACCACTCATTTCTTCGTACGGTTTATAACATGGGAACGATAATAATCACCAAATCTACAACATTATTTTATTGTCACTTCTAAGTTATGAAATTTTCCAAATATTCCCACCTTAAAAGGCCAATCTACAACGTTAAAATAGAAGACATAGTATACTGAATTATGGAATGTGTCAATAAAGAAAGTAACCCTTTGAAAGGAAAAAAAAGTACTAGGTCTACTGGTCTCGCAACCTCATGATTGTCTTCACGCCCTCCAGGTTGAGTACCACTGCATTAGTGCAACAGAAATATACTCAAGAAAGTTTAAATAAACAAAAATAAGGTCAGCAATAAACAAATACACAAGGAAACAAATATACAAGGGGTTATCTATAACGGCGATACATTATTTGTCAGAGACACTGACAAGAGCTAAGGCACCAGGCTAAGGCTTGCACAACCCAAAGCTGCTCCCGGGAACCAGCGCACATTCATCTTTCACAACTATGTAAGTAGCATTAACATATCACACCTACGCCGCTACAATCAACCGAATTAATCATTCAAATCCTGTTAGCCACAAGCGAACG
Source organism: Troilus luridus (assembly GCA_964056705.1). NCBI lineage: Eukaryota > Metazoa > Arthropoda > Insecta > Hemiptera > Pentatomidae > Troilus > Troilus luridus. The sequence goes on along the minus strand of OZ057412.1, from coordinate 71,079,613 downwards.
ACATTCTGGAAGCCCTAACAGGTTTAAGATAAAACGCATGGTTGAACTCGAGAACGATGCGTCCAGATAAGGTAGCTTCTGAAACTCATCTGTCATTATTACGAAACGATGATCCCCTCATTCCATTAAACTAAATTATACTAATGGGAAACGTCTAACGTTCAATAAATAATGCCTTTATCACAACAATAGATTTGAAACCTGCAATATTCTTATCAATTATTCCGATAAATAATAATATTTTCCAAATCACAGCGGATTATCACTGTGTATGTACAACTACAAACATACATATATAGACATACACATAAAAACCTGGACAAACATGAAGGGTCAGGGGTCTGCATATATACTTTATCTAGGACAGCGGCTGTGCAGTGAAGTGATTTGACCAAGATCAAACTCAACTGCCAGATTTTTCCCTAAGGATACCTACTTTAGAGGCTAGGCGAGTCCTAGGAGGGTCATAGATTCCACAGGAGCCAACCGAGGAATTTATCTACCACAACCGGATTTGAACACGGAAACATCAGAAAAACAGCTCAGCACTTAACATATTAAGTTATAATATATACATTCACACCTTTACCTCTACAACCCAGATAGGGTATTGGGTTCAGAAGGGCGATAGAATTTGTAATGTTTCAAATCCAACGGTGGTCTTTGGGCTCATAGAGGTTGTGCCTCATATAATAGAGGCTGGATGAGCCCCAGGATCCCACATGGTCGCTTTACAGCTGTGAACCTTATAAATAATTTAACTGTTTCAGACTAATAACAATGTAATAACAGTATTTATACTTATTTTCTAAAAAAAGACGTCACAATTAGTGGAAATTGTGCTCTCCAAGCCTCTATCAGGTGGATAAACATAATTAGGGGAAAAAACCTGGCTGTTGAGCGTGGTATAAAAATAAGTTCCCTGCACATTCGTTGTCCTAGACACCGTACAGTCTCTACTAAGTTCTGACACTTCACAACACACGGTTATGGTTCGTATCCAAAAAATACCCTTTAAGGACACAAATTTTGAACGATATTCAAATATGGTTAACATAAAAGTTGATAAACGTATGCACAGAGGTACATTTAAAACAGGAATTCGACAACTATGTCCTTAATTGCCCCCAAGAGATCTAATTACCCTCGGGTTGAGCTATAGTTAGCGGACAAGAGATCTGATAAGATTTTGAGGCAAATCGACCGAGCTTGCTAACAGGCTACTAATCAACTGATCTATATCTCCCAGGCAGCTGCCACTGTCAATATCGGATAATTCAACGACAGATAAGGACGGGTTTTATTTCGTTTGACTGGTAATTATGAAGAATATTTCGGTTAAAGGAGAACTAATGCCGCGTCTTAATTTCATCATCCCTAATAGCAACCCTTAAGAGGTAGAACACTCCTTAAGGTGTTCGTAAGACCCATATAAGTTGAAGTGAGTTTTAGTCAAACAAAGAATTAGAGAGACTGTGTGCTCATCAATGATAACACTAGAACTGAAATTTCGTGTTTATATATAAATGGAGAAGAAAATAAATAATTGGGGTACAGATCAGAGAGATAATTTCTTAAATACAGTGAAACTATTTATTTAAATATCTCCATTTTCCATTTTCTTCACCATCTTACTATAGTTCATATTTCATTCAAATTCACAAGATTTAGTTAATCTTTTTTTTTTATTATTATTAATTTATTGATATTTACAACTATATTACGATAATATATCAAGTAAATAGGCTAAGTGATGCATAATGACATGATATAATGACAAGTAGAGAAACTACCCACTGGTAGCACCTACTCAAATCGCATGTTCAACTAAGAAGGTCACGTGGCCATCTTCTTTTCAGACGCCTCGGAGGATTATCGGGAATTGAAGAGGAAGCTAGGTTTGAAACTAGAGGGTTTGAGTGGAAATGAAGTTTGTTATGAAAGGATAGATAGCGGGTTCGGGCCAAATCAGCAACAAATGGGACATTAAGGTCGTTAGGGATGACTTTATTCTTAACAAAATAAGGTGCGTTGAGGATTTTACGAAGGATTTTGGATTGTATGGATTGGATACGAGAGGAATTCGATGGCTTAGTGGATCCCCAAAGCTCTACTCCGTAAGTCCAAATAGGTCGTATAATGGTCATGTATATGAGTCTTTTGTAGTTAATTGGGAGCTTAGAGCGTTTGTCTAGTAAGTGTTGTCTAGTAAGTAGCCTGAAATGTCGAGCGGTTTCTTGTCTTTTCAGTCTTGTATGAGGATTCCAGGTCAATCGTTTGTCGAGATGCAACCCTAAGTATCGGATCTGTTCTACAGGCACAAGTGGGATATCATTAAAGGATACTGAAAGGCAGGAAGTCATTGGTTTACGAAGTAAGGTAAAAGTGATTTGATGGGAATTTTTTAGAATTTATTTTAATTCTCCAGTTTTGACACCATTCTTCAAGATCAGTGATATGGGATTGGAGGCTATGGGATACAATAACTGGGTTGGTGTAGACTGATAATATACATGTATCATCAGCATACGTGGTAAGGGTAGTATTAGGATGAGTTGGGATGTCAGCTGTATAAACTGTATAAAGGATTGGGCCATGGATACTACCTTGAGGATTAGTTAATCTAAAATTTTAACGCAGTATGCTCAAAAATCTATAAAGAGTCAAACATTATGAGGTCAAAAAGAGATAAAGAGGAGTATTTTCATCCTAAATTGTCGTAAAGTCAGGTATTTCTCCGGTCCAGTAGGCCGAATATCGGTTTTCCTACTTTTTCCATATACAATGAAAAAGTATAGTGCGTAATTAACCGCTTTACTAAAGGCTGTATGAACCCTAATTAGGACGGAGGAAAAGAAGAAGGGCAATAGAGAAGGTGATTAAGGGAGTATCTTAGTCATGTGATATCAAAATTGAACATATTTCTTGCATTAAAATAAAATAAAAAAAATAACATTATTCGGCCACTAAACACATAAGACTGACTTATAAGCAGATGCCAAAGTATCTGTGGCAACCTCCGTGCATCCACTTACGTTTCTAAATAATAAATAAAAAAGGAGGTTGGTGACGATTGTGCACTTTCGTGGACGATATATCACATTAGGATTGCAAATTGTTCACTTATTCGCACAATGGATCAATAGAAAAAGAAAATCTCGAACAAAAAATATAAAATGGTTTAAGCCGGTACAAAAAATACCCCATTGTGCGCTTTCACAAGAGAATATCCTTTGTGGCATCAAATATCCTGTATCATTTTTATATTCTACTAAATGAGCCGGCCACGCGTTGCGGTTGCTGTTTACTGTTTTAAAAAATATTACGTTAAAGTCTGAATGTAAATGAAGCAATAAACGAATGAAAAAAATGAACTAAATGGATTTTGGATTTTACATTTTATATGTTATATCTAAGTATAGTATATGATAAATAAAAAATATACAAAATTGTTAACTAATAAAATATAAACATTAGTTTAATGAATGAGGTGTACAATAGTTTATTTTTAATTATGGATAGTCATAATGTTTTAAATTATAATATCACTAAAATCGATCCAGCAGTTTCGGAGATTAGCCCGGACAAACATCGTGACAGGAGATTTTTATATATATAGATAAGATTCCGGTAATTTGTTATATGATAGTGACTTAACTCAGAATATTTTAGATGTACAGAGCTGTAGTAGGGCTCAAATTGTAGAAAATTTAATCTACTTTAAAAATGGTCTATTCGGTTTTTTCCAAAAACGCACCGATTAGGAGATACAGGCAAAAAACTAAAATAACTCCGAAAATTTCGCGGTTTTTCGGGCACCAAAAGTTTCACCATCCGTTTTTTCGAATGATAATTTGGATTTACACTGCTAAGACATGCACTTACAGCATATCAAAAAATGGCGCAGGTTAAAACAAAAAATAACTTTGCAAAAAAATTTCTCGGTCATTAATCGAAATAAAACATAGTCAGTATTTTAAGTTAGACAATGTTACATATCTGTGCGAAATTTCATTAAAATCGGTCTAGTAGTTTCGGAGATTAGCCCGGACAAACATCGTGAAAGGAGATTTTTGTGTATATAGATAACATGATACGGTTCCCCATATTTTACACTTTTAGGGGCCAATTTTCAAAATAATAAAAAACATGTATTTCTTTATTTTTAATGTAGACGCTAAATCTAAAATTTCATGGTGCTAGTTTTAAAAATTAATGTTTTTTTTCATTACAAACGTTTTTGATTACTCTTTTCACCCTCTTAGGGGACGAATTTTTAAAAAAATCCTTTTTAGTGCACGTCGGCCTTAAAAAATGTACCTACTGTCCGAATTTCAAGTCTGTAGCTTACGCCGTTTTGGCTCTGCGATGGTCTTTTCAGTCAGGACGAACTCTTTTATATATATAGATTATATTTTTAAGTGACAATCAATCAATGTCTTTTCATTATAGTCATTCCATTTTTTTCCCCGAAATTTTAGTGTTATTTATTCATTATTATCACAAATTATATTAAAAATAAAAAAAATAAGGATCATATATTACCAATCGGATAACTTCAAAATTTCAAAAATTGACTTCACCACACTTTTAGCTAGTTCAGTCAAGAAATTTTCTCACCTTAGTTCTCATTATTTTGTTTCAGTACTGAACCTGAAGTTTCAGGATCATAAAACTACCAATAAACTAGCAAAAAATGCGAAAAAGTTAATATTTTTAATTTCGGAGTTATCCGTCTTTGAGCCCCAAAACCTCAACTATCTAAATATCACTTGAATTGTGATATCTCGGTTTATGGAAATTATAAATGTTTAATATAAAAATGTTAACCGTGAGCATGATACTAAGTTAATTAAAATAATGATGATTAAACTAAAAGGGAGTGGAATAGCTTAAGTATAACGCGCAGAGTTTCTGAGTTGTACCGAAGGTAGAGAGTTTTAATCTGGCAGCTAATTATTTCATGAGATGTCAGCGAGGGATGAACCCTATGGGTTATGGAGAACCTCCTATACCTCAACCAAACTCTAAAATTTGGGCACCCTTAATTGGGGGGGGGCTGGCAGTTCAGCGTGATATCAGTTAAATCACTTCCCTGTACAATCCTTGGCTCAGAAACAGTACAGTCTCTTCTATATACTGAACACAAAATCCTTCATATGCTGTAGGCTGTAATTATACAAAATAAAAATCACATAAACCAGATAGGTTATTTTGAATTCGTTATTTAAAACCTTTATGAAGAAAATTAAGTAATGCATTAAAGTTTTACAGCCTTGTCGTAATTCGTTGTATAGGTCGAATTAATAGTCAGTATTAATAACCAATCGTGTGTAAGGAAAAAAACAGACGGGAAGCCGAAACGCAATGAAAATCGGAAAAAAATTAACTACACTCCTATTGCGAGGTAATAAAGGTGGACAGTGGAATATATACAGGCCATAAAAAAGGCTTTAAGGAATTCTCAGGGAAGAAGAAAGGAGCTCTGCCGTCGGACTTAACGAGGAACGGACGGAAACGTTTCACACAGGTCTCAGGACGGATGATAATTATCTGAAAAGAGAGTTGTTAAAGTAATCACTCAAGATGGAGGCAGACTGTTTAGCTGTTTTTGACCCTCCCCGGTTATCTAATTAAAAATGAGCTGCTTCCAGATGAGGGGCTCTGTAAAATGCTCCATCGGCTGGAATCCAGGCACTGGAACGCGGAGTATCCCCGTCCAAACTCACACCATCACTCGAGGCGTACATCATGGCCCGGGGCGATGGGATAAGTAGGCAATCCCCTCGACAATAGCTATCTCCTCCCCGCACGTTTCACGTGTAATTTCAGGACGTTGACAAATGATCCATTTCAAAATGCTGATGTGTTATTTTGTGATACCATCGAATAAAAGGATTATTTAGAAAGTTTCGGTACAACAGGATCTGTTAGAAGGTTGAGATGAATATGCACCTATATAACTTTGGGTGGATATCGACAGAATTAGATATACTAACTTCTATGCGAAAGAAGTACCATAAGGGTGTTCCAAACCGATAATAATAAGTTAGAACCAACCTTATCTTTATAATATACAATCAGTAACTATCCTGATTTATAACAGTCCAATCTACAAAAGTCATCTTACAATTTATGAGCATAATTTATTTAATAAAAGGGAAGAATGGTCCTTTAAGTCCAGAAAGACTCCCAATCTAGAGGAAGAACACGTCAAACAAAATTATTACGTAAGAGATATATTTTTCGCGATCCGAAGCATGCGGTACATCTTATATCATATATTATTAATAAAAATATCGATGTATACATCAACTACAATTCGTAAGGTTGTAAATCATTTTATCTTCTTTTACATTTATTATTGAAACTTAATAAAAGGGAATAATGCTAACAGTATATCTTAGTATTTTATTCATAAGATGAAGCTGATAGGAATCATTGGGTTTCCTCAATGGGATTTCACTTCGCTTCTACATGTTAGGGAACTTGGATTTTTTTAAGAATTAACTAGTACAGACACATTGTAAAAATTCCAAAATGAAAACATCAATCAAATAAAAAATAATTTTTTTTAAAAATTATTTTATTGAATTGTACAACTGTAATATATACATCTAGTACAAGGGCTATATGAATAAATAAATACATGGCAGGACATGTAGAGGCACTACCCACTGGCAGCACTCTAATAAAAAATAATAATAACAAAAATAAAATAAAACTCATTATTTACAAATTTTTTTACATATAAACGAATAATAATTGTGGAAGAAAAGAAACGAATAATAAGATAGAAAAAATTTGTTTCTCGTAGCTGCAAATGAAGTTATGAGGACAAAGGATACCTAAAATAATTTTAATGTTTTTAGACGACGAATACTTAGTATTTTTATGTTGTTTTTGTCACTAAATAATCGGTTTACTAGCCAATTTTGGAAATGTGAAGAATTTAAATTGTCAAATTACAAAATATATTTCACCCAACATATTAGTCATAAGTATAAAGATTAATTTATGGCCATAATGTCCCAGTCGCTCTCAGTTTCAAAATCATTAATTTCAACAAAATATATGTGAACTAATTCCATTAGTTATTTAAATTAGTATTTTTTTTTTTTTTGAAAATGATCTGTTTTAATTATAAAATCAAATATTTCCTATTTTGATTATGTGAGAAATTTCAAATGGCGATTAAACTGTGCACATATTCCATAATTTAATTTGTGCTTACATTAATGAATATTTTGTTTACATAACTCGACTAAGTTGCTCTTGACTGCCGTATGCATGTTATGAATTTCTTTCAGATTAATATAAGGTGAATATGTTGTTGATACAAATGCAAAGTATCGAAAGTAAAAAATAACATTTTTTGTTGCCATTCTATAGCGATTACTTTTAGGATTGATAATTGATTTAAAATTCATAAAGAGTCACATAAAAAGAGCGAACATAATCTATAATGAAATAGGTAAATACGTTTGACGATACGCACTGATTTTGAATGAACCTTGAAACATTTTTTTCAGTGGGGATTTCACATTTCATGATATAGGCAATGTGTCAAAATAAAAATGTTTTCCATTAATAATAGTGGATGTTTAATATACTATAAATGCGTTCGCTCAAATAACTTCCTGAGGTTAAAGTGAGTTAAGCGAGTCGATCGCAAATACAATCCTGCCCTGGCATTAAAGTCCTCAAGGGATACGGGTACAAAGACGAAAAGAGCGATCAGTTGGAACTGTCAGAGCTACAACCTTTAGGACGATCGCCTGGAGAGGCCCCAATACCCGGAGACATAATTCTCAGAGTGTCACTCTCCCAGGCCTCGGTTTTTTCCTAACCTCTCCCGCCCCCGTGGGAGACTTTAACGTCGCCGGGACAAAGGCCCAGGTAGAGCTGCCCCCTCCCCTCCTCCCTATTGACAACAATTTCATTCTAATTGCCCCTCCGCATCCCCCACCCCAATACAATCCTATTATTGGCTTCAATCAGCCTAACTCTAATCCGGATTAGAAGGTCTGCCTGCCATTTTAAATTTTTATATAGCTTATTTTGGAATCAATACAAATAAACAGCTGGTGCCAGTGGACTTCATCGAGGGGAGGACTCTTTACAACGGTGACGATTTTTTACCCCCTCTATTTTTTTTTTCATAGTGGCGCGGGACAGATCTTTTATTTATTATAAAGCCCCCTAAACTGTCACAGCTTGCAACTTTCTTTTTTTTTTCCTTTCTTTCTTTTTTGTATGGGTGCGATGGATGCATTGCTGATTTTAATATTTTTAAACAATTTCATTTTAATATTATAGTGAGCAAGCTTATAATTGATATACAAACCTCTAAGCATACAATGAGTGAATACAGTAAAGATAATAAATGGAAAAAAATAAACACAGAAATTTTACCTAATATTGTACGCTGATTTAATTGAACCATAAAAGACAAAACACAAAATTAAATGTAGCATTAAAATTAAAATTAAATAAAATTAAAATTAAATTATAGCATGAAATGTTAACTTAATTTTTTTTAGGGGGTCAGTTAGAAAGAATGGTTTAAAGTTTATTTCTATGTAGTTGAAACTTATACCATGTATCAGTTTAAGATCAGGGCTTCATTCGGAACAACAGAAGTTACTTCAGTCTGAAATCAACACAAACTAACTGCGGTCAAAGAGACCATTAAAGTCTTCGGGCCACCGATTGCAAGACCTCAAGTATGAGTTGCATCAGTACCGCGGAGAAGACCCTGACAGGCCAAGAGTGTTGAGAAGAATGAGGTGTGTGACTAACCAGGTGAACGTGGGTGTAGCGGGTGACCTTGCTGGGAGGGGCGCCCCTAGTGGCCACGATCCTAACAAGAACCGAAGAGTGGGGGGAGCCGGGGGACAAGGCCATGCAGGCCGGATGGAGCTCAGTCAGAGTCGAGAGCCCGTCATGTGAGTGTCAGTGCGTCTCACGTTGGGATTAAGTGTTGAGAGTGTACATGAGTGAGTTGAGTGGATTGCCGATGATATGGTGCTCTGATCTTCGAGATGCGAGCCCTCGTCCTCCCATTGCTCCTTGGAGCCGTCTTCGGTGTACTCACTGCCTCCCTTTCCAAGGCTCTTCGTTATCAAGCCCCCGACGAGTGCAAGTGGATGGCTGTCACCTCGGATGGAGAAGAAGAAGTGTCCACAGCTACCGAGCCCGACCAGGAGGTAGCTCTCATTTGCCGACTTAAGACTATTAATTCGGAATTGGAAAACACGAATTTTTCAGTGATTCAAGCGCAGTATACAGTGCGGCTAAGGATATTTTGTGCCGAACAACTTTATTTTCACAGTTCCCTGACACCGGGGAGCCTACAGACTCTGACAGATCTCAAAGATTTGTCGATAGAGTACTGTAAGATTGCCAATTTGACAGCGGGAGCGTTCCGCGGCCTACGGCAGCTCCGAAATCTGACACTGAGGACCCATAACAATGACTGGTCCCCAGTATCATTAGACATATACAACGGTGTATTTGCTGAAGACCTAGGTTTATTAGAAAGATTAGATCTCAGTATGAACAACATCTGGAGCCTCCCAGAAGCCCTGTTTTGCCCGTTACACAGTTTACAGTTCCTCAATCTAACCAGAAACAGGCTGAGGGATATATCTTCTCTTCGATTTGGGAATTCGGGACATAGATGTGGCCTCAATCTGAGAACACTGGACTTGTCGAACAACACTATCGATTCCTTGCCAGCGTCTGGTTTCACGTCGCTAGGTAGGTTACTAGAGATGCATTTAGAAAGTAATGTAATAACATTCATGGCCGATCATGCTTTAGACGGCCTAACATCCCTAACTTATTTAAACCTCGCTGATAATAAACTAGTCAATTTGCCCCCAGAGATATTCACCGATACACGTGAATTGAAAGAACTTCATCTTCAAAACAATTCAATAAACGTTCTCGCCCCAGGTCTCTTCAACGGACTTAGTAATTTACTAGTTTTAGATTTGTCGGAAAACGAATTGACTGAGGAATGGATAAACGGTGCCACTTTTGCCGGTCTTTTGAGACTTGTAATATTGAGTATTTCAGGAAACAAACTGGTGAAATTAGAAACTTCAGTGTTTAGAGACTTGTACAGTTTGCAAGTCCTGAGGCTTGAAGATAACGCCATAGAATATATAGCCGATAACACATTCGTCTCGCTCAACAACTTGCACACCCTGTCTCTCTCTAATAATAAACTGACTAGGATAGACAGCAACACACTTAGTGGCCTTTACGTTCTAAACGTCCTTTCACTAGACAGCAACGCTATTCAATACATCGACCCGGAAGCATTAAGAAATTCTACTAACCTTCAAGATCTTCACCTCAATAGCAACAAACTCTACGATGTGCCCGCAGTGCTATCAGATGTTCCTCATTTAAAAACCCTTGACCTCGGCGATAATATGATTACAGAACTATTCAACACTTCATTTGCACACATGCTGGAATTGGTCGGTCTGAGGTTGACTGAAAATAATTTGACAAATATAAATAAAGGTGTTTTCGATAAAATGACTTCTCTAAGAATTTTGAATCTTTCAAGTAATAAATTGCAACGAGTGGAAAATGGAACTTTTGATGAAAACCAAAATCTCCTCGCCGTGCGTTTGGACGGCAACTACCTCACAGAAATCAATGGGCTTTTTTCAAAACTTCCGAATTTAGTTTGGTTAAATATTTCAGAAAATTTATTACACGTTTTCGATTACGCCTACATACCAACAGGGCTTCAATGGCTCGATATTCACAGTAATCAAATAACAGAACTGGGAAATTATTTCGAAATCGAGAGCCAACTTCATCTGACAATGTTTGATGCTAGCAGCAATAAATTGACTGAGATTACTGGCAATGCTATTCCCGATAGTGTTGAAATATTGAATTTGTCCAATAATTTGATTTCGAAAGTTCAATCGTATACATTTTTCAAAAAGCCTAATTTGACCAGGGTAGACCTAGTTGGGAATCAAATAAAAATTGTCTCACAGAATTCTCTAAGAATATCAACTATACCTCCAGGAAAACCGCTACCAGAATTCTACATTGGAAACAATCCGTTTCAGTGCGACTGCACAATGCAGTGGTTACAGCAATATCCCGGTGAATTGAAGGAAAGAAACAAACCACAGCTGATGGACTTGGACTCTGTTGTTTGTAAACTGCTCTACAACAGGGTAAGTTCCTATGTTTTGCTGAAAGAAGCCTCTCCCGATCAATTCCTCTGCCAGTACACAGCTAACTGCTTCCCTTTCTGCCACTGTTGTGACTTCGACGCCTGTGACTGTGAAATGACCTGCCCTACCAACTGCACATGTTACCATGACCTTTCATGGTCGGCTAATGTCGTAGATTGCTCCAACGCCGGGTACGTTGACAGCCTACCTGAAAGAATTCCGATGGAATCGACACAGCTTTATTTGGACGGTAACGACATCAGAGTTATTGGTAGCCATAGTTTCATCGGCAGGAAGAAGCTCCAGGTTCTATTTCTGAATTCTTCTAATATAGATATTATTCATAACAGAACATTTAATGGACTTAAAGATCTGGAACTGCTGCGGCTGGACGACAACAAAATCAAAGAACTCAACGGATACGAATTCACGGGCCTGGTGAACCTGAGGGAACTGTATCTCCAGTACAACCACATATCTACTATTCACAATTCTACCTTCACGGCACTGACGCAGCTCCGAATTCTCAGGCTAGATCACAATAGGCTATTCAAATACTCCGTCTGGCAGCTGTCATCACAGATTACACGGCTAAGCATTGGAGTCAACCCTTGGTCATGCGACTGTGAATACACTCAGAGGTTTAAAGAGTATTTGATATATAGTAGTAGTGCTATAGCTGACATTGAACAAGTGCGTTGTTATAACGGGACAGAATATGAAACAGGTTATTCTATTCTCAAGGACAATATAACATGTGTAGAAGAAAATATAAGTAATTTCATCGAAACTCCGCTGAATGGAAGTTACACCTCAACTACAATCATTCATCGCCAGGAGATACAAGACTACATTCCACTTTTGGTAGCTACATTAGCCATTTTCTTTGCTATTATGGTTTTTTCGTGTCTATTGTTTATGTACAGGCAAGAGATGCGAGTCTGGCTGCATTCCAAGTTCGGAGTGAGGCTGTTCTACAGAACGACAGACATTGAGCTGGACGACCGGGACAAGTTATTCGACGCCTTCGTCAGTTACAGCGCCAAAGATGAGGCATTTGTGGCTGAGGAACTGGCGCCGATGTTGGAGAACGGGGACCCTCCGTATAAGCTGTGTCTCCACTATAGGGAGTTCCCGGTTGGAGGTTTTTTAGCCGACACGATCGTCCAGGCAGTAGAATCTTCACGACGGACGATCATGGTGCTCTCGGAGAACTTTATCAAGTCGGAGTGGTGCCGATTCGAGTTCAAATCCGCCCATCACCAGGTGCTACGGGACAGGCGGAAGAGGCTCATCGTCATAGTGCTGGGCGAGGTGCCGCAGAAGGATTTGGACCCCGACATCCGGCTGTACCTCAAGACGAACACATACCTTCAGTGGGGCGACAAACTGTTTTGGGAGAAACTCAAGTTTGCGCTGCCAGACGTTCCTAACAACCAGAGAGGACCGAAGGGTGGACACCACACCGCTGGCCGGCATCACCACGTCCACCGCAACAACGCCAGGTCGGTTGCCATTCATATATAAAGTGAGTTCTGTGATAAAAAAAAAAAAGTGTTTACACTTCAAGAGACTGTATAAATGTAAAATCCTATTTAAAATGTAAATTATGTATATTTGAACTTGTATATAGTCATAACGGAATTAAATCAAGTCACTAAAGTGTAAATTTTAATGCCAGATTATTTATTTGCGTGGTGCTATCTGGATATGTATACAATTTTTGTTAGAAAGTTTTTATATATTTACTATATTTTGTAAATTGCTTTGTATAGATTGTAAATTTATTGTTGCTATATATTTCCACCAGAAACGACTGAATAAGAGATTGTGTGATATATTAATAAGTCTAGAATTTTTTGTAATTTTATAATGTATATTTTAAATCGCAATCAAGGGATGTTAGTGATAAAAAATAAATCCCAATTTTACAGTTTTAACCAATGACTTTTATTTAAAAGATCCACATTCTAATCTATTAACATTTAGAAATAACTGAAATCCCATTAACAGTTAAGTTTAATAAATAAAACATGTTCTATGGGTAACAGTAAGAAAAAAATTGGTTGCTAAACAATACAATTAAGTATAATATACAGAACTATATAAAATGAGAATTTTGAATTAGAAAAGAAGAATGTTCATATTTTCATAAGTTTAGTACAAACACAGGTTCTATCAAACTTAACAGAAAGCATATGCTTTATAGTGCAAAATACACAACTTCTTGGCATGAAGTTGTGTATTTTGTACTATAATTAATTCTCCAGTGAGGATTTTAAAATTATTTTTATTTTATTTTACACATCAATCATAAAATAAACATTTTGAAAAAATATAAAAACATATACACTTAGTTAAAGTTAATTTAGTTTATAAAAAACATGAATTATACATACATCAATAGAATAGAAAAATTAATATAGATTAATTAATAAGTTTTTTAAACAGTTAATTATTCTGTATAAGAATGCCGTAATTTATGACATACATAATAGTTGAATATTATATGCAGATAAAATAGGTTAAAGTTGTTTAACGTTGAACCAGGTTCAAATGAAAGAGGATTCTTTAAAAATAAAGTAGTATTAGATTGAATATTACAATCGTTTTTAATTGACATTAATATTCCATGTTAAATAACTTGCTAAGAATAAAAAAATACTGCACAATTAGATCTCTTTACAGTTATTAGCCTATTAATTTACAATTAGAACGGATTTTAAAAATTGAATATCCTAGTTTTATATACACAATCCGAATTAGTAAAATTTCAAGTTACCAAAGCTGTCGCTTAGAGTTAAGATTCTATAGATTAAAAAAAAGGAAATATGAATTTAAAAATTATATATATATTTTTTTTACTATAATAATCGATCAATAACATTTCAATGTTAACCATAATCCACTCTAAGCTAAAACTACATGCACAAAGACAATTATAAAAAGGAAAAGTACAATTCCAAAAAAGTACGGGAGCTTTAATAATAATAAAAAAGTCGGTATCTAGGTATAAAATGATAGCAGCCTTTAAAATAAAAATTATTACAGACGTGTTAAATGGAAGGCTGTAAATATTATTTTTGAATAAACGGAGATTTCGAAACAAAAACAATAAATAAATGGAAGGTTGTTAATAAAAAAATAAAATAAATTATGATTATTTTTTCATGAATTAACCGTTTTTCAAAGTTGAAAATTCAAACTTGTAATAATTATACCTGAAGCAAAGAAATTTGACTCGTTTCAATATTTTATTATGAGTCATGTAAGTTCAATACGAACCCGCGAGTCAGGAAATCGCCATTGATTTGTTAAAAAAATATTGTATTATTTGATGTTTATCATAAAAACATTATGAGATACTAAAATCCTCTTTATAAACGAGAAGTATATTTGAAGATGGAAATGCTTTTGTCACTAAATAATAGTTCATAACAAATAATAACTACCACTCACTTTAAATAGTGTAAAAAAAATAATTTAAATACATTTTGATTCGGATCATAATCTTTTAAAATCATAATTATTGAATGAAATGCGACCATTAAAAGAAACAATCAAATTATATTCATTAAAATGATAAGACTAGATGATAATAGAATCCTTTGCTGTTCTTTAAAAACTTAGAACCGAACATAGCTATGGATTAAGTTTCAATTCTTTATTAAGTTAATTATTAAAAAAATAATAGGATTGTTAAATAATTGATCATTATCATCTTTATAGATATATATATATATATATATATATATATATATATATATATATATATATATATATATATATTTATTTTTTTTTAAATACAAAGGCATTTTTATTGAATATATTTTTTTGTACATGATCATATAAATATTTTTTTATATATGTATATTACCTAAATCATATTCGATTGACAAGAATTTTTTCAAACAAATTTTCTAGTCAATAGATTTGTCAGCAGTGTTTAGTATTTTGCGGCACCGTAATAAATCATTAGTAATTCGTTTATAAAAATCAACAACACAGTAGTAGGATTAAGAATTTATATTTATATTCATTCATTGATCAATTAGGTAAGGCCATTATAGTTATTATAGTTCTTGTGATTTGGCATGTCGCTAGGAAAACTCGTGTTATATCGTGTAACCCTCATCGTATTTGAGTAATTAGCGTGTGCTTTATAAAATTGTTTGTCATGTTAATTTTGTTTATTGCCTATTAAATTTAATTTTGTGGTTGTGTTTTTTAATTTTGTTGTTGCCTATTGAAAATGCACAGAATAATAGTTGGGGAATTGCAATCTGCGGAAGAAGAAGCTGTGAAATACTTCCAGAAGTTTAGAATAGTTCCAAAGATCAAACCATATTTAATTAAAGATTCCTTAGAAAAAGGTTATATATATAAGTGAAAGAGGAATGTATTTTTTTTCGAAATTTGAGGAACCCCTAAAACTGTTTACCCTCCGAGCGATGGATAGATACCCAGCTAGCGGCAATTACTTACGAATGGTAGAGATTCATGGCGGGGATAATGCGAAATGAAATACTCAATAATATCGGCGACTACCGACTACAAAAGGAAGCCGATAAGGAGAATGAGGGACTCCTCCCCTGGTAATATATGATGGGGTATAGAAATCACGACTCCGGGGCATGATACAGTCTAATCGGCATTATAAAATACCAATGTAGTTAGAGCGGTTCCTCCGGGGAACCTGTTATTTGGGACCCAAATCACCGCCAGCAAACGCCTCAATTAAAACTTCAACCGGTCTAAAAAGATGATAACGACAGAGTACGTTGTAAACTCGTTCGTGCAATAATTATCGGGGGGCTTTAGGATGGAAAACTAGGAACCCACTTTTGGTTTACCTTAAACGGTCTAGGGTTTATTTTTTCATTTACTATTTTTTACAGTAAATAAGATTGATTCCACTAGTTAAAAAACTATTCGAAAAGTATAATACCGTTTAGTATCTGTAGGCGTTACTGTTTAAAATATTTGAGCTGTTATTTTCGAAAGTGATTATTGATATCAATTGGCGATTATGAAATCTAAAGTATAGTATAAATTGAAATTATATAAAATAAGTGTTATCTTTAAAGTAACTTTCTGACACAAAAACAAAGCACACTAAATCACCAGCTGGAGTTTACAAATTTAAATGGTATGTAGTGTTAACTGATCGCTCTTGGCTACGTTCTAAATGTTAAAAGCAAAACGTTTAGCCACATTCATTTCCCCGCATGCTTATTAATAATATTTAGTATTATATTTTCTATATCATAGATTTTTTTTTTTTATTGAAACATAGTACTTTTTTTTTTTGTAAAAAACTTAAATATGACTTTTATTTAAGACTTGTGTATAAGTGAGAAATAAAACAATCAATTAAATGCTCTAATCTAAAGTGCTTTATATCTGAAGTGTAAAATTTATTTACATTATAAATTCAAATTATTGTCAGTTCCGGAGGTGTAGCTTCTGGTTTAATCACAAGTTTAAACATTTTATTCATTTTTAATATTCTTGAAAATTAAAGCAATCGTGAGATATCTTATGAAAAAAAGACTGTAATCATAAGAAATGTGCATATTACAGTAGTCAATCAACAAGAAATAAACGTTTCAACTAACATTTAGAAGTATAGACCTTGCTACATGTTTGTTGAAACGTTCATTTCTATGAAATGATTCCCGAAATATACTCATTTCCAATTATTATACCCTTTTTACTATACTAAAACTCGATTATTTTTTTTTTCCGAGAGTATGAAGAAGGAAAAGAATGAAAACTTGTTGTTGCTTAACTGGAAGCGACTATCTGTGGATACTGACTGATACCTCCTGGACAAACTGATCCCTCAAAATTATTTATTAGTTTTTATTTAATTAATGACGTTGAATTTAATGCGATTCTTAAATATTTATTGATTACTTTTATCAGATTTTAATTTATATAAATAAATGAACACATAGATAAATGAGCTTTTATTTTTAAGTTTCACATGTCCATTTTAATCTTGAAAAAATCATTAATTCTTCTAAATAGTTTTAATAATTATCATTTTACAATAGAATTCAAAATAGTGTTAAAAACACCACTCTTTCCTAAGTGTTTAGTCTTTAAAAAAAATAACGATTTTAGTCCATTTTAGAGATACATAAGTCAATGTATGAGAATACATTAGGGCTTCCTTTTAAATTAGTTACTTTTAACTTAGGAAAACTTTTAGCACTTAGCATTTAGCGAAGAGTGATGTTTTTAACACTATAGACGATTTAAAGTTGTAAGCTCCAGCTGGTGATTAAGCTAGCTGTGTTTTTTTTTGTTAAGGTTGCTTTAAAGATAATATTTATTTTTATATAATATTTTTTATTTTATATTGATTCTAATATGTTATGAATATTCACTAAAATATCTGATAACGTATAAATTAATTAAACTTTACAGGTATATTTATTTCGTTTATTATTAATTGTTCAATTGTTTAACGCATTAACATTAATAAAATCAATTATTAAATACCAACTTACAAATTTTATTATGAAATAATAATTATTAAAGTTATTTAAAATAAAACACGTTTTTTAAAAATCCCAATTGTACTTAAAACACTTTCAAAAATGAGCTCATTTATTTATAAACTCAAATTTGATACACTAAATAATAAATGCTGATTTTTAAGTATATATTATTTATTGTATCAAATTTGAGTTTATAAAATTAAACATCTTTAATTAGGTTAAAAATATACATAAATGGAATGCTAATTCATAAAGTAAATACATTTTACACTTAAGATTTCATAATAATCTATGTAAATTAATAATCATCCGATAAATGTCTCTATTACCTACTTATTTTTATTTAAAAATATTAAAAATCTGTCATAGAGCGCGCGCAATGATTCAATTGATTCATAATATATTTATAGGTGAAAGTAAATGTATCGGATAATATCAAAGTAAATAAAATAATGGTTATAAATAAAAAGATGAATATAAAAATAAATTAAATTTAAGTTCAAACATTTAACAGGATATTATTGTTACTTAGAAAAATGAGCATTACTGAGATTAACAACAATAAATCATAAATCAAACAAGCTAAATAAATTTGAACGATTCAGGCAACCCTGCATTTTTTACCTCTTACGAATAATTTAATATTTAATGGAAAAGAAAAGTTTTGAAAATTTTCCAAAAGATGTAATATAAAGATACATTTATGTGATAAAAATATATATGCACATTAAATATAAATGTATCAAATGCAATTAATTTAGAATATAAAGCCAAATTAGTCAGTGGAGATTAACAACAAGCCATGTTCAATGTTTTTTTTTTTCAAAGGCACTATTCAAACTTACTTCGTTTAAATGAAAACTATTTTTTAATCGCTCCCAAAGATTTTTAAAGTTACCAAATTTAATTACTGGAAATTTCTTAATCACAAAATAAAGACATAGGATTTGTTATAAATACAACTATTATTATTAAAAATACAAATCTAACAATCTGCTTGGTAAATCTAATTAACATTAATATATTGGATACATTTATCACTACAGTACATTTCAAATAAAAAGAGACATTCTTGGTTTTTTAACTTACGGGAGTTCCATAGAGATAATGAAAAATACAATAACAGCATTATTTTGTTTAATAAATTTAATATTTCGAAAATGAACGAGCGGATTTAGTAAATTTAAGACTAGAGAATTATATTTTCATTATATTTAATTAACACGTATCACTGTATGCTGAAAAGAACATACTAATTTTTTTTTTTTTAAATATAAATGTAAAACTGAACCTAGACAAATATTTTTTGACTATTAATTAAAATTTTATCCGAAATCAACATGCTTAATTTTATATATTATTCTTAGCATTAAATAAAATAAAACTATATTATAATTAAATAGAATATGATCAATGAAATTCATCATCGATACCAAATGTATAAAACGAAATAAAACACATACTTTTAATTTCTTAGTTGTAAAAACTATGATGAATTTTCAGGTTATTAGCTATAAAAATGTCCCTTTTGTAATTTTATTTAAAGAGAATTCTAGGAAACGTTCAAAGATAAAATAGAAGAAAAAAAAGCCTTAAGCATGAATATGATTATTTATATGCATATATAATGACGGAATAACAATAAATATATAACCTTTCCAAACCTTTTTTTGTGCAGAAGACTATGTGGCTTGAAATTTCTTGTTTATACCTTCATAACTCTTTAAAATTCACCAATATTTATTGATTAAATTGAAATATATTAACCGATTTATTGTATCGAAATAAAATAATAACACGACTGAATAATGATACAAAATATACAACAAAGAAGCGCAGAATAATGATGTCAGGCAATTATTAAAACACGTTTGCGGCCTAACTATAACATGGGCTTTATGCAGCAATAAATACAAATATTTTATTAAGTATATTTTCATTTCATATCTCGTTTTTAATGGAAATGCAGGTTGAATATGTCACAATTATTGAGGAAAAAAATAAAACCTCTTGGCTCAAAAATAAATAAAGCGACATTAATACGATTATTCGTTTATATTATTATATATAAGTACAATATGTGCCAAATGGTGTTTTTATGATTTATGTAAATAAATATTTAGTATTATATTATTCTATATCATTCAGATTTTTTTTTTTTAATTGAAACATAGTACTTTTTTTTGTTGTAAAAAACTTAAATATGACTTCATTCATAAAGTGTATAAGTGAGAAATAAAACAATCAATTAAATGCAGTTAGTGGATGACAAAATATTACAAAATCAAACCAACACCATGAAGTGTATTTTAAATAAATGGCTGAACCAAACATATTTAAATAATAATAAACATGTGTAAATCATAAAATAAAATATTTAAAAAAATGAATGTAAAATTGTATTACAATGTTAATTACATTACATAACCTTGTGTTATTGTATTATTACATTTTAATGAAATATGAATAAACTATTTTATATCAAGAAACCAACAAGAAATTTAATTATTCTAATATTTAGCTAATGAAATAAATTAGAACAATTATTAAATTAGTATACAAATTTTAAAAATATAAATGCACTTTGTAAATAAAGATATTCGATACTCTAAACGACTTTTTACATAACGAAAAGTTGAATGACATAAGGGAGAATCGGAACATAATAAATTGCTTTAATTATTCATGGATGAAGGATCCATTTCCAATTTGAGATTATTTAAATTGCTGATGAAATGATAAGATAATATTCAAAGTAAATGAACTCAGAAACAGACAAGGTAAATAATGACAGAAATGTTACAGAATAAGGATATAAATAGCTATATTTTACTACATATAAATAGTTAATCCGTCACAAAGCGATGAATAATAAAATGAAGTAATAGATTCTGGTTAACAAAAAGCAAATTAAGGCTTTGAAATATTAATGTTTGTAGGAAAACTCAGGTCAATGTAATGGAAAAACAGTCAAGTAACGGTCAATGTAATTAGTCATTACATTATTTTAAAAAGCAAGGAATATTTGTTCGGAAGTAAATGTCATTTAGAAATGTAAAGGATAATTTAAACCTATATAAATAAAAAGGTATATTTTAAATTAAATATAGTTCCAACATAAAAAAACATTTGTTAACGAACTACAAAAGATTAAATACATAAAACAAACTACTGATTTTGGTCGGTCGACGGAGGTTAAAAATTAATGGCCGGGATGGAGTCAATATATTACATAAGGATAAATAGTAATAATATAATACAATATAAAAAGTAATAAGTAATAATAATATACATATATATATAATATGTAATACAGTATTTTTTCATGATTCATAAGCGTAATACTTTATGATTTGTATTATCCAGCATTGTGGCGAGATATATATTATGTTTCTTTTTCTGTTAATGCCTGTTATTCTTAAGGATTGAGTCATAGAATGAAGTTACTTTCTATTCCATTCTATTATTTTATTGATTTTTGCACCAATCACTACTGAATTAATAAGGATCTAAGAGAGATATATATTCGGTTCAAAGCGAAAATGGATAATCGCCACATTTGTTATTTTGTGTATCGAATTTCTTCGCGAAACTAAAAATTGCTAAATGAATATGTTACGGCAATGCATACATTTTCAAAATAAGATTACTTTAATTAAAAAATAATCGAACTCTTTGATGAAACCCATAAATCTCAGACACAGCGTTCTTAGTCCCGCACACATATAGTCTAGTTAGGATTTAAACTATCATGCCTAGTTGTAACAATGTAACCGTTCATCTATTACATAGAAAACTAGTATTGATTAAAATAATATTTAAATTAAAAAGTTATTTTAAGAAGACAATTTTTCCTAAAATATATCAGAACATTATTTTCAAATAGTCCCTTTTTATCTTTCTATTCACTTATTCTCTATCGGGCTAAGTTCAGAGCTTTTGAATCTGTGCCTAAAGATTTATTTAAGTTAATAAAGTATGTTTTCATTACTTATTATTAAATACTAATTTTTATATTAGTCTTTTAAAAAATCGAATTCATCTTTTTAAAATTATTTTTCAGTTATCAAATATGGAGCTATATTTGATTACAAAACTCTTTGTTACTGCTAAATTATTTGTTCCTCAATTATTTTCCTGTTATTTTTTCTCTAAATTATATATATATACATATTTCGCCTTACAGCGGCTATTAATGGAACATCCCCCATTTTACTATTTAGATAAAATGTCCATTTAATTGTACTACCCGTTGCTGAAATTGTATAATTGTAATTTAAATTTACTATTTAGTTCAGATTATATTATTTTTTCAATATAGTCTAAACAAGAAAAAAAGTTCAAATCTTAATCTCACCATTATATTTGTTCCTATTATTTTCATTTTACATTATAATTGACATTTAAAAATTCAACGTCACAAACCACTTTTTAGTTTTAATGAGATGAATATTTGGTAATTATTTTTTCCTTTCAGTTTATATTAATACAACAGAATGTTCACCTTTAAAATATCCAAAGTTGATTTTTGGTGGTTTTGAGATGAACTGGTAATGACGGTTATCAAAAACTGAAGAATATACCAATTAACTATGCAAGCTTGATGAAAATATTAAATCCGATTAAAACATTAGTAGGCTCATGAATTGGCCGGTGTTTAGGAAAACTCTATTTTAACCCAAGTTTAATTTTCCATATACGGGATTTACTTTCAATATTTAAAGCAAGTGTTTGAAATTAATGTAACTTAATATACATAATAGCTAAAACATATATCGATTGTTCATTAGTATAATTTATACTTACTACAGGTAGTAAATATAAATCTCTACGAATAGTCATACAAATTTAAGATTTATTTCATTTACGTCTAGATAACATTTAAATATATCCTTAAAATGAAAACAAGCTTTTAGTTATTTCTTCAGGACTTCATATGGCAGCAGCTCTGAAGACATGAAAAACATTCCTAAACAATTTTAAGCGACTCAGTATATTAGTTATTTAATTAATTTTCGCACATTAATAAATGTTATTAAAAAAGAAAACGCAATTGGTTGTAGACAGATAGTACCAGAACATAACCTTAATTAAATTTTTTTTTTTTTAAATTAAGTCACAAAATTTAGGTACCTCTGAATCCTTAACTTTTCAAGGATCATCACATACATTAATATTAAAGACGTTAAAATTATCAAACGTAATGATGGATAATTTAAAACTTTAGGCCGACTAACAAGTCAGACACTTAACAACTGTTGATTGAATTAATAATAGGTTCCAGTCCATTGTTTCGTAACTATATAACACTAGCATATTATTTTCTATTCATTTCGTTACTTCTAAACACAATTAACAGTTTTTCTCTTTAAGGTGTAACATAAACTCATTTAAATTTTATTTTCAGACACATTCAGTAATCAGCGTATATTTTGTAATCGAAAATATAAAAAAAAAAGCAAATTCACTTGTAACATTCATAACATTGTTGTATTGTTCAAATAATTAGTTCCGAACCCTATTGAATGGCGAAGTCAGTAGTAGATATTTTATTTAAGTAAATCATTTTTATAAAACTATATTTATCCGCACAATTTACAAGTTCGGATAAATTAATCTTTTATTCAAACCCTATTTGACACTAAATAAATATATTTTGCCATCATTATTATACAAAAAGAAAAAAAACTGTGCAACTATAACCCCTGAAGGATCTTGGCGTTCAGTACCTACTAGGTAGAATAGAAATAGTACTATTTCCAGGAAAACGGTTGTGCAAAGACACTTCTCTGTCAAATCACTTTTGTCCAAAGTTCACGCTCAACCTCCATATTTTTCTATCAATTAAGGGTAACAAATTTATAGAGGCTGGTTTAGCCCCAAGATGGTCAGCAATTCCCATAGTGTCCGTGGCTGTTACCAGTTTAGGTAATTTATCTGGTCTGATTTGAACCTGGAACCTAAATCACAGCAATTCAACGCAAAATTGATTTAATGACTTCATGCGCATTGATGATAACTATCTATAGCCATTTAATTTATCATAAATTTAATAAAACATATCACTTGTCATAAACAATATATCCTCTATTTCTAAGTAATGATCTATATTTTTCCTGGGTAGTATTATTTTCGTTTTATTTCCACTTTTAAAACAGAATGAGGATTACAGAAATAATATTTTCATAATATCATCAACCGAAAAAAAAATTTCTCATAAATAAAGGAAATGTAATAAAAATTAAAATTATCAACTGAAGCTTAATGATTCTTGTTACCTCCTCTTACAGTAATTACCGCCATCAATTTACTTCCATAACTCGGTATCAAGTTACCAATTATATCTTGGCTTGTCTTTATGAAGTAAATTTAAATAATTATAAGTGAGTTGTTGATAAAATGAGTCAGGGGCTTTAACACCAACAATTTATCCAGCAAAAAAAGACTCCATTAACAGTAGAAATTATATAATAAACAAAGTTAATATTTAATCATTATTTACCTAAAATTAAATTTTAATTTAATTTAAAAATTAACATTTAATTAACGATTAAATTAATAATTAATGTTAATAACTCCGAAAATTTCGAGGTTTTTCGGCCACCAAAAACTTTCCCATCCGTTTTTTCGGATGCAAACTTGGATTTACACTATTCAGACATGCACTTACAACATATCAAAAATGCAGCAGGTTAGAAAAAAAAAGTAATTTTGCAATAAAAATATCCCGGTCGTTAATCGAAATAAAATATAGCCTATATTTTAAGTTAGACAATGTTACATATCTGGGCGAAATTTCATTAAAATCGGTCGAGTAGTTTCGGAGAGCAGCGCGGACAAACATCGTGACAGAAGATTTATCTATATATATAGATTCTTAGTTTTATGTATTTTTATTTCATAATACCTTTTTGCTTATTTGAAACTTGTAAAAAAATAGTAATACATAGAAGCATATTTGAATTAAAATGATTAATATAATGTACAATGAAATAACAATCAAGAAATAGTACTTCTATGTATTAGAGGAAGAATAAGTACATTTAGTATTTATATCAATATATTTATACTATTTGTAAAGAGTTGTTTCATTCAATTTACTTTTCATTGTACTATAGTATTATTCTTTACAGTGAAAATTATTTCTATGTTCAATCATTCACAAAACAGAATATAGGTCATATAGGTCTCAAGATCAGTAACAATAGTAGCTCCACTACGGGTATATACAATACGGGACACCTGTAAACTCATCTCGCCCTGAAAGGCGTGCGGTCTCGGGCAACGGTGCCGGTGGATACTGTCACAGCACACCCTACATTCGAAGATGAATACAGATGACATCCTGTCGTTGGAAAGTGTGTTGCCACCGTTTTACAGATAATTTCTCTTTCTCCCCTCCCCCGATGGGATCATTTAGTTAGGACGGCCACCAGCCACCTGTCCTTGGGATAAGTGGATGCTCATTTCCATGGGACCATCGCGATTAAATGAATCGGTGACATTTCCCTAAAGGAAATGGCTATGTAGTTAGAACCTACTTCGGGAAACGACATCGTTTTTATAACGGCGCGAGTCCGAAATAGTGAAAACATTCCATTTGTCAAGAGAATGAGAGAGCGAATAAGCCCATCTACAAATATCTACGGTCTTTTTTTTATTTAATGCCACTGTATGCTGCGATGGCTGATTGGATGATGCTACAGTGGGAGCTCTTAATTTTGCCTATCCAGGTTTTATGAGGATAGGGATTTCCTGACACCGTCGGGCTCGGGACCTCCGTTTAACGTCCCTTCCGAAGAACGGGATAACCAAGGATTTTTACTCCCTTTAAAAAGTCCTAGGGCCACCTGCCGGGCTATGAACCCGCGATCTTTGGCTTAGTAGTTTGTTATGCTAATCACCAGACCACAGGTTGACCCAAACTATCGACAGAGGAAAAATGTTTTTTTGAACTGGCAGTTTTGGTCATGTGAACCATATTTATTGAGAAAATATAGCTTGAGAAAATAGCTAAATCTAATAAAAATAAAAGAAATACAACCTTCGTGCCGTTTATACATATATATGTTTTGAGTCAGGTGTCATGGGATTAATTCTTTAATTTTCTTCCATTTTCGTTACTTTTTTCTGTAGATACAAAAGATCATGCAACACCTGTTCGCAAACATGTTTAGGAACTCTGCTTTTGTATTCGCTATAACTTCTTCCTGGTATTTCTTCCTTGCTAGTATAATTTATTTTACTCTGTTGTATGTTTTTCTCTACATCAAGCAAATCATTTCAATAAATAAAAACAGTATCAATCTCTTTCAGATGCGTATAACTTACATATTCCTAAATTATATATTAATTTCTTCATTAATCAGCATAGATTTATTTTCGTTTAAGACAATTAAAAATTAAATCTGTATGAATTATAAATTTCTTTCCTACTTATATGAATCAAATGCTTCCACTGCTTAGTTCATATTTTTTTTTTCTTAAATTTGATTCCTTTTTAAGTTAAAAGTTATATAGTTTAATAAGCATATAGTTGCTTCCTCAACCATCACTCACATTTCCCAGATAGTTTTTAATTAAATAGATTACTTATTCGTTGATCATAGCTATTACAATATAATATATGCAATATGATATATTGCGAAGTAAGTGATTGATGATAAATTGATCAATTCTTTGGAAGTACATCTAATTACAACTTACACGTGTCATTTTATATTTATTTTAGTGTGCTTTTTAATGTTTTCACTGTCAGGGCATGAAAATTACTGAAACTCAAGAACCAAAAAATTATATATATATATGTATATATATATATATATATATATATATATATATATATATATATATATATATATATATATATATATATATATATTCCCATAAGCTCTCCCCTTATTGAAATGAAGCAGTAGTCGAGTGACGACACCCGGTGTTTGAGAACATAAATCCCAACTGAGATATCCGAGGGCCTATCGCTAAGGATAAAATTCTCCAAAGAGAAGGATAGATCGGCAATTAAGGGTAATTTATTAAGGTGTTAGCGGAAGAGGGAGTGAGAACTGGGTCCCGGGATCGGAGAACTATAAACCCCAGGGCCCCAGCTGTATATTATCGGCGAGCGGGTCTTTGTCGGCCCCACGCATCCAAGACCACTCCGCCTATTTCAAGGCTCGTCATATCTTCATATTAAGGAACACTGCCTATTCCCTTCCCCGCTCCCCGCATATATGTTCAGTAATTTGCGGATAATAGACGGCGCGTCTACAGGTAACGCTGCAAAGGAGTTAATAATAATAAATCGGTATTTTCAAAGGATGAAACATGAACATAGTTCGTACAATCATTGTATATACATCTGCGTTAGCAAGAACACTTCTGATTTAACTTTCATATATGGGACATATATCCCAGCAAAATTACCGTAAATTAGTTAAAAGTCATAAGGCTTAACCTGCCTAACTTAAGGCTCGAATCTGGCCGGTAGAAAAGGATTTAGAAGAGATGTGATAATCTCGAAGGATTAAAAGATTACCTACGAGTATGTTCTGGAAAGGAACCGTCTCAGGATGAAAATGGATAGTCACGTGGATTTTTAAGAAAACAAAACAAGGGAGCAGCAACGACGTCGAATGAGGGAGTACAGGGAGAATATTAAAAAGAAAAGATAGTTAAAATGCGATGGTTCTTAGTAGGTTAATACGAAAAAATAATAATAATAAGACTTCGCCAACCCGAAGGCTTGATAGCAATACCACCAATTTCTGCTTTCAAACTTTCAAACACGGACCACACCCAAACCTAAATTCGCTAGACCACTCTTAACCCAATCCTCCCATTTACGCCTCGGTCTACACTTCAGACACTACCCATTCCGTAAAGCGCATATCAACTTTTTAAGAAGTTAGCAGTAGCTTTAAAAGTCGATCTTAATCTTGGTGACGCTATCACTGTGTCTAATCCTTTGTTTGGAATATTCTACGCAACATCTTATTTTCGTATATCTTCAGACGTTGTACATACTTCAGCATTAACGGTCACTTTTCACGTAAAGAAGAGTTGGAAGTATGATGGTTTTATTATTCTTATCTATAGATTTCGTGTCAAAAGAAGCGAGCATAGTAATGTCGAGAAAGAATGATAACAAGTATTTAATTTGAAAGTATAATAAAATAAATTATTTAGTATTAATAAAGTTTGTTTATATATATATTACAATTAGACTGACTAGATACAAAAAAAAAAGGGTTTTCCGGGCAGAGTAACGATACAATATTCAGAATAGAACTGACTTTTATTCCTTTCTTTCCAGTATATATAACTACATAATTGTTTACATGCGTTTTATAACAATCTTAATCCTAATATTATTAACGACCTATGGTCAATCACATAAACTTAACTTATATATATATGTATATATTCCCAACATAATATAAGCGAACACAGGAAACAAGATCGCGCTTTTTCGACTTTTAAACTCGCTTCTACAGACCGTTCCATCCTAGCCCAATCCACCAATGCTTGGAACTCATTCCCACCTAATATCCGCCATGCTTCTTCCCTAAAATATTAAACAGATGCCCTATAATCAGTTATAATTATTACTTCATGTACTTCAGAAGTAACTAATGACTTATCTATTGGTAATACCATTTGATTTTTTTAATATGACCTCTTGGCCAAATAGATATTCTGTTATTATTGTAGATAATTATTTGTTTACACACATTGACCTGGTCCCAGAATAAAATTATTTATATATTGTTATAGATTATACCAGAGCGTTTGAAATTAATACGAATCCTAATACTATTAAATTTAAAAAAAGTCTTGGGTTTAGTGTATATTAGAGACTGTACTTCTACGGTAATATGTCCGAAATCATGCTCAACTACCAGGTTTTTTAACAATTAAGTTAATTAAGGTTTTAAGTTAATTAATATTTTTTTTATATTCTCTTAATTTCCAGATCGGCTATTCCTAGCCATGTTTTTTTTAATAATGAATTTTAATATTTAACACATAGTGAAAGTGTGGGTTTCGTCTCATGCAAGAGACACCCCTAACTGTACATTATCAGATTATTTACAGAGAAGATGTAAATATTTAATAGTGTTTTTTCATATAAAAGAATGATAGTAGTTTGAATATAAAACTTGTAAATAAGTAAACAAAATTAAAATTAATGTAATAATAAACAGAGCTATAGTACTATAAAACGGAAAACTAAAAGAAAATATGATTATATTACATTTTGTTAAAACGATTGGTGAGAAACGTTATCTATTGAGATCACATCAGAATATCTTTCAAGAGTCTTGGTTTTAGTCTTGGGGATGAAATAGGTTTGCCTATGTTGAATGCTACAGCTCCTTGGACTGCTGGTAATCCGGTCTTAAATCTGGTGTAACGTTTTAATTAAGATTGAGGCTGGATGAGCCCCAGGAGGATTTTCAGGAACCCGTTCAAAGAGTCCGTTCATGGCTGTTGGATTCGAACCGAGATGTTCACACTAAGCTCAACCAATTAAATAATAATTACTGTATGATTTGAACTTTCTTATGACAGTAAGATATTTCATAAAATTTAAGGTACATATGTTTTTATAGTTTTATTTTTAGGCTGTATCTTGAGACATAATTATACAATTCGATAGTTATTTTTAATTGATTGTGAATTGAGATTCACATTTTTTCCGTACGCGCCATAGCATACCCTTTCGTACGTAAATTTCCTAGTCTCTGCATTTTACAATAAAAGTTCTTTAGTGAATTCCTATGACAAAAGAAAAAATGGACTTACAGTTCAGCACAATCGTTTTCCTCTTGGTATTCTTTTTAAGCATAAATTAATCAGGACTTAATCGCAATCCTCATTCCTCTTGAAAAGGAGGAACTTAGTGCTTAAGAGTCGGACTACTTCACCATTCTTTCGGTGCTATCTTTCACAGAACACCAAAAGAAGGAGATATTGGTTTTAAATACTTAAATAGTCGGATGCTTTCCATCTTAATGCCCGAACGACGCGGTACGCTATCCGACACATATAAGAAAATATTAACCGTCCTATTAAAGACCAGTCCTTCCTGAGCCGGTCTAATTCCCACCCGTCCGGTGGCCACTTCTTCAGCACCGGAGGCATCTCTGCAAGAGTCCGAGGAAGGGACCTAACTCGGATAGTCGTTTTAAACAGGTTACACTTTACCTCCTTACAAGGAAGCGCATCGCAAGCCCTCCTCACCGTCTATCTGCCTTTTTGTAGGAGCGGTTTTTCAGCATCTCGCCACAAGTCGAAGGTGTTCTGCCAAAGGTAACACCGAAAGAAAGGTGAAATAGTCCGATCTTTAAGCCTTAAGTGCCTCCATATTAAGTCGGATGGGGATCGTTGGTGAAATAAGTCTTGACTAATTTATACATGAAAGAAATACCAAGTATTTTAACTTACTTGCAAAAACCATAAGTCTATCTATTTCGTTGTTATAGGAATTCACATCAAACTTATTTCGTTAAAATAATTACACACTACTAATATTATCTCCTAGAGCACGTCCCTGGCTATATCGCTCCTTCAAAAGAACAATATCATAACTCAAAAAACCTAATTTTTGAATAGACGAAATTGAAAGTTCCATACGAGTTAAAAAAATAAAAAGTTCGGTATTGGTAAAGCAAAGCATTCCTATTGCAATGATGGAATTAAATTCTTTCATAAACCATTTCTAAATTACTTGAAACTTTTTTTAATCTTAATTTGTGTCATTATTCTCATAAAACTTAAAGTTCAAACATGACATAATTTATCTTCAAAATATGACATTATGAAAAAAAAAAATATGTTGGAATGTAATATTAGAAAGTTTCAACCAATACAGTTACTACTGAAGGCTTAACTCTAGCTAAAATTGGCATTTTTGAGATTGACATAATGTCGTTGTTCTTTCTAAGGAGCAATATAGAAAATTGAGTATGAATTTAAAATTATAAAAAAGGCATAGCCCATTGCACAAATTACATCAACCCCAAGATTTTGACGAACGATTTGTATTAAAATAATAATACAATTTTTAATTTTATCTCAATTCAATTAGGTCTAACAAATGCTAATATCCTAATATAAGGGTTCAAAGACTTCTATAACACGTAAATTATTTGTTCTTTTAACAGCCACTGATGGGCCTTTAGGAACTGCAGACCATCCTGGGACTCACCCAGCCCAGTGGATATCCTTGATTGGGATAAAACTTGGTGGCTGACCGTGCTTCCAGAAAGGTCACCTCCTTGCACTATCGTTGTCTGATACACAGAATTTTTAGCATATAAAGCTGTAATTGTACAGTTTTATTTTTATAAAAAAGAAAATGGTCCGGGTGGAGGTAAACAAAATTCTCATAAATAGGGAGAACTGTTTATTGGAAACCCAACGTTGCAGGTCTTCTGTAGTAACTTTTCTATAATTATCTTATTTATCTACTGTAGCCCTTCTAGTCCAGGATCCATGGTCCATTTTTTCACTCGAATTTTCGCACAGGAAATTGTTGGGCGTCTTATCGAAACAAAGCTATTCACGAACATACAGCTTGATAGTAATCAAGTGCAAAAATAAACCATGGATCCTGGACTATTCTATAATTTATCAGTAAAATCGTCTATAATTTATCTTTAAATAATGATGTTATGTTAGAACAATAAATAAATAAGAACAATAAATAATGTTAGAACAATATTTTAGAACAGCACTTTTACTAGCTATTTTGTTGAATATCTATGCACATTTTACAATATTTTATCTAGAAATTTTTCTACACCTTTAATATTCCCATTATTTCTTTGTATATTCTACGATATATTTTTTTTCTCAAATATCATTCACTAGATTAATTTGTAATACCTTCTTTATTACTTATTTGATAATACTCTATAACTATCCACTCTGTTTTTATATTTAAGGTCTTCCATCTTTATTTTTTATCATTCATATACCTTGCTGCCTATCCATATACCTATATATTTTTAATATTTACCATGTATAATTTTAATTTGTCTGTATCTTGTATATTTAGCCTGAAGAAGGCCTGCAATGTTAGTCGAAATGTTTAAGTTTTAACCTATTGCAAAAAATTAATAAAACCAAATAATTGTCTCCAAAATAAAAAAATTCAGCGTTTGCCTTTATTCCACTAATCCAGAACACTCAATAACGTGAGCTTAGGGCATCCAGAAAGGTAGGGAAGCAGCTAAGTGAAATCATCGCCGAAGCCTAAAAAGGATAACCGATATTCTATATACGATGCCTCAACGTTGCCGAGGCTAGACCACACGGCTGAATCTCGGACGAACCGGAGACACGTATGGGAAAGTGAGACGTGTAAATATAGACGCTAACCGCACGTGCCTTGTTGAGCCCGTCCAGACCACAGGACTTCGCCTCCAATCGGCTTACCATAACCTTGTTCATAACCGATGTATATAACAAATGAAAAAGGCAAAAGAGTTACATGTAAGTTGAGTAACATTTAAGCTATGTACGGAGGCAACGCAAGGTGAGAAGTCTGGTTTGCAATGCTGGTGTAACACAGGATGAGGCCATTCAATAGCATACTCTATTGGCCTATTTAGCAACACAATAATTTTATATTTCATAATAAGCAAAACAGAATGTTTTAGATTCTACTGTTTTGGTTTTAATTATGATTGTATTTTAAATCAACAAGGTGGAGGCTCGGTACTCTGTATCTCCGAACATCAGATTTTCCAATAATCCGAAGTACTCAGTAATTAGAAAGATCATTACTATAGTGAAAACTTCTATAGCCGCAATGAACGATTTTCGTTAAGAGAAAAACGAATGGGTTCGCGTCACCGACATGCTCGTGACGTATTGTGCGGGACTAGCGGCGGCCAGTGTACGAGTTATACGATTTGTTTTAATCAACTTTAGATTAGTGTTAGAATTTGATTAATATAAAAATAATAATATTTAACTAAAATTCGTTTAATAGTTGTAAAATGCATACTAATAATAACTGAAAACGTCTATAACTAGTTGAACTTTTCATTTCCCCCAAAAGATTTTATTTTTCATAGTTAATTTTTTTGTTTAAGTTCCTAATGAATGCAATACAAAAAATTTGGATGATATAAATAATCTAACTGTATATTAACTATTATTTCGATTAAAATGTATTGATATTTTGCTGAGCTTGTGGAGTCCACCATACGTTTTGATTAATAAATAAACGACTTGAAAATGTATACAACTATTGCTCGGAGATCCAATAGATGTGAAAATCGGACTAGTGCTAATAATTTCAATTTAGAAATTATGAAATTTAAATAATTCTGACTATAATTGATTTAGAAATTAAAAAAGGAACGCAGTTATTTCAAAGTTTGAGTTTTACCTTCTGTCGGCAGTCCTAATGACTGATTATTAGACAATTTTCAACCATTTCGAAACTGAATAATACAGAAGAAGAGGCAGATTACGGTAACAATGAACTTCATAATAATAAGGACAAAATAATCAAGTTCTATTACACTCGATATCGGACAAACTCAGCAACAAGACTCGGCCAGTCGCTTGTCAGGGATGATAGGGACGAACTCTCAAACGAAATGGTACCCAAATTATTAATTCGGTATGAGTCGGAAGTGAAATACGAAGATTAAATTGAAGATAATTTTCCCAAATTCTGCAACGCAGTAGGGTTCCACAGACTGGAAAAAACATTTGAATACATGGAGCAAGATTAGATCAGTCTGCAGGCGTTCCTTTTCGTTTTTTGAAAAAAAGGGTGTGTCCGCAGGCACCAAAACAGGGGTCTTGCAAAAGGAGAGAAAATGTAGGATTTTACACACATAAGGTTTGGAAATCATCTACGATCTTACTCTTCAATATTTTATCAGATGATCATTCGGATAGTCAGAGGGAACCCAGATCTCTTACAAGTATATCAATTATATTCCATATCTAGAAATTTCAAAAATTATCTAATGGTTTTTGGTACAACTTAAATCATGACAAGAATGAGCTTATTGGATAAGAGAGAAATCAAATCTCACCTACCTTTCGGATGCAATAAATAGGATTATTAACATATCATTAATACCAGAATAAATAACAGAATTTTATCAAGAAACCCAAAAATAAAAATGAAATTTTTTTTAGTACATAATTAAAAATAAAAATTGCTTTAACACATAAAAAAATGAGTTCCTAAAAGTATGTGCTTCAAGACTAATCTTTATGGAAGAAGGACATTAGTTTAAATTTACTAAAGATTCTAGTTAAGCATAATTAAAACACTAGAACTCCACCATTGTTTAATTTTTTCAGATTCGATGCCGAAATAAGTATATTGTAAATAAATCGAAGGGCCATTATGTGACTTTAGATCAATAGTGTTATTTATCCCAATAATGTAAGTAATTTGAAGAATAGAAAATAATAGAAAAATATTTTTTTTTAATTTACATCACATTGGCACTACAAATGTAGATTTTAGAGAGGTATACTTGAATAATATTAGTTAGCCATTTTTATATTTATATATGTATGCATATATATATATATATATATATACACATATGGGGAAGAAAATGGTTTTTAGTAGAACTTAATCGAGACTACAATGAACATATTGGAAAGAAAGAAATCAAATCTTACGGATACAATTAATACGATAGTTACAGTTTCATTCATGGCAAACTAAAATCAGATATTTGTATCGAGAATGCGAAAAAAAGAGGATATTAATAAATAATTATAATAAATAATAAAAAGAATTAGGTTTCTAAACAAGAAGTCAAAAGAAATAGATCCTTAAGTACAGATAAACTATTTATTGGAAGCCGGAGTTTCGACCCACACAGCTGGTTTTCATCGGGGCTTGCAACGTAGATAGTGGAAGAGTAAGAGAATTATACTTCAATTTTCACATTATTAACTTAAAGACGATCAGGTGGTTGTTTATATATATAATGTTGCGCAGCCTATATACTCCTTATTTATCGGATATCAGATTTCGAACAATTCGTGCGTCAAAGCAGAGTATGCTTAATAATTGTAATTAAACCGGCAGAGGAAGGGTATCATGATATGGCAACGAAATTCACTAGGCTATTCGCGCCAGGTGATAATAAATTCGTAAATTTCATTTTTAATACCACCAACAAGCGGTTAAGAACCGATCTGGAGGAACAAAAAAAATGAGATAGGGAGTGTATGATATATTTCCGATTCCTAATCTAAATAAGTGGAGCTGTTTTGGCCCTCAGGAGACTATTTGTTACTAGTTAAATCTAATTCCATCCTCGGCCAAACAGCTTCATGGAGTCGAATATAAAGCTAAATCGATATTTCACGGAGATAATAAATCGATTATTTATAGTGTTTGAGATAATACCATCACGGTAACGCCTCTCCCGTTAAATCCGTTAATTATTTTTTTTCTTTGTAATTTTATAAAGGCCGTTTGAATCAAATAGTCACCCATATGTCTATTAATTTTATTTCATAACTGCAAAAAAACGGTAGGTCAATATAAAATCGGCAATTATCAAGAATCAAACAGAAAAAACAGCACCAGCATAAATAACAGTCATTCTAAAAATTTCTGTCCCGAAATCTAAAAATCAGAATTTATAAAAACATCATCCTCCCAACTCTTCGTTAAGGATGTAAAGCGTGACCACTAACGTTGAAGGATTATCAACGTCTTTAGGTATTCGAAAATAAGGTGTTGTGTAGAATATTCGGTCCTAAAAAGGATCAGACCACTGGAAAATTTTGGGGATTACAAAACGCGGAATTGCATTCGGTTAATATTATGGGAACTATGAAGTGTCTGAGTGGTAGTCCGAGGCGTAGGTGGGAGGATTGCGTTAAGAGTCATCTGGCTGATTTTGGTTTCCTTGATTGGGTCCTTTGGTGTGACTGATTGGGTGCTTAGACGGAAGTGTGTAAGCAGAGATAGGTCGTATCGGCATCGAGCCTTCGGGCTCGCTAAGCCTTATTATTATTAAAACTTTATTTTGAAACCTCAAATTTTATTTTTTTAATTATAGTTTCGTTAGAAGAATTATAATTATATGTGGAAATTTGCAAATTCCGAAAGAGAATTTTAGTTAATTTTCTATGAAGTTTTATTTAAACTTCTTTATAATAGAAATGATTAGCTTAGAAAAGTGAACGAAAATTCTTAGACTTCTAAGATGATACGATACAATTTATGGAATATGATAACTCGTTTAAAAAAAAATTAAAATATGAATATGAAGACAAGATACAAAATTGTTT
The DNA here is from genome assembly GCA_964056705.1 of Troilus luridus. Taxonomy (NCBI): domain Eukaryota; kingdom Metazoa; phylum Arthropoda; class Insecta; order Hemiptera; family Pentatomidae; genus Troilus; species Troilus luridus. The sequence goes on along the minus strand of OZ057412.1, from coordinate 71,043,585 downwards.
AAAAAAGATATAATTGGAATAGAGAAAAATACAAATAAATAAAATATATATAAAAATGAAATGAATGAAACTATCCTGAACATCCAGCCCAGAAGATGATTCTAAGAAGTTTCTATTGAATAGTTGATCACTATTTAAGGAAATAATTCTTTGACCTCCACCAGGACCATTTTCTTCCTTATAAATAACTCCCTGCACAACCGTTGTCACAGAAACATTATAGTCTCTACCGTGCGCTAATCCCAAGACCCTTTATGGGTTTAGTGGTACATGTTTTTTTTTTAATTTGTATCTATTTACTTTTTGTTATGAATAAATATTCGGAAATATAACTATAATATTACATTATATCATGCAGCGTTTTTATATGTTATAGCTCAATAATTTCTTGGTGTATAAAACTTTATCTGTCACTTAACGAACGACACGACCAGGGATCATTAACACCTTAATCAGCTGTAGAAGAGGTCTTGTATCTAAAGGAGTTCCATATAAAATTAAACCTCCCCTTGGCTCTCAACCTTCCGTAGCCGATGTTAAAATTACATTTAATGAGAAGATTGTGTCAGTAGAAACTTTTTTTGATAGAGCTGGTCTGATGAGGGCTCATTACTCTGGAAACCATCTAGGCCGATAAATGGGAATCGTAATACCATCCTCCTTCATTATATTTTTAACACATATCTCTTTTAACTTTATCAACAGAAACCAATGTTTATCACCAACTTTATCAATGTTGGAGCTCAGAGGAAAAAGGGTATAAAATGAAGTATCATGAAATGATCATGACGCAAGGTAATCAATGAGATAGAAAATTTATAATGCCAGAATTTCTAGCTTATTAAATTTTAAATTAAACAATTAAAAAGCAGATGGTAAAAAATATTTAACAGTGTAAGGAAGAAATACTTGATCAAATAGTTCTTGTAGCCTGAAAAACAAGAAATATAATCATAATGGCGAAGTATGGTTAACAATCGGAAAAATAGGGGGATGAAATTGGTCAGAAAGAAGGTAATCAAATGAATTCCATAAATAGTGGTAAAATATTTATTAGAAACCGATGTATCGATCCACATTGCAGATCTTCTTCAGGGGTGCTCGACTGGATAGGGATGATACAAAAATATTTAAATAGAGAAAAATATGATCAAAATAAAATAGTTTGTTAAAATTAAACTATAGGAGAACACCAGATACTAAAGTAGAAAAAGAAATAAACCCTCTATTCCAATTATTCCATTTTTAAATAATTTTATCTTATCTACGTAGCCCTGTGAGTAGGTCTACACGTCGGATTCTAATAAACAGTTTATGAATATTTAAGGAATTAATACTTTGACCTCTACTCGGACCAATTTCTTCTCCAAATATATATAAGTGTGTGAGTGTACATATAAGGCCAACTAGTATTATTAAAAAATATTTTAAGATTATTATCTTAATGCTAAGGTCTTTGATACCCTGATTCCAAAATAATGGTGCATGATGGGTACAAAGATAGTAATTTGAAGCCTTGAGATTTCATTGTTTGTTCATCATAAATGACGCGCTGTACGATATGTTGCCTAAAGAACCTAAAGGTGAAGGTTTGCTGCAGTTATCTACGCGAAATAAAAGTCAATGCTTTTACAGGTCGGATTCAAATCACCGTTGTGTCGAGCTAAATGTTCCAAAACGCTTGGTCATGGTGGCGAAGCTCAATCGTGAGTATTAATTTGAGATAAATACGTTACAATGTTTGATCACGTTATTGTATTAAAAACTAACCCGTATCATTCTTTAATGTCGAAATCAAATTTAAATTTGATATTGTTACGGGCTACTGGGTGTAAAATGGACTAAACTATTACTTAATTCAAGAATCTAATATTTATTAACAAATTAGAAAGAATACAATGAGATTATTTAAAACAGTTAAATTATTAAACTAATATCAATTTACAATAATAATATTCTACTAAATGTTATCTAATTTCTAAGATAATATACAAATAATATAAGTTATTGTTTATACTAAGTAACTAAACTATTTATATAAATTTGTACAAATACAATAATATTACACTATAGTTTACAATTACAAATTAACACTTACAGTTCGCTAACTAAAGTCCACCGACCGTAAGACTCTCCAAATATGACAAACTGCCACACAGTTTATTACACTTATTACACGGTCACTAATTGTCACTGTTGCTCACTAAGCACTTATTACAGACTGATACTAATACTAACTAACTCACACACACTGCCACTAGTTAACGACTGCTACTCACTGGCTTATTACAGACTCGTCTTATTACTACTGCCGCGGCCGAAAACGCTGTCCTTTTTATATAGGCAAGGTAGGTCGTGGTGGGGCATTACTCGGAACACGGACGAGGACCACCTAGACCGATCTAGAAGGTTCTACGCCATTCTATAATCCCTTCCGCTTAATCCCATTGTTTGCCTAATCCGCTCTAGGCAGATCAGAAGCCGGTCCTGCTTTCCGCTCTGACCGTAACACTGCCCCCTCCTTAAAAGTGCTCTGCCCCAGAGCATAGTCCGGAGAAATCGGGCGGTCATGAGCTTCCCTCGATGGAGACGCATTTCCTTTCCAGGGGTTGAACGTGCACACCAATATGGCGACTCCAGAGTTGGCGAATATCTGTTCAAGCATGTTCCTGACAACCTTCCACTCCAGGCCGTCATATCCACAGCCCAACTTAGGGATCGCGAGCTTGGTGACACGCAGTCTCAGAAGCTTACTCCGCAGGTCGTCGAGGCTTCGCCGCAGTGCGTCATATGTGGGCTTCTGATCAGTAGCACACTTGGTAACTAAGTAGAACAGGTGTCGTCCTTCGTGCGTATGGTGGAGTGCTTTCCCGACGCGTGGTCCTTGGCGTTCCAGTTCCTCAGTTCCAGCAAACTTCTTCCTGAAGACGGTTGCAATCCCTCGGGAAGTCCTCAGATCTTCGGCTACACAATGGGCCAGAGAATAGTCCGCGGGTAACGAGAAGATATCTCTGTATACTGCCTGAGTTACTCCACGGGAACCTTGTACCTTAGGTTGTGCAACTGATACCTTACTGGCCTCCACGTTGTTGAGGTACCTGACTTGCTGGTCTTTTGTCGGGCCATGGTCTCCTTTGTATGGGGCCAGTCTATTAAAATGGACTACCCTGGGTTTTCCTTTTGGCTGCTTTCTGATCCTATAGATGACGTCGTTTATCCTATTGATGATCTCAAACGGGCCATCCCAGGAGTTCTGAAGTTTAGGTGAGTAGCCTCGCCTTCTTCGAGGATCATGTAGCCAGACCAAATCTCCAGGTTGGAATCCACCTTTCTCTGCCCTGATGTCGTAACGCTCCTTCATTCTGTCACTGGCTCCCTGGATGTTTGCACGAACCTTCTCGTGGATGTTATCCATCCGCTCCCGTAGATTCGTGACGTACTCCTCTCCGGCAACTTCCTCATTAGGCTTGAACCCGAATTTCAGATCACAAGGCAAACGAAGTTCTCGGCCGAACACCACATTTGCGGGGGTCTGCCCCGTTGCTTCATGGACTGAACTGCGGTAGGCTAACAGGAACAAGTGAAGATACTGGTCCCAGTCTCGCTGATGGTCGGAGACCACTTTAGACAAATATCGACCCATTGTCCTGTTCATGCGCTCCACCATGCCATCCGATTGAGGGTGAAGAGGTGTCGTCCTGGTTTTCCGTATTCCCAGTGCTTCGCACATCCCGGAGAAGACTGCAGACTCAAAGTTTCTTCCCTGGTCAGCGTGAAGTTCCATGGGTACTCCAAACCGGCTGACGAGCTGCTTCACAAGTACGTCTGCAACGGTGACTGCCTCTTGATTCGGAAGGGCATACGCTTCCACCCACTTAGAAAAGTAGTCCATGGCCACGAGAATATATCGGTTGCCTTCGTCCGTCACAGGGAAAGGGCCAGCGATGTCAATCGCTATCCTCTCGAACGGTGCTCCCACGTTGTACTTCTTCATAGGGGCCTTCTTTCTTCTTGTTGGTCCGTTAGAAGCCGCACAAGTCGCACAACGCCTGCACCAGTCCAACACATCGTCCTTAAGGTTTGCCCAGTAAAAGCGTTCACGAACTTTTTCCAATGTACGGTGAACTCCAAGATGGCCGCCAGTTACACCGTCATGTAGTTCCCTAAGCACTTCGGGCACTTTATTCCTTGGAACGATGAGCTGTAGCCTACGCTGATCTCCTTCCGCGTTCTCCAATGCCCGTTTCAGCAGCCCGTTGTCCACTACAATGGAGTTCCATTGGGCCCAGTACGTTTTTACATTCTTCGACATTGGAGCCACATCCTGCCAGGTCGGTCTTCCTCGCCCCGATATTTTCCATTCCTTTATTTGTTTTAGGTCCGGGTCCTCGTCCTGTTCCTTTGACACCTCTGTGTCCCGCCAACTGTCGATAACAACCGTTGTCCTCAATACTGTTCCCTGCTTCTCTTCTTGTCGGGAACAATGCCTGCATTCTTTATCTTCACATGGTCTTCTTGACAGCGCATCCGCATTCCTGTGGCTCGTTCCAGAACGATGAGCAGATTCAAAGTCGTACTCTTGAAGGCGCTCGATCCACCTCGCCACTTGTCCCTCCGGTGACTTGAATCGCAGCAGCCACATTAGAGCCGCGTGGTCCGTTCTCAGCAGGAACCTTCTTCCGTATAGATATTTATGGAAGTGCTCTATGGATTTTACTACTGCCAGGAGCTCTTTCCTTGTGACACAGTAGTTGCGTTCCGGAGCTGAGAGTGCTTTGCTGAAATATCCAATCACCCTTTCTTCTCCGTCTTGGAGCTGAGAGAGGACACTTCCAATGGCGATGTTGCTGGCATCTGTGTCAAGTATGAACTTGCCCTCGGGACGTGGATAGCTCAGAATAGGAGCACTACTCAATTTGCTCTTCAGCTCCTCGAAGGATGCCTGGCACTCGTGATCCCAATGGAAAGACCTTTTCTCTTCGGTTAGCCTGGTAAGAGGTTTTGCGATGTTAGCGAATCCTTTCACGTACCTCCGGTAATAGGTGCAGAGCCCGAGGAAACTCCTCACCTGGTGCTTATCTCGAGGTACTGGCCAGTCGGTGATCGCTGCTATCTTCTCTGGGTCAACAGCAACTCCGTTGTCTGACACAATATGCCCCAGGTAGTTGACTTGCCTTCGGAAGAGATTACACTTCTTCGGGTTCAACTTTAGGTTTGCTGCACGCAGTCGTTCGAAGACCTTCTCCAGATTCTTCAGATGGTGAGCGAAGGACTTTCCCAGTACAATAATGTCGTCTAGGTATACCAGGCATACCTCCCAAGAGAGACCTCTTAACACGTTTTCCATCAGCCTCTCGAATGTGGCAGGAGCATTGCAAAGCCCGAATGGCATTACTGTAAACTGCCAGAGCCCAGTGCCAATTGAAAACGCCGTCTTCTCTTTATCCTCAGGTGCCAATCCAACCTGCCAATATCCACTGCGGAGATCCAAAGTAGAGAAGAGTTTACACCCCTCTAGGGTGTCCAGCGTATCGTCAATCCTGGGAAGCGGATAGCTGTCCTTCTTGGTGACATTGTTCAGAAGACGGTAGTCTACACAGAACCTCGTTGTGCCGTCTTTCTTCTTCACCAATACGACGGGAGACATCCAGGGGCTACTCGAAGGCTCAATGACACCATCAGCCGCCATCTCCTTTATGATCTTCTCGGCGTCCTCCCGTTTGGCTAACGGCAGCCTCCGCGGGACCTGTCGGATGGGCTTCGCATCCCCGGTGTCAATCCTGTGCTGGACGATATCCGTTCTGCCCCGTGGTCCTGGTCCGATCTCGAAGACGTCATGCCATCGGATAATCATATTCTTCACTTCCTCGCTCTGTTCGGGCGAAAGGTCGCGACATGATTCGTCCAAAAATCCTTTAAGTTCCTCTGGGAGTCCTCGAAGCTCGGTGGGATGACGTTGCAGCTGACGAACCACTGAGGTAGCGGTGGTACACTCCCCGACTGGTGTTCCTTTCTTCAGCGTTACCGGGAAGCTGTTCAGGTTCATTAGCCGAATTGGAGTGGTAGGTCCGATCTTGATGAGAGACCTAGCAACCAGTACGCCGCGCCCGATCTCTTGTTCTTCGTGCCTTCCGGGTTCAACTAGTACACATTGACCCTCCGGTAGATGTCCTTCGACTGTCCCATGTGTTACGATTTGGCTCCGTGCAGGTAAAGTGGTGTCTTCTAGTAAGAGCACTCGTGCGTAGAGATCCTTTCCCTGCCGAAGGATGACTTCTTCGTCTCCCATCGTCAGCACACCTCTCGACATGTCCAGCTTGATCCCGTATGCCATCATGAAGTCCATGCCCAATATGACATCTTCATCGATCTCTGCCACGAGAGCGCGGTGCTTCAGATGCTGACCCCCGATGATGAAGGTGGCAACTGTCTCCCCGTAGACCTTGGCTGGCTGTCCCGTGGCAGTCCGTAATGCCCAAGTTGTTGGTAAGATCTTCTCAGCTGGAAGTGTCTTCGAGTTCAAGATTGTCATGGTTGCGCCGGTATCTATTAGCAGACTTTGCAGCTGTCCGTTCACCATCCCATCAACGTAGAAACTGTTCGTTCTGCTTCCTATTGACGCAACCCTGGTGGTCTTCCTGGGGCCTTTGACGTTACGGGTTGACAGTTGCCCCTTCCCATCAACCCTATTTAGTTTTCCTGTGGCTTTTCTTGCTTCTTAGATGGACACTTGCTTCTAGGGTGTCCAAGTTGGCCGCAGCTCCAACAGCGTATCTCCTTCTTACGGGTCCTGAGAGCCTCCAAAACTTTCGTCACTATGTCCTCGACGCTGAGGTACGCATTTGGCTCCGCTTCTGCTGCTCGTACTCGCGCATGGCCCCGTACAGACTGCCTAACAGCCTCAAACTCCATGGCCTGGGATAATGCGTCTCCCAAAGTTTTCGGCCTGGCGAGCTTCACTGCTTGCTGTGTCTCTGGATCCCGAAGTCCATCCAGGAATTTGTCGACAGCCAAGCTTTCGTAAACATCGTCGGTGACCGATGGATAGGCGTTCCTCACCAGCCGGGCAATATCCGCTTCAAATTCCTGCAAAGTCTCGTTGGTCTTCTGGACCCTGCTTCTCAGCTGTGAGCGATACAGCTGGTCCATGTGGCGGTGGCCGAAACGCATCTCCAGTCTTCTGATCAGCTCCCCGTAGTTGGACCGCTCCGACATGGGTATCCCCTGCAGAACTCCCAAGGCGTCTCCACGCAAGGCCAGGCACAACGCTGAAGCTTGGGTCTCCTGTGACCACCCGTGGATCGAAGCCGCTGTCTCGAAGAGAGTCATGTAGTCCTCCCACGGCGTCTTTCCGTCGAATACTGGAATGGTGTTGTGAGCTGGTGGCGTCCCATTATTGGCGGGCAGAATGGTTTTATGAAGACTGACCTCGGGGGAACGGTCGGTGTCGTTCATCGGTGGGTTGCTCATACGTCCCTCTAGAGCTTCTACTCTTTGCCTAAGTTTGCTTTCAACTGAATTCAATTTTTCTCCTAACCTAGATTCTACATCAGCTACTTTTATATTTACACCGGCTAACTTATTATCTACATTAGCTAACTTATTATCTACATTAGCTAGCTTATTATCTACATTTTCCATTAACTTAGTCTCTAATGTGCCTAACTTAGACTCTAATGTATCCATTAAATCATTTTTTACAGTACCTAGCTCATTTTTAACAGTGCTTAACTCATTACCTAGCTTATTTTCTACATTGCTTAACTCATTACCTAGCTCATTTTTAACATTGCTTAATTCATTACCTAGCTTATTTTCTACATTGCTTAACTCATTCTTAACAGTACCTAATTCATTTTTAAAAGTTGCAGACAACTTGCTTAAATCAGTTTCAAACAGAACGTCGTCTGGATTTTCCCCTAACTCTACAAAAAATTGACGCAAGCGATGTTGCAGTACACTTTTATTTCCGGAAGAATCCAGATCACGTTCTTCTAATTCCCGTTTTAAATCCGCAACTTTTAAATCCATCAATTTAAGACTTTGAGACGCCATTTTTCAAACAGTAGCCCAATTATTACAAAATGCAAGACAAAATAACAATTACACAAGATCCCACTTCTGACACCAATTTGTTACGGGCTACTGGGTGTAAAATGGACTAAACTATTACTTAATTCAAGAATCTAATATTTATTAACAAATTAGAAAGAATACAATGAGATTATTTAAAACAGTTAAATTATTAAACTAATATCAATTTACAATAATAATATTCTACTAAATGTTATCTAATTTCTAAGATAATATACAAATAATATAAGTTATTGTTTATACTAAGTAACTAAACTATTTATATAAATTTGTACAAATACAATAATATTACACTATAGTTTACAATTACAAATTAACACTTACAGTTCGCTAACTAAAGTCCACCGACCGTAAGACTCTCCAAATATGACAAACTGCCACACAGTTTATTACACTTATTACACGGTCACTAATTGTCACTGTTGCTCACTAAGCACTTATTACAGACTGATACTAATACTAACTAACTCACACACACTGCCACTAGTTAACGACTGCTACTCACTGGCTTATTACAGACTCGTCTTATTACTACTGCCGCGGCCGAAAACGCTGTCCTTTTTATATAGGCAAGGTAGGTCGTGGTGGGGCATTACTCGGAACACGGACGAGGACCACCTAGACCGATCTAGAAGGTTCTACGCCATTCTATAATCCCTTCCGCTTAATCCCATTGTTTGCCTAATCCGCTCTAGGCAGATCAGAAGCCGGTCCTGCTTTCCGCTCTGACCGTAACAATATATACTTCATTCTCTAATAAAGTGATCTAAATTTGTTTTATTTATCCCATACACGAAATCTTTCATACCATTAAATTATTGATCCATTACAAACGTTCATTTATAAGTAGACAAATTTAGAAGTAATAAAAATATATGACCAAATTTAAGTAAAAAAACACTAGCATATTTGCATATTTATTTAATCCAATACAGAATGTATTCTTACTCAATTATATATGAATTAATATGAGTAGCATTCTGCCATGCTTAAAAGTACATATTCAGCCGTAAATTTACTATTTTATCTTGCCGGTTTAAACTATAGAATCAGACTAACAAAATAAAAAATAAAAATAAAACTGATTCAGTTATACTTAAAAATAACTTAAAAATAGCCTGAAAATGTTTGGAATGTTCCTTTTCTAAAACCCTAGAAAAGCAAAGTATTATTACAGGCGGTTCTATCGCTGCGTCACAACAAAGGTGTTAAAAGAAACAGTATGGTCTAAAGGATTAGGCTAGTAGACAGTCTAATATCTTATGTTTTCGTAGGCGTTCTCAGCAGCAGGAAGGAGTGACTGGAGGTAACCAACCTGAGAGTAAGTAAGTCTTATGATTTAGAAATATCAAGAGAGTAAACAATTTACCCGGACGTTCTGTCCGTGTGACGAGTAGGTATGAGCACTTCAATAATATGGATGCTGAGCACGCTGATGAATTTTTGTTTAATGGATACAGATTTCAGAAATAATTTACACCTCCGAGGATGAGCTAATTTTTAAATGAGACAGACCATATTAATAAACTATTAAGTTGTTGGAATCAAGCAAAATATCTAAGAGTTTTATTTATTTTTTTTCATCTCCTAAAAATAGAAAAAATTCTAGACTTCATGAAGGTTTTTGGGTTCAATAAGTGGTAGAGACCGTACAATTTCTAATCCAAACATGGGCAGTGAGACATTTTTTCTGATATCACGCTCAACTACCTGGTTTTCTCCCAATTTAGGGTGCCCAATCATTGGGATGAGCTTCGCGAGGGTATGCAGATCCCACAGGGTCTGTACATGGCTGCTAAAAGATTAAATTATTTTGGGAGTTGAATCCTGGATCCTCAGCATAGCAACTCAACGACCTACCACGGAGCTACCCCGCGTTCTAAGGAATAAGAGAAAGCTCTCTATAATAAGAAAGTTCATCGGAATCTAATTTTATGTTGTTTACCTTTAATTCGAATGGTAGACTCTCCAAACAAATTATACATATCAGGTACTAAAAATAAGTAAATAGAAATAAAAAGAAACATTCAATCACCATGAAGTAAATAAATGGCTCCCATAAGAGCCCATATAGGGTTACATTAGGTTACTAGGAACGATTCGGAGATAAAATGCCTCAGCCCAGACCCGGTCAACCCGAAATTCCGTAAGTGGGAATACTGAGACCAATCATCACTAAGGTTTTTTTTATATTACACCAAACAGACGGCAACGAGAGTGGCTCCCTTTTTTTTCAAACAATTTTTTATAGCCTACCTACCTCCATTGAGGCTAATAGCATATCGAAAGGACCAAAGTAATAGTGGCGGGCTTTGTTTTTGTTGAGGAGTCGTTGGAGATCAAAAAAATATTCCGAGTCTATATGCCAGACCTCGTTAAAGCCTACCCGACTTATCGGAACAGGTTTCGATCTCAGTAATTTATTTTAAATATGTATCACCGTTGAGGTATTCATGAATTAACTGATAGTCTACTGCTTGGTATTCTTAGCGGTCTCACTTACTGCAATCATATAGGCATTATCTCCTGACTCGAGGTGTCAAACTTTTGTAACCAACAAGCTCTATTGATTAGATATTAGATATACAGACAGCGCTCCAAAAGAACGTCATAACTCAAAAGTTGGAATTTTTGAGTTAAGCCGTTAGTGGCAATTGTATTGGTTGGAGCTTTTTAATCATGAATGACATATTTTACCTGTTATTTTTGAAAGTGGTATAAGTGCATTTCTTCATATTCGCGATAACTAAAGGTTTCCATTTGAATTACTTACATGGGAAAACGGGAAAATATTTTTATCACTTAGCACTTAACAAAAAGATGCCTTTTAAACTCCTTATACGCCTTTTAAATTATATTATGAAATAATAATTATTAAACTCATTTAAAAGAATAAACGATTTTTTTTTTATCCAGATGGATTTAAACCATTTTCAAAATTAAGATATTCCATTTTCAACATGTTTTTATTTTTATTTTTAGTAAAGTCATATTTTGAGCTGTATCATGTATGTATGGACTTGAATTTTATGGGAATAATGAAATAAGTAAAAATAAAAAAAGTACAAACCTTTTAAATTTGTTCTAATGGTTAATAAAAGAATTTCAGTACCATCATTACAATACTTTCAAATACCTTTAACGAAAAAATATATATATTTTTTTAAATTATGGCATTGATTTTTTGAATACATACATATCTGTACACCGGAGGTCACAAAATATGTAATATTTTAAGTAAATTGCCATAAATAGCATGATCAATATTCCTAATACCAATAACAATGTGAACAATTTTCTTTAAGCTGTTATAGAAACAACGAAGTAACGAATTTTAATTGTTAAAAGTTAGGGATAATTGGTTCTCCAAAATAAAAATACAAAAATTACGAAAATGTGACATGGTGCCCTTTCGTTCGAGATAGAGATATATAAGACTCAATAAGATTAAACAACGGATTACAGTATTTTTTAAGAGATGGCATCACGAATGTATATATTAAATATGGCTCGATTTGGCTGACTTAGGACCTTTGCACTATGAAAATAGTATGAATGCGCTTCCTTAAGTACAAGAAACTCATCACGGAGAAATTATGAATTAATCACTTATGAATAAAATGCACGCTTATTAGTTAATTTGGTATCCGTTCCGCAGGTCGTCGTTTTAACAGTAAGCTGTAGTATGGAAAAGAGTAGTATCGTCAAACGTCATTTAACAATATGGTTTATATATATATATATATATATATATATATATATATATATATATATATATATATATATACATATATTATTATTATTTGCGTATATTCCCCTCTAAGGAGAGCGCTGAAAACACAAAAATCTAGCATTTGGTGGTGACTTTTTTCTTCTTTTTGTCTTCTCAAAACCTTTTCATTTTTTCACTTTGAGCCTTCTTCTGTTCATCTGTCCTTTTACGCCTGCTTAGTGTAGGTTGTGATATAACTTCATTACTAGATGAAATGACTACTGAAGTAATACACATTTTCCATAATCACATTCTTTTTTCCACACTAAAGCTCACGAAAACTTTTATTTATGAAAAATATTAAAAATGAAACGAATAAACAGCTAAAACTTGTTGAAACTCAACTCGAAGCGGCAACCTGCGGAATAATTACCGTTATTTTTTATTTTGAAGATTAATAAATATTCAAGATGCAATTATATTTTTAAAATATCACCGAAACGGCGAATAAATATCAATATAAGGCTGAATAGTTAGATCATATTTAGAAAAAAAGCAATATCGCAACCAGCCGTGAGACTCGTTAGGCAGTTCGGTTATAGGCAGCGGGAACCTTCAGCGATCCCATTGCAGGTAGTCCATCAGCCCAACAAGATTTTAAATTGGCTCACTTCAGTGTTTAAGTGGAACAGGGAGTCGTTTCCTTCGTTCCTTTCGCAGATTACGACTACGATGATTCTCCCAGCGAAATCGGTAGCTTATTTACGGTTTCAGAACATCCGAAAAAAAACAATTTATCACTCCCCAATTTTGCGTGTAATATACATTTCAACTGACAAATGTTTAAAAAAAATAGCAACCAAGTTTCAGACTGAGATAAAAAGAATTAATCGGATTTTTATGAAAATTAGTCGTTGAATTTAGTTATCCTTACGTATTACGTGTCACGTATTCCTTACAAACGTAAGGAAAACACAAACAAAAAAAAAACTGGGGAATCTATTTCGAAGGTTGTCGCTTCGAGTTGAGTTTCAACAAGTTTTAACTGTTTATTCGTTTCCCTTTTAATATTTTCCAAAAATACAAGCTATCATGAGGATTAGTATATAAAAGAGAATGTAATTATTTGAAATGTATATGTTTATATAATTACCAACACTGAAAACAATGAGTGAAAATGTCAATGTTGTAAACATCTTTATCATCAAATTCTTTGACTAATCCAATAATGGGGAGTGTTACTTATTTTTTAGACGTTAGGAATAAATAAAGCAAACATTTTGTTTACAGATTGTAGAAACAGGACAATAGAACCCTTTTATTGTTGACTTATGACAGTATTGTCAAATAGCATTTCTCAAGGTTTTTATTCAAACTCTCCTGCCCTTTTTATGCAATATTATTGTTAAGATCTACGAATGGAAGGAATAAGTAGTGGAATAAGATTTAAAAAATCTTTAATCAACTGTCTAAACAACAAACAGAACATGGATCTAAGAGGAGTTAATCTCAAAATAATTGAGACAGTAAGTACTAACATATTATTTTTCATAAATATAATTTTTATTTTTAAACGTTTCTTAAACAGCTCGCCGTTTCAGGCTACTTCAACATTTACTAGATAAACGCTCTAAGCTCCCAATTAACTACAAGAGACTCATATATATGACAATCATTAGACCCACCTAGACTTACGGAATAGAGCTTTGGGGCTCCACTAAGCCATCGAATTCCTCTCGTATTCAATCCTTACAATCCAAAATCCTTCGGAAAATCCTTAATCCTCCTTACTTTGTTACGAACAAAGTAATCCATAATGACCTTAATGTCCCGTCTATTGCTGATTTGGCCCGAATCCGATATCAATCTGTTCATGACAAACTTCATTTCCACTCAAACACACTAGTTTCAAACCTCGCAACCTCTTCAATTCCTGATAATCCTCCGAGGCGTCTGAAAAGAAGATGGCCTCGTGACCTTCTAAGCTGAACTTTTTATTTGAGTTCTACCACTGGGTAGTTTCTCAACTTGTCTTTTCAAGTCAATGTATTCACTCATTTTATTTACTTGATGTATTTTGTATACAGTTGTAAATTTCAATAAATAAATTTAAAAAAAAAAAAAAGTTTCTTAAAATATTCAGGGATGTTATAATTGTATGTACAGTTCATAGTTATTCTCTATTGGAATTATTTATATATAATATCATGGAGAATGAGAAAAATATACTATTCTAATGCCAATAAAATAAATAAATAACAATTGTTAGAATAATTTATTTTATCAGAATAACCATCATCAACATTCGGTAATAAACAAAGCACCTGAAATATTTATGACTGCTAACAAAGCCCTCATCACCACAGGCATCCTTTATTACACTCGTATTTTTTTTTCTTATAACTTTCAACACTCGAATTAAAAAATAAATAAAAACCTAAATTAAAGCGCCCTTCAACGGTTATGAACATGTAAAAATAAACAAAAAAGTGTAAATTACTTATACTGTTAATACAGGAAGAGAAAAAAAAAGTGGGTTACGACCTGTTCATTTACATACCAGAAAGGAGGCGGCGGGTAAAGAGATTTAAATTGGTTGTGTGCCTCTTTCACTGTTATAAACAAAATTTAAAAATTATTATTATTATTATTTATTTTTTTTAGAAATAATCAAAATAGCCTCGGCTTTGGAAAGGAATGGGCCAATTGAAACATCACGGCAACCGGTAATAAATGCGCCCACTTAACAGTATCGCTCCAGCTGTGGCATTTACACGTTTTGGATGGACTCACGAACCTTCATCAGGCCTTTACCACTTCTTCCTAATCTATAGGATCCTATACACTAAGATACCGCCAGCGTTAAACGAATTAAGAAACAGCAGAGTGATGGGATGTTAGAAACTGTGTTTCGATTCTAATTTAAAAATTATAAGAAATATTTATTTATGTATATTATTTTTTGTAATAAGTGACAGTTACATGACATAAATGGCAGTTACAGATTGCAAAGCATTAGAAAAAAAATCCATAAACTTCGGCAATTTTATATAATATATTACACATTATAACACAATTGTGAGTCCAAAACTGAAAATGCGTATATAAGATAAATGAAAGCTAATTTTAATTTTTTTTTTTAAATAAATGATCAAACAAAGGATATCAAAGAGCTCGAGATCTCTCTGGATAATATAGATTGAAGGACGTTCTTCACTTAAGCTAGAACTTCTCCGGAAACTGGAATCCTCAGGGTTTTCAAGGAAGACCAAACGGAAGAACTAGCGCATTTGGAACGCAGGAAACAAAGCAAAAACACAGGGAGAGAATGAAAGGGATATGGAAAAAATAAAACAAAGTTGAAACAGACGTAGTCCATAATGGCTCGATCGTAAATAAAAAAAAAAAACCGGAAATATCATTGATGTAGGAAAAACTCCGGAGTGATCATTTTTGGACTATATAACACAAACAATTATAATATAGTTCAGTATGTATCTATCAAGTACAAATGTTTTTATTTATAATTGATCATTAATGAGAAGAGGGTTGAGTAGCTTGGGGGTAGAGTGCTGAGTTGCAATGCTGAAGGCCAGAGACGGACCTGTGGGGTCTACTGATCCTATTGGGGCACACCCAGTTTGCCAACCCTTGATTGATGTACAAACCTGGCGGATGTACGCCATCTTGGACAAATCATCTTCCAACTAAACCGTTGTCCTGGAAGCAGTATAGTCTCTACGTACTGAACCCAACGCCCTTCATGGCTTGTAAATAAAAGGGTAAGTGAAAGGGTTATTATGAGATACAATTTGGAATATGAGAATAAATCGGTTAAGGGTCACTAAGCAGGTACGTAAGCGTCCCTTAGTACCTGAGCATCTGTACCTGAAGATAAGGCAGTAGCAGCAGAACTACATACACTCAAGATCTCTGCTCACATGTAACGAAAAGGCTCTCTTTTTGTAAGTACGAGCAAGGCATGTTTTAATTTAGCTTTAATAAGTAGGTAGTCCTTACATTAACCTATTTGTATGTAATTAAATGCTAGTACCTATTAGTTAAAGTATTTATAAACAATTTTTAATATGCTACTACTGTATAAAATATTTCGCTGATAAAACGGCTAATATGTGTATAAATAAATAGGACGAACGCAGAAATACCGAGTTTTCTCTTAGCAGGCAATAAACTTAAAGCACTGAGAATTACTTAAACCGATTACTTCCTACAAATTCAAGAAACTGTTCCAATTAAAAACTGATTTAAGGCCATAGAGGAGGTAATTATGAAGCCGTGGATGCGAAAGAGTTGATGCAAGTATGCATTTAACACTGAGAAATTACAGGCCGGGATGTGAGAACATGCTCAGCTCCACGTTGATTGCACGGCCTTCCCTGGATGTGAACACTTCAAAGAAAGCGTCTCAGCTATGCTTATCGTTACTTGTTATTTTATATTTTAAAAGTATTTAAAATATTTTTTCTAATCTCAACGAAAGAGCAATGATTATTCACTTTAATTATTTTTACTTCGTTCCTCACGCTATCATTGCCAGCATTCTAGAAAGTAAATATTTTAGCCTAGATATCAGACATTTGATATAACTAAGTATATCTATCCACTTTTCATGAATTTTCATGCTTTTCATAGTTTGATGATTCTGGTTGTTTTCCTTTTCGATTTCTTCCGAATTTCAGACATTCCAAACCGGGAGAGTTTAAATTTGAAAACTTTAACCAATGAAAACATTTTTTAAAGAACGAATATATTGGTATGTCACTTAAATATTTTTACTGAATTTCAACATTGGAATTTAAGAATCAAAAATAATTATGATTCCAATCCTCCATAACGGATAGTAACGATTTGGAGAATTCCATTATAATAATAGTCGTTAATATTAACTATAACAGAGTGGTATTTTAAGTAACATTTCTAGAAGGTAATAATACCCCGGATTATTAATTGTTTAATTACCTCCTTAATTACCGGAATTAACAACGGTAAGTTATTAGACAGGAGGAATAGGAAAGAGATTCTAATCTGGGCATGGAAGGTCCTAACTACTCCAGGCAATACCAGACCCGATGCTACCTAATTAAAGACAATTATCTTAAAGGTCCATTACCTGATTTGAACTGTAGCGACAATTTGAGTCAGCCGTGTTTGAGTTATGATCTCAGCTCTTACGACCGTCAAGAGATACAAATTTGTCAAGGCAGTTAACGATAAGTCGTAACTGCCGTGACTGTAAACATAAACTAACCACCGCGGCTACTTGAGGTGATGAATTGCACGTATAATCCTATAATAAATCACTCCTGTCTTTATTCGTACGATCTAAATAATAATATAATTAATTATTCTGTCAATGCACCTTTGCGATCTCTCTTCATCTTTGAACATACTTATTATCCATAAATATTTATAGAGGTAAATAAATAATAAGTATATGTACATCTACTGCCCTCAAATAACTTGGTAGACTATACAGACTGATTAATCATATTTACAAAACATACAGACTTATATAATTTTATTTTATACATAATGATTGATAGTGCATAATGATTGGATAAGGGGTTTTTAATACAATTACATAATATGACTAAAATAATATTTGAAAAAAGTTATATCATTATATTTTTTATTTAAAGACATTTTTCCAACTTTTTCTTTTCCCCCCAAAAAGCTGTACAACCCATGGAGGTTTTTGGTCCAATACATGGTAGATAAAGTACTGCATCTTGGATAATAGCTGTGCAGGGAGGTGATCTGTCCTAGATCACTCTCAACTTCCAGATTTTTGGCCCTATTTTGGACACCAACTTTATATAGACAGGGGGTTCCATGGATTCCTAGATCTCATAGGATCCATCTCCGGCCGCTAACAGATTAAATAAAAGCCTGCCAGCGACCGCCATTGAACCGAGGACCTATGGCACGGCAACTCAGAGCTCTACCACTGAGCCACTCCTCTCCTGTTTTCTTTCTTTACAAGTTGACCAAAATCGGTATAAAAAAAAAATCATAAATAGTATATGATGCTGTGGACACAGGGCAGAGCCGGAATAAGAACAAGATCTAGACACGGAAAGTTATATTGATTGTTAACTCACAGTCCATAGCGGCTCAAAAGAATTTTAAAAAAATTGCTATTTTACACAGATAAAAATATACCATAGACCAGAATTTATTGGTTGTTTGTAATTCTATGAATTAATTAACTTTATATAAATGATAATAACAATATACATTGTGTTTCTGAACAATAGGAGTTTCTGGACATAAAAATGAGACGGTTAGAGAAAGGTGGATACGATAGGAAAATGGATCATGGAGGAAACCAATAGCTAAGACAATAGCTGGAGGTGAATGTGGAGACAATTAAAAAAAAAATAGTGACAAAAAAAAGAAAATGAGGTAGGGACTAAGTGAGCGAGTTGTAACGAAAGCGACCAGAGCAGAGGCATTTCTTAGCGCGGATGTGGTTATCTAAAAACAGCAACTCCCTTCTCAGTAATGAGCCTCCTCTCTGCCTTTCAGGAGCACGTCTTTTTGGACTTTTTTCAAAAGTACCACAGTACCTGACGCTTTCTCGATCTAATTTGGTGGGTTTTTGTTTGCCATTCTTTTGTGAGGTGTGTCTCGCCAGGCCCAATGATATTTAACGAGCTATCTTAAAAACGATTGTAGTACAAACTGGATCAGGAGAGCATGAGAACAGGTGAAGAAGCGCGCGGTGAAAAAATCAGAAGTGTTCAGGTTTGTGTAAGGAAAGCATAACATTTCACTACCTATACAAGGTTTCAGCAGTACTTAGTAAGTTAGTAGTGCGGGGAGGTCATTTGGCCGATATCACGTTCAACCATTAAGTTTTTCCCCGATCAAAGATACCCACTTTGTGCCACTTAGTGGGCAGCCTTCTGAAGAGTCTCAGATCACTCAGAGTCGATGAACGGCTTAGAGCAGAATACAAAATTATCTGCCACTTCAGGTATGTAACTCACGATTTTCTAATTAGTAGGCAGTGCATTAAAACACTGATCTTCCAATATGCTAAATATACTTCCCATAATAATAATAAGCATTAAATACAATGGTCGTTTTGATCCTCTATCTTCTATAGTTCTATTTTAGCCTACACGGTGCCCTAAATTTAATTACATTGGGATAATTCAAATATTCCTTACAATAGTTTTATTTTTATTTTTAAATTTATTGTTAAGATTAATTTAATGAATTAATCAACCTATGCCTCCGAAAGTCGATGTTACCTAAACCCATAATGAATCGCAGAAGCGTATCAACTATTCGTAATAATAGTAATTATAATTTAATTTAAAATTGGGAATATAAATTAATTATTAAATTGTCAAATTGAATTATATAAATGTTAGTTGTATTTTTACTTTTTTAATCATTTCAATAAAATACGAATAATAAACTCTTTGTTTTTCTGTAAATTATTATTTCGTTTTTTATATAGAGATATCCTGTTAATATCTTAGGATAAGAAATAAAATTGCATATCAGCCTTTCTGATTTACTTTAGTATGTACGAGAAGGTCTTTCTCAAATAAAATAACAAATAAAAACCTTTAAATTTTCTAAATTAGAAGGGTTTTTTAAGAAAGACATTTCAATTTTTGTTTCTAAATTCCGGCGTGTTCGACTACTATAGTACTTCTAGGGCCACCCTGAACGCTAGGAAGCTCAGTGGGTAGACCCACTGTTAAAGTTTCTGGGTTCGAATCCGGTTCTGACAGATACATTATTAAACAGCCACGGTTGGACCCTCTGGGATCTAACAATCCTCGAAGTGCTCACCCATCCTCTATAAAATGGGTTCCCCATCAATGGGGGGAAAAACCTGGCCGTTGAGTGTGATCTCGAACAAATTACCTCCCCGCGCAAAAGTTGTCCTTGTTGAAGCAGTACAGTCTCTACCATGTATTAAAACCAAGACCCTCCATGATTTATTGCGGTGTAAGTTTTTTGTTTTTTTTTTACTATGGCCCCCCTACTACTACTTCTTAATCCATACAATCTCTCCAAAACAATCTTATTCCATAACTGACAGATAAAGGAGATGTCGATGTCTCTTATATTTCCAAGGAGAATACGTAAATAATCATAATAAGGCTTAGTGAACCTGAAGTTTCGAAGCTGATACCTCTGCTTAGAAAATTCTGTCTACGGACCACTACCCAAATCATAATTTGGCAGACCACTTATAACACAATCCTTCCACCTATGCCTAGGAGTAGACCGACTCCTCAGACATTTACCAGTCGGCAAAACGCTTATTAACATTTTAGGAACTCGTTCGCTGCCAAGCCCAACAACTTTACAAGTCCATCTTAATATTCGCGAAGCTATTACATCACTAGCAATGACCTGTTACATGCTCCGCAATTCCGCGTTGTGTAATTTTCTAAATTCACAAGTGGTCTCGAACTTTCGCCTTTATATCCTCTTGAATTATATTTTTTCTAGTAACCGTAGACCTGGGGAACTTAACCTTCTCGACATGTTCAAACTTATTGCCTCATAAAACACGAACCATATGATCTCCACTTTTCTGGTACTGACCATATACCGAATTTACTTCCACCCTATTTCCTTACCTGCATTCATCAACTTTTATCTATATAGTTTTATAGTTTTCGCGTCTTCACCCTACAGTACCAAATCGTCCGCAAACCCTAGCAGGGATATTTTATGATTAATATTCAAATTCAAAACTTTTTCGGTGTGGATCACCTTTTTAATACCATAATCAAACAAGTTAAACTGAATAGTACAGGAGAAAACGAATCATCTTGTTTTAAACCTATGTGAACCTCGAAAATCAGTACCGATTCATCATCGATTATTACAGGGTTACTAATTTCTTTGGTATACTCTGTTCAATCAATACGTTATACATCATTTGCCGGTCGATGGAAGCATATGTTTTTTTTTTAAAGTCAATATAGAGCTGGTGAACGACTCCGTTATAAAGAGAATATGTACAATTTGAAATAAATAATAAATATCCCTGTACATTACTATCTCAAAAGTGTTAATTCCATAACAGTATGCTTATAATTCTTATAATATTCTAGCCATTTAAAGGATACATTATGGTCAGCAATGACCGCTACCTGCCAGATTTATCGTCGTAACAACGTTTGACATTAATTTGTTAAGGTCGAGGACTCAGGCTGCGTTTGTCCCACACACGGATCCATATTCCGAAAAAACTCATTAGTTTTCAGTCTCGGTGGGATTAATAGGTTTCGGGCTTTGGTCAGAATAACAAGGAACGGGCTAAATCATAAATTTAGAAAATCTTGCTTTCTCTGATTAGAAAAATCCAAATGGTGATAAAATATTGTTTTCTTTAATTCAACAACATTAAAAATTCTACATCCTGAAAATCTTGATATTGATTTTTTTGGACAGCTTCAGTATTTAATGTTCAATTAGACCATAATACACACACTACCACTGCCAAAAGGAAAAAAAAAATGATAACATAAGGAATCCAATAAAAGCATTCAAAAATTGATTAAATGTTGACAGTATTCTAACGTATAATTATGAGTACTGTCCCAACGAACACTGATTCTACAAAATATTATTACGCCAATCAATTAATATGCCAAACTTCAGAAAATTGAATATGGGTACAAATAGATAAGTATGAGCTATTGAAAAATTATTTTTAGTGTCCTGTCGCAAACACTTGGATAGTGGGATAGTTCACTGGATACAGTGCTGAAGGGTATGCTGAAGGTCACAGGTTCAAATTCATCAATAGTTGATAAATTATTTAATCGGAGAACAGCCACGGATGGATCCTGAGCGACCTACAGATCCTCTTGGTGCTCACTCAGCCACTATACAGTGGGTACCGTGGAACGGGAGAAAAATCTGGCGTACAAACTTGAACTAGGACAAATCACCACCTTGCAAACAGTTGTCCAAGAATCAGTATACCTCTACCTTGTATTGAAGCAAAGACACTTCACGGGCTATAGTGGTGCAGGTTTTCTTGTTTCTTTATCCAGCATACTAAATTAAATAGGATATAAATAATTTATTTCCGATCGGATTCAGGTAGCCTCCATTCCTAATCAACCCTTATCTTTCTTTGTGATCCAGTCACCAGGAGTACCCCAAGGTTCCAGCATATCACCTCTCCTGTATCAATGATTTTATAACTTCAACCCATTGTTTTTCCAACTGCTTGCCAATAACTCCTTCTTTATCTTTTCGCCCCTTATAAATAGCGCATATTAATATTCAGGATGACATGAATAGGTTAATAGGCAAGTTAATACATCGTTTCCGAAAGTTCCTTGATTTTTCTCCCATCTTCTCCTACTTTGACTACGGCTGCGTCGTGTTTCGAATGTACTGGAGAATAGAGTGAAGCAAAGCATGATCATTATTAAGTAAGTCCCCTTAAATACCTCGAGGCAGTCTCATCCAAGATACCCCATACTCATTCAAATCACTCCTTTTTCAACACTTTCTCACTCATCAGAACTAATTGATTTGAAATATTTGCAATAGTAATATGGAGTTCAAACTCCAATGCTTTTAAAATTTGAGTTTTTTTTTTGTTTTTATTCGGTTATCATAAAGGGGCATACATTTATTTTTTTCTCCAAAAATTTTCAATAGAATGTATCTTTTATTTACACTGTATTGTTCTTAATTATATGTTATGCAGTGTGCTAACTATATCATTGAGCCAAGATCAAGATATATATCCTAATCAACATAAACTAAATAATGCAATAAATCACGCAACGTTAAATTTTCCAGAGAAAAAATAAAGGAAGCAAAAATATAGCCTATTAACGCCATAATAGACAGTCCTTATGTCTAATATCAAGATATTATATGGGGCATCCAGTAAATTGGTAGCAATAATTAAAAATAATAATAATACTAACTTGTTACACACCTATCTCCCCATAAAACACAAACATAATTGCGGGAGAAACCATTTCAAATCTCATCTCGAAATTCCTAAGTGAAGAATCCAGAACAATAAAAATAAAGAGGCGAAGATCACGGAGGCCATTTCTAAGTCAATTTCTGATACTTCTTCTGAAAGAGCCGAAGGGGAAGAAATAATTGAGTTGGTTCGGAAAAGGACGGAGTTACTTTAATAATTAAGCCCAATGGGTAATTAAAAAAGAAAGGAATGGGATTTTGAAACAGTCCCATTTATTGCCCGACAAGTAATAAAAAGGAGAGGATATCGATATCAGTAAAATTGAAAGTCCAAGAAATAGAGAAATCCTGAACAATCCAGAAGAACGGGCGTGAAGAGGTAAGTATAATGATAATATTTGAACAGTGGTACATATCAGAGTAATTTAAATGTAAAAAAAAATTATTAGGAAAAATTCCTAATTTTCAGAATTATAAAAATTGCAAAAATAATAGCATTGGAGCGGTTTTTTTTGGATTGCGTAATTAATCGTTTACATCATATATCCATGTGATGCTTACATTAACATAAATGCTTACATTTTTCAACACTTGAAAGCAATCACTACTACCACCCTTAAATGTTACAGCAATTAATGCAGGTATTTTTAATTCATTCATCAGGTATTTCTTTTGGTTTCAACCGTGTCGTCAAATTCTTTGCCGACGTTTCGCTGGCCAAACTGCAAGCTACAAATGCCGAAGCAGAGAAAAAACATTTTCAGTCCAAGATTAAACCCTGAGGAAGCTTATAGTATGACCAGCGAAACGTCGGAAAAGAATTTAAAATATCTTATCTTAATCTTCCTTCCAAAAAGTAAACTTTTCTATAGCAGTATTTTATATTCAGATATTCATTTCATCATCTGATAATTTTAATTCACTTTATGTAATGTATAGCAAAATATTATTATAGAAGAGCAATAAACTCAAAAGGAGAAACAAAATTATAGAGAACCAGACAAATAAGAATGCCTGAAATTAATTAATTGAAAGATAAAGTTTGTCAGGATAGAAGTTCTAAGAGTAGAATTAACTAGTTAGATAAAAAAAAAAAAACAATTTGGTAGTTAACTGTAACTCAGACTATTTAAGGCACTTGCAAAAAAAAAAATAAGCCAAAGAAAACACCAAAGAATAAAAAAATATGTTTAAACTATGTTCAATATTGAAAAAAAAATCTTAAAAGAGGATGAATATTTAATTGATAATTCACCGTCCTAGCTCCACAAAAACGTATTAACAAAATTGATTTTTTTGAGATGTGTGTGATATTCAACGCTGTTTGTCAGGTTATATTCTGGGATCATAAGATATTATGTCTGCATTGTCTGGATGGAAGTTTTTGTTCTCGTTATTGCCCGTTTTCGCTAATAAATCACTACTTCATTCATTCGTGAAAAAAAGACATTTTTGTATATTCGTTTTTGTGCCACTGGGGCTACGAACTAATACTTGACTATATACTAAAAAATGCTAATGGTAAGTTACACATAAAAGCACACATAAGACCCCCAAAACACAATAATAATGCATCTTTCAAGAACAGAAATACCTTTGAATGAACAACTAGCATTTAATTATCATTGACAGCAACAATTTAAATTTATTAGGCCCCTCCCCCATACAATAAAATAAAATAAAATAAATAAAACTATGAGTAGTAGTCTCGGACCCAAGTACTCAATAATATTGATTTTTTTTTTTAACAAGTAAAATTAGGCTCCTACGTACTTCAACTACCCGCAGCTAGATATATCGATTTTTTTTTAAGCCTGACTCACTTCCTGGGTGTTACTACAACACAAGAGCCCGTTAGTCACATAAATTCTTCACATACTGTGTCATTACACTCAAAGGTGGAGACACTTTTTCCTTTAAAAATTCTACATACACAGAATCGTCATAACCAAAAGGAGTATTGTGATCAAGCTATAGATACATTTTTCGACTGAAAATTTCGTCGAGGTTTGTTTGAAATTAAGAAAATTAAATGATAAAATGATTTCTGAATCTTATTAAAAAAGAAAATACAATTATTAGATCAATTAATTATTTTCTTACGAAATATTTACATCTAAACATAAGAGAATAATATATTAGCATTGATGAAATTGTTATGGTCATGTTTTGTTTAACTGAATCAATTATAATTTGAGGTTTCTTTGAGGCCAAATGCTCTTGCTTCCTTACAAGTATTAGGTTGCACTCTACTCTTAAAGGTTTAGAATACAAATAAAGTTATTTATTATAAATATAAAAATAATTATTGTCTTTATATTCAAGGCTATTGTTATATATTTAATCGTCATATAATATCATTAATAAAGTATTACATTAAAATAAATCCATCTTCGTCATATACAATTTTTTTTTTAAATTTATTTATTGATATTTACAAATGTATAAAAAAAAAATGCAACGATACAAGCGATACATAATGACATGTGAAAATGACAAGTAGAGAAACTACCCACTGGTAGTACTCAAATCACAAGTTCAACTAAGAAGTCACGGGGCCATCTTCTTTTCAGACGCCTCGGAGGATTATCGGGAATTGAAGAGGAAGCTAGATTTGAAACTAGAGGGTTTGAGTTTATTATGAAAGGATAGATAGCGGGTTCGGGCCAAATCAGCAACAAATGGGACATTAAGGTCGTTATGGATGATTTTATTCTTAACAAAATAAGGAGCATTAAGGATTTTAAGAAGGATTTTGGATTGTAGGGATTAGATACGAGAGGAATTCGATGGCTTAGTGGAGCCCCAAAGCTCTACTCCGTAGGTCCAAATAGGTCGTATGATGGTCATGTAGATGAGTCTTTTGTAATTAATTGGGAGCTTAGAGCGTTTGTCTAGTAAGTGTTGAAGTAGCCTGAAACGTCGAGCGGTTTCTTGTCTTTTCAGTCTCGTATGAGGATTCCAAGTTAATCGTTTGTCAAGATGCAACCCTAAGTATCGGATCTGTTCTACAGGTACCAGTGGGATATTATTAAAGGATACTGAAGGGCAGGAAGTCATTGGTTTACGACGTAAGGTAAAAGTGATTTGATGCGATTTTTGAGAGTTTATTTTAATTCTCCAGTTTTGACACCATTCTTCAAGATCAGTGATATGGGATTGGAGGCTTTGGGATGCAATAATTGGATTGGTGTTGACTGATAATACACATGTATCATCAGCATACGTGGTAACTATAGTATTAGGATGAGTTGGGAGGTCAGCTGTATAAACTGTATAAAGGATTGGCCCAAGGATACCTTGAGGAACATATACAATAAAATATTTTAAATTAAATTAAATTTACATGAGGACCATTCCAAAACTATAATAGTACCTGTTACTTGAATGTAAATAATTATACCAAGAACATAACGGAAATAATTGTTTGATATAAACATTTTCGAATTTCTGAACAATTTGTTTTAATAACACGAATAGTGATTGATATAAATAGTAGGCTTACATCCAGTACTGTTAAATACTAACAGTACCGAACTGTCATGCACTGAACCCGAGACTCTACAAGGGCTGTATTACATTACATTATTGGCGCGACAGACTCATAAAAAAGTCCTTGGCCTGCTCAACCGCTCTACCCCAATCGTCCCGATCGCCTGCTCGAGTGATGGAGACCTTACACAGCCTCAGATCTTCACAGACGGCATCCTTCCATCTAGCTTTGGGCCTTCCTCGAGGTCTTACTCCATCCGGATTTCCTTTATACAGCTTTTTAGCTGTTCTTTCTTCGCCCATCCTATATAAGTGGCCCAGCCACTTGATGCGTTGCCTCCTGATGAAGCTCGATATCATTAGGTCTCCATATAACTCACTTAGCTCCTTGTTCCTTCTGATCCTGAGTTGGTCGTTTTCCCGAACTGGGCCGAATATTTGCCGAAGAACTCTTCTTTCGAATCTATTCAGCTTTTCCACGCTGGATTTATTCAGTGTGAGGGTTTCGCCAGCGTATGTCACTACTGGCCTAATCACGGTTTTATATATCATCAGCTTGGACTTTAGGCTAAGGAGCTTACTTCTCAGGAGCTTTGACACTCCAAAACATGCTTTATTACCTAATACTATCCTGGCTCTGATTTCCTCCTCCTCATCCAAATTCTCATTTATACGGCTTCCTAAATACTGGAAACTTGACACTCGTTGGAAAGTGTGTCTTCCAAACGTGTAGCTATGAGGTGGTCGGTTTTGTTTACTATTCTTTATTACCATTATCTTGGTTTTCTCCTCATTCACCTGCAACCCCATTTTTCCAGCTTCCACTTCCAGCCTCTCGAAAGCTTCTTTTAAGATTATCAGTGATCTTCCTACTACTACAAGGTCATCAGCATATGCAAGGATACCTAGACTCCGGTTAAAGATGGTTCCCTCCATCAGTAATCCTGCCCTTTTAATGACACTTTGCATTACAATATTGAATAGTAGAGGTGCCAGCGAGTCTCCCTGCCTAAGTCCTGTACTAATCCCAAATTTTTCAGTAATTGAGCCATTTACCCTTACGCTGCAAACTGTGTTTTCCATCGTGCTCATTACCAGACGCACCAACTTGGATGGGATCCGCATTTCGCTCATAGCTCTGAAAAGCTCATTCCTGGATATTGTATCATAGGCCGTCCTGAAATCTATGAACAGCATCCACAATGCATTATTGTACTCCTTCATTTTTTCACACATCTGTTTGAGGGAAAAAATCTGATCTATAGTAGATCTGTTAGGTCTAAAGCCTCCTTGGTATTCTCCAATATTTCTCTCAACATAGGGCAATAGGCGATTATACAGAGCTATCGAGAATATCTTATAGGCTGTATTCAGTAGGCTTATCCCTCTGTAATTTTTACATTCTGTGGAGTCTCCTTTCTTTTTGTAGACAGGCACTATAATAGCTTCTTTCCAGTCTTTCGGGATCTGTTCCTCTTCCCATATTTGAGCAATTAGTTCCTGCAGCTCTTTAGTTAGCGCACTGCCAGCTGAAGGGCTGTATTACCACAGGTTATTTAAAAAATAATTATTATTATAACTTACTAAGTTCCTGAACTGAAGGGAAATCGAAATATTATATCGATATAAACGAGATAACATCAGAGAGAAACAATCGAAACTATTTTTCCTTTTTATCTCAGTTCCCCATCTCCTATATTCGTTTTCTCCTTTTCTCTCTTGCTCGATTAATCCTCGAAGAATATAATCTAATTTGCATTAATTTATTTAAAGGAGGTATATCAATTTGTCATCTGTTGCGAGCATCTGATTAGGGCAGACAAATTGGCCTCTCAGAAGTAATCCCGATAGAGATGGTAGAAAAATATTTAATTAATTAGCCGAAACAAATACTAAAATTCTGGCGGCTTTTTATGATGAGGAGTTTGAAATGCAAATAGACTACGCGGGTGTAGGAGTTGGAGCATGTACAAGATCGGGCGGGCATAATTGTGCTGGGCGCACAACAACACAACACCAATTCCACTCCACCAAAAGAACGAAAACAAATGATTCCAGCAATTATCCTACGCCCTTTACCATGCCGGTTTAATTAGTCGGATGGAGCTTGTACGAAAAGGAAACATGTTAAGAAGCCATTTACACTCCAATAATTATTTTTTTCTTAAATGAAAATTCTCCTGGTAATATGAGCAAGACAAATTAAAATTATAATTAAATTAGATATTCTAGCGTCGAAGAATAAATAGATTAGTAAAAAACAAACATATATTTTGCGAAGTAAGAAGTTAATTAGTTAATTAAAGTTGCTTATTGTATTAAACTAAAAATTTAAACAACATTCGTGCATTTAAAAATACCATTATTTTGTTATAACCATTTAAAAATAATTTAGACCAGCTTGAGCATGAAAATATTAGCAATGACGGTAAAGTCAGTATTAAAAAATAGTACATTTTTCAATCATTTGTATAATCTCCAGATACATAGTTTTAACTTTTACACCATTAAGTGAACCAGAAATATCATTTACTTGTATTCAGAACATTCGTTGATGAATATTTTCCAACCATTTGCTGCAACTGAGCGATTTATATGTTCAATACCAATGTTTCTATTGCTTTCGAGCACATTTAAACAACGTTGAATTAAAATTTTGCAATTAAATTAATAAATATTTATTAATATACAATTATTTGAGCTCTCTAAACAATTAGGTTTTCTTTTTTTCATTTAGCATTACTAATTTTATCAACTAAAACCACAACCTACGAAGGATCAAGTTAAATACTGTACTGTGGTGTACTCTATTGTTTCTAAACGTTTGCGCAGGGGGGTTATTTGGCTGAAATCATGCTATCTCTGCCAGGTTTTGCTGTATAATTATATAATATTATATATAAAATTATGCAATTAATAGAGGCTGTGTGAGCTCCAGGAAGATCGCTTTGGTAAGTTCAGGACTTTTAATACAGTGTATAACATATTTGCTATAGCCAGGTTCGAACCCGGAAACTACAGTTTAATAACTCAGCACTCTAAACAGTAGAAACTAAAACGAAAACATAATGTGACAATGGCATGATTTTATTTTTTTAAATTTATATAACAATTCACAAGTGATATACCCATATAGAAATTTTCAGAGTCGCAATATCAGACTTATCAGACCTACTAATAAATAATATATTATTTGTAACATCTGTGTCGTCTTAAGACACACGTTCTTATGGAATGTTTGGTTATGTGTTATTTGCGTTCTTATCTATATGTCATCTTATTATGTCCCATTATATTTTAACATGTCACATTATAAACAATAATGAACCGGACGGAGTTCAGATGAATGGCGACCTGAAGCAGTTCTTTCATCCTTAATGTAACTAACTATACAAACCCTCCTTAACCTCGGATAAACATGTTTAAAAACCCTGAAGATTTTATTTAAAAACAATTACACGTTTTGTTTGCACAAAGTTTTGAAATGTGCGCTGTTCGTAATTCGGCAATAAAACATGTTCACCTTACCACAACTTATAATATGTCCCTCAAGTTTGAAAGATAATGTCAAGTGTATTTGGAAATAGAAAGATCCTATTTTTTTATTTTAAAGCAACAATTTCGTAATCAAGGGTCCTTAAAACTGAAAAAAAAATCCTTAAGTTTGAAGATAAAATATTGATCGATTACCATACTTTGTCAATTTTAAATAGGTTAGGAAGATGAGTTTATAGGAGGGAAAAATATTAATTATCATGAAAATAGTACTTACATAAATACTACACCAAAAATGGGAAGAATATTTGTTCATTACCTGAAAAAAAGAAAAAAGAATTAATGCTAAAATTAAGACTAATAATTTGTTACTCTTTAAATAAAGTACCTGAAATATTGAACTCATAAAAAGGAACTAAAAATGAAACAATTATAAAATATTGTGTCCTGATGAATCATGAAAACCCTAAGAAGTTTCAGGAACACATCAACCATTGAAGTGTGAAGGAAGGCACGATTAAGACGTTAAAAAATTAAGTTTGAACACCAATATGCGTGTTCAATTGCAAAATGATGCATCAGCCAACATTTTCGCAAGGCAATTGGCGGATATTGGGAATGGAAAGATGGAAATCGACAAAGTATCACATTGCCAACGAACTTTTGTAAAATGACAAATAAATTGGAGGGGTTTTCCCAAGTATCGCCCAGAATTACAAAAACCATCACTGGCTCAGTTCACGTGCTATATTAGCAGCTACGAATAACGATGTCAATGTCATCAATTTTAGCATTCAGAATCGAATACCAGGTGAAGCAACAACGTATAAGTCCATGGATACTGTGATTAATCAAGACGAAATTGTCCAGTACCCAACCGAATTCTTTAATTCCCTTGATTTGTCAGGTATGCCACCGTACATTTTAACACTAAAAATTGGCGTGCCTATCATTCTACTCAAACATCAATCCACCACGATTTTGCAATGGTACGAGACTTGCAATTAAAAAGATGATGAAGAATGTCATCGAAGCTACAATTTTAAATGGGAAATTTAAGGGTGAAGATGTACTGTTACCACGTATTCCTATGATTCCAACAGATATGCCATTTGAATTCAAGCGCTTACAATTTCCGGTTCGACTCGCTTTTGGAATGACCATCAACAAAGCGCAAGGGCAGTCACTACAAGTGTGTGGTCTAGATTTGGAGCATCCATGTTTCGCACATCGCGTCGGAAAACCTTCAGATTTATTCGTTTACACACCAGTAGGAAAAACAAAAAATATTGTGTATCCAAAAGCACTTGAGAAAATAAAGAAAATTGATTTTTATATATAAAAATGATTGTGAATAAAAAAAATGATATATTACAAGTGAATTTCCTATCGCAGCAAAGCGCGACGGGTCAGCTAGATACAACAAGAGCAGAAACTGTACATTATGCTACAAACGTTTTTAAAACTCTTAAATATAGATGCCATCACTGAATACTCTTTTATTTAAACTACCTTTTTATTATTCTGGCATAAATTGGGAAGAAATTCCTGTCAAGTAACATTCTTCCACCTTATAGCCTTCTATGTACATTTTAACTTACGATACACCGGAAGTTCTATTTGATAAGATCGCTTTTTTTTCAAGAAAATAAATGAAAGAAAAAGTGGAGGCGAAAACAAATCGGAAATATAAATTATTTTGAATTCAATTATAAATGTTATTTTCGATTCAAAGAATTATTTTCTACAAAATCTCAGCTTCACTTATTTTTTCTTTTTATAACATAAGAGCGATCATGTTGGGAAATATTAACAACCAATTTATTAAGCAATATATGTTCTGAATATACTATCCAAAGGGTATAGCCAGATAAGAAGGTAAAAAATGCCCCAGGCGATATTTGGAACAAAAATTAGTGCAACACTGTTAAAAATTTCCTATCGCAGCAACGCGCGACGGGTCAGCTAGTATTAATATATAAAATAATGTTAATATAAAAAAATATTAATAAAAAACAAGCAAGGGAAGCAAGAAATTAGAAATCTTGGCAAATCAACTAGTTCGACTATAGAATAGATAATGTAGGTATAGAGGAATGATAACGTATGAGCAGAGAGAGAGGTCATATGTCCGAGTTCAAGTTCAACCACTAGGTTTTTTAGAAATTAAAAGTATCCATTTTGTAGAGGCTGTATAAGCACCTGGAGGGTCTGTATATCCCACAGGGTGTACTTAGAGGCAGATTAAATAATTTATCTGCCACAGCCTACTCTATATACTACTATCTCTCAGCTATCCCTCCCATAAATGTATAGGTATATAGGCGGTATATATTATTTTTCCATTTTAATTCTTAGTTTTTGAATTTACTCAATTAATTGGTTTATTTATATTCTGTTTAATGCCTATATCTATACATTATTGAATATTCTGTGCGATTGCATTTAAATTTATCCCGTTTTATAATGCATACTGTATACCACTACGCACTAATGTTTCTTTAACACTTCAGGGCAGACGTATACATAATAAAAATTTACTAAATTAGGAATAAAATAAAATACAATAACTTGGAATTAATTAACTGATTTATTCTCAATGATAAGATGAAAAATAATGCAAATCTTTAATTTCTGTTTTTTTAAATAGAAAAAATATTGTCAGTAAATATAGGAAAGTAATTAATAAAATCCAACAAGGAGTTTTTTAAACAGAAATCAGGACAAAGGTACCAAATAAGCAAAAGAACGACGGAACTCAGTTAATGACGATCGAGTTAAAAATAAAAAACCAAAGTTCAAAACACATAAATAACTATTAATTATCCTGAAAAAGAAAAAAGTATCCGAATTTCTCTGATTTAGCTCCAATATTGCCACCCAGTTGCATAAAGATAACAAGTTAGAACTTGTTCCGACTCGATTCGGCAGCCAATTAAACAGAAAAGGCATTTGGAGCCGTCCATAACTTTCTGGCTCCATGTTCTGGTCCCGTACAGGTTTCGGCCGATCTGATAACTGAATCAGTGGTCGTGCTAGATGTTAACCGTACAATTAGCCTTCAACTGTATCCCCGACAAATAGAAAAATGTTTCAAAACACCGATCACCTTCAAAAACGTCAGTTCAAAGAATAAAAATAGAACCCAAATCCATTTAAGACAAAAAAGACAATAAAAATCTGTCATATATCGATGCCTTTGTTCACAAATGTGTTAAGTGGAAATTTTTCAAAAATGGGTTTTGTTGTATAAATAATATTGTAAAGTTGTGATCAGGAGTCATAGATCAAATGTTGATATAAAATTAATAGAGAGGCTATAAAGGTTACAAAAATATATTATTGGGTGCTTAAACTTGAACTGTATTTTTTTGTTAAATTATTATCTACGTTGACTCGTGTAAAATCTTGTTTTCGGCACTTAAGACATATGTGAAAAAGTTATCCTCATTTCTACTACGGTGTATATTGAAAAAAGGGGGGGGGGTCTGACGGTTGAGCGTGATCTAGGACAAATCACCTACTTGCACAATCGTCCAAGAAACAGTACAGTCTCCCCCATGTACTGAACCCAAGACTCTTCATGGTTTGTAGTAGTACAGATTTTTTCGAGGAGCATACAAAATTGCGACGGTTAACTTTTAAATATAATTTAAAAAAAAATTAATTTGATGAAATTCAGGACTATGTAAATAGAATGAATGATAAGTAATGGCCTTTGGTAAAGGCTGTTGGTACTAAAATAACAAATTCAACTTTGGACATCACTCGGACATCTTCATTTAAGAAGCCTTGGAGGATTATTAGAAATTGAAAAAGTTGTTAGGATTGAAACTAGTAGGTTTGGGTGGGGAAATAAGTTCCACATGAAATAATTGATATATGATTGTGCCAAATCTGCAACAAATGGGAATTAACAAATAAACCATTAAAATCATTATGGGTTTTGGATTGTAATGATTGGATTATATAGATTACAGGAGTCTCAAAGCTCTACTCCGTAAGTCCAAGTAGATCTTATAGTAGTCGTGTATAAGAGTCTTTTGTAGTTAATTGGGTGCTTAGAGCATTTGCATCCCATTATAAAATTAATGTCTTGTAAAACTGTTATGAAAATCGCGGGACAGAAAAATATTCAAGACGGGTTGCGAGTTGATAAATCTCAGACAACATTTCATTATATCTTATCTGTAAATTTCTTTAGGCTGAACAAAATAATATTCAGCGTTGCATATAATCAGTAAAAAATCCTATTTAGACTTAATATTTCATTATGTAATGAAATTTCAGACTCTACATAAGAGATCCGTAAATAAAAAAATCGATGTGAAGTTTAATAAGTAATTATTTTTTACTCATTATTTTTATTTCAAACAATTTACTGACACAAAAACTTGGCTATAAAATTGTCATTATTTAGAAATGAATGAAATAGCGATAGATGTAAGTAAGCTCCTGTTACTCTAAAATAAAACATGAAAAATAATCGTTATACATCACAAATATCTCCAAAACGTCCGTTTCGTAGGTACGTTTTCGTGTCACCAATGCAGGGGGATAATATTTAAGGAAACTTCTAAAATTAAATATTTGTTCTACAGAATAAAATTAAAACTAGGAGTCCATCAACAATATCAATATCAACGATCATCAAACTAAGACTAATTGGAAGATGTTAACACCTTGTTGAGGCTTAACTACGGTGGATCCACATGGAAAAAATGAAAAATAAAAAATTAACTACTGCGTCGAAAATTCTTAATTAATATTGTTTATGACTAGATAAAAAAACGACTCATCAGATAGACTATTAAAAGATCTCATTAACTACAGAAGTTATATGATGAGGCAAACCAGGGGTGAGCCAGCTCGGGCAGAGGCAGGTAGCACATCCTGAGAACGTCAGGTGTTCAGCGACCGGCTCTAACCAGGTAGAATTTAAATTATAACCTTTTTCGGTTAGAAAGTGACGTGCCATTGTGGGTGAGCATATGGTTAAGGCCGCACAGGAAATATACACCACCACCTGTTTTGTTTACAAACTGATGGAATCCAAATTATTATAATAGCAATAAAAAAAATCTCATTATCAAGTAATATGTTTAAAAAATCCATTTATTCAATACTTATTACTGTTAATAATAATGTGTCATAATTTACAATTATAATATATTATCATATACACAAATTGTTTAGTACAACATTTTTTTTTACATATTTAACCAATAATCATTATTTAGTCATCAGTTGAAATTGGACTTATCATCGTGCACCTCGTCAGTCCTGAAGATGGCCTACATCTTGGGCCGAAACGTTGACGCAATAAAATAAGTCATTCTTATTTTGTATATTCATTGACTCCACCACCTGACCATTTCATACTATTATTATTAATAATTTTATTGCCTATACATTTAACGCCACACACTTTATGGATAATCGGACGATGCTGCAGTAGGAGTCCTAAATTTTGCCTATCCAGGTTATATTACAATAACATGTCATAATTTTACAGTATATTCAATCAACGCAAATAATTCTATCTAATCAATAAAATAAACCTCGAATAATTATTAGTTGCCGCATAAATATGGAGAAGATGTTCCGGGGGTAGGTCAAAACTCACATCACATATTATAAACCCATTGTTTAAGTTCAAAATTTAAACAATATTTTTATTTTATATCTTTTCTGCTTTTTTATCTAGTTTATTCCAAAAGTTTTATTTTTATTTGTTTTTTTGTAATTACAATCATTTCATTTTTAAATACTTCTGTATCTTGTCTATTCAGCCCTAAAGAAGACGTGCAACGTAGGTCGAAACGTCCATTTCTAATAAAAGTTTATCATTTTCTTCTTCTTCTTAAAAAAAAAAAAAATGAAAGACAAAATTGTTTATTTATTATTCTTTATCATTTAGTAACTTTCCTAGTTCTTAAGACCACGTTTTTGAGCAAAAAGACTAGTAAGTAAAAAAGCATTAAAAAAAAGAAAGCTCATAGGTACATGGTAAAGGCTGCATTGTTTTTAAGTTAACAGAGGGGGTGACTAGGCCTAGAGCACCCGCTTTATATGGGCTAGGTGAGCCCGAAATCGGGAACTAAAGAACAGTAACTCAGCTCACTACGTACTGAGCTACCCCAAAAAATATAGAATAAACAAAGGAACAATATAGGAAAATACAAAATAGATAAATAAATATAAATATATATATATATTCTATGTTTTGGTTCTTGAGTTAAATATATTGGTTCAAACGTCGCCTAAGAAGTTTGAAAGATAAGTTAAGAAGACTGAAACTCAAGAACCAAAACATAGAATATTTCCATAACAGTCAAGATAAGCAGAAACCAATATATATGTATATACATATAGAATACATAATATGTATTAAAATAATAAAAATAAGTAAATAAAAAAAATAATTTCCGCATTTAACCATATTTTCCTTCATTAACCACACAAAAGCATCTTTATAAAATTACTTAAACGCTCAACAACGACCAGATGAATATAGAACATATATATTTATTCCTCTTAAGTATTACGCTATCTAGTTAGTAAAAATAATATATTATCGTATAGTCAGTAGATACGATAATACAATTACTAAATAATTAAAATAATTACCATTAAGAGGGAGTGGCATAAATTATTTTATATAAATTAGTTTATTCTTTTAAATAAATGATATGTCTTTACATGTACATGCAATTATATGCAGATTTATTCCTCTAGAGTAGGGGTTCCCAACCTTTTCTTGGTCAGGGACCACTTTTATATTATTCTTATTAGCAGGTGACTCTTGTCACTCACTGCACGGCGACCAACGGCTCGCTGCCCGCTAAATTGAAATTTAAATCATCCGCGGACCACTGGTTGGTAACCACTGCTGTAGACTAATTAGTCGAATATAGAATACGGAACTTATTTCTTCTTTTTATATTTGTATTATAATCTGAAGAAAAAATTATAAGAATGCACCATAGACCATTAAATTTCTTTTGACACTTTAAATCGTATGTTTATGGTTCCAAACGTTTTGAAATGCGCATGGTATTCTGGAGATATAAGAAGGAAGGATCCCAAAAATGCCTAGGCATCTAAGAAACGCGACTAAAGGTTAGCCTGGCTCGTTTCTTCCCACCTAAATAATTTTCATGTTTCGGGGGCAATGCTTCCACTTATATTTCGGACATTATTTTTGGTGTCTGTTCCGCAGGTTGTAGCTTCGAGTTGAGTTACAAGTTTTAACTGTTTATTCGCCCCCCTTTTAATATTTTCCAAAAAATACAAGTTATCACGAGCTTTAGTATGAAAAAAAAATGTAATTATGAGAAATGCGTATACTTCTTTAATGATTTCATCTAGAAATGAACGTTTCAAAAAACATGTATCATATATACTTCAGAATACTAGTTGAAACTTTTGTTTATTGATGAAATGATTAAAAAATAAAATGAATCAAAAGTTAAAAATTGTTGTAACTCAGCACGAAGTGACAACCTGCAGCACAATTATTTTATATCTTGATTCTTTCGTTATTTCACCGATGTTTTGGTTGCTAACTGAAACTAGAAATATTGTGAATTATTCTATTCTGCTTCAGAGATTTTTAATAATCGTATTAAATAAATTATAAATTACATATTTATTGTTTATCTGTAAATAAACAATATATTTTATAATATTACTAGCACAGCGGTCCGGCGCACAGTGGAACGAATCAACGCATTTGTTGGACATTGGACCAATTCTCTAATATCTAAATTTGTCCTTTATATTGATCTTAAATTATACTTTATACTTCTTCTCAACAAAATCCATAGATAAATTAATTGTGAAATTAAATCTTATATGAAAAATTCTGAAGAGAAATATAAATTTTTCTAAAAACTCATATTTTTAAAGCAATCCACTGTTTGAGGTAATGCATTAAATTAATCGTGCACCTACTGGAAAAAAACTCATCCATAATAAGATATTTTAGGCAAACAAAACTTGGGATTATTTCAAACGTCTGGGATTTTTCGGTGAAAATTGGGGGATAAAACTAAAATAATCAATTGCGAAAATCGCTTAAAATCGCCCAAAAAACTACCTTCATAGTAAATAACTAGAATGTTTGAAGTTTTTTTTCCATTAGTCGGATTCTGCTACTAGGTGCTATTTTCCGAGAAAATGATTTTTTTATCTTTTCCGGGCCTTGAGAATTAATTTAAAATAATTTCTGTTGATATTGGAGTCTACTTTTCGCAAGTTTTCTTTTGTTTACCAATGTTTGTTTACATTCATTTATCCGAATCCTTATCTAACATAATAGTATTAACAATGAAACTTAGTTTGTGCGGTATTTGAATGACATGTGTGTAATGGTGCACATAGGTGCAATAGTCCCTACAACAAATCGTCAAGTTTTTAAATTTTTATTTATTTATTTTTTAAATTTTTATTTCGTTATTTAAATAAAACAATTTTACATAGGCACCTACATTTATTATAATTTTGATATATCAATTATACCTAGTGTATTAACTAACAAAAGTAATTATCAATTATTATATTCATTTTGTTTAATAATTAAATTATTTGGTTTGTTACATTTTCCTTAGTATAACTTTATTTAATACCTATGAATCTGTCTTTCCATAGAATACTGTATTGTACCCATTCTAGTAGTATATAGGTACAATGTTAGATAATAAATTATCTAACATCGAAATATCAAATCCAGAATTTGTACACGTTTCCCCTAAAATGTTTGATCCTGTTTATCATATAATTAAATAGTCCATTCAAAAAGCTTTAAAACCGTAGCAATAGCCTTATTCTAGGAGAACCAGAAGCGGAGATATTAATGAATGTCCAGGCCTCCCTAACGCTCGTTCCACTGTGCGGCGTTGTCCTGCACAAACCTTTTAAATCCGAAAAATATAGAAAAAAATAAAAATATTGTATTTATTTAGTTTTTCGTTGTTTATTTTGATGAAAATATATAAAAAATAAACTGAATACATTAAAATACCTGACGCCATCATTCGTACAATTATCACAACTGAACCTATCAATTAAGAGTATAATATGAGCTTAAATGTGTTATATATAAACTAAAAATCTTTTAATTAATAGAAAGAAATAAAAAACTCAAATCATTTTTATGACAGGAGAAAAATGAGTTAGTTAATTTTTTAAAAACACAATCTATCGAATCTAAACCATTGTCGACCACACTTCAATACGCAAAATTAGGTGAAATTTATATAAATATAAATATATATATATATATATATATATATATATATATAGAATGTACTTGACAAATAATAATACATGCTGTTTAACTTTAAATTATTTAATTAAATATTTATTTTTAAATAAACCAAAACTAATAATTACACGAAATCAATACAAACTCAAATATTTTCAATTTTAGAAATTGCAATTTTTGTGACCAATTAGACAGATATAATGACCTAAGCTGTTGAAAAGTGCACTTTCTTCTCTAAAAATAGAAAGTCTTTAACACTGCCTAAACATATTAAATGTTCTTGGAAATAGAGAAGGAACTATTGGAATGTTCTTTTTCAAGACTAATTTATTAACACTAACTAACACATGATGGCTAAAAACTTATATTATCAAATGGAATAAGGCATTCTATGTAAAATTGTCTAACTCCCCATTTGCTTTTTCTCCTATATTCCGTGAAAGGCTAAATGGATTTTTTTGGTTCAAATAAAAATGGCTTAAACTGTCTTTATTTTAAACGTAGATATTTAGGTAATAAAAAGAGCTCGAGCAATTTTAAGCCAGATATTTTTTTTAATTTGATTATATTTAAGTCCCTCCCAAAAAAAACATTTTAACACCCAGACCATTTTCTTCTCTATATTTCTTCAAGGTAAAAAAGGTGATCATTGATTTGGGTACTCAGGTATGTATATGTAGTGTCAGTGTTTTATTTCAAATTAAAAAAATAGATAAATAAAGAAAATTTGCTATTCAAGTTAGAAATATTATATACAATAATATAATACAATATGTATATATAATACAATAATAATAAAATAAGGAGCGGATTAGTTCAGAGAAGAGCGCCGAGGTGCTATGCTGAAAATAAATTATTTTAAATATTTTTATTTTGAAGAGAAAAGATAATAGATAACTAAGTTATCTATTAAAACTATTTTATTCAGTTAACAGCCACGAATAGACAATGTAAGGGTTACCCAGCCTCTAGAAAATTGAAAGAAAAATCTGGCAGTTGAACGTGATCTAGGGTTGTGGTTGTACAGGCATTATTTTTAATTGATCATTAATAAATAAATTTATCATTTATTTATTGACATGTCTCGTATTTTTTTAAGTATATTTTTCATGCACTGAACTCAGGACTATTCATGGGTTGTAAGTGGTACAGGAAAAATAATAATAATAATAATTAGAAAATAAATTGTAATATTTCAAGATAGTATAATTTAGAATAATATATTTTATTTCTCTCCAGCAAATAATGTACTTGTTATAACTAATAATTTGAATCTAATGAGATAGATCCTGAGGTGTCTTCTCTGACGTGTGTACGATTTATACTTGAGTACTGTTAATACCTCTAGACTAATCGTGAACTATAACGCTTTGGTATAACTGTATTATAATCACGATACAGGTTTCAGTTCGCAGTTCATTCGCTAAGGTGAAACTGCTTAGCTGCTGGCAGGTGTTGTGAACTCCCCTCAGATATCATCTGTGACCTTTCTCTCTACGGCATAAATCAAAGCCGAGCGCTATGCCAGAGGTCGGGTGACTTTCTCCGCTAATATCATTTAGCTATTTCTCAATTACTGCTCACCCCCACGCAAGAAGTGAACGTCAAGTGGAATCTCTGTGCCAGGGATCATTATATAACACCTAGTGTGCCCTCTTCTATTACATATTCTTCTATTATTTGAAAGGCGAATTAGGGTTTGGGTATTTTACCGTGGAAAAAAGTTTGTAGACAGAGATTGATGGTACCTGCATAAAGGCTTAATTACACCCTAGTATTTAAAGTTCCATCAACAACAAAAACCAATTACTATCAGTTTTTAGAGTTCAAAATATTTCTATAGTAATGAAAATATTCTAATATTAAGGACATTGAGTATAAACTCTCAATTCGACATAAAAGATTTTGTGGGTATTCATTTAGAAGAGAATGTCATCATTTTAGAACTCATATAAAAAAACATAATCGATGCTTTTGCGGATGACATTGGATCTAAATCACGTAGAAACTCCGCGGTTAAAACATAAAGCGTAGTTTAAGAACCTTCACCGACGACCCAAGTTTCAATTGTTTTCATAGTTCAATTTGTTTAAACTGTTCCAATCTGATCCTCGGCAAATGGGGTCACCTGTGGTGCAGCGGTTACCATAACAACCTTTCATGTTTAAGAAGGTCGCGAATTCGCAGCCCGGTAGGCGGTCTTAGTTTTTTTTTAAGGAATAAAATTCTTGGTTAAGATGTCCTTCGAAGGGGGCGTAAAATCACGGCCCCGAGTATCTGCGGTGTTGGGCATTCGTTAAAGATTCCTCTACTTATTATACCAAGATAAGAAAATCATAAAGCTGTACTGTAGCTTCGTCCGATTAGCCATAACAGCAAACATTTATACAAAAATAATTTCTTATACCTAGTAAAATAAACTTGGATTTTTACCTTTTATTTAATAATTAAAGTTTAGCAGTCAATTTTCATTAACATGAGTGATATATAATTTACTTAGCTCTATCCCTCTTAACCCTTCAAAACCAAAATAGCATTCTTGGACCCAAGTACTAAAATAATATTTCTTTTTTTACTTAGCAAGGCATTTGTAGGCTCCAGTATACTTCAATTACCAACAGATAGAAACAATAAATTGAAAATGAGCTTACAGTTTAATTGATGCAACATGTCTTTTTTTACTACAAAATACTATAATTATTATGGAAAACAAACTTTTTAATTTTGGGTCTTACGCATAATAAATTTTAAATAAATGTTTTTAACTATTGTTACGGGCTACTGGGTGTAAAATGGACTAAACTATTACTTAATTCAAGAATCTAATATTTATTAACAAATTAAAAAGAATACACTGAGATTATTTAATACAATTAAATTATTAAACTAATATCAATTTACAATAACAATATTCTACTAAATTTTATCTAATTTCTAAGATAATAAGATATTGCTAATACTAAATAACTAAACTATTTATATATAAATTTGTACAAATACAATAATATTACACTATAGTTTACAATTACAAATTAACACTTACAGTTCGCTAACTAAAGTCCACCGACCGTAAGACTCTCCAAATATGGCAAACTGACCCACAGTTTATTACACTTATTACACGGCCACTAATTGTCACTGTTGCTCACTAAGCACTTATTACAGACTGATACTAACTCACTGTAACTCACACGCACTATCACTAGTTAACGACTGCTTATTACTACTGGCTTATTACTGACTCTTATTACTGACTGGGGCCGGCCGAACAGCTGGCCTTTTTATATAGGCAAGGTAGGTCGGGGTGGGACAATTCTCGGAAGGACGAGGACCACCTAGCCCGATCCAGAAGGCTCTACGCCATTCTATAATCCCTTCCGCTTAATCCCATTGTTTGCCTAATCCTCTCAGCCGGTCCTCCTTCCCGCTCTGACCGTAACACTTTCATCTGCAAGTCAACTTAAGAAGGTCCTTAAAAGGTAACTCTATTATAGTTACCCTTTGGTTGGTTGATCAATCCTATGCCTGCTTATAAGGTATAAACATATAATAAATAATTAATAAAATATCGACAGAGAGTTCGCGTAGAAAGAACAGTGTGCATTTATTCCGTATATTTATTATATATTTTTTAAATTCAAAACATTTCAGACTAAAGTATTTCAATCGACTTGACCTTATACAAAAAATAAAATGAAAAATATTTTCGCAAGTTTTCGTAGGTAACTTAAAACATTGAATGATACACGTTGAATACGAATATAAACTCCAATGGCGTTCAACTATTTATCTACCCCTTTCAAAATCGATTAATCATGGGAATTTAATTTAATATAACACATGTTAAAATATGTGTTTTATAATCGCATTACTACAGTAACTTTCATTTCCTTCCAGACATTTTTTTACGATGTATTTTAAATAAGTTTACATAACATGTAATAATAATACGTGCTGTAAACATTTACATACGAATTGAAGAATCTGCCCTACTAAAAGACTTAACCACTAATTAAGCCAGTACTAGCTAAATGCATGTTGAAAGATGGATTAAAAAATAAATCTCATTAAAAAGTTTGCAAATGGAAAACCAACTGGGGCAATTATATGGCAAGGAATGCAATTTAAATGCAAATTTGCCAATTAATAAATATCGTGAAAAGCAATCAAAACAACTAGTACATGGAGAAAAGGGTGGTGTCTAGAACTCATTTAGGAGACTGTCCCTACCGAAATATCAAACAACTTT
Organism: Troilus luridus; assembly: GCA_964056705.1. NCBI lineage: Eukaryota > Metazoa > Arthropoda > Insecta > Hemiptera > Pentatomidae > Troilus > Troilus luridus. Next base: position 71,000,316 of record OZ057412.1, on the reverse strand, counting down.
ATTAACAGAGCAGTTAATGACGACTAAGTTTGGCTAAATTGCTAATAATGTTTATAAGTGATTGATGAAATGAGTTAAACAAATCAGGTACAAGTAAACATGATAAGAATAATACATATACACGGTAGGTTCAGAAATGATTGTGAATTAATAAAAAAATACCCAATTACTACCCCAAATTGAAAATTAGTGAACAATAATAATTTGAAAAAACTTGAAATATGTAATATAATTTTTTTCCCGAGTTATTGTTTACATTATTTACTTAAAGTTACATTATATTACTTTTCCGATTAGCCATTTGGATTCCTATTATATACAGCGCCATTTACCGTAAAATATAATAACAAGAAGAGCTAAATGTCCAAGATGGGCATTTTCCGAAAAAAATAATCTAGAATTTCATTGAACTTTTGATGCAAAATAAATGGTTTTTGATAAAGGCCAGGTCTCACTTTTCTTCAAATAATCTTTTATTTTTTTAAAATTTATTTATTGAAATTTACAACTGTATACAAAATATATCTAGTAAATATAATGAGTGAATGCATTGACATGAGAAGACAAGTAGAGAAACTACCCAGTGGTAGTACTCAAATAAAAAGTTCAGTTTAGAAGGTCACGAGGCCATCTTCTTTTCAGACGCCTCGAAGGATTATCAGGAATTGAAGAGGTTGCGAGGTTTGAAACTAGTGGGTTTGAGTGGAAATGAAGTTTGTCATGAAAAGATTGATATCGGATTCGGGCCAAATCAGCAATAAACGGGACGTTAAGGTCATTATGGATTACTTTGTTTGTAACAAAGTAAGGAGCATTAAGGATTTTCCGAAGGATTTTGGATTGTAAGGATTGAATACGAGAGGAATTTGATGGCTTAGTGGAGCCCCAAAGCTGTATTCCGTAAGTCCAGATGGGTCTAATGATTGTCATGTAAATGAGTCTCTTGTAGTTAATTGGGAGCTTAGAACGTTTATTTAGTAAATGCTGAAGTAGCCTGAAACGGCGAGTTGTTTCTTGTCGTTTCAGTCTAGTATGAGGATTCCAAGTTAAGCGTTTGTCAAGGTGTAGTCCTAAGTACCGGATCTGTATTACAGGACTTAAAGGGATGTTATTAAACGATACAGGGGGGCAGGAAGTCGCAGGTTTACGACGGAGCTTCAAATAATCTAAATAACTAACCAGTCAAGGTTTCGCCTATTCAGGATATGCCCTTTCAAAAATAATAATATCAATTAAAATAAAATACAGCACATCTCACAGCAACAGTCCAAACAGCCTCATCAATCAGATACAGCAATCTCATTCTAAGTCATTCAATCAATTACTCAAATTATTTAAGCTATGTTAACATCATATACGTTACATGCATTTTATCTTCATTGAGTGTATGTCCTAGTGATTCCTCAATTTGGGAAACATAAGCGGTTTACTTATTCTTCAGTATTTTAGAGACTCAGAGCTTTGTTTTTAGGAGTTTTTAGTTGCACTCTAATAACTTCTTGTGTTTTTTTTTTTGTTTTTTTAATCCAGTTCTTTAATCTAATTAATTTTTATCCAGCTGCAAATTAAAAACAAAAAGTCTCAGGGACACAAAACGGATTCTTCGCAAACTACTTACTGATATAAATGTGTAAGGTTTTCATGGGACTTTTATTTAGATTACATACAAAATTTTATGTTCAACAAATAATAGAATAAATAGAGGCTTAAAAATAAATATGGATGATTACATTCTTAAGAGTCTTAACTAATGCACTGTACTGATGGGTCTCTGGTCATCCATTAACAATCTATATATACAATTTTTGGTAGAATATGATCCTAATGAACACATTTCATCACTTCTTTCGTATTATGTAACTTGCAGACCAGAGAAAACTTACAGTTTATCACTTAAATGTCATATTTACTATCTAAATTTAATAAATTTTCTGGCGAATGTCTACCAACTTTGTTTCATATCAGTAATGTGAATGGAAAATTTGAAATTTGATAATCACTCGCGGTATTTTGAAGTTGTAGCGAAATCCTATCATTTTGAAAATAAAATAGAGTAATATTATACCTTAAAAAACTAAAAAAGTTGAATTTCAGAATAAACAAATAGTAACAGTTAGAACAAACTCAACCATATGTATTTCTATTTTATATTTATGTTTAGTTTATTTTATTTTATTAGTTATTGATTTTATTAATTTTTAAATATTTTTATTTGAAAAGAAAAGATATGTCCAGGACCGGGACTCGAACCCGGGTCACCCAGATCGCTAGTCTGGAACTCTACCAATTGAGCAATCCTGGGCTCAATCAAGCTCGCTCCCCGGTCATGGCAATATCATTTCTTTTCACTGATCCCATGTCCCCGCGTTCTCGCAATTTGCGATGTGTACGAGGGAAGAATGTTCTTGGAACATTTATTTAATTATGTATTTACACATACCGCATTTAAATAAATATGTAGTTTTACAATAAAAAAATATCATGGCTGTTTTTGAGATTTTTCTCATTTTTAATTATTATTTTTTACTCTTAATTATAAACATTGGCCATAAATATTAATAGCTATTTAGAAACCAGGAAGAGCGCGGCGAAGCAGATACTTAATTTGGAGGGGGGGGGGGAATTAGATTGGGCCGGGGAAGGGTCGTATCGAATCCTCCTTTAGTAGATAACAATAATTAGGCTTCATGATTCCCTCCTACGTGCTCTAATAATGGGTAATTTGTCCCTTGTTCTCCACCTAACTCCTATTTGCCAGAATTATTCCCCTCGTTTTCTCTCTCTACTATCTCAACTATATTGTTCAAATATGGTTATATGGACTGAAATAAAATGTAAACTAGGACAGTACTGGGTCGCTTCATAGGAAATGTCCCTTTATATTATTTCTAAAATTCAAAGTGGAATAAGAGGACTTCTGTTGTTTACTATGGTTTATGTTACCCATAATACAATACCGGTACAATACAATACCGAAACAAACATAATAATAATGATTTTAGACATAATAATTTTAAAAATTGGATAAGCTGTACAACATTGGATCAACCAACATTAGAGCTGACTAATAAATGTTAATAACTGATCGATTGATGAGATACATCATGTATTTTGGATTCTTCAGAAAAATGCCATATAGTCCAGGGTTCATGGTCCATTTTTGCACTTGATTACTATCAAGCTGAATCTTCGTGCATAGCTTCGTTTCGAAGAGACGCCCAACAATGTCCTGTGCGAAAATCCTTGATTGTGGTAGCTAACAGAGGTAGCAAGGATAAAATATGTAGATTCCCAAAAAATTATTACTAACTGGATTTTTTTTTGTTGAATCTCAAGATAATTATCTAAATTATTTGAAAAAATATTTGTCCTACAAAATGTATGGTTTGATCAAAGAGTCCCCTACTTCCAATATGTATCGATAACGAAGTCAAAAAATAAGAAGTAAAAAAAAAATGAGCTGGTTAGTGATCATTTTTGATGACCTCGTTATCGATACATGTTGGAAGGAATGGACTCTTTGATCAAACCATACATTTTGTAGGACAAATATTTTTTCAAATAATTTAGATAATTATCTTGAGATTTAACAAAAAAAAACCCAGTTAGTAATAAATTTTTGAGAATCATCAAATCGACATATTTTATCTTTGCTACCTCTGTTAGCTACCACAATCGAGAATTTTCGCACAGGAAATTGTTGGGCGTCTTATGGAAACTAAGCTATTCACGAAGATTCAGCTTGATAGTAATCAAGTGCAAAAATGAACCATGGATCCTGGACTAATAGTATATATAATAATTGCATAAACAACAAACTAGTAATAATAATAATAATAATGGATGTTAATAAGAGAGTTTTCTTAAAATCATAAAATATATAATCATATAATAATACATAATTCCCAGATGTCATTCGTCATACGTTGTTACAGATTAAAACGAAAATATAACACAGTAAATGTATTTACATTATAACCAGCTCTCCAGCACTTAAGAGGTTGCTAAGACGACTATTACATAATAGCACCTCATACAAATATTTAAGCGCATGTGAATCAATATAAAAATATAAGAATATTCAGAATTATGATATTTAATACTAAAAAGTATAAGTGATTTTTCTCAAATCGACCATATTCTAATAATTAAATTAGAACTTAAAAATGTCGATTAATTGTTTGCATTCATGCGATTAATGCATTTCGATACAGATTTAGAACTTCGCAGAACTTTGAAACTTTCCAGTTATTCCGACATAATTATAGAAATTTCACCCTTATACAGTAAAAAAAACTTGGGGTGGGTTTAAAGATATTTTCATCATGGCGCTACTCTTACCATATCAGTCTATAAAACATTTACAATAATTGACATCAAGCACTCTTTTATTAAGATAAAAAGAATTTTTTGTTCATCACTGTGTTCTTATTTTAAACATGATATGTGAAAATTATATCCTACTTTTTAGGTTTGTCTCCCATTAAAACGTGCTAATTCTACTATATAGTTCGCCTTCAAACGAGTGTTCTTTAGTTGGTTTCAACTGATATCAATTTTTTACTTTTTAGTCCGTCAAGGTACAAAAGCGTGTTTTTTTAGTTATTTTGTTACAAAATACGAGTATACTATACTCCTCACTTGATCCAGGCAGTAGTCATATTCTTGTCTCTATAGTACTTGGTACATGACACCATCGTGTCTTCGTTTATGAAAAATACTGAAGACCTTGGTCAGAGTAATGACATACAATTATTAAATTAATCTAATGGCATTGGTCCTTGAGAAGTGTGCAAAGTTTCAATTTAATTCGATGTTTTGAACTGGCCTAAAATCGAGTTTAAAGATTCCGATACATACGAACATAGCCTGTACTACTACAGCCCATGAAGGGTCTGAGGTTCAGTACATGGAAGAGACTGTACTATTTCTTGGACAACGGTTGCGCAGGGTGGTGATTTAGCCTGATTTTTCCGTCTTATTTTGGGTACCCACTTTATAGAGGCTGGGTGGGTTGTAGGAGGGCCCTAGGTCCCATAGGATCCATCGCTTGCCGCTAATAGATTAAGTAAAAGTCTGCTAACGAGCGGGATTTGAACCCAGGACCTTCGCATGGCAACTGAGCATTCGACCACTCAGCCACTCCGCTCCCTGTTAAAATATTAGCAATAACAATTGTTATTTAAATGAAATGTTCATATTTAAATTGTGAACATGTTATTAAATCTACAAGTTCTTTTTTTTCCCTAGATATCAAACCTTCATTTGTAAACCCCTTTTTTTGGTCTTTAAACAGAAGATAAATATATCGTCGTATGGCCCCTCAAGATTTATCTGCTGCAATTACAATTTCCGCTCAATACATTTTGATACTAATCATCAATAAGAGCGTTGACAGACTAAACACCGGACATGCGCACTAAATTGTTACACACGGGGACGAAGTTGTGGCAGACGGCTATCACACCGGATGTTTAAGACGACTGCCTCCCATAATTCTCGTTGCGTCTAAACAGCGATAAATCTAATCCGACCCACAGAGTCACACGCTGCCGAATGTCATTGCGGTGTTCGTACACGGCTCAAGCAGTTCTACTTGTTCTCGATTTCAATTTCAGATAACGCTTCTTAATTAGACAAAATTCAAAGAATCCTTGGCTGTGAAGTTATTTCTTATTTTTCTGCTGAGTTGTTCCACTATTATGAACTTCACCGTTACGACACTTATAATATACAATAATCCTCATCATCATAAATTTTAACTACTTTATTTATCTAAAACTTATTACTTCAATACGCTGTCGTAATAATAATAAATCTTGCGCTATAGGAGTCACGTGTATCAATATGATAGTATAACAACCTTCTATGCCCCAGATGGGGAAAAAGTCCTTGGTTATGCCGTCCTTCGAAGAAGATGTAAAATGGCGGCCCCGATCAAGTACTCGTTAAAGAACCCTATCCTAATTATACCTGGATAGGCGAAGTTTAGGACTCCACTGTTCTATTATCCGATTAGCCATAGCAGCAAAAAATAATAATAATAATAATATTTAAGAAATATATCAATTTATTTGGCATATATTGTATATGCGATCTTCTTTTAATAACCTCCACTAGGGATTCACATGGAAGCGTGTATGGAGAAACCCTTTGAAGGCACTCTTAGCGTGGTCCATCTCTCAAAGACCCCTGTTCAGGAGACGTTTCAGCCTCCTTGTCGGATTCTGTGGTAATGTGTCTGTCAGTAATGTTTGTTCCAGTAACTTTGGGTGTCCAGCAAGTGAGTCATGAATTTTCATTTTTATTATTTATAATTTTTATTTTTATAAATTTTTTTTTTTTTTTTTCTTCATTGTGTCAGTCACGAGTGGTATGTTGTGCAATGATTTATTAGTTATGTAAAAGGGACTATGTGTAGTATAGGAACTTACATTGAAAAATTTGAATGGTCTGTAAGTGAGATTTTGCATGAGCCCTACACCTGCGAGGCATAGGTCCATATTGGTTTAAGTAGCATGTTGTATATAATAATTTTGTTAGTATGCGATAGTTCATTTTTGTGGTAACGAAGTCGCCTTAGGAGAAGCAGTATTAAGAGACGTTAAATGAAGAAACAAACAAAATTATGCTTTTGTTTAAAATGATATTGGTATTTCAAATAAGTTTCCAGACATTAAACCAAAATTATAAACTCGACATTTACTTCGACGAACAACCAAAATGTTTTAAGTGAACAGAAATCCTCGAGGCGAATGCCTCCTAACTACGGCGAAGAAGCTGATGGTATCGCAACTTGGCAGTGAGGGCCGAGGAACTAATCTCAGCGAGCCGTAATCAGCGGAACGGCGACAACACAGAATAACCGCTATCCAGTAAAGTCCGTGGGCACAGTTAGCCGCTCTGTCCTATCTCTCTCTCTCTCTCTCCCTCTTTCTCACTATCTCTCCCTCATCCTCTCTCTCTCTCACACTCTTTCACTCTCTCTTTCTGTCTTTACCTCTCCCGGTTCATTGCCTCCCCGTTCACAATTCATATTGTCTTTTGGGAGGCCTTACCAATGAACGGTGAAGCGACGTGTTGGATGGAAAGATATTTCGTCTACTATATTTTGATAATTAATCATATATGAAAAAAATCACTACTACTGATGTAGGACATTGGGGACATGGTTGGAAAAGTACTGTTAACGAGTTAAAGGTTCTGCAAGAAGGTAACTTAGTGGATTTTGCACTGATTTGCTATACCGAAGGTCATTGGTACAAATCCGGCTGTGGCAGATAAACTATTTAATCTATTTACAGCCGTGTTGGATTTGTAAAATCTGATGACACGCCTGGGATTCACGCAGCCTCAATAAAGTGGGTACCCAAGAGTAGGGGTAAACCTACGGGTTGAGCGTGATCTCGAACAAATAAACTCTCACAACCGTTCTCCGAAACGTCAGGACGACCGAAATTTCTTGATCTAAAGCGATCCATTTGCAAACGAAAAATAATATGAGACCTAATTCCTGTGGAAAAGAGCAATGGTTAAGGAATCATTGTGAAACATGATGTTCCAGAAATGGGGTTGTGATGAAACAATCATTGCCACCAAGACCTTTCAGGATCACATTCCACACACCTCCGGTAGTAAAACCTCAACATCTATCCGAACAGTTCTATAGTTTAAAATTAATTCTATTGGTAGGCTAGCTGTAATAAACGATTATTAAAACCAAATAAGAAGGAGGCATTAAAGAAGGGAACCAATGGAGGCGATAAAGGCAGACGTGCTGTCCGTGTAGGGCCGCCAGTTAGCGGGGAGGTGTCAACTATAAGGATATCAGTTTATTAAGGCTAGGTGTGAGGTCCACCTGTGTACAGGTCCCAAGTCTGCAGTTTACCTGCACGGTGCAGCCTGAGTACACTGTAGGCTTTATCAAAATACTGACTCAGTTGGATCGTCCAAACATCGATGCATGCGATTTTACAAGAAAAACAGGGTGGTTCAAGTATTTTCAAAGAATGGGTAATGTTTGAAACCTCTAATTGTCCGTTAACGTATTCCTCTTAAAATTACGCAATATGTGGCATCAACAATTGAACTTAAGGTAGGAAAATTAATAAAATAATTTCCTCTGAATTGTAAAACAGAAGTCTTGGTTGTATTGTTTAAAATTCAAATTTGTAATTCTGCCATTATTTACTTCACTATTTATAAATAAATGTATATTGACTATATCGAACTCCAGACTCGTCCAAACTTCGATCTCAGCATTTTTACAAGGATACAAGCCTAAATAGGAATATACAGGGCGTACTTTTGAAGTAGGGATACAAGTTTATAACATCTAAAAAAAACGTATTCTACCTTAAACAATAATTTGACATCCTTGTAAAATTTACAATCTCGAAGAAAGATAAAATTTAACTAAACGTGGGTAAAAATGCAATATTTGATATCGAGTCCTTAAGTAAACGCCTTGGAAATAGATTGTTCGAAAGACTGGCTAGAATTATTTTATTAATCTGATATTTTTCGGGAGAGTAGTAGCTGACTGTGTAGAGCGCCGAGTTGTTGATCCGAGGGTCTCGGATCCGTTAAATCATTTAATATGTTAACAGGAATACGAATGAACATTGTGGGATCTTCAGATCTAATTGGGGTAGGTGCTGAGCCAATTTATTCCTATTTATGTTCATGGGTTCTAGTTTTACAATTTTATTTTTATTTTTTTGTTCTGCTAGTTTTAGTTTAGTTAAAGGTGTTTACTTTTAGTTTTAGTTGAAGTTAAAGCCTGAAAGTTTTTTTGTTTTTTTTTTAATTTCCATATGTTACTTGTTTGGGATTACTTTTGATGATTCTTCAATCCACAGAAGATTCTCAAACGATAAACGAATAGACTGATTCCTAAGGACGTGAGTACTTCAACGCAATGAAGCAATTAAAAATTGAATTTCCTCATGGTAAGGTGGCTGTTATAGTGAATGTTCGTAGGCTCCTTGAATCCGTCCACGGTTTTCATCATGTTTTTATTGAACTTATATCCAAGTAACGGCAGTCTATATAACCTTTTCCTTTACTACAATTTTATGGCCCGATTTCGAAACTAATAGACTATCTGATACGAGCGTAAGAAGTTTCATGTAATTAAAGTTATGCTATTAGTTTATTAGTCGAGATCAATACTTCTGGTCGTAACCGGAGCAGCCACAGATGCATCGTAGAGCTACTTTCAGTTCTCAATTTAACGGCTATTATAGTCCATCGAGGCCTTTAGAAAGTGGCATTCCACTTTTTGATGAGATGGGAAAATTAAATGCTCCAGTTCTTGTAAGGTGTGGATGGATTCAATTATCATTTTTGTAACTATGAAACTTTACTGATGGTGATAAAACTAATCTATTTATTGCTGAGAGCTACACATCTGTGACTTGGTAATATGAAGTTCAAATGTATTTGATATATGTCCAAACTAAACCTGTTAGCATTTATTACGACAACCATAAGCACAATCCATAAAAAAGGTGTCTGCAACTTTTTTTAGCTAGGGGTCAGAATCACCCCCCCCCCTTATTTCAGAGACATTTGGGTCTGAGATATTTTCATATGAAAAATTATGTTATTGAGATAATAATAATAAACATAATTGAACGAACTTTATGAATAAAATTTCTCTTCGATATCGATGGTTGTGGTTAGCAATTTATTTTTATGAATGGTGTGAAATGGTCAGGGGGTGCAGTTAATGATTACACAAATTAAGAATGGCTTATTTTATTGTGCCTACGTATTGTCCTAAGATTTAGCCCATCATCAGGGCAGTAAGGTTCCATCGATTAACAATTTAATAAATCTTTAGCATTAAAATTGTATTTACTGGTAGTAAATAATTAGCGTTAACAATTTAAACTGCCAATGAAAATTAACGGAATTCTAAACGTAAATCTGCGTCAGATAGACGAATAAAACATTTAAGTTGCCTAATAATATTATTTTTGTTGTTATGTTAATGATATTGTTTTGTCGTTTTGTTAGAAATCTTGCAATACAGTGGTTTTTGTTTATTTATTTTAGCAATGAACGTTTGTAATCTTTGTAACTTCTATTCACTCGTAGCAGACATTTATGATGTATTAATAATAATCATAATGTTTGGTATTCGCGAAGCCCCCAGTTTTTGCTTACCACCTTCCGTCCACGGACTACTACCCAAACGCAAATCCTTTTGTATCAAACACTATTTCATTATATTAATAATACATACGCTTACTGCCACTGAGATAAGCGTATTATTATTTTCCTATTAACCAAGTAACCAATAATGTACCCCGAACGGATTGACCTGACTGCCCACAAGGACAATGCCCAAGCTCGATGATGGCCGCAGATTGGGAACGGACTTAGGGTGAAGATGGCAATTATCCGAGGCGGGTAACAACAAAGCTCAGCCAGGCGTTAATTACGTCGGACCTCGCCTCGGTTCAAATCTACAACCTCCCGTCAAGTTTTCGTTAATTCAGTAACCAATTAGCAAACCACCTTCCGGCACAACAGTTGTCCAAGAAAAATACAGTCTCAACGATGTACTGAACCTAAGATCCTTCATTGGCTGAAGTGGTAACGGGTAACTAAAAGCATGTCTTCAACGTAGACCACGTGTAGGAATATAAAATTAGCTATAAAAACATAAACCTGGCAGCCAAAACCCAGAGGTGCTAATAATAAATTAAGTAATAAATCTTTTAATTGATAAAAAAAAACTGTATCACTACAAGCCATGAAGGGTCTAAGGCTCAATTTGTTTTAAAGATAATGGTTGTGCAGGGAGGTGATTGCGGTGAGTTCATGCTCAAACCTCAGGTCTCCTTCTCCCAATTAAGTATAACTCCATAGATCTCACAGAATCCTTAAAAAATAAAAAATAGTTTTTAATTAATTGCCCCTAATCATTACTTGTTTATTTGCTATTTATAAGATTACAAACAAAAAGGTTAAGGAAAATATTAAAATATCATTTAAATTTATCAATTAAAATTTACATTAATTTTACCATTTGAAAACTGGTATTAAAAACATTTATATTAATAACTTTACTTTTTTAAGCTCTATTAGCAATAACAAATCTATGTTAGCGATGGCCATTAATAAACGCAAATAATGAAATATGATTTGAATAACAATAAATATCTTACAATAGATAAGATAATCACAGTAATTTGGACGAAACAAATACATGTGCTTTTCTGAACCTGTACCATAACAATCTATGAATGGTCCTGGGTTAAGTAGATGGTAGGGACTGTTATGTTCCTTGGGCAACAGTGGAGGCAGGAGGCTGTATGAGATCATGCTCAACCGTCAAGGTTTTATTTAAGATATCTATTAAGGGTACCAACTTTAAAGAGGCTGGGTGAGCTCCAGGAGTATCGTCAGATCAACAGGGTCCAACCACGGTTGTTGACAAATTAAATAATTTATCTGCCACGGCTGGATTTGAAACCGGAACCTTCGTCATAGGAAATAAGCGCCCTACCAATGAGGCATCCTAATAATAACTATAATAGTTTCTAAATGTACGTAAAATTATCAGAATTCAAACCGAGTAATTCACTTTTTTTTAAATAGTTAAGAACCTTAGATGGCATTTGTATTCGTCCTGTAGAGAGAAATGAGTGAAAAGCAAATGGTAGGTCATTGGCCGAAACACCAATCCTAGACGGTACAATAGGTGGCAGGTACTATAGCTTTCAGGTTCCCAGTGTAATCAAAAGATGACATATACTGCGTTTTGATAGTGGGAGACAGTTCAGGCATCAACTGCAAGAAGCTGCTTTGGCCGAAGACGTTAAGGCGTCCACCTTAGCAACCTCGAAACAACTGCGGCCTTAAGAGGGATGCCTGCTCAGCATCTACAAGAATTCATAAAAGATCCATAGTTGTTGCTTATAATTCACTCCAAAAATATCAATAAATGGGATAATGGTTATAAAATAGTCAGACACTTAGACAGAATGCAAATTGGTCAGATATTTTAGGAAAGAAGGTTGTACATTGTTCGCTGCAGCGGAGAATGGCGGCTACATAGGCCGGCGCACATAACTCCTTCAGGACTTCTCGGCCTGTCCGTCCGCGGCTCCTTCCAGCTTTCACTCTCTCTCGACGTCAAACGGTCACTTAGCCCGTTGAACAAATTCCTCATGAATAGGACAAGCATTCGGCGGAGGAAGGGTCGCTAACAGGACGTCGTTGTGCGGTAATGCCCGATACAACGGAAACTTTATGGCTAGTTTCAAAACTCCCCAACGGCTGTATTAATGTCCGTAATATTTCAAAATGGAGATTCAGAATACTGTATAACTAACCGGTTCTCATTTTCAAGAGATTTGAAATTCCAATATGTTATCTTCTAGAATAAAATTATAATCCGCCCGAATGCCAACTTCGATTTAGGGAACTATTTCTGAAACGAATAGCCGGGCAATAGGAGAGGCATTTTAATCCCATCATCGGTAGGCCTCTTCTCATCAGCCATGCGAATATCGGGACCTCTTCCGTTCTATTTCCACACTTTAAAATATAAATAAAAATATGAAGATTTTAGAATTACAAATCCAAACAGAAATATAAATTAATGATACTCACGACATGTAATGACTTAATAAACACACCTAGTTGATTGATAAGGGCTGGCTATATAGTAATTAAAACAAAATGGTCAATATAGTTCAATATACCAAAATAATATAAAAGTCAATAAATACAATAATAATAAAAGACAAGCAAAGGTCAATATAAACAAAGTAAAACAGAATATATTCATATGTTTGTTCGTTTTTTGTGTATTTAACGCCACTTTATCCTACTATGGCGACACAGAAGATGCTACAATGTGAGTCTTTAGTTTTGCCATTCCAGGTATAATTAGAATATTATCTTTAACGAGTAACCGGCACCGCACTGGCACAGGATTGGTCATTTTATGTATCCTCCAAAGGACGGCATAACCATGATTTTTTTTAATCCTTTTTAAAAAATCCTAAAAATCCATTTCCGGGTTAAAAAAATTATCACTGATTGTTGATTAACGCTTTTGTTTCAGGATCAATCGTGACACACTATTTATTAATGAATATATTGAGTATTTATCAATTGATGGGGGGCTAAAAAAATGTTAACACGAGCAGTTTTTGCATCTCTATGCTAATTACTTTTTTTTAAATAAAATAATTGATAATACCCGTTTCATAATGAGCTAATTACTACTAATAAACCTTAACGAAGGAACATGAGGTCTGTCTAGAAGAGGTGGCGATGGATAGACTACACGGATGAATCGAGAAATAAGATTTAGACAGAGCCGACCGAGGAGGACGAGGAGGAGGAGGTATGCTAACGAGGAGGCCGGCCTCCGTGATCCCGAATGGGCTATAATCTTCCTCCCCGTCCTCTCTTTGTTTTTACACTCCCGGTAGCAGCTCTTCCTACCTTTACCCTCCATGGACTTCTTTTTTCCATTCCTCCGACCGCGAGTAAACCACTTCCCTTCAATAATCACGTCCCTTGCATGTTTTGAGGAAGATCCGCCACGTAGCGAGCCGATAGGAAACTATCCCTCGATGGCGCTTGTACAACAGGGCGCAATTTATTCCGAAACCGGATTTCCAACGTACAATTTATACACATCCAATCTGAATGCTAAATACGTTCCGCGTCTTTACGGCAAACGAGTCGGATCATATAGGAGTGCAAAAAGAGGAGCTATTTTCAACAAGTTGCATTAACACTTTGATCGTGCGCTCATTAAAATAGCGGATTTTAACTCCCTCCTGAAGTTCAAACATCAACGAATATTGTAATCTTATATTTCACTGAACTACTCAGAAACAGTCGGACCGTTTTTTATGAAATTTTTTTTATGTATGTTCAAGTAGGTTCGAGAATGGGTTAGATTCGCAATTCAATCCGATAGATAATATTTTTATTTTTAAATTGTTTATTTTCTTTATAAAAAATAATGTAGCTGTCATGAAAATATGAGTTTTTTATTTCTTTTAATTAAAACAGTTTCAAGTATATGTCTAACACATTTAAGCTTATAGTATAAATATAAAATAAAGAAAAAAAACAGAGAAAACAAGATATTTTCTAAAAATTCAGTTCGCCGAATTTCTTTTGTATTGTTTTGCATGCACGTGGTACATATTACTTTTTAATATCGATATATATTTATTTCTTAAAGACTATAAATATTAGACAGCTTACTAATCTGAATATAATAAAAAAAATTATTAAACTAAAAAAGGAGATATCTGAATTCCAACCAACCATGAACAATATTTCCGTACTATGGTATGAAGTAAATAGGTAAATAGAAAGTGCATTACAAACGCGATGTTTATTATAATATTGTAAATGAGTTAATCATATTAATGGAATAAAAGTATGTTTTTATAAGTATGTATATGGTATTTATATATATAAGTTTTAAATGGGTATAGTTTTTGTCTAGTTGAGATGATGATAATAAATATTAGCAGTTATTTACTCTTAAAATCAAACAACAGTAGCGACATAATCAAATTAAAAACAGAAAAAAAAACATCTTTTCACAAAAGAAACAACATTAACAAAGGAAAATTTTTCTTGTTTTAAAAAATAAATTAAAAATTATGATAACTACAATAAAAAACCTGTCCCTATTATAAAAAAATGGAGCATCTTGGGATCAGTACATGGTTGAAACTGTACTATTTGAAGGACAACGGTTGTGCACGGAGATAATTTGTCCTGGTTCAAGCTCAACCGCCAATTTTTACCCCCAAATAAGGGTACCCACTTTATCTAGGTTTCCAGATCCCACAGGGTCCACTCCGGCTGTTAACAGATTAAATAAATGATCTGCAGAGCCGGATATAAATACGCGACCACCGGCACGGTAACTTAGCGCTCTACTCCGCTGCCACAAATTTACATAGAACCTATGTAAATTAATTAGGAATTAATCAGGAAAGAACGATTTATGTTTGAAGAATGATAGTAATTTTTCATCAGCTGTTAGCCATTCGCTTCATTCGAAAATTGATGCAGTGATCATCTCCAGAGATAAAAGAAAACATGGAAAGTCTGAGGACTGAGTAATTTGAGCGATAAATGTCGGTAGCTAAAATGGGCAAGTGGCCTCAAGATCTGATTCGATCATCTATTTGATATTGCCACTTCCGATCAGCTTCAACCACTCTATCTGAGAACCATCTGCATATAAATTACCATTAAATGAGGGAGTAGGAACATTCTGGATCCATAATAACTACCGATTGATCTTTGTATAAAATTAAAAACTCAAAAGATAAAATATACGAAACAACTACCCTCCAAAAATTAGCGTGAGCAGAAGTAAACGATTTACATTGATGTGGAAAAAGTTTACTGGATATGTCTTAGAAAAACGTGAAATGGTCAGGGGTACTGTCAATGAATTTTATAAATAAGTAAAAATTATTTTACTTTTTCCAACGTTTCGGCCTAATTTATAGGTCATCATCAAGGATGTGAATAAAACAAAAAAGAATAACTAATTAAACAATGCAGTACAAACGAAAATATAACAAGTTATATAAACGGAAAAAATTGCAAGCAAGATATACAAAGAACCAAAGAAAGTTATGAAATAATCGATGAGATATATCAAGAGTGAAAAGAAATCTAAAAGCTAATAAACCATAGCAAAATTACAAGAGTTTGAAATGGGTAACTATTAACCTATGTTAAAATTGTATATTAAATATATAAACATTAATTGTTAAAAGTAAGGAGAAAGGAGGGAAAAAATAATAATGAAAGAATATTTTTTTCATAACTAGCAACATATAATTCAACCACCAGATTTCTCCTATAATGGGTAAAAACTTTATAGAGGCTGGGAGAGCCCAAGGAAGGTCCCAGAAACCCAAGGATCCATCCCCGGCTACTAAAAGATTAAATAAAATGTGCCACAACCGAATATGAATAATGAGTCGGACGCTATAGATGAATGGCTGAGTTTTAAATAGGTAACTATTAAAAATAATGAAGTAACTATGTTACAATTGTATATAAAATTGATAAACATTAATTTATTACTATCCCATGTGGAGAAAAAAGGTAGAGATAAAGAAGGAGGGAAAAATAATAATGACAGAATAATAGTTTCATATCAATCAACAGATAGTTATTCTGTTTTACTTATATCTCAGCCCTGATGATACCCTAAAAATTAGGCCGAAACTTAGACACAAATTAAGTAAATTAAGCTTATTTTGTGTAAAATTCATTGACTACACCCCCACCCCGTCCATTTTCTTAACAATTAACAGTTGAATAAAAAAAAATCTACAGTTCTAGAGAATCACAAGCAGAAAGAAGTTTTCTTAACAAGTGATTCTATAATTAATAGAAAGTGTTCATCCATTTTTCTGTAATGCGGGCATTCCACCGATCATTACACTCAAAAGAATCCACTACTGGTACATCAAAGTAAACTCTTAACTAAGATATTGAAATAGAGAATTACTCCATCCGATTTCATTAGAAGAAATGAAATATTCCTAATGAAACGTGTGGTTACCGCAAAGCCAACAGAAAATACCACAAATATAGGCCAGGCTAACAGGCATCACTTTCTCGATTAACACTAATGAAGACAATAAGGTCATATTTATGTTAAGG
Organism: Troilus luridus; assembly: GCA_964056705.1. Taxonomy (NCBI): domain Eukaryota; kingdom Metazoa; phylum Arthropoda; class Insecta; order Hemiptera; family Pentatomidae; genus Troilus; species Troilus luridus. The sequence goes on along the minus strand of OZ057412.1, from coordinate 70,983,624 downwards.
TATCTTTTAAAAAATGCATGTAATTATTCATTATAACGATAAAATGTAACTGTTAGTTATCTGATGCGATGAAACTTGCAGGGCAGGTATCAAGTGCCGGTTTATAGATTACTGTAACTAAAAATGCTTAAATAACGTCCAATAGTGCAGCACTTGTTATATTTCCATTTTATTCTAATACATATAAACATTTACCAATGTTAAAAAATTTATTTAATCTAAAATCGGCTTCCCTATTAATAAAGCACATTATTATCTCTTAGCTACGGCATATTCACCAATATAACGAATTATATGTACTTATGTAACGTATTTTTATGATGATAGGAAACATAAATTTAGCCAAATCAATAAGTTTTTAATTACACTGTGTTTATTAATAAGTTAAATACATCAAATTAGTCATTACTGAATTGATTGTTTTCGGAGATTGGTTAATCAGAAGAAAAATAATGAGCTTTCTGTGTGAATCAAGTGCTTTATTTTTTCCTGATTAAAAAGTATTGAGCAATATTATTACAAGTTTATGAAATATATAAGTTTACTTATATAACACCTAATAAATATATGAATATATTTCTGCAATGATGAAACTTCAATCATAAAGTTAGCCAAATCATTAAAGTCCAAATTAAACTGTATATCTAAATAAGTGAAACATTTCAAATTATTAATTACCTGCTTGATTGCTTTCGCAGATTGGTAAATTAGAAGAAAAACACTAAGCTTTCAGTGTGAACCAAGTACTTAATATTTAACAATATTAGTACAATGTACTTACTTGACGGTAATAAGGTATACATTTCTATAATAATGAAATACACCAAAGTAGTAATTACTGTATTGATTGCTTTCAGAAATTTCGTAAAAAAAAAAAGATAATGAACTTTGTTTGTATATCATGTATTTCATGTTTTCTCACAGCCAAAATTTATTGAGCAAAACTTTATGAATTTATAAACTTTATAAGACCTCATAGACCTTCATTTATTTACTCAGTGTCAAAACTTATAGGAGATTCCTTCATAAAATTAGTCAAATCATTAAAGTTCAAATTAAACTGTATTGTAGTGAAATAAACGGAAGTGGTTATTATCGAATAGATAGTTTTCGCAGATTGGTAAAAATAATCAGGATTGTTTGTTAAACATGTACTTTATTTTCTCTTGGTTAAAATAAAGTGAACAATATTCCAAGTATATATACTTACATAACGGTAATAATGCATACATGTCTACATGTCATGCATGTATGCATGTATGCATATATGCAAGAAACGCATAAATTAGTAATTACTAACTTGATTGTTTAAAAATTTGAAAAACAAGGTATCTGATCAGATTGACGCTTCGATTTGAGTCACAATATGCTTTAACTTTTCAAAGTTCTCTTTTTAATATTCTCGAAAATAAAAATACTCGTGAAAAAAAGAGTGAAGTTGTGGGAAATGTGCATATTTCCGTAATTATATCATCAAGAATTGAACGGTTCAACAAACATACATTATCATCTTAGTTTAAAGTATTTGAAAAGTTTACTTGTAGATAAAATGATATATATACACCGAAATATACACATTTTTCAAAAAAATACTCCGTTTTTATCATACTAAAAACTTCATTCCGCATCATTCCAAGTTTATGTAGTAACACTATCAATAATGCACCTCTTATTTTTGAAAGTGGAAAAAGTTCATTTTTTCATATTCGTGGTATCTAAAGGCTTCCCATTGAATTGCTTTAAAAATATGAGCAAACATGCAAATTTTTTTATCACATAGAACGAAGCGAAGAGTGACGTTTTAAACCATGTGCCCTTTATCATGCACACTATGAAATTATAATGATTAAAATCATTTAAAAGAATACACTAGCTTTTAAGATAAAAATTGACTTAAACCACATTTAAAAATGACAACTCACAGCATACAAAATGTATCATAATTTATAATTCGAAATACTGGTTTAAACATTAATTTCGTAATAAAATGATAACCGAAATATACAGATTCTTTAAAAATAAACTGTCTTTTTCATACTAAAACTTGTACTTTATTTTTAACTCAAAGCGACAACATCCATATACCATTCCAAGTTTATCCAACTGGCATTAGATCAATAATTAATGTATTTCTGTCTAGATGTCAAGAAAGTCACAAGTTCTCCCATAAATTTTGCCATATCATTAAAAATTGTAATTAAACCTTATAACTGTTTTTATGTAACTATTTAGTTTTAATAATAGTTAATTCAACAATGCCATGTTCACACAGCCGTGATAAGTAAACGGTACTTCTTCTCGGCCGGGTTGAAATTCCAGCTGAGGAAAATAAAACTGATCCGATGGTCAATGACCTAGAATATGACTCCGGTCAAGCTTGTTAGCTCGTTTTTTTTTCCCTTCCCGACGGCCTATCGCTCAAGTACTCCTCGATCGATGGAGAGGACAGACTAAGTAGGCAGTTAATCAAACAAACAAATACTGCGAGGGGGAACAAAGGCAATTACCTGGCGTGGAAGAGGTATAACTAATAAGGAGAAGAGCCGACGACAAGATTGAAGGGGGAGCGGTGGCCTAACTAACCAGCCGGCCAAATAACAGGGGATCGCTGTAGACATAAGTGCACGGCACCGCGGGGCATCACACCCACGCCGCTCCTTCCATCTTCCACGGCCTTCTTAATCCTGTTTTCACGTCGTCTATCGCCCAATATATAAGCCCTCCCATCTCATAGGCTTACTACGCAACTCACAACCGTCAAAACAGATTCAAAAGATTCCTAGGTGTAATAAAATCACTAGACCAAGTCCATTAACTATTTTGCTTTCATAAAATTCATTTTTTTTTTTTAAATCCAGAGTATACCAACGGTTGACGAACACATACTTCAAACGATTCCAAGATAAAACACACCTAAACCCGTTGATGGACCAAACAACCACGACTCGCATGTCTGAGAACACTAAAAAGAACGTGGATAATGGATCTGTTATCATAAGGAATAAAATAAAGTAACGGCAGAGGTACCGCTGGATACTGTTCTTCTTAAAGCCTTTCATGTCATTTTGCTTTATTTTTCTTTCAACCAATCTGCTGATTGTCCTTAATATTTACTTGACGGGAATGGATACAAATATAGAGAGGAAAAAAATTCAGTGGGCAAGAGGGGTGATAATAATATCGGTAAGATTTTATAAAACAGTGAGAAACAGGGGAGCTCAGTTTAAAAAGGGCTGAGTAGTGCTAAAGATTCCGGTTCGAGTCCTCCTGTGACAAATAAATTATGTAATCTTTTAACATTAATGTATGAAACATGTAAGGTATTATCACTCTCCTAGCATTCAACAAGCAACCATGAAGTAGGACCCCTAAATTGGATGGAAACCAAGCTGACCTTTTTCTAGCACCCCGGTCTGCTTTACAAACTCCAAAGATTCCTTCCTCCGATGTACATTCTCAGTATACAACCCTAACTTTCCGACAAGACATTCATAGTAAACCATAATAATGTCTACTAATCCCTTTTTACTCAATCTACTGGTGTTCCTCAAGGCAGTATCCTTGGCCCAATCATCTACACAACATATACAACTGACATATCTACCCATCCTAATACTATCCCTACCACGTATGCGGATGACACATGTCGATTATTAGTAAACACTGATCCAGTTTAACATGGAATCCTCTCACTCGACTTTAACGACAAGAAACAGCACACCGTTTCAGGCTACTTCAATATTTACTATACAAATGTTCTAAACTCCCAATTAATTACAAAAGACGTATATACATGACCATCATAAGACCCATCTGGACTTACGGAGTAGAGCTTTGGGGATCCACTAAGCCATTGTATTCCCTTACAATCCAAAATCCTTCGTAAAAACCTAAATGCTCCTTACTTTGTTACGAACAAAGAAATCCATAATGACCTTAATATGCCATTTGTTGCTGATTTGGCCCGAATCCGATATTAATCTTTTCATGACAAACTTAATTCTCACTCAAACCCACTAAATAGAACCTCTTCATTCCCTTGATAATCCTCCAAAGCGTCTGACCTTCTAAGTTAAATTTGTTGTTCGAGTACTACCACTGGATAGTTTCTCTATTTGTCTTTATCGATGCCACTATGTATCATTCCTACCATGTTGTATTGTTATAATTCAGTTGTTAATTTCAATGAATAAATTAATGCACACACCTTCGTATGGAAATCGAAGAAAAATATTAGTACTCACCTATATTTAAAGCTACCAGAGTAGGATTTTTCTCAACGGAAAAATCAGTGGACATACCTGAAAAGAAAAAAATAATCAATTAATAATTTAATTTTGGAAATAAATAAAAGGCCACCTGAAATTTACACTTAATCAAAACATGTATGCTGTACCGGATCATAAACATTTCAAATGCTATCAACTTCCTCTTAGAAATACTAAATCCTTATATTTTTAGGCAGAATAATTGTACAGGCCCGGTGAATAAGTGATTAATTTTAATTTTGTCAAAGTTAAATTAGTCATAATTTTAATAAAGAGAGTTAATTGTATTGAGGAAAAAAGAATCGTGACTAGAAGCATCATTCTAATATTCAAGAAATTGTAATGTATCACTAAACATGTTCCTTATATTTTTCATATGGCGTAGTATCGCTAGTTGCCCAACTGAATTTAAACATATTTTAATTAAGAAAGGAAGCTCAATAGTAGAGCTGGCCCGTTGAGTTTCCATGGCGATGGATCCGGGTTATAATCCAGCTGTGGTAGATAAATTGCTAATTCAGTTAACCTCCGGGAATGGATCCTGTGGAATGAGGAGACCCTCCAGGGAATCACCCAGCCCCTTTAAAGTGGGTACCCTTGCGTGATCCCGGACAAATCCTCTCCCTGCACAGCCATTGTCCTTGTAAGAGAACAGACTCTGGTAATTATTCCGCAGGTTGTCGCTTCGAGTTGAGTCACAACAGATTTAACTTTTCATTCGTTCTCCTTTTATTATTTCCCAAAAATGCAAGTTATCATAAGGTTTAGTACGGAAAAGAGCATGTAATTATGGGAAATGTTTATAGTTTGATAATTATTTCATATAGAAATGAACGTTTCAACAAACATATATCATTTATGCTTCGAAATGTTATATGTTATATGCTTCTATTACTTGATGAAATTATTACCGAAATTTACTCATTACCTAAAATTACATTCTCCTTTTCTTACTAACCCTCAAGATAACTTGTATTTTTGGAAAGTATAAAAAATGAAACGAATAAACAGTTAAACATGTTGTAACTCAACTCAAAGCGACAACCTGCGGAATAGATGCTCAGTATCTAACAAGTACTGAACCAGAAATCCTTCATGGGTTGTAGTAGTAGAGTTTTTTTTAAATTAAAAAATATATTTTAAAAATAATTTTTAAAAAACAGAGATTAACAGTAAAGAATTTTTCAAAAAGGCTCCAGACTGAAGCATAGACTAATGAAGGACGAATTCCTGTGGCTGAGCGTAATGTAAAAAGGTAGGAGAATAGATGGCTGGGATCGCTGCTTCCTCACCATCCTCATCGCTTAGGGAAAAGCCGCCTTTTTTCTCACCATTCAAAGCAAGACAAAAAATAGGTATTCCAAAACCCGATTCGAACCTGAATTGTTTGGGAACCTTTGTCAAAGCTTATCAGTAGAACAACGGTATCATTTTAAGTTTTAATTAAAAAAGAATGCCCATAAAACATATTATTGATTCTCTAGAAGCTCATCAGATATAAATATCCGATGGAATGGATTCTTCAGATTTGGCTCCCTCTTACTGTCATTGTTCCACAACCTGAAGAAACGCCAAAAATATTTTATTCAAATGAAAAGCTGTTTTGCAGACTTGGAAGAATCCTATTATTCGGAATCTGCAAAAAAAAGAAACGTCCTTCCTGCACTTCGGAAAGGACCAACAAACTAGAGCAGCGTTGGTGTATAAGTCTATACGCCAAAAAGAAGACCATGTTGAAAAATAAAAATGGTTTACTCCAAAAAGTTAAGTATTTTTCATTTTTGCCCTCGGAAAAGGAATTTCGTAAGGGTGACGGTCTTATTTGCCAACGACCAGCAGTATTGTTCCCGAAGACACTAGACCCGATTTTTGTTTTGTCCGCCAACGGGGCGGGATGAGAAATTCAAATCATTTTGACGCTATACATATGGATCCGGGAGCCACATTGGTTATTCATGAACTCCTAGGAGGGGTGTCTTATTCAGTAGCACAGTGGCTACTAAACTGCTTCACCACAGCGACCTCCGAAACAATCGAATCCCTTCGTGGCTGCTTACCGACTCGCCTCCTTGTCACGTTGCCCTCGACCCAACTCTTTATCGCTAACGAGCTTTCATTCTTTCCGACAGTTCCTCGCTACATTCTTCTAATCTTCGTGTACCAAATATTTTCATTAATTGATGGCAAAAACTTATCAACTAACATTATTTTTTTATCATAAGTAGGAAGATAATTTGTTTTTATTCAGTCTCTATTAATATGTATTATTTTTTTCTCAACCACTATAAAATGGGTATCCTGAAACCGGACGATAGGCCATGATCTTAGCTGAATCAACTTGCACATTAGGAGTAGGAAAGCTTCATAGTTTGTTTAGTCGAACAGCTCAGGAAGCGAATCCTTCGCTTCAAATGTAAGTCACTTTTTTATTGAATTAATAAGAGGGAGCAGTTCACCGGCCATCAACCTCGAAGAAAATATATTTCATTAGCCGTACGAAATAAAGACATTATACATTCCACGCCACCTAGCCTGTCGCCTACTATTATTTGTTCTAATTTATAATATTCTAATTTGTTCATGTTTCTTTTTTTTCTCTTTCTTTGTAAAAATAATAGTTTCTATATTTTCTTAAGTGTAAGCCTAACCTTGTAAATATATTTAGATTTAATAAACTCTACATGTTTCAGTATATGGCCAAATTATTTAAAACCCCGACTCTAATCTACTAATATATCATTATAATTGTTTATCTTTTTTTTGCTATTCAGTCTAATCACGCCCGTATAAATGGAGACCGATCAAGTAGAGGCAAGGATGGATTTTTGTCCAGGATATTAAAGGTCCAGTTAGCCAGAGAGAGTGGAAGAAAGGATGGATTTCCAAGGGACAAAACATTCTTGGAGTGCTCAAGATATTGTAGACTCGAGTGCAAGGGAAGAGGAGTCGAAATACGCAGTGAGTCGCAGTGAGAGGCCGAGGGTGAGCGTCCGATAGCTTACGCAAGCAGACGGTTGACTGACGCGGAAACGACGTTTAGCGCGCTGGAGAGAGAATTGCTCGCGATCGTGTGGACAGTGGAGGATTTTCGGCCATACACCTTCGGCAGTTCCGTGTTCACACTGACCACAGGCCGCTTCAATGGATCGGAAAGCTCAAAGAGACCTCGACGAGAGTGTCAAGATGGAAGGAGTTTCTGGCACAGTACAATATGGAAGTTATATACAAGCCAGGGAAGGAAAACGTCGTAGCGGACTGGCTGTCTCGGGCCATTACAACGAACGCGGTAGAAGAAGTGGGCGAATCGTCACGAGACGTACGGCAATTCCTCAGTGAATGGACACCGGAGAGAGAAGGAGGCGAAGCAACGGGAGGACAAGAACCACCATCAGATGATAGTTCTACAGAGGACAGACCTGAGAATATGGAGGAGCTGGATGACATTATCAATGACAAGAGGCGTCAAGTAATTTGGAAAATCAGGGTTATTGAAGATCTGGGAAACATGTAGAAGTTCTCGTATCGCAATCTGTAATCTCGATGATAGGAGAGTTCAATAAGAATTTTTTTTTTTGTTGTTGTTTGTTTTGTATTTCTACAGTGGAGTTTGAAGTTATGTATATTGTATTATGTATGTGTATAGGACTTTCTTTCTTTAGTTTTTGGTTTTATTATATATAGATTAGTGAAGTGTAAAGTGTCTAGCATTTTATTTTTGTACAGGTTCTTTTTTGGTTTCTAAACAGTTACTATTTCTTACTATTATTGTGATGTGTTATAATATTATATTTTTCTCTTGTTATATTATTTTCATTTTGTTTATTTTATTATTCTGTACATAAGAGTTTCCGAGGACTGTTCGGAAACTGGCAGGGGGGAGTTATGAGTAGGAGCAGGACAGTATTATTGCTAATACCATCCATGTAAATATAAACATTGTAAAACAGATAAAAGCAGGATTATGAAACCAAATAAAGCAGTGTGTTTCCAGAAGTCAAACAGTGAGTTTCTTTCCAACTTTTTTTCATTCTTTTTTTATTATTTCTTGTGCGGCATTTCTTAAGTTATATATATATATATATATATAGAGAGAGAGAGAGTGGGGGAGAGAGAGAGAGAGAGAGGGAGAGAGAGAGAGAGAGAGAGAGAGAGAGAGAGAGAGAGAGAGAGAGAGAGAGAGACAGAGAGAGAGAGACAGAGAGAGAGAGACAGAGAGAGAGAGAGAGTGGGGGAGAGAGAGAGAGAGGGAGAGAGAGAGAGAGAGAGAGAGAGAGAGAGAGAGAGAGAGAGAGAGAGAGAGAGAGAGAGAGAGAGAGAGAGAGAGAGAGAGAGAGAGAGAGAGAGAGAGAGAGAGAGAGAGAGAGAGAGAGAGAGAGAGAGAGAGAGAGAGAGAGAGAGAGAGAGAGAGAGAGAGAGAGAGAGAGAGAGAGAGAGAGAGAAGGCACCCACTTCCTAATATTGTTTATTATGCTATTTTCAACTCCTACATAACTGAGTGTTGAATGATGTCCATTAATAGATTCCCAAGCTCGTTAGTAGAGAAATAGTCCCATTTCCACTTAGCCTCGACGAAAACTTTTACCGAGAGAACCATCATTAAGTATCTAAAATTACTCCAGCAAATCATTTAACATCGTTAGAATAGTCTATGTTTTGTATAAAATGAAATTCTAAACAATGGTTGAAAGTAAATAATAAAAGAGATAAAATAACCTTGTTATTTAAACCATTCTTTTCACTCCAAGTGTAAAGAATATATCCAAGTGTGAGTATAAACAATACATGAATTTAAGTTTGGATCCATATGGCCACAATTTACTATCTTCTACCTTTTTTTAATATTTTGTAAAAATACAATTATCATTGCATTTCCTAATTACTTAGGGTTAAATAAGAATATTACAATTAAGAACCTTTTAAAAATGTCGTATCCCTGTTTGAGAATAAAAATAAGAATATACATTTGAAAGCACATATATAAAGTATATCTAATGATTTACTACTTTAAGACTACTTGAAATATATATTTTTTTTATATTTCCTCTCTTCACAATCTTAATATTACGTTTGGTTTATACATATTATGTCCATATAGGCGTAGTTATAGTTTTAAAAAGGCAATTTCAAGTAGAGCGGGAATAATAAACAATTCCATTATGTCGGTGTATAAATGGCAATGAACTATATTGTAAATAACGAAGGAAATAGTTGGGGGTGCAGTCAAATTAAACACTAAATAAGTGGGTACTTATTTTATTTCGTTCCGACGTTTCGACCCACTTGGTGGATCATCTTGAGGGCTAAGAAAGAAAACAGACAAAACAAAAAAATTATAAAAATACATTGCAGTACTTTGTATTGTAAAATACAAAATAATTTATATTTTATAATTTATATTTTTATCAATGGATAAGTCGTTTTTTTTTGTTTTTTTTCAAAATGAGTTTCTCGTACTTAAGGGAACGCAATTTGAGTAATAAATAATTGCCTGTCAATCATTGGCTCAAAATGGAGTTAATGCATATATCACTCCATTCAAGTCAAAACCTAAGAGAATGACACGATTCCGCTTCCCTCAATATTCTGGGAAGTCATCAACAGAGCTAGTACGTTCTCTAAGAATACCACAAACTCTGATGGCAGCTCCTACTTTAAGGCCGAAAACAAATTCTTCGAATGAGCTTTGACTATTTGTTCCATCATATAGAATAGACTAGACAAATAATTTTATTCTGCGACCAGAATAACAGATTTATACTAAATTTAACAAATATTTATCTGCCCAAAGGGCTACATTTTTAGAATAATAACATGAAAATAAATATAAACCAGGTGGCATGTCCTGGTAGAGAAGAAAAAACGTAGCGTACAAATCTAAAATAACAACAATGTATCTGAGAGAAAAAAATAAATAAAAGCTCCTAACAACATAAAAATATTAATATTGATAATAATAATAATAAGCTTGACCATGGTCCGGTAAGCCAAATCAACCAACAATGCTGAGAAGAAAAGAATAATAATAATAGAAATATTAATATAAAAAATAATATTGTTTTAAGAGAGAAAAATATTTACTGTAAATAATCTACCACTTCTGATGAATATGAGCTAATTATTATTGCTGACTATACGGTCTACCCTACAACTTAATAATTCAAAGGTTTATTAGTCGTAAAATTATCATACCAGCCATGAATTATGTAGTCTAGTCTAAAGCTATACTCTCCAAGACAAACACGATGAACAGATTGATTTAAAGATAGAAGTGGTTGACAGATTTGCAAATATCGAAACCAAATATGTAGCTACAGATAAACGGGGATACTAATGATGAAATTATGACAAACAAGACTGCATGAAAGTAGGGATCGTATAAATTAAACTGCTGCTTGTAAAACTTGCCAAATTGGATTTCATTTATGAGGAATTTCTATATGCTTCATATGAATAGCAAGTCTGATGCAGTTATCATCATAAGTACTAAACCTGACTGAATACCAGAGGCTAATGACTCAACTGGAAGTAGAAGACAAGGAGGTGGCAATGATTTGGCTACGGAGGCTGACGAGGAAGGTAATCCAGGAATGCCGACTGTCCACGTGCTTCGGCCTCTGCCCGTTATTTCCAGCCTTTAATGAGGTACTGGATATCTGTCATCCTCCCGCTCCTATTTCACTTCATAGATATCTACGGCCATCTGGTCTCATAGCAATCTGTCACTGGCCGGTTGTAAAATTGAACATGAATTATGTACGGAATAAAAACCGTTCCGCGGAATTGTTATTCAAAAAGGCACCTGTTATTCAAATACCGCCCAATTTGTCAGAGGCTTGTTTCAAGGCGGCGTAATCAAGTGTTAATGCGCTCATTACTGGAATGATCCAAATTTTTATATAACGAAACAGGTTGCCCCACTAATTTATAACTTATTCCGATCGAATTAAATCATTTATTTTATTTCAATAACTGGTTTGGTATAAGTGATCAGATTTTGTAACCATGGGCCTCTTTCTATACTACTCTCTAGCCTGATCCAATTTCTTTTAAGATATTTTTCCTGTGCAAAAAACAACTAAAATGTCAACAATAAAAAAAATTAAGAAGTGGAAGTGCCAACCTTTAATAATGAATTAATGATTCTCAACATACCACTCGTGCCTGACACAGTCAAGAAAAACTACAAAAATATGGATGACTCACTTACTGGACACCGAAACTTACTGGTACAAACATTACCACGGAATCCGACAAGGAGGCTGAAACGTCTAAATCTACTAAAACGAGATGAAACACGCTAGGAGTGTCTTCAATGGGAGGTTTTTGCATACACACTTCCACGTGAATCCCTCAGTGGAAGTTTTCAAAAGAAGATTGCAGATACATTATGAGCCAAATGACATTTATACAATATCTTAAGTAAATATTTGTATTATTACTATTATATTGCCAATCAACATAGCATTTTTACATACTCGGTTCTCATCGCGTGGAAGTCTATAGACCATTACTATCCTCAAAAGAACTTTTTATGGAGCATACTACTGTTTTACTGTTCAAGCAACACTAAAACCTCAGGGAATGTAAACAATAAAGCAATGCTAACTATAAGATCTTACATAATTATAGAAGAGGGTACTGTCAATTCCATCCACGGACCAGATAGAGAAAAAATTGATAAAAATATTAGCCAACACTATTGGAGAAATTATGTATAATTTCAAAAACATGATTCATTGACAAGAAAGTTGTTGGATAACGAACTGAATCAAAACTGATCTTGCCTTATTAATTATTTAATTTAACACATTTATTTTTAGGGATTTAAGGATTGGGATAGCTCAGTATATAGGTAAATTGTATTACTGCGCTCGAGACGAGCTGTTGACGACTCTATACGTTCTGGAAAACATCATGGAGTTGTCATGCCGATGGTCCTGGGTTCATATTCGGCTGTGGCAGATATTTTACTTAATCTGATAACCGTATGATCGGTGGGCGCTGCTGGGGCTCACCCAGTCCCATTGGGTACCCTTACTTGGGAGAAAACTAGGCGGTTGATCGTAATCCATGACAAATCACCTCCCTGCACAACCGTTGCCCTATAAACAGTAGAGCCTCTTCCAGGTACTGATGAACCTGACATACTCAATGGATTGTTAGAGCTAAAGGTTTAATTAAAACAACCAAATCCACAATATATTAAAAAAGTTTGAATAATAATGAAAATAATTTTAATGTAAAATTCGGCCAGACTGATACTACTTCATGAAGTGATACCAGGGTCATAATTACGACATACTCAAGGTAGTAAGACAAAAGCTTTGTTGCAACTGAACTAAACCCAGACCAATGTCACAAAACAATGGTAGCAGAGGCCGAAGAGAAAAAAGAGAAACCAAGGGGCCATTCTTTAATGACGACTAGGGGATTGTTAAAGAAAGTAAGAAGAGACGAGAGAGTGACAGAGAAGACAAAGAGACAGCCCTGATCTGATAGAGGCGAGATGGACGGCGGGACGATATCATCTCCAGCTATTTGAATACAACGGGAGTCAGTCATCTGCCCGGCCAACTAGCTACCGCTCTCCAAATAGCACGTCCCTGTTCTTTTCACCAGCCTGTCTGTGTCAGTCTTTTTTCTTCGGCTGATCATGTCCGAGTCGCCAATAAGTTGCTAAAAATACAGTTTTTAATAAGAATGAAGTAAATCATGTTAGCATAAAAAAATGGTAATGATCAACGACTAACTGTACGAAGCACAACCCCATAAAATATATACGCCTGAACGACTATTATCCATGAAGGGGTAACTCCAATGAAGTGAGGGTACAAGGAATGGAATGTACTGTTTCTATACGAACGGTTAGAAGAAGAGCTGACTTAGCCGAGATCATACTCAGCCACCAGATTTTCTCCCATTTAAGGGTCCCACTTTTTAAAAACTGGGCAACTCCCTGCAGGTCCATGGCACTAAAGCTAGCTAAGAATAAGGTTCGATACCGATACCAACATTCTCTGCTTATAAACTTCTTTCCACGGATCACTTCCCAAACCCAAATCAGCCAGGTCAGTCTTATCTCACCTACGCCTCGGTCTACACCTCAAACGCTGCTCAGTCGGCACAGCGTTAATTAACTTTTAAGGAATTCGTTCGTTACTAAGCCCGGTAACTTTACAAGCCAATATAGCTGTAAAAAGATTAAAACGTGTATCAGCCACCGCTGGATTTAACTGGATTTAAGAAACTCAGCAGTCTGCACACTGCACACTACACTCCGTTCACACTCAATATTTTTTTTCTAATAAGCCACAATGGATTACGTTTCTTCAGCTCTGATGAAAATGATGTCCAACCAGGCTAACTAAAGCTTCATTATCAGTCCCTCAAGGGCCGATTCACCAATGTCCTTCCCACCGATGTACAATCGGGTTTAAGGACCCCAATGAATTGGTATATATCCCTGAATTATGGCAGTATGGGGTCATCCGGCCAAGAGGACCTAGATTTCATCCTCCGAAATAGACCGTCCCTGTATCGAGCCGTTATAGTGCAGTCCTGAGAGAAAACAATATGTCCTGTGCAGCAATTTTCTGGAAATCTACACAGTATATTTGTAAATTCGGAAGTGATACTGAAAAAAAAAAGAAGGAAATTGTCTTTGCAGGTAGATTATGGATATGTTTGCACTTTATTTAAAATGATTCCAAAATAAGAAAATTATAAACAGAAAGAAAGAAAATGTTTGTTTATTCATTAAAGTCACTTTATTCATACTGTCATGGCTAACCTGACGATGCTTCAGTGGTAGCCATAGTCATTTTGACTATCCAAGTTTAATAAGGATAGAAATCATTAACGAGTAACCGTCATACGGGCACGGTACTCCCATTAAATAACAACACTGTATGCAAATAATTCATTTTATGTTTTCTGGTGATCGACACTTAACCGCAGGACTAAAAATGAGTTATGGGCGATTATATCACCCTCGAAATAATTTTATATACACATGCACCCTTCTGTCCGTCGTTGAAAGGCAGGCGAAACCAAACGCGTATTTATAGCTGAAGATATAGGGAGGGATAAAAATGGGAGAACCACTTCAACCTTAAACGGCACTGCTTATAAATTCGAATTTATTCTTTGAACGCTGCATTTTATGGGTTTATTTTACTTCAATGGACACTAAATCAAAATTCGGTCAATACTAGCTGATTACATTCGAGGAACAGGAAAATAATATAAAAAATATGACAGAAGGAGACTGAAATTTGGGCAGTATGAATATACAGGATGTTGTGTTCGGAAATATGACATATAATGGGACAGTGGCCAAGGCTGTCTTTTGGAACACCATATGGCTTCAATAATACTTATACATTATCATAAAGACTTCGGTCACAAAAACGACCGCGGAATTTATTTTTTGAATGTTTTCTTTCCCACACAATTTAAGTAAGCTAAATTCGGTAATCGGTAATTTGATTTAATCTCGTTCTAAAGTTATTTTTAGTGATCAACATAAAAATAATATTGGTTGGTTATTTATCATTAAATATTTCTCCCAATCTAAGAGAAATTTATTGACCTCCACCCGGACAATTTTCTTTCACATATAATATCCTTTATATGCTAGTAGGTCCGACAGACGTTGTCCTGTTGAAACTTTTTAAATACGAAAACTATTTTTTTTAAATGTACAAAGATTGTAAATATTTGGACTGTTTTTATGAAAACATACTCGTATGAAAAAAAAAAAAAAAATAAAAAATAATAATGCGTACAGTTATAAAAATTGACCTATCAATTACGTGTGAGCATATCGGTGTACTATAAACTAAATAGTGTTAAACATAAATTAATACTGTTTATAATATTCATATGATTTTTACAAAAAATATATTTTTTAATACAGAGAAAAAGAAATAAATAAATTAAAAAACATTATCAATCGGATCGAATTGTAAATCTATACCATTCTTGAACCAACTTGGACAAACATAAACATTCAGTGACATACACACGAATAGGATAAGAATAAGAAAAATTAAAGATATATCAGACCCGGCAGACGTCCTCTTCAAACGTTTAGGAGGATAAGTTAGTTTTAAAACATTTATGTATCAGATTGAATGTTAAATCTAAACCATTCTCGCACACACTTGAACACTAATTCCATAAAAATCAGTCCAACCGTTAGTAGTAAAATAATCAGAAGAATTATATTATGTTCGTGTGTGTGTCTCTATAGATCTAGAGATTTTGATGTTATTTATAAATAACATAATCTGTTATGAGATTGAACTTTAAAACAAATACTCTCCCTTTAATTAATTAATCAGAACTATTTTCCGTCCTCCTCGGATACAATTTAGCCACGTCATGTGGTTATTAGTGACGGAAGCCTGTAGTTTTATTGTTAGGCACGGTAACAGATGGCCCAGCCAAATCCACCTGTCAAGGTTTAATTACTATAATTTAGTGAACAACAGGATGGTATGGCATATGATATTTAAGACTTCTCGCTAGACATATTTCCTCCATTGTTTTCCAGATATCAATTTTCGTGTCAGTCCAGGAATGGTAGTTTTCATTGACTTCATGTAGTGATTGTTAATCATGTCGGAGCAATAATGTATCAATCTTGGAGGTCACTCCAAAAATATTTGTCAAATGTGAACATTGCAATTCAGTTATTTATTGCTAAAATGGAGAAAATAGGTGTATTCACTTTGTTGTACTCATTGGGTTTAACCCTCTTAAGTAATCCTAATTGGACTTCATTGGAACGCATAAGATTGAATGCGGGTAATCCTTGTTATTTCTCACTCTTAACATCAATGGTTTCTTGCAAACAATTCATGGACTTAAAAATAAGATTTAACAAACCATTACACAAGAACTTTCGAAGAAATTAAAGAAATTCTACTTACTAACCAGGGCTGTAGATTTATATTGCTAAGTATTATGCGACATTAGGTAATTATAGGCATTATAAGGGATAAGGTAATGATTATTCTTTGATCATAATTGCTAACAAAAGTAAACTTCGACAGGCAACTCTTCAGGCTTTCGAGATTTACTCTGGTCTGCTTCTTGGTAGTGACAACTATCGGATAGTTAACTACTTCTTGACAAAATTCGACATTATCACTTATTGTAATTGTAATATTGATAGTGCCTGTAAAATCGAATCAAGCACAACTTCGAAAGGTCAGTAACCATATTCCTCCATATAGGCGACTCGCCTGCGGTTCCATAAGTTACGGTCAGACAAGCCTGGAAGCTGGTTCTTGGCGCTGCGCAGGCTGTTGTATATTTTATGGCTATTGGTTCCTCCGGAGCTGCGCTCGCGTGTTCGTCACCGGCTGCGCTAACGATAGTCAAAAATAAACGAATGCCTCGTTGGCTGTAATAGAGTGATGAATGGTGTGTGAGGTCAGCGCTGGTTTGTTTAGTAAAACAAACACGCACGATGGCTGAGGGCAGTGTTTGCCCGTCACCTTCTGGTGTCGCTGGTATTTTCTCACGGAACTATGGCTATATATCCAGGAGGTGTCTATACCATGCGCCAAACATAAAATTCCTTTCGGACCTTATCTCAGGTTGAGCCGTGAGGTGTGATATTGAACCAGCCTCATGCCATCTCCGCCACTTTCTTTCTTCTAGCCTGTAAAAGTGTTCTGTCACAAGAGTTCCTTATCGATTCTTTTTTTTTCTTCTCTAAAAAGGATCCATAGATGACAGCGGCCACCAGAACTTTTGTAATACAGAGATAACTAAGTTTTATAGTCGTTTGAAAGTGCATTATCTTTGTAGAATCCTTGCAATTCCATTACAACAGGCGGAGCGGTATTCATATATCTTTTGGTATACACTACATTTTATTTACCCAATAGTAGATGTATATATACTGTTACTGTAAATATATATTATTATTATGGATGTATTGTTATTGCATTATTTTAATGAAAATAAACGAGGTTATTCGAGTTTTCGTTATGAATTTTTACGAAAGTTTTTATTTTTACGTACGTTGTCATTGATTGAGATTTGGTCACACAAAACTTAACCAACAATCCCGTTTAGGAACTTCATACACAGGCTAATAAATATACAAGTGTCCACATTTATGAACACTAACACTATTAAGATTTCCAGAATTCATTCATGTACATAATGCAAAAACTAAAAAAAAGGACATGTTTATCCAAAATAGAATCAAGTACTCAAAAATTCCAGAAACACTAAAAGTAAGTGTTGAATTGGAAATCTTAATTAATAATTCGGATAAGTAAAGATATAATACAATACCCAGTACATTATACATATACAGTAAACCTTAATCTTTGAATAGATTTCAATTTTTCCCCTTCCCCTTTTACCTATTATAACTTTTAAAACAAAATAGTAAATCTTCGATCTTCAAAAAGAACAAAGGAAATAATGATAAAACAAATAATTATTTATTTACACAAAAACGGAATATAAAAAAGTATAGCAAAATAGCAAGGAAAAAGGTACATTATCAAGAATCAAGTAGACACACGGTTATTCTGAAAAAATATATTAATACAGAAGAAAATTAGCTCAAAAGAGACAAAAAATACTTGTTAAGACATAAGTGATGAAATTCCAAACATGTAGCCAAAAAAAATATAAATAAAAGACAACCAATAAAAACACAGATTGTTTTTTTATATATTGATAGAATGGGGAAGGCTATATAAGTTTCGTGCCTAGAGAATCTATACCACGTTATTCCTACATGCCTTTCGCTTTTAAGTTTTTATTTAAAAGAACTTAACTATCAATTCAAGTATAAAAATAGTAATAAGCAAGAAATGATTTAAGACAGTGTGGCATAAAGGTATGCAACATATTTCTTCCAGTTGAGCTCCATACACAAGAGCTAAAGGGGACAATGGTATGCGACATCCAGTAAGGCCTGATTTATTGCTCGATCTCCATTGAGCCGAAGACAATGAAGGTAGGTAGGTCTCCAGGTCTCCAGGCTGGAGCCTCCAGTGAAAGTTCGATCTCATTTTCTGTTTGTTTGCCTTCTGTCAACAAGACAGTAAATGTAGCGGTACAGTTCTAGCTTTCAGTTTCCATTTCTGCAGACTAAGTTCCATCAATGCAGACCATATCTGCAGCTATCTTTGAACTTAATATTCTTAAGCCTTGAATGACTAAGGGATATTAGAAGTGAGATGATAATGTGATATTAAAACCAAACAAATTGGTTATTACTCAATTAAGAGTAATTTTGGGTAGCTGAATAAAAGCAATATTTTAATTATTAAAGGAATAAAAATAACATACAGAGAACTAGCAATTATTATCTTCATTTCGAATTATAATAAGAGAGCGAGGTAGCTCAAAGTTGGAGGGCTGAGTTGTTGTGCCGAAGAACCTAGCTTCAAATCCAGTTGTGGCAGATCAATTATTTAACAGCCATGGAGGGTCTCTGAAGGACTTGGAGACCCTCCAGAAGCTCATCCAGTCTCTATAAGTTGCAGATACCCTTAGTTGAGAGAAAAAGCGTGGATGTTGATCGTAATCAGGGACACATCACTTCCCTGCACAAAAATTGTCCTAGAAAAAGTAAATTTCTACCATCCACTGGGCACAAGACTCTTCATGTGGGCACATGTTTTTTTTTTCAAATCATAAAACTTTTAAACTTAACTAGACTTAGATAACTACTTTAAAATTGACTTACAAAAGTCGATATTAGGGCATACTGTAAAAACGAGTTCCTTATTTTGAAAGTGGTTAATTCCAAAAAAGTAACCGAATTGAATTTTTTTTTAAATCAAATCGAAAGGCATTTTTTTAGCATTGTGAAATTGACAGCATTCTCCGATACTAAAATACCAATTCTTTTGACCCCATCTTTAACCACCGTAAAATCCATTCTAAGAACAATAATTATTGATTAGGGAAAGTCCTAATCTTTAATAAATAATGGGATATATGTCGTGTATGCAATAATGTTTTTTCATGTTAATACGTATCTAATTCACTGGACTGCAAATACTTTGTAATTATTATCATAAATAAACCAGTTTCCGGTCAAAAAATTCATTTATTCTTTTAATGACGTTTCGACAGTTTATGTCATTTTCAATTAATCTAATAAGCATCCTGCATCAATTAACATCATATATAACTTAAACAAGCTATAAGTCAAAAGTTCTGTAACAAACAACAAATTACAATAAAAAATACATAAATTTAAAAACCACGTCACAACAATTAGAAAAACTAAGCATAGATACCTCATAAAATGCTTAAAATAAAATTAAAAAATTTTAAGAATTGTTTTTTTGTCGTTTTATATATTTAAAATAATTTAATACATTATTAATTTAAATAACAGTAAAATATAAATAATATAATTATATACAACTCACCTTTTACTTCACAGATCAAAGTTAAAAACCAATTTTAGACTAACTATTGACCATGGAGGGTAATTAATCCCCAAGAAAATAAAAAAAAAATTAGATATTAACAATGCATTTGTGAGGTATCTATGCTTAGTTTTGCTAATTGTTGGGAGATGTTTTTTAGATTTATGTATTTTTTATTGTAATTTGTTGTTTTTTACATAATTTTTTTCATAAGCAGCACCAGCTATTTTTATTCCAAATTACAATTTAGGTATAATAGAAAATTGCAATAAGAAGTATTTAAAAAAGTTGAAGAGGTAATAAAACTTAAAATATTTGGAAACCCACAAGAGGTGAGAGCAGTGACGTTAGTGCGCTCAAAAAGGTTCACCGGAATCTGGGAAAATTGTACCAAGGAAATTTAGTATGTTGTAAAAAACTGTGAAACGATTTACTGTACCAAAATCTTGAACCTTATGTTTTTCTTCTATTTTCCTTTTTTAACCGAAGTAAGTTCAAACGTAGTTAGAAATCTTTTGTGCGAGATTCAGCACAGAGATTTCTTAAATTTGACAGTGGCATAGCAAGGAGGGAAAATCTTCGGTCGATTTATGATTTAAAATATTCTTTAATATCTATAATAAGTTTCAAAATTTGAAAAAATATGATCTCTTATCAACAATTATTGGATATTTTTGACTTGATCGTAAAGAGAGCAATAAAGCTAGGGTAGTAACACACAGTCAAATGTGGAACCCAAAAAATAAATAGTACCAAAGTGTGAAGAGGACACTTCAATACAATGTATTCAGATTTTCGCGGGACAGTACCGAACAGCGTAACGCACAATGCAATATATCAGCCCCAGTATCCAATTCTGAAGCATGCGATAACCAACTTATCTTCAAGAGCAAGAGCAAACAGAATGCGGCACACGTTACGGTACCCCCAAAATTCTGCACAACACTTTATTAATTATGTAATTATGTTTTAGCGTTATCAGTTCCGCAATATTTTCAGATAGGCCACATTAACCTTGGAATGAGGATATGAAGTAATAAAGAAAGTTGAAATTGGAGAAAAATTATTGAAGAATAAAATATTTATAGCTGCTTAACAATACACTGCAGACTATTTGCACCTGTAGACAGTTGAGTGCATTCCTAAAGTATATGGCGTTCTAAATGAACCAGTCGAGTGAAATAGTAGAAGTTTTTTTGCTATTGGAATATGTAAAGCGGCCTTCCTAATTTCCAACTTTTCACTATGTTGTGTTTAAAAAAACAAAGTTATTTTTCGATACATCCAAAAGTTCCGGATGTCGGGATCGCTACATTGAGATATTACAAGTGTTACCGAACCGTTGGTCACATAACTCAAAGCGACATCTGGATCTTCTAAAGTTTATTCTGCATTAAAATGAAAATTTTCCTTTTCTGCAACCGTCCCCATGAGCACATTCCACCGTTCAGCAAGAAACTGCCGACGGGGGAAGAAAGAGGCTATAATTGTTCATAAGAGGAATAAGAAATTTATGACGTAATAAAATAAGTGGAAATGCATTAGGGAGGATGCACTGGCTGGGAGGGAAACAATGGGAGGAGAGTCCCCAGATTGGCCGTATAAGGCCCTGTGTGGCCAATATGACATGGGAGCAATTGCGCCGTGAAATACTGGACCCAGCAGACAATGTCCCTCCTCCAATGTGATACAAGATAGCCACCCTAATGCCCCCTCCCCTTCTGTATTCTCAAAACTTTATTGTTCTTCTATTCAAAGTTAGGCAGACGGTCGCATTAAGTTCCCCCATTCCTGCAGAATTGGAAGTTCGGATAAACTTTGAAAGCTTGATGGTAAAATAAACAAATCCATTCTCCCATGATATAATATTTGGTCAGTATGGATAACGAGCGATATTCATTCAGAAGAAATTCAAGCATGATTCCAGTATTTCAAGATTTTGGACTAAAACCTTCAAAGCGCCCTCCGAAGTTCAAAATCTTGGATACCGTCCCTATATAATGGATTAAAATTAAATCCTAAACTGTTGTACTTGCTATGTTTATTGATAATAAAATATACAGCTTCGGTGAATAAGTGGAAAAGTCGAATTTTCTCCAAAATCAGTTTCTTGTACATAGGAGAGCTAGATCATATTATTTTCGGAGTTAATGAGTTGTTAAATCAGACATTGGATTGAAAACGAGTTATTGCTTATATTACAACTCTATTTCAAACTAAAAACTACAAGAAATATACGATTCCGCTTCCATCAGTTAACTATTTCTTGAGAAAATTCATAAATTCGACTTAACCACTTACTTATTCTCCAGAGATGTTTGTGTGTGTATATATGGGTTGGATTAAAACTAAATCATAGACTGTTATATTTGGTAAGTTTATGAATAAAATGTACAGCCCCGTGTATAAGTGCTAATAACTCCATTTCCAACCAAAAAATATGATAATGACACCATTCGGTTTACCTCAATACAGTTAGCTCAAAATTTGAGTTAACAACTTATCCACTGGGATTGCATAAATATACAATTCAGACTAGAGAACGAATTCAAATAATTATACAAAGGTTTTATTCCTGATAAAACCAACAAATCGAAAGAGGTCAAGAATTATTGAGAGAAAGAAACCAAGGAACCGATCGGTCAAGAATATTTAATAATAATAATATTATAAAAAGAATGGATCAACAATAATGATGAGTTATAATATGCACCTGTTGTTACAATGTTGCGATAAGCGTAAATGGCTCTGGAAATGTCCTCCCTCACCCACACAAGAATATGGTTCTAATGTTGGATAATGATGAAGGACCTTCCAGATACGAAGTGCTACACGATCCATTACAGTCGTTACCTTCCCTATGACAGTTCCAAATTCACATGGAGATATGATCCAAGAATAAATTTAACACTACAACTACTTCTTCTACGTCAAGGGTATGACCATTAGCGTACCGGCTGGCTATCGGCCAAATGACAAGACGCCAGGAGAACAAGAGGGCAAGAGATCTCATTACTTTTCTGAAGGCTCCGAGGGCCTGTAACTAAGCCTCCAGTCGGTATTAGATTACCCTCCAGCGAATGAAGGGAGATAACACTGGACGGGCATTCCATCATATGCATTCAAAGGGGACTAGGGTGCACCATTATATTAGCGTCACCTTAACTTTACATATTGTGGTATACGTCAACCATGTTCAACATAAAAAGATAAATAAAGTAACAACAAATATCCATCAGAATAGTAACTTTTAAATCGAATGTATACTATTGATATTATTGTGACTATATCTACAGTCCCGGTGAATAAATCGTATTTTCTCTAAAGTGAGTTTCACGTACTTGGGAAATGGAATGGATCTTCAACACAACAACAAGCGCTGGACTTAAAAATATATGTATGCGAATTCGCATGATAGCAATCAGTATAGAATAATCGGGCTGCTTACGATTAATATATCTGAATATCAACCGTATCCTAACCAGTATATCAAACTAAAACCATATCAGTATCAAGAGAAAAGTGTTTATAGGTGACCCATCGTAATTTTATCATTCATTACTGATAAGAAAAAGATCAGGCATAAGAGATGAACACTACTGAGCATAATCATACTGCGGCACCTACAAGAGATAACAAATGAATTCTTTACAAAGAAATCATATTGCCATGCCAGCTAAAATACATCATTTGAATCGTCAAAAAATAATAAGAATTAAATTCCTAATTACTAAGTTTAATTTCACATTTTTAATCAATTGGTTTGTAGATGCAGTCCAATAGACGAAGCAGTTCAAAAATGCGATAAGGCAGAGATTACTAATTTTTCTTTATGAACTTAACTTATTAATTAATTGGGGGTAGGGTACCTCCTGATCGCTGCTCCTCAAATTTACAATTCAATTAAAGAGTTCAGGTGTAATTCACATGTATTTTTTTCTATTCATTTTCAGTTTGGGGTAAATAATGATAAATATTATTAAACAATTAATAAATGCCATAAATTATTATTTTTTTTGATTAGTAAATATGTATAATATTTTATTATAATATTTTTATTTTTGATAATAACCTTAAAACAGCTTTAATGTCATCAGTAAATGTCCTGTGGCCTATATAAGTTTTTGATTAACGAAGGATAATCATAATTATTTTTATTAACACCATAATTTTTTTTATTATTATCATTATTTTTGATTGCTAATTGTATAAAAATAATTTTATTATTTAGAATTTTTAATTACTGGTTATTATATATTTTCAAAGGTCAAGGATTAATTCAATTTATTACAGTTTTATTATTAATGAAAGTAAAGAAAGAAAAAGTATGCGAGTTAAATTAATTAAACAAATAATTTAATGAATCTGCTCTGGTCATTTGTCAAAATTTATTCGGAATATTCATTTATTTGGAATAGCTACTTTTTTTTATATAATTTCGAAATTCGATACCAATTATTTAATATCTCATTTCTTTTTTCAAATGACCAGAGCAAATTTATTAAATCATTTGTTTAATTTAATTCATTTCATGGTATTTTTTTAAATGTTAAATAACTTTAACTTTCCTCTGCAAACTTGGACTAAAATCAATGCATAATTTTGCCATGGTCGCTAAGTCATAGCCTGCTGTCTTTTTTTTCACCGCATTCCAAAACCCTTTTATGCTTCAGATTTTTATCTAAATGGTCTCATGACTTACTTTAATCAGATAACTACACAATTGCGACAAAAAAAACAAAAAAAAATGAATGAAATAAAAACAAAACAATAATGCAATGTTTACCTACAGGGGATAATTCATCATATGGTAACTGAAAACTAACAATATATTCTGAAGCAATCTTTAATAAAACACAATATTTAAATATTGTTTCAATAAATTCCATCACAAAGCACTAATTTTTGGCAATGAGTCTTTGTTTACGTTTTATTAGAAAGGGATAAGAAAAAAAAAATTAATATTTTTTGTGAAAATACATTTTTAAATTTAATTTAAAAAAATGTAAATTCAATAAAAAGTGAAAAGTGTAATTCTGTCTCATACTTACATAATGGTTCTACTGTACAAATACTCAGCAATATTTCTTAAACATTTTCTATGCAATAACTATCCATAGCAATGTCTATGAAAATACAAAAAAAAAATTACTTTTTCCAAACAAGATCTAAACAATATAAACAACGGAAGACTGTTCAAAATCGTCCATTTAACAACCATGTCATTAACCAATTCCATGAAATGACATCTGCTGAGCATTGTTCGCCACAGACGTCATCATTCTAAAGATAGCAGAACTAATCAGTCTGATGAAGATGCGGTCTCACAGAAATATCTCGCCTGATATGAGATGCAATTGGCACCACTTGAGGATACGATGGAACTAACAGAATTAACAGTCCATTAAAATAGTTTCGAGCCTACATCAGTGATTAATAACAGTGACAAACGTCACATATGTAGCGAAAAATCTAATGGGAAAGATTTTATGAACATAGAATCACATCACCCTAAGGAGTACTTAATTAATTGAGCTATAAATTAATATGTAGTAATCAGGAGATGAAATTATCTTCTCTATCTATAACTGCTTCAGGATTCTTTTTTTTTTTCTCTCTGTACAATTGAGTAATAAAATATAAAAAAACATAAAACATTGAAATATTACTTTATATAATAATTAAACTCGATCAGATTAATAAGGAAAGAATGTGGTGAAGATTCTGTAAAAATAAATTACTGAAACATATCAACTAAATTCTCTTTGATCATAAATTATACCTCCACCCGGACCATTTTCTTCCACATAAGGTCAACTATTATTATTCAAGAAAAATATATTTTTATTGATATCACTTGAATACAATTCAATAGTTTATTATTCCAGAAAAATATTAATTAAAATCAACATAGAATGACGAGAATTTTATACGCTTATATCCTTCTGTCTAATTAAATACTGGATTGATCTTCAAACGCCAATCTATTAAAATAAGTAAAGTTTTTATTGTTACAACACAAAAATAAAACAGAAAATTAGGCGTGGCTACGCAGATATTGTATTATGGCTATTCAGAAAAAAACCCATCAATTAATACCAACCATAAAATTTATTCAAAATATCGGGATATTTAGCTAATTTGAATTATTATATAGTTTGACTTACTTTTATTTTTTTCTATAAACCTGATTTCTCCATAATCTGTCT
This sequence comes from Troilus luridus, assembly GCA_964056705.1. Classification (NCBI taxonomy): domain Eukaryota; kingdom Metazoa; phylum Arthropoda; class Insecta; order Hemiptera; family Pentatomidae; genus Troilus; species Troilus luridus. The sequence continues at coordinate 70,957,725 of OZ057412.1, read as the reverse complement.
TTCTTAAATACCGTACCTAAAGTTAACGTATCCGAGTATATCTGCCAAATATAAAGTTATGCGTACTATTTTAATCACAATTTCATGTAATTATTACATGAAAACATTGAAAGACGTATATATGCGCCCATAGTCCCTGTTGGTGACATTATGTATAAATGGATTATTCAGATTGCATAATACAGCTGTTTTTTTTTAGTAGTTTTAATGAGACGTGGAAATATATATTAAATCAAATCAAAATAGTATCTATTGAAGTGTTTTAATGGTTTCGTGACAATCATCTTTTTTTTATTCATTATATAAAACAATGGATGTGAAGAATGTAGTATAGAAACATAAAGTTTTCTTACGTTGATGTTAATTTTTAAATATTTTAATCTCATCGATGGTTTTATTTTGATAACAGCCGTAGAATTTATCACGTACAAAAGCAGAATATAAAAGTACATAAGAGAGAATAATTTTCAACATGCAGAAAAGTAAACGTACTTAGGGATTATGATGGCTTTAAAAAACGAAATTTAAGATATACGTCAAAGGCAGGAAATAATTGCTAGTTTTCCGTATCGATATTACTAAGCTCGAATTTAAATTTAGAATTTATAAAACTACCACCCTTCCAACTGTGAAACTTGGCTGCTAACTCTATCTTGGGTTCAACAGAGCATATATGTGCTCGTACTCCCACCGATAGAAGTACATATATGCGTCCACAGCACATTAGGATTAAACAAGAAATGGCGAAACAAGGAAGATCACCACCATAGGTTTGATATGCGAAAATATAATAATTACAAGAACAATTAAGGAATTCCCCGCTGTTCAGGACATCCCAAATCGCCCGGGAATAAAAAACAACTCTTAATTAAGGATAATCTCATCTGGGGATAGGTCGAGATTGTAAAGTTGTAATTAGCACCATCGGGTTGGTAAGGTATAATGAAGGGGTGACCCGCTGGGGGGCAGGCAGCTGACTGGAGGTAACAAGCCGGGTTTTGTCCTAATTCGCCCGGTGATTGAGCCTCGTCAGGAGGAAGCAAGGCCTATAATCATCCGCTATCTATTTACTCAGGCAAACTACGGTGTCGGGGCAACACGAATCCGCAATCAGGAAATCTGACTCCTCGCTCGGGATGGTACACTCTCACCTTGGCCATCATCTGAGGCGGGCAATATCCTCCATGCACTGGAGCCCTTGGACTCGGTGTCGAAACGGACTACAGTCTTGTTAGCGAGGAGTGAAAAATGCTTCCCACGGTATAATCAGTCAGTATCTAGTTAATGGAAAATAAATTGGCCGTTGGTATGGAAATGAGTGGTCTCACGAGCATCAATACGTTAAAAATAATTAATTTAATAATAATCGTCGCTAAAAATAATACTTTTTTTCGGACCTTACATAAAATATAAATAGAAAATAAAAGCAATGAATGAACTATGAGTATTTGACAATTGCGAAGAAATAAACGAGGTGTTCAGGATCAAAAGTGGATAATCCAGAAATTTACTTTTTACCTTTTTCGCTAGTTTAGTAGGTACTAAAGCTAAAGGGCGAACAATGTCTTAAGGTACTCGAAAAGAAGGTGTTGCACATAATATTAGAAGTACATATACGAATGCAGGCAAGGAAATAGGGCTGGAAGTAAATTCCAATAAGATTTAGTATATGGTCAGTAGCTTCGGAGAAGTTCGAGGTTCGCTCAGGTTTAAAACAAGGTAATTCGCTTTCACCTTTACTATTCAATTTAACTCTTGAGTACGTTATTAAAAAGGTGATACACAACGAAAAAGGTTTGAATTTTAACATGAATAGTAAAATCCGTGCTTGGGTGTGCGGGCGATTTAGTACTGTTGGATGAATACCCAGAAACTATAAAGCTAAATACACAAACGTTAATTAATGCTGGTAAGGGAATAGGGCTGGAAATCAATTCGGATAACTAACTACTATATACTAACTATATGGTGAGTAGCAGAAGAGGGAGAAATTTTGTTATATTGATGTAAGAGGGAATAAGTTCGAACAGGTGGAGAAGTTTAAATACTTAGGGTCTATGGTAACTAGAAATTCAAGATGAAATAAAGATGCGAATAAAGCCAGGTAATGCCTGTTATTATTCGGTTTCAACAATTACTTAGCTCGTGTATTTGGTCCCGAAATCTAAAAATTAGAATTTATAAACCATCATCCTTCCAACTCTTCTTTACAGATGTGAAACGCCAACGATCAATTTAAAATTCTTAAATACTTTATTGAAAATATAATTTAATATTTCAGTATTAGATATAATAATAAAATATTTCAGATCGACCTATTCCAAATGGAAAAACTATGTAACTTTTCAGCTCAATCGATTCCATTATAAATTTTAAGAGTTGCTGCGACGGATTAAGGTGAAGTATCAGAAGAGGCTTATGTCACGAAACCGAGACGAAAGTCTTAAACTTTTAAACAAAACATGTGCGACTTCATGAATTTCACAACAAGGATCTCGTGTATTTTTGAAAATTCATTTATATATACTTCTGTGGAATTATTTTACGTTCTAGGTACATTTTATCATTTCTTTAGAAAGTTTATTTTTTGACATTAAGTTAAAATTAATATGTCAATTGATAAACATTTATAGTCAAATTAATATTCTGTTTATAAATGTCAAATTTGGATTAAGAATGTGAGTACTGTGTACAAGGAAAAATGCCCCAATAACTTACTAGGTTACTAAATATACCTCATTAAGTATGAAAACAGTGGGCGAAGAATATATGAGCGATGATTTTTTCAGGAAGCAATTTTTAGCTGATAAATGAAACTAATGTGAAACCGGCAAATAAGAAATTTGATATAAAAAAAAAAAACAACTCAGATTCTCCATAATTGAACCAGAGTGGAAAAAGGAAATAAGTGACTGAAACCTATTTTTTCAGAAACGCAAAAAAAACTGTCTAAATAGATTTCTGATCTTACAAAATAACATTAAGCATGAAAAATATACTTTCATACATGGGCAATCTTAATATATATATCTATAACAACATTATTTTCTACTTCTAGGACGTAGGAACTATTTATTTATTTAAAAGTTATTCCCTTTTTCCAGGCTCACCACCAGACACCCTATTGACTTTAAATGGTCAAGAGCTATTGAGATATTTCCTTTTTCTGGTCAGTAAATGTGCCTACACATGATGAGAAAATTGGCTGTCTCGGTTTATATTACAGCAAAAATCGAGTTATTTCCTTTTTCCTCTCAGTGGAAGTTACTCTTGGAGTCTTAAGAGTGATTTATCAGTGATAGAGTAAGCTAAACCTCGCATAGCTTGAATGTTTTTACGAACTTTAGAATAACTAAGGACTTATAAATATATAAAACTATAAATTTGGTGAAAATTTTAAACAACTTTTTTCCTAATTTAAAAAAAAAAAGTTCTAACATGTTAGGACTAGAAACTTATAAACTCCCCGAACGGAAGGAATAATACTTGCTTTCACAAGATATTTAATATATCCACACTTTACTTTTCCATGAACTGTAACTATTTCGATGCAATTAGATGAAAAAAGATGGTAAAAATTCAGTTTAAAAAAATTCAAATGAACAAATGAAAATTTGTAACTTAAGATCAGGAAAACCAAAGTGACAATGCATTTGTGAATGTTCCAACGATTTAATGCCACATAAAACCCAACCACAGAAGAGGTTTATGTGTACGTAAAATTGTATATATTATAAAGAGGAGTAAATTACTTATTTAAATACAAAAACATTGTGTTTACGAGATCGTTGAGTTTAAAGTTTCGTAATTGTTAAATCGAATTAACAATTATTAAATGGAGAAAGAGAGGAATAGGGTAAGTAAATTTTTTAGTAAATAGTATTTAGTAATAGTCAAGTCGAATTTTCTCCCAAATGAGCTTACTACACTTGATGATTTTAAAAAAGATGTTTAGGTCAGAGATATTTCAATATATTGGCTGGGTGAGCCACAGGAAGGTCCTAGATCTAATACGATCCACCTCAGGCTGCTAACGGGTATTAATTATTATATATAAACAGACTTTTAGTAAATATTATATTAAGAAAATAATTACAGAAATAGTTGAATAAGTTTTATTTATAAGCGTTCTCTTCGATATTAATGGTTATGTTTTATGATATTTTTTTTATATATTATACTTTATTTTCCGATCTATAGTAGGTCACTCGAGATTACTAAATGGGTCATTCGGTGACACACATGTCTAGATTATGGAAATGTTGGGAGCAAAAGGTATTTAATTTTATAATACCGTAATTGCAATTTTTATTCATAAACCAGAAATACGAGGCAAATATGTATTTCTATTAAAAGCAATCTATCCAATTGAAAGTCTTAGATAATCCTGAACACAAAAAGTATTGAAAACTTTGAAATAAGGAATAAGATATGAGAACGCGCTACTGCCTCTCTTGATAAATGAGAATTACAATTTTTAAAAGTAATTAAAAAAAAGTTACTAACGAGCGGTACAGATTAAACTGGAAGGGGGGTAAGATTTGAAGACCTGCTATACATTGAGAAGTTGAATTATACTTTCCATTTTCTTTGAGGTCGGATAATAAAACTGCAAACGCGCTCTTTTACTGCGAGGCTATAATTGTTCAGAAATGGCCGTACCAGAACCTATTAACACTTGGATCCATTTCAGGAATAAAACTCACTCCGGGAATTTCAATTACTTTTCACTTTTATTATAACATTATACATAAATTGTAAATATACTACTACCTAAGAGTTGTTCTCGGCACACCGAGGCAGTTTCATGTGTTGCACTTCTCTTCCATCCATAGACATTTATTTATCGGTTTAATCTTATCCCATTCCGTCAACTCTCAATTCCCGTCCTATATCTACAGCCTCTTTCAATCCAAATCCTCAGACCAACTCCAGGAAACAAGATCTTGCTTCTATACTCGTTCACACAGAGCCAAAACAATCAAACGTTCCTTTCTAGTCCGTTCCACCACTATCTGAAACTCATTCCCTCCCAATATCCACCATTCTTCTTCCCTATCTTCATTTAAACGCTTCTTTTTCTGAAGAAACCTTAAATTATTATGTATTTATATTACCATAACAAAACTTCACTGGACTTGGTAATCAGGAGAATCAAACTCATCTAAATGACCACCATATGACAGGCTGTATCTTAAACCAACCAACCTATGTTATCATAATGCGTTTGAGTAAATGGTATATATAGTTCCTAGGCTTTGATAAGGTGATACGAAGGTTGATTTTATTCCACAAGCAAGTAAGAATAATTTAACGGGTATAATTTCCGCAGATAATCGCTTCGAGTTGATTAACAAGTTTTAAATATTTATTCGTTTCATTTTTATTATTTTCCAAAAATACAAGTCACCGTGATGAAAGATTCTACGATCAAAAAGACATTTTGAGTAATGAGTAGATTTCGGTGAACATTTCGAAGTATAGATGATATATGCTTGTTGAAATGTCCATTTCTAGATGGAATCATTACCGGATTATACATATTTCCCATAATTAAATTCTCATTTCCGCACTAAAGCTCATGAAAACTTGTATTTTTGGAAAACATCAAAAGGGGAATAAATGAAAAGTTAGAACTACCATTTAATGTAAATGATATTTTGTTACGCGTTATTGTATTACGCATTTTATTAGAAAAAATTATCTGCCAATTACTGGCAGTGGCATAAATATGACGTAAACAGCTTTGAGGAAAGGATTACTTATTAACCATTTTCACACTGCCTAAGAAGATTGCAAAACACTAAGCCGCAAGTTTAATGGTAAAACAAATAATTAAATCCAATCTCATAAAATATCACGGTTCGTTGAGAGATTATATAAATACCGCTTTCGAAAAAGGCAGGCTAACCTGTTATTAGCGCTCTGGAAGACTAACGCCTCATAGGTCATATCGGATCTGCCGGATCAATCATTGCATAATTTTTGAGCACACACAACTTTCAGAAAGGTTAGCGCGCCATCGGCCTCGCCACTTGTTATTAAGCTCATTGAGCGGGGATCGGACCCGAACCCTTATCTCATTTCGCAGAAGCAATATGTCGGCTAATTGAGAGTGCAGCTGCAGCCCTTGGCCCCACCCCTACGGGGACCTATTTACAATTTTCAGCTGTTCTTATCAATCCCCTATAAATTTGTCAACAAGCTGTCCACTGCAGATGACTGCTTCAGGCCGGCCCATTGTGAGGACAGTTAACGACCTCAGGCCTATCTTAACAGTTGTCCAGTCACGACCAGGAAGCAGATGAGAGTGATTCGCGAAAGCCTGAAGAGCTGCCTGTTGAGGTTAACAATTATTAGGTAGAAGTAACATTTACACTTAGACATTCAGATTGCCCCCTCTAACATTTTACAATACACCGAGATAAAATACATGGACCTTACAAAGGACAGAAGACTGATTCTGAAATTTCAGGTGACTAATTTGAAGAAAAGGTAGAATCAACGACTCTCACTCCTAAGACGACTACTTTACCACAAAAAAAAAACTATCTCTGACTAACAAAATTATTATATTCAACGTTAACGAAGATAATGAAATAAATTAAAATTACAAGAGAAATCGTTTTATTACAAAATATAACGTATGCCATACTATTGCTGAAAGACAATAAGAGCTAAGGAAAATGTATTTGAAGGTTAAAAGTGAATATGAGCTTATGGTAGAGCAATATCTAAATTAATTAACTTATATAGGTAAAATCGTGTATGGAGAAAAAAAGGATGGAGATACGAAAGTGAAAGAAGGGTAAACAATAATAACTAAATAGAACATACCAAAGGGGTGTAGAGTCTAAGAGAAACTAAACAATTACTAACTAATCATTTTATTCAAGTAAGAATCAAATTCATAATATAGGAAAGTAGAGTAAATAATTGTAATTAACCTAGGGGTAGATAACGGAGATTACACAAATTAAATAAATCTGGGGATCATCGATCAAGGCGTCTTTAATATTTTTTATCATATACTCAGGATGCCTAAAAGGGAAATTGGGAATTAAGGAGATAAAGGAATAAGAGTTATTTCGATGTAGCTATCTTGGTTTCGTTAGTGATAAGGTTCGCAAGAAGCAATTATTAATAGTGATTAAGATTTGAGCTATTATTAGTCGAGAGGTGGTAAAGAAATCAGTATTTTAAGACTATTTATTTTCATAAAGAATGTAAAGAATAATGTAGGAAAATGAGAAATGGAAGTGTTGCATTCGGAAAGAAGGACAAAACAACATCAATATGCACACCAGAATGAGAAAACGTGTAAGAATATTAAATGACGAAAGTATAGAAAGACAAAGACCAAATAAAATACTCCGGATGAATATCATTTCAAATACTTTAAAGTGATGTTTTTTTTTTATAATCTGGTAAAGATTGGTGCATGAAATTTCAGAACAAATGCAAACATAGTTGAAGTTAAATTGGTTTTTTCAACCTAAGACTAATTTATAAAATAAATGAAAAATAAATACTGTACCACTACAACCGATGGAGGGTCTAGAATTCAGTACGTGGTAGTAGAGATTGTACGGTTTCCCTAGAACAACGGTTGTGCAGGAACGTGATTTGTCCTAGATCACGCTCAACCGCCAGATTTTTCCCCTTATTTTGTGCACCCACTATATAGAGGCTTGGTGAGCACCTGTCTTCGGCTAAGTCTGACAGCGAGCGGGATTTGAACCCAAGAACATCAGCACAGCAACTCAGAGCTCTACCACTGAGCCACTGCACTCCCCGAGGTTAATTTATAATCCTTCAATGAAAACAACCATTTTGATTTACAAATGTATAAATCTACAAACTTATTTTATTCAATATGAAATGAAATTGTGTTTAACTCCATTTTCGAAAAAAGTGTAACTCGTGAATGAATGAGGTAATGTTCTGGATCATCTAAGAATAAGAAATATAAATAATGCAATTAAAGTTTATCCGGCATTATTACACTCGGGTGATACAGTTGAGACAGTCAACACAGTTGATAGTTTGACGCGTCCCCTTAGACTTTGCATCCACTACTGGTTGACCTGAAGATGCCCAACATTATAGGCTGAAACGTTAGCCATTAAAATAAGATTTGCTTATTTTGGACTGCACCCCAGACTAATTCAATATTGCTATCATTACATGTTCGCGTAGGATAGATAATTAAGGAGATGGGGAAATGATTGGTTTTTAAAATAAATAAGAGAGGAGCTTTAACTAATAGAGATGGTTTGGGAATTCTAGGGTTTGGAATCCCTTCTGCCACTTGAGGGAAATGGCAGGAACCGTTAAGGATTTTTCAGGAAGCATTCTTGTGCCAAGGAATATTCAGATTTATACGCTGGGAATTTTTATTTCTGAAGGATCAGGTAAGGATTTTGCCAAACGTTTTATAACCAAGGAAGTATTATCGTTAGAAAACTGAGAAAAGCCACCCTAAACCAGCATACCAACTCAGACTTGGAAGGCACCCTCCTCAAGATGAAAGTAATGAAACAATTCATTTGTCTTTTCAGTCTTATCTCCAGTACTCCAGAGACTCCCCTGCTTCGATATTAGGCAACTATAATCTAAGAGGGGGAATATAATGGATGACAGGCCTTTGAGGGGGTAAAAACACGAAAAGTTTTTAGTTACTGTTTAAGTATAATTACAGATTTTAGATTAACAAGGGAAATATGGTAATTCCAAGACAGGGGAAGATCACACTAAGACTTCTAACAAAGGTGTGTGCACTGAATTTGAAGGTTATTGAGAAATAAAGAATGACATAAATTTGAAGCTTGGAAACAATGAGGACGGAAAGAGCTTTTTCCTTTAATAGCAGACTCTTCATTTGTAAAAACAAAATCAACATCGGGTGAGTCACAGAAGGAAAGGATTTATGAGCAAATCCCTCAATCAAAAGTGTACCTCATATCTCAAAAACCCAAATTTTTCAATTGACCTGTACCTGTATCACTACTATCTGTGAAGGATTCAAAACATGGTAGAGACTGCACTGTTTTTGGACAATTTTTGTGCAGGGAGGTATTTTGACCTAGATCAGGTTCAACCGCCAGATTTCTTCAGTATCCATCTCCGGCCGCTTACAGATTAAATAAAAGTATGTCAACGAGCGGGATTTGAACCCAAGACCTTGGGCATGTCAACTCATCACTCTACCACTGAGCCACTCGACTCCCTAATTTTTCAATGAGGTATTTGAAAATTCCATCTGAGTTTTAAAAAATAAATATTTGAATTGTAGTTGTTTTTTTTGTTGTTGTGAGCGATATGAGGAGTGGAGTACAAAATGAGGTATACGATTACTTTTTTAGGGAAACCTATGGTTTTTGTGATTTAGGAATTTATCTCCTTATGAATCACAACCCAAACTTTTTACGTAATCAAATAGGATTTTAATGGATTAAGCCATCGCCTTATGGAAAATACGCGTTCAAAGTATTAAGAAAGACGAAAACGGACTTACCCACTTTGGCATGTTCACTTATTTTATTACAAACCTAGTTTTGTTAGTGGGATACCAGAAACTAATTAAATGCATTAGCGGAAACATTCCTCAAATCCTTCGATACATTCATTGAATATGGAAGGAAATGGACAAACATGATGATAAATACTCCAGAAACTAAATATGCTGGACACCTTAAATTACCTTATCATTTGAAGAAATGTTACGGTATTCCATGGTTAAATATTCTGAAAATAGGCCTTTCGAGGACTTCATCTGCCCGAACACAAAAATAAATCCAAATTAGTTGTCCCTTTGGGATATCTCTGTTTATTCAAACCCTCTGTTTTTTTGGAATCCCACGTGGTCTCTTGTAAGCTGTGACATTTATGGCACTGTCGAGACGACTTGATGTATTGCCTCCAGTTACAATCCCTAATATTCATTAGGGATTGTAACTGTAACAGTTGAATAAAAAAAGATGGGGAGGAAGAAAAAAATAATTACAACTAGATTTTACCTGCTGATCCACATGATTTATCCCATAATGTTTAAATTTCCATACGTTTATAATAACATATATTATAATCCAAATAAAGTGTGTTAAACATAATAAAGTGGAAATAATCAAGAGGCTGACGTTCTTCGGGCTTCAATACAGAATGAACAAGCAAATATTTGACTATTTTTGGAAGAAGACCAGCACAACGTGGACTAAAGAGGTACCAGTAGAGTTGACCATACACATGTTAGAAGAAAGTGAATCTGGAAGCAGAGTAAAATCTGTAAAATTTTCTGAATGAAGATCAGAGAAGGTTGGACGAAGTTGGACAGACGATCAAAGGAAACTTGTCACAGAACGAATCCAAATGCGAAAATATGACACTAAAACACAGTGATAAAACTATTAATCGTGTAAAGAACTCAGAGTATATCTCTCTAGCCTACAAAATAACTGAAAATAGAGAGAAGGATCCTGACGAGCCCAAGAGAGCACAGTTGAGGCTCAACCAGGAAATCTACAGGGAGATAAAAGATCTTGAAACCGAAATAAGAATCACAAGACTAACATTCTAAGATCACATGGTAAGAATGGACCAAGGGAGACTAAACAAGAACGTCTTTGATAAAATCCGTGAATACAAGAGAGTAGGAGGGTATACAAAACAAGTGACAGAGGAAACAGAAAACTTAAAAATAATAGACAAAAACAGACTAGATAGAGAACAATATGGGTAAAAATAAAATAAATCAACGTTCTTATGGATATAAAGAAAACGGAGTACTGCCTAGTCAAAAGAAATGAAGCAAAGGCACGCAGAAATGATCAGAAAATGCTGGGAGAAAAGAAGAGCGAAAATAAGAAAGGAAAAGTGTGATAATCGTTTCGTGAAAAAAAATTACATTGTAAAACATTTTTTAAAAGTGAAATAAATCAAATTCGTGGCATACAATAAAACAGATAGGTCGTTTTATTTTATTTTGTTTTTTCATAACTCTTAGGGCTAAAGTTACATGAATTTTTTTAGTGGTGTAGATGATTTAATAACCTTTCATTTCGAGGTTTGCATACATAATTAACGAAAAATCCATACTTTCCGAGTGACTCTCCAATAATATTATTTCCTTCACACATTTTTTTTTCATTTTTCGAGAGATATAGTTCATGTTTAGATCGTTGAAGGAGAGAAACATTGAAACGTTCAACCTTTCATTATCAACGATTTACAAAATATAAAACGGGAAGCTATAAGCAATTCATAGTTAACCCCGACCCGAAAGTACTATCTTTTTTTATTACCTATCCTCTGGTATTTTCATTGCTGTCATAAATCCTAGGGATGGCAGGAGAGCAAGGAGTGGATGAGGCCATTCGGATGTGATAGGGCGGCCTCTTGCTAATGGTAGCTGCCAATGACATCATTGCCTCCGTAATATCCGCTGACTACTAATGCCCTTATCGTAACTTGGCGACGTCGAGTTATGTTTTTGTATGCCTCTTCAGGTTCCCGCTACGTTTAGTATGCTGGAGCGCAAGCCTTGATTAGGGCCCTGGCTCATTTAGCATCCCAGCTATTCCGCTTCACAATCTGTTACCGCCGATTTATAATATGCTCAGGCCGATCTGGAGAGGTGTTCTTAAGGGATATGATTACGTTCTGATTACATCGTAAATACCAGGCCAATTTGCTGGTTTAAAATTACATTATGGGAATCAGATTGAAAGTATATAACAACGGAATGCAAAATCATTAATAGCCAAGGATTAGACGAAATCTGAAACCGCTTCCCAGTAAAACAAATAAATATAACTTATTATTTATTGTCATTTACTGCAATGTAAAAGGCAGCAAAAATCATTGGTTATCATACGCTTCGGAGAGAACGTAAAATAGCGCTCCCAAACCTGAGCTGAGTCAAGCACTCTTAACGTTCCGGTCCTAATAATACCTGGATAGAAAAAAATTTGTACTTCCACTGAGTTAAAAAAAAATCGTACAACTTTATAAGTCTATTGAAAAAATTGGTTGTAATTGTCACATAAGATAAGATTACATTTTCCCATGGAGGCATGACAACATGTTGTTTACTTATTTAACATTAATTTAAGGTCACCTGTCGGGCTGCGAACCCGCGACCTTCGGGATAATAGGTTAGACTATGTTAACCTCAAGTGACCCCCCTGAGGAAATGTTAATATAAATGTGTTCTAGTGCTGAACTACAACAAGATCTACAATATCAACCTACCATAGATGATCTCATAGAAATAAAATATGCAGCCCAGGTGAATATGTGGTTAAGTCAAATTTTGTACAGAGTCAGTTAACTGTATTGAGCGAAGCAATAACTCATTTTAAACCCAATGCCTGACTTAGCGAATTATTCCTTACAAAAATAACAGGATTTCGCTTCCATTTTTTTTTTTTTTTTTTTCTTTTTTTTTTTCTTAGCCCTTTGGGTTTGAAGATTTCTATGTAGAATTGAAGATATGACGGAGAGGTATCTCTTGTACTGTACGATGTACATTTTAAGAGGAGGATGAGAAGGTGGCAGGTTCTAATTTATTCATTTCTATTTTTAACTTTAGATTTTTCCGGTGATGGGGCTCACCGTGTCCTTTTCCTTTTGTTTGTTGATTTTATTAATTTCTCAGTTCAGGCTGAGACTTTGTACGTGATCTTGCCACGTTTGTGGCCGTCCTGCTGGGGTGAGTGTCCGAAAAAGAGGGTTAGTACAGTATTTCAGGCTGTCGAAAAATTTAATGTGTCTACGTTTAATGAAGTCTGTAACTGTCGGTAAGTCGAGAGTAGTGTGTAGAAGGTCCGTTTTTGTTTTGTTTAATGTTGTGTGTCTCACTATGCGTTGCAGTACGCCATTCTGAAACTGTTGGAGCTTTTTTGCTGTTGCCGGCGTGATGTTACCTAATAGTGGTGCTCCGTAAAGGAGTGCCGGTCTTAGGATGCTCTTGTAGATGGTCAACTTGAGGCGGAGGGATAAGTTAGGAGATGTAAGCAGGTGGTTAAGTCTGTAAGACTTGGTCCTAACCGATCTAAGTTTCTTCCTACAGTGGTAGGCTAGTTTAAGGTGCCGGTCAAGGGTGACACCTAAGTAGACTATGCTGCTCGCTGGTCTGTTTTCACGTCCCGCTACCCTATAGACCTTAGGGAGAGGGCGGCGCTTTTTCCCCTGAAAGGAAAAAATTATGCAGTCCGTCTTTTTAGGATTCACTGTGATGTTGAGTCCTTCTAGCTTCTGTGTGATGCTCGCACAGACCTCCTCCGCCTGCCGTAGAGCTCTCTCTGCGCAGATCGAGGTGCTGTAGATCGCTATGTCGTCGGCATAGGCAGCTACAGTAGCTTTTTTGTAGTTGGCTCCAACAGTTTCAGCTGTGTATATTGAGAAAAGTACTGGAGATAGCACAGACCCCTGAGGAACTCCGCAGGTGAATGCGATGGCTTCCGGTGATGTTTCGCCGATACGAACTGCTATCGTTCGCTGTTGAAGAAACGACCGTAGGATCGAGTAGAGCTGTTCCGGAAATTCGTTGTCCTGTAGTGTCTTGCATAATAGGTTATGGGAGACTGAGTCGAACGCTTCCGTGCAATCTATGGAGATCATAGCGGTCGCTTCGTTCTTGGCGGTGCACTGGCTCACTTCCGCATGGATCTTCGCCAGGTGATGATCCGGACAGAGGCCATAAGTAGAAGAAACTCATATCAGAGAAAATTTGTCTACTAGTTCACCGGGACTGTAGATATATTCAAAATAATATCAATAGTCTAGATCCAATTTCAAGGTACACTCCGGGACAAGTAAAAGTGTAAAGTTGATTTTTTCCCATTGATAACTGAACAACACGTCAAAGGCTAGGAGGAGGCATCATGGTTTGGGGAGCAATTACAGCTTCCGTAGATCTTGAAAGGGATAGCTGTAAGGGTAAAAAGCTGAAATTATTTATCATTAATTTGGAAAAAAGTGCAGCCATGAATGTCTTCAATATATCCTGGCGGAGATAGTGCACACCTTGCCCAATCAATGGTAAACATGAGATGGGAATCAAGCTGAGGGAATGGCCTTTTATTTCCCCAGATCTGAACCTCATTGAGAACTTCTGGAAGTGTCTCTCGGAAGATGTTAAACCAAGATATTATTAAAAAGAAATTCGAACTAATCATAATTAACCGGGACTGTAGATATATAATAAGTTACAGAATGTTATATTACACTGGGCCTCACCCAACCTCTGTAAAGTGGGTACCAGTGGGCGGTTGAGCGTGATCTAAGACAAATCACCTCACTACACAACCGTTCACTGGTAGTATTGGTATAGGTCAGGTAGATATATAATATAAAATATTCCATAATTCATTTGCATTACGATATGATACATTGAAATATTGCAAATGCTAATATTTGTATGAATTATAATTTGGCACAAAAGATATATGCATTGCGCAAAATTGCCAATAACTCTAAACGTTATTGCAATGGAATAATCGATAGGTAAGTAAAGTTAAGTATCTTCACAATGCAAATAAACAGGTAAGTCCTTCTATTCTTTCAAAGGAACTGATTCCTTCCAAAAAGTAAAAAGGAATCGTCCAAAAATGGAAGAAAAATACGCCTTAAAGGAGTGAATTGAGCGGGTAGTGCGAGAGGACTGTGCTATGAATTATTGAAATGAGTCCTGAGATGGGAGATAGGGAGCTCTACCGCCTCCACTGTCCCGACATCTACATTAGCCATATCCGACATCTTTCTCTACACCCTAGCAATTTTTTAAAACAGGTCTTTCAATTCATTTTCACTCTTAATTAATTGTCCTTCCTTTCTTAATTTTCTTTAAAAAAAAAAAGAGAGAGAAAAAATAAAAAAGTTTGAAAAGAAAGGGCTTTATTTTTCAATTACGTAGGACAAAATTCCCCCACCTCTCTCTCTCTCTCTCTTTCTTTTTCTTTTCTCCAGAAATGAGAATAACTTAATAAAGGATTGTAGCAGTTTTTTCGATAGCATTTTAACAAGGTAATTTAAAGGTTATGACAAGCCTTTCTTTCTAAGAAATGAGGTACTTATCAATGATTAAAATGTTCAAACATGGCAACAAAGCGGCTCCCGTTTTAAGAATTCGTGTAGGTTGAATTTAATTTCCTACACAGGTATTTTCTGACAGAAAAAAGAAATGGTAGTAATTAAAAACCATTATTAATAATGCGCACACTGCATTGATAAGCTGGTAGCATGATTTAGGCAATCCGTTTGTAAGCCCTAATATTAAATATATATCTACACAATTAATGGGTCGAACGGATGAAATGTCAGTTTCGTTTCTTTACAGTTTTCTTTTCATTAGGGATTAGATTATTTGTACAGAAACAGTTATGTATGCCGTTTGAAAGATCATTTAATACTTTTCCATAATCAATCTTACTTTTCCTTTTGAAAGTGAAGCAACGTTTAAAAAAAAAAATTATATCTTTCGCGGAAATTCGTATAATTTCTCTCTACGAATTTAAACTTGGCCATAGCGTCACGGAGGCGTTCCGAAACATTAATATTGTTTACGGAGAAGACACAGTGAGCGAAAGAACAATCTTCCGTTGGTTTGAAAAATTTCGGTTTGGGGATTATTACCTTACCAACAAAGGACTTGGTAGGTTAAGGCTAAGTTGGACAACGAAAACTTGAAAGAGCTGGTCGAAGCGGGCCCTTCCCAAACCACTAGTGAATTAGGTTCACAACTTGGAGCAAGTGCCGTGACTGTTTCCAGGCACCTTAAGGAGCTTGGTAAGACAAAAAAAAGCTGGAAATATGGGTACCACATGAATTAACCGAGGCCCGGCAGCTCACCCGATTGAAAACGAACTCTTCACTTCTCTTGCGAAACAGAAATGAGGAGCAACTTCCTCACCCACCATATTCCACCTTTCTCCAACTGATTTTTACTTTTTCCGTTGTTTGGATAATTTTTTAAGAAATAAAAAAATTGAAAACGAAAATGCCCTGAAATCGCCCTTCCAAGACTTCGCTTCTTCCTTGACACCTAATCTCTACAAAGCGGGGATAGAAATCTTGTTTCATGTTGGGAGAAGTGTATTGAAAGTGAAGGATCCTATTTTGATTAATAAAAGAATTGTTTAATAATTTTTTCTCTAATAATTTAAATTACAGCTTCCCTGACATTTCATATGTTACAACCCTATATATTTAAGTGGAAAATAGATGATAATTCAAATTGTTGGATTATTCATCTATTCGAATTATCACCTATTTTCAGAGGTGTAGTCAAAGATTACATCAAATAAGAAAACCTTATTTTATTCTGCCAACGTTTCGGCCTAAGATGTCTTCAGAGCTGCCGGGGAGGGAGGCCGATGTGAATCCGACCTCCGTTGAATTTGAACTCGACAGTTGGAATTCGAGAGACGAGTTTAGTCGACCTGAAGTTTAAGCCCTGACCATTTCAATCCACTACACAATTACATATTTAATTGATATAAGAATAAGATCAAAACTAATATGCATGCTGAGAAACGCATTATAAATTGCCACGTATCTGTCATCTAAACCCAAATTAATAATTCATTTGCAATAAATAACGAATAATATTAAAAATGTGTCGACAAAATAAGTTGAGAGAGAGTGAAAAAGAGAGAGAGCGAGAGTATGAGGGAGAGAGGGAGCGAGAGTATGAGGGAGAGAGGGAGGGAGAGAGAGAGAGAGAGAGAGAGAGAGAGAGAGAGAGAGAGAGAGAGAGAGAGAGAGAGAGAGAGAGAGAGTGAGAGAGTGTGTGAGGGAGGGAGGGAGAGAGAGTGAGAGAGACATAATATCCAAACAGTTAACAGATTAGCAAAAAGGAAGGCATCGATCAAAACTGAAGCCGCCAATGGTAAAAACACTTATGGTGATGAGACTAGCTTCAATATCTTATCTGCGAAAAAAAAAAATAGCATTTTTATAAGGAATTCTACCGCTACGGAAGTGATCTCATCCATCTTCCACCTACGTACAATCAGCTTTACTGATGTATTCTAGGCTGTGGATTTAGCAAAATTGTAATCTGATATTTAAAAATAAATATGAGGACAGAAAAATAAATAAACGCGGCCTTAAAAAAAAAAATATAAAACACGTCGAAACCATAATTACACTTTAAACACACACAAAATTAATCTCCAATTGAACCAACATATTCTGGAAAGCGAATTTCGGCTCAAATTTGTATCATGAAACCTAAGTTGTTTCAAGAGAAAATATCATTTAAACATATCCTTATCTTTCCCTTCCTCACACTTTCTAAATATTTTTGTAGCGTCGGATCTCTGGAGAATCTCCTACGGCTCGACTAGCCTCTACACAAAACAAGGAGTGAGCGTCATTTTAGTAAAATAACCTCCATGCAATACCGTTGGATTAGAAACTGATAAGTCCTTACCATGTTCTGAAGAACGCAAGACCTTCCCTAAACGGGTTGTAGTAGTGCAAGTTTTTTCCACTAGTTATGTCATAAACTTGGGTCATTGTTCCCAAGGGGTCATTTGGTACGTTGAGAACCGCAATTAATACGTTACGAGTTGACAAAGAAGACGGAAGAAAGAGCGCAAGAAAGTGCATTACAGCGGCAGAGGACAGTAATTAGTAGAGACCGTGCGAACGGGTACGACGTCTTATAGCAAAATAATTACCGAGAGGATCGAGTTATTATAATGATCCTGGCTTATTTCAACCGTACAAGTCAGGCAGATGTTTTGTCCCGATAGTCCGGAGAATTACCCACACCTGCTCTTTGATGACTGATGCCGCTAGCTAATGTTGATAGATTTAGTGAAATCAGGGGTTACGAATTCATCCTTGGACTCGAATGAAATTACTAGAAATACTTGAAATGAAATTAAAACGATTTCGAGGAAAAAAGAATCTTCTCTAATACCAATGTTGTAAGTTGTACCCTTAGACAAAGTAGAGATGCATAATACAACTTTAAATTTCAATTAAAAACAACTAACGGTATAACTCATACCTCACTCCTTTTGTTTTAGGGAAACTGGAAGTGTAATTAATCTTAGAGTAAATTTAAACATAAAAATATCTGAGGTCTATGCCTACAAAACTCAGCCTTGCAGTAGCCTCTAATAATGTTTCGCTAATCCTTGTTAAATAATCGCAACCGAGGGCATTTATTTATAAACTAATTTGGGATTCTCAAAAAAGAAACCAATATCATTTCTGAAAAATATAACGCATAGGTAACAAACTAACATTTGATGAGTTTAGCATCAAAAGCGTAGCACTGTAAAAAAAAAATTCGCTAATTTAGCCAATCAATTTTATGCAACCGAAACTTCAGTATCAGAACTGGACTAAAATCGTGGGGAATAAAATTATAAAATAAAATTATTTGCCGTAACGAACGAAAAAGTTGAAAAGTTAATTTTTGAAATTTTGAAAATATCCACTTTTGATACTGAACGCCTTATTTAATCATTTAAAAAACAAAACAAATAAGAAGACCAAATTCAGGCATACATAAGAAAATATAACCTGAGGTATGAGTCATACATACAAATTAATCGATTCCCCTCCAAACAATCCGAACCTTATGTGATTAAAAATCTTAATTACACTTTCTTTAGTCAAACTCAGAAATTTGTTAAAGTTTTTTAGTTGAAACTTTTCTAAATCAAAAACTTATAAAATATTTAACATAAAAATTAAAAAAATTACAGCCACTATATCAGGATCGTCGAAACTAATTTATTATTTCTGGACAGCAAAACTGGTGCGGACAAGATAATTACAGGTTAGGATAAAAGATTCTCCGCTCTTAACCACACCTATTTCTCAGGTAATTTAAATATGGACGAAACCGGAAAATAAAAAACAAATGTCCTTTTCGCGTGGTAGTTCAGGCTGAAGAACAAAAGTTTGTTTCACACAGATCACCTTCGAGAGAAATATAGATATGAAGCCGATTCTGTGCTCTCCGCATGCAATTTAACATATATATATATTGAGTTCCGGTCAGTTCTTAAATTTGACTGGAACTCAAGAATCAGAACATATATTGTCAAGTATACAACAGTCAAGCTAAGTAGAAACCAATATATATACATCTGGATGACTTGGTGAGAGTGTATATCAGTCTTCATGTAATAACCCTTCAATAGTGAAAACTGTTATCCTTATTTATTACATATGGTACCTTTTCGTATATATTTAATTTATTGGTGACTTAGAGTAATGTGTAATGCAAGATACTGAACATAATTTATTAAGTAGAATGATTTCAACACAGAACCCTGATATCTAATTATAATTTACAAAGACACAAATGAACACTCGTACAAAAAACCTTATTCTCACAAACCAATTATCTATTATGATATCTTTAAAAGAAACGATATATAAAAGATATATTTATCCAGATGTTATATTACATTTCAAATTTTCTATATTTAATTGTTGGCCTATTTTATTATTTTGTAATCAATTCCGCAACTGTAGCCCGTTTTCTGTCTTTAAAATAAACATTAGCTTCTGAATAATAGCTTTAAAACAAATTAACCCAAACGGTGGCGAAAGAATGTTTCAGTAGCAACTAGTTAACTACCGCGTCAGAGAGCGGCGCCGATTTGAATCCTGCCTGAGAGAATTGGTTTTTGTTTTAATATGGTGTGGACCCACGAAATAATTTCCAACCTTTTCACTCTGACTAAAAGCTGTTGTTAACTACTAAGGTAAAAAGTCCTCTTTTCGTATGGCCTATGAACTAAGCCCAGGGTATTTTAAAAACAGTACAGAAGAAACGGAAACTGATTCCGTCTTATGTTGGTATGTTGCAGTGCAGTCAAATAAAGACAATTTACCTTAAATTAAGCTTGTGAATTAATTAATTATTTGATAAATTTAATAATTAATTAATTGTGATTGTATTAACAAAATTCAATTATCAAATAAAATAGTGAAACATGGGTTTTTCCATTTGTTCACGCTCACGCTAAGTTATTATATTAGGCCAGCGGCCAGGTTCCAAAAAAGGGCTTTAGGTTGCAATAAATTGAAGACAGCTGAATTTTTGATAAGTAGTAAGGGCATGTCTGACTAGTGGAAATCCAAGTTTGCTACCGAAAAAATCAGATGGGAAAACTTTTGGTGACAGAAAAACCTCGAGTTATTTCAGTTTTTGGCCTGTATCTCACAATCGGTGCATTCTTGAAAAAACCCCATGAGTAACCATTTTAAAGTAGATTAAATTTGATACAATTTGAATCCAACCGCAGTTCTGTAGGTCTAACAGATTCTGAGTTATGCTCCTTTGAAAATTGGATTTTTTTTCCCAAAAAGTCCAAATTTTATGTTTTAGCCGATTTTCTTGAGAAACACCGACCGAAGGAGTGATTATACGATGAAAGTCGCGGTAGTAAATTTAATAATCTTTAATTTAAGCGCATAACGAGGTCTGTAGCTGTTATACTTCTCTTGATAATTAAAAAAAAGGAAAATCGGGAAAGTGGGTGTGAAAAAATTACCAATTTTCAAAGAGGTGAACTCAGAATCTGTTACACCTACAGGCTTAATCTGTGCTTAAATTAAAGCTAATTATATTTACTATCTTGACTTTTATCGTAGAGTCACTCCTTCGGCCGGTGTTCCTCAAGAAAGTCGGCCAACAATTAAAATTAGGACTTCACGGAAACAATTTTCAAAAATTCGTAACTCAGAATCGATTTAACCTTCAGAACTGCGGTCGGATTCAAATTGTAGCACATTCAATCTACTTTAAAATGGTTACTCATGGGTTTTTTTTTTCAAAAATGCACCGATTATTCAATACAGGCCAAAAACTGAAATAACTCCGAAAATTTCGAGGTTTTTTGGCAACCAAAAGGTTTCCAATCCGGTTTTTTTCGGTTGCAAAATTAGATTTACACTACTCAGGCACATCAATAATGCAACTTTCTTCGATTTTTCGCGACCCTCAAACATCTGGCCGCTGGCTTAGGTTTGGACTATTTAGAAAAATTACCAAGGGGTGCAACTCAGAATCTATTAGACCTACATGTGTCTCGGTGTTGTGCTTAAATTAAGGCTAATTAAATTTACTACAGCTTCATTCCCCAAGACTTTCATTGTAGGATCACTCCTTCGGCCGGTGTTCCTCGCGAAAGTGGGCCAAAACTTAAATTTAGATTTTTGGAAAAAATTACCAATTTTCTAAGGGAAGTAACTCAAAATCTATTAAAGCTACAGAGCTGCGATTGAGCTAATAAATAAGATAATAAACAATAGCAAATTTAATCTACTTTAAAAATGAATACCATAGTTTTTTTGCCTTTACCAATTAGGAGGTAAAACTAAAATAACTCCGAAAATTTCGAGGTTTTTCGGTCACCAAAAGTTTTCCCATCCGATATTATTCTAGAAATTGAGGAAATCAAGAATTTTGGAGGAAATGAAAATTTTTTGTTTTAATAAATGTTTAAAAAGTAAACTGGGATGTCTATATTGTTAATTCACTCTAAAAAAATGTGCTATTTGTTTGTTTATTCATTTCAAGTGACTTTATGCTGATAAGGTTAATCGAACTATGATACAGTAGGAGTCCCAAATTTTGCCTATTCAGGTATAATTAATATAGGGAGGGATTTTTAACGAGTACTGCTAATCGGACAATAAAGGAGTCCTACACATAGCCTATCCATTTGTAATTAAGACTGGAGTCTTTAACGAGTACTTGACACCGCTAAGCTTTGGGACTGCCATTGCACGATCCATCCGAAGGATAATATAACTAAACATTATTTACTCTGTTTTAAAAATCATAAGACTGCCAGGCTACGAACCCGCGATATTTGGCATGGTGAGTTGCCCACTACACCAAAGGCCACCCCTGATATTATTATTTTTACCAGTTTTAGGCCGTAATATATAATAGAAGTAACTGTAATTACATCGTTCGTGTCCTTAGAAAGGGGATAGTTTAATATTTATGACTGACTGAAAAAAAAAAATACATCGAAGCCATTTAGTACTTATTCTATAGTCGGAGTCAATTATGAGTAATTTAATGTTATCGTCTTTTTATCATTATACACCTTACCTCCGTCCCAGCGACCTCAATATTTCCTTATAGTCGTCCTTTTTCCCCTTTTTTTCTCTTCTCCCAATTGATTCTCATTAGACAGATTAGGGACAAAATAATAGGAAGAGGAAAGGTAATTTCAGGAATCTGTCGAGACTGCCATAATTTCCAGGAGACGACTTGGGTGCACTCAGGAGCCGTTCCCTTCATTATCCACTTTACACCGGGAAGGCTCATTCTGGTCATTCGAAAAAATGTCAATCTCCTAATGGTCGCGTGGGGTCCGTTAATGACTGCACCAACTTTTTCCCCATTGTTTGGGTCGGTTCGTTCTACAAGCGTAACAACATCGCGAAATCACTAAGTGGGAGTCAACAAAACTTGTTGGTGAAACTGGTCTAAGGTCTTTCCCTCTATAAGCTTTAACTATTTATATATATATACATTTATCTAATATATAAAATTGTCGTGTCACAATGTTTGAAACTAAACTCCTCCGAAACGACTTGACCGATTCCTATGACATTTTGTGTGTATATTTCGTAGGTCTGAGAATAGGATGTAAACTATTTTTCATACTCCTAAGTGATATGTGTCGGCCATTATTTTTGATCATGCGTAATTTGAATCCACCAATTATGGAATGGTGCACGTTTGGTCATCAAAAATATCACCGGGAATGTTATTGAAGCAACAATGTTGACTGGAATCTTTAAAGGAGAAATCGTCCTGTAACCAAGTATTCCAATGATACCATGAGAACTCATAATACCGTTCAAAAGAATTCAATTTGATATACGCTTAGCTTTTTCGATGACCATTAACAAGTCTCAAGGCCAGACAATGTCCATTTGCGGTTTGGACCTAGAACATACATGTTTCTCCCATGGACAAGCATACAGTGTTAGTAAACCATAGATTAACACTCAATTAAAATTAAATAAATAATTATAATTTTAAAAAATATTACTAGCCATAATTAAAAATCAACCATTATATACCTCTTCCATTAATCTAATGTTTATATTTTATCAGTAATGAATTTTGTATACTATTTATTTATTATATACTATACTTAGATATAAGAAGAATAAAATGTAAAATCAAAAATCTATTTAATTCAAATTTTCTATTCATTCATTGTTTCTTTAAAATTCAAATTTTAACGTAATATTTTTTAAACCTATCACAACAGCCACAGCAACCCCTGACCGGGTCAGCGAGTATAGATATATTTTTTTTTTTGTCCGAAAAGTAATGCAGATTTTATGTTGTGTTTATAATGCCTCTTGAAATAGTAAACTATTTATGTTTGTTGGACTTTTCAATTGTTAAAAAACAATTAAATGGTTTACAAAGCTAAATTTTAAATAATAAAATGTATTGGAACTTTCACCTTAAGTGTTAAGAAAGGTCATGAGAGTGGACACACCAGAAACGTTTACAAAAATTTTACTTTTTTTCAGCCAAATTATAGTCTACTAAGACAAGAAATAAACACTTCCTTAAGATTCATATATGTACCAAAGTAGGGAGCAATAATAATTTTAAGATAAAAACCAAATACGTTATCACAAATTCTTATGCCTGATTAGAACTACATAGGATCTATTAAAAGAACGTAATAAACACTTGATAGAGTATGGACTATAGCTAGCTACCTGTCATATAAACGTTTGGTTTCGAAAAATTATAAATAGGGTAGGAAGCCATCACACAAAAAAAATAAAATATTAATAATAATAATAGGCTCTAAAGTGACTTATGAAAGCCTATTGGAAGAACAAGAAGAACCCAAAGAAAAATCGATTGATCGAGTTACTTGTCTTCTATTCTGGGGAGAATTCGTAAATAATAATAATAAGCTATTTTTTAAATTCATTATTTTCATTTATTTAAAAAAATTAAATTTAAATATTTTCAGATGATTATGCCTTTCTGTCAGTTGTGCATATGCCAAATACACATTTCTTATCAAGCTGTGGAACTCTCATTAAAAACTAAGCAATCTTTCAGAAAATCAGGAGAATAACGAATTCACATCATTGTAGACTAAAGCATGAAACCAATTAACGGCAATAATACAACAATACAGACAATTGATAATTACAACAGAACCACTGTGTATCAATGGACCGCACAGCTCACTCCATGACCCTCCATATCTCCCACTAATTAGCTCCTTCAGGGCTCATTTCCATAGGCTTCAATTTAACCTTATCTTCCAATTGGCGCCTTGGAACAGTCAGTCCATTAGTCGTTAAGCTGTTAAGTTAAAAATCTCAATTTGAACCGAGTATAGCTTCTGTAACACTACACTTTTTTCCGCAAGATACAAAATAATTTATTTATTAAGTAAGAGTAATATCCTTTCTCTCAGCTGCTTGATGCCCTATCATCAACATGCCGTACAAAAAGGTTGGTTTTCCGGTGTCGGCATCCATATCTGTTTTTAACGAGGTTCCACCCTAAGTATGAGAGATCATTCCTTGAATTCCGAAATCGGCACATGGAGATCATTCAGTGAAATTTAATTTTATAGCTAAAGAAGTATTTTATAGTCTTAATCATCGTTTGTAATTTTTAAACAAAAAAACGAAATCACAACTTTAGTTCAACGAAAAGGGGTAGGAGTAATCTGTTATCTACCTGAACATGAGAATCGAAATAAAAGAATACGCAAGATTCATACAGACTTTATAAGCGTTCAGATAATTATTAATATAAGAATTTAATATAAACTGATAATAAATATTTTCATACTAATTATTTTAACAATAAAATAACGAAATGTAGTACATAAGTATGTGTATCATTTGTAAAATATCGTAGTTTTTTTTATTTTATTATTGCATGAGCATTACTCTGGCCATAATTTGAGAAAATTCATATATAACGATTAAACATTTTTAAAAAAACAGTGGAACATGAATGAAGCATCTATTCTATATATTTTTTAACAGCGGTTCCCAAAATCCACGTCAGCCGAGGACCTGTCAGGAAATAAATTAAACCATTAGGGGAATCTGTACAAGAACAAAACAAATATTCCAATTTACAATAATTCTCAAAATTATAATTTTTTTTTTTAAATTTATTTATTGATATTTACAACTGTATTAAAATAATACATCAAGTAAATGGGCTAAGTGATACATAATGACATGTGAAAATGACAAGTAGAGAAACTACCCACTGGTAGGACTCAAATCACAAGCAAAATTATAATTAGTTTGTTTAATTATACATTTAATGTTACTATGGTTAATAAGAACATGCTGGAGACAGTAGTCATAAATTTTACCAATCCAGTTACAATTACAATTACAAAAGTAATAATATTTATTTATGTCAGATTAATATATAATGATACATAGAAAAAATGAGCTTGTGCTTCGCCAGTCAGTATAGTAATAATAGTGTAATCGTTTGTAAATAAATAAAATTAACAAAACATGTACAATAAAACTTATTGACATATTTACATGTGTCAAAGAAATATATATATATATATGTATAGGTATATATAAAGAAGATATAACAAAGGCAGTATATCAAAGAAGACGTTTGTATACGGCCTTCAAAGGGAATAACCGAAGACTAGAAACAGTAACCTCATCAACAAAAAAAGAAGAATTCTCAGGTTAACCTGTTGACTGCACACTAAAGACAAGTAACTGGGTCATGGATCAAAGCTAAGATGAATCAGGGTTTCTGTTGGCCAGAACAATGGCCTGCAACCGAGGCGGCTCTGCTTCGCCCCTAGAGCTTGAGGAGAAAAAAAAAACTGAAAAGAAGAAACCCGGCGGCAAAACAACAAAGCGAATCGGTTAGCGTGTACACAAAGAGAAGACCCCGCCCGTGAAATCCTCCTCAGGCCAATCAACCGTCCTACTGGGCCGTCTAATTGCTATCGGTAATGCACATCTGGCCGAAGCTTTGGCTATTCTTAGGGGCATATTTATAGGCTACTCGATGGGTGTGAGCATCTTGATATAACTCTGCTCTTTAATAACTCGACACGATTTTAAAAATGTTTTTGCGAAGAAATATGCTCAAAACAGCATTCGTGACGTTATGTTACGCACGAATGTTCCATTCGTGAGACGCTCACATTAAAAAAATATATAAATACTTAAATAAGATTATATACTTATTCAAAATATAATAGAAGAATTAGATATAAGAGTTCTAAATTCATTGTTGAGAAAGAAGCATTTGATACGCGTTTGAATAAAATGGAAATAGCTTACCAACTCACCAAGGACTTAAACAATAGATAAATGTCATTGAATGCAAAACTCAGACATTATTGCACTGTTGAACGACCGGAGGTCCTATATGCTGCAGAATGCCCAACTATGAATAAGAAAGACCTGGCAGAAAAATTGGCAGAAAAAAATATACTCGTACGTTTACTGTATGAATACCGCATACAAGTAAGTCCATTCGACGAACAACGGAACAACGTAAGTAACTAACTAAACATAACGGTTTAGTTAAAGCTTGGTTCACAGCGTCGGTCAAGGAAAAACTACTGTGGCTAGACCGAAGAATGTTTTTCAGAAGAACAGGTATAGGGAGAGCCAATCATCCATGACGTTCCCAAGGAGTAGTTGAACTTAAAAGAATCAAATAGCTACCTTAAGCATATTCCCTTTAAGCAAGACCAAGAACTAAGTCAATAAAACCGACGATTTGTGAGGTTTTTTTATAGCTGCGTGAAATATTGTACTATACAAATTAATCTTGTGAAACACATTACCACAAGAGGTCCTATGCTGGCCCTTCATAAATCAATATTAAGTGGACAACAAGAGTCGAGCTTGGTGACGGGAACAGAGCGGCAGTCGAAGCGGACATAAACTCGCTCTTAATAGCGCGCCCGTCCAAATCTCTGATAGAGAAGTGACTTGGCAGGAAAAAAAGGTAATTAAAACGTCATCAAGGGCTCGACATCATTTGTTAAGGGACCGGGCCTCGGTGTTTTAGGCAGCTATTATTTTTACCGTAGCGCGGACGTTAAATTAAACATCGATTAAGGGATAATAATTATTTTGATAAAAGTGACAGTATCAAGTTCGAGACAAGCTAATCTAAAAGAAATCACACCGACTTCCAGCAATGAAAGCATTTAAACTACGCTATATAAACTAGAGGGAGTGGAGAGGCTCAGTGGTAGAGCGCTGAGTTGTCATGCCGGAAATCCTGGTTCAAACCCGCTGCAGGCAAGACTTTTATTTAGTCAGTTTGCGGGAGATGGATGATGTAGGACCTAGGACCCTCCTCGGGCTCACCCAGCCTCTATAAAATACTATAAAAATAGTGTACCCAAAATAATGGGGCCAAATCTGGGAGTTGAGCGTGACCTAGGACAAGTCACCTCCTTGCAGAACCGTTGTCCATGAAACAGTACAGTCTCTACCATGCACTGAACCCCAGACCCGTTATCGGGTTGTAGTGGTACAGATTTTGTTTTTAAATATAAACTAGATGAACCAACACAGACGTTGCCCTGTTCTAACAAATGTTTAGGAGGAGGATAAATAAATTTACAAACCACTATTTATCGGATCGAAATGTATACCAATCATAATATCTACACCATTCTCGAATCCATTCAAAAAACACAATAAATTTCATCAACATTGGTCTAAACGTTAAGAAGAGTTCAGTGACATTGTGTAATAATTTTATACATAAAGATATCTTTATGTATAAAACTATTCTGTTATTGTGTATGTCACTGAACTCTTCTGAACAGAATAATTTTATAAATAAAGATAGCGGACACGATGGAGATTGTCCTTTTGAAACGTTTAGGAGGATGATCAATTAATTAAAAAACCTTATCTATCGGATCGAATTGTAGATATAAACCATTCCCGAATCCATTCGAACGAATACAATAAATTTCATTAACATTGGTCGAAACATTTAGGAAGAGTTCAGTGACATACGCAAGAACAGAAATATTTTAAATAAAAAGATAGTGGACACGTCAGATGTTGTCCATTTTAACCGTTTAGGGGTAGGGAAATAGGACCAAAAAAAAACATTGTTTATCAGATCGAATTGTAAACCTAAACCATTCTCGAACCCATTTGAACAAATAAATTTCATAAAAATCGGACAAAACCTAAAGGTGTACAGTGACATACCTGTATACTGTAAGCTTAAATGCCTGAAATACAAACTTAAAACTGTTTTAATTAATAACAAGATACATTAAACTCAAATAGTTTGTAGGTATATCTAGTATATTTTTATAATAAATAAATAAATAAACTAATAAAAAACATTATCTATCGGATCGAATTGTAAATCTAAACCATTCTCATACCCCATCCGAAAAAACCTCAATAAATGTCATCAATATCGATCGTACTGTATAGGAGGAGTTCAGTGACATACACAATAACAGAAGAATTTTATGCATAAAGATATCTGTGACTAAATTGTGGTCAATATATTTATTTCATAAAATAATTGTTAATTTAAAGTAACAATAAATAACTACCAACTCGTCGATTTAATTGACTTTGTTGTGCTCGAGATTATGCATAACGGTGTGCTTAGATACTTTGGATACCTGCTTAATCTTTCCCAGCTCCTTGGAACGTCATGCATGGAAGGTCCTTCCTTTTACCTGTTCTTTTTGGATACTTCTGAAAACTATTCTTCCCTTACACAACAGTTTATCCTTTGACTGATGTTGAAAACAAAACTTTAGTTGTTGAGACAATGTTTTTAATTTTCAGATCAATTTTATGATATATATATATATATATATATATATATATATATATATATATATATATATATATATATATATATATAAGTACGCGTAATGGTTCTTGTTTAAATGTAATACAGGTAATTTATTAAACGGGTTGCTGAAGCAGGTTTTATTTAGTAATGACGAATTTAAACTACTTTACTATTAAGTAAGGAAATATGATCATACTCCAATTATATCTTATTGCAATTGAAGCTCAAATAATCGGAATAATATATTTTTTTTAAATACTGTTTCGCCATTCCACAAACATTAAACGCATGTTTTCACGTTTGCAAACAACGGAATGGGTTCCCGAGCTCAAGCGTGTAAATGGAGTAGCTGGCCTGGCTTGCGCAGTATTTGCGGTATTTTAATTGGTCGTGTAATTAGTAAAAGCTCTGCCTTGTCATTCGTTTGACTAACGTTCGAAGATAGACTTTGAGTGACGAGGATCATGGAAACCTAACATGGAATCCAGAAAGGTTTAGAGATAGCGATCAACATCTAGTTCCACTTCTGGATGTGATAAAGAATTGCATAAAAAATGTTTAACATGAAAATTCGATTAACCCTCGCCCTATTATTGATGTGAGTATTCAAAGGTAAAACATTACTAAAAGAGTAAACAGATATATACATAATGCACAGAATATTTAATATGTTTAAGATAAAAATAAAATAGGAATGTTTTTTTTTTTCAAGTGTATTACAATAATACAATCGAATTAATTATAAGTAATGCTATGAGACAGTAGATGAACTACCCAGTGGTAGTTCTCAAATAACAAATTCAACTTAGGTTATGAGGTCACCATTTTCTTTTCAGATTATCGGAAATCGAATTCAGCAATTCCGCGTTAGCTGATCCCCTAAAGCATATTAATACATTTAGAAAATAGGAACGTTTTTCCATGTAATAATAACAATTGTCACTATGATTATTTTTGGGGTTATTTCATAAATGTTGTATAACAAGAATATGTTTAATTTTTGGTTGAAGGCAATTGATTACATTTATAATTGAAGATATTTTTACCGGCTGACGATATTCTATATCGTCTAGGCGTAATATTTTTTGGTTTTGTTTAATTTTGTTTAAGCGTCACGTTTAGAGTCCCAGGAGGGACGGCTAATCGAAGTTCCAATTTACAAGTAAACAAACCCAATATGTTGTCCAAAGACAATAAAACTAAATAATTAGTAATCTAAATAGTCCAGGCCCTGGACATATCATTTCTTTTCAAATAAAAATATTTAAAAACTAACAATTAATAAAAAATAAAATAAAATAAATAAATAAAGTCAACAAGATCCTAATTAAAGTAATGTTCAATGAACACTCTTCCCCTTGAATACATCGCAAATCACGAGGATATGGGATCAGTGAAAAGAAAGGATATGTCTGACCGAGAAGCGAGCCAGGATAGCTCAGTTAGGAGAGCACCACGCTAGTGACGTGGGCGACCCGAGTTCGAGTCCCGGCCCTGGACATATCTTTTCTTTTGAAATAAAAATATTTAAAAATTATAACAATTAATAAAAAATATAATAAAATAAATTATAAAACTATATAGTATTTGTTATTATTGTTTCAATTCTTACTGAACAATTGTACGAAATTGCTATATGTTACTTTTTTAAATGACTTGTTCCTGAACACTCACATCAATTGGTTCATACAATTATTAAGTATGGAAACATTTTAAAATAAAGATAAGATTTAATAAATTCGGAAGAACGTTTCTCATGAGTGGATTTATAATACATGTTTTTTTAGCAGCTACATCAGTAAGAATAATAATAATATTTGCTTACCGTTCATTACGAGAGGAATAACATTCGTAACAGGGACAATTATTTTCTTAAAGTAATTTAATATTTTACATAAATAAACTCTAAATAGTGATTTACAAAACAAAAAAAAAATGCTGTACCACTACAACCCATAAAGGGTCATTAATTCAGAATGTGTTAACAACGGTTGCTCAGGGAGGTGATTTATGATTAACGCCCAACCAACCACCAGATTTTACCCCTATTATTGATTAAAGTGGCTGGGTAAACCCGAGCAGGGTCCTAGATCCAATAGGATCCATCTACGGCTGCTAACACGCTGAGAATAGGACAATTGATTTCATAATATTGCCACTCACATCAACGAACTTTTTTTTTGAAACACCAATATGAAAACAGTTCCGTAGTTCTAGATCTTTCAAAATAGCAATTAATAACAATAATATAAATTTAATTATCGAACCGGGAAGTTCGGGTGACTGCTTCGTTGATTGGGGCTTAATTAGTGAAGAAGATAATCGATAGACCATGTCCTGGCTCCAGTTACATAATCTGTCTGAATCACAAGTCGTTGACTGATCTAAGTGCCTTCTTATTAACCTCTATAGATATTTGCGATTCCTACTGAAAAGTGATGTAACTATGAATACTTTCCAAAAAAAAAGAAAAAAAGAAAAGAAATATATATATATATATATATATATATATATATATATATATATATATATATATAGCACCTGTATATAATATATAGCCATATTTACCCAATAATTAATAATAAATTTATTAATAATAAATAAATCAATAAGATGAGACTAATCATAAGTCCATTGAAGTACTGATAGTGGGTAGTTTCTCTACAGGCATTTACTTTCTTGCCAATATATATCATTCATAATATTTACTTCTGTAGGTATTATTTAATAAAGTGTAAAGTAAATAAAATGTATTTATACCTTAATATGGTTGAGAGCATCTTAGAAGAGTTACTTATAAGTCTTACCTGAAAAAAAAACATGTATGTTAAACAAAATTGAAATCATAATGGGAGCATAAAAGGTAATGTAAGTTATGTAAAATAAGAAAAATTAATAAAGAAGTATTTAGAAAACATCGTAGCAGGACTCATGGATTTATACAACCTAACCATCATAAACCTAAAAATTAAAATAAAACTTGTTCAAATTTAAAGTATGATTATTATTATTAGTCGGAAAGCTCCCGAAGTGGAAGAGACTAAGTAAAGATGGTTCACGTTTGGGGCCTTCTTCTTATTTGCTACCAGGTTTTCACACTTAGCGGGAATTCAGTTTTGCTTTCTTCATTCCATTTTATTGCAGATTTTGGCACTTTTGTCTCAGGCTTAACCGCGCATTTTTCAATTTTAAGTTTAAAATTGTTTCTAGTGTTTCTTCTTAGATGTATTCGTTAGTAATTCCAACTCTTTCTTAATATTTTGGATCCATTACCCTCCATCAATAAGGATTCTACGTATTTTACTATTCTTTTTGTAAGTCTGTGATCGGGAAGCCTCATGATGTGGCTATAAAATTTAATAGGTCGTTTCCCCATGTCCATCTTTAAGTTAGAACATTCTTCAATTTTAAATGTTTACTGTAATCTATACCCTTCGGTCCACCTTAGTCCCAAAATTTCTCTAATTATTTTTCTTTCCATTTTCTTTAGATTTTCCGGATTTTTCTGTTGTGTCAAGATTTCGCTGGAATATAGGATTGTTGGTTTAATTTTTGTATTTAGAGATAAACATTATTTATTTTGAAGGTTTTGCACCAGCCCTTTGGCTCTACGAGTTTTTCATTTTGTTAATATTTTTCAGAAATAACTTCTCGTAGATATTTAAGTATGGTACCCCGGAAATTTCTCCACAGTTGGTTTGTAATTTAGAAATTTCTAGATTTGTTTTCCAAAAAGACATTTGTAAGCCAACTTTTCCTGCACACTCTTCTAAGGTTTTTTACCATTCCACTAGAATCTGCCATTATTGCGAGATCGTCTGCATAGGCTAAGTAGGGGATTTGTAGGTTATCTTTCTTGGTTCCCAGTGAGACTGGTTTCCAGTAATTTTCCTCTTTAAGTTCCTTCTCCGACTCTACCATGACTGTATCCAAAACTAAATTGAACAACAAAGGTGATAACCCATCACCCTGTCTAACCCCAAAGACAGTTTTTATCTTGGACGATTTTGAAAGTTTTACGATGAATTGCTCTATGGATTTTGTATTTGTTAATGACTGTTCAATGATTTTCCGTGCCCTCTGATCCAGTTCTTGTTCTTCAAGAATTTGAAATAGTGTCGACAAAGACATACTGTAGGCTTCCTTTGCATTTGTCTCATCCTTGTGATTAATTTCAAGTTCAAAATTTGTTCTGGACATGATCTGTATGGTCTCGAAATCTGAGATTTCGGGTTCTAGTAGTTATTGTGTTTTTACAAGAAGACAAACCGATAATATCTTATACGTGACAGCGATTAAGGAGATTCCTCCATAATTGTTCACATCAGATTAATTTATGTAACGGATGTATAAGGGCACATTTCCAATCTTCTGGGATTTCTTAGGAGGTAACCCATATGTTTTGAATAATAATTTAAACCATTCATATATATAAAAAAAGTCACTAACCGTGAGAGTCAGGTAATACAACTAAGTTAAAAACAACTATAAAGTACATAAATTATCTTCTCGGTTTAAGACAGACTACAAATGAAGTACTGACCTACTTACAATTATTAATAAGCATTACTGAGCATGAAACCAGACATAATATTCACGCAGTTAACAATTAAACAAGAATAATAATCAGCTAGTTACAGCTTCTAAGCATAAAGGTTACATTAAGTCCGCTTTCCCGAGCAGAGATAACTATTTCTGCTAAAACCCAGTAATTACGTTGCTTCTTCAACTTAAATATCACCTTCGCCGACAAAACGGGACATTAAATGCAAAAGCCGTGAAAGATTTAAATGAACATAGAAAAGTGGTTTCTCCTGTTCATATGTGCGGTCGTATTATCTCCGAATAACCTCTAACCCCACCTCTCATTACGTTCCACTAACCCTGTTGTTTTCCACCATATGATACATATAATTATGTTTTTTATTTCTTATTTATTTCTAATAACAATATATTTACATAAACACATTTCGCTCCTTCAAAAGAAAAAGGATATAATTTCATTCATTCAGCGAACTCAAATATTGCCCTCAACAGTACAATCAAGAACAGGTCATATGCAGAACTCACAAGAAGCAAAAACAACTGCTATAGTAAAATACAATAATATTTAAGAAATAATCTTGTATATCGATGAAGTATATAGATGAAGAATTATTCTGTAATTGCACAGGAAATCTGTCATGCCAATCACTCGGTATATGCAGTTCACAATTTCAATAAAGTTAGCATGTTTAAATCATCCTGCATTGGAGAATACAAATAAATGCAAATTACTTATATATCTTTTATACCTAAAATCGGTGAACTTGGTATGAAATAAAATGATTTTTCGTGCACTTATAAAGTTAAAGAAAATTGACATGACTCTAAATTTGGTACTGTTAAATTAAGCTTTCATAAGCAATTTCATTGGTCGAGGGTTTTAAATTCAGGAACAACATATCTGATATTCCATTTCCAACAGTTGTTTTTTTTTAATAAAGTCATATTTTTAGTTGTAGAGCTTGAAGTTTTATGGGATTAATAACATATGTTAAAATAAAAGAGTTTGAAGATTTTCTAGTTAATAAAGGAATTTCAATACCATCATTATAATAGGAATACTTTGCTTTACCAAAACACAAATTTTTATTTTTTTAACTCACAAGGAACTATTAAATACCTCTATTGAAAAATTAGTTTTTTTGAGTTATAACGTTCTTTTAAAGGATCGATATGTCATTAGGATAAAATTATTAGAAAATTTAACCATCTTCGAACTCCTTTTGTTAGGGGCAGTATTCATTCATTGTCACCATTATATACGCATTAAGCAAGTGGTTCCCAGCGTGAGTACAAGTAAGGGAGGGGGCATGACGCGAGACAAGGCGAAAATGAAACGTTCTGACTTAATTTTTGTTATTTTTCTCTGACCAGTAGTTCTGGACCTTAAATTGACTAACAATGTTGTGACGGTAAAACTAAATGTTTTGTTTTCCCCATACCCATATCATTTATTCTGCAAATAAAATGCAAGGATGAATTTTATTGGAACCGAGGAGGGGCGTGAAAGGTTTTCATTTGAACAGGGGCAAAATTAAGGTTGGGAACCACTGCATTGAGCGGTCATTGGCCAGTTCCACTGCCTTTCCATAGTTCTCCCTGACGGTAGTTCTTCTGATAGGTTTTCTTTTTTCATCAGACTTACTGAGGTGATGTCCTTCCATGTTTCTTACGGCCCTGAAATAGGCTTTAACCCGTCCGGATTTTAATAATAAAGTCGTCTGATTATTAATTGAATTTTTAGTTTTGTATTGATTATCCTTTTTTTGGGTCCCTAAATTAATTTATTATACACTTAAATAAAATTGTAAATCATAAAAGAATACAGTTTAAAGTATTGAGTATATATCTTATATATATATATATATATATATATTTTAATTCTGAGGTTGTGCTTTTGACATGCGCTTAATCCCGGTTAGTTGTATAGCTGTGATTAGACCTAGAGTATCATTTGCTCCAGTTATACGCTATGTGGTAAAGTCTCTATCATTATGGTCTCTGCTACTGTGATTAGGTCGTTGTGGTCGCGGGAATATTTGTTTTTATGCTTGTTATGCACTCATAATAGCGCTCTTACCTTTGCAATACAAATACTGCCCATTGTTTTGACGCGAGTATTACAACTTGGTTGCACAATCTTTAATTTTTGATATCTAACTAACCTGTTGCATCCCATGTCATAACACCTACATATAATGTTACCGTAATTATTTTAAACCTACAACTTTCGCTTTAAGTTCACTTGCGGGAGAAAATTATCTTCAGGTATTCTGTGGTATTACACAATTTTACAATTTTTTTAGATTACCTTGTTTTGCTTCCAAGTGTCTCTTTTTTAGGATACCTGGCAGCCCAAATTGCAAGAAACGTTACAAACTGATTTATTTAATTAACTGCTTTCGAGGAAGGCTGTTGTAACAAACGGATTGTTCGCCGTTGGTTTAAGAAATTTTCAGATTAATTAGGTTCTCCTTTCGACCCAGAGGTATCCACATCGTACAGTAGGGATATTGGCATAATGTAACACAAAATTAACAACAAAAATCTGCATTGATTAATCGGAAGGTACACTACACTCTTACACAACAACGACAGACAGTGAAGCAACTAAACAAGCTGGGTTACGGCGTTCTTCCACACCCACCAATTTATCCAGACTTAGCTCCAACAGATTTCCATCTCATCAGATGCTGATAATTTTTTTAAAAGTAAAATTTTAGAAAATGATTTTCAAGTGAAAAACACATTTTCAGGTTATATTTCACAAAACCCTAAACTTTTTACTTCTGGTATCGAAAATGTGATGATATATTGGGAAAAATGTATAGAAAATGAGGGTAAATATGATAACCGAGGATGTCTAAAGTGGACACCAATTATGGGAAAAACCTGAGCGTGATATCGGACAACTCACCTTCATGCACAAACGTTGTCCTAGAAAAAGTACTGTCTCTACCTCATAGTATCGATGCCGGCTAGTATTATAATAGCTGACTGTTAGAAGGAAGTGAATGCCACGGTTAAAATCATCTTACATTAATAGCGATCTGCTTTGATAGGATGCAATGTTCGGTCACGGTAAGAATCGATGAGCCTGAAAAAGAATAAGATATAAAACTGCTTGGTAAGGGTAGGGCGGGTAGCAATGAGAAGGACTGATCCATTAAGAAGAAACAAAGACGAAGAAAAGGCCGACTACTCGGAAAAGGATCCGAAGGGAGGATCCGGATTGGTCACGGAGCTCGGAAATAAGTCGACAATTACACGGCTCTAAGGTGGCCGGGGAAGAAGCGGGAGGGAATGAACATGTAGAGCCGGCGCTTGAATTAGCCTAACAGCTACTTAATGAGTGGCCAACAGTTGGCAGTCCATTCTGATCCTCCCACAGCACTCCGCATACCTTCCCAGCGCACATTCCTATTGGATAATCAGTTTATCAACAACACATGAAATCCAACAAGGGCCAAGAACAACAGGAAATGCAGGATTAAAACGGTCAAAGGTGCAGCATTAAGTCTGACAATTGGTTTTAAGATAGCATTGGGACTTAATTGAGACGTTGGAATGAAGGCAATAGTTAATCATGCCAATAGGATAGGAAGAGGAGTAAAACTGGGAGTGATTTAGTTTCTATGAAAGGTGGTAGTTACTATTTTCCAATTGAAATTTAATTTTTAGTTATCAAGATGGTTTTTTGCTTCTCTTGTAAAACTACCTTTTCATGAATTACTACATTGTCAATACAAACGCCTCAAATATGTAACGAAAAGGTATAAATAAATGCCGCATTACTGGATGGAAAGTATGCGTATGGTAAGTTGCGTTGATTTCCAATAAATACTTAATATTTATGTTTTATTGTCAATTATTAAGGGAAAAACTATTGAGTTTTTAATACCCCCTCCTTTTAGGCTACGAGTTACTTACAAAATAATACTTAAATTTGTATAAATCCTTGTACCTGAAGTAGAAACGTTTTGCATTTTTTTCACTTTCGGGCAAGTGTAAGTGGAATTTTCTATATAGAAGTATGCATCGCCGTTCGTCTTCTTTGAAAATTTTTTGTGAGGAATTTATTGTTAAATGTGGACTTTACTCATAAGAAACAAAAAAATTAAATCCTTCTAATAGGATCTTCAAAAGTATTATAATTTTACTAATAAACCCCGTACTTTCTCTAACAAAAGTAAACATATATGAGGAAGAAAATAGTCCTGGTGGAGGTAAACTAGAAAGACAACGTTTCGACCCACATAGCACTTCTTCTTCTTGTGGTTTCAAGACCTGCAATGTGGGTCGATACTTGCCTTTCCATTAAACAGTTCTCCCTATCTAAAGGTAAACATAGAATTAGGATGTCACCTTAGATTGGTCAATAGGCAATGAGTGATTTCGATAGACAGAATTCTATTTCGACAAATAGAATTTGTTTCCTAAGATATTATTTACTTGTGACTATGATTTCATTAAAAAAAATAAAGAAATTCAGTTCGCTCGTTTATTGCAACATTACTAATAATGGATCAAGGTCTAGTATTGTGAACTGGTCCTTGTTTTATAAATACAACCCTATTCTATTACATAAAAATTACATTTTTCATGGTTGTCATCACACTTTGTTAACCAGAACTTAATTCTTTCTAGAAGGAATGATAGAGAATAAATCTCATTCACAAGTTCCTCACGCTGCTGGTTTGAGTACAAAGTACGCACGTCCTCCTTACCAAAGAAGGAATGCTAAACCTTTGACGGCATACGGAAGCCGGACGGCAGGAGACGATGAAGAGTAATGACCGGGAATGCAATAAATCAGAATGGACAAGGGTTGGGAGCTACTGTCCTTCAGTCAGTCGGCCGATTAGGAACCTCTTAACGACTTATTAGGGGGTAGCCAACGGTACCCGGCCCTTCCTGGACCTCAGTGTCCCTGGGGAAGAGTCTTCAGGCTACCGTTCTTCGTGTGGAGGACATAATGCCCATATTTTCCCAGGCATATCTTCCCATATTTTCTATGTACATTATCTCTAGAGACATGTTTTCTAAATACGTACTAATGGCCTATCTTTTCTTCAACAAAGAAAAGATAGGATGATGGCCACTTCCTGGCAGTTTTGCGGTTTTCAACAGGGGACCCTCAAGGAGCAGATAACGAATGAAGCGTTCAAAGAAGGGGATGTTGGTGAGGAGCGAGAAATCATCGTGACTGAATGGTACACTGACAGTAGGGTCATCCATCAGTATTTATCATGCTAAAATATAGTAGAAACTTTCATTTTTCATGTTTATCTTAGAAAAAATAAATGTTTTTCTATTATCTGAACTTTCATTTGACCATGAACATTGAATGGGTAGAGAAACAAAATTACACTTTGTGTCGACAATTACACACAATCCTTAGCCAAGTAAATAAATAAACTAAATATGTCATATAAGAAACAAATGTCTTATATATAACTATATGAATTATCAAACAGCCTATGTGTACCTATTATACTAATAATATGTTAGGGAGCGGAGTGGCTCGGTTGTAGAGCGCTGAATTGCCGAGCCGAGGGGCAAGTTAGGTAGTTGCTATGACTAGATATTGCTAGTTTGGTCATCAAAAACCAATCTGATTTTAACCAGTAACTAACATGTAAGGCTGTGTTTTGAAATTTGAAATATAACAGCAACACCAACATTTGAATTTAGTTAATTATATTTTTTGTTTGTTATTTAACCTCACTTTGCGCTGCTGTGGCTGATCAGACGATACTACAGTGGGAGACCTAAATTCTATCTATCCAGGTTTAATTAGGATTTTTAACGAGTACCTAACTAATATCGTACAGGCTCGGGATCCCCATCCCATGGTTTACGTCTCTTCCAAAGACGGTATAATCAACAATAATAAATTACATTAAACAAATTCTAGCTACCAGGGCTACGTACCCGCGATTTTTGGCATCGTAGATTGTCATGCTAACCACTGTTAACTTTATTGTTTCTTCGTCGAGTCATTTTATTCTTCATAAATAGAATTGATGCTTTTGCAGGATACCTTTGTTAACCTTTGTTGAGGTACGGAGGTTTTTGTTTGATTATTTATAGCTTATCAAAACTTTATAAGATATATTGTATATACTATTCGAAACTAAGTGGTCGAAGAGCTTTAAAAAATGGTATAATACTTTTTTGGATTAATCCTATATTTGGAAATAATTGGTGAAATTTGGTAATAGGTCTAAATATAATAATAAATATAAAATAACAAATGTAAATTTCATAACAACTTTCTAACAATAAAGTAGCATGAGGGATGGCAACTAGTGGGAGAATTTAGTGAGCAAAAAAAAAAAATTGCCGATTTCGCTAAACTAAAAAAACCTTCTCCTCCAATGATATAATTTTGAATTAGTTTTGGCTACCCAAAGAATATTAGCATAGTGCTATGATAGTTCCCTTGTTTGTTGAACATGCTGGCTGATTAATATGCAGCTGAACCAGTTCACTGGTTTAGGGAACACGGAATGAGAAACCACACAATATGGTGAGAAGCGAAGGTAAATGGTGATCCAACATGAGGACCGCTAAGATAGCGGTGAGGCAAATCAAGGGAGCTATTGTGTTCTCTTCAGGGGCCTTCCAAAACCGCCCTCAATAGCTTCTTCCGATTGACACCTACGCAACATGGGCGCCTAACTAACGGCGACTTCAAATTTAACAGTCGAGGAACTGTAACAAAATAATAACAGCCCGGACAAGGAAACCATGCGGTGTTTTGCAGTGAAATAACAAAATGAAAAGTTTGAAATTCTAAAAAAAACACGAAAAAAAACAACAGTTAAATCTAAAAAACTTAAACGGAAGGATCATATGGTGAAATATTTATATTTTAAAACAAAAAATAATATATATATTGCCATTATATACCTTACAATACACTACGAATCGAAAGTAATTTAAAATAATGAAAACTAGATATTCATAAGGACACCTTTTACCTACAATTGGCTTATTTAGGAGAAAATAAATTATTAAGATAAACAAATAATACTAATTATTATCAATAAATAATATTGCGGATATTAATGGGGTATATAAAAAAAATTACCATTTTAACAAATTCCAGATTTCAAAAGTCTGTAAATATATAAATGCTATTTATTATTTACCAACAATATTTATTATTTACAAACTTTTCACATAATTATCCCTTTAGAGCATTCTCTAAGCTTGTTTACTAACACTGGACTTCTTCAAAAATAAGCCTCAGTGTAGTTATTGATTTCAAAGAAGAAACATGACAGTGCCCTACGAAATTCTCGTAATTTTAAGAGATTACTGGAAAAATAATTTCACAGACGCTGAAGCAACTCGTGAAATTATTAAATATGAAGGGGAAGGTGTCCTTGACCAGCGCACAGCGCGGCGTTGGTTTGAAAAATTTAGCAGTGGAGATACGACCTTGGAAAGGAAGAAGGGCTTCGGGCTACCATTAATGGATATTGATGAGGTTCTGAAGGAAGCTGTTGAGTCAAATCTCTCCACAAGTACTCGCGAACTTGCCGGGGAGTGCAGTGTGTCGAAAGATACTGTTAGTCGCCATCTTCTCTCCATGGGGAAGGTGAAACGGTCATTTTTTTTTATACACCCTATTAG
Source organism: Troilus luridus (assembly GCA_964056705.1). Taxonomy (NCBI): domain Eukaryota; kingdom Metazoa; phylum Arthropoda; class Insecta; order Hemiptera; family Pentatomidae; genus Troilus; species Troilus luridus. The sequence continues at coordinate 70,916,684 of OZ057412.1, read as the reverse complement.
AATACATAGTTATATAAAATGAAAAAATTCCAGCTCTTTAAATGTTATATAAAACCTACACGTTAAAATGCAAAAATCCCCTAAAATGCTAAATTATCAGATAAACAACTTTGTGTTTGGATCAATGGTATTTTAAAGTACACCATGTAATTATTTGAAAACCAGTTAACAGTATTATTCCAGTTATTTTTATTGGTTAAATCTATAGATAGAATTTGTGACAGTTCACATTAATATTTTACTTAATAAATATACATAAAATCAATCTCCAATAATCCAATAAAATAAAAGCAGTTTAATAGTTTTGTGAACGGGAAGTGGAATAGAAATAAAAACCTTGAATATTAAAGCTTCACTGTAATCACTAAAAAAAGAAAATTATTACTTCGAACATCATAAATGATCGGAAATAAACAACAGATTGAAATGCCCTTCGGTACAATATAATAAAAAAAGGAAAATTACGGTAAAGTTCTCTAATACATCAACACTCGAGAACAAAAGGCAAACGTACTAGGTAGGTAACTACGCGGTTACCCGCAGAGTATCCAATGCGCGCACAAAACAAATAGTTTAATATTTTAGTTTATTGTGGCAACACTGAAAACCTCACCAGTTGGAGGCCGCTGACAAAGGTTACACCTTTGTCAGTTTCTATTTGCTAGCTGCAGCAGTATAAACAAAATCGTACATTTATTCCAAAAAGTATAATCTCATGCTAACGAATAGAACGCGTAATAATATCGAAATTGTAGTTATAATTAAAAAACCTAACATAGCTATAAAATTAACATATATATATATATATATATAACAGCAATACACATAAATGGTGAAAACTCACACGTGTAGGGCTTTTAAGTATTTCCATAAAACATTAAGGAATGATTTTCAGAGTCCAGTACTAATAAAAAAAAGTATACGGGAAATCGATCGACAGATGAAGTCCCTGTGATCCAACACTAAATAAAATAATATCTGCTATTGAGTAACAGAAAACTGGAATCAATCCAGCAGCATCTGTAATAACTATAGTTACTAGAATAGAAATATAGAGTCACTAGATTTCTATTACTAAAGGAAAAGTGAAAATTTCCAATACTTACGTAAGGTCTGCAACTATTTTATAAAATTGATTGGTTTTAAATAAATAGTAACCAATTGAGCATGATATAACAGCCTCCCTATTTTTTTTTTTTTTAACAACAACAATGAATAAGTCAGATCTCAGCCTATCCGGGTAATTGGGGGAAGGGCTACGGGGTATTTGCTCCAAAATAGAAGAATTAACAGGACTTCTGTTTCAGTTACGGCAATAACCCGATAGGTGATAGCTAATTTTATAAGGGATATAATGTTTATATAATCATAATAAATACTTTAATATAATTTTAATAGCTTTTCATTCGCCGATAGTAAAAGCTTGAGAAATTAATTAATGCGTTTTGTAGCTAGCTCTACAAATCGCCATTATTTTGTTAATTTTTTTTATAGGTATATAAATTATTCTGTAAGCGTCATTGCAAATTTGGTCTTATGAAAGTTGATGTTTCAGGACTAGTTCACAATTATTTTGCGGTAAAATGATGGTTCACAATATTAGCAAAAGTAGACTTACAGAATAATAAATTTACATGTTCCGCACCCAGACTTTTATTCCATCTAATAGATCACGGTCCATCATCAAAAATCAACAAATATGAGTTTAGTCTTTGATTATTTTAATTTTTCACAAGCAGTATTTTCTTTACCAATTCTCCAAAAAAAAGTCAACAAACATATATTTCCTTCTTTTAAATGTTTCAGCCTAAAAGCTAGTCGACTCCTTTTTCTCACCAATGTTAACGGGTTGTCCAGCGATAAACTTTTTACGTTTACACCTACGGCTCTCTTTTGTTCGGGCGACGTCTTTTGTACGAAACCTTTGACAGTGATGTCTTGTCAGTCTGTTTTAAACCGTTGGAATGAGTACTATCATACTCAGCGTGAAAGTGATGTGGTTTTTAGAACGGATTGTTGAATCGTTGAGGAGTTAGTTTCATGATATTTATATAATTTATTAAATGTTTATGATAATTATATGTGATTCATATAATTTTAATTACTCTTTCTTCGCCGAGATTGAAGCTTCAGATTTTTATAGTAAGCACTACTTTTCCCAATAATGTTATCCTTTCCCAGTACAACCCATAAGGGTTTGAAATTTAGTACATGATAGACTTTACTTTTTCTAGGACAACGGTTGCGCAGAGAAGTGATTTTTCAGAGATCAAACTCATCTGCTATTTTGTTTTATAGAGGATAGGGGTGTCCCAGGAGACCCTTCAGATCCCACAGGGATAAACAACGAGTTTTAACCGATTAAATAATTTATCTGCCACAGAGGGATTAGAGTTAGGAACCTATCGAACAATGCTCAGTGCTTAACCCACTGAGCTATCCCGCTCCAACTTTTCGCAATTATTCTGCAGTAAATTTCTTTGCTGATGTTAGACAGTTTTGTTTTATAAACTATTCTGGACGTTTTCCTTTTGTACTAAGCCTTTTCAGCAACCAAGTCGACTTTTTTCGTAAATCTTAAAGTGCGCGACTCTCGGGCTATGTGGTCCAGAGAGACTGCCAGTGCTTACCAACGCTGTGGAGGGAATACCTTTCACTCTCACCACCTCTTTAGTTTGATTAAAAATTCAAGGAGCGACTAATAAATTACTATAGTATTTCTTTTGCACCAAATTTTATAATAACAGAAATTTTCAAACAATCATCTATTACAAAGAGTAAAATTTATACTATTACAACACAAATATAAAAAAAAAAAATACGGAGTGACGATTACGAACAATATGGTAAAATACCATTAAAATAATAAAATTTGTTAAAAATATTAGGATATTTTAACTAATTTCAACACCTCAATATTTTGACTGATTTATTTCCCCCTCCCAAAAAAACAAACAAACAGATCGTTTTATAACCTGTCATTCCATTCATTAAATGCCGTAAAGTTTTCATATATGAGTCCATATTCCCTGTAGTTGGAGTTAACAGACGGAGGACGAATTGTTAGAAATATATAGGTTTACAGAGATATTAACAGATATACTTTGGAAATGCAAGACAACACGGAAGCAATGATGAAACATCCTTGTAACAAAAGTATTTTATACAACAATTTGTTTAATGCCATTGACCAACACTTTAAGGGTCAAAGGACGGTAATTCAATGAAATCGGCAGACATTCTCTGCCGATGGTCCCGTAGCGACGACTCCTGGGAGAGAGTGGACACCGCTAACGGTAAGTGAAATGACGAGGGGATGAAGAAGCTGAGCGGAGGAGGATTGGACACGGGAGAGGAGGCCGTGAGAGCCCGGTCACAATGGGATCCGCCCATTTGCATCGCTCTATTGTCACCTAATTATCCTTCGGGACCGGACGCGCGTGGAAAACTGCCTACCCCTATCGCTCCATCTCCCGCGTCTGTCTTAGATCAATGTCGCTTTCTTATGCCGCTTCTTATCCCGTCCTCGGCTAACTAACACAGTTATCACTTAATCAGTTCCTATCAGGCATCCATCTATGAAAATAAGTATATAAAGCACCCTAGTGATAAGGGAAAAAAGCAAATTACGGCGGGGAATGCTCTGTTTTAGCCGGGCCCGTCCACTTCCTCGCCGTCCGTCACTGACAAAAGTATCTTCTTATGCAAAGGGCCACTTCATTAACGCAGCGAGCCGGGAGATAGCCGCAATGATGCAAAGCACATTAAAAGCTCATTTCGTTTCGGTAGCGGTTACGTGACTCGGGTATCAATCTTCTAATTGCCCCAGCGATAGCGTACAATCGGCCGGTAATTAAAAAGAACGACCACTTCCACTTCTTCCCGGATTTACACCGGTATCATACAGAGACTAATGAAACTAGTCGAAGATCTCTTCTCATTGCATTACTACCGACTTATGATGATAATAAGGCTTAGCGAACCGGAAAGCTCGATGTCGTATGTGAAAATCTCTGCTAACAAACTTCCGTTCACGGGCCACCATGCAAACCCAAATCCGCCAGTTCACTCATGACGCAATCCTCAATACTTTGTTCATCCTTAAGAGTTAGTGGTCACGTTTAACAGTCTTAAAACAGAGTTGGGAGGATGGTAGTTATAAATTCTAATATTTAGATTACGAGACAAGAGACGAACTTAGTAATATCAAGAATGAATATTTGAGGGCGTGCGTGCGTGTGTGTGTGAGGTTATTTATTGTTACTTAATTTATTGTATTAATGATTAACAGATTTGCTTGATAGGTTACTGCATTATTGTTAAGCCTCATTATTTATTCTGTTGCTTGGCTAAATTATTCATTATTAGATATATTAATTATTATTTATATTGTTTTAGAATTATTTGTTATAATTAGTTAATTAATAAGACTTCTGACTGTTATCTAATCCATTGATTGTGGATGTAATGTCGCAGAATACTAAAAATATTGTATAATTCCTCATTATAAATGCGATGGAAAAACAAAAAAGATGGAGAAAAAAATGGGGGAAAAAAAAATAATAAAAAAAAATAACGCTGTTCTCCAATACAAAGATTGTTCCCTATTTTATTCTAAATACAATATTGTAAAAGTAATAATAAGTATCATTCCACACAGCTATCACTTCGAAAGCAAGGCCGTTTTTATTTAATATGTAAACGGCCGGGGATGGAACCTGTGGGATCTGGAGATCCTCGTAGGGCTCATTCAGCCTCTATAAATAGGTTACCCTTAATAGGGGGCGGTTGAGCGTGATCGGACAAATCAACTCCCAGCAGTATTTATGTTGAAGAAATATTATAGTGACAAACACCATCACCATTACCAAATCGACCAATCCGAGTAACCTTCCTTGTCTGTCGTCTATTTTCTTTTCAGCCATTTCCTCGATAGAGGGTCATGTCAGTCGCAGCCGAATGCTTATTTAATGCCACATCCTTGGAAATATTTTTGCTGATTTTTATAATAGTGAAACTAGTAAGTTTAAGATGCTTTGTGTAATTTTTCTTAATTTTCATTTCAAGTGAGTTTGAAAAAAAGGTAAACTTATGTTTATTTATTTATTTAGAATCTGAAACTGTATCAAGGCACATTCGAAATCAGTGAGTATCATCAAACGTAATTTACTTAAGTCTTTATAAGTGACTTTGTGCCTTAAAGATGACTCTGAGGTTAATGCTATATCAATTATCAGCCCTAAAACAATCACTATAAAAGAAAACGAAAAATAATTCGAAATGTGCAAGCAAAGATTTGATAATGATATATGGTCATATATATTTGCAAATGTAACATAGTGATCAGATTTAACTGGGAAGTTAACAAATTTGTATCTTGTATATTTAGCCCTGAAGAAGGCCTGCAATTTGGTTCGAAACGCCGGCTTTCCAATAAACAGTTCTCCCTATAAAAGAAAATTGTTTTTACCTCCACCTGGACAATTTTCCTCCTTCCTCATATATATAATATATAAGGTCAACTAATATTATTCAACAAAAATTGTTATTACAAGTTATAGATATTTTTGGGTGGCATGGATTAATATAAAGCATTTCTATCAGAAGGATAATAATATATAAGCTAGAACTCTTATTAAATATTTCGTATCCTACAATGATTTAAACTTCTAATTATTTTTAATGAACGGTGAGATTTTGTCATTGGCAAAGGAACACCTAATGGGAGGATATTATGCTGGGAGATAAGGCTGCCATGGACGCTAACAGGACAGGTCGACGTTTGAGAAAGAAAACCGCAAGACAGGACTCAAATCACGGCAAGGATTGTTCCAGGGATATGAAGATGACGGGCCACATCTGTCGAGTTCGACGAACCCTCAGGCTGCCGAAGCCGGCGAATAGACAGTGATTAGACTTTTAAGTGCATCGCGGAGACTCATTGCAGCTATCTTGTCACTCATGGCGTCCATTGCTCAGGATCCCCTAGCCCACGTCCATACCAACGGTCCCATCACAAGTAATCTATGTTAATTAGCCTTTCAGCAACCCAGCAACCTACCTCAATGCCTGTCCGCCTTTCTAGATCGCCGGGAGTCCCGTCAATATATATATATATATTCATGGGATATATATGTTGAAGAGAAATAAAAATAAACTAATGGCATTTCGTTTATTTCTAAAGAATTCCACAAAACTATGTGGAATCATTAAAAAAATCCAGGAGTTCAATATACAAATCCGAACATTTTTATTTATTTAATTATTCATGTTTTTACATTAGTATAATACAGAGAGTTTGGTTAAACATAAAAATGCATAAGAAAAAGTAAGGATACAGAACAATATTTCGAATTCAACTTAAATAAAAATAATACTGAGCATAGCGGTGAATATATATATATTTTTAAATGAATTTATTGAACAACTGTATACTGAATACATCACGTAAATATAATGAAAGAAAAATCATGTCCCGAGATAAAGGCAAGTAGAGAAACTACCTAGTGGTAGTACTCAAATAAAAAGTTCAACTTAAAAGGTCACGAAGCCATTTTCTTTTCAGAAGCCTCGGAGGATTATCAGGAATTGAAGACGTTGCGAGGTTTGAAACTAGTGGGTTTGAGTGGAAATGAAGTTCGTCATGAAATGATTGGTATCGGATTCGGGCCAAATCAGCAATAAACGGGACATTAAGATCATTACCGATTACTTTGTTCGTAACAATGTAAGGAGCATTGAAGATTTTACGAAGGATTTTGGATTGTAAGCATTGAATACAAGAGGGATTCGATTTGGAGGAGCCTCAAAGCTCTATTCCGTAAGTCCAGATGGGTCTAATGATTGTCATGTATATGAGTCTCTTGTAGTTATTTTGGAGCTTAGAGCGTTTATCTAGTAAATGTTGAAGTAGCCTGAAACGGCGAGCTGTTTCTTGTCGTTTCAGTCTAGTATGAGGATTCCAAGTTAAGCGTTTGTCAAGGTGTAGTCCTAAGTGACGGATCTGTTCTACAGGACTTAGAGGGATGTTATTAAACGATACAGGGGGGGAGGAAGTCGTTGGTTTACGACGGGGGTAAGGGTGATTTGATGAGATTTGTTGGAATTTATTTTAATCCTCCAATTTTGACACCAATTTTTAGGGTCAGTGATATGGGATTGAAGAGTACGGGATGCTATAACTGGATCAGTGTTGACAGATAATAGACATGTGTCATCCGCACACGTGGTAAGGTACTGCCTTGAGGAACAGCAGCAGATTGAGGAAATAGGGATGAGTAGACATTATTATGATTTACAGTGAATGACCTGTAGGTAAGATAGGATTGGATAATGAGAAGGTATGTAGGAGGTAGGAATTTGTAGAGAAACCTGGGGTGCCAGACAAGAACGAAAGCCTGTTCAACATCAAGGAAGACCGCTGGACAATACAATCCTCGTTCCAAAGCTGAGGAAACAACATCCACCATATACGATGACATTGCTGGTAATAGAGTGGGATCCTCTGAATCCAAACTGGTGATCTGGGATAATATGATTAGCATCCAGGAAGGGGTACAATCGTTTCATATAACATACATTTTCTTTATTATAATTTAAAAAGTCAAAAGTCGCATTTGGTATTTATTATTCCATATAAATAAATAAATATATAGATTGGATCAGTGCCTGAGCTACCCTGAGTAGACTAAAGTTAAATGTTCCGAAAACTCAGGCCATTGTCATTGTGAAACTCTCCAACATCCATCCATATCTTCCTCAGATTAATCCTAAACGATCACCCCAACACTTTCAGTTCCTCTATTAATAATTTAGGCTTCACTATTGACCATACCCTTTCCTGGAAACCCCAAATCGCCCAAATACCCCGACGATCAATAAACTTATCTAACATATTTTGTCCTCACCCACTTCGTCAATTGTTGTGAGGTCTACGGGGCCTGGCGAAGGTGCTCGAGGACAGATTGAGGTGAATCATGAATTGATCGCTGCGGTTTGTCTTCGATGCCCCGAGGAGGTCCCAAGTGTCCCACATCTATGACGAGTTAAAGTGGCTATATTTTATTTTCGTTTATTTATTTATTTTCAAGCTTATTTCTTGTTATTTTATGTTTGTTTTTTTTGTTTTTGTAGTTGATTTTTTATATATGAACAGAACTTACTTTTAGGTTTTTATTTACTTTTTAAAAACTAATGTAAATACCATAAGATTTTTAAAATGTTGCCTCTTGTCCAGATTTTATTCTTATTCTTAAGAGAACTAGTCAAAATATCGAAAGGAGCCCAGAATGATTTATATTTATTTGTAAATTATTACAAACAATATTATTTAATTATTCCTTCTACTTTTAAATATAGTAACAATGATTTCCTTTATTACTGCTAGTTAATGGAATAAATTAGAACTGATTATAATGTTTCATAAATGAAAAGAGAATAATTTAAAAAAAAACACTTTGTTATTCAATAGACAAAGAACAGACACTAAAACAAATATTTTATGACTGACAAAAGTGTGAAAGGTAAAGGTGAAAATTAATTATTTCTTTAATATAAAGAGGGAAAGATTGGCCAGTATCTGAACACAAACTATACGATACATTTCGACCGAAATTCATTAGATTCATTAACAGTATAGATTATGAAAAGATCACATCAATTTAAGAACATATATTCATTTTAAAACACTGATACTCATTTTATAATTTTTGTCAATTGTAACCGGATATAATTAATAATATTTTTGTATATTTTAATTATCACATATCTTGTTATTTTCTTATTCTAAAAAATAAATTAAAAGGCACACAGTATACTGTAGTATGGAATGTGCCAATAAATAAACGGTCCTGTCAAAGGGATACTTTGGAAAGCAAAACAAAAATCATCTAACAATAAATTTATTTTAAAATTGAGTTCAGATAAATCTAGTTTGCATTTCATCTAAACGGTTCGAAATTACTATTTACAGTCCTGAGGATAGATTAAATCTCAAGGTAAAACTGAAAATAATGTATCGGTGATCAGCGTCAAGTTCATGAAGACACGAAACGATTTCAAGCCAGATTAAAAATACTTTATAAGTAATAATTAATAATAGGAAGAAAACAAGTGAGGGATAATCTTGATGGGGAAGGCGGGGAAATCCTGAGGGAGATGGAAAGGAGGTACCTCCAAGACTTCTAATTACGCGGCGCTATCTGCAACCGGGGATCTTCCCCTTCTCCTCTATCTCCTCTACAACATGAACCTAAATCAATAAGAATTTTATAAATTCAGTAAACTTTAGGATCCGATGAAGAAAAGAAAAATATGAGTTCATATATTGGAAATAGGTAGCTAATAAAACGGGGAAGAAAATGCTCCGGGTGGAGGAAAAACAGATTCTCTTATGCGGGGAGAACTGTTTATTGGAAAGCCGACGTTTCGTCCCAAGCTAATAAATAATAACAAAACAGCTTCAGGATCCCCTGAGTTGTAATTGTTAACATAACAAACTTCTAGCAGGTGGTCATAGTATTTTTTAAAGAGGATATAAAATCCTTGTTATGGCGTCTTTCGGAAAGGACGTAAAATTTAGGTCCCGAGCCTGTGCGGCTTCAGGGTAATGATCATTATCCCCCTTATAACAGGATAGACAAAATTTAAGATTCCTACTTAGCCATATTTTTTTCTCACAAAAATATGATCTGAGTCGCTCAGGCTTTTTGTTACTCGACGGTTTAGCCATAGCAGCATACATTAAATAAACAAATAAACGAAACAACTTTTGGCGAGAATTTAAACAAAACTGTTATTAATTTGAATAGGAATTTCGAAGAATATCTTTTGCAGAAATTCAAATAAAACTGACTTTGATAATAAAAATTGATTTGTAACATCTAAAATTTATGCAAATGTCTCGAAAAAAAAAACATGGCTATTTAAAAAGGTTATAAAAATATGTATGGGATATTCATTTGTAAGTAAAAAATAGTCGATTCCATACGGAAAATCAGGAATTTTAAATTTTGTAGTTTTATTTTTATTGTAAATTGAAGTCACGCTTTTGTTTAAAAAATAAGCGAACACTTGAATATAATATAAAATACTGTGAAAAGGGTTAACTCTAGATGAAACAATTACATTGAAGTGCTCAAGATGTGGTGTCAATGGCCAACTAATGCCCCATAAGGTAAACAAATTACCCTATATCTCTTTAAGAAATTATAAAAATTATTAAGCGGGAATGTAAAAATTAAAAATGCTTGAACATAAAAAAAAAACGAATAATAATGCGCATCAAAAATACGTTTTATCGTTTGTAATTTTAGTAATAACATGGTGATCATAATATTTTAAAACCAAATTTCATAACTGAATTCATTTAAAAGTCATAATTTTCTGTTATTTTGTTACATTCTTTTTTACAATTTTTTATTTACCATTAATTGTAATTTTACTATGTTTTTCATTCTTATTATTTCTCATCAGTTCTTTCATAAATCTTACTCTTAATTATGAAATCACTGCTGTGAAATATTAAGAATGGAAAGAAAACAAAACATAATTAATGAAGATAATAGAACATAGTGAAATAAAAAGATTTTTTTTTTTTTTTTTAAATTATTTATTGAATTGTACAACTGTAATATATACATCTAGTACAAAGGCTGTATGAATAAATAAATGCATGAAAGGACGTGTAGAGGCACTACCCATTGGCAGCACTCTAATTACATTTCTATTATAGAAGGTCTCGAGGCCATCTTCTCTTCAGACGCCTAGGAGGATTGTCCGGGGTGGAATTGGAACCAAGGATGGAAACTAGTGGGTTTGGATGGGCCTGGAGTTTATTATGGAATGATAGGTATCTGGAATGGGCTAAATCGGTAACATATGTAACGTTCAGGTCATTATGGATGGTTTTATTTGTGACAAAATAAGGAGCGTTTAGGATTTTGCGAAGGATTTTGGATTGCAGGGATTGAATACGAGAGGAATTTGATGGTTTGGTGGAGCCCCATAGTTCAATTCCGTAAGTCCATATAGGTCTTATTACAGTAACATAAATAAGTCTTTTGTAATTGATTTGAAGCGAAATAAAAAGATGATTTTGTTATTCGTTATCCATCATTTATTTTATAATTTATCTTTTACTCTACGTCTTTATTTTCATTCTTATCTTTAAGTTCTATTCTTCTGTTCATATATAACTGTTTCTATTCCTCTATGGTACTGGAATGTATTATAATTTATTTTTTCTCAGCCCTCAAGATGGCCTAAATCTTAGGTAGAAACGAAGGTAGAATAAAATTAATCATTTTTATTTTGTGTAATTCATTGACTGCAGCCCCAGACCATTTAGCGCTATTCTTAATATTATTCAAGATAAACTATAAGGCTATACAACCATCTCCAAGTCAACCATATGGGATAGTGCTGACTACTCAGTCCCAGATAACAGATTAGCCGGACCGGATTGCGATTGGTAAAAGGAAAAGCTCATAGGAATTAAAATAATAAAGCAGAAAGAGCATGGAAAGAGAAGAAACAAAGAAAAAGATAATAACAACAGATATAAAAGCCACCTTCACGTGCCTTTAACCACTTATTTCCTGGCGCGGAGGATAAAATTTATTGTCCACATTTTTAACACGAGTCAGCGAGGTTTCAGAAAGGCTTAATTTATGAGGAATAATTGAACTATGATTAGGAGGTGGAACCGGTTCCGCAGAGAGGCGTATCAGAAGAGGTTCTCACCTCCGGAGGAATACGCGGGGTACTACCAGGGTACGCGGCGAGGCGACTGATACACGTAGTACCCAAGTACCCAGCACTACCAACACCACCGGCACCACTAATCTCCACCAATTAATATCCTTCTCGGATATTGGACGAGGCGGTTTATACACTCCTCGGCTACCGGCCTATCAAAGGCCGTCCCCTTCTGCCTTTTACGGCGTCAGAATTAATCCTTTTGATTAGAAAAATATCCCGCCGGAACGGTCTCTCATTCCTTTTTTTTCCCTTTTTCTGTTTCCGCCTTGAGCCGTTTTATCACCCTGTCGAAACCGTTCGCCATGAGACCTTGGGAAGAACACAAGGTGTACAAAAACGTGTCTTCACGCTTTCGTTTCAAAACATCACCCTTTATTAGTGTTTAGAAGTATTCTTTCATGAGGATGCTCAAGCAAATTTTGGTCAGGTAATATTAAGCTACATAAAGATGTATGAAATTCACTACATGATTACGCTCAACTCGAGTTGGATGATATTTTGTCCCTCTAGAATTCCTCGATAAAATTTAGAATAACAAAACTTAGATTTGGCGCAATATCAAAGGTTCTGGACCACATCCTTTTGAAAAGATCCAGCTAACAGAGAGTAAAAGTAACAGATAATGGTCTCTTGGGATGTTGAATAGATAATTTGAAAGTTGAATTTGATATAGCTGAAGAAGTATTATAAGAGGTGACTTTGGTGGTTTAAGTGGTTAGCATAGCAACCTACTCTGTCTAGATCGCGGGTCGCAACCTGTAAGGTGGCCATGGGATTTTTTAAAAGGGAGAAAAAAATTGTCGGTTGTCATGCTTTGGACGGGACGTACAAAGGGGATTCCCAGATACTCATTAAAGATCCTTATCATAATTACACCTGGTTATGCAAAATTTAGGACTCCCACTATAAAGTCGTCAGTTTAGCCATAGTAGGATAAAGTTACGTTAAATGAATGAACAAATTATTATATTCAATTAAAGTATGTGCATTGAACTTCAGAAAAGCAACTAGTCTAAATTATGAGATTTTTGTTTGTAAAAGTTTAAACTTTTTCCAAAGACAGGAGATATCGTTTACTACAGCAACGACATTTTTGTCCAAGATAGCACTGTATTGACAACTCCTTCACTATTTTGTTCACTGCAGATAGGAAATCCCTTTTTGTCTCTCTGTAAAATTTAGAAAAGTGGACTAGTTGTCTTTATGCAGTCAGCATGCATACGGCCTATCAGCCTTTATGCAAACGGGATATTTTGTATCAATATTTGAAAATATTTTAAGCAAGTACATTCATCAATTCTTGATCTTATTTTTTTACAAAACTAGATAGACATAAAGGTAATATGTAAAGACCCTCGCGTTCACATCAGCATACTCTTAACATAAATTTTAACTGGGATTTCATGAATTTGTCCAGCATTGTCAAACCCCTTTAATTTAGTGCCATTGAATTTCGAGGTGATGGTAATACAGAATATATTTAATGAGTATGCAAAAAATTGTAGTTCTTAATCTTTGACGGTTATTTACAGAATTCGAGTCTATTGATTTTATATATATATAGAAAATAAATAAGTAAATTAACCAAAACAAAATACTTATAATTATTTATTCTTAATTTGATAATCATTATAAAATTTAATTTTTTTTCAGTTTAAAAGCAACATTTTCAAGTGAATTGCAAAAGTATACTAGCTTATATATATCGTGAATATATTATTTATTTAGAAAGCAAAAAAAAAATCGAAAATAACATTAACTTCATTATATTATTACTATTATTATACAATGACTTTCGAATAGAAGCTGATTTACTATATTCTCATTCAGAGATCTAACTTCGAAAAAAAAACCTCGAAATTTCATACAAACACGTTTTTTTTTCACATAGCGCTTCAATTTGCTCTTTCTGTTTTAGTTTATTTAATTTTTATGTTAGATAATAATTGATTTTACAATTTTGTTTATTTTTAACTTTCTAGTGTAGCGTGCCATAGACTAACACACACTATTACACAATATGCAATTTTTAGCCTGGCCTTTTACAAAGGATTGAAAGACCAACGAAGGGACAGAAAGGCAGGGAAGTGGAAGGAGGGTGACACGCTTCTTTAGCAGCAGTGGCAGGATAACCTGGTAGCGGCACAATACACAACACATAGTTTGAAAAACTGAATGAATTTATATGATAATTTCTGCTTCGAAAATTAAAATTTTAATCTGTACAATATAGAGGGAAGGGGAAAAAAGAGGACCGAGTGGAGATCAAAGAAAAAATACCTTAAATATTAATAAGCTATTTATTAGAAAGATAGGTTTCTATATTTCTAATATCTGTATATTATATACATGTTGAATAATAAAAATAAATACATGTTTCAGTCTAGTGTCAAGTGTGATCCCACTATAATAACCCTGAAGAAGACCTAAAATTTGGGACAAAACCTCGGCTTTTTTTTACCTCCACCCGGACCATTTTCTTTCCCATATATATATTATGTATTCATTTGAAAAGAAAAGATATGTCCAGGACCGGGACTCGAACCCGGGTCTTCCAGATCACTAGTCTGGGACTCTACCATTTGAGCTATCCTGGGCCCTAATGAAGCACGCTTCTCGGCCATGGTCATATCTTTTCTTTTTTTCTGATCCTAAGTCCCCGCGTTCTTGCATTTTGCGAAGTATACGAGAGGAAGAATGTTCTTTGAACATTATTTTAATTTGGATCTAGTTGACTTACGTCATTATAATTATTATAATTAATTTTATTTTAGTTGTTACTAATTTTTAAATATATTCATTTGAAAAGAAAAGATATGTCCAGGACCGGGACTCGAACCCGGGTCTTCCAGATCACTAGTCTGGGACTCTACCATTTGAGCTATCCTGGGCACTAATGAAGCACGCCTCTCGGCCATGGTCATATCTTTTCTATCCTATACATACGAATCAGTTTTAGCAAAACTTTAAACTAAATCAGTTTGATCGTAGATTAGACAGATTTGATTTAGACAAATTTGTAAACTTTCTTAAGAATAGATATGAAAGGTTTTTATCGAATCTTTTCCTGTAATGTTATGTCTATCACGTTTTTTATTATTCTTATTTTTTTTTCTCGCGATAATTACCGTTTAAGGGCAGCCCGTATCTCGTACATCGTACATCCCATTGTTCCCAACTCGTTAAAATCATTGTCCTAACTACTGTTTTATAGTGACTACTGAGTCTATCACGTTTTTATTAAATAATTATGCACTCGGATGAGACATTTTTATAAGCATGATTGAATAACAGTAATGATAAGTAAATAAATCACTGAATGAATTCCTAAATGAGATTTTAGTACTCATTATCCTCAGGATACCAGAGTTGTTGGAAACCCTAGCGGTTTATTTATAGTTTAACAAGCAATATTAGAATCTCTGCATGTATCTTCCACGAAATAAACTTTAACCTTCCCAGCTTATAGTAGAACGAAGAGCAGTTCAACATGCACGCAAGAGTCTGTCGAAGCAGTAATGGCTAAGAATGTACATTAATTTTAAAGATAAATGCATCTATTTTTTTATTTTTTTACCAACCGAAAATACTTTTTTGTTTTGTAATTATTTTGTATTTATTATAAGGCAGTCATCTCACAAAGTTTATTAAACTGTATATCGCATACCAGTATGTTCGATCAAATCAGCAACAAATGGGACATTAAGGTCGTTATGGATGACTTTATTCTTAACAAAATAAGGAGCGTTGAGGATTATACGAAGGATTTTGTATTGTAGGGATTCGATACGAGAGGAATTCGATGGCTTAGTGGAGCCCCAAAGCTCTACTCCGTAAGTCCAAATAGGTCGTATGATGGTCATGTAGATGAGTCTTTTGTAGTTAGTTGGGAGGTTAGAGAGTTTGCCTAGTAAGTGTTGAAATAGCCTGAAACGTCGAGCGGTTTCTTCGTGTACATAGGTTAAATCTCATATTAACCCTGTTCTAAATTATTAAAATATATCTAACTGAGTATTTGACGTCATTAAATAATCCGAAATACAACTGATTTAATTAATAAATCAGCAACAATCATTCAATTCTAAAAATTTTCAGATTCACCACTTTGCTTTTGATTATAATGATGATAACATAATAAAATGGTCAAACTTCATAACTCTATTAGTATTTACACTTGTTTTTGTTATTTATCATTCGTGGCCAGGGGAAACAAATACATATGAAGACCTTACACTATTAAATTGAATTTCTACTACACTGACATGTTCACTACCATAGTATAGTTGTACCTGTTGAAAGAAGTAAAATTCTATAGGTAAATTTACAGTTTAAACTTTAGTATTCGTAATAATAACGTTTTCCAACTCATCAGATATGAGACGATCAGGATCAAAATCGGATAATAGAATAGACATTCAATGAATTATGCTCCCGAAACTTCAGGCTCAGAACCGGACTAAAATCATGAGATAAGGCGGCATAGTGTATAAATTATACAGCCAATTACATATATACAGCCAGTTATACTTGTATATATATATATATATAAATATTACAACACTAAAATCCAGAAATATTTTGAAAACTAGCGTGGTGAAGATTCCCTAATACTGGAGAATGTTCCATAATGTAACTCTGAGGCAAGACCATTTTCATTTTCAGTTCGTCATCATTGCCCAATCCTTTCTCTATCAAGAAGGAGGCGATGATCTCTCCCTTGATGTCTTACTCTTCATTTCCTTCAACTCTGGTGATCGCTAAATAACAGCACCCGAGCGCCTTGAAACATGTTTTCCAAGACATCTTTATAGAGCTCATTATTGCAAAAGAAAATAAGAAATATATAACAGGTATTATTTTAAAGGACCATTTTAGAATTTATTGTTATTCTTTTATTTTACTTTTGCGAAGTTTTGCATCAAGTAAATTTGATCTCAGTGTTGTTTTTTCTCCTTGATTTGCAGGAATATGAAGTTTTTGAAATGATCAATAGTTCTTGTCTTTTTTAATCTTCTCCTAGCAAGTCCGGGTAACAGGGAGTAGGAAAGTGGAAGAACAAGTGGATTTTGAATTGAAGAGTGGGATGTGTATTTTCTGTGAATATTTCATTTTACCTTGAGAATTCATGTCGTTGAGTATGGTGTGATTCGAAATAGATCAAGAAATATTAAAAGTAGTAACAATTTTTCTAAGAATTTTGGACTTGTGTAACTTGTGTAAATGGAAGTATTTTGATGAACCCCAAAGTTCTCCTCCACATGTCTGATGAGGTCTTAGTACACTGTTATAGATTAGTCATTTGTTTCATAAGTCATGTGAAGAACTGTAGTCCCGAATATGTAATAACTGCATAAAATTTAATCTTAAAAAGTAATGAGAAATTATAATGTAGGTGGGAATTGTACGGTTCGTTATTTAAAAACTTTAATTAACTTCATCTGAATAAAACCGACAAGTTATGTTTAAGAACTCCGGATAAGATCAAGTAATAAATAACTAGATGTATAACAAAAAATTATTCCGGTTCAACTCCACACCTTTAAGTAATAAAAAAACTTTTGTAAACAATGTCAAGGAAATGCCTTAGGAAGCTATTAAAAGTAAATTTATCGATATGCATAGCAGGTACACAATGGGAGGACACATAATTTAAAATAGTTACCCTCTTCCTGGGCGAAGCGGAACAGGGCAGCAACTGTCCACTGAAGGGTAAGCTGATATAAAATAGAAGCTAATTGATCTAAGCACCTCGCCTAATAAGGGTTATTACCAAACCGTCCTGGCTTCTTTTTTTTATCTTATAGGGTTCTAAGATCGTTCTAAAAAATTAATTAATAATAAATAAGATGTATTAACTGAAGAATAGACGATTTGATCATTCCTCAAAATAGACTGAGGCATTATAGCGTTGATAAACCATGGCTTTCTTATTATTAGATACCGAACGGTGTTCCGCACGGTAGAGCACTGAGTTTAATCATTTCCGTATCAGACAGCCTACGGTCAAAGACACCAAAACGAATCGATGTAAATTGACCAAGAACTTTTACTGTTCAGTAATTTACACAACCCTCCGGAAGTTAGATCTCTAACAAGCACTAAAGGTAGCAACAGGATATTTAAGAATAATTAAAAAAAGATTTAAGGTAAGTTCAAGGAAGGTGTGAAATTCATTTTATACATCTGGTTCTACTGGAGGTAGAATAATAATTCTAGTACTAAAAATTAATTAATTTTGTACTCGTGCTGTTGCGAAAATCTTAATTTTTAAGCATAACAACAAAAAATATCAAAACATCTTCAAAACGGAGATTCATT
Source organism: Troilus luridus (assembly GCA_964056705.1). NCBI lineage: Eukaryota > Metazoa > Arthropoda > Insecta > Hemiptera > Pentatomidae > Troilus > Troilus luridus. Next base: position 70,898,606 of record OZ057412.1, on the reverse strand, counting down.
GGACAGGAGGATTTTCTTTAATAATTGAGGCATAGACATGGGGAAGGCAGTAAGTAAAAAAAAGGTATTTTTCAGTTTTTTCAAAGAAAAAGTAGTAATTTATCCAATAGGATAGAAAGGGGAAGAACCTGGGAGTGGTTTAGTTCTTACGAACGAGAGTACTCACAATCTTCAACTTGAAACATTCATTTTAAATATTTATTTTTTTTATTTGCTCGTTCAGAAAATGCCTCAATACATTTTCCATGTCCCTCATCGTGTACTACCAACGCCCCAATGGTGCTCTAATACGAACGGTCAATTCCTAATTTCCAAGAAAACTGAAACACACTTACTTTTTCAGATGTACATCGAAATATTTACAAATACATCAGTGTTGAACATTTCCGGTAAGTAGGCTATAGCGTCTAAATTTCTCCACAGTCCAATATTTTAAGTCCCAGGTTTAAATAAAAACGTTCCTTCAAAATTCAGAAGACACGTTTCGTGATTTTTTTTCTAATATGTAACATACTCTTACATGCTTTCGTCTAAAGAGTTATGAAAGGTGTTTTTGTAACTCCATGATCTGGAGAAAGAGGGAGGATGTTTCGTCAAGAAGAAAATTTCAAATACAAACGTAAGATCCATTCATAGCCTTAGTGATAAAATGATTGTTAAATGAATGCCGCACGAGGTTGAGCGACTCACAAAAGGGAAGTTTCACGGGACTGTTGCTCCCGGCACCTGGCTACAATAAAGCTGTCACCGGACTTTATTATATTTTATTTAGTGTTCTTCTAAGGATAACGGGGGAAATAAGACGTGAAACTGGGGACTATGGCATCCTCTGTTCGTGTCTATTATCGGCAGCGATCGTGGACCCAGGGACATCGGCAATCTCCAGTCTACAACGGAGGCATTTATCACCGCCAGGGGTCGGACACCTTGTAAGACAAATCGACTGTATAATATGCAGGAGGGTACCCAAAAGGACCGAACAGAAAAGAAAAAAAAATACATACCCATTCTTGTCCGTCCGAAAAATAAAAGAGGAACAAATAAGAAAATGGTGATTTATTACCGATATATTATAATTTTTGGAGCATTTGACAACCAACAGGAGTCAAGATTAAATTTATAATATCAAAAAACATTTTCCTACGCCCTTATTTTTGATTTAATGTCGACTGTTTCGTATTCTAGTCGTTCCTCGAGATTAAATAAAATGTAATTTAAATTCTTAAGAAGTATTATAAAACACGCACTAGAGAAATATTTTATTTTTTAAAAAGAAGAAGAAAATAATAGGTAATGAATCACAAAACAGTTAACTATTAGAATAATGGTTCCGCGGAAGAAAAAGAAAACAAAAATTAGAAATGATTAACTTAAGTGGACAAATCCAACGAAATACGTTTTGACGAAGAATGGATATTAATAGTTTAGAATGGAAGAAGTAAAATAAAAATTAGTTTTTCTTTATGATTTGGTAGATCTACATTAAAACATATTTAAAAAAGTTTATAATGGCATTTCTAAGCTTTAAAAAAAATTACTAGACACCGGTATTGAAATAACTCGGTTTATAATAACAAAAAATTAAGTCAAATTGAAAAGTAAACATGGGAAAAAAATTTAATGTCTTGGTATCTGTTTATTTTTGTTCGGAAATAGTGTTTTTTCTCCTGTACAATTTTATTATAATAAACCTTCAAATGAATAAATGTAATTAAATACTTGTTCACAAATGTTATCTTTTCGTTTAGCCATTTTCATTGTTTCTTTATTTATACGCATAAAGGAATAAGTTTTTACGTTGTGGTAACCAACGCATTCGATTTACATAGGTGAAGAAGGCCAGTTTATAAATTAGATTGGGGTGATTCCGATGTACCGTGCCGTTTGTATGATAAATAAGAGACCCCAGGGAGCAATAGGCCTAGATAAATATAAAAAGAAGGAGGTGCCTTGTTAAGCAGGCAGCCGTTTTGTATGGAAATATGGAAGGTACCAACCGGACTAGCTGTTTAGGCCTGACCCGGCTCTACTAGCCGTCTAGCCAGGCCATGGCAAACTTTTTCAGGACCGATAATAGGCTCAACGGTTCGCGCTCCCAGCGGCAGGCAGCTCACCGGAGGACCGCACGGCAACCGCGGCATCGCGTGCGTGTCCGCAGCTCAGAGATCTCGATGGCTAAGGTGATTCACACAAGACAAGGCCGAATGAAAAAAAGCGTCATTATACAGACAAGAATATGACAGAATGTGTTGAATAAAACAAACAAGCGCCAAATTTTTGACCCGGATGCTAACATAATGGGCAGAATCCATAAATCGCGTGACCATTGCTGAAGAGTTCCGTATACACCTTAGCAATGTACTTGAGAATCACTGATAGCACAAAAGCACCCCAGCTCGTAATGTTATCTAAAAAACAACCAGTCTTCTTAAGTGTTAGAACTAAAATAAATATTCCCAAATTGTATCTTGTTATTGTTTTATTGCTGTCATAAGGAAACAAATTAATGATTCTATATACCAGACTGCCATAAACAAATTGGAGGGTTTGCAGAAGATGGCATTTAGATTTTTTAAAAGGAATATAAAATTCTGTGTACTTGTAAATTACCTATAAAAAACATAATGGTAGTACTACTAGGGACTACTATGCAAGGGGGAAGCCACCCCGAGGTTTTTCGGTCACCAAAAGTTTTCCCATCCGTTATTTTGGTGGCAAACTTGGATTTACACTAGTCAGACATGCCCTTACAACATATAAAAAATGCAGCTCTCTTCAATTTATTGCAAACTAAAGCCCTTTTTTGCTAAAGCCTATTCTGAAATTAATTAATTGTGAATTCACAAAGAGACGTAGTGCCTATACTTAGCCTCAAATATATCCCTTTTATTCATTATATTCCTAATTTATAAATCCATTGTCCGTCCTATACCTAATAAGACATTTCGAAGGGAAACAACACTTAAACTTTATTAAGCTAATAAATAATAACCAAACAGATGATATTAAATAAAATTAGCATACATTTTGTTTTCTACCTTCTTTTATCTATTACAATGGTTTACAGTGCACGGATTAAAAAGAAAAGATCAAATTAAATCAAGAAAGAAAATAAAACGTAAATCCTACCTTTAATTTAATTGCATATAGTTTGTCTGTTCATAGTACACTAATACTTATTAACTTTAAATTAGGCGGATTGTGCTTATTGCTATCCAATAGTAAGATTTTTATTTATATGTTCATGTTTAAGTTAATTAATAAATATTATGATCAAAAATATTTATTTTTTGATTGTATGAAATCTACGAAAATGTGTGTGTGTATCGAAAATGATGAAAGACGGACATGAAAACAAAAGAACCATAGAACGGTAGTATCGGGGCCGCATTCTTTGTGTGCAATAACAAAACAGTCGTGAGACCTGAAAACATCCCGGTCATGGGAAAAACTGAATGACACGTTTACAACACCCTAGGATATTATTCCCGCCGCAATGGCAATCTTACTTGCTGAAAAGACTCCAATGCCAGATAATCATCTTCCTATAAAAGAGCGTGCGAAATAGAATTCAGACCACGTCCATCACTTGGGCAATATAAACATCTTGTTTCGCAAACTCGATGATGAAATGGGCATCACGCAATTTTTATAAAATAGCTAGACCGCAAAAGGATAAAGGAAAAAGCTAGGGTTAACATGGAAAGGATTCGTTGTTCCGTTCGGTTCTGGAATGGATTGCTCAATCGTCCATGGCATCCTTAATTGTGCATCTTTTATTCCCTAATTTGTACTATGAGCATTTTCACTGGTTTTTAACTTTAAAAAAAAAGTACCACAACAACCCATGAAGGGTACCCTATCATACAATACATGGTAGAGACTGTTCGGTTTCTTGGACAACGGTTGTGCAGGAAGGTTAATTGTTATAGATTAAGCTCAACCACCACAAATTTCCTCACAGAAGTTTTTTCAACATGGCAACTCAGCGCTCAACCACTGAGCAACTCCGCACCCCTTTTAATTAACTGCTGTAATTTAGCTTTAATTTTTATTCAACTATAACACATGTAAATAACATCAAAATTTGAAAAGGATATTTGGATAGAATATTCATTTTTTATTTTTATGGAATACGGTTTAATAATTACCAAAAAACATATACCGATGTAACAACATTATAATAAATAATATAATATAATTATATAAATAAAATAATATAATTAATAAATATATCATTCAAAGAATAAGTACATACAGTTGTAATTATATCAATAAGTATTTAGATTCTAAATAGAAATTAGAAAAAATATAATTAAAACTTATATGATAATATTTCATTCCTCATTTATTCGTAATTGAAACAGACTTCCTTCTAAAGTAATAATGGTGACAGCATCCTACTAATACATATTATAAATGCGAAAGTTTGTATGTATGTTTGTCTCTCTTTCACGCAAGAACTACAGAACGGATTAGGATGGAACTTTACAGTAATATAGGTTATACATCAGAATAACGCATATGCTTATTAGAATACTTTACTCACGTGTTTCTTACTCCCAAAATCTACATATTTTTCGCTACTAATATTATAAATGCGAAAGTTTGTGAGGATGGATGCATGTTTGTTACTCCTTCACGCAAAAACTACAGAACAGATTTGGATAAAACTTTACAGTAATATAGGTTATACATCAGAATAACACATAGGCTACAGCAAGGGCAGATTTAGGAGGGGCACGGGGGGCATGTGCCCCCCAGACAGTTTTTTGTGTACTGTGGAGAATCCATTAGAGTACATAATTAAAGGCAAATCACATGATCATAGTTGTTAAAACAAACAGAAAGAACATGAGTGAAACTATCCTACTATCCTACTAATATTATAAATGAAATTTGGTCATAATATAACGATAAATATCCAGTAAGTCGGATAAAATTCTGCCCTCTGAGTAGCTTGCTCGCGTGTTTCTTACTCGCAAAATCTACATACATCTAATTCTTTCAGTTTTAATTGCTCGCTGCTGCCGTACGACAAGTGAAATCGTTATACTAATCAATTCTTTTCAATAAATTCAATAGCATTACATACTAATCCTTTACTGACACGAACAACAGTAAACTTCTGTCCGTCCCGTTTGTAAATCAGTGTCGATGTATGTTTCACAGCTGTGCTGATCCGTTTGTGATGAAATTTGATATGGATAATCTCAATCCTGGGGAGGACATAAGCTACTTTTTATCAACCCCCTACACAGGCGAAGTTTATATAAAACTGTAATCTGATTGACTATCACACCCAGCGGTCAACCCACAGCAGAAACCACTAAACTTAGCATCTTGAAATTTGCAGATAGGTTCTTTGTATAATTTAAGAAAGAAATTTGGATAATTCCACCCCCGAGGGTTTCCCCCTTAATATAACAGGGGTTCAAAGATTGTATGGAATCCCTCAGTTATGAAGTTACACTTCTGAAATTTTGGATGTACGAGTTTGTAGTTAAAAAGAAATTAAATTATTTATTTAAAATGATCTGTCAGGAAACTTTATGCGGCAGACCAAATTTCACGCGAGCGAAGCCGCGGGCAAAAGCTAGTTATTTATATGTATGTAAATCTTTGAACAAAAAAAAAAAGAAGCATAAAACTGGGTTTAATGAAAATTCTTTGACTCTTTTCGTTAAAACAAGAATATTATAATCGTTGTACCCTTAGTAGTGTGAAAAGAAAAAAGAAAATTTTACTTAAAAAGCACAATACATTGTGTAATATTTTTTTTAAATTTAATTAATTTTGTTATAATATGGAATAGTCTAAATAACAAAAGAAAATTATTACCACAACCCATGGAGATTCGATGCATGATAGAGAGTTTACAGTCTAGAAGCCAATGATTGTGCAAAGAGGTGTTTAGGCCGAAATCAGGCTAAATCCCCAGGTTTCCACCAATGATGGGTACTCCCATTAAGGAAGTTAGGTGAGGTCATCAGATCCCATAAGACCTTCAGCAAAGCATCATTTGGAATTAAGAAAAATTACAAGTTATTTTTAAAATATTTCTTTTTAACGAATTCTACGTCAGTAGGCCAACGCTGGTAAAAAATAACACATCTCTTTAGCAGGGACTAAGAGGAGGTGGCACTCCAGCGCGAAAGCAGTGGGACAGATTTTGTAATAAAGATAAAGAGAATACATTTGGAATGATAAGTAGCCAGCCTCTCTCCTTCCATCGGCCCTCCACTCTTCCGTCTTAAAGAAACGGAACGTCTGCAGTTTAAGATAGCCTTGGAGGACTCCGCGGTCCATCAAATGGTCGTGTCCAACCTACCAGGAAAAGTAATAAAATTTACAAAACACAAAAACGTTCAAGGAAGAACAGTAAAGAACAAAAAGGTTCCACTCAAAACAAGTATGACGCTATTTTTATTTTTTCCGCATAAACTGGTTAGTTGTTTATTTCCAAAAATACAAAAGAAATATTGACTTGAAAACATGAGTCCTCCAATGTGAATAATCTGTATTATATTATATGTTATTTCACAAAACATATTATTATCAAATATATTAAATTTATAAAATATTAGTTCGTGTAGTTAAGATACTATGGGTAAATTAAAATAAAATTGATAATCTGAACGATTTCAGAAAAGTATACAAGCTTAACAAATAAATAGAAGAATGATACACCAGATGAATGACAAAACGACTTCAAGAAAGAAAAAAAAAAGAAAAATACATGGTCACTTATAATTACTAGAATTACGAATTCACGGTTTGACAAGATAAGATTACATTCGTGTGAATTGGAGGGACAAGCAAACAACAATGAAATTACAGGGCGACTCACAACTGTTGTTGAGCGTAACAAAACGCTAAGTAAACCGTACCTTAACGGCCCGTACAAATATTTGAAACGGTAAAAGACCATTGCTTAAGAATATTCACGGAATGAGCTCTAGACGTCAATTGCTATGGTACGATATTAACTGTAATAGCTCTTAGAAATAATTCGTCGCTTTAGTGACACAAAAACGAAGCTACAAAATTTTCTTTTTTTCAGAAATGATGTTTTGTGAGTGAAAAAAAAGAATAAAAACAATCAACTTATATCCAGGCAACGCACACATAAGAACTTGATAAATAGAGGTACAAACCACATGTACGTATCTCTAAAACGCCAATTTATAAGATACCTTTTAATGCCACTAAAGGGAACAAATCGTGCCCCACACTTTTTTTTAAAGTTTATTATTAATCCGTTCAATCATTATAAATTAAGATTCAGAACTATTAATTAGTGTAACTGGTATATCTTGTTTAAATTTGCAAATATTAAAAACAAAAATACTTAGATACACTGTTTAAAAGAATTAATAATTTCTTTTAAAATATTTGTATATAATTAATAATATATAATTCGCCTATATTCCAAACGATTATTGGTTTTAAAGAGTTATATAGAGTTGTTATAGAGGTCTCTACGTAACTCAGACTCTTCTCGCTTTAAACTTAACAGTTAATGTCTTCTCCCTTTCTTGCTTACTCTAACGTAAAATCCTATGGAGGAAGTTTTTTATTTATTTAAAATGTTATTTATTAATAACTAAGTAGATATGATTAAAAAGAACTGTACCATTGCAACTCTTAAGGAGACTAAGGTTCAGTACTAGGTAGAGACTATACAGTTTCTAAAGCAATTGTGAAGGGAAGTGACTTGTCAACTCAACAGCCAGGTTTTCTCCCTAATTATGGATATCGACTTCATAGAGGCTGAGTGAGCTCCAGGAAGTTCTTCAGATTCCATAGGGTCCGTAAGAATAAGTTAACTTATTTATCTGTCACAGCCGGATTTTAACTCGAGGGATGAGTTGCTCAACCATTTAGCTACTACGCTAGTATACGTTAATTATTACTAAATTTTAAACATGGTTATGGATGTTGTTTAAATAGATAGTAAACTACTCAACAATTTTTAAAAAATTAAATTCAACCATAAGCCAATTTCTATAAAATCAATAGTAGCACTTTTATAACCACCTTCCCCCACTGCGACGAGCCACGACTATCGAAGTCGTTCTTTTTAGAACGAAATGACGGGGTTTTGCCCCAAAAGAAGACAATCCGACTAGCCATGGTGATCTGAGTTTAGAGTATCGTGTCTCACCTGCTAAAGGCCTCTCTAAAGTAAAGTACAAATGACAGGTTCTTGAAAGCGAGTCCGTGTTGTGATGCCGCCATCAGAACAGGTTTTCTGTAAATTGTATGAGCTAGTGAACCGTCCATGTTTTTTCTTCTCCCCTTTTCCTTTTTCTTAAAGCACTTCGGTGTAAGTTAATTCACACTCTTTCTTTTTCTTTATATCTGGCTATGTTGTTGGAATAGTAAAAATCGAAGTACCTTATACATTTAAAAAATTTAAACTATATTCAATTCGATTCATTTTATGCAACTGTGGATCAATTCAACACATTCACATTCCCTCAATTCCTGTAATATCAAAAATAAATAACTCGTTGAGGCTCATTTAAAAATCGGTGACTGCTTCCAAAAATACACAATTGTTTTTAAATAGTTACATTTTTGGGAGTTCTATCAAGATCTCATCCATATAGATTAACATTTTATTTAACTAAAAATATATTAAGCAATAGTATTAATTTATTACGTAAACAGCTCTCATTTCCTTTCCCCAGCTTCGATTTCTCTCATCTGCAAAAAAACAGCTATAGCGGTTTTGATAGTTAAAGATTTTTTTTAAAGGAAAAATGAAATGGCATAGTTCTATAAACATAACTTTATTACTTTATTCTGCAAATTATTAAAACAATGAAGGAGACACCGCAAAAATGTAAATGAAATATTGGCAGCTGTGCAAGTCAAAAATTATACAAGGACGCTTATGGCAATTTTTAATTCCAAGAATAATTAAAATCCAAATAACTCTATCACCTAGCGAAAAATATTACATTATTTATTATTAAAAGAATACTAAAAAAAAATAGATGGCAATGAACTTAACAGTGATATACTTAATTTTTTCAATACCTAGATGTAGGACTGCAATAGATAACGTAATGGACTTCTATGGACCTCAATTACGTCAACGCATTAAATTTGATAATTTAAATTGATTAAAAATATATTTATTTTCCTCTTTTTAAACTTCGAATGTAATAGCTAGTTGAGTTTTCAACATTCGTTTGTAAATTCCATAATAAAAGTACAATTTACACCAATAAATGGAACGAAAACGTAGGGAATATTTTTGGAATGTAACATGATTAGTTTCAAATCAATCCATATCAAGGATATCAACATTTCGTAAATCCAAGATATTTCGTAGCGTAGTCAACTTCATTCAGGTTGAATATTAAAAAAAAATTATAATATTTTTTTTATTTTCACTAGAGTAAACTCTGACAAGCGATAGAAAAAAAAATCAATTACATAGCCAACCATTAGTCATGATTGTTCGTAAAACTCCTTCACCTTCTATATTAATTCTGGTTACGTAGTGACGCAAGTGTCAATAGAATTACTTGGTTTTTTTCCTATCTTTAACACTATATTATGTCATATCTATTATATAATCACCGTTCATAATTGTGGTTCTAGCGTAATTTTTTATTGGTATTAAATAGAAATTAGCAGTGAAAAAGCAAAACACACTGTTCGACGAAAATGCCTGGATTTTGATGGTGAAAGGATATATTAAAATTGTACTTAAAAGTTATTCTGCACAATACATTGTTTTATGTTTTTTTATTCAATTACTTTTGCTATGATAGCAATAGTCTAAAATAGAAAAAAAAATTTCATTGCAAACCCAACAACGTTGACACATGCAAACCTGTGATTTATAAAGCAACCCCAAACTTATGGAAGAACCGAAGACTGTTCAAAAATGTAATTTGAACTGAAAATAGGTTTAAAATGGAAGTTTAATAGCAGGCTCGAAATCCAAGACCGATCTTAAATTAATTACTAAAGGGAGCAATAAACATAGAAATAGTTTAAAAGTTATAGCACTTAAGTAAAGTCAACCTACATTTCGTTACTTTAAGGAAAGAAGAAATAGTTCTAGGTACAATGTAACGGAATAAACTTAAAAGAGGAAGATACAAACAGTAACCTACTACTAGAGACAAGACATTTGGTCACACAATACGCTACCATTCATTTGATTATTGGAAAACGATTAATTAGTAATGTGAGCCATTGATTGTGAAAGTTAAGTCCATTTAATGTTATTGGTAGATATTTACTTTCAAAATCAGCATAATTGCCAAATAAATGTCTAATAACAAATTTATACTGTTACTGAAATAATATCAATTATTTATTGATTAAAAGTATAAACTTCTGTTAATTTGTATATTATTCAGCTTCAATGGAGTTGTCTTACTTTCAAGATCAACGCTACTATAGTATGTCCATAATTGTGACGGTAACGGAGCGGAGTGGCTCAGTGGTAGATCCCTGAGTTGCCATGCCGAAGTCCTGGGTTCAGATTCCGCAGCTAGCAAAACTTTTAATTAATCTGTTAGCAGCTAAGGATGGATACCATGGGAGCTAGGACCCTCCTGGGGTTCACCCGGCCATGGGTATCCAAAATAAGGGGGAAAACCTGACGTTTGAGCGTGTCCTTGGACAAGCCACCTCTCTGCACGACCGTTGTCCATAAAACAGTACAGTATCTCCCATGTACTGAACCCCCGACCCTTCTCGGGTTGTAGTGTTACAGGTTAAAAATCATAAAGGAAGTCATGGTATTACTGATTTATAAATTAAAAAAAAAAAAAAACCTGTACCACTACAACCCATGAAGGGTCTGGGGTTCAGTACATGGTAGAGACTGTACTGTTTAATGGACAACGGTTCTGCAAGGAGGTGACTTGTCCTAGGTCACGCTCGACCGCCAGATTTTTTCCCCCTTATTTTGGGTACCCTATTTTTGTAATATTTTATAGAGGCTGGGTGGGCCCCAGGAGGGTCCTAGATCCTATATGATCCATCTCCCGCTGCAAACAGACTAAATAAAAATCATGGCCCGCAGCGGGAATTGAACCAGGATTTCCGGCATGGTAACTCAGTACTCTACCACTGAGCCACTCCTCTCCCTCATAAATTAATGGCAGCAAGAAATAAAAAAATAATAATAATGAAGTTTTTTTTATATACTATAAACATAAACTTCAGCATGAATGGCTCACAAAAATAATTTAGGGTCACCTATTAGGCTATTTGTCAGGTTGGACCGGGCCGGAGGGGGGTATATTAAGGACAAAAAAAAACTAGACGTGGCCCAAAGGAGTGTATAGAAGCCTGGATTTAATTTCCACGACAAAAACAAGGGGTAGGATATATAGAGTAGTTGGCATTTATTAGAGGGGAAGTGCATTGTAGAGGCCGTAAATAGGGTGTTGAATGACTGGGCACACCTTCCTACTGTGAATGGGCATTGTGGGCCTCAATGCTCCCTCCCGTGGCATATCGCACGCATTAGCCTTCATTAAGGCTGCCTCTCAATTAGTAGCGGCTAGGGTTACCTCAGGCTCATTACCGATGGATGTAATTCCCTTCTGGCTTCCGTTACCTGTAGCAATCTAGGCGTCCATATCCGACTACCAGTCAATTAGCGAACACCAATTACAAAACGACACCGTTCCGAATTATTGATTAGAATTATATCGTTCGAGGAGACAATAAAAAACGGAAATTTGATACAATCGCTAAATTTAAATAAAAAAGTTCATGGGGACGGAGATTCACTAAGCCTTACGACATATATCAATCGAAAGAGCCAATTATAAAATCAATTCATATTAAAAAAAATATCTGAAAATAGTGGAAAATATTTGACTGGATAATTCTATGGGTCAGGGGGTCCAATGATTACACGAAATAAAAATGACTTATTTTATTGTGCCTACGTTTCGGTCTAAGTTGTAGTTCACCTTCACGGCAGCGAGGTGAAGATTCAACTGACAACTCATTTAATACCACTCAAACAATATAAACATTTCTTCAGTATTAGTATCAATTTTAGTTTACATTTTAGATAGAAATCACGGATTACAGCTTTGGGGCTCCACTAAGCCATCGAATTCTTCTTGTACCCAATCCTTATAGTTTAAATTCCTTCGTAAAATATTGAATGCTCCTTGTTTGTTAGAGATAAAGTCATCCATAATGACCTACATGTCCCATTTGTTGCTGATTTGGCCCGAATCCGATGAGTCCTTTAATCTCAAACTTTATTCCCACTCCAACCCATTAGTTTCAAACCTATACCTTATTACCACGTGACCTTAAAAGTTTAATTTGTTATTTGAAACTACCACTGAGTAGATTTTCTACTCGCCTTTATTCATACCTATGTGTATCATCCATTATATTTCAATGCTATATTATTATGATAAAGTAGAAAACTTTCGATAAATAAACTAAAAAAGAAATCCCGACGAAAGAAATTCGTATCCCGGCTGTGGGTAATTTTTTTCTCTTCAAAATAAAAACGTTTAAAAAAATTAAACCAATGATTAATAAATTATAAATAATATAATGACGTATGTCAAAAAGATCCTAAAATTAAAAGTAATGTTCAATGAACATTCTTCCTGGTGTATACATTGCAAAATTGCGAGAACACGGGGGATAGGGGATCGGTGAAGAGAACAGATTTGTCCTAGGTAGGGAGCGAACCCGGTGGCTCAAATGGTTAGAGCGTCGCCACGTTGAGGCGGAGATCATAAATATTTAAAATATATATAGAATGCACCAACTGAGGCGTTCAGGAACTAAAGCGGAGTTAAGTTTCAAAGATTGTCTTTCTCATTTTTCATTAGTTTAGTCGGGGAATTTTGTCAAACACGGTACTTATTTCGAATGGTTGTTGTCAGGGTTGTTCTTGACTAAACTAGCGACGAATGAAGAAAAGGCAAAATTTTAAATTTTGGAGTTACATTTTTTTTCTTGTCCTGAACGCCTTAATTATCCTTCCATTACCTTTTGACACATAATTTTTCTGCCAATCCAAATCCCACATTGAAATTTACGCAGAGAAGTCTTAAGAATGAAGGTATTGATAGTGAATTAAATATTGATATTGACGGTTTATAGCTCAAAATAAAATAAGAGCATCTAAGTATATGCTCAGCTTTGTCAGTTCTGAAAGTTCGCTAGAGTGGATATATGAAAAAAGAGCGGTTTGTCATTCTCTAACTGAAAAGAATTGAGGAGACAGCGTTACCAAATTTGAAGAATGACCTATACTATAACCAGTTCATCATTTTAAAATACTGAAAATAAGTGCTTGGTCACTGAAATCGTGTTGCTGAATGAACAACATATTTTTCACACTTATTAGTTGATTTCTAGTCAACATAATTAAGAATACGTAAACATTTTTTTCATTTGGTGGAATCAAGACGACCAATTATAAAAATAACACTAAAATCAAAATCTTCGTCAGAAATGAACAAAGATTTCGCTCACAGTTTTAATTTAGCAAGAAAACAGACTTAAATGGCTGATTTTTAAATAAAAATAGGACTTCTTTTGAAATGAACCATAATTTTTTTAGAAATAAATAATTCGTTTTAAACCAGAAGTATTACATTAATTTAAAAAAAAATAAGGAGACTTTGTTATGAGTTTTAGCATTAGATAGGATGAGATACACTACTTACACAAAATACATTAACATTAATCTATTTTTTTAAATTTAAGCAGTGTGAGGCATCTATTGAATTTATTGTATACTTAACTTAGTATGACTGAAGATATTTTTATTATTATTATACTTTTTAATAATTTACTGTGAGATAAAAAAATAAGGTTGTTAAAACAATAAATGTCTACTAAGCCCTACTAGCTATTATTATGATTGATTTTTAGGAGCCACTTAATAACTGGGAAACCCTGCATAATTTACAATGATTTACACCCTCTATTTGTACCTATCGTTAAATTATAATTTTAATGACGAACATATAAACAGATTTATTATAATAGCCGATGTTATACTTAAAAATTTTATTCCCACCAACGGCACCATTTTCATAAGAAGGCCATGAAAGATACGGAAGCCGAATAAATATTTTTCCTCCTTTCGGAAGGAGAAATAAACATCAAATTGTTACGAGTGCTAAAACGACGCAAAATAAATCAGATCTACAAATGAATCAGAGCTACCATGAAAGGGAACGGGGCACTGAGATAAGGTAAGGTTATAGCTTCTAAAAAAAAAGAGAGATAATCCAAGAAGTTCCTTGCCAGTGTCATAAAATCCTTACAATATCGTAGAGACCTCACATGAAGATATTAGAATTTCAGATCCATCTATAAAATACACACCATAAAAGTATGTTAAATTATAAAGGTATTAAAGTATAATATTGAATGCACTCCGTATAAGTTAGCCTTGTATTTGATAGCCCTTCCTGGTATGACTGGAAACAATAAATAGTTTCTATCATGAAAATTAAATAGCGTGATAGAAATAAAAAATAATGCTTCCGAACTGCATAGCATATACACTTGTATTAACTTATGTGTTTTCTACGTTACGAAAAGTACGACTTTAAAAAAAATTAATTATTAGTTAGCAGTATAAATACGGAGAAAAGAATGGTCAGGTTGGAGGTCAAAAAACAATTCCTTAAATAGTGATAAAGTATTTCTCAAAAACCGGACCACGTTTCAGGTTTCTTTCAGGGTCACAATTGTTGGGTGAAACCTAAATATCGTTTAGATTATTAAGAATAATTAGGGTTCTACCACATACTTATGACCTACATTAAATTATCTGAAGCAGACCTGAAACGTTGTTCGAATTATCGGCTTATAATAAATATTTAAGGAATTATTTTTTGTCCTCCACCTATTACATTTACTTCTCCTAAGCCTTTTTTTAAAAATTATAATCTAAAACTGATTCATATGCATTTTAATTGAATAGGGTAGTAAAATATGTTGGAAATATCACTTGTCCTATGTGAATATGGCTCCAAAGAAAAATACAGTATATCTAATAAGCCTTAAAATAATCTGTATGATAAAACGGTGTCCTCGCAGTTAATCCACCTGAATCACCTAAATGGAGCAGAATGATTTATTGAGAGTTAAGTAGTAGATATCTTGGAGTTCTTCTCAGTCTAGGAAAGGTCCAACGTAATATTTGTAGCGATAGCAATATAATAAACTATAACTGAGAGCAAAGACGAATTTACCTTCTTACGTAACCAAAAACTTAATTAATGCTAGGATAGTATACTTTCCAATGACTCTAAAAATCACATTAAGTCACTTTAAAAATCGCAAGTTGCAGTTAGCCCGTGAAAAGCACAGAAAATTATGCATATTATGCACAACTCTCATGGGAGGAGTTTCGTTTGAGAGGTCATACATTTGTCTCTAAAAGTATTCTCCTGTAACTTGAGGGCATAATATGAGAAAAGAAGGATTGTTTCTTAAGAAAAATAGTAAAATAACATATACGAAATCCCCCAGAAAAAGCATAAAGGCAGGGATAGAGACCAAAAGAAGAATTCGTTAGTTACAGTTCAGGATTCTAAAGTGAATAGAGGATCAACAATGTAGGAAGGCAGATTATTTCATCACCCATAAAGACCACCAGAAAACTCATATCCAGACAATGCACATACAGAGAGCATACAATCAACAAGAACAACCCGAGCAGAGGTAGTTGTTAAACAAAAAAGGACGAAAAAATCACCAATGATCGGGCAACGAAGTGATTGATTAATGCCGGTGGTGTATATACAGGACGTGTAATACGGCCCCTAAGCTCGGAGTACAATTAGGCCGGGTAATAAGTTGTGCCTGATTAAACGAGGAGAAGGATGATTGGTGAGGAGGCTTGGTGATGACCCAGATAATGACGAGAAGGCAGGTCCAAATTACCGCCTATCCTCTCAGCTCCACAGACAATTTATTCCTACATCAACCAGCACCGAGGGAAAAGTGAAAAGTGGACTGTAACGACCCCTTCCTATCCTATCCCAGCCATTTATTCCAAGGTCACCGTAACCTTGGAAAATCTTTCAGTCCGATATACTCCTGATTTTAAAATATATTTGATTATAACGATAGTTACTAAAAAAAAATGTAAAATCATTTTTACCTTCACCCCCTATTATTTGCAGATGACCAAGTCATAGCATAGGACAAAGAAGGCGCAGAACATATGTGTGCAAAACACATGGAAGAATATAATAGGTCGGGAATGAAGCTAAACTCCGAAAATACTGAATAGTTGGATTCTGAGGAGGCAATTGAAGTTGAACAGATTAAACATGTTACCAATTTCAAATATATAGGATCTGTCCTTCAAAAAGATGGAACATCCGAAGGGGATGTAGCCCGAAGAACCAGAGAAATAAGAAAAACTATTGGTTTGCCCGATTCCATAGGTGGAGTGATAACATCTTAAAATATACAAATGATTTTCCATGCTTTGATTATGACTATAATGTTATATGGCTGTGAAGCATGGAAATCTGGTAAGGTAAAATAAGAGAAACTACTAGTCGTGGAGATGGACTTCTGAAGAAGCGCAGCCAAATATCTAGGCATGATAGGGTACCCAATCCAGAAGTCCGAGAAATAATAAATGGGTACTCATAATACCATGCTTGTAAAAATCACCATAAAACGATTATAGAGGTTTGGACACCTACTGAGGATGGAAAATAATAGATAGCCAATGACCATGTATTGGTGCTCTGAAGGAAGAAGAAGATAACCTCGTCCAAGAAATTCATGGATTAACCAAGTTCAGGAAGACACAGCAGGATACGGTCTCAATGAAGAAGATGCTCTTGACAGAAGGAACCACTGCCCATGTAAACCATACCAATCTGTCAAGTATAACAATACAGATGAGGAAATGTTTGACGAGATGAATCATGAGAAATATGAAAATGGCCAGAAGTTGCACACACAAATAAGTACAACCTATGTTATGTGTCCCTATTGCCAATAAAAAATAACAAATAAGTTTATTTAATTTATTGTCGGTATCCCCCGATCATTTTCAACATTTCTCGTTAAACAATAATAGTGCCTTTATACATCATTATTTTTTTTAATGCATTTGCAAATGCGCAGTATCGGGTCCATCCAATTTGCAGATGCCGTATTAAGCCCAGATCCAAATCAGAAACCATTAACAACACATGATTACGAATTAAAAAAAATAATAATTAAGGAGTATTGAAGGACCGGTCTGTGCTTTTTCAGATTCCTCTCAATAAAATCTCACTGGAATGCCAATTATATTTTAATCAAACTAAAAATAGCGTACAGTATAGAAGTAGACAAGGAGCATCAAAGAACAATGAGTAGGCAGTTTCACCGAATTACGCATTTTATACACATCATTGTGTACGCCTTAATCAATCAGTTCGTTATTAATTAGATTGATAGAAATTAATTTATTTACTTAATAATTCAAATTTATAATTGCATAAGGGCCTAAAGTGTTAATATACAAAAAATATCTAAAAAAAGTATTGATTTTTTAGGATATACAAGACTCAGTTGTTGCCAAAAAAAAATATCATTATAAAATTATTGCTTTTAATTTGATATAGAAATCGAATAAAATGCCATAATAATTTTTGGTGAAAACGTATAGAGGCATACATTCAAATTCCATAAAGTTATGAATAAAAATATTATGCAAGATTAAATGCAATAATATGATCGGTATCCATAATTGCGTAGAAAATTGTTGAAATAATATACCTTAGATCAAAAACTGGGAGGTTTTAAATTTTGATAGTAGCTAATCTGGAGATCGAAACAAGATGAGTCTTGTAAAAATATTAAGCATTCAGTATAATTAATGATAACCGAGAATGAAAATCGATAACTTGATCCTTACATGTAAAATGAGTAATTAGTAAATTAAAAACTTCCAGTTCACAATATACAGCATGCAAACAAATGTACTTAGGAGTTCCACAAAATTCTATCCTATATCTAGATCCTATATTTAAGCTGGTAATTCTGACTCCTGGGAAATTAGGAAATAAAACCAGTCAGAAGTTGAGGTCGCCTATGGTCTAATGGTTAGCACACAACCTACTGTGCCCAAGATCGCGGATTCGCAACCCGGTTGGGACCTTAGGACCTTATTTTTAAAAGGGAGTAAAAATCATTGATGATGCCGTCCTTCGGAAGGGACGTAAAACAGGAGTCCCGAGCCTGAGCAATGTCAGATACTATTTACCGATCCTTGTACTAATTATAATATCTCGATACCTGGATAGGCTAAATTTCCACTGTAGTGACTAAAGATTATCCATAGCAGCACTCAATGGGGTTAAATGAATAACAAAACATGATAAATTTAATACGAAGTTCACAAAACATTAGTCAAAACTTAATTATAAATATGAAGTAAAACAAGAGGGACTGGAAATATAAGAAATTTCTATGATGAAAGAATTCAATTAACATCATTTAAAGATGAAATCTATTTAAGTTGTCGAAGTACAGAAACATTACAAGGAGTTATTACTAATATTTCGTAATCACTATCTTATTATCTAATCTAGTCATTTGCTTAATTGATATTGTTGCTAGATGATTTTTCTTGTTCGTAAAGAAAATATACATAATGTAAATAAATAAATTATTGAATGCTAGCTCATTTATTTAAATTTTGTTATTAATTTATTTATTCTGCATAATTGATCAATAATATATTCATGATTAGATTTTATTTATTTTATCTTTATTTATTTGTTGGCACTATTTAAATACGTTATAATTTGTATTATTAGATAGCCTTCTGGTCACATATGTTATGTGTCTTATTCTGTTCCCGTTTGTTATTCTAAAGTCCCAGAATAAAGTTAGTTTCTATTATATTCTAATGGTGTACACGCGCTTCCGATAATAAATATTACATTCAATTTTTTTCAAAGTTCTGTGTACGTGGAAGAACTAAAGGCCGACAAAGGCAGTAAATTATCCGACATTACAGAAATATGGAGAGAACGGGTGCTCAACATAAAATAAAAATACAAGCAGAAGTGACTGACCCTCAAGACGCTAGCGGGAGCCCACTTGGAAATGTACAATTTTATAAATGTAATTGAATATAATTCGATGGGGGAAAGTATTGGGGGGGGGCTAAAAGCGGCTAAAACGCCTCTAATTGAGTGACTGAACAATAATTGGGCGCGCTCCTATAAAGAGCTCACCTAATGGATATAAGATGGCTCCGGCGGGCTCACACAGTTTCCACCATTAGCCAACAGTCACAAAGGCGCGTCGGCATTTTTTTCAATCCGCTCGAACAAAACCCATTCACGGTTTGTCCGCTTTGGAATCTAATAATAAACGAGCACACTATGTCCCACGAAGGGACGATTTACGCCGATAAATGACCTAGCTTCTCCTTCCTTTTTCGACAAATCGTAGTGAAGTCGATATCACTTGCTGGACGTGGAATGCGCCCCGACCTGTCCACCGGGCGGGAGTTAGGGAAGCGGTGACGTAACCTCTCCTCGGGGTATTCAATCACGGCTCACCGGCGAGCTCCTGGCTCCTTGTTCATTTACATAATCCTAACAACAGATGTGTTTTCGACAAGTAGGTCGTTTCCTCAGACAAATTACTAATCAGTGGAGATAATTAAAACCCGATAGGGTGTGAAAAATTGAATAATTGGAAATTATAAAACTGAGACGGAATTTTGATAAGTGATCTTGGTCACACGGAAAATTTACCAACGCTACCCTAGTGGACAATCTTCTAACACCTTTTAAAACCGATAAATTTAACTGTTCATTTAATTCACAGAATGGATAAAATAATGCCTCCAAAGCTGATCATGCTGGGGCGTCCAGATGGAGAAAGAGGAAGAGGGAGGCCTAGGATGCGATGGTTTGACGATGTTGAAGCAGAACTTAGGCTCCTTAGGGTAATAACATGGCGAAGAGCAGCCGAAGATCGTTCAAAGAGTAGAAAAATTGTCGAGGAGGCCAAGGTACTCCATGGACCATAGCGCCGAGTGATGGTGATGATCATTCATATCCATTTAAAGCAAATTATTATGGAAAAGGAAATATTAGGCCAATTGAGATTTAACACGTTAAGCTATCAAACGGTGGACGACTAGTAAGAAATATGTAGATTTATTGAGTTTTTGAATTTTGATATACAAGAACATTCTTATGAACTAACTAGGTGATTTATTGCAACTGACTTGAATTGATTGTAATAATTAAAGTATAGCATTAATTGAGAAAACTATTCTGTTAAATTACAGTGCATACTGTATACGAGCAGCCCATGTGATTAAGAAGTTAAGTCATTTTTTTTCCAAAATGAACATTTGTGCACAGATTTGTCCAATAAGTTACATTGCATTAGTTGATCCCGTGCCAATACTAATTTAATGAAATAGTGGGAAATGACGGATGCCAGGCCTCAGAAAGTTAGTGTAACGTTCCACATCCATTATTAATTTGAAATGAACAGATGCCTGCAGTTGTGTCTTAGATAATCCTTAAAAAAACATTTAAATTAATTAGAAATTAGTAACAACTAAAATAAACTTAAAAAAACATGTTATGTTTTTTATTCTCTGCCACATTGTTACCCTAAAAACTTTGACGATAAGCCGTTGTGTGTACTTATGGGGCTCGCTTACTCCCCGACTTAAAAAAAAAGTAGGGTACACTGGTATTTGTTTTAATTAAAAAATAAATTGCTAAGATTCGTGTCAGTTACAATAATAGATGAAAACGAAATTTTTTTTAATGAACCATGTATATAAAACGTAGGATAGTTTTTTTTGCTGGATTACTAAAGTTTCTTATTGAAACAATAAAGAAAAACAAAAGCTTAAGGTTACTATAATAGCAGTGCAAAAACCCTGGCGACAGCGAAAGGACATTTGGCTTTGATTAGAGTTGATCACAGCTTATTAGCAGAGGCGGAGGCTTCTCCAAACAATCCCGCACAAAGGAAGAGGCCGTATAATTATATATCTTCAACCTCCTCGATGACCCAAAACTACCAATAGGAATAAGGACACTTTCCAGGAAATGAGGGTCATTTTCGAGAAAGAAAAATGTGGGTCGAGCCTCAAGTGCCTACTTTAAGGCCCCTGGGTACTAGACATTTTTTTTTATCTCCCCCAAAGTATACCTCTAATGTAAAACTCAAAAGTGGAGGTAGTTGCTCTAGGAAAAAAAAACAACCTAATAAGGTTATAACATTTATTCATTGTATTGCATTGGACTATTCGAAATCGTGTACTAGGAATTGTTACTTGTTCTGAGTTAAAATAAACAAAAATCATAATACAAAAAAATACTATAATTAAATAAAATAAAAATAATACTTTAAAATAAATTGTAGAAGTGATTGAATGTCTTTATATATTTTCTTTTGCCTTGTTATCTTTGTTTGTTTTTCTTTTAAATATATTTTTTTGTTATCTCTTCTGTATTATAATATACTATTTTAATTACTAGTATATACTTAAAATTTTGTACAGATATTGAAACAGGTGGTATATAACTAACTAAGAGAAAATTGGAGCTGAACCCGGAGAGACGGATAATCAAATGGTGGATGGAAATAGGCACACCTTTTTTCTCACTAAATACCCCAAACGGGGAAATATTTTTATCACTTATCACTTAGCAAAGAGTGGTGTTTTAAACCCTAAACACCTTTTAAATTTTATTATGAAACAATAATCATAAAAACCTCTATTATGAAAAACAAAAAATCTGTTATTACTCTTCATGATGGAATGGTATATTTAAAAAAAAAATTTTTTTTTAGTAATTCTGAAATTCAAAAATATATAATCTGAAGAAAAAAAAGTATTTCATTATTATATAAAGTTTTAATTTAGTGGGCATTGGATCCATTTAGTGGATTAATGGGCCATGAAAGCGAGGAGGAGAGAAGACGAATGGACAGGAAGCGTAGGTGTTGAAGAAGGCAGCGGGAGGTTGACATGAACCTCAGACCCGTTAGGCCAAGTCCCCGGGCAATCACGAGGCAACTGGTCACTTGTAACCACCAATCGCAAGGAATAATGACTATGATGCTTCGGCAACCTGGTGTCAGGGTATGCTAAGATAGTAAAGTAACAAAGAGTCAAATAAAAAGACTAAATACTATTGCAATGAATTAACGAGTCATTTGTTAATTTTAACCTATAATGACAGAACTTTGTCCACCACTAATACCTAAATCATTTGTAGGTATCAATGCCATTGAATTTTTTACTGCACATAAGGACAGCTCAGAATGACGAAAATAAGCTCTCTGCACAGTTTCAAATCAGTTAGTGAGAGCTTATCTGCTGCGCTGCTCGGTTAATGCATTGAAACTTGTAATGTTTCGGGGCTAGTTAGAGATCACCCAATGAAAAGAATTACTTACAATAATCGAAAAACAAACATTGGATGGTCAATCAAAACGCATAATCAAACTCGTAGAATATGAACTAATTAGTAACATACATTATTGATGTAAAAATAATGAGTCTTTTTTACTTTAGGTATGCCAGTTACTTTTACTCCTTAAAAAATAAATGTTTTTAATAATTTCATAAAATTACCAGTTAAGGTTCAATCACATTTTTCAAGCAACAAACATGCCACTTTGCCGCCTTGTTTTCCGTGGTTTTAGTCCGGTTCCGAACCTGAAGTTTCAGGAGCCTAAGCATATATTAAGTTCTAAGCAAATTTCTCAAAACATTACATCGGTAAAATTTCTCAAATTAGATCTCCAGTTGCCTATTCCTACACAAAATGTCGTCTAATGTCCACACTGCAATATTCCATCAATATTCTTTTGCTTATTAAAAAGTATCTAGGCCTTATTTGCTTTCAATTAAGTAACTTTAATTTTGGGAAATCATTATAGATTTGTATAAACAGAAGATTATTACTTTTACCAATACATCCCATGAAGGATATAGGTTTTTGGACAACAGTTGTCCAGGGATTTGTTCTAAGATCTCTCTCAACCGCCAGATTAACCCTAAATTGGGTACCCACATTATAGAGTCTGGGTTAGCCCCAGGAGGGTCCTCCATAGGACTCATTAATAAGCAGGAAGCTTATAAATAAAAGAAGCAACAATAATAATTACTATTTAATAATGATGCAGGTACAAGTATTGTAAATACTTCGAGGGACTTAAGCGAATATAAATTTTGCATTTTGGAAAATCGGTCCCTTAAATGATCTTATAACGTAAATCAAACCAGGTAACGTAATAGTATAAAAGTATGTAATGTAAAGCCTGCGTTAACGAAGCTGATGGCAGGGAACCGACATTGGACTGATGGCCAAATTTCCCTTCATGAGAAAAATAAAAAAATGAAATATGCCAAAATAAATCAAACAGGAGAATGATGGGGAAGGGAGAGTGGATAAAAATATAAAAAACAGTCACGCTAACTAGTAGGATGAGAGGGCACCGATTGACCCTCGCCAGGAATGCTAATAAAACACAACAGCCTAAGGGAGGTTACAAAGGTACTACAATTTTATAGCTTTAACTCAAGAATAAGGGTTCTGTTAGGGGGTGAGGATAATTAACATATATCTGTGGGTGTGGGGCAAAAAAGAGACGGGAAAAAGCTCTCCTAAAGAGGAATGGACACCTGCTGAGAGGACGAACTGGCTAACTATATTGGGAAAAAAAACTTGTGTCACACCTTTCATACATTATTAACAATGCCACTAAACCCTTGCACGCGATAACGCTTTGTTATAACACATCTTTATCATTCGTGGATATTAAAAAAAAAAATACAGCTACGAAAGAAAAGAATATCGTTGTTAGTACAATGGAGCAGGTGACCGGGCCAGTTTTATTTTAACTATTTTATTTCCTGTCATTCCCATACTTATGAATACTAAGCCCTGAAGAAGGCCTGCAACTTGGGTTTATTATTTATGGGGAATTAGGAAGCGTTGACATGGAGAAAATTTTCCTTTTTTTCTCATATAAAAGGTAGTAATTAATCATACTAATGAGATAGAAACAGGAGTAAGTTAAAACTGGTAATAGTTTAGTTTCTATGAATGGCGGTAGTTACTATTTTCCTATTGAAACGTAAATTTTTATAGACAAAACGGTGTTTTTCTTCTCTTGTAAAATTATCTTTTCATGACTCACAACCCTTTCCATGCCAATTTTATTGGCCGATGTTATTTAGGGCAACAACTTATTCGCTTAGAAACATTAGACCTAAGATTTAATTAATACTTTAGAAAAAATAAATCGGTTTGTTAACGTAAAACCGACCATTCTACCCCCGTAAGATTATTATTTTCTAATTTTAATTGTAGACCTAGCTCGTATAGGTTTTCGTGTATCAGAATCTCAGGAAATATAAAGTCAGAAGTAGCAGGGCAATGGAGGTGTACCGCTAGGTACTGTTCTTCGTCATGCCTTTTATGTCATTCTGTATTATTTTCCAGTCAGCTAATCCGCTGATTGTCAATCACTTGTATTTTACAGGGGCCGATGAAAATATAAACAGAAAAAAAAGTCAGAAGTAAAAGTATCTAAATTTAGATTGAAATCGGTATAACCTTTCAAAAATGTCAATCTTCCCGGTCAGATTTTCTTTTTCTACATATTGACGGCTAAGGCGCAATAGGTCGTATCCCCTTAAGAGTAAATTTTACAGGAGAGACAAAAAACATGACAATTACAATAGTCACGATATATTTGATATTTCTTTAAATCAATTACAACTAAAATATAATCAGTCAAAGTATGTTAAATGCATAAATGCAAGGCTTACGACATAATATTGACTGTGAGAATCAAAAGGCGCCAAAAACACATTTTGTGTGGGATACGACCTATTGCGCCTAAGCCGTCGATATGTTGAATAATATTAATTAACCTTTTACGAGTATATATGAGGAAGAAAATTATGGTGGTCAGAAAAAATTCGTGGCTTCCAATAATTTGATAGTTTCACAGCCAAAGAAAAAGTATAACAAATCTATGTGTAGTTATAATTGAGAAAATAATTCTTTTAAATAACAATGCAGGCTATAAATAACTCGTGGAATACATTATGAAACATAGAAAAATAAATTACGTTATTCTAAAGAAAATTCTAATGACTTAACTATAAAGGGGCTTTCAATAACTTTATCGATTTATGCCTTTTATGTTGAACGAAATAATTGTTGAAGGTGTCTATGGCGAGATTTCGTTGTTGTATATATTGTTTTTTTATTCGTTAGGTTAGCATGCGGACATAATGTCACATTGTTGTTTTTCTTAGACTTGATATACGTTGGGATTCTTAATAAAGTGTTTTTGTTTATTAATTTGTTTTTTGTAGCTTTTAAATGGATGCATATGTAATACAATGCATGTCGACATTCCAAAGTGGTATATCAGCAATTTTTTTATTTTGTAGATTATTTATTTGTTATTTGCATTTTCATAAGCAGTTTTATTTATTCTATGCGGAAAATACATATGTCAATATGTCACTCACTAATTAACGATGCAAATATGATTTAGGTGTAACTCAAAAAGAAATGAGCTAAAATTACCAACTTAATCACGGTCTGTTTCCACAGGACACCGATCCTGCGATACTGCGATTTCGCCATAATCTCACCTGTTATTACTCTCCTTATCTAATTTTTACTTCTTTTTTATTAAGCTCCTTCAAGCCACTATGCATGATGAAAATTCATACAATTACAGATTATTATTATAAAATTCACAAAAATAAATTAATAAGCCATCCGGACCAGGTCCGTAAAATTAAATTAGGACGATTGATTAACATAATTTATGGTGGTTATGTAACATTAACTGCAAAAAAAATAAACATCAGGTTATAATGAATAAAAATAGTAGAAACTATCATAAATACAACAAATATTAATTATGTGGTTAATATTATGGGATTTACAAATTTAAAATTAGGAAGTAACCTCTGTCTTTTTTGCAGTATATGTCTATTATAGTAGAGAGAGAAATGCTTTATTGTTTCAGCAGTGCTGTCCAACTACATTGGATTGCCATCCCACACAGCATACTTATCAATCCATATTGGACATATGCACATAACAATTTTAAGTTTATGAATATTCGTTTTTCTCATTCCTTTTCTCTATTTCTCCTTTTCATTCCATTAATCAAAATACATACTTAGGATTACACTTTTCTTATTTCTTTTTACTTCCCCTTTTTCCTTTTTTCTTCTTAATAACGAGAAAGCAAAGAAAATATAATTATGTACGACAAAAATAATATATAGATTATTTAATTCAAATCAAAATCAACTTTAATGATGCTACATTCCGATAAGCTAACCGTAAAGAATGGATTGGGAGGTCTATTTGTATAAAACAGCAAATGTGCCGGTCTTAGGATACGAAAATGCTTATGCTAGGAAATATAGCAGTTAAGATTTAATTATTATCTACTCCTCCATCTAACCAATTTTATAGCCGAAATAATTCTATCATTCATTCTATCATGACGATTGGAATTCCTTTGCTTGCAGAGGTACAAAAGAGTTGTACAGGGAGAAGATTTGTCCGAGATCACGCACAACAGCCTGGTTTTCCCATTATGAGTACCCATTTTAGAGAGATTGGGTGAGCCACAGGAGGGTCTTCAGATTCTAGGGGACCCTTTTCCTACTGATAACGGATTAAACAAATTACCTGCCACAGCAGGGTCTGAAGATGTCTGAAATCTTGGATCTTCGACAAGGCAACTCTCGCGCTCAACCACTGAGTTACCCCTCTCGCTCAGTGTTGGACGGATAACCAGTGTCGACGTAATACGAGCATAAATATCGGTATTCCTGTGACTGTTGGAGAATAAGATTTGATTCCGACCTAAATATCTTATAACATATGTGCTCGTATGCTAAAACGTGTTTACTCATGGCAGAAAAGTACATACATGGATTGTTTTCGAATTACTGAAGGGCATAGAGTAGTTTCGGCATTATTACACGTTTTACTTTCCAAGACTACACTGGCCTTATTGAACCATGGTTGGTACCCTTGCTGTCCCGCAGGGAAGAAATAACAAAATACCTCCGGAGGATGAGACGGACAGGCGACGGCAGCGGAGCGTGGAGTCACGAAGGTAAGCCACCCCCGACACGCGGTCCTTACATAAATAATCCCGCCTTGAGATTTATTGCGCGGTGCTTTGCATATCATGTTAGCCGAAGGCGCACTTCTGCACCATTCAAAACCAAATTAGCGCAATGAGCTATGGAGGGGTCCTGCCATCACAAAAGGCTATAAACCTTATTCCGGTTGGCAGATTTAGAGCCTTGCCGTCGCCTTTTATGTTTGTATAATAATGCTCGATATTTAGCAATAACTGCCGATGTATATGGAGATTTTGAGTTTTTCTTATTATCGAATATGAGCGACTCCAACATATCTGATGGATTTACGAGTCTTTAGAATGTTCTGGATCGTTCGTAATCAGGATCTATTCAGGCCGAGAACATTAAAGAAGTAATATATCTATCAGTTAGTTAGTTTTGAATTTAGATTTTTTTATAGGCAATAAATTAAAGGATTATCGATTTCGTTATGTGAGAACTTTTTATTCCAACCCTTTCGCACTGATCTTTTGACGGCGATAAAAAGGAACGTGTATTACTTTGCACATTGTATATATGTGTATATAATTCTACCTTGCAATTACTTTTCAATAATATGAGACATATTAAGATAGCTATACTAACGTAGGGAGCGGAGTAGCTCAGTGACAGAGCGCAGAGTTTCCATGCCGAAGGTCCTAGGTTCAAATCCCACTTGCTGGCGACATTTATTTGACCTGTTAGTGGCCAGAGATGGATCCTGTGGGATTTAGGACCTTTCTGGGGCTCATCCAGTCTCTATAAAGTGGGTATCCAAAATAATGAGAGAAAATCTGGCCGTTGATTTATCCTAAATATAATAAACTTCCTGTACAATCTTTGTCCAAGAAACAGTACGTTCTCTACCATGTACTGAACCCCAGACTCTTCACGGGCTGTATCAGTTCTTTTTTATATTCACTAAACTTGTTTTTACAAAATTACTAAAAAATTGGATAAAATAAATACGTTATTTACGTTATACAAAGTTGAGCACAATTTTTTTTTTTTTAAAGCGACAAGAGTGCTGGAGCAAGTTTGCCAAGAAAGCCAAGTCAACATCAGGCTGTAGGGGCTACATGTAAAGTACTTTTAATATAATATTACAGAGCTAAAGAAAATTCCATAATGAACCCGTTTCGAGAGTAAGGGACATTTCCAGAGGTTTTGGAGATTAAGTTAATATCAACTAATAATAATAACAAAACATTGAGCCGACTTTCATCATCTCATACTGAACCATCGGGAGCGGAGTATGAGCACTGATTTGCCATGCCGAAAATCCTGGTTCAAATCCCGCTGCTGGCAAGACTTTAATTTAGTCTGTTTGCGGCGTGAGATGGATCATATGGGATCTAGGACCCTCCTGGGGCTCACCCAGCCTCTATAAAATATTATAAAAATACGGTACCCAAAATTGAGGCGGTTGAGCGTGACCTAGGACATGTCACCTCCTTGCAGAACCGTTGTCCATGAAACTTGAGGGTTCAGTCTCTACCGTGTACTGAACCCTCAGACTAGTTCGCGGGTCGTAGTGGTACAGGTTTTTTTTTTTTTTTTTTACTGAGCCATCATGTTTACAAATGCAACCTCTACTCTAGGATCGGCCACACCAAGAAAACCTGCAAGTTCATACTATCGCACTAAATTTCTATAATAATAATAATAAAGATTAGCGAACCTGAAGGCTCAATGCCGATACCACCAATATCTGCTTACAAACTTCCGTCCCCGTACTAAGGCCCAAAATCAAATCTGTCTGATCACTCTCAACACAATCCTCCCATTAACTTTTTAGGGATTCGTTCGATCCCGAGTCTAGAAACTTTACAAGTCCATGTTAATATTTGTATCACTTCAATAATATTAACCGAGCGTATGCTCCGCAATTCCGCGTTATCTAATATCCTAAATTCTCCAGTGGGCTAGTTCTATTTGGAAGGAAACTTCTATACCTTATTTTCGAATACCTTGAGCGTTAGCAGCCAAGTTTCACATCCGTAAAGATTTCTATATATAGCAGATATAATACCAGAGTTATTTATGATATTATTCATTAAGTTTTAAACGTAATAATTTTTCCTTGATAATTTTGTCACCCGCTTCTCCCTAATTCTTAAATATTCGCTCATTCGAAACGGTTGATATTTTAATTCTAGATTTCCACTCCAGGAAGAGCAATTTCACACTACCTTTGCCGCAATTTATTTTATTGTGAGAAAATTGTTGTTTTCCAATCCTAACTGCAGCTTCGCCTACTAACGACCTCTTTGCAGCTGCTAGCGGTGATTAGCATCTTGTCGGTTCCCTCCTCCATTTCTCTCATAATGACAATTGACATCCTCTGGAAATATTTTCCCAATTAATATTTATTCACTCAGCGTTCTAACTTATCTGCCTTTATAAGCATTGAAGTTCACTTATTTTCCAACTTTCTTGCTGCTGTAAAAAAAAAGTTCTTGAATTATGGATCAAAAGTGGAAAGGCCAAAGCATACAAATTTTTCCCTTTCCATAATAATAGTGCATACTCCCGAAAATTCCCCTCAATGATATTTCTCTGATAAACTGTAAGTATAAGCGATATAAAGACAATTTTTAATTCTCACAAAGGATTAATGATTAACGATAAATGATATTATTGGAAGGTTAATAAACAGTTAGCAAAGTAATAATGATTTTACTTTTTCAGAGCCTGCGGTGGCCGAATCTTAATAAGTTCTTGACTTTTACGGCTCAGGTTCGAATCCGACATAGGCGGATTAAAATTTCATGGCGCACACACGAAATAAATGTCGACCTTCTCACTCAGGTTAGAAAGGAAATAGGATTAAAATAGACTTGATAAACAGAAATAAATGAATTGTATTCCTTCGTAAATTTGAGATGGGGAGATATTTCCCTGACTCCACACTATAGATTTTTAAGATTAATTGATTTTGATTAGAAAATTTGTTAAGAAATGGAAAAGGGTTAGAGACCTTAACATTAAATTACTTATTTTTTTAGGTTTAGGAATCCTATTTCCTTTCTAACCTGAACGAAAAGGTCGAAATTTATTTTGTGTGTGCGCCATGAAATTTCACCACTTATTCACCGGGGCTGTAGATAACTGACCCCGTCGCACAGTGGGGCGAAATCGCTAAAAAGCGCTTAAAAATGTTTTGTTTTTACTATATTCAATTAATCAATTGCTATCAATAAAATCAATATTATAACAACCATGTGAAGGCCCACCAGGCCGATCTGGTAAAAAATAAATAAATAAAATAAAAACACTATATTCAATCAATTGAGGTTGAGTAAATTTGCATAGGCCTACCTTTTAGGCAAGCAGAACTGAAATTTTAGAGCTCTTTTTCCACTTCAAAGCTAAAGGGATCCTTTAGACGGTGCAGAATCATGAGTGCAATAATTTCAAATACTTGCTTTCAAGCAAATAATCTATAATTTTTTTTGGCTTCTAGTCTAGCTCCAGCTTCCTATAGCCCTGAAGGTGGCCCACAAAGTGGGTCGAAACGTCGGCACATAATTAAATAAGTAACCACTTATTTAGTGTTTTTATTTGACTGCACCCCCAACTATTTTCTTCCTTACGTCTATCTTCCAGTCAACCATCCCCTCGCTTCTATAATTTTTTTTCTTATTAAAAGCGGATAAATTTAATTTCTCTCGTCCAGATATTGTCCAATGTTAGTAATAGGAGGAAGAAAATGACTAATCTAATATTCAAACCGAAAATTGGTACTGATCAGCACCGAAAAAGTAGGAAATTCAATGTTTTCAAAGCATTTTTTTTCAAAACAGTCTATAAAAAAATGGCCTCTTATGCTCTCTTTGAAATAAATATTAAAAAGTCATCAAGAGTCTGAATGAAGATCCTGAAAGGGAATTAGCTGCGTAAACCTGCGAACTTTGGATCCTGAGCCCAAACAAATCGAAAAAAATCGCTAGTTCCATGTCCGTGTGAACAAACAAATGAGAGACGGGATATCGTAATCCTTTTATTCTTTACTCAATTCTGATATTTTATCAGTTGTCATTTATGCGTTTGATTACGTCATCGATAAAAGGGAAGGCAAAGGAGCAAAATGCGCACACATTATTTAATTAGTATAATTAGTGGTTGAATTTCACCGGTTCAATTTCACCGAAGATACGTTAAGATAGAGTATTATTAATAAATATAAACAAAATGTTCCGCATTTCTTCGAACGAGGATATAATGCACAACTTCCTCATCTCTTCAGACCCTTTAGGTTCGTCATTACGCACACAATGGCTACCAATCGGACTGGACCTTGAGGATAATGCTAAACAGTTAATTTCTCATGTTGAGGGAGCATCAGGTGAAAGTAATGAAACTGCAATGGATGTAGTTTAGTCTTAATGTAGCTTTTTTTTTTGTATATAAATAAAATAAATTTTCTTTCATATAAAATCTTACATTTATAAATACCTATCAAAATTGTATTTGTATTACATAGCCTCCTACAAAAGTTAATATAATATGAATTTATATATTGGAATGATACATCACACAACTTTTTTGAAAAATATTTTTCTATTTCTTGACAATTTTCTTGTATACTGAACATCTAATTATCCTCGAATTCGTTTCATAATATGTACTATCCAACTACTAGGTAAAGCAAACAAGGCCAAGCAATACGACACTTCCAAGCTGAAGGATGCTGAATATTGTGCCAGATATGCCTCACAACTCGGACAAAAACTGAGGGGAATTCATACTGACGAGGATGTCGATAAAAAGTGGGATCATTGTCATCGGGCTCTGTCAACAACTGCTGTGCTGTGTACTAAAGCAACACTAAGATGCAACCCGTGGTTTGACGAGGAATGCCAGGTCATTAACGACAGAAAGAATGATGCCTACAAAAGAATGGTGCAGGTTCGACGAACAAGAAGATCCACGGAGGAATACCGAGCTCTGCTGCGTGAAGAAGTCCATCTCCGAAGAAGTAAGAAAAGGCAATGGGACAATAAGAATGTGGAAGACATCGAAAAATCCTATCAAGAAAAGAACTGGCGGAAATTCTTCCAACAAGTCAATGAAGGCCGAAGACCTTTCAAGCCCAGAGCTACTGCCTGCAAAGCGGAGGACGGATCCCTGATCGCTGACAAGCAAGGGATATTAGACCGGTGGGCAGATCACTTTGAAGATCTTCTCAATAAAAATAATGTTGAAGAGGACTTCAGATGGCATGCCATGGATGAAGCACTGGCGGCAGATCAGTTGGACCCCCCAGATGAAGAAGAAATTCAAGAAGCAATGATAAAACTTAATAACAATAAAGCCCCTGGTATCGACAATATCACAGCGGAGCTGCTGAAGCATGGCGGATACGATCTGGCGCAATTTCTTCGGGACCTACTCCACGATGTCTGGACTGAGGAGAGACTACCTGTGGAATGGAAGAAGTCCGTTATTTGTCCGATACACGAGAAAGGGGATACCTTGTCTTGTAGTAACTACAGGGGTATATCTTTACTTCCTTGTGCTTACAAGATATTATCAATTGTCTTGTTCAACCGTATGCTTCCATATGCTGAGAGAGAGGTTGGGAAAAACCAATGTGGATTTCGAAAAGGTAGGTCGTCGACTGATCAGATATTTACACTCCGCATGCTGTTGGAAAAGACCAGAGAATACAAGGTGACGACACATCATATATTTGTCGACTTCCTACAAGCCTACGACTCGGTCAACAGAGCAGAGGTATATAGAGCAATGCTTGAGATGAGTCTTCCACCGAAGCTAGTGCGCCTAACAAGAATGACTATGGAGGGCAACATATCCTTCGTCCGGATTAGTGGTGAATTCTCAAGAGGCTTTTCCACTGCAACAGGGGTTCGACAGGGAGATGGATTGGCAAGCCTTATCTTCAACCTTGCTCTGGAAAAGGCGGTTAGAGACTCTGAGATCCAAATAACTGGTAAACTCATTAACTCCTGCGTGCAACTCCTTGGATTTGCAGACGACATAGATATTGCCGGCAGGTCGTTAGCAGCAGTCAAGGAAGCATTTATCGCACTGAGAAATGCAGCAGCAAGGATGGGACTTATTGTCAATTACAGCAAAACGAAGTACATGTCCATAAACCCTCAACAAATAAACCTTGAAACCCATATCCAAGTTGACGGGCAGAGGATCGATAAAGTTGAGGAATTTGTGTACCCTTGGATCCCAGGAGAACCAAGAAAATGATATTGGGGCAGAAGTCGAAAACCGGATTATAGCCGCTAATCGCTGCTATTTTGGACTGCAGAAGCAGCTGCGTGGTAGTCTCCTGTCTAAAGCTTCTAAGACCAGATTGTATAAAACTATCATCCGACCAGTTCTGACATATGCCTCTGAAAACTGGAACCTGACCCACGCACACGAACTCTCACTTCTGAGATTTGAAAGGAGAGTTCTTAGGAGAATATACGGTCCAGTTTTGGTGGATGGAGAGTGGAGGCGCCGGCCCAACAACGAACTGAGACTACTTTATAAGGAGCTGGATGTGGTGCAGTTTATAAAGTTAGCAAGACTGAGGTGGGCAGGACATGTGATTAGGATGGGGCAGGATGAAATCCCAGACAAAGTCCTCAGGGAGCGAATATATGGTGTGAGAAGAGCAGGCCGACCACGACATCGGTGGGAGGACTGCGTAGCTTCGGACGCCCGGACCATATTGAATATCCGCAATTGGAGGGTAGCAGCACTGGATAGAGAGAACTGGCGGTCGATGCTGGAGCAGGCCAAGACTCGAATACAAGGGTCGTAGAGCCAAATAAAAAAAAAAAAAAGGTAACACAAACAAGTCTGCCAAATTTCTAGGTTATATTTCAATCCCCTGAGGATTTAATGATTTTTAAGCGTTTTCGCCCCACTGTGCGTTTATGTTAAATTTACTGACTGTTTTCATAACCCTATCCTCTTTCGATTTACAGATTAATTACCATAAGATTTGCAACACTCCCAATTCAAGACCTAATAAGAATTTAAGTATCCTAATTAAAATTCGGCACTTTTCCGTAAAATTCCAAGTATAATGAAACGTCTTCATTCAAAATTCACAGTCCTTCTGAGATGGAAAAGGGACCTAAATTACCGCATTTATAAATTCCAAGGATTAGAGATGTGGCCGCCATTCCGTTCAACTAATTTGCACAGCAACAACAATCCACACTACGCACAAATGCCCACAAACCCGCACATGTACACAAATAAACAACGATAAATGATAAAAGCATTTATTTTTGAGTGAAAAATAGTTGCCTGGATAATTCTAATGATGGATTGAGACGTTCAGGGGGTGCAAAGATAAAATAAGTTTTGCTTATTTTGTGTTATCTTTGACTGCAACCCCTGACCAAACCAATCCATTATAAAAGCATTTAATTTAATGTTTTTAAAATTTTTGTATTTCCTAGAAAACTTTTATTAAGGAATACTAATTAAAAGAAAAATCTTTTCAGTTCAACCACATCCTGCCCTCAAGTATTGTGTGTCTTAAAATGATTTTATTTTATATAATTTTCATAGAGTGATGACGATATTTATATCAATATTTATATTCATATAACGATGATATTTATATTCTAGAATAGTTTGAAAAGTACTTATTATAGTACTTAAGTATTTATACAATTGAGTGCTTGAAAAATTAGGTAAAGAGACATCTTCATTACAAATAGCATTTTTATATTCAATTAAATTAAACCTGCTTTTTAAAAAAAAATCTGAATTTTACCCAAATTTATATTTTACCATTCAAAAAAATTTAACCCAATGATTTAAATGTTGCAACCCAGACTAATTAGTGATTATAAACAATTATTAATGCTTACAAACTAAATAACAAGAAACTAATGTTAATTTTTTTTTTAATATACCTATGTTTAACAAGTAACTCTTGTAATAAATAAATATGTATTTATTAATATTTTTTTGCGTACGTTCTTACTCCTACCATGGCCAACAGGGAGAATTACCAACCTTTATTACCATAGAGGGATTGTCAAATTTCATTCCGCGGGTAACAACGAAATAAATTGAAAAAAAAATTTAAATTTTACTCAGCACAGCCCAGATTAGTTCTGGGTTAAACGACATTCCAGTTTTTGTCTCGAGTTTCGTAGTTGAATGAAAAAAAATTCAAACGTGTTATTGTTTTAAAAATCCCTTTTATGAAATAATTTAACTATAGCTATTGTAAAAGGGAATAGGCTTTTGCCTGTTCTCGGTGCTATCTTGATTGTTCCTCGTACGTGGAATAGAATGGAGATATGATATCTCTTCACCGCACGACGGCCTCCTTGGATTTTGCAAGCTCCACGCTAAGCTTGCCTAAGTCTATTCTCAACTCTCGATCCTTGAGATTATAATAGATTATATACAATTAATAACTATATATATATATATATATATATATATATATATATATATATATATACACACACACAAATATATATATTTGTGAATGCACCACGTTTTCAGTTTAATAAAATTATAAGAATGGTTAACAAACTAGTCATCGAAACCAAGCCTTCAATCCTTGACTGTTATATGACTTCCAGTAATCGGAGTATACAAATGATCTTGTAGAATTAACCCAAGTTTCAACCCTTAAACTGCATTTAGTTCGGCAACTAATGACACCTCCAAATCATTTTTTTTTATACGTACCTACATTGTTTATATCATTTCTAGGAAATATCCCTTTTAATTTTAAGAATGCAACTGCTTCCATCTCTGTTATCGAGAGGTTCCATACTTGCATCATATTAATAAAACAAAACAAAACATTTATTAATAAAACAAAAATATTGTAATTATGGTATGAATGTGAGAAATTATTTTATTTTTATCATTTTCGCAAGTATTTATTTTGTTTTTATTATCAGCATGTATATATTTTTTGTTTGTTTATTGAATGATTGTATTGTATAGCTATTTAAGGCTATTACTTATAGCCTAAGAGTAGGAGAATGTAATATTTCAATAAAGTATATATACAAAAAAAAATGGCGGAAAACAAACGTCATACACAAACAATAACAAACGTCAAAAGGTTACAACATTGCCATATCTCTACCATTATAAGCAGTGGCGCTCATTTATGAGGAAAGTACCGATACAAAAAGTATTTCCGATACAAAAGTTACATTTATCAATATCCAAGTCATATACAGGTGAACCCAAATCATTTTAGGGTTTATCGAAAAGTTTATCTATTAAAATATGTTTTAACTAAATTGTTGAATTATCTTTTGAATGAAGCTTATCACCCTTTCATATAATTTGAGCGGAATGGCTCCGTAGTAGAGCGCTGATTGCCCATGCCGAAGATCCTGGGGTTCAAACCCCACTGCAGGGAAGACTTTTATTTGATTTGTTAGCAGCCGGAAATGGATCCCATGGATTCTAGGACCCTCCTGGGGCTTACCCCACCTCTAAAAAGTAGGTACACAAAATAAGGGGAAAAATCTGGCGGTTGGGCGTGATCTAGGACAGATCAACCTTCCTGCACAATCGTAGTCCTAGAAACAGTACAGTATCTCCCATGTACTGAATCCCAGACCCTTCACAGGTTGTAGTGATGCAGATTTAAAAAAAAATAATCAAAATTGTTGGATTGCTACTTTTACCCCTAAACTTCTCGCCCTCTTCTGTAATTAGGAAACGTTCAACGATCGAACAATAGGCGTCAGACTGAGCATTTTTTTTAGTTATATTGAAAAAAATATATATATAAAATGGAAGAGGGAAATAAAAGGGAAAGAAAAATAAACGGAGTGGAGATAGATTCTGGAGCGGTGAGACACTAACCCGGCAAAGCCGCCTACCCAGAGCGCAAACCGCGATTGACTAAGTGAGTCATTTAAATGCCGGTTGGATCCTAGAGCGCCCTGTAGCCGCCTGATTTATTCAATTATAGCCACAAGTGACCGTCACTCTTTAAGCAACTGACTAGGCCAGCTTCTCAGAACGCCGGCTGCTCAAGTATTCCACAAGCGTAGTACTTACTTGGCCAAAATCGTCACAGCTCCATTTATGGCTCTAAGGATGGCATGTATAAGCGAATGGGAGGAAAAAGTGTAAATAGGAATTTCTGATACTTTTTAGCTAAATCGTTAGAATGTACACTTCTTGTTTTAGTTCTTCAATAGCGGAAGCGTTTTTTTTTTAAACAATAAATTAAACGAAGCTGTGAAAACCATTTACAGTGCCTTTTACATTAAATCCCTACGGTATTCTCAATTCAAGCAATCCTATTAATCAAGAATAAAATAACTTACATTTTAAAGCATTGCAGAAGGAGAAATCCAAAATCATGCAGAAGTCTTACCTGAAAAAAAATGAAAGCGAGTTATTATAATTTAAAGATATGTTTCGGAAAAAGAACTTAATAAATTAATCGGAACTAATTAAAATAAACGATGTCACTGCGTAAACTACATCTTTGATAAAAATGCTAAGTATCGAAAATGAAAACTACAACTTTTCAAGAGATCGAAAAAACATGAATATTATCACAATTATCAATTCTAAAGCATTCATAATAGGTTGAAAACGAAAAATGCATTTTTTGCAAATTTTATATTTTATATTTGTAACGACATGGCGTGTGTATATATATGCAGGGAGTGTAATGTCATATGAGCAAGATGCTGTTTACGAGAACATTACGGAAAATCCTTTCTTAAATATTAAAACTTGCGACGCTTACCATAAAATTAAGATCAAATCGTGTTTTATTTTATTTTTTAAATAACAGAAATTTAAGGCATGGCCACAACAACCCAATCCTTCCGAAGAATGCTGAAAAGGAGCTGGTCAAGAGGTCATAAGGAACAAGAAACTAAATATCAGAAAACTGAAGGTTTACCGAAGCATTGTTACCAATGTACACTGAGAGCAATGGATGAAACAATACACAGAAAACCGTTTAATACTAGAGTTTTCTTTTTCAAATCTTCCAAATTCTGGATAAATGTGAAAATATTGGTAATTGAATTGAATAAAGGAATTTTAATAAACATATTTTTGGGTAACAGAGTTATTTTTTTTAATAAGCAGAGTTATGGGTTAAAAGAGTTATCTAAGGTTGTTTAATCTCAAATTGAGAATGATGTCATGAGAAGAAAACTAAGTTGAATAAGGGGAAAAGGTGTCGGAGCCCGAGCGTACAGGCTGGCGCATTCCGTCCCAGGCGAAAGGGTGCGACACCTGGTTAAAAGATTCCGCTTCCCACCGGCAAGAGGGAATTTTCGCTCATAGCCAAAGAAACGACGGTTCTCGGAAGATCCGGGCCAGCTCTCTTGACCTTCTTAAAAAATGATTTAAACTCTCTCTTATCTCAAATCTCGAAAATCGGGCAGCATCAGCAAA
The DNA here is from genome assembly GCA_964056705.1 of Troilus luridus. Classification (NCBI taxonomy): domain Eukaryota; kingdom Metazoa; phylum Arthropoda; class Insecta; order Hemiptera; family Pentatomidae; genus Troilus; species Troilus luridus. The sequence goes on along the minus strand of OZ057412.1, from coordinate 70,860,031 downwards.
AAGAAGAAACAAAATAAAAATACTATTGTGAAAAAATGAATCGGAAAAACAAAATGTAAATAAAAAAAAAAGTTGACAGTGAAGTTGGAAACGGAATTTGATTTGAGGCGACACGGTTTCCAAGCAAGTAATGGCCGGCGAGGCTCCCTCGACAGGAAAGTAAAAAACTCATCTGACGAGTCGAGAGACGCGAGGATGGAAAAACTGCGGATTCTTGCCATAGCCTCCCTTTGTCAGGACCACGCCGGCCCCGCTGCTCTTCCCTTTCTAGTTCTCGACCTCGGCAATTACACATAGGCACCTCCTGTCCGCCGCTTGTACGCCATCTGTCTATCCATACATCCGCAAGGTTACAGCAACTATAGACAAATCCATTACAGAATATAACATATCCGTAAAAAAACATGACGTCAGAATGAAATATGTAATAGATCAAACATGTAGCTAAAGGAGGTATATTTTGAAAAGGAAGTCCTTCGATAAGAAAAATTTTGCATCAAAATACATAAAAATAAAAAACTGAAAGGCATCTAACAGTTAAATTAAATATACATGAGTCACAATCACGTTAAAAGAAGAACAATAGCTTAGCATAAATAATCTATTTTAAACAATATCTGACGATAAGAAAAGGAACCAACACGCGGATTTCTTTGACGTGCACACGAAAAGTATATTCCATAGGTACCGATTAATAACAACAGTTGAAATAGGAATATCTAAAGTGAAATCTATGACCTAAGAAGGGAATCGTATTATTTCTAAAATTTACACTGGCAAATTTAGGTCTGAACGGTGTTCTACCAAGGTTGATTTAAGATTTCGCCGATTTAAGTCTTAAAACATGTACAAAATAAAAAAAGCATTTTTTTTCGCTTTATATTTATGCCCAAACCTCTCAAGTACAACAAATTGACAATCAGTGCATTGTCTCGAATAAGCAATTACACTCAGAATATTTTCCTAATGATGTCCCACAAATAAATTTCCTAAATAACGATGAAAATATGGACTAAAATCAATTGAATGTGCTGAATCCAGTATATTAGGATCACTTTCCGCAAAGTGTACATTACAATGATATTTTATTAATTATTTTTATCTAGTTTTAGTATTTGTTATCGTAATTTACAACCAAAATTTTGGTACTTGAGTTCCAAAACATGATATTCTCAAACAATTATAGTTGCCAATAAAAATAAAAAATAGCGTCGATAACAAGGCAGAATATGGAATGTGAAAAAAACGAAATTTTTTTTCGTTTGCGAACTAAAGCGATTTCTTTAGGATTGTTAATTCATATACAGTTCATAAAGAGTAATCTACAAGGCATACAACGACATACATTAAACACGTTTATCAATGAGCACTGATTTTTAACCAACGTATATCCAAATACCGTAAAAATCAGTTCTATTCGTAATTACAAGTAATACATAGCTGATGTTTTTTTTTAGCAAATGAATGCCGTATTAACATCCTAACTTTTTAGCTCGACAAATAATTCTATTGGCTCATTTTCAATAAATAAATAAGGAAAACAACTGTACTCAACACATAAATGCATTTTTTATATTATTCGATGAAAGAAATTGAAATGGGAAAAAATAATAAGTAAATTAATGTATGCCTAAACGATATAAGCAGAAGCAACGAAATATATGCACGAACGAATGGTGTTTATAGAAATAAAGTTTTGGCTTTGAACCACATGCACTCCATGCAGAAGAGGGAATTGTCATCAAACTCACAAATGGCGAAGGATCAATCACTTTGACAACCTAGGCCATTCATCTTCACCGCTCATTACTTCATCTCAGGTGCTGAAGTATCGATTTTTCTAATGCAAAAGGAAAAGGTGGAAGATATGAAATGCAGGACACTCTACATTAGTATCAGTATTGTTCCTTCACTAATCAATACACGTAATAATCCCAAGTACCTTATAGTTTCACAAATTTATACCCCATCGAACTATATAACTGAATAGGAGTATTCAAAGCTGGATATTCAAAATCTGACAAGCTGTCATGTCCTTAGGTTATCGAGGAAGTAAATCAATGAAAATCTTAACAGAAAAAATTGAAGCTGCTATTCGTCTTCAAGGAAAGAACATAAAAAGAAGCTTCAAAAAGCGAAACAATTAGTCGAACTGCAAGCCAAATCGCAGTCTGGTTAAACTAAGTAATTGATAGATGCCTGTTGAGTTATTACCAAAAAGAAGAAACTGATTTTACTAACCCTTGGATGGAGTTGAGGAGTTAAATAATAGAGAGCGTTAAGAGATTCCGAGAAGAGGGAGAGGGAAAGCAAACAGGACGGTAACGAGTTGGCTAGCCGAACCTGTAATTATCAGCCCCGGCCAGCTCCTCCGATAAACGAGGCGTCAATTACCCTTTCCTCACGCCATCTTACCCTGTCACCATCTTTTTTTCATTTTCCTGTCCAATTTCGTCGGATCTGACTCTCCGTATAATAATTTTATTTCAATCACATGATGCTTTGGATCCCTATACTGACACAAGTTGAATCGCAGTCATCGGACAAGATATGTCCAACTTAGATTCTTGTGATGGAATGCCACGATGGCTTAGGCCAGAGGTCGACAACCTATGATTGCGAGTCACCCAATCGATAATTTTATGTTACCCACTTTAGTTCATAAAATAAATCATCCTACTAATATTATAAATGCGAAAGTTTGTATTTATGTTTGTTACTCTTTCACGCAAAAACTACTGAACGGATTTGGATAAAATTTTACAGTATTACAGGTTATACATTAGAATAACACATACGCTACAATTTATAATAATTTTGTGTAATTTGGTCATGATATAATGATAATATCATTAAAAAGTAATTGGATATAACACATTACCAATATTACCTCCAAAGATTGTATGGAATCCGTCAGTTTTGAAGATGAACGTTTGGATGTACGAGTAACTTAAAGTTAAAAAAAAATTAAATTATTTATTTAAAATGGTCTGTGTTCCGCCGTAAACCAGCGACTTCGCCGTTTCAGGCTACTTCAACATTTACTGGATAAACGCTCTAAGCTCCCAATTAATTACAAGAGACTCATATACACGACAACATTAGACCCATCTGGACTTACAGAATAGAGCTTTGGGGCTCCACTAAGCCTTCGAATTCCTCTCGCATCCAATCTTTACAATCCAAAATCCTTCGGAAAATCCTCAACGCTCCTTACTTTGTTACGAACAAAGTAACCCATAATGACCTTAACGTCCCGTTTATTGCTGATTTGACCCGAATCCGATATCAATCTTTTCATGACAAACTTCATTTCCACCCTAACCCACTAGTTTCAAAACTCGCAACCTCTTCAATTCCTGATAATCCTCCTAAGCTGAAATTTTTATTTGAGTACTACCACTAGGTAGTTTCTCTACTTGTCTTATCATGTCAATTTATTCAATCATAATATTTACTTGATGTATTCTGCATACAGTTGTAAATTTCAATAAATATATTTAAAAAAAAAAAAAAAAAATGGTCTGTCACGAAACTTTATGTGGCAGACCAAATTCCACGCGAGCGAAGCCATGGGCAAAAGCTAGTAATATATAAAAATAAAATATAAACCTAGATATCGTAAAGAACCTATATAAATAAATGTGTTTTTCCATTTTCTTTATAAAATTTATGTTATTCTAACTAAAACTCTGTCTTAATATTTTTCGTTGACCCGTGGCTAAAAAACTTGCCCAAAACTGATTCACGGAGTTCACAGTTCAATATATCGTATTTAGTGTGTAATTATTCGAGTTGTGAGGGCAATGATGACCGTTCGTAGTTTTTTTATCTTAAAATAAAACAACAACCAGGCATTTATGTGACTTTTTAATATATCCTGATAATGCCTGATTCAGTAAAATGATTAATGCTTAAATATTTTTCGTATTAGTTATTTTAGCCTTTGATTTGTATTCCAATTGTATTTAGTTAAAATTACAACTACGTACAAATAATGAATCACGTGAGCCATGGCCATTAAATATACGTATAATAAAATAAATCATCACCATGTCATATTGGTATCACTAGAAATCAGATTTTCTTGTAGTAGAAAAAATAGAGTGATGAAGGGTATGTAAACAAATATTGTTGCAATATGCACCAAAACAGCCGAAATATTTAATAATTTCTACTTTTACTTCAACTTAAGTAAGGGAAAAAATATCGGATAAACATCCAACACACATCCATAAATTTTTAAAATCGTATGATAACTCAGAGTGGTTGTTTTTAGTTAAAAAACAACATTTATGTCACTGCTGAGGTAAAATAATTAAAAGATAAATTTAGAGTTTACGAAAATCTAAATCTTGCGAATTGGATTTTGTTGTGTATGAAATAAAACAACAAAATCCCACCACTCTATTTACTTTAACACATTATTATCCCAAAACATTGAAGCTAATGAATAAAATTATTAAATCAGGCGAACTATCTCACTATTTGCTTCTAACTTTCAGTCATATTATCACCCTGTACGAGTCTCGATCGTAAAAAATAAAAAGTTTAATATAAAAGCGAAAGTTTCACTTGAAATTTATGAGAGATATAAACAAAGTAACCCCCAAATTGAAATATTGATTAGGAATTGAGCTGTATTTATGCAATGTATAATCAATATTCTGAATTTAAAATAGCATCATTAAAATTCAGAAATTGCAAGTGAATTAGACGATCAAAAGAGAATAAGGAAACCGTGAACATCTTTCCTAATCACCAAGAAATAAAAGCGTCAGAATAATTAAGTAATGGGAGCTGATGAAGGCGAAAGGAGGATTCCGTCTGGTCTGAGCGAGGGAACAAAAAACTCCTAAGGACAAAAAAGCTTTATTAGAGTGGGACGAGAAAAGAAGAAGTAGCTCTAAGGAATTAGCGTCACCCTGCACCCTACACCCTACACCTCACAGCCTCCCTTTGTCTTCATCAATAGCCCTCTAGGTGACGACCTGAACAAAGCCACGACTTATTTTTAAAATATTTGTATTTGAAAAGAAAAGTCCAGGACCGGGACTCGAACACGGGTCTTCCAGATAGCTAGTCTGGGACTCAACCATTTGAGCTATCCTGGGCCCTAATCAAGCACGCTTCCTGGTCGTGGTCATATCTTTTCTTTTCACTGATCCTCAGTCCCGCGTTCTCGCATTTTTGCGAAGTATATGAGGGGAAGAATGTTCTTTAAAATGAAAATAATGTTCTAAGAACATTCTTCCCCTCATATACTTCGCAAAAATGCGAGAACGAGGGGACTTAAGAAGTAATAAAATAAAATAAAATAAATTATTTTTAAAATAATTTCAGGGTGGGAAGGTGGCCAGAGAAAACCTTTGAAAAATCATATTTCAATTAACTTTTGAATTAAATATGAGGTAATTATTCCGCTTCCAGTTGAGTCACGACAAGTATTAACTTTTCAATTGTTTACCGTATATTCCAAAAATACAAGTTATCGCGCGCTTTAGTATGGAAAAGAGAATGTAAACTTCAGTAATCATTTCATCTAGAAATGAACTTTTTAACAAACAAATATCATTTATGCTTCGAAAGGTTAGTAGAAACTTTTATTTCACGATGAAATGATTACTAAAGTTTACTCATTACCTCGCATTTTCTCTTTTCCATACTAAAGCTCACGATGACTTATATTTTTGGAAAATACTATAAATGGAACGAATAAACAGTTAATACTAGTTGTAACTCCACTCGAAGCGACAATCTGCGGAACAGATACCTAAAAGTCATAAATTAAATAATAATATAAAAAAATAATTTGTATTGAAACAATTCAAATACTTTTAGGACTTATGAAACATATCGCTCCTTTGGAAGAAAGTCGGCACAACTTATTAAAATGTGATTTTTCAACCGTCTTAAACAAAACGAAAAAATGATCAATTTTTTTCATAAAGTGGAACATGTAAGAAAAGCAATTCGAGTAATCGGCCGCTAGAGAGCAGTTAGGTCAGTGTCGAATTACCAAACCCATCTCTAGGATCCAGGGGAACACGTGCATTATCTATATGATTGTACAATAAATTTTAGTTCTCTTCCAACTGAGCAATATTTACTTCAAGATTAAAACGGAGTGTAAGAAGAAATACATACTTATAGCAGCACAACCATGAATGATTTTGTGTTCAGTACTCAGCGTGGACTTTAAGGAACCGTAGGCTAACACGGTTGTGCAGGGAGGGGATTTTGTCGAGATCATGCTTAAGCACTAAGTTGCTTCCCCTAGAAGGGGACTTATAAAGACTGAGTGAGCCCAACAAGGCACTATAAACTCCAACAGGCCAATTCAATGCAATTACATAGATACTTATATAGATAGATGGCTCAACATCATACAGGGGATAAAGCTGTTGAAATAAAAATAAATCTAATTGTCACAGAAATAAGAATACATTGATGCGTTAGTTCACAAATGTGTTAAGTGCAAATTTTTCAAAAATGGGTTTTGCTATAATTAATAATCTATATGTAATGTGTAATTAATAATATTGTAAAGTTGTGATCAGGAAGTCATAAATCATATGTTGATATAAAATTAATGGAGAAGCTGTGAAGGTTACAAAAAAATATTGTATGCTTAAACTTGAACCGTATTTCTTGTGTTAAATTATTATCAAAGTTGACTCCTGTAAAATCTTGTTTTCGGCACTTAACACATGTGTGAACTAAGGCATCGATATATATGTATTTGTGTGTGTATATGTGTTTATTTATATTAAAAAAACACTTCTTAATATTTTTATAATTACATAGATTCACTTATAATAACTCGGATCTTGAAGTAAAATTTTTTAGTAGCTCCGTACTTACTTCAGATAGATAATTGAAACGAAAACAAAATCTGAAATTGAGATGACGTAAATTTATAACGAGGTGTTATGTAAAGAAGAAAACGAACGCCGTAGTAACTAAAGACTAAATGAAATCAAATCCCTAGGAATAACGGAGCAGGTTTTTACAGCGTATACTTACCTTCCCACCTGTTGAAGTCACCCGTCCGACTGGACAACAGAGGTTAGTTAAGGAATAAAAAACTTTAACAACAACAACAACCTAACGAGGACTGGTTTTGTATGGCGACATATAAATTCCATAAATCATGGATAAATCATTTTGAATGTATTTGGATCATTTACACCCTCACACTAAGTCATGAAAATATGGTATTCAAAATGTATCAGGGCTATATTTTATACATGTCTCGTACTCATTCATACGATCTCAGTGACACTATATAAATAAGATAAGGTAAACGTATTATGACTTAAATATATTTGCTCATCCTCAAACGATTGTGCCTCATCCTTCATGCAAATCACATAATACCAGATCACCAGATTGGATTTCGAGCATCCCACTCCACTATTCAGCAATGTCATCGTGTGGTGAATGTAGTCTCCTCTGCATTAGAACGTGGATCATAATGTTCGGGCGTCTTTCTTGACGTGGAACAGGCTTGTGACCGAGTCTGTCATCCTTATTTGCCACAATCTTTTATTTATTTATATTATTTTTATTCTACTAGATCATTTATTACGGGTTTTTGTTGTTGTTTTAAAAATAAATTTTCGGTTTTGGTTATTAAATGTAGAATAGTATACATCTATCGCAAAAAATTTTTTTTTGTATTATTTGTAATAACATGATAAAGATAAATTTTTTTTTTAAATACATTTCTTATATTTTACGTATACGCTCTAATATTTTTTATTGTTAATTAAGATTGCTCCAGCTAATTTATTTGTATACATATTAAAATTGAAATTATGCATACTGTAGGTTGTGAATACATGTGCAAGTCGATTGGTAAATTGTACATCTATGCAAGAAATTATCCATAATTTCGAAAAGTTATAATTCGATTCAAACACTTTTTATAGTTCTCCCTGATGTAGTACCACAGGCGAAACCTATAGAATTCATGTTTTTAAACTACAGTTTAAGTTCGAAAATTAGCCTCATAATTAATGATTACTTGATAGGTCATATTTTCTATTTTTAATACTATTGTATAATATGTTTATTTAAATATAATTACAAAGAACACTTATTATAAACAAGGCTTATGAATGGTTAAATACCTACTGGTTCCTTATCTTTTAATGGCCAAACAGTTGAGTGGAAGTTTAATATCAGGCCATAAAATCAATAACAAAATCGAATGATACAAACTATAAATATCATATTTACATACAAATGTTGATGAACAGAAAAATAGCTACATTTAACATAAAGATGAAAAGACGGAGTGAAATTTCCTAAACGGTGAAGGGAGGGAGGATTTTACGATGCGATCTCCATGTCGAGAAGCAACTACCGTTTAAGACTCAACAAATATGGGGACAAGCCATTTCCTCATCCGTCTCCATGTCATCCACTCCAAGTTCGGGAAGGGCTTTAAAGATAAGGAAATAAATAGCACAGAACAGTAAAGTGCTATTTGTGATCTTCCCACATACGTTTGGTTATGAGATAAAAATATGATGAATAAACAAACAAAAAAATTGTGAACGTCAGTGATATTAATACGTAATAGTCAATATAAAAAAGCAATTCTGCAAAGCGTAAAAAAATTACAATTGAGTCCGTTGGGATTCAGATAGCCAACTTTTATTTACTAATCTCAACTTAAAACCACAAAGGGTAAATTATTATATGATATCTAATCAGTCCAAACAACTTGGACAAACGCTACATATTTCTTGTTTTATATGGTGCAGATGCATGGACTAGGATGCCTAATTGACTAAGGCAACTAATAGCACAGGGGAAGATAGAGAGCAAATGAGGGCCCCGAAGAAGACATTGGTGGCTACACAACTGGGGATGTAGACTGACATCAAAACAATTATTCATAAATGTGACAAAAGTAATTAAAATCAATGGATATGTTTATAACAGACAGGGCACTTGAAGCAAGAAACTTACAGTTTTTAAAACAAAATTATATTATCTTTTCTTACCCTCCCTGGATGGACACTCTATATGAACTAGCGAGAACGGTGGGAAGAATTTTAAGGACGACGTTTCTACGGAGAGTGTGAACTTTAGGATCCAGTCCGTTAATAATACGATGTGTATGTGAAGTTGCCGCTGAAATCGAACATACTGTCATATAAAGTGTTGTTAAGAAACCATAAGAAAACGAACTAATTTGAACATTAATTCTGTTGCATCGAGTTGTTCTACGTGCAGGTAATTAAAGTAAAATAGAAAATAAAGATACTCATTATCACTTCCAATAAAATTCAATTGAATATGTGTTTTTCCTCAACTCCTTCTTTATAAATAATAATTAAGCTTAATGCCTATTGGCAAATCACACCTTAAGAAAAAGATTCATACGTCCCTGATTGATCTGTGGTTTCTCGATTCAACCGACGAAAAAAATGGGCAGGCACTGAAGTAACATGCGAGGCTACCAGGAGAAACAACACACGCATATCAAACAAAGTAATATTAATTTTCAACTGATCAAGGTGGACAAGCCAACGTTTCTATCCACATTACAGATCTTCTTCAGTGGTAAATATATACAACAATGAAAATAAGACAATGAAAATTACAAATGGTAAATAATAAAATCAAAATATCTAAGCATCACGGTATCTGAAGTGGACCACATGTAATTTTTTTATGTAATAAATGTTACCATGAGTAACATTAATTGCTTTTTTTTCCATTTATGTAACTAATTAGTTAGTTGTGTGAATAGTTAGTGAGGAAACCATACCAACCACCCCTCGACAGCCCTGAAGAAGACCTAGAATGTGGCTCGAAACGTTAGCTCTCCAATGAACACTCCTCCCTACTTAAAGGGCAATTTCTTTTACATTTTCTTCCTCATATACATGTAAATATGTATATATACACATGTATATGAGGAATGTATACACATAAGATGTACTATTATTATTCAAGAAAAATAACAGTTGATAATTCAACTGATAGAAATTTTGTAGTATGGTGGTTGTAATAAAAACTCGAGTTCAATCTAGAATACAAATCATGTTTTTACAAAAACCAGGAAAGATTTAAACAAATATGATCTGCAAATATGTTACCACTCAACCCCTCTATCACTATCCCCATAACGGTAGATTTAAATCATAAATTATTCTCGGTGATGCTGCAGCAATTGCATCTGTTGTAAATCCACGACTGAGACATAACTAACTACCTTCGTTACATGGACCCTTTTCTAAATAATTAAAAAGTTCAAACCTATGATATTCTCTAGTTTTGTCTGATCGCCTAATTGCGGAAGGAAGCTTCTCGACATCGATGAATTTTTAATTCCAATTTAAAAGAGAAAGAGGAAAGGATTGGACAAAATGTAAAAAGGCAAAACAAAATAAATAACCCCAAGCGTATCAGTGAGTTGACATTTAATTGGACAAAGGTAGTTAAGATTCATGGGAAGCCATTCCACCTGGAATAAGACATTACTTTTACCGCTCCGACTGGGTAATTGAGTGAGATTAATAACTTCTCAAATACCGGAGCGAGGCGAAAGAACTCGAAGAGCAATGTGCCTTGAAAAGCGGTAGCAACAGTTCTTAACTACTTCGAATTGGAAACAAGGGGAATCAAATTGGCGCTATTGTGTTTGTTTTCCATTTCTCTAGCATAATTCCATATCAAGATTTTTTTTATTTTGAATTATCATATTAATCACTATCGTAATAGTAAATGTTGAATTCAACAGAAATATAAAAGTATACTTCTATTTGGAAGATAAACGATTTTTCCTGGCCGGGATTCGAAACCGGGCCTTCCACATCTCCAGCGCGGTACTCTACCAACTAAGCTACCAGGCTCGTAACCAGGCCATTATCTTCCCCGATTCTATATCCCCAATACTCGAAATTTTTGGGTTGTATGTATGGGAAGACCTTTTTTTTAAATTAAATTATTCATTGAAATTTACAAATGTATAAAATTATAACAAGTAAATGTTAGGAATGATGCATAAAGACAAGTAGAGAAACTACCCAGAGGTAGTTCTCAAATAACAGATTCAACTTAGAAGGTCAGGTGGTCACTTCTTTTCAGACGCTTCGGAGGATTATCAGGAATGGAAGAAGCAGCTAGGTTTCAAACTAGTGGGTTAGGGTTGGAATTAAGTTTGTCATGAAAAGGCTGGTATCCGGTTTAGGCCAAATCAGCAACGAACATTGAGGTAATTATGGATGACTTTGTTCATAAAGAAGTAAGGAGCATTGAGGGTTTTACGAAGGATTTTGGATTGTCAGGATTGGATACGAGAGGAATTCGATGGCTTTGTGGAGCTCCAAAGCTCTGCTCCGCAAATCCGAATAGGTGTATATGATATAATAGTGATGTATATGAGTCTTTTGTAATGAATTGGGAACTTAGAGCGTTTGCCTAGTAAGTGTTGCAGTAGCCCTAAACGGCGAGCAGCATCTGGTCTTCTTAAAAATTTTAAATTTGAAAAATCATAAAATACCTTTTGACGTTTTGATGGGAAACGTATTTAAATTTAAAAAAAAATAAATTATTTCATTATACACAGAGATTGTAAAAAAAAAATGACGATTTCACCATAGTCTACTTAAATATGTAGACCTTAAATTGTGAGATCTTTTATATCATACAATGTCCGCACAAAAATGTTGAAAGAACCTTAAATTTAACAGTTTAAACATTAAGTTAATGAAATCGATTTCAAAAAAAGTCTTCTCTGAAACATTTTAATAGTCATTGTCGATAGTTTTCTTTCTTAATAAAAAAAAAACTGTTGAATCTACGGAACATAAAGAAGAACGTGAACAACAATGGAACTTGTACCCATGAGATGGAAGTTGTATTCGTGAGAATTTGTATAACATAACATTTATGGACAAAAGCTCTTAAAATTAAGTTTTTGAAAGAACCCTAACTCTAACAGATTGAAATAAAGTTCTAGTAAGAAATTATAAAAAAGGTTTTACAAAAAATGTCTTCTCTGTTCTAATAGATTTTGTATATAGTTGTATAATCCTAATAAAAAAAACAACGAACTATCCAATCTACATCACAGATAGAAGTTCATTAACACCAACCAACGGAAGCTAATCCGTTATGTACTAATAATACTGCGAAAGTGAAAATTAAAGGCGAGAAGAAAAAAAACTAAATAAAAAACCTGAGTAATCATGAAGTTCACAAAAATTGCTTATTAATTAGAAGTCGCCATCTTGACGCGGCTACTAGCAATTAGAGCCCACGCCCAATTCCTCCTCTCCATCTTTGTTTAATTATCAGGTAAAAAGCATGGAGTGGGGCCACTGGCTCCATTCATGTCCGGTCGCTGCCTCACCTGCTTCCACTTAGCGGCTCTCATCTCCATCGGGGCTGCCTACTCTACAATGGAAAGTGAGAGGGTGCCAAACACTAGGAGAAAAAACAATCTAGAAATAAGTTAAAACTAAATACATGTTAAAAATATCAGGTTTATATAACAGATTTAATGAAGTCTTACCTCAAGGTAGTATCCTTGGCCCAATCCTTTATACAGTTTATACAGCTGACATCCCAACTCATCCTAATACTATCCTTACCACATATGCTGATGATACATGTGTATTATCAGTCAATACAAATCCAGTTATTGTATCCCAAAGCCTCCAATCCCATATCACTGATCTTGAAGAATGGTCCCAGAACTGGAGAATTAAAATAAATTCTCAAAAATCCCATCAAATCAATTTTACCTTACGTCGTAAACCAATGACTTCCTGCCCTTCAGTATCCTTTAATAATATCCCACTTGTGCCTGTAGAACAGATCCGATACTTAGGGTTGCATCTCGACAAACGATTAACCTGGAATCCTCATACAAGACTGAAAAGACAAGAAACCGCTCGACGTTTCAGGCTACTTCAACACTTACTAGACAAACGCTCTAAGCTCCCAATTCATTACAAAAGACTCATCTACATGACCATCATACGACCTATCTGGACTTACGGAGTAGAGCTTTGGGGCTCCACTAAGCCATCGGATTCTTCTCGTATCCAATCCCTACAATCCAAAATCCTTCGTAAAATCCTCAACGCTCCTTATTTTGTTAAGAATATAGTCATCCATAACGACCTAAATGTCCCATTTGTTGCTGATCTGGCCCGATCCCGGTATCTATCCTTTCACAACAAACTTAATTTCCACTCAAACCCTCTAGTTTCAAACCTAGCTTCCTCTTCAATTCCCGATCATCCTCCGAGGCGTCTGAGAAGAAGATGGCCACGTGACCTTCTTAGTTGAACATGCGATTTGAGTACTACCAGTGGGTAGTTTCTCTACTTGTCATTATATCATGTCATTATGTATCACTCAGCCAATTTACTTGTTATATTACTGTAATATAGTTGTAAATATCAATAAATAAATAATAAAAATGAAGTCTTACATATGACTATTATAAGATCCATCTGGACGTAAGGAATAGATCTTTTTGACCCCACTATGGCATCTCCCTCGTATCCAATCCTTACAATCTAAAACCCTTCGTAAAATCCTTAATGGTCCTTACTTATGCATCAGTATTAACGAATGAAGAAAAATAATATTTTTTTAATCAGATGAATTCCAGAAAAACTATAAGATAATCACAATTTCTCAAAGTTGAGAAATAGATTTTTGATATATAGCACCACAGTCATTACTGAATTGTTCCAAATAAGGAATTTTGCTTTTACAACTAATATCTCGTCAAATCAACTTTACCCTTCGTTGGAAACCAATGACTTCCTCTCCTCCAGCATCCTTTAATCCCACTGTAGTGTAGTGTAGTTGGAACAAATCCTAATACTAGGGTGAAAAAATAGGATGCTTCTCGTCATTTTAGGCTACTGCAACACTTACGAGACAAATACTCTAAGTTCCGAAATAATTATAAAAGACTTAAATGCGTGACTCAAATAAGACCTATTTGGACTTACGGAGTAGAGCTTTGGGGTTCCACTAAGCCATCGAATTCCTCTCGTATCCAATCCATACAACACTTCATAGTAATAACATCCTTTCCAATGCTTCTTTGCTACAAATAATGACATCCATAATGGCATATGTCCCATTTGTTGTTGATTTGGCCCTGACCCGATATTAATTATTTCATGAAGAAACTTTATTCCAACTCAAACCCTATAGTTTCAAACCTAGGAACCTCTTCAATTCCTGAAGTCCTTCGAGGTTTCAGAAAAGAAAATGACCTCGTGACCTAAGAAGAACTTGTTATTCGAATACAACAAGTGGGTAGTTTTTACTTGCCTTCATCACATGCCATTAGGTATTATTTATTATATTCACTTGATTGTATTATTATTATAGAGTTGTAAATTTCATTAAATAAATTTTTAAAAAATCGTGTTATTTTACCTTCTTTTCTTCTAGTGGAGACAACTCTCCATGAGTTTGTCGACCCCTTAATTGCTTTTAGTTTGATCCATACAAAACTATTAATCGATCCATATAGATTATATTTAACCCGGATAATTGTAAAAAGGATTTACAACCCGGCAAAGAGACATAAAGTTGTGCAGTTGTCCCTAATAACTGCATATTATATTAATCTGCTCCCTATTTCGAGCCTACAGTCAGTGTGAAGTCGCCCGAAAATTGCATTTTTATTGCAACGTATTTACGTTAAAGTACTTACCACATATAACAGAAAACGATAAAAAAAAAATAACCCGTCCTCTTGTTTCCCTTACCCATTTCTAGATGGGTAGGAGGGGTAGGTAAAAGTAAAAAAATATATTTTATATACATGTAAAATTATCAACATGGCAACTGCAGTGTAACCAGTCCAACATTTAACAGATGGCTAAGTAATACTCAACTCATCAATTAAGCAATCTGATATTATTAATCATAATAAGAAAAAAATACTTCTTTAACTAATTAAACTTAAGCATGCCTTTTAATTATGAGAAATACGTTTTTGTTTAAGAATATTTTCATTTAATTTACCACAAATAATTATTTAATACTACTACTTATTGGAAATACCGTATAATAATAATTGGAAATTGGAAATTACGTATAATAAGTTAAGAATACAAAAGAAATATTTTTACTATTCAATAATATAATGCCGCCCTGGTGAATAAGTGGTGAAGTGGAATTTAATCCAAGAAACAGTTCATTGTAATTAGGGATGCGGAATCGTTTTATTCTCGTAGTTTTTGGCTTGGAATGGAATTATAATATAATCAATAAATCCATTTCAAACCTAAGCTTGACATAGCCACTTATGCACTACGATTATAACACGATTCCGCTTACGTAAGTAAAAGAAACTCTGTTTAAAGCAAATTCGACTTAACCAGGCTGCAGATATATAAAATTCCAAATACATTTAAGCAACCTATCCTCACAAGGAAGATAGACGCAGCCTGATGGCAGCACTTTTCACTGCTCAATGATTGTTCCATAAATTTCGTGAGGATGATTTCTGGCTTTAAGACAAAATTATTGGAAGCGACCATGATTACGGCTTTCTAGGAAGTATGCAAGAAGAATTTTGAAGAATGGTCGATGGGTACATAAAGACTTTGGAAACCACTAAAATTATGGGTATGATACATTGCGGTTTTTTATCTAAATTACAGGAATTTGGATTCGAAACGAAGCCGGGTCTCAACACCTCTCACCTATCAACTTATAGCAGTTTATTTAAAGTACGTAGATTACATGCAATAAAATAACGGATCAAAAAGTTATGGATAAGTACTGCAATGATTCCTAAGTTCTAGAGATATCAATTTTTTATTCAATAAATAAATGCATTAAGAAAAATATAGTAACGTGGTATGTAATACTCTACACTAGTATAGTAAAGTACGACTTATAATAAATAAATTTCAACTAAATGGAATAAAAACTTACAAATATGGTAAAAATGCTGTTTTGGTTTTGTAAAACTATACTTTTCCAGTATCTAAATTTTAATTGCAAAAATCGTTTACGTTCCCTTGAACCTCGTTTTACAAATAAAAACATTACTTAACATAAACTTGTAATAAAAATATTTTGTCAAATTTGAATATCCATAGAATGGACCGGGGTAGCTAGGTAATGCTGAGTTGCTATCTAAAAGGTAATGGGTTCAAATCCAGATGTGGCAAAAGAGTGATCAACAAACCCTACTGGGGCTCATCCAGCCTCTATAAATTGGGTACCCATAATTATGGGAAAATCCTGGGGGTTGAACACTGACAAGTTATCTCCCTGCACTACCCTTGTCCTAGAAACAGAACATTCTCTGTGCTCAAGACTTCTCATAGGTTGTAGTGGCACAGGTTAAGAAGGGAGCGAAACTCCTAACTCGTTCAAAATTAACACATATTGATAAAAAAAACAAGTTTTTGATAAATGATTACATAAAGTGACAATGATATGCATTTTAAAATTTTCCAACCATCCTTTTAGCGAGTCAAAATATTTTCATTGATCCCATGAAAGATGAAAGACTCATATTATCTTCTTCATTATCAAATATTATTTTTCTTCTCCATATGTCCGATGCAAGAAACGCATTGAATATGGAGTTTTGTATTTCAGTAATACTCAAGATTCCCAGCTGATAATTTATTAGGTATATTTTTTTTAAGGAATTGATGAACTCACATTTGAATTTGTTATATTTCAAGTTAAAGAAAAAGAAGAGATATGCATACTTAGGCGAAGATGTTTTAAACATAAGTGGAAATAAACATGCTACCTCAGAGGCAGGCCAATTTTGAGATAATTTATATTCACTAACTGAGAGCGTTCATCACCGCTTCACCATAAAATTACTACTTTATAAATAACTCAATGCTTATGGAAACCTTCTGGCTGGACCCAACCTTTCAATTTAAATGTAAATAAATTTATTACGCCCCATATTTGCTTTTCTGACAAGCCGGGAGAGAGCTCGTGGACAAGATAGTTAATGTAATCAAAGGATAAAAGGCAGGAGCATATTCTTCTCTACCTGTCCATTTAAATATCAAGTAGAATGGGTAGGGACAAAAAAGAAAAGAAAAAAATACACAGCGTTTTGAATTATTTATTACTTCGAATTTTAATACCACTTTTGAAATCAACGAGAAATTGGATGGTTAACATGAATTTCATCACCAATCACAGATTGAATTTAAATGAATATCAGTCAACAACCTAACATTAGTAATCCTTAATGTTTTAAAACTTTGCTTCATAAGCAATGATGATAATATTGCATTTATAACATAACTGCAAAAGTTTAATTTTAAATTTAAATTTAAACTCAATTATAATAAATACATCTGTTTCATTAAATAAAAAGTATCAGTATCATCATATCAGAAAAAATAGTATTGTTCAATCAGATTTTTAGAAAATCTAATAGTTTTAGAAAACATCTCGATTTTTCAAAGTTTATAAAAATGCTGACATAGATTTTTGACACACCGCCAAGGAATTTTGGTTTTACAACTAATATATCTTCAAATCACCTTTACCCTTCGTCGGAAACCAATGACTTCCTTTAATAATATCCCACTGACTTCTGTAGGGTAGTGTAGTTGGAACAAACCTAATACTAGAGTAAAAAAATAGGATGCTGCTCGTCATTTTAGGCTACTGCAACACTTACTGGACAAATACTCTAAGCTCTCAATTAATTATAAAAGCCTTACACACATCACTGAAATAAAACCCACATGGGTCCATGGAGTAGTATTTTTTATATAAATTTTACGTATAGTAAATATTATAAAGCAAGAGGAAGATATGTAAACCTCTTATATGGCATGTAAAACTTACAGCCTAAATATTCTGTCCCAAGGTTTTGTGACAAGAATGGTAGACATACATGCTCTTCTTCACATGTTTTATTCAACAACGGTGTGGACCACAGGGCGGCTAGGACAATCCCAAGTAATTTGTCACACAGCCACTGGCGTATGCAAATAATTCTTAAATGTTAA
Source organism: Troilus luridus (assembly GCA_964056705.1). Classification (NCBI taxonomy): domain Eukaryota; kingdom Metazoa; phylum Arthropoda; class Insecta; order Hemiptera; family Pentatomidae; genus Troilus; species Troilus luridus. Next base: position 70,842,020 of record OZ057412.1, on the reverse strand, counting down.
GGGGCAGCGAGTCAATTTAAACATTTATAAAGCAGTATTAGACCAAATTTAAACATTTTCGTACTCAACGCACGCAGATCTCGGTCCAGTAATTTTTTATATCTTTTATATATTTCTTTTAAAGTAATCGTTTCCCAGCTACAGACTAACACGAAGTACTTTATCTCTACTTTTGACAAAATAGCCTTATTTAAGGTGATTATTAAGAGTAATTTTAATTAGTATAATACCTATACGCTGCGAGTCGACTTTCCTTTACCCTTTTACAGGCAATGCGAAAGATAGATACTTAAAACTGATTGGAATCGGCTAACCATCCTAAAATAAATAATAATCATTGGATGAGGAAACCATGACAGATTAATTATATACTACTCGCAGGTGTCAGGTTTTTGAAGGTCACTGAATTAATTCGATATAATAACTGGTGAAAATTTCGCAGCTACGGAGACTATCTGAAGATTAAAATATACATGATTATTATCTTTTCGCTGATGATGTTGGAACGTGAAAGGAAGCCTTAAGGTAATCAAGGATTACTGATGGCAGCGTCCCGTGGTTATAGAAGTGTAGACAATGATTATTTGAGGTGTAACAATGCTAAATTCAATCGCTGTGTCATCCAATCTTAGATTCATTACATGAGTTTTTACATTTGTTAGTGCAAGGTAGGCCACTCGTTAGATCCCACAGTGTTCATCCTTGCATTCATTTAAATAATTTATAAATTAAAGATTTTATTTACCATAGCCGGATTGAACCCGAAACCTTCGGCATAGCAACTCAGCGCTCTACTCACTGACATAGCCAGCTCCCTCATTCATTCATTGGTGTTGTGGTTAGTAAGATTATGAAATATTGCAATTAATAATCAGTTGGAAAATTCAAGGAATAAGATCCGTAGGAAGGAGGTGGGTATCCTAGCTGAGAAATTTCCGGGAGTAGAGTAGCGACATCAAAGAGCAGTGAAGTAATTCCCCTACGATCACTTGAAGAATAACAGTAATTTTGTCTAGTGTAACTAAATATCAGAACACCTTGAGTCCACATTTCACCAGAAACGCAGTAGCTGCATAACTAAAATTGACTTTGAACGCTTAGCTCCTAAAGACTAAAAATCTAAACGATTACTGCTGACCTGGTAAAATAAGGAAGCCTTTAGGTCGTCAAGAGTCGCTTTAGAAGATATTCAATGGTTAAAGAGTGTCGGCTATTGGTAATTTAATCCTTAACTGCAAAAAGACAACTTTCTACTTTTCAAAATTCTACATGAGAGACTAAAAAAAGAAGAAAAAAAAAAGGATCTCGTCTAGGACTGGTTCCCTGTCTGCATTAAACAAAATATTGAAGGCATTGCCAAGACTATGCTTTCTTTCCGGACGAACAAGTGTACTTTCTGTAGTGTAGCAAAAGTTAAAAATTTTAAAAACAAAGATGGACTGGTTGCTTTTCTGCAATTAGCAATTCGTTTGGGTTGTCGGTGTCGAGACCGCCGAATATTTTAATATTTTAACAGCATTAGCTAGATTTAATTGCTATGACAGTTTCATCCAGTGAAAAGGGAAACTAGTTGAATGAAAAACTTAACCCGGGTAAGGCGCACAGCGACCTGTACCACGGTAGGGGGCTAACAGAATACAAAAACTTAGATCCGAAAAAAACCACGACCCCAGCCTGCCTAGGTAGGGAATGGCCATGCATAGGGGAGATATCAGAGGGGAAGCAACAATGCTCTATTGACTTTAAGCTGGCTACAAGTTTTCTCCTTGGTCGATCATATACAAGATACGGCGTCTTTGAACAACAATAGGAACCATTGTACCTCGGAGGCCTACCGTCTTTTAAAAAATGAAGATGTAACCCTAGAGCCCAGGATAGGGGCAATTTATCTCCCTTGTATCCTACTTATCAATTTCATCCTGACAATAACTCATCCTCTCTTTTTAGGAAGACAGGAGAGGTAGAGGAAGATGACACCAGCAGAAATAAATTCTCGCTACTGCTTTATGTATTGGGAAAAGAGGAGAATAACATTTTAAACAATATACAGTTAACAAAGAAAACTTGAGCCATAGTAATAGAAACGATACCATGTTTCCTTTAACGTTTGATAGTGTTGTAACTGAATTTATTCAAATGACTGATAAGTAATATTAAATTACAAAAAATATTATTAGTTATTGTACAATAATAATTCAGGATGTTTCAACTTTACTATCCACAGCAAAATAAAATTGAGTTACTTTTCTGAATTCTTTTGCTATAACGAGTCGGTCAAATTTTAAGACTTAAAAAAGAATAGGTTTTGGAATTCGGTAGTAATATTTGGCCGTGAGAAGCGAAAAAAAAAATGGTTAATGTACCGTTGATTGGAATAACGGGAGGACCCGAACATAACTAAAAAGCCTACGGGTTGTTCCAGGCAAACATCCCATAACCATGCCATATGATTGAAATTTAGAAAAGGAATCAAACAAAGAATGTCACGAGGGAATTCTGAAGCGCTAAAAAAATTCCTTCTTCCTTATGGGACATTCTTTCCAACCAGATTATGGCTTTATAAAATTTATAAGAAAAATGAACGAGGACGATTCATATCTTTTAAAACACGAGTTTTTGGTGGGTTGATTTTCGCAATAGGCATTGTGCCAATGCGAATATAAGAGTTTGTTTGTTTGTTCATTTAACGTCACTTTATGCTGTTATGGCTAATCGGACGATACTACAGTGGGAGCACTAAATTTTGGCTATCCAGGTTTAATTAGTATAGGGATTTTTAACGAGTACCTGACATCATACAGGCTCGGGACCCCCGTTTAACCTCCCTTCCGAAGGACGGCGTAATTAAGGACTTTTTACTCCCGTTAAAAAAACCTAGGGCCACCTGCCGGGCTACGAACCCGCGATCTTCGGCTTAGTTGTTTGCGAATATAAGAGTTTGAGAATACATGTCGGATGAAAAATGACTGCTAATTGAACAATTTTACTAAAACTAGTTTATGAGAGGCGAGGAATGGTTGACTGGATGATAGATGTAAGGAAGAAAATAGTTGGGGGTGCAGTCAAATAAAACACTAAATAAGTGGATACTTATTTAATTAAGTTCCGACGTTTCGACCCACTTTGTGGGTCATCTTCAGGGCTAAGAAAAAAAAACAGACAACATACAATGAATACAATACAACATACAATGAATACAATAAAAATACATGAGGACTAATTATATGATAAATGAGAAAAACTATATATGTAGAGAGGTAGATTTTTAGAACAAAAGTGAGGGATATATATGAATACAAAAAATTACAGAGAAAATGTACAGAACGGTGGTGATGCCAAAAAAAATTTTTTTTTTTTTTTTTTTTAACAAAGATAAAAGACGGAAGTAAACAGAAAGTTATTTAAAAAAGAGAGAAAAGGTATAAACATCAGAGGTGAGAAGTAAAATTATGGAAAAGGTAGTAGAATATATATAAACTATAAAAGGTAAGATAATAGACTCCTAGGGAGTTTACATGAGTAAAATGAAAGAAGATATAACCAAAATGAAATTAAAGAGTAAATAAAGGAAAAATAACAGTAGAAAGTCAAGATATGAATATAGAGTATAACAGTTTTTAAAAATCCATATCTATAGTATGAAGTGGTATAAATATATGACATAAATATACAAGGAATGTATAGAAATATAAGTAACAATATGGTATGAGCAAGGAAATAGAGTAAAATATGAAGAAATAGTGATGTTAAATGCTAATGAAATCTATGGATAATAATAACATATGATGGATGCCAAAAACTAATATGAGAAAATATGGTGTGCAATGTGGAGAGGAAAAGGGTGAGGAGAAGGTATGAGAATTAAAATAGTAATTACCTATAGAACGCTGCAGTGCGAGAGGACGCGGTCTAACTGACCAGAAAGTACGTTATGGGGGTGTTGCCAGCGAAATCTGACGGCCAAAAATATGACTAATTTCAAATTTTGAGATATATTATAAAAATATATTAATAGTAATATTTTCTTGACTATTTTTTGAAATATTGACTATTTTATTATATTAAATTGTGTATCATGACTATTTTATAGAGAGCCGCGAAAATTAATGACTAAATTAATGGGACAAGGTAGGGTGATGAAACAGTAGGATTTGATGTCACGAGGTCAAAATAAGTATTATAGGAAAGAGACTATAGTAGTAACAGAATGACAATGGGAAGGAATAACAAGGTAAACTAATTTAAGGTTTATTTAGTAAGTTGAAAATTTGTGAGTAGAAAGAGGATAAGTTGTTTGAATCGATCTTGAGGTTAACAGTGGAGGAATCTAAATTTATGTGGATGGTTTCAGAGAGTATGCGTTTATCATGGTTGGGAACAGAAGCTAGGATGGATGTATTATCAAAGTCAAAAATGTGGTTAAGGGATAAGGCGTGTTCGGAGAGTTTTGATGCGGTAAGGTTATGGGAGGAAATGGAGTATTTGTGTTGGTAGATACGGTCTTTAAGGAAGTTCTTAGTTTCGCCGATGTAGGAGGCGTTGCAATTAGGAGTAGAGCAGGGGATGCGGTAGACGACATGGGAGCGTTGTTTAAGGGGGATAGGATCTTTTACTTTGGTATAAATATTGGAGAGTTTGTTGTGGGATTTAAAGGCGATGCGTAAATTGGGGATAGATGAACGTAAGGATTTTTGAATGTTATGTGAGAGGGTGGGTATATATGGCATGGATCTGTATATAGGGGTAGAAGGCGGATGTGGAGATAGGGTGGTGGTGGGTGGGTTGTTATAGGCATGGATGAGTTTATTGATAACGTACGGAGGAAAATTGTTTTTTAAAAGGATTTCTTTGATTCGGTGGGTGTTAGTTTTATGGAAGCAGGGATCAGCGAGGGATAAGCCACGGTGGATGATATTTTTGGCGACGTTAATTTTTTGGTGGTGCGGATGTTGGGAGTAGTAATTGAGGAGTCTGCCAGAATAAGTGGGTTTTGTATACCAATCTGTGGATAAGGTGTGGTTTGGATTTTTAATGATACGGAGGTCAAGAAAGGGTAGTGAATTATTCGATTCTAGTTCAAAAGTGAAATGGAGGCGGGGATGGTATGAGTTGAAGGCTGATAATAGTTCTGGAATAATGTTTGGATTTAGGATAAGGAGGAGGTCGTCCACATATTTTTTAATAATAATGATCTCGTCAAGGAACTGGGGTAGAATGGAGTCAAGAAGGTCGTTTAGAACAATATTGGAGAGGTCAGGAGCGAGGGGATTTCCCATGGCAAGTCCAGAAATTTGGTTAAAGAACTGTCCATGGAAGGTAAGGTAGCCGGATTCACAACAGAGTTTTAAGGATTGGAGGTATGAGGACCTATTGAGAGAGGTATGGGGTTCTATGATGGACCAGTTTTTATCTATTATGAGGAGGGATTTATCTAAAGGTATATTGGTAAATAGGCTTTCTACATCAAAGGAGGTGAACATCGCATTTTCCTCCTTAAATGTCGATCAAACTCCCTTTTTCCAAATTTCATAACCAACACCCTGAATCATGTCACCACATCAAATTCCCTATACCCCACTTTACATAATTTTTCATTAAAATTTAAAAAATCTTTGTTGAATCTAAAAATAAGGGAGAATATACAACATATCCATTCTTTGAACCTACGTATTTCTTCCCTCACCCAATTTTTAACCAGTCACCTTACCCAGGACCACATGCATAACCTATCCACCCTAATAGAATCCACTTTCTCCACAACAAGGTCACGTAAAAAACTCCACCTCATCTCCAAATTCAATACCCTTTACCAAAAATCACTTACCTCCAAAATTTACCCCAAAGGAGATAAAACCTGGGTACACAATATCTCTACCACCAACATCCCCACCCATGTCAACAACATTCTATCCTTAGGACCCAACTTTGCTGCACCCTCCTCTTCCTTCAAAAAAATTATTCCTGATCTTTTGACCGACTTAGAATATATTCACAATGACCCCCTCCTCCACCGTTCACCTGTTCCTCTAGATCTATCACGTGTCTCCCTAGCCAATATCATTTCTAATTTCCTTCAACACCCCCACTCCACCCCTTCTAATTTCTCCCCACAGTTCTTCAAGGACCTATCACTCACACGTTCTTTCCTCAAATCCCACGAAGACCTGATTGTCACCAAAGCAGATAAAGGCAACTCTACAGTGATTATGAATCTTTCTGATTACGACCTCAAAATGCATTCTCTTCTTTCAGATACTTCCACCTATAAACCTATACCCCGAGATCCTACCGCTTCTCTCCAAAAACAATTCCACCTCCACCTAAAAAGCCTTTTAAATTCCAAACTCATCACTTACCCAGTTTACAGAAACCTCATTTCCTACCATTCCTTAGCCCCTCGTTTTTATGGCCTTCCCAAAATCCATAAACAAAACAACCCCCTCCGTCCCATTACATCCAACATCAATTCCCCAGCAACAAAACTTAGTAAATTCTTACTTCCATCATTACAAGTCCTTAGCCGTAACAACCCATACGATATCCAAAACTCATTTCAATTACGTAATTTATTAAAATCCCTCACCATACCTGATCATTACGTTCTCACCTCCTTTGATGTAGAAAGCCTATTTACCAATATACCTTTAGATAAATCCCTCCTCATAATAGATAAAAACTGGTCCATCATAGAACCCCATACCTCTCTCAATAGGTCCTCATACCTCCAATCCTTAAAACTCTGTTGTGAATCCGGCTACCTTACCTTCCATGGACAGTTCTTTAACCAAATTTCTGGACTTGCCATGGGAAATCCCCTCGCTCCTGACCTCTCCAATATTGTTCTAAACGACCTTCTTGACTCCATTCTACCCCAGTTCCTTGACGAGATCATTATTATTAAAAAATATGTGGACGACCTCCTCCTTATCCTAAATCCAAACATTATTCCAGAACTATTATCAGCCTTCAACTCATACCATCCCCGCCTCCATTTCACTTTTGAACTAGAATCGAATAATTCACTACCCTTTCTTGACCTCCGTATCATTAAAAATCCAAACCACACCTTATCCACAGATTGGTATACAAAACCCACTTATTCTGGCAGACTCCTCAATTACTACTCCCAACATCCGCACCACCAAAAAATTAACGTCGCCAAAAATATCATCCACCGTGGCTTATCCCTCGCTGATCCCTGCTTCCATAAAACTAACACCCACCGAATCAAAGAAATCCTTTTAAAAAACAATTTTCCTCCGTACGTTATCAATAAACTCATCCATGCCTATAACAACCCACCCACCACCACCCTATCTCCACATCCGCCTTCTACCCCTATATACAGATCCATGCCATATATACCCACCCTCTCACATAACATTCAAAAATCCTTACGTTCATCTATCCCCAATTTACGCATCGCCTTTAAATCCCACAACAAACTCTCCAATATTTATACCAAAGTAAAAGATCCTATCCCCCTTAAACAACGCTCCCATGTCGTCTACCGCATCCCCTGCTCTACTCCTAATTGCAACGCCTCCTACATCGGCGAAACTAAGAACTTCCTTAAAGACCGTATCTACCAACACAAATACTCCATTTCCTCCCATAACCTTACCGCATCAAAACTCTCCGAACACGCCTTATCCCTTAACCACATTTTTGACTTTGATAATACATCCATCCTAGCTTCTGTTCCCAACCATGATAAACGCATACTCTCTGAAACCATCCACATAAATTTAGATTCCTCCACTGTTAACCTCAAGATCGATTCAAACAACTTATCCTCTTTCTACTCACAAATTTTCAACTTACTAAATAAACCTTAAATTAGTTTACCTTGTTATTCCTTCCCATTGTCATTCTGTTACTACTATAGTCTCTTTCCTATAATACTTATTTTGACCTCGTGACATCAAATCCTACTGTTTCATCACCCTACCTTGTCCCATTAATTTAGTCATTAATTTTCGCGGCTCTCTATAAAATAGTCATGATACACAATTTAATATAATAAAATAGTCAATATTTCAAAAAATAGTCAAGAAAATATTACTATTAATATATTTTTATAATATATCTCAAAATTTGAAATTAGTCATATTTTTGGCCGTCAGATTTCGCTGGCAACACCCCCATAACGTACTTTCTGGTCAGTTAGACCGCGTCCTCTCGCACTGCAGCGTTCTATAGGTAATTACTATTTTAATTCTCATACCTTCTCCTCACCCTTTTCCTCTCCACATTGCACACCATATTTTCTCATATTAGTTTTTGGCATCCATCATATGTTATTATTATCCATAGATTTCATTAGCATTTAACATCACTATTTCTTCATATTTTACTCTATTTCCTTGCTCATACCATATTGTTACTTATATTTCTATACATTCCTTGTATATTTATGTCATATATTTATACCACTTCATACTATAGATATGGATTTTTAAAAACTGTTATACTCTATATTCATATCTTGACTTTCTACTGTTATTTTTCCTTTATTTACTCTTTAATTTCATTTTGGTTATATCTTCTTTCATTTTACTCATGTAAACTCCCTAGGAGTCTATTATCTTACCTTTTATAGTTTATATATATTCTACTACCTTTTCCATAATTTTACTTCTCACCTCTGATGTTTATACCTTTTCTCTCTTTTTTAAATAACTTTCTGTTTACTTCCGTCTTTTATCTTTGTTAAAAAAAAAAAAAAAAAAAATTTTTTTTGGCATCACCACCGTTCTGTACATTTTCTCTGTAATTTTTTGTATTCATATATATCCCTCACTTTTGTTCTAAAAATCTACCTCTCTACATATATAGTTTTTCTCATTTATCATATAATTAGTCCTCATGTATTTTTATTGTATTCATTGTATGTTGTATTGTATTCATTGTATGTTGTCTGTTTTTTTTTTTCTTAGCCCTGAAGATGACCCACAAAGTGGGTCGAAACGTCGGCACTTAATTAAATAAGTATCCACTTATTTAGTGTTTTATTTGACTGCACCCCCAACTATTTTCTTCCTTACTTAAAACTAGTTTAACTTGTCTTTTAATAATTCTGAAATATTAAAAAAAATTGTATTTATTAATATTTACAACTATAGTATAATTATGCAACGATTAAATATAATGGCAGGAATGACACATTATGGCATGGATAGAGAAATGTAGAGAAACAAATTCAACTTATGAGGCCATCTTCTTCTCAGACGCCCTGGACGTTTGTCGGGAATTGAAGAAGTAGCTAGTTTTGAAACTAGTGGGTGAGAAAAAAGTTTGCCATGAAAAGAATGGTATCGGTTTGGGCCAAATACGCAACAACTAGGACATTGAGGTCATTATTCAAACCAATGTAAGGAACATTAATCATTTTATAAGTATTTAGATTGGATAAGAGAGTATTTCAATGGCTTAGTAGAGATAGGCTCTTCTACCTTTAAAAAAGCCTATGTTCACATCAAACTTCTTGTATCTGGTGTGAAGCAATAAATATTTATTTCCTTCCTCCGTACAAAAAGTAAACCTAATAGCGCATAAACCAAAAGAAAGTAGATAAGCTGTTCTAATTTAGCCAAAGGCTGCACGATACGTTTAAGTCCAGATGATGACTGAATGACGTAAATCACTTAATTCAAATTTATGAAAAACCCCCTTCTGTTGAAATGAGAGAAGTTCCTGGTAGGAGAAAATTAAAAAGAACTAACTGAGAATTTGTTTATTAATTTTTATCCCCCCCCCCTGACATGTCTTCCTTAGGTTGGGAAACACTGCCTTAGAAAAAGTGAGGACTTTAACATGAAACCCTTCATGGGTTGTTGTTTGTTGATTTAACGTCACTTTTAGCTGCTATAGCTGACCGGACGATGCTACATTAGGAACTCTAAATTTTGCATCGTACAGGCCCGGGACTCCCGTTTAACGTCCCTTCCAATGGACGACATAACCAGTATTAGGATTTCTTACTCCCTTTAAAAAATCCTAGGGCCATCTGCCGGGTAACGGACCCGCCATTTTGGGCTTAGAAGTTTGTTATGCAAACCACTAGACCACAGGTCACCCCAATTTCATGGTTTGAAATAGTACAATTTTTTCAATAAAAAACTTTTGCATGTTACATTGGCGCAACATCTGAAAACCACTTAACTGTTCCGAACATGAATATCGAACAATCTTTAAGGTCTTGGGTGGTTTACCTTCAGGTATAACGAGGCCTCAGATCCGTCGCTACCTACTTATTGGAAATATGAGTTAGCTTTGAAGACTACCTCCGACGCCGCCAGGAAGCGGAAAAGCCCCTGTAGTTAGCGGAGCATCTGCCGAGGTTTTTTGTCGGGCGGCTATAAACAGACGATAAGCGGTGGTGTCACCTCACCCTTATTAGAGGGTGTGCTGCTATCACCGCCCCCAGCCGGGGTACTAACAAGATAGCAACATCTGCCCTATCTCAATTAAAATATTTCTTAGCTAGTTACCTGGCCCTAATTAGGCAGCTGGTCCCCGGCTCCTCTGCCCATCGCCTGCCTCTTATTGAATATTCATAAAGAGACCGGCCTTTTAACTTGGGGCCGATAGAGGCATTATCTGTCCCCTCCGCATAGCTCTCCCTCAATCCTTCTTATCTGATATATTAATCCTCTTCACGTAGCAATAGCCCCGTGATACGGATTCCCAACAGCCACTGTGACACATCACGCTTTAAAGTTTTTTCCCTAGAGTAAAGCGGTGAATTTATGTTTCTGATAGATCACTTACTTAGTTCAAATTGTTTTTAAAAACAAGGATTTTCAATAAGAACCTTGGAACCAAAGATCGATAAGCCTCTTATGGACACCGAAGTGTAAATTAATCTTATTACCCTAAATATTTACTTTCTCTCCATCAAAGCTCACTTATACATTTTGGAATTCCACCATTCTCAAAACCTTTTCTAAAACTGCCTTCTTTCCTTAATGGATGTTGGCATTATAACGCTCCACTTTTATTTTTGCGCAAATAATAAACTGGGAACACAAGACATTATAAATTGATGTAGCTAATATTCGTCCTTTTTAATTAATGAGAAAATCATGTCAAGCATGACAGTGACGCGAACCAATCTTCCCCCCACCGAAAGTCGATAAAACACACAGCATAGGGCGATAATACCACATCACGTATTTCAGACGTTTACTTGAAGCATCCTTAAGTGTCCATGCCTCTGATCCGTTTGATAATACTCTCAACAGTTTGATAATAACATTAATTATTATGATTTTTTTTTTTAATAAATGACTAAGGACCTTCTAATATCTCCAAACAGATCTTTTGTCTTAAGTTAACAATATACAAGAGTATCCTAAGACCGTCCCTGCCACATGGAGGCTCCAATAGGGTGGTGTCTTGTTGACCACACTACAGAAAACAGAAACTTACTTACAACACACAACTTTCGAAATTCCGTCAGTGACAGACTTCATAAAATGGAGACATGTCGAATTACCTCAAGTATTGTACTAATCCACTTTTATGACACAAACTCCCACAGAATGTTCACGAAGATGGAACGTTATATTCAACTTCTAAGGCTTAAAGGAGGTAAAGACCCAATTACCCAATCCAGCTAGCTATTGGGTCCAATCACTAGAACCCAGATTCCTTACAACCAATGAAAATCTTCCATTGCAGATGCTCTACCCCCTTTAAAATACGACCGGTGCCTTAAAAGAGAAATCTATTTGTATATAAAAAATTGCTTTTAGCTTTTAAGTTAGTTTGTCAGTAAATCCCAAGAGTATTAAAAAAAACAGGGGAAAAAAACATAAAATATTACATCCAAGGATTAATAATTAATCCAGAGTATCTCAAAGTTGGGTGAAACTAAGATAAAACTATTACTTAACTAAAAAGTTGTTATACATAGAATCTAGCCCAATACAAAAAAGAGACTCCGTATTTGGTATAAAATTTTCTCCAAAATATATTTGGTAAACCATAAAATGTCTGTTATAAAAATTAATGAGCTAGCCACAATAGGAAAGGAATTCTTCAGCATGAAGAAAGACTAATGAAAAATTTCCCATTTTTCGAAAATGTAAAAACAAAACATTCCTGCCAATTATGCTGAGCCTTTGACACATTAATCAACTGCTTAAAGCTCTTGCTCTTAATTATCTTTAAGAACATTTTAAATTACGATGGTAATATTTTAGCTTTATTATCATTATTTTTATCTATAATTTAGACTTATATATATATAAGTAATTTCAGAGAAAAAGGCCTTAGAAAGTAGTGGCAGATCATGAAAATCTGTTCCTATTTGGAACTAACGTTATTTGCACAATTTCGTTAAGTCCCCTACAGGTTTTATAAGTGATATTCTTAAAAATTCAGAAATACGTGACCGTGAATAGGCAAAAAATAAAACAAAAATATTTTCAGCAATAAACTTCTAAAAGTCGGTTCTCTATTCTTAAGTCGGTATCATAAAACAATCAAAGTTGAAAGATTTTTGTCAAATATTTTTGGGTTCTTCATTGCCCAATGGTTCTGGGAAATGAGAAAAAATACGTAAATAAGGTGATGAGCTTAATATGCAATGGATGCATCTCTTATCTTTCAAAAGAAGGATTAATTAAAATCTCTAATGATTATCTCCTTAATTTTTATTTTCTCTTATTTTTGTTTATATATTTTACCTTATGTTTAAGTATTAGTACCATATCTTATCTAATATTAATCCCTCATCTTAATGCAATTAAACCGAATATATACATACATACATACATACATACATATATATATATATATATATATATATATATATATATATATATATATATATATATATATATATATATTTATATATATATATATATATTGACAAAATCGAATTTAGGTGTCTCAAATTTAATACAACAAACCAACCAATCAAGCTATAGAAAAGAGAAATATTTTAATCAACAATTACCTCATAAAATAAATAATTGTTTAAACTTCCCAAAATGAAAGAAATCAGCTTATTAAAAAAAAAACAATATTTTATTATTCATGGCCGTAATTATTCTATCCATGTTGAATTATTCAAATGAGGTTAAGGCAGATATACGTACCCTTTACATGTTGATGTACATGCACCCACTATTTTAGAAACTTGATTAATTATAATAAGACTTTTAACATACATTTTCGTTGTATATTAAAAATATTATACAGTGATTAGTAGAACATTTATCAGTCATCGACATTTTCCTCCTAGAAAAGAACCTGCGATTATCGGGCATGAAGTTGCAAAATATCATTTCAACTTCAGGACAAATCATTTTATATCATCCATTTTGTTCTTGATACGATAAAACATGGATAACATGGATCCTTGTCAAATAAAAAAGATATTTTACAATAAAAAGCAATAAACAAAGTCATTTTAACAAGAAATTCCCATTACTATAAACAATCAGGGAAAAATTTAAAGTAAAGGAAAGAGATTCAACATTCTCACTTGTGAAAATTACAAAAAAAAGGCTAGGAAAAAACGCAAAAAAAGAGAGTAATTTAAATATGACAAGGAACAATCCCTTAGGGAGTTAAAGAACATGCTAAGCCTAATGTAAACAAGAAAAGGCTAGCTGAGTAATTTAGTAGTTCCAAAATACTATTCAAATCCACTTGTAGCCTTCAACGATCGCAATGAAATTCCAGAACCTTTAAAAGGTACACGGAAAAACTCTTAACAAACGAATTAGCCCAACAGTTGAAACAAGGAACCGGCATACTTCGACATGTAAATCCAATATGATTATTGTCTTAGAATAGAAGTGTTTGGTAAAGAGTGGCTGAGGGAATGTTTGAATTATGCTTTTGAGTAATTTATATTTGTATATTAAGCATCGGAAGTTTAATCAAATCAACAAATACATGATAACAGTAAGTTTCTCTTAGAACTGTTTTTTTTTCTCAAATTTTTTTAATTATTTTTATTCTTAATTTTCAAATTATTAATTTATAACGAAACAATTCAACAAGTCAACAAGAAGTGACTCTCAACAATCTGAAGTGTAAAATCTTAGAATTTTAAATATATTTGGTAAGATATTCATTTATACTTTTAATATTTTAAACGCAATAAATAAAACTATGTTTCTATAATAATAACAAACATAAAAAAGATTACAATATATAATATTAACGTAATTACGTGGTCACGTAATTACTACAAACTACCGTAACTCACACATCACATACTTATCGGGTAAGACCGTTTTGACTTAAGAATGGGTTTTGAAAAATTAAAAAAAAAAAATTTATATATGCCCATAACAATAAGCATTCGAGTGATTTGAACATTTATACAACTGTAAAAATGGGAAAAAGTCTCCCGCCAGGCTTTTTTTCATATACATACGTACCTCCCTAATTCTTATATTAAAGAAGAGCTTTCTTAAAAGCATCAGAATATTTAAGACATTAATCAACACATACATTAATAAAAGATTGGCGAAACGAACATTTCGACGCCGCTACCACCAATCGGTTTTTCAAACTTTCTTCCTGGGATAACTGCAACTCCAATCCGTAAGATCACCCTCAACTCAATCCTCCCACCTACGACTCGGCCTAAACCTCGCATAATAACGAGTTGGCTCAGCGTCAATTAACGTTTTAGAAATTCGTAGGCTAATAAACCCAAAAATATTATATATTAAATATTATTATTCAATAATGTTAACCGAGGATCATCCTTCCAGGTTGTGTAAATTCTTTATTGGTTTGATCCTTAAATACGTTGTCCACCCTTCAACAAGAACAGACACGTTTCATACTCATATAGGACAGTTTGGATAATGGTGAAACTGAAACTTGACAACATAATACAAATATAAAACCATATGAGAACCTTATGTGGAACAATTAAAAACAATAGGATTTATTTTTAAATAGATAGCACATACGTTTTTCCTAAATTGCACGTTGGATAAATTAATAGTAGCTTCCTCAAAGATTTCTAAGAATTTTAAATAATATACAACGTAGTGCCTCTTATTAGAAAAATGTTATCAATGAAATCTAGATCAAACAGTTGTTGGTGGAAAGCGCTTCCAATTATATCAAAGCGAAACCAAAAAAAGTGAACAGAATCTGATTATCTATTTAGTTTGGATTAAGGTTAGCAGACCGTAAAACTGTATGCTAGCTGGAACAATTGCAGGAAACGAGAAACAAAGAAACGACGGCCATTTTATTTAGGAAGCCGAAAAAAACAACGGCATTAATAGAGTCCAATAAATTTCAAGACACCTGGCAACTAGGCCAAAAAGGATTGTATAATTGTATACGAAAACAGTTGGCTCTTATTAACGAGTCCTGGAGAACCTGGAAGATGGACGAGTCTCTAGGTTGTAATTAACTCCGGCAATAAATAAATAGAGCTCCGATCATTCCTAGCCATCTCGACCAAAAAGTTCCCCATCCATGAAATTGAGGAGGAGGAAACTGGAGCGCTAGGATATAATGGTCGATGACTAATTGCTTCCGACTCTAGTTATCTATTTATATCCATAGATTAATTACAGGTCACCTGCTGGGCTTGCCGATAGCAATGGGCGGCAGGAAATGTCAATAATGGTTGGACGAACTTAAATCACACCTCTGGATTGTTAGGAAGATGCTGGCCTACTTTTGGATCTTTTGAAGTTGTAAAAAAAAATATATGTGTCAGTTTGAAAAAAATACCTATTCGTCGTTTTGAAACATTAATCCTCACCAGTCTTACTGTTGGTGATGATTAATGTTTACTAGTAACTGACTAATTATTTAGTAGAATTTAATAATAATATTTGACAATTAAATCAATTAAGTACCTTGTAGTCTCCCTATTATATATAAATTATTCTAAGTAATTTTTATAGTAATATTTTATGGGCGTTACCTAGCAGGATCGAGGTACTATTTTATGTATATTGTCGTGCTAGAACAATTAAATTATAAACATTTTTTTAAATTAACAAATCACTAAGACTAACTGTTTCTGACACCTTTAAGACATTACAAAAACTATAGCACTGTTTTTGGAGGATCAAATAAAAAAATGGAATCCATTGATTTAAAACATAATATTTGTACATTTCGATTTTAGGACTGTTATTTCAATGGCGAGAATACAGTGAAATAAGATTAAGATATTTTTTTCATTCTTTACTTGTTATCCATAAAGCAAATAGAAAATAATTTCATAATTTTATTATAGGTAAATTACTCAATATTTAAATAAACAATAGGCTCACTATAGGTGGTGATACGAAATAAGTTCTAAACTGAATTTAAGGATAATATCGGTAATTGTATCTAAAATATTTAACAATTAAATGAACAGTCGTATGATTTGTAAAATAGGGTTGGTCCGCCGTTAGACTTCAATCAGTCTACCTACTTTTCTACTTGAAGCTTAATTAAACTTCCTATAGTTTAATCATGTTTTATCACATTCACTGCACCCGTTATATGTACATGGGAAGGATTGAACTTTTTTGAAGCAATAATTCAAAACTAAATAATTGAATTAAAAATAAAACTTTTATTATGCAAACTATGTTTATTAACAATCTAAGGAAAAAAAAAAAAATGAAAACCATCAAACCTTGCCAAGGTGAAACTGAAATTAATTGCATTGGACTTGGAATATTTTTTTAAAAGACAAGTTATGTAATAAATTAACAATTTTATGAGATGCTAGCGGACCAGGCATTGTCCTGTTCAAACATTTTAAAATTATTAATATTATAATGTTATATTATTAATAAAATATTTTTTTTATATTTTTATAATATTATTATGTTTAAAATTTATAAATATTTTAAAATAGATTATAATTATTTGTACCATTTTTACGAAAAGACATGTAAAAAAATTATTAAAATACTAGTCTCATACCCAGGAAGGAAATGGAAAGGAAGAAAATGGTCCGGGAGGAGGTTAGAAAGAAATTTTCTTAAATAGAGAAATAAACAGTTTTAAGATAAATAAATATTTAAAATAATGAAAATATTTAAGTGAAATTCTTTCGGACCTGCACCTGGATCATTTTTTCCCTCGATATATTGGGTAGAATTGTGAATCTAAACCATTCTCGGACCGACTTGAACATACTTTAAAATGTTCCATCATAATAGATCCAATCTTTAAGGGGATTAATCCTCAGTGGCATACAGACAGAAGAATATTATACATAAAGATTTGCTGTCAGTTTTATACTTAATTTTGGTTTGTTTTTGTGAACAAATGTGAAGAACAAAATCCATCAACTGACTAGAAACCTTCTTTTGTTCTTTTTCATGTTTAAGTGAAAATCGAGTTCAGACTCGATCCCCCTCCCGTCAGCTATGAAGATGGCCAAATCTTAGGGCATAATAAAATCAATTTTTTATTTTGTTTGACCCTTTAATGAATCCCTGACTATTTCAATCCATTATTATCTTTTTCGCTTTAATTTATTAGTTAATGTTACTGAATTATCTGTGTAATAATTGGCTCCAATCAGCATATATATAAAATTAGCTATGGTGCAGACTCGGCTGTAAAGAGAACGGATGTGCAATACGAAATAATCAAGGTGGAAGCCCACGCCGCTGGCCCGAGGCTACCGCTCGCCGGCTCCAGACGATACAATCTTCAGTCAAAGATATTTTAACACAATCCTAAATCTATGCCGGGGAGGCGTGACCCAGCACTCCAAATGTGAAGGCTCCTCCTTCGCTCAGATAGTTTTGTCTATGTCTCTTGTGCAAAGGTCAACACCTCCTCAGCCAGGGGTCAGCCAGGCCCTAAGGGATGAAAGGAAGTGGGGTGAAGGGATCTTGTTGACGGCCTGTACTCAACACTTCAGGCCATCGCCTAACTGGATGGATTAATAATCATTATGAAACAATGCTTTGCTTCGGGTCTAAGAACATAAATGCAATGGAATTCATAAGATCCCTACGCTTTCACTTTTAATCCCATTTTCAGTCCCTAATACCGATTTTAGCAGGTCAAGAACTAAGTTATTTAGGCCGAGCAATATTAATTATTGAAATAGTTAAATAGGTCTACACAGTGTTGTCAACAATGTAAACTTTCTTGGTTTCCCCTATTCTTTTATGTGTATATACACCAGGTCTAAAAGACAGGGATATTGATAGGGAATAGAGGTAGAAGAGAGAAAGAGGTCACTCTGTTATTTCTATAGTATACATTAAGTTATAATGTTAGTCCATAGTTAATTGTGTATGTAGTTATTTGTTATAGAGTCAGTTTGTATATATCGTTCAATTTCAAAATAACTTTAATTCTTTATTCCATGTCAGTCTCCGCAGTTTGTTTTAGGGTTACGCATTCTTCTATACTTCTTCTGTTAGTAAGTCTTGAAGGATAGAGGTAAGTTGTAAGGTCCATAAGGTCCATAACGGCCATGCCTGTTCACTCCATACCCATCGCCCGCACTTCCGCAGTCCTGTCAGTCAGTGTCCAGCTTTGAAGGAAACTCCCCATTTTTACTATGTTCAAACTCGAGTACCGTGCGGTTATTAAATTATTTTGTAAAGAGGGTCTTACTCCTGTGCAAATTAAAGAGCGCTTGGATTGTGTATACGAGCAGTCCTCCCACTCGTATTCAACAGTGAAAGAATGGGCAAAATTATTTAAGTTAGGGAGGGAACGTCTGGAAGATGACCCGCGTTCCGGTCGCCCATTGGAAGCTGTCATTTTTGAAACCATCCAACTTGAAAACCAAGGAAATAACAGCGAGGTGGGGGCTTTAAAAAATGGTGTTTTGAGGATCATCAAAGAACATTTGCATATGAACAAGGTTAGTGCAAGATGGGTTCCAAAAATTCTTTTCCATTTCCAAGGCCGCTGTGAAGGACTGTGAATTCCAAGAAATCTCTCATCCACCCTACAGCCCAGACTTGGACCCTAGCGACTTTAACCCCGACGAAGAGCTCCAAGCAGCAGTGGAAGAACATTTTTTTAGCAAAGAAGAAAATTATTTTTTCATGGTAAAAAATGTTGCCAAAGCGTTGTATTAAGTATGTTGAACTTAGAGGAGATATACTGGAAAACAGTAAGACCAGTTTTTTCCTTCAGCTTTCCTTCTATCCCAGCCCGGAAACTTTTGGACCTTACTACGTAGTTGATAATGTACACTAGTAGGATGCTGACCTAAGAGTTCTGAGTTCGATACCGGCTGTGAAATATAAATTATCAATTTTGTTAACAACATTGCATCGACAATGTGAGATCTGAAGAATTTCCTGGAGCTAAACAGTTTCTTAAAAGTGGATACCGTTAATATAGGAGAAATCCTGCGAGATTTTGTTCAAATCACCTATTCTTTATATCACATGTATAATGCACAATCATAGAAACCGTAAGGTCCCTACCACGTACATGACCCCTGGATTGTAGTAGAGTAAACATTTTGGTTAAAATTATAAATTATAATTAGTGATGTGCCGGATCTTTAGCGAAGTATATCCGCGGGTACGGATACGGATACGGATATTAACTTTTTTATTCAATCGATGCCCGTGTGCGTGACCTCGATAGTTGTTGCCACTTGACGCTTTGTGTGACAGACAGAACAGTAGGTTAGGAACATGTTTCGAGTTTTCGACTTGCACTGGGCGGCATAGATAACGTTTGTGTTTGGTAGTGATTTATAAAATTCAACAAACAAGTTTTTTCTTTAAACCTTGAAAGGATTGCCTGAGTCCAATGTTAAACGTCAACGGTTTTTCACTGCTACCTTAGTAACCTTATTTCGTGGTTATTTTAAATTTACTGAAAACCACTTAGGTACGTATTAGTAACACTATAAACAGCAAATTTTGTTCTGGACAAACATCGAAAACGAAAAAAAAAATGACACGTACCCTTGCAGTGTATATACAATTTCATCTGGGTCTTTTTCGTTTAATGCACAATTCGGTTATTAAAAAAAGTAACTGTTATTAAAAAGTAACACGTGATTAATATAAAGTAACTATAATTGTTAACACAAATGATATGGTTTATTCTAATTTCCAAAATGAAGCGATATCTTCCAATATAACCTCAAAAAGGTCTTTCCCCTTATTCCTTTGTCTCCACATAAATTCACAGAGATATGAATCCAACATTGTTCTTCTAGTTCCAGCTTCTATTTTATTTCTTATTTTGGCCGCGGCCCATAACGATTCTATCGACTGTGTGTGCGCTCCAGTTGAAGGATCAACGAAATTTTCAGAATGGTTGACTGTATAATGCTTAAAATCATACCCTTCTATTCTTTCTATAGTGGAATAAGCTTTCCATAAATCTGATATTATAACACTTCCTGGAAGAATACATTCTTTAATGCACGCTATTAAAGTATCTTTGTTCCTGTTGGGCACTGAATATATGAAAGATTTTTTCGTCTCCCTGCAAATACCACCAAAAACCCATTGGTTGGGATATATTCGTCCGACATTATGTTTCCTTCTTGTAAAACAAGACTCGTCAATTTCGACGGTCATACCATATCCTCCTATTTTGATAGGATTTTTAAGTAGCGAATCAGCACAAACCTCCCTCAAATAATTTTTCCAATTTGTTACTGTTTCTGCAGACATACTCAATTCGTCTTTACAAAATAACGTTGTTGTATATTTCTTGGGCCATGAGTAAATAAAAAGAATTGCATTATTCAGAGGATATTTTGAACCGTTGAACCACGTACCTTCCCTGAGTCCTACTTCCAAAAGACAACTTGCATTGTGACACCGCCATCTGTACCGGTCATCTCTCTTGCGCAACTTCATAGAATGTCCATTCCGGCATAGTTTTTCTTTATGGATGAGGCGATGGTTCGGTCCAAATCTTTAAAATCTTCGTATAACCTTAACATAGCCATTATTAGGTTTTAAACGAAACTAAGAAATGTAGTCATATGTACTACTGATAAGGAGGTTGTAACTATATCACGTGTTACTTTTTAATAACAGTTACTTTTTTTAATAACCGAATTGTGCATTAAACGAAAAAGACCCTTTCATCTATGTATTGAAAATTAATAAAGTAAAAGATCCGCCATAAAAGTCACGGATACGGATCTTCATTTTTCCTCGGATATCCGCGGATACGGATATCCGAAACATCACTAATTATAATATGAACAAATCACGGTGCTTGTAACGGTCAAATAATAACAAGATTGAAGGTAATGCCATTTTATAACAACAATATACTCTCCCGCAATTGTTTTGAAGAAATTATCTTTGGCAATACCGAGAAACAGAAAGAAAATAAAATATTTTAATTTTCAGAAAGGAATTAAAATGTCATTTTAGGGGTGGGTTGTAAAAGAAAAGGCGGAGAAGTTTAGCTATAAAGGTTGACTTGTAATATTTTTTACCGCTTCCCCGGGCTAATATTAAATTAGTAAACTTCCTTACTTATTTGCATCAAATGGGGGTGGGACCAATAAGGGTTAAAAGTTTAATAAATCGGCCCCGAAATATTAGCCTCCCTTATCTTTTTAAATTATTTCCCCTCCCCCTCCTCCATCGCTCGCTATCAGCTAACTCGACCTGGAAATTGGAAGAATGAAAAAAACAATATAAACTTTTGTTGGACCGCCATAATTCATAATTCTAAACTGCATAAAATGTTTTATTGCGACACAAATTATTAAAGTGTTAAATGAGCAGCTAAAATAAACAAATAATTTTATGAGGTACTATTATTCACTGATAACTTCCATTTTTATTATATATGAGTATGTACATATACAAAACTTCTTTCATTTGAATGTTACTGATATGGTCACTATGGTAACAGCTGTGATATAAAACCTGGGATGGCTACTCCGAGTTGTGTTTCTTATTGAACGGTTTAAAGAACAGGATTTTGTAATTAGAATGTTATTATAATATATAAGCTTTCAATACCGGTTCTTATTTTACAGGTAAGGCTGTATAATAAAATGAGTTAGCGAAATCAGTTAAAGATAAATATTGTGCGATTTTTTTTTTATTTTACAGAGAAACTCAATTTATTTCGTATTATGACACACCAAATTTAGTGTACGATTTTATCAACTTCATATATAATATAAAACAAGCCATTGAATGGGTCATGGTATACTATACATTCAGCCCGCATATTAATAAAATGGCTGAAGCATAAACAAAAATTCTGAACTACGGTTGCTAAGACTATTGGTGAGTACTATATCTACTTTTTGACTAGACATGAATATAATTTTTAAAATTTGATTTTGAGATTGGTGGAATTAACAATTTTTAGTTAATTAAAAAATCTATGAAAATTTTTAATTAAAAACATTATCAAATATGGATTGGCTGGCGGCAAAGATGATAACACAGGCCTGCAAAAAAACTTTTTTTAAAATTGTTTTTATTTAGTTAACTGTTCTTTGTGCAGTTTTTTTGCACTGACTTCAAAAATGACATTGGTTTTTATATTACGTAAGGCTACCTTACAAAATAAAGTTTTTTGGAAAAAGTACAAAAAACGGAAAATTTTGGATTTGTTCTTATTATTTTAACATGAAGTAAAAGCAAATAAAAACAGCGAAACCTAGATAAAATGAGCATGAATCCATTATCTAGGGGTGATATTTATATTTTCACTATTGTTTCCGTAATCAGCACAAAAAATATATGTAAACCCACTAGTTAAATATGCTACAATTTTTTCATCGCAGACCTGTGTAATTAATCCCGTAACGCTGAACAAATTTATCTTAATATAACTATGTATGTATAATAAGTTTACACAAATTACCCAAAGAATCTATATCAGATAGAAGTATAATAAATGGGAGCGATGTGGCTCAATGGTAGAGCACTGTGTTACCAAACAGAAAATCCTGGTTCAGATACCGCTAATGGCAAAACATTTATTTAGTCTGTTATCAGCCGGAGATGGATCATATGGGATCTAGAACCCTCCTGGGGCTTACCCTGCCTCTATAAAGTGGGTACCCAAAAGAGGGGGGAAAATCTGGCAGTTGTGCGTGGTCTAGGACAAATCACCTTCCTGCACAACAGTTGTCCAGGAAACAACCGTTGTACATGGTAGAGACTACAGTCTATACCATGTACTGTACCTCAGACCCGCCCACGGTTGTAGTGGTACAGTTTTTTTTTTTATATGTATAATTAAGTATAATAGACAGAATTAGTTAATGAAGAGGATAAAAATAGGTAAAAATATAATATACTAATACATTATAATAACACTAAGTGATAAATAGATACAATTTTATTTATATTACCACCACCCAGAGTTATTACCATATTATATTACTGTTTCATTGAAAATTAATAATAATACAATATGCCTCTATAAAATCCAATGATACAGTAAGGTGAGGTTTTTAGGTAGGTACTCTAGATAATTTTTAGAAAAGAATACACAAAGTTAATGGAAGAAAATTTTAAATTGTGGTTCAATCAATATTTTGATGAATTAAAACCATGAGTGATCACGTATTAAAATACGGTATAAATTGAAATAAGAAAATGTTTAAAAAATAATCAGTATGGGAAATATTAGCTTAAATGTTGTTTCTTATCTTACAGGTAAGACTTTATGATAAAATGAGTTAGTAAAATCAGTTTAAAAAAAAATATTGTTATAGTAAAAATAAATTTCCTTATTTTACAAGATACTAGATATTTTTCAATCTCTACAAATTGAAATAAGTACATGTTGACTATATATCCACACACACACAATGTATATAGTCAACATGTACTATATATATATATATATATATATATATATATATATATATATATATATATATATATATACATATAGATAATAAATGAGTTAATGTATAGGAGCTTACTTGTTAAGAAGGTTAAAGCCTTATTCGACTACCATATTCAGCACATACCTGCAACAACAATAAAACATCGTCAGTACAAATCGACTATATGATGAGCCTGGCTGAAATCAATCAAGAAGAAAAATGAATTGAATTGACAAATATTAATAACCGATCGACCCCTGGATGTCATCCCGGACCATTATGGCTTTTGTCACGAGCTGGCTACTCCCTTCACCCGCTACCTCCTTTGCATATCCTACCAATGATTTAATCCACACCGTGTCAATCAGGAGCCCGCATATATTAGCTGGGCCAAATAGAGATGTAGTATCCTTGTAAGGGGATTGAGGTGAAGGAGAAAATTGATATAAGTAAGATATAAACAATAATAATAAAATATATAAATTATAATAATAAATATAATAAATGTGAAGGCAAAATACAAAAAATTCAGTTGAAATGAAGTGGTTCTTCGTAGGCCAATACAATATATCTGTAACATTAATTTACTTAATATTTTTGTATTAGAATTAATATAATAATGCTAAAAATTTTAAATAAATGAAGTACGTGTCGAGATTATTAGAGCCATCCTGCAAATAATCTTGATTCTAATCTATTTATCACGTATTTCGTCTGGTCAAATTGGTCGTCGACGTTTCGCTGGCTAAACTGCCAGCTTCCTCAGGGCTTAACATGTGGCTGAAAATGTTCTTCTATACTTCGGTATTAATATCTTCCGGATCAAAGTCCTTGTATTTGCTGATACATTATAAAAAAAATGAAGTTGGTCAGTTGACATTTTTTAATTTTTAATTTAATTTAATTTTTTTTCAGTTAAAATTAACTATTTGTTTTAAATATTCATAGTAGGAACATCGCTTTGTTTAGTTGTCGTTTTCTGTTATCGCTGTTATTTTGTTTAAGTCCTGAGGAAGCTAGCAGGAGGGCCAGCGAAACACGGGATGAATGGATTAAAAATAATATTAATTAAATTATATTATTGGCCATGGAAATTTAAGAGAGTATTTCAGCTCGATTTTGTACACAGACGCTCTTGGAACTTGTACTAGTGAGAAAAATGGTCTATTTATTTTATTTTTTTTTAGGGGGGTGGGCATTTTGTGAGTGATTGATATGAATTAATAAAGTTCCTATTTCAGTAATTGTCTGTGTAATGAGGCCATTAGCTAATACTTTGGTGAAAACCTTTTAAACTGAATAAAATTAGGAAAAAAATGTTGAATGAATTTAAATACTGTAATTAAAATATAAACACATGCATACAAAAATCAGCGAAAATGACATTTTGAGAAATAAAAACAGTTAAATAACCATGAGCTTGAACGTAAAGCGATAAATATCCACCCGCTGCTAGGTTAACTAAGTAAAAACAGACAATATCTAAACATACCAATCTTGAGTCAACCGAAGACCAAATTCACATTTTTTATAATGTATAAACAAATCCTAGTGCTTTGATAACTCTAAACAAGCAAGTAAGATCATGTTAACGATCACAAAAAGGTGAAGAAAATAAAGAGCTGTTTATTAAGGAGGGTCATAAAATTTTCAGTTATTTCGTGTTCGTGTTACAGTTCCAAGTACATACTCAAGTCATTTTGTTTTACCTCGTAAAACTTTGCTACGGTAAACTTATTTCAGGCATGCAAGTCTAAAGGTTGGTTGGCTATTTTAAATGTAAGGTGTATAATCTGTTCATCAACACCTAGGTTTAATTTAAGTAATATATTTTAAAATTTGTGCCCTAGGAAATATCCTTAATAAATAAAGTGTTTTTATTAATATTTATGTTTAGGATAAAACTAAACCAAATGTGCCGCGAAATAGGGATTACTATGTTATGAAAATAATTCATATAAAAAAAAACAAAAAACACTAAAGCCTGATGCATACCCATTGTATAGAGGCTTGGTACCCTAAGGAGGGTCTTTAGATCCGAATGTTCACAGAAAAAAAAAAAATATATATATTAAATTACTCTATTATGACCAATTACAACCATAAGGGTAGGTTTAAGTATATACGAATTCTACGAGGATTAAATATCAGTCAGCAATTAAATTAGCCTCAGAAAGAAGAAAATAGCATAGAACGCCTTGAACACTAGGCATGAATGGTGATGTAACAAGAAATCGCACCATTAAATAATAACAGTTTTTTTTATAAATATTAAGTAAGAAATAACACGAGTAAATGAAAGTACACGAATACCTATAATTCTTAGATTAAGACAATTATTCAGCTCGCCGTTTCAGGCTACTTAAATATTTACTAGACATACGGTCTATGCTCCCAATTAATTATTAAAGACTACAGACTTATATACATGACAATCATTAGATTCAATCGCACTTAAGGAGTAGATCTTCGGGGCTTCACTAAGCCATCGGATTCCTCTCTTATCCAATCCTTACAATCCAAAATCCTTCGTAAAATCATCAATGCTCCTTACTTTGTTACGTAAAAGTAATCCACAATGACCTTAATACCCCGTTTTTTTATTCCCACTTAAACCCACTAGTTTCAAACCTAACAACCTCTTCAATTCCTGATAATCCTCCAGGCCGTCTGAAAAGAAGATGGTCTCGTGACCTTCGAATTTGTTATTTGATTACTACCACTGGGTAGTTTCTCTACTTGTCTTTATCCATGCCATTATATACTATTCCTCCCATTTACTTGTTGTATTGTTATAATACAGTTTTAAATGTCAATGAATAAATTAATTAAAAAAAAAAAGACAATTCTTTATATATTTTAAGAGTTCCTAACACAATATTGTCGGTTGGTATTTTATTTCTGATAAAAAAGGCTTTGCTATAAAGTACGAAATTCTTCCTTGGGAGCAAATATTTATTCTCTGATTAATTTATTTTGAGGGATCTAAAAATTTAATTTTTTAAATTTATTTCCATTAGATAATATACTACTTATATCGTTAGTGGTTCATGAGATGAATCAGGTTAATAAATATTATCATTTGAATCACACAATAGCTTTCCAGTCTGAATAATTTATATGGGCTCCACAAGTTGGCTAATCAAAGTTTCTCTAATCTGAAATATTCCAATGGGTTCGCTGCTCATACTGAATCGGTTTTCAATCAGAAGAATTAATGAGAGGAATAAAATAAAAGGCCGCAATCCGAGTTGGAGATAAGCAAATCGAAGACGGACGGGAGAGTGACAGATGCAAATGAAATCGACATTACTTTTCTGTTTGAAAAAAACTAAATAAATAACTAAATAAAATTAGAAGGAGAAAAAAAAAAGTTCCGATGGGAATGGTTTCCATGACACCTCTGGTTCTGAAATGTAAATGAAAGGGCCGTCAGCCGGCGATAGCGATAAACTATCTGAACCAACCCACGGAGTAGGTTCGATTCCCTCCCCAGGTTTTATAACTTAACCGCTCCTTTCCTATTCCTCCGGTAATTCCCCGACTTGAAGCTCGAAGATAAAGTAAGGAAATAATGATCGGACTCCGCCACAACCGGCATTAAAACCAATGAGAAACGACGGACAATGAGGGAATTTATTCCATCTGGTAGGTGAAATACAGTAAATGAGTCGATATAAAGGAGTACAATCTAAAAATGAAGAACTTTACCATCTACACATTCATTTTAAGTTTATTTGCGTTATCATAAGAACAGAAAAGCAATAATCATGTAAAAATATAATACAACGCAAAGAGAAAAATAAAAAATATGTATTTATGTTTTGTTTTTTTGCTTCTTAAAGACTCTGAGACCGAATGATAATCATAAGCTTATGAACCAACATAAGTCTTGGTTCAACTATTTGGTTAGAACAATAAAGGAAAGTTACTAAAAGAATGCTCATGTAAAAATGTGAAGTTGTTAGCATCTATCTTACTCAACTACCAGTTTTATCCTTCAGCCTAGGAAAATCCAGGTTCCCATTTTAGAGAGGTTACCACTAATGAATTAAACATTCATAAATTATTCTATTTACATAATTTAGATTGTTTTTTTATTTATTTACTATTTCCAAAAAAAAAATATATTTATCATTAATAGGTTCCTGAGTTTTATTGGGAGTATCACGATGGGATGCTTAGCAATTGAACTTATAATGCTATAGAATAAAACAAACTCTTAGGATTGCTTAAGTAAAAACAAAACCAAAATAAGCAAAAGAATCTCAATTATTGTATTAGGAGTGTTAAATTAGCTATAAGTTTTTTAATTCAACAGTTCCATGCCAAATAAATGATAAGTTAAACTTTTTACTTTAAACTTTTGAATGGTTTTAACGTTATCAATACGTTAGACGTAACTGGAAATATATAAAACAATATTAAACAACATTTTAAAAATAGTTTGCGGCATTTCTAGATTTTATTGTTCTAATATTCACGCCTTAACTGTGAAAACTAAGCTTTCAGTGAATTTATAATAAATATATATATAGACATTAAGATCACTCGCAAGTTTGAACATAAAATTAGAATTTCTTTTGAAGGAGGAGGGATATGTGTTATTATGTGTTCCAATACTGTGTAATAATAATTCTCTATCACTAACATTTAACTTCTTTCCAAAGTACATGAACTTAGTCACAAAATGAGTAGGAGGGAGCGACTGAAATGAAAAAAAAAAAACTCAATAGATCTTCAAACAATGCTTTTGTAAGCATTGTAAGAAGCGAAGCCTTCCATTGTGATGTTGATAACCGCAAGGGCAATATCTCTTCATCAAAAAGATGAGCAATAAAATATCAAAAAAGTTAGGTCCTTCGAATTATGCGATAGGGCGGACAAGGGCGGAAGCGTTGCGAGGGTCTGGACAAAGGAAGATAATCACTCCCTCGAGAGTTGCGTCATGTGCGTATCCACTGGGGCGATCCACCCGGCTAATAAAAATAATATCCTTACTGCAAGGGGACAACGTCAATTCCCTTTCATCCCTACCCTATCTTATATCTATCTTCAGAAGGGCAGAAGCAGAAGGCAGTCGTTCCGGCTAACGTGATTATTCAAGACAGGCAAAGTCAATTAAGCTGTATTAGGCTAATAAATGGCCCTGCAATGCAATTATGTCAGGCGAAGAGGGCATAACGCAGAACAAACACACACGCACGCTCACACCCAGATATAAAAGATAAAAGAAAGAATTGAATTTGGAATATCATAAATTTAAATTCGTCTGAGGACTACTCCGAAGCAAAGGTGAGAAGGTTGCTTTAAGGTTATGTTACGAGATTTGGTTCGGACAGTAATCTGTGGATGGATATTGTATAGAAGGATTGGTGATATGCAATGAGCATTCGGGTTTGCTAAGTGTATTTCTAAGTTATATTTTTTATTAGAATTATTACATTCTGACCATATTTCGAAATTGTATGGTCTTCATATTCAGTCTAGAGCAAGATTTGCCAAATATAGGTCCATACAGTACTTATTGATTAATGTAGCGTACAACATTTCTTCTTTAATTCCTCAGCACAGATGTCCTCTGTCTGATTGTCATCCTGAGGAAGATTTTCGGACCAATAAAAGTGGGCGGAGTATGGAGACGACGATACAACAGAGAGATACGATACGACCTCTATAAGACCTCAGATGTTGGCAGGACAATCAAACTTGGCCGACTACGATGGGCAGGCCACGTGGCACGGATGGAGGAAACTTGGATCTCTAAGAAGATCCTCAAAGAAGGAATCCATGGCATACGGAGAGTAGGGAGACCAAATGTGAGGTGGATGGAAGCTGTAGCGGAGGACGCACGTATCCTTCTTAATGCTAGAAGCTGGAACGATGCTGCACAGAATAGAGCTCATTGGCGGAGGATGCTGGAGGCGGCCCAGACTCGGTGACGAGTTGTTGAGCCGGATATGATTATTACTTCTATCATAAAAAAAATACCAAAAACAGTGATGCCGATATTAACTATCGACTTTAACGCAAAACCTTAATCCGACTTTACAAAACCTACAATTCGTAATTTTTTAAGTTATGTGTGGTTAACTATAAAATATTCCAAAAAACAATGAAACTAGATAATGGTTGTTATTTCACTAACTGCTTGTCTATTAAATTTATAAAAATATAAATTTGTATACGGTAATTTTCAGATTTACACATATTAGGCTATTACAGTAAATTGCACACAAATGCAAAGGTCATTTCAGAGTGGGTTACAAGAGGCTTGAGCACGAACATACATGCAATAATGAAATCATTTGTAGGTTTGTGGGTTTATCGAACTATATATTTATAATGTAGTGGAAAAAAAGTTAAGTGGATAGCGAATAACAACAATCAGCAATTTTTTTCTTATTCTATTGATAAAGTGAATAGTTTAACTAATATTAAATTGTAATAGTTATAATGAATAAGTCGTGATATTTTATAGGCAACAGAATGATTAAGCACTTTCCACTTGTATTTTCTTCTCCTGCTACTTTTCTCATTCTTATGATTATTAACTACTTCAAATATCCTTTTGGTATATTTTACTTTATTTTGTTAACATTATTATTGTCGCAATTTTGTGTATAAATTTTATCATTGTATTTTAATATTTTCAAATAACTTAAAAGTACAATTTTTTTCGACAACGTAATCAACATGTGGGAAATAAGTAATTACAGTAGAGGGTCGATAACCAAACTAATATTAGTCGGGTGTAGTCCTTATATTCAAAATTCCCTTAAAAAAGCGGAAATGCCAAACAATCACCATATTTTTGAAAAACGTCCTTATTTCATTGTGTAGTATTTTAAGTATTTTTATTGTTTAGTACTTGAAAATACATGTAAACGTAAAAAAAAATAAACATCAATAAAATGCGCACGTACACTGCAAGATTTATCCGTATTGTGACACTAAGAATTTTTTATTAGTTTGTTTCAATGTTTACTTCTTCACCAAAGAAGTTCTAATGAGTACAGTACCACCTAATAAGTAGTTGTAGAAATTCAAATTCTAGAGAAAATACCCTTGAAATTTATTTGATAAGAATGGAAATGTAGGCCCCCCTTTTTCTGAGAGGGAGCCAGTTTGATCGATCCTAGTCCTTTATCTAATCTTATTAATATAATCAATATTTTTTTAATATTATGGTTTATTCGCTAAAAAGTTCACATTTAGATTTCGATTTAAGGAACGTAAACATCACCAATATAGGCAGATCAATTAAAAAAAAATCGAAATGGTCAAAAATTGATGGAATTAATTGAATACCATCACACACTCCGTCAGTGTGAAGAGGTTAAGCAATACATTGTAATTATTAAAACTTTACAGCCTTAATAGACGCATAATGTAAAGAATAATAAATAAAATTTGTAAAAGAAAAAAAAAAGTAAGTTTTAAAAATATTCCCTCCAAAGTTTGCTGAACGGCTCCGAAGCCGTTTCCAAATACATGATGTCAAACCATTTAGATTGGTTTAAAAAACTATAAGTTTATATAAAGTATCTGAGCATCTCAAATTAGAAAGATAAAAAGTTTCGAGCTAAAAGACAAACAAATATTCCTCTTATATCGTGTACAAATAGTACACTCACGGTTCCTACTACAATTTTAATAGGCTGCATCTCGGTTGCTATCGACTTATACTTCCATAGTGATGGATCACTCTTCCTTGGAGCTAAGGTGCCATTTGTTTATAACGAGAGAAGAAGATGCTCAGCAATCCCAATCCCTTCCTCCACTAGCCACAAATCTCGCCCTAGTTAATTGACACTCATTGGCACCCGCTTATCTCTGGTGGTTGGTTGCACGGTTTCATTGCTCCGGGGGATCTGACCAGAATTTACTACCGCTTCTATCAGGAACGATAGCGTTGTTAATAGTCGATGTAATGCTAGTCTTTCAAGACACCCACCCGAACGTTCCCAATAAAGTTTGTAGCACATTTCCTAGTCCTATCAAAGTAGCAGCCGTAATTTTAAAAATATAGTTTCAACACAAGTATTTAAATTACTTCGATAAGACACTATTCTAACAAGATTTCATAGGCAAAAACAATTTGTGATTTTTTCTATTAAAAAAAGTTTTTTATTCAAATGTCTTGATAGCGTCTGCAGGCCAGAACGCAGCATTGCGGTTACCTGAATAATATAAATGTAACAATACACTTGAATAAAAATAAATCGAAGAAGCAGAACGAACAACGGACCGATAAACGAACGAGCCAATGGGGGGGGGGGGAGGGGGGGCAAGAGCAGCAGTAAAAAGCGGTGACGTTCTCTTCTCAAGATCCACATTTTTGTCGGAATGTGAAGGATTCCAAAAATCCCTCCTCCACCAAAAAAATAAAATAAAAACATTGCTTGGATCCCTAACGTCAATAGAATGCAGGATAAGAATCGGACATACAAAACTAACTCATATCCATCTACTTATTGGGTTGTATCAGCCAACCTGCAAAGCTTGTGATAATACAAACCTTGCAATAAGGCACCTCTTTGAATGTAAAACTTATCAATTAGAATGGATTTTCTTTCTATTTTGTGTACCCACTCTACAGAGGCTGGGTGAGCCCCAGGAGGGTCTCGGGATCCCTCAGAGTCAATCCCCGGGTGTTAACAGTTTAAATAAAGCTGCTGCCAAAGCCGGTTTTGAACCCCGGACCTTCGTCACGACAACTCAGCGCTCTACCAATGAGCTACTTCGCTCCCTGTCATACACAAAAGGTAAGGAATTCAACAATACAGCTCAGTAAGAGAGTTTTCAAAGAGAAAGATATAATACTGGATTTTTTCTACATACATTTTTTTTTCCTTTGGAAAGATTGGCGATGTAGCTACGACCCTACTTAGAGCACTACAATTCGCTACAGCGTATAACCTTGAATTTTTTGATAAACAATAAAATTATTCCCCTACATTCACTGGGATGCAATAAAGGGGTCGGCTATCAATAGGTTTTATTCGCTGGTTGATCATGGACCATCTGTCACACACTAAGCGAGCCTATGTAATCTACACCGCAGGCAGGTGCTCAACTATTGTTCTGATATCAATAGGGCCACGGAGCACAGCTGACTACTGGGTAACAAGGAAGGTTACAACGATACATCGAATTACCTCATTGTAGATGTAAAATATAACCAAAGTGGTAGGTTATGATTGCTATTAGAGCAGGTGTGCGGATAGCGTTACAGGGGAGGATGTGATTTGGTAGAGTGGCTCACGGCAGGAAAAGTCTGCTTGATGGTGCTTATGAATTGAAAATAGGAGGCGAAAGACTGAAATAACATAATGGAATAAGAGAAAAAAAAAATAAGAACTAAAATTTATTTCTAATTGTTTACTTAGTAATTAGATGGATGAAATAATATTAATTTCGCCCTTCACAAATTCAGTTGCACCATTTTAAAGAACAGGCAAGACAGTGGTTTTTGGTTATTTCTATCTTCTTTTTTTTTTTCACAAGATTTGTACAACTGTATGTATTCACTTTTGGTTATTAGGAATTAATTAACTTTTATTGTTCTCATTCAATTAATTAAATAAATTCTAATATTATTTTAATGTAAGACCCTATGATCATATTTCATTATTTTTAAATGACGTACCAGAGAAAATAAAGAATTTATTATTGCTATTATCATCATTTTTTTTTTTTATTATAGGACCTCCATCTTAAATTATGCAGAGTTAGGAGATTTCATAATTAGAGCGACGAAATACAAATACGACCTATTGGACATATAGTTTTATCTTTCTTCAAAAAACCATATAAAATTTAATTTATTATCCACATGCAAACATTTAAACTTTAAAATTTTCTACAAATCATTCAAATATCATTTCTTGATTTCAACTCATGAAATCAATACTATGAACTAGCAAACCAAATTTTTTATATATTCAAAACATTATGATTTTATCAAACCCATCAGAAAAAAAAAATTACCAAGACTCTTTCATGAATTGTTAGCCATCTTACTTGTAAGCGTTTCCCTAGCCAATATATTTTTCAACTAAATTTAATATCTTCCTCAAAGTATACATGGTAATAAAAAGGAAACGAATCACTTAAATATTTGGTTTAGGTAATCGTTCTTAAACCTTACTTAATCTCTACCTTAAACAATGATTTTTATTTTGAGTGAAATTCGATTGAGTGATTTATTTTTAAAAAATTTGCCATGTACAAAGTTTTATTCAACTCGCAGGTAAAATTGATTTTTAAAACATATTTAAATCTTTAATTTAGCAGAGGCTAATTTGCCAGGTAAATTTTGGTTTTTTGAAAAATGAAGAATAAATAATAAATTTATTCTTAATATGCAAAATTTTTTTAAAGGAAACGGGATATAAAAGATTGATAGCACCAATCCATCCCCTCTCTCTTTCATTAGGCTATTAAAATAGACGAAAACCTTAGCTTTTGTATTGTAAGTATACAAGAAAAGAAAAAAAGAAAATTCATTTAATTTGAAAAGGTGATATTTAATGACTGTATAATGATAAGAACTCTCCCACGCGACTAGTATAATGAACAATGGAGCAACAACATTTTTAAGTTCCTCAATATTAAAAAAAAATACATAAAATAAGGTAAAAGTTCCCAAAAAACCCAGGATGAAGGAAGTAATCAAGTGCCGATTATGCACAGGACATTGAGGATTTTCACCTGGGTACCTTCTGGAAAGGGTCTGTGAATCTGTGGAATAGTAATACAATAATAAAAAAAAATTAGAATTACTTGGACCGTAAAACACAATCCAAGATTGTTACTTTTTTTATATTTTATTTTTATTGTTTTTAATTTATTTGAAATGAAAGAAGGAAATAAAATAAATTTCTGGTTGACTATGATGGTTGGTTGAAGGAAACCTCAGTCTGAGGATACCCTTAGCAATAATTTAAAAAATATGTACAATGTAAAAAGATATGTAAATATTCAAGAACTCCTGTTAGTATTTTGTTTAATTATTTGAAATCAATTATTAAAACCAAAATACATTACTTGTACTACTATCAGTGAACCCGATACGGAAAAATTATGAAAAACAAAAATCATGAGTGCAATCCTTCTCCTTCCAAAATAGTGAATCCTTCTTTATTTGTTTGTTTGTTTTTATTTATTATTCAGTCAAAATCGAATTATGTGAAAACTAAAAGATTTTTGAGGATGAATCCATTGTAATATTTCAAAATTTATCCATTTTTGATTGCATGATACGAAGCGTTCAGGATCATAAGCCAGGGC
Source organism: Troilus luridus (assembly GCA_964056705.1). Lineage (NCBI taxonomy): Eukaryota > Metazoa > Arthropoda > Insecta > Hemiptera > Pentatomidae > Troilus > Troilus luridus. The sequence goes on along the minus strand of OZ057412.1, from coordinate 70,806,949 downwards.
CAAAGAATTATTTTTCACTATTTTAACCAAGCAATTTTATACCCCCGAAACTTGACGTTCAGAATCGGACTAAAATCATTAGAAATAAAGCGAAAATTGTGAAAATGTCAATTTTTGAAACGTCGAAGTTATCAGCTTTTGATCCAGAACACCTCCTATGGCCGTATTCTGATATTGACCATAGTTTTGAATGCAAACTCTGTTTTATTTTATGTTCAGAAGTCTAATAAAACGTCTTTTTTTCTTTCCCAAATGTTTCCATTTCGAATAAGGAACCACTAAATAGAATGGAGGTATGTTTCATGTTTTAGCTATAATTTCTATGTGACTAAAGCCATTAGTTACTGCCAAAATACCTCTTCCTTTGACTTGTACATTTCTGAAAGATGGGTTTTGTGAAACTTTCAAGAAAGGAAGTTCTTAAGTCACATCTGCCTCAAGACGATTATCTTCCAGGCTGAACTAGCCCTGGATGGAGATGTGGAAGTAGTCATTACCAAGAGCTGTAGAGAAGAGATGAGAGATGTCTTTAATGACCAAACCAATAGGCAGCTGCTGGCTAAACTCTTCAACTCTCCCGATGGTTCACATTCAACCATCCTCCTGGCGTTGAATGAAGAAGCATGAGTGGATTTGCATGTGAAAGAGGAGGATTAATTCTAAAGGGGGCAATGATTACTGCAGGTTTACGGCTCATAAAGTTATCTCTTAAGCTCTTGCAGAGTCTTTATGCCCAAACCATTCACAAGCTAACTTGTAATGGTTCAACCATTTAGAAGTTTTTATTGCTTAGTTAGTTGACGCAATTAATAAAAAAATTTCACAACCGGCTTATAAAGATTCGAATACCTTTTTACCAACTAATATATCATTAATTAACAACATAACCTAAACCACGCTTGTACCCACTATCAACAATAGTAAATATAATATATAATTATTATTATAGTAAATATAATATATAATTATTACATTTTTGTTCTTACTTACCCCCTTTATTTATTTATCTTTAAAAACAAAATACAGGATTGAGAGGATCTCTTTCACTGCACTAAGTGAACTCTAAGAAAGGGGCGAGGAAGTAAATATGGTGGAAGGGATATTATTATAATCCGCGATTGGTTTAGTTTTTATTTTCAATTGCTTTTAAGCAAGAGCTATTTTTATACTTCATGTTTAACACACAGGCATAAATACTAATTAAATTTACTGTCTATTATACTATAATACCGCTCATTTCATATACTGGCATTGTAATCATCAATATACCTTAAAAATTTATTGCTTCTCATATAATAAAAATAAATTGAAAGTTCAGTACGTAGCTTATATTTTTTAACTACGTACAACTAATTTGAAATGTTTAAAAACTTAAGTTAAAATAAGTCAACATAAATTTAGGAAACTGTTATTTATAAGCCGACATCTGATAAGGGGGGAACTCGGGGTGCAGAGCCTTGAGTTGCTAGCCTGAAGGTCCCGAATCCAAATCCGGCGGTGGCAAGATAATTATTAATTCTGTTAACAGCCACTGTCAAGACCCTGTGGGGCCCAGACCCTACCCACAAGCCGACGGAGACCAACCTTATAATGTTGCTAATCTTAACTAGGGGAGAAGACTTGGTTGAGCGAGATCTTAGACTAGGCAACGTCCTGAACGACCATTGGCTTAGGAACAGTACAGACTCTACCATGTGAAGACCATTCATGGGTTGGAGTTAGAGGGTTTTTTTTTATGAATGATTCAGATCGGCATGGAATGAATAAGGTATTCTTTTTTCAATTTTTTATTTATTTATTGATATTTACAACTGTATCACAATAATATAACATTTAAATAGGCTAAGTGATACATAATGACATGAGATAATGACAAGTAGAGAAGATATTCTTTAAATTTTTATATACAAATCCTAGTCTGAAAATAAGTAATAGATTCAAATTATTTTGGATTTCAAAATTTATTTGGATTATTTCTACAAAATTGTTTTAAACGTTGAACAATTATACAACAGTTTCACCTTAATCAGCTGAAGTAGAGAAAACATGTTTACAAAGGATAAACTCAATATAAAAACAGTAGGATAAGCGATTTAATATTAAAATATTATGTAAACATTTAAAATTATAATTACAAACAGAGCAATCTTTTTCAACACAGTGAGTCCAAATATTTTTACTCCAAGAGGCGAAGAAAGGCCTGGAAGGGAGAGATAGCAAATGCCCCGAGATCTGAGGTTTATCAAACCCCAGCAGACTACCAAACACATCACTATATATGTTTAACGCAGTAGGAAGCGTAGAGAGTTTTAATAACACTCGAGGGAGGAATCATACAAATAAAATGTACTACGAATTAATTTAGTTAATAAATATTAACATGACTAAAACAAAAATTACATGGTAAAAAATATCCCAAGAATAACCAACTCATACAATGACAAGCCAATACAACAGATGTAAGAATAGTTTTTGGATCGTATGCAAGTAGCAATATTTAAAGAGTAAACAAATAAAAGCGAATATGAAAGTGGGTATTTATTTTTCGAAAAAGTGGGACACAATACAGATTATTCACATATTTAAAGTTTTGTATTTATTTTTTTACTAACCACAAATGATGAAAGAACAACATTATTTCATTTATTTACTCTATTGGAGTTTTCTGTCTGTACAATATTCACCAAAACCGTTCCAAATATTTCACTTCGTTCTTAAATTCACTTCTTTAAAACATGTGAGACTCAGCAATGATGTACTTATCTAGGTATTTCCAACTTTTTAGTGCATGTTGCAGTGGCCATCTTCTTCCAGAAAGATTCGAATATTTGTTTGACTAATCTATGGTTGTTCTTTCTGTATAGATGTCCGAGGAATGCCAGCCTCCTCTTCCTCTGATTTATCTGTTACTTCACCGTTTCTATCCGTATTCAGTCTAAACTGCACCCATGGAAAAATTTTGGGGTTTGATGGATCTTTAAGAGTTGTACAAACAACAGAGTTACCTCTAGTAGTTGAGTGTGATCTCAGACTAATCACACTCTGCACAACTGTTAGCTTAGAAACAATTCTGACGAAGTGAAAGACACTTTCATGGAGAGTAGCGCTACAGTTTTTTGTTTTAATCAATTGATATCAATTAATAAATAAATTATCGAGGATATTACTCTGACAGAACAACATAAAACTACAATGGTCACTAATGTCATTTATTGCTTAGGTTATTGATTAGTTCAATAATAAAAAAATAATTTTACTAGGTATGAACGATAACTAATTAAATACATAGTATGGGAATAATTATGATACACTTTCATTAAAGTCTATAATTTAATAGTAATCATAATTATGAATTTTAATGAATATTTATTTAATGCGAGTTAAGGGTACAGTAAATACAAAAATGCCTTCCTTTCATCTTAAAAAAATTATAATAAGCACTCATTAAATGAGTTGATACCAATTATTTTCATAATTTTATCAAGTCCATTAACTTCTACCCAAGTAAAGTGAAATTTGATGCCAGAGCTTGTTTCTTCATTTTTTTACGTTTTAATTATAGCTTTAATACTTTGGCGCAAGGGCTCTCTTTAATTATATGCATGAAAGAAATTACATTAGAGTCTCATCAAAGGGGAAATTTAACTTATTTTTCTACTTAAAATAGGCTCGTGGATTTAATTACTTCTGAGCTGTTTTTTAAGGTGTAGAGGACGTGAATATTAAAATAGCTACCAACTTGAAGCTAATTTATATACGTATAATATATACATGTAGGCATGTATGTAGAAAATAATGCGCGGTATTATAATGAGCATCAAGATAATTATCATGGTAGGAGATAAGTAGCGGTATAACATTATGAAAATACATGCGATTACGGTGTTCTTATATCAGAAATTGTTGTAATTTTTTAGGCTTTTTTGTGAAGCATCAAACAATTGAAGTCACTGTTGCTAAACGTATGGTTACATACATAATACAATAAATTACCATTATAATATGCTATTACTAAAAAATAAAACATGATAAATACTTTTTTTGTTTATCTATTTTACCAAAATTACAGTTTGGGATACCTAATAGTACTAATTATATGTGTGTGTGTGTATGTGTTATATATATATATATATATATATATATATATATATATATATATATATATAATACTAGTTGACCCGGTCACGCGTTGCTGTGGCTGTTATAATAGTTTAAAAATTACTAAATATTAAAAGAAATGAATTTTAAAGAATTGATTAACGAATGAAAAAATGATAGAGAGGAAAATAGTTGACTGGAAGATCTAATGAAAGATACATTTAGTCTGGGGTGCAGTCAATAATAAAACTGAATAAGAAAAACTTATTTATTATAAGTGCCGTCGTTACGGCCTACAATGTAGGCCATCTTCAGGGCTAAGAAGGAAAATAAATAACAACAATAATGCCAGTTAAGGCTACAGTAAATACAAAATAACAATAAGTTATTTTTCAGTTTTTCCTTCTTAGCCCTGAAGATGGGCTACATCGTAGGCCGAAACGTCGGCACTTATAATAACAAGTTTTTCAAATTCAGTGTTATTATTTACGTCACCCCCAGGCTAATTGTATCCTTCATCAGAATGAAAATATGAATTAAATAGATTTTTGATTTTACATTTTATATATCTTATATCTGACAATAGGATGTAATAAATAAATAATATACAAAATACTGATAAAATATAAACATTAGTTTAATGAATGAGGTATATAATGGTTAATTTTTAATTATGGATTAAAAATATACATATAATTATAAATATTTATTTCAAATTAATTATGCGCTAATCAATGCACAATATTTTTGTTAATCTGTCCCTTGCTAATACAAATAGACTAGATAGTTGACTAACACGTGAGCAGGCAACATATTATTGCCCATGGGGGAAACATGGATTTTCTAAGTCCAAATCGCAAATGGACAATGTCTGGCACTGAGACTTTTGATGGTCATAGCAAAAGCCAAGCGTATAGCAAATTGAAGTCTTTTGAACGGTATTATGGGTTCTGATGGTATCGTTGGAATACGTGGCAACAGGAGGATTTCTCCATTAAAGATTCAATAACATGGATGCTTCAATAACATATCCGGTAATATTTTTGGATTTTTTAAAAGAAGTAAGAAATCCTTGGTTATGCCGTCCTTCGGAAGGGACATGAAATGGGGGTCCCAAGCCTGTGCGATGTCGGGTAATCGTTAAAGACCCCTATCCTAATTAAACTTGGATATACAAAATTGAGGAATCCCAATGTAGCATCGTCCGAGTAGCCATAGCGGCATTAAGTGACGTTAAACGAAACAAACTGAAGGGTTAATATGCAATTTAACCTTTTGAGATAACCGTTATTAACTAAGTTCATCTCAATCTTCGTGATGCGATCTTATTGGGCAGTTTTTACACGTTCGTTACATGAAATGTCCATTTTTATTCTTACTAAAAATCTAAGTGAAATTAGTAGACTTCTATTGTATATATATCTGTATTTATGTTTACATATTGTAATGAGCTATCACCTCTCATCTTTTATAATATTTACTGTCACTACAATTAAACGAACATTGTCTAGTATAGTAACATAGTATAATATAGTAGATGACCATGGAAAACCACGATTTTCTTGAAAATGTTTTTTAATCAGTTTAAAATTCGACGTTTGGAGAAGGATGCAACGAACGGGCCTTTCATCGTTAATGTGAAAAATTTTCAGGACTGGTGACAGATTAAAAAAGAAAATATTTCCCTACGTTTTCGTCTGATCATTATGAAAGACTATTTTTTTATTTAACCCTCAAGTATTGAAACTTGGTCCCCGAGACTTTTTGGCACCTATTTTATGGAATTTCTCACCCTTCCGGTTATGGAAAGGTATGACCCAGTACCTTTCTATCTTGCTAGTACCTTATTGAATGCGAAAGTGGAAGGTTGGTTCTAAAATTTGTTCACAAAATATGTAACCAACGCCAGGGCCCAAGGACCATACCTCAGTATTTTTGCAACTTCTTTGATTTTTTCAAGATAAGTTTTCATTTAATGATTAATATTTGTTAGTTAATATCAATCAGCGCCACTTTTAAATTTAAAATTATTATCATTTATTTATCAATTTTTTTTTTTTTTACATCGAAAGTGATCACAACACAACGCCAATTGCTTGAAATATTTATAATTTTAATTTTGATTTTCATCAATAGATTTTTAATTGTTTAAACTCAAAATTAATTATATAGTGTTAAGTATATTAGAATTAATTTGTTACATATACACAAGTTTTGAAATATGTAGTTTTTGATTTTTACAATTCCCTTCATTAGTTCTTTGTTATTTTTTTACTGAAATTCGAAAAAATACCTTATATTCGTTGATTGTGGGAAATGCAAGAATGTTCATATAAGAAAAAACAAACATGTTAAAAATGTTTAAACATTTTATTTTGTATTTATTAATGATTTTTAAATCAGGTGGTCCTTGGTAGTTTTTCCTCATCCTAGTACTAACCATAAGGAAAAACTATGTTAGTACTTGGGGGTTGAAAAAATGTAACAATAAGAAAGAAGGGGTAAGGAGAGGATATGGAATAGGAATCCATCCTCACTAAGATGGCGTCAGTGTGGGAAAAGACAGGGAAGGCCGTGGGAGGGCAATCAGTAATGATAGAGCCATGATGCCGTATCGCCTGTTTGCGTTGGCCCCGCTGACCATTACCTCCGCCACGATCCGACCATCCCCGGCCAGTCAGTTAGCACCTCCGTCCCGCTCAGGGAGAGGTTCCTCCTAACTATCTACGCTCAACATCCAACATAACACTGCGTAGGAATTATCTCATGGCTCTAGTAGGTGCGTATGAGATATGTACTATGTATATGTACTAACATATAAACAGAATCTATAACGGTAAACGTTGTGTGTGTGAGCATTATATAAAGCATATATAAAATCCTGAACAGCGGGTATACTTCAATTTCATTCAAACTCCCGAAAGGTACTTCATTAACACGGTAATTCACATACCACTGTCCCATAAATCAACGGTCCCGGTGAATAAGTAGTTAGATATAATTTTGTCTAAAATGATTTAATCCAACTGAAGGGAGCGGAATCGTGTCAATCTCGAAGTGTATAAGTCAGACCTTAGCTTCATGTGGAGAAGTTGCTGATATTATAACTCCATTCCTAACCAACAAATCGAAAATGACACGTACCACTTCCCTCAGTTGAATTAGCTCATTCTGGAAAAAAAATCGAGTTAACCACTTACTCACCGGGGCTGCAGATATATTTTTATAAACCATAAGAGAGGTGTAGATGCAAAATTCACATTCTCCATTTTTGACAAACGATGCAGCTTTCGGAAAAACGATTCTGTTATAAAAATATGATAATATGTTGTTACTCTTCTCTTGAAAACTCCGACTCATTTATCTTATATAACTATAACAGAATCGGTTTAAAATCATTTTATGAAAAGTACACTCATAATTCCTGAACATGTGGAATATTTTAATATTGAGTCGATCTGCAGACCCTTTTAGGGCTCTCTTAGTCTCTATAACAGGGGAAAACCTAGCTCTACTTTTATTTAACTTAGCCTTAGCTAAGTTAAATAAAAGTACCTACACACACTCCAACGGTTGCAGAGTAGAGGCACAGTTTTTTTATAACATTAATTTTGTATTCATTACTTATTTTGTTTTATTATTTATACCAACCTTTTTTCAAATATCATGAAGTTGTTTTTCATAGATGAATCCAGTGATGTATTTTTAAAAGCTTTCCCTCACAAACATCCTAAAATGACAAAGAGGCGACCTAAAGACAAATAAAAGGGACTGACATTGAAGCTAGCAGGAGGTAACCAGATCAGAAGAGAGTTGCATAATGTAAGAAGAGGTCTCCAGCTTGTGCCCTAGAATCCTGAATAAAATATCAACGGATTTAAAAGGGCTCTTAGTACACTCCGACCTGGCAATTACACCCGAGCGGAGGAAAAACTCTTAAATTAAAATAGGGTTAACCGGAAAGGGAGGTCGAAGGGAACTTCTGTAATCGGTTACTTATTTATTTATAGGACCGCGAATTAGAGGACATAAATATTTCAGATAGGTAAGCAATGGCGGAGAAAAAGAGCAAAAGGAATAGCAGATGTAGGGACGTAGGTACATAAAAGGGAATAGATTAATGTTACCACTTAAAGGTATGATGTTTAAGTAGGTAAAAGGCATTTCATTGAAATTTATCTCGGAAAAATCAACATTGCTGTTAATTTTTTTTTAAATTTAAACTATCATTATTGGAAAGTAATATTATACAATCTGTCACACTTAAGGACAATAAGTTCTAGAGATCTGTGAACAGATCAAACATATATATAAATATACATTAATTGTGCACTGCCCTAGAGGTCTCCAAGCCTAGCTCCACCCTCCTCGTGTGGCGGGCAAAGGGAGGAAGGAAACAGGAGATCCCAGATCGATTGTTATTCAATCCACACCATAATAATTTAATGAAAAATCAAGCCAAATACTCACTTCGATATTGCAGTTTACAAATTTAAAATTAAATCTATCTATACATGTTATAAAACGAAGTCCTCGGCCGTGTTTGTTCGCGGTAAACTCAATAACTAATGCACGGATTTTCATGCGGTTTTCACCAATAGATAGAGTGATTCACCAGGAAGGTATAGTTATATAATTTGTCGAGGTTTTGTGTAAATGGGTTAGAATAAAACGATAATTTGCGGAAATGTTGGAAAAGTTAACACATGAATTTTAATTAACACATGATAATTTAATCATGCCTCGGCGAAGATCTAATATTGGGCCCAGTACGTCGTCTGCCCAAAGAGTTCGTTTGAATCGAAGCAACGAAAATGATCAAGAGAGGGGTGTCCGTAAATCGTTTGTCCGTAAAATGCAAAGAAATTTAAGGTATATTATTCAAATTAATTTCAGTGGAACGCAAAATACTAATAGATAGAGCAATAAAGAATACTCTGGAATGAATTACGATTCGACAATTGATTACAGAACCGATCCAGCGATATCTATAGGCTCTCCTTCTATTGTTTGTCAATACTGCTCAGCTCTAAAATGGAATGATGAGTTCAAGGGTATATGTTGTTCCAACGGTGAGATTTGATATTACTATTATAGTACTAAGAAATTTAAATCCACCCAAACTATGCAACGGTACAAGACTCCAAGTAGTCAATTTAAAAAAAATTTTATTGAATGTACCATATTAACTGGGAACGGAACCGGTGCAACTGTTTTTATACCAAGAATTTCCATGATACCCTCAGAATTGCCTTATCAGTTCAAACGGCTCCAATTTCCAATAAAATTAGCGTTTGGAAAGACTATTAACAAAGCACAAGGTCAAACTTAAAGAGTGGCTGGAATTGACTTGACCACTCAATGCTTTTCTCACGGACAATTGTATGTACGTGTTGCCAAGTCACGTGTAAGTTCTAAATAAAATATTTTCGTGTTTACACGTAATCAGGGAGAAGTTATCAATATTAATATTAATAAAGAAATATTTTAGTTTGCTTTTATATTTGTGATATCTACATCATAAAATACTTCAAATAGTGTTGACATTTTTATTATATTTAAATCTAATCCACATATTTGACGCATCAAACTGATAAGATCCTACCACAGACTTATAAATGTAGGCATAAATTTCCTGCTACTTCCCGTGCGAAGCCGGAGCAGGTCACTAGCATTGTGATATAACTTTTAATAACACTGCGAAACGTTTTACACACTAATTTATTAATTTTATAATTTCAATTTAATAACATGATGAAAGTGACGAATTTGCGAATAAATTAAAAGCTTCTTATCTTCAAAATGAAAAACTTCTGATCTCCAATAATTTTGACCCCAGCGCTGCCTGTCGTACGCAGTTCTAATCAAAAACATGAGAGTGTAAACAAAAAATTAATTTAACGAATTAAAAAAAGCCATATCGGATGGATCGAATTGTGAATCTAAATCATTCTCGAACCCAGTTGAACACAAACTAAAAATTTCCATTAAAATAGGTCTAACCGTTTAGGAGGAGTTCATTGATATAGATGTTTACATAATATTTCCACATACATGCAAGTATTGAATAAGTTTATTGAGGTTTTAATTTATATTTTCCATCAATTTGTAAGTACTACTTATGTATTAACATCTTGCACGTGTCAATTTTATATTTCGACTAGTATATTTTTCACAAAAAGCTCATTTTTTTTTAGGGGTATGATTATGAGACCAACATGGTCTTCAAATGTCGCCAAAAGTAAGTTGAAAACATTGACTGAATCTCGAGAACCATAAGTAACAATCATTCAGAACAGTTAAGGAATGCAGATACGGATATATTAATATGTATAATAAATTATTCAGCATTTTATCGGTTTTTGTCTGCTAAGTAATAGTTACAGTTAGATTAATTGTAATATATATTCATGAAAGATACAGGCTGGGCTTCTGGACCGTAGAATATTATTCATGGAGGAAGATAGAATTTATATTTGATTCAGAAAGAGAGGAAACAAAAACAAAATTAACAGAACAGTTTTAAGGGGGCCAGTAAATTGAGGTGGACAAGTAGGAGCCGAGCGGCGTTGCGAGCCGATGGCTATGAAACGGTGCTTTTTCATTAGTGGAATGGGAATCCTCCATCCCCGGGATTCTTTTCTTAATTGGATTTAGTCCGGACCCTGGCCCTCTTGATCGATCGCTTCTCCGACTTTAATAGTTTATAAAGTCCCGATATAGTTTTAACCGACCTGCAACTGCACACTGCCTCTTAAGTCTCGGAATTCAGAACCCCCGTGGTTTCGGAATTGATTTTGATCTGGAACGAACGAACTCGTGATTGAGAATGATAGGCCTATTTTTCTAGTTCCCACTTCGGTCTCTCCATCTTAACCGACTTTAAATTCAACTCGTTTCAGACATAAAATTATTTATGAAGTGGAAACTCCTTTACCCGCGTTTAACGAATTTTGGTAGAGAGGAAACTTATGTGTCAGCGTCATCGACATGCTCGTGACGTGCGAAATTGGCGACACCTAGCGGGCTGTCCATGAATTATACAATTTGCTTAAAACAACTGTTATGTCTTTGATTATTCAATACAAGGTTTTGAAACACTTCATATATTTATTGTAACAGTATCAATCAGTCCTTATTCGCAAGTAACAAACATATGTTTATAAAAAAGATTGATTGTCATGTGCTACGGGCATAATCGATATATAACAATCTCCCGCACTATTTAAAAGTATTTAATTAAGATGATAAATCATAATCCTGTAGTTAAGGTGGCAATCTTCGAACTCTCCCTGATCTTCTTAGCATTGGCTGAAGTTCTCGGTGGTCGCTGATTTGCTCTTGAGGCTCCTCCAAGGTCTGTGGTGGTTGGGGCCTGTGCTCATTTGGTGGATCTCCTTCCTCTTGAGGTAGCATAATGATGCTTGGATGCGAGAGGTCAAAAGTAGTTTTCTTCTTAGGTATAGAGACCTTTAATAATTGGTTAATGTGTCTTTTAAGACGATAGCCATCATCATGTTCGACCATGTAGTGTCGCTTACCAAGTTTCTTGATTATTGTACCCAATTTCCAAGTTGGTTTGTTTGAAGAAGTATACCATCTAGACTGAATTCGGTCTCCCACATTTAGTTGACGTGCGATGATGGTGGTGTCAAGGGAAGTTGTTTGTTTTGGTGGCTTCAACATATCTAATTTGATTCTTATTTTCCTCCCTAGGTATAATTCTGATGGAGTTTTACCGCTTGATAAGGGTGTTGATCTAAATCGCATCAGAATTTCTTGTATTTTCCTTTGAAGAGGTAATGATGAAGTAGCCATCGGCTTCAATTTATTTTTCAGTGTTTGTACATTTCGTTCAGCAATTCCATTTGTGGCTGGATGGCCAGGGGCTATAAACTTCTGGAAAATCCCATGTTCCAAACAAAAGTCTGAAAAATTTGCACTCTTAAATATTGTTGCATTGTACGAAACAATTACTTTCGGTAAACCGTGTGTGGAAAAGATGTCTTGGAGATAGTTAATGGTAGTGTCTGTTGAGGGGGACTTTTTGAAAAGCGGATCTCCAGCCATCTAGACTTTGCATCCACTAATATTAGGAAATAATGGTCTTGGAATGGCCCGGCATAGTCTATGTGTACCCTTTCAAAATTACTCCTGGTTCTTCCCAATGGTGAATTGGTGCTTTAGAGGGGTTATTCCTTATTTTCAGTTAACTGTTCTTTAAGTGTTTGAACAATTTGATCAAAGTTTAATGATTTTAACTCCCTTGGTGCAATAGATAAATTGAGTAATTCAAAAATTTCAGGGTCTAAACTATTTAAAAGAATATTTTTTGCAACTGATTTATCTGACTCGAGGCCTTTCATAGCAAGAAAAATATTGAATCTTTCGATGTATTGTTGAAATGATTCTCTGTTTTTATCGAAATTATCAAATTTACTTACAGTACTGAGTGACGGTGTAGATTGAGAAGAATGAGATGAAAATTGTTCCATCATCATTCTGAAGTTCTGTTGTTGCATTTCTAGAAACTGTTTGAACTGGTTAGCATCCATTGTGATTTAGATGACAAACTTACTTGAAAACTAAAAAGTCTTGAAAAAAAAAGTAATGGAACAATAACCTAACTTGAAAATTAAAAATTAATAAAAAAGAAAAAAATATCGGAGCACTGTAGGTTTAAATTTACACCTCGTCGCCAAACTGTTATGTCTTTGATTATTCAATACAAGGTTTTGAAACACTTCATATATTTATTGTAACAGTATCAATCAGTCCTTATTCGCAAGTAACAAACATATGTTTATAAAAAAGATTGATTGTCATGTGCTACTGGCATAATCGATATATAACAACAACTATAGTTTAAAAGATAGAATTCTATTGATACAATAATGATTCTATTTTACTAAAAAAGTCGTTTAACAGTTATGGAATTAATATTATAATAACTTAAACATTAAAAAAAAAATCAGTGAGTATCGTTAAATATATTTTACCTATTCATACTTTCTTATCTATTCATACTTTATTCTCGTAACCTATTGGTGACTATATGAATTTTATAATAAATATCAATCCTAAAGCAAACGGTATATATAAAAAAAATATAGTTTGCGACTTTTGGTTATTTCGCTAAAAAATTTAAATAGGTTAGGGATTTTTAACAGGCTCGGGACGCCCGACTAACATCCCTTCCGAGGACGGCATAACCGAGGAGTTTGATAAAAATAGATTATGCAACTACTTTGAGATGATGCATAAAGGTATTTATCGGCTTAGTTTAACTGATAATGGTAAATATAGGCTAATTTATAGAGAGATGCAGACTTGATTAATCAGAAAGCCTTTTTTTTTTCGACTCTGGTTGAAAATGTTAATGAAAGAAGACTATGAACTATAGAATGGAGAGGCGGCTCACACTCTCTTCAAGATAATGAAGCAAGGATGCCTATTAATCTTGGCTCACACCCTGACTCCCGCCATCGCATGGCTAGGGACGATCCTTCAACTCTCCCTCACATTTCACCGTCTCAAACAGCTCTTAATCCCGCTTATACACACCCCGGCTAGATTTATCGCACGGACATTTTTTCCCCTAACTCTTTCTCCGTTATTACAGAAATTTGTGGGGGGTTTTCAGGTGCCTTTCGCACTATTTCAAAGGAAGCCATGTTGACAAGCTTCTACAGGATATTGTTTAGTACTCGCCATATAATAAATTTTAACGTCGAATTTTTAATGAAATAATTTTGTTATGTTTAGTATTCACGAAGTAAACTAATAAAAAATAAAAACGAGTTTTCGAAATATTTTTAAGAATCTACAACAATAGATCACTATCACAGACAAATAGAATAAGTAAGCAAAAAACACTACTTATTCATTACTCACTGTCCAGAATAACGCTTATTCATTTAACATTACGCTGTTATGGGCAGGATGGTAGCTCTCGGGTAAAGGGCTGAATGTCATTGCACTGCCGAATGTCCAGGATTCAAATCCGCTTCTGGGATATAAATTATTTAATCGGTTGACAGTCGTAGACGTACCCTATGGAATCTGAGTCCCCCCCTGAAATTCGAGGAGCATAAAACTAGTAGACTAAACCAGCGAAAAATGGAAAAAAATACGATTTTGAAATTTTGGAGCTATCAGATATCAGAGCTGAAAGATCCCATATATTAATTCATGCATGTACTAATTAATAAATGTATTACTAATGACTTAGAGAGGGGAGTGGCTTAGTAGTGAACAGCTGAGTTGCCGTGCCGAAGGTCCTGGGTTCAAATCCTGTCGCTGCTTCAAATCTAGGACTGTACTCGATCTCTGTGAGATGGATACCCAAAATAGGGGGGAATCTGGCAGTTGAGCGTGATCCGGGACACATCACCTCCCTCCAGAACCGTAATCGAAGAAACAATAGTCTCTAAGAAGTGCTGAACCCAAGAACATTCACGGGATGTAGTTGTACAGTAATGACTTACTAATCACCAATAAATTACAGATTCAATTTCGAACGGCAATAGACAATTTATTATGTCACTCTTAATAATATTAGGTCAAAATCATTAAACGTAATAATCCAGTTCATATTTCATAACAATTACAAGGAGCTATACATTTCAGTCATATGGATCGTTTATCACTCTCCCTCCTGGAGGAGATGTAATACAGTTGTGATTAGGGACCGTGGCGGAGAGGCGGAGAAGGAACGAAGGCGAGTAATGGATGTGAATAAGGCCCCTAAACGATTGGACGTATCCATCAATCACTGCGGTCCCAACTAGAGAGAAAAATGCAAATGCATGGTAGCCGGTTGTCAAGGATGATTTTTTTCAATTAATCCAGATACTAGAAAACGAGGAGAATGAGAGAGAAAAAAAAGGGAAAACGATGCGGTATTTTCCCATCGAGGAGGGAAAGCCCGGCAGACATGAACAAGATGGCTGTCTAATAACCCCCTGTTGAGCAAACACTGAGCTCGCGTAACGAGCCGAGGATGATAGGGTGTGTTTAGCCGAGGCAGCTGCAGCGTGTGGTTACAGCCACGCCGGCGGCGATACGACAAACGCTTTCAGATAACTCTAGTGATAGGGCCCTTAGTTAACAAACATTCCGAAGGTATTCCGTCGGAATGGCATACGAGTCATGAAATATGTACCCTGTTTCAATCACCGAAATCCTGATAGATCCAACGTCAACCCGATTCTGAATTACTTTAAACAAGAGTTAACATTCACTGGCATTGCTGCTTGTGATCCCTTCACAAAATTACGTTCAAAAGTTTAAATATAAAAAAATCAACCTTAAACTACTACAACCCCACTGATTTGTCCGGCACTCCAGCACGGAAATTCAGCGCCCAGCTAATGAGCCACTCCGTTCCCTGGTTTAGTATAAATGTATGTATATAATTTTAAAAAATTACAAATAGTTTTATAAAAGAAATGCAATAAAGTGAAGCTCAATGTGCAGAGCTGCTATGCTGAAGGTTCCGGGTTCAAACCGGGTACAGCAGATAAAATAATTAACCGTTTAACAGCCATAGAAGGATTCTGTTAAATCCATAAAGTGGGTATCTTAAAATTGGGTAAAAATCCTGAAGGTGGAGCGTGATCTCGGACAAATTAGCTATGTGCACAACGTTTTCATGGAATCAATAGTGCAATCTTTACTTTGTACTGCATTCAAGACCTTTAATTGGTTAAAGTGTTACTTTTTTAAAAGATTAATTCGCATCCATTATCTTAAAGAAATTGTTAGCCGCCTCTCCAGTGTACAACAAGCACTCCTTTAATTGTTATCTCAAAATAGTTATATGATCTATTTATCTTGAATAATATTAATTGACCTTATATATATGAGAAAAAGGTCCGGGTGGAGGTCAGAAAAAATTCTCTTTAATAAGGAGAATTATTTATTTTAAAGCCAACGTTTCGAACCACATTGCAGGTCTTCTTCAGAACTAAATATTCAAAGTACACACAAATTAAAATATTCGAATATTCACTAACACTATATAACTATTCCCTCTTTTTTATACTTACCTAAAGGGTTCCCCATTTTTATATTTTTTATCACAGATATCCCTTGATGTCTATACGTATTTTTATTCCATACTATGTATCATTTAAATGTGTATGTACCTTGTATATTTAGCCCTGAAGACCGGCAATGTGGGTCGAAAAGTTGGCTTTAAAATGAACAGTTCTCTCTATTTAAGAGAATTTTACTTTGCCTCTACCTAAACCATTTTCCAGCTCATGATCTATTTTTATTAATGATCTCTTTAAACATTTTTTAAAGGTACTTATAAATATTTTAGTAAATACATTAGTACATTACTGAATTATTTAAAGATTGTTATACCGATCATATATCATCAATCTCTGAAAGGAATTTATAACAATTGTTGTTAAAAAAATTTCATGGATTATTAAAAATAACTTTTAAGTATTGTATCTAAAATGTTTAAATAAAATTGGAATCAGGTCTCATTTAATTATCAAGGGACAGCTACTACCACAGATAAGAATTCTTGAGAGAGTGGACAGAGTAAATATACACTAAAAATGTATGAATTAATTACATGTCTATTTTAATTCAGAATCGAAAAGGTATAACAATAAGTTAGACAGCTCATTATCAGATACGACGCCAGGACGTAAGTGGAAAGAAGAATATAAAAAACCGAATGAGGCAAGAGAATAGAATGGACTGGCTCAAATCTACCCATTTCTATGCGCCTCTGCCTCGCAGCAGTATGACATATGTGGACCCCCGTAGCTGCAGCTTTAAATATTTGATATTGAGGTCCTACCTCCATCCACTGTTATATTCAAATAAGATTCAAGTCTAGGAGGTCATAAAAAACAAATATATACAAGATTTTTTTTATTTTTCAATTTCGGAGATTCGATTATCCAAAATTATTCAACAAAACACGAATCTTTCAAATTTATATAAACTCATACAATTATAATCGTGCGGTATATACATATTTTTTTGTTTATTTATTTTCTTCTTTGAATTTCAAATGAACTTTTAGGTAGTAAAGGTAAGCTATGTCGAGACCAAATTATAATCCATCCGAGTTATACACAACACGCGAGATTAAAAATTCCAGAAAGAAAGAAAAAAACTAGCTGCATGAATTTGAAGTAAGGTTCAGATGGAAACCAAATTTAAATTAAAAAGTATCGAAATTTAACTTACAGTATCAAAAGATATATTAGCGTTTATAAGGAAAAAAATACACTAAATATTTGTATAGAAAAAGCATATATACACTCGAATCCTAGAACTTACTTGGAAACACGAATATTCGACTAAGATAACAACTGGGTGATGCCAACACACATTTATATCAAAATAAATTTCTTAAGCGAAATAACAATGGAGCCAGGAAAAAAAAAATGTATGATATTTGCAAGTTTTTTTTTTCTTACCCTCCTTTATGTACAAATTACATATTAACTATTGGCCAATAGTAACAATAATGGACAGAAATTCCACAAGAGATAAGTGTATAAATAAGAGTGAATGAGTAGTATTCATGAATTATGATTAGGGACAGAAAAAGGTTTATCTGTACAGTTACTTCCAACAGAGGATACAAGGCGTCATAAACTGGATATTTCAATAAGTGAGGTCCTTTAAACATGACTTGCAGATAAACATAACACAAACGGGAAAAAAATTAAGCTTGTACGGCGTGGTTAATTATAGTGGCAGAGAAACTGACTATAACTCTCTGCGATTAGTACAATAAAAATACTGAAGCAACCAAATAGCCTTTTGAATTTATACCTAAGGAATTCAAAGTGGGTGCTAAAAAAATCTTTTGTTTGCATTTTTACATTATTTTCATAAATTTGACGTCATCATGTATCTGGGAGAATTGCCTAAATACCAAACTATACCTATCCCTACTCAACTAACTAAATAAAAAAGTTATGTAATAAAAATCAAATTTGTGTCATCGGGAACTTTATGAACATCAAAGCTATATCAACATAAAGAACCCAAATATTAAAATACTTTATAAAACCGCTTCTTAATCACATGTTTAGATGAACAGGAAAGAATGAGCACTGATTTTATGAAAAAATACAACTTCCAATATGATTGAATTATGAATTAAGACTGGATATACATCAGTGATGGGATTCGAACCCTATCATCATATTGTAAAACCCTTCGATAAAAATATTAAAATTTCCACCCCTAGGAATGAAAAGGCCCCAACTAACTCTTCATCTATATCACTTGTATTATTGGCAAAATAAGTTCACTTCCGATGATGAACTTTTTAGATGGTACCCTCAATGCTTATTACCACAATGACATTTACAAAAATGTTGATGTACCAAGAGAACATAATAGATAACGTTTCACTACATGGCACAGACTTCACTGTTTCATTTGCCCGAGATCAATTTAGGGTCTGGGTGAACCTTAGAAGATTCTGGGTCCATTCGTGGGAGTTAACAGATTATATAAGTTGTCTGTAAGAGCCGGATTTTAACCCATTTTATAGAAAATCAGCACTATGCACATAAAATAACCTTCCTCTAGCCATATTCTCAAACTGCTGCAACTAACTGTTTTTGAAATCTGAAGACTACTAGTAACTTAATCATTACACTCTACAAATCGCAGCAGGATACGTTGTACTTATACGTATTCTGTATTTACTTGTATCTACTTATATGTACTTACAGGAGTCAAATAGAACTCAGTCTTAAAACAATTTTATTCGAATCGGTCAGTAAACCATAACATACCACCGAACCAGGGCCAAATATGTTAAAACAAATACTGGCCCTGCGTAGAAAGATTGCCTTTAAAATCACTAGGTGAATTTATTTCAAATTACTTAGCACAAAAGGTCAGCCAAACAGTTGAGCCATCGTTAACGGCCTGGGGTCGAGTATGTTGCACCTAATCTTTAAGGTGAGATTATTACAAGTCCTTGGATAACCAAAGAATTGTTGGCAAAGATCACTTTTATGTTATGTAATGCCACGATATTATGCTAGCTCAACTTCAACTTGGTAACTGCAGCTTGGGACGTATCCTTTCAACTTATCAAAGCCATGGAGCATTGCTGAAAATATTTGTTTTGCTCAACCTTGGAGATAAAAGACAAGTCATGTATTTTTTTAATACTATAAAATTATGTTATATTTTGGTATATTAAAATATCGATATGATGTTAATAAGGCGAGTGATACACTTCAATATCTTAGGCAAGAAACTAAACAAAAAAAAGAAAAAAATGCTTCACCACATCCCATCATGGATGCTATGTACTAGTAACTACAGTGACTGATATTGCAGAGAATTCACTGGATCTAGTGATATAGTGATAATGGCTCTATCGTTACGTATTATACATGGTAGATACTGTAATGTTACTAATGCAACGGTTATGCAGAGCGATGTCTTGTCCATAATCACGCTCAACTGAGCGAGCCATAGAGAGTATGAGCGAGCCCCAGGAGAGTCTGCAGATCCCACACTGCAAACAGATCACCCAGAAAATAATGGAACCTAACTACATTAAACGATCAAACTGGAGCTACAAGTAGGCAAATAATTCGAGGCCTTGTTGATTATTCGATTAATTAATTCGATACTGAGAGGAGGCCGCGCACTGATCAAAAATTGCATTCATCTAACGATCTAATCTAAAATTAAATCGACCGATGACGAACGAGTTGGGTTTTAAACTCAAACTCGAAATAAAAAAAGAAAAAGGAAGCGAATACATATATCAGAGGTGAATGGGATAACCAGACGCCCGTCTAAATTGGTCAAAGAAAGAATCTCGTCCAATTAGAAAAGGTCATTTCTCCAGACAGCTTAATAGTCCTCCGTCCTTCCAGCGATGATGGAGTCGGATTGTTTGGACTACGGAATAATTGTACACGAGCGCTGGAGGGGGCGGCCACACGCGAACCGAGAAATCCGAGTATTTATTTAAAATAGAGATGGATGGTGTCGCACGAGGGATGAGTGATGGGCGACGAACCGAACGCTCTGACGAATGTTGTTTTTATACCCTTGTTTACATAATAATTAAGCTAATAGCCTTCAAATTAGAAACGCCGCCGAAAGATCATCCACAATTAAAATTATAACTACCCTGCCCTCCCCCCGCAACCGATCCACCTCAGGGCCCTCGGCCTCTTTAGGAGAGGAAAAAAAAATTGAAATAGATGCCGGGGTTCGAAAAGAGTCTTGTTAGTATTCCGGAGTAATTATAATTTGGCAGGAAACGGACTATTATTTCCTAGGGAGGCGTGGAAATACAGCGTGGAAAAAACCACCCACTACATTCGTTATACCGCTAATAACATTCATTATTTCGTAGCAGCATCCCATTTCCTTTAACCGGGCTTCGAGAAAAATTTGTTCGGATCATAATGGCACCTATCGCCATTTCAATCAGACGATTCGGTAATAATTAATTACGCAAACAAACTAGTTGATGGCGATCTCACCGCATGAGCGCCATAAGATGGAATCAGATAAGTTCAAACTAGATGTTGGAAAATAAAAAACTATTAATTTAACTGCCATGATTATATTTACAAACAAAGAGCTACGTTCTCAGAACACTAAATAACTTCGGTTAATAATAGCTTGCCAATATATTTTTTTTAAACCACCATAATAAAGAGGAACAGGAAATAAACAGTTGAAAGTTAAAAACTCTTTATTTTTTATTTGTACCTGCGCAATTGTGCATCCAGCAAATTTGATCAAATTGAATCTGTTTGTTTTTTCTCTTTGCTTCAAGTTTTGAAAATGATTAATAGTTCTGAGGAGGTCTCTTGGCCAATGTCTTTTTAATTTTCTCTTAAGTTAAAAATAAATGAATAAATAAAACACAGTGTTAAGAATAAATAGCATTACCTCATTCAACTGTCTTTTTTGCATAATTAATAAAGTAAGATAAGATTTTGCAGGACCTCTTTCCCTTCAACTAATTACTTAGGGCCCCTTTATAGGTTAAAAAAATAAATAAATAAAATTAAGTGCTATAAAATCAAGTCATGTCAAAAACAGTAGTTTGAAGAATTTTACTAAAGCATGTTGGCATAATTTAATAATAATCTATCAATCTTTTTTTTTTTTTTTATAAATATTTACTAAAAATTCTCTAGTAAATATAAGAGACAGATCAAATATAGAATTTAATGTAAAAACTAGTAAATAAATAAAACAAAATTTTAAGAATAAGATGTATTTTCTTCATTAATTGTTATTCCTGGAGCATTAATAATAGGGTGTATAAAAAAAAATGACCATTTTATCAAATTCCAGAGTTCAAAAGTGTGTAAATATTTTAATGCTATTTATTATTTACCAACACTTAATAATCCCTTTAGAGCATTCTCTAAGCTTGTTTACTAACATTGGACTTCTTCAAAAAAAGCCTCAGTTTAGTTATTTATTTCAAAGAAGAAACATGACAGTGCCCTACGGAATTCTCGTAATTTTAATAAATTACTGGGGAAAAAAATTAACAGCCGCTGAAGCAACTCGTGAAATTATTTATTATGAAGGGGAAGGTGTCCTTGACCAGCGCACTGCGCGGCGTTGGTTTGAAAAATTTAGCAGTGGAGATACGACGTTCGAAAGGTAGAAGGGCTCCGGGTGACCATTAATGGATATTGATGAGGTTCTGAAGGAAGCTGATGAGTCAAATCCGTCCACAAGTATTCGCGAACTTGCCAGGGAGTGTGGTGTGTCGAAAGATAGTATTATTCGCCATTATTTACAGACTTTAGAACTCTGGAATTTGATGAAACGGTCATTTTTTGTATACACCCTATTAAATTAGAATAAGTTTTACCAGGACCTCGGCCCGTGTATTAAGTTGTTAAATATACCACAAAAACTCCACATCCACCTCTTAAAATGTACGAAGTACAGAAGAAGATAACCCTTTAAAACTCTTTCGTAGAACAACATAATATGAAAGTTCAAACCCAAGGGGCCAAGAAAAAAAAAAAAACCAAGTCAGGTAAAAAATAAAAATACTGCAATAAGTACTTGAAAATATTTTACTAAAATATGTTATCATAATTCCATAGTAATCCATCAAACCATTTATTTGTTTTAAATATATTTATTTAAAATTCTCGAGTGAATACAATACACTGAATACAAAAGGATGTCTAGATATTTCGCTTAAATATGCAAAAAGATTGCATAGTTTTTAATACTAAGATCATCCTTTCATTATTGCTATAATAGACTGTGTTTGTTTCTTTTCAGTTTTCCAGCCATCGATCCGAAGAACGTCTAAAATATTAAACTAGACGTATAGTTAGTAAAAACCATAAGTAATACCAATAACAATAAGCCATGAAGGATATTGAGCTCAGTACATGTTAGGGATCTTATTTTTACTAAGCCAACGGTTAGTAATTTGGTCGAGATTACAATCAATCACTAACCTTTCCCTCCGATTAAAGAAATTATATTGTATTTTCTTTTTTTAGTGTTATATAATATCCATCAATTAATAGAAAAAAGTAGCAGAATTTTAAATTTTTATGTTTACATTGAAATTTCACGAAGAGAGCGACAGTTCAGATGATGGATGCTTTATGATCTGAGGACCCTCCTGGCGTTCATGCAGTTGCTATAAAGGGGTAACTAAAATAAGGGGCGGACCTGGAGGTTGAGTTTGATCTCGGACAAATCAGCTCCTTGCACAACCGTTGTCCTAGAAACAGTATATCCTCCACCACGTATAGAACCCAGGACTCTTCATAGATCATAGTTGGTACAGTTCACTACTTTTTTGTTATTAAATTTTTGATAACTCCTGGTACTTAAAAACTGAAACAATATTTCGGAGTTAAGCTAGGGCTGAAGATTAAGTATATTAACTAATTAATAGAAGCACTGATACACAACCAAAATATAGTTATAATAAAAACCAAAACTTTATTTTTCCATTCACACCTAAATTTCAATCTTTGTACAAAATTCAGTTTCAAATATTTACAAAATGTTGGATTATGATTAACCAATCGATTAACTCCATTTAGTATAGCCACCTATCGCATCAAGGATTAGCGATGATATTCAGTTAGAAAATAATATTGCTCTTGAATAATATTAGTGTACTTTATATGCCCGGAGAAGAAAATGGTTCGGGCGGAGATCAGAGACTGAATGTTAGAAGAATAGGGTTCAACTATGTTATTACGTTGGTTTCATATAAATAGTTCACCACTAGTTAAGAAATTCTTTCCCTGAATCCATCCGGACCATTTTCTTCCACTTATAAAATGGTCGTAGTCATACCAACCAATTTCAGCGATGCCTATCACTTTAATTATATTTACATGGATGGAGTTCGTGGAATACGAGGTTATTTAGCTTCTGCGTTCTGCGGCTGACTCATTTTTCATTTCCAAAAACCTCAAGGCGTTGTTCTTCTATAATGTAAGCAGCATGCATCTGTCTTGATGGGTTTCGGGGGAAAGTCTGAAGCAATTTATTCCCGAGAATATTTTTGCCGTTAGACAAATTAGTATAAAAAAAAACGGCAGTCACCACCTGGCAGGCAATATATTCATGTAGTGAACCGGAAGAAGGGGTATTAAGGGGGTTGATTGGCGGACGGTAGCCATCGGAAGCACCCCCCACCCCGCAACAGCCTCAACAGATGTCTGTACAAATTAAATAATGGAAACTGTACGGGTGTGGAGGGGGCTCGTTAGCCTCAGGGCAAGAGAGGTGTTAATGTGGAGGGGGAAAGGGGCGTAGACCTAGCATCGAGGAGGGGAACAGCCATACCCAGGCGCCCCTCCACCTCTTATGCATCGGAGGATCCTGTCAAGCTAGCAACTCCGGCAAGCAGGGAGCAAAATTGGTGGAGAAGCTAAGGATACAGCTGGAAAAGACCAGCCAAGATTTGGGAAAGACAAAATGTTCAAAAATCATTCAAAAGAGCCTATTTTTGCAAACAATAAGGTAAGATACAATCAAATAAGAAAAGAAAAGTGGAATGAATGGATTTAACACAACACTCCAACACCGTCATAGATATCACGAATAGATTGGTTGGCATGGCAAGCTACTCCATACAAGTCCAAGATCGCGGGTTCGTAGCCCAGCAGTTAGTTTCTATAAACGATGGTGGTCACTAATTCACAATTAAAACCTTCCTATTTAATTGTTAAAACAGCCTTTTTGCTTCTCGAATAAAACCATCTTTTCATGATTTACTACCTTCGTTATGAATTGGCCGCAGTTGAAGCAAAGTCATATGAATCTAAGAATGCTAAGTTTAAGGTTAATTTAAAATGTATGTAGATTCCTAATTATCGAAGGGAAGTGAATTCAAGTCGAAGAGGTTAGTAACTAATCATGCCAATCATATCCAAAGAGCAGTAAGTTTCTATTACTGGTAGTCACTGTTTTTCACTTTAAACTTTCATATTTAGTTGTCAAAACTATTTTTCACTTTTTAAAATTATCGTTTCATGACCTTACTACCTTATCCATTATATTCATTGTTTTAAAGCAAACAAAGCCACCATGAGAAGTAAATTGACCGCAGATGAAGCAAATATACAAGGACCTAATTTCAGAATACCTAGTTCAATTTAAGGTTAATTTAAAATATATGTAGATTCTTAGTTATCATCAGGACGTGAATAAATCGCTAAAGAATGCCTGAAAAAGATTTCTCTGATAAAATATGAATCACCAATCAAATAATTACTTTTCCTGGATCTAGTTAAACCCTACTCTCAGACAAGAGGTATCAGACATGACATCACAGGGTAGTTCAGTGACTCACCTATGATCGAATCGTAGAAATCTTTACCCTCCCGAATACCTTAGGTTCGAAAGTTAACATAATAGAAGTTGCTAAAAGGGTCGGGTCGTGCTGTAAATTGGGCTCGCCTGCTGAATATGCGGCTCGGAACAAAGCCATCGGAGAACAAATATTGCATTATATGCTAATCCCTTCGGCCGAAGCGATACAGATATTGTGCAAATGCGGAGAACCGACCGTGGAGGTAGCATCATGTCCTTACCATCTCTCCCATACAGCTATAGCGATATCTTACGCCTTCAATTCCACCTTTTCTTTTATTTACATAGCAACAATCCGCCCTATCTCCTCTTACCCCGGAGCGGGACAATAATAGAGGGGCCAGATCGCAGATTACCCCCGACTACCAGGCACCGACCATAGATGCCCCTATGGGAAATAACCTTTATCTCCAACTTATTTTATATGCATTAAATGCATTTTCGTGCACATCTCATCCCCCTCTATAGTGAGATTTATCTTGTGTTCGTGGACCAATAAACGTATTGAAATGAACTGTGTCCCGAATGATAAACTGAAAGTGAGACAATTAAAAGCATAATGCTCCTACATGTTATAGTGGTGTTTCATAAAACACTATTTACTGCTAATTTTTTCTGATTTGGAGATATGTTGTATGTGAACTGCTATTTTTGAAAGTTGGTTTAATCCCATTTGGATCTAAACCAAAAAAGAAAAAAAACCTGTACCACTACAACCCATGAACGGGTTTGTGGTTCAGTACATGGTGGAGACTGTACTGTTCATGGACAACGGTTGTGTAGCGAGGTGATTTATCCAATATCACGCTCAACTGCTAGATTTTTCCCCTTATATTAGGTACCCAATTTATAGAGGCTGGGTGAGCCCGAGGAGGGCCCTAGATCCCATATCGTCCATCTCCTGCTGCTAACAGACTAAATAAAAGTCTTGCCGCCAGCGGGAATTTAACAAATAATTTTCGGCATGTTAACTCAGTGCACTACCACCGAGCCACTCCGCTCCTTTTGGATAGAAAAATTAAAGTTTATTATTCTAATAATGTTAGTGAATTTTACTCAATAATAAAATTTAAGAGGTATATACGGTTAGACAACCCTTTCCTAAGTACTAAGTGACAGAAATAGATCCCCATAGTTGTTTGAATAATTTAAATGGAACCCCTTACATATCTGGAATATGAAAAATGGATTTGTACCACATTAAAAAATAACAACTCGTTTTGTACGTACACTTATTTCATTAAAAAGGTGAAAATAAGCCATCTGCCAAACCAACAATTTAGGAAGTTTTTTATCATCAGAGAGGTGAAAGCTGGGTAGCTCATTCTATACAGCGCTGAGTTTCTATAATGAAGAAGGTTCAAGGTTTCAGGATCAAATCCGGCTAAGATAGATTATTATGTAATTTTTAAATAGCCAAGTACGGACCAACGGAGACCCTCTAATGACTCACCCAACCTCTCTAGGTAGAAACCCTATTTTGGAGGGAATACCTGGCAGTTGAGCGTGATCTAGGACAAATCACTTCTTTGCATAACAGTTGTCCCTAGAAACAGTACTGTCTATACCTTGTACAAAACCCAAGACCCACCATGGATTGTAAGTGGTACAGGTATTTTTTTTTAAACATGATAAATAAGAATAACAATTAAATAGGAAATTATATTTTACATTATTTTCAGTAATGCTTAATTTAAAGAGTTCTCAGTTCAGCAAAAATTCATACCCGAATAGTCTTGAAAATAATTGCAAGTAACATAATAATAAAATTATATTACGTGATGTAGCGAAACATATTTCGTCATCAATTAGTAAGATGACGAAATTGATATATTAAATTCAAATTCAACTCTAAATTTATGTATTAGTAATGCCTTTTTAATAATTTTCTACTTATAATGTAACTACATAAAGACCAGGGTAACACAAGGAAATGTTTTAATTGTATATAAAGTTCAAATGCATTGTATAATAAAATTATTGTTAAATAAAATCATGAAGGATGAGAAAAAACATGTTCAGAATAGTGAGTTTTTTTTTATCTTAATGTCCATAACTATTTTATATGATACACTAAAAGCCAGGTTGTTTTGTTTTCACTATAATAGAATACAATCTATTATTTGTTGTTGACTCTCTCCCAAATTTGTATAAAGATATCCACACTAAAATAAATATTTAGTGATATCAATTCATGACATAATATAATTTTCAAGATATATTATGATCTAGTTTTAATATAGTAACGTAATAAAGTTACTATACTTTAATCTGATACAAAAATATATATGTTGATTTTCTACACATTAAAATTATTAAATAGTTGTAAATAATACGGATGAGAGTCTTATCAAAACTTGCTAGCTACAAGAAAGTCAACTAATCTCATAACTTAATTATACACGCGGGTGTAAGATTTAGGAGATTATTTTACACTAACGAGATTTAAATTTTTAAGAGAATACGTACGAGGCTAAAGAAAGCCAGAGTAAACTGAAACTTCTGTATGACTCAGCAGGAACTACAATATAAGGATTCTAAGCCTTCAAAATCATTAACCGTTACGCAAGTAATATTAATGTTACACTGTTACATGAAGACAACGATGGAAAAATATAGTCCTCAATAGAGAGGCCTACCTGCTTAAGTAAAATTACAATGGTATTTACTTTGATGTGTATTTATAAATCATACTGGTTTAAGATAGTCTTTAAGTTACATCAAAAATAAAACAAATTCCCATCAGAATTATGAAAACAAAAAACAAGACAAAATCAAAAATTCCTATCCAATTCAACTAGGAAACGTAAAACTCAATAACACCCCCTGATAAATGAAAAATGTAATTCCGAACATTAAATGATATAAAGAGGAAAAAGTAACTGTGACGCCATTGGCTGAAAGGATTCATTGAGGAATGAGAATGGTCTAATCTTAAACAATAGACTAATATCTAAACAAAAAGAAAACAAACCATTCATCGGGAAAACAGAAGTGTCAAAAAAACCCAAAAAAGTAGTTTATAAAAACACCTTCTTACCGATTCTCACCTATTCAAGTGAATCTTGGACTCTGGCTAAAAAGCACAAGAGCCAAATCCAAGCCATGGAGATGCGTTATATAAGAAGAATGGAAGGGAAGAGCAGAAGAGACCGAGTGCGAAACATAACAATGCGGTCCACTGTGGGGCTTCGTCCAGCGGAGGATATCCTCGAGCTGAGATGGTTCGGCCACGTTTCCAGAATGGCAGAAAACAGTGTGGCAAAGGCTGTATATGAGACGAAGGTGGAAGGTACAAGACCGAAGGGAAGACCAAGGAAGACTTGGGAAGGCGCAATCCAGGAGGCCTTTGACAGAAGAGGTTTGGAATGAGGAAGGAGAAGAAGATTGGTACAGGAGAGACAGTCATGGGTTAGGCTCTACAGGAGAGATCCTCACACCGTTGGCGGTAGAAGAGGAGTAGATTAAATAAATAAATAAATTGATTTGTAAAAATATTATTTTAATTTCTTAATGGTATATTGAGAAAAATCTCAATAAAACCAAAAAGTGTAAAAACAATCTACATTAGGTACATGATAATGACGAAGTGAAAATTATGGAGTTATTTCACGATATCTGTGCTAGGGAATTGGGAATTAGAAATGAAAGTATATATAATAGTTTAATATGGGTATGAAAATGTAAATGATTACAAAAAATAAGGATGACTAATTTTATTGTGCCAACGTTTCGGTCTAAGATGTAAGCCAGGGACGCCAGGCCATCATAGGGCAGCCGGGGTGCCCGATGTGAGTGAGTACAAACTTCGTCGAATTTCAACTGACAACTACTGGTTTTGGAGACTGGTTGTGCGCCGTAAAAATATAGGGGTGATGTACTGTTTTTGGCCCCTCATATTTATAGATTCATATTTAAGTCGAAAAGTACAGTCGTCAATTAAAATTCGACGAAGGTCGAACTCACATCGGGCACCCAGACTGCCCAACAGTGTTTCGATAAGTACAAGCTAGGTGGACAAAAGCCATGTTTGAAATTCTAAAATATTTTATTAGGAATATTGTAAAAAATTCTTCAAAACATATAAATCAAATATTTGTTTATGCTTGGCACACTCCATCTCGTCAGTAATGAATCCATTGCAACAGACTAAATCAGTAGTATTCAAAGCTTCATTTCAACCGCACAAACTTTAAGTGTTACTAATTTTATATGAATCAATTGTTGAATATCGACAATATATGTACTCATAGATACTATTTTTTTCCAATTAAAAAATTCTTCTGATAATCATACTATATGTTGGAAACCTTTTAGGGGACTGTGAGAGGAAAATAAAAATGAGGAAGGCTAACTATTCCTCCAAAATTTCTGATAAATGGCGGGGAAATCAAAGCAGCGCAGTGTTTCGATTAATACAAGCTAGGACAAAAGTCATGTTTAGAATTCTGAAATAGGGTATTGGAATATTGTAAAAAATACATCAAAATATGTTAATATAATATTTGTTCAAGTCTGACACACTTCACAGCTTGAGGGCCCAAAGTAATCATAGCAATAGAATAAATCAGTGGTATTCAAGGCATCATTTCTACCTCACAAAATTATTGTTCAACTTATTTTATCGAACCAATCGTTGTATATTGTTACGGTCAGAGCGGGGACGAGAACCGGCTGAGAAGATTAGGCAAACAATGGGATTAAGCGGAAGGGATTATAGAATGGCGTAGAAGCTTCTGGATCGGGCTCGATGGGACTAGGTGGTCCTTCCGAGTAATGCCCCACCACGACCTACCTTGCCTATATAAAAAGGACAGCGTTTTCGGCCGCGGCGGTAGTAATAAGAACTAGTGAGTAATAAGACCAGGGAGTAATAAGCCAGTGAGTAGCAGTCGTTAACTAGTGGCAGTGTGTGTGAGTTAGTTAGTATTAGTATCAGTCTGTAATAAGTGCTTAGTGAGCAACAGTGACAATTAGTGGCCGTGTAATAAGTGTAATAAACTGTGTGGAAGTTTGTCATATTTGGAGAGTCTTACGGTCGGTGGACTTTAGTTAGCGAACTGTAAGTGATAATTTGTAATTGTAAACTATAGTGTAATATTATTATATTTGTACGAATTTATATATAAATAGTTTAGTTATTTAGTATTAGCAATATCCTATTATCTTAGAAATTAGATAACATTTAGTAGAATATTATTATTGTAATATTGATATTAGTTTAATAATTTAATTGTTTTAAATAATCTCATTGTATTCTTTTTAATTTGTTAATAAATATTAGATTCTTGAATTAAGTAATAGTTTAGTCCATTTTACACCCAGTAGCCCGTAACAATATAGATATTATTTGTACTGGTAAGTGCTATTTTTTCGAAATCAAAAAATCTTCTGATAATCGAACTAAATCAATTTCTTTTTGATTGTCGAAGAATTTTCCCTCATTTTGACACTTTGAAGTGATGAAAATGACTTGTACCCATTTGTATCCGGGCTAATTTTTCTATATTTAATAGCTACACCTTTCCTATGAATAAAAAGACACATTTTAGCCTCCACACTCGGGTACATGTTTTTTTTTTAGACTACTTCATTTCGAGAAGATAATTTGTTGAAGAATGGTTGAAGCACCCAAAGGAAGTACCAAAGGAAGACCAAAATGAAATTTGAAAACATTACAGAGGACTCTGAAAGGAAAATAAAAATGATTTTGGAAAGCTATTTGTTCAACTAAGGTATTCCCGTTAAGATAGGGATATTACCATTAATTTGTGATTGCTGGATCTGTATTAAAGGAAATATTTAGTGGAAAGTATGAAAATCATGTGGTGGACTATATAGAACATAAAACATAACATTTTTAAGTTATGTAGGTTTGACTACTACTTCTGCAGAGTACATCTTGATAGTTTGCACAAATTCTAAATATAATACAACAATATAATTACAAATGTAAAATACAGACAATGTCTAGGATATGATGGACTCCATATATGGAAGCAGTGGAATATATACTTTAGGACTATGTAATATAAACAATGCAAAGCCCTGGCTGAAACCACGGAATAACATATATATGCTTAAGTATGTAAATACTCTAAAGATGGACGGCCTCCAAACCCTCCATAGGCCGGAAAGACATAACGCTTTTCCTTCCTTCCGCCAACTTGGACGTTACTAATGTCGCTGAAAATAAGGGTTCTTTATATTCATGGAAACTACTGTCTCTCTGTCTCTCTCATGTCTAAGTGATTTATTTAAAAGCCCTTATACGGGTTATTTTAGTCACGTTCGTTTTGGTGACATTATTTATATCAACAGAAAAAAAGGAATAATGCGAACTAGTAAATGCCATTTTTTTTTTTTTTTTATTGTAGCTCTGGTGTTTACTCATTTAGAGAATTTCAACATATTTTTTACCATGAACTAAATTCTAAAGCAACATGCATGCTATTGTTTTGTTTCCACAATTCGTTTGTTTTCTACCGTTCATTCTCACTTGAATTAAACGGTGGTTCAGGTAAGAAGTACACGTACATCTGTAGATGTGTATCTGACAATACCGATGAGCCAAGTAAGCTGTACCTGATTTAGTACTGTGAAGTTGCGTAGTGCAGAAGAATACATTTAGCACATTAATATTTTATTAATGTATTACTCACAGAAAAGGGGGAAAATGGGGAGAATAATATGATTACTCCACTCTTAAAAATTTATGTATTTACTTTCTTTTATTTACAGTCCTTAAGAGCATCACTGAAAATAAGAAAGAGGTTTATGGTCAAGATAACTCTTCAATTAGTTTATTCAATGATACATATAATTCATAGTTTTTGTTATTTGCACCGAGGTTTAATCACTACCTCTGTTAGCTTTTTTTTTGGGAGGGGGGAGCTGTGCCATGAGGATTATGAGAGCTGCAGTTATCACACCATATGATTTTCAGCCCTTACGAAAAATTGGAAAAACTCACCGGTTAGTCATTTACTTCAGCATGATCAAAGGCTTTGTCTTAATCTGCTGATTATTATTTTTTTTTCAGCAGGTAATTTATACACGGCCAGCCTTTTGAGAGCACTTCGAGACTTCAGCACGCCCCTATTTAGTACACCTATTCAAAAAGGTTTTTCTTAGATGTCTGAAATCAGCCATCGTCCGCGTAAATTTGGGAACGAAAAACAGTGTTGAAATTTCCTTAGACATTATTTTAACGTTTCTGAAAAGAAAAAGATTATTCTGATAGACGGTAAATTGTATTTTTCAAATTAATACTTGATTTCGTATTACTGCTCAAAAAGTTCCAAATGATGTAATTCTATTACACTTTCTGATCGATTTTCCAATGTCAAACATGATGGTATGAACAAAAGTGGTTAAAACGAGTTAAAAAGGATACAAATATCCTGTTCCCATTCGGATTGGTAGGACCAGCAATCTGCATGAACATTATAAAAAATAATTATGACATTTATATTGATAGATTTTGAGGTTAATTTCTCTGTCCTGAACATTTAATAAAAATATAGTTACCTCGCTTTTCCCCTGTAGTCTTCATTTAAGAGAGCTTATTGGTAAAATTAGTATCCATTGATTCTTGTAAAGATTAATCCACATGATTATCATCGAAACGCACTAATAAATATATAAATAAATAGCTATCAATAAATCTCTTATAATAAGTGATGGCTGTAGAAGTGAAGACTGCACATTAACTACTAAGGCTGAGTGTGTACATCAATAGCGACTACAAGGGCTACTAGCCGGCTCCGTTTTATTAGCCGCTGGGTGACTAATCATGGCCCGAAGGTGGTTGGGGCCCGCCCACGGGAAGGCACAAGGTTCCTATCCTGGACCCCATTCATTTCCTCTCTTAGCCATCGCGTCTCCTCGATTCAGATCCTATCCTCCCTCTTCTTCTCGATAGTCCCCTTGTCAACTGAGGGGTTATTTATTAAGGCTTGTTCCGATATTCGGAAGGTCGGCAGTTTCGCTGATTGTTGTTTATCGGATCGTTGAACTTGACTGCGCCCCAGAGTTCGGAACCGTCAATTAGAGACGCCTTCGGCTGTTTTGACAAGGCATCTTTTAGTTCGGGCAGTTAAGTACTTCTGAGATCTTTATGACCCGCTCAACGTTAGCCCTTATTATTTAAAGTCGATTTAGAGTCATCCATAACAACCATTAAAATGAATTGGGTAAGGTGGGTGTGACAAACATATTTAACGCGTATTCCAAAATTTACAACAATTTGTAAGATGATACCAAACTAAGAATATAATTAAATAAAATATAAACTCATTTTGAGATAAACTTTTGGTATCAGTTTGCGGTAAAGCAGAGGTACTAATTGTTTTCCTTCGTATGAAAATAGCCTAGCATAGAGAGCGGAGTGCCTCAGAGGTAGAGCACTGAGTTGCAAAGGCGAAGGTCCTTGGTCCAGCCGCTCGCTGGCTGACTTTTATTTAATCTTTTAGCGGCCGGAGATGGACCCTTTGGGACCAACAGGCCTTTTTGAGGCTCATCTCTTCTAGATGGGGGAGGGGAAATCCTGGCGGTTAAGCGTGACGGACGAATCACCTCCATGAACAACCGTTGTCCAAAAAACAGTAGAGTATCTACCAAGTACTGATTGCCAGACGCTTCGCGAGTTGTCATGGTACATTTTTTTTTCCTTTTTAATATTCTCGAAAATAAAAATAATCGGAGTTTTAGAATTGAAAAATAGAGTAATAATGGCAAATGCGTATTTATAAGTAGTCATTCATTCCATCAAGAAATAAACTTTCAACAAACATATACCATCATATGTTATATGTTATACTAACTATACTTCGCATTGTTAGATGAAACATTTATTTCTTGATGGGATGATTAGTGAAATTTCCGGTAATTACACTATTTATTTCATGCTAAATTTTCATGATTATTTTTTTATTTCCGAGAATATAAAAAAGAAACGTTTAAAAAGTTAAAACTTGTAACTTAACTGGAAGCAACAAGCTACGGAACTGATACCAAACATTTTATTATTTTTTTTGTAATATATTCATTATGTAAAAAATAAAGTGGTGGTTAATCACTTTAATGGATCCTAAAACTACAGAGTTCTGTAAATTAAGAAGAAGTAAATGGAAACATTGAAAACAACCGAATCAATAAAAACGAAGCGATTTATTTATTTTTTACAGAACGAATAAGAACAGGTTAACCAACAAGATTTTTAAATATCTTTGGAAAAATAAATCAACATCCTGGTTTCAAGAAATTCAGAATAATTTGAAAAGAAACAATAAAAGAGAAAAGGATTCAATGGAGGGTGCTATTTTTAGGGGTAAACGTCCTTGAATTGGAAGAATTATAAGGCAGGATGGATAAGAAAACAGGGTTTGAAACATGGTCCTAAAAGAGGAAGAAGATACATAGTGTGAAGATGAAAGAGAACTGGAAGAAGAGGAGGGAACGGCAAAGAACTGAACAATGAAGGATTGTTATAGTCTCGTGGTTTCTTCAAACGGTAGTATACTATAATATAGTAGTATAATATAAAATAGTGGTATACTGTAGTATATTATAATATAGAAGTATACTGTAGGATTCTATGCTTATTTTAAAATTTTATGCTAATAACTAATAGTCCAGGATCCATGGTCCATTTTTGCACTTGATTACTATCAAGCTGAATCTTCGTGAATAGCTTCGTTTCGATAAGATTTCCTGGGCGAAAATTTTCGATTGTGGTAGCTAACAGAGGTAGCAAGGATAAAATATGTCGATTTGATGATTCTCAAACATTTATTACTAACTGGTTTTTTTTTGTTAAATCTCAAGATAATTATTTAAATTATTTGAAAAAACGGATAACGAGGTCATCTAAAATGATTATTTACTTCTTCTTTTTTGACTTCGTTATCGACACATATTGGAGTGAGGGGACTCTTTGATCAAACTATACATTTTGTAGGACAAATATTTTTTCAAATAATTTAGATAATTATCATGAGATTTAACAACAAAAAAACCCAGTTAGTAATAAATGTTTGAGAATTATCAAATTGACTTATTTTATCCTTGCTACCTCTGTTAGCTACCTCAATCGAGAATTATCCCACAGGAAATTGTTGGGCGTCTTATCGGAACGAAGCTATTCACGAAGATTCAGCTTGATAGTAATCAAGTGCAAAAATGGACCATGGATCCTGGACTATAATAAGTCGTTGTCACTGAAATTATAAAAAAATATAATTATTACATCAGTTAAAAAATCCCCTGGACAGAAACAAATCTGAACGTGGCACACAACAGCTACTTCTTGAATAATACGTAGTAAATCATCCAGGTAGATTTACCTTTATATACTAAATATTGTTTTTCCTTTGTAACACTTAAATCTACAGCTCCGGCGAATAAGTGGTTAAGTCTAATTTTCTTCAAAATGAGTTTCTTGTATTTAAGTAAGCGGAGGGCTCCACCAAACCATGAAATTCCTCTCGTATTCAATCCTTGCAATCCAAAATCCTTCGCAAAATCCTAAACGGTCCTTATTTTGTTACAAATAAAACCATCCATAATGACCTTAACGTTCCATATGTTACCGATTTAGCCCATTCCAGATACCTATCATTCCATAATAAACTCCAGGCCCATCCAAACCCACTAGTTTCCATCCTTGCATCCAATACCATCGCGGAAAATCCTCCTAGGCGTCTGAAGAGAAGATGGCCTCGGGACCTTCTATAATAGAAATGTAATTAGAGTGCTGCCAATGGGTAGTGCCTCTACATGTCCTTTCATGTATTTATTTATTCATACAGCATTTGTACTAGATGTATATATTACAGTTGTACAATTCAATAAAATAATAAAAAAAAAGAAAAGTAAGCGGAATCGAGTTATCTTCCTAGTGAATAAGGTCCTATATAAGAAATTGGCTCGAAAAGGAGTTATTGATAATATTACAACTCCATTTAAAGCCAAAAAGTACGAGAATGATACGATTCTGGTTATCTAAAAGCACTCAACACCCTCTGGACAAAATCCGACTAGACCATTTATTCACCGGGGCTGTAGATATAATATACTGTGCACAAGTACCAATGTTACCATAAGCTCCATCCTGCGAGAGTTTGAACTTACGTACTATTTTTTAGTTTTTTTTTAACTTTATACTAAATGAAGTATTATCTTTTCCTCATAAATTGTGAAATACCTCAAATAGGAATTTTGGTTCAGGAACAGGTTCTCGAGGGATTATTTGATGCTAATTCTAGTCATGGAATAGACAAGGATACAAGAATGCGGTAGGATCACACGATATAGGTCCTCGGGCCACCTACATATCTGATTGGGAGGAGAACCATCAGAATCCTTGAATCTGGGGTCGTGTTCCAATCCGATGCAACTCCCAACTACCATCGCTAGCACGGTCGCGGTCGATGACCTCAGTCCAAAGGTATACAAAAAATATAAAATTGAATTTTTTTTTCGGAAAAAGTATATAAGGGTGATTCTCATTCTACGGGCAAGTTTTACATGCAACTTTTGAAATTTTTCAATGTTGATTAAAAAAAATCTACTTGTATATGGACCCACCCACAGCTAATCTAACATTATAGCAGTTCATGACCATTGCTTGAAATTTATAAAATTTCATGGCACGGCAATGATTTCATGGACCATGTCAATGGACGATCGGGGTTTCAATTTTCAAACTGCCTAAATTGCATCAAGTATTGTTTTATTATCATTGATTTCTTCATAGGATAAGACAAATACACGTTTTTAATAGGCAAAAAAAGATACGTAGTAAAAAATTGGCCATGTCAATGACGGCGGGAAATATCCACTGCAGTGACGAAACGGCATTCACGAATTTCCCTATTAAAAAATATTTCATGTACCAAAGAACGAATGTCATCATTTTTAACAGGCAAACAAGCGGGGAAACCAGAAACCACCAGACCACTAAACATTTTTATATCTAACAAAGAGGCACCAATACCGGGTTTGTCACTGAATAGGCAGTGACAAGAAGTTGCCCGTAGTTTGAGAATCACTCATAAGGCACTGTGCAAGTTGAAAATACAATGTGTCTCACCTAAAACAAAAAAAAATGGTGTAGTGGTGTATAGTAGGGGTAAATACTGGTAAAATGATATGGTAGAGTCTGTATTATTTCTAGGAAACGGTTGCACAAGGAGGTGATTGGTCCGATATCAAGCTTAACCACCAATTGTTTATCCCCATTTTGGTTACCCCCCCCCCCCTTACAGAGCCTTAATCCCATAATAATAAATCCCAGAAGTGTCTCCAGGCCCCCCAGAATTTATCCTGACTGTTAACAGATTAAATAAATTATCTGCCACAGCCGATTAGAACCCGGGACGTTCGCAACGGCAACTCAGCGCTGTAACATCCCACTCCCCCTCCTATAAAACTTATATTTTGACTCCATAATTTTGAGTAGCTATCTAGTTGAAGAATTAGATAAGGAACTAGAATTACGTCTTGAAGAAATGAAGTAATTAGTGCAAGAACTCATCTATCACCAATCAAAAGGACCAAATAAAACCTGTCCTGGACACAAAGATCTACAAAAATTAGCAACAATTTGTAATTTCATCTGCTTCAGAAGTATCGAAGAGATATTTGCTTTTAGAAATTGCGATAATTTATTTTTCTATTTTATAAGTAATTTTATTCCCTTTTAAACGGGTTGAAATGGGCCTAATCCGATAGAGGTATGTACATAGAATAAAAAAACTGCTTATTTACTACCCGAGGATCATTTTGAAAAAGTACACTTGACAAATATTGTACATATCAAGCATAAAATGTAATTTAGTTGTGCGTTTTATTTTAATTAGCTTTTTTTACTTAATTTTATGGGTATGGATTCACTATATACATACTTGAATAGAATTAATGAGAAGAATTTAATCATGTTCATTATAAGCATAAACCGTTTTAAATACAATAAAATAAACCCACAGACAAATCAATAGCTGAGAATTATTTTTTGGATTCAGAGGACATTTAAATGATAAAATCATTAAACAAAATATAAAGAAAATTTTAACCGATAAGAATTCCTTCTATACATAGAAGGTAACGAAAATAAAAACTGGCAAGTACAAATAATAAGAAAACCAGGTAGCTCTTGGAAACAGGGGGTGGACTGGTTATTTTCATTAGGTAAAGCAACCTTTTTGGAATCTGGGAAACGAATATACATAAAAAGTAGACCACACCTTAGGAGATTTAAGCCCTTCTAGTATAAAGAGTAAAGCAGTGCAACAGGGTGAATGGTAAAGCCAGGCTTAAAAACTTCAGTCTGATGGAAATGATAAAATGAGAGGAAGAAAGGAATGTCGTATAACCCAAGGATGGTGAGATGAAACTAAAAGAAAAAGATAATATAAAGAAAAACAGTGCTTTGATTCAGTTTCAAAATACAAGCCAGTTCCTTCAAAGTTATTCCGAAAAATAAAATCCCATAATTGAGAATTGTTTATTTTAACACATTAAAATCATCCCAGATTAAGTTCAGAAAAAAATATCAGAACAAATTTTTAAATATGATGAATAGTTCCTTCAATGTTTAATATCATTTCCTTCATTCGTTCTTTCCTGGATCTCTACAACTCCCGAAGGGTCTTAGTGTCTACTCGAGTATAGAGTGGAGATTGTACTGTTTCTTTGGAAACAGTGTAAAATAATATTTGGACGTATTGTAAAAAAAAAATATATAATAATAAGATTGTTAGGTTTGTTACAATATCATATTCCCATTAATGATATCCGACTATAAAAACAAAATTTTCAAATTATCACAAAAGTTTTAAATCAGGAATAATGTAGAGTTTGTCAATAATTTTTTTTCTTAACAGTTTTGTAACAACTTTTAGTGATAAGATAAAAATATTATTATGTAATGTGTTAAACGTTCAAAACAATATTATAGATTTAGTCTTTTAAGGAAAGTATTTCCTAAGGTTCGATGCTAGGAATTCTAAAAAAAAAAGTTTGTTTTTTATAATGGTTTTGCTTATGATCAGGCAAGCGTTTGGTTAAATAATTTTAACCATAAATAAATTTAAAGATAAATTATTTAGTCATAGTAAATCAATTTTTGAAAACACTTTAATCTGTTTTAACTACTTTATACAAAATAAATGTATACACTAACATTCACACTAAATGTTATTCAATGTGATTTCCTTGAGCATTAAGACAGGCTCGGCATCTTTCTTCAACAGCAGCAGTGGCAGAACGGCACTGGATATGTGTTACTGTTTCACAAGATTCAATAATTCTTCTTCATAAAGAACTATGAAATCACTTTTAACAACATTTAATGTTAATAACTGAAGTAATTAGAACAAATAAAATAAGTTTTGTTTAATTACTATACCTTAATAATTCATAGCAATAAAAATCTTTAGGTGTGAATGCCCCTTAAACAAAGCGTTTGGGGACATACTTCCATAGGAAATTTTTTTCTTGTTTTGAAGTCATTAGTTCAAGTTTTCATTTTAGCTACTTGACCATAAAACACCCTGTATAGATATTTTAATTTTTTTTTAAATTTATTCATTGAAATTTACAGCTGTTTTATAACAATACAGCAAGCAAATGGAAGAAAAGATACATAGAGGCATAGATAAAGACAACTAGAGAAACTAGCCAGTGGTAGCATTCAAATAACAATTTCAACTGGGGCGACCTGTGGTTTAGTGTTTAGCATAACAAACTACTAAGCCCAAGATCGCGGGTTCCCGACAGGCAGTCCTAGGGTTTTTTAAAGGGAGTAAAAAATTCTTAGTTATGCCGTCCTTCGAAAGGGACGTTAAACGAGGGGTCCCGAGCCTGTACGATTTCAGGTATTCGTTAAAAATCCCTTTCCTAATTAAACCTGGATAAGCAAAATTTAGAGCTCCCACTGTAGCATCGTCCAATCAGCCATAGCAGCATAAAGTGATGTTAAATGAACAAAGAAACAAAGAATTTCTACTTAGAAGGCCAGCTTCTTTGCGGACGCCTAAGAAGCATTGAATGGGATTACCAGGCATTGAAGTTGCTAGGTTTGACTGGGAATACGGTTTGTCTTGCAAGGGCTGGTATCGGGTGGGGCCAAAGCAGCAACAAATGGGTCATTGAGGTCATTTTTATTCATTGGTAACAAAGTAACTAAGTATTTTTTAAGGCTTTTGGATTGCAAGGATTCGATACGAGAGGAAATCGATGGCTTAATGAAGCCCCAAAGCTCAACTCCGTAAGTCCAAATAGGTCTTATAATAGTCATTTATATGAGTCTTTTGTAATTAATAAACCTAAAACGGTGAGCAGATATTGTCTTTTCAGTCAAGTATGGGGATGCCAAGTTAAACATTTGTAGAGATTCAATCATAACTATCGACTTTGTTCTAAAGGAGTCAATGGGGTATTAAAAAAGCCACAACCGGATTCGGATCAA
Organism: Troilus luridus; assembly: GCA_964056705.1. Lineage (NCBI taxonomy): Eukaryota > Metazoa > Arthropoda > Insecta > Hemiptera > Pentatomidae > Troilus > Troilus luridus. The sequence continues at coordinate 70,766,520 of OZ057412.1, read as the reverse complement.
ACACTTTCGGTACGGAAACAGGGCTCCACCTTCCTAGTTTAATACTATAACAAGCAGGAAAAAGGAAAATAGCTGATACTTTGCACAACAAATTTCATGTTCAAATGCTTTTTTATTTTTATTTTAATTAATCGGCCACCTCAGATTCTGAATAAAAAAATACTTTAATAATAAGTTTTAAAAAATACAGACATTTCATAAAGATCCGTGTTTCTCTCCTCTAAAAGGGGTCTTCACAGCAGTCCCTTTTTCCATTACCACAATAACTGTTTCAGAAATACCGAAGAACCCGGAGAGGGCAGCTTGTCCTAATTTGCATATTACAAGGGGTACCACTCAAACCTACTCCATTCTCCCAGTCAACGATATAAAATATATTTAGTCAGCTATCTGCTTATATAAACAAAGATCGTAAAACAGTCAAGCCGGCCTTTACTCGGTCTCGTACAGATAACCAAAATCCAGGGCCTTGTTATGTTTCGGGCATTAATAAAAATGCACGATAACTCAATATTTGACATCGATTATATAAATAATCCATAAACATAAAAGTAACACGTAGGTATAATATTTGTATAATATATATTACAACTGTGAACCAAAATTACTTTTCAAAAAATGGTTTTTAAATAAAGCCAGGCTAAGAATTAGACATACAAAGCCGACTCATATCCATCTACTTTTAGGGCTTTATTAACCGACCTGACAAAGCTGTGATATATAGAACTTACAGTGAAACATCAATTTTAATTTAATAAGCATAACATAGAAATAATAAATTTGTATATTGATACGTGCCTACCGTTCAAAGAAAATAATAAACTACAAAAGAGGCTGATGTATTTAAAACACACGAAGTTAATTCAAGAAATTTAAGGAGAGCAGTCGTTGCTGATGACCTAAGCAGTCGAAACGACGTTAAAGAAAATCAAATTTAAAAAAAACAACACTTATTTATATGAAAAAAAAATCGAATAATGCCGAATAGATACCTGTTGCTTAGTAGCTTGGCATGCATAAGCATATATATTATTTATTTTTACAAATAAATAAATTAAAAGCGAACCTGAAGAGTCGATGCCGATACCACCAATTTCCGTTTACAAACCTCCACGGTCCACGGAGCACCACCCAAACCCGCCAGATCACTCTTAACGCAAACCTCCCAACTACGCCTCTGTCTACCCATCAGACGCTTCCCAGTCGGTACAGCCTATTAACATCTTAAGAATTCGTTAGTTACTAAGCCTAGCAACTTTACAGAGCCGTCATAACCTTCGCGACGCTACCACCTGAATAATATTGACCGGATGCATCCTTCGCAATTACGCGTTATGTAGTTTCCTCAGTATTCCCCATTGGTCTCATCCTTTTTTGGACCGAATTATTCTACACAACTCCTTATTTTCGAATATCTGAAGACGTTGTTCCCCTTTAGCGTTAGCGGCTAAGTTTCACATTCGTAAAGAAGAGATGGAAGATTATTATTGCGAATAATATTTTTTTTTTAAATCTAAATAAGAAATAAAGGATAAAACATTTTTATCCTAGCAAAAAGTAGTTTGGTGACTTTTGATAACCTGCATTACCTATATCAAGCTATTATTTATTCTAATTACGTAGTATATTTTAGCCTTCATAACGTTGCCTAGAAGATCTTTGCCATATCATTAGACAACAGGCTGGTGCTTAACATGGAAAGCACCGTTGGCGGTTATGAAACAGGCTTCCGAACAAAAAGATCAACATTAGACCAAATCTACACCCTCAGGCAACTGGGAGAAAAGACATGTATGAAATCGGCCTATATATTTGGATGCTTTTTGTAGACTTTGAGAAACAGCACGATTCAGTGATCAGGAGAGCTATACGGTATTATGGAAGAGATGGTTATCCCATGAAAGCTGATTGGTTTAACGAGTTGCACCATGGAATGGAATACCAGCCAAGTACGAATAAAGGGAAAGAGTAGTAGACCGTTCAGTGTCAACGCAAGGCTAAGGGAGCGGGACGCATTGGCACCACTACTGTTTAACTTAGTCCTCCATAGAATAATAAGCAGGACAGGATTGGATCATGGCGACACGGTATTCACAAGAATGGTACAAGTACTAGCTTACGCGAATGATGTCGCCATTATCGGTAGAACACAAGGCAGTGTAGAGGAGGCATTTATAAAGTTAGACCAAGAAGAAAAATACATGGGTCACGTGGTCAATAAGAATAAAACAAAGATGATGTGCATCAGGAGAAAAGATACGGTCCCAGGACAAGCACAGCTAGGAAACAGTACTTTCCAGGTTGTCCCTAGCTTTCAATATCTGGGATCTACTATAAATGAAAACATGGACGAGGAGGCTGAAATAAAGAACAGACTGGCAGCAGCAAACAGAGCGTATTTATCCCTCGCTAAAATTATAAGAAGTAGATTATTAAACCGTGTTACGAAAATGAGAATCTACAAATTCCTCATACGGCCAGTAGCATCATAGGAGTGTGGAGACGTGGTCTCTCAAGTCCGATGCACAGAAGGTGGACCGCTTCGAAAGAAAGATCCTGAGACGAATAATAAGGCCTATCAAAGAAAATGGATCCTGGCAACTTCGTCGGAATATGGAGTTGTATAGGGAACACCAGGATCTCAGTCTTTCTAATTTTGTCAAAGTGCAGAGTGTAAAATGGCTCGGACACGTTATTTGGATTGAGGATGGGAGGTGTCCCTCGAAGGTGTACAAAAATACTCTAGTCGGGACCAGACCCCGGTGAAGGGACAATGTACTAACAGACGTTAGACAGGGAGGAATAAACATAGACAATCCTTGGGCAAAATGGTTGAGCTGGCCTAGGACCGCTTTAGGCGTCTGTAGAGCCACTAGAAGAAGAAGACGTAGTATATTTTAAAGATTCGATTTGATCCACAATTATAAAAATATTTCATGAATTTATTGAAGATGGTGAGACAAGAGATCATAAATAATAACTGTCATTAAAATAAAATATTCTATGGATAAAATAATACAAAACAGATACACTAGCTATTTTTTAAACACTTGAATGATTTCTTTTTTCTTTTTTTTTTAATATGGTAATACAAGACAAACGTTCTAGACGAAATGGATACTAAATAGGCATGACTAAAAAAAAAAGTGGATTGATTAATGACAGTTAAGTGAAAATTAGTACTGGGAGAACCCGTAGTAAATTACTCCCCTGCTCTGCGCGGATACAAAATGAGACGTGTATCACCGAAACATCTAATTATCTCCTCCGAGGTTATCGTCCAGCCTAGATTTTTTCTTTTATTTATGTTACGGCAGATCAAACTACTTGGGCATAGCTAGTAATTAATGTTAGGACACACTCATTGCATCATTATATTGAAGGAGCTGCAGTTGTCTATATTCAGATTCAGCATCCAATCGTATACATTTAATTACATTAAAACGACTAATAAACAAAATTTGCGCTATTATTTAACAATTAAACCAAAATACGAAAAGTAGAAAGATGAAAAATTGAACTGTAATTGAAAGTTCAAAGCTCTTTTTTGGGATTCACGTGAAAACATGGATGGAGAAACCTCGCACTTTGAAAGCACGCCTACCCATTATTCTTTTTTACGCCTGCAATCATTCTTTACGCAAATACCTGGACATTCCACCAATCACTCAAACGATTAAGAAACACTACACAAAATTTCATGATTGACTTGCTGGAAACCTAAACATACTGGTACAAACATTACTAACAGGTTTTAACCATATAATCCGACAAGAAGACTGAAACATTTGTGCAGTAGGGGTTTGATTTCTCTGCAGTAGATCTCTGCTCTAGAGACGTTTCTGACTCCTTATCGGATTCTGTGGTAACGTGTTTGTCATTTATGTTTGTCCTAGTACGTTCGTGCGTCCAGCAAGTGTGTCATGAAAGTTTTGTAGTGTTTCTGAATTGTGTCAAAAACGGGGTGGTTTGTCCTAGTCTTTGTTCGATGATTTATTTGTGACGTAAAAGAGACAACGTGTAATATAACAAAGGAATTTCGACTTGAAAAATTGAATGGGCTGCAAGTGGGATTTGTGCATGAGCCTCACACCTGTGTTGCGTAGGTCCAAATTAATATTCCTCCTAACTTTGAATAACGCTGAAACAGTATTTCTCTCACGTGAAAGGATAAAAACATTAATAATGTGAGTAGAGTCAGAATTCGTATTTATTTTACTTAACTTCTCCGTATTCACTCTAACAAGCGAAAAACTCTCAAAGGTACTCGCAGCTTAATATTCTCAGCATTAGTCATGCGAGGAGAACATATTGAAATGGATTACGTGTAATAGTCCGGAGTGAGTACGTGACGGCCGACCACGTGAGGACGAGGGTCCGAGACTGCCCCGCTCAAAACGTTGTAGGCTCGAATCCCACCTAGGCAAGTTAATATTTATTTCTACTTGGTCTCGGGAAAATTATATCGATATTTCGATTCTAACCTATACACCAAACTGGTCAAAACGGGCTGGAAAAAAAGAACGAAATCACCTCACCAGTAGCAATAATCCAGATCATGAAGAGTTATCTGTTGTTAGTACATAGTTGTATGATTTATAGTTTTTGAACTTGAAAAAATATTATGCCTAATTTTAATTAACTATCGTTAACGTTGACACGCAGATATGACTACGTGTTAATATCAGTGATTATCATTTTTTTTCATATAATTTCTGTAGTTACAATTGCATCCTAATTTACAAAAACACATTTTACCCTAAAGGTAGGTTGATACAGTTTTCATGAGGGATAAAGAGATATTTAACCATTTCTTCATGGTCAAACGATTTTTGAGTAATGCAACTTTTAAAACATTAGTCGAAACAGGACATAGTCGAACTTTCACTTATCTCCTTTTCCAGATAACAATAAAAATTCTGTTGTGTATAAGATATAAGATATATACATGCCAAGTTAAAACTCCATAAATTAATGAGTCAACAAAGGAGAGTCCAAAAGGTAGAAAGAGTTTGCATGCGATGCCTCTGTCCACCGCTAACAAGTCTCGCAGTAATTGCTATAATCGATCTATAGGAGCCAATAACAAGGCAACAAGACATATTACAATTAGCGAACTAAGTAATGAGGAGGGTGAGTATGTAATAAGCTCATTAGGGAAATGTGGAAGTTTGCGAAGTTGAAGTGGATAAGTGCGAGTTATCAGGTCTGGAGGCATCAAGCACGCAAGCGAGGTTGCATGACCCTATCTGCTACATAGGCACAATGCTCGGAGCCCCTCCCGATCCGGCCGCGGTACTCCTGAGTTATTGTTCCAGATGCCATCTCTCCCGTGCACACACGTCCCAGGTCTACTTTGTTCCCTAGCGACCTTTTTCATAAGGCTACCGTCTTAATCTGGACTCCGTCTCCGACCGAAGACCGGTATCTAATCTCAGCGGGCATAAACTTTTAACAAGGGAAAACAATCGTTGTCGATATGGAGACGACTATTCCTCTCATGAATGTTCTTTTTTGAACTCGTTAAAATTTAACAAAATATTAAATGAAAATGAAGATTGGACATACATAAGGCATCAATCGAGCTTAAAAGAAAAATAAGAACATTCCTTTAATAGACTGAAAAAAAAAGAAACAACTCGCCGCAGACCAACTTCAGACCACTGCAACACTTACCAGACAAACGCTCTAAGCTCCCAATTAATTACGAAAGCCTCATATCATGGCAAATATAAGACCTATACGGACTTACGGAGTAGAACTTTGAGGATCCACTAATCCATCGAATCCCTCTCGTATCAAATCCTTACAATCAAAAATCCTTCGTAAAATCATTGATGCTCCTTACTTTGTAACTAATTAAGTCATCCATAATGACCTCAATGTCCACCTTTGTTTCTGATTTAGCCCGAACCCGCTACCAGTTTTTTCACTTCATACCCTGCCAAATCTAGCTACTTCTTCAATTCCTGATAATCCTCTGAAGCCTCTGAAAAGAAGATGGCCTCGTGACCTTCTAAGTAACTAGTTGAAATAGTTATTTGAATACTTCCACAGAAACCCACTAGTATTATAACAGTTTTAAATTTCAAAGTATAAATTAATAAAAAAATAAAATAAAAAAAATAACAATCCTTAATTGTCCTTACTAACACCACCACTCACGACAATCAAACGGAGACACATTCAATTTTTTGACAGCCTGAAATACTATAAAAACCCAATTTCAAGTACTCTCACACTTACAGGACGGACACAAACATGGCAAGATCACGATAAATATGAGCCAAGACTGAGCAGATAATTAATAAAAGGACACGGTGAGCCCCATCTCCGGAAAATTAAGAAAGAAAAGAAAAAAACTAAAATCAGAACCTTTTCAACTCCACATCCATCTCTTAAAAGGTACAAAGTACAGAAGAAGGGAACCCTTCAAAAGTCCTTTGTAAAACAGCAACATCAAGGCTTAAACTCAAGGGGTTAAGAAAAAAAAGAATTTAAAAAAAATTGTGCAAAGGAAATTTAGTATGCATCACTGTCTGAAGACTTCCTGGTTTATTTTTTCAGTCCGGTATAGGGGCCCAAAAATATCTCTGTTGAGAAGAAGTTTTATGCAAAAATGAATTAATTAATTCAGATAATCACTTACTTATCCAATTCTAGATATAATTAAAAAAGCACATTGTTAATTTGCTATTATTTTAATCTGAGGAGAACAGGACAATTATAACATAACAATTTCGAATATTATAATAAAAAATAAGTTAATATTTCAACCAAAAATATTAGCAAGCTTGCCTACTATTTTATTTTAAGTATTTTGCCTCAGAATGGGCTTGAACATTTTTTCCTTCAATAAAATTGTATAAATTGTATGGCCAACCGTATAATGGAAAGTAAAGTGGAAAGTAATTAGAATGTCTAAAAAAAACTGAATATATTACCAAAAGTATGAGCAAAGAAAAAACGAATGGAATTGACATAGATTAAAGTTTAACATAGATAAACCTAAGTAATTTTTCGAAGAATAAAAAACTGCGATTAGTATAGAAGTGTACAACAACAGACAAAACTTCTGGAGAACAAGAAGGGTGAATAAAAGAACATTTTCCTAATCTATACTGCATATTTCATGTCTTTAACATTTATTTTTATCTAAGAACAGACGCTCTAAAAACAACCATAAATAAATGATTTATAATTACTCTACGTGTAGGGGTGTGTCCATATAATCTACCGACACTGTTCGCTTTTAAAATTGATTATGTGTGACGAACTCCGGGAAAAACTGGTCAGTTTTTGAGTCGTTCCTCCTGCATAGCTTTCCTCGCATCACTGGATCCACTTCGGCCTCCTTCTTCCCGCTATGGTAATATTCCTTCTTATAGGGAGGAAATAACTTTAGTGAAGAAGAGAACAAAAGAATAAGAAACCACTGTGGAAAATTAACAATAGCAAGATCGAATAATTTTTAAAGTTATCGCTAAACTCTACCACAAACCGAAAAAATCTCGGCGAATTAAAACACCATTGGATAGCTTGGATAAAAAAAAAAAAAAAATACACTGCTAAATCGTAGATAAATATTTTCCTTTGAATATATTACACAATGCCCACTTTTTTTTTTGGTGTTATCCTGTACATAAGGTTAACAGGAACAGGCGAAAGTATAATCGGAAACTCATTACGAGTATTTTCGTAAGTAAACTCAAGTTTAACAAAATAAATTTAAATTAAACCTAAATCATTTGTCAACGTTGCGTTTAAGAAAATAAAAAATATAAATTACTATTTTAACAAACTAATACAAAGTAGTACACTAGGACTTATTTGGACAAATGGAGCAGAACTGAGTGGTTCAGCAAAACACGTCCATATACGCAAATAAACAACAGTCCAAACTTCTAAAAAAAATTGATAATGCACCTTGGCTTATTTCGAATCACACCATACACAACGACAAGAACATTCCCAATATAAAATCATATAATTACAACAACTGTTACCCGGGGTTGTAAGAAATGATGCCCAAGAAAACTCCTCAAGAACTATTGATCATCTGGTCAGAGACACTGAGCTGATCAGATCGTTCTCTCTTAATCCCACTTGAAGTTTTTGTTTTTTCGTAGTGCCATTCTCATTTTTGTTTGTAATTTAAATTTCTTGATTACCATTTATACTGTATTAAATCGATCTACTCTACCTCCCTGTGTATACTTTAAGTGATTAGTAATGATCAGTGAATTTTCTAATCGACATTAGAAGTCAGCATTTCACATGAGTCACTATCTTCACTAATCCCCGAAGCCCAGAGGATTACAGCCTACCGGCATCTAAAAACCACACAAGCAGTTCTCTGTAAGTTATTTTTTATTCAACGTTATTATAAAACAATCACAATGGCCTCCTGTTCAATCTGCAATACGAGTATAACTCGAGAAGACAAAAATAATGATCATGCGAAAAATGTCGCTTCATTTATCACGCCCGTTGTTGTGATATTAATGAAAAAGAATTAGAGTTCGTGAAAAAAAAAAAAAAAATTGGGTCTGCCAAAATTGCGACCAATCTAAAAAGCCAGGACCCTCCCAGGGGAAAAAAAGCCCAGCCCCACTAGGAGTCCAGAAAATAAAGTAGCGGAACAGTATATCCTCGAGTGATATACTAGAGGCGGTCAATAAAATGTATGCCGGTTTGAACAGCGAGATCACATCATTAAAAACGTCCCTGGAGAAATATGGGGAGCTATCCTTCGAGCTCAAAGATCGGCTGGCCAAAATAGAGAGCCACCTCGAAGCATATACCAAGTTCATCGATGAACTTAGCTCTGAAAATAAGGCCCTCAAATCAAAAGTGAGTGATCTGGAGGTACGCCTTAATAAGGCAGAACAAGGTCTACTTCACTGGTCTCTGGAGATTAGGGGCATTCCGGTTAGATCAGGCGAAACCCCAGCAGCTCTACTGGTGAGTGTAGGGGCCAGTCTCGGGGTTAAGATCGGTGTAGAGAACCTCTACCTAGTAGAGCGCCGCAGACCGAGGAAGGACGACCCACGACCACCTCCGGTTATAGCCAGATTTGTCGTTACGATATGACCTTATACAGAGAAGGAAAGTAACACGAGACCTTTCAACTCGCGATATAGGCTGGCAGGAAAATGATTTCCACGTCGGTGAAGAGATGACTCCTGCCTACAGACGTATATACTGGTTGGACAGACAGAAGAGAGCAGCAGGGAAGCTGCTGTACGACTGGTTCGCCGGCGACAGAGTGCGGTGCCGGAAGGATGACGGCCATTTATATCGACCAACCATCCGACTAAGGCTACACCTGCATTGGATCCGATTCGGTGCGACGTGATTCTATCACATACGATCCTGGGGTGTATACATTATACATATTTTACTATACATTATAGTAAAATATAAATGTATTAAAAATAATGAAGAAATAATCTTAATTTTATAAATTTAAAGAACCAAATGTTATAACTGTCGATATATTTCAGTCATTTGGTTTGCTAGCGACGTCTCATCGTATCACACCGGATCCAATGTAGGTGTAGCCTAAGATGTGTTCTGCTGACCCTGCGGTACCCGTCCGCTGTTTATTGGCTTTATGTTGGAACTTTAAATGGTCCTCAATAACAAATTTGCTTTTTTTGTGTCTATATCTATTAAAATTTTATTGTTCACGTAGGCTTTCACGGTCTTTGGTATGATGAATATGTTCATTTTTCTGGATGGACCGTGTAGTGTTGGTATTGTTTGCCAAGCTTTATCGTACTGTGAACTTCTTCAGGGCTAGTCAGTAAATAGAGAGCGGATGGTGGAGTCAGGGTAAATATACCTTAGGGGCGTGGTCTCGGTCGAAGTCTGGAAAATCTCTTCCACTCCCTATATCTCTCCATTGTTCCATTTCCTCCTACCCACCATATCCATCTCTCCCGTGCACACACGTCTCGGGTCTACTTTGTTCCCTAGCGACCTTTTTCATAAGGCTACCGTCTTAATCTGGACTCCGTCTCCGACCGAAGACCGGTATCTAATCTCAGCGGGCATTAACATTTAACAAGGGAAAACGATCGTTATTCGATATGGAGACGACTATTACTCTCATGAATGCTCTTTTTTGAACTGGTTAAAATTTAACAAAAATATGAAATGAAAATGAAGATTGAACATACATAAGGTATCAATCGAGCTTAAAAGTTCAGAGACACCAGAGATACCATCGTTCAGAGACATGGTTAGATCAATTGCGCGTCCCGTTTCTTTCCTCTCATGACCTAATCCAAATTACATATAATATCCAAACTATCTAAAACCTTTACCTTTCGCAACCTTGATGCTATCCTTCGGAAACTCTCACTTTATAAATCCCCTTCCCCTGTAGTCTTTTCGGTTTCACCTGATGAATTGAACCCCCTTTTTTTGTTTTTACTAACTCACGATCTACTTCTCCTACTTTCTCAATAGCACCATCATTTATCCACAACAACTTTTATTTCTCCGACATTTCGCCCACTGACCTTATCTCCTCCCTATTGAAATCCCACTCTAATTCCATAGGTTCTGACGGCATTCCCGTCAAATTGTTAAAAATATGCATCCCCGAAATTCTTCCTGCTCTTCTCTACATTTACAATTTTTCCCTACAAAATGCAGTTTTCCCTTCCTCCTGGAAAAAAGTAATAGTCCATCCTATTAACAAATCACCCAATCCCTCAAACCCAAATGATTTCCGGCCGATCTCGATACTCTTTAACCTTTCTAAACCCCTCGAAAGAATAGTTCAATCCCTAATCAATTTTCTGGAACAGTCAAAACTCCTTGATCCACTTCAATCGGGCTTCCGTCCTGGCCTTTACACACAATCTACCCTCATTAAAATCACCACTGACATGCATACTGCCATGGACGAAAAAAAACTAACAGTATTAATTCTACTCGACTTTTCAAAAGCTTTCGATTCGCTGAACCATTCCATCCTTTTCTCTAAACTAAAATCTCTTTCCTTTTCCAACAGTTCCATACTCTGGGTCCAAGCTTTCCTCTCGGATAGGACTCAAGCAGTCTCCATCTCTAATCAACCCCTATCCTCTTTCCTACCGCTGAACACAGGAGTGGCACAGGGTTCTAGTATTTCCCCACTCCTTTTCAACTGTTACATTAATGACCTTCCCAAATCAATCCTCCACTGTTCCCACCATCTGTACGCCGATGATTCCCAGATCTATTTGTCCTTTCCTCCATCTGAGATAATAGCTGCATTTCCCAAAATTCAAGGTGACCTAGATAGGATCAGTGCCTGGGCAAACTTGAATAAACTGTCGTTGAATGCTGCGAAAACTCAGGTCTTCCAAACGGGTTCCAACACCCTTCTTAAATCTATCAACTCACTTCCCCAATTAACCTTAAATGATCACCCTACTGCCTTCAGTTCCTCTGTTAAAAACATCGGAATCATTTTCAACCAATCTCTGTCATGGAAACTCCACGCTGCTCAAATTTCCCGTCGAGCAACAAGCTCTCTAAAGTTATTTCACCGTTCCAGGCATCTTCTAACACTACCTATCCGTAAGCTCCTTATCACTTCTTTTATCTTTCCTCACTTTGATTATGGTTGTGTGGCATAAGGTGGCCTCTCGATCAGGCTCGAGGAGAGGTTGAAGCGAATCATGAACTGTTACATTCGATTTGTCTTCGACGCCCCGAGGAGGTCTCATGTGTCACGCCGTTACTCTAAGGTAAAGCGGCTTTTCCCTTGTATCCGTAGACTCTATTCCCTTGGTTCTTTATTATAACAAACCATCAACTCACAACATCCGTCTTATATCTATAGTCTCCTACAATTCAAATCCTCTATCCAATACACAATTCAAATCCGTTCCCATAGAACCAAAACTTTTGAGCGTTCCTTTCTAGCCCGTTCTATCTCTCTTAGGAACTCACTCCTTCTCGATACTCGTCATGCGTCTTCTTTAACCTCATTTACATCCAAACTTTTCCTATATCTTCTAAATTCCCAATCAGATGATTTATAATCAATAAATAATTTATAGATATATTCAACTTGATCGATTGATGACTACTGTAAATATTTCTCACTCATAATGATATCATTTTTTTTATTATTATTTATTCACTTATTTTTCCATCAGCCTATTTCTTTTTATTGTAAATTTTTCTGTTTTTTATTTTAATTTTGAATCACATTTTCTGATTTTCTACCAAAACATACCTGTTTAGTTATTTACTTTCAAGATATTATGTAAATATTGTTTTATTCTGATGTAGGCCTTTGGCCAGATAAATATTTATTTAATTCTGTTCATCTCTGTTATTCTAAAGGGACCTGGTCCCAGAATAAAATTATTTTTCTATTCTATTCTAGCATTTCCAAAACTTGATTTTTCTGAAAAGCCAAAGATAAAAAAAAACACATTCCGATCAAATTTGCTGGATGCGCAATTAGGCAGGTGCAAATGAAAAATCAAAGAACAAACAAATAAATTTTAAAAAAATTATAATTCATGTAATAATCACAGAATTGTAAAAAAATTCATAAATAAAATGAGCGCATAATAGATATTTTATCCAGATTTTAGCTTAAGTGAAAAACCTTTAACCACTAAAATGTTATGACAAAAAAGACTACCCACAAAATTGAAAAATTGATCTTTATGCAAGACAATGAGACAATGACTTCTTTCCACTATTTATTTTTTTTGTATACAGGGAATATGGGGAAACCAATGATATCCATTAGCAGAACAGGCGAAGGCTAAATTTTAATTTAAAAAGTTTCTTTTTCTTGTTTTTTTGTTTGTTATTTTACCCTACTCGTGTAAACAGCATAGCTAAACTAAAAGTTACTTATGAAATAAAGGAAGATCAATACACATATCGCTTAATAAACACACAAAACATATCAATGAATATTTAAAAAATATTTAAATGTGCAGATACAGCAAGAAACATTTGACTACCTATGCATAAAAAGATAAATTTCAGTAAAAGAAACGAACTTATCATCTTATATAACATTACATCCATTCTAGAATCAGAAACAACTATATTTCACCAATTCAATTTTAGGATGGAACTTATTAGAAAAGAACCAGTACACACATTTCACAGTTTTTATTAAACTATACTCAAGGAAAGATGCCCTCAAATTTTGAACGTTAACTAATAATACATTTTTTTTTTGTCACAAACCTCATTTTATACCTGACTACGGTAATAGAATTATTTATTTCAATGAATACTTTAACTAGTTTGGCCCATTTTTAATGGCCCTAATGAAACTCATTTTTTTAATATTTTGTGGTTTGGTTTTATTTCCTCTAAATGTCATTTTGTTTTGATTTTGCTTTTTTTCTGCCTCAACCATGCAGGTGTATCGAAGAATAAAAAAACGAATGGACAAGCATGATAATACTTTATTATGATAAAGGTATGATACATCTGTATTAAAACTTACATATGTATGCTCTAATGAGTGTCCATAATTAAACTGTTAACAGACCACAAGTGTGCCAAAGTTGAGACGGATAAATTATTTAATATGTTAACAGCAACAGACGGACCCCGTGGAATCTGCAGACGCTTCAGGAGCTAACCCAACCTCTATAAACTTGGAAAAACATGGCGGTTGAGCGTTGTCTCTTCCAAATCAACTCCCCTACACAACCGTTTGCTCAGAATCTATACAGTCTCAGTCAAATACTGAACTCAAGACCATTCAAGGGTATAGTGGTGCAGGTTTAAAATCAAATAATACCTATTAGCTCCTAATGTATACAAATATACCTATCCTTTATCAGAAATGCAGGAAAATAGGTTGTGAGATCACAGTTATAAGAATTTACTTTTGAGGCAAAGAATTATATCAGGATATATATAAGAGGTATCATTTTATAAATTTAATAAAAGGTAGGAGATACCTCGGGTACAAAAAGGACCAAAGCTTAGGGGAAGAAAGGATACGGCGGCTTCGCTCTAGTATAATCCTAACATGGAGATGGGGGGGGGCCTTAAGAAGGAAATCCGCTTCTCATGAGAAACTCGAGCAATATGAGAGGATTAACTGCCACGGACGAACGGGAAAAATATAATACATCAGAAAACTTTGTGGTTAGCTGTGACACACTGAGTTAGTCACACATGAACAAACACAACCCCAAATGGAATCACTTTTAGTCAACACAATGTTGTGTATCTTGAGTGCTGAGGAAATCTGACGTAAGAAAAAAAAGAAGAGTAAAGCGATTTCTAATACGAAAAAAAATAGTAGGGCGTCAGTTTATTCTAAAATGTAAATGCACAAAGAAAACAAAACATAAAACGCATCCCGTCCCTCATTAAACGTACATAAAAAGTTATAAAATTATATTCATAATAACAAACCGTTACCCAATATTCATTTTAAATTGTCTTTAAGTCGTAAAGACAACAAATCAACAATTAAATAAACCTCACCAAGATGAATAAAATTTACGAATCAATCAATATTCTTACGCTTTTAAAATTAACTATCAACCCAAAACTAATGAATTGATGTAATATTACATTGGTAACAGCGGTGTCTAGACACAGGTTTAATTTTTTTCATTCCACGTGAACGTGATAATTCTTATTATTAATCGTTCATATAAAAAAAGGAAAATCTCATAAGAGAAAAAAAAAATAAATTGTCGACATGAATGGAAAACAAATCTTAAAAGGAAATAAAAAAGAAGTACCGGTCGATATTTCACCAGGAAAGAAAAAGAATAATAAAAACTGGAAACAAGTAAAAATTAAAAAAACAAAAAATAAAACACCGGACGGTCGAGACACCATCCTACCAAAGTTACAGGACAACAGCTGAGAAAGGTTAAACAAGAATAACAGATATTAAATATACAGGATATTAAATAGTTTCTAAATTTTTGGAATGTTTTGAAATATATATTTTTTTTAATACATCTACAAACTCTTTATTTAGTAGCTTTTTAAAGGTGAAAAAGGTTTACAATGATTTAAATCTAAAAGTCGTGCTTTATTATTTAATGAAAATGTTTCTAGGAAGTAAAATCTAAGACACAATAAAAAATATACTAACTTATAACTCCATAAGATTTTATATGTTGTTCAAAACGTTGAGAAAAATCGTTTAAAGAAGAGTTTTCAAGACATGAAATTCAATAATAAAAATATATATTTGGAATACCATTTAAAGATTTAGGGACTCCGTGTAGGAGCTGTTTTTCAACTTGAGTGATGGGCTTGGAAAGTTACCGTTTCCGTTTTGCCAGCTAAATGGAAAAGCATGTAAATTTACTTCCGCCTTTTTGAACGAACTGTTTGAAAAACGGGCCGGAGCCCGTGCGCTAAATGAACTGTGCCAGAAAGTAAATCATTCCATCAGTCAAGAGACAGACGCCGGTACTTCAATTCCGATCAGTCGGTGGGATCTATATTGATGGGGCCCAGCAAGAATATGAATTTCAAATTCCGCACAATACATTTCTTATCAGATATATAGTTTTCTTCTCACTAAAGTAATTAAGCCATGTTTTAAGACTTAAGTTTTTTTAGTTGTTTTTCCAAGAAAAAATGCGGAAAAAAAATCATTACACAAAACAAAAACGGACTTACTGCACACCACTCTCGACATACCGACAGTTAAAACCGCTATCAAACGGAGACACGTTAATTTTTTTGGGAGCCTGAAATACTGATCAAACCCACTTTTCAGGGCTCTCTCCCCAACAGGAAGGCTACAAACGTTTAATCACATTTAAAATCTCAGCCTAGACTTAGCAAAAAATAATTTATACAAATATAAGGACACGGTGAGCCCAATCTCCTTAGTAGAACAACAATATACCAAGGGGTTCAGAACTATTTTTGTGGTGCTCTTGGGAAGTCTAGAATCCTAGTATAAAAATTGTTGGAGTTAGGAATTTCGAGTTGAGCATCCATCATTCTAGATAAGAACTATTTATTCCATTGATAAATTATGACATTTTTCACATTACTAATTAGTAATAGCATTAATGGAATTGTTTGAAGTCCCAAGTAATTCAATAAATTGTCTGTGATGTACATGACTTGATAACTGTTGCAATACCTTGCTTCTACTTTAAGTAAGTATAAAAAACAATTTTCACTCGAACCAGAAAAATAATAATTTGGAACGTTAGTTGGGCATCCAAGTACTACAATATATATTTTTTTTAAACTGTACCCGTACAACCCATGAGGGGACTTGTGTTTGGTGTATGGTAGAGACTGGACTGTTTCTAAGAAAACAGTTGTGGAATGACGTTCTCAAGACCAAGCTAAATCGCCAGTTTTTTTTTCTGGAGTTTTCCCTCCAATTACGGGTACTAATTTCTTAGAGGATAGGCAAAGTCTAAGAGGGTCTGCAGAACCCACAGGGTGCATCTAACATCAATGGATGTTACGAATAAATAATTTATCTGCCACGACTAGATTTGAATCCGGGACCTTCAGTACAGCAACTCATGATAAGGGTAATAAAGCCCTGGTTAAAAGTGGAAGTACTATAGCAGGTTCGAAATCCAAGACATATGTTATATTAGTTAAATCAGATTTTGGCAACAAGCGAGGAAATAATTTAGAATATACTTTCTTGAGTGGGTTTTCATGAAAAACCAAAGCTGAAGAAGGGAAAGAAATGGATGGAAGAAAGAAGGGAGCAGCACCGGCGACAAATGAGTGAATAGTGGGAGAGTATCAAGAAGCAATACAAAAAAGCCGGTTGAAATGAAGTGGCCCTTATTAGGCCAATACGAAAAAAAAAAAAAAAAAAATTAGCACTCAAGAGAAATCAAGCTGCCTTTAGTTACTCAGGGCTAAAGGAAAGATAATGCAGTTCTATACACAATGGAACAGGATAAATAAAGGAAGATATAAAACTATAAACTAAACCCACTATACAGATGCTGGGTGAACCCTAGGAAGGTGTGCAGATCCCTTAAGATCCATTTATGGCCATTAACAGGCTAAATAATTTATTTTTCATAGACGGATTCCAGCATTACAAACTGAGCTAACCCGCTTCCTAATCGAAATAATTTCGGGGTTAAGTTAAATATTGTATAGCTATAACTAAGCAGAAGCTACTGTTTCTTTTATATCACTCTCCATTCAGAGAGTTAAATGAGAAACAGATGGCCCACAAGTAGGCAGGTAATGAGCAAGGACTAGTAATAAATTAGTTGCTGGAAGAAGGTCTCTGAGGCCATTGATCCAGAGGTGGAGTGGTGCCGTGGGGACAGTAGGCAACCACTAGTGCTGAGTGT
The DNA here is from genome assembly GCA_964056705.1 of Troilus luridus. NCBI lineage: Eukaryota > Metazoa > Arthropoda > Insecta > Hemiptera > Pentatomidae > Troilus > Troilus luridus. The sequence continues at coordinate 70,749,202 of OZ057412.1, read as the reverse complement.
GGGTGGTCAGTGGTCGAGGGGCAGGTGTAAACAGAGCTCTCAAGTGTCCGGACCCATTCTTTCCACCGCCTCGAGAGCTGAGCACACTACTGAGCACCAAAATTATACCTCTAATCCATTTGCATATTATAATATTAGGACCTCTCCTGAAAGAGCGCAGTCATCCCGGTGTCGCTTTGACAATCAAGCCAATGACAGACCTGGCCCGAGCTGCGGTGCCGTGGGACCCCGGCGATCGTGTCCTCTTAACTTATTGAATAACTCAATGTTCATTGGACAAAGTAAATATACTAAATATATTGGACCTGTAAACTAAATGAAGGAAAGAGTAGAACATGGTTCCGAATTTGCAATTTAAATAAATCAAGACGATTGAATTGCACCCAAATATAAAAAAATCTGATAAATTGTTTCAGAACTTATATTTATAAATATAAAATATTTTTCTTGAATAATATTGTTTGACCATATATATATATAAAGAAATTGGTCCGGGTGCAAGTAAGAAAAAAATCTTATTTAGAGAGAACTGTTTATTGGAAACCCAACGTTTCGATCCACATTACAGGTCTTCTTCACAGCTTATACACTTCAGTTAAACCATTCCAATAAGATTAGTTAAACCTCCACCCTTGACCCTATTATAAGCCCTGAAGAAGACCTGCAATAAGGGTCGAAACGTTGGCTTTCTAGTAAACAGGTCTCCCTATTTTTTTTTATCTCTACCCGAACCATTTTCTTCCTCATTATAATTATTTTACTATTAATATTTTATACTAAATATACGCGTTCTGTAAAGAAAGCTAATTAAATACAATTCTAATAAGAAAATATGTGAGAAAAATAATTCTAGAAACAATAATATTTAACTCAGAATTTTTTTAATTTGCCCTAATTATACACCATTGGGACAGTGCATTGTTCCATTAGAAACAGCAGGATACATTATAGGAGGTATGAGCTCATTATTTACATAATATACTACAAGAAAAATGTGTGGGTATTTATGTGAGTTGTCTTTTTTTTGTTTTTCGTACTTGGAAATGGCATTTCGGATCGATAGTGTTCCGTTTCTTATTGCTAGGCTTCTATTAAGGCTTCTTGTAAATTCTCTTCAGAGTTACTTTTGTGTGGCATCTTATCAAGAGTTATTTAAGGATTTCTAGGCATTATCGTTAAATTAAATTTTAAAAAAACGATCCATAGGATAACTTTAGGACTGTTACCCTGGCAACACGTGAAAATTTGCAATTTACAGATTATGAAGCAAAACAATAATAATAACAATATCATTTCTATATTATACACTTAACAATTCATTAATTAATGTAACATACCTAAAGGCAAACTGATGTTCCCAGTTATTGAGGAGAAAGTATCATGGAAATAAGAATTTTGAAAATACAGAGGAAAGAAATGAAACCTAGCTGCACAAGTGAAGTAATCTAAGGTCCCCAAACTCCCACAAAATAGTAAAACAGTACAGGTTTACATAAATCACTTGTTTGCAGACCTAACCAACATAAACATACCCAACATAACATAAGTATCCATCATGGAATCACCACAAACTAAAATTTACTCCGTGTCCCGTCGTTTGGTACTTAAAAATTATGAACAATAAACGGCTTTTTAGATACGTATAATTATTCTTATATAAATGGAATTCTACCTTTTAAACTAAAGTTGATTAAAACATATTATACAATTCATACACTAGTCGCTAGGTGTCAGCAGTCTCGAGCATGTAGCCGACGCGAACCCACAAATTCATGATCTACCAAGAGTCGCTAAACGCGGCTAAAGAAGTCTTTAATTCGGAAATCGTTTATTATTTTAAATAATTATTACTGCATAATAAAGTTTAAACGGTGTTTAAAATTAAAAACACCAATCTCTGCTAAGTGCTTAACGTTAAAAACATACCTTATGCCCATATTTTTGAATTAATTTTAATGCTTAAACATCTCGGCATATGACAAAATGGACTTCCACCATTTAAAAAAAAACAAACACCTCAATTGATCTTAATTTTTTCTGGATATAATATCGCTTAATTAGTTACCTAATGGTTTTACATTAGATACTTTATGTAGAGCCTTTCAGCATTTCATTTTTTAATATATTTTTTTATTTCTTAGTTTCTGCCTCGAAGTTTCGAAGTGTATAGTGAACCACTCGCTATCAGACAAAAAACTGTTGGGCACGCCGCCTATGCAGTGGCGACAGTTGCTTGTTGAGGCTCGCTCCGTGACATATGGCCGACGGATGGAATTACCTTAGGCCACCCACCCACCCTCACTCTTAGCAGCCAACACTTTTTTCCATAAACTCAGGCAGATGTTCAGGAAAGGATTTTTTAATTTATATTTTCCTTCTCTATAAAAAAGTATAGATAAACACATTGGTTTTTGAGAAGTTTCAACAGATAAACATATATATTCATTTAACTATCTATTAATCCATAATAATATATATATTATATATGAGGGGTGTATATGGAAAACCCACAATGTCCACTGTTCATAACTTTCGGTAAAACGATTTTAAACCGATTATGTTATAAATATATATAGTAAAAGAGTTTTACTGAAAGCGTGGATCGTTTATGAAAAGTGGAGAATGTGAGTTTTGGATCTACACCAGATATAATAGAATAATAGTAAATAAATAAACTAAAAATTACTTTTTAAAAGTTAGACCTACTATTGAAAAGCTCATATTAAAACTTGTTCAACAACGCCCGTTTAATGAAAACTATTTCAAAAAGTAAATATTAAATTTTTATTTGAGGTTCGAGTCCCGGTCGTGGACATATCTTTTCTTTTCAAATAAATTTTTTTAAAAATTAGTAACAAATAAAATAAAATGAATTATAATGACGTAAGTCAACTAGATCCAAATTAAAATAATGTTCAAAGAACATTCTTCCCCTCGTATACTTCGCAAAGATGAGAGAAGGACTTAGGATCAGTGAAAAGAAAGGATATGACCATAACCGAGAAGCGTGCTAGATTAGGGCCCAGGATAGCTCAAATGGTAGAGTCCCAGACTAGCGATCTGGAAGACCCGGGTTCGAGTCCCGGTCCTGGAAATATCTTTTCTTTTCAAATAAAAATATTTAAAAATTAGTAACAAATAAAATAAAATGAATTATAAATATTAAATTATTTGCTACATTTAAAAAACCACAGAGAGCCCTGCACTTTTGAAGAAAAATTTAATAACCAATATTCTAAGAAATATTAAATAACTAATTTATCGATAAATAAAAATAATTAAATCATTTAAAAAAAACAATCGAAAACAACTACTTACATACAAGCGAAACCTTGATATCTAATAATTCAACATACCTGTAAAAGAAACTAAAGATATTACTAAACATGAAATGGAGGAAAACATTTTGTATTCCACTAGGTAGAAATGACGTTCAAAGATATGTTATAAAGATATAAAATAGTTTTTTTTACAATTTATTTAGCAAATCTAGACAAAAGGAAATCAAATAAAAACTATAATTTCATCCTTAACATTTGTAAATTTTAATTTTTAAAATAAGTCCAACGATCTGAAAAAAGTAATAGTCAGTTAAACACAGTACAGGTGGATATTGTGGAGGAATTGTATTTCGCACCCCGTTATTGATTTAATTGAATGAAAAACAATAATCTATAATAACAATATAACATAATAAATAAACGACGTAACTAAAAAAATTGGCATTTTTGAGTTAAGCCTTTATTAGCAATTGTATTTGTTGAAGCTGTTTCATCCCGAAACGAAATATCAGATATTCAATTTCCAACATATTTTTTTATAAAGTCATATTTTGAGTTTTGCCATGTTTGAACTTGAAGTTTTAAGGGAATGATGACATAAGTAAAAATAAAAATGTTTCAACCTTTAAAACAGTTTCTAATGGTTAAGAAAAGAATTTAAATACCTGCATTACAATAGGAATGCTTTGCTTTGGCAATTTATTTTCTTTGAATTTAGTACACAAGTCATTGTACTTTCTATAAGTTTTGCTAGAGGATAGATTGGGTAATCAGTAAATAAAAGTTTCTCTGTACGCAAAGTGAGCTAAGATGAAAGAAAGAAGGCTGGACCAACCAGTCTTGAATGAGGTGAGGGTATAATGGCCGAATATTACAGTGTGAAACATGGGGTGATGGATGCGACCCAGGGTCGTAATTTAATCTAAGGAAATGTGGACTGAATGTCTTGCCCATGCCCGGCAGCATGAGTAATTCCTTACCAGCATTGGGGGGAAGGTACCTCAGTAATAGCACCAATTATAATATTACAGAATGCCATCTCCGAAGAGATCCATCATTCCTCAAGATGTATAGGTTCTCTTTCTTCCAGGATATAATTACAATAGTACGTCCAAGGGTTCTGGTCCGATCCAAATGCCGGATCCGAAGTGCTTCCGGACTAGAAGACGTTATAAATTTTCAAAAAATACCATTAACAAATTACCATTGAACAAACAGGACTGTCGCCTGTAGCCCGAGGCTGGATTTCAACCGACTACTATAATAAGGCTTTTTATCAACTTATCATCAGCTCATCTCCTCGGCTTCTCCTAGTAATTTATCTAGCGTCAACGGTTGATCAGTATCAGGCCCGCTATGAGCACCCTAAGGCGGTGCCCTCTTTTCCGAACGGGTAAGCTCAAAACTGCATTGCTAATAGCCGATTAGGGATAATTTTGTACAGATCTGTAATCGTAAATTAATTTAAATAATTATAATAATTAATTCCAAATAACTGGAGACCCCGACTTTCAAACGACATTAGGAATTTACTAAAAAAATTGCGAGGAAAGGATTGCATCAATATAGAAATTTAAACGCTTTGCTAGTAGAGGGTAACGTGGGATGTTATTTGTAGCTTTCAGGATCAAAAGCGGATAACTCCAAATTACGAAACTTTACTTTTTCACTTATTCGCTCCTTGAGTGCGAATTTCGCGCTCTTTTATGCTCTCTTAAACTATAGGTTCAGAACCGGACTAAACCCATGAACCCGCAAAGTGGCTAGTTAAAGAGAATTGCTTGACTAAACTACCGGAAAATAAAAAAAGTCAAGTTTTTTCGAAGTTATCCGCATTTGATACTGAACACCATATTTAAAAATTTAAACATAAGTAGCGTTACCAGTTTTTAGTGCAATACGTGCTTCTACAATTTTGTCTTTAATGATTTACTGAAATTCATTCAACGTGGAGCCATTGCTGTTCAAAATGAATTAAACTTTCATGTAACATTCAAATCATTATGTTGTTTTAGCTAAATAATATTTTTAAATAATTCAAAACTAGCTTAAACAAGAGGGATGCAATATGAAAAAACAAATTCCCACTCCGGAAAAAAAAAAAAAAAAAAGAAACCATACTTGCTATTGAATTCCAAGTGGAGTCGTAATTGAACTAAGTCCAGAACGAGTAACAGCAGTCCTAATAATAACAATAGTCCTAATAGAACTAATAACGCCTTGTCAAGAGAACGCCATGTTAGTAATCTTACTAAGCTCCCATTGGAAAGGAACCTTCACAATCTCATAAATAACCTCACAGCTGCTCTGCTTCAGTCATGGAACTGAGGGAATTCTGGAACAAGTTTCCGAGAGCAAAGAGTGACATTGAAAGACAAGATAGAACCGTAGCAGATGCAACCACAAGCCGAGCAGAAGCTATCCAAAAACTGAGCATACGCAGGGACAATGTACAAAAAGGAGAATGATATGTTTGTCTTTCAAGTACCATCTGGAGTATTTAGAAGTTTCTGTTTTAATAAATTTTATCTATTTAGACAGAGCCATCCCAAAGCAATTTGTTATTTGTCACGCCACGTTTTTTATAAGCTTTGACTAAGGGCGTTCACTCCACAAAAACCTATCTCTAAAACAATATAATTTTCTTAATCGGATAAAATAAATATTTAGCGATTAAGAAATGAGACAATTACAAACTTAGCTAATAAATAAATGTTGAGCCTGAGTATCTTTTGCATTTTTCTTGTCTTAGACAAGCATCGCATCGAGGGAAACACGCAGGGTAAGTAAAGTAACACTTAAAATAAAGTGAAAATAAAAAGGATGATTGCAACATCTTAAACTGACGCAAGGCATTTAATTTCAAATTTTTGCGGCAAACTATTTTTGAATTATGCGAGAGATCCGTAATACCGGTTTTTACATACGCACCCACATCGAAACCAGTAAAAATGAATACGGTGATACTTGAAATCGATACTTCTATTGAAATCAGTAAAAGGAAAATTTTGAGTACTACTGGTTTTACGGAAAAATCGGCAATTTTATCAAACAATTGTCACTTTTACACTATGATACTAGTAATAATTCAATTTTTTTTAAAATAAGTATATTTTTTGTATTTTTCATCTAAAGCTGAACTTTATTTAGATTACAACGTAAGATAATTAAAATTATATTCAAAAACTTTCACTTCCCTGATTGAAACAATGTTATTCAATGAAGGAAATCAAGATTAAAGCATACTTAACCTTTATAAATTGTTTCAATCACAAATTTTTATTAACATTTATTTATTTGATTTGCGTAGTGCACACTAAAATAAAGATTTTTTTTAACCAAACCACACCCGATGACATTAGTTCGGATAAACGAAATTCACTTAAAAGAAGGAAAATTCCATACAATCACCATGTATGGATAAGAAAAACGTTTCTTTAATTGTGTAATAATAAAGTTAAAACCAATAAATGAAATTAAAATTGAGTACGTGCATATTAATTGGCATTCATTACTCATATAATTTCAAACAAAAAATGTAAAGCAGTCTGATTTGTTTTCTGGCATTTGCAGATCATTTTGGCGTTTAAAGGAAAGAACTAATAAATCAGAGACAGTTTTAAATTGAATAATTAGTAAGGCTGAATTCCTAGTATATTTTTCGCGAAACTAGTTACCGATTACTAATAATTGACGTTCATGACTCATATAATTTCTAACAAAAAATGTTTGAGATTATAAATGAACTTCAACAAGGAAAGGAAGAAGAATAAGAATTCTCATTAAGAATAGAGATGATAAAAAAAAAGTAGGCAGTGAAAAAAATATATATCGGGGCCTTCTTAACCAACCCCCTCCTCTTAATTTGGCGGAAAAAAGACATTTCTGTCAGAATTGTTGGCAGTTAGACAGCTCCCTAAGAAGGATCTGAAGATGAAAATCCGCCAGTTCCATTATTTCTTGGTAATTAAAGCGGGGATCCCTCGTCGGGGAACAATGGCACACCGTGAGGAGGGATCGGGAGTTATGAAAAAAGACAACAATTAAACAAATAAAAAATATCCTTCTCCCTCAGTTTTAATTAAATGATACTTATCACTCTGATTAGTCGTTAGCAGATGGACCTGGGAAGGAGAGATTCCGCGGAGTTAATGACGGACCGGCGGATCTTCAAATATGATTAAATATCCCTAATGATGTCATGTCCTAACAATGGCCTGTATCATTTAGGGCTGACATATTTCGGCTTCAAATAATTCTGCATATATTTAATTTCAACATAGACGCATGTTACACAATCGGAAACAACCACATAAAAACAAACTATTTAACAACTAAACCAAAGTAAACCGGATTAGAATTCTGTACCAAATTTTAAAAGAGGCATGTAAAAACTCACTGTAAATCACCTTCAATATTGTCCCAACACATAGCTGAGCCATCCTTCACCAAATATATACATTATAGATTGCTCGCTATCTTATTGAATATATCTATATAAAAAACAAAACAAAAAAAACCTGTACCACTACAACCCAAGATGGGTCTGGGGTTCAGTACATTGTAGAGACTGTACTGTTTCATGGACAACGGTTCGGCAAAGAGGTGACTTGTCCTAGCTCACGATCAACCGCCAGGTTTTCTCCCTTATTTTGGGTACCCAATTTCTATATGAGCCACAGGAGGGTCCTAGATCCCATATGATCCATCTCCCGCCACACATCTACCACTGAGCCACTCCGCTCCCTTGAACATATCTATGCTTTGTGCTTTTATTTATTTTTCGTTCTACTCCGTTAAGGCGTAGGAGAAATTATTGTACATATATCTTTCATGATGAAATTTAAAACAAAATGAAATAACAAAACAAGATACGCAGAAGTAATAAAACAAAAATAAGAACACTAACAATAAACTGTATAACATCATGCAATAAAAAAAAAATCGTTTGTAGTATACGTATGAAAAAAAAGATTGAACTGAATTTTATCTCCCTACACTAGAACAGAATATTATTTAGTTTTTGGTCGTTAAAACCCTTTCTCCATACATAACCACTTATGCATAATTGCCATCTACCACACATCATGCTTCTATTGGAAAAGAGTTGGTATCGCAACAGATCTGACATCAAGTGTGTCCGGAATGCTTCTACTTAAATTTAGGATCTCTTGTCGATTTCGGCCAAGGAACACATTAGCGCAAGATTCGGTGAGAAATACTGGATAATAAAGAACCTTCCCTAAGTGCCTTTAGTTTCAATATAACCTCATATTTACTGGTAAGAAGTGCTTGAAAAACGAATCCTCAAAGTCCATGGGCTTAGTTAGCTTTTGACTCACCTGTGTTTTGAAACAGCGATAAGATCGGTGCAGCATGATGCATTTAAAGCATTTATTCTCTTCGCACGGGAAGCCGTGTAAAGAAGGACTTGTTTTTTAAAAAATTTTATGTTAGTATTCTTCTTCCGGGGCACTATGACTTTTGGAGAGCGAGGACCTCCCACAATACGTTCAGCTAGTAAAATTTTTCTATTCTGTTAGGTCCTGTTTTCTATTCTATTTTTTCGTCCATAACCTTTCGAGGTATCTGGTCTGGTGTCATTGTTATAGTATGACCAGCCCACTGGAGCCCCCACCATGATAACGCAAACAATATCAGGGTTCTTGCAGAGCTCCCCTAGTTCTGAGTTGGTTCGGAATCTCCATGTACCATTATATTGTATAGCCCAAATATTCTTCTCATGATGCAACGTTGAAATCGAATTATGTTAGTCTCAATTCTGTAATAATAATTGGCCGATGTAATGCTTTAAATACTTGGATCAACTATTCTATCTACTATGAGAAGAAATTAAGCTATTTCCAAGATAAAAAAAAACATTAGAATATTAGGTAAAACCTAAAACAGATCCATAAAAAGATCTATTATAAATTACCTAGCGTTATTTTCATTACGGATAACTTTTAAGTACTAGCCATTTGAGATAGATTGGATATATACTTTCCTGAAGGAAAAATAGGGAGGATTGAATTTTGTTTCCTCCTCGCTGTATTATATTATCAAATAAAAAATATAGAGAAAAAAAAGAGAAAGATGAAAAAGGTTAAAGAAAAATAGGCTGATCCAGAGCTGGGGGAATAGAGCTGCTCGTAAACTAACTGATGTCTCCATCAGACCCCTGCCGAGAGGATCTCGCTCCCACCTCGGAGCTATAATACACGGCCGGAAGGGACCTTAGTCTCCTCTAAGCTCTCTTATCACAATATTTCAGAATTTGCTTAAACCGAATGAAGAAATCCGACATAATCCATAATGAAATCAATTTGGAAGGATTGTCAGAATATAACCGTCCTTTACCTCGGGTAATCCAAGAATTGATATGGGCTTTAGGAGGAAGCGATCCCCAGTCAAACAGGTGATAGAGGAACAATACTACGAAGAAAGGAATCATAAGCAACTATCACAAAAAACCAATGGTTAGAAAATAAGAATAAGCTTATTGCCTTGGATCTAGAAATTAGAACATTAATAACCCGACTTATACGTAATGTATGTACCTGAAAAAACAAAAAAACTGAACCACAACATATTAAGGGTCTTGTTTTCAGTATGTGGTAGAGAATTGTTTCTTGGACAATGGTTGTGCAGGGAAGTGATTCGCCCTAAACCTCTAGAATGACCCTTCGCACTGGACTACCTGGCTCCACAAAAAACAACTACCTAACAGTGTAAAAATAAAATCCATCGTCATTAATTATTAGTTCATGTTATTTAATGACAAAAGTTAATTTAGTATACACAAGGGATAATAATAGTATACACCTCATCCATCAAGCACCTTACCAGATAGGACAGAATAATTTTACCAATCTATAAATGATCAGCTGACAAAAAATATAATTGGAGCATAGTAATGGCCCTACAATAGGGAGGATTAATGTCAGAGACGTGAGCAGTGTAGGTAAGCATGAGGTAACCCAGCGGCTAGATCCAGTGCTGAATGAAATTTTCTGCAGCCAACCTGTCAAAGCTAACTGCAGTATATATTATACCTTAAACAGCACCTAAGATAAAAATCACATCCCTTTGCCCAGTCCATGTTGAGCCCCGCTTCTCAGGCTATATATACTGCCACCAGTCCTGCAAGTTTTTTTTTCAGCTCAACATTAATTCTTTTTTTATTCAATAGATATGTTTATATATAACAATACGATCGAGAAAGAAAGACTTTTGTGATCAATACTTGGGAGCCTCTGAGGACTGATTTAAAAAATACAGATGATGTGTAACTTAAATAACACATTTTCTTTCACTAATTTAAAACTCACCTAAGGATAAATACTTCCTAAAAAAAACTTACAGGAGAAGAAAACCAATTAGATTTAGATACAATTAATTATTTCAATTTATTTTTTATTAATTGTTATAATTTTTAAATATTTTTATTTGAAAAGAAAAGATATGTCCAGGGCCGGGACTCGAACACGGGTTGCCCACATCTCTAGCGTGGTGCTCTACCAACTAAGCTAACCTGGCTCGCTTCTCGGTCAGACATATCCTTTCTTTTCACTGATCCCATATCCTCGTGTTCTCGCAATTTGCGATGTATACAAGGGGAAGAATGTTCATTGAACATTACTTTAATTAGGATCTAGTTGACTTACTTCATGATATATTATTATAATTTATTTTATATTAATTGTCATAATTTTTAAATATTTTTATTTGAAAAGAAAAGATATGTCCAGGGCCGGGACTCGAACCCGGGTCCCCCACGTCTCTAACGTGGTGCTCTGCCAACTGAGCTAACCTGGCTCGGTTCTCGGTCAGACATATCGTTTCTTTCCACAGATCCCATATCCCCGTGTTCCCGCAATTTGCGATGTAAACAAATTAGGATCTTGTTGACTTACGTCATTAATTAATTATTTTATTTAAGTCAGTTGACTTACGTCTTTAATTAATTATTTCGTATTATTTATCATTACTAGTTTCAGTTTCAGTTTTAAATAATTATTTATTTTAGTCGTCATAGATTACAGCACAGTTGTAAGTTTCAATACCAAAGATTAATTACTTTATATACTAGAAATCAGAAAGTAAAGTTTGAATAATTGTTACTGAAATGTACATGGACTTCTTAATTATATTGGTTATATTATGGTTCTTTTTTAATTATTGACTGGAACTTATTCTTTTTGGCATTTAAACTCGAGGGAATTTAATGCTAAAAGTAAAAATCTTACAACCATATTTTTAAGGTTATTGCACTAACTTGATAAAACAGTAAACCTAAACCTGTACCATTGCAACCAATGAAGGTACTATATTTAAAGACATATTTCAAAAATCTGAATATATATTTTAAGTTTGATCCCATTACATTTTAATTAAAATCGTCACAGTTAAAGTATTAAAAAGGAATATATGATATATTGGTAAAAATGAAACATAAAATTGAGTTGAACAAAATATTAAAATAAAACAAAACAAAAATATTGATCTATATTAGTTATAATTGTATACTAAAATGTTACTATTTACAACTTCATTTTACAATAAAATGAGACTTTCACAACCCTGGGCTTCGATTAAAGCAGATAAAAACAATTTAGAAGTACAAAACAACATTTCACAATCAATTCTACTATTTATGATTAAATTCAACCAAATGACTTTTATTTCTAAAAACATCATTTTTTTTTCATCGATTTATCTACACACCAACCTCCATGCTTATGGTTAAATTCCCTGGAGTCCCTGATTAATTTTCTAATGAACTATAATACCTCAATTTATTCCTCAATATAATGAATGAATGGTATAATTACTACAAATATTATAGCAGTAAAATCCCATCCAAAAATTAAAAAATAAAATCACAGGTTGCAAATATTCTCAAGAAAAAATACAGTAAAGTAGGAAAAGACGTTTCATGGTTTCCCCTAAAAAGGTATGGACTACCAGCGGCAAATAAAGAGAAGTACAAATCGCTTTCCAAAACAAAACAAATTCCTACCACAAACAAAGAATCTTAGTGTACACAGAGATGGAGGGGCTTGCATCTTAATGCCCGACTACCGATGGCTAAAAAAGCATAGCAAGGCTTGGCCTTGCCTTTAAAAATACCTTACTGCGAGAAGGCGGCTCTCAACAGCAGTTTTTATGTGTTTTTTGTTCATTACAAAAATAATAAAAGACACTTTGTTATTTATAAATAACAATCAGTAATCCAGAGTTATTTTGAGTTTTTATAGAGCTAAAAAGAAGTCATGAATGGGTTAGAATACGCCACAAACATATCAAGAGAGAAAGAATCAGTGGCAGGTAGCAAACCTCAGTCTGGAATCACAAAAGACAGAAAAAAAGCTACCTGGTTTCAATAAGCCTGTCATTAACAAATTTAAACTTTTAGGTGATATTGATACCTGATCAACAAATTTAAAGATGTGCCTACAAATTCAAGAGTATAGGGCTTCGCCAAATTCATGAAAATATTTCATGGTAGAACATGAACAAACCATGATATACCAACCACCAGTGCCACTGCCAAAGAGCGCATCCAACGAACCACAGAGAATATCAGGGTTTGAAGTAACTCCCCGAAATGCGTTACCAGGACTCCTCACAATTCCAGATACTTCCTCAAGGCTCCTGCTTATCCCCAATCCTATTCAACCTGTTCATATCAGATCTCCCAAAACATACAAAAGTAACCGCATCGCTTTACGCAGACGACACCGCCTTGTACACAGCATCATACCGAATCGATACAATAATAAACAGATTACAACAATCTTTTAAAAAAATCCATAAATTCTGTCAAAAGTGGAAACTAAAAATCAATCCAATAAAATCGGCCGCCATAGTCTTCACAAAGCGCAGACCTAACATAGATCAGCACATCATCTTAAATTCCGAACACATCCCCTGGTCTAAATCCGTAACATACCTCGGTCTAATTCTGGATAAGTCATTAACATTCACAGAGCACATCAACAGGAAAACCGAAAAAGCGAAAAAAACCATCTACAAAATGTTTCCCTATTTCAATAAAAAATCCAGGCTAAGCCCTAAAAACAAACTAATCCTTTATAAAACAGTAATACGATCATTGATCACCTGTCTGGAGTTCAACCTGCGCCACAAATTATAGAAAGTTTGAAAGGGTACAAAACCTATGCATGAGGATTATTAATAATTATCCCCGCTACACGAAAATATCGACAATGCTTAGAGATCTTGAACTTCCCACTATAAAACAATATGTGTTAGCCCAAACAAAAGCATACTTCGAAAAAACTTCAGCTTCCGAAAACCCACTAATCCGAGAAATCGGTAACGATGATAAACATTCATTACGACGCTACACGCACAGAAGAACAAAACATATTCTCCTTTCTTAACAAATTACTATTTGCAGGTATTGTAATTTAATTATCTGTATTTCGTTTATAGCTATTTTTAAGTGTTTACTTATTTTCTATTTAATTATTATTATATTTATTTACTTTATTATTATCATTTTCATTTATTTATCTCATTATTATTATTATTTTTTTATTTATTTTTTTTTTAAGCGGGTTTTTTCTACATTTTTCCTGCTATTGTAAAACTTATTTATAAAAGATAACTTTAATTAATTAAAATCAATGTTCTTTAAACATGTAAAGGAAGTCCGGAACACGTATTCATACTTATGCTGTTGTATATGTAAAATTGCAAATAAAGTTGTTGTTGTTGTAAAAAAAAAAAAAAAATTCCAGATATAAACCTCACCTCAGGTTCGCATTTAGTCAATATTAAGGATACCTTTAGTACCTTAAATTTATATCTAAAGGATCGCAGGAATTCCCTCCACTACAACAGCCTTCCCTCGGAGCAATGAGTGTACCGAAGCAACTCACACTACAAATAACTCACAACAAGAAACAACTTACAATAATTCAATATGCGAGCATCACAAGGAAGAGAGTGAAGGCTTCTCAGGTATGAGGTAGGGCAAAAAAATGCAACTCCTCAATTCTTTTTGATCTTCAAATCTTTATGATTAAGTAGCATTATCCAGAACCCTTTTCAGCTTCCAACAACTACAAGTTGCCCAACACTACTGTCCTGTTTATAGAATTTAAACTTTTAACTGTGGGTCCAAAAACAAAGAGCCTAATTCGGCATAAAACCGAACAGACGTTGCTTTGAGAGCTGAAACATATGTAAGATATATGTCCCAGACTACATGGTTTATCAAACTGACCACCGACATAATACTTTGCATGAAGAGAGCCAACATCATTGAGCCACCGCTAAATACACGTAAATCATATAACATCATACACAGATCTTCAGCATTAGGAGCGGCTTACTAGGGGTGCCTAAGGGGAACAGAAAATCAACAACTACATTTCTAAATAAATATAAAGTAACATTGTTTCAATTTGTCACTAAAACAGAACTGTCACTAAAACAATAATAAAAAAAACAGAAACAAATATAATAACAAACACCTACAGAAACTAATAACGTACCTAGATCCGACACTTATCTATTGGTAAATACAGGAGATTACGATTTATTGCCACTTGCCTTTCAATGTGGAAGATTATAATAGTGTGTATAATAAAAACTGTTTATCTAAAAACAAATATAATCAACCTCTCAAATGGAGTAAGTAGAGATATGAATATCAAAAGAAAATATAGATAAAATACAAGTTTTCGAATAGATTGAAATAATAGTTTAATACGTCTAAAAACAAATCGACAGCTTTAAATCCCTACCTTGTAAGGCTGTAGAATTGTTGAAAAATAACCTTTATTAATATATTTTATAAAAATGTATCGATATTTATAAGAAATAATATAACATCATACACAAAACTTCAGCATTAGGAGCGCATTACTAGGGATGCCTCCCAAAAGTAGCTATTTCTTCGAAAAGCTGGAAAGATGTTAATAGCAAGTCTCAACAATGCTAAACATGATTAGCATCATAGACCATATATCGAAAAACTACATAATAATACGAAATAACGGCATAAACTAGGTAAAAACATTAATTCTATTATTTAAGATCTCAGCATCACTTCGAATGAGGCTATTTGGGCCAACAACGAGAACTTTGCAAGCCATCTGTGGAAAGATTTTCTGCCACGTACAAGTTCTACACTAATTATGGACATGGAAATTCTGTAAATGATACGTCAGATAGACCTTTACAATTAAAACTGCATTTAATCCGTAGGAGGTTCATCGTGAAATTGAAATTACCAACAACGAAAATCCCCGGAAAAGCATTTTATGACTATGTTATAATAAATTATATTAATTTAATTAAATATTAATATAAATATATTTGACAATGAAATTACCTATTATTGTTATTAAAATTATTTTTCACTTATATAGCCAAAAATACACCAAACAGAAACAATTATAGTGTCTGAAAATAAGAAGGTCGTCGAGCCTTCTAAAGTAAAACTGATAAACGGATAGAAATAAAAACCACATAGCCAGAAAACAAGTTAAAAGTACAAGAAAGATTTTAAGTGACTTGGATCGTAAGAGAAATAAAACAATATACACTTTTGAGAAATCCAAAAATTGAATGCCATCAAAACGTTTAGGTAAGCTAGTAAATAAAAAATTTAATTTAAAACAATTAATAAAAGGAGAGGTATCTAATTCAGACTTGATGAAGACCTGCAATGTGGGTCGAAACGTTGGCTTTCCAATAAACAGATCTCCCTATTTAAGAAGATTTTTTTGACCTTCATCCGGACCATTTTCTTTTGCATATACATAAGAACAACTGATATTATTCAAGAAAAATAAATTATATTATATTAAATTTTATTAAATGGTGAATGATAATGAAAAATTTCGTGTGAACTCTTTGAATTCTGAACATGAAAGTTTTAAAATTAATATTAATAATATTAATTAACATTATTTACATCCGTGGTATTTAATTTCATTTTTCTTCAAATAATTACAAAACCGTTTAAACTAACATTTTTTTCTCGATCATTATTCATAGAGTAAAAGGCATTTCACAACCCCTAATAACTGGTACTTAAGGCTATCAAGCCCGTGAGGAGGTTATTTATACCGGCAAAGGAGGATTTACTCTCTCCCTGCCTTTTACGATGTGTTTACACGGACAAAGAGGCGGACTGCCGTTGTAGGATGGTAGTAATATTCATCAGAGCGGGCTAGGAGCGACCGTGGGTGGAGGACACTCCGGAGTGGTTTAAACCTCTTGCCACGCCCTTGTTGCCCGATCCTCCGCTGGAGATAATGGCCGAGAACACTGGAGGCTCAAATATAAAAGGAAGGTTCCCTGATGATGAGTGGGTGTGATTCCGACCATGGACACCTTCATCAATAATACCAGGACCTGGCTAATGCTGAAACCTTGTCCTCTCGTCCAATTAGCCTCCGGCTCAACTGATAACGTTACTTTTTTATCTAACCTTTTCCTCTTTCACCCCACAATTCGGGGACCGAGCCCCAGCTGTCCCCAACAGGTTTGATACCACCTGGTCCCTTATATCTTTTCAGTATTTGCAGAATTAAATAAATTTCAATATGAGATCAACTACAATTCGGTCCCCAAAAGAATCCCGTCGAGTACTGATAAGTAAAATCGTTATTTTACTTCACTTATCGCACTAGTATTTCTATAGTGACAGAACTCAAAGATCGGCATTTTTTCGTTGGTTAGTTATGTCTATGAAAGAAATGGATAAATATCTTTTTCTCACTCATCAAAACATACAATCCTCCCAGAACAATTTTCAGGATCAGAGTAAAGATTACCTTCTCTAAGGTAAGGAATGGTTGAATAAATAACCAAGAAAAGAAGCCATTGAGTATGGCGATAAGTCACATTAGTTAAACTTTTAGTATAAACATCCGTTTAATTTTAATTCCCTCTCCCCTCATAAAACAACCAAAAAAGAACATTATATACATCGGATACAGAGTTTATCACATTTAATGCATCAATATGTCGCTCTAATATTCCTAAAGTTACAATTTAGAAAAAAAAAGTCGGCGTTTTTTCGTTTGGTGTTATGAACATGAAAGAAATGGGTAAATATCTCTTTTATCACTAATCAAAACTGTGATAAAACCTAGCTTCATAGCTTGTCTGCCAGAAGGCACTTTTCCAACAATGTTGATTTTTTTGACTTTTGTCACTACACTAGTGCAATATTGTTTATTTATTTAAACATGAATCTATTTATGTAGCGTTGTAGCTTAGTATGTACAAAGCGCTTAGTTTCTGGGATAAAAGTATCCGGAGACTTTTCTGGAACACACACAACCTCTGCAACGTTGGTCTGTATTGCCTAATTAGACGCTGCCTAATTCCGTGCAATTATCTAACGTACAAGATAATAAATTCGTATATAATGAAATATTTGGTTTTGTTTTTATTTCTATAATTCCTATATTACAAAGTACATTAGCTGAAAATTAAGACTCCCAAAGAAGCCTAACCAATGATATTCGCGTGACCAATAGTGGCCGGTACGTGATTAAAAAAAAATACACTACACAGACAAATTTTGTAGGGTCACTAGTTAAATATAAAGTACCATTGCTTCATATTGTTGACCAATCTGACACTAAAACAATAAAAAATAAAACAAATATAAGTACAAATACCTTTTATAGATATGACACTTACCTATTGGTAAATACAGGGAGATTAGTATTTATTGCCACTTGCCTTTCAATGTGGAAGATTATAATAGCAATAAAATAGAGCCAAAACTCAAATTTAATTATAATAGCAAGTATAATAAAAACAAATATAATCAGCCTCTCAAATGGAATAAGAAAGATATTCCTACTTCATTATTATATTTTACAATTATCTTTATTTAATTAAAAATATATATCGATAATTTTTTCAATAAGTAATTTTTAGTTTAAATAAATAAACCTATAAAAACCTGTTCCACCACAACTCATGAAGGGCCATGGGTTCAGTAAATGGTAGGTACTCTACTGATTATAAGACAAAGGCCGGGGAGGGGAAGGCGATATTTCCCAGATCAATCTCAACTGCCAGGTATTTCCCCCAAAAAAGCGTAATGTATTGGGACCGGCTTATTAGCCCAACAAATAGGCCTTCACCAGGACCGGAAAAAAACATTGTAACATCAATAGAGCATATAAAGACAAAAGTTCTTGATTGGTTCAGAAATATTATAACAGTTGGATTTTAAGTGAAGTTCTAAGATCGCTGATTTCAATATGACCACTATTGTTGGCATATTCGAACTTCCGCAGTTTCTAATTTTCCTTTGATTTAGGCTACACCTACATTGGATCCGGTGTGATACGATGAGACGTCGCTAGTAAACCAAATTATCGAGAGTTATAACATTCGGTTCTTTAAATTTATAAAATTAAGATTATTTATTAATTATTTTTAATACATTTATATTTTACTATAATGTATAGTAAAAAATGTATAATGTATACACCCCAACATCGTATGTGATATAATCACGTCGCACTGAATCGGATCCAATGTAGGTGTAGCCTTAGACTTTCGACACCCGATTTACGATAAATCTGATATAAGTATTTTGATTTTTTTATTATTGCTAGTTGTAAGTGGAAATTTTATAATTTCGATTAATTCAAAATCTAACGTTATAAAAAACTTTATTCCCACTCAAACCCAGCTACATCGTGACCTTCTAAGTTGAATATGTTATTTGAGTACTACCACTGTGTAGTTTCTCTACTTGTCTTTATCCATGTCAATATGTATCATTCCTGCCATTAACTTGTATCGTTATAATAAAGTTGTAAATTTCAATGAATACATTTAAAAAAAAAACATTTTATAGCGCTTAATAATGCTGAAAGTCCTAATCACTGAAAAAAACAGTTCAGGGAATATCAGTTTTACGAGATATATTGTATAGCCAAGTCTATTTTTATTACAGATTTTTTTTTTCTCAAATAAATATAAACTCTCGAGATGACTTCGCCTAGAGGATTCCAAGACATTTTCGACTATAATTTGTCGATCCTAAATCTCGAAGAGATCAATGGCTGTGGAAAAAGGGAGGGATCAAGAAGGCAGAGGAAGACCAATTAGGCAGGAAGACACCAAGGCCCCTGATCCTGAGGAGAGATAAGTTTTATTTTCTGGAGCGGAGGGGCTATCTTGCTAACGAAGCGATCCGATCGGCCGCTGCGTGCCCACCACCACTCGACCACTCCTAACAAACGGTGTTAATATTAATGGCACTCTTCCCTTCCTTGTTTATTTATTAATTAATAGACTTGTTCGGGGGGCGGCCATTGTTCCCTCCAGTTTATTAACATACAATCCCCCCAGAACAATTTTCAGGAGCAGAATAAGGATTACCTTCCCCGAGGTAAGGAGTGGTTGAATAAACAACCTAGAAAAGAAGCTATAGAGCGTGGTATTTTTTTTTCAACCCTCAATTAATAAATATAACAAGTTAAACTTACTTGATTAAATATAACTTGAATATTATTAGTATGCCTTATAAACATGAGGAAGAAAATGGTCCGGGTGGAGGTAAAAAAAATTCTCTTAACTAGGGAGAACTGTTTATTGGAAAGCCAACGTTTCGACCCACATTGCAGATCTCCTTCAGGGCTAAATATACTACATAGAGACAAATCAAAATTATATCTGTCATATAACAATAAAAATACATATTGGCATCAAGTTATACGAGTGATAAAAAATTTTATCTATTTTTATATTTATCTAATGATCCCCATCTTTATTTTCTATTAATCATATACATTGATGCCTATATGTATTTTTATTATTTAACATGTATCATTATAATTTGTCTGTATCTTGCATATTTATCCCTGGAGAAGACCTGCAATGTGGGTCGAAACGTTGAATCTTCATCTCTTCAATAAACAGTTATCCTTACTAAATAGAATTTTTTTAACCTTTACCCGGGCCATGTTATTCCTTTTATTTAATATAAATTACATTTTTCATTTCCCTCTGCCATTATCCAGTAATCAAACAAAATTATTATGGACACAAACTTCATTAGATTTAATATGAGATCTATTAAATAAGTGATTGTAAGCTGACATAAGGAATAGGAGTAAATGTTTTTTTGCAGATAAATAATCATTACATCAATAATCACCCTGCAGTTTTTTTTAATGAACTTATATATCGTAGAGTAACCAAACGGTCGATGATATAGACTAATTGTTTATAAAATGGATTTGTCTCCCAAGTTGTCAGCAATGTAAATTTCCTTGACCACCTATTCCTCTACATACTTCCTCTACATATGTACCTCTTTTTTCAAATGTAACATATATATGTACAGGTATACACCCGCACTAATATATATATATATATATATATATGTGAGAAAGAAATAGTTGACTGTGGGTACTATAATAGGATGTTGATAGTTGGGGGTGCAGTCAAGAAAACACGCAAAAATAGGTGAAACTATTTTTGCGTGTTTTCTTGACTGCACCCCCAACTATCAACATCCTAATATATATATATATATATAGAGAGAGAGAGGAAACGGTATGGGAAGAAACTATAGTATGTAAAGAGAGTAGTCACTAAGTTATAATGTTAGTCCATACAGAATAAGTTTACATAATTATTTTATATCTGAAAGTCAATATTCGTTCATATTACAATAAATGTAAAACTTATTTACAAGACGTCTACTTTTAAACCACTAACACCATAAAATAAATATATAACTTTTCGATTTATTAGTAAAGAATTTTAATAAAGGACATGATTCAACTTGGAAATTTGTTTTTAAAAAACCTGGAAAAATTGTTAATATTAAAAATTTAACTAAAACCCTTATTTTTTAAAATTAATAATTGTAATGAAAAATATATTTCTGAATAAAATAGGAACTGTAACGTGTCAGTTAAGACAGTTTTGAGCCATAATACAGCGCATATTGTCTTAAGCAGTAATATCTGGTTAGTCCGAAACAATAAAAATAACGTGTAAAACAATTAAATATTAATATAACGTTTTTCTTTAACTACGTTAAGGAATAATTTTTTACTTATATAAATTATTTACAATCTACCAAAATAAATACTTTATAATTATTATTTAGATAAATCTAGAGATTATCTAATCTGTTCACAGCCATGATTCGATCTATGTAATTTGGAAAGTTTCTAAGTAGGTATGGGTAAGGTTGTATCTATCGGATAATTTGTAGCCGATACTGAAAAGTAGTGGATGCAGGGATCGGATACGGTCGGAATGTATTGAGTACAGATACTCAGTTGAAAACTAGGGGTGGAAGGTCTTACCAAGGTCACCCCACCTCTCTCTAGTAGTGGACACTGAATAGTTGGATAACAGGTGCTAGTTGGATCTTTGACCTTGGCAGCACCTCCCACCCCAAGTATTCAACTGAGTATCCTGATACATTTCGACCGTATCCGGTCCTTGTATCCACTACTTTTCAGTATCGGCTACAAATAATTCGATAGATACAAACCTTACCCATCCCTAATACTGCCTAGTTGTATTCACTACCTTAGTACCCACGACGATTGGCGTATCCACTACAATCTCTACTCCCGCACCTGTTACCTGCTAGACCAGATATGAGAGTTGTATTCAAGGCCTTGGTTATATTAACATTAGAAGCATTAGCTATTCAGTATTCACGAATATTTTCACTACCTCATGCTATTTATTACTATAACACACGAATTAAAACTGGAATATTATTTGTTTGCATCTACTTTGTAAATCAAATTGTGGGATTTAATTTACCATAGAATGTGGTTCTTAAACATTATATATATATATATATTTGTATATATTTAAATAAATACATTTTTTCTCCAATTTTTTACTTCCGACAGTAAGAATGTAACTTTAGATCATTTTAAAGAAGAAAATTAGTTTCACAAAATTAAAAAACAGCACCGGCATATGACGAGTATTATAACAGCTATATCATTTTAAAGAGTTTAGCCTGCGGCAGCGGACAGACAAATTTTGTATTACAATCCAAATTCTACGTGTCTTGGAACGTGAATAGCAAAAGTTTGAAGTAGGGTTAACAACTATTTTTTTGTAGGATTCTACGAATTAAAAATAAATAATTAACCAATAAAAACTATGACTTTAATCATTTGATGCCTTGTGCAGGTTACTATTTCGCCGAATAACTCTTTTTCCTTTAAAAATGATAACAAAAACTGATGCCCCAAGAAAGGCATCTGTGTAGCGTATTAGAAGATAACTGTATTCAACTACAAAAATATCAAGTAAAAGTATCAGATACAGAAACATATCCGTATCACTTGTATTCAGATGCAGCAAAATTCAGTATCTACCCATGACTATTTCTAAGACTCAACCAGCAAACTAAACTAAGGGATCTATATTTAGAGGATAAATCTTGCTATTGAGCATGATCCCGGACAAATCACCTTACCATACAACGGTTAACTTGGACATAGCTCAGTCCCAACCACGTACTAAAAACAACATCCTTCCAGAGTTTTAGTAGTAAAAATTTTATCTTTAGTTTTAGTTTTAGAACATACATAATCGGTTTTAACACTATTAAATTTTTGTTTTATAAACAAAAATAATTATAATATTACGTTAAGTAATAAAAATATATATAAAACTTACACAAAATAAAGAAATCTGCACTTACCTGAAACAAAAAAAAATTGGTAAATAAACTTAGATTATTGAATCTGTAGAAATAATTATATAAGTATACATCCATAAATTTTATTATATTGTACGTATATTGTATGCCCACATGCACGCACCACACAAGCATACGCATGCACAAACCTTTTTTTATTATCATATACATCTATCAATTTAGTTTGAATTATACCTTATTTAATGATTCTTTGGGTTCATTCTGTTGCAATAAATTTATATATATACATTTATTTTAAAAAATCTATAGTAAACTGACAATATATTTATTAAAGCTAATCAGTAGAATCATAAAATGATATGTAGGGAACAAAAAAAGCAATAAAACTTGATCCAAAACAAATATATTGAAATATTAAATAAGTCTGAAAAAAAAAAAAAAAAAGAGTATAAGTTTATAGTGATAGATAAAAAACATTTTAATTCGTAATCTGCCTACTTGGTGGCTACGGGAGAAGAAAAAATCGTTGAAATCAATTTATAATTTATTAAAAAAATTCACGTTGTTAACATTTTTTTTAAATAGTTAAGCTATAAGTGACTGAGGCACAACGACAAAGAACGTTTAGAGTTATAAGTATTATGATGACAGTGCAGCTAGGGTCTGCATGAATCTTATGGTCCAAACATACTTTCGAAAGATCCTATCTTACTTAGTTCGTGAGCTTTGCCAAGGAATTCATTGATAAAGTTGATTTATCCATAGCTCGATCCACGATGCAAAAAATAAGGAAACGGATTAGCCATAATGGTTGCTTACCTTCAGCTTTAAGGAGACATTACATAAACTAATTATTTATGAAAAGCATTGAGTAATAATGTCAAAATAATAACAATTGAAGACTTGAGTGGATGAAGGTAATAAAAAAATAAAATAAAAAATATTGAATTTTTCTTAAGAAATATGTAAGTACTGCTTATCTTATTCTTACATTTTTGATTAACCACATAGCTTTTCAGTGGATTGGATGGATCATGGCTTTAAAAAAATACATAAAATGCTGAAGTTGTGTATTAAACAATATGGTATTATTTAAAATATTTAAAATTAAAAAATATGAAATTTTCATCCCTTGTCTTCAATTATATTAAACATTACTTACGTAAATTTAATTTTACAATTATTTTTTTCTGTATTGTTTCTTTAATTAAAATTTTTTTTTTCGAAGATAATTACCATACTGAAAAAAGATCACAGATATGTTACCTAATAAGGCATGTGAATAGGGCGATTTATATACATCAAAATCAAATCCATCTAAAACTAACGTTTACATTTAAACTTGAACCAAAATAATGATTATATCTTTACAACAATATTTTGAATAAATTTAATTACCTTGCATGAAAACGAAATAGAGAAACACACATTTTATTGAAATATTACAATCTGGCACTTGCGGGCAATAAGTAATAGTGCTTACAATATGGCTTACAATCATTCCTTAAAGAAAACGAACATTTATGTAAGCACATAAATTAATTTAATAACTAAAGAACTAATGAATTGAAAATCGTAATCAATCAAAATTTAAAAAATAAATAAATACACCGGACGAATCTACATAAGACAGCGATAATAACTATGAAATTAAAAATTTCTTGTTTCAAGATAATTTAAAGTGCCAAAAAGCGAAGATAGCTGTTGAAATAAAAATTTTGTCGAGGTAGAGAGAGGCTTCAGATAATAATTACTAGGTGGAGGGATGGTGCATAATCTAGAAACATAATTAAATAAAAACGTAAAAAAAAATTATTGATTAGCACCAATTGTTTGGAGGATTTTCTTTTTCAATCTTCATTCCATTTTTTTATGAATTTACATCTTGGCACCTCTATTCATTTTAACAAAAAACATTAACGAATGAAGGCCACGGTCTTGATCTTGAATCTATTTTTTTTTAAGGTTTAAATAAATCTAGTAAACACTAGTGGGTGCTACCAAGTGGTGGGCCAACACAATATTTATATCACAATAAATAAAGTATTCACATTAATAGTTTCCGATTAACAAAATACTATATTGATCCATTTTTTTCTCCCTTTATATTTGCATCTACACCTGTCAAATACAAAAATTTACAATTAGCAGATTGGCTGACAGGAAAATAAAACATAAGGAAATGAGAGGCATGAAGAACAACAGTACCCAGCGGTGCCTCTCCCGTGGCATCATTTAATTTTCTATGTTAACAGATCCCTCATCCACATTCTTCCAAAGTCTCCTCCTAGTGTTCTCAGGAACGAGAGTCGTGGCCATTTGTTCTATTTATGCGTTTAGATGTCCGTTTTTTAGTTTTTCTTGAAAGCGTTTGTAGCATGTTCGTATGTGTCCATCAAACGTTGTATTTTTAAGTTAGTATGCAGAGTTACGTTATTGACATACTCAGGCGCTATTGTGATAAGTAAGTGGACGTGATATTCATCTTATGAAATTTTCTCGGATCCGTTATACTATTCTCAAGTGAAACAATCGTTTGGAATGAAACCCCCTACACCGTATGCTGGTAAAACAGGTCCATAAGGGAAAGAAAAAAGAAAAAAAAAGTGGAAGAGAATAAAACCTCCTTTTATCTCCTCACTCTGGTTCTTATTTTAATTAAAAAGTATTATTTTCGGGCATAAAATTACCTCCGACATCGCAAAGTCGTAAACTTTCCCCAAAGAGATGGGGGGAGAAAGAAATAAGAAAGAAATGCAAATGAGGCCGCTTTGGGAAAAGATCGATGGCCGTTCCTTTCCGATAACGGACCGTAAACCGAACTCCTACCCTCCCCCCTCAAAAACGATACCCCAATAAACACCTCAACGTTCATCCGAGACACACATGTTCCATATCCGTCGTACATCTTGGGAGGAAATGACACTTATGTCCTCAACAATATGACTATCATAGGAACGAACACATGAGGCAACTTAGACAAGGAGAAATAACGCGCCGATGCTCGCACGTGTAGTCCAGGCGAAAAAAAACAAAACAGCTGTGGCCGCACCCCCTTATTGACGTGTTGTAAGCTGAGCCCAGTGGTTTCCGTTCTTTTTTAAAATGTAAAAAAAAAAGGTATCAAAATGCCCATGATGTCCGAGAGTGCTATGAAGAAGTTCATGAACAGTAGCATGGAGACCACACTTTATAACCATATACAAAAAGAAATTAGTTATTTAAAAACCTATGTAATGTTATAACAAGACGACGTCAATGTTATTAAACGGTTCGATGACCTAAGTAATATGTTTATAGTAACCCTTTTAACATAGGAAGTAATGGCACTGCTTCCATGTTGTTGACAGCTCCAAAAGATGGGAAGATAGAGAAAAGATGATAGATTCAGAGAGGGCAGAAGAATGTTGGTATGGCTGTATAGTATGGATAGTAAAAGAGAGTAGTCTCTATGCTAGTTAATAAGTTATGTAATTACGTTAGCCATTAGTTGAAGTAGTTTATGATCATGTTAGTGTACTATTTGTTAACTTAGAGAATAAACAGAAGGAAGATCAATTGAGGCATTTGGTTTCAAAAACGGTTACATCAATTTTCAAAAATTTGCTGTACTGATCAAAAAAGACTTGGTTTTAAAAAATAATCAATTTAACGATTTTTTAAAATTATTTTTCTAACAATTCACATCAAACAATAATTACTAACAGTTTTTTATGGCCTTCTCTTTTTTGAAATCTCATTTCATACATAAAAATATGTTGGACATATTTTGATCAGAAAATATCAAAATCTAGTTAGTTTATGGTTGATAAAAAATAAATAAATAAAATAGACATTTTTAGAAACAAATCACTTTAATCAATATCTATACATAGTTTTAGTTTTTCATATATGAACAATTTTCATTTGATGTAACGGGTAACCACTTTTGATAGGAAGTGGAATCTTTTGCTTTTGATTTTTGAAGGATCTAATAAAGTTTTGAAACAAAAACTTCTAATACATCAGTTTTGGCATTACAAAGTTATAAAATTTTTTTTGGAAAAAATGGATGTACCTGATCTTGAAACCGAAAGACTCATTTAGAAGATTATGCACTTATAACTGCAAATAATCTTAGTGCTTATACAGCGAACACAAATTATATCCCCGGATTCTTTAAAAACTTCTAATCTAAAGAAGACTTAAAACCTTACATTTCTACCATCTGATTCCAACGAAAATAATCCAAGCTTCAAAACTGAAATATTGCAAACAAGGATGATAGTACTGAGTTAAATTAAAGATGGAATGATTAAACCATATAACCTAGAGTTCGCCAAACATATGCATCATTTTTGTAATAAGAAGCCTAAAGACTGTCTTAAAATGAAGCCTATGCCTATTATACAAAGATTAAATACCAAACAAATAAAAAAAAACTCAGCAGAAGAAGCTATAGAATCTGTACAAATCCACCCATTTTATAGATATGCTAAATTATTAATAGGAGTTCTGTTTTGATCTTATTCAAATTTTTCAATCAACAAAATTATAATTAAAATAAAGTAAAGCAGCATTAAATGATTCATTAAAATAAACTCACCATATACAAAATAACTCTTCAGTATTAATCACCTAATTAAATATTCCTTCATTAGAGCATTCCCCCTTTGTTCTAGACATACAATACCGTAATTGGGAAAGTTAATTGATCTTCCGGCAACTAATGAACAAATATGCTTTACTAGCGAGCAGGTTTTACTCGAATCCTACCAACACGAGTTTATATGGTTTGTAGGGCCGGAGACCCTTTATAGAAATCGGCAAGCTTCAGATACCATAATTTGAGTATAAAATCCTAAAAAGCTGTTACCCACTAAGGATACTTTAATGGACGAACAATAGCTTTTGTTCAAAGTTGTACATATGCAATCGTTCTGCAATGGTGTTAGGAATGGTTGGTTTTAGATTTAATCTTGTATTCATTATGAGAATTTCCTGAATTTCCATTCGTTTTTTTCTGTGTTGCACCCTGTTTCCGATTGATTTTCATCCGAATCATCAAGAACGGCTTCCTACTCTTTTTTCAAGAAAGCCTCCATCCCATTAAGACAATTACCTGGTAGCTTTGAAAGATAGAGGAATTCTTCAGGAATGCCTTACTTCATTCTATTCAGTCTTACTGTTCAATATTCACCGGGGTTATACATTTGTTGTTAGTTAAATCCCACCCAAGCAGCTTATTCACCAATCACCAGGCTGGTGATACGTTCTAAGAGAATGTTGTTTCGCTGCACCCTCGGATGGCGGTAGGCTTCATATGACTGTCTTGGCAATGGCTACAGATTTATTAAAGAACTAGCTGTGCTCGCGACTTCGTCCGCGTGGAATAATGACTTTGGACAGCATTTTTAATTTTTTAGGCTAATTACTTGGCAAAAAAAACAAATACATAAATTAAAATATGTGTATTACTACAAATAGTTTATTTAAATACATTTTTATAAACAACGTTGTTTGTTTTCCCATCATTTGCTAAAATATAGAGATTTTGCCAAAACGTATTTTATGTAGTAAAATCTAAGTGCATTTAAGAACGGTTAATTTAACAGACATCGGAGTTATTAAAATATAATAAAACTACATCATTTATAATTTTCAATGGTAAAAAGTCGTTCATTACCTTTTCTTATAGTAGACTACTTTAATTTATCAGTATATATTGTTTAACTTTGGTTTCAATAGTTAAATTATAAATGTCAGTTTCAGACCAGGCTAGGGTACGAAGTATAGGTTCAGTGTTCATGGAGTAGAGGGGAATAGAATAATTATTAATTTTTATATTCCTTTAGTGCATTTTCCACATTATAAAAACGGATTTTGTGTAGTAAAATCTAGGTGAATTAAAGAATGGTTATGGAAACTAAGTATTACGAAAATACACACGAAAACCAACTACAAAATTAACGTAAACAATTTTATATTACGAATGATTCTAAACAAAAATCTAGTTACTTTATTTAAATTAGCTTAAGAAAACGAAAAATTGTACAGAGATTGTTCGTTATTACAATGGAGTTACCGTTATTAGGTACCTACCTAATAACCAAATGTACAACAAATCATAATGACGTAATAACATCAACATCATGAGTTTTGTTTTTATTTTTAATAGTTTTTCGCACTTTTCCTCCTCTTAGGTTACGAATTTTCAAAAATACTTTCTTAGTGCGCGTCGACCTTATCTACTGTCCGAATTTCAAGGCTTATGCCGTTTTGGCTCAGCGATGGTCTTTTCAGTCAGGAAGAAGTCTTTTATATATATAGATAAAGTGACACGATTCCTCGTATTTTCCTTTTTTAAGGGTCGATTTTCAAAAAATAAAAAAATACGTATC
This sequence comes from Troilus luridus, assembly GCA_964056705.1. Lineage (NCBI taxonomy): Eukaryota > Metazoa > Arthropoda > Insecta > Hemiptera > Pentatomidae > Troilus > Troilus luridus. The sequence goes on along the minus strand of OZ057412.1, from coordinate 70,719,869 downwards.
TTTTTTATTTTTAATGTAGAAGCTAAATATAAAATCTCATGGTGGTCGCTTTAAAAATGAGGTTTTTTATGTCTTATTACAAACGTTTGTCACCTTTTCACCCTCTTAAGTTACGAATTTTCAAAAATCCTTTCTTAGTGCGCGTCGGCCTTACAAAATGTACATACCGTCCGAATTTCAAGTCTGCAGCTTATGCCGTTTTGGCTCTGCGATGGTCTTTTCAGTCAGGACGAACGCTTTTATATATATATAGATTGCTAAACATTATTAAATAATAGCTTCATCTTTAGTTGGAAGCTAAATATATATTCCTTGCTTTCACAATATCTATATTCTCACCTGAAGACATACACAAGAAAAGAGCAACAACTATCTGGTAAAATAAAAGATTACGGTTTCACAAAACTTTGTCACGATCACCTAGTGCTTTGGGTATCAACAATAAGTTGGCAATTCTTAATTAAATGCAACAGTATGTAATGGCTGAATACATATATACAACATATACATAGCCATGCATCTACATCGTCCTGTACTTGATTGCTTCTATTTACAAATGGCAGTAATATTAACTTCAATATGTTAATCAGCTGTGTTTTGTTTAGTATATTTCTATTAGTATAGCATTTAATAGAAAATCTTCGTTATTCTTTCTGATAATGCATTTTTTTTACAGAAATTGATTTTAGCTGTTGTGATTCGTACTTTAATAGTCATAAAACACTACAATGCAATTTATTCCACAACAGTCCACAAATAAAGTCTTATTCATAAGTTAATAACTTAATAAATTTTATTTTACTAACTTAATAATTGTGTTGAAAAGAAAACCTCTATCCATAACTATACTTAAGTGTGTCATTTACAAGAAATATTTTACTCTTAGGCTTGGGCCGATTTTAGTCAAATGACTTTTTTGATTTCTCCACTCCTAAAAATTTCGTACAGGTATCGTTTAAAAGACCAATGGCTAAGTGGCTAAATCATATGGTAAATAACTTTTCACATCTTTATTGTTTTTCTTAATTTTATGACTGAACAAAAACGAAAAAATCAACAAGGTAAACATTATTTCCCGGTTATTTATATTACAAAATATTGTTCTTTTAAAATAATCCTAGCACCGTGAGTAAGATTGTCCTTCTATCGACTTACTGTTTCCTACGCTTTGCCAACATGGAATATCCAGTAATCGATTATCCCTTGTCCTTATGGAAAGTATAGTATATAAATACTTATTTTAAAAACTATTACCACATATTAGCCTTATAATGAAAGCAGGGTGGATCTCATAATGAAAAGATTCGTGAATTCAGGAAGAAAAGAAAACTTAGAAAAATTCTTTTATCTTTGCGTAAATAAGTTATCTAAAACCGTATGGAAGTCATCAGTATTATAATAAACCTTCATTTAATTAATTCACTTAAACAAAAATTCTTTCCACGATCTTTAAAAAATCTTTGTAAATAAATATTTTTTTCACGTTTGAATTTCAGATGGATACGAAGTTGATTATTGTGTTACGATAAGCGATCATGTTGTGAGATCTGTAAATCCAGGTAGTGATAAAAAGTATGCTTTTTATTATATTTTGTTTTTTGTCAAAACAGAACAATTTTTTTCTATACTTACGTCCTAAAAATTCGTTAACATCCGTCGATATCAGTCCAATAGTACGAGTACGAGAAAAATAACATTTTTTTAAGAAAACAAAACGGCATTTTCGGAATGTTAACATCCAGCCTTATCAATAATCAATAACGTTGGTTAGAATGCAAAACAAGAAGAATTATAAATCATAACTAGAATTTAAAACAATTTTAATAAAACTCTATAAATATTAAAATTAAAATTATATACAATAAATGAATAATTAAATATTTAATCAATTCATTGCAGTTTAATTTCAACCTTGTTGAAATCTTAAGTTATGTAAATATGGAAATAGGGCCAATAAATCAAAAACACGACTGCCCAAACCTCTCATTACTAGCGGTAAAAAAATAAACTCGAAGCTGCAGAATAGGATTTTTCGGAGTCATTAACTCGAAGGAACAAAATCTAGGAGGGGTGTGATGCTACGTTTAACAAAATTGAAAGAAACTCCGTTGTTGAGACTTGTGAAATTAAAAAAAAGAAGAACGTTTTATGCTTAGAGAGGCTATAATTTATGACTTAATCGAATTATATTCAAATCATACATTTTTTTTTTTAATAATCGCATAACTACGTAACAAGGAGGAAAGGTGTATAATTAAATATTATGTTTATGTACAAGATAGCAAGCATGAATAATAAATGAATGTTATTAAAAAAAGAAACCGGATGCTAGTAGAAATAAAACGGTCCCAAATAAGTTGGTGAATTGATGTTGCTTCACTTTTTTTTTTAACACCATTGCAAACGTTGTAAATTTATCTTTTATTAAAAATTAAGTTCTAAAAAAAGAGATTTTTTTTCGAGACCATCTATATTGAAAATCGACATGAATCTTTTTACGTTAAACGTGCCAAGATATATATTTCTAACTACTCCTGTAGTAATTCTATTTTTGATTTACGTTTCCCATTAAAATTTATTATAGCGGTATATTTAAACTGCTAATAGTTTAATAATAATTCCCCAATTCAAAAATAGATGTACTTTTTTTTTTATGAGTCATTGTTACAGAGTATATATAATTGGTTTTATACCTATATGATGAAAGATTAGAGTACTAAGGAGTTCAAGCCCTAGTTCCTTTGAATTATTTTTATTTATTTATTAAAATTTAGAATAGATAAACCTTTTAACGAAAAATTAAAAAAATGATATATAAATCATAAAATGAATAACAGCGTGGGAAGTTCTGAAAACGAGCTAGACAACTGTAGATGCTTTGTCTTGGATTCATATGACATCTATAATCCTCTTGATCCTGTTGACAAACCTTTCTTAACATCTGTGGTAGGGTATACCCAGAATCTGTGCTTGCTGTGGAGTAGTACCAAGATCTATAATGAACATTTCTCACATAACATTTACGTAAACTAAAACAAGTCAATCTTATAAACATTTGGAAGAACCGAAAGAATATTTGAAAAATAAACTTTAAAACTGGAGCATCTTAAAGAAAAAGCAACTCTTTCTAACAGGGGAAAAAGCCATTAGTTTACTAAGTTTTCTCTATTAAAAACGAAAAAAGAACAAAGAGAAATGCTAAAACAAGCACTCAAATCTTTATAGTTAAAAATTATGTTGAGATTATTATTTATAACTACATGCATGTACTTTGACCCGACGACGTCCTGTTATCACCAATATAACTAAAAGTACGATTTCATAATATATGATAGGTTAATTAAAAGCTACCGATACCACTACCGCTGCGCTGCCAGCCTGATCCAATCTTAACCAAATACATTGAGGTTATATACCAAAAATTAATTTACGTATTAAAAAGCATCACCTATGGGATCGAATTGTGAATCTAAACCTCGAACCCGCTAGAATATTCAAAAAATATTTCGTCAAAATAGGCCCAATCGTTCAGGAGGAGTTTAGTGATGTACACACAAACAGAAGAATTTTAAATATAAAAATATAATACATGAGAAGCGAGGGGATGGTTGACAGGAAAGTAGACATAAGGAAGAAAATAGTTGGGGGTGCAGTCAAATGAAAACACTAAATAAGTGGTAGCTTATTTAATTATGTGCCGACGTTTCGACCCACATGGTGGGTCATCTTCAGGGCTATAGGAAGCTGTAGCAAGAGTAGACGCGGTCTAACTGACCTATATAAATAAAAATGTAATATATATAGAATTCTTATATTTTCTACAATCTCCTTGGCTGTCAGTGCTGTAATGCTTAAATTCACTGCTGGCTGTCAGAACAAGTAGATTTGTGAAATATAAATTACAAAATGATTATGAAAACAATTTAACATTACTATAGTGGTTAAGTAAAGGACAAAATCCTTGGATATGCTGTCCTTCGGAAGGGATCTAAAATGGGGGCCCGAGACTGTGCCGTGTAAAGATCCCTAAACTAATCGTACCAGGATAGGCAAAATATACGACTCGCACGCACGATATGCCGTAGTAGCCTGAAGTGACGATAAAACAATAAAAAACCAATCGTGCATTGCCAAACTTTTTTAAGACTTCAAATAATTACTAAAAATGAGTAGTAATTAATTACTATTATATCCGTTTTAATAAGGAATAGTAGGAGAGTTGTGTCCATTAAAAGAGTGGGTAAAGTCCTGAGAGCCACCGACTGTTGAGTCACCTGTAGGCAGGAATAACATTAGGTCCGGTCACGAAACTTAACTGTTTTCATTGTAAACAAGGAATATACATAATGTATCTAATTAGCACTGCATTTGATGCATTAGGTAATCTAATTCCGAGTCAACAACTCCGAGTGTTGGCTGTTATCTCTAAAATCATTCCTCGGTTGTCTCTGAGCAGGCTCATTATGCAGCAACAATAATCATAAGTCAAGCTAAATAACGGTAATGGATCGCTACCGTTTGTGGTTATGGAAATTATGTCCTGATAAATTAACATAAACTTTTGAAATTACAATACTCGATAAAATAAATTTAAATTTAATTAAAATAATAAACTATAAAACAGGTTAACTATAACTTTTTACACACAACTGATTACTAGCCTTTTAGTTATTATATTTAAATTTATTTTAATCGATCATTTACTTCTGATTCTATTAATGCAGTACAAAGATTTGCATACTTAAACCTTATAAAAATATATAAATAATAAAACCTGAAAACAGTAGAAAAATTATAATGTGTTGGAAAAATGATTATTTTTATTATTTGTAGAAAATTGTTATATATATATATATATATATATATATATATATATATATATATATATATATAAATAAATTCATGATAACCACTCTACATTTATTTATCATAATCGTACATTTGGTTTTACTGACAAATATAAAGAAATAATAATAATAATTCAGTTGTTTAGAAACAGTTAAAATCATCTGATCACTATGAAAAGGTAATATTTATAAGTTTAAGTGAAAATAATGGACTGGATAATTCTAAAGGCCGCTACACACGGTCAGTTCGGTCTGTTCATTTCTAACTGTCACTTCTAACTGAACGCAACAGTCGCATCCACACGCTCACTTCGGTGTGTCAGTTCAATGTACCACCCATTGAAAGCTCCAGTCCCTCTTATTGTGTTTTGTGTTATGTATTTAATATATTAAAAGCCCAATTTTGTGTTTACATCATGTTTACGGACAATGAATTGTTAGTTCTATATAGTGCAGTTTTTTTTATTGTTTATTGTTTGTTATGACAGTACTTTGAAGTTACTTTCCACAAACATTCCTCCCGTCTGAACAATTCTATAAATTCTAAAAAAAGTCTTTTTCCCAAATAACAACATTATCATTGTGATGACTATAATAACAAACACACAGACGAGGAATACAGACGAGGTCTGGAAAAGCGATTGAAAGGGTGATGTCTATCCAAACGACACCTGTACGCATGCTCAGGTAACTAATGTGACACACCGAACTGACGCGACGGTTCACACGCTCACTTCGGACTGTAGTTTAGACTGTAGGTGTATCACACCGAAATGATAAATTTTCATCAGTCCATCAGTTCACTTTTTCTATGTGAGATCACATCAATTTAGCCTACACACGGTCAGTTCGATGTGTACACATCAAACTGACCGTGTGTAGCGGCCTTAATTATGGATAGAATTGGTCAGGAGGTGCAGTCAAAGATAACACAAAATAAGCAGAACTTACTTTTTAATTGTGCCCACGGTTCGGCCTACGAAGTAGGCCATCTTCAGGACAAACAGCGGGTGTGGTGGCATGTCAAAACAAACCTTCTTTACGTTCTTAAACGTAATATTCCTTTTTAAGGATAAGTAAGCACTGGCACCTTTGAGAAAGTAACATTTTTCCCTTTTTACTGGCTCCCAAAAAATTTAAGTAATGACTCTTCGGCTTCAGTTGTTGCTATACAGACAGAAACGCGACTCGCCAGTAACATGACAGCATTCCAGATGACGTTGGATAATCATTTTCACAATAATATTGCGAATAAAGTTCATGATCATGTATTTCCATGAATGCAATCGGATTAAAATTGAGAAAAGACGAGAGAGAGATATTTTTTTTTAAAGAGTTTCCTCAGATTTTCCTTCGACCAAAAATTTCCTTTGATTCATTTTATTTTATCTTGTATATCGTCTTCTCCGAATGGAATCCACCATGACCGTGCATACTTTCCTCAGTTCATTTATTCATCTTTTTCGTGGTCATCCTCGCCGTTTCCTCCCTTCAGCACTCCAATTGAAAATTAAATTAGGCAATCTTTCTTCCTTCATTCTTCTGAGATGACATTCCAATTTTTTTCTCTGTATGTTGGAGGACGTTTTTTTGAGTTAGCATGCATTCACTAAGTGGGAGGAGAAACCAAAATCAAAACCCTGGTCCTCCAGGGCAAGGGGCCAGCCTCTCGATCATCATTAAAAAAATAAAATTGCTAAAGAAACCAAACAAAGAAAAGCCGGACTGATTAAAATGGGACAAAAAATGCAACGGAAACGGTTAATATAATTTTTATTCATTTTGATCTTCTTCAAAGTCCGTTAATTAAAAATTCTCGCAGAAAAAAAACATATTATAATTGTTGATGAATATTAGTGGAGTTTATAAAAATACTAGGCAAAGTAAATACCAAAAATTTAGAAGTATACCCTTAGTAATTTTTACGCAGTTTATATGTAAAAAAGCTGACTTCATGTTTTTACACACGAGTAAAACCAAGCATGAAGTATATTGCTATGTTAATAAAGCTTATCTATCAACCTCAAGTATTTCGCCTTGCTGTCGAAATGTCAGTCAATGAACATTGCTTCTATCTCGCCCGATCTCGAATCTGACTTCTTCTAAAGGTCAGTTTACAACCTGTCTTCCTTGGACAGTTAAAAAAGCAAAAAAAAATTCTGAAGTAACATTCCAAAAGATGATGGCTAATTATCGTTCCAGCAATGCCGTTTTTCGATTTCTGGGTCCAATATTTAATACAGTTAGAAAGAAATTCGGGCCCATAACGGATATTAAAATCACATCAATTACTGCCGAGCTGCAATTTTCAAATCGCTTACCGGAAGTTTTTTTTATACTTTTTCGAATAAGAAATTTCTCAACTTCCCACCTTTTTTCCCTTTATAATAACAGTCATTTAAGGAGTCCAGGATGCACGGACCGCCCCAAATAGGGTTCAGAACCGGCTTTTAATGAGACACAAGAGGCAACAGGTGACGAAAACCAGGCGATCTTTTATTGCATTAATAAAGTTTAACTTGTTCGAGAACAGGATTGTATCCGGGAACCGATTAGGATATGATTGCTATCCTAGCACCGATTACCAGAAAATATGTTTTCATTTCGTGAATCATTGATGACCTAACGTGAAATTGAATGATAGTTTTTAGTTAATCACGCCATTGGCAGTATGGTATAGTTTTCTGTGAGGATGAAAATGGTCCGGGTGGGGTAAAGAATGTCTTAATTAGGGAGAACTGTTTATTGAAAAGTCAACGTTTCGACCGACACTGCAGGTCTTCTTTAGGGCTTATAAAGGGGTCAAGAGTTGAGACGTTCTCCCTAGTTAAGAGAATTTCATTTTACCTCCACGCGGACCATTTTTTCCCTTATATACATATATATATATATATATATATATATATATATATATATATATATATATATATATATATATATATATATGTGTATAGATATAATTTACTAAGCTCAAGACTGTACCACCAGACACTTATTATTTAATTATTTTCTCATTCCATGCATACAGATTTTTCTCAGTAAGAAGAGCTCAGAGGTATATTCAATAAGACCGATTCTAGCCAGGGTCTCTCAAGGATCAAATACTTGGATCGCTTGTACATAACATACACATATAGGATTCCAGAAAGTCCGACATGCTGACAACAACCTATGCTAACGTCATAATCAACAAACTTTCAGACGCGACACTAGCCTCATAAAACTTACGAAAATTGAACGAGTGATGCCACCAAAGTAAGATTAGACTGAACCACAGAAAGCCATAGCACATCACTTTTACTCTTAGACGTGAAACGTGCCTTCCCATTTACCTTAATAACTCACCCATCATCCCACAGATAAACTAGGAGAATGACAAGGTGGGGTCCCTATGCTAAGAAAAAACGCCAGTCAGTAAATCTTGAACTTTTTTAATGTATTCTGTATTCAGAAAAAAAAACTCCAAATGAGAAACAAGAAGAAAATTAAATGAACACAAAATTACTAAAACAAAGTTAGGACCTGTGCATTAAAAGTTAGTGGCATTTATAAAATTCAAAGAAACCGACTATAAACTTTTGTAATCAAGACTATTTCGATTTATCGCAAAAGCACCACGGTGTGCCAATAACTAAGCTTTGCATACCAACTTAAAAATAGTATCAGGTGACGTCTTGTACGAATATACTAGAAACGCTTTCAAGAACAATTACACTAACACCCAAATCTATTGATTGAATACAATTCTGACTAAAAATAGCGATGTTGACGGATCTGTTACCACACAAAAATTAATCAAGCCAAGGGAGAGGTACCGCTAGGTGTTTAATAAAAAAATCAATACATTAATAATAAGTAATAAATTACGAATATAAATCAATTTAACACAAAAGTATTATCATTTTTAACTGTAAAATTTATAAACCATACGGGAGGGGAGGATCAAAATAGTGAAGGTGTTTCCTTTAGTTAACTAGCACCTAGCTCAGACCAATTTGACAGACTGAACCAATAATTAGAAACTAACCAACCGGAGAGGATAAAAAACATAAATTCCCCCGAATCCACCCTTTCCAAGGGTTGGCCAACCACCCCCCCTGCCGATCCTATCTCTGACGGTCTAATTGCAGTCTTCCCTTCGCGGCTATCGCGCCTAGATCACACAAAGCCAGCGCCAAACTATTTTTTTCCTCACACCACTATCTCACTAACCAGCCAGATCACTACGCACACACTCCAGTGACTTTTTTCCCACCACCTGCCATCTACGATTCCGCTTAGAGGAAGCGAAATAATTTCGGTGTTTGGAAAGAGTTGAGAAACAGAAGATAGTATAGGAAGAGGAAATAACACATCCCTACTCCTTCCTTTATGTTCCTGAGTTAATAAGGTCCTGGGTTTCTTAGTCGAAGAAATGGTTAAGCTGATCTGGAAAAAAAATAAAATAAAAGAGGCCAGAGCCGATCAGAATATCCGGCCAAGTAGGATCGTAAAAACGGAGACGTAAACCTTACTTCTTATTCTAATAAGATCTGCACTGATTTTATATACATAAAAGCACGTGGGTTTTATTATGTCGTAGGATGGAATGTTAAGGCCTATTTTCAAACTGGATCGTATTTAGTGCCTATCATTCTTTCTGCTTTATATTAACTCTTCATGAGTATTAAGACAAATAAAACGCAGTACTCTCAAGAAATATGCCCATTCGGATTAATAAGTATTGATGTGAACAACCATTAATCTGGACATTGATGAAGGTATTTACTGATCCTAATCTTCGTCTATTTTATTATGGACATTAAACAATCATAAGAATTCATGAAATACTTAAAAGGAAAAGTCAACTATAATGTGCTTCAAGAAAAGAAAACTTTAGAGTTAGATACATTTGTCGGGTCTTTTTTAGATTAAGTTACTTTTTGTAACCAAATGATTATTTTAAAAGTAATTCATCTTTTTTTTTTTTAAATTAAACCATATGACAACTACAAACTCTATTAAGAAGGTTATTAATGTTTATAATGGATGCATAGATAAATTTTATTAAATAAATTTTGTTTTGTAATGAAGAAGAAAATGTCTTACATTTTTTTTCAAGATAAAGTTGTCATACCTAAATATAAAAAGTGTGATAATGGACATATTAGGAAATTGAAGTATAAACAAAAAAATTAAGTTTGCTAAGTGAGAAATTGCAGAATTTCTAATGGTTTATTCTCAAATACGTGGTTCGAAGAATCGAGACTACCTTTAAGTAAAGCTTTTTTATTTATGCATTGCTGGACACAGGGACACACAACTAAGAAATTTTGTACTAAAGAACTTAATATTAGTAGTATTAGTACAACTATTACGGATTGGAAGAATATGTTGAGAGAAATTTGTGCCTATACTTTAAAAAATAATCCTATTCAAATAGGCGGGGAAAATGACTAGAAATTTACGAATCTTGTTTTAATAAAAGAAAAAAACAATTTTGGAAGAATGTACCCTCATCAGTGGGTTTTGGGGGGTACATGTAGGGAAACCAAAGAGTATTTTATGTATGCAGTACCTAACAGGACATCAGAAACTCTTGTAAATTGTATAAAAGCTACAATATGTCCAGGAACAACGATCATTTCGGATTGCTGGAAGGCATATAAAGGGTTAGGAGAAATATTATATTCTTTGAATTATGTGCATCTTACTGGCATTCATTCAAAAAATTTTGTCGACCCTATAACAGGGCCAATACGCAATCAATAGAATCTCTATGAGAGAAAGCCAAAATGAGGGATAGAAAAGAGTGTGGAACAAGGAGGGAACTTTTAGATTCCTATTTGTGTGAGTTTTTATAGAGACAGAGGAGCAATAACAAAAATTTATTTCTACAAATAATTGACGACATGGCTCCTTTTTTTCCTGTTTAAATTCATATTTAGTTATTGTTTTTGTATTAATTTAAAATAAATATTTCATTAACCTGTATTCTTGTTTACCTAATCATATGTCAATTGTAGCGATTACTTTTATAGTAAGGCAGCCTTAATCTAAAAAAGACCCCATATGTCTATTTATAGACCATTCTCTTTTTTTTTTTTTAGGATTCAATCAAACGATATGAACATATTATGTGTAAAACGTCATTAACGTACGATTAAAAATATTTAAGTCAAAATTTACTGATCTGAGAGGATGATATAAAATTTGGCCGCACATTTTTTCGCGGTTTGTCACCTAAATTCAACTATAACTTCTTAGAATATTGATTATATCTGCATGGAAGTGGTATCATTCAATTCTGGAAAAAATTGTATTAAATGCTAATAATTTTTAAACTTCTAATCAAATATTTCGTCCCTCCATCCTCTGGACCAAGAACTTCTCAAATTTTACTACTAAGAAGTTATGAACGACATTTCATCAATATACTAAATTATTATGCTTGATCGGTTTCAACCTTCATTTTCATTTCATTTGTTATCAGCTTTCATTAAATGATTGTTAAAATAACTTTGTAAGTAAGAATCGTTATCTGAAATTAAATCTAGGTCGCAATAGAAGTATCTAATGCATTTATAAACATATGTTCCTAACAGAAACAATGAGTACGTTGTAACGAGAAACAGTTCGAGACATAGGCTTACAAAAGACTATTGAAAGGATTATAGATAGAAAGAGAGATGAATAGAGCGTTTTGCAGCGTATGAACAAGACGGAATGCACTCCCCATGTAATAAGAAATCCGAAATATGAGTTGCTCCATATTCAGAGAACAGTATAGGGAAAGAGTGGTCGACGAAGAATATCATGGCTCCTCCACCAGTGGTAAGGAGTAAACACTACGACACAAATTAGGACTATGTAGGAATAGTGACTTGTGATCAATGTTCTGGGAGGAAACGGCACTTAAAATAGAAGAAACATGGGAAAACATTTTGATTTAATAACACAAATTTGTATGACTTATGGGAATTCTATCATCAAGGGGATTCTTTGAGAACCATCCATCAACATGTGCTAAACTTATCTGAAATTGGACTTTATGAAACGATTTAAAGATAATTTCGGGTTGAATAACTTACTCGTACTTATAGCCTAGGTTCAAATTTTTTTTTTTTTTTTTTTTTTTTTTTTTTTTTTTTTTTTTTGTTGTTGTTGGCTAAAGACTTCCTTTGAAGTCCTATACAGCCCGTATTCATATACTTGACACTACCCTAGTTAATTTAACTTTTAAAAATCAATATCGCATTCGTTCAAGAACCGGCATAAGGACTCTAAAAGGCTTCTGTCCAAAATTTTGAATTTATTTTGAAAGACCATGTCATTTTGAATGTCGGGATATTTGATCCGTTTGTCGTTGTATTTTTTGCACTTGGCGACGACATGGATTGGGTCTTCGACAATTTTACATTCCGTACATTTCTCGTTCTTTTTTACTTTAATCATTGTAAGTCCGCGATTCGTGCGACCATGGTTGATTCTAAGCCTAGTGATTATCGCTATTTGCTTTCTGTTTAGCATGAAGGTAGTATTAGAGAACCATGGGCGCAGACTTACGGTCGGGTGGATGGCGTAGTGGTCCCTACCTTTCGTTCTCGATTCCCAGGCATACCTATCTTGCCATTCGCTAACTTGTTGTTGTTTAATCCACCTAACAACCTCCTGTAAAGGTAACTTAGCGTTCTTTGGCCCTTCTATCCCCTGTTTTGCGAGTTTGTCTGCCAATTCGTTTCCGTACAGACCAACGTGCCCAGGTACCCACTGAACTGTGAATTTATTTGATGTACCATTGACCACGTGTATTATATCGTTTATTAGGTATGATGAAATGTGCTGTCGATGGATGTTTTTAAGAGTTTTGCATACCGAAGCGGAGTCTGTTAAGATGACTATTTTTGTATTTTTGTATGATCTATTGGCTAACCTGAAGGCTTCAGTAACGGCATATAATTCGGCACTGTATATACTGAATTTTGTGGGGAGGTTCATTGATGATTTCTGGTTGGAATCTGCATCATATATTCCAATAGCAACCTTGTTTTTATCTTTTGACGCGTCGGTATATATTTTATGATGGCTTTTATATTTTTCAGATAATATTGCAAGAGTTTTTTGTCTTAGAGCTATTGATGAGTAATGTGATTTCGAGGAGTCTGATAGATTCAACTTGGGGTTGGTTTTGATGGTGGTTTGTGACTTTGGAAAGGGAGTGCATAAGTCAAGTGGTCCGGCAGAGGTGGAAAGTGAATTAAACATATGTCTCATTTCTTGGGCTATGGTGCGGGCTTTTGGAATTAGTATGGCGTCGTTCAGAACTGCTTCGTATAGAGGGTGGGTACTGTTTGAAGCAACTTTTAATAGAAACTTTTTTGTAACCCATTCCCTTCGTAATTGAAGAGGCATCTCCCCTGCTTCGGCTAGCAGCGCATTTGTGGGGCTAGTGCGAAAAGCTCCTAAGCAAATCCTTAACGCGTTGTTTTGTACTGTGTCTAGTTTTTTAATTAGTGGTGAGCTGGACTCATTGTATATTACAGATGCATAGTCTATTATCGATCTGACCATGGTTTTGTATACCGTAAGTAAATTGTGGGGATGGGCTCCCCAGGTGACCCCTGCTATTGATTTGATAATGTTTAGGCTATTTGCTGCTTTGTTGTATGTGTTTTGTATGTGCGTTTTGAACGTGAGTTTCGTGTCAAGATGTACCCCTAAGAATTTTATTGTATTAGTGGTTTCTATTATACCTCTGTCCGTGCAAATGGTTAGTTGAGTTAGGTTGAGTTTTCTTTTTTTAGTGAACGGGATGATTTTGCATTTTGATATGTTAATTCGAACATTCAGTGCATTAAGCTTCTTTTCCAGTGTGTAAAAACCTTTTTCTAGAACATGACATCCTTCGGCAATATTGGGGCAGATTGTGTAGAGTATTAAATCGTCGGCATACTGTAAAATTTCGCAATTTTCGGGAGGGAGCTTGGTTATCATGTGTGTGTATATATTAAATAAGATGGGGCTTAAAGGGTCTCCTTGGGGCAAGCCAGTGGTTGAGTGAATTTTAGCCTCTCCTTCGGATGTTTGTAAATAATAGAGTCTGTGTGAGAAAAAATTAAAGATCCACTTTATCACTACTTCTGGGATATTAATGTATCTCAATATTTCTTTTAACTTGGTTATGTTTACTTTATTGTAGGCGTCTTGGAGGTCCAGGGTAACCGCTAGGAGTATATTTTTCCTTTTGAAGGTTTTATATATTTCATTAATAAAAAACATTATGCTGTCTGACGTTGAACGGTTTTTTTGAAAGCCAAAAACATTTTGACTTAATATATGATTTTTTTCCAGAAACCACTCGAGTCTGTGTTTTACTATAATATTGAATGTTTTGGCTAGACAGGAGATGAGGGCAATAGGTCTCGAGCTAGAGAGAAGAGAAGGGTCTCTGCCAGGTTTGGAAATTGGAATAATTAAAACTAGTCTCCAATCGGCTGGAACCTTTGACGTTTCCCAAATGTTATTGAACGCTCTGAGTAATTTAAGCTTCAAAAATCTTGGAAGAAGAGCTATCATCTCGTAGTTTATTTCATCTTGGCCTGGTGCTGTGCATTTTTTACCATGTAGTGCTGCGTCCAGCTCTGTTTCTTTGAATTTACCCGTAATTGGATGATCTGCGTTTTCCTCGTTGTTTGGTAAACTTGTGCCTGTCAGCATCTGTGGTGGTGTGGATATGGCATTGTCTCCAATCAGATTGAGAAAGGCTTCAGCCTTGGTCTTGCTTGAAGTAATAGGATTCTTCGATGAAGGGGATTTTTTTCCTTGAAAGCATCGCAATTTATTCCACATCTATTTGTAATTACCAGGGTCGATTTTTCCAGTGAATTCGTTCCTCCAGCTATCCCTTTTGGCTTTTGTTGTAAGCTTTTTGACCCTGTTAATTTCAGTTCGCATTGCCTTATAGTTCTCCATATTCATGTTTTTCCGATATTGTTTTATTGAGTTGGTCTTTCGTTTATAAGCTGCTTCTAGAGCCTCATTCCACCAAGGTTTTGGGGTAAAGTTTTTGCCTAGGTTTGACTTCGTTCTGGGTATTGCTATGTCACCTGCCTGGTTTATAAGAGTTGTTAAACTTTGGATGCTATAATCCATGTGAAGGCTAGAACTTTCAAGTTGCGCTACATACAAATCGCGATTGAATTTTTTGAAGTTCCTTTTAGCGCGTGCTATGCCAGTGAAAGTAAATGATGAAAACGAAATGATTATTATTAGATGGTCGCTCCCCAGGGTTTCATCAGTTATTGACCATGACAGCCTATGGGATAGTTCTGAGCTTACAAAGGTAAGATCCGTGATGGAGGATTTATGTCCCGGAGTTCCCACGCGTGTGGCTATACCAAATTCATTTAGTAGTATGATGGGCTGTTGGGAAATTTGTTCAATTATTATATTGCCTCTTGGGGAGTCGCTCACACTGCCATAGAATCTAGATTCGGCGTTGAAATCCCCTCCCATAATTACATGACAGTCAAGCTTTTCGGAAATTGAAAATAGTTTTGAGAAGTGTGAGAGGTTTGGTTTTGCAGAGGGTGGGATGTATACGGAAATAAAGCAGATCTGAGGCTCTAAGTTTGTAGACTGAATGGCGAGAATTTCAATAGGTCCGGTGTTGTTAATTGTGATTTTTGTGTATTCTATTGAATTGTGGATGATAATTCCGACCCCTCCATAGTTATCTTTCCTAAATTTCTTTATCACCGAGTAGTTTTTAGATTCATATTTTTTTGTTTTGTTAAACCACGTTTCTTGAAGGAGAGCTACATGAACTTTGTTTATGTTTATATAATTCATTAGTTCTTGAAATTTATTGTTAATACTTCGGCAATTAAACTGTATAATGTTTAAATTGTTGACGCATTTAATAGTTTTTTGACTTGGCATAGTTTTGTTGTTATATTAGATTATGTATATATATACATATACATATATATATATATATATATATATATATATATATATATATACACACACCCGCACATGCATACACACACACATACACATGCACACAAAAAAAAAAACAAAAAAAAAAAAAACACATACACATATACCCATATCCATATCTGATTTTGAAAGTTTGAAGTGTGAATGTCTATTTCATTAATTTTGAGCTACTACATTGTGCTATTTGTACCTGTTTCTCCATCTGGCGATAAGCTATTTATAATTTGTTTGTTTTCTTGAACAAAGTTGTAAAACGATTGACCGATTATATTTACTGTTTCTTTTTCGTCGGTGGTGTTCCGTATTTTAATTATTAAAGAATTGAGGAAATTAATATATTTTGAATCTGGTGTGCTTTTGTGTGGGTTATGATAATTGAAACTTTTTGGTTTGGAATGATTTGGATCGGTTGCCCCTGAGAAGGAAGGTGTGGGTAAGTTCCAAATATTTTCTGATGTTATTGAGGTACGCGGTCTTTTAAATACTCTGTCTCTTTGTTTTTGTGTCGAAAAAATGGTAGAAGTTGTTGCTTGAGGGATGCTGTACACATTGTATGGATTTTGTGCCTCTGGTTGTGGCAGTTCTGGAAAATCAAGAACAGAAAACCTATTTGATATGGATACTGGTTTTACTAGCTTGTCAGCTTCTTTGTAATTAATAGGCTGTATTGCCATTATTTCTTTAATTTTTTCTTGCCGCGTTCTCTCCGGGCACGTTTTTTCTGTTGGCATATGTTGTAGTTTGCAATGAATGCATTTAGTACAATTTTGACACTCGTCAGTTTTGTGAGTAGTGTCACCACAATTACAACATTTAGGCTTGCCCCGGCATTTGTCTTTTAGATGGCCGTAATTTAAACAATTGCCGCAAAAAAGGGGTCTGAAAACATAAGGATGAACTTTACGCGGAGCTAAGTATAGAGTGACGCCATCGGGCAAGCGCTGTGAGTGAAATGTTATTTGTACGGAAGGAGTTGGTACTTTGGAAACGTCGTCCATGTTGATTTCCCTACGGAATAATCGGCGTACACTTAATATTTTTTCCGAACTCACTAAGTTCTCTAGAATTTCGTTTTCATCTATGTTAGTCGGGATTCCTCTAATAACACCATATTTTACTGTATATTGCTTTGGAATGAAAACTTTGAGGTTATAATTTTTAATAAAACAGTTGGTTAGGAATCTATTTGCGTATTCATATGTTCTGAAATTAATTTCGATTTGGTTTCTATTTTTTCTTTTTATAGAGATCACTTGTGTATTACTGAGACCTAATAACTTTGCGATTTTCATATCATGGAATGCCTCTAGTTTACTGTCGTCTCCTTTTTCGACTATTACAATATAGGGGGCTCTGAAGTTTCTGAGGAATTTAGGTGAATTTTCGAACTGCTTTAGTTTTTGAACTGGTATTTTTTCGGCTGAATTTTTAATTTCTGTATCATTTAGTATAGGATCGGGAGGTTTTTTGTCCCCGGGGTCGTCCGGGCCCATTTTGCGGTAACTTGTTATCTGGGCTTGATTGACTTAAAACTAAGTTGATAATTAAATTAAAAGAGTATTGTTAGTGAAAATAAAAGAAAGGCCTGGCCTGTTAATCCTCAGGAGCTGCCGTAAACAAATGATGTGTTCCCTATCACTGTAAACACATAACTGTGAAGGAACCTATTGTTGTCACACTTCAAAGGTATAAACCGCGATCTTTTCTCCTCGGAAGTCGGACCACAACTGTAGGTTCAAATTCGCCTGTGACATAATATTTAATCTGTTAAAACCCGGGAATGAAAATTATGGAATCTGTAGGGAATTCCCAGTCTATTTAAAATGGGTAACCTTCATTGCAAGGTGGGGTGGAATCATGGCGGTTGACAGTAATAAAGAATAAATCACCTCCCTCCACAACCGTTTCCTTAGAAACTACAGTTTCTAGCACGTACTGAACTAAAGACTACTTAATGGATCGAAATACGTGAACCCCTTCTAATCGTAAAAGCTTCTAAACGCTCGATCAATTTTTATGCCAATTCTTCAAGATTTTTATCCTCGGCATGCCATTCAGTGCACTTTCTGAAGGTATATAAAAAGAATTCATTACTTAAACATAGAAATGGACTATACCTCGTAAGAGTAAGCGTTGATAAAGGTAAACTTCACATCCATAAATCAAGAGCGGGCAGGTAAATTATGGCTCTTACAATGCAGTTGTTAATACCAACTCATAGGGTGAAAACCGTGACCAAAGGTTCCGAAGCGGTGTAAATCATGTTTAAATATATTAATACACCCTCGGTAACTAGGATAAACATACACATTATAACAATATCGAGATGTTAAACAAAATCACGATTGGACAGACGAATCGGTGTAATCCTCCTGGATCAAGTGTTTAAGCGCGGTAGAGCACAAGGGGACACACGGCCATGAGAGCGGCAGAAGCACCGAGAGGCCAACCTATTATTGTAATCGCTCATTGAGACTCATTTCTACAATTTCATGGTCTTTGTGGAACGTGTAATCAGAAACCTTCCTTTTTGAATACTCGCCGAGGAATAAATCATTGGAAATTGGCAGTTGCCTGCTCACGAGGAAGGGACTCTCTTCCCGCCAGAGCCAACATTTCTGCAGATAGTCCTCTTATCTCACGGGCCAGAATTTATCTATAACCGTTAGTGAGAAAGGCCAGTTTTCGAGGGTAAAAAGGGACCATTACCGAAGATAAAACTGAGAGGAAAAAATATACAATATTCCCTCAGGGACCAGATGTTAGAGCAACAGTCATAAAATGAGGGTTATCTAGAGGAAACTTTCACACCTCCGCAACAAATACCCTCTTCAAATTACTATGTAAACGTTTGGAATGCAACATGTGAACAAGTTAACAAAAAATTTGATAATTTCGAAATAACTATAAAACTTATATCTCTGAACAGTGTAAAATGGTCCCGGGGTGCAATCAACAAACTACACAAAATAAGTAAAACTTATTTTATTTAAGCCTATGTTTTGTCCGATTTCTTAGGCTATCATGAGTGCTAAGAATAAAAAGAAACAGAAAAGCTATGTATATAAACAATGCAGTAAAAAAAAAATATATCAACCTATATTAACAAAAATAATAAGAAATATATATATATATTTATAGTTTTATACCTTTAAATAGTTCAGTTAATTGTTGACATTTGTACTGGATTCTTAATCCCTCTGGTATGTTCTATTCTATTGGGTTGTCATACATGAAATGGTTTTTAGAACCAGGATGAAAATAAAAATTTGAGATCAAATCTAACATATTTTTTATTCAAAGTATTTACCATCATTTTCGATACACTTCTGCCAACGGCTTACCAATTTTTCTATCCCAGATTTGAAAATCGAGCTTTTTTGCCTTTCCGATCAATTTTAAATGCATGGAAACTGCCGTACGACTTGTGCCTAGCTCTGACGCATATTCTCGCATAAGTTTTATGAGGGTCTTCTTCCACAGCATTCTTAAGATCTTCGTCCTCTATTGATGTTTGAGGCCGTCCACGGGGCAGATTTTCTAATGGCGAGCGCATCTTTTGTAAAATTTTGAGGAAATTTTTGTAAACCAACGACGGATGGTTCTTTCATTAGCACTTCCTTCACCAAATGCATGATTAATATTTCTTGCTGCCTGGGAAGCGGAATGACCGAGTTTGAACTCATAAAAAAAATCGTTCTAAAATCTGTATGCCTACTTGGGAAAAAACAAACACAGTTTGCAAATAGAGGATTAACAAGTGCTTATTATCAATAGTAAATATTTTCCTAGGAATGAACAGGCAAAGCTTTAATCCTCTATAAAGATTAAGATTTACAAAATAGGATATTTCATGTGTGACAACCCACATGTCAAAATATCATTATTTTCTTCCTTAACTATAATTTTTTTCACCACACACGATTATAGCAATTAATGTTTATCATTTTAATATAGCACAACTTGATATTCATTTTAATAGTATCTGTTTCAAAATCATTTTGTCTTTCACCTATAAAATGGCATAACATGGAATTCATTATATTATGTAATTAAACCGTACATCTTTTAATTTTAGTATGTTTTAATATACTTATTTATTATTATCATCTAGATTTCTTTCCATTCTTATTATTTCAAATCAATTATTTCATAATTTTTCTTTTACTCATTCTATTTGTTGTCATTACTTTCATTTCGGTTTATATAACCTTAACGGTGTAAATAACTATCTTCTTTGGTACTCCATTGTTTATACAGTTTTTCTGTTGTTTTTTTTAATTTTCAGTCCTGTTATTTATTTAATAATATAATATTACTGACGATTCAATCCAAATAATCCAAGCGATCTCCACAAACAAAATACTAAGTTTCGGTTTGTATTTCAATAGTAGCGATTCTGATTCTATGTATAAAAAATGATAATATGGCAACCTTAAATAGATACAAGCTCCAACTAATGCCTGCGAGCCCCCCACCTCTCCTATCCCAAAAAGACCTCATAATTTTATTATTAAATATAATACAGGTGGAGCAAAAGAGCAATGGTACGTGTAAAAAATTTAAAAAATATACACACATGAAATGTAGACATAAAAATGTAATATATAACTGCATTTTATAATTGTTTACTCAACATCAAATGAAACAAGAACTCGACCTTGCTAGCCTCAAGGTGAACAAATAGGCCGAAGTTAATAACGCATAATTTCATACTTATTTTTGTTGTGAAACAAATCTGAAAATTTAATCAATCACACCCTAATAAGCGTGAACAAAATAGGTTTGAGATTAAGGTTTGGAAATTAAATATTGCAAAACATACTGAACCAGCCGAATTATCTTGACAGGATTGCTGTGATATTTAAAGCGAAAGAGGCCAAATAATTTTCAGAAATAATTCAACCAATTACCACAACTGAAACTTTTTTATGGTTGTTAGGATATAGTAATCTTAGGCAAAACCTGTTTGATATTTTATCCGAAAAACAATATTATAAAACTAGCATAGCATTGACCACAGTCTTTATTGAATGTTTTTCTAAGCAGTAAACAGAATATCATGCAGATAATAGTACCTTTATTGTAACACCCTAATGTTTTAAATATATGGGCAAAACTTAATCAATTAACTTGAATAATCATTGGTTGACCTATTAAACTATAATGGTTAATGGTCAAAGGTCAAATTTTCTCAAAAAGTAAAAAAGGATTTATTGGATGCCAACGTTTCGACCCACTTTACAAACTTCATCAATAAATAGCTGATAATTATTTGAGAACTTATTTGAGTATGACCCGGACCATTATTTTATCATAAATCAATAATCCTCTCATCTCAAGGTATGATGACGAATTTATATGGATATCCCAATCTATAAAATTAAAGAAAAATATAATTTTAAAACTTATAAACAATCATGAACTGATAAGATTTAATGTACTGATAACTAAGTATTACTGATTTTATGCTAAGAAAATTAAATAAAATGAACTGAAATGAAGAATATTTGGAAATTATAAAAAAAAAAATTCTTAAAAGTCTTCTTCCCAATTTTTTTATAAAACTAAAGCGGAATTCTTCAATGTACTGGGCGGAAAATCTTTAAGTTGGAGCCGATAAATCATTTATTCTGTTATTAGAATAAATTATAAATAGTATATGTATACTTAGTAAGTTTTTTTTTAGTTAAAAAAAAATTAATTTCTGGAAATTTACAACTATGTTATAATACAAAATGCAAATAGAATGAATGATACATAATGTAATAACACAAAGGCTAGTAAAGTAACTACCTACAGGTAGTACACGAATAGCGAATTAGGTCTCGAGGCCATCTTCTTCTTATGTTTAAATCTCAAATATACTGCTGTAAGAATATATTTAGTATGGGTTACAGATATACAAGATATGCAACAGTGCCCTATTGAGAATAAGTACTAAATTTAATTAAAGAAATACCTCTTCATAATATCCAGGCATAAAACATTCAAGAAAAGCTCCATGTTACAAAAAAATCTATAAATCACTCAAATGAGGTATTCAATTAAAATGGATTACACATATTAACAACGATCACTCTCTGACTCATTATCAAAGCTGAAATAAACTAGACAAATATTTTTGACGGACAGACGAATTAGTAGTTAGGATGTAGGACAAGGAGATTGGGTGAGAAAGGCGGTAATAAATGATTGAAATGAAACATTAAAAAAAAAATGAGAGATGTGGGAGAAGTGGGAACGGTAAAGATGGACGGAAGCGAGACGCCTTCCAGCGAAGCATAAGTCACATCGGCTAATAACAGAGGCCAACCAACAAATGATCCACCACAGACGCCGTATTCATCATTAACCACCTTCTAAACTACCATCTCTGAGTGCGGGCCCCTAACCACCTCACGATAAATTGTATTTCAACAAGCGCCAGGAAAAGAAAGAGGATATATTAGTAACTTTTCTTTTATGTCTTAGGTTCAGTACAGGGTAGAGACTCTACTGATACCAGGACAACAGTTGTGAAAGAAGGCTCTACGAGATCACGCTCAACCGTAAGGGATCCCCCCAATTAAGGGAATCCTCTTTACAGAGGCTGGATGAGCTCTAAGAAGGTCTCCAAAGCACACAGGACCAATCGGCGGTTGTTAAGAGATTAAATAATTGATCTGCTATATCCAGATTTGAACCAGGAACCTTCAGCATTGCAACACACTGAGGAACCCTGCTCCGAAAAAAATAAATGTATACTGACCAAGCGATCATCAGCCCTAGTAAAAATTATCTAATCCGTAGCACATTTACTTTCGTAAACAATTAGGTAAATAAAGTTTTCCTTTACACCTAAAAGTTAAAAAAAAATTAATAATAAATATTTCGTTCTGAAATATAAATGTATTATTTTGTAAAAGCCTGCAATGCCAAGAATGTGATGAAGACCAGCAATATGGATCGAAAAGTTGGTTTTGAAATAAATAGTTGCTCTCTATTAAGAATGCATTTTTGAACACCGTTGTTTCCAAAAGAGAAAATACAGGAAATAATTACAAATTTTAATCGAACTTCATGATTTTTTTTTTTAAATAAATTATAATAGTCAGGTCAAAAAAGGAGGAAAATAGACAGAATTTCGGATATTATGGGTGACAGGAGGCTGACAATCCTCGGACATCTACACAGAATGAACAATCACACCGGATTAACAAAGAAAATATTCGAATATTTTTGGAAGAAGAACACTACAACGTGGACTAAAAAAGTAAGGACAGATTTAGAATGGTTGAACATCACAGAGCCTCGAGTGTTATAAAGATATGAATTTAAAAGCAAAGTGAAAAATCTGGAAGGGTTCCAGGATGAACAAAGACAGCAGAAGTTTGGACGATTTTGGAAAGAGGATCAAAGGAAACATGCCAGTGAATGTAGTAGACATAGAAGAAAACTACAGTTAAGGGCAGGAAAACAATAAAGTTGTTGCGTTGTAAAATCGTAAATACGAAATTTAAAAAAAAAATTATTAATATTAATGCATTGCCGATTGTATTAACCATTACAGATTGCTAACTGTTTACATAATTACTATTAAGAATAATACTACGTTAGCTAGTAAATACAGAAAATAATTACTAATATTAATTGAACTTATTGTTATAATGCCGTTTTAATAAACTATTTTAGATGGCTAAGTGTTTACATTACTACAATTAGGTAGTATGTTTGAATGTTAATACAGAAAATAATGAAATTTTAATCGAACTTATAATTTATTGCTGTCTTTATAAACTATTATGGATCATTGAGTGTGAACTTAATCAATTTTAACATAGTAATCTGTTGGTATCTTAATAAATTCTCATAGATTGTTAAGCACAAAAAAAAAATAAATAAAATAGAAATCCAAGGATGTTTTATCAAGTGCGTCAGATCCTGAGCATAAGTACCGTTGATTGGGCCCTCATGCCATCCATGATCTCCCAAAGGAAATGAAAATTAAATTAATATCACGGCAGATTG
Source organism: Troilus luridus (assembly GCA_964056705.1). Taxonomy (NCBI): domain Eukaryota; kingdom Metazoa; phylum Arthropoda; class Insecta; order Hemiptera; family Pentatomidae; genus Troilus; species Troilus luridus. Next base: position 70,696,032 of record OZ057412.1, on the reverse strand, counting down.
ATAAAATGGACCTCTTCCTCAGCGGCAGGAGGGGGATTAAAAAAATCGTATGAGCAACTGCTAATAAAAAATATTAGTATTTCATGATAAATTAGTTGAGATAATAGACATATGAATAAGGTAAATAATTCGTCTTTAATTTTTACAGAAATAGTATTATATCTCATTGTAAGGAGTTTAAGAAATTTAAATAAGGATTAATCTGTTAATGCAATTAGTTAAATAACTGTGCTTAATGGAATAGGTTTTTTTTTCTGAAAATGCAATATTTGTTATAGGAATTAGCTAAAGAACAAAAAATAAAAAAAATACTCAAGAAATGCAGATGAAGTTTAATATGTTAGATATCGATGTTCGATAAGTTAAGAGAAATAAATAAATTAAAGGTTTTGGTTTTTAAATATTAATTTAGTATACCTATAACTACTTCCTGCAAGAAACTCAAATATTTGTTTTAATTCCCTTAAGGATATCTTTTTCAGGCGCAAATTTATTGTTCAGTAGATTTTTTTGTCCCTTTTTTAAAATTTTAACAATGTCCCTCGACTGAATCGTTTCCACGAATTTATTAACAAAAAATTGAACCTGGATCCTTCAAAACAAATTTATCTAAGACCGATGACCTATTGGTAAAAAAAGTAAGAGTTATTTCGTAATAAATTTGGTTATAGATAAACAAAAAAAACGTAGCCTGGATATTGGTATCTGGTTATTTTCGGTTCAGGAGATCGGAACATTTGGCATGTTTGTATATAGGAAAAAGTTAAATAAAAAAAGGCAGGAGAAGTAAACAAACGGAGTGAGAAAGTAAATATACTATGAACACATGTGTAAGTATCTTGACTTCCCTGTTTTTTTGTTATCAGAGGCATCACACCTAGGCGAGAAAAAGGTGGCCGCAGGAGACCACACACCACTGTTAGGGTCGGTTATGTTTATCAACCATCAGTGGGTACGCTATACGATCAATTGGGGATAAGGAGTTTCCCAGAAGGGAGGTCGTAGATTTCGCACGGCATTCCATTTGCACCGAACATCTGACTGACCAACATCCGTTAAACACACACAAAACTCACCAAGGATATTTAAAACAAAAGATCAATGTCGTTGAATGCAAAACTCAGACATTATTGGACTGTTTGTCGACACTGATCCTATATGCAGTAGAATGCCTGACTATGAATAAGAAAGGCCTGGTAGAAAAATTGGAGGTCAAAGAAAGAAAGATCTTAAAGAAAACTCATGGCCCAATTAAAGACCAAGGTGAATACAGACGACGGCACAACTGTGAGCTGTACACTCTTGTTTCAAAAATGTGTAGCATTTTATGGCCACTAGGTAAGAATGAATCCTAAAACACTGACGGGCCGGATTTAAAATAAAACCAAATCTGCCTGGTTTGAAGAGGTAGATGTATAGGAGATTGGGATTATCCACGAGGATGTTCTGGAAAGCAACCGACTCAGGATGAAACGGGAAACTCGCGTGGGTTTTCAGGCGAAAAGAAAAACCAAAGCTGAAGACAGGAACGAAATGGATGGAAGAAAGAAGGGAGCAGCACCGACAAGGAGTACTGGACAAATACCAAGAAGAAAAAAGACAGTTGAAATGACGTGGTCCTGCTGTAGACGTGGTACACGAAAAAAAATATAACACTAGTTGGTCCTAATTTTACGAAAAAGCAAAATCATCTGTTTATACTTTATTGATGGGAGCCTGGAAGAGTAGATTATTGAAGTCAAGAAGAGCGAAAATACCAGAAGATGAGAAAAATACAAACGAAGACAACTGGAAAATACATAATAAGACAACAATACAATCTAATAATTCAACCATAAAGACCCTTTCCAAGACAAATTTGATAAAAATATAGAGTGTACAAATATATTTTTTAATCACCAAATGTTCATACCGACTGCGGATTGATCAAATTTTGGATTGATCAAGTTTGGTAAAAACAAGAAATGGTATATTTATCAAAACTATTAGGGAGCCGGGTAACTCAGTAAAACGCCGAGTTGCCGTGCCGAGGGTCACGAGTTCGAATCCGGCTGTGGCTGATAATTTATATGATATATTAACAGCCGGGGGTGAACTCTATGGGACCTGCACACCCTCATGGGGGTCATCAGCCTCTATAAATTTGGTACCCTTAATAGGGGAAAACCTGGGGGTGGAGCATGACCTAGGGCAAACCAGCTTACCGCGCACCTCACAGTCTCTACCACGTACCGAACCCAACACCTTTCAAGGGTTGTAATAGTACAGGTTTTTATTACCACTAGTATGTTAATTGACGGACACCACACGACGCTTTTTGTGAAAAAAATGATAGTTATAATACTAATAACCACCATCAAAATTCAGACAGTAACAGACTTCGTCAAACGATACTGTACTGATCCACTTTTCAAAAATCTCTCTACATCAAGTTACCCAAAAATATGACAGAATTACATTTAAAACCTCCGGATGAGCTGAGAAATAACAAATAGAAATATCATTCAGAAAATCCAGTGGAGTCCTATCATTGAAAATTGGCTTTTATAAAAAACCCAAACAATGTTCTATAAGCCACTTAAAATGTACATTGCACAAGAACAAGATGTTCATTCAAATTCAACTAAATAAATTAATGTTAAATTCTACTTAATAACAACCCCAAACCTCTGGAGTTAAGAAAAAATATATAATTTAAGATTGTTCACTTTGATAACCAAATAAAGTATGAGTTCCGCAGGTTGTCGCTTCAATTTTAAGTAACAAGTTTTAACTCATCATTCGTCTCTTCCTTTTTAATATTCTTGAAAATAAAAATAATTCTATTACTGACAGTATATAGTAACTATTACTGACTGAATATAGATTAAAGAACCGACGGATACATGTCCTTATATGTTCAACCTAACTCGAAGCGACCTGCGGAACTGATACCAAACTTAATTAAAAGTGAATTAATGCGGATGTCACAGTTTAAGTTTTATTCGAGGCAATGAAAATAGTGGGGAAAAAATTTAAAAATAGTTCCATAAACGCCTCCCAAAGGCTTCCAGATAAAATAAACAAAATGATTGCTATGAGGTCGGTAAGGAATTTGTGGGGTTCCTAAGGGGCCATAACACCCCAAGTCAGGAACAGAACTGCCCCGTGGGGAGCCGAGGGCTAATAAACATATCGGGGTCGTGTTATAGACCATGGGGCCCGTCTTTTCTTAGTTCCCCGCCTCTGTGGACTTAAGGAGTCTCTTAAACGATTACTAAGATAATCTAAACATTAAGGAAATGTATACTCATAGGTTAGTAAATTGTATACCTTTTATTCTCTATTTGTTTTAGTTTTATACAAAGTTATCTTGTTTAAATAATAATAACAGATAAGAACTAATAATTACAGGATACAATGTTAAGAAATTCAGCTTATCATAATTTCCATACTAAACCAACGAATATGAAAATCACTGAATAAAATACAAAATATGAATAAAACAGTTGCATTTTTCTAAGCAATGCACTTATATCAGCAAGAATATCTCGAGAAAAAAAAGCAATGAAGGTCAGAAATTATAATATTATAGTGACCACTTAGACGACCTTCCAACTCAATACTGTAAAATAAAAAGTCCCTCTCTTGGAATTCAAAAATAATACATTATCATTATTAAACCTGAAGCCCTTAATGTATTGGAAAAACTATACCACACCAATAAGATCCTAATTGGAAGGTTGGAGATTGAAGAATGGAAGATATTCAGGAAACTGTAAAGCCCTGAATTGAGCAAAAAAATTGAGAAAGGTAAGGTGGGTTTTTTGCTTTTGTGAAATTTTTACATGCTCGTAAGTTCAGTACGAGGATGGCGAAAAAATATTTTGAAACCCATATAAAGTTCTCACGTTACTTGAGAAAGAAAGATTGGGTTCTTAATCCTATTAAAGGTATTAAATAACATCCTTTACAGCACAGGCTTGAAAATTCCAATCAATAAGAAGTTTTTCAACTAATCTTAAAAGGGTTAACTAGTTTCAAAACTCAATATTATAAAATACTTTTAACCAATAAAATTCCCTATTTCATAATCTCATTTAGAGCTTATTCTATCTGAATTCTCGAAATTTCACCAGAACTCCACTCATCCCAACGATATTCACTATTAATGCATGAATGATAAAACTTTGGTGGTAATTAATCATGTCCAGTTATTTTTGCGAATTTTTGACATTTCTTAGGGGATAAAAATTTAAGATGGAATCAAATCAATTATGCATCACAAAAGGGAGAGGAGGATCCCAATTTTTTTTCGTTTTTCTATATTTTATTGTTGGCCAGCCACTTTTAATTTAAAACATAAATTCACATATAGAAAATACTTAAAGAATGATATTCAGAATTATGTTCACTCATTTCAGGTATGAGGCGTTTGCTACTTTGAATCTTAAATTTTAAACAAATAGATTATTCCAACCTCGAACTATCTAGAATATTTGTAGCCTTAAACAAATGCATTCGTCGATTCCATTGATCCATCTACAACGAAGGATTTCTCACAAGGTGAGGCCAGTTTAACAATGCCCTTTCTAATAATGATAAATTATGAGAGATTCTCACTGCATCACTATCTGAATCTATATTTCGAACTATGTAGTAATTTCTTTTTATCATTGGTTTTTAGGGACAAATATTTCCCCTCCATCAACCCTCGATCCGTCAGTGAATGAAAATTCTGACATGCATAAAACTACATCAATATCAGGAAAAGTAGATCATCAGATCCACAAGGGTTGATACGGGAATATAGAAGATATACGGATATAGGAAGTAAATTATCGGGAGCACACTTACCAGCGGACAATGTCCATACCTTCTACTTAGCCCCGACCTTAATTTCTACAAAAGCCATTTAGATAAGTTGAGTGATTTCTAGCATTACCTGATTCGATCAAGGAAATTCTTAATTGGACCTAGTTGAAACCAGAAATAGTTTCAGCTAGAATGTTTTACTAAACTATTTACTACAGTAATTATAAATACGCACAAAAAAAAAATTCGTTATCACACAAAAGATTGCTATTTTTGCAATTTAATTCAAGACGGTCGAAGTTGACAACCAGCGAATTACTGTAATGAATACGTTCTTGTAGAAGAGTGTGCATGTTGGAGAGCTTTTCGGATACGGGTTTTTATTAAACTTCTTTAGATTGTTTTCCGGTTTAATTGTCCTTGTACATAAGTGATATCGCGATATCTTACTTTATAAGTCCTTACTAACTTGGCATAAGTTCTGTTTGTTTGTTCTTTAAACGTAACTTTACGCTCATATGGCAAATTCGACGATGCTACTAGGGCAGTCCTAATTTTGACAATCCAGGTATAATTAGAGTCTTTAAGGAGTACCTGACATTGTACAGGGATAACTAGGGATAATCAATTTTACGGCTTAACCAGGTGCCTTTTTGCACCCTCTTTAAAAAATTCTAGAGCCACCTGCCGATCTGCGAACCCGCATGGGGTAAAGAAGTTGTTATCCTAACCATAACACCACAGATGACCACGGTATGAGTTTTTTTTAGTGTCATTTTGCTAATATACTATATGGTTAGGGGTGGTTACTGTAATATTGGTGAGTCTATAAACTTATAAAACGCTTGAGCGTGATCCATGAATACTCTTTTTAGATACTGTTTGACTACACACGCCTGTCTAGTTTATTGTGGAATTTGAATGGTCATGCATGGTATCACATGAACTCTTATGTTGGGTAGCTCTATCTTTTATGTGGTAGAGGGCTGAGTTGCCTAGCGGAAGGTTCCAGGTTCAAATCCCGTTATTAAACAATTTATTTAATCTGTTAATAGCCGGGGATGGTCCATTTGGGACCTGGAGACCTTCCCTAGTGGGGTAGTTTAATTTGGGAAAAAACCTATCGGTTGAGCGTGATCTAGGACAAATCACCTCCCTGCACTACCTTGAGCCAAGAAACAGTACAGTCTCTATTCACTGAAGCCAAAACACTTCATGGGCTATATTGGTACAGGTTTTTATATACATATATTGATATTTCGTGTTTTTAATTAATCACATTTATCACTATGAGCCTGTTAAGCTACAAATCAGTGGCCGTGAGTTACCTGGGCCGACCCCTGAACGCCGGACGCCACCGAACCGTTAATTAGGGTCAACCTGAGGCCCCGGCAGATCCATTAACCCCCTTTTATTGATCACCCTAACCCTGACCTTGGTCATTAGTGGCAATGAACCAGTCCCTTCCCTCGGCCCTTCTTCATACAGCACGCTTATGACGAAGCACTTACAATACTCACTGGGTAACTAATAGCTTCTTTGATCATTTACCGTCACATAAAATACTCCTAAATACAGCAACGATGAAAAACATAAGCCTCATTAAACAAAAGTATAAAAATCATTTTTTTATATTTTATTCTTCTGACAGAACTAGACTTTGACTTGTTTGACCAACCATTAACGGTTAAAACTTTCATAACAATTTTAACTCATACACCCCCAGCGAACCAAATAACAGATTAACTTTTTCCTATATACTTATAAATACTTACATAATTATTATTCATGAATAAATTATATAATTATTTTCTAATCACCAGTAATTATTTGATACACATACCATTCGTGGAATGTTGAGGGATACAGCTTTTTTGTAGTAAACTATACTATACATATATATAAATTATTTTTATTTATTATTCTTTTGATTATGATTATTTTTAAATATTTTTATTTTGAAGTGAAAAGATTTGTCCTGGATTAGAACCCGGACGATGCGGATGACCCGGGTCGAATCACGGGCAGGACAAATATTTTCACTTCACAATATAAAGATATAGTTTACTACATAGGAGTAAATTCTATAACGTTTATTTTTAAATTGTGCATACTCAACCAAACAGAATACAGTGTTATATACGTACAGGATTATACCGATAATTATTGTGTTAAATACAGGAAAACGTTTACGATATTGATATTAAAACAGTTTGATGAAACTAAAAAAATCAATAAAATCAATGATATGAAATGGAATAATTGCCAAAAAACAAAACATTAAGTCTCTATTGCATCTAATTTATACTTAAAATCTCTTTTTGGGTTTTTACTCATTCTTATTTAAAAAATCAAATAAAATTTAAAACCTGAAGAATCTTTCACTACATTTTCGAATTCAACATATGATACGAAATAACTTAAATAATTTCAATATATTTTAATATGTTAACTTTTTAGCAAATTGGGACACTACTTTGAGTATAAATGATACTAAAGATATTAAAGATAATGTTTATAAATAACTGATAAATGAACCAGCAATTTAACAAGTCGGGCACAATGCATCATTAATCATCAAATATCGTGGTCTATATTCTTGGGAAAGATATGGTCAAATTGGTTTACACAACAGGTTTAAAATAGTTTTGTATGAAGCAACACCGGAAATTTCTGAATTTAAGGAGCTGTAGGAGTCAAGTTGTTTTTATGATGTATTTTTTAAAATTGCAGTAGTATAAACTGAACGCATTAAAAATTCATAATTAACAATAATTCAGTCTTACATAAAAATTAGATCACAAGATGTAACTGCACATACGTGTTTTTAAGTAATAACTACAAGGTTTATAAATGGTAGTAAAATCCTGCACCACTTCAACACATGAGTATTAGTTCGCGGTAGGGACTTCACTGTTTCTTGCACAACGTTTGTGCAAGGAGGTTATTTGTCCTAGAACACGCTCAACTGCCAGGTTTCCCCAATTTAAGTGTCTCCAGATCCCACAGGGCCAATGCGTGAATGTTAACATTTTAAATAATTTTCTGACTCAGCAGGATTTGAACCCGGAACCTTCGACTAGGAAACACAGTGCTGTACCACTGATTTACCCACCATAAAAGATAGAAAAGAAAAAAAACAATACTAAGAAACATTTATGGAACATATAGAACATGAGCTATCATGCATGAACATTCGAATTCAACAATAAAACTGAACAGGTGTACTGATTTGTAAGTCGGAATTATCACCTTACTCCGGGCATATCAGGCAGGTTTTCAAATGAAAACACAAGACGTTACCATTTTATTGGGCACTCTGATATGGGAGGTGGTATAAAACGTGAGGGGATTTAACATATTTAACGACTTGATTGGTGCAGCTAAGTAATAAAATGAAGGAACCTTTTAACAGTTGGCCACTAATAAATATTTCATGTAATGGCCCAATGGGGTCTAGTTAGAACGCGGTACTAAACCTGATGGTAGCTGGCATCGGTAATTAGGGTCAAACTATTACAGGCCGTTTAAAGAGGAACCAGCTTTATGTTAACAGATGGTCTGCTTCGTCGTAAACTTCAGGATCTCATTCGCTTGTCTGCATAGGAAGGATCAACGTGGAACTGACAATATAGTTGATCAGAACAAGGATTTTATCACATCCAGTAATACCAAGATTAGCAGTCAAAGCGACGTTATACAAATTGGAACGGGGTAGCTCAAGGTGAAGAGAGCTGAGTTCCTATGAGGATGGTTCTTGGTTCAAAACCTGCAGTGGTAGGTAAATTATTACATGTCTTAACATGTAGCTTATGGGATCTGCTGAAACCCACCTGGGATTCACCGACTTTCTACAAAGGGGTTAGCTTTTCTTTTATTGAGGGAAAAATCTGGCAGTTTAACGTGATCAAGAAAAAATCACCACGTGCACAACCGTTGTTTTAGAAACCGCACAGCCTCTATCATATATTGAATCCAAGATACTTGATGGATAGCTGCACAGTTTTTCTTTTCTCAACACCAATCTTAATCATTAGGAAGGACTTTCGATCATGGAGAGTAAAGTGAAGTTTCATTTTCCCTCGCAGTGATTAGTCTCATTAATAGTTAGTTAATCTATAACTGTACCCAAGACCCATCGACCAATCGTGGTACAAGTTTTTTTGTTTTTTTTTTAAATGAATTAAACGATTTAAAGAAAAGCGATAATGACACCTAATTTCTCAAGGGAATCTGATAAGAGAGAACAGCCAACTCAAATAACAGAATTATACAAACCGAACCATGTTTGTTAGACGATGGCCATGAAAGGATTGGTTTCAACATTCTGCCGGCATAGAAACAAGTAACCTTAAGATACACAATTGAATGCGTACGTAGAAACTGAGATGCTCCAGTATTTAGAGCCTATCACTTGGAATAATTAGCAAGTAGATTGTGATTACAAAGTACAGTAGAACGTTGTTTATTTTAACTATAAAAGTCGGGAGTGGTTCGGATAATCATCAAACAGCCTATTTCCACGATACATTTCTGAAAAACAGTATTTTTTTTTTTTTTTAAAGAAATCAATAATACGCAGAATTTTTTAATGCTCCGTCAGCATATACTAAAAAGTATATATATATGTATATATTAAAAACTAAAAAAAAAAAAATCATCAAAATCACAATACTTTTTTTGCCATATTTTTCTTAATTTTTTAATGGATATTCATATTTCTCTCCTCTCGTCACTGTGACCTTATTTTTAGAATAATTGCGGTAAATATTTTGTATGAAGACAGCAGACGTTAGCTATATACGTAACCAGAAAAAATAGTTATTTTAATATTATTCCTTTTGTAGACTTTTCCTTTCTTTTGAAGACCGAATTTTAAAAACCTTGAAACCTATTGGATAACCAGGACGTTTCTATATTAGGGATTGGCTTATGGAGCAAACGTGGCTGAGATTGGAATGGAATCACGTTTTGGGAGGATTAAAATAATTAAATAATTAAAGCCCGTAGCTCGTTACGTTCAAGGGAAGGTGATTTTGGAAGAGCCCACTCTAACCTCAGATGGATTTAATGAAATTAAATTTTTTCAACTAGATAAAATTACTCTAGAGATAGCTCATAATTTGAGTTAATAATACCTTCCATAGGGAAAACCATTTCGAACCCAATTATATCCGTTTCCACGGTATTAGAACTAGAAATTAGGACTAATGGAAATATTACGTGTCTGGTGTTTATTGTACAGTCGCTGAGTCATGGGAAAGTTTGTTTTTTAAATTACTTCGAAGAAAATTATAATCCTAGAACACATTTCTGAACAATTGTATATTAATTACTCCTAACATCACAATTTTAAAGGAGACGCAGAGCAATTCCTAAAACCGTGTTTTTTTTATCGTTGTTTTTGCAGGAATGTTCAAATATAACTTAAATTTTTAAATGCTACAAATTCCATATTTATGTCCCCAGTAAGTATCCAAGACGCTATATGCTGTAACTGATTATTAACTAATCATGCAATTTTCATTATTGATCTATTTTTTAGAAGGAAAACAGCACATTTTTAACAACGTATGATGTTTCTTCGCGTACTAAATATCAATCCATTATTTTGTATCAAACTCAATTCAAATCAAAAAGCAAACACAATTTTAAGGTTTACCCTAAGACATCCATATGAATCGCTAACTTTGACGTTTACCCTAAGACATCCATATGGATCGCTAACTGCAGAGAGGCAAGTAGTTTCCTAAATTTTACAAGGGAGACAAAAACGGATAACTTGTTCCGAAAAAGTTCCTTATCTCTAGCGAAAAAATTATTGAAGGGGCTGTCAAGACTATTCTATCATGCAGACAAGTGTCTTATCTGTGGTAAATGATGCGTTCTGTTTCTAATATTCGATAAAAGTTTTAAAAACGAAAATCTCGAAAGCTGGACTGGTTGCTAATCTGTAGTTAGCGATTCATATACGCTTTAGTGTAAACGAAAAAAAAATAAAAAAATTATAAAAATAAAAATAAGTATAACCTTTACATAGCCAAATAAGAAATTTAAAGAGTGTTAGCTTTGGATTTTTTTAATTTTCCAAAAAAAATCGTATAAAATGCATTTATCCTAATAAGCCAGCGGCCAGGTACCAAAAAATGGCTTTAGGCTGCAAGAAATTGGAGAGAGAGCTGCATTATTGATATGTTGTAAGGGCATGTCTGAGTAGTGTATATCTAAGTTTGTAACCGAAAAAACGGATGGGAAAACTTTTGGTGGCCAAAAAAAACTTCGGCGAGACTGAGTGGCTTCCCCCCCCCCCCTCTGCACAGTAGTGCCTATTAGTACTACCATTATTTTTTTTTATAGGTAATTTACAAGTAAGAATTTATAATTTACAATAAACAAGCTGTGTTCGATCGATTCGTGGCGTACTAGGTCGGTGTTCCTCACGGAAGTGGGCCAAAACTTAAAATTGGGACTTTTTGGCAAAAATTACCAATTTTCAAAGAGACATAAATCAGAATCTATTACACCTACAGGCCTCGGTTTGTGCTTAAATTAAAGATAATTAAAGTAAATTTAATACAACTTCATTGCCAATGACTTCCATCGTAGGATCACTTCTTCGGCCGGTATTCCCCACGAAAGTCGGCCGAAATTAAAAATTTGGACTTTTTGGAAAAAATGACCAATTTTCAAAGGGGCGTAACTAAAAAACTATTAGGCCTACAGAGCTGCGGTTGTATTCAAATTCTTTGAATTTTATAATACATAAAAAATGGTCACCAATATTTTTTATCAAAAACGCACCAATTAGGAGATATAGGCAAAAACTTTGCCTAAAAAAAGTTTTTCGGCTACCAAAAGTTTTCCATCCGGTTTTTCGGTAGCAGACTTGGATTTCCACTAGTCAGATATGCCCTTACAACATATCAAAAATGCAGCTCTCTTAAATTTAAACACGACCTTTGAACACCTGGCCGCTGGCCTATAAGTATTATCAATATTACACATTATCTACAAGTTGAACTTCAAGTACCCATAAACAAAGTAATACATTGGTTTTCATGTTTATCCTATAATTTTTAATCTATAACTAATAACATCAGCGTTACATGTTTCTGAACATTAATAAATCAATATTTGACATTTATGTGCTTTCATTATTTATCGCTCCTTAAAAACAGGTAGTGAGAAACCCTAAATAAATTATTTAAGAGTCAATACATTATCCCCCCTTGATTAGGGTGTTTGAGTATGGGCATTCTTATTTTAATAAGCATCGGCTATTAAATTAATTTAATAGTTGATTATTGAGCAATAATTAAACTCCCTCATTGCATGTTTTATAAATATTGTTTTTTATTATTTCGACTGCATAGCAGCTCATAATAATTGTTATATCAATTATTTAAAAAGATCGGTCGAATTTTCCAGCATTACGAATATGGTTAACTTTTTTAAAATTAGATATGTAGAAACATATATTTTTATACACTTACAAGACGTTAAAATAATATTTGACGATAAGAGTAAATTTTGAAAAAAAAATCAGTAAGACAATCTTATTACGAGCAGGCTACCCCACCTTTTTATATATTTGAGAAAGGAAATATACATATTTAGATAATTATTTTGAGATTCTTTTTTAAAAAGTCATTTAGAAGATCTTTTACTTTAATATGTATATATATATATAATACTCCCAAAGATCAAAGATCAGTCCCTTGGTATTCTTTATTTTTTCTTATATAATATCAGTGGATCAATACTGAGGTGGGGAGAACTTCTTGGATCTAGTCATGCCAATAAAGATTAAGACATTGGAAGTCAAACTATGGTTCAGTATAAAAATTATCTACTTGATGTGGGTACAGTGGAATCCCGATATTTCGTATCCCGATTATTCGTATTTCCGGTTAATTGGTACAAATTTGCCGGTCCCCAGAGAAAATCCCGATAAATGATATAAAATCAATGCATTTCAGACCCCTCGATAATTCGTATTATTTTTATGCTCGAGGTCACTTACAACTTCATATAATTCGTATTTCCAGCTTTAAAATCTCGTTACTTAGTACTGTTTTCGAAAGGGAGGGAGAGAACAGTGAAGCAGATATGCAAGGGAGCAGAATGAGAATAAATGCTTTCTAGGAAATCACACTTTTATTTACAATTCAGTCTCGTTTTTTTTACCGTTGTGACACGTAATCATACCTCCAAAATACGTTAGCCTGTCTATTGAAGAGAAACAACAAATCATAAACGCCGTGACCAGTGGCTGTAAGCTAATTGACGTATCCAAACATTTCATCGTCCCTGGTTCCACGATCATATCAATCCTGAAGAACAAGGACAAATTCACTTCCCAGACTTGTAGAGAACTTAAAAAAGTGGTTCGTACAAGCAAGGAATTCAAATGTACCAGTTGGAGGTAATATTTGAAGGGAAAAAGCCCGAGTTTTCACAGAAAAATGGGAATTGAAGACTTTCGTGCAAGCGATGATGGTTCAATAGATTAAAAAAATTTCATTAGTACGTTTTTTTATTTTGTACTCCCGATAATTGGTATTCCCGATAATTCGTACCAAATCATCAGTCCCTTTATCATACGAATTATCGGGATTCTACTGTATTATACTTTTTACAGGATATTAGTTCCAGAAACAGCAATTCATCCAATATGCCAATATGCTGAGAGCATAAACCAAATGGAAATACATTTGGTTTGTTAAGCTTAAATGTTTTGAGCCGATTAACTCCTAATAGGTTGAAGAAGTAAAGGTTTTATTATCGTAAGTCCCTACTACGAAAATATCTCCCCACGCTAAAACTATGGGGTAGATAAAATACTCACTTTTCTAAATTGTATACAAAAGAGATACAAAAAAAATGGATCTTGTCTTGGACTAGTTCCCTATCTGCAATACCCAATCATTGCAGATATTGACAAGACAAGCGGACAAGTGTCATTTCTGTAGAAAACGATGTCTGTCGTCATTGGTAAAAGTTAAAATTTTAAAATCGAAAATCCCAAAAGTTGGAATGGTTGCCTTTTGTTACGTAACACTCAAACTAGAAACAGTGATATTTGTATGATATCTAATCACCAAATAAATTGCATAAACATATAAATAAAATGCATTAACCAATTGGGAATAAATGGTGGGGAAGCATGAATGTATTGAACCCAATATCTCATAAATGATCGGAGTAGTACAGTTTTTACAATCGCAAGTCCATATTATGAGAATACCTCCCCCACGAACATCACTCAACGATTTTCTTCAGAACAGTATGCGTATTAGCTAGTTAAATTTACTTACCTTGAATGCCGGATATAGGAATTAACTAGTTCTTTATTTTTCAGCGGATTATTGTTATTATTATCCATTGACATAGGATTTTTTTGGAGGGCGGAGTGGCTCAGTGGTTGAGCAATGAGTTGCCGTGTCGAAGGTCCAAGGTGGATTGAAATCCCGCTCGCTGGCAACCTTTTAATTGACCTGATGACCTTATCCTATGAGATCTAAGAACCTCCTGGGGCACACCCAGCCTCTATAAAGTGGGTACCCAAAATAAGGGGGATTATCAGGCGGTTGAGAGTGATCTAGGACAAATCACCTCCCTGCTAAACCGCTGTCCAATAAACAGTAAAGTCTCTACCATGTACTGAACTCTAGACCCTTCATGGGTTGTAGTGGTATAGGAGAATATTTGGATTTTTTAAATATTATTACTGTTCAAAGTATCCCCCGGTCCATTGAGTTATCCTGTATACAGACAAGAGATTTCATTACTAATTTACCGCCTCCCGAGGGGCGGGGTTACTTGTCAGGAACAACTCTGTCTCCTGAAATATATGGATTCCCTTCGGAAGATACATTAATACTGATGAATAGGGGGACCGTCGTGTATTACCATATTAACGGGACGTTAAAATTAACACCTCGAAAACGGGTGTTTAATTTATGGTGATAAGATTAAAAGAAAAGTGAGCGGGCGAGAACCACCTACGCCTTTCGCCTCATGCATTCCTAATGGGGACCTGCCTCCCCTCACCCCCCACCTGTAGCACCTAATAAGTCAGCTCTTACTGGCTCAGGGTACTTGGCTCATTACTTCACCCTTTAGTATCTTTAGCGGTAATCTCCTTTTGTGGTAGTACTTCCTAGCAGGTGGTTCTTGTTGTTGCGTCCCTCTTCCCTCCGGCGACGATTTTTATTTATACTCTCCTTTCATCGCTTCGTTTCTTGGTTGTATAGTCCCTATTTATCGGAACGTTCAACTTCTCTCGGACAATTGCAGGTATATACAGTAAGCAATTTTTCACTTTTTTTTTTTTAATTTACTTATTGAAACATACAACAGTATTACAATAATACATCAAGGAAATAGAATGAATGATTCATACTGGCATAAAATAAAAGCAAGTAAAGAAATTACCCACTGGTAGTTCTCGAATAACAAATTTAACTTAGGGCACTAGGTTAATATTTTTATTATATTATTTAACTTTAAGCAAGTATGTAGTCCGACTCCAAATATGTATGTATGTCCAAGTATGTGTTCCAGTTGATTTTATTTTTTGTCATGTTGATGTACCAGCTAACTGGTAGCTAAAATCTAACTAGCTAACTATCAACTTGCCAAAATCAAAATTGAAAATGAAATTGACAACTGTACAATAGAATACATCAAGTAAATACAATGAAAGATAAATAATGGCACGAGATAAAGGCAAGTAGAGCAACTGCCCAATGGTAACAATCGAATAACAAAATCAACTTATAAGGTCACGGGGCCATCTTCTTTTCAGAAGCCTTAGAGGATTATCTGGATTCGAACAGGTTGCTACATTTGAAACTAGTAGGTTTACGTGGGAATAAAGTTTGTCATGAAATTATTAATATCGAGTTAGGGCCAAATCAGCAACGGGTAGGATATTGAGGTCATTATGGATGGATATGGGAGTCATATGTAACAAAGTAAGTAGCATTTTACAAAGTATTTTTGACAGTAAAGATCGGATACGAGAGAAATTTTATGCCTCAGTGCAGCCTCAAACCTCTATCCCGTAAGTCTAATTGGGTCTTATAATCGTCATGTGTATGAGTCTTTTGTAATTGTTTTGTTTGTTCATTTACCGTCACTTTATGCTGCCATGGCTATTCGGACGATGCTAAATTTTGCCTATCCAGGTTTAACTAGGATAGGAATCTTTAACGAGTACCTGACATCGCACAGGCTCGGGACCCCAGTTTAACCTTATACTTTCCGAAGGACGGCATAACCAAGGAATTTTTAGTCCTTTTAAAATATCCTAGGGCCCCCTGCCGGGCTACAAACCCGCGATCTTAGGTTTAGTACTTGTTTTGCTAACCACTAGACCACAGGTCGCAGTATTTTGTAATTGATTGGAAGCTTAGAGAGTTTGTCTAGTAAATATTGAAGTACCCTCTGAAACGGCGCCTTATTTTTAATTTCTATTGTTAAAGTTGGGTCACGGGATCTCCATCTGTAACACGAGACCGAAACTGTACTACCGTCCACAAAAAGAAACTGCAACTGTGTTTCAACGTTTTATCACCTTCAAATTGTCATTAATTATCGCCGTCGTTAACAATTAAATTTCAATTACTCAACAAAACATATTGTCTATAAAATAAACAAAGATCTTGATTTTTTTTAAATATTTAAATTTTGTTTTTAGCTCGACTTTAATTTTATTGCAGTGTATTAAAAAAGGTTCTAGGAAAAATTATATTCTTTTCATGATTTCCAATGCAATGTAAAAATTTTTTGCTAATGGTGCACATTATGTTGTGTCCGCTAATAATTAAAATCGGCACAAAATAAAAGCATTCAAGGTTATTATTGAGTATCAGAAGAATTGCATAAAATAATAATAAAAGCAATCGAAAGAATAACAAAAGTTATTAAAAAATAAATAAATAAATGAACATTAAAAATAAATCACTCGGAAAGGTTGACAGAAGAAATAGCAGTAATATTTACATAATCTCCTTCTAAAAAGGATATACTGCCACTACGACAAAGCCTAACTCGGTTCGGTGTATTTGCATGGACACCGAAGTTTTACGCCCGGGAGCAGAAAATTCCGCTTTGCATACTGAGTTTAACAAGTGTAGTTAATACGATTCTCTTGTCATATTATTACGGTTGGTGATTTTTCAACGCCCGCCTAAGCTTAAATGTGTACACACCGAGCACATCTTTCCTCATGAAGTGTTTTATTCGATTGAGAAGTTTTCGAATTACGGAGATACATCTGTTAACACTACATGCATATGCAGCCCTAATTTGGAGAACAATTTTGCATTGCGAATGAAAGCACTTTATCCGTATAATAACGGATAACTACTTTAACATAAACTGAATAATTAACTATGAAAATACCTAAAATAAAATAAATAATAAATTATAAATTAAAAATACATTGTAAAGTAGAGGGCTGAGTTGCTATGCTGATGCCTCCGTATTAAAATCCTGCTCTGGCGGGTAAATTATTTAATCTGTTAACAGCGACGAATGTACCATGTGGGATCTACAGACCTTCCTAGGGTACACCCAGCCTTTATAAAGTGGGCACCCTTAATTGGGGGAACAACCTGACAGTGGAGCGTGATCTCGGACTAATAACCTCTATGCATAACCATTGTCCTAGAAACAATACCGTCCCTACCATGTAAGAAGCTCAAGACCCTTCATGTGTTGTAGTCGTACAGGATTTTTTTAATTAAATAATCCTCATCGACTACATATTCTACCCTCTTGAACCGCTTATGCAATGTGAGGAGGAATTCTGTACAGCCCTATCCAGTTCTGCCAGTTTTTCAACAACCGTGCTCTTCTGTTCTACTGCAATCCCCTCTTCTCGAAATCCATTCTCACCTCTTCTTCACACCTCTCCCTAGATATAGCTGCATCTTGGCTCAGCAGGTTTAGGTAGCAATTCTGTTAGGATCCAAGCCATCTCAGTCGGTTTTCTTCAATTATCTTGTTGGCTGGCTTTTTGGTTCGGCTTTTAGGTTTCTTCAATTATCTTGTTGGCTATCATTTAGGTTCGACCTGATAGTCGAATGATGTTTCGGGCTCTGTTCCTTCTTGTATTGTTTTCAATCTTCCTCAGAAATCAATCTCATTTCTGCTGCTAGTATTCTGGATCTGTGCTTCTTTGTCAGCGTCCATGATTCTGAAGAGTAGGCGAAGTAGGGAGGAATGTTGGCTTCAATACAGCCACTTTTGTTTCCTTTTCAACTTCTCTCCGGTTTAGAAACCGTCTCTTAACCTCTTTAAAACATCAGAAAAAAACGGAATTATTTTTTTTTTTTTGTAATTGGAGTTTATTGCAAAAGTTCCAAGGAAAAAAGTGAAATTTCCTCTTCATTTTTTTGCGATGTACATAAAAAAAATAAATTTGCTAGTATATTGTCGCTGTTTTTTATGATATTTGCTAGTGTTAATTTTTATTCTGCTCTATGTTTTACCTTGAATTTCTTATAAACTTGTTGGGTAAACATCCTTTTTAGACCCAGATCCATTCCTACAACCCCATTGGGTCTTTCTGTACTTCTATTATCCAAGAAGATCCTCTACCTGGGCAAGACTGATGATTGGTCTTATATCCCAATCCCCTTGTCACCGTTCATTCTTTCTAATTCTAGGACCGGCTCAACTATTGTGACCTTTTCAATTTCTCTTCTTTCTCAATGTTCATTCTATTCCTCCTTTCAACCCGTAATTCACTCAAGTATTAATAGATTTTTTTTAACCTATCCTAGGCTCGTATACATTTGTCATGAACTAGTTTTTAGTATGTAAGTTAACAATTTCTTAAAGCTAAGCAAAACTGTTTAAAAATGAATATTGAAGTTCATGGAATATTGAAATATCTGTACTTTATTATAATTTCAAGGCTAATAATGATAATCAATGAAAAAAATGAATGATTATTCTAAAGTAACACGGAACTTTTACAGTGATTTTTTATGACATTCTGGTAACATAATTAACTGAATTTCTATATTAAGGATATAAGGAGATAATAAACAGCGAAAAAAGCACTAATACAATATGGTAAATAGGTTGATCTAGAATTTATAGTTACATAGATAACATAAAAGACATACCTCTCAAGAAGACTATAATTTTGAATTAGGTACATACCTGTAAAAAAAAACAAAAAAAAACAACGTATTAATAAGTAATTAAAAAATAAAACAAATATATTTATATCTACAAACAGGGATTTCTTAATTGACAACCGATGTGACTTTAATGTGGAGTAAGCTTTGATAATTTCCTTATTATACCAAGAATATGTAAAACAATCTTATTGAAGCCTAGCACAACTATTGTTATTTGCTCTTACATTATATTTATCGACAGTCAAAGTTCTCGAAAAATGCGTATTCAGTATAATATAAGATGGTATTGAGGAGATGAATGAAAAATTTCACAATTACGAGCTAATACCTGTTATCCATATTAACATAATAATATTGATACCGATTACGTTATGATCTAGTGTCTAGAAGTCCGAATATGAACTGATCAGAAAACGAGAGGAAGAAGATTCTTTGGTTTGTTAACATTTATGTTTGTTATTGGTATGTTACGTAACATAGAGCTAGTAAAAATAATAATAATAAAACAGGTAAGCGGACATGATGGCTAGAGAATGATACTACCATCTATAAAGGGATCTCTACGCAAACCGAAACCCTCAAGATCAAACGCAATCTTCCCACCTACGCCTTAGTTAAATATCAGCCGGATTTGCAATTATTATTTTTATTAGAATGCGTTGTTTATGAAGTCCAAAACTTCACAAGCCCATCTCAACCTTCGTAATGCTATCACTTCAATTACATTAACTGGGTGCATGCACTACCATTCCCCATTGTAGAACCTCTTAGATACTCCAGTTGACTCGTTCCTTTAAGGACAGGATATTCAACGCATTACCTTACTCTGTGTATGTATCTCAGAGTGTGGAGAGCTGTGTTGCAGAGCTGAAGGTTCCGGCTTCAATTCCGGCGGCAGATAAATTATCTAATCTAGTAATAACTGCAGGTGAAGCCAGGGGTTCATAAGTTCGTACTGGGGCTCAAACTCTACAAAATGGATACGAGGCGGTTGAGCGTGATATCGGACAAATTATCTGCCAGCACAAATGTTGTTTTAAAAACAGAACAGATTCGACCAAGTCCTGCACCCAAGACTCTTCAAGGGTTGTAGTGGCAAAGGTTATTTTTTAAAAGAACATTTTATTCATCCTTTAAAGTAACTGGCCATGTTTCACACACATACATAACGGTTAGAAGCATCACAGTTTCATAGATTTTAAGCTTTAAGTTTCTGGACTAAAGGCACGAACTAAGTAATAAAAAGACAAGTATTATCTGCCTTCGTTTTAGTGCAACCTTTAAAGATTGTAAAAAAGAGGAAATAATAAAAAAAAAAAATGAATAAATATTTACACCAACTTCAAACACCTCGATATCACCTTTTTCCAAGGTTCCCAACCATAACATTTCTAGGTATCTCATAAATTATTCAATTTGAACAAATATAAAACTCGGTCCGATATCACTGACAAGGGATAGAACTTTGTAGTTTTATTTGCCTCGTACAAATATTTTACATTTCCATAAGGATGAAAAGAAACTGGACCGTAAAGAAGAATGTAAAAAGTCCGCGGAATCAACAGGTAAGGGAACAGGGAAGCTGTGCCAGGTTTTATGTTTTTTCTTCATAAAAGAGAGAGAGGGAGTGAGGGAATGAGAGAGAGGGAGAGATAGGTTAGGCGTTAAGTAGGAAGAGCGAGGCCACAAAAAAGGGAATAAAGCTGAGGGGGTGATCAGTTTTGCGGCGAGAGAAGAAAGATGTTTTATTCAGAAGCAGTAGCTGGCTCCTCTGTAATTTGGAGACCACTCGCCGGTCACCAACGAGACACCGCCCCATCTTCAAAACGCAAACAGACATTACAAAATTCTCGGACTTAGGTATCTGAAAAATATGTTTCCTAATTCCCCACAAGATATACAATGTCAAACAGAGTTAATTAATCACTCTGGCAATCATTCAATCAATCACAACTCGAGATGAGTATTCGTGAGACAAAACCGCGATTTTCTGTAGGGGAAACACCTTTGGATTTGCGTCACCGATATTTGTGACATGCCTCTAAGCGAGACTGGCGAGGCATAGCACCCTGTGTACGAATTACACGATTTGATGTAATCATCTTTAGTTATATCGATGGATATAAGAATAATAATAATTGACTAAAAGATCGTTTAATAGCTGTGAAATCCATACTAATATTAACTAGTGACTTCAATAACTAGTAAAAACTTGGGGCGATCTGTGGTCTGGTGATTAGCATAACAACCCACTAAATCCAAGATCGCAGGTTCATAGCCCGGCGGATGGCCCTAGACTTTTTTAAACGGAATGAAAAATCCTTGGTTGTGCTGTCCTTCGGAAGGGACGTTAAACGGGGGTCCTGAGCCTGTACGATGCCAGGTACTCGTTAAAAATCCCTATAACATACATACCAGAACAAGTACTTGAGGAAAAACCCCAAGGGTTCGGGAATACTTGGAACCAACGTTTTTCCACTCTACACATGATGTCGATCCGGCGTAACTGGCCGTAGTTAAGTCTGAATTACGCCCGCCTCTACAACAACGCCATAATGACGAATTCGGAGAATTTCTGAAGCTTACTGGTGAACAATTTGTCCAAATGATGGCTGATGACTTCTTCGAGCCTTCTTCCGCTATGGAATGCGCCATTGAACATAGCTGTAAACACCCGGAACCAGATCTGGCCAACCAGGAAAATATGACAATTACTGCAAAAAATGATAATAAACAATTGCATAACTGAAAACAATATGCTGAACAAACGAAAAGGACGTAAGATCTTAAAAAAATATAGTTGTTTTTTTAAAGCTGTGATGCCGAGATTAATAGATATCGAGCTGATCAAAATGCTTCCGTAACTAGATGTAACAAAACCTTTAATATATTACCGTAGCATATAATAACTGACTAGCGTTAATTAATAAAAAAATAATCAGACACACAAATGGTTCAGAATAAGATATATACTTGTACGCGGCTTGTGGCCGTTGATTTAGATTAATAAGAAAATGTTAGAACGATCATTTATTATTAATTTAGTTATTTTTTTTTTTTAAGTTGGTGAGTAATCGGCCAAAAAAGTCCATCTCTAGCTGAAAAACTCAGTATTAAAATTTTATAAATAGATTATGATCGTAGTTAATTTGGCTTACTATTTAAGTCCAATTAAGCATCATTATTTTACCTTGATACTTAGACTCAGGCCTAATACAACCAGATAAAAAATGATAATTATAAATACGATTACTATTACAACCCAGAAATATTATTATTATACCGAGCCACCAGGTTCTCTAAACCTTTTGTTGTTATTATTATAATTATTATATTGTATTAGGAAAGAATTGATTCATTTAAAAAATTGTCGAACGTTATACATCTAGCAGTCAATAAATTTTCAACAAAGTAAGTTTAACTTATTTTAAATAAGTTATAAAAATTATAGTTAAATTATAGTTATAAATAAAAAAGATGATAAAACGTAGAACAAATTTGTCTCTTGTAATTTTTCTTATTTTTTATTATGTTCTAGAATTCTATACATTCTAGTTATTTCTCATCAATTATTTTATAATTTAATTTTTGTTCCTTGTATTCCTTTCTTTTCATTCCTTTCATTTCTGTTTATATAACCTGTCATATTTTCTTGAATACTGCACTATTTATACAGTTAGTCTGTTTTGTTTTAAACCCTGATTGATGGCATGATAAATAGTAACTAATAATTGTTGGCACAAATAAAAAAAGTTGAACTTATATTGTGTAAAATTTATTGATATAACCATTCAACCAATTTTACATCAATATGAATCAAATTAATAACATACTAATTAATTACATTTAGATTATTATAAACGTCTAGAGGAAGATTTCCTTAGCGTTATCCAACCCTTTATATATTATAAAACTTCGGAGAAAATATTTTCTTTATTTTAACTCCTCGTTGAGTGCATGACGAACCGCATGATGAATCATTGGAAAAACAAGACAAGATAATATCCACTAAAAGGACAGCGCAAGCAATAATACTGAGGACTTCTTGAATGCTTTTAAGTTTGTTTGCGGCGAATAAACACAGTAGAAGGCTTAGAAACATCAACCACACAACAGCTGATACAATACCGCCATTAACAGCTGATGAAACAAATAGATATGGTGACGCAGAACGTAGTGCATCTCTAAAATGGAACTAGGGAGAAAAGGGGTGGGTGGCGTCCTTTGATATTTTACTAGCAGTGTTATGCGGCATTTGTGAGGCTAATAATAATGTTTCCGTAACTAGAGGAAACATAAAATTTATATATTACCAGTAAAAAAAAAACTCTGCGACAGGTTGTCCAAGGAGGTGATATGCCCGAGATCACCATCAACCGCCAAATTCCCACCTATTAAAGGTACACACTTTCTAGAGACTGAGTGAGCCCCGGGATAGTCTGTAGATTCCACAGGGCCCATCCATGAATGTTAATAAATTGAATAATTTATTTGGCACAGCTGGACTTGAACTCGACAGATTGAGCACTTTAAACACTGAGCTACCCATCTCCCATTAATATACTGTCGTACCATATTATTAGATAGATGTTTGTTTGTTTGTTCATATAACGTCACTTTACGCTGCTATGGCTAATCGGACGATGCTACAGTGGGAGCTCTAAATTTTTCCTACCCGGTTTAATTAGGATAGGGATATTTAACGAGTACCTGACATCGTATAGGCTCGAGACCCCCGTTTAACGCCCCTTCCGAAGGACGGCGTAACTAAGGATTTTTTACTCCCTTTAAAAAATCCTAGGGTCACCTGCCTGGATACAAGCCGCGATCTTGGGTTTAGCAGTTTTTTACGCTAACCACTAGACCACAGGTGACCGTTTATTAGATAGATATCGATACTTATGGTACAAGAATTCATTATCGCTGAGGAGATAAACAAGAAAAATGTTATGACGCTTTTACTATACATTCATATATGTATAGTAAAAGCCAGTAGTCGGCCAAAAAAAGTTCATCCCATCCCGAAAAAATCAAAGTAGAATAAGATAGTAGTAGTTTTGACATGATTCACGATACGACACCATGATCCATCTATCAAACAAGTGCATGGGCAGATATGAAACACAATTCGTTTAGTGAAAGAAACAACTTTTGAATTGTAAAGGTCCTGTGAACAGGGACCTCATTAGAGCGAAGAATCCTATTTCGCTTTCCTATTTATAATCGTCGTGAACCCGCAATCTTGGGCATATAGGCTGTTATGCTAACCATTACACAATAGTTAGCCCCTAACGTACATTTTTATTAATTATAGTGTAGCTAAATTATTAAACTATCATATAAATAATATTATTATTAGAAAATTATTTAAGGGCTATTATTGCGTTACTATTACGAAAGCCCTGCGTTAAAGCTGGTCAGGAGTCAAAGAGCCCAAACGGCAGGCTGTAGTGGTGGCCACAAAAGAAATCAAAAACCTCGCTGACGTTGCACCTGTTAGGAAGAAGTTCCGTAATTGTCCCTTTTCATTTGTTGAGGTGTCAGTCCGGCCACCGGAGGCTTGGGATGTTCTGGAGTCCAGGTGACGCATCAGTTCCTCCCAGCCCTGAGGATTACAGAGGGCTCACATCACTCAGAGGCAGTTAGTTGTCTACCTTCCCAAGGGCCCGGGCCCGGCTACTGTCAGCGCCCATGTCTGGGCCGGCAAAAAACTATTTTATATTAATGAGCTGTAATTATGACCGGCACTAACATTCTCGTCCGATTCCAACACGCACACGACTTCACGGCCTGTTCTCCCTCTACAATAGGAGCTGTAAATGTTTCTGTCATGAAAGTTATCGTTGTCACACCATAAAAACACCTCACCATTTTTGAACATTAGGGTCCAAACGATTGGTTGCGCGATGGATTTCATTCATATTAATTAAGCAAACAAGATTAAACAATGCAAACATGATCGTTTAAGGGAATGTAACGATTTTTTGAAGTGGAAACTTCAGCTGCGTTCTTCTACTCAATAAATAATTTAATTGAAATAGTAAGTTGTAAATAGTTATATTATTTATACATTGTATTTGAATTTACATAGATTTTATTTTACTATTACATTACTATTATCGTATATTTACATTACTATTATCGTTAAGCTCAGCAGTACTTCATCATATTAATAATATCGTACTAACTTAAGTTTAATGGCTAGAATTCTATTCATATAAGAAAAACTATATTTATCTAAAAAGTCGTTTCATAGTAGTGCAATTGATAATAATAATAACTTAAAACATCAATAACTCGTTGAACTTTCCCTTCACTTAAAAATTTATTTGTAATAATTAAATGTCTTGTTTTATGAAATGATTTAAATTACAAATCATCTAAGTACTGCTGAACTTAATGATAATACTAATGCTAAAAATGAAAATAAAATATATGTAAATTCAAATACAAGTTATAAATAATATAACTATATACTATTTACTATTTCAATTAAATTGTAGATATTTTTATTGAGCTTGTGCAGCCCACAATGTTTTGATTAATAACTATTTGAAAATGTATATAATTATAATATTTAAGGAGGAAAATAGTTGGGGGTGCAGTCAAATAAAACACTAAATAAGTACCCACTTATTTATTGTTTTATTTGACAGCACCCCCAACTATTTTCTTCCTTACTCTATCTTCCAGTCAACCTCGCTTCTCATGTATATAATTATAGTTAGGATGGTTGTCATTATAAGCGAAACCAGAATGACGTTAATAATTTAAATTTACAAATTAGAAATTTAAATAATTAAGACCATAATTCAAAAAACAACAGAGTTATTCTAAAGTCTTGAGTTTTCCCTTCGGTCGGTATTTTTTTTTTATTAATAGTAATGTTGCTCTATGTGAGATCAATGAGGAGGTCCGAAAATAAAACGATGCAAAATAGCAATGCCATTTATTTGTTCCTAATGTTTTAAAACGTACCAAAGCTCATTCTTCAATATTCAATGATCGAACTTATAAGATAAAGTATCCGTTGTACATAGCCTTATCTCTAATAAAAAAATGTAAAGTCCCAAAAAACACCTGAAGTGTGAATCAAAACTCAGGCAACAAAAAAATAGTTATATACTAATTGATCTTGTATTTTGACCTCCACCCATACCATCTTCTTGGCAAAGATTTTTCTTAGGGCATCATTGTCAGAAGTTCTTCTCACAACCTCTGCCACAATACTCAAATTTGTTAGAACTTAATTATGTGAATCATGTAGCCTAATAATTTAATTGGGAGACAAACAAATTCTTCAACTAGATATTTCATTAAGGTATTATAGCAATATCCTTTGTAAGCCAAATTAAATAATATATTTCTTGGTAACCATCAATCAAATGTGGTAAACATCAATTAAATGTTGGGGAGGCTCAGAATTGTAGCCTTCAAATACGGCAATAGTCATCATAAATTTGCTGAAAGAATAAGCAATTATTCAATTACACTCATTTATTTGTGTAACATATTAACCGTTTATCGGGGTAAATTAAATTACAGAACTAATTATTTGTTGTGTATGGATAAAGGGATAGAAGTTTATTTTATTTTATTACTGATATGGAATTAAGTTATATATATCTTGTCCCCCATAAAAAACTTTACCTTTGATACATAAGAAATAAGCCAATTAAAAAAGGTATTTATGTTTAATTTAAACACTCTTTAATGACTAAAATCCTTTATTCAAAAGTTAAGTTTATTTTACGGAATAAAATAAAACTTAAATTCTTAATCACAAAAAAACAGCTCGTGTCTCATCTTTATAATAATTTATAAATAAATTTTAAAAAAGTCATTGGTAATTAATTAGGATTGGACTAGTCAAAAGAGTTCATTATCAAACTAAATGAGCTCCTTAATTTAAAATGTATGCTGAAAGAGAATAAATTGAAAGGTATTTATTACAATATTAATGAAAGTGTTGAAAGGTATTACGTAGATGATTAATGAACAAATTTTAATTCCTCAAGGTAAGAAACAGACAATTAACTAATAACCGCGGTATATCTTTTTCTTTCAAAGATGAATCGCCCCGATTGGAATGATGCTTTTGACACTAATGGAAGAGCTCTATCGAAGCCATCTAACGCCTTGTCTATCCGGAGAAACAAAAGGCTCATCGGGGTGTAGCCAGGTTTGTCAATATTCTGACGATAAAGCTTAAAATAAAAATTAAACAAATAATTAATAAAAGGCTTTTATCCTCCCACCTACGCCTCGGATATTCACTAGTCGATCCAGTACTTTTTCAATTTGGAGAGATTCGTCCAACAAGTAAACAAACCCATTTCAGTTATGCTATTACTAAATTAAACTAAAATTGTGTATTCTGGATAATGGCATAAGTTGAAAAATATTTATTACATCATAAAAACAAATATAAGAATTTTTGGTTTTTAATTATTTAATTTAAATACAAATCTCAGCTGTAAATAACAATTAGTATGAAAATAATTAAATCGTAATTTGAGTTTTTTTTTATTTATCAGGGGGCATACTCCGAACCCAACTCCCCAAAAGACCAAGGTTAAGCAGGCAAAATATTATGTTTTCATAATAATAAATTAAATAAAAGTAGTTATCCATTCAATTTCAAAAGCCATTTTTTAAAGGCCAAAGTAGAGAGAAAATAATATGGCTTCTTGGAATATATTTTAATTTATAAAGTCTACTTTATTATCTTTTAACTTTAAATATTTAGTTGAGTACCAAGTGTCATGGCCGCAACTAGTGTTAACTCGTTAAATCGCTCTGTACTTGTTACATTATTACAACAATAGTTCTCAAAATAATATCTTCAAACTGTGTCAGAAGAAACTATAAGTACTTTAAGACATTTATTCAAGATCAGTGAGGTGAGTGACTGCATTAAACAGTAAAATTCAGTAAATAAATCGGTGACCGGGTGCTGAAGCTAGGCAACGTGGCCAATAATCCCTATAGGAGACATATATTTACCTCCTCTAGTTCACGGTCAAGGCTTGGCAACCAGCCTCTCGATCGAATCCCGCATTCGTCAACTTTTTTTTTTTTTTTTCCTTTTTTCTTTTATATTCTTTTTAAACATATGTATATATTTTATTATTATTATCTAAATATGAAAGTTTTTTTTTTAAATTTATTTCTTATATTTTAGTGACTGTGTTAGATTTAATAAATTATTTTAACTGAATAATTACTCAATGTTCAACATGCAAGTGGACAATTCGGGTAGTGAAGTTTCGGAGGCAGAGACTCCATTTTCGGAAATAAGCGAGACCGATTCGCAATACCTAAAACGAAGGACACTCCAAAAACGTCAGAGAAAGGCTACCCCTGGCTCAGCGGGCAACTCACCCAATACGAAAAAAAATAAATCGGCTGTATCAAAAAAGCCAGTGACAAAATCCAACAAAACACCGGAGCCTCCCATAACCCGCAGCAAAACTACTGCAGTCAATTCAAACAAATCTCCAATCGCCTCAACTAGTAGCAACCCTGGGCCTACAGAAAGCGATCGTGACGAGAACCAGCAACACCAAGGGTTCATTGACCCTAACCCTCCTCCTATTTTTGTCACAAATATTACAAATTTTTATAACTTCGCTCAAGAAATATCTGAACTTATAGGACAAACTAATTTTAAATGTTTTTCTAGAGTAAAAGACATTAAAATAAATACATCCAATAAAGATACATACAAAAAACTAATTGATCATCTTACAGTGAAGAACTATGATTTTCACTGTTACCTAAAACAGTGTAACTAAAACAG
The DNA here is from genome assembly GCA_964056705.1 of Troilus luridus. Classification (NCBI taxonomy): domain Eukaryota; kingdom Metazoa; phylum Arthropoda; class Insecta; order Hemiptera; family Pentatomidae; genus Troilus; species Troilus luridus. Next base: position 70,667,274 of record OZ057412.1, on the reverse strand, counting down.
GATAAATCGTACAGAGTGGTTTTAAGAGGACTACACTCTTCAACGCCCACAACAGCAATCAAAAGTGACCTCGAAGAAATAGGTCACAAAGTAAGAAATATTTCGCCAGTGTTTCATCCCACCGAAAAGTACCCCCTTCCATTATTTTTTGTCGAACTTGAACCAGCCCCTAATAACCCAGAGATATTTCAAGTTTTAAGACTGGTATATTCAATAGTAAAATTTGAAGAACCTAGGCGTAAAAATACCATAGTCCAGTGTACTAACTGTCAAGCCTTAGGTCATACCAAGACGTATTGCCATCACCAAGCTATGTGCGTCAAATGCGCTGGACAACACTCATCTGACACTTGTCAGAAATCGAGAAACGAGCCTGCAAAATGTGCTCTTTGTGGTGAGGATCACCCAGCGAACTACAGAGGCTGTTCAGTCCAAAAGAACTTTCAACGTCTTAGAACCAGAAACCATCAAATAAAAAGTCAAGAGAAAAGCACAATGCTGGCTCCTGAAGTTGACAATACTGCCACCTTTCCTGAATTGCCTAGACCAACCGTAGTACTACCGTATACCACCGTATACAACCCTACAGATAGACTTCCGGACAACAAAACCTTGGGAACCTCAAGCATTCAGCAGCAGCCTCGAGCTCAGACGCCTCAAACCTCCCAAATCAAATCTCAGCATTCCTTTACCAAATCCCAGACCTCCCAACCCAAGCCTCGGGAACCCATATCCAAGCCCAAGGCAGCCAATCCCAATCCTCAACCTCCACGTCAACAAATTCCTCCCTACCATACACCCTTACGGGTCAAATTACCACCTCAACAACCAAATCCTCTCCCTTCCAATCACAACATTCAAACAAAAGCTGTAGTTCATCAAACATCGAATGAAAACTCAGCACCTCGGGTACAACCCCCAGCCAACCATCCATTACCCGTTAATTATCCCTATCAAACTCAAGTCTCATATCCATTCCAAATCCAAAACCCAATCGACTTAAACACTATCCTGTCATCTTTCCTGAAAGACCTTCAAGAAACAATTAAGCCTCTCATCAACCTACTCACGAGAATCCTTACCGAAGTTCCATTTAATTACCCACGATGAGCATGAAGCCCCTAGCTATCGTTCTGTGGAATGCTAATGGACTGCATACTCACCATGACGAACTTGATTTATTTCTACACGACAACCAAATAGACATTGCTTTACTTACTGAAACACACTTCACTCACCGCACGCATTTCTACATACGAGACTATATCACTTACAGATCAGATCATCCTGACGATACAGCACATGCCGGTTCTTGTATCCTTATCCATAAATCTATACCACATTCTCTTATTCCTTCTACTCCAACTGACGCCATTCAATCAACATCAGTAACCATTTCAACTAGTCCTTTCCATATAACATTCTCAGCTGTATACTGTCCTCCTGGTATCCCCCTTTCTTATAACATCCTCGAATCCTTATTCCAATCCTTCGGACCGCGGTTTATTGCCGGAGGAGATTACAACGCCAAACATCAACGATGGGGTTGTCGAACATCCAATTCCCGTGGTAGCATCTTATCCCAAATTTCAACCTCTAATAGTTTCTCTATCCTCGCACCCATAAACCCTACTTATTGGCCTACATCCCTCAAAAAACGTCCAGATATTCTAGATATATTTGTTTCCTCACAGATTTCCTGCAATCAAACTGCTATAAAATCCCTGGATGACCTTTCCTCTGATCACAGTCCAGTTCTGCTTCAAGTGCATTCGATTCCCATTCCTAAGCCCTCTCTTCCCCGACTGATTACAGGACGTGTAGACTGGGATAAATTCCGATCAAATCTAGAAAATAATTTAGACCTCAAAATTCCGCTTAAAACAAAAGGAGACATTAATTCTGCAATAGACAAACTAACAGAAGCAATACAAGTCAATATAAAATATAACACTTTACCAAGTAAAAATCATTATCAACAGAATAACTGGCCACTTCATATTCGCGAGTTATTAAAAGAAAAACGACGGGCAAGAGCAAAGTGGCACCGCACGAGATATCCATCGGACAAGAGTCATTATACCAAACTGACCAACAAATTAAAATCAGAGATCAGAACATTCAAAATTCAAAATTTGTATTACCGTACAGAAAATCTCAGTACTACTGACAAATCCTTATGGAATACCACTAGAAAACTCCTAAACTATAAAAAATTCAACCATCCACTTTTAACCGAATCCCAAACCTGGTCAAGATCTGATGAAGAAAAATCACAAATTTTCGGCCAGCACCTATTCAAAACATTTAACCCACATCCAGATATCCTTAATCAAACCCACTCTGAATGCATTGGAGCAGAATTAAGTATTCCTCTTCAGTTGTCCCCTCCTCCTAAAGCATTCCATCCTTCCGAAATATCAAACATTATTCATAGATTACCCGCCAACAAAGCCCCTGGACACGACCTAATCACATCCCAGATTCTAAAACGCCTTCCTCGGAAAGCGATCCTACTCCTTACATATATATACAATGCCGTACTCCGCACCACATATTTTCCTGATTCCTGGAAATTATCCATAATTAAGATGATTCCAAAACCTAAAAAACCACCAGAACTCCCATCCTCTTATCGTCCTATATCTCTCTTGCCCATAATGGGGAAAATACTTGAAAAACTCATTCTGAAACGTCTTCATCCTATCATAGAATCCAATCAAATAATCCCAGATCATCAATTTGGTTTCCGAACATCACACTCCACCATCCAGCAATGCCATCGTGTGGTGGACGTTGTCTCATCTGCATTAGAGCGCGGAATGTACTGCACGGGAGCTTTTCTCGATGTAGATCAGGCTTTTGATCGAGTCTGGCATCCAGGACTGCTGTACAAACTCCGTAAATTCTTACCTTCAACTTACTTCCTTATTATCAGTTCCTACCTCAGTAATAGAACCTTTAAAGTAAACCATAATTGTTCCTACTCTTCCCTCTTCACCCAGTCTGCCGGTGTTCCTCAAGGTAGTATCCTGGGGCCCATCCTATACTCGATATATACAGCTGACATCCCAACCCATCCAAGCACTGTCCTCACTACTTACGCTGATGACACATGTGTGTTATCAGTTAATAAGGATCCATTTGTTGCATCCCAATCTCTTCAATCCCATATCTCACACCTACAAGAATGGTGTCAAAATTGGAGGATTAAAATAAATCCTAACAAATCCCATCAAATTACCTTCACCCTTCGTCGTAAACCTACGAATTCCTGTCCTACTGTATCGTTTAATAATACACCACTGAACCCTGTCGAACAGATACGTTACCTAGGACTCCATCTGGATAAACGTCTCACTTGGAATCCTCATACAAGACTGAAAAGACAAGAAACTGCTCGACGTTTTCGCCTACTTCAACACTTACTGGACAAACGCTCTAAGCTACCAATTAATTACAAAAGACTTATTTACATGACAGTCATCAGACCTATTTGGGCATACGGAGTTGAGCTTTGGGGCTCTACTAAACCATCCAATTCATCTCGTATCCAATCCTTGCAATCCAAAATCCTTCGTAAAATCCTCAATGCTCCTTATTTTGTTAAGAATAAAGTCATCCATAACGACCTTAATGTCCCATTTGTTGCTGATTTAGCCCGAACCCGGTATATATCCTTTCATAACAAACTTGATTCCCACCCAAACCCACTAGTTTCAAACCTAGCTTCCTCTTCGATCCCCGATAATCCTCCGAGGCGTCTGAAAAGAAGATGGCCTCGTGACCTTCTAAACTGAACTATTTAATTTGAGTACTACCACTGGGTAGTCTCTCTACTTGTCTTCTCATGTCAATGTATTCACTCATTATATTTACTAGATGTATTTTGTATACAGTTGTAAATTTCAATAAATAAATAAAAAAAAAAAAAAAAAAAAAAAAATATTTAGTAAAAAAAAAAACTTAAACATCATTCAGTATACATGATTTAATGCCTTTCAAAAGTTGATTTATCAAACAAGTAATTATTTAAGACATGAATAATTAGATCATTTTCAATTTCGAGATGAAACTGTCTTAATTTCCTCGATTGTTAAATAAAATAAGTAAATCTTAGAATGAATAAACTCGATATATATTGATTAACTATAAAATTACTTCTATTTAAGTAACGTGATCTTAAATATTTGCTAAATATCGTGGGCAAACTATCATAGTTTTGATAGGATGTATACACAAATGGCTTATAATGGGATGATGTTATTTTATTTGTGTCAATAATATAAAGTCATTGATAGGATAAAAAACATTAATTACATATTTTAAAGAGACTACGATTAAAGTTCTTCGAATCGTTAAAAATAATTGAAGACTATTAGTTCCTGAAATGGGATCCGAACATTAACATAAGTGGATTTACACTTATGTATAGTAGCCCTGCTCTTAAATTCGCATACTAAAAGCATCACTATTTTAAGAGTTGGTATTGCATTTCGAAGTTAATTAAATTTTTTCCGTATTAATAAAATATTATTAAGATTTATAAAACAAATACAAACTAAGACATAGCCTATTGTTTTATGGGAAAAAAATAATAGTTTAAAAAACGCGTTTTAATAGGAAACAAAACTAAAAAGCAGAAAACACTTTTCAATAAGTTTAAAATAAGAATAGTAGTCCAGGATCCATGGTCCATTTTTGCACTTGATTAGTATCAAGCTGAATCTTCGTGAATAGCTTCGTTTCGGTGAGACGCCCAACAATTTCCTGGGCGAAAATTCTCGATTGTGGTAGCTAACAGAGGTAGCAAGGATAAAATATGTCGATTTGATGATTCTCAAAAATTTGTTACTAACGGTTTTTTTGTATGTTAAATCTCAAGATAATTATCTAAATTATTTGAAAAAATATTTGTCCTACAAAATGTATGGTTTGATCAAAGAGTCCCCTCCTTCCAACGTGTATCGATAACGAGGTCATCAAAAATTATTACTAACCAGTTGTTTTTTTTTACTTCTTCTTTTATGATTTCGTTATCGATACATATTGGAAGGAGGGGACTCTTAACCATACATTTTGTAGGACAAATATTTTTTCAAATAATTTAGATAATTATCTTGAGATTCAACCAGTTAGTAATAAATTTTTGCGAATCATCAAATCGACATATTTTATCCTTGCTATCTCTGTTAGCTACCACAATCGAGAATTTTCGTACAGGAAATTGTTGGTCGTCTCATCGAAACGAACCTATTCACGAAGATTCAGCTTGATACTAATCAAGTTCAAAAATGGACCATGGATCCTAGAGTATAGAGCCATGAACAAAAAAAATAATTCTATCGTAAAAAAACGTGTTGTGCTTTTTATAATAAATCAACTTTTTAGGTTCGGCTGGGTACAAACGCGAGTTCATTGGTTTTTAAAAACTGTTATTCATTTTCTAATTTTTAGTTTAGCTACTAACGCATATTTTTTAATTAGGATAGGGATTTGTAACGAGTATCTGACATCGTACAGGCTCGGGACCTCCGCTTAACGTTCCTTCTTAACGTCATTAGGAAGGGACGTTAAACAGGGGTGTTAGATACTCGTTAAAAATCCCTATCCTAATTAAAACTGAATAGGCAAAATTTAGAGCTACTAATGTTGTATCGTCCAAATAGCCATAATACCATAAAGTGACGTTAAATGAACAAACAATCATATTTTTAGTTCTTTTTTTAACTATTTAGAAATATTTTGTTTTTTTCCAAAATATACTACCCAGTTGATCCTGCCAGTAGTCATATACTTGTCTCAATGATCAGGTCATGTATGCCTTAGTACTTGGCACAGGACACAACCGTACACGGGGGTATTTGACACCAAAAGTCGATCAAAATAGGAAAGAATTTTTTTGACAATTCCGGGCACCTATCTCTCTACTTACGTTAAGCCAAATGTTTATAGAACATAAGGTCAAATTTTTTTCTGGGAAAACAGCTGTACCTGCCGCAGTATTAGTTGTACTATGAAGGTATTACAAGTCGCACATGCTGTTACCAAGTGAAGGAATGAAATATCTGTGTGTTTCATATTGGTTTTATGTGTGTTATCAAGTGAATATTGGTGATTTTTAAAATGGATATTACACAGCAAGGTATGTAGAATCAGAAAATAACAACATAAATATAGCGATGCCTATCAATGTTATTTTAATAATTTTGTGTCGTATGATTGATTTAGTGCACATTCTTTTCATAAGAGATGTATAAATTAATGATTTTGATATACTTCCGGCCTTTTCCCGGGTTTTATTTTTTACTTTTCTTTAGCGTTAGAGTGCTGTCTCCCAGTTTTATCAAAAACCAGGTGCCAAAAAATAGATTAAATTAACAAACAGTCAGCTCTTGTAGAACCAAACGAGGTTAATTATTATTTTCACTCTTTTACTTTTTTAACATTTCACTTGTTATAGGCTCCTCTGGATTAAAGATCATGCCGGACAAGGTGTCTAAAGACTGAATAGGAATGGATTTTGCACAGAACGAATTAGTCGAGGAAAATATTGTAAAACAACCTACATACGCAGAGGAACAAATGCAACAGTTTCAGCAAAAGTTTTCAAGACTCAAATCGGATATGAAATCAAAATGGCCGGCTGCTAAGAGAACAGAAAGTTCATTTTTTATGAAATATTATGATTGGTTGCAAGAAACCATTGAAATTCCAATAAAGCCATGGGTCGTCCTAAAAAATCATTCCAGGATTTGAGTTGGGTTAATAGTGGATGTGCCTAAAGTAATTTTGGCAACTATAGTGATGGAATCACCAAATGGAGGTTCTTTGCTAACACCGAGGTATCTGCGAACATAACAAGTATTGACAGGAACCTTATCGACAGATTTGCGACTATTTTAGAAGTGATATCTAGTGGCCACAAAATATATACTACAAAAATCGCTGCCTATTGTCATGAAACCGCTGAGAGGTACATCGAACCATACTCATGATATCCAATGTCGCCTACACTACATAAAATATTAATACATGGCCCAATTATTATTGATCATGCTCTTCTACCAAATGGTAATTTATCAGAGGAGGCAGCAGAAGCAAGGAACAAACATTTCCGGCAATACAGAAAGGATATTCCAGAAAATGTTGTCGCGTTCAATGCAATACTGATGTTGTGAATAGGCTTTTATCGACATCTGATCCATATTTCAGCTGCATAAAGCACAGATCCCCAAAAATGTCAAAGTCTTTCAAGCAAGAAACCATTGAAATGTTGCTCCAATGTGGCCCATGAACCCAATTTGAGGACAACACAGAAGATGAAATGACTTCTGATGAAGAAGGATGGGATGATTTCTCAGATTAATAATATTTATTTACATTATTCTACTGTCATACCATTATTATGTACCTATTTTAAAGTTGTTGTTTTGTTTTTTAATGTAATACAAAATCAGTATCTTTTATTCCTCTTTTATAGTTCTAACCTCTATTATACTAAAGTTATGAAATAGCATCAAAACTTACATAAAAAGAATTTTGATCGACTTTTGGTGTAAAATACCCCTGGCGTGAAGCGTGTCATTGAATATGCAAATCGCAAATCCGGAAGATTCTGGACAGGATAATGAGACAAACTTGTTAATCTCTCTTATTCTTATCGGTCATTGGGTAGTATGTCAGTGGTCATATGCTTGTCTCAAAAATTAACACATGCGTGCCTTAGTAAAAGTCTAAGTACATACTTAACACAAGTCACGGCCATGTCTTCAGATATGAAAAATCGCTAATTCCGAAGATTCTGGTCAGGACAATGAAACAATCTTACTAAATTATTGTGTTGTCATCGGTCCTAAAGTTACATAGTTTCAATTTAATTCGATGTTATGTAGATTCGATATCGGAGCTAATAAAAGCGTGTTAGAAAGGAGCGTGTCTGCAATCAAATTGGAAGTCCCTTTTATTTGGGCCAAAGGCATCGTAATCGAAGATTGGTCCAAGGAGTGACAGAGCATACCGTTCCAAACTTCCACCAAGTAACCAACAAGGAACACTCTCAAAGAAAATGGCGTTATTAGTGATCACATTGCATATCCGTAACCTCTGCAAGGAAAGCTGCCGAAGGTTTATGCCAGACAGAGCCGAGAGACGACCCAATGTGGGCGAGGCAGCTCACACCTCGGGACAAGTTTTTCTGAGGAAGGCCCTTTTTGCGAGCGATTAATGCGTAATGTCGCCTCCTGCCCACACCGGCCTCCTCCGCCTGTCCTCCCCATCCCTCCTCGCTCCTCCCCAACGGCCAGTAATTTGATATTCCTTCAACGAGCAGTTTCTTTAACTCTAGCCTCTTCTAGATCCCATCGTCCGCTCAGGCCACTTGACAACCCTCGCAACTCCTGTCTACACATTCATTAGTTTACCAATTCAAATTGTTTACATATATTAGCCTTGTATCTGAGATAAAGGAGTTGAAACAAGAAAGTGAAAAACGTAATTTATAGTCCGCTGATTTAAAATAAATATTAATTAAATATTTGAACTTTACGGTAGGTAGGTTGTATGTAGGTACTGTAAACGCCAGAGTATAAGGAATAACAAAAGATTTCGTAATACAACACTGCTATTGTTTGGAATGTGCAGATCAAGAAGCTCGTGCTAACACTGTTGTGATTGAAATAGACGGAGTCTACAGAAGCCGATCGACTTCACTTTTGTAGCATGTGTTTTTTAAACTTATAACAAATAGTGTGATAACAAAACAGATGACTAGGAACGAAAAAGAAATCGTTTCTTAAATTTTCGGAGCCCTCCTCTATTTAAAGTCCTTCAAGAGAAACGTATCAATATTTTTTAAATACATATCTATACCTTTTTTTTATGTACTTCTTTTTTTAATAAAATACTATATTATTAAAGCTATGATAAATCTATCACTTGTTAATTTATATTTCCAAGGCTTCACTTTGATTTAAAACCCACTTTTTCACTACAATTTCGATATTACGCTCCTTCAAAAGAACAACGAAATAACTCAAAAATTGGCATTTTCGAGTAAAGCACTCAGTAACAATTGTAATTGTTGAAGCTTTTTAACTCAGCAACGCCATAATCTGATATTTCATTCCCAAAATTTTTTTTTTTAAGGAAGTCATATTTTATGCTCCATTATGTTTGAACTTGAAGTTGTAGGGGAAAAATGACATAAATTAAATTTAAAAAAAATTATGATGGTTGATAAACTAATTTGCTTTACCAATATCCGAAAGTTTATTTTTTTTACTCGCATCGAGTTCTAAAATACATCTGTTGAAAAATTAGGTTTAAAAAATGCTGATTTTTTTGGTACACATTTAAGTCTCTAACCAGAAACTGTAAATAAGATAGGTCAATTATAATATATAACCATTATAGTCGGTATTAAGCACACATACAAGTTTTTGTGGTTCTTAGTTAGCCGGAGCTGAGTTTAGAATTAATTTCTTCATTAAATTAATTAAAAAATTAATAGTATTCAATAATCAAATTTCAGTATAGAAGTATAACAGAAAAATATAGGTCTATGGAAAAGCAATTCCCCAACATTTCTGACTAGCCCTGCGCCGCACACATATTCTGATTACCGTAGCCGTAAGACAAATCCAGGACAGGATACGTGTTTTTTAAATTAATTAAGCAGCCAAATTCTAAAAATTTAGAGCCATTATTAAGAACAATTAATAAAATTTTATTAGCGTGCTATAAGAAATGTACAGACCATAAATGACTGTATCCAAACTTAGTAATGAAAAGAGAAAAGTTAAATTGGCGCAATCAGTTCTCCCTTATCATTACAGGCGGGAATCCCACAACTATTTTGCACATAATGGAACAATAGGGACACCAAGGGGTTCCACTCTCTACGGTCTGGTTTAATTATTTATACAATTATTACAGAAAACCCCTCCAAGAGTTCGAAACCCCATTGAACTAAAATTGTGAATAGCCAAAAAAGGAAACTGGCTGTCGACCCATACTCGATAATAATTGTTTGTATTTATATTGATGCCTTAGTTAAAATATTTGGTTTTATTAGTTCATGGCAATCAGATTAAAAATCAGAAATTAATAAACTTTCAAAATATCAATTGATATACTATATGAGATATGATATACTATATGAGATATCAATTGATAATGAAAATATTCCGTTTCTAACTTTTCGTATTACTATACTATTTATATATAAAAAAAGAAAAACATCTACCAAAACTACCAATGAAGGGTCTTGGGTCCAGTACAAGGTAGAGACTGTACTGACAACGGTTGTGCCAAACTAAAAGAACTGATTGCTATATACTAAATGTAATTTTCTTATTATCAGATTGTTAAAATTAAGTATGTGGGCTGGTTACATTATAATAATAATTAACTCAATTGTCATTTTTTTTCTATTTTCTTATTTTTTTATGCAAAATTTAATAATGTTTTCACTAACTATTGTAGTAGTGTAATATAGAGCTTTGATAGAATTTTAATAATTCGTTTGATATTGTTTTTTTTCCTTCAGTATTTTTTTATTTATTATTATTTTTTTTTGTGCATGAAATATTACTTTGGCAAACTTTTTTTCATTAGATTATTTATGAATATAAATTTTGTTTTATTAAATTATTAAAACTTATAAATTACAAGTGTTATTAAATTGTCTGTGAACTAATAAAAATTTAATCATTAAAATTATTACTAATATGTAATTTATTTGAAAATTTTATGAACTTATGCAATATTATTTTAACAAATGTCTTTTTTGATTATTTGTTCATATTTAACTGTTGATATTAATGATATTACATGACTAATAATTAATATCTAATATATTTCAAATAATATCTACAATCATAATAAATATTGATTTTGTTTTATATTATTCATAATTTAATACGTATTTTAACAAATGAATATTAAACCAGACAAGAAATTCAATAGCTTACAACGTTCTTATTCGTATTTCATGAAACTAACTTGAGCAATCAGAATAACGGTTTCTTCCATTCTTAGTTGCTGTAAAATCGTATAGATATTTTGAAGCGTATGAATTATAATCAATACCTACCCTAAAAAATAAAAGAACGCTATATAGTGAAAATGACGTTTCTCCAATAAAGTTCTGTAAAGCGCATTGAAGCAATTTAGAATTAATTGAATTTCTGATAAAAAAGAGCGATTCATTCATTAGACTCTGTATCGGGAATGAAAAACTCTCAACATTTAGCAGATGTACTGAACTTGATCCCCACCTCTGCCGGTGACAGCTGTCATTACCAATGTGTGTTCAATGCCGTTGACAAATGCGTAGTGAACAAGGGTGGTCTTGAATAAGACAACCGGCACAAATCACTATCATCTGTTCATGACCATTGGCGGAACTTCGCAGTGGAAGTTGTGGAAGTAGATTAGGTATTAGGAACAGTCGGGAAGGATGAAGTCTTCAGATGACCAGTCTCCGGCTCGAGAGAGATCACATCGTCTGACAAGTTGTAGATGGCCGACTCTAAACAAACCCCTCAAGGGGAGACAGTAAGAATGAGAATTATAATTTGAAGAAGAGATGAAGAAGTACGAGGCGGCTCTCGGGCTGACTGATAGAGGGATGCCGCGATATAAACAGGCCGGATCGCGCCGACAGCTTAATATCAGGGCGGTGCGCGGCATGCATCATCCCCTCCCGCGGTATCAACATTCAATTATCGGTCCTCTGATGAACGGTCCATCCATCTCTCTCTTATGTCTGTCTCCTAATTCCAACCTGTTTAAAGAATTTCCGTCCGGCCCCCTAGTCACAAATCTTCCCGACCGTAATTTGGAGAAATTTGGTAATCTAATACCTCACTGTTGGGATTAGTATGTACATCAAGATGGATAACAGTTCGTGGAAGTGCATAGCCCACAAATAACTTCAAGAACAAGGAGAACTATTCATCTTTAGCTTGGGTATCGAATATGCCCTTATCCACCTTCCAAAATTCTACACGTTTTAAATAACTATTTGTTGACTGCAGATAGGGAGGAACCAGTTCAGGACAAGATCACTTTTTGTCTCTCTTGTAAAATTTATAAAAGTGGACTAGTTGCCTCTCTGCAGCGATCCAAATAAGATTCTACTCTATTAAGTAATAAATAATAATTCAAAATATTATATTATATTAAAACATACATTATATACATACAGTTTTTGCGATAACCCATAAGATACCTATTTAAATTATATGGTATAAAATATTCTAATAATGAAATGCTTAAGGTAACTAAAGTATATAAGTTGATAAGGAATAATACTGTACTTCTCTAAATAGCTTTCCAAATACCACATTGTACGTGCAGTAGTTATTGAGTTTATCGCGAACAGACAGACAGACGCGGCCGAGGACTTGGTTTTATAATATGTACAGATAGATAAGAGATATTAGGCAGCGCCTTCGATGAAACATCCCAGGCGTCTATACTTTTTTCAACACTTCCAACAAATATCGTCATATTCCAACCAATTTACACAAAACCTTGACAAATTATATACCTAAACCTTCCTCGTGGGTGCTGGTGAAAACATTCATTCAAAGTCATTGAGTTAACCCTGAACAGACAGACACGCGGCCGAGGACTTTGTTTTATAATATTTACCGATGTAAAATGTATTTCCTCTCATGAACCAAATTAATTATAAACCATGTGCATTATCATTATATATAATAACATTATCTATATTCGTACCATATTATTGATATAAATTTCTTAAAAACACCCGTAGTTTCAAAAATATCTGATTGCTTTGCATTGATACTAGTTTTTACTTTACAATTACAGAAGGTTAATCTTACTAACATTGTCAATGATACGTATATTCCGTATACGTTTTACTTCACTTGAGGCTAATGCAATCCAACACAATACATAAAAAATAGGAAAGATAAATATAATTATTTGAAGCGAAATAAAGCTTCTTAAAAATCATACCATTTATGCTACAATTACCTCATAAGAACCACCGTTAAGAAAGATAATTTAAGGTGTTCATAATCACTGACAAATTAAACTGTAGAGAAAAAACTATTTGTCCGTTGTCGTTGCACTGGTTAACCACTTCCACTATGACAAAGAAGAGAAAAAACAGCAACAAAGAAAAAAATTCCTCCAGTGCGGAAGGATGTGGAATGCTTCCAGTCTTGAGGTTGATTTATTGTAGGGTTTCTCCGGCGATATTTCCTCTCAATTGAAGAAAAAAATTTGTAAAAAATGTATGAGGGTGACACGACGGAAAACCACGAAGGGACAAGGAGACCGCAAGGAAGTCCGTAAGGGCTTTCCAACACTTCAAATCCGCGGTCAATGATCTAAGACTATGGTATTATTCATTAGTTGGAAATTTTCGTACTAAATAACTTCAGGATGTCTAAACTAAAGAGTATAATCAGTGTACCCTTATAGTGACAAAAAAGATATGTCATAAAAAGAGTAAATAAGTAATTTTTTTTTTAAATTTAACACTATTGAAATATTACAATCTGTCACTTGTGGGCAATAAGTAATAGTGCTAAGTAGCTTACAATCATTCTATAAAATAAAATAAATAAATGTAGTAAAAATATATACATGCGGTAACAAAAACAAAATAATTGCGAAAATGACAATAAAAATAAATTCTAAAAATAAAATAAGAGTAAATAATAAAGATATATAAATAAAAGAGTATAATTAGTATAAACTTCAATTAAAATTATTTAAAAAAAAAACTGGTATGGACACCACATGACTTCCTTGTACGTCTATGGACATATTGGGCGATATGATTGTAGCAATATATTCGTATTAGTATAATAATATCATTATATTCAAGATAAATTCCTTATTATGTGGCGGGAGGTTTATAGACTTACATAAGTATTACCCCCGGGTAATCAACTATACCAAAAATTTAATATTCAATTTTCTTTAATATAAAACAAAAACTGTTAACATTTAACCAGATTATTTAGACCAAAAGTTGTGGGATGCTTCAAGTAAAATACCAAATGCGGTTAATTGTATACGTATTGTATACATGGAATCAAACAAGTTACTTCCAATTACATCTTATATATTACTACGTACCTAAAGCCTTGAACTACGAATTTAAAATTAATTTGGATTCTACAAATTCACTTATACTAAACTTCTTTCTTGTTAAATTCAGTAATTTTCGGTTAGTTGATTATAATCAATTTTATTTATATTAAAATTTTTTTGATGCGAAAATATAGTACATAAGTAATTTGCAAATAAAGGAGAGTAAGAAAAGAAAAAAAATATGCGAAAATAATAATCGATATTTTTTGTTTAATGTTTATTTACTTCTTTATAAACGAGTATAAACCGACCTGCTTTCCAAAATTCATGGGACTTACTTGCAAAATATTCATCGAGAAAAAAACTGATGGCACACATTATAATGTTGGATAAAAATGTATTCAACAAACTGTAGTAAGCTACCCGAGATTATTTCATCAATACAATCGCAAAATATCGAATGTGAAAGAAATTTTTCGTTTTCTATCCATATCGATTGCTAAAGGATTGATGATTAATATAAAATTCATATAGAGGCGTATATAGGGCACAAAATCAGTATAGTGACATAGGTAAAACACGTTTGAAGATACGTACTGATTTTGAATAAACCGGGAAATCATCATTTCATGTGGTGTTTTTTGTGGATGATGTAGTGACCAAATAAACGTAATAACTAATATCTATAACGTTCCACAGATATTCGCTTTTGAATAATGAATTGTATGTGTTTTTATGCATTGCCAGATGAATAGTCAATTTATAAATGTAAATTTTAAGCACTTGGTGAGTGGTTCGGAGTAATAATATAGAGATAAAAACTTGATTATAGTGGGTACTCTTGAACCGACAGTTTGCATAAATCTGACCCATTTTGAATGTTTCTAACTTCATGAAATCAGAAAGTTCATCAGAAGAGGCACATGATAACCCATCATTCCGTCGGTATTTGAGCCAACTATTAAAAATTAATCGTAGATTTATTATGAAAGTTAAGCTACAGGGTACAATTACCCTTGGCTTTGAAATGCAAAGAAAAGAAGATGTCAGAAGAACTAATTGGACGGGGAGAGAGCGGATCTACGGTCGAGATCTTGGGAGGGCAGGAGGTGTATTGAGCAGCCAATCAGCGGCCCCTTACCACCATGTTTAATTCCCTCTAATTATTAACTAGCTCTTCACCGAGCCCCTCATTTCATTTAGGAGATCTCCTCAAGTTAATGGCTTAAACAAAGGTGTCGCGCAAATCCAAACTAACAATTATCACATTTCCTCAAAAACTAGCTCGTGTTTAAACAACAGCCGGCTGTTGAGCAATAATAACTATACCTCGTTAGAAATCTCTGATATTTCCTCAACATTGTATCAGTTTACGTTTTATTTAATTTCATGGAAAATAATCTTCTAATATATATTGTTAAATAAATATATGTGTATATTTATTTATTATAATATAAAAATATTAAAACATTATAATATTGTTATGAAAGGGTTAAGGCCAAATCAGCAACAGTGTACATTAAAGTCAGACTTTAATGTACCATGTTGACTGTAATGACTATATTCGTAACAGGGTAAGGAGCACTGAGGTTTTTACGAATTTATTTTTGGATTTTGGATTGTAAGCATTGGGTAGGAGAGGAATTCGACGGCTTAATAAAGCCCCAAAGCTCCACTCCATAAGTCCAAAAAGGCCTTACAATAATCATGTATATGAGTCATTTGTAATAAATGATTGTCTAGTATGTGCTAAAATAGCCTGAAACGGCGAGTAGTCAATTTTTTGTTTTATTTCTTTATATTTGTATCCACCCCTATCAAATACGAACAATTGGATATAAAACAATAAAATATTGAAACGTTAATAGACTAAATAATTTATCTGATACAGCCAGATTCGAACCCACGATCTCTCTCCCAACAATCCATCAGTAAATGATAAAATACAGTTGAAATCATTGGTAACACTTAAGGACTTTTCATGGCATCAAGGACTTGTAGCAGACATATTGCAAAGGAAAACTTCGTTACACATAAATTTCGTCTCTGTCTGAAGTCTTCTCACGAACCTAATCTGCATATGACAAAACGGTATGAAACTCTGTCTAGGTTCAGACTATTTGAAGATTTCCCAAAATATCTACAAAACATTGGGATTACTGGACAAACACGTAATCTCACAATTTAAATATGTTCCAAAATAAAACAAAAGTTTACTGGCATGAGATAATTAACATGGATCGGGTAGTATTGGATACAAGATATGTACAAGAAACGATAAAAAAAGTCACAATAAAAGAGAATGATAGCCCAGAGATTCCCACTTATTAAGAGCTAATTTCGAAAATAAGGAGTAACAAACAGCTTCCTGCGTTGATGATGTAATTGTATTTTTAGTCAATAATAAAGCTTCCTTAGGCCTTTGAGTACTCGAAGTTAGTTGACTAGTAATGAGGTAGTAAATTTCCGATGTGCATATCGTACTGTCCTAACCATTTGATCGGATATCAGGATAATAAATGGAGTAAATAGTTAGTGACAAGGTGGATAAGTGTTGGTGATGAAAAAATACCAGAAAACAGATTGTGGGTATTGTTTAAAATTATATATCTGCAGCTACGGTGAATAGGTAGTTAATTTAATTATATTTTAAAGAGGGTTAACTGTAATTAAGGAAGGGGAACCTTGTCATTATTGTAGATTTCTCTTGAAAAAGAATTCTAATGGACTGAGCCAAGGGCTGGCTTAGCCCCTTATTCGCTACCGAAACTTTACGATCCCGCTTTCCTAAGTACAAAAAAATCTCGATCTGAAAATTTCGATTATATTCAACTGAGTGGTAGATATAATAATTAAATTTGTGTGTATACTTTAAGGAGCGGAGTGGCTCAGTCATAAGAGCGATGGATTGCCATACTGAAGGTCGTGGGTTCGAATCCCACTCGCTGGCAGACTTTTATTTAACCCGTTAGCGGCCGCAGATGAATCTTATGGGATCTAGGAACCTCCACGGGCTCTACCAGCCTCTATACTGTGGGCACCAAAAATAAGGGGAGACAATCTGGTGGTAGAGCGTGATCTGTGACAAATCACCTTCCTGCACAACCATTGTCCAAGAAACAGTACGGTCTCTACTATGTACTGAACCCCAGTCTCTTCATGGGTCGTAGTATGAGTCAGGTATACCGTATACCTTTTGAAAAGAAATTGAGGGGCCTAAAACCAAGGCTTCTACGGGTTTCCAAAATTATATATGTGTGCGAGTGTTTGTATTAAATTAAATCAAATAGGGAAGAGCATAACTATTCCCTGATGGAGGTAGCAAACACTTATAAACCTATATCAGGCTGTAACCGGCTCAAATTTCCATATAACATGTCTATTCCTATCTACTCGTAAACCGCAGGACGATTAAGCTGCAAGGGCGAACAACATACCTTAAGTTGCAGAGGCGCTAGGGGGCTCCCCCTCCCCCCCCCCAAGTAACTTGCCGAAGAGGGAGGATAATATATTTCCGACTAAAGCAGGATAAAAAGGAAGAGAGGAAGAAATAACAGCGGTCCTTAGTTATTCATGCATCGCCATTAGGCAACCGGCTCATTAGCCATTCCTTGAGGGATCCCTTCGACCAATTAATTAAACACTTTCCAACAGCATCTATATTCATCTTATTTTACTGTAGTCGTCTCAATCTCAATGAAACGATTTACACCCAGTTCCCGTTTTACTGACCCCGATTCCTCTTTTTCTTGATATATTTTAACAAGTCAAACTTTTGATACTCTGGCCTTAACCGGACCTGAAATAGATATTATTCTTCTAAACATGTAATGTAATGAAGAAATTTTCTTAACAGTTTTTTTTATAGCCCCGTTAGAGCGTTCTAACGGGGAGCGGAGTGGATCAGTGATAGAACAATGAGTTTCCATGCCGAAAATCCTGGTTCAAATATTCCTGCTGGCAAGATTTTTATTTAATCTGTTAGCAGCCGGAGATGGACCCTATTGGATCTAAGACCCTCCCGGGGTTCGCCCAGCCTCTATACATTGGGTACCCAAATTAAGGGGGGAAATCTGGTGGTTGAGTGAGATATATGATAAAACACCTCCCTGCACAACCGTCATCCAAAAAACTGTACAGTCCCTTTCATATACTGAACCCCAGACCCTTCACGGGTCGTTGTAGTAGAGTTTTTTTTAAATGCTCTAGCGGTATACTAATAAAAATTTAGACTTCTGCGATTATAACTGAGCTGCTACATTTGAAAGTAGTAAAAATCCATTTTTTCATATTCCCTATATCTTGAGGTTTCGATAAGAATGACTTTAAAAAGATGAGCAAAAGGGCAAATGTTTTTGCAAAACAAACATATATTATCTATACTTCGAAATGTTAGATGAAACTTCTATTTCTTAATAATTAGCGAAATCTACTCATGATTATTACCCTTGTATCTACTTATTACCCATAATAACATTATCTTTTCCACATTAAAAGGTCGTGATAACTTGTATTATTGGAAAATATTAAAAATGAAACGAATGAACAGTTAAAACTTGTAACTCAACTCGAAGTGACAACCTGCACAGATAACGTTTTTATCACTTAGCACTTATCAAAAAGTGACCTTTAAAACCCTATAAACCATTTGAATTTTATTATGAAATAACAATCGTTAAAACCATTTAAAAGAATAAACGATATTTTTTTAAAGATCCAAATGGACTTATACAATTTTCAAATATAACAGATCAATTCATAATTGTTTATTCATTCAACGTCACATAATACTGATTAAAATAGAATCCTCTCAATAGTGTGTGCTGATTATAAGCAGATAAATAAAATAATGACAGCACGATTTATAAGTTGTATAAATCCAAGCATGGGAATTTGAGGGATATGATTCATTTATATATTTAGATGATTGGACTCAAGATGCGGTTCTAATAATAAGTCAAAAAATCAGTTTAATAAAAGATGTGTCAACATTAAATAATAAAATAAATAAAATGTTACTATTCTAGAAAATAAACAATTAAATGTCTATTGCGTAGGTGATATTAATATTTCGTTTTTAATAGCTAGTTATCCAAAGATGAGTTATTCAATTCAAACTACCTCTTAATTAAAATAATAATAATAACGATAATAAGGCTACTGTTTCTGATTGTTCTCCGATCCCTGATTCCTTTACAGAGAATTCTACAGAAGAAGATAATTATATTCGTTGTAAAGAAATGGGGTAAAAGGAGACTTATAGCGAATTAAGGAACATCCAATTTCACTCCATGAAAAGAATGGATTTCTGAAACTGGGCCTTTTTACGAACCTTGAAAGAATTATAATCCAACAAAATTTCTTACGTGTGACACGTACGTTAATTATTAACAAAATAAAATGAAATCGAACTAGTTTTAATTTGATTGTATTTTTTCTAAGAGAAGTTCTTTTAACAAACATTAAATTACGACAAAACCATAAGATTATTTATTTTCTCACAAATGAAACCATTAGATCAAAATAGGTTCAGTATTGTATGCGAACGATGGGATGGTAAAAAAATCCACAATTTTTTTTCTACAATCTTAGTGTCTAATTTTTTTTTTACTTTAATCAGTTAAGAATATATTACATTATTTTTATTAATTAACTAAAGGGTGTCAAAAAAGCGACTACAAATTTAACGAAACCATTTTATTATAACACTGTTATATATTTTAAAATTAAAAGAAGCGATTTCCATCTCGTGGATAGTGGAGTAATATAATAATATATCATTAATTATTAATTTATTCAACTCGTACATCAAGCTCTGACCCGTATTTCCTTAATTTGCTGAGACCTGTTGATTACCTAAACGATCCATGCTATGTATATTTATGCGTAACTGTGAAACTAACTCCAGTTACTAATCATGTTTTAAAGTCATTATTTTATAAGCAGCTATAAGGGTTTATTATGTAAGAAAAGAAAAAAAATCCTATTAATTACCGAGAGGGATGTATTAGGTACGACCTTTTGGATTTTTGCGTTGATGGAATTTATTTGAGGGATGTTATTGCAGACAAAGACAAATATGAATCGGAATCGAACCTTTGAGCCTAGCTAAGTCTTTCACTATTATTATTTTGTTTTTAAATTTGATATAAGTTTTTTTTTATTTGCAACAAAATATGAATATATATATATATAATGGCTAATGACTATAATATGAATACAATCCTCTAGACATCAAAGGGCCCAACATAAAAACAGGAAAGCGTCATTAGTAAGTCTACAAACGGAACTATTCAAGAACAATGGAACCTAATTCAGAAAAGAACTACAAAAGCACAAAAAGTAAATTTGAGAAAAAGAATCATTACACACTGATTGCAAATAAGGGATTTTTTTCAGAATATAAAAGAAAGGGTAACTCCACGCAAATTTTACCTAGTTTTAATGATATAACAGAATACAGTCACATGCTAAAAGAAAGTTTGGGAATTACAGGAACAGTTTAAGATGTAATACTGACCAGTTATGGGCACTGAAAAATATCTGTGGAAAAAAGAAGGAATATAATTTAAAAAGTGGACGCTGTTTATTATTTTCAAAAAGTGACCTGTCTCTTAGGCTACACCTACATTGGATCCGGTGTGAAATGATGAGACGTCGCTAGCAAACCAAATGACTGAAATATATCGAGAGTTATAACATTTGGTTCTTTAAATTTATAAAATTAAGATTATTTATTAATTATTTTTAATACATTTATATTTTACTATAATGTATAGTAAAATATGTATAATGTATACACCCCAGCATCGTATGTGATAGAATCACGTCGCACCGAATCGGATCCAATGTAGGTGTAGCCTTAGGTGGAAAATTTTCAAAAAACATTCGCAGCTAATATAATGAAAATAGAAAAAAAATCAAGAGGCTAATCACTGACGGAGAAGGGAGGACGGGAGACCGACTTTATCTTTTGCATCTTCTAAATTTGGAGTCTAAGTAACAATAAAAGCAAACCTAAATTAAATGGTAAGGCTGCAGAATCATTTACCTAGGCAACCCCGTAACTACTGCAGCACCAGTTCGAGGTGGTAATCTGGCAGAAATCTTGACCTTCCCACTTTGTTTAAAAATGTTATTAATCTGTAGTAACAATCCGCCCTGGTCGCCTTACTAGGTGCGGTCCCAATATAAAACTAAAAACAAGTTTTATACTGGTTAGGGACACAGAGAAAATTCCCAGTCGGATGGTTATTCGAAACTGCAGTCGATTGTGAATCTTCTCCCTTCTGTTTTTTGGAACCTTGCTTTTACCCGGCACTGGGAAATCCTACAAGTAAGTCTTTTGGAGTCCAGGCGGGCCAAGTATCCATAAAATGTATGTCTCCTTTTCCTTATACACATGACTATATTCTCCTGATGTTTTTAAATTTTCAGCTTCCCGAGTGACCGTTTCCTGGTCATACAAGGCTCTCAGAGGTAAACAGAAGATACGATTTTAAAACCGAAAGGGAAAAACCAGTGTACTGTTTTTCATTAGTTAATAAGAATCATTAATGAAAAGAATCAACCAAAATATACTCCGTCATCATATAGGGCGAAGAACCAGAGAAGGAAGTCAAGCTATTGACATGCTCAATTCCGTACTGTGGAGTAATAACATGCGGGACAAACAAGCTAGCCGAGTGACAGCGGCGGAGATGAAATTCCTGCGGAGAGTTGTTGGAAAGACCAGGAGAGACCGCATCAGGAATGAAAGAATCAGAGAGGAGCTGAAAGATTCCATAAAAAACCGACAGCTAAAGTGGTTTGACCACGTCTGTCGGATGGACGAAGAGAGAGAGCCAAGGAAGGCCATGGAAGCTAGACCCACTGGCAAAAGGCCGAGAGGCCGCCCCAGAGTTTCCTATCAGGAATATATCCAGCGCATTGGAGGGGAGTGAGGCAAGACCCTCCAGGAAATGAGGCGGCTGAGTAGGGGACCGAGAGGTATGGCTGCATTGGGTGGAGGCTCCTCGACGCCAGCAATGGCATAAGAGGAAGTCAAAGAAGAAGGAGTAATAACATCCTAAAAACCACAACAATAATTATTTTCCATGCTATAACATGGATAATAATTAGTTAGCTCATTAGCATATACTTAACTCATTATAATGTTATGAGGCTAAGAAACATGGAAAGGGGAAAAGGGAAGCAAAGAGAAACTTCAGTCGCGAGATGGACTTCTGGAAAAGGCCAGGCGGAATATCCAGGCATGATAGGAGACCCAATTCAGTAGTCCTTTGAGATAATGGGTACCCAAAGTAAAATTCTCGAAAAAATCACCATAAAACTATTAGAGTGGTTTATCAGCGATTAGAACGGAAGATCAGGAAAAAAATACTATCCTAAAATTTTGTTGGGGAAAACCTCAACTTTGGGGAAACTCACAAGAAAAAAAATTAAATTAAATACCCCTGTGGTGCCATTTTAGATATTCAATCAAATACATTTTTTGTTGAATTCATCTAACCATCCTAAGTTTAACGGTTGAGTAAAATACTATTTAACGATTAGCATTGACACTCAAAAAAACTCAATAGATCAGCAACCTCAGCACTAAACCTTAATACAACACATTTACTTAACAAATTTATAACGTTTCGAACAAAATCAAGATTCGCAGGCTATGTTTGCCAATGGAAATTACCAGGTGTAAGAGTTAACATAATAAATAAGGGGCCTATGGAATGGAGGAGGAAGTTAAAACATATCCATAGCGTGCTGGATCAGATAGCGCGGGGCCTGGGCCTCAAGCTCGCTAACTACACCTCCTATCCCTTGTAGGCTGAATATATCACTACGCATCAGCTAATAGCAATCCTTGTTCCTCTATCTGGATGCTCTATCAATTACATGCTCCACTTACAGGGGCTGGGACCGTGATCTTGGGTACTTACCTCTGCCTTAATTATCACTCGCGTAATTCAATAAATTGTAACATTGATTTACGAAACAGCGTAACTCCAAATAAGTGAATTTCATAAATTACGAGAAAAAAATCTGAATAATCACTGTTCTTTATATTCCGGAACACTGAAATTCCAGGGGAGTCAATAATGACTAAAGCGACCTGCGATGGGGATGGGAAGGATTGATAGGAGGATAGGAACCCCCATCACGCCTCTATTGGAAATAAAATCAAACTCTAAAACACAAGATAAAAAATAAAAGTACAAAAGAACAACAATAATAACTCCAAGATAATGCAAAGGTATTACAGTGAAAAAAAACTAGCTGAGATGGCAAGTTCGTTTACTAAATTGTCAATCTATAGAATAGAATTTCTTCATCTTTCTAAGGAAGATTGAGGGAATAACAAGAAGAGACCGAGTCCGGAACACCAATATCAAGTCGAACCTAAAAGTTAAACCAGCCAACGAGGTAATAGAGGAAAACCGACTGAGATGACTTGGACACCTGCTGCGGATGGATCCTAAAAGGATTGCTAGCGAAACTTACCGAGCCAAGGTGAGGGGAAAACGAGGAACAGGACGACCTAGAAAGAAGTGAGAAGATGTGAGGACGGATTTTGAGTAGAGGGGACTGCAATGGAGCAGAAGTTCACAGTTGGTGGAAGAGAGGCAGTGCTGGAGAAGGCACAGAGTCACTTTAGTGTAACAAATTTGAACAGAAAAAGAAACATAATATACCTCTGATCAGAAGGCTACATAACAAAAATCACAAGGTAATTACAAAAGTGCCAAAAAAGTTAATGAAAAAAAAATAGAAATGTGAAATAATAGACGTTTGAACTGAAACCAAACGTCATCAAGTGGGGAGAGATAATCCTCCAACACGATTTTAGAGGTTCCGGATACTGTATATATTTATATATGCTAAATTGGGACATTTTCTGAGCCCAACCCTTTGTATCAAATCAGCTGTAACTATGTACGTATGATTTGCTATAATAAACAATAAAGCCATTATTTAATCCTTTAACTGCTAAAGACGATATATGCCGGCTCAAGGGAACGTGACTCCTTTGCTAAAGACGATATATGCCGTCGCAGAGTTTTTCTATCTATTTGCTAAAGCCGATTATAGACGACGCGATATTGTAATGCTGGTCTTTGTATAGACAAATGCTTTGAAGATTTTCATACAAAATTATATTATTAAGCAAAAAATTTTAGTATTAAAAAAAAGTTTTAACTCTTCCAGTGTAATGGAGGATAGAATGCAGGTAAAACGTAGACGGGTAGCCGGCCCACTTAGCGCTGTGGTAGGCGTAAAGCTTTTCACTGGCAGCTGTCAAAGGGTTAAACTCAGCAGCAGCCACGTTCCGCATCCAGAACAGTTACAAGAATATAGTTTTATGAAGTGAAACATTCCGGCCAAAAGGTACGATCTAAGTATGTAGAGCCAAAACTTATCAAGACAGCCCGACCATTAATACTATCCATATATCCTTTTGATTTTTTTTTCTAAATATCAGCGTTACTAACTAACCACTTGCCATTTTGTTCTAAGATATTCCTCTTATAAAAAAACGTTGTTTCTACAACTAACCATACATTTCATCTTATCCCATTATACAATTATCAATAGTTAACCGTTAATAAAGGTACTTGATTGAAATAATAATAATAAGCATGTTGGTAAGTAAACGCAATAAAATAACATTTTTATTATACTAATTTTTAAATTATATTGTTTCAACTTAAAAACAATTTATTTAGTGCACATTAAACTATATTTCAAGCAACCTCAAGGGTATTCTATAAATTCCAAGCGTTCTTAATACTTAACGTAGAAGTATTGCAGCAATGGTGCTGTAACCGATCACAGCTTTAGTATAAAATAAATAAAAAAGAGCCGGCAGATCGGATAACCAAAAGCCTTGAGAACTTTTTCTTCCCTTTTTCCATGTCACAGAGGCAAAGAGAAAAGGAAATCGAACCAATATGCCCAGGAAATGGAGCTCAGGGTAGCGGGGGACGCCGCCGAAAGAGGATTGAAGGCTGAGAGTACCGGCTTAATAAAAAGAGAATAGAAAGATCTTAAGAATCCGCGGGAGAGGGTGTACCCAGTTCTATTGTCGGCGACTATTCCATTACAATCGGCGATTACAGACACCCTCACCCTTCAGAGGAGACGGCTCTCCAGTTACATAGGTCTGGAAACCCAAGGTAGACTATCCCCAGTAGCTCCGAAGCACCTGTATGGACCAGTTAAAATTATGATTTAACTGTCAATGACTCACTGCGTTGGTAAATTGATATATCTGGGCTCTCAAAACTGATTAAAGACAAAACAGTTCGAAAAAGACATAAAATTCGAAAAGAAATATAAAGAGGAAAGAAATGCGATTCAATTTGAAATAAAACCCGGGTGGAAAAAACATGTTATTTCCTTACTTTGTTTAGGAACCTTAAATGAACAATTCCATAACCTGCTGAACCTTGAGGCTACGTAATGTTAAAAATCACATTAAAGAATGTTCAAAGCCTAAATATCTTTTAAAATAAAAAAGATGAATATGATTGAGAAAAAGAAAGCAACACAATATAGGGACCCTTTCACTACAAGCACTCTTACACTGGATTGCTTCAAGATCCAAATCCTTAATCACCGAATCTACGCATCGGTCTACCTCTAGGATGTACAAGTTAGCTCAACGCAAATTTTTAAAAAATTAATTCCATAGTGCCTAAGCCCGAAAAATTAAAACCCCATATTAATCTTCGCAACGTTATTACTATATAATATAGAGGATATTCTCTTCGACTACAACAAATATATTCGAGAAAATTCATTTAAGAAATATACAAAACAGAAGTAAGTAGTAATTATTTTTTTGTTTTTTAAATATTTTATTATATCTACAATTCCGGTGAATTCCAGTGGTTAAGTCCAATTTTCTTCAAAATGAGTTCCTTGTACTTTGAGAAGCGGAATCGTATAATTTTCGTAGTGATGCAAGATTATATATTTCCAAATTAGTTACGACCCTGCAGGCGCAGATTACTCATCGTCAGGGCCGGGTTTTAGTGATTAGGACGGGAAAGGAGCAATTTTCACGGATAGAAGAATTCAGAAACGATCCCTAGTCGTTTCCTATTTGTTACTAATAATCCCAGATAAAGGACACAATAGTACAAGGAGCATACTCCCAGCTCCAGCACAGCCATTTCCATAATATAGTAAATTAAATTAATTGCCTCCGGGGCTACCGATACAGGGCTCCGCTCAGCTTGTTAGCCGAGAGCTGGCTACATTTTTAATAGCCGTCAAAAAGGATAAATGTCCCTACGGTATATAGGCGGTGGCGGTAGCCTTTTGTTTTAATTAACATATCCTGTAGGTCCAATTATCCGATACATCCCCTCCTTAATTAACCAGACGGGAAGATATTGTTCCTTACCGATCGGGAGATGGCAATCGCCCTGGGGCCGCCACGAACCCACAATTCCCCCAGGCTAAAGAATACCCCCAACCACCGTCGTGTCGCCTCTATTAACGCCACCTACAATCATTAAGTCGCTGGTACCGTTAATTTACATACCAGCAACAACAGAGTACATGATTTTATAAATACTCGTACATAGAATAAAAAACAAGAATAATAGCCAACGGCCATACCACGTTAAAAGCACCGGTTCTCGTCCGTCCACAAGAATAATATGGAATTGTTAAACATAAATCACAGATTTTTCAACAAAGCTTTGATTATCAATTATGGAAAACGAAGAAAAACAGAGTATCTCCACATCCACATTAGACTTTCTTGACGGTTTTGTCTAATGTAACACTGTCTATAATGAAACTTAAGAAGGGTCGCCTGTTTTGTAGATGTTAGAATACCCACATAGTATGCTAAAGGTCGCAAAGCAGTTAATAATAGTAAAGAAATACAAACCAATATAATATCATTCTGACTCAACGGTCCTGCAAAAACCCGGGTCTCCTCCCCCACAACTAACCACCAATCTCCGCGATCCCGTGCTATTCTCCTCCATTCTTGTAGACCCAGGAGCTTTAAGTCCTCGTCCAGCCATCTGATCTGAGGGCGTCCTCTACTTCATTTGCCGTCTGGTTTCCCACACAGCATTCTCTTCGGTTTCCTGTATTCCGGCTTTATTTCTACACGTCCCATCCATCTAATTCTGACTCTCTTTATCAGTATAATCATGTCAGGCTCTCCATACAGCTCCATCAGCTCCTCATTCCCCCATACCCCATTTTCGGCCACTCCGGCCACTTCTTAATATATTTCTTTTCCAGAAGTTGACCTTAAGTTCTGATTTTTTCGTCGGGGGCCATTTCTCGCACCCATACATAACTACTGGTCTTACAATGGTTATTAGTAATAGAAGTTGAACTCTTTTATAGAGCGATTTAAACTGTAGAACTCCTTTTATGAGGAAAACTTTTTTTTTTTTACTCGTATTGGTCTACTAAGGACCACGTCATTTCAACTGTCTTTTTTCTTCTTGACATTGGCCCAGTACTCCCTCATTCGTCGCCGGTGCTGCTCCCTTATTTCTTCTGTCCATGTCTTTCCCATATTCAGCTTTGGCTTTTCTTGAAAACCCACACGAGTATCTAGTTTCAACCTGAGACGGTTGCTATCCAAAAACATACTCGCAGGTAATCCCCATCTCCTGTAAATCTATTTCTACCTCTTCGAAGTCGGCAAGTTTGGTATTCTTTGCCATTAAATACGTAACAATTCGGTTGGCCAGTCTTGTGGGTTTCACTCTCAACAGGTAGACATAGAATGATATTCTCCTTTTGTCTTATAACATCCGATATTTTCGGAACATGAGTGCACAGCTCACTGTTGTGTCGTCGTCTTAATTCACCTTAGTCTTTAATTGGGCCAAGAATTTTCCTTAAGATCTTTCATTCTGTGATCTCCAATTATAACAATCATTTTATTAATCATTAAATCAATAATAATTCGCAAATCAGGTTTAAAAAAAATTTATTCTAGTAGAAAAAAATTAAAAAATATCTTTACACTGCAACGTAGAAGAGGTTTTAGAATTAGAAGGGGAAGAAACAAATTAAATCTAAACCCCAATTAAGACAAACTAAAGAAGGCCTGGAAATACTTATCATAAATAAAGAACCCCTAAAGATAGAATTCGTTCTTATGAATAATTAAACACCTATTTATGACTATCAGCACACTTTTAAAAAACGAATTTGCGACCTGTTGAAATCCCAATAAAGATAACTCAGCGGTGAATAGGCAAATTTTTTTTTTTCTTCGCAGAAATAATAATCAATAAAAGATGTTAAGGTGTTTAATAACAGAACTGTTTATTGGCTATATTTATTGTTTATAGGACGACCTCGATCATCTGAGACTGTGAAAATGGAATGCTTCACACCGGACTTTGAACCAGTTAGCGACGTCCACCTGACCAAGCGACCAATCAGAATAACTCTTCTAAAGGAGCTCTCATCTCTATGGATACTACGGCCGTAAACAAGGCTTCTTCTTAATTGAAAACTAGTTACGCCGCTCCTTGCCATAACTTATGACCCAACCGCCGCCAACTAAATTATTTATTTGTTAAATCATCCGGTCCCACTTCCCACAGATGGGAACTACCTACCGGCCAGGCCAGTTCATAACTGTATCTTTCTATAATTGTTTTTATTTATTTATTTTTTCCCATTCGCCTTCTAATGTGAGTTCATCTTCTTGCTTCTATAATTTTCTTTTTTGTACTCAATTCTGTATAAAGGCACACACTAATACCCACGCATTAAGAAAATTTCCGATTAATCTAAATTGATAAAAAAAAAAAAATTAGGTAAGAATTGATATATTTTTAAAAACCATTTGCGATAGATGGTACACAACAAACAAATTGTTTGTATTTTTCTTTCATTATTTGCCTTTTGTGGGTTGTAAATTTCATTGAATAAAAAGAAAAAAATTTTGAATACAAATAAATAGCATGTTATGATTCTATGAAAAAAAAAAACCCTGTACCACTAGAGCCTATAGAGGGTGAGGGTCTTGGGTTCAGAATGTGGTAGACTGTAGTGTTTCTTGGACAACTGTTGTCCAGGGAGGTGATCTGTCCTAGAACACGCTCAACCATCAGATTTTTCCCCCTTATTTTGGATAACCACTATATATAGAATGGGTGAGCCCCAAGAGGGTCCTAGATCCCATGGGATCCATAAAAGTCTGCCAGCGAGCAAGATTTGAACCCACAACCTTCGGCACAGACTCTCAGTGCTCAACCACTGAGCCACTCCGCTCCCTGGTGATTCTATATGTTAAGCAAATTATTAATTATCATTTTTGAAGAGACCTCAAATGTTAAATGAGTAAAAATACAGCAAATTCAGTTAAAGGTCCAGTTGGTTTCATTTTGGTATTTTAGCATCTATCACACTAATCTACAAACTCAAGACCTATTATTATAATTTTACAATTTTTATTTCACTGTTTTTATCAAAAAGAAAAAAATCTTTTTAATAAAAAAACATTTAATCAGGAAATTTCATTTGATGAAGTATATATGATATATCGGCATTGATCCTTTAATAAATTTTGAAAGAACTTGAGTCCTTCTGATATAGACCTAATTTTAAATTGAAACCGAAAAATCTTTCAATGTAAAGACTAACAGCTCAAGGTGTTTATACAATAAACTATAATCAGTATTTAATAATATAAACACGAACACAGTTTGGAACTTAACCCATTTACGTCCACTGATGCGCATTCGCAACATTAATTTAACAATTTTTTTTATTTTTATAATTTCAAATATTTTTCTATTTTGTTACATCAGCTTATTATTTAAGGTTTGTAATTATTAAAAATAATTTTTTAATAAATTTTGTGTTTTTTTAATCCATTGAAAAATAATAGTACAGTAGGTAATATTTCAATACTGATGAGTACTAAGATTTAAATGTTAAATTCAGCCAAATAAGGGTTGCTACAATTAAATTATCAGATCCCTTGTTTAAAACATTGTTTATTTTAATTGTTGGGATGAAATTTTTGTATAAAATTCTAATACTGTTTTAGAATAGTCGTTTTACTTTAATGTTGCGTTATCGCATCATTGGCCATTCCTATGAAGTTTTTACAATGAAGACAGGACCATGAATGTTCATCTCCCCCACCTGTCTAACAGGAACTATAAGGGACAATAGAACTGCTAAGTGCCTAATCGAAGATGTAAAAAGTATTGCAATAAGGCTAGAGGGGCATATGATTATGCATTTGATGAAATCAACGAAATTTGTATAGTTAGGTGGAACGATAACTCCGTTCACTGTTGCTACAAATAATTTTGGCCCGGAGCCAATAAAAAAAGCAAAACGCTACAATAGAAAAAATAAACAAGAAGAGATTGTACACCAACCTAATATAATCTGTCAGTACAACAAATTCATGGGGGGAGTAGACTTGCATGATAATGGAGTTACAAACTACAGAATAAAAATCCGTGGAAAAAATGGGGTTGGCCTCTGTTTATAAATATGAATGACAGTGCTGCGATAAATGCTTGGAAAATTTATAATATACCAAATGAGAGCAAGACGCCTTTACTGGATTTCAAATCCTATATTGGAAGGAACTTGTTGCAATTTGAGTGCGTAGGCCATATAGCCAGATCTATCAATGAACAACCGAGAAGAGGAAGACCAGCTGTGAGCACGGTGCTAGATGAACTGAGAAAGGACAAAATCGGACATTTGGTCCTCAGGAATGAGACAAGGCAAAGGAGTAGAGTGAGTAAAAAAAAAAGGTGTGAAAGATGTAATGCTAAATTACACCCAGATTGTTTTAAATCATACCACGTATAAAAAATGAAAATGAAAATTAAAAAATCAGTTGGTGTGTATTAAACCATAACAAAATATTCCTTTTTGCTCAAAAAAATCTTGCCATAATTACATATTGAATTGCCATATAATCCCTTAAATACAAATTGAGACCAAAAAATCTTTCAATATAAAAACTAACTAATTTTTAAAGTGGAGGAAAATTATCGAAGAGGCCTAGGTCCTTCCTCCATGGACCATAGCAGTCATGTGATGATGACAATGATAAAAACTAACAACTGGATGTGTTTATGCAATAAACTTACATCCAGCTTATATGGAGTAATATAACCACTAATAAGACTTGGAACCTATGATAAAATTAAAAAATCAGTCGGGGTCTATAAAACCACAACGAAATATTTCTTTTTGCTGAATAAAATATTGCCAAAACTACATATATGATGTAAACCATGAATTAAAAAATTTTTTTTCTCATTTTTGATTTGGGAAAATAGGATTTATTTTAAGTTATAAGCCATGATTTATAATAATCAAGGCTTCGTGAATCGGTAGGCTCGATGCTGATACCATCAATCGTTGTTTACAAACTTAAAAACTAAAAGCGCTCATAAAATTCACTCAAAATTACTAATTTCATTACTATGGATAAATTTCTCATTCATTACCTAGCCCATTTACAAGCCTATCTTAATTATAATAATATAATATATTACACCTTTAATTATAATAAGAAGGTACTCTGCAATGCCACATTTTGTAATAACCTATATTCTCTGACGGACTCACCCTTTTCTATGATCAAATATTTTATTTTCAAATACCTTAAGGCATTGCTCATCCATCAAAGATAGCAGCCATATCTCGCACCCATACAGAATAGTTGGAAGACAGAAAAAACTAAGCATTGTAAAGACAAAAAATAACAAGCATTTACTGCCTTTAACTGTCCCTTAATTATCACTAGAATTTCTATTTTTTTTTTTTGTAGTTCTCATAATCCTTAAAAAATTAACTTCTAGAAATGTTCAAATTTATTTCCTGCTATATTTACGTAACCAAAATTACTACAATGATTGCTAGTAACCAAATACTTGTCTTATCCAAATTTTTATAGATCCCTTGTCTTCCTCCTCTGAAAGGTATGGACTTGATAAATCATACACTTATGAATTCTCTAAAACAAAGAATAAATAAATTTTTAATGCAATAATCAATAAGCCATACCTGTTAGATGGCTTCCAGTGAATTCAAAGTCGTCGTCCTGATCCCAATGCTTCAGCGACAGGTTGTTCAGCGGTGTTGCATTAGCAAATTCAAGATTAGCAAAATGCCAATCCAAAATTTGTCTATCTTGACAAGAAAGATACACATCACTGTAAAATGACAAAGAAAGAATAAATAATAAAGAAGTGGTCATAAATAAAGTATATACTTTGTATAAACATTTAACAGAAGTTATTTCTTGCTTAAAAGTTATGCAATTATAAATTATTATAACAATATTTGGGAATTTTAAAACAAGCATCCCGTACAGAACAAATGACGAATCTATAATTTTTAAAGAAATAATTAGCAAGAAAGAAACTCAGGAAAAAGAAAAAATAACAATGCAAGAGAAATAGGAAAAAATTATGATGTAAAAAAAACAACTAAATAATTGAACTACAGCGCGCTTTACCTCTAAAAATTTTCTAAACAAATATAATTTTACTATATTTGCTTAAAAACTTCTTTTCACATTAAAAAAATTATAAACAAGTTCATTTAAACCTTAGCTATAAATATTTTTTCATTATCAATAACACAAAGAAAGTAATTTGTTTGCCCCAACTAAGCAATAAACAACCGTCGACCCAATAAGTGAATAAAAAAAAGTAAATAATTTAAAAGACTGTAATAAGATGATATTAACAAAAAAAATAAAGATGATAATGAATAAGAAAAAAAATGGTATGTATATTTTTTTTTTATTGTAAAAACAATTGTATTCTTTCAAGAAACATTAAAACTTTTGTTTTTAAATCTTTCCATTTATCTTTTTTTTTTTATATAAGTTGGTTTTGTTCTACCTTTTATAAGGTTTTTTTATAAAGAATATTTTGAGATTTTTTTAAAATGTACTTTGATAATATTTCTTAAATACAATTTTTATTAGTGTATATCTTTTTTTATGTATCTTGATTTGGCCTATTTTTTATGTGCTTAAAATCAGTAATATTAATGGCAAAGCTACATACAAGAAATTGGAAAGCCGAAAAGTATTTTAAAAAGAATTCAAATGAGATCGTGTACAAAGAAAACCCATTTGAGGTGCCAAAGAGATACAAACGAAAGCTGGAGTCACCACTTGGATTTCTAGTCCAAGTGTTATCCTGACTTTAGGAGCATTAGTAGTAATTGAAATTTATTCTTTTTCACTTCTGTAAACTAAAAATATGGAAAACTAAATAAATGAAAAATATATTGAATTAAAAACATGCCTCGGAGGTGAATTTTCAAGGTCTTTCAACTTTTCTGAAATTTCTTTCTCTTGCTCTTTCAGTTGATCCCACTCCTAAAAAATTTAAATCAAAATTAATAAACCTATATTTAAAACACCTATATTTTTCTGTACTCTCTGATAATTCATAATGGAGTTTTTCAGAGTTAACAAAGAAAAAATATATATATATATATATATATATATATATATATATATATATATATATATATATATAATATGATAACATGCATAATTTAAATATATTTTTTCAATTTGAAAAGAACCTTCTAGTACAATGGTTCCCAGCATTTTTAGTTGTGTTCAAAAGATAACTTCGAGGCCCACTAACTAAATATAAATATACAACATGTACGCAAAACCAATAGACGTTTGTACAAGTAAGTCGATATCTAGATTAAAACTGGAGATTTTCAGTCTCAGACCACTTTTGACATTCAATTTATTTCGGTATTTATCTTTTATAAAAAGTAATGTTGATAATGCTTGTTCACACAGATAGGTTGTTAAAAACCCCATCAAATGTCTTCTTCAAAAGGATATTTGAAAATTTTTAGGATCAAATTTGCTGCCTCAATCAACTTTTCATATATAAAACATTTTTAGTTGTGCTCAAAGGATAACTTTGAGGCCCACTAACTAAATATAAATATACAATATGTACACGTATTGTGTTAATATAATATGTGCTTCGAAAATGCACTTGGTAGTGATCGAGGAATTTGCAACCCAATCAGTTCTCACCCACAATTGTTGCAGACTCCTATAAAGGAAACCAACTGCATTTGTCCTATTCGAGAAAGTATTCACTCTCGATCGAAAGCAGTTAATCGAAGGGCTCCGATAGGGTGCAGCAGCATACAGAGGCGTACAATATATGATAACACTAGCAGAAATTAACATATAATAGGTTGGGGAAAAAGAAATCCATTATTTTTGCGTGGAATTCAAAACTTTATTTAAGATGTTTCGGATTGTCCGATTTGGGCCACATATGCACCATTTTGTTGTATAAAGGTAGCTTCATAATGTCCCTTTCCTAGAAGTCTTGGTCCTTATTGGCAAAAAACTCTAGAAATTGATTTTCACAATCTTCTCTTGATCCCAATTTCTTATCACTCAGAAAGTTTAGAATGCAAGAAAAATGTGGTAATTGCTTGGTTCCCAGGTCCGGACTATATGGTGGATGCATTAAAACTTCCCAACCAAGCTCCAGGAGTTGCTGGCGAGTCACTACAGACGTGTGTGGCCTTGCGTTGTCCTGATGGAACACAACCACTTCTGTTGGCCAATTCTGGCCGTTTCTGGTCAATCACTAACTTCAAACGGTCCAGTTATTGACAGTAGAGATCTGACTTTAGTGTTTGGCCATATGGAAGTAACTCATTATAAATGATTCCTTTCAAGTACCGCCAAATACACAGTAGAACCTTCCTGGGCGATGCTCCTGGTTTGGCCACCGTTTGAGCTGCTTCACCACCCTTTGACCACAATCGTTTTTGCACATGTGAT
Organism: Troilus luridus; assembly: GCA_964056705.1. NCBI lineage: Eukaryota > Metazoa > Arthropoda > Insecta > Hemiptera > Pentatomidae > Troilus > Troilus luridus. The sequence goes on along the minus strand of OZ057412.1, from coordinate 70,632,362 downwards.
ATGACTATGTCGTATGTGACCCATTTTTCAATCCCAGTCACCATCCGTTTAAGAAATGGGTCGATTTTATTCTGTTTGGCCAAGGTTTCTCAGATGGAAATTCGATCCATCATGATTTTTGGTGTTATTTGGTGTGGCACCCAAACATCGAGCTTCTTTTTGCATCCAGCTTTGCGAAAATGGTTTCAAACTGTTTTATGGCCGATCTTTAGCTTCTGGGCGATGCTACGATTACTAACATGCTGGTCAACTTCGATTATTTCTTTGATTTTATCTAAATTTTCGACGACGGCCCTCCCTGTGCAAAAATGCCTGAACGGAATCGACGAAACCAACATTGCACGTAATTAGCTGTTATAGTATCAGCACCATAAACACCATTCACAATTTCAGTGGCCTGGCTTGCATTTTCCCCTTTATCGAAGATAAACTGTATAATTTTCTCTTTATTGACTTCCATTGTTAACACCCTGTAACTCACAACCGAATGGAACAAACAAAAAACAGCCAACGATTTTTTGTAGAGTGAAATGTCACCTTGACGAGCATAAAATTGCAATTGTTTGATCGATACTTTACGAGATATCGATCACCACAGCAATCTACCGAGAAAATAATGGATTTCTTTTTCCCCAACCTATTATAATCAGCTGAATTTTTCCTAAAACCTCCGAGTTTGAAGACTTGTACTCCAGGTGAGAAGTGTCTTGATCTGAGCGGAAGAAAGATGAATTCGGAAGGTAAGAATCTTTCTTTTTACTGTAGACTGACTGAATTTTGGGTGTAGAAAGATAACAGCTTAAATTGATAATAGAGCTTATCTACCCATTATGACAATCAAATATTTTTTTTTCACACTCTTTTTTTTGTAACAACTTGATCACTAAACAGATGGGATTGTGAATCTCGAGTGAGCTACTATGATTATTGCTATTGGCAGTTGTTCTGCGTATCTTTGGTTTGAATATAGTAGTGTTTTTTTTTTTAGATTTGACGTTCGTTTCTTTTTCTTAAGTATCCCTTGACTGTACCTTGTTTTCCACCCAGCCCCTTCAGGTGTCCATGAGGTTTATAAGATTAGCCACAGGTAACAATTTGGTGTCACGTGTGGAGTGTAGGCTGCAAGAATATCCCGATAAAACAAAGCCAGGGATAAAAAAAATATTTAAATAATGATGGCAAGACAGAAGAGGAGTTGGTGAAGAAGCTACAGAAAGCCAACACAGACTATGCAACTGAGAATGAAGCCCTTAAGAAAGAAAATAAGACATGGGCTCAACAGAACAGTACTCTGCCAGCCCGAGTGCTACCAGGTGGAAATACAGGAAACAAAGCACATACAGACTTAGGACAACAAAACATGATTAAACCATAGGGGCCACAGGAAGTCCTGTGATCGACCAATTTTTGAAGAAACTGGAATAGATAGGATTAGCGGGGAATCCGATTAAAGTAGATAAAATAATGATAGAATAGAGAGGGGAGGGGTAGCTAAGGTCAAAACTCAAATTAATAAGCCTAAGACCCAGTTACAAGAAGATGAAAGTGGACGACAATAAAAGATTCATTGATTCAAGGGAAAGAGAAAAACCCAAGGGGGAACTAAGTAAGGCGAGACAGAGAACGACCGAACCAGCCTAGGAATTTGCTCCATCTGGGCACGGTTAATTGCTGATTAGTAGTTATTAGTTAAAAGATACTAAATCCTAATCACTTTTATATCATTGGTCTAAAAAATAAATATCAATATAACTCAATAATAAATAATAAATAAATAATTGGTCAGTTCTAAACCACAGGTTTTACAACCAAGACACAGTAGAAAGCTTACTTTTAGACTAACTAGGACAAACTACAAAAGGTATTTAGAAAAGGAAATTGGAAATATTGCCTAATACCTGATCACAGAAGAATGGATATACTATTAATAAAAATGTGTAAAGTAAATCTGAAAAAAAAGAATTACCCTGCAGGCTACATTTATTTCTCTCAGTTTATGGCGTACACTGAATTCATGAGCAATGTTTCTAGGTCCTTTAACTTCCTGCATACTTCTATACTGCTTGTTAAGATCAGCAATATGGTCTTTGAGTGAAATTAACTAAAAAAAAAAATGTATAAGTAAATCCTTTGTAACAATCAATAAAACAAGACATGTTTCAAATAAAATTGTTAAAATCATATTTATACAATAAACCTAAGATAAACCAAGTACTAGAAACATTTTTTATTCGAAAATAATAAAAATTCAAATAGTTCTAAAAATAGTACACAAATAAAATAAAATTAAAACATACTCATGAATTTTTTAAGAAAATATGTAACTATACATGTAAAACAGATTATGAAAGTATCATTTTCATATGATACTTTCATAAAAACATATTGGAAACAGTAAAATTGGAAAAAAAAAAAATGTCTCCCTTTTATCAGGAAAGATAGAAAGTCATGAAAAGGTATTTAAAGGATGACTAATGATCCAGCTAAGGTGGTAAAACAATGTTCAAATAAATAAACATTAATAAATTAATATGATGTAGGTAAGGAATGCTATTAATAAAAACAAAAAAATAAAATACAAATTTCTTAAAATTACCTGATTTTGGTTTTTGATTAACTTTTCTTGTAAATTAACCACGTTAGTGTAATGAGCAACTTGTTTTTCCTTAACATTTTTTTCTTGGAGCCTAAAAAATAATAAGTGTTTACATATAAATTAAAGTAGTTTACTTCTAAATAATAATGTATTAATTTCTACAAAAAATCAAACATTAACATAATATTTTATGCAATTTTTGAGACGCTAACTTATATTTGCATCTAATAAATAATATTAAAATAAGAATTTTTCAGAAATTTCAAATTTATCATTGCTAAAAACAAAAAAGGTGTTATTAAATTCACTTAGGTATTATTGTAAATATTATATAGACAACAGATATTCTTCACGTTGTCTTAATAGAACTTAAATCAGAAATTAAAATTACATAAACAATTAACATAGAGGAAAAATAGGCGAGAAAGTACAAAGGTACAAAAGTACAATTTCAGAATTTCAATGAACAAAAAAGGGTCTGCCATTAAAAAAAAAAAGTAAATGTGATGAACTAACACACAAAAATATGGAATTAAGTTAAGTTACGTTGGGTCAGATATGACATTCAATTAAATTATAAAAAAGATGGATGATTCCAAAAATTTGGTGATAATCATTTATTATAAAACACTTTTCTTCATAAATTTTAAATAAACAGAATAAAAGGAAAATGAAAGTTAATAATTTTAAAATATTTATATCAATTCGTGATGAAAGAATATCATGGTGATAAAAGCCACTTCACTCGGTGTAGTTTTGTGAAATGCAGGTATTTATGGAGATTTTAAATTAAACCAAAAAAGCGATTCATTAATCTTAAAGTCTAGTTTCTAGTTCATCATTCCAAATCATAAACATATAGTGAAGAGAAAGAAAATTAGAAATGAGACAAGGAGTTAGTGAGTTCTTTAGACAACAGGTGTTCTGTATTGATCTGTATAGATTTTATCAAATATTACTTTATGGAATTCCTTGCTACAACAGCATTGAATTTCATTATAGTAAAAAATTGAGTGTGGAATGGATAAAATGAAGTTCAGATATGAATCAGATCCAATATCCATGACTAGATCCTATATATATATATATATATATGAAATAGATACATAGAAAAATGGAGTAAACATGGGTAATAAGACTGTATATCTAGCAATCATCAGCATTTAAGTGAATATTGCAATGAAGAATGCATTAGGGTATGATTGAGTGAAGGGATTTTGAGGAATAATTACAATTGGAGATTTCTGATAGGAAGAAATGAAACCATAAAATTGATTTTTGGGTTTTAAAAGGGTTTGAAGCCAGATTCCGAGATCAATCAAGTCAAAATCTTCAAGTCCAAAAAGATTGGGTAAAGTTAATTGCTAAAAGTCTTTTGCATCATAAAGATTTTAGTAGTGCTACATACGAGAAACAAAAATTAAGTCAAGAGTCAAAATTAAGTTGGATTTACTTTTAAAATAATTAAAAGTAAATCCAACCATTGCATACTTTCAAGAACTATATTTTGTCATGTTATACTCACTTTATAACCCATTCTAGAGCTTGTCCAAGAGACACTGGTTTACCACCACAATAATTAAAATCAAGCATATGAGATAGATAACTAGTAGCCTCAAGGAGTCTATTAAACTCAATTTCTACCATTTCATCCTTTTCTTTGGGGATCTATAAAAACATTTAAAGGTAACTGTATTATTTAAAAAAAAGAAATAAAGAAAGAAATTAACAGAAATGAGAGACTTAAATTTTATAAATTAATATTATTGAAAATAGAAAACAAGCAATATTATACATATAAACTTGAAAAAAACTGAGAGGATACTTAAAATAATTATGACAGAAACTATATCACTTGAAGTTAATTGAATGAACTATTTACTCTTAAAATTATTTTATTTTATAAATAAAAAACTACAAAAAATCAAGTTCATGGTGGAAAAGGATTTAAATAACACAAATTTTCAAAAAATAAATCAATAAACAATAAATTACTTACCGTCTTTCCACTGGAATCATATAATGGACATTTTTGACGTATTTTATTAAGCTCCATATTGATTTGTTTCGACAGTACATTTACAGGATTTCCACCAAGACCAGTGACGACCATAGCACCAAGATCAGCAATATAGTTACCTTTTCTAAAAGTTGCAATTCTTCCACCAACACGGTCCTTAAATCATAAAAAAATATATTATATTTAATCAATCCATTCAATAATTTAATTGTTTCATGAGAATGATAAGTCAATAAATTACCCTTGCTTCTAAAACTACAACTTCCATCCCAAACTGCTGCATTTGTTGTGCAGCAGCCAGTCCAGCAATGCCAGCACCAATGACTATGACACGTCCGTATTTTTTTACTGGTAGTGGCTGTGAAAATATCAAATTTTAATAACAGAACAACACCATAAAACAATTAGTACTTTTTTTAATGTTGAAAGAAAAAATAAATATATATATATTATAAATTGAACCCATCTGTGTTTTCACCCTTAAAAAAAGAATTAATGACAAACCATAAACAAAATTATATTAAAAAAATTAATTTGGAATAACTCACTTTCAAACGTTTGAAAACTCCGAAATTGATCAGACCATGACGCTCCAGATATGAATGAATTCTATGAACCAAATGGACATCTGTATTGTATGGAGGTTCAATCTGAGCTAATGCATTCTCGACGATAAGCTGCTCTTTAGGTTTTTCTATCCAGAGCTGAAGCTAAAATTGAAACAAAAAAGTCTAAACTAACAATAAACAAACACAAGTATAATTTAATTTCATTTAATTAAAAGTGGAAATAATATTTTGTAAACTTATTTCCTTAAATAAATAAAATTATTATTATGACCAATAATCTTTTTTTTTTATGAGAATAAATATTTTTGTCGGTAAGATCATATCATTAAAAGATATTTTTTAGAAAATACAAGAGAAGACAGAAGAACCAACAAATGGATAAGAGGAAGGATCGATCTCCCTGACATCATTCAGTATAACCATAAAAGAAAATGGAAAATGAACAGGACATAGAATAAGATCAAGAGACGAACGCTGGGATATCAAGATTATGGAATGGTACCCAAGAGAAATGAAGATCGTTCTAAACTAACCTGGCATGAAGAAATAAGAAAGACCTGCAGAGAAGCAATTGGTGTTTGTGTATTATGAAATTTGATGGAAACAATTAATACATAAAAAGTAAAAATTCTATGTTTTCTATTATTCTATTTTGTTGTTTTGTTTCATATTCTCATTCTTAAGGATGTATTTTTTAATTTTATTTTGAACTCCAAGAAATCCTCAACTTCCAGCTGTATTTTATATTCAAGATAAGTTTATTTCAGTGAATATATTCTATAATTAACTGTTTATATCCTCTATAAACAGCTTAAGAACTTTGTCACCAATGAGCTTTAGAAAACACAAAGGCGTTTTCTACAAGAATGTCAGACAGGCGTGCTTATCATTGCCCCACTTTCCAAAGAAAAAGCTCTTGTTCATAAAAAAAAATAATAAAACAAAAAAATATAATATATTTGTTTGGTCATCATCTGAGAGAAATCTCTTGAACATAAAATATAGAACCCAGTCTCCCTCAGCAGTTTGACCCTCAGTGCCTTATAAATACTGCAGGACACAATGACATGCTTTGTGATTTCCAGTACATTGGGTATAGGAAATTGAGGTCTCATGCTTAAGATATTCTGTGAGACCCAGTAGTCTGGAAGGGCCCATGTAGCTTTTAATCATGATCTGACAATGTAAAGTACAAGATCTTGTTCCAATCTACTATCGTATCCTCCCAGAGTATCATTCACCATCCGCTAGGTTCTCAACTGATCCACAATCAATGATTCACCAGAAGATCCACCAGGTCTGCCCTTCTTATCTTGAGCAGCAGGAGGTCAGAAATGAAACGATTCTACTTCCCTCAGTACAAATTGGATCCTCAACTTTCAACTTCCCTCAGTTTGGACAAAATCACCTAATCACCTACTTACTGGGGCTGCAGATATATACATTACTTATACTAGAAACTGTTAACAAAATAAAGCTAAAATATTTTCAATCAAACAATGCTAGGCACAAATAGCATGTACTATAAACACAACTAAGTAGAAGCGACGAAACGCATTCATAAACAGAAAATGAGACTTGAACACCATGTAACCTTCTTGATTTAACCTTAGTAAATATATCAAGCCAAACATCTAAAGTTCCATAAAACTGCACTGATTTTAGAGTCACTTGTTGATTTTTTGTTTAAGAGTGTTCCCTTTATTGCACAAAATTAGGAAAGATAATTATTCATACATATCAAGAGGATATATAGAGGACTTTCATTTAATCTAAATTCTAATCTGCTAATGAGAATCTTGGAAGAAATTTGAGTTTTATTTTACAATCACTCACTAGAGGAGTCTATTTGTAAGGACACTAAACCTACCTTCCAGCAGGACTCAGATGACAAACAATGTTGAACCTGTTTACTAAGGAAACAGGAGAATGGTGGAAGAGCTGTGACACATCTGTCATTCCTATTTTATTACTTGCAATTTTGACAGTTTGGGGCTTTAAATAGAACAAGATTTAAATAGAATTAAACAATTCAATGACCTAATGCTTAAATGTAATTTAGGGGCTACTTGCAGATAATTCAGAATTGTGAAGAACAAAATTTAAGAAACGTTTTTAAGAGTGTGGATATCAACAGCTAAATTTTCGTTAAGGGCTGGTTGTAAAAATAAAATAACTGAACCAACTTACCAGTCTGTTTCGGATAACAACAAACATTTTAACAGAGGCAGGCTTATCACTAGAAATATCAGGAAAACAGGATGCTTCAGATGCTGTCATTTTATCAGCAGGTAGACGACTTTGATACGCAGCACCTTCAGGACCTAAAAGAAAAATAATTGATCTTAGAAAGCAGTAATTAAAAAAATTAACTAGGTTTAGGAAATTTTTAAAAAAATTGTTGATTAAAATAAAGATGGAATAATTTTAAGATTTAAAAAAAAGAAAGCTTTGTCCAGTCTGAGAGAAAAAAAGAAAATACTGTTCCTGTGAATTGCTATATAAGGGGCATAAAACAGATAGTGTCCTTTAGGGTCGGCGGTACGTTTATTTCTAAGATACAGAACGGACAGGTGTTGCTATCTCCAATGAGGCAGCCAAGCAGCTCAAGAGGCAGGGAATTGGATGAAACAATGATTGAAAAATAGCCAGTCACATATAGCGTCCCCCTATCTTTGTAAGTAGTTTATTGTAAATTATCTTGTTACCATTATCTTCTTCTTCTTCTTCCCATGGCTCTACAGCCCTTGCAGGGCCCTGGCCTCCGCAACAACGCCTCTCCAGTCCTCCCTGTTCTATGTTCTCCACTGTCTGATCCCCATCCTCTGCAGATCGTTCTCTACATCATCCAGCCATCGCAGCCTGGGCCTTCCTCTTCTTCTTTTGCATCCTGGTTTGCCATATAATAGCTTCTTTGGGTACCTATCTTCTCCCATTCTTTCTACGTGCCCAAGCCATCTTATACGTGTTGATTTAATAAGGGTGACTAGGTCTGGTGCATTGTATAGGTCCTGAAGCTCTCAATTATTTCTTGACCTCCATTGGCCTTCATTACATACTGGCCCAAATATTTGCCGAAGCACCTTCCTCTCCCAGATCTGCAGCATCTTTTCGCATTCCTGTGTCAGGACCCACGTTTCACTAGCGTACGTAACAATCGGTCTTAGGATTGTTTTATAAATCAATAATTTTGCCTTCCGTAACAAGTTTCGAAATCTTAATGCTTTTCGCAATGCAAAGAGACATCTGTTCCCTGCTGAAATTCTTGCTTTAATTTCTGTAGTGATGCCATTCTTTCGTGTCACTAAAGCCCCCAGATATTTGAAGCTGTCCACTTTCTTAAATGTGTGGTGGAGCAGTTGCACATGACTCAGCTCTTTCTGCCCATCATTTTTTGTGGAAATCATATATTGGGTTTTTTCCTTATTTATCACCAGACCCAATTTTTTTCCAGCTTCTTCAAATTCCTGCAAAGCTCCTGAAAGCGCCGCTTTTGACCTTGCTGATATCACTACGTCATCAGCATACGCTAGGTGTTGGGTCATACTATTACATATCGTTCATCCTGGGTTGGTCCTGATTGATCTCGCAGCTTGTTCGAGTGCTATGTTAAATAATACAGGTGAGAGGGGATCTCCATGGCGCAGACCATTCTCCACCTCAAAATCTTCTGATATCATATTTTGTATCTTTACCCTACATCTGGTGTTTTCCAAGGTCATCACACTCAATCCGAATAGCTTTTCTGGGACCCCTAGAGTTTTCATTACTTTGAGCAGTTCATTTCTGTCAAGACTATCGTAGGCCTGGCAGAAATCTATGAAGAGGTGGTGGAGGTCAACATTGTACTCATATGCTTTCTCTAGCATCTGCCGTATGGAGAAGATATGATCAGTTGTGCTTCTAGTTGGCCGGAAGCCACTTTGGTATTCGCCAATATTTCTTTCAGCCCATGCCATAATTCTCCTACCATTATCAGCACAAATAAATATGATGTTATTCAATAATTATTATTATTTAATAAACAACTCCTGGTTAGTCAACCACGTCAACCTTTGGAGAAGAGAGGGATATATCTCTTATTTATTAATGATATAGAATTACTATATCTCAAATATAACAATCTCAAGATGGCATCCCATTTTATTATTTAAATATAATTCAGATCAAAGGATCTGAATTTTCCTTGAGATCATTTCTTGGGCAGTGAAGCTTATATAGCAGAATAGAGAACACTTTCCAAGATGTAAAATTGTCCAAAACTTACATATAATTCAGGAGAGGAGCAATAATACTTCAATAAATGAAAACTAGGTTTCTGGAAATGAGTGAATTGATGGACATAATAAGAAATTATGGGAAATAAGAATTTATATAATAACTAGCTATTGCCCACAGCTTCGCTCGCGTGGAATTTGGTCTGCCACATAAAGCTTCGTGACATTTTAATAAATAATTTAATTTTTTTTAAGTATAAGTTACTCGTACATCCAAAATTTCAGATGTCTAACTTCAAAACTGACGGATTCCATACAATCTTTGAACCCCTATTATATTAAGGGGGAAACCCTTGGGGGTGGAATAATCCAAATTACTTTCCGAGTGCTCTTTTAAGCCATACAAAGCACCTATCTGCAAATTTCAAGATGCTAGGTTCAGTGGTTTCTGCTGGGTGTGTTAGTCAATCAGGTTACAGTTTTAAATAAACTTCGCCTGAGTGGTGTGTTGATAAAAAGTAGCCTATGTCCTTCCCCAGGCTTGATATTATCCATAACAAATTTTTTCACAAATGGATCAGCACAGCCGTGAAACATACATTAACACTGATTAACAAGCGGAACGGACAGAAGTTACTTTCGTTTATTGTTGTTCGTATCAGTAAAGGATTAGTATGTAATGTTATTGAATTTATTGAAAAGAATTACTTAGTATAACGGTTTCACTTGTCCTACGGCAGCAGCGAGAAATTAAAACTGAAAGGTGTGGAAGAAAATGGTCCGGTAAACTGAAAGGATTAGAATAATGTACATATGTAGGTAATTTATCGATGTGGTGTAATTTAGCGGTCCTACTTACCTACTTCAATATACTCCTGTAAACTATGTTACTTGATTTGTTTTGTTCAGCGAACATATGTAGATTTTGCGAGTAAGAAACACATATGACCTATATTACTGTAAAGTTTCATCCAAATCCGTTCAGTAGTATTTGCGTGAAAGAGTAAGAAACATATATCCATCCTCACAAACTTTCGCAATATATTTAAAAAAAAAAAAAAGTGTAAATCACTGATGGTATTGTTTGAATTTTTCTTCATTATTTTTTGTTTTTTGCTTGGCATAAAATTGAGATAAATGTAACTATGAATCGTTTCTCTACAATATACTACAATCCAATAATTAAACAAAAAAAAACAAAGCAATTCTAATATGTGGCGGTCCTACTTACCGACTGCAATATTGTAATATACTCCTGTAAACTATGTTACTTGATTTGTTTTGTTCAGCGAAAATATGTAGATTTTGCAAGTAAGAAACACGTGAGAGAGCTATGGGGGAGGCCTGTAGCGATGCTAACAATTAAATGAAATAACCGCGATTACCTACTGACCATATGTTGGAGGTAATATTGAGAATGTGTTATATCTAAGTACTTTTTAATGATATTTATCATTATATTATGAGCATATTACACAAAATCATTATAAATTGTAGCCTATGTGTTATTCTGAAGTAAAACCTATATTACTGTAAAATTTCATCCAAATCCGTTCAGTAGTTTTTGCGAGAAAGAGTAACAAACATACATACAAACTTTCGCATTTATAATATTAGTAGGATACAATTATAACACACCTGTAGGATCCTCTTGTTCAGAATCAGGCTCCCCTTCTTCTTCTTTTTCACCCTTTATGGGAGTATTATTTGTAGAATTAGGAACAGAATTGACATCGCTAGCGCTTCCTTCACCCTATATTCAAATTACAAAACAAATGAAATTGTTAATAATAAGAAACACTGTATTGAAGTAATATTACACAGCTGATAAAAGTGAATTGTACACAATTTTGAAAGTAGCTGATCTTGGGTTTTGTTATACTTTTATGTACTCATAACGCACAATACTGTAATATTACTCATATTGCTGATATCTCATTGACATGGTTGTGAAAAACACTTTATATCCTGAAATGATTTTCGGAAGTGAGGCCGTTTATAATAAAAACATTTATTATAGGGTTTTATAATTCGACACACTAATAACATACAAGGCATATGCTTAATTTCTTCAAAGATAAAACTATCAAAAGGGGATAATGTTTTTTTTTTTTTAAAGTTGATATTTTTTTTCTTTATCTTAAAACCTGATGAGCTCAGTAAGGTCGATGATTAGACTGCTAAATAATTAATTATTGAAACTTGGATATAATAAAAAAAATGAAAGATTATTTTTCAAAAATCTGTAGGAGAGCACTTGAATAACACACATGTTACTCCTTTAAACTTCTTTTTTCAGTTCTCTATGGACCAAAAATGGAGGAAGGCCGTCGTAAGTTTAAAAGCATAATTAAGGTTTACAGACTGAAACTGGGCCAGGAAAAAATAAAAACTAGACAAGATATTGATATTGAATTTATTCTAGAATAGATAATCCTATAATATAGAAGCGTAAGTCAGTAAGATTATTTTTGTATTTTTAAAAGTAATTTTCTCATCTTAAATGATATATGTTCTTTACTAATGTTATTTTACTATTATAAGCATCTAATCCCTCAGATGAAATTTTAAAAGAATTGAAAAAAAAAGCATAAATGTAAACACATGTGTAATTAAAAAAAACTAAACAATAATTATATTTAATATCATTTAACATTCTAAACACGCTCAAAATTGTAAATAATAATCCTTCATTACGGGTATTTGTTTGAACAAGTGTGGAAAGATTGAGATTTATATTAACAGACTACCACTAAATAAATGTAAAGCTAATATTACATTAATCATATATTAAGAATTTTTAATAAGCCATGTTTAATTTTAAATAAAAGAATAACAAAGCCACTACAACAGTATGCAGCCCAATTATGAAATAAAATTGAAACTGAAACAGATAATAATATAATTTTTAAAATTATTCTGACAGCAATATTTTTAAACATTTAAAAAAAAAAGAGAACTAATATTTAACATGACACATTTAGATCATCATGATAACTTTCGCACTTCTTTAGCTGTGCAGTGTGAGGTTATGAATTGTAAATATTGCTATTTTTAGTTTCAAAGATTAAACATATTTTTTAAAAATAATAGAAGAAATTATAAATTACTGTAACGGGTGAAGACTGCTTTTCAATTTTTGCCTTGTCTGAACCAGTATTAGATGTTTCTCCATCTTCATAAAACATCTGAATATTTTCACCTGGGAATTCTCCGCTTGCCTCAGTCTAATAGAAGAAAAAAAAATTAGTTAAAATAAAATCTATAAAAAATAAACAGCGGTTTCTTTCAGTGTGTCTCAATATTTGCCATTGTGATTAAAATTCTAATAGCAGTAGTTCATTTTAAATTATAATCATCAAACTATATATTAGATTAAACATTTCTCTTCTTGTAAGTGTATTCCTTATTACTGCAATAAGATAAAAACAATTTATTAACTCTCATCAAATAAAATCAAAACCTAAAATTGTATAAACACAACCCTAGGAATCATAAATATTTAAAAGCCCAGAGATGATATTATAAAGGCAATTTTTCAATAACAGAACTAAACCAAATAATTTTTAGGATTTTATTTGAAAAAAAAGGACAGATAAATTATGATAAAATAAAATAATGGCTGAATATAGTAAAAATTCTCTGGAAACAATGAAATGGACAGAATTAGCGAATCATACAATATACAAAGACAATAAATTGGAGTGGTGGTAGCCTAAGAAATCGGAGATGGATAATCATAAAAATGTTAGCACCAAAATATATAATAAAAGATCATCACCAAATAATAACAACAGTGTATAAAGATTCAGAAAAAATAAAATCATAACTTTTCTATAACATTCTAATAATAAATAATTGAAAGATGCTAATTATAAAAAGTCATACTAAACCTTATTTTAAATAAATCAGTTATTTTAGAAATGACACAAGTGACTCTTTTATTTATTTCAACTTGCACTTGTTTCATTTCTGAAATGAATTATGGTTATATTTCGGTGAAATAAAAACAAATGGTCAAATTTAGGTGAAAGTGCAACATTTAACTTTATACTAGAGTGTATATTATGATTCCGGTCTTGGAATACAAATCAAATTATTTGTCATTAACATTATTATAAAAATAACTTATATTTGAGGGATATTAATTCTATAAATCAAGATGAACTGAAAGCATTAAGCTTAAATATGATGTTCCCTAATGTTTAACTAGAAATAAAGGCATGTACTAATTAATGTGATCATTGAGAAGACGCTTTTATTTACCTCAACTAGTAATGGGAAACAAAATTATTAAAAAGAATTGGATAAGAAATAAAAATATAGCTCTTTTAGATATCGCGGTTTTTATTAAATATCCATAATCCATAAACCATTTTTCTACATATTCTAACCTTAAAATATAAAATAAAACAAAACCAAATGATACATCTCTTGAAAGTTGTGATGTTACATAATAAGCATTTCTATCCCTGATGATTTTTTTTTTGTCTTGTTTTGTGAAACATACAAACTATCAAAAAAATATAACATTTTATATTAATTAAATAAAACGTATTGAAAGAACATACATAAAATAACTAAACATTTTTAAGATGTTAAAAATATTATGTATCATAAAGGAAAACAATTTTGACGAATACGGTAAAACGCATATGCTGATTTATGAAGCAGTGGACACCCAATCTCATGGCGTTCTTTAAGATTAAGCATTTAACATTTTTTCTAATGTTCGTTGAATATAAGAATACTAATTTGTCAAATGTATTGTTAGTATACTAATTAGTAGTATTTTTGTAAGACTTATTATCTTATTTTCGCCTTTATCCAAAATTTTAGCTTAATTAAATTAAAAATTATAAATATTTGCAAAACATATCATCATTGATAGGGTTAGTGGACCAATAGTCGTTCATTCTCGGCTTACTAACTAACCCAATAGGGGCCCATACACGGTCAATATTACTGACAGTATTGGAATGACGAAAATACTGAGGAACCGCCATCAGGATTTTTAACACCATACACGAACAAAATTACTGTCAGTATTTAACTCATTTTCCATATTTTGATGTAGTGTTGTCTCAGGGCTAAATTTTTGATTTTATCTTCAATACAATAATTAATATAATAATTATCAACTTTCTTTTTATGTATGTTTACCATTCTGTTATTTTTATGTACTATTATGTTTGTAAAACTTCGAACCAAACTCTCTCTGTATTTTACTAATGTAAAAATCAGAAATAAATAAATAAAACAAACTCAGTTCACAGTTAGCTCGCGTTAAGAACAGTCATATTTTTCTCACGCAGATTTATACCTACGTTTTTAATGGATAGAGCGTGTTTAGCAATTGTGATCGCCATGGCATTGGAAAAAAAAGAGGAAAAGACGCTTGTGGGTGAAGGATTGGCTATTGGACAGGGATAAGTTCACCCATTTAAACTTTATCAGCGAGATTTCAGTAAAGGAACAATCAGATTACCATAATTATTTTCGGATGAATGAAAACGTATTCAATAAATTATTAAATATAGTTTTTCCTTATATTAAAGAACAAGATACAAGTATGAGGGAAAGTATATGCCCAAACAGCGGCTTGCAGTTACCCTACGCTATTTAGCAACAGGCCGAAATTTTAAGGACTAAAAGTTTTCAACGCTAATTTCTCCATCAGCCGGATTGTGATAGAAACCTGTGAAGCTCTCATTTAGAAACTAGGACAAAATTTAATTTTTTGAATATACAATAGACAATTTTACGTATAAAATTAAGTTCCATCCTGTTGTTACAAGAAAAAAATGAAGTTTTAAGAAAAACATTACATAAATCATTTATAACTTTTGAAAAATGTGGCTATGTTTTCATTATATGTTTTTATGGCTATGTTAAATCAGTCGATGCGTCGCACACATCTACAAAATACTGAGGAATGAAAGAAATGGGCATACACGATCAGTATTACTGTCAGTATCTCTTCCCCTCCGCCGTATTGAAGTAAGGAATGATGGAGTTAACCATCACTCGTCAATACCCTACTTCAGTACATCAGTATTGCCCTTACACGATCAGTAGTACTGACAGTATCTGAAAATACTGTCAGTAATATTGACCGTGTACGGGCCCCTTATTGTTATTACTAATCCATTTTTTAAAATTTAAATTCGGATATCGTAACATTATTCCACTTTCCCCCCTTTTTCTACATTTTAAAATTTATGGTAATTTGGGCACCATATTTATTCAGTTAATCAAGAAGATCGTCTCCTATGAAACATTTTCCAATGTTTTTAACCCTATTATATTATCTGCTTACGTTGACCAGTGATCCTTCTTAGTACATCAAAGTTTTGCTTCAGTGGATTGAATATTCGTTTTTTTTTTAGATTTCGAAGAGAAAAGATTTGTCCTGGCCGGGATTATTGGACCAATAGGGTGGCTGATAGTCACCCTATATAATTTACTGATTTCTTCATTATTATTTTATTTTTATCTAGACTAGGGGGGTACCACTGTCCGCGAAACGGCGAACCAATCCCCATTTTACAAATTATACCACTGTTCATTTAATTGCACTACAGTAAGTGCTTGACGTTTTACTAGAGAGACCTCGATATTATTCGAGAAATAGAAGTTCACTTTAGTACTCATTTTGTACATACTTGGAATTAATATGAGATAATGAGTATTTTGAATAAACAAAATAATGAAGTTATTTAAAAACATTTAATACAATTTTATTTTAGGTCTGTTTAAATTTAAAAAAAATCTTAATCTCATTTCGCTTCATTTGCAGTAATAAAATAATAATAGTAAAATCTAGATGATGGAATAAGATGTAGCTTGTTTTATTTCTTAATCTTAATCTAAATTCCATCCAATCCATTTAAATTTAAACAATATATATATTACTTGGCACTATGACCCTAGTAGTAGAATCTTGGCCTGCACCAGCATCGACCGCCAGTTTTCTCAATCAAGTGCTGCTACCCTCCAA
Organism: Troilus luridus; assembly: GCA_964056705.1. Taxonomy (NCBI): domain Eukaryota; kingdom Metazoa; phylum Arthropoda; class Insecta; order Hemiptera; family Pentatomidae; genus Troilus; species Troilus luridus. Next base: position 70,615,960 of record OZ057412.1, on the reverse strand, counting down.
TTGTGGATATCCAATGCGGTCCGGGCGTCCGAAGCTACGCAGTCCTCCCACCGAAGACGTGGTCGGCCTGCTCTTCTCACACCATACATTCGCTCCCTGAGGACTTTGGCTGGGATTTCATCCTGCCCCATCCTAATCACATGTCCGGCCCACATCAGTCTTGCTAACTTTATAAACTGTACTAGATCCAGCTCCTTATAAAGTAGCCTCAGTTAGTTGTTGGACCGGCGCCTCCACCCTCCATCCACCGAAACTGGACCGTATATTCTCCTAAGGACTCTCCTTTCAAATCCCAGAAGTGAGAGTTCGTGTGCTTGTGCAAGGGTCCAGTTTTCTTAGGCATATGTCAGAACTGGTCGGATGAGAGTTTTATACAGTCTGGTCTTAGAGGATTTAGACAGGAGACTACCACACAGATGCTTCTGCAGACCAAAATAACAGCGATTAGCGGCTATAATCCGGTTCTCGACTTCTGCCCCAATATCATTTTGTTGGTTCACCTGGCATCCAAGGTACACAAATTCCTCAACTCTATCCACCCTCTGCCCATCAACTTGGATATGGGTTTCAAGGTTAATTTGTTGAGGGTTTATGCACATGTGCTTCGTTTTGCTGTAGTTGACGATAAGTCCCATCATTGCTGCAGCATTTCTCAGTGCGATAAATGCTTTCTTGACTGCTGGTAACGACCTGCCGGCAATATCTATGTCGTCTGCAAATCTAAGGAGTTGCACGCAGGAGCTAATGAGTGTACCAGTTATTTGGATCTCAGAGTCTCTAACCGCCTTTTCCAGAGCAAGGTTGAAGATCAGACATGCCAATCCATCTCCCTGTCGCAGTGGAAAAGCCTGTTGAGAGTTCACCACTAATCCGGACGAAGGGTATGTTGCCCTCCATAGTCATTCCTGTTAGGCGCACTAGCTTCAGTGGAAGATTCATCTCAAGCATTGCTCTATATACCTCTTCTCTGTTGACCGAGTCGTAGGCTTGTAGGAAGTCAACAAATATATGATGTGTCGTCACCTTGTATTCTCTGGTCTTTTCCAACAGCATGCGGAGTGTATATATTTGATCAGTCGTCGACCTACCTTATCGTAATCCACATTGGTGTTTCCCAAACAATATGTAACTACTTAAACAAGTCAGGAACAGTGGGTTAGTGCTTTGCCAATTAAAAAAAATATTTATAGTACGAGCACGAAAGACCATAAAACAAAAAGAAGTTCCTAGAATCTGTGGATGAGGATGATCTTATCGAGGACTGGGAATTGGAACTTGCCATGGCAAACGCTAAAAACAACAAGGCATCTGGCGACGATGGAATTACGACTGAAATGTTGAAATATGGTGGATACCAAGTACAAAGGTGATCACTCCAAATTTTTAACAAGGTATTCCAAAAGAAGGATATTCCAACTGGGAAAATAACATCATCGTTCCAATCCATAAGAAGGGTTCCACTGTTGAATGGGAAAACTATAGGCCTAAATGCCTGTCATCGGTAGCTCTGAAGTTGTGCTCCAGAATACTAGAAAGCATGTTAAGGAAAGTTGTCGAACATGAGCTTCAGGAAGAACAAGCGGCCTTTAGACCTGGATGGCAAACCCAAGACAGCATTTTCACAGTTCGATGCCTTATCGAGAAGTTTTTAGAAAAAGATAAGAAGATTCATCTCGCTTTCCTAGATCTATGTGGGACATTCAATAATGTGCCACGGATTGAACTCAAGCAAGCACTAGAAGACAAAGGAGTTCCTATTAATCTAACTCAGGCGATCCTTAGCCTATACTGAAAAGTAAATGGGATAGTCAGGCTTAATGGCAAAAAATCTGACAGATTTGAAATGGAAACGGGAGTAAAGCAAGGGGACAGCCTAAGCCCATTACTAATTGTGATATACATGGATAGGATAATATGGGAAGCTAAACTAAGGAGCCCAAAGTTAAAAGTAGGAAATTGGAGAATGCATCCCGTGTTCATTCAAAATCTAGTATTTGCTGATGACATCCTCATTATTGCAGAAAACAGAGAAGCCTTACAAGAAGCATTAAAGGCATGGGAGGAAGTTCTGAGTCGTAAAGGAATGACAGTGAACCCAAACAAATCAAAATCTATGGTTGTCTCTAAAAGTGGTTCTAGGGCAGTGATTTGCGGAGGCTTGGATTTGGAACAGGTGGATGTATACAAGTACCTGGGAGTAAAAATTAGTAATGATGGGAGGTTGGACTCTGAAATAAACCAGCGCTTAAGAAAAGCAAGTAACGTATACTACCTTACGAAATGTCATAATCAGAAAAATGGAAGTGGAGATGAAGACAAAGATGACAGTATACAAAGTCTTCATCCCTACGTTGACCTATGCTGCTGAAAGCTGGCCTAGTATCAAGACAAGACGAGATTTGACCGAATGAGGAATCAAAGGATAAGAGAGGAGACAGGGCCGATACCTCTCATAGACAACATCCATAGAAGGGAAATAATGTGGTTCGGTCATGTACAAAGAATGCTGGTAAACCGTCTGGCAAAAAGCGAAAACTGAGGGAAAATACCTCAAGGACGGCCAAGAAATGAATGGGATGGCCTGATGGTGAACTGGCTAGAAAGAGGGGACTCTCTCTGGGGGAAGTTAAGAAACTTGCCACATATAGAGAAGTATTTAGGGAATGGACACAGGCTGCCCCGACACCGTAAAGTATAAGGGAAGGACAAAGAAAGAAAGAAAGTTCCTAGATTCGTTGCTAGGGAACTCCGATAAAATATCACATCACTAGAAACTTGTTTATAAGATAGAGAGATATAACCAAACATTCTCAGTATAATAGCTAAAATAATGTTCTCTTCAACGATTAACATTAATATATTCTCAATACCTCACAATATCAATCTGAGATCAGAACTGGTTCAAAATTTGGTAATAACTGTTTGTAGAAATATTATAATGTTCATAGTAAACGAAAAAAGTGTTAAGATTTACTTTATTAAAAATATGCAAGCTAAACTTAAATAGTTCCAATAAAGCTGGTCTTCGGATAGAGAAGCGGGGGTGATAAAAATTGACTAAAAAAATAAAAGTTCGACAGCGAGTGGGATTTGAATCCAAGGCCATTTACTTACATTTACCACTGCCGATCAGTGTTTTGAGTAGCTTATTCATCCATCAAGGTAGGAAATCGTAAACAATATTGTGCTATCAATTCTGTCAGTTTCATAGATATTTATGAGTTTACTCGAAAACTGAATGAAAGATATAAAAAAACAATATTAAAAGAATTAAACTAAGTAATGAAACCTCATAAAGTGAAAAACTCTACTGGTGAGGAACAGTAATACTTTACCATCTCAGATGGCACAAATTTAAAACACACCTCAGATATTGCAAAACATGCAATAGTCAAGTTAATAATTAAAAAGTGCTAACAGATCCATTGAAAATGAGTTTAAACAGATATTTTAACCATACATATATTCAATTCAGGCCCAATGGGAGATGAAATCTCAATAAAACTAACATAAGCAATAAATATAATAAAAATTTAATATGTATAGTTTTAATAATTAATTGAAAAGTTCAGTTAACTACAATGCCTTTAGCAATAAATAAAATAGTTGACATTATACAATATAAAAACACTGTTAAAATTATTATATACCATTGGTATTTTATGTATGAAAATTTTAATTGCAATAAGTTTTAATCTTCTAATTTTAATTATTCTCTGTAATTAATGCATTCGCTTAATAAAGTTTTCTCTATTATCACAACCCTGAAATCTCAATGAGTAGTTCAAAATTAATAAAATTAAGGGCTGGATAGTATTGGTCATTTTACACAGGAGTTTAAAACAGTTCCCATGCATCAGAAAGGTGTGGAAAATATTTTATTAATAAAAAAATAAATTAGAAATCCCTAACTTACGTAAAAAATAGTTACAGAAGTTTAATAACTAGATTATATTTGAGAATTGCAGGAGAAATATTGAAATACGATCATATAGTGGACAGTGGTAGTAAAAATTATAAACACGCCAGTTAATTTTTATTATATTAATTTACAAATATATGCATCTATTATTTATGAAAATACTCAAGTAAGTGGTAAGGATTACTTCATGCTATTAATCACAAAGTTCATGGTAAAAACAAAAATATTGTGAAGAAATTGTGAAAGTAGGGTAAAATATAACACACAATCAAAGTTTTTAAATTATAAAATGGAATTTTGAACTGACATCAATGTAGCACCTATCTGGGTAGGTAAAAATTTAGTTTTCTAAAAAACAAGTTACCCTTTTCACAGTTCACCCTTAGAAAACTGGTTTTAGTGGTAGGGGATCAATAATTAAAAAGCTAGAGCAATTCAAGTTAACTTATTTTTCTTTCCCTGAAAATTAAAAGTATGCAGAGCATATCCACTACTTTAAAACAAAAGTGAAATTAAAGAAGGTAAATTTACAAGAAACAAACAAAATATAATCAAACTGTCAATGATTTCCAAATCAAGTAGAATTAAAATTTCATTAATACTTTAAAAGAACAAAATACCAAGTTACTTCTAAAAGTTATAATAAAAGAGCAAATTAATGCTATCTAACCACCCCATATGAAAACTACATTCATGTTCGGTAAAAACACATGGGTTTGTTTTTAACAGAATCATAATCAGTGTAACCTACCCAAAACAAATGGCATAAGCTGAAGTTTGCCGATAAGAAACACAGAGCATTTAATAGGCTTTAATAATTGTTGAAAGACTGCTTACTGAAACACAAATATAATAATAATTAAAAATTTTACCTTTGCCTTCTTCCTTCTGCTCATTTTGACAATTTTCACAAACACAAAGAACAAAGCAACCACTACAAATTTAGGCGGACAACTGACTTGGGGATGGTCGGACAGCCAATGATCAGCTGATGCGCATGCGTAAAAGAATAACAAGAGATACCGCTTACATTTAAAAACTGAACGCCCTTCAACTTAGTTTGTAAAATTTTATTTATTAATCTTCAAATCCTTACATTATTATTGTTTTAGTTTGTGACTTTTAGCAATTTAATTTTTGACTTTTTGAAGTTATGACTGCTTTTAGTTTACCGTATCACCCCTATCTCATTCATTTTAAAATATTTAATTAGTGTCTATTTAGTCTTATAACACCTATGGAATTAATGTTTTAAGTAAGTCCTAGTGAGTATATTAGTAAATTTGGAAAATAATTTACCACGAAAACTTCGTCTTTTGCTCTTGTAATTTAAATGATCATCCCTTAAGAAACAACTGTCCAGTGCATTTCTTCAAATGTTAAATTTTAAAACCGAGATTTAAAGATAAGCAACTAAACACGATTCCTCTCCAAAATAAACATTTCATAAACAATATCAGTATATAGTTATAAATACAAGTCTAAATGGTTTCATGGCCGTCACATCAGTTCTATAGATGTTTAAGCTGTTTGTCAAGAAAAGTAAGATCATATATAATAAAAACAAATAAAATACAAGTTATAAAATACAAATACAAAGTAGTAATAAAATACAAATAAAAAGAAATACAAGTCTAGTATAGAAAAACATATTTCCGAAAAAACTACAATCACTCCTCAAGCGATTGAGAGTCTTATTCATTTTCTCTAGAAATCTATTCTTATTATTTTTGTTTGAATTAATTGTAATTTTTACTTTTTAAATATTTTATTGTTAAGACATCGTCATTAACCTTTCTATGTTTTGGATTATCTGAATGGAATAATTTATACATAATTGTATTGTGAAATTAGATTATCTTTTAGTAATTATGAAAAATAAAAAATTATTGTTTTATTGGAACAAGGGCCTATACAAGGAACTCTATCCACACTTATGCTATTGTTTTCCGAATAGAGTGTGTCATTATTCTATATATATAATTTTGTAATTTTTATTGGACATTTAACTTTAATTTACATTAAAAACTATTCATATTTTTTTTCTCTTCTCCAAATTATGAAAATTCGGCTAGGTTTTAAAATAAATAAAAAAAATCTTCAAACAATTTTTCAGAGGTATCGAATGATCCCGAACGTTCTACTCGACTGAATAATTAGTCGGATCATAGTCCTTACTCCACTCTTAGTTCGTACAGTTTCATCTCACAGTTTATTCAACTTGAACAATATAAAATTAAGCTTTTAGGTCCCTGTCTTGGCTTAAGTATAAAAAAAAACTGCTTGAAAATAAAATGATACAGCCGTATGCAATACTAATATTTTAGCTTCTATTCTAACATGGCCAGATGCTTAACAAGGAATTTTTGGAAAGGATAAAATCGAAGTTAAATTTTATATTATCATGTAAACCAAAATGAAACTCGCAATTTTTGTTTTAGCGTATGAAATCTGATTTCAGTATCTATTCGTTATCTTTATTAAGTGGGTTCAACTGTTCGTCTCAATATGCTTTTCTGAAACTTATGGAGCCGTTGTACAGAAGATTCACAAGGTGAAGCTGAAAAGGGACGTGTAACAGTTGGACTCTTCATTCCTCTGGTCTGAAGATGGTCTAAAAATTAGGCCAAAACGTGAGCACAAATAAAAAAAGTCTAACTTATTTTGAGTGATTTATTGACTGCACCCCTGACCATTTTACTCTCTTCTTTTATATTTTGTAATCAATTTATTTATTCGCATTTATTTTAATTTTGAATTTGTATTTGTTATTTTAATTAAGTCCATAATTATAAATGAGAGTGAAATCACATCTCGAGTACAGAATAAGCCAGAGAATAAGGAGGGAATATACTTCCGTCACAATCCCAATGCGGACTGAAACCAGAAATAGAGAGAAGGGTTTAGCTCTGTCATCAATTTCCTCTGATGAAGAAGAACAAAGCATAAATTTATTGGGGTAGAAACTTGAGGTCACAACGGAGGACACGACAGGATATGAAATCTTCAAAAAAGAATCTGATGGGTCGTATGTAAACTCGACAAACAATTCTTGATGGAAGAGGAACTGGAGAACATTGGCGTCAAGAAAACTCCATGAATTAAATTCAAATGAAGAAGAATAAAGACCGCGCTTGCTATGGTAAAAAGGATAATAAAGGGTGCATTTACACTGGACAGCTTCTGCCATGGAAATCCACCTTTGAGGAAGAGCGAAGATAAAAAACAAAGTAGGAAAAAAAATTTGTTGTTTTTGAGACACTGCTCCTCTACTCCCACAAGAAACGGGTTACCAAGAACCACACAGCTAAGTTCTGTGTGATGAAATTGTGTCGATTGTGTATAAAAACTGGACATGGCTAAGGAATGAACAATAAAAAGAAGATGAAGGTGCCCCAGTGTTTCAGGCACAGAGCAGAGCGGGAGAAGATCTTCAGCGTTATGGGGAAGGGGAGAGTACCTGCTGAAAATGATAGACATATATCCTGCAGGTGATATGGGACAAAAATGACGAGTGCTGATGGATCAACTTAAGCTATCAATCGGAGGTGATTGACATCATGGTAATTAGGAGCCATGGTATCATAAAAAAGTGTTCACTGCATTTCGTGAACTTTTGTTAAGGTTGGTCCCTCTGAGCTCAGAAGAAAGAAGGGCGTGATAGTCAATCCTGCCCTTGACATTATGGAGCCAAGAAATTTCTCCAATGCAGACTGCGCGACATTTTACGTCGAATGGAGAAGAAATTATTTTTTTCTTGTATTTCCTTAAATTTAGCCAATAATGAGGAAAACATCGCTAACTAGTAGGCTGTTGTGCCTCAGAATAGATGATATAATAGTGGTATAGTCTCTTCTGACAAATTCTTAAACTACGGCCTGAGATCTAATGTGCACAAAAGCCGGAGGAAAAGTGGTAGAGGAATCCTTGGTCTGACGTATCTCGTGGTAGTGAACGAGACTTATGCACCGCTGTCAAGGAGAAGCGCAATCTGGTATGGCCCAAGTTACAATCACTGGATCATCGTCTTCAGTGTTGTGAAGGAGTAAGGGGGTACTACAGTCAATTACAAGTGCAGTGGAGTGAATTGGGGAAGAGACAGAAGCAGTGGATCCGGGGTTAGACCATTGGTCAAATAGTATGTCCGGATATGAATATATGGGTACGGACATACTCTATCCTCCCCACCAAGGGATATTTGTGACTTTCGTCTAGTGATGGAGGAACAGAAGATTGATACTGCTTCAGGACTAAACCTGAAAGATGCTGCGATCCTTATGCATAATGCCGCTAATATCAAAGAGAAACTTTTTGCAAGTTTTAATGAGTGTTTGGACGAAGAGTACTTTCCAGGCAAGTAGAGAATCGAAGATATGAAATTGATGGACAAGGAAGGAGGCAGGGATAAGATAACAAAGAAGGCCTGCCTACCAGCTGTTCTGTATTATCCCAGTTATCAGCAAGTTCCTGATACTGCTGACAGCCTTATACAAATGATGCAACTTGCCATCAGTGGGAGAGGCTGTCTACGACACTTCAACTAAAGCTATTTCAAGGGACTTGGAGATGCACTACTGATAGTGCATATTGATGAGAAAGGCATGGTGGAGAAGCTTGTTGTGTTTATCCTTTTACACATATGTGCCTTCACATTTGACATCACCTGGGGACTCTGTCGTTGCATACTCACTTAAAGGTTGAGTGGTACACAGCGGTTTATAGATTAATCCTAAAGGACATGTTGAAGTAAATCATGAACTTTGCTTCCTACCACAAAGTGGTTTCGTACGTCCTATTATTGGATGCTCCTTTGGAATTTTCTTCCTTTCAATATCTTTCATGCTGCTTCTATGACTACAATTAGATCCCTCTTTTTCCAAAAATGTCTTCTTGCACTCCAATCAAGTTGCACTCAAATCATGAAATTTTAGTGATAATAAACAGAAGTAAATAATTTTACTATTCCAATCGTGTTAATTTCCTTCAAGATTCTTAATTAGTAGATGAATTTATTAATATTGTCTGTATTATTATTAAAATGAATTTAATTTAACTTATTTTTGTTGTTCTGTTATCTATTTTTTATTGTATTCTTTTCGTCTATTTTCATGAGAAACCTTCTGGCAAGATCATTTTAAAAATAAGTCCAGCTCCCTCTTTTTTCAGTTATCTTATAGAACTTCTGAATAAAGTAGGGTATAACTTCTATCATACTGGATATCTTCAGAAATGCCAATTTTGAAGGTTTTCATCTACTCTATAAACTTTACTTCCTTGCAATAATGGAAGAGAGTACATTCCAAATTCTGAATTTGGTAAAAGTCACTTATTTAAAGCCTGCCCACATCCTAGTACTTTCACAAAAACACTTTTACTAATTGGCTATTCTCCCTCACAGGAGAATAACCCAGCAAAGAAGGCACCATCTTCTCAGGACATCTGGTTGCTGGCCTTATAACTAGCAGTGAGTCTTCCCAGGAGAGAAGATCCTGAGATGTGTATTGTAGTTGCCCCTAGTGTCGATTAAGATCTATAGTGCATTATTATGTTGTGTGTAAATAGCAGCTGTGTATATAGTCATCTGCCCAATATATAAGAAAGGCTGTAAGGAAGATTGTAGCAACTATCGCCCAATATCATTGCTTAGTACTGGGTATAAAGTTCTATCCATAGCCTTGTGTAGAAGAGTGAATGAGTGGGCGGAAAGAATCTTGGGAGAGTACCAATGTGGTTTTAGACCAGGGAGGTCAACAGTGGACCACATGTTCTCAGTACATCAAATGCTGGAGAAGTTCTATGAATTCAACATGGATCTCCATCACTTATTCATTGATTTTCGTCAGGTATATGATAGTGTGGAGAGGAATGAAATGTACAAAGGACTGAAGAACCTCCGTCAAAATTAATTAGGCTCGTAAGAATGAAGCTGAATGATACCAGGAGTAGAGTAAAGATCCAGGGAAAGCTTTCAGAAGAATTCAAGGTAAATAAGTGACTAAGACAAGGTGATCCTCTCTCACCTGTGATATTCAACCTGATTCTGGAAGTAGCAATCAGATCTATAAAGACGAGCTCAATAGGCACAATTTATAATAGATTGAAGCAGCATCTAGCATATGCCGATGATGTGCTTATATCGGCCAGAACAATGTCAGCTTTATCGGGTGCTATGCAAGAGTTTTAGGGGGCAGCAAGGAGACTTGGTCTCGTTGAAAACAATGGCATAACAAAATATATGATAACGACGAGAATCGGGACATATAGGCATGGACCAGTAAAGATCGGAGACTGGGAATTCCCTGGATGTGAGTCTTTCAGATACCTGGGAGGGATGTTATCAAGAAACAACGACATGACAATGGAAGTCAAGGCTAGAATTACAGCGGGCAACAAGTGCTTTTATGCTCTACGGGAGGTCTTGAAATTCAGGAATCTCTCCCGTAAAAATAAAATCGTTATCTACAAGACAATCATACGCCCCGTATTTACATATTGCAGCGAGACATGGGTCCTAACATAAGGAGCCAAAGATTCCCTCAAAATTTGGGAAAGAAGAGTATTAAGAACAATATATGGCCCTATTAAGGAAGGCGAGCAATTCGGAATGAGAAATAATACAGAATTGATGGAATTGCTAGCGGAGCCAGACTTAGTCACGGTCATTAGAAAGAGAAGGCTAGGCTGGTTAGGTCAGATTGAACGCATGGATCCGAAGAGACTTCCTCGAAAAATGGTGTATGATAATCTGGGAGGAAGGAGAATATGCGGGAGACCCCGATTGAGATGGATGGAAGATGTGGAAGAGGATCTGCGTAGGATGGGAGTGTGGAGATGGAGGAGGTTAGTTTCTGATAGAGCAAGTTGTTGGAGGAGGCCCAGGTCCTACAAGGACTGTAGCGCCAGACTGTGTGTGAGTGAGTAAATAGCAGCCCAGGGTGTTGTTATTACCCACTAGTGTGATATTAATGTGATTTTCAAAATCAGCACCCTTCATAATCAATTAGTTGATTTATAAATCTAAGAAATTCTAAATATGAAATCAACCTTTAAACCGATAAGTATTCATGATCAGCATGTTCATACCCCTATGATGGACTCAAATGAAAAATATTAAAAACCATTAATATCCATATTCAAATATTAATACATTAACATTCAGTTTTATTTTTTTTTCAAGTGACAATTTTCAAAGACAATTAACTTTAATTCACTTTAAGAGAAAATTGGAATAAATTTCAAATCTAATAATTACTCTGGATAGAAATGAGCTGTGCTAGCCATAAGTGGCATAAGTGAGAAGTTATTCTGGTTTCTTGACTGTTTCTGATACTCTTGAAAGCGATGTAACATGTATGTTAGATGGAAGGAATGTGTGGAGACTTTTGACACAATAAAATTGTCAACATTCTTTGCTTGATTAAGTTATTTTTAATACCTATACTATTAAAACTCTGATATTCTGAGGAAATAGATAGCTGGGGCGGAGACCAATGTGAACCAGTCTAGGCCATAAAAATTGATTTTGCAGTAAAAAAAAAAAAAGACTATGTAAAATGGTTTTAAATTAATGTTCAGAATAACAATAAAACAACTAAAATAACCATAAAAACCTACTAAGCCAAAGATTGAGGGATGGTAGCCCGGCAGATGGCCCTACGATTTTTTAAAGGGAATAAAAAATCATTGGTCATGCCGTCCTTTGGAAGGGACGTTAAACCGGGGTCCCGAGCCTGTATGATGCCATGTACTCATTAAAAATCCCTATCCTAATCAAACCTGGATAAAATTATTTTTTAAAATACCTTGTTAACTATTTAAGTTCACTACACTGCACATAATTGATAAATTAATTAAAACACACACACCAATTTGGAAATAATAATTTATTTCCATATACATCAGAGTTTTATTTCAGAAGATCACAAGGGATCACTTCTTTTTTTTTATCCAGAAGCATACTGTTTAATTTATCAACATATTTTTGTTTTTCCTTAATTTTCATACTATTTACTTCCTAAAAATGGATTTCCTACAAATAAATATTTGTGCAACAAAAGTCACTAGGGTGTTTCCTCTGACTCATGTTGCTGAAACCTGTTGTATCTGTTGGTTTAGTTTGATATTTGAGGGTTGGCTGCTATTTGGTATTATCGGATCTTAGTGATTAAAAAATTCCAAATGCTAAAATTTTTTATTTTTTTTGGTTACTTCCTTTAATCAGGATGGATAAGTGTTGTTGAGAAAACTAGATTTGGTTCCCAGCTTTTTGGTTGTTGGAAATCATTTTTTTCTAACCGCTATTTACTTAATTCAGTTAATTGAATTTGATACAACTCTGGATCTTCTTACAAATTCTTATATTGCATATTTTAAGTTTATTTGAATATTAGTGTTTATTTAGTGTAAAGATACATTTAGTAAGCAAATTTTTAATAAAAGTCGTTCTTATTATCTTTACAGTAAAATAAATACTTTATTAAATTTGCAGTTGATTTTTATGACTACTTATGTTTGAATTAATATTGATCTTAGAAACTTTTATCAAAAATGTTTTAAATGACAAAATATTTGTTTCATTAGGGACAAAATATTCAGTTATAAATCAAAATATAATGAAGTATTATAATGGGAGTTGAAGTATTGAGAACTGATTTTATATTGGAAAATTTACACGGACTTCACAAAAAATGCCCTAGATTGAAGGAACAAGGCATTTTATGCTCAGAACGTTATTCATTTTTTAAAGTAAAGGATGAAACTTGGTTGCTTTAAAAAACCTATATTACTTATTAACGAGACCATAATATCAAACTTATTAGTATCATCAATACTAATTTAATATATTTAATGGATCACAGAAAAAACATGTCTTCAGATGATGTAAATTGATTCAAAAACTCATGAGCATGATTAATGGTGTACCGGGTGAAGTTTGAGTTATTTTTCAAAATAAACTAAAAGAAGTTTTAAGCAAAAACATAGTTTAGAAATTTCAGAAGATGCTAATTGAAAAAATAAATTAATGGAAATAGCTCATTAATTGTAGATAAAATTAATTATCCTGAAATGTAAAAATGTACCTTTAATGTCTGGTGAAAAAGAGAGGTACTGAATATAGATAATAATAAATAGACAAAGAATTCATTTCATTCATAAGTGATTTTAAATGATATTGTAACACTACTTATGTAATAATACTTATGTTGAATATTTTAATGATATCGATAAAAACAAAAAAAATGTTACATCTTAATTTAAAATAATTAGTTTATATTATGATTCTATGATAAAAAACATTTCAAATAAACTATAAATTGTAAACATGAACAGTGATTTATTTCGTAATAAAAACACTGACCATTCGCTAAAATAGAATTATTCTTTTTCATAACATAATAAGGATTCTGATAAATACTATCTTTAATGTATTTGCCACTTTCACCTTTATACTCTTCAAAAATTCAGCGCTTTTAGTAGTTACTACCTAACAAGATTTTCTGGCACTGTGTAATGTTGAAAATTGACAATGCATAAAAGATAAGATTTATCAGCATTCTAATGGTTGCATGAACCAGAATGATCTTAATTAATAGAGAAACTTCATTTGTGCTGTATCCTGCAGAAATTTTGATTTGATTGAAAAATAAATCAGAAAGAAACTACTGTGAGCTTTACAAAAAATAAAAAACTTGGATAAGGAACCTTTTTAAAACAGATTTTGACAAAATAAACATATCGCATGCAGAATTAGTAAATAAATAAAAAGATAAACAAAACCAAAAATTCTCATATTATAAATAATTCCTTACATAGTGTACTTACGTAATCCTTATTTTAAGTAGAAAGATTCCTGGAAGTGAATGCCAGTGACCTACGTAGAGGAGTAAATTAGAGGAATACAGAACACTTTCTCTAAAAAGGAAAAATTAAGAAAAAATTGGTTTTTATACACGTACCAAGATAAGATTTTTATTTTAAGAAATACTTTTGCTATAAAAAAACAAGTAATGAAAAAATAATCAGTTCTGAAAGTAAAACTAACTTATTTTAAGCCTAATTTTTAGGTCATCATCGGGGCTGAGAATAAAACAAAACTGAATAATAATATCTATGCATTATTATTCATAGTACATTATTCTGTTTTATTATATTTTCAGCCCTAAAAAAACTGTACCACTACAACCGATGAAGGGTCTTGGGTTTAGTACCTAGTTGAGACTGTCCTAGACCCCATCTCTGGCTGCTAATGAATTAAATAAAAGTCTGCTAAGCAGCAAGATTTGAACACAGGACCTTCGGCACGGCAACTCAGGGTTCTACCTCTGAGCCACTCTCTCCCTATTTTCATTTTCAGCCTTAATGCCCTAAAAATTTGGTCCAAACGCCAATAAATACTTTAGTTTTACTTATTTGTGTACAATTCTTTGACTGCACTCCCTTACCATTTTCACCATTGCTCAAGATACATACCATCAAAAATTTCCTCATCAACATATAACGATTTGTTGATTAAAGATCTTCGTATTCAGACATGATTACATCCCTTCCTCATATCCCTCACCCTGAAAAAATGTAATTATTTAATCTGCTATCAGTAGTGTATTGGTCCAATGTTGTTGGGCCCGCCTCCTGTGGTTATTCAGGCTTTATTGTTTTGGGGATAAACCTGGCAGTTATGCATAATCTTGGCTAAACTACCTTCTCACCCAACTGCTGCTCAAGAAACTGTACTATTCTTACCATGTTATGTAACAAAGACCCTTCATATGACATAAATTTATATTCTAAAAAGTAATATAATCTCCTAATTTAAATAATTAGGATCAATGCAATCAAACAGGAGAACCAAATGTATTTTACATAACTTAAAAACAGTTTTGAAATATTTTGGGCTTTCTAAATTATGTTATTTGGGGCAAGTGCTTATCTCCTTTGCCCCCCTTTAGTTCTAGCCCTGTTTCAGGATGAGTACAGAATTTTGAATACTTGCAGAACAAGCCAGAATTATGCCATGATTTATTTATTTGGAGGTACCATATAATAATCTAAAATAATAATCACTAGGAAGAAAATGGTCCGGGTAGACGTCAAGAAAATTCTCTTATATAGGGAGAACTTATTATTGGTTTGCCAACGTTTCGACCCACATTGCAGGTCTTCTTCATGGCTAGTGATGGGCAGGGGTGTTGACACTAGACTGACTGGAGAGGTTTCGATTGCAAGCTGAAGGTGCATACTTCATGATTGCTGGTATTATTCCATTATAAATAGCCATAGTTTTCCAGATCCTGAGTTCCCACATTTCCTTACTCCCTTGAGGGTTATGGTTACCCTCATTTAATAGATTAATGAAGGGAAGAGTAATATTACATGATTAAGGTTACTTCGACTCTTAGGCATATTCTTATTCCGTGTACATTCATGGTAATAAAGTGAGTGCTAACAGTGGTGCCTTTCAGGATTTGACCGCAGCTGTTCTAGTCCTTTTTCTCTTGCACCATTTACCTATGAAGTTGACACATCTTTCATCTTCTTCGTATCTCTTGAACAGGAGAATGGATTTCCTTTGTTCAAACCATCTTCCAACTACTTAGTGGTAATTAATAGGGAATAGGGAATAAAGTATTAGATTTATTTGTTAATTCATTTCAGTTTTCCTCACATATTCATTTCGTTCAATCATTTTTTGATTATTTAACAAAACAAATGAATGAAAAGCAATTTTTTATTTCATGTTTTATCTGTGCACTTGCATTTCTTCTATCCTACCACTAAATACAAATAGTCATTAGATATTTTGAATGTGTTCAAATCAAATTATTCATTCAAATGATTTAAGTGAAAAATGGAAAAAAGTTTTTGGAAAATGTTAACATTCTTTTTCTTTAAGGGCATCCATAAATATTTGGAATGTGGTTTGAACCACGAAATTTCACTCACTCATACAAAAGATTTAAGGTGTAAAATCAAATGATTTTATTTTATTTTCTCTTCAGCCTATAAGTTCTTTGCCTCAGGGAATAAATTATTCAAAATTTTGAATTATGCACTTTTGAATTCTAAAAAGATAATTGTTGTCCTCAAGTAAACTTAGAACTCTTAAATGTACCAACAGACTATTGGTAGGAAGTAGAGTTATCTTGACTAAAATATCAACCAATAAACTACTTTAACAATTTATTTAAGTAGTTTATTTGTTTCTAAATTTTTACTAAAAGATTAATGCCCCTAAAATTTTTATTTGTTTCAAATTTGTATTATGTAATCAATCTCAATTGAAATTATAAAGGCTGTAATGAATATCAATAGACTAATAAATTAAAACAATAAAAATGATGAGGTTATTCAGGACATGAGTATCAGGGCCAGTGGATGGAAAGGGGTTTAATACAAATCTATTTGGAGAGTTTTTATACATAGTAATTTAAAGTTGTTAGGAAGTAAATAGTAAAATAATCTTAAATGAAAGCCCCTACTGCAGAATAGATGTGAAATTAATCCTCTTAATCATATATTTATATACAGTAAACCGGGGTGAAAATGTTCTACTATTTCGGGTTATTATGTTGTGAAAATATCGTTAGGGAAAAGCCAAATATCTGACTAAAAATTAAACATCACATGGTTTATGAATACATTATAGTACAAGAAAATATCATTATAATTTCTTTTTCTTCAAAATACTGATATTTTTGTGGCACATTTTCACCCCAGCTAATAGGGTGACTGTGGCAATCGGGTTTTAATAGATATTCAATAGGGAAAGGCAACTGACATATTCTCACCTTAGTATTCTAAAAAAAATAAACAAAGGGATAAATAAATGTATTTGTTTATATACAGAAAAATCTTTTATGACCATAAAATTATTTACAAACTATAACCAATCTATGTTCTAAGGATGATACAACTATGAACAATCATTAAGCACAAGATAAACCGAAATATAATGAGATAGATATAGAAAGTAGTACAGATAACTAAGATAATTAAGGAACTTTGAAGAGTTCCCTCTTAGCTAACTGACACACCTTAGTAATTTTTTGGTTGGTATCATAATAAAAATACCGAATTGAATCAAGTTTTATGGGCTTTGTCCAATTTCCACCATACTTTTCGAATGCTGAAATTAAAGCTGTGTTATCTGCCAGGATTAGGGTGTTAACGACTCTGTCCGAAGGTTGATCCAAGTCTAGCGATGTGCCATGATTATCCTGGGAAAACATGAGGTATTTTTCTTATTTTGTTTTTTCTTGTAGACGTAATGGTTTGCCTCTTTCCATTAAGGTTTTCAATAAAACATTGGCACAATATCACAACACAAATTTGCGCTCTAGCCTTAAAATTGTATAACTCAGAAAAATAAATTATTATCAAATACCTGAATATCTCAATTTGTACCTTAAACTTTTCACCACCAGACAGTATAGGGAGTTCTCGGAAATCGCAAAAACACCTGTTTTCAATCAATGACAATCTCTCAACAAATAGTGGTAGCCGTGCATTTGGAATAGCACCAGAACATAGCACAATTATTATAAAGGCCGATTTACAAAACAAGAGCCTCTTGAACATGTGAGATTCAATTATCTGTGAGAAATCATAGGGGTACATTCTCTCCCGTGCTGGCATATTTGTCTCCATTATAGTGATATTAATTAAGTTAACAAATTAAATTACTGTGGTCAACTATGGTGTTGTGGTTAGTATAATATGCCTAAAGTAGTGAGTTCACAACCCAATGGGTAGTCTTAGGTTTTTACAGGTAAAAAATGGTTAGTTATATCATCCTTTGGAGGGTACATAAAATGGTTGACCCGAGTGGTGTCAGATAGTTGTTAAAGATACCTGTCCTAGTTATACCTGTATTGGAAAAATTTAGGACTCCCAATGAAACATAATCTGGTTATAGTTTAAAAATAATGTGACATTAATAAACAACAATAATTTACTTTATGAGTAAAATAAGAAATTGTTTTTGTTCTGTTTTTATTAAAAAGAAATGGCATTTTAGAATTAAATTTTTATGATTTTTTATTTATGAATTTAGGTAATGATTTGTTTAAAACATTGATTGTTACAATTATTGTAATAACCAAAGTCAATACTCATTTCATTAACAAATTGTCTCTGTAAAATCTTAGAAAGAATGGTCAATAAGCGAATGATTTGGCTACTTGAGGACATGAATGTACAGGACAATTTGCAATGTGGCTTTCGTAAAAATCGCTCGACAATCGACAATCTTGTTAGAATCACAACGGATATTCAAAATGCCTTTGTCGACAAGGAACACTCAGTGGGTATATTCTTTGACATTCAAAATGCTTTTGACACAGTAGTGCAAAACAATATTCTAAAACAGCTGCACCATTGGGGAATAAAAGGAAATCTTGCAAACTTCATCAAAGGATTTCTCGGAACGAGGTCCTACAGAGTGATGGTTGGTGGAACTACGTCCAATAAAACATATATATAACATATATTAACAACGGTGTACCTCAAGGCTCCGTATTGAGCACGACCTTGTTTTCGATTGCAATACGAACAATCACTGACTGCTTAACGCAAAACGTCAGTGGTTATCTATTTGCCGACGATTTTGCCATTTTATGTAAAGCACCTGACCTCCAGTTCATTAAGATTTGCCTGCAAAACACTGTGAATAAATTAGCACTATGGTCTCAAAGGACTGGCTTCAAGTTTTCAACAAGTAAGACACGCTGTGTACATTTTAGCCGACGCAGAAACCCTGGGAATCCACCACAAATAGTTTTAAGTAATACCCCGTTAGTGTACACCGACAACGTTCGATTCCTAGGTCTCCAAATGGACAGCAAGCTAACCTGGTCAAGCCATATAGAGCAATTACAAATCAAAACTGTTAATAGAATGAAACTACTGAAAAAACTAGGGAACACCAGATGGGGATCAGACAGGAAAACAATGCTCCGCATTTATGAGGCACTGATCCTAAGTAAAATAGACTATGGCAGCTTTATATATGCATCTGCCACCCATAGTAGGGTTAAGAGACTAGATGCACTCCATCATGCTGGTATACGGATTTCTACTGGAGCCTTCAGAACAAGCCCAGCATACAGTGTCTGCGTCGAAGCCGGAATCCTTCCACTTACATATCGTCGCCAAAAACAAGGAGCTAAGTATATAGCAAAAATATACACGCAACCTGAAAATCCAGTTTACTACTCTTTATTCCAAATAATAAACGAGAACAAGTATAGGAGGCTGAAAAATCCCTCCCTCCCATTGTGGTACAGAATGAGAAATGTCATCTCCGAATTAGTAAAATACCAGCCAACAAATGCTCAAAGAAAAAAGCTAGCTCCATGGACGTTATCACCTCCACACATCAACTGCAAAATGTTGAAATTTTCCAAGGCGAGAGAATGTTCCCCACAAGAGATTTCACAAGCCTTCCTTGGTGAACTGAATAACTACCAATTTAACAAAATCCTGTTTACAGATGGTTCTCGTACCAATGACTCTACGTCGTGTGCTGTGTATACTGGCGACACAACTTTTAAGTACAAGCTCAACAGTAATTGCGGCATCTTCACAGCTGAATTGACGGCTATTCTTAAGGCTCTCCAAATAACCCTTACAACAAAAGATCAGTCAACAATAGTTTGTTCTGACTCGCTGAGAGCCCTCAAAGCAATGGCTAACACCTTTTCAGATAATCCCCTCATACAGGAAATTTACCAGGCCTTAAAACAAATAGCAGACTCGTTAAGAAAAATAACTTTTTTTTGGGTCCCCAGCCACTCAGGAATACTTGGAAATGAGAAAGCCGACAAAGCAGCATCAGAAGCCCATTTATTAGAAGAAATAACACTTTCTTATATCCCACCTTCAGATTTATTCCAACAAATAAAAACAAATATCCAAAGCGAATGGCAATGTACTTGGACATCGCTAGAAGACAATAAACTCAAAATAATCAAACTGACTATCAGTAGCTGGGTATCATCTTCCAGGCAGTGTAGAAGAGAAGAAGTAGTTATTACTCGCCTTAGGATTGGTCACAGTCGTTTGACCCACGAATACCTAATAACAAAGAAAGACCCACCTCAATGTACACTGTGTAAGGTGACAGTTACAGTACGCCATATCTTCGAGAATTGCCCTAGGTACAGTGGAGTGATGGAAAGGTGTGGTGTACCTCGGCAGATGCAAAAGGCGTTGGGGGATAACGAACAATGTTTAAATAATGCGTTAAAATTTATTAAAAACACCAATATATACCAGTCAATTTGACATATACATTTACACGTTTATGTGTATGTGTGTATGTGGGTTTATGTATGTGTGTGTATATGTGTGTATATATATATTGTCGGTGTGTATAATGTTAT
Organism: Troilus luridus; assembly: GCA_964056705.1. Lineage (NCBI taxonomy): Eukaryota > Metazoa > Arthropoda > Insecta > Hemiptera > Pentatomidae > Troilus > Troilus luridus. The sequence continues at coordinate 70,595,659 of OZ057412.1, read as the reverse complement.
ATGGATAATATAAATTCTATATTATATCATAAATCTTATATAATTATGTATAACGTTTTATTTTAATTTAAACAACTTCATATAAGTTACATTTCTATTATATGTTTAATATGTTAATATGGTTTTACTATGTGCCTAATGTTATGTTATGGTATGTTATTATGTAAATATGTAACAATATTTTTACTAAGTCTAATAAGGTAACAAGAATATATAAATGTAATTATGTAGGTAATGTAAATATGTATATTCTCTAGTGGTAATTATGTAGATACTGTAAACATTTATACTCTCCAGTAGTGAGGGCAATAATAACCATTTGTAGTTGTTTGCCCTTAAAAAAAATAAAACAAACAACCAAAGTCAATACTATGCTATAATATTTATTGGTAGATGCTCGTAGCATTGTATCTGAGTTAAAATTTTTTTGGAGACTCAATATTCTGAGAGTGGCACTGACTTCACCTACACTTCAAATACAGTCTTCTTTCAATCCTGGTAATTGGAAGAAATAAAACACTATTTGCAGAATTTTTAAACTAGTTTTAAAAAAACAGATTCAGGGAGAAGCTATTTAAGAACTCAATTTGAAGTGTTAGGTTTTTCTATGCCAATTAAATTACTAGGGGAAGAAAATGGTCCAGGTTGAGGTCAAAAAATTAATTCCTTAAATACTCATAAACTATTTTTTAGGAACTGACATTTTGACCCACATTGCAGATCTTCTACTACTGGGTTGGATAGACAAGATACAAACATATTTAAAAATGAAATAGGTAATTGGAATAGGTTGTGGCATAGATTGGAATCATGGGTTGAACACTGGTTTCTAACAGTTGCTAACTTAAATTTTGTCATTATTTAAGGTGTGACCAGGTTGTGGGATTTTCAGGCCAAGGTCCAAATTAATTAAATAAAAAATAAAAAAAAACAGTCCAATGAAACTAGGTTGTAAAATAAGATCGTAACATAACCATAACATAAAACGGTAACACCAACTAAAAATCATAAATTAAATAAATAATTAATAAAAAACAAAGATTATATAGATAGAAATACAATAGAAAAATAATTTTATTCTGGGACCAGGTCCCTTAAGAATAACAAAATTTAATAAAAATATATAGCAGACAAATTTACAATAAAAAGAAATAGGCTAATGGAAAAAAAAATAGCATCTAATGATATAAAAAATAATATCATTATGAGTGAGGAATATTTACAGTAATTCATCAATCTATTATGTTGATATAGAATAATATTTACAAATTACGAGCATAGGATGCTTACAGCTGAGCCGCAAAGAAATGAAGAAGAAATTTGGCAATTACTAGGCCAAATAAGAATAAACATATTCATCCGCATGTGATGATAGCTCACCGTAGAAAGAGCTCACTGATAGGTAGAGACACCTGATGGACAAAATTAGCGACAAAACAAAAAAAACTCGTTACAAAGGAATTAGTTCATTGAACTTCACCCAGAATATTTTCTTTTCTCTATCCTCTATATATATATTATATAATAGTAATAATAATAATAAAGACTTTATTTATTCTGGGACAAGTCCCTTTAGAATAACAATACAGGAATAATGTAAAAACTAAAATCTCTTAGAGTAAAATATATGACATTACATTAATTAATTACAATTGAAATTAATAGATGAGGAATAAATAAAAAATTAATTTAAAAAATTTGTGAATTAGCTCCTAAAACAATATTTAAAGAAAACTATTTCTTAAAAAAAAAGAAGCAATAAAGGAAAAAAGAAATAAGATAGCAATAATTATAGACAGAGAATTAATTGACAGTTACATATGTACATATACACATACAAATTTTTGAAAACAAAATAACAACAAAAAAAGAAATAAGATAATGAAAGAAAAAATATTAACAATAACTATGATAATTATTAAAAAAATAAAATAAGTAAACACAAAAATATGTGACTGGAAGTGTGAACAGCCAAATTAGCAGAGAAAGAAAATGTAAGTATATACACACCTCACTCAAATACAATGATACAGATACACACATATATATTAAATACATCATCCATCCATCACTTAGAAAACTTTAATCTCAAAACTGAACATACTATTTCCGATTTTTTGGGAATTCTAAGGAAATTAGGTGATTGAATAAACGGGATTTAAAGGTTGAAAGATTATTGGAATGACAAATGGAAGAAGGTACAAGAGATACAAAAAGATGAGGATCGGATAAGGAAAGCTCTGTTAAAAGCTGCTGTTCGGTGGGATGCTGTATGTAGATCTGAGAGCCACGAACGGGTGTTACGGGAGTGGTAATTTGAATTGAAGGAGATCGAGAATGTATGATGGTCGGTGGGTTTGGATGCATATATATATTTGTTTATTATATATTTGTTTATTATATAGTTGTTTATTATATAGTTGTTATAAATATTACTATTATTATTTGCGTATGGACCCTGATAGATCACGCAGTGCTTTTATGATTCGCCTTTCTGATATTGCCTTCATTCTCTCTCCGTGGGTTCTCTTCCTTTCCTCAGTCCATTTGGTTCCTGGTCTCTTTGGAACTTCATTCTCTGGCTGAACTACTCATCTGTTTACTTTTTGACTGAATGTGTTCCTGTCCAGTGCTTCCGCTGGTCCTATCTGGGCTTTCACTAGGTCCTGTTTGACTTGCTATATATATATATATATATATATATATATATATATATATATATATATATATATATATATATATATATATATATAAATCTTCTCTAAGGTCAAACAATATAATTTAAGATTTTATTCCTACATTGTAATAATTAATTAAGAAGTTTGTTTCATTGGATTTACTATAACTATGTAGTTAGCATTAAATATTTGATCTTTTTCTCATTACTTATACACCAATACTTTTTGGATGAAAATATAATAAAAGTATAATAATAAAAAAATAAAATAAGTTACAAAGGCTAATGGAAACAAGAATAGAAAATTGGTATAAACCAATAATGTATAGCAAGGAATTAGCTCCACTTGTGTAGACATTAAAATATCACTCATTTTTTCATTTGTTAAAATTACTAGACTGGCTTATGTCTGGCCAAATACCAAAATAGTGGTTTAGCACAAACTTCATTTTTTGACAACCATTTCATTTAACAGACTCCACACAAGCTTATATAGTTTTTCAAAGAAATTTTGTAGTGTCACCTGTGGAGTAGTGGTTGGCACAACAACCTTCTATGTCCAAGATTCGCAATCCGGTAGGCGATCCTAGCATTTTTCAAAGAGAGTAAAAAATCCTCGGTTATGCCGTCCTTCGGAAGGCACATAAAATGGGGGATAGGTCAAATTTAGGCTCCCATTGTAGCGTCGTCATTCGATTACCCATATCAGCATAAAGTGACTTTAAGTGAATAAACACTACAAGCTTATATTCGTTTTATTCAATATTTTTTTAATAAGTATCCTTTCATCCAAAGGCTTCAATTTTAGTCTTGTTTTCATCTTTTTATATAGTCTGTATAATATTCCCTACGGACTGCCTTTTTTATAAGCTATTAGGCCGAGAGTATAGAAACATCTGACCACTCGCTTAATTAAACCAGATGAGGATAATGAGGCTTTCGTTTTTGTAACGACCCTGGACACTTTTCATCCTGGAGCTCAGAGGAACCGGAATATGTAATTTGGGCAACAATGGCCTCGCAAAATGATTGTGTTATGCCGTTTCCCATGGACGCTGCCATTACACAATAGTACCTTATAAATATAATAAACTGCTTTGTTCTCTTTTTTTTAATTATAAGGACGTCGTATTTGTTTTGTCGTTTTAATGGAGTTAATTCTAGGTCTGCATATTTTAGGTCTTTTTCACATTTGAAAAATAATTTTACTCAATTTGCATTGCTAATTATAGTTATCACTCTGTATCGATTACGTCAAATTTTGCCCTCTTTTTTTTTTTCAAACTCATCAGCCTCACTCTATCATAATTTGAAATTGAATGGGTGCCGTGAAGTTACGAAATTTCGTCCCACTGTGTAATTTTAATTACTAGTCCGTGACTCATTATTTCATGTCTGCTCTTCAGAGTTTATATTCACCAAGTATCTCATATTCATTAGGTTCATTAGGACCAACATAATTAATTTAAAAAAGTAATTTATTATTATTTAATTTAAACAAATGGGTAATTAAATACAATAATTAAGATATTTATCATGCCTCACTTAATTCACTCCAGTTTATGTTTTAGAAACGATTTCGGATTCTAAGAAGAAGCAGGTTAATGTCTCGGCCAGACCACTCGGATCCGCGGCGAAATAAATATTTAGCAGCTCTGGTAGGAATCGAACCGCCCTCACTTTAAAAATTATGTCTATTTTCTTCATATGGTTTCTGTTGGGAGATTGATATTATACGAGAGGTTATTATTGTTTATATTAATAGTAAGACATAAATAATGCAGTTATGTTTCAATTAGCAACGTGCAGATCTGCCAGGGCTGGACCTAAGGAGTGGAGGGAGGAATGACTCTTGCCCCAGAAGTCAAATTTTATATAATATATTAATAATTATAAATACAAAGGGATGTCTTACAGCGGGCTACCCCCTTTATAGATACAAATCATACAACAACTCTTTTTATTGTACTGCAGTTGGTACTTTTAGTAGAGGTAGACGTTTTAGTAGAGGTACCCCGATGTTATTCTTATAAATATTTTGAACCCCTTTTGCCCTAGTGAGCCTATTAAAATTTTAGTAGTTGACACTAAATAAAATAATGCAATTTTTTTTAGATATAAGAAATAGTTTATATGAAAAATGTCTATATCGTATTTCACTGGGTTCTTTGTATTGAAATAAATTACTAAAATCGAAATATTGTTTTATTTTTTCTATTGATACATTCCATTTTTTCAATTTAATTAATAATCAATAACATTGTGCAAATAATCTAAAGATATTTATGATTTAACTGATCGAGCGTGAAAAAAATACTAGACAAAAAGTAGTTCCTGGATCCATTGCTAGGCAACGCCAATATTTCACTCAAAAAGTTTTTATATAAAAAAGTTGTGTGGTTTTATGAAACCACGATGCAAGTGAAACCTTTTTTCTGTTTGTAGGCATTTAACTAAAAATTTTCGGAAAATTATTCGATTTAGGGTATCAAAGTTGCGTTCTTAATCTTAACATAATTATGGTAAAATGGGAATTATAATGGGAAATCAATAGTAGACAAAATATTCAATTATAAAATTTAATTTCAATTTGCGTATTAGAGTACGGAACACATAATTAATACAATCATTTAGATGATTTCTGACATCTACGGCATCTTTCCGCATTTAGTCGCTTTCGATGCAGAATTTTTTCTGTAACAATATTTTCGGATATAGGTTCACCACTTTGAACGATAAACGTATTAAATCCAACACTCGATGCTGGACCCCTACTTTTTCCGGCGGCTCAGAGTGTAGTTCAGCTAGTGAATATGATTGAAGGCCTAAATAAATTTAAATATATTCAATGAATCGGATTTTTTTTTTCACATCCTCTAAGATTTTAATTTACAATATATGTACAATTTACAATATATATACCTGAAAATGCTTCTTTATAAACAAAAGCCTTCTGTTACCTTTCGGTATGATTCCAATGAATCGGATCCATCTATCTATCCATCTTTTTCGTGGTCTTCTTTGCCGCTTTCTCCCGTCAGCAATCCAATTGAAAATTAAATTCGCCAATCTTTCTTTCTTAATTCTTCTGAGATGACCATACCATTGCAATATTTTTTTCTCTATACCTACAATAATTAATTGATGTCGCGATTGTAACCTATCTATTATCAATCTTTTCGAATTGTCATTGCGTCAAAGAAGAATGAGACAAGGAATGGTCCCTCTAAAGGAGATCTATAGAGGGTGACATTTACTTTTTTTTTAATAGCCTCTGCGTTTAGGCAAGGTAAAATAAAAAAATTATTTTATTTTTCATTAATTGTTATAATTTTTAATTGAAAAGAAAAGATATGTCCAGGGCCGGGACTCGAACCCGGGTCGCCTATGTTACTAGCGTGGTAATAAAAATTGTTTGTGCTTAGTGGAGGTGATGTAGCTGGTAAATAATTTAGGCTGATATGCTTTTTAGAAGCACACTATTTTATAAGCTGATGTTTAGAAACAATGTACAATGATGTTTTGGCCCTAGGTATACTGATTTTTTTTTCTTTTGTTTAAAATTTATTATGGCTCTTGGTTCAGTTTGCTGAACCTAGCAGGTCCTGTCGGATATTTCCTACCCAGTTTTTATACTGAAGCCTTAAGCTTCCACCTCCGGTCATATCTTAGGACGGGACCACCCACCTTTTATAACTATTTTCATGTTTTCCTTAGTCACCTTTCGTGTAAGCCTTCCTTCGGAACCTTTCAATAAACTTGGTAGTGTTGTGCAGTACCTGTTTACGAAGACTCGGCTGTGGTCCATTTATATTTACATTTTTTATACAGACATTTAATTTTTTTTAATGTGAAACAATTAAGATGAGCGGTAAAACACAGAAAACATACATCCTCTCGAGAAGAAATTTTTTTTGAGAAAATAGACAAAATAACATTTTGAAAATGAGGCTAAATACGGCCATTTATTAAATTTAAAAATTAATGTTATCAACTGTTGAAAACATAAATTTTAATTAATTATCAACTCACTATTAAGTCGAATATATAATTAGCAATAATTGATCTATACTTCCATTCAATAGTTTTTACACACTTTGTGCAATAGTTTACACAAGAAAAATGGAAATAATTTTAGTTTCTCATAACTTATAATTTTTATAAAATACTGTACATTTTTATCTGTAGTATAGCATATGGGTGTTATCTACTATTTGGAAACTTGCCCATACAAGACTGTCCTAAGCAAATTTCATTAAATGTTGAGAATGTTAGTTAATAAAATGAAGGACAATATTAAATTAAATATATCTCTTTGAAAAGCCCACTTATTTTTGTCCTGGTTTTTGAGTTAAAGACGATTTTATCCAAAATCGTGACAGGGGACTGTTGTAAACGCACAGGGGAATGTTTTTATGAATAAAAACAAGTATTTCAGTGTGAAAGTAATCAAATTTTGTTTCTAGTTCTTACGTATTATTTAAATAATTACTTTTGAAATTAATCAAGAATATCAAAAGAAATTTCACTAACAATTTTTTCTTAACATTTGAGTTCAACTTGGTAAAATAATCTTCTTAGAATAGTAGTGTTTTTAAGATACAAATTGTATGACACTAAAGTCAGTCTTTACAATGATTAAAAAATTAAATTATAACAAAGAAATATAACCTCTGCTGACTAATTCTCACAATCAACATTCTAAGTAGTTAAACATATTTTGAAACATTTGTACTTTTAAAGTAATTAGCATTAATTTCACGTCTTACAGAAAATCAGCCTTAACATTGCACTTCAGGAATAAATCTAAAAATTAACTTATTTCTCAAAACAGAAACGGATATTGGAAAATAATAAAATAATCTTCTCCCTTTTGGAGTAAGATCTGGCTGCTGTAACTTCTCCAGTATTTGGTCAAAACTGACATCAGAAATATCATCTTCATACAATTCTGAACCTGTGGCCTTTATCATCACAAATTTTCGTAAAAGTGACTGTTAGTTCGCCATCATTATCATCTATTTTATTAATAACAGGAGCATAACGATATTGCGTGTTTCTGACTAAAACGTAATCACCATTGTTGTATTGCTGTTGGGTGCTTGTACTAAGGCCTTCAATATACTTAAAATGAGTATTAAAATTGTCACACGGTCGTGAATTGTTGGTTTCTGTAATAATGTTTTTATCCCGTGAGATATGTGCTAGCCCGGTTTCGTCTTCCGAAACTTCTCCAAAAAGTGCCTTTTTTTACAACATATGGAGTATCACACATTCTTGTAAGTTTTGTGTTAGGTGTCACATAATTTTGATTGTTATTACTAACTTTTTTTTCAACCGCTGTAACCTCTTTTTATACTTTTCCAATTTCTGTTTCTGTTTCAAGTATAATCAGATGACGAAAAATGATCGTATTTTATAAGATAGGCTGATCTTGAAATTGTATTATTTATAATATGTCTATTTTTCTAAAAATGTATTCTGTATCATATTTAAACTTGTTTCCGTGTCATTACTTTTTCTCACGATATTACTAATAATTCAAGACTGATTTGAGTATTGCTTTTTTATAGTCTACTTACCACAGATATATTAAAATGATAGTTGCCTTGCTCATCATGATCTCTTATAAAATAAAATATATCTGCAGCCCCTGTCAATGAGTGATTAAGAGGACTTTGTCTATAACGAGTTTCTTTTAGTTTAGGAAGCAAAATCGAGTTATTCTTGAAGTACATAAGTCCCTACGTCAGGCATTGATTTGAAATGGATTTATTGCATACACTATAACTCCATTTCAAGCCAAAAACTACGCGAATGACACGTTTCCGCTCCTCTTTATTTTTTAATAGTTTCACATATGCACCATTGAATATATTAGAAAACATTTAAACGACCAAATGACGTTTTTCTAGAAATAGTTATAAATAATCGAAGGTAAAGAAAAGGGCAAATAGATGTCGGATTGGAACAATCGGCCAATAAAACAATCTTCTTAATTTTATTTATTATTATTTTTTACTAAAGAAATTATATATGAAACAGGAAAACATTATTTATCCTTTAACCCGGGAAGTGACATTCAATAAATTAAACATACGTTATTAACTAATCAAATTCATGCATCAAAGAAAGAACTTTATTTTATTTGTTAATGGAATACATACTTCAAAAAGTAAATATAGTTATCTAGAATGAAGAAATCCGCATTAAATTAATTACGATTTCATATAAAATATAATCTCATAACAAAACCAATCATGTGGGTCACCTGTGATGTAGTGGTTAACATAAAAACTCTTTATTTCCAAGATCGCGGGTTCCCAGCCTGGCAGAAGGCCTAGAATTTTTTAAAGGGGTTAAAAAATCCTTGGTTATGCCGTCCTTCGGATGGGACGTAAACTGATGACAGCCGAGCCTGTGTACGTTGTCAGTAAGGTACTTAATAATCTCTTTCATAATCAGGAAAACTTTATGACTCCCACCGTCACATCATCCGATTAGCAGTAGTAGTGATGTTAAATGAATTAAATATAAACAAAATAATCAGGTAGCAACTAACTAAATGGTTCTTTGTACCTACATAAATTAGTGTTTACAAAACTAAATCAAGCCAGTCGGGCCTCTTTAATGTGGTATTGATAATAAGACCATTAAAATGACATGGGCAATTAGTTAATCTTTTTGATTTATTCATCGGAAGAAGATTCGATCCATGAAAGAAACCGAATGTAGGAGGCACGGTAGAAAACTATGAAAATGGATCAGAGCGAGAAGCGAGAAGATAACAGACAATATTAACACGTGTTCATCTTGTGTGAAATTTTAAAAGTCAAAACCATGTTTAAATAAATAAATAATTTATTTGTCTACTTATTGTTGATCAATACAATGAAAAGTGAACCATATTTGTTTGTTTTTTATTATGTTATTCTTATGTTAAATCATTTCGTAAAATACTTTATTTTTTCCGAAATTATATACATTCCATAAATCTTATCCGAGTAGTTGAGAGGATAAGGTTTATAAATAACATTTTGATAAGTTTTTGAAAGCACAGTTAAAAAGTAATAATATTTTGATGATTTGTTAAAACCTATAACCTCGTGTCATGTTGCTATTATGCTACTATAAATCCTTTGATCGTTGAGCAATAGAAAGGTTTTGAAAAATATTTGTATGCATTATCAAAAACCGTGCTTAACTATTTCTTAGAAAAAAGACGCTTGTACCTATTGACTTCAAAGTCAAATTTATAATTTACGTCCCAAAAATTTATTCTTAATTTTAAACTATGTATTGCCAAGTTCTATATATTTATTTATTTTTTTATTGAGCGTATTATTATGTATTTATTTATTTAGCGAAATAGTAATTCTATTCAAGTCCGTCCATCCTGTGCTGCTCTCTACGGGAGAATTGAGAAACTTGCGAAGTGGTGGTTAAAGAGTGTAAATCGGTTAAATATATCATTTATTTTATATTTTTTAAGTTTAAATAATCTAGTAGAGGTTTAAAAAATACCAATATATTAATGTTTTGTTTTATTTCTTTTGTTGATTTCGCGAAGAATTTATTTAATTAAGATTTATTTTACATCTCAAAAGATTTGTATTTTCACACAATCTGAGTTTTAATTTTCAAATAAAAATTGATAATATCTTTAGTGTTTATTTTGACTACACCCCCCCCCCCAATTAATTCCATCCTACATTAGACCTTCCAGTCAACTATTTTCCTCTTTAAAAGAAATTATGTTACTTTTGAAGCGACTAGAAGCATGTGGAACGATATTATATACGGGCATATTCTAAATATATGTTTAAATGTTAGAATAAATTCCTCTTTTCCAGATTTTAACTTAGCTAAGAAGCTAAAGACTGAAGTTCGTCCATCATGTGCTGCCCTCTTCGGGAAAATATGGAAGCTTACGCTGGTCTTCTGTTTTGGTTACATGTTTCAACTCTTTGTTTACAAAATTACATTAATTTTGAATGTATGTGTAATTTAATACATGGCTCTCAAGATTTTGTAAATCAAATTACTTTTTGGACCTGTTTTATGTAACGATTGTGAAAATTCGTATTATTCGGGTTCTGTTGTTTTATTAACCTTAAGTTGTTATACGTGATTCTTACTAAGTAGAATAATACAGAATTTTTTTTCGGTAAATATATTAAATATCTTCAGTATTACTTATATGAATTTTTGACAGGTTCAGATTTGTCACTTCTACGTGACATAAGACCGTAGCAACAAAGAACTCTTGAAAGTTGTAGTGACTTAACTGATAATTCACCAGACATTTCGTAATTGATTAGCTACAAAATATGTGACCACCGATAACATTCAGAAATAGGATTACTTGTATTGAAATATAAACCATCGAAAAATAATTGTATGGAAATATTTAAGTATATTGTTATAGTAAATATTTCGCAAATTTATATCTATTTTACTCATTAATTCAGATTATGTATAAAAAATAAAAATGTTGAAAAATCGTAACATAAAAATAATATAATAAAGCAACAAACAAATTTTATTATTGTAAATTACAGAAAAAAGTAAATTCGAATTAAAGTAGCCATAAAAACAAATTATTGTAATAAAAAGGAATGTTGGGATTACTTTTTTTCTTTTATATTTTTTGAATAAATGTATGCTATAAGTTAGTAAAATAGGGGGGACCTCTGGTCTATTGGTTAGCGTAACAAACTACTAAACCCAAGATTGCGGTTTCGTAGTCCGGCAGGTGGCCCTAGGATTTTTTAAAGGAGTAAAAAATCCTTAGTTACGCCGTCCTTCGGAAGGGACGTTAAACGGGGGCCCCGAGCCTGTACGATGTCAGGTACTCGTTAAAAATCTCTATCCTAATAAAACCTGGATAGGCAAAATTTATAGCTCCCACTGTAGTGTCGTCCGATTAGCCATTGCAGCATAGAGTGACGTTAAATGAACAAACAAACAGTTAGTAGAATAATTATTGTCTACTAAGAACCCACTGAATAGGTAATAATATATAGTTAAGCATAAAATATATTTGTATTAGTAATATTTAAATAAGCTTATAATATTAAGAAAAATTGGATCTTAGATCCATTTATTTACATCTTAAATTTAAATTATAATAATATATAATGACGTAAGTCAACAAGATCCATATTAAAATAATGTTCAATGAACATTCTTCCCCTCGTATACATCGCAAATGGCGAGAACGCGGGGATATGGGATCAGTGAAAAGATAGGATATGTCTGACCGAGAAGCGAGCCAGGATAGCTCAATTGGCAGAGCTCCAGGGTAGTGACCACAGGGGTTCGAGTCCCAGTCCTAGACATATTTTTTCTTTTCAAATGAAAATATTTAAAGAATATTTCATAAATGGTTTTATTAAGGTTGTACTCAGTATCAGGTCAAACTGGGAGCTAGTCTGGTGGGTACAGCCATCTGGTGGCCGTTTCTCTAACTTGTGACATCTCGTTCCCTTTAACTTATAATTCGATTTAAATAAGCTTGTTCCTTAAATCCAGTATTTTTATATCACTCTTTTTGTGTGTAAAATTAATATTAATTGCAATATTTCCTCTCTCCCAATAATTTCTGAAATTTAGAAGAGTCGCCCCTCCCCCCCCCCCCTAGAGCTCCTGGCGACAAATAAATTGGAAATATGCAATAATCGATTTCTAGATCCTCATATTAATTCTGCTTATATGTTACATTAGTGTCTATATTTGACCTGTTCATATTGCAATCACTTTTTTTTTTTTGTTTTACTTTCCTAAAGCTTCAAAATAAAAATAGCACAACTTTACTAATGGATGTTCTTAATACTTAAAGAATTCTATTTTCTTCTGATTTTTATTTTTTTTTTTATTCTATTTACTTTTGATCAGAAAAGGTATATAGATTTATCCTGTTTTTGTGTGAAGACTTTTTTAAACAGAAATTGAAATAAAAGTAAATTGAATTTTAGCTAATGCCAGACACAAGGAACATATTTTTTACATATAACTTATTGTGGACAAAGAATTAATAATTATCCATAAAAAATCAGGAACTTTAATATTAGATAAAAATATTTTTTAAAGATAAAAAATGTAACTAATTTTAAATAATTGCTCCTAATTTGATTTTTATCATTTAGTGAGTGAACTAAATTGTTTTGTTATCTGAAATGGGGTTTTCACTTATATTGATTTTTTTTTAAATATTAGAAAATTCATAAATTATTAAAATATATACAATATTATAATTAAACGTTCGTTGATAATGTATTTTTTAAACCAAGAATTCATTTACTTTCACGTCTGTTACCTATATTTTAAATTTATAAATGCTAATTGAATGACTTAAGAAAAAAAATCCTACAAAGTTCACAATCTAGGGGCCCTATTTTTCGTTCATGGAAATTTTATTACGCACTTAAAAGTTTTAAAATTAACCTAGGCCGCCGTTTAGAGAAATTGCTCGCATCTGGAGCGTGGAGAAATATTACAACTAAAAGGGTACAGTTAAACTTGGACGATCACTTTACCTAAAATATTTTTGAATTTTTAAGATTATATTATTTTTTTAATGAACTGTGTTATAAAATATATCTCTCTCTCTCTTATATGTTGAATAATTGATAATTGATTATCCCCACGACCATGATAATTGGTTGAACACCACTTTTTAAAGAATCAATCATTTACGGTTTGAATTGTACTTGAAAGATTTACTTTTTTCTTTAAAGGAACAAAAATCAGAATAATATTTCTACAAGACTTACATTCTACATTTCAAAAAATATATTTGACTTATACTTCTTGGGTTTTGTGTTAGGTAAAATATTATTTATTAAATCAACCCGTTCGTGGTTTTCTCCGTGCAGAATTTATTTAACATTATGCTGAAGTTACTAAATAATTTATTTTGTCATTTTACTTGATCTTATTTATTAAATCGTTATTTGACAAAATAGGTAATATTACGATTAACGAAATATCAATACTTTACAACTATGTTATCAATACTTTTATAAATTTTTAGTAAAGTATTTATTTGGTATATCAAGAGACAAGTACCTAGAATTGTATCAATATTCTTAACAAGGGCTATTTGAACATCCCAAAATTATTTTCCAATTTAAATCACTCATTTATTATTTTAGCTTAATTTGGTAAAAGTTGTACAAAAGCAGATACTATGTCTGTTAAGACACTTAGCATAGTACTAAATTATTTATTACCAGCGAGGGTGGAATTTAAACGTTATATCAAAGCTAGAGTTATTTAGATAATTATTTCAGAAATAAATCATTCGGAAATATATTGGTTCATTTGCGTGAATGTTATTTTTTTTTCCCCATAAATTAGTAATCTACACGTTGCTATCTCAAGAAGAATATTTAATTAGGAATACGAAAGAAAATTTGATGAATTAACGACTTATTTATGAACGAAACAACCATTTATTGAACATTAATTATTTTTATTTCATAAATACATAATTAAACAAAAAAATGTGTTGAATGAAATGCGTTGGAAAGGAAATTGCTCAAACCGACCAAATACTGACATTTCTGTACAACAGATAAAAAAAATGTGCAACATTTTTTTCTGAGATAATCACTTTTGGCTAATTACGAAAATTAAAAGCTACTTTCTAAATTCCTATGTTTTAAAATAAATTCTATATTTTTGATTATATCATTTTATAACACATAGCAATCATTTTAAATTTTCAAAAACGGAATTCCCTTTTGATATTTTATAAAATTAATAAGAATTATGCCAAAGTAGATTAATAAATTATCACTTTTTCATTAATTGTAATAAATCCGAAAGTTTTATTTGAAATTAATATTTCTTTGTAAAATATTTATTTAATAAAACATTGAGATAAAAATGTTTGATGATGTCAAAAATTGATAATTTTTATCAAACTTCATAATTTATTAAAGATTAGGTTACAGCGATAAATAATTCAAATGTTTAAGAATTTCAATCAGTCAATCTATGTATATTATTTTTTTTTTTTATGACAAAATTTAAATTAGCTTTATTTTCCCTATTTGAATACAATTATTATTAATATTATAAAATGTATAAAGGGGATTCCGTTTTAAAATTTTAAATGAATGCTATGTGTTATATAATGACATAATATAAAAATATTTTTATTACATAATTTATAAAGTTACTTTAGAACTTGTTCTTTAAAACATCTCAACTTAATGACACCTACTTCATTACCAGCATTTATCGGCTCCTCTCAACAAAGCCATTCCCAACAAAATTAAAGTCCTTTGCAACTGTTTCAATGAAGAAGTTGAACAATTTACACTTGGGGAGACAGTTCACCAAGAGGTTGAATAGTAGTGGAAACGAAAGCACTCAGGTCTTCAACATTTAATAATAGTACCTATCTTCTTGGGCCGTGTAATTATGAATGTTGACTTCTAATTGAATCCGCTGAATTTGGTTAAAGTTTAGCAGTAAATATTAAACTTAAACATAGAGAAGAAAAAGAACATAAAAAACCCTATATCCAGATCACTATCAAAATTTGAACTGTTAATTTATAATTATAGGCTTATTATTAAATTTCATGACAGTGACGTACATTATTTGTAATTTTTTGAATTAAAAAAAAAATGTATGGCAACTTCTCTATTTAAAAACAAATTATTTATCGTCAAGAAAAAAACTGATTAAAAAGCTTCTTCTTCTTCGCCCATTAAATAAAAATATGATTTAGTTGGATTTCATCAATATAAATATTTCTAATCACTCAAGCCTTTTTATCAGCCTTCTCATCTAAATCATGTTTTAGACTCCATTTCACTTATAACCCAACAACATCTTGGAAACCTATACATTGAAGTAAAGTGTCTAATTATCATAAATTACAGCGTAATTTATTTGTTTACGCAAGTTGATTATTAGTAAGTTAGATAATAGTTAAATATTACTCAGTATCTTATTTTCATTATTATTTAAAAACGTATGTATTGGTAACAAGGAATCGCTAAAACAAAATATACCTGATTATACATATTATATATAACATCATTCAAAGTTTGACATTATACAATTAAGCTATAGATTAATCAATATTGTATAGAAATATATCAACCAATAGGATATAATGTACAAATTTAAGTTAACAAAAAAAATAAAAAAAAATAAAAAGCAAAATTACAAGCATTAAATCACAAATAAAAAAATAAAGTTTAGAAGTTATTTATATCGATAAGATTATTTTTCATATTTTTGTTGCGATTGTTAAGATGATTAATTATTATTAAATTATATAATTTAGTGAAGTGTATAACATTAAGTAAATGAATATCATTTAACCATTTATATCTCGATGAATTTTTAAGATAGCAAAAATGTTTCTAAATCAAATTTCAAAATATTAATCTTCTGCAAAGAAATGATTATAAAATAACTTTCACTCAGCAAGTTTTACTTAGATCAAATCTTTAAGGATTTGTAGCATAATGGTACGTAGATTTTAAGAGTGACTCATTTTCTAATTTAACAAAAAATCTAGTAGATTACTACATAGACCAATAAAATTAATCGTGGCTTTGCTTAGTAATTTAATTTATGTATTTTTCACTTCGAAGATGCTATTAACCGGTATATTTTAAATATAAGAATGTACTTAAAATTGTTTTTACAGACAGGATCATCAATAATTTTTAGAATGGTTGTATAAATGTTACATCAATCGTTCTCTATTAGTACTTTTTTTTTTATTCAATATAAAAAAAAAGCATATGTTTGCCAATTGCCCTAAGTCAAGTTCGTTGATCACGTTGCTTTTGTAAGTTGTGTAACAATAGTTATACTTTGTAGTGGCTACTGACTACCTGGTTCGTCTACATTCCGACCTCCCTGTGATTTCCTACCTCTTGTGAGGAAATTGGAAAATTAAAATACTAACCCCTATCAGAAATAAAAATTGAAATCTGTAATATTTAAAATAAAAATACATTATAATTTATTTGATTACGTACGAAAAAAATATTAAGAAACTGTTTAGTGAAAAGTTGGAAAAATAAGATTTTTTTCCTGTATATTATTAGATTTCTATTAAATGTTATAGAAATTGAAAAGAAATTTAATTCACTAATAGGACTAATTATTATTCACGACCTTATTTATCATATCATCAATAATTGATCAAAAGTTTTTTAAATATTCTGAGAATAAAGTTTTATCAATAGAAAGGTTAAAAATAAATTCTCAATTTATGTAATTGTCTTTTTATTTATAATTATTAAATAATTATGAGCTATCAGCAGGGCTAAGGTTCGTCAGGAAGAGATTGTGTAAGTAATATTTTTGTTAATCATATCTTTTTGTTAAAAATAATTTTTACTTTACACATTAAGTTTCAATGATGTTTTACATATTTGAATCCAAAGGGTTTGGAAATAAAAAAAAAAAATTACTGTACTTTTAATATTTATTTCCATATTAGAAAAAAAAATCCATATTGCATATTTTTGAGTATTAATAAAAAAAATTTGCATGCAGTTAATCTAGGATATAATTTTACTTCTTGAAACGATGAAGGTTTTTAAAGATAAAAAAAAGAGTTGTTCGTAAATCAAATTCAAAGTATAACAGAAAAAAGCTAAAGCTGAGGCAAGGTAAGGTAATTACTGTAGATTTGATATATTAGTTGGAGGAGTGGTTCCAATTGGGCGGATGATTAATAAAAAAATAAGTTTGACAAAAAAGTGGCCCGGAGCAAGGTTTGTTGTTATTGGAGGATTGATAATAAACAAACATGGGGCCGGGGGAAGTGGAGGGAGGTGAACCCGCCCACCGAGCCGACGGGTGCCGATACCTGGTGGCCGAATTACGAACCAGCGTACAAGAGGGGGATAGCCTCCGAGGCTCTCACTAGTCGCCTTCTGGCCGCCGGACCGTGCTCATGTCCCGATGGCCCTCCTATTAGCTATCGTTTTCGTGTTATCCGTCATCGACGTCTGCCGTGCAAACAGTGAACCCGACTGCGATTGGCAGCGAGTGTTGAGTGTCGGCGATGAGCCTGAAGTGACAGTGTCTTTACAGTGTAAGTTACGTACTATCGGAAATGCAGACAGCGTACTCTCGAACCTTACCTCAGCCCAATTGGATATGATAACCACTTTGCGCCTGGAGTGCTCCGATGTACTGTTTTTCGAGAGTTCCCTGGATGTCAACAGTTTCCTGACTCAACTTCACCGACTTCGAGACCTCAGGTTAGAATTTTGTAAAATTAGGCATGTGCCCCCCGGTGTCCTTTCCGCATCGAGAGAACTCAAACAGTTAGTTGTTAGGACTCACAATACGGATTGGTCCGCTATGACGATGGAATTCAACCCGAACGCATTTAGAGGTTTGACTCAATTGAAACACTTGGACCTCTCAGATAACAACATCTGGAATTTGCCTAACGAACTTTTCTGCCCGTTATATTCATTGACTCATCTTAATATGTCAAGAAATAGGATGCAAGATGTCTTGGAATTGGGATTTTCGGATTGGGGTGATGGACCCAGCGCGCCCGGAAAAACTTGTAATGTCGGTCTTGAAGAATTAGACGTTTCTATGAATGATATATCTTTGATACCAGACAATGCATTTACAAGTCTTCGATCTCTTCAGAAAATTTTATTGCAAGAAAATGCCATTGCATCGATGGCTGATAGAGCTTTTGTCGGTCTTTTGTCATTACAATATTTAAATGCATCCAGCAATCAACTTGTTGCTCTTCCTCCAGAATTGTTTCAATCAACCAGAAACTTGCGAGAGATCTACCTCAATAACAATTCCATCAGTGTCCTGGCCCCAGGGCTATTAGAAGGCCTAGACCAACTGCTTGTATTGGATTTGTCCTACAATGAACTTACGAGTGCTTGGGTTAATAGAGACACTTTTTCTGGTCTTGTACGTTTGGTTGTATTAAATGTAGGCCATAATCAACTGTCGAAAATAGATTCTCACGTTTTTCAAGATTTATACAGCTTGCAAATATTGAATTTGGAACACAACGAAATTGAATGTATCTCGGAGGGCGCGTTCATGTATCTTAGCAACCTCCACGCTCTGACGCTGTCCCACAACAAACTTGTCAATGTTGAATCTTACCATTTCACTGGACTCTACGTTCTCAATCAGTTGTTTTTAGATCACAATAAAATCAATATAATTGACCGAAGAGCTTTTGAAAATTGTTCTAATTTACACGACCTGGGACTTGGTGGAAATCAACTTACTCAAATACCCGATGGCCTAACAGAACTCAAATTTCTGAAAACTTTACATCTTGGAGAAAATCTCATCACAAATATCGTCAATTCATCGTTTCAGGGATTAGATCAATTATACAGTTTGACGCTGATAGAAAATAAAATTACCAATGTTACGAAAGATTCCTTTTCAACTCTACCATCTCTCCAAATTCTAAATTTGGCATATAATCAAATTGAACACGTCGACAAAGGCGCTTTCGGTATCAGCCCCACACTTCATGCAATTAGACTCGATGGAAACCAATTGAAAGACATAAATGGTATGTTTGTCAATTTGACTGGCTTAGTTTGGCTAAATGTTTCCGACAATCAACTCCAGTGGTTTGATTACGCACTAATACCGCAGAGTTTAGAGTGGCTAGATATGCATAAAAATAATGTGGCGGATTTAGGGAATTATTTTGAAAAAAGGGAAAATTTACAAATAAAAATGTTAGATGCCAGTTTCAACAGACTTACTGAAATAAATGAGAATTCCATACCCGATTCAGTAGAGAGCTTGCTACTTAATGACAATCTGATCAGAAAAGTTAAACCAGGAACTTTTCAAAGAAAAAATAATTTGAGTAGGGTTGTGCTTTTTGCTAATAAAATTCAAACACTAGACCTCGCGGCTTTGCGACTTGACGCGGTTCCTGAAGATAAAGACTTGCCGCAGTTCTATCTGGGAAATAATCCCATCCACTGTGACTGTACGATGGAGTGGCTCCAGAGAATAAACCAATTGAGCAGATTACGGCAGCATCCTCGTGTGATGGATCTTGACTCAGTAACTTGCCACTTGACACATTCGCGTGGCAGTCCGACAAGACCACTCATGGACCTCAAACCCTCTCAATTCCTATGTCCCTATGAGACTCATTGCTTCGCTCTTTGCCACTGTTGCGACTTCGATGCCTGTGATTGTGAAATGACCTGCCCTGCTAATTGTACCTGTTATCATGACCATACCTGGACAGCTAACGTAGTTGATTGTTCTAATGCCGGTTATACCTCTGTACCTACCAAAATACCTATGGATGCAACAGAAATATATTTAGACGGGAATGACTTAGGAGAACTCGGCAGCCATGTATTTATCGGGAAGAAAAAGCTTGAAGTTTTATACTTAAACAATAGCAACATAGATTCACTCCACAATCGTTCTTTTAACGGAGTCACTTCTCTCAGGGTTCTTCATATGGAAAACAACCATATTCACGAACTTCGTGGATTCGAATTCGACCAATTAGAAAATCTGAACGAATTATATTTGGACCATAATGAAATAAAACATTTAGGAAACAACACTTTCAAATCTATGAAGACTTTAGAAGTACTGAAATTAGAAGCGAATAATATTGTGAATTTCAAACCGTGGGAACAGTTATCTTCTGAGACATTAGCAACAGTATCTTTAGAAGGTAATACGTGGACTTGTAACTGCGATAATATCGGCCCAATGGAGGCATGGTTGAAAGAGAACTCCAACACGTTAAATACGGATAAGCTGCTCTGTGCCGATGGCAAGACAACTCTTCTTGACACGATACGGCGATGCAGTGAGAATCG
Organism: Troilus luridus; assembly: GCA_964056705.1. Taxonomy (NCBI): domain Eukaryota; kingdom Metazoa; phylum Arthropoda; class Insecta; order Hemiptera; family Pentatomidae; genus Troilus; species Troilus luridus. The sequence continues at coordinate 70,575,127 of OZ057412.1, read as the reverse complement.
TGATTCCGCTGCAGCGACTTCGGCCGTTCACCGCAATACCTTCTACAATACTGCTATTCTAGAAGGAGACTATGTGCCGTTTGTAGCTGGCAGCCTTGTTGTATTTATCATAATACTTCTTATCACGACCTTAGGATTTATTTTCAGGGAAGAGGTCAGTTTATGGGTCCATTCCCGTTACGGGATTAGAGTTCTCAGCGGAGGGGGGCACAGTCAAGACGACCGACTATACGACGCATATATGGTATACAGTGTCAAAGATGAAGAATTCGTAAGTCAAGTGATTGCATCTAGCTTAGAGCGGTCAGGGTATTCTTTATGCCTTCATTATAGAGATCTCCATGTTATGAGCCCTACCTATCTCACGGATAGTATTTTAGGAGCTTCAGATGCAGCCAGGAGGATCCTCATTGTACTATCCCTGAGTTTTCTACAGAATGAATGGGAACGACCTCCGTTCAGAGCAGCTCTCCAAGCATGTCTCGAGAGGACAAGGGCCAGGAGGAGCAAAGTCATACTCCTTCTGACCACTGACATCGGGCCAGATCCCGAACTACAACTCCTCGTCAAAGCTTGCAAAGTGATCTCTTGGGGTGAAAAAAGGTTCTGGGAAAAACTGAGGTACGTGATGCCAGACGTTCAGAGAAAGACCGCTGAAGGGCTGAAGAAAGTCGTGGTCGAGGGTAAGACGGGTGCTAGGTATACCGCGGCTCCGACGTCGCAAGAGACCTGGTACCGGATGTCGCCGGCCTCGATAACGCAGTCCTCGGCACCGACGGGTTCGACGTGCGTCTCCGAGGAGTCCTCTCAACGGACGACTGACGAAGAAGAAGAACCGCACAGCTATGTCTCGATAGACTACCAGCAGCAGAGGCCGAAGGTACATCATCACGTCTACAGCTGCATACCAGACCCACAGGCCGGGGCTGGCCAAGGAAGGACCTATTTCGTATAATTGGTACGTACATCTCACATAATTAATTTTTTTTTAATTTATGATCTATTCCTGTCCTTATATTTATATTTTTTAATTCCTCATATCTTCACACTATAGTCTACACATATCTTCATAACATCCACATAAAGGATCCACAGTCGTGGAGTATTATATTTTAAACTGTCCTCTGCCTTTAGTCGAAAACGTTTTTGCTCGGCTAAGGGAGTTACGGCGGTCTCCAGGTAGCGAGATCTCTGTTTCTTGTCGTTCTAACTCTCCTTTTCAGATGTCGAACCGTGAGAACACGGCTCCCTCTGAGAAGTGTACCTCAACAATTAGAGATGTCATTTAAACTTATCTTGGGCCGATCTTTGGGTGGAATTTTTTACTAAGATTTTTACCTTCTTTTCGTTTATAAACAAAAATACTATAAATAAAGCTATAGTTGTTATTTAAATCAAGTATTATAATTAGCTTATTTACGATTGCATGGCATATTACATATATACTGGCATATAATTTTTTACTTTATATTTTCACTTTTAGAATCCGTAATGTTGTGTTCTTGTTTTCACTTTCTGAGAAAAACTCATGAGCAACATTATAGTAAAAGTGAAAGCTGGACTGTTGTATATTTCGAAAACAAATGTTTACCGCGATAAACGTCGATGTTGACAATACCCCTACCAATAAATTTTTACTGTTTTCGGTAGGGGAGGAGATGAACGCCAACAAAAGGAACAGTTCTGGGGGTAACAGCCCCACTATTTTCACTTTTATTGGTGCCTTGACAGTTGCACCTTGACCGGGGTGTCTTTGGTAGTTCACTTTCACTAGAAGTCATTCTCAGGTCACTTCAGAAGCCTTCCAGTTATCCCATTTAGTTCCAGGTCAACAAGTTTGCTCCTATCAGGGACTAAATAGGGAACAATATTTCTCTAAATTACCGCTATCTTTGCGTATTGAGTGAATAAGCAAGACAGAGGCGAGTGTGAAATGTAAAAGCACATAAAAAAAAAAGTCCCACGGCACATTCTGTTTTAATTGAATATGCAGGAGTGTTTATTAAGTAAGGTAGTGAGAACAGTCTTTCTCTGATGGAATGTGCTCGTAAAACTAACTCAGAGCGGTGAGTTCATTCCTCAAACTAAAGGAAAGAACACATAAGCGTTTGTGGATCTCAGATAAAAGTAACTTTTTTTCAGAACTGTACCTCTTTTTTTTTTATTGTTAACACTTTTTCTTATTATATACCACATTCACCTTAGGTATGCTGACATATTCGAATTATTATTAGCACAATTTTTTAATAAATTCTTTATTGACTGTTCTTATTCTCTAAGTTTTAGTTAATATCTTTTTATAATTTATTTTATTAGTATTTTATAAATATATATTGATATATAATAATGTGTAATATATATACATTGGTTACTTTCATTTTTCGAATGTTTATAATATAAGTTTTTCAGGGTCTTATAATTTTATAATTTATAATTCGATAAATATGAAAAAAAACATGTGAATACAAATATTGATGATGACATATAATGCACTACAATAATAATTATAACAACTATAAATGTAAGTTTCTTGTAAATAATATCCAAAATTGACAGTGTATAATACAAAATCTAGCTGTATATATCGCATTATAATTTATTTTTGATATATTTTAAACATTCCATAATGAGACACGGATATTGAAATAATTATGGGAAGCACTGGAGTTGTATTATACGCTGGATTTGACATTTGATTTCTTTTGTCGATTATAATAACTATAGTTTTCAATAGAAATATTTTAATAAACCATATGTGCTTAGTATCATAAGATCACTCATTACTAATAATAATCGATAATATACTAATAATAATAGAGTATAAGAAAAGTAGATAAATAAAAATATGGAAGACAAAAAATGTTAATCTAATGTTAACTTTGATAAAGAATAACTGGTGAGCAGATATTATAAGAATGTTTTCACTTAAGCTCTAGAACTGGTTCTTTTCAAATCTGAGATTCTCCAAGTATGACACAAATAGTTTTAAAATATTTAACAAGATATTTATATGATTTCTTGTAGATAGGGAAATTATTTTTTCATAAATTTTTTCTCCTTTCGTATATTAAAAAAATATATTTATTAAAATTTACAACTGTTTTATAATAATACAATAAGTAATTTAATGGATAATACGTAATGGCGTGAGATAAAGGCAAGATGAGCAACGTAAGAGTTCAAGAGACCATTTTCTATTTTAACGTCTTGGAAGAATATCGGGACTTGAAGAAGATTATAGGTTAGTGGGAATAAAGTTTGTCATGGAAGGATTGATATCGGGCTCGGCCAAATCAGCTACAATATATTTTTTTAAATTATTTCATAAAAAATGTCTGTGGCTTATCTGAATGTAGGGATTGCGTAACCAAATACCTGCCTTCGTAACGAAAAGGATGTTAGGACCGAGATCTGAATTACTCAGCTGAGGTGTTGGAGATAGGACTTGTCCTGGTGTCCTTATCTATGCGGATAGGACGGTCACTCGTCACTCTCGCCTTTACCTGTGCCGGAGGACGCTCCTCCCTAAAGACCTATGGCCCCGGCTTTAACAAAAAAATATATTGGATTCAGTCGACTGGCGCTTTGATCTATCGCCAGGGCCTCGTCCTCTGCCGTGATTATTTACCGGGGTCGGAGGGGCGGCTCTGATTTATTTATTGTTTACCATCCTGATTTATATTGTCATGCCCGGTCGGTTGGGGTCTCTGTGCATGAGTGATGGGAATATCACGACGCCTCTGGGGACCCTATGTGGGGAAATCTGGATCAGAAGTTCCAATAACATGATGGCCGTCTTCGATTGTCAGCGAGTTTCAAAAGACACAAGCATTTATTATTAATGTGTTTTAGGAACAAATAGCGAAATTATGTTTCTTAGTATAATAACATTTCATGAACTTAATGAAGTAGAATCGGGTTTTTGTCGTAGTGCATAAGTATATAAGTCAAATGTTGGCTTGAAAGAAGGTAATTGCTTATATGACAACACCGTTTCAAGCCAACAAATATAAGAATAACACGACTTCGCTTTCCTAAGCACAAGAAACTCATATTGCACAAACTTTGACTTAACTACTTATTCACCGGATAGATGTTATTAGTAACATAATAAATGTTGCTATTTGTACCAAAATACCATGTAGAGAGTTTGCTACAGTTTATTTTTTACTTTTTATTCCCAAGAATAATGGTGATTTTTAATTAATTTATAAATGTTTAATTAGCGGTATATGTTTTTTTTCAAATATTAGGTTTTTAATAAGTTTTTATATATATAAAATAAAATTTGAATAATTATTAGTTGAGCTTAAATGTATGGTGATGACAATGGTGCAGGTGGATGTCAAAGAATTAATTCCTTAAATAGTGATAAAATATTTATTAGAAACCTGCTCTAATAAATAGTTGTCAATTAATAATTGATCACTATTTAAATAATTAATTCCTTATTTAAAGATTATGAATAGAAATCTACACCCGGTACATCGAAGAATCCCTCTTCCCCAAAATTAAATATAGCAATACAGCCCCCTTCATTAAAAAAAACAAACAAAAAAAACATTCTTTTTCGTTGTACTCATTTTATTCATATAATATTTTACCCCAAGATTGACTTTTGAATTACTTCAAACCATTGCTTATACGTTTTTAAGTTGTAATTTAAACATTAATAAAGAAATCAATGTCCATTTTGTATAAACTAGTACAAAGTTACTTATTCTTAGCATTGTTAAATAAATACTATATTAAAGTAGACGCAAAGATTATTTTACATTTAAATTAATATAAATTTATGTTTTGTAATGATATGTATTTCATAGATTCGTAGCAAAAAAGCGCATAGCTTAATAATAAAAAGCTTTTTTCTTCAATTAATGCTACAAATCGTGCCATGACAACCATTTATAAAATTAATTTTAAAAAATTTATAAAAGATAAAAAAAAACTTGTTAATAAAAACAGCCCCTTCATAAAAAACGTAGGATGTTTTTATAAAGTGCTTAGCACCGGCTATTTCGTAATAGGGGGCGTTCGGATCCCCCCCTCCGTAGAAAATCCAATTTTGGCGCAGCTGGTATTTAAAATAAACTCAGTAGCCGGCGTAGCTTGCAATATGTGCCACATGATGCCTCTACTGATGAGCTATCTACGGCACTTGTCTTCCCTGTATCCGTTTTATCAACGTACAGATATTGTTTATCTTTTAGGATGTGTATATTTTAGCTTATTACTAAAGCGAGCTGATAAGTATTTGTTCATGTCCTCCCGGAGAAATAATTATAATAATTAAGAAATTTACTGTATTAAATTCGCTGTTTGCATTAGTCTAATATTAAAAAAATATGTGTAACAAATATTTATCAATAGACGCATAAAATGAGTGATGAGTAACTTAAACAATAAAATAATCGTGGGGTACAGTCAATAAGTTTTACACACAATAAGTATAAAATATTTCATTTGTGCCTACGCTTCGGCCTAATTTTTAGGCCCATCGTCATGGCGGAGAATAAAAAAAAACCCATTAAACCGGTTATATTTTCTTTGGTACAACACTGTTCATAATAAAATACGTTATACTTATTCTGTGTAAAATTTGTTTACCCCTTACCATTTTAAATATTTCTTAAGATATATCCAGTCAACCATTTTCTACATTAAAGTACATTAAAAAAAAAAGAATTGAAAGTTAAAATGAATTATCTGTAATCCATATTGTTGATAGTGGGATTTATGTTAAACCCGAATCATGCTTATAGTATTTGCTCCTCCCAACATTTTTAATTTAATTTTTAATTACAATTTATCCTGAAATAATTTTTTTTTAAAATTAATGTTATAAATGACGTGGTGTACCCAGTGTTACAAAATCGTAGAACAGAGAAACACTGATCCTATCATAATGATATTCGTATTGGAGTGCTGGGAATATTAATTTTATTAGGATGTTCCTAATTTTTTTATGTTTATTCATTAATTTTATTGAATTTAATATCTTAAATTTGTTACATTAAACATAATTCAGTTATCATTAAACCAATTATATGTCAGTGAATGATTAATTTAGTACTATTGATATTTCTTGTTCGACAATGATAATATCTTGGAATAAAAAAAGACTGTGTAGTCAGTGCACTATGATTTATTCGGACTACCTACGTTTTGACAAAACGTGAACCATCATTTGGATCTGGTAATTTCGAGAGATCGAAAATAGCTCTGACTATATCCATTCAATTACATTTTCGCATTAATTTCCCTACCTATTCCTTAAAATAATTACCGTACCATACATGAATATTTTTCGGAAATACCATAGTGCCACGGCTCGAAGGAATGCCACTTCAACGCGTTTCCGAATGTCCGAATCATCGAAACAAATGTCCAAATTCCCTTGGCAGCCCTGAAGTTAAACGTATGTAAATACGAGGTGAGGCTGGTGGTAAATGAATCATCTCTATCTCCACGTGGCCTTCGCGGAGGCAATATCCTTACATACGCAACCACGCACGATTACTTCAGATGGTCAAGGCGTTCGATCAAGAAGGTTCAAAGTTCACGATCCCATTCTTCTTCTTGTACTGTTTGAAGGCTCTGACCTCCGTTTTGCCCTCGAAACATGTTATTCCCCTTTATAAAGGAAAAAATGCTGAACTATTACATAAATTTAACCACTTATTGGTTTGGTTTGTAAAATAACTTTTTATCCAGAAACATTCTTCTGTTTCACCGGCCTAAGAGAGAGAGAGATAGATAGATAGAGAGAGAGAGAGAGAGAGAGAGAGAGAGAGAGAGAGAGAGAGAGAGAGAGAGAGAGAGGGAGAGAGAGGTTTAATGAATCCAACTCTTCCCTTTATTACTACCGCCATGAATCCTCGATTTATCGTCCCTCTGACGGTAAAATGGGAGAAAAACTGAAGCGGCATCGGAAAGGAAAACCATAAGAAACGAAAAAGGGAAATAAAAGGAAAAAGAAAATTCTGATTAAAATAGTCTAGTTGGACTGAGTAAGTGATGCCCCTGAACAGACAATAGTGGTTACTTATAAAACAGCTATCTTGGTTTCCTTTTGACTCGCATTCCGAAGAACTGACATAATAACTCCATCTGTCGACTTATTCCAATCGCTGAGGCCTACATCCCTTTCCTTTGTTATAAAAATATATGAATCGTCGTATATTAAAAAAAGAAATATTCTGCTGGTATCTACTATAGTCTGCTTTATCCTTAGAGGGAGTATCATTAAACTGTTTAATTGTTTTAAAGTTAGAGTCTCATAAATTGGTTGTATAGTTTAAAAACAACATACAATAAGTCTTGTAAATCTAAATTTGTATGTATTACCTTATTTTATATATATATATATTAAATAGAAGATTATTTCTAGTTTTCTTTTATTACTGGAATAATTTAGTATTTGGCTATCATTTGGTGAAAAAAAGTATTTGTTAGTGTTTCAGCGATGATTTTATATTAATAATAATTTTCAGACATTTCATTTAATTCAGAAACATATTTTCAAGTAATTATTTTCCCTTAGGCATAGACGTAAAGGTTTAAAAAAATCAAAGGCGGTGTTATTATTGAAGGAGGGATTTCACTGAATCTACCCTGGTTCGAAATACATAAAATTATTTTCAAAAAAATTCCAATGCACTAAAGCCTATTTAACTATCCGTAAATTCGTGATTATTCGTAGCATAAATAGAATTTGATGGAACGCTAGTATTAAAAGATGAATTCCTAAGCTAAATAAGAAATAGGAGCCTATCACTAATTGATTTTTAGAAATTTTTGTAAAATTTCATGTTAATTTAAATGACTGTCTTGAAATCATGATTTTGTTGGCTTACATAAATATTCAAAATTAATTAGGCAAAGATCTGGAGCGGGGTGGCACATTGGTAGAGCAATGAGTTACTTTGCTGAAGATCCTGGTTTCAGATCCAACTGTGGCAGATAATTTTTAGCGGTGGTTAGATCCTTTGGGATATAAAAAAACTTCTGGGACTCTATAAGTTGGGTACCCAAAATTGGGAAAAAATCTTTTTTTTGGGGAATTACATCCCTGCACAACTGTTTTCATAGAAACAATACTTTCTACAGCATGCACTGAACTAAGGACTCTTCATGAGTCATGGTAATACAGGTTTTTTATTTGTTTAATGAAAAGATTGCTTACTTCAAATTTTTGAATAATGCGGTAGAATGAGTTATTACAGACTTATATATTTTTGAGTAATATATATTTTCGCTTAGGGATGTTTGTTTTGAAATATTTCAAACAAAAAAACAATTTGAGAGTTGATTGAGGAGTTTGTAAAAGGAAAATGTTTATTTATCATATTGGCCGTGGCGCGGTAGAAGGAACCGAAGAGTCGTGACCCGGCCATTAGAGGGAGCTATCGGTTCCTAACCTGGGCCCGGCACATGTTCAAACACTCTATTGACGTTTATGCTTCCTTTGACTTATTTCCCTAATTTCTTAACCCTTCCATTTTTCGGGAGTAATAAGGGACAGGCCAGATGTTGGTTTAACTGTTGCCATGTTGTTGGGAAACGGCAAGGAGAAGAAAGCCATGTCTGTCCATAAAATGACCTGGAATTTTGGACGGATATACATATTACTTACAACCATCTCAACTACATTAATATATATAGTGCTAATTCATAATCTCCATTACACTTCATATTCTAATTTTTAAATTTTTGTTGTGCTTAATTAATGAAATATTTTACCCTGATTAGTCTTTTTATCACACTTCAACCGGGAAAGAGTTTCAACAGTGGGGGATATGATGATGACGTAAGAAAAATATATCTTCTTAAGCGAGGGCTGGCTTCTTTTATGAACTTATCTTATTAAGAATCCTTTAGAGTATGTACCATCTGAATACAAATATTTCTCATAGGAAGGTTTATGTAAAAGATTTTTCCTTATTCTAACTAAATATAAGTTAATTTAACTCACCTGAAAACAATTTAAGTAATCAAGAGGACTGTGGAACCAAATTAATAACGTTTCTTGAAACAAAAATTTGCTTGTAGGCGTTACACTTTTAACATGGTCGTGCAACTTATTATGTATTATAAAAATGTATATATATTTAAAATAAAAAGCAGAGCTGTTTCTGTTTTATTGATTAGGGGGGCATATGTATATATAAATACATAACACTCTATAAGAATAAAACTCCAGGGGAAATAGCCTTATTTATAAAATAATAAATACCTTTACTATATACTTAAAAATTTCCATTTAATGTGGAAATTAATGTGAATAATATTAGGCATCATTAAGAAGAAAAAATAAGTATCTTAAAATGACCATTACATTGTGATTATAAAAGTAAAAAATATATATAATACTTGGCTGATAAAATAAAAATTATATTTTATGATAAATAATAAAACATTAAACGATAACAAATATTTTTAATAATAATTTTCCTTTTACTGAGGTTAATTGAAAAATATTAATTATCTGATAAATAATAATTAAAATTTACTTGTTTTGTTTTATAGTTAACAAGAGAAGCAGTTGCCCCGTGTAATCTGGACGCACTATGTTGATTTTAAGTAGATCAAATAACATGTTAATAAGATAAGAAACGATTATCACATCTATAATATTGAATATTACATATCTAAAGGAGTCATGATCGTAGTTTAAATTGAGTTAAAAAAATTACTATTCAATTGAATTTTAGTTTAAAGAATAAAATCATTCCTGCGAGTCCCTAGTTTTTGTTTCGATTAACTTCTTATAGCTCTCTCTTCTTCTCTTAGAAGCATCAACCTCCTTTTCGACCAAGACATGAGGATCTTCCGTCACGTTGTGGAGAAACAAAAAAAAAAGTGTGGTGAGATGGAAGTAGACTGAAGCGTTTGTACGTGGCGCCACTCGACCTGTCTATTTGAGGTCAGTGTTGAACCGACATTGCCCTTGTACCATCAACTGAGTCGAGTAGTGTAATAAAACCCAATCATATGGCAGTAAGGAATAATTAAGAAACAAGTTTGAAAACCAATATGCTATCCTAAAATTTGGTTGGAGAAAACCTCAACCTTGGGGAAACTCTCAATAAAAAAAAAAGTTTGAAAACCAAATCCGTGAATGATTAAATTAGCCTATTAAAAAGACACTAGAAGATATAGTGTAAATTAAAATTGGCTAGGAAGGGGATCACATTTTATTATATCGCTTGGAATTAAGAAAATATTTTTTAAAGGGGAGTAAAAGGACCTTATTAGGTCGAAATTCGCCTTCCCGTTTCCAACTCGGGCTCCTAAAACGTAAAAATAAAAGAATAAAACCATAAAAGTCGGGCTGTATTTTCCACATACCTCCAGCGGGCGGAGAACAGAGGGCTTCATTATGGGAGCATGAGCAGGGCCTGTAGCCAATTAAAGGGCGGGCTTGAGACAATTCGGCGATCCCTTGCATAAATAAGGGTCAGGTACCCACTTTACGGCTCTCCCAGGAGGCTACCCTCGTCCTAGGCTTCATCGTCTTCCTTTCATTAATATTTCATCTGGTGATTCGCCGGTATTAACCCCGTTGGGGAGGGAGGATGAAGTCTGGTGAAGAATTTTCATCCGATTCATTATTAAATGGCTTGAAAATCTGTTATTTATATTTCAGCGATTTTTGGAATTTCTGATTGCTTTTTTAAAAACATTATTAAGGACATTTTTAAACTTATAAATATGTTTTTCATCTTACATATCAGTACTACTCTTCAGATTAAAGTGTATCATTTCCTTATGTAGAAGGTATGTTCATAGAGAAACATTCAAAAATGTATTCCTCGTTTAATAAGTAAAGAATAATATTTGTAATTAAATAGAATATTTCGAGTAATTATTTAACTCTTAATACAGCAGAATCATATTTTAATCACTATTTACAAAACTGCAGATAGTTAACTAGTCCACTTGTCTAAATTTTACAAGAGATCCAAATAAATGGATCTTTTCCTGGACTAATTTCATATCTGTTGTAAACAAAATATTCTAGGCCTTGTCAAGACTGTGATATCTTGTGGATTAGTATCTTATCTACGTAGTTTAGTAGTAGTAAACGATGCGTCATCTGCAAAAATTAGGACTTGCTGCTTTTCTGCAGTTAACGATTAATTCATTAGTTAAATATTTGAATTAATTAATTAATGTTTAATCAAGATTACTATGCTTGTTACACATCCAGTTAGTATTTCATGACTAGAGTTTATTTAGTGAGATTACTTGAGATCCTTATAAAAATATTCTGTTCCGTTATTTTTTTTATTATCTCCATTGTTGGTGATAGCAACAATGGCACTCTGCTAACTAAAGTGTTCCTGCTTCTTTCAAAGGCCCTACTTACAACTTTGGGAACGCTTCTCCATCTGTTGCCTCGTTATTGAATAGTTTAAGAATGAATGGTTAATTGGGAGTCTAATTAAAAAATACCCTGAGGGAGCGATGAGCTGTACTTGGAGTGTCCGTCATTGACCACTACGGCGTTCACTCCAATGGCTCCAATAGGCATAATTAAGGATCATCAGTTTCTCAAATAATATCCCTACCCCTAATCAGTCCCTCCCCATAGCCCAATTATCCTATGTCTCGAGGGGCACCCGGACGGTCTGGAAAGAGGAGAGTCGTCGTATAAACCTGTCCGATTTATAGTTGATTTGGATCGTCCGGGGTTCGTGAACTCTCATCATGGCCCCCTCGTGATTAATGTTTACGATACTGGAAGAGATTTAATGAACGTCCGACAATAACGTTGCGTGATTGATCCGGTCGGCCATCGCAATTAACTAGTCAAACTAACTAATAGTAGTACTTGGTCAGGACTGGGGTCTGTCCGAGACTTTGGGATGCGTAGTACCACGGTGTGGGGGAGAGACCTTAGGTTCCTTAAAATTATTATCTGTGTAAATAAATATATAAATTCTGTTTTATATGTATTATGTGTATGTATATATAAATATAAATGTATCCTTGCACCAGGGCTCCTCTATATCCAGGGTTCCTTGAGCGTGGGTTTTCTTGCCAGTCATAGACCCGCCATACATTTTTTATCTTATACCACTGCAACCCGTGAAGGGTCTGGCGTTCAGTATATACCGGCGACTGTACTGTTTCTTGGACAACGGTAGTGCAGGGAGGTAATTTGTCCTAGATCACACTCAACAGCTAGGTTTCCCTCCTTATTTTGGGTACCCACATTATAAAGGCTGGATGAACCCCAGGAAGGCCTCAGCTATCATGGGATTCATCTCAAGCATCTTACAGATTAAATAAAATCTGCTAACTGCAGGAAACGGACCCAGGACCTTCGGCATTGTAACTCAGCGCTCTACCACAGAGCCACTCCGCTCCCTTATGTTTTTAAATACATTTTTATTATGTTATATTATATATTTCGAGCGACTTTAACAAGCCAAGTAGTTATAATTAGCTTACAGTAATTGCTGAATCATCTCTACGCTTTATTACGATCCCACGTTATATTCTCCTCATTTTTATTTTCCATTCTGCTTAATTGCTGAAATATTTTATTCTGGTCCATCTTTTTATCGCATTTCATCCGGGAAGGGGTTTACTGGAGAAGGGAAGATATGATGATTATGTCGGGAAAAAGTTCCTTCTTAAATGAGGGTTGGCTTCTTTTATGAACTAATCTTATTATAGACCCTTAAAAATATCTACCGACTGAATACAAATGTCTCTCATAGGAGGATTTATAACTTAAAGCTGTTCTTTATCCTAACTGTTAATATCCCTCCTTAAACTTAATTAATTGACTATTTCAAGTAAACAAGAGTGCCGATAATCATACCGGGAAAAATAAAATGTTTTGAAGGCATTCCACTTATACCATGAGCGTGCTTCTTGTTAGTAATCATGGATGTGTCTGGATCCCGATGTCTTGTACTTGAGGTTCGAGAGGGCTTTGTAGTGTAGTAAGTTCGAGAGGGTCGGTTAACTTTTCCAAACTGTATAACCATGCGAGGCCATCCAATATTTTTACGTGACCAAAATTGCATTCGCTGGGCGTTATCCAGGATACGGCTTACACTGGAAGTGGAATCCCCTCTTATGAAAGACATAAACTTTTCCACCCCCTTCGACTTCTCCAGCTCCAGCCCCTTCAATGCTACCAACGCTCCTTCAATATTTCAAGTTTATGGAAAATGTATTTTTTTTATATGAACTTTCCGTTGAGCCCTCTTGTGGAGTAGACAACGCACAAAACCAAATTACTTACACAGTTGGAACCATTCATCCTTCTAAACATGTTTTACGTTGTGGGGCGCAAACATGGTATAGGAATTAAAAATATTCCAGTATTGTAAAATGTTTAATATTTTATTTTGATTTTTACTAATCAAATTTGTATATTATTTAGTGTTGAAAGGTTGTGGTTAGGAATACTCCACAAAAGAGTTCAACGGGGAAAAAATATATTAAAATAAAACATTTACAAGAACACTTGATATATCAAGGGAGCGTTGGAAACATTGAAACTGACAAATTTATCTGTTTTTATCATGTACCTGCTCTATCCTTTTTGTTATTTGTCGCTTCCAGGGCGATGACGAAAAGGAATCGGCTCCTAGACACTTGTCAAGATGTCACACATACCACAAAGCCTCCCCACGCAAAGCCAACAGATTTATTGCTTCCAGCTTTTTCCCTATATATATTTTTTCCTCCCCACCTGCTTTACATCTGGAACGGTTTCTAGTTACTCTTTAACAAACTGTTCCCCCTTTATCATAGCTTCTTCACCATTAGGAGAGCGTGTTTGAAGTTCTTCACAAAGGCTTATTTACTAATTTCTCAAAGTTGTTTTTAGTCCGGGCTGTGACTGAGAGAAATTACCCTCCAGGCGTTGCGCGCTCTTGTTTTCCGGAGGAATTCCTCCCTTCGGATCGTAATACAGACAAATCTTAGACTTCTCGAAACACTGTCAGTTCTGAGCTTTCGTTCCGATTCTTCCATTCCCACCCGATGTCACGTTCGCAGCTGACGTTCGTGCATGACGGTCCCATGCGAGTGAAAAGCTATGTCTGTGGAGAAATCCTGTGGTGACAAACATAGTATTATCATATTCCCTTCTGTCCCACTTATATACGCCCAACTTCTCTTCGAGAGACCATAAATAACAATGACTCTTTCGGAGATCTGAAACATCGAAAAGTATTCTGAATTTAGGAGTGGAGTCATTTGTTTTTCCTATTACGACTCCGAAGACAGATGTCGGACATCTGTTTATCCGGGGGTCGTTCCACTGTTATCACAGGTGCGAATTCCGGCGTCGAACACTTTTCGTTGCCATCACCACGTTGTCTCGTTTAGTGTTGTGTTGAAAAACTGTATGCACTATCAACAATCCTAGAGTATGTTTTTTATAAAATCAGAATATTATTATACAACTAAAAAATGCTATAAAACAAATATAATAAAATAAGGAAAATATTGGAAAAATAACAAACCAAACAAGTGATATAAATCTTTGCCATGATAAATTAAACATTCTATTTATAAGTCCTCATAGTAGCGGACCAACCCCTATTATTCCAGTTGTATAATTGTTGAATTAAAAAAAAAAATTAAAATATTACTTAAGTAGTAAGACACCGCCATGTCAAATAAAACTGTACTACATCTTTAATCATTTACATCTTTAATGGGTATAAATTTCTTCCCCGTCTCTTTACGACCCAATTTTTTTTAAGCATTCTTCTCGGAGCGATTATTAAAGAAGAGGAAAGGGGGTAAGCTTACTAACTCGGTTAATTAACAAGTGGTGCTTCTTCTTAATTGCGAGGAATACATGAGGCACTTTATTAATTGGGATCGGATAGTGAGTGATTGAACTTTTCAGTAACAAGTCTTTTTTTCCCCTTCCCCCGGGCCTATGTTGACAAAGCAATTTCGACCGGTATAACTGCGTGCTCATTGGATTAACAAGAGATGTTACAGTCAATTAGGCGAATATAACAAGCTGTAAGTGCTTCCATATTAACAGATTTCCAGGAATTAACTTTGAGTTCCAAAGTTTTAGTGCGAATATCTTAACTATTGTTATTTTGTCTTCACCACTTGACCTTCCTGTATTGGTTTAGTTACGCTAATGGTATATTTAGTATATATGATGAAGGTATATTTAGCCCCGATGACGTCAGATCTCATTTTACTTTTTATGTAAATCACTGAAACAGAAATATTCAAGGATCGCCAATTAATTCATACCTCTAATTACTTCATAACTCTAATTCTGTGACCTTTGATGAAAGACGACTCCTGAGCCTATACGACTACCCATGTTGCATACAAATCCGCTCCTTAATATTCCGTCCAATGACTGTCTTTAGAATAGTGAATGTGAGATGTTCTCATCTTTAGGCGCAGATTATGCGACGCAACCTCTACTTTTGCAGCCTCGGCGATGTAGGTGTAGGTTTGACCTTTATCATACTTTGGAACGTCTGCATTGTCTTCGCTGACTGTCAATGTCGGAGGGAGGAAGAAAAAGAAAAAGAAAAGAAAAACCGGTCTCTATAATCGAAACCGGTGTCACGCCGATTTAAATGTTTATTACTTTTGTGCATGGATTCATAAAGCCGGAATTTTAACCGCTTTGATGTTTCCTATTGTCTGTACTGATTTTATAACTTTAATTAATTTTTTTCATCCTCTGCTACAACTACTACAATGGGTGGATTTTTTATTATAATTATTATGGCCCTCAAGAATTATTTAGTACAATTATAATGCTAAAAAACAAAAAACCGTGTTTGTAAATAAAATCTGAATTTGGAAATCATTTAAAAAAAAATAAATCAGAAAAAATCTAAAGCTCACGTAATTATAAAATTGTTATATATTGTGGAGCGAATATATAAATAAGTAATGATAGAGTTTATTATTGAACTTTTTTTTTATTATACGATTAATAGTACTCTCAATAAATGAAAACTATAAACTTTTTTATGTGAATACCCGGATGGCATATGAACTATTATTAAATGAATAAATAATCAATTATTCGTTAGTGAAGTATCGTTCTTTTTAATATAATAAGTTCATGCATATTAATGGTATGTAGTATTATTGTTATTAATTTTTGATTTATTAAAATAATTATAATTCACATGTCATTGTGGAGGC
The DNA here is from genome assembly GCA_964056705.1 of Troilus luridus. NCBI lineage: Eukaryota > Metazoa > Arthropoda > Insecta > Hemiptera > Pentatomidae > Troilus > Troilus luridus. The sequence continues at coordinate 70,558,954 of OZ057412.1, read as the reverse complement.
TTTATAAGGGAGGAATAATATTATGGCTCGGGACCTAATATTAAGTTTACCAATGAATTAATTATAGGGAGCAGCTCAGTGGTTAGAGTTTCTAAGAAAAGCCAGCTGTTGTTGATAAATTATTTAATCTTTTAAGAGCCATGGTTGGACTCAGTGGGATCTGAAGACCTTGCTGGGGCTCACCCAGCCACTGCAAAGTGGATACTCTTAATTAGGATTGAGCGTGATCTGGGACACACCATCTCCCTGCACTATCGTTGTCTTTGAAACAATACAGTCTCTACCATGTAATATATATATATATAAATGCACTTATATATATATATAAATGCACTGAGAAATGTCATGGGTTGTAATGGTACGAATTAAATGAATTGATTTTGTAGATATTGGTTGAAAAGCCCAATTATTATTATTTCTATTTAATGAAATCTCAAGTATTATTTACATTAATTTATATCTTTTTTAGAGGAAATGATAAACACCAGGAACAATTGTAAATCCACATAATAGAAAGAATGGATTTTTGGTTAAAGGTGGAATCAGAAACAGTTTTAACAACTAACTGCAGTTTTCAGCGGTTTTTTTTTTTTTTTAGTTTTGTGCAATATTTAATAATTTGTTTTAGACTTATAGAAATTTGTTGAAAATTACCTTTCCTAACCCAACGATGTAAGTTTATCACCATAATCTTGTATCTGTTGAATTGTCTTAAAGATACTAATTTATTTTTTTTCCATATGGATAACATCCTTTATAAACATATTTATTATTTGTTTTTGATAATTTGTGAGTATAATTCAGTAGAGTACAAGAAACGGTTCAAGATGAACTGGTCTCTCACGATGTGTCCTTCATCTTCTCCGCCGTGACAGATGCCACGGCTCTTCAGTCATTATAATAAAGAGAGCGGACGGGATCTTAAATATGATGCCTTCACATTTTTCTGATCTTATCTTTGCCATTTTTTACCCCTCTTAATTTATGCCTGTCAACACATTTCCTGAAAAATAAGGTCGTTAAATGTTTGACGTAAATGTTAAATTTGGAATCATTGAAATTCTGATTTTGGACTCGTGTCCCAGGTTTTTTGTCATTTTTTTATTATTATGGAGAGGAATCCTCGTGAATAAATGAGAGTATGATTAATAATTGAAGATTTTTTTTAACATATCCCGTAGCTCACTCTCACATAATAAAAATAACGCTGGGAACAGAAGATATCTTGTATCGAACAGTATAATTCCTCCCAATAGAGACAATCATCGGCTAGCAGAGGCAACTAGCCAGACCCTTTTGAACAGTTAATTAACCGAGTTTTATAGCTGAGGTAATTGGTGTTAAGAAAGAGTCGTGTTTCGGAACACTATCCGGCCCTGGAGGACCAACTTTTTCCTCCACCTTGGACTCAAGCCCAAAACCTTCCTGCGCAGAAACTTCTTTTTTTTTAAACTTCTTCTCCAGTTTCTCTCATATAAGTGGTTTCGGATCTCCGCGAACCCATCGGCTAAAAAAAGAACCTGTTTAATTAGATGATTAGAATGAGTTTTAATTATATCATCTGACTTGATCTGAAGTTTTTATCAATCTATCTTATCTAATTGATCTTTCTTCGTAATCACACAAATGTTATTAAAAATATGTTTTTGTTATTTAACTTTATCAAATCTTTATATGACAAAAAAAAATTATTGGAGATGAAAATGGTCCGAACCGAGAGCAAATAAAAGATTCCTTAAATAGTGATAAACTATTTATTAGAAAATTATCCCACACTCGTGGCTTTTAATTACAACCCCTAAAGAGACCTGTAATGTGTGTCAAAACGTCAGTTTCTAATAAATAATTTACACAATTTATGGAATTTATTATTCGACATCCACTTGGATCCCTTTGTTCTCCATACTTATACAGTCAACTAATAATTATAAAAAATAACAAGCATTTGTTTGTTTATTTTTAAGTACGACTTAGTATTGTTATGTTTCAAGCTCGTAAAATTACCTTTTCGGATTTTAATAAAATAATATAGAATTCTATCTCACGTTTATATTTATTTATCACATTCACGTTAGGATAAATTCTAAAATGTTTTAAATTCCTTAAGCGGGGTTCAAGATCAAAAGGGGATAACTCCATATTTCAAAAATCAATTTTTTTATATTTTTCTTTAATTTAGTTAAATGTTTTATGCTTCCGAAACTTCAGGTATATAACCGGCCTGAAACCATGAGGAGGCTAAGTGTCGTGATAGACAAAATTGGTTGACTAAACTAGAGAAAAATGTGAATAGTAAAGTTTTGAAATTTTGTAGTTTTCTGCTACTAATCCTGAACGCCCCTAATATCCAAACCATTTAGGAAATTGATTTATTTTTTTAAACAAAAATAAAACGAACATTTCATTTTTAAAAAAAGTTAATCGATTTGCCTTTTATTATTTTAATTTTAATGTATGTGTCTATTTTATATTACGTTAATTGAGTTAAATGAGATTTCCACATTATTTAAAAAAATATTGTTGCGTCATTCCATCTGCTGATTATTTAATTAATTTTTTCGTTTATTTAATTAATCTCGGCCTTATAAAACGCCCTATTTTGATGGATGGTGAGAAATAATTTTGACGCGGAGCTTTACAATTGAAATATTAATAAATAACTCGAGCATTCTTGGACGCTTAACAGCCACACGGCCACCTGTTGCCTTTCTGAATTATAGAATATTTACAATTGTCTGCCTTTGTTTTAATTCTAAAAAGGGGTATAAGTTATTTAAATCCTCTGTCTTGCGGAGGGTTAAGTGCTGAGAAACAGTTAAACGTTTATCATTTTTATCTCTCACTTGATGAATTGTCGTATATATATATTTTTAACATTACCTTTTAATTCTATAGTTTATAGTAATAAAAATGTATTCTGTTCCTTGGCGTCAATATTCCTTGAACTAAACCCTTAGTTTGCCCGACTCGCGGTTTGGGAACTTTTTTGCACACATCGGCATTTATCGATGCGGAACTCCCTCTTTTTATTCGTTATTGTTCCTCCTCCTCCAAGGCTATAGTTAACCTGATGGGCATCATTATTTTTAGTTTAGTCCCATCCCTTGGAAGAAACAAAAAAATAACTAAACACCGAACTAGCCTAGGAACAAAAAGTCCTAGCCGTTAGACCTTGGATGGGTAGTACCCCGTACGTACTACCCAGCGGAGGTCCAACGTTTATTCAGGTCTAAATATTCGACCCTTTTGGATGGTTGATTCCTAAATACGAAAGGTCTGAGATGGTGTGCCCTAGGATTGGGAAGAATATAACGTCCAGAATTCTCCTTAAATTTTCCCCTTTCTTTCGTCTTTGTTAAGATGTTAAAAAAAGAAATGTATAAAGAAATTTTTAACCATATTATAATAATACTAAATGTAAAGCACATAATGACATGTATAATGACAAGTAGAGAAACTACACAGTGGTAGTATTCTAATAACAAATGCAACTAAGAAGGTCACGAAGCCCTGCTCTTTTTTTCTCTGAGGATTATTCGAAATTGAGGAAGCAGCTAGGTTTGAAACTAGTGCGTATGAGTGTGAATAAAGTTTGATCTTAAATCGTCTCAGATTAAGGCCTAATGAAGCTAGCATGTCTAGCGAAAATTGGCAAAGAATTTGACGACACGTTCGAGACCAGAAGAAATATTTGCTGTATTAAATTTAGAATTTTTTTTTTGAACATAAAAAACTGAAAAGCTTTGAAAAATAGAAATTCTAACACTAATAACCAGGAAACTTTAGTTCTATTTTTGAATCGAACTGTATTTATCTTGATGGTTTAGAATAAGGTTTATTGGAAATAATGAATAGAGTTCACACAACCTAGAAATTCGATAGATTCATATTTCAAGACGTATTCCTTTAATTAAAGACATTAAGAGTCAATGTATGGGTAATACCCTCAACACTTAACGGCATATCAACATAAAGCCCACAGTTATTAATGCACTTATTTAGCACTTATGCAAATAGGAAGGCATAAACCCGACTACCATCTCCATTATGGGTTCCATCCTCTCCCATCCTAACATCCTCTCGAGCGGTGACTAAATGTAGTGGTTTAAATTAATTAACATGACAATTAACGTGTTTATTATACCTATATGTTTATTAAAGTGTGGCCAATAGGTTTACAAGAATATTCCGGATGCTGTGCATCCACGTGGTTGGCCAAAGTGTCGATGGAGGGTTGCTGTGGGACAGGATCTTCGCCAACTGGGGATTCCTATCATCATTTCAGAAGAGAGATAGAAATGGCTGGCGGGCGTTGAACGGGCCAAGGGCAGCCCCGTGCGCCTGCTGTGCCGACAGAAGAAGCAGAAGAAGAAGTGTGTTGCGCCCCACAAAAATTTGGTGGGGTTTGTGTTCTGAACTCGTTGCAGGGGATGCCACCTGATCACTACGAATCGTATTCATGCTCGACTCCCTCAACGTCATAATCAATTAGAACAGACCTTTGGACTCTAAAGGGAGCGTGGATCTGATTTTCCTCTTTTTAATCTTCGGAAAAACGACTTTCCCTCTCCCTCTCTTTCTCCCTTCCCTGCTGAGCTACTCATGTATAATTAATATGTCCTGGCGTGGTCTCGGGAAACTATCCAGTTTCAGTGTTGTGGGGACGTGAACCGAAGCGACGGAAATCTTCCCCTGGTGGCTTCACGCGTGCCAGCTGATATATTTTTTTTTTTATAAATCCTGACTATATTTTTTTGTCGCTTGAAAGCTAATGGACCATACTTGCTTGTGACCATTACTTCCTAAAAAGTTATTTTTCCTTGAGGAATTAAAGTTATCACGGAGTGTTATTTTTCATTGCTTGTTTATTTATTTAATGCCACTTAATGCTGCTATTGCTAATTGGAGGATGCTACAGTGGAAGATCTAAATTTTACCTTTCCATGTAAGATATATATGTTTAACCTTTACACCGTACATCCTCTGGTCACCAATTGTATGTCTCTTCCGAAGGACGGCATAGCTAAGGATTATTTACTCCCTTTATAACATCCTAAGGCTACCTGCCGGATTACAAACCTTCGATTTTGGGCATAGTAGGTTGTTATGCTGACCACCAGACTACAGGTGACCCTCTTACCGGTTCTTATATAGGCACTACCTATGCATCTGCATGTAATGAAAATACTTATGTATATGTATGATCGAATTATAATCTTGGGTTTGTTTTTTTCTTACGATATTTTATTATAATATGTAATAATGATGATTATGAATTTATTAATTGTCTCTATTAACTAAAATGTGTACTTACAAACGTATAGTCGTTAGCTTAAGCCTTTCGAATATAAAGTGACAGTTATAAATTTATACCAAAACAGCCTCTGGCCATTTACCATCTATTATCTTTCCTCCCATACCCGGCTAAGAGTCATCATTCAAAATCTTCAGCTGCTACGAAAATACCAATTTCACCTCAAGCTTCAGATCCCTCTACAGGAATCCGGATGCTGTCGAAACATGTCTATAATAACAAAATATTGTTAAATAGTGGTTTTAAGGGAAGATCCAAATGTGTTTTAATTCACATTTAAATAAATGCTTTTAACAATTAAATTTTTTATCTAAATAATTCCTAATATTGATATGGTCGGAATGCAAGAACTTTAGAACACGATACGCTTAGCTGGAGAACTGCAACGATGCGCAAACAGTATTCACTTCTTATCTTATCAGACAGGAAAGACCATGGCTGAACAATAATAAATTCCCGCCGTTGAGTATACTCTTTGTGTTTTGTTATTTTAGAAGAAATTCGGTATAATTAAAGAATATATTTAAAAAAATAGTGTATTGTATACTCGGTAGCCTCTTCCAATAATAAATTTGCAATATTAACTTAAACATTTACTGGTTATCTACTTACAATATTATTGTTATACACGAAAAGCTGAATACTGTGGAAGACTGCCGGCATGTGCCCTGCGATACTTCAGTGAATTACGGTTAATTCCTGGCTTAGCCGCTTGTAATTTTTTTTAATTGCCACTTCCCTGAGGCGGTCCCACGCTCCTATCTCCCTCTCAGCCTCGCTCTCACTCTCTCTCTCTCTCTCTCTCTCTCTCTCTCTCTCTCTCTCTCTCTCTCTCTCTCTCTCTATCTATCTATCTCTCTCTCTCTCTTTCTCTCTATCTATCTCTCTCTCTTTCTCTTTCTCTCTCTCTATCTATCTATCTATCTTTTTTTTAATCCGTTAGTTTTTGTTTACACGTAGGCGTAAACATTATTGCGTCCCAGTATCTGATTTTCCTTTGTTGTTTTATATTTCAATTGCATGTTGAAACGCGACAATAAAGGCAGCGGTTGATAGAAATAAACTGTTATTTGTTCTGTTTTATGTTGTAGTTCTTTTTTTTTCTTTCTTGATGAAATAAAAATATCATCTTGATTATTCCCACGACTCTCCATTCATAACCTTTATAGCTTGGGAGCCACTTAAAAAAGAAATAAATATGCCGCTTTTATAAAGGGAAACTATAACTTTTATTTATTTGATGACTACTGTTTTATCCGGTAAATAATTATTTTATTTGTTTGTATATATGTGTAAGCAATGATCAATGACAAGTGAAGACTTTGTATAAAACATTTTATGTTATACATGTTATCTGGCATAGAGTTCTATTTCTGGTATAGATTTCTTATCGTTTTCGGTGTTGAGAAGAATTATTTGTCAAGAAAGAGAGATCGTTATCGTAAAATTTTATGTAAATGTTTTGGTCACATCCAGCAGTTCCTGATTTATTTATTCTCTTGTGTTTTTATTTATTTAACAACACTTATATCAAACAGAACCATGGTATAGATTAGGTATATTCCATTTGTTTTTAATTTTTAGGGTTATTATGAGCAAAATGGTCCTCAGAATTACTATGAAATTGATCATGATGTATTAACAGTACAAGATATATTTAGTAACATACCGATTTAATATTAATGCAGTATAATAATTTTACCAGCAAGATATTCTATTCTACCATGATCTGATGTCTTTACTATGATTTTTTATATTTGGAAATTTAATACATGTGGAAGCAGTTGAATGTTAAAGGTGCTATCAGAATGTAAAAGCACTAAAAAGTATGCGAACATTTCGGCTTAAGTTTAAAAAAAGACCTGAATCGGAAATATTTTAATTAAATAAGATTATAACAATACAACTTTAGAACTATATTAATAAAAATGATGAAATTTATGGAAATGATTATAATGTTGGAGGTCATTTCCATTTTTTAATTTAATACATATTGTGTAAAAACATATATTGGCTTGATGAGTTTAAAGAACCGATTCTTTTACCTCTTCTTTTACCATTTTCTTTGTCATTGAATACAATTGTATAATTACTGATCTGATGTTGGTAAACGGTCGTCGTTGCCATGGTAACCAATTGAGGCACGGGGCTATCATCTCCTGATAGCGGGAGATCGCGTGTGCCGTTATCAGTGGCGCGCTCTACTGACCGTTCAGGCTAACTTGACCCCCGCCCTGACCAGTTACCTATCAGCTGCCTACAGCTCCTTATTATTAATGACCTTCAATATTTTAATTTGATTTACTACGCCCATACATTAACTGACTGCCGTTATTACAAACAAAATTATATTTTCGTAATGGCGGCGCTTGTATACTTTGTATGGTAAATAGCACGCCTCTCCCTCTCTTTGTATACTTTTGTATTATGGATGTTCGATACAAAATTAAGTATTCAATGTAATTAAATTCATTCTTAACAATTATATTGTTATAATGGTTATATATCAGATATTCTAACTATTTATAGATGTATTTGCATTTTATTATAATTTTTAATAGTTTTATTTGTTTATCAAATTATTTGACATTAAGTCTCAGGAGTTAAAAAAAAACTTAAATTAATTAGGGCAACAAATAATGGAGTCTTTACTACGTTAACGCACACAATTACATACACTTTTTATTATTCATATCATCAAAACATTTTTTATGTGGTGTAGTGGTTAGCATAACAACCTTCTATGCCCAAGTTCGGTTTCGCAGCCCAACAAGGATTTTTAAAGGGAGTAAAAAATCCTTGGTTATGTCGTCATTCGGAATATACGTAAAATGGGGGATTCCGAGCATGTACGATTTCATTTACTCGATGTAAAGATTCCTATCCTAATTATACCTACTTCGGCAAAATTTTGGAATCTCACATTAACATATTCCGATTAGCTCCATAAAGTGAGGTTAAATTAATAAAAAAAACATTTTGTATGAAAAGAACCCATTTTTGAACATATATAAAAAATAAAAAAGAGGAAAAAAGAGATTTATAGGTTTGCTGCTGTCCGTTTTTTTTTTTTACATTATTGTTTTTGTATATTTATATAGTAATGTAGTCATTCTCTCTGGCCAACTTGCCAAAACATGGGATATATCTTCCATAAATCACTGTAAAATACTATTCTATAATATCAAAATTAGCGGGAAAAAGGAATATATATATATATATATATATATATATATATATATATATATATATATATATATATATATATATATATATATATATATATATAAGATGTCTAGCCTAAAATAAATATTTACATATATTGTTTTCCCAAAGTTATACTTTTGAAAAAAACAAAAAAACAACTTTACCACGACAACCCTTGAAGGGTCTGGGATTCAATACATGGTATAGTCTGTTTCTCGGATAACGATTGTGCGTAGATCACGCTCAACCGCCGGATTTATCCCCTACTTTATTGAGGCTGGGTGAGCCCCTGGAGGGTCCTAGATCTCATATGATCCATCTCTGTCCCCTAACAGATTATAATTTTGACTATATAGAAATAAAAAGAATATTGCATAACCTTACAAGTAAAAAAATAAAATAATGCTTTGCTTGGAAAAGTAAAACGAATTATGTAATAAAATAAATAACTTGGTCTGGGTACGGAATTTTAATACTTGATAAGAATAATATATATATTTTTTTAATAAATTATAATGACGAAAGAGTACTGACTTCATCGATACACAAGACGGTTCGATTACACATTGTAATTTAGTTGTAAGAGAGATAGGAGAGCCTTTGTTTGGATAGGTCGTTCCTTTATTTTTGAAACTCTTCCTTTTTCACGAGGCCCGGTTAATGTTTAGATTCGATAATGATCAGGCTATTAGTGAAGATTGGCTATTATGAAAACAGGAACCGTGGAGCGGGGGAGGTTCAGTCTTCCAGCCGTTTTCTCCAGCGTGCCATCGCTAGGAATAAAATATCAGAAGGGTTTTTGTCTTTTAAAAATGCGTTCACAAATTTGTAATAATTAGAGTTATTAAATAGTATAAATATAATAAGGGTTGTTTATTATAGTAATAATTACTATAACATTCGCATGGTAGTTGATTTCCAACAGTTGATTTCTAATGAACCATGATGCAGCAAGTAAATAATATATTTCGAGAACGGATTGCAATGTTATTAGCCCCAAAAATGTCATATAACATATAATTTTAAAGTTATTAAGACATTTCAGGAGTTATTAACAAGTTTTTAAGTTGTTAAAATTGGAATATGTGATAGTGGTTGGAAAACACAGGATCAGTTGTAATTTCGCCTCTCAGATGTTTTCATTAGTGGGCCACACACGAACAGGAAAGCAAGTCTATCAACTGGCCCTTCGGGTATTTCGTGCTGTTCGACTCGTGTATTCTCTACTGAAAATTAAAAACTATATTTTAGATATTTTACTAATTAATTAATCGATAAGTTTGTTTAATTTTGTTTTAACTAATAACGAGAATTGTATTAATATTTTTCTACATGTTTACAACGCATACACATATTCATAAATTTATATCTATATATATGACTTGTGCTAGAACTCGACATTTTAGGAAAAAAACATTTAACGTTTATCTTTACAACCATTTTAAAAGATTTCCTAAAGCTAAGAACAAATCGTGGTAGCTAAAAAAAATTGAATTTATTTCTTTTTTTTTACTATTTAATGCAAAATAGTATTACATAAGTAACCACACCTGTTAAGAGAACAAGTTATAATTGCTACGACATTACCTTGGTTTGATAGGTTTCACTTCCCTGGTTTATATAAGTAAATATAAAACATTCAATTTTTTATTTATGGTTCTTTGATGGTGATTATTTTTAAATATTTTTATTTTGAAGAGAAAAGATCGGTGAAGAGAATGTATTGGTCTGGCTTGGATACGAGCCTTGGTAGCTCACTGGTTAGAGCACCACGCTACAGACGCGGGCGACCCGTGTCGAGACAAATCTTTTCACTTCAAAATAAAAATATAAAACATTCAAGTTCAATAAACTTTTTTTTTTAATTATTGGTACATTCACAAGATAGGTATTACTTTATATATGAACTAATTTACGACCGTTCTCTGTGAACTTGAGTGGGAATTAGGTAGGACTATTGAGAAATACCTTTTAAAATAATTATCTTCATTATTTTTGTAATAATAACCCACATTTTACAAATTAGATGCGTTCTTTATCTGTTAAACTCAATTTTTCACGACCCATTTTTATTATTCCATCTTATATGCAAAACAAAATATTACACGGTGATCAATAAAATTTTGTATAAATTATAGATAGAAATTTTAAATAGGATATTACCATTATTTATATCGATATATGAAGCACTTCTCGTTGTAGAGACCGCAGTGAATGATGCCCAGGAGTGAGCACTGTTTTACCTGTTTTTACCAAAAGATGCTTCGCTTATTCGCTCATTGGGCGACTATGGAATATTTAGCCAACTTTTATTCGTTGTTTTTGATAGGTTTATTTTGTTTAAACTATATTTTGGTTATTCGAGGTGTTTTGAGTTTAAAAAGCTGTAGATAGATTACCATGAAATTCCAAAAATTGTAATAAAAAATCTGGGATTAAGAGTGTGGTGTTTTCTAATCGTTCTTCTATCCGTCTTACGCAAAGAAGAACTACTGATCTATCGTTCTCGATCCGTCTTTACGCACGTAATTATTATTTAGAGGGATAAAAAATACTGATAAACAGGAAATTCAGGATGGAATAGAAACACAGCTGTAGATACATATTATTTATTTGTCTCTCAATTTAATTTCTACTGACAAAGTACTCAAAGTAAAAATTTACTAGTCTACTGGTTTTTATATTAATAATGTTATTATATATATATGTATAAAGATGACACTCCGTGTTTTTTATTGCGTAATATATTTGTTCCTCTTCCGTGGATTGAAAGAGAAATCCTTAGGTGCATGTTAAATTTATATATCTACACGTTTCTATTTTGTATTTTTACAAATTTTCGAAATTACGTTTTTGAAAGAATTACTTATACTCACTCGTTTTTAATTTTTTTTCTTTTTCGGGATTTCGCCAACCCATGTTTTAATTCTCAGAATACAATGCTCTCGGACCTTCCCGGACAGTAATGGTCGGGATCCAATACACCCTCTCCAGTTCTGCTTTGAGACGTAATATTTTACGAACAGTACATTCACCGAGAAGGGGAGTTACACAAAGGAGTTAGACACTCGGCAAAGAGACGTATCTTTTCATCCGTAGCGATGCCCGGGCTCGGGCAGTCTATTCACCGATTTGACATGCGGACTGGCCACTGCTGAAAAGGGCACTTATCAATAGAGACGAATCTAATAACAGTAACCGGTTCCAACCTCCCGTCACCGGAGTTACAGTTACAGAACGATTACGTAACAGTGTTAGGTCTTCATCAGTAACGTAGCACTCATTAAGTGGAGAGAGATCGTGTTTACGTAAACAGCTTTCTATTTGCTTGGTACTGATTTATTTTAGAAACTTTAATTATTCCTGATCAGGTACAGAGAGCAACACACTCGGTCGTAAATTCATATACCCACATTACCAATTAGAAATTACGATCCCCCTACTTGTAACAGACTATGTAGAAAAGTCACGAATTTTCATCGCTTTTTAAATTGTCCGTGCATTTATCTGCTCATATAGAGGAACCAATGATAATAAGCTTATTGAAAATTGTCGAAACATATAATTGACTGTCTTAATGTGCTGTAAATACTTAACAAGATTTGGACATTACTCAATTAACAATTTATTTTTTTACAATTTACTTAAATATGAATATAATGTATTCAAAAACACTATAACGACAAATACAAAACGTTGGCACAATAAAATAATTCTTCCTTATTTTGTGTAATTATTGATTGCGCCCCTTGACTATTTCATTATTAAAATTCCGATCGGATTAAAAATTAGTGGAATAAAAATGTATAGAATTGACTGTTTAAACTGAATCTTTTATGAATTCTGAGTGAAAAAAAGCCATATTCTTCTTTATTTGTATCATCATCTATTCTTTGAAATCTGAGTTGAAACGTTTATTTTTTTAAAAGGAATGAAAAATTAAAACCTCCGGGACTGAAGCCTATAACTGGTATGAATTCCCTCAATTATGTTCCTCAACCCTTCCTCGGTCCGTGGCAGACGATTCCACTCTTCTTTTTCACTCTCTATCTGTCTCTCTCTCTCTCTTATCCTCTCTTCCTCTCTCCAGGATGACCTCATTATGCAATTATCCGCCCTCTATCGACACAAAGAGCTCGGGGCCTTTGAGGGACTGGAGTTTAAAACAAACAGCGCTGTGCCTACATGGCCCGGGGTCCGCCCGCTGGAACCGGTTGCTACGTCCCCTCCTCCAGGCTCCATCATAAAAAGTAATTTGATTAAAAAACTATAATCTTCACGTATTTATATCCGGCCTCGGGGATCAACTCCTTCACCGCCCGTCGAATAAAATTCAGTTTTTGATGTGGCTTTGGCTCCGGTATCATTTATCGTTGGAGCTATAAGTCAGGGGGGCTACCGTGGGAGGACCTGTTGTCATGGATACCGGCCACCTCCATCAAATATTTTGACTTAACTTTTTTTTTTGTATAAATATTCATTCAGTAGTGTAATGAAATGCAGTATACAACCCCATAAATATTGGTTACTGAAATCAATGATTGATTTAGTTCGATTCCACACCATGTGCAACGGAATCGTATATCATAAAGATCAAAAAGGACACTTTGTCAATTTCCATATTTTTATTAGATCTATTGGATTATAAAGGTTTTATTGTTATATGGGGGATCGGGGTGGCTCAGAGGTAGAGCGCTGAGTTGCCGTGCTGAAGGTCCTGTGTGATTTTATGTGGTCTGTAAATAGCTCACCCAGCCTCTGTAAAGCAGATGCCCTTAATAGGGGGAAATATAGTGTTTGACCGAGACCTAGGAAAAATCACCTCACCGCACAATCGTTATCCAAGAAACAGTCCAGTACTTGCCACTGTCTGAACCCAAGACCCATAACTGATGGCGATGGTACTGTTTTAAAAAAAATATAAAATAATTTGGATTATTATACTTATGAACAATCTCAAAATTGTGTATTCTAATAAAATTTTTAGGAAGTTTGCGGATTATTGTGTTGTTATAAATTGCATAAAATAATTATAATACTTATGATTCAGACTTGGAGCATTGTAGTATGAAATAAAGCTTTAATTCTAGTATTTAACTATATGTAGTTAAATACTAGAATATCGTTTAGTTATGACCAAACGATATAATGACTAAATAAAGACGTTTTCCTGAGTCATATCACCTGCCTGCTTCATCCCTGACCATTGCATAACCCGCGCTGTAACTCAACAGCCATCAACGATTATACAAAACCAATCGCCTTTAGGTCCCGTGTAATCATCAGCATTGGATTGAATGGGCTAATCCAGTTACTTTATCAGATACCCCGAGCTAGGAACTGCTATGGGCCTGTCTTCGATTTATCTTTGGGAACAATGTATTGCCCCGATCAGTATCAATTAACCCTTCGGACCCCAATTGATCCCAAGCCAATAAATTATGACAATTGCCACGAAGAAACTTTTATCTGATTTCTGTGCTGTATACAAAAGTTCTGTAATTGTTTTCTTTTGTTTACTTCTGTGGTCCCCTTTTTCTATTCATTTGTCCCTTATTCGGATTTATAAATATGCTTGAATTGGGTTTATTCTTTATTTTTGATAGTTATTTATTATTTATTTATTTATATTAAATAAATATATGTATTTATTTATATTTTAGTTATATTAAATATTTTTTATAAATTATTAAGGGGGAGGTGTTAGTCCATGCCTTCCTAACTGCGGACCAACCCTATTTCACAAATTATACAATTGTTGATTTAACTGTACTATACTAAATACTTACATTTTTAGTCGAAGTACTCCGATACTATATAATATATATTATATTATATATAAGTTCAGTCTATTACTTATTTTGAACCTCCATATTGAGCCTAATGAAATATGAGTATCTAATCAGTATTGCTTAAAGATGTTGATTATTTTGCCTTTAATAAAATAATTTTAGATTTGTTTTATTAGTTACTAAGAATGTATAGATACAATTTTTGTTTATTTTGATTATATTTCTTTTTTTTTCTCACTGCTGAAAGTTTTTTTTGTATTTTTTTCTTTCATTGTATACGTGATTCTTTATAGATACATTTAAATTTGTCTATTAAGTTTTTGAGTTTGAGACTGGTCTGTTTGGTACAGCATATTACTTTTTTAAATTGTAACTAATTGTATTAGAAATAAAAAAAGAAAAAAAAAAAAGATTTGTTTTATAGATTAAAAAAAATATATTTTACAAGAAAAATGTCTTAGTCTTATTTCACTGCATTCTCTGTAATGAAATAAGTGTCTTAAGATGGTTATATTATGATAGGAAGTAGCTTGTTTAATTTTTAAATGTATGCATTCTATTTTTTCCCTTTAAAAAAATAAAAAATATGGCATATTTTTTGGAATGGCTTAAAGAAATCATGAACAGTTGATTTGTTGTTTTCCATTTTTTAAATATATTTTTAATTTAACTGAACGAGCACGATAAAAGGCTAAAGAAAAGTAGTTTCGTGATCCGTTCCTCGGCATCACTGATAAAATATAACAACACTAAAAACGTTTTTATATAATGAAGAGACTAAAAATTATCACTATTAGCGAAAAGGATAAATATTTAATTCCTAATTGCATTTATCAAACTTATCTGCTGTTCTATCTGTAGTGTTCTTATTATAATTTTTCAGTTCTGCTTAATCAAATCATAATTCATTTATATTAAAAAGTAATATTAAAATAAAAATGTACACCCATTTCCTATGTCAATTGTTCTCAAGTTAATAAAAATAGTAAGAAATAGAATTATTAAATTTTAAACATTTTTTTACTATCTATTGTATAATTCATATCACAATAGTGGGGAGCAAACAAAATTATTAATTAAAAATTTCGCAGAATAATAACCGAAAAAGTAACGTCTCCTATCTTTTTGCCAGGGCTTGAAAAGGTTGAAAAAGCTTGAATTCGGACTACCTCATCCAATGGACATCTCGTATAACCTGATTTCTACTCATTCGGGCCATTTTTTCCCTTTCTTCGTTGTCCATATTTGGCCTCAAAGTGGAATCAAATATCTGGCGTCGTCTTTCATCTCTTCGTGATGACCCCGCAATCAGGAGCGAAGTTCAGCTTCTCTTTAACTGTTTTTTCTTTACAAAAGCAAGATGGTGGCGTATTTATAGGATTCAGTATTATTATTATTCTCTGTGGATTGAGTATTATCTATTATTAACTATATAGGTGCTTTGACAATGTTTCGTGGATTGATGATTTTTTTTTAATTATAGAAACAGCTTAAAGAAAATCGTTCACATTATTATTGGCATTGATAATTGGATTTATTTTTCATAGTATTTATTTATGACAATTTACCTAAAATATAAGCTATTTTGTTGAACAGCACAGATATCAAAATTATTTTTTAAATTAAGTTGATTTTATTCGTTTACTCGATTGAGAAGTTATCTGAGTCGCTTACTGTTCTTATAAAGATCATGTTTCATGTTTTACTGTCTCCTTCTTATAAAGAAATAAAATTCTAAGGAACCTCTGACTAAACAATGATATCGTCTCATGTTTCTCCCTTCCTCACAGGCGATGATGATATTCGGCATTGTTACAATTTCTGCCTAGCTTAGCTTCTTACGGAATCCGGCACATTGAACAATGGGAAATTATACCCAATGTCGGGCAATTTCTTTCTCTACAATATAATTACCGTGGGAAGTCCCCCATTGTTTCGTCCGAGGAAGACCTAGCGATACTGCTTAGCTAGAAAAATGTCCATCTACGGTTGCGGTTTTAAAGCGGAGACGGATAGCGAGGGAAGAAAGGCCATATCTGGAGTCGGGAGAGTTTCAGAGGCAGAAGATGTGAAGAGTGCTTCCCCTTGTGGAGAGCTCTAGCTGCTTCATTGTCAACGATTCGTTTTGTCCACGCCTTCTCCCATCTCAGTTTCAATTCCTTCTCGTCTTCTACGTGGCTATTCTTCTAAATTAAATCTGCAAGTGGTAATTGAAATTTTCAACAGTATTTCTAATCATATCTATCCTAATTAACGATCATTTAAAATTAGGTAGCTGAAGGTGGTTTCAGAGTCTTATTTACTGAAATTATAAATAAATAGCCACCATAGGTTTTTATTATAGACTAGAAAGTTAAGGCATATTATATTACTTTACTAATATGCTAACTTTATCCTTTATCCTGCTTACTTATTAATATTTTTATATATATAATTTTTTTTTCCACGAACCGGCCAGCAAGGACCACGCGAATGTCACTCAAATCTTCTTCACACTCTCCCCCTTCCGTCTACTCCAATACTCTCTCATCTTCCTGGACTGTTCTTCTCGCTCCTCCTTAGTCCATTTTCTCCCTCGTCTCTTCTTCCTTCCCGCAAGAACCCCAACTTCTTTTACATTTTTCCTGAAAAGCTCTCTGTCCAAGCAGTCTTTATCCTTGATTTTTAGCCTATCCAGCTCCTCTTTAATTTGCTTCACATATCCACCTATACCCTTGTAGCTTAATACTTTATCATAGATTTTTTTGTTCAGCCTCCCATTGTTCATTCTTACCACGTTTCCGTAGAACCTCAGTCTCCTGGTCCTGATGACTGTCAAGATCTTCCAAATTTTTGTATATTTCTTCATTGGATTTTCGCCTATACCCCTCTTGTGTTACTTTGGGCCCATAAATCCTCCTCAGAATTTTTCTCTCAATCTTCAGGACCTTCTCCAGACTTGGAAGGCTGACTGTTTCCATACCATACAGTATTACTGGTCTTATTACTGTACAGTAGTGCCTTATTTTTTATATTATTAATTAACATAACAAATTTCCACTCAATACCAGCCCATAAATATCACTGCTGTATAGAAAAATCAGGTTATTATTATATCATTAAGGTTTTAAAGATTTTTTACAGATTGATATTTAAATATCGCTTTGCTAACAGTGGGTTATTAAAAAATGTTTTAAATTTAAATTGTATTAGCAGAAATTATGGATGGGACGAAGAAGAATATGTTTAAAACTATTGTTGTTGGATGAATTTCAGAACCAAAATCGTGTTAAAATAATTTACTACCTTAAAAGTTGGTAATCTTATATATTGTTGCATTGTTTTCGGTTTTATTTACTTAATATATTACTGCTTTAAAAATAATTGTATTAGTTAATATTTTTTTAATTAAAAAAAAATATTTTGACGCTAAATGTAGTAATAATTCAGTAGTTCAATGTGAATTGAGACATTTTCTGATAGGGATCGGTACAACTAGTGGTTACGATACTTTCTTTTTCCCAGACTTGTTCCTTTTTCCAGGTTCGTTGTGTGGGGTCCTCAAGATTGCCTATAATAGCCCTCTTCTCAAATGGGCCTTTCATTTCGAGCAATGTGATGTAACTCATTCAATTAAAATTGCTCCGATGCCGACATTCGGACGGCGACATTCCGTCCAGGATAGACGAAATTCTGTCGTGGACAGTTGGTAGAATGATCGTACGAATGCCGTTCCGACCCTCAAACGTAATCGACAGGGCTGAAGAATGCTAACCGCTATCCCTTTTGGATTATTATTATTAAGATGGCGACGGGAGCCGTCTTGTTGGTATTTCCCCTCGTATAGCCTTCCCCTCGAAAAAACATAATGAAAGTGTATCATCCTGGGAACAATCAGTGAACACGAAATCGTGCGCAGTCGTCCTGGACCCTCTACAATTTCCTATGGCCGCCAGCATCCACTCCCTAGGCAATGGGCTCGGGTCATAACTCTTCTCATCCGTTGCACAAATCAAAGCTTGATATTGGATCAATCTCGAGATATATTTTTTCTTAAAAGTTTTACAAACGGAATTTTTCGTCTGTTCCAGTTGCGCTCTCATCCCACCACTCAGGCCGGATGGAAGGCGGGTAATATTAGTGGAATGGGGGCACTCCTTAATGCTAGCGGAACATGGGCACATACTCTGTTATTACTCTTCCGTTGGAAATTATCTTAATATTTATAATTCATTTTATGATTATAATTCGTTTTTAATTTGTTCCGTTGCGAATGATCCGGGACATGAGAACTATCCGGCTTCCGACTTTGTTTAATTTACTCTCGCTTCCATTTCACATTGATATCCACTGCTCTTATCCTTTTAAAAATAACATTAGTCATTGATAATAGCCTGCCTAGTTATGGCTGTTTCTCTCTTTACAAAAGAAGTTAAATTTGCTACGGGCCATTAGTGGTTGGTACCCAATTTCCCCAACAATAATCAAGTCGGCTCCTGTACCTGAACGGACCTTTTCCTGCCATCATCTAGGAAATTAGTTGCGGAACATAGAGTGTTTCAACTATTTATTCTTATGTTTTAATAGTTGAATTTTATGAGTATTGAGTTATTAATTTCAATAGTTTTATTATTTATCAACAAACGACGTTACTTTCATTAGTGACAAACTTATATTTTTTCGGAGTTGCGTAGATTCGCCGTGAAACTTCAAAATGAGGTCCACTTAGCAAGTTTGTATTTCACACTATCTATTCTATTTTGTATTTGTATTTTGTATAGCCATCTAGTCTATTTTATTCTTTGCAACATGTTTGACCATAATCTTTGTGCTATCTGAGTTTATTTAGAAACCTGAAAGTTATGCCCCTCAAATAAAACCTCAAGGTTTTTGTAAAATTGCTGGTAAAATGCTAAACTGGAAGTTTCTTGAGAAGTAAAGGCAATATAAGAAATCATAATGGTTCTTCAATTTTAATATATAACTTGATAAAAGTTTAAATAATTTTTTTTTAAAATCATATCGCGTACATAGTTACTAAAAATTATCTCTCAGTGCCATATAAATGTATTTAAAAAAATACAGAAGAAAACATAAAAAAGTAAGAATATTCATTTTGTTATTCACTTATATAATTCTTCGAGCGTAATTATGAAATTGTTAAAGATTATTAAAATTAAAGACTGGATAAAAAAAAATGAGACTGTCTTCTTATACTCTATATATATAATATTATGAAAAATTTTAGCAGTAACCTCATCCTATTTCAAAGTCGATACTGACTGTAGCGTTCTTCTACTTTTCATTAAACATAACTTTGAAGAGTATAACATATTATTTGGAGGATTTTTTGATGGGGGTTTTAGAAAGAAGTCCGGGCGAGGAGTAATGAAGGCCGGTTGTGATTCTTTGTAGTTGGGGGCCAGGTCACGACTGGAACCTGCAGATTCCTCGCCCATCAGGCGAACTTCCATTCTCTAGGATTGTCTTGGAAGGGAAGGTATTTTTATTCTTATTCAATTGAAATTATTCCAAACAAATATATATTTATTTATTTAAATCAAGCAATTCAAAGATTCGATAGTCCCGAGATATGATGCTAGTGTTTAGATAAATACTCAAACCAATCTGTGCTGTCACTGTTCTGTGCGATCAAATGTGTAAGGAAACATTAGAAAAAAAAACAGCCATCGTGGCAGCGTCTGGAAGATTGAGATTTGTTTATTTACAAAACTGATCACTAGTAACAATAATATAAATTAATTAAATAATCCAAATAAGGCTGATGTCCTTCAAGAAGGCTATCTGAGTTAGATTACCACATTTTTGTTTTGGTTGAGGTAACATCCTTCTGGAAGGATGTTAGATAGAGACGTCTCTGTTGGTGCTATGAGAAAAAGTCAAGTTAGAATAAAGTGACCTGGTCAGAGAAATTCAGTCTTATGACTTCTACAAATACAAGTATAGCATTTGTCGAAATTTGGAATACTTCTTTTTTTCCCGACACTATGACTGTATAGCTCCAACAACAGACGAGACCGTTGCCTACGGACCACCTAGGACTCAGCACGTATAGGAATATATCAACAAAGCGGAAGGATTCCTCAGATTGCAGGTCAGATAATCTCATAATTACCTATTACCGACGGGTCACGTACCCAAACCGGTAATACTCCCTGCTACACTTCTTACCGGGAAATGATACCGTAATCTCGGCGCGAAAATCGGATGATAGGAGGCCCACGTTTACGAATCAATAGGCCGGGGCGGGTCCTCCTCGTGTCCTCCCTCCCCGGCACAGGAAGAAGGATAATTGAAAATTTTATCGCTCTAACAGCTCTTAATGCTTTGTTATAGGCTACGATTCTCTTATCGTCTTCCATCCTCCCTCTTTTATGTTAATTTACTAAATGTATACTTATTTTGATTATACACCGCATTCATCTCCACGGTACTAATTTCACGGTCGCTTTTAATGGTTAAGTTGAGAGGGTTCCGCTCTTGCGGCCTGTAATTAGTTTGGTAATCGAACTGATCTTCACTTAGTCTCATAGTGGGTGGGTATATCTTTGTTAGTCCATTCAAAATCAACCTTTGGCATTTCCAAAATCTATACTTTATCTGTTTTTTGTCAAGTGTTTACCGATAGTTGATCCATACATTAACTATTTTAATCGATTTCAATATTCAATACCTCCCCATTGATCGTTTGGGAGCTTACGGACTAACTATTCTGGGTTACATTAATTTAATTCAGTGAAAGATCTCATAACACTATGATTGATTTCCTAATTTACCTTGAATAATGATTACATGACTATTTGAATAATGCCTACGACCCTTGAAGATAGAAGAGGGAGATGGAAAATGTAACGGACGAGAGGTAACGAAAGCGGAAATAATGGCATTAGAATGACTAGATGAGGACTAATGAGAGGCTAATGGTGGCCTGGAGCCATTATGACAGTGGGCTCTATTTGCGATGGTTTATTGCCGCAATTGCGACCATCGCAAGCGCAGTATTGTGGAAACCGAGCATGATAACTTCATTGTTGGGGCAACAAAGCAGACATTCCTTTTTTTTCTCTTCTTAGGTCGCTTGCTCTATTTCTTCACTGGTCAGAAATGCCCAGAAAATTAATAATCTTGTGTGAAGAATCGTATGAGAGCCACATTTACGAAATTCAGCTTGTCTGCCCGTACCATCAGCATTCCGCTATCCATTGTGATTATATTCGAAAGCTATGGAATGGGTATGTTAATTAACAAAAATTGTTTTATGTTCGCACCTCATTCTGTGGGAAAATACTTTGTGTTAACATTCCTTTTCACAGATTTTTCGGATTCCGAATTATCTTGTGATATTAAGCTGTTTACCCAACTTTATGAAGCGTCAGGATTAAATTGAAAAAGGACAAAACAAAACTTAAACAAATTCAAAACTACTTAACTATTTGGGTGGCTCACAAATTTATTTATACCTTTATTATTTATTCCTTAATATAGTTCACATCTAACCAACCGTCAGTAACACCTTTATGTATCAAATTTATAATTTTCTGTAATTTGGAATAATATATAATCCAAATGTAGCACATGTTCATCATGGGTGTTACACGTGCTACGTTCCCTTTAGCGTTTTTGTCCTAAGAGTTTAATACTGTAACCTGATCCACATAACGACGTGAGGACGCTGGAAATGATACATACTCTTCATATTACATCTAATCTAATCTAGCATCTAGCCTCAACTATGAGCGTGTTCTTGTACACAAAGAAAAATAGTTTTGGTAACATATTTTATTTAGAATTTGTTTGAGATATTTCGAGTTACTCCAACTACATGAGATAAATATATATACATGATTTACACAACCTTCACATGTGGATGTTTTGCTGACCTTTCAAACATAGTTCACAATTCTCCCTACGGTGCGACTTACAATGGCATACAGATCATTCAGCGATTTAACTGGAGTCATACAACAGGACAGAACTAACGGAGCTGTGGTCAACATCAACTCAAATCCTATTGATAATGCTATAAGTTTTCGCATACCGCTCTGGCAGTAGGCACGTGTCCAATTTGCTCAGTCCCTAAAACCTACTCTAGCGGTATCTTTTTGTAAATATTTACTATTGCTTTTCACTTGCTTGGACTAATGGGCAACCGTGGTAAAAGATGACTACTCAGCTAATTGTGCGCGTGGCTTTAACTTGAGTTACGCTTCAGGAAATATGACCAGTGCAATATTCTGTTGAGCAATGCATTGCATAACAATATTAACCATTATCGAAGAATAATTAACATTCTTTATACATCAAAGAAAATTATATTTATTATAAAATTATATTTTACCAGTGGGTAGTTTCTCTACTTGCCTTTAAGCTGTGTCGTTACCCATCACTACAAATTCTATTTACTTGTTGTATTATTGTAATATAGTTGTAAATTTCAATGAATAAAAAATATTTTAAACTTTAAAAAATATTTGTTTAGGAATTTATAAACCTATTTTTATAGCTAAATTACAATTTCTTTAATGACCTTGCTTGATTTGTAATATTATTACTACTTGCAGAAAGATAAAGGGAACAAATGAAGTAACAGAATGGATTTGTGTTCCAAGTTTAAAGCATTTCCATGCCCAACAGACAGTCGTTGGAAAGCGAAGGACTGCATCTTATTTTTCGCATGCTTTTTATAGTAACACAAACAAACATTATGTCCTATTTGCTATTTATACAAATATACAATAGAATTCGTTACCGCGGCTAGATTCAAGGGGGAGAAAACTTATGAGGGACATTTCCCCCTAGACTTGACAGCCCCAGAGGTGTGGCAAATCATATTCTTGTACCCGGACATAAAAAAGTAACGCACTTTTAATAGTATGTTCCCACGATGTTGAATAACGATGCTAAAGTGTAAAATGCTAGATATGTATATAATATGTGTTCCTGTGTATTTGTTTCTTGGTTTTTCGGAGGATGCATTTCATTTTCTTTTGCTGAGTGATACTCTTGTAGTTGGATTGCCACTAATGTCTATGGATATAACCTAAAGGTTTTTTGCATAACCTTTTTAATAAATTGCCTGTCAAGCTATCGTTTCACCGTCTCAGAAATGGAGTGAGATTGAAGAGGCAGTGATTGGCCTGTTTTCGTCCTTATGAAGCTGAGAAGGGAAAAAAGTCTGCATTCTGAGTATCGCGTGATCCGAGCCGGCACGAAGGCTACGAGGCGGATTTAGTCCTAATTACCTGTTGCTGAGTTATTGTTGAAATTAATTAATCGAGTGGATTGTTTTTAATGTCACCCCGTTTTAGTGGATTGCTGGTCATAAATATTCAGCCTACACAGTCGCTTTATTGCCGTAACTTTAACTGTGGCTTAATTGAGTTCTCTTTGACTCAAAGAGAACTCAATTTAAAAAAAGAAGGGAAGGGGGTGAGAGAGAGAGGAAAAATGGATAACGGAGCCTGAGTAGGATGAAGAATTTTTTCGGAATTCCCGCTATAATTACACGGCTATTCCTAAATATTTACATTATAACTGCCCCGGCCGCTAAACAGAAGATATGCAAATTACAGGCATTAAATTCTTAATTAAATATTCGGAATTAAATGAATTATGCCTGCTAGTGGTTATTTAATCTGTATCAGAATTTTTTTTCTAGTATAATCCTTCAATGAACCTGGAGTAGGCTATTGACATTAAATGTATGTGTGATAAAGAGTTTAATTTAAAAAAATAATCTTATAATTATATCAATACGGTGTATACCATCATGGAAAAATATCCATTACTCTTATTAATTTATTTTTCAATTAATGGTATGTTAATAATGTACATTTTATCAAATAATTTTAAGATTAAATTGTATATAGAATAAGTTTTTTAATGAGACATTTTTATTAAAAAATTTGACCTGGGGTATTAGTCGAAATATGATGATTCTATGTTTCAGTAAACCTGACGATTCTCTGTGGCTTCGAAAAGTTTATTTTTCTTTTCTTTTTTCTATTCTCTGTACCTGCACTGAAATCATAACGTTTATACCGCTATTATGCAAGATATTGTAATGTAACATTTTTTTTTTCGAATTAAGGACGGTGGTCTGAACCACAGGAAAGAAGACAGCACACTCGTGCGCTCCGGATGTAAATATTAACAAAAGGAGTTTCCAATATGTTACATTGAAATTGTAATATTTTTTATTTTAGTAATGGGGAGAAGTGGGGTTGATCCGGGTTCGAATCCCGCTGTAACATATAATTCATTTTATCTATAAACAGCCGAGTATCGACCTCTTGTGGGACCTGGAGCCCTCCTGGGACTCACCAAGCCTCTATAAAACTGCACCCTTAACTGAGAGCACACCAGGCGGTTAAGCTTGATCTCAGACAAATCGACGCCCTGCACAACCGTTGTCTTATTAACGATGCAGTCTCTACGATGTTATGAATCCAAGATCTCTATGGTTTGTAGTGGTGCAGGTTTTTTATAATAGATATTCAAATTGTTCTATTTTATTACAAAAATTCTTAAACAAGGTAATTTTGAATGCATAGGAATGGATCTTGTACGTGAGGGTATAGATATGCATATGTAGGATAAAAAACATTAATTATTTAGAAACTTGAACTAAACAAAGTCTCCTTAATACTGTTTTAAAAAGACAATCAGAAATATAATTACCTTCCTGTAAAACCGTTGTTTTAGAAACAGTGGGATATCTACCATTTACTGAACCCAAGACTTACCTTCAGTGGAACAGATTTTCTTTTTTAATATCGGCGTCATTTTATCCTGTCTGTTAGATCAATTATTAAATACATTTTTTCCAAGTACTTAGCCATTCTTCTACTCCTTCCTACTTTTTTTTTTAATACAGGTCTCAACGAAGGGAAACAAAGACTCGTAAAGGGAAAAAAAGATCGGAATAAAAAAAAAAAAGAAGGAATGAAGAAGAAGTTAAGTGAAATAAGAACAAGGAGAGGAGAAATTCCCGGAGAAAGGGGGAGACATTTACTTTAAAGTATAAAAGGGACAAAGATCCGTGATTAAGGCTGGCCTAATGGATCCTGAGTGGTTGACTATTTGCCCGGACCCGATAATCCTTCCAGCTCCTTCCGACTTCGGACCAGTTAACGCTCAATTTGTTTTGCTCCCTGCCCTTTATTGAAGTCGATATCGACTCGGACATCTCCGCGTATCCACGGCCTCCCTTTGTTCGTGGAGGGAAGGCAAGGTGGGGGTACGCCCGTATGAGGGTATGTTATTTATTACCACCGCGGACCATTTCCTCATTCTGGAATTCTTAAATATTTACATCCTCCTCTATTGGGTTTGATTTAGGGCTCAAGTGTTTAGGCTCGTTCCCATCCCGTATAAATTTTTCCCTTTGATTTATGCTGGTTGGATGTGACCTTTAGAGTTTTTTATTTTATTTACGGGTGCGAATCAGATCTGTCGCTAATTTATTGGACAATAATAAAATAAACAAACTGGGGCTTCTATAATGACCATAACTTTCTTATGTCACTGGTTGGAAAAAATCAAACACATTTATCTTGGTATACGAGATTTGTTAGTTCTGTATCCTGCATTACGAATCTTGTAAGTTGATGACTTTTAAATAATAGTGTAATTCATTACTTAATTTATGACCTTCTTACTGAAACAAATATCCAATTAAAAAGAAAAAAAAATGTACTGTTACTATCTATGAAGTGGGTTCAGAAAATAGTTGGGACTGTCAACGGTTGTTTATAAGGATGATTCGGCCCACGCCTCATTCAATCCAATTAAGGATGTAGAATTGGAAGAGCTGAAGAATGTTCTCCAGATCCCACAGTGCAGACTTAGGACTGTTACAAAAAAAAATTAAAGTTTTATAATAATATTTATGAAAGTCTTACTTGAACTCTCATGTACTATAATTAATAATGTAAATACAAAATAAATTAATATAATTGATTGGAAATGTTGAATCGATCACTTTAAGTCTTAATTAATAATATCATTTAAGACTTAATATTTACGACTTTAAAATCCTTTTTTAGGTCTTAAAGGTATTTTTAAGTTCGAGCATTACATACAACCGATATCAAGAGACAAATGTTGTTATTGCAAATCGTATTTACCAATATCCAATTCCGGATTAATAGAGTTCGTGAATATTTATGAAAAAAATACCATAAAATATCAGATCGAAACCGCTGCTGCATTCGCTTCGTGATCGATGTGTAGAAATCATTGCGGCACTCGGATCACGGCTTGACCGAGACGTTTCTATCTGTTTCTCCAGATCTTGTACTTTCACTGTTATTTAACTTCTTTTTTATTAGCATCAGTCCACTGAGTCCGGTAGGGTTCTTCGTCACTCACCTCTACCAGAGCATATGAGAGTCCAGATGCTACTGATACCAATTACTAGCGACCATTCATTACAATTGAGCCACAACTATCTTATCCTCTCAGAACATCTGGCTGGCCTGGGAATGTCCTCTGTTCCAGCGAGTTAATGTCTGGAATGAGTGTCTTTAATAATCTTAATAAAACTATTATAACTGTGTCTGGTTAATAATATGTATAATTAGTCACCTTTACAAGTCTCCTCACCGTGTTTTAGGTAAATTTTCTTCACAGAATTACCTTTATGATTT
Organism: Troilus luridus; assembly: GCA_964056705.1. Classification (NCBI taxonomy): domain Eukaryota; kingdom Metazoa; phylum Arthropoda; class Insecta; order Hemiptera; family Pentatomidae; genus Troilus; species Troilus luridus. The sequence continues at coordinate 70,531,991 of OZ057412.1, read as the reverse complement.
TCACCTGACTTTTCGGCAACGACAGTAGTTCTTAAACAATAGGCGATAATAATTAAAATGAACTGTTTGCGCGGGCGACCGCAGCCACCAGATGTGGCCTATGTGGTCAGAACTTCCGCCGGCATCGGCAAACGCCCTGCCACTCAAGATGGATGTGAGTCCCTCCAGTCTTCCTTCCCAGGTCGTTCCCATTCAGTATAAATCTTTTTCTATTTTTTTTTATTTTACTTTTTATCTTGTCCCTGTTGCTCTTTTGATTAATAGTTCGTATGTCTATATATTCTGTTGGGGGAAAAAAAGGACTTAACTACGAATTTCCTCTTCTCTTATTATATGAGTCTCAGCAGATATTTTTCAGTAAATAGCGGATATTTGAAAAAAATATTCTGGTAAACACCCTCATCAATTTCCGAATATGGCCTCTGGTCGAACATTTCGCGTCATAACCGTTTAGGATGTATAAATTGTTCTGTAAAACGAGCTGCGTTACTTCCTGGAATGTTTTTCTTCTCCCCTCCGCGCGTTGATAAAAAGTCTCCCCCCCCCCTCAGGACGCTGGACCAGAGAAATTTCCACCGCTTCGCCGAAATAATGATTATGGAAATTTTTTTATTAGGACACGGGAGGGGAGGAGATGTGAGATACGCCCCGACCGGTATAATTTTTTTTTTAAATCCGCCACGCGATAAGATCACAAATGAGTGATATTGCTAACTGAAGCCCTCGGGCTACCTGTTGCTGCCAATTAAGGAGTATTGTTTATACAGTTAGGCCCCTAATTTAGTCTGTTTGCGCCCTAACTCCCCCGTCTCCCACCCTTTTAACCTCTCTTATGTCAGCCCTTTTTACCTTTTATCCTTTATTATAGCTCTTTTTTGTCTTTTTTAAAATTTTGTTTGCTACATAAGATAGAGTTACGTGTGTCTGCATTAGAGTTATCATTAACACTTAACTGATAAAAATATAATTAACTTCTTGCATGATAATTTTCACTTGTAAATACAATACGAAATGTACCATCGAGTGTGAAGATTTTATATATAATATTATTTTACTATAAAGAAATTATTTTTCTCTATAAGTGATTCCCAACAATATGTTTCTACGCAAACCAGTTCAGATATTTCTCAAAATTCAAAAAATATATACCTCCCGGTCTAAAGTGCTTATTAAAATTTATTCAAAGCTAAACTAAAAAAAAAAAAGCATAATTCTTATTGGAGCTCCAGAAGCGATAGGAAACATAGTGAGAAAGGAACACCAGATATTATTACAATTTATATATATAAAAAAACGACGGTACTACTACAACTCATAATAGAACAACGGTAATGTAGGAAGATGATTTCCAAGATCACGCTCAACAGCTAGGTTTACCCCTCTATTAAGGGTACCCACTTTATAGAAGCTGAGCGGGATTTAGGATGGTCTCCAGATCCCTGTTAACAGAATAAATAAATAATTTGCTACACCCGGATTTGAACCCGGGTCAACCTTCAATAGCAATTCAGCGTTCTACAAACTGGACTAATCCAGTCCCAACCGTAGTATATAACTATTACGATATAATATATTATTGTGTAATAGTTTGCAGTAGTTTTAAACTATTGTATCTGACAGGGCATGTTTGTAACATCAAATAAAGCTCTGTTAGGCAATTTAGTTAATTAAAATTAATTATTTAAATAATACAAATGAAATACTCCTTTTCTAGAATTTTCGGATGAATACTCAAATACTTCAGTTTACTTTTCGTTTTTTAATGTTTAGTAACTTGACTTTTCGCATCTTTACCTTGGGACGCTCTCCTTATTCCAGAACTGTTGGGGTTCATTTATATATTTTTAAATATTTTCTTTCCCATATAATGTCGATAGCTATGCAAGTTTATGCATGCTAAAGAATGAATGAGTACATAGATTTAGGGACATGAGAAAGAAACCGGGAGCCTGGGGCAAGGACCGTGAGTGCCTGATTAGCGAGGACCGGTAATGTCATGTTATTTGGCGTGGAATCCGAGACCCGCCATTTTCATCCCAGCTCGCCTCTCGTATACTTACCAATAGTTATTCCACAATAATTTGTTTGTTTTATCTTCTGCACGAGCTGTAACGGTACTCCATGCTTCTAATGCCGTGTCCCTTTTGATGGAATATGCCAGCTCGGGCACTCGCATATCGGATCTTCGAAATTGGCATGCATCGCCTAAACGTGGATAGCTGGTAATTATCAGACATGCATTCAGGGATGATAGATTTAAATGTTATTTGTTTTTTCTAAAGGTATTTAATTAGAAAAATATCTTTCAGTTCCAAAGTCATTCACTTATGACCACTGCCGAACAATGGCTGACCACTTCAGGTCACACCTTCGCACGCTCATCGAGGGCCGGAGGAGAGGCCGGGATTGGAAGCTGCGGTGGCGGTCCTGCGGTGGTCCGTCCTTGGAGCAGAGTGCGTTGCCTCGCTTGTCCTAATTACGTTATCCGGACCCCACACACCAGAGGAAAAAACTTTTGATGAACTCATTGTTGTCTTGTTAGTTCGTCCGAAGGTCTGCTCCCTCGGGATTTGATTAAACTTCCCGTCGTCGGGTGCCCTTTCATTGATCCATGAAAACTTAAAGAAAACTCCCCCATATCCTCCCGAAAGAGGGTTCGGAGCAGATTAAGGTCAGGTTGGTTTCTTATTAGTTTTCGAAGTCATTTTGAAACTACTTGCATGAGAAAAAAAAAGTATTTTTACTATTAGAAAACTTTATGTAGTTGAAAGAAATGTTTCCCCTTTTAAAGGGAATAAGAAAACCGACTGTAAGTGGTATAAATAAGGCCCCAAAGGAGTGTTGGTAGCCGTGGTGATCTGTGCCTGTAACGAGGACTAGCCTTTGTTAAACACAGCCTCTACAGCCGGAGACCTTCTAATTGACAAGATTTCTTCCCTGCTATTCCCGGGATCGTTGGCATTCCACCTTGAGGGCGTACCCGGATCACATCCCAACAACTGCATGACCTCTCATACAAATGGAAAAGAAGTGCTTCTACCCGGTAGAAACTGATGATGCAATCTATATGGCTTTCGAACTTTGTTTGTGTTGTTCGAACCCAATCAATGTTTCGTGATGAAATTATAATTGGTCAACAGATAGAGTTGCATAAACAGCGCGTCTATACATGACCACTTCCATTGCTCAATGGGCTAATCGAATGTGGTTAACCGATGCACCTCTGCCCTTAATTACTTTTGTTCTCAATAGCTATTAGACATGACGTAATATCGATTAGTTAATTTCATAATTCGATTTATTCATCTGCGGTGTTTACTTAATCGAAATATTGAATCCTAATAAAGGATTGCTTGGCAATTGATGATATACATCGTGGGACTAATTAGGTATTTCTGGACCACATTCTTGTTAGTCTTGAGAAGATGGGCGGCAGTTCATCTGTGATTGGTCGTCCTTGGGTGACCATTCGTTATGTCTTTCGGGCTAGTACCAATTATTTAACAATCCTTTTTTTTTTTTTTTTTGTTCAAAATATTTCTCCGTTCTATTATATTTATTGCCTTAATTAAGATTCATTATATCGTCTGGGCCAATACCCACCATCATTTATAATTATTTCGTCGATTTTGCGTGTTAACTTCTGTTATTGATTTTGATCAACAGGGTTGAGACTAATTATTTTCTCCTTCGGATATCGACTGGTGGCAATGGCGGAATAGAATTTCCTGGGATACAGCTGCCGTTGACAGCTCTTTTTGTCAACTTAACGCTCAATAATTGTTAACATTATTCAATAGCTGTGAATGCAGTCAATAGATCTCGCCTACGCCCGCTTCTTTTATGATTGATAAATTCAATATATCCCCCTTGTCTAGTCATTATTTTCGGTCTAACAGTTTAGTGTAGGGGGCTTTCAAAATATATTGGACCTTTTCATGACATGGTACATGCTGACTTATTAATAACTTACACATTACACATTTTAGTTTTTTATTGATTTGTAGAAAGCTCATAATCAATAATGTATGTGAAATGAACATCTATATGTATGTTTTTTTTTCTTAATTAACCTAATTAGATATATAAAGATCGTGTTTAAATATAGATTCAATAAAGGAACTAGATGTTAGACTTCACACTGTTTAATTTAAAAAAAAAATGTTGATTACTTTCAAAATAGAGAAAAGGAAAACCCGAAGGATAGAATATTCTAGGATATTTTATTCTTTGTAAATAATACGTGTAGTTATAGATTAAAATGTTCTCAATCCATCTTAATGTAACAGTATTTATTTATTTCCTTCAAAGAGGAGTGACGTTAAGCCAAATCTCGTGGTGGAGCTTAACGATGTGATTGACATGTATTTTTAAGTTCTTTGTTATGGACACCTTAATACCTTGACAAACGATACTGGAAGGGAATTAAAAAGGGTGTAAGAAAAAAATACCTAGAAAGGGCTATAAAAACTAGTGGGATATGCATAGTAGGAGTAGTTCGGAGATTAAATACGGATCAAAATAGTAAAAGTCCTCATTAAAAAACTTAACGATGCTCGTTATTTGAATAATCTTATTAAAGACATATCCGTTATTAAGCACTTATTTTCATATAGAATTTAATTTAGTGGATTAATTGAACACTAATAACTATGTTTTTAATAATAATTTGGAAGGCATGTTTTCTAAAACTGAAATTAAATGGACGGGGTACCCGTTAGAGTTTAATAATTACAGGTATAAGGGCATCCGCTCGTCCCTAAGTTTTGGGTGGGGATGGGTTTATGTCTCAGGACGAATTTCTATTCAAATATGTCTCTTTTTCTTATAGAATACATTATATTCCCCCATATAGTGGATTAACAGAGTCCATTTTTTTTATTAAGTTCTTCACCCATCCTGTCAGATGTTGTAGCATTATCTAAACATAACATTGATCAATCATCTTTGTTAAGCAGAAAGTTTATGTTTAGAGGAAAGTTCAGAAACTGCCGAAATTCGTCTGATAAAAGACCTAGTGTGATTTTATTCTCTGCCCTCCCATTTTTGATTTCGATGAGTTTCTTGATCACTGGCTAATAAATTTATATGGTTTATTTGTTTGTTAATATTTTTGGGGTGATGGAACTGGACCCCATAGCTTAACTTATTAAAAGCTGCAGTATTTTATTTTGATATACTTAGTGTTCAGTTAAATCAAAAACGAATATGGTTCGAGTGCTGGAAAAAGCTGTGGGTTTGCTGCATTTTTTTTTTTTGTATTCTCAACACTCTAGAGTATTTTCGGAAGCTGTCCAGATAGACTGGAACATTACACCCCGGAGTTGAATGTAGCAGCTGCCCTTGGTAAGATGGCGTGCCCCTTATCAGCCGAACAATGGAACCCCTCGCATGTTACTAATAGCTAATTCCATTGGCCCAAAAACACACTCCAATGGCGCTCCAGGAACATTCCCTTCCAGCCTCGGCCGACAATGTTCTCCAACTATTTCCAGCTCTTTGTCTCTCCTTGAAATTATGGGGAAAGTTTAGTTGGTCGAATAACTGAAGTTTATCGGCCTCTCTTCATTAAGTCTTGATGTGTCTCTTTGTGCACTTCGCTTCCTGTGTAGAGTTGAAGTTTATTCCTACTGATTTATAAAAAATAGTTAAATGTTGTTAGGCATCTGTAATTAATGGTCTTGTGTTTAAAAAAAATGTTTACATAATTTCTTAACTTTTACTGGAACAACAAGACTGTTTCAATGCTCAGAGAATCGCGTGACTCCCTCCAGTCCTGGAGAACTGATTGATGAATGGTAGCAGAAGGGTGAACTATTGAAAAAAAAATAAAATGCACAAAAACTTAGTAGAGTGCTTTAGCTCTTCTTCTCAACTTAAACTAAACTGTGAGAATTTCCCCCGATTAGGAGATTATTAATGATCCGTTTTATGGTTACAGCCGCTAAAAAATAAAAATAAAATACTTCCTGTTTCTAGCTGAAAAGAGCCCGTTAAAAAAGGGGGAAAATCTTTTTGTATATAAGGTGCTTAAGGGAGCTTTAAATTGTTTCTAAACGCTGCCGGGAATAACAATTAGCTGGTTAATTGGGAGTTGAGTAGCTTTAGGGGCTGTTCCTATGTTCCTCCTCGCGGCGGTACCCAGGACACGTCGCCCACTTAGCATCAATCCCCATCGGCTCACGTAGCACCAAATCCCAGCGCCCCAATACGGCAATTTGTATGTTTGGGTCCCTGCGGGGGAGCATATTTTGGGGGTCATTGCGAATTAACCGCCCGCCCCGGCAGCCACTGCTTACCTATGTATAACCGTTTTGTAACCTTCTCCTCCTCCTCGTGGTACCTTGCATTTTTAATGCAATTTGCCCGGGACACCAATTAGGGTCCTGTGTAATCTAGGCCTGCCCCTAATACCCACAATCTTAGCCGCTTCCGGTTGGGGTTTCCTTGTACTTCAGTTATTATGATTCGAGGTTTTTTTTTTCATTTCTTCCATCTTTTCTCTCTCTTTGTGCCACCCTCAGTTGAATTTCAAATAGAGTAGCACAATGATTTGTTGAAAACCAGAATCACATGATGTAGTTACAAGGTACACAAAAGCGAAAACAATTCCCTTAGAGGCCGAACAGGAAGCCGCAGAGCCAAACCGCATGTGGTTACCGGCCAATCCGAGTCGTTATTAGACAATAGTTCTTTTTTTATTTGCCAATAGAAGGGTCTGTTTCTTTGTGTACTCTTACGCAAGGTTTCTATTACTGTGCGTTACTATTGTGAACTTCAAGATCATTAGAAACTTATAAACAAATGGATCGTTTAGAATGGTACGTTCCACAACCTTTAGATAAGACTAGCGGCTAAGATGTTTCCTCTTACCCCAGCGGACCACCGCCCCAACCGGAGGAGGGGTCTCATGTTTATGTGATAGGAGATTTGGAAGGAATCCCTACAAATGCCGGTCCCGGCGCTGGATACTCCCCTCATCGCACACGGCTTATTGATTCTGCGGCTATAAATCCCGGTTTCCGTGTCCCTTCGGCCCTTCATTAGCCCGGCCCTTGTCTTAGGGGATTCCCTTCGGAGGGAGGAAGTGGCCTTATCGCACCCTCCTCGGCCCTCTCTTATTAACTTCTAATATGTCCTCAGTTCCCCTCATAGCTGCTATCTTCTCATTTAGAGGAAATGCCCTGGGATATTGTCTCGGACGGCTATAAATATTTTTCAAGCTCTTAAGGTAAAATATCTCTGGGGCATTTCCTCTCTATTTGTGTTCCTTATCCTAACACTAGCCTTTACAATGGTTCATTCTGACTAGATATAACATTATATAGGCTTTGGCTTTGGGTTGGTTGGTTATTTTAAATTTGAGGCGTAAATGTTATCGGTCATCAACGCCTTAGTTTAATTTTGATAAACCAAAATTAATAATTTTGGCATTTATTTACTCTTATTTCGACAATAACGGTTTTGATTTTACTAAGTATAGATATAGTAGATTATAATATTTACGCTAGAGTAATCTGTCCTGGTGGAAAAAGAGGAGTAAAACATGTTGAATATTGGATAATTATTGACCAATTACGATTTCAAATGGATTTCTTATTCTTGTCTGATTTTTGACTGTTAGATTGTCTATATTATACAGTATTTTAAATGTATATATCAACATATATGTATATTAAAATAGTGAGTCAAGTAACAATTAGCTCGTGTAAATAGTTATTTTATATAGACGTTCGGATTCCTAACTGGTTTAAATACACGATACTGATCCATGAAGATTGATATATCTGAAGGTTTTATAAATAGTTTTCATTGAATTATCCTCAGGTCTAATTATCGTAACGAAATCAACACGAAAAAAAATTAATAACTAAAAGATTATAAAGTATCAAAACCTTAACCATTATTTTTAATAGCCTTGCTGAGCCTTGGATTTAGTTAATAAAAAATTATATCCAAAAGAATAAGACCAAATTATTCCTGATAACCTTGGTATTTAAAAGATCATTAGGTGCTGATGGGACATTAACCTAATGTTTCACAAAGAACCCTCCTAACTACCGAGTCAATGGGCGTTGAAACCTTTTATCGCTAAATGAACAGCTATTTTTTAATGATGTTTACAATTTTAGTTGCTATCTCTCTTTGTCTCTATTCTGGAATCCTGTTATAATCTGAAATATTTTTAGTGCAAGCTGATCTTATTTAGAAAGAAGGTTGCAGCGGTAAAGTTTCGATCCTCATAAACCGAATAACGGTTCGGTAGGTAAATCATGGAAAACGTTAGAGCCAATTATTTCGTCCCTCAGAGGGCACGATACCGGCCAATCGTTGGATTTTTTATTTTATTTTGATTTATTTATCTCGGTTGTAATTGGAATACAAGGCTCTCTGATGAATTTGTTAGTCGCCATTGAGGAGTGCGCCATACTCAATCGACAGCCATGTTTGATCTGAAATTAATGAGCGGATAACGAACTGCCTTTCTGTGATCTCTAAAAAAAAAAAAAAGAAACAAAGGAATATCCTCTTTTGGAAGTACGAAGTTTTTGGTCTGATGGTAGTCGATGTGCCGTTTTGTAAATTCATATAAAATTACTTTCTTACAATACGAGATGTTGAGACACCAATGTGTATGTGTGGTATATCTTAAACGTTACAGTTTTACAAAATTACATTTTTTTTTCAAAAACAATTTTCTATAATATTCAAAGGGGAATCAGGAGTGCCATAATATAAGTATGATAAAAACTTGAATATTTTATTTCGTATACAAATTTTCCATTTTAAAAACGTGCCCTCAAAGTTATTATGATTTTTTTTATATTATGACTTTTTTTCTCATCTCTCAAAATGTTATTTATGAATTGTAACAATTGCATTTTGAGTTTTCATTTATATTCAAACACATTTATATATTTCATTAATGTATCTTTTATCTATTTTTATTTATATATTTATCATCAACACTTTTATCTATCCTGGTGAATCGTAGTTGTTACTTACTTATTTCTTAATTTATATATTCTTAATTATATAAAAGCTACGTTTCTCTCAAGCTTTTCGGACTTATTAGTATTTTTTAAAGTCATTATTGAATATTGTGCTGCTTGTTATAAATTTGTTGTGGCCTTAAATAGAGCATCAGAAAGGTGAACATCTAACGCCTCCGTTCCAAGGAATGCTACCGTGTTTGTCGACGACGTGGTCAAGTGCGGTTAGAACAAACAACAGTCCCCCCCCTTTGTGCTCTACCAGCCTCTCGAGAAGTTGTCATCTCATCCATTAAAACTCGCCTACACTCCTTCTTGAAACTATTTTCAGTCCGGCCTCAGGTCTGTTATTCTCGTCTCAATCTACGAGGATGTTCTCTTAAAATTATTTTTAATTTTGAAAAATACAGAATATTTATATATTATGTAGTATATATATTTATATAGTATTATAGTGCAGTTCTACCCTTTTGTCTGTAGCAAACATTTAACTCCGATTGATAATGATTTAAAAAAAAAATGCTATAGTCCTCCTTGTTGATGCTATTTTGAGTCCAACCTTAGATCTGTTATTCGTGTTAATCTAAGAAGATGTTCTCTTAAAATTATTTTTAATTTTGAAAAATAATAAACGAGTATCGTTATTATATATAATAGTGCACAAAAACCGTTGTGTCTGTGTCAAACATAAAATTCTGATTAATAAGGATTTTTTTAAAAATCGCCTACAGTATTCCTTGTTGAAGCTATTTTGAGTCCAACCTTAGGTCTGTTATTCGTCTTAATCTAAGAGAATGTTCTCTTCAAGGTATTTTTAGTTTGGAAACTATTATTAATATTATAACCCAAAAGAGATGACTGAGATATAATATTATACATATACTGTTTTGTCCGTGATGAACATCAAGCACTGATTGACAAGGATTTTAAAAAAAATCAACGCCTACACGCTTTGAAAATATTTATAATCAGGCATAGGTCTATTATTTGTCTTAATATACGAGAATTTTCACTTAAAATTATTTTTAATTTTGAAAAAACGACAGAATATTGACACTTTCATATTATGATTATATACTATTGTACACATTTACTGTTTTGTCTGTGGCAAACATCAAATACTGGTTGATAAAGATTTAAAATTTATCAAAAACAAGCTCACAGTAACTAACTAAAATATTATTTGACAACCTTTGGTCTATTATTCATCTCAATATACGAGAATGTATTCTTAAAATTATTTTTAATTATAATTAATTATTCTTTCTTTCTTAGCCCCTTGGTTTATTCATTTTTGAAATTATTATGGATATACATAGAAATGAGAAGATATCTTGTACTACTGCACCAAGTGCATTGTTAAAGAGAGGGTATCCTGGAATTAGATTGGATCGTAGAAATAGGAATCTAGTGATGGGGTTCATAATAAAAAATAAAAGTATTGACGCTTAGAAATAATAATGATAACATATACTTTGTAAGTGGGGAACGTCAAAAGCAAATAGTGATTTAAAAAAAAGTTTGTCACAATTAATTGGGATCAATTTCAAATGAACTACATAGATTCTGATCGAAAAATGTTTTATGTTATGTTTAATATTATTTTGACATTGAGAGTGTGTCGGACAAGACGCTCATGAAGATGTAGTACCTGACAAACCGTTGGAGACCGAAAGAGGCCGAATGTATTAGCTTATTCAAACACGCACGCCATATTCTCGCCTATTATGTATCACCTGCTGCCAAGATGGCGGCTTCCAGTGTGAATAAATTAAATGGCTCTACAGGAAGTTTAGTAATTGCCTTTAGGGATAATGAGGCGAGAAGATGGTTGAGAATTAGAGAAACACTTTTTTGTCCAACTATTGTATAGTTAAGGAGTAGGAAACAAACGAAAACAAAATAAATATCTATTAATTTAATTATGATTTAATGATTAATTCAAACTCATATTGAGTAAAGCCACTGGGTAGTTTTTCTACCTGCCTTTATCCATGGCATTATGCATTATTCATTGTATTTACTTGTTGTATTGTTAGAAAACAGTTGTAAATTTCAGTAAATACATTTAAAAAATATATTTTATTTAATGATATTCCTTTGATATTCTGAAGTTTTTTATGAAGTTGTAATAAAGTTCTTACAGAGTTCTTTGTGCTTGTTACTTACTTATTTTTTGAAAGTTATATTAAATCGTTAATAATTTAATTTTTAATATAGTTAATAATTAATACATCTAATGGATTAATAATAATGCCAATCCTAAACTCAGCAATGTGCCACAAGTGACAGAATCGTATAATCCAATATTCAAGAGGTCCAAAAAGTTTTTAAAAAATTAGGAAAATCTTTCTGCCGGTTAGGGTTGATAGCCTTTTTCAATATTTTCGGGTGAAAAAAATTGATTGTTTGAGATTTATTTGATAATTAAATCATTACAGCTTTCCAGAATTATAGTTCTTAACAAGCAAATAACATATTTAAAAGTGATAGATTAAACTCTAAATAGTTTATCTTTATTGAAGTTTTTCAATAATTATAGAAAACTTCCACTTTTAAATATTTTTGGAAAATATATTTTTTAATATTTAGTGAAAGAATATTCAGTAATTAATCCATGATATCCGTGCCCCGAAGGTAAACGACACCACGTCCACAAAATAGGTATTAATTTAGATAAATTGTCATAAATAAATACTGTAATCGATCCTTCAAATTAACTATAAATGCCAATAGTAAACGTTTTCTTTAACTTGTTTATATAACTAACGATGATACCAATTGCAATAGTTATTCAACATTGGCTCTCCTGAACTAATATACAAATTACAGTAATGTAAGGTGTTCTATACCTCCGGGGTACAGAAATTAAGTAGCGAACATCCCCACGTCATTATTGTATATTTGTGAGATTATTATTGTATTGCCTGTATAGCGTGGGTAATAATATTAGCTTCGGATATAATTAATACATTTTGCTTATTCATTCCACAGCGGGCTTATTCTCCACCCCCACTCATCCCCTGCACCCCTCCTATAAACAGAACTCAGTTAAATTAATATTTAAAGTCGGGCGGTGGGTGGTATTAAAGTTGAGCCTACAGCTCCGATTACAGGCGAAGAGTTGGCTAAAACAGTTTAACCAGTAACTTTACCTATTACCTGGCCTTTATTGGGATTAGCCAAATCTTCCAGCCTCTGTTTTCCCATTCCGTTATTATATTGTATTTTAGCTTCGGGTTTTCGGGGTAAACTTTAATATACACCAATTACGGGTCTTCTTTAAGCAGAATTCTCCTCCCTTATCATTAAAGTACAATTATTCGACGAGGAGCCATCTGAGGCTCTCCCCCTTTTGAATACTTTTTTTTTCTTCGTCCGGAGAACTCCTCGAATTGTATTAAACTGGCGAGCATAAATTTCGAAGCGATCGGATTCATTTTCTGCTTCAACGGTCCTCCTCCTCCTCTGATGATAGGGCCTCCCGAGTCCAACTTTATCGGCCCGGAAGGAGGGAGCTTAATATCTGTAATTTACTTTCGCTAAACCACAGATTCGAATATAATTGATAACTTGATTGAAAATGATTTACATCTAAAGAAACGGTTAATTGATTCGGACCGCGGAGCTCAATGGTTTGTAGCGCTTCGTTATTTGTGTATATTTCAATTTATTTTACTGAATACACTCATTTCCTCCCTAAACGAGTTTTTAAAATAATATTTTATTTATAATCGATAATTTTTATATAATATTCTCTTAATAATAATATATATATGTATATATATATATATATATACATGTAAATGATAAAATATTAATATCAGTTTTTTAATATGACAGCATATATTATAATATCACGTTATAATGTTATTATAATTTCACTGTGATGTGAGAAAGTGAAATCATTGCAATAGGATCCAAACTGAATAACTCCTTTAAAGAAAACAAATATATTAAGAGTTTAATCTATCTCTTTTTATTTTATGTATTTGTCTATTTAGGAAACATCATTGTAGTTCTAGAAAGTTATCACGATTTATTAACAAAGTCTACTATAATGCAATTTTTTCTATAGAATTCAGACATTTTTTTTTGGAAATAAATGTTGTTCATACAATGTACATAAAAATTATAGGATCAAAGATCAATTAATATTTTGGTATCAGTTCCGCAGGTTGTCGCTTCAAGGTTTCTCGCCAGTAAAAATAATCGGAAGTTTTAGTATGAAATAGTGAAAGTAATTATGAGAAATATATTTATATTTTGGTGATCATTTTATCAAAAAATTAACGTTTCAACAAACAAACCATATCACCATCTATACTTCGAAATGTTATTTGAAACATTTTTGCCTTACTAAAACTCACGATTATTTTTATTTTCGAGAATATTTTAAAAGGAAACGATTGAAGGGTTAAAAATGTTTGTTACTTAACAATGAATCGACAACCTTCGGAACTGATACCATAATATTAAATTGTCTGTGATAAATTCTTTAATTTGTATGCACTTTGTTTGAATAATATTTATTTTCAACAAACATTCGATTGCATATTATTTGATTAATAATATTATTATGGTCTATATTTTCTTCTCGCATTTGCGGGTTCAAAACAGAGATGGGGGTCCAACCATCTGCAGTTATTATTTTTGGTTTTTATATTTTCTTATAAAATATAACATAAAATAAATAAAATATTATTATAATTATTATATTATTATTATTGGATACTATCGAGAAAAATTTTTTATTTACTTTAAAGGTTTACTTTGTAATGAAATCGCTATAACTTTCTAGAATTATATATTTTTTTCTTTTTTAAATAAATAAAATTCTAATTTTAAACTATATATATTTTTTATTTATTTTTTTTTTAAAGAATTTTTTCAATTTTGAGTCTATCGCTATAAATTATCTGTCTAACATCACAGTATTTATGTTATTGTTATAATAACATTGTAATGTAATTATAAGTGCCGTCCCATTAAAAAAAAAAATGATACAATTTGAATCTATTTTTAAAAATTTCAATATCTTAATAATTTATTTTTTGAGAGCGCTAAACAGGTTTACTTTATAATCTGTCAAAGTTAATTACACTAAATTGTAGTGATCAGTATAATCATATACAAATTTAGTCATAGCAGAATAAACAAATTACCATAATGAAGTGAATTATATGGAATAGTGGAATTAAAATATACAAATCTATATTTATGCTAAATAATTTCAATTTGTCTGGGAAATATATAATCAAGTTCATAGAAATAAATTATTTGATGGTAAATCATGAATTTTTAGGAATTTTAAGCTCATTTTTTTATTAGCATTAGCGATAAAAAAAATGTTAATTGCATGATTTCTTATTGAATTGAATAGATCACGTTTTTAATTTAGTAAAGATATAATGTACATTTATAATTTCATAAATTTAAAAATTATTCTACTTTTCAAATATAACAATTGATTCAAATCAATTTTAATAAATTATCTTCAAAAGGGTTTTACGATCTTGGATTTTTATGACTAACTTTATTCTTTTCTTTATTTACAGATCCTACCAGCCTTTCAGTGTTTGGAGACAAGGTCTTCGCGCTTCGCATTTGTGATTATTTAGCCAGTGTAAGTTATGCTTCTGAATAGTGATATATTAACGAATTAGACATGTAAATAATTGTTTATAGACTTAGGCTTTTGTATTATAATAACTCGATTATATTGAAAAAAAGATTACCAGTGATTTTTGTACATAATTATACGTAATAATTTATTTCCTATTACCTTATTCTCTTTGAGATTATGTAAATATGTGTAAAAGTTGTCTAATACTTATTAAGTACTGGAAAGCAATGTATTAATGTTCTTGAAGAAACTAAAAATTGTGTTATCAAATTTAAATAATAAAAACTCCTAAATTTGTCATATATGAGATATGGAAATTTATGTAAGCTTTCATTAAGACTGATCGGCCAAATGGTTCTTGCCTGGTTAGATCCCGATCAAGATTAATTATTCAAGGATTGGGATCGTTAGTTTAGAACTATTTCTTATGTAAAGCTATATTATAAATAATGAACTTTAAGAAAATAGAAATGTATATGGTAATTTTAAGACCTATGATTGTTCCTATACTGTATTTTCTTTTTTATTTTGTCTAATTGTATTTTAGTTTTGCAATAGCTGCACTATTGAATCAAAATTGTATTGTGAAACGATGAAGGATGCTTGTACAGTAAAACTGTTTCTAGACAATGTAAATGCGTTATTTTTATGAGTAGACGCTCATCCTTTGAAGTACTCATAGTTTTCAAGCTAGTCCCATTATGAACAAACTTGAGTAAAAAAAAAAAAAAAATGAAAAAAAAATTGTTTCGGTTACAATTATGTAATGATGATAAACAAGAAGACTGAGGAGGTGTGTGTATTGACTTAAGGTCTTATGTACTTTAATGGTAAAAGCGCTGTGCTCAAATCTATTCAGATAATTTCAGCTTCTTTATATATTATAAACTCTTAAAAAACAACAAAAAAAAAAGACGAAATCTTTTAAAAAATACATATATATATTTATCCTGTATTTTATAATTATGGTGCTGTTTTATGTAAAAGAGATGGATAATGATTTGTTGTAAATTCGTATTTATTTGTTTCATATTTTGTAAATATTAGTTTCATTGTAAATATAATTTTGAGAATGCAGGGGAGTGTACCTCCCGAATAAAAATATTTTATAATTAAAATTGTTGATATTATTTTACCCAGCGGACCCTGGACTGTTGCCCAGGCCGAGAGGAAGAGTAGGATGAAAATTGAACAATTATTTTGATAGCATGAACTCAGTAGCTGGAACCTTTAATTACCGGCCTACCTTATTTTTTTTTTTGTGTTCTTTTAATTCCTCTATGGGCTTCCTCTTCTTCCCTCGGCTATTAGTTCTGTGTGTTTATTATTTTTTTTATTAATTCGGCTTTTAATTAATGTGTAATTAATATTGCTACTATCAGTCAGATTGCTTGGACGGATGGGTGATTATGACTTTTAAAATATATGGTGATCAAATATTGAATTGAAGAATTCTGTCTTTATTATTTATATTATTTTCTTAACCATTAAAAAAAGTAAATGATTTAAATTAATATTATATATTATATCTGAATATAAGCGCTTGTCAATGACAATGCCACAATGAGGGAGTAATATGGTATACAATCTGAATGGCTTATTAATCTTGGATAATGATAGTATATTAAATTAAAAATATTATAATACTTTTTTTATCTTAAAAACAAAAACAATTTGGAAAACCTAGTAAATAAAACTCATTCTCAATATGTTTATCCAAAAAAATATGAATATTATAAAAGTATAAATAACTGCTCAATCCTTTAAAAGATCTTTCATTAGAGCTTTTATTTTGGATCAAGATTGATTATTTTATATATCAAATGAGGAACAGTAGAAATATTTCCTGAAATGTTTCTTTGCAATGTGAAACCGCTTTCCTAAAAGGTTTATGAAACAAATTTACATAGAAAGTGTACAACAGAAGAAAGGTAAGTGTGCACTCAGTTTATTTTTACATGCATTATCAGTACACAAATAATTTATAACAATTAATTACTTTATTTATTTGAATATTGTTTCTAAAACATAGTGGTAATTGGATAAAAAATGCAATTAATTCTCAGTTTCTTGTCCTTTTTTTTTTTTTTTAAACGCCATGAACTCTTCTGCCGAATCTTCAATCTGTCCCAATAATTTTTGAGACTGCTTTTCACTCCGAATTTCCTCCAAAAATGGAGAATTTCGGGCAATGTATTTATAAGAATCTATGAATGCTAGGAAAATTCATGAAACACAGAACAAGGGATTATAAAAGTAAAATTATATTTAATATTTTTTAAGCATATGCTGCTTTTATTTTGTTTCATTTTAAATATAGTGATGGATTTTATTATCTGTAAAGATGGCTATAGTAATAATTCTATTAATTATATTGGAGCAGGGTTACCTCTGTACTAGTTATGTTATTACATAATGAACATATTATGGACCATAATGTAAACATAATATAAACAAACAATATTTTATACATGTTATAAAAATATATTGATAACATGTATATATTTATTCATTATTTATATTATTGTAACTTATATTGACAGCAGTGTTACGTAGGAGGTTGAATAATGCTAAAAGTCTCCGTCTTAAGTATAATAATATTAATATTATACCTTGTATTTTCTAATAAATAAAAAACATTTAAAGCAGGACATTTTGAATAAAAAAATATCATGATCATTCTTACAAAAATTAGAGCTAGTCACTCCTTATTGACTCCTATTCTTTCTTTTATCGGCATATCTGTACCTACTTAGAGATATTCATGACAATAAACAAGTGAATCGCAATGTATTCATGCAACACACAACAAATCTAAATCCACAGGCCAGTTAATACTTGTGTGAGGTCACATTGGTGTGAATGGCAGCACAATACCACCATTGTAAGATGTACTTCATTTTGCAGGATATTTATTCTCTTATTTTTTCTGTTCCGATGGATTAACGGATCATTGGAGACTTATGTCATAGGATAATGAACCCAACCCTTTTAACCTAACAGGTAATATTTGTATTTTTTCGATTTGGTACTTTGTAATTTTATTTGAACACTGGGATTTTTACAAAATGTATTTGCTTGTGAATATTTATTATACTTTTGTGGACACAATAATTTGGCTTACTGTTTCAATTAGGCACCTAAAGATCATTTCCTATTATAGGTACTTTTTATTATTCCTTCATGCTGGCATGTATGGTTAATTGAAAACAGAGTGGATTTGTTACAATAACTAAAAAATAATGCAAAATATTCTGATATCAAATATTAGTTTTGTAGAATAAACTGGTATTTTCTGATTTAATCAGTCTCATCAACAAGTGGAGAATACTGACTACGGACATCATCCATTCAGATTTTATATAATAATATGAATAATAAGACATAATACCTGATGTCTTAAGTAATTACCCACAAGTCTCTAAAATCCATTATTTACTTTGTTTATAGGTTATTTATCACGCATTAAAATTCTCGCAATCTAAAAAAAGATATCTTTATATTATAGTAATTTATCTTATCTCTTATTATTGTCATAATAACATGATTTATCTTATTTCTTATCTTTCCAATTCGTTTCTGTTTATATATCCTGTTATATCTTCAGTACTGCATTGTTTATGTAGTTTTTCTATTTTCTTTTATTCTCAGCCCTGATGACGGCCTAAAACTTAGGCCGAAACTAAGACACAAATAAAACATGTTAAACTTATTTTGTGTTTATTTATTGACTGCACCCCCGACCATTTCACACTCTTAGATATATCCAGTGAACCATTTCCATGCCAAAAAATAAAAGAACATAGTAAAATACATTTATATCAGACAGTATTTGGTTAACTCAGTTAAGAGCACACTCTTTTTTTTTTTTCAAAGAATGGTTGTGCATTTTATAATTAATTTGTTTAAAAGATTTTATACGTGATGGCTGACTTTATACTAGTACGTTTGGAGACATCGTTTCAACTAGTATTGTATACTTCGTATTGTATAATTTCTTTCTGTTGGTGTATTATTCTTGGTATCAGATAGGCCTGGGATCTTGCCGGGCTGGTCGTACTGATTTCCACCACCTCAATTCTTGGTTCTTGAACATCGCTAGGTTATTGGACTTAATACTAGTTGTGAGGCCAAACTTTTAGAACCGTCAGTTCAGCGTTATTTAGGTTATACCGGAAGCATAACGGGTCCATAGTTCCCGATGTTTCGTTTCTGAGTCCGATTTCCTAGCGCTAGGTACTATTTTCTGGAAAGCGTTAAATCCGAAATTGCTAATAATTGTCGACAGACGCTATCGTGGGATATTCTCAGAGCTGTGTGGTGCACTATTAGTGGAACTAAACCAGTACTCACGTCTTTAGTGTGCCTGGGTACTAAGTTCAATCTTCCTGTGTCCGAACTCATTCGGAACGGATTTAATGACTCAATTGGTTGATTTTTGGGGCGTGGCTTGGATAATTTTTCATTGACGTGTATTACGGTTGTGACTGTACAATTATCGTGAATATAAACAATAATTGTTTTCACATAGTACTGTGTACCAACAGAGAGCTGCGATCAATCCAAAGGCTTATGTTAAAGTTTGATAATTGATTTCTGAAGATGGAGATAACAACAGATATTCAGCTTTAACCAAGCAGTTATCTGCAGGTAGAAAACTACACAAAGAAACTAGCGGAAGCAACTTAGCCACTGAGTATAAGGGAATGAACTTTGTATTCCATACACACGATACCATTATATGTATCTACTATATACATAAATACTAACTTTACCTACATAAATGGGGAGCGGAGTGGCTCAGTAGTAGAGTGCTGAGTTGCAGTCCCGAAGGTACTGGGTTCGAATCCCGCTATTGGCTAGACTTTTATATAATCTCTTAGCGGTCGGGGATGGATCTTATGAGATCTAGGACACTCCTAAGCTCGCCCAGTCGCTATAAAGTGAGTACCCAAAATAGGGAGAAAAGCTGGCGTTTGAGCGTGATATAGGACAAATCACCTCCTTATACAACCGGTATCCAAGAAACAGTACAGTCTCTACCAAGTAGTGAACCCCAGACCCTTCTTCGGTTATAGTGGGTACAGTCTATCTACATAAATTGTCCATCCGATTGATATATCCTTCCTGACTAACCAAAGCTTGTATTTATAATTGCTTTCAAGACAAGTTTTATATTATTCAAGTTGTATCTATTTAAGTTGAGCGGGAAAACCTGGCGGCAAGATACATGTAATTTATTCTTTGTAACAGAAAAATGACTTGGGGTAAAACATCTCTCTACTGAACACAATGTAAATTGAAATCTATCAGTTCATACCTAACGAAATCCTCCGTTTTACGTTTTGGTCCTTCTCAGATGTTGAGTTTGAGTATTATCCTAATACACATAGCAGCGCTTTCATCACAATTATACACAGCTTATCTTCTTAAAAATGCAATTTTTATTATGATGTTATATTGGATTTTATACAAAATTTAATGCTAGTGAGTAATTAGAAACTAAAGAGGCTAAGCGATTGTTGGACGGTTTTAATGCAAACAAAATTAAAAAAGTTAATGACAAAACAGCAACTTCCTTCAACATAAAACTGATGGAAATTAACCGGACTATATTAAAGAATAATTAAATTAAAAAATAAACAAAGTTGTTGTGATAACCTCCCTAAAATGAATTGGAACCAGATACGGATTATACCACTCTTGTGTATATTTATTAGTATCCATATCACTTATTTCATTTTGAGTCCTAGCATGGACGCTATCGAAAAACAATGTATGTCTAATGATTTATGATAAGAATAAAATAGCCAATTGAATTTTTTTTTTTTCTAAATAAAGTAGTACTAGTGAGAGAAAATAACCGAAATTATGTGTAACTTTTCATTATTTTCAACTGGTTTCCACTCCCTCCAGGTTGGGGAACCACTGCTTCAGGGCTAGGTTGACGCAGTTAAGCTTTAAGATGAAGAGGATGTATGAGTTTCTAAGGATAACTCGAAGATTTAATGAAACTATTTGTTTGTTGGCATCGGAATAGAACCTTCGAATTCGATAAGCTTTATTATCGTTCAGTCGAGTGACAAAATGGATGAAGGAAAATACGAGGAGATTCTTCTAAATGTTGAAGAATTTAAAATAATAACTTTCTATGTTTTTCAGAAGGTCGACGTGGAAATTGGAGGATGTGCCTAATCCGTGCCTCAGGACCTGCACTAACTTAAGTCGTTTTTCTGTGATATTTTCCGACAGTTTTTCTGGAAAGTTGGTTGGGAGGTTAAGGGCTCTGTTAATCTGTCCCTAGCATGAGAGGCGAACTCGGATCCTGTACAAAGTTAGCAACTGCCTCGAGCAACCACTCGAAGAAACTTGACTCGACCAGTGTTGCTTCTCAAAAGGCGACAGCTCCTCCTAAGTAAACCCCTTCCCTCCCTGACAGCGGCCCAAGTCTCCCAACTTGTTATATTTCTTGTATGCTAAATCAATTTCGGCCTTCCGGGATGAATGTTTGTTTTTTTATAAATTATTAGGGGCTGGAGGTTATATAAATATTGCGATAAATTTATTATTTATATATAATGTCTCACTTGAAACTACCAGTAATATTAAAAAAACAAACAAACAAACATTACTTACAGTTAAGTTCAAGATTTCTTAATCCATTCTTCATTAGCATTCCAAAATAATAGGGGAGCGGGGCAGCTTAAACCTCAAGTACTGAGACATGGTCCCTAGGACCACATGGTAGCCATTTTCTGAAATTTCCCTCCCTACCGATTATGGAAATTCCCCGTATGAGTCAGTAGCCTCCTATCTTATCAACACCTTATTGAAAGTGAAAGTGGAAGTTGTTATAAAGTTGTTTTACAAAATATAAGCAACGCCTGGTCCTACGGACCATACCTTAGTACTTGTACTCGTGATTTTTTGTTTTAATGTTTTATATCTATTAGTTAATGTTAATGAATCTGTTAATCAATGATACTTTATATCCTCATATCAAAGCTGCCTTAATATTGCATGGATAAGTACATATTCTATATACAAAGTAAACACCAATTAAAGTTACTAATGGACTAATGGAAGTGCTATGCCGAAAGTTCCGGGTTCGAATCCGATTATGGCAGATAAATTATTCCATCTGTAAACAGCTGTGGTTGGACGTTTTTATAAACTCCATTTGTTACAATTTTATGAATGTTCAAATTACTCGGAAGTTCGATTGTATAATTGTTATATTGTATATTTTTCTGTCCATTGAAAATACAAAAAAAATAATTCAAATCAAATTAATTCTTACTTAATAAATAATTGAATGGCTTGCATATTGTAAAATAAAATAATACACAGTGATCACTAATAACGTTTTTGTTTTATTTCACGAAACATCTTTTTAAGACCTAGGGAATATCACAATTTTTCTTTTCTCACTTTCGTCTTTCTATTCTCCCTGTATTTTATAATCATTTCTGCCTGCCTTTGCTTCTTTCTTCAGACCACGCAGTACCTTTCAGTTTTTATCTATTTTCTACAAGAACATTGGTTTCTTTTATCAATGAATGATAATAGTTGACCTTGATTATAATTGTGGAAGAGAATGGTCCGGGTGGAGGTCAATAAATTTCTCTTAGATATCGAGAAATGTTTATTAATAAACATTTATAATAAACACAATAAACTTTTCTCCATATCTAAGAGAAATTTATCGACTTCCACCCGGAACATACTCTTCCACAATTGATTTCTTTTAATTTGTTTCCGTATTGTTCTCTCTCTAGGAAGTCTTTGTCCATTATTTTTAATTTGTCTGCTTCCTTTCTCAATTGTTTTACATACCCGACGTTCTTGTATTCACGGATTTTGTAATTTTATTTGCTTAAGCATCCCTTAGGCCTTTCCCCCTGTGCCCGTAGAATCTTAGAATCGTATAAAGTATAAAAACGTTTTTTACAATAGAGATTTTTCAGTTTGTAATTAAAAGTATATTATAATGTAGCAACTTAAATATTAGTTTCAAACGATTAATTCGATATTTTCTGGCACACTGTAAAGTTTCGCTCAATTAAATTATAAATTGCTAATGATAATTGTCATTTACATAGAAAATTGTTAAAATGTCTTAATTTTGTTTTTATTTAAGTACTGTATAACATCTCATTAATAAACTAACGATATTTTTATGGCTTTGTAATTTATTTAGGTTTCAATACATTTCTTGAATACGCTTTGTGTATGCTCTATTGAATGATTTATTAATACTTGCCATCTGCCGGGCGTGGTACTCACAATGGCCGAAGAGCAATAGGACGCACCTGGGGCAATCGGAAGTACATAAAAGGCATAAAGGGGTGGGAACTCCGCCATGTCTTCGGGACGATGTACTTCAGGAGAGCAGCTGTGTACTCTCGTCCTTCTTGTCAGCACCCCAAGAAGTTCAGCCCGAGAATCTTAACCGGTTTGGCATCAAGTGAAAGGACTTCAAGTATCCTAAGCACTCCGATGGGGTTTTTCCCCTTCAATCAGTACATGAAGAAATATGTTCATCAACAAACCCCGGTAGGCAGAGAAATTTTAAGTACAAATATCAGTCCTTATCTATCTCTGAAAACGTATTTCGTACAGTCGTGTAATATTTCTCCTTTTATGGAGGATGGATAATAGCGTTGACGGGACGGGAACGAATGATTTCCGAATATTATCTTTAATCTAAGTAAGAAAGAAATTAGTTGACTGTAGGTACTATAATAGGATGTAATTAGTTGGGGGTGCAGTCTTGACTGCAGTTTTCTTGACTGCACCCCCAACTAATTACATCCTATTATCTTTAATCTTTACGAATATTCCGTAAGGATACCTGTTACAGTTTTAATAACCTCACATGCATCATTTAACATGCCTTGCCATTTAAGATCCTTATTAAAAGTCAAGCTTCAAAACCCAAGAACACATAATTAACATATCAGGAACATATCAAATAAGCCAATTAATGCATTCATCATTGCAAGAATCATGTAGCTTGAATATATCAGCCTTCAATTACAAGGTTACTTTTTTCCTTTATAGGAATATAAGAATTTATAGGAAAATTCTTATATTAAAATATATTGTAATTTCCATTCTCCAGAAGTTCATTTTTTAATTCTATGCCTTTCGTTGGTAATTGATTTTTTATTGTATTCGAATATGAATCGCATTGATGTGGTATCAATGATGAGTGATGAAAAATATATATGTTGTAACGTATTAATTAATCAAATGTAACTAATTAATTTTATATTAAGTGATTACGACAATTTGTCACAAACGTAACATCAAATAAGGAAAAAAGGCGAGTTTTTGATTACTATCAGTGGTTAATTTCTCTACTTGCCTTACTTGTGATTACATATCAGTCATAATATCTACTAGTTGTATCATTTAATACTTTTATAAACATTAATTAATGAATTTAAAAAAAAAAATCTGAGCATACAGGGCGATCATTGAATGGACAATATTGGCTTTATATGTAAGGCCAGATGAAGTAGTAACCTTACAATAGATTATTAGTTTTCATCATAAACAATTAAATCATTTTTTTTTTAAAGAAAAAACATTTTTCCATCTTTTATGTATTTTCACCTTTTTTTAATATAATAATTTGAACGTTTATTTCATAATTGTTTACAATAATTTAATTAAAAGGCAATTTTATTTGTTTAGTAATAAGTGTAATATTTGTAGGAAGTTTAAAAACACATGTTACAAAAGTGAAGAGAGAAAAACAAAAGGGAGTCGATCGGCTATTGTTCGCTCCGTCTATACCAAGACAGTGTTGACACGAGCCTCTAGACGTGCACATCGCAAGCTTAAAGTTGTTTTTTATGGACTTGAAGAAGATACTAAGTCGCTGCCCACCTGCAGGTGTAATAGTTAAAATTTCTTCATATTCGACCACATCGAATTGACCCAGTATACCATCTCAACCTCTGACGTCTAAAAATGTTTGCTCGCCCTGTCGAGAATCTATCTTCCGACATCTCAACATCCAGCTCGCCCTGCTAAGAATCTACTTCGACAGGCAGATAAGAATTTTTTGATTGTATTATTTCAACTAGGAAACCACATAAACATTTATCATTTTGTATTCGATTCTAATTGAACATTTATTTATTTGTAATTTAAAAAGATTTAAATTAACTATAGTAAGATTAAATAATAAATGTTTTCTTTTTGTTATTTGTAATTTTATAATTTAGTTAATATTAGTAACTTCATTTACTCATTATAAAAAACGTTTAAATTGTTCTTTTAATTCAATCAATTGTTTTTTTTCTATTATCAAAAGTATTAGTTATTTAATTTATAAAAGTGATTTATGTTATTAGTTTAATAAAAGGTTACAATTCAAATGACATGCGATCTGGTATAATTGAATCAGAAATTTATTTTTTCCTTATCCCTTTCGGAGCTCTCATCGAAAGGTGCTACTGTTTTGAGGTTGTTCATGTAAAAATTATTTTTAGTTCCCACAAAATGACAATTCTCTTCACATGCTAACAAAACTTCAATGTAAACTTTTTTTTCCATTTCCTCATGATACAATAATTGTGATAATCTTATTTCTGTAAGTAATTAGAGTCAATTCTGTTTTTTATTGCTTTGTGCATGGCAGATACCTGTATTTTCAATCTCAAAAAAAAAATCTTCTCAATCTGGAATAATTTTCCTTTAAAAATTCACCTCACTCCACAAACCCTCTTTTAATATCGATAAGGTATAAGAAATATAGTTGAGATTTTCGATGTCTAATTGCCAGGATATTTCAAATGTCATGACGGACACAAATAAATAATAATCACAGAACCCATTATAGAATTGTAGGGCTTCGGGGTAAGAATGTGATAAGCTTGTCACATTCTTACCCCGAAGCCAAGCTTATGTGACAAGCTTAAGTTTTTGAACTGAATATTTTGTAAAGAACTTTTGTTTGTTATTCTTCTAATTTTGGTACTTGGCACTGTTCAATCAATTCGTGAAATATGATCAAACCATCGTTAATTGCAAAATTGAAGTGTCGTTGGAGTTATCATTAACTTCAAAGAGTTATATTTTTGCCCTAGTCATTCTTTCGTACATTTTTTTGAGTTTTAAAAAGCAACTTAATCTCATTTTATTCATTTTGATTGATTTTGTTTTTGTTTTTTTTACAGCCGGAGAAAAAAACAAAAAAACAAATGGCTTCATGAACAAGCCATGTCAAATTTAACTACTATTAGAACAAAATGTAGATGATACTAGAATACTAATACCTCGTATTACCTTGGCCCTTCAAGGAGTGTTTTTGCTTATTTTAAGATAATGGAATAAACTTATAGTTGAAGAATTAGGAGCATATAAACGACTGCAATTTCGGATTTGGCTTAAATAAAATAAAAATGGCAACAAATAAGTCCTTATTTTTTTAATTTGAAGAAAATGCATCCCCAATTTGAATAAAATCGAATGAAGCGCTTGGTCTTACTCGAGTACCGAAAAATAAATGCCGGAATAGTACCTTGCTTACTCTTCGCTAGTTTTTTTCTTTTTAATGATAATTAATTATCACTTTTGTTTTGGGGAGGAGTGTTTATTGGTTAGAGATGATAGTGTTAGATATAAGAATCAGGATCTTGTAGAATCCGAATTCTTAGAACGGTTGTTTGGTACTGAGAATTGAAATTCTTTTACTCAGAATTAGTTAGAGGAGATTGGATGACTTAGGGATATTTTGTATACTTGTGGACTCCTTACCCCATGTTATGAAATATCTTCCGTGTTGTCACCAATGTAACTTCCTTGAATTCACCTATTCTTTTACGTGTCTTTTTTCACTAGCTCTAAGATTAGAAGAGATAAGGTAGGAGATAGGAGGTAGGAGAATAGAGAGTAGAGATGTAGCTGATAGTTTATAGTATGTAAGACAGTAGTCTCTAAGTTAGATGTAGTCCATAGCCAATAAGTTATAATAAATATTCAATATCAATAAGTCACCTGGTTAGTTCATAAGAATGTCTCTGGTATACCTATATTATAATGCTCAATATCTCAATTAATGTATATATTTCTTACAAGTAGTCCAACGTTTGATGACTATGCCATACTACCTAGAATAGAAAACATCTTATTTTCCTAGATTTATTTTTCATAGAACGCCTAGCATTTATAGCTGAGCATAGAAGTGGAATTGAATAGAAGGTTATGATTTTTATCTCAGCTCTACGTCGCAGGTGCACTACGATGAAGGGACTGGATGAGATGAAGCGATCACTACGGACGAGATACCCTCAATGTCCCGACTGATCGGTCGCTCCGACAGAGATGTGGTGCAGAGGATGCGGAGGAACCACGCGCGAGTGAACATCACACATACCTGCAGCCATTGTTCGCCTTCACTGGCTCGGGATGATCCCATTGGTCGGCGAGTAATTGTTGAATGATCCAGTCCGAGTCTTGCGCTATTCCGGCGCAGTTAACACCTCGAGGAAAACATGATGGAAAAGTTAATACATTATCAATTAATGAATAAAATTGCTGGTGTAGTTAGTATATATATACAAGTGAATAGTATATATGATAAAGAAATGATTGATAAAAATCTAAATGCATTCATTATATCTGTGCCCAGAAAGGACACCATGTCCGCAAATAGGTAATATTGTAGGTAAATAGTGATAAATAACAATTATTATCAATACTCCCAATTACTTATCAATGCCAATAACAACGTGAACAACGTTCTTTCAGCTGTTTCTATAAATAATGTAGAAACAAATTTTAATAGTCCAAAGTTATGCAGAAGTGGCTGTCCTGAAGACAAATAGAGTAATTCAAGCAACAAAAAGGTGAAATGTTGTCCTATTTCTCCGGAGTAGAGATATTTAGAGGTTTATTTGTACTTGTGATTTAATCGGTGTCCATGTAACCTTCTTCATTATAATATCTTATCTCGTGTAACCTCTTCAGATCATTTGTATTATTCGAGTTATTGTGAGGGCGTTATTAAATAGTTTTTTTTAATGTTTTTTAGATTATTTTTCTTGTTAATTTTGTTTCTTGTTAATTGGGTTTATGTTAATTTATTTTTGTTAAATTTAATTTAGTGCTTTTGTATTATTAATTTTGTTATTGATAATTGCATTGTTATTAAGTTCGGAATAATTGCAAAGATGAAATTATCTCAAAAATGTCATGAAATGGATTTTGACAAGAACTTGAAAAGGAGGCGCTTTCTTGCTTTTAAAAACAGCACTAAGCTATTTTGGCCTAAAAAAAAAAAATCATGTGAAATAAATGATTTTTGTTACAACAAATTCCCATTAGTATGCGTAAGAAGGTAGCTATTATAATTTTAATAGAATTATCGGTAATCTAGCATAAACATTGTAGGATAAAAGTCCCGAAAAATAAATATTATAAAAAATACATGATATATTTTGTCTCCCCTTAATTCAACACATGCCAATCAATTTAAATTTCATTGTTTAGCGCATATAGAACAAACAAATAGTAGCAGTATCTGAAATTTAACAAAGAAATTATATATGGCGTTCCGGATCAAATGCGGATAAATACTATGAAATTTCCAAAATTGACTTTTTCACTAGTTTAGTCAAGTAATTTTGTCCAACACGACATTTTAACACCTTATTATTCATGGTTTCAGCAAGCTGAAGTTTCAAAGAATTGCTTGACTAAACTACAGGTTAATTTTTGAAAGTTGGAGTTATCCTTTAATTAATTATCCTGTTAATTATTTAGCTGCTATTGATCCTGAAGGCCTCATATAAAGTAATGGAAATAAAAAAAATGGAAGTTTATTAACATGGAATCGGTAATACAACGACCTTATAATTATCTATATTTCTCCATCCTAAATAAAGCTTAAAGGAACATGTTCTTGTAATTCTACGTAAGTTAGGGCTTGTAACGAGTTTCTTTTTTTTGTCGCTAAATTCGTCCGTCAGGTGTTTCTACCTATCTGACCTCACTCTACTTTGGACTGTCATTCCATACGGATGTATATCAGTGGTTAAATGGCTAAGTAATTGGCAAATTTTACCTTTTTTTTTTATCGGATCTTTGCGGCTCAGCGTTGGTGTTATGTTACGTTGATGTTTTGTTGCTGTTATGTTATATTATGGTTATGTCGTTGGTGTTACCGTTTGATGTAAAGTATATGAATACAACAATTTTTTTTTGGACTTCTTTTTATTTAATCAATTTGGAGCTTGGACCGGAAACCCCACAACCTGGCCACAGGCTTATTATTATTTCAATCTCCTTTCACATAACTTACAACACCAAATCCAAATTTAATATTAGAAAGCTATTAACATAAATAAATATTTTAATTTACCTCGAATCAAGGTGTTATTTTTTAAAAATTATTCAACATAATTATAAACATTGGGGTTATTCATTAAATACTTATTCTGTGATACTAAACCTTTCATAAATCTGGAGTCAACGACCCACCACTGCGTCAAGTTTCTCAAGCGTCAGTTTTATATTAAAATTATTTGAAAAATGTAAAGGATTTGCAGAAAAAAAATCCATTGTACAAAGACAACTAGATTTATTGTTATTTCGTATGATAGTTTTCCTTTGGTTTTCGACTTATCCTTGCTTCATCATGCTCCTAGGCCTAAAAAAAATAATATCTAAATATGGCATCATTCATGATGGTAGAATTAAATAAACTTATTATTATTGTTAAGTGGGTATGAAACCTCTAGTGGGGAGCAACAAGACTAATTTTTTATTACTTTTTCGTTTCTTCCACGCTTCTCTCATTTTTTCTCAATGTTCCTTTTTTTATCTATCCACTTTGTCCTCATATTTCGGTACTTCGTCTCTCTGAAATTACATTCCACTTTTCTGTTTTGCTTCTAAAGGCTTTTTGTTCTCAAAGGCTTTTCTTACACCAATATCTGTAGCTTCTATGTGCAACTTTGGTAGGTCTATTTTCATTTTTATGATCCATAGTCTTGTTGATATATCTTTTGTTTGTAAGTATGAATCCTGTTGGCTAGTTCTTGTTGATGGAAGTATGCTGATGTTTCCAAAGAATTTCAATCTCTTATTGTGGGTATATATACATATGGTTCAGAATTATACGATTAAAGAAAGAGATTAAATAAAATTAATATCTAATTAAAGATCACCTACCTTTCTATTAGAAAGTATTATTAGAAAGTAGTAATGTTAAATTATATTGGGACCATAGGATATTAACAGACTACCATATATCTCAGAACAGACCTGACTTCGTGCTTATTGACAAGGCAGCAAAGAGAGCACGGATTATTGAGATAGGAGTTCCTTCCGATGATGTGCAAAAAACAATAAGAGAAAAATTCGGAAATATCAGGAGATTACCGAAGAGTTGAAGCATCTATATAGGCTGGTGAAGGTTGAAGTTGGTTGAAAACTACCAATTCTAGTTTTTACAAATGGCCTTATTCCAGAAAAAACAATAAAATCCTTGAACTGGACATGGAAGTTGAACTATTACAAAAAGCAGTGTTATTAGGAACTGTACGAAAATTTTTAAATATCGATAAATGAGACGATTAAGCTTAACCTTGACGAAGGCGGACCTTTACTTTGACAACTTTGACAAGCCTTAACCGGAGGTAATACATATCAAGCAGCAATGCTGAGAAGAAAATCATTAAAATATTACCAATGTTTAGTGGAGATTTCTTAATAATCAGGCTTAAAAAAGTTAAACTCTAAATGCAGCATCATTCATGACGGTAGTATTAAATACACATATTATTATCAAGTGCGTATAGAACCTTTTGTAGGGAGCAATGAGGTTCATTTTTGATTACTTTTTCATTTCTTCCATGCTTCTATAAATTTTTTCTGCGTTTGATTCCCTTCTTTCTTCTTTCCACTTTGGCCTGGTATCTTCGGTATCTCTCTGACATCACATTTCACTTTTCTGTTTTGCTTCAACAATCATTTCTTTCTCCAATACCTGGAGCTTATGTTTGCAACTTTGGTAGGCTTATATTTTCACTTGTATGATCCATGGTGTAGTTGATTTAACATTTTGTATATAAGTAAGAACCCAGTTGGTGATTCTTGTTGTGTGAAGTCTGCTGATGTGACCAAAGAATTTCAAGCACTCTTTATGAGGATATAAAATGCTGAATTATATTCTTACAGATAAAGATGAAATCAAATAATTATAATAAAAATATTGTAAATGTTTAGTGGAGATTTATTCATAACCTTGGTCATGGTCGAAGAATATAATCGTGAATTACTTAACCCTGGAAACAAGGAAGCCAACATTAGTAACGTACATGAGAAATTTTATGGTTCATTCAGACATTCTCTACCTTGACCGTGTTATAGATTTCTTGCACTAAAGACCTTGAACTCCTTGAACTTTAGGTGTAATAGGCAATGAGATTCATTCGTCATTGTGTGTACTTATCTTCAGTTAAAGGTCATTCTTTTTGCATTTCCATCCTGTAATAGATATCTTAGTGACCTTTCGAGATGGATCTATATTTTATTTCCCAGTTGTTTTTGTTGTACTATATATTCATAGCATTTTTCTGTTTATAAGTTATGATTTTATTGTATAATAAAAAATAAACCCTTTTAAAGTTTATTTTTTACTTTGTTTATAATTAATTATCGAAATTCCCGTTTTCAACCCTGTCATATTTTATTTTCGTTTAATAGTTTTTAATTATTTTGCTTAAGCCATACAATTTGTATCCTTATTTCATTGCTCATAAAATTTTATTTAAGGGGAAATTTATTATTTTCCATTGGTTTTTGATTTTTTTAAATATTTTTCGATAACTTTATAGTACTTCGTTTAATCGGTCTTTTATTGTTTGTTCATTTAGAAATTTTAATAAATTAGTTTATTATATTAGTTTATAACTCACTTTGTAAATTAATTAATAAGATTAAGCTCAACCATGCCACCATTCATCGTACGTTTGATTGTTTTTATTTAATTATTTTTTGACTATAGTTTTAAAGGTTATTAATTTCAACACTAATCTTTATCTAAAGAGTAAATTTATCATTTTCTTTGTTTTTGATTTTTTTTTAAATTTGCGATTGTTTCTTTTGTTTGAGCAAGGCAGGCAGCTCTGTATGTAGAGCGCTGAGTTACTGTGATGAAAATCTCGGGTTCCAATCCGGTTGTGCCAGATAAATTGTTTAATCTGTTAATGATTATATATGGAACTAGCGAGATCTGCAGACCCTCTTGGGGCTCACCCTGCTGCTATTAAGTGGATTCCCTTGATGGGGGAAAATCTTCCTACACAGTCGATGTCTTAGGTACGGTAATGTACATATATAGAACCCAAAATCTTTCCTGGGCTTTGGTATATATTTTTTCTTAGTTCTTTTAATTTGTTCATTGAGCCGTTCATTAATTATTTAATTTAGTTGTTTTGGTCCTAATAGAACATTTTAGTAATGTAATTTAAAAGGAAATGTTTCTAATTACTGTTCAAAGGAGATCAACTACTTAGCCTTTACGTCTGATTAAAATATAGAGATATATTTAGACTTGATAAAACCTAAAACCTGTACTACTACAATTCGTGAATGGTCTAGGGTTCAGTAAATTGTAGAGACTGTACTGTTTCTTGGACAACGGCTGCGCAGGGAGGTGACTTGTCCTAGATTACTCTCACCCTTGTTTTGTGTACCCACTTTACAGAGGCTGGGTGAGCTCCAGGAGGTCCTAGATCCCATAGAATCCATCTCCAAACAGATAAAATAGAAGTCTTGTCTGCAGCGAGACTTGAACCCAGGATCTACTGCATGGCAGCTCAGCTCTCTACCACTGAGCCTGTCCGCTCGGATTTCCCGAAAAGGTAGATATATCAGAAATTAATTGAGCAGTTATACTTGAAAGTGGTATGAGTCCATTTTTTTATATTCACGATATCTTAAGGTTTCCATTTGTATTACTTTAAAAATATAGGCAAACGAGCAAACGGTTTTTATCACTTAGCAAAGAGTGATGTTTTAAACCTTGTACAAGCATTTAGATTTTATTATGAAATAATAATCATTAAAACCATTTAAAAGAATATACAATGTGTTCAGATCCAAGTAGACTTATACCACTCTCGAATATAACAGCTCAATTATACTATTCACTTGAATATATGCACTAACTAATCCAACAAATTTACTCAATCGCTAAAAAGGTAATTAACTTTTCCATCATGCTTTTCTTGAGATGGTAACTGCACCGGAATAGCGCAAGAACCAAAGAATCATATAGCAATTAGCCACTGGCCAATGGGATCATCCCCAGTGTTCATATGTTATTTGCGATAAATATTTAACTTTTTTTCGTTTTTAGTTCTAACAAACTAATAATAAACTAATGAGCACTGGGATCAATTGGGATAAACATTTCACACTTTATTTGTGTTTTTTTTGTTCAGAATCCAACTCTCCAAAATATACTATCCAAATTTCCAGAAAAGATTGCCTGGCATGCCGACGAACCTCCCTATGTACATTAATAACTATAAACAAACAAGAAAATAGCAGTAATAAAGAGCTCTCCTCCGGAGAAGAGCGTACAGAGAGGCGCGGGCTGGCCTAAGGCTGTGAGCGTTGCATGCCCAGGGGGAGGGGGCTCTGCCCCGGGCCCCCGGCCATCTTGCCCGGTGGTCCTCACCACGTGACAACCTAATCGCTCTGGTCCTGGGAGGTCACCTTGTTCCTAATTCCGCTCCTCATTCCCGATCCGTGCGAACATCTCTATGAAGCAGTATTTGCCCGCAATGGCGGCTTAGGAATACATTACATTTTTTCTTTACCCCCTCCGCTTCTCAGACATCCCATCACAAACTACTTAATTACAGGCGGCCTCCCATGGAGTGAGGTGCATCGGCCTGACCCGGAGTAAACACAGGATGGAATGTCCTACTAATATTATAAATGCGAAAGTTTGTTAGGATGTTACTCTTTCACGCAAAAACTACTGAACGGATTAGGACAAAACTTTACAGTAATATAGTTTATACATCAGAATAAGACATAGGCTACAATTTATAATGATTTTGTGTAATTTCGTCAGGAAATAACGATAAATATCATTAAAAAGTACTAGGTTACAACACATTTCAATATTACCTCCAACATATGGTCAGTGGGTAATCGCGGTTATTTAATTTAAATGTCAAATATTTTAAATATTCTTAGCATCGCTACAGGGCTCTCCCCTGAGTAGCTTCCTCACGTGTTTCTTACTCGCAAAATCTACATATTATCGCTACTAATATTATAAAGCGAAAGTTTGTGAGAATGGATGTATGTTTGTTACTCCTTCACGTAAAACCTACTGAACGGGTTTGGATGAAACTTTACAGTAATATTAATTAATTAATTTGTTTAAAATGATCTGACAACAAGTAAATGACAAGAATGATACATAGTTGCATGGATAAAAACAAGAAGAGAAACTATCCATTGGTAGTATTCAAATATAAAATTCAACTTACCAGCCATTTTCTTTTCAGATGACTCGGAGGATTACGAGGAATTGAAGAGGTTGCTAGGTTTGAAACGAGTAGGTTTGAGTGGGAATTAAGATTGTCATAAAAAGATTTATACCAGGTTGGGCCAAATCAGTAACAAATGGGGCGTTAAGGTCGTAACAAAGTAAGGAGCATTGAGGATTTTGGATTGTAAGAATTGAATACGCGAGTAGTTCGATAGCTTAGTGGAGCACCTTAGCTCAACACCGAAGTCCAGATTCTTGCCAAATTACAACCAAATGTTTTTTCAGCATATTTATTTTATAATATATGCTCATAATAAAAATCGTGATTTCAGTTTTGCATAGATATATAACGATTTAACTTTATACGATATTTTAATTTTTTAGATATAGCCTTTCAAATTGAGATTGAAATATTAATAGCATGACCATATTTTTAATATAATATCTATTGTTAGGTTGATGAATTAGACAGAAATCTCTTGGTCATTCAATACACCTTCATTATTTCATTAAAATTGTTGCGACTTTACAAATATTTGTGATAAAATTATTCTTACAACTTACATATCTACGTTTACTTACTACAAAATCGTGTTAAACGTGCAAGACCAGTTGTTAATTTTTTTATACAGGGAAATTTCAATGAGGTTGGAAAGCCAGATTCAACCACACTCAACTGAAAGCATCGCCAAAGCTGTCAGTCGAATTTTCAATTGAGACAGAGAACGCTTTCATTTTGTTTTTGCTTTCTGAAAATACAGTAAGAAAACAAAAGCGAAACATCGCGATTAAGAATCCGAGTGAATTATTACGATTTCATTTTTTACCCCCACCCTCCTGTCTTGAGAGCTCCCTTATCTCAGAGACCCCAGGGTGTTGTCCCAGTTGTTCTAGTCTTTTAAGTTCTAGAATAATTCCATTCCAACGTAACGCTCAACCTCAGAATCATCTTAGTCGGAAATTGGTATGTTTATTAAGCACGTTAGTTTAAAATCTATAAATGTGAAATAAAGCTTTTGAATAGTCAAGTTTATTCACTTAAAGACTAAATGATTCACATAACTAATTTAAGAAAGGCACCCTGTCGGCTGTTGGTAATTTTGTAGCTTTTTGCTATACCTTTATTTATATGTTTATTGTTGATTCCTGCAATACAGTTGTTATTATAAATAATTGCTTCAATTGAATAATTTTACTTAACTAAGTTGATTATTTTAAAATTGCTTTTTTTTGTTATTATTTAAAAATAGCGTTTTGTATCATATTTTTTTAGCGAGGAAGAAAATGGTCAGAGTGTAGCCGAGAAAAACTTAAAAAAGGAGAAGTTTAGTTTAGGTACCTAAAGGTTTTCCCATTTTTATAACAATTTTTTTTCTTTTATCACTCATATCCCTTGATGCCTATATGTATTTTTATTCTTTACTGCGTATCATTTTAATATGTATTTATCTTGTATATTTAGCCCTGAAGAAGACCTGCAATGTGGGTCGAAACGTTAGCATTAAAATAAATTGTTTTCCCAATTTAAGAGAATTTTTTTTACTTACTTTGCCTAGCAGTTTAGCATTATTTTACTTTTAAAAAGCATTGATATTTATTAGAAATTATACTACATTAAATATTGTAAAGTATAAAAATTTCAAAAATAATATAAATGCTTTTTTGCGCATATGTGTAAGTTCAACTAATTTTATTATGATATTTTTTTTAAATGTTTTTATAACTTTTTAAGGTATACATAGTATATAAATATGAATAAATAACGGGATTATTTTAAAAATCGTATTTCCCATATTATTTTTAAATATCCGATATTAAAATACATTAACTAATTATTATAAAAACAAAATTGCTATATGTCAAATTTATTCATCTATTTACATGGTTGTTTCTCCTAAATTGTTTTACGAAGTAAATTATTCATAAATTGGATTATATTAAAAATCAACATTATAATGACAGCGATTTATGAACCTGTCATAAATTGACGGTAGAACGTTCGATACCACTCCGCTTCTAATTTGGTTTCACATTTATAAGAGACTAATGACGTAATTAACTTCTCTGTTTTTATTATGATAATATGACAGAAAAGTGTATAGTAAAAAACACTCAGTAGTAATTCGGCAAGAATGTAGAAAATTAAATTTATATTTATAATTATAAATAAAATTATTTTCAAAAATAAAACACCACTGAAAATAATTAAACATGCTGTTAAAGTAAAAATTTACTATTGAATCATTGATATTTGACAATTTAAATTCTATTTTAATATTAGTTTTGTAATATAAGTATAGTTGAAATTTATTAAAAAAGTTACACATATATCTTAAGGAAATAGTCTCGTTCTGCGGCTGAATTACGTATTTAAATATTTTATTTGAAAAGAAAAGATATGACCAGGACCGGGACTCGAACCCGGATTTTTCACGTCCAGCCACCCTAGTTCGCTTCTCGGTCAGACATATCCTTTCTTTTCACTGATCCTATATCTCCGTGCAATTTGCGATGTATACACGGGGAGACGACGGTTACGTGGAAAACCCGAGTTCGAGTCCCGGTCCTGGTCATATTTTTTCTTTTCAAATAAAATATAAAAAAAATTATAAGATCTAACAATAAAATAAAATAAATTTATATATATAGTTGTCGTACATTCGTTGGAATAATAATTTTTATATCTGCAATCCTTAATTATGCTCAATTCATAGTATACAGTCTAACAATGAAAATTCTTGCGTTGATTAGACAGTCCTGAGAACGAAACAGCTTGGAGGAAAATGCATGAAAAGAGGGAAACGAACTTCAGTGAACCGTGTCGTGGTAATCTGTTCAAGTCTAATATCATGCACTGAGAGATTTTGATATACATACGATACACAATTCACCATAAATTTATTATTTTATTGATTTCAAATTTTATTGATCTCTATTTTCATAATAATAATTTTTTAATATTCTACTAAAAATAAAGGTACAATAAAGTGTACATTGAAAGACGATCATTAGAATACTATGGTATTAAATTAAACTATCAGAAATCATAGATATGCTAAAATTTCGCGTAATTATTATATAATTTTTTATATAAAATTAAATTAAATTTTAACCGGAGTGGAATAGAAATAGAATATGGATGAAAGGTTTATTAACTTTGAAAAACTTAAAATCTCTACTTTTTATGAATTGAAATTTATAAGTTAATGGAAAAATTCCAGAGTTTATACTTGAAATAATTGAAGTCTAAATTCTACTGAAAATGTCTTTTTACCAGTTATAATCTTTGTCAGGGATTAAAGCTATGTAAATTATTGATGTTTTTATTACATTAGATATTATTTTTAATTAATAATAATTTATTCATCATAAGTTTTTTTGCTGTCTTAGGGTGTCAGCTCTTACTGGTGACTAACCTTGCAATAGATTGATGCTGTATACTAGGGGCATTTTTTTTATATTACAAAGAAAAATGAGACATAAACATGATAGGCACCTGACCAGTACTAGTATCTTCTTAGTAAATTGTAGAGGCAACTACTGTTCAAACAACTACTGGATCACATCCGTCAAATCAGATTTTGAACAACTAGAGATCCAACTGAAGATGATTCACTACCGACTAAATTTTCGAATAGCCATCCGACAAGGAGTTTTCCCAGTGTCTCGCAACAGTGAAATACTATCGGTATTAAGTGGATGGAGGAGATAAAAACTGGATTACAATTGGAGGATGATGATAATTTGGAAGCTGAACAGGACTGAAGAAGGGTGGATACAAGCCCCGTGGTCCTCTGTAGGCCGAAATGAAGAAATAGTAATAATAAAAACCAAGTAGAAAATAGGACTGGTTAGAGTAGGTCGGAAATCAGAGAACTGGGTGATAGATGGAAAATAGAGATAATAACTTGATGAATATAGAATAAAAGTACATGAATAATTCCCCATCCATTGAAATATATATACATGGGTGTGTATGTTACCTCGTCGAGCAAAATAATGTCAATCGTTTTAGTAAAAATACCTTTATTATAAGTTCACAGTAAGTTCAATTTTCTGTTAACACACTTGTAATACATATTTACTACTACTATTCAAAATTTCCAGTTACAGTTCTATTAATACAACTTGCACTCAAAAACAATATAACCTCCCACACTATTTACCATGGTCATACATACGGTCAGGTCGGTAATGGCGGTTATTTAATCCCTTAACCTTATCAGCATCGCTACAGGGCGATTTATTATATTTAATATACTTTATTAGTTTTACTTATCCTTGCAGATAAAAATTTTGGTTAAAGGATGTTCTAGGTTCAAATCTGTTGACGATGTTTAGACTCATCTGGGGCTCACCCAGCCTCTATAAAATGGATACCCTTAATTAGGGGAAAGCCTGAGCGTAGTCTAGTACAAATCACCTTCCTGCACAACCGCCTATAAAACGTTCACCACATTTTAGAAACAGTACAGTCTCTACCACGTACTGAACCAAAGAATTGTACAGATTACTGTAGGTTAAAATCAATATAATTATATTACTAACAATAGAGAAGAATGAGCTTAGTTTTTCCTGATAAGTGATGGGGAGAATCGCACAAAAATATTTCCTCAAGTAAAAAATTGGGGTAAAGAACGGAAACTATTGGTATTTGAACGGTGAGGTTACGGGAGCCAAGATCCTGTCGAGATCTGACTTCGGGGACAAAGCAGTCCAGGTCTAGCAATCATTTAAACCAGTTCCTGAGAGGAAAGACATACATTATCCACCGTGAGGGTTAATACAGCTAAACCTCATCTACCCTCCGGAATCAGATATCCTACTCCTTTATTAAATTATATTAATCGTTATTTAAATTGGGTTATAGATGTAAATAACGGAGCAGGAAGAGCAATTTGAGAGGACCGTTCGACATTTTTAATTTCTGTTTGTTAAACTAATTAACGATAACAGACGGCGTTCCGATCGGCCTGCCTGATTGAGTCCGAGTTTTTTTTTGGGATAATGGTTTCGAAATCGACGTTTGATTGCAGTATAATTTTGATTAAAATTTTGGAAATAGGAACAAAAAAAAACATTTCATTAATTTTATCAGGTTATCCTTGTTTTGGCAATCATGTAATTCTATGCTTCGCCGTTCACTTTTCAGTATTAAATTCGTCTTTGTTATCTATGTTTATCTGTCTGTTTGCGTTTGTTGAATAATTTGGAACAAACGGGAAAAATATATATTAAAATTTATTTAAAATAGTTTCTATTTTATTATATAGGTACATAAGTAATAATGATTCTAATATTAAAATATCCAAAATAAATAATTTATTCTCTCTAACTGCATTTTCTCAATGATGGTTTCCTGGTTGGTATTATGTTCAAACATAAAAATACAACTACGATATAAAAAAAAGTAATAAAACAGAAAAAAAACTGTACCGCTACAATCCATGTATCCATGGATTGTAGCCCAGGGTTCAGTACATTATATAGACTGAACTGTTTCTTTGACAACGGTTGTGAAGGTCCTAGATCACGCTCAACCGACAGATTTCGCCCCCTTATTTTCCATACGCTCTTTTTAAAGGCTGGGTGAGCCCCAGGTGGGTCTTAGATCCCAGAGAATCCATCTCCGGCCGCTAACAAATTAATTAAAAGTCTGCAATTGAGTGGGGTTTGAACGTAGGACCTTCGGTGTGACAACTCAGCGCTCTACCGCTGAGCCACTCAGATCCCCTTAAAAATAGAGTAATTAAAAATTATGAGGGTATATATTTTATGATCCCTCTATTATATAAACAAGTTTTTAGAGAATATTTAATTTTACATAAAAGGATAAATAATAAAAATTGTATTACAATTAAAGAATCAAAAATCTAATTAAATGAGCAGTTGGATAACATGTAAAATGGTTCTTTCTTATATCAAACTATCAACTCACAACATCCTTCTCATATCTATAGTCTCCTACAATTCAAAACATCTATCCAATCCCAGGGCACAAGATCTCGCCCTTCTGATCTTTATATCCGTTCCCATAGAACCAAAACTTTTGAGCGTTCCTTTCTAGCCCGTTCTATCTCTCTTGGGAACTCACTCCCTCTCGATATCCGTCATGCGTCTTCTTTAACCTCATTTGAATCCAAACTTTTTCTACATCTTCTAAATTCCCAATCAGATGCTTTATAATCAATAAATAATTTATAGATATATTCAACTTGATCGATTGATGAACTACTGTAAATATTCCTCACTCATAAATTTCTCACTTCTACCAAAACATACCTGTTTAGTTATTTACTTTCAGGATATTGGGTAAATATTGTTTTATTTTGATATAGGCCTTTGGCCAGATATATATTTATTTAATTTTGTTCATCTCTGTTATTCTAAAGAGACCTGGCCCATAATAAAATTATTTTTCTATTCTATTCTATTCTAAAATTCTTTAACCTCATTTAAATTCAAACTTTTCCTACATCTTCTAAATTCCCAATCAGATGCTTTATATCAATAAATAATTTATAGATATATTCAACTTGATCGATTGATGAACAACTGTAAATATTCCTCACTCATAATGATATAATTTTTTTATATTATTAGATGCTATTATTTTTTCACTTATTTTTCCATAAGCTTATTTGTTTTTATTGTAAATTTGTCGGTTTTTTATTTTAATTTTGTATCACATTTTCTGATTTTCTACCAAAACATACCTGTTTAGTTATTTACTTTCAGGATATTATGTAATTATTGTTTATTTTGATATAGGCCTTTGGCCAGATATATATTTATTTAATTTTGTTCATCTCTGTTATTCTAAAGAGACCTGGTCCCAGAATAAAACTATTTTTCTATGCTATTCTAAAATGGCGGTTGGCCCACTGTTAGGGGTAGTTAGGTTGATTATAGATTATAAGTAATTTTTAATTGAACTTCCGTTGGCTTTCCGATAAACAGTTCTCTCTATTTAAGAGAATTTTCATGACCTCCATCCGGACCACTTTCTTCCTCTTATAAGTAATCATATTTTGACTTATACTAGTAATATTTGAACGATTTGGAAGCAACTACTGAAAAATAAAGTTTTATTTTTTATCATATAAGAAAAAAATAGTAATGAATGATTGAAATTTCCAATACTTACTTCACATACACTTATTCACTGTTGGCGACTTAAGCCCTGGGCCTCTGCCACCTGGTCCAAAAATATTTCTCAGGACTCCTCCTAAAAGGGAAGAGCTCTCCTCTTTTCTTCTGGTTTGTCCACGGTTCACAGCCATACTTTATCGTTTTATATAACATTTTAGCCCGGCCTTCCTTGCAAGACTTTTGTATCGGAGAGCTTATTGCAGGGCATAGAAATACCTGGTGCCATTCTTCCATTAATTAATTAAAAAAATGCAAAATACAATATAAATAATATAGATACATTTCGCAGATCGATTTTTCTCAAGGTGAACTAAAGTGGTTTCCTCTTTTAACTAATTAATGATCATTTATCACGGAATTCTCATTTATTGTTATCAGCAGCTATGTTATAAATTATTCTTGCTTTTTTCCGTTTTCTAAGTGATTAATTTTCCTTTCCAGCCATGGATCCGCCTCTGACGTTATCTATCACTAAGATCCTGATCCTATACCACCCGTGAGTTCTATTGATGTGTCATTTCCTCAGAAATCCGTTACAAGGATGGGTGATCTCACCTCGTTATGGGATAATTTGCATTCTAAGTCCTGATGAGTAACCAGATGTATCCTTAGATAGAAAATGACTAAAATATTAGAATAATTATTATAATTGGGAAATACCATCATCAGATAGCAGACTGTTGATGTCAGTTTCGAAAACGAATTCATATACTATTCTTAATTTATAAAATTTTCTATCAGTTACTCTGGGATGTATATCATTAATGTATAGGAAAGAAGGTAACGTAGGAATCAACCAAAAATATTGTTAGTAAGAGCATTGCATTTTACAAAAGCCAGAAATGCAAGCATTAAGGCATAAATATAAATTATAAATAGGCTCTCAATTCTCAATTAAAACTGAATTGTAATTAGATAGAAAAAATACGAAACACAATAATTTTTTATTACATGTTTGTCAGTGGAACACTGCTGGCAGAAGAAGTAGGCAATTATAAAAATATATCAACAATGTGTACAATCTTTAATTTTATAAACTAGTTGGGTACCCACCTAACGGTGGAACAATCCCCATTTTACAAAGTAGGCAACTCTACATTTAATGGTTTCTCAAATAGTATAACTATAATGTACATGGAGTAGTTAAGATTGTATTTTTTTTTCAATATAGCGTAAACCGGAAA
Organism: Troilus luridus; assembly: GCA_964056705.1. Classification (NCBI taxonomy): domain Eukaryota; kingdom Metazoa; phylum Arthropoda; class Insecta; order Hemiptera; family Pentatomidae; genus Troilus; species Troilus luridus. The sequence continues at coordinate 70,489,502 of OZ057412.1, read as the reverse complement.
AAAAACAAGTATTTTCCCATTTCACAATGTAATATCACATACATAAAATAAAATATAACACGGCTAAAAACCCCTTTATACAATAGAGAGACATACATAAAATTATTACATTGCAGTTTTTATTAAGTAATACTGATTTTTGAAGTTATACTGAGTTTTGTATTAAAAAATATGTTTAATGAGATTGTCTTAGAAAACATAAAACATTCTAGGTAGGGTTCCATTTTCTAAATCATATACCCTTATAAAATATTTTGATTTTAGTACTTTCCAAAGATGTCAGTGGATACTACCATGACAGTCTCCATTGTTTTTCTAGTTCTTTCCCTATACATAAAGATTTTTTTGTTTTGCAGTTGGACTTAAATGCTATATCCCTGTTTCCTGGTCAATTATGAATAAGACAGAAAATCGGAACCCAGTAAATATTTAATAATGTGCCAAAATTCATTGATTGCACTCCTACCCATTTATACATATTTAAATATTTTATTATATTAAATAATAAAAGTGTGTAGATAATATCAAGGGAAGGAGTGGAGTGGCTCAGTGATAGAGGGCTTGGTTGCCATGACGAAGGCCTTGGGTTCGAATCCCGCTTGGTGGCAAACGTTTAGTGGCCAGAGATGGATCTTATGGGATCTAGGACCCTCCTTGGGCTCATCCATCCTCTATAAAGTAGGGACCGAAAATAAGGGGGGAAATCTGGCGATTGAGCGTGATCTAAAAAAAATTACTTCCCTTTACAACCGGTTTTTAAGAAACAGTACAGTCTCTACCATGTATTGAATCCCAGACCCTTCAGGGGTTGTTGTGGTACAGTGGTACCTACCAAATAAGGAGGGTTATGGTAAATTAGGATGCTTGATAACAGTTTCTAGTAAAACACAAAGCAATTAGTGACTAAAATCAACCACTAGGCAGTAGGTTACCATTGTATACCTTTCCTGCTAGGAGGAGTATACCTATACTAACCTTACCTAAGGTAAACACTTAATTTTTTTTGTTGATAATCTGAAGAAACTTTCGTTATAGTAAACTAGATTTGGGGATTGTTTACAATGCATAATAAGTATCTCATCATAAACAGGTACAATTTCACAGGCCATAACGGGGATTTGAATGGAAGGCGCTGGTGAATATTTTAGTGCCCTACCAAAAATCGGGACAGAGTTAGATCAAACTGCTGATTAACTGCTTCCTATAAACATTTTCGTATGCAAATATTTATTTATGATTATTTTTTGTCGCCTGCTACATTTTACTATGTAGTTTAATCTGTGATAATAGCCTGGGCCAGCAACCTGTTGGTAGAGTCCATATAGTGTGTTCCCCCTTCCTTAATGGCTTCTGCATACATTAGACTCAGCATTCATCCATTTTTTTCAGCTCCAAATTCTTGCTACTCTGTTATTTTTTTTCCTTTTTGCTCAGGTTACGCAGATGATTACAGGTGAACCTCAACGTCGGCAGAGTTATTGGATAAAACAATTAGCAAGTCGTTAGCGGGTAATCTGAGTACACCCACTTACATTCTGCGGTCATTAGGGTTTTATTTATACCATCACGTGGGTTCTTAGATCATTATTTACTCGTGTAATGAAGTATTCAAAACAGAGCAGGGATGAAAGAAATGTTGGGAGATTAGCGGATAACTTATTTTGACATTAAATACTCATAACTCAGATACCAGCTTCAGTATAATTGGTTAAACCTTCGGAATGATTTATTATAGTGCCTCCTGGATTGCTATATTGATAGCTGTTTGTATGTGCTTATTTTTTAAATCGTTTCCAATTAAATGAACGAAGTTACATAATAGTATTGCTTGCGCAGAAAATGGATTATTCGTGGCTAATTGAAAATAATCTTAATTATATAAGTATATTTCATGGAAGTAAATGTGAAGTCTAAAGTGACCAAAATATGAGGCGTGTAATATTTTGATCCTGAAACGCCTCATAAGAACCAATGTTGTCTATTTTAGTATTTTCAATCTAGTTATTCCCATTGAAGTGCTTTAATCTTTTCCAGAGCAACCGATACCAATCTTCACAATAATATCATATAATATTATCTGATCCTAGATGTTCAGTCTACCTATCGTTTCAAAAGAACAATGCCATAACTCAAAACACTGTTTTCAATGGTTAAAAAAATGTAAAAATGTTAACTAAGTGAGTTTGAAAAAATAAAAATTTGGGTATTGATAAAGCAAAGGATTCCTATTGTAATGATGTTGAAATTATTTTATTAAACCAATAGAAAGATTTTTAAAACCTTGACACTTTTTTATTTTAACTTATGTCACTTTCCCATAAAACCTCAAGTTCAAACATGATACAACTCAAAGGATGACTTTATTAAAAAAAAACAACGTGGAAATGGAATATCAAACATGTTCTTGAATTAATGTTTTTTAATTAAAAAACTTCAATTAGGTAATGCAATTGCTACTGAAGGCTAAACTCAAAAATACCAAATAAAATATTGTAAAAATCAATAATTGAGTCTTATCTTGACCACGGTTAGGATTGGTAAAAGGCTGAGAAGAAAAATAAAATATATTAATAAGATTGGCTGATATAGAGTATAATAATAAGTGTGAATGAAACTAGAAATTATAAAAATAGTATATTTTTTTAGTTGGTGCTGAAAATCCGAAGCATGTGCATTCTTACTTAAAATTATAATGCTACGAACTATAGTTTCAATAGGGCAGCGGTAGGCAATCCTTATTTCCTCGAGCAGTCTCTTATGAGACCGAGTCATCAGTGTCTTTCCCAGTGACGTCCACTTGGGTTCTAGAACAGTGAATAATCGGTCTGGATCCACGAATAGTGTACTGTAGGTGCATAAGAACCTATAATTAGTAGATGTACAAAGTATAGGGTTATCACTCCCACTCTACATCTTTGTGAGTTTCTTCCAGCAGTCTGATAGGCCACTGTTGCACGCAAGATGGGAGGAGATAATCATCTGCAGAATTTCGGGGTTCGTGGTACGGTGGTCACCCAACCATGTACTGACTACGATCGACGATGCATTAGCTCACCTTGATTTAAAGATTTTTAGAGAGAATGAAATCATTTTTTTTATTCATTTTTTTTTTTAGAGAATTTCCCCAAAGTTAAGGTTTTCTCCAACCAAATTTTTGGATACAATTTTTTCCAGATCTTTCTGTTAAGAACATCTCCTTAATTGGTACCATTCTTCTTTCTTTAAATTCTTTTTTAATTTCATAAATTCCATACTTCTCAATCTCATATCACTGACCTTGAAAAATGGTGTCAAAACTGGAAGATTAAAATAAATTTCCTCAAATCCCGTCAAATCGCATTTACCCTCCGTTGTAAACCAATGACATCCTGCCCTCCTTTACCGTTTAATAACATCCCACTGATTCCTACAGAACAGGTCCGGTACTTAGGACTACACCTTGACAAAAGATTAACTTGGAATCCTCATACTAGAATGAAACGATAAGAACATCTCGCCGTTTCAGGCTACTACAATATTTACTAGACAAACGTTCTAAGCTCACAATTAATTACAAAAGGCTCATATCCTTGACAATCATTAGACCCATCTGGACTTGCGGAGTAGAGCTTTGGGCCTCCACAAAACCATCTAATTCCTCTCGTAATCAATCGTTGCAATCCAAAATCATCAGTATAATTTTCAGTGCTCCTTACTTGGTTAAGAACATAGTAATCCATAATGACCTTAATCTCCTATTTGTTGCTGATTTGGCCCGAATCTATCTATCCTTTCATGACAAATTTAATTCCAACTCAAACCCACTATTTTCAAAGCTACCAACCTTTTCAATTCCTGATAATCCTCTGAGGCGTCTGAAAAGAAGATGGTCTCGTGACCTACTAAGTGGAACTTGTTATTAGAGTACTAACCTGGGTAGTTTATCCTTTCAAGCTAATAGGTAGCAATCATTCTATTTACTTGTTGTATTAACAGTTGTAAATTTCATTGTGTACATCATTCATAAATATATATTTTTTAGCTTAATAATTTCTTTTAATTAAATGCATCCTTTAACGTGAGAAAATTCTCTAATATTTGACTTTTACTTTATGAAGCAACACCTTTAAATGATAACTAAATATAATATTTTACTTCTCATTCTCCTATGATTGACTACCCATAATACATACTCGCGACATAGCTACTATGGATCCATGTCGTAATAATCTTACTTTAGAATTTCTATAATGACTATTGCTCTGCTAATTACTTACAACGACCTTCGAGAGTGCACTTCATCTAATTATCATAAAGTTAATAATTAAGGGAGTAAACGTTATGGGCAATAAAAGTGATGGTGGGTAGAAGTTCTGTCGAGTCATAAATAGGAGCATGTTAATTTTATTGCTGTAACGTCCGATGTCTCAGCAATGCCAAAGTAATTGAAATGTATTTTTATTCTTTTTTATTATCTGTTTAATATTCAGTGTTATATGGGGGAATTATTTCGAGTAAAAACATTATGTGTCGTAAATTCATTGAATTTGATTGCAGAAACAATCAGTGTTTCACAACTCTGCTTAGCACTATAGAACATAAATGCATTTATAGATATGCAGGTGTGGGTATATGCCTGGATAATTGATTACCAATGCTTAATTGAGGTCTTTTGGATCAAAAGCAGACACATTTTTCGCTATTGTAGTCGAGAAATTTTGTCTCTGATATTTTATTCTGGTCCTGAACTTGAAGTTGTAGGAGCATAAAATTGCTAGGCTGAACTGGCGCAAAATGTGAAAAAGTCAATTCTTGAAATTTTGGAGTTATCTGCTTTTGATATTAATCATCTCAATTACTTTCTAGATTTTTTCCCATTCTTGTTATCGATTATTTCATTATTTATCTTTTGGTCTTTGTATTCCTTTCTTATTATTCCTATCATTTCTGTTTAAATTAACCTGTTATATTTTGTTTATATTAATTTTTGTTATATTTATTTTTATGACTGCGCAATATTATATAATTTTTCTATTTTGTTTTATTCTCAGCTCTGAAGGTAGTCTCAAAATTACCCATAATTACATGCTCTTTTCCATACAAAAACTAACGAAAACTTGAATAACTATAACTATTAAACAGTTAAAACGTCTTGTAAATCGATAATTATCCAATTAAGATAAACTTATTTTGTGTAATATTTATTTACTGCACCCTCTGACGGTTTCATAATCTTCAATAATAACAAACGTAAATGTTTTATATAATTTGTGAATACATCTCGAATAAAGCCGTATTTTTTGTAAAAGTTTTTTGTTACCGTCCTTTTTTCGTTGCACTTTAGGAGGTCTTTGTTCAGCAATTGTCGTCCCATTTTTATTTCGATTGTGGGCCTGGCGCTCATGAGGTTCATTCTGTATTCAGAGCGCCGAGTCCTCGCTCGGTTTAGATCCTTCCGGACGCGGGCAGGTAGTCGCCCTGGTGTCTATTACTTTTTCAATAACTCTTACCCTTCCAGTCGTCGGGGTATACAACATTTTTATCGTCCCCTCTTTGGCCGAATCCAGTTTATTCGCTTATTTTATAGGTGTTAGGTGTTATGTATTGTGCTCTCACTGCCTCATGTAGTAACCAAGAAGCCGTCTATCCGGATGTAATTTAGGGACGTTATTTACTTAGGAACGAACTTTAGATTGCTATAAGATATAAAAAGAAAAACAGGCGCTATTTGGGTAAAGGAAAGAAAGAAAAAAACGGGTAACGAATGAAGGAGATATGGAAGAAAATAAAAGAACAGTTGAAACAAGCATAGTCCATAGGCGGTAGTTCGTAAAAAAAAAAATGTAAGTATGAAGTACTCTATATTAATATTATTATTCATATAAATACAAATTTTTATTAAGAAGCTTATCCTTGGGCTGCCAGGATAAAGAAAGGTTAAAAATTTAGCATACAAACGGACTGAAACAGTTTTTAAACATACAATATTACTTATAAAATAACAAATATTGAGGACGATGTCTGTATAATCTTTACATTATGAAATCCAACGTTTCGACCAAATCCTATGGGCGACCATCAGGACCGAATTTGTAAAGTATTTAAGGCAAAACTGGGTCCCGTTTGAACAGAAAGGTCTTCGGAATAAATAACATTATTAATATATATATTGATTACTACCAACATTCAGTGCATGCATGAGTGCAACACGATCAGGCATTCAAAAAGACACAAACGACTAATAAATATCATAATACCAGCATGTATACTTAGTTTGCAGTATACCATATAATATTACGTAACATAAGTACAACTGTTAAATTAACTTTAGTCATTTTTAATTAAATATAATTGTATTTCTTTGAATATTTTGATATTTTCTTTGAATATTATATGTTGATAAAAAATATTGATATACATAATATTAATATAATAAAATAATAATGTGGAAAAATTAATTTTATAATTAACAAACCATCATAAAAAAATAAACTATTAACTTGAAAAACTACCTTCATCAATTTTAAAACTAAATTAATCCCCCCTCACTCTCTCTTTATTTTTCTCTCTCTCCCTCTCTTTTTCTTTTTACATTTTTGGTCGGCTAATATGACCTGTAAAAGTTGTTCATGAATAAATCAAAAAAATATTGTTTCAAAATTACAAATAATGGTTTTCTTATATCTCCAGAATATCTATGGGTACTCACTAAGAATAGGTAACAAATAGAATTGATTTATATCTTTTGTTGGTACAATATTTATTGAAATAATGTCTGCGAGTGGAAGAACAACGCTACTTCTTTGTTTCTTAGTTAATATGATTAATTTCTAGTGCCATTATTATTTTATTGTGAATTACTTCTTCTTTTCGTCTAATAGTACTTTTTTGCGATGAAATGAATGCGGTTTATTACTTTAGCAATCAAGTGATTAATAATATAAATATTAATAGTCTTAATAGCTTCTTGCACCACTAATACCTCTTGTCCTTGAGTATGCCAGATTTAGTTATTCCTTTTTTCGTTAATAATATAATATAATATTTTATTTATATTTATGTCCTACTCAATTATATAGATAGATATCAGTACTGTGATAAAATTAAATATAGCAGGTCAAGTCGCTATAATGCAAATAAATACAACTCCAATGATGATATTGATAAAACGTTGTAGGGAGGTCCAACGGTCGGTGGGCCAAGACTAAGACGGATGGATTGCGTAGCAAATGATGCCAAGAAAGGAGGAGTGAATAGCTGGATAACAACGGACAGATGAGCTTGGCGGTTGTTATTGGAGGATGCCAGGACTGTGAGGATGGCGGATTGTGGCACCGAACATTATAATTAAAAATTAATAAATAGTACAATTTTATATTTCGATCCATTTGATTGAGTCATCGGAATACATGGCTGTTAACAATAATCTGAAAACATGTTTCAGACGAACTATCTCGCCCAGGAAATAAAGGTTTCTTTTCAGGTTAGATAGTTAAACTGTTTGTTTGGATTCCAGAGTGCCATTTAAAACCAGACACCCCGTATCTCAAACGCTGTTATTATCAGACCCCAAACCGATGCTGTACTTTCTGCAATGCCCGTCGGTAAATGGATGGTTCCACAATGAACGGCCAGATAAATGATTCAGATACCGACCGGAGGCATTACTCCTTCCGCAGACAAGACCGAAAGTTACCAGCCCTGATTAGTGTGTTCCCGAGGGTGCTCTATCTGCCTTCGGAAGCACCGATCGACCAATGACGGGGTCCGTCATGATGGATGGAGCTGAAAATTAGTAGAAAAAAATTTAATGGCAGCTTGTCAAAAGGGGAAATTGTAGTTATTGGATTTCTATCAGTCTGGATCCAGTTCCAGTTAATATTTGCATGTGGAGTTAGCGAGCTAGGACAGAGCGATGAGCCGCAGAGACGGATTGTAATTCTATATAATTTGAGATGGGCGCGCTGCTAAGCAGCCGAGGATAGCTAAAACACACGAGGCCAGGAACGACGATAATGAGGAAGCCGCTTCTCGCATCGCGTGATTCTTGGCAATAAAAATCCGAGGATCAGTTGCCTCGGAAAGCCAACTCCGGGTAATGCGTCCTAATTACTCTTTTTAGATCCATTAGTTTAAGCTGTTGAGAAGTTAAGTGTTCTTAAATCGCTCCAAAACCCTGATATTTTTTCCCATTTTATTAAATCTCGGAGGATTGGATTAAATTTATTAGCTTATGGAAATGAATAAAAATCCTGGCTGCTTCTCGAAGAGCTCTAGAAGAGCAGAATTAAGATGTTACTTACGACAACATTTAAAAAAAATATAAGATGTTCTATCTGTTAGCTGTACCTTTACATGGTGATAACAATCCTTTTCTTCTAAATCTCAGCATGGGGAAAACGATTGTTTACATCTTAACCTCTTAATCTGTAACATAGAAAAGAGTTTGACCACTAAATTATACCGTGATTTCAACCATCATCATAATTATAACTCATATTACTTAAATCTCTCTCTCTCTCTCTCTCTCCATATGTCTATGGATCATATATATTTATATATATATATATAGATTATATTTATATCTCCACATATATTTTCCATGTTTGGAAAATTTAATTGTATATATATTAAAATATCGGGAGCGGAGTGGCGCAGTGGTTGAGCACTGAGTTGCCATGCCGGAAATCAAATCCCGCTGCGGGCACTTTTATTTAGTCTGTTTGCAGCCGGAGATGGATCATATAGGATCTAGGACCCTCCTGGGGCTCACCCAGCCTCTATAAAATATTATAAAAATAGGGTACTCGTAATAAGGGGGAAAAACCCGGCGTTTGAGCGTGACCTAGGACAAGTCCCCTCCTTGCAGAACCGTTGTACATGAAACAGTACAGTCTCAACCATGTACTGAACCCCCAGAATCGTTCACGGATCGTAGTGGTACAGGTTTTTTTTAAAAATATTAAAATATAAAATAAATTAGAGGTACAGTGTTTAATCATATTTTGCAGGAAACGACGATCAGTTTCTTTTCATTTTCAGATGGAGTTTTTAGTAGCATATCTGTTTAATATGGATATGTCCATTTTTTTTTTTTATTCTATGGACTATGGAATGAAAATTAACCATCAATTTCATTTTCCGTGCCCGGATCTTATACTTCTACCATCTTTGATGTCCTGCCAATATACCTTGAACCCTCACTCAATGCCTTCTACCGTTCTTCGACAGAGGTCCTCATCGTCTTTTGGATTCCTCTCCCAACTTAAAAACCTGGTAGTTTTTCACCAATCGTCAAAATTCATCTCTTTTCATGAATTTGTTCTTCAGAACACCAATTTCTTTAAGAATCTTATCGGATTCTTGGAACCATCCTAATCTTTTTGCCTTAGGTTTTATTAGGTCGGAATCTCTGAAAATGTGTCCTAAGAACAAAATCATAAATTTGTCAATTGATGTTGTTTTTTGTTCCTTCTACACTCCTATTAATACTAAATTAATAACATTTTTAAATAAAATTACAATAAATCATTAAAGAAAAAATCAATTAATACAGAATAAATGAGAAAATAAATTTAAATAAATAAAAAGAAAACTAAAAGAAAAACAAAATAAACAAACATAACATTATAAGATTTGCAAGAAGAGATAAGTTATTCTTCCTTCAGCCATTACTCAGGGCTTCGACGTCAATCTTAATCACAATATTAATCTCTGGCCAGTGTATGGCTAAGTTCTACTAAAACGTATCTTATCCATCTTGTAGTAATGTTGTCAAAATGCCTACTGTAAAATATTAAGAGATTATAATGAAGCAGTTTAGACATGGCCGCAGCCAATTAAGTTAATGAAAGATCGGCCATCACAAATACATTATGTTAAATTTATTACTTTTGTCATTGGACAATTCGTAGTTATTTGGTTACTTATGTTTAATTGTTTTAATTACAGTTCAAATGTGTGGATTATATCTACTAAATTTGTGAATTATATTAGATTGATCAGGAAATGGCTGACTATATATCTTTAGCAATGTTGAAAATGATTTGCGGGGTTTAGTCAAATTTCACGCCTATAAGAAAAACTTTATTTATTTTGTCAGGGCTGAGAATAAAAAAAAAAGAATAACAATGTAACAATCCCTTAGTATCTACATTTTTTATTTCTGAACCCTTTTACATTTCTCAGGAACAGATTTGTGTCTTTAAGATTTTATTACATAAATATCATATGGACACAAATAGGTTAAATTGACCCTTGAAGGTCGTTATTGTCGTTATCGGTCATAAGGGATTGAGAATAAAAAACAAAACAATTTTTTTATTAAAATTGTAATGAACATTAGAAATTTTAAATTATTTTATGTAGTAATAATTATTATTTTGATTTAGCGTAGTTATAGGATGCAAAATATCGTGTTTTTAAAATAAGATTGTTTACATAATTTACGTCTTGGAGAACCGTCCCATGTTGCTAGAAATCCAGGTATATTTTGCTAATGATGAAGAATCATACAAAGATTAAAGTATAACACTCAAAAATTATTTAGTTCATATCAATACAGCAGTAAACAAAATCGCTTAATTCTCAAAGATTAATTTTGGTTTGTTTGTAGAATACAATAGCTTGTGATTCATATAAAGCAATAAAGTTTTCATGTCTCCACTTGATTTTTCTATATTACTCATTGTATTTCAAATTTGTATACCTCGAGTCAAAGGTTTCAAATTCTTTTTTTATAAGTTTTTAACAATTAGTGACTAAGAAATTAAAATTTAAACAAAACGAATTTTTGTCTGATAATGGATATAATAATAAAAAATTGAAGGGAGAAGAATAATTGTTAAAGAAGGAAAGAATTAAACAGTTGGCCAAAAACTAATGTTAGCAATCTTATAATAGTACTGAAGATTTAGAAGGGAGTTCTATCTTATAAAAAAATCGGACAAGAAAAAGTTGTATTAACGAAAAACAATTACTTACTATTAAATTAAAACTTCTGTTCTTCATCTGCATGAAGTAAAATGTATTGAAAATTATGTAATTATAAAAATTTATAAATATTTAACTACAACCCGTGAACGGGCCTGGAGTTCAGTACATGGTAGAGACTGTAATGTTTCATGGACACCGGTTCTGTAGGGCAGTTATTTGTCCTAGATCACGCTCAACCCCAAGATCCCCCCCCCTTTATTTTAGGTACCCTATTTTTATAACATTTTATTGGGGCTGGGTGAGTCCATCTCCGGCTGCAAAGAGACTAAATAAAAGTCTTGCCTGCCGCGGGATTTGAATCAGGATTTCCAGCATGGCAACTCAGTGCTCTACCACTGAGCCACTCCGCTCCCTAAATAAATATTTAATTTCTAATATATTTTGTAAAATTATATTCTTCGAATTCGTTTCCTTTTATATCAAAACCTAATGTTTTGATTAAAGTTGAAATATATCAACGAATTAAACTAAGTTTAACGTAATGAGGATTGATAGGGATTAAATGTGTACAATTACAAGTTACACGGTACAATACAGTGTACTGTGTAAACAGGGCGAATGGTATCCTTCCATCGAGGCAGGATAGCTTGCTAATTAATCATTTGTCCATTAATCAGAAGGTTAATATTTTATCGCCTTGTCATTTTCTTAATTATTGAGGTTAATAAACCCTAAACCCCGCAATGTCCCTTCATCCTAAATAAAATGCTCCATTATTCTTGGCTAACGACACTCCGGCTCAAGCCGACTGCCGCCAGCTAGGAATTGCATCCATAAATTCGAGTTGTTTTCCTATTTTTAGCAATAGTTGGCTTTACGGAATATTTGTTTTAGTGTAATAGTTATTTATTTGACAAGTGAGGAAAGTGCCACTTTATTACACCCGAGTGAATTTTACCACACGAGACTAAGGCGAGTGTAGTAATTAAACGAGGGTGTTATAAGCGCTTTTCTCACGTGTTAAATATTACATTATTCCTGCAACCATTTAAACATTAAGAAATTAAAGGTGATACTTTAGATTTGTTAAAACTACACTAGCGCTTTCTCTTACAAGTTTCTATTACTAACCATGCAAATTATAACTCTAGGGTGGTTTACTCATTGAAACATTTATTTATTAATATTTAGAAAATAATATTCTGATAACACATACAAAAATAAAATAAACATATATTATTATATTTATATTTCTCTTCGTATCCGACTTTAGATGTTTTTGGTAAAAGTCAATTTATTGCCTGTTTAGCCTGTTCTTTTATGAATGGAGGAGTAAATTCTATGAATTCTTCACTATCTATTTCCATTTTTTATTTTGTTTGTGGTCTGATCACTGTTTTAATGCTAGATCTCCAAAATGTTTGAAGGTTCTAATAGGTTTAAGGTTAAATTAAATATTTCTATAAAATCGCGTCAAAATGTATCTTGAATTAAATTTAAAGTTATTTATTTAAACATTTTTGGAATATAAAATCAATAATATTATAATACCGCTATTTAACATTTAAAATAACACAGTGCTGATTGTCAAAATCGATCTTGGTGGCTGTTACTTTCCCCCACTAGTAAGGGAATGTGGTTTTCCCTCACTAGTGGGGGAAAGTGGGACTTTCCACATCAGTTTTAGTTGAGTAATGGATAGAATTACTCAATGGTTGCAGGAAAATGTAATTATCTATTTCATGGTGCTACTTTTTTTCTTATGTGAACAGGCTTTAGTCAATTCAGTGTAGGAACTATAGGATGAGTAATTATTCTTAAAATATAAGAAAAAAAAACAGATTTCAGGAAGAACTACCTACATAGATGTATGTAAATACACACATATAATATATTGATATATAAATATTCAATTAGTTTTGCGTACGAAATGACCATGTCTTCACGATCTAAAAACAAATAATAAAACAAAATTGTACAATGAAATTATTTATATTATTAGGCATTAATAACAATAAATAAATAAAATTAAAACATAAATAAAATCTGTCACTATCTCTATAAATATTATTTCTTTGGTGCAGACAACCTTAAGGTTTTATAACTTTATACACAAACATTATATTATTCCTTTAATATTAATAAATATTTTATAAAATAAATATCACCTCCCGCATTTTTCGTCTCATTATGGTATATGTTCTATATTACAGAAACTGAAAGCTTTTATATGAGCCATTGATTGTAAAAAAAGTAATTAAAGCTGAATCTTATTACAAATTAACATAATTTTATATATTTAATAAACTAACAATCAATATTATTTCAATATTAGTATAAATTTGTTATTAGAATGTTATTTAGTCAACAATATTTCAAAAGTAAATATAACATAAAATGGAGTTGTCTCACTCTCAAAATCAACGGTTCATATATAACTGTTATATTTTTTGGTAAACGTTTTTATTCGCGAACTCTTTTTTTTCCTCTCTTCCTCCTCAGTTAGTATTTTCATTTTATTAAACATTAATTTCATTATCATTTCATCATGGTGAACTGTAACCATGGTAATCATGGAACTGGAATCAAGGTAATCGTCCAAAAACGTTTTGAACTATCAGTTAAGTATTTAATAAATTGTATATGCGATCTTCTTTTGAAAACCTCCCTGAAGAATGTATCACTTAGATTTTTAAAATTTTTTATACAAGGTGGAAATCTCAATAACACCTGAGGCCAAAAATCTTAAGATAGTTGGGACTCCAACCCACTAAAACCACCTAGTTGTGCAACAACTGAGCTAGGCCAACAAATCGCTCCTCTTTCGTGTGGAAAATCTCGGGTGTGGGATATAGCCCATTGGCTAATCTCCCAATTTAGTGGAATTTTCATTCCTTTGGGGTTTAAATTTATTTTCTTTGCATAATCCACTTTAATAGCAAATCACTAGGCTTCACTCTTTTAAGCCGCCTTGTATCACTTAGATGAAAAATTGAAGAAAGCATTTGAAACCTGTGGGTTTAGAAATAAAAATATAATAATAATAGTATACTAAAACCTATAATAGTATACTTAAACCGATAATAGTATACTAAAATCTATTATAGTATACTAAAACCTATTTGGACATGTGGAGCAGAACTTTGGGGTTCAGCAAAAAAAGTCCACATACACAAGATACAAACAACACAGTCCAAAATTCTCGGAAAAATTGCTAATGCATGGTATATTTCGAATCACACCATACATACCGACATGAACATTCCCACTATAAAATCATATTTCCATTACAAATACATATTCTACTCATCGACACAATATTACCCAAACCCACTCGTTCTTCCGCTTTCCTACTCCCTGTTACCTGGACTTGATAGGAAACGATTAAAAAGACATTGGCCAAGAGACCTACTCAACTATTCATATTTTTATTACTTCAGCATATAGATGATCATGTAGAAAAGCAAAGAGAAAAACACTGGGATCAAATTTGCTGAATGCGCAATTGCGCAGGTGCGAATGAAAATTAAATAATAAATAAAAAAAATAAAAATATAATATACAATGAGTGAAATAGACAAATCACACGGAGACGAAAAATCTTTCTTAGCAGAAATAAGTTCACAATCCATTGTTTTCCAGAATTAAAGGAACATTAGCCTGTGAGAATCAAGCGATTTAGATACGTAACAGCATAGATATCATCAATAAATTATTGGGTATAATAAATTATGATATTATATAATATAATAATCGATAAATTATTTATCTTTATATGATTTATTTAATGGTTACTAAATCTGTTTCAATAGGAATCATAGATTTTGTTTTAGAGAATAAACGTGCCGTAAAAAAAATAAAATTATATTTGGCAACAAACCATTAAAAGCGTGAGAAGCGGGGTTCCACCACGAATCTATTTTCCCAACTAAAAGATTTATTTCGCTTCATAGCGTAATTATTTATTTAACCGATTATACACACATAATATATTTTATATTAGTTAAAACTTTTTTTACAATAGTCTAAGTTATATAACATATTTAAAAAAAATTAAGATCTTAAATGTAAAAGGAAGGAAGACCAATTGAATTTTGAACGGAACTATTGTAGCTGTAGGCATGTATATTTATAAGGTAGCGCTGTAGTCAAGTTATGGGGGTGCACATGTACATGTTACATAAGTCGACTACAATATTTATATACTATATTACTAGGGGCTAGTAACAGCCTGTCAGTTTTAATATATACTTAGGAAATTCTTCAGAAACAAATTACCAGACGGAAAAACCTTGTAAATTTACTGTCGAGTTTAAACAGTTAACTTCAGTATCTCCTATTACGGTTTTTCGGGAAGCATTGGGCATTTGAGGAGGGGAGGCACACCCAGGTATTTGAAGTTTTCCACTCGTTCAAGGAATTTGAGTTATTCTCGTTGGCTTCTTCCCACCTTAATTACAGTTGTTTTCGTTGGGTTAATGGTCTTCAACAATGTTTCTTCAATTGTAATGACGTTTTGCTGAATACTCTTGACATCTGTGAAAACAGCAATACCATCGGGGAATGCGAATAGTGGAAGGCTAAAGAACTGGCCAGTGAGATACACCGATTTAACTTGAAGAAAACCGGCTATTTAGTAGGTTACAGTGCCATAGTTGTGTTCTCACGCCCGTGAAATATATTCCCTTCTCCTCCCTTTTTAAAATTATTTTACCTTCTTAAATTTCTTGAATTAATTTCACAGCATTAAAATTCCCCCTATAGGTTCTAATCCCGATCTCTGGCAGACATTTAATTAATATGTTAGCAGTCGGAGATGGATCCTATGAGACCTGGGACCCTCCTGGGGCTCACCCATCCTCTATAAAGGAGGTTTCCATGAAAGGGGGGAAATCTGGTGGTGATTTAGGACAAATCACCTCCCTACACAACCATTGTCCAGGAACAGTACAGTCTCTACCATGCACTGAACCTAAGACCCTCGATGGATTGTAGGAACAGAGTTTACTTATTTTTTTAGATTCATCACCGTCTCCTATATTTCATTAATTTCATTGAACGGTAGACATGTTCCGAAATTCAAATTCCATCATTCAATCTTTACAATTATATTCATTTTTTATAAACGATATCCTCACTGGTTATGGCTAATGGAACAGGGAGTAAAGAGGTAGTCGCTGTACACTTACGACATTTAATCAAAAAATAATTTCAATTACTAGTTTAAACACCAGGTGAAAATGTTCAATTGCATATATATTGTGAAAGTAGAATAAAAATTGACACGTAAAAAATATCTATAACAATATATTTTACAGTTGCTTCTGGGTGGTCACCGGCCCTACGAAATTTCTATTTGATACTTTTTACAAGTTTTATACTATCACAACTTTGGATAATTAGTAGTAAATAGTAAGTAGCAGTCTGGTGGATACAGCATTAAAAGTAGATGGCCATGAGTCAGCTTCGTATATGTGAATATGTAAGCCTGCTTATTATTCTGGTCTCATTTGACTTTTGCCCGTTTGCAGGGATCTGAGATTATTCTTTTAATTGATGGATGTTGTTTTGCGGTTTCGCCCCTACATTCTATAATTAAAAAAAAAACACTTACCACTACAAGCCATGAAGGGTCTTGGGTTCAGTACATGGTAGAGACTTTAAACATAATTGTTAAGATTAAATGATGGAATTTGAATCTCGAAACAAGTCTACCGTTCAAAGAAAATAATAAAATACAGATGACGCTGATGAATTAAATAAAAAACCTGTTCCACTAGAAACCATCGAGGGCCTTAATTACAGTACATGTAGGAGACTGTACTATTTCAAGGATAGCAGTTGTTCAAGGTGGTCTTAGATAACGCTCAACTACTCAAGATTTCCCCACTATTTTGGGTACCCACGGCAACTCAAAGTATTCTTCTTCTTCTAGCGAAATCTTCGTTTTGGCTATATAAGGACCACGTTATTCCAACTGCATTATCCGTTGAGCTTTAACATTGGCCCAGTACCGTTCCATGAATTCTCGATTTTCTCGCCTCGAGCTTCTTCCAGTCCACTTTTCGCCCGTTTTAAGTTTAGGCTTTTCTTGCAATTCCCGAATATCATTCGGTGAAACTCCCACTTCTTGCAAATCTTTTCAGTACCCATTGGTTTTCTTTCCATGAAAGTAAGTAAAGATCTTGTTAGTCAATCATGTTGAGTTCATTCGTGTCACATGGCCATAAAAAGCAATTCTTCAGTTCCTCATTACGTCATTTATTTTTTTGAGTACGGGTGGGTAACTCATGGTTGTGTCGTCTCTTGTATTCACCGTTTTCTTATACTGGACCAAGGATTCCTCTAGTTTCTTGATTAGTCCTTTCCTATAGATTGCATGACACTCGGCAGCATATAAGGCTTCAGGTCGTATGACTGACTGGAAGTGTCTTATCTTGGCGTTCAGGGATATTGATCTCTTGTTGTAGACATCCTTAGTTTCATTATTCTAAAGTTTACAATAACATTTTCAATATCAGAATGACTAGAATAATACCTATTTTAAAATGAAATATCGCCAGTAACCTAGATGGTACTCTGCAGAGCCATTGATGAACTATTCACCGGCCCAATAAATAATTCCGTCCTGAGAGGGCCCTGGAGCCACTGGGCAACGCGACGCCCCGGGGTAGGGCTAGGTGAAAGCGGAATGTCAATATTTATCCCTGCCTCCTTAATTTTCCCTTTCTCGTCAGGGCTGATTCATGATCCTCCGAGGAAGGGTCAGTTTGGAAATTCGTTCTTAAAAGTTAGAGCGTAATTAATTTGATTAAACGCTTCATACCTAGACCTTCTTGAGGAAAGGAAAATTTTAAACTCTTAGACTGAAGTAACTCTAGTTAGTATGGCTCTGGATAGTAGATATTGTAGGTAGGTATGATCCTTTGAAGGAAAAAAAATATGATACAAGCTTAAATAATTGTATAAATTAATTTAGCCTGTAGGAAGGCAAGAGCCAAAGAGTTCACAAAATTTAAAATTCCAACATCCACATGAGGAGATAAATACGTGGGTCATTATAAAAAAAAAATAGTCACTTTCTCTGTCCCTCATATTCATTTCTCCATAAATAGTGGTTATTTGCAGACAACTAAAGTTGTTGAGTAAACTACATAGCTCGGACATAAATGCTATGATTGTGTCCCGTTAGTTACTGTCCCATAGCTACTTAATTTATAATTTTTCAAACAATGGTTTAGGGCTGAATAACATTATTTTAAATTTTATCTGTCATATTTTCTCTTTTGAGATATATAGAGCTACCTAATAATTGAAAAGGTCAATCCTACTTGAAGTTTCAGGATATAATTTCTTAAAAAACCTTTGTCTACAGATGTCTAATTAGTTACATCACGTTAGTTATTGATCCCATGCCAGTGCTAATTCATTGAAATGGTGGGAAAAGTGTTACCATAGCAGGTGGAAAATGACTTTTTTTTTAACTCGTAAAAACGACCATTTACTTTTCACAATGAGCTACTCGGTTCAATAAAGAAAAATTAAAAGTGTTATATGATAAATACATACAGAAAAACGATAAACATCTTAAGGCTTGATTAAAAGCTGTTTAGCAATCAACAGGATAAGGATATATCTAGAAAAAAGAGAAATTAACTTGTCATTGTTCTGCTGCTAATTTTATATCTATTTGAGAAATTTTATGTTATATTTCTTTTTTTACTTCTTGCTGCTTGATTTAAATATATATAGAACCACGCAGGGTTATAATAATAATACATTAATGCAAAATTAACGTAATACAGTAAACATTAAGCTATTGTGTTTTTATTAAAGTATTTGGTGAATTAGTGAATTATTTCGAGTAAGTTACATTGAAGTTCTCAGTCGTTGACGCATGCTTCTCAAGATTTTTTCCCCAAATACATTTTCAAACAAAGACAGAAACAGAAGGTCAGCTGTTTAGACTGCCACAAAGCATAAAAATGGGAGGGTCAAGTCAATGAAATAATGTAGGGGATACGTCGACTTCATTTGTAACCATGTTTTCGAAGAAAAGAAAAAAAAGTTCCCGAATTTACGAACAGGATGGCCAATTGCAGAATTCGTTCCCGATGACAAGATACCGAGGATTTTAATGCAGGAGCGTATTGGTGCAGATCATGTTCTCGATGACATTTCGAAATCCGCTCGAAATTTATTACACAACTAAAAACCTCCTGCTCAGATCCAGAGATAACTTTTACATATGGGAATGTAATGGAAATTATAAAGGAAATTCAAATTAAGAAGCATTTTGAGCCACAATTTAAAATAAAACATTAATAATTTTTTAATTAACTTGTTATTTTATTTTTATTTTGTTATTTGTCATTTGAACTTTTTTATTTGGATTGAACTGTTTTTACAGCATAGCTGACTCATTACTCTGTATTGACTCTTTTGGTAAAATATATCGAAGAAAGTTTGTGAAATTAATTCACTACTTAATCTCCATCATATTATATGAAATTTTAAATTTCATATATTATTCTGGGTTTTATATTTATCACATACACTATTAATGTTTGCATGTGAATATTATTTTCATTCAGTCGATGTACTTTTTTTTATTTTTTATTTTTTAATTCAACAAAAATATTTACGTAACGGTTCTAGAAACAGGTTATGTCAAAAATAAGTCCTTAGTTACTGATAATGTTTGGACCTACTGTTTGTGTTAATACTGACTTCATGATAAAACCACTATATATAGCCTAAAAAAACAGTTTGGTGTCAATTCTTTCCCCTAAAACAATGTTGGTTCTGTAAAGTCCCATAAGTCGCCCTGAGGTAATATTCAGATTAAATTCTTGGACTGCAACAAAGAATAGTGGAGAACATCTCTTGGTTGAGCGGAAAATATCGAGGTGTGTTGGGGAATGAAACCCATAGTGGATGATCAAACCGGATAATCTATGATTCATTGATAGGGTAGTATGTCGTTCAGCTTGCCAAACTGGGCCTGTCGAAGGGCATGACGAACCTGACACGCCTGGATAACGAAGGTTTCCCCGGAAACCTCTCAAAGTAATGAGAAGAAAGGAAAGACCGAGACGTAGATGGGAAGATGGAGTTGCGCTCACACTGAAATCATCATAGGATTATGGAAATGGATGGGGGATGCACGGAGTCTTACCGACGTAGTAAATACCTAGATACATAGTAAATACTTAGTACATGATACTAACTAAAACGTAATTCTCTTTATACAATATTAGTATTAAACTCTTTAACCTAAGATATTCTAAAACTTTTATAAAATTCATGACCATGAAGATTTATTAAATGAGGTAGGGAGGGGATTTTGGCCATTTATATTATATTTGTTTATTCATTTAACGTCACTTTATGTAGCTATGGCAAATCGGACGATACTAAAGTGAGAATCATAAACTCTACCTACTCTACCAGTTATAATTAGAACAGTGATCTTTAACGAGTACCTAACAACGCACAGGATCAAGACCACCTTATTTTATATCCTTCCAAAGGACGGCGGAACTAAAGACTTTTTTAAATAATAATAATAATAATAATAACAAGTCTCTTTAGAAAAACAATCCTGGTTTCTATAAAGCAGTTGGTTCGGCGGGATGCTGTATGTAGGTCTGAGACCCGAGAGCGGGGGTTTGACAGAGGTTTTGAATTTAAGGAGATCGGAAATGTATGATGGTCGGCGCGATTGGATAACTTGGTAAGAAGTACTTACGGCGATAAGAAGGGTAATGCCACTTCAACTCTTCGTAATACCAGGTGATACGGGCGTCTCTCGGGACCCAAAAGCTGAAACCAACGAA
Organism: Troilus luridus; assembly: GCA_964056705.1. Lineage (NCBI taxonomy): Eukaryota > Metazoa > Arthropoda > Insecta > Hemiptera > Pentatomidae > Troilus > Troilus luridus. The sequence continues at coordinate 70,468,749 of OZ057412.1, read as the reverse complement.
GAAATTGATTAACCGTTTTAGTTTTGCGACGAGATCTTCATTGACACCTCCATACACTGTACAGCAAAAGTCCAAACGAGGGAAAATTAGGGAAGTAACTAGAAGTATACTGGTTTCAAATGGTAACAGGTGAAGAAGGCACTTTAAGGTGGAGAAGGTACGACGGGAGATTTAAGAGATATGGTTTTTCCAGGAGAGGGTTATGTCAAAAATAATTCCAAGGTTTTTGACGGTTGGGTAGAATTTGTTAGGATTATTATTTAAAAGAAGAATTAGATTATAGGGAATAGTTTTAAGGAAGTAGTTCGGCCCTATTGCTTTGGTTTTCTCCACATTCAACTTTAACTTAGTATCTATGGCCACTTTTACCCCCTTTAAACAATTTTTGGGCGAACTGCCGGGCTGCGAACCCTCAAGCTTGGGCATTGAGGGTTGTTATGCTAACGACTACACCAAATATGAATCTTTATGTATAAATACAACCAATAAAGGTCATAGTTCAATACATGGTAGAGACTGCACTGGTTATTCTACGGTTGTGCATTTGATTGAGATCTGAAAGAGATCATACTCAATCACCAGGTTTTTTCTTAATTAAAGGGTGTGTTTAAGGAAGGATGAGCTTAGATACCATATAGTCGTTTACGGTCCAATCCAACAGAATAAATAGGTTTCGAGAGCCGATCTTGAACCCAAAACCATTAGGTAACTCCGCATCCGACGTATTGAACAATCCCACTCTCAAATATACACTAACTATAAAAATATTTTATATATGAAGATTACTGAATACCAATCATTACAACCACAACAGAAGTGTTTTTATTTTGAAAATAAAGCTCAAGTATTTTTTAAGCAGATCATATTTACCATTTATTTATTTCTTTACTATATATAAGTGTGGCTCAGCGCTAGACGGCTGAGTTCCAGTTACAATGGTCCCGGTTCTAATCAAAGTGTGGCAGATGAATTATTTATTACATTGACAGCCAGGAATGGATCATGTGATTCAGATCTCACAGACCAGAGACCCTATTGGGGCTCGGCCACCCTCTTAAATGTGGATACCCTTAATTGGGGGAAAAGCCTGGGGGTTGTGGGTGACAAATCACCTCTTAGCAACCGTTGTCCTAATAGTACAGACTTTACAATGCACTGAACTCAAGTTGTTCATGGTCTGAATGACCAGGGGCACATATACTACATCGACTGTGAGGTTGTTCCAGCGCTGCCCATTCAGTATTCCAGTTCACTGTCCTCCGGTAAAGCCAGGTACTCTTGAGAGGAAGCACTAAGGAGTCCGATTGTCGCCTGGGAAAGTTCATTAGTGGCCTAAACTATCATCGATTATTATGTAGATAATGAGCTTGAGGATGGTGGAGGCTTCCCAGGCCGGCGGCGGGACTAAAGAGGACGGCGGGCCTTGTAATCTAAAGCCGCTATTGTATTAGTTGCGCCCACGCCCCGGGAACACGAGACATCTTCACCGTGTGAAGCTGCGATAGCTGCGCCCGAAATGGTGATTGTCACACCCAGGCCGGCACAGGTGGAGGCGTATTGTTCAATCCCGATCCTCAGGCGGCATTCCTACTCCCGATCCTTTCCGCAAAAAAAAAACATTGAAACATTTATAACCCTTGGATAGGAGGTTGACCTGATTTTTTTCAGATCTACTTCTGAAATTACTTCTTAGTGATGTTTCCATTAATATTTTTGTAGTAAAGCTTGGTTGTTTATTCATTGATCGTCAATTTTATGCTGCTATTGTTAATCGGACAATGATACATTGGTAGTCCTAAATTTTTGCCTATCCAGGTATAATTAGAATAGGGATCTTTAACGAGTACCTGACACCGCAAAGGTTTGGGACTCATATATTGATGGACTCGTTGATAGGCGGCAAAACCCAGGATTTTTACTCCTTTTTAAAAAAATATCGTTGGTCACTCGCCAGTCTACGAACCCGCGATAGTATGCCTAAATACTAGGTTGTTAGGTTAACCACTATGCTCTTACGACAGACTGAAACTCGAATCAGAGTGATACCACAGACTTACAAGACTGACTCAGCAACAAATCGGACATGGAGGCCATTATGGATAAAATTATTTTTAACGAAGTAAAGAGCATTGAGGATTATTTTGAATACCAAGGATTGGAATACGAGAGGAATTTGATGATACTCCGTAAGCACAAAAAAGTCCTACGGCGGAGGCTTAGAGCTTTTGCCGAGTAAGGGTTGAAGTAACCTGGAAATGACGAGAAGCTTTCTGTTATTTTAGTCTAGTGTCGAATGTATTAAAATAAAATTAATAATGAAGCTGACGATAACAGTATTTTTAAAGGTAATAAATTTCCTATGTCAATATTTGTTCGAGACCATGCTCATCAGATCATGCTCATCCGCCAGATTTTTGGGCACCCATTTTATAGAGATGGGGTGAGCTCCAGGAGAGTCCTTAGATCCCGTACGAACCGCTATTAACAGATTAAATAATTTATCTGCCACAGCTGGACATAAACCCAGAACCTACAACAGAGCAACTGAGCGCCCCACACACACAGAGCTACATCGCCCCCTATTACAAGGAAACTAGAAATAAATAAGTTTAAAACTATTAGTATGATACGTTTACAGGAATCAGGCCAAACACCGATTATAGTCTTGATAAAATAATTCCAAATCGTTTAAATGCTAGACATTTCTGGAATGATCAAAATCCTAAACTAACAAATGGATTGAGACAGGAGTAAAAGGACAAAATTAATCTTAATTCATAACAGGTCTATTCCTCTCGGATTCCTCTAATAAGGATGGCTGAACCAGAATCGGTAGTTCAAAAAAAAAATTATTGAGAGCTAAGAAGCGATTTTTAAGCTTTCCAGTTGCCTTTCCAAGAGCGCTGTCAAGACTACAGGCAAATCTGTCGCGCCATTGTCAAGACAGGCGTATCGGCCCTTTGGCGGTAACCACTCCAAATTAGAACCGACCAAGATTAATTCCAAGAAAGTAGGTTTTACCTTATCTTTTATCTCTGTTTTCTCGAATGAACGGATATTTTTTATTTAAGATCATTATATCTTTTTTATTTTTTTTTAGAAACCCACCAAAACGAGTTTGACACGTTTGATCCTAGGAAATTGATTATGTCTAGTTATTTTTTAAATTTAATTTATAATAATTTAACAAAAAAAAGATCTTTTGTAAACATTCACCAGTATTTATAAATTTATGTATGGATTTAATGAGTTTCTGTATGAGATAAATTCTTGAAAAATATAATTTTATAAGAGGAAAATTTAACATCCCATTTATTCCTGTGAGCAGGTTCGTTAATTAGGACCGCACTTCGACAAAAGTTGATCCTGGAATCCTCATACTAGACTGAAACGACAAGAAACAGCTCGCCGTTTCAGGCTTCTTTATCATTTACTAGACAAACGCTTTGAGCTCCCACTAAATTACAAAAGACTCATAAACATTACAATCATTAGACCTATCTTGACTAACGGAGTAGAGCTTTGGGGCACCACTAAGCCATCGAATTCCTCACGAATTCAATTCAAAATCCTTCGTAAAATCCTTAATGCTCCTTACTTTGTTACGAATAAATTCATCCACAATGTTCCATTTATTACTGATTTGTTACTGGATTTGGCCCTAATCCGCTATCAATTTTCATGACAAACTTTATTCCCATTCAAATCCACTAGTTTTAAACCTGGCAAACTCTTCAATTCCTGATACCCCTCAGAGCCGCCTGAAAAGAAGATGGCATCGTGACTTTCTGAGTTTAAATTGTTATTCGAGTATTAACATTGGTTAGTTTCTCTACTTGCATTTATCTAGCACCATTATTTATCTTACATTATATATACTTGATGTATTCTATTATAAAGTTGTAAATTTCAATAAATAAACTTTGAAAAATAAATAAGAGGACAATTGAATATTGAAATTATGAATGAAAACATTGTGATGGTCTAATACACTCTTGATGATTCTGTGGAGGAAAAAATGTTAAATTGAAATCAATTATCACGGCTATTAACGGACCTACATTTAAAAACCAATTATACATTCGGTATAATCGATTTTAAATCGTTCCACAATAGGCTTGTTGCATTTTTATAAGAGGAAAACATCATTTCGAAGTTTTGACCCCAAGTTGATACAATGGCTGAAGTATTGTTCTACTTAAAGAGCGTTGTCTCAGAACAACTGATCACTGTCAGAGGGCCAACGTCTAATGAGCTTCCACTGGCGGTAGTTAGTGGGATCCGAGGTGTTACCGCTATTGGGAAAGTTTTTCTCAGCTCATTTCCCAAATGTTGGCCAGCTGCGAGATTCATTTCCACCGACAAGAGCAGAAACGCAATATTGCTGTGTAATATTGCTTATTATTATTTTAGTCTATACCATGTGGGAATTGTATTTATTTAGGTATAAATTGGAATGTATAACACTTAAATTTATTAAAATTAGGAGATTGGGATTTATTAAATTGGGAAGAAGTTGATTCAAGTATTTAGGATTTTTCTCAATTTTCGTTCATAAGTCTACAATAAGAACGTTTCAAATATAAGAGAAAAGTAAGAGAATAAATGTAAAAGTAATTAAAACTAAATAAACAATTGTATTAACTTTTATATTATTTAAAACAGTCAGATCTCATTAAATTTTAAGGGAATATGGTGAGAATAGTCCAAGGAAGACTAAACTAGAACGTATTTGACAAAATCCGTTAATACAAGAGCGTAAGAGGTTATGTAAAACAAATGACTGCCTAGATAGAGAACAATACGGGAAAAAAAATAAAATAAAAATCAAGTTCTTGTGGAAAATAAAGAAAAACGGAAGGACTGGGAAGTCGAAATGAAGGAGGGAAAGACAAGCAGAAATGATTAGAAAATACTGTGAGAAAATGATAAAGAATGATATTCGCGTGGTCTTAAAAGACCATTTCGTGAAAAAAAAATTGTATAGGCAATATATATTACTGGTTGGTCTGCCAATAGTTTAATGATATTCCGATAAAGTAGAAGACGAAATTATTTTAAAAAGCCGTTCAACTGTCCAGCATATAGGGTAGTGATTCAAGAGGAAAACCCCATTGCCAGAAAAAAAGTTAACAGTACAAGATAAAATTTAAGTGAATGGGATAAAAATTGGGATTAGTTAGGAAAATAAAACAAAATCCTCGTTTGAGCGCACCCAAAATAGATTGCCACGGCACCACCTAAACACTTGGTAGGCCAGTAAGTGATTAATATAAAAAAGTTAAGAAGATATGAACTGTATCATTTTGACCTGTGTTCAAGAGTTTCTGGTTTTGTTACCTGTGACAATTTAAGTTTATTTTTGTTTTGTTTTTTGGACAGAGTTTATCAAGAGCCATTATATGCTAGATAAGGTTCAAAAGGGATGAACCGCACTAATTTTTTTAGTAGTGAAAAACAGAAAGATGAGTTTACTACCTTACAACAATCCTTGATAATTATTTACCTTGATATTTCACTATGCTAACTGTAAAAGAGAAATCAGTTTAAACTATATATTTTGGTATATTTACGAAGGGATTTACATTTTGCTCTTTTTTTTAACAGTTATTTCGCCTTTCTAATTGACTGAATTTATATCTTATTAACTTGGTTACACATCTATTTAAATGTCTTCATTTTAACTTTATTTTTGCATTAAAAATCCATTTGAATAATGTTAATGTTTTTACAAATATAGACTTATGTACTCGTGTTTGTAATTCTTATATTATGATATTTTTAGAAGTCGTATTATGACCATTTTGAAAGATGAGAAATCGTTTATTCTTTTAAATTAAGTTTGAAAGGGGCCTAGAGTTAAAATATCACTCTAACCCCATTTTTTTATGTTAACTGAAAGGCAAACGCTTAAATATCTCGATACATGAAAAAATTGACTTGTGCCACATTCAAAAATATCAGCTCAATTGTTAAGATTATGTAAATGGGCAAATATAATGAGTTTTAAGAAAATAATAACTTAAAGATATCCATAAATAACAATTATCAAACTATTTATGTTTACTTTATAAATAATATTGTAATTCATGTCTTTGTTAACTATTTTTTTACCATTTTTATTAATAATTGATGTAACATTAATAGAAACTTAAAACAAAATAATAATAAACATAGATGAAGATTTTACGTGCTGAAGGGGTTTACTTTCGTGTGTTCCGTTATCTACTTTCAAGACCAGTTCTATCTTGCTGGGTCTATCGTTCTGTGCACCTGATTCAGGCAGCTTAAAAAAATTGTTTGTTTTTAATGTCCTATATTTAGTTATTTAAAAGGTTTTCAATACGCAAACCGGTATTAAATAATATTCAATGAATGATACACTTATAAATCTGTTTAAATCAAATAATAATCAAAGAAAGTAATGAAGGATTATTTTTCATCTTGCAAAGTAGAAGGAATCCAATTGTTCCATAGCTTGCTTTATTTTGGATATAAGGAAAATGATTGTTTGTAAAAGGATTTCACGAAGGAAGGAAAGCGTAATGAATACAAGAACTAATAGCTACTCCATTTTGGCTATGTGCAAAAGATATGTTTGATAAAATAATTTATTTTTTTAAATTAATACATAATAGACAATTATGCAATTCTTTGATTATTACGTACTTACTCCACAATATTTCCTTGCAGTACATGAAAATACCTTAAATTATTTATACATGACGTAATGGCTGGTTGTGGTACTGGTATCGTTGAGAGCCTAATGGTCCTGATGGTTGGTTTTAGATCGCTCCTGTTTACTAACCTATTTCACTCCTCGAACCACCATGAAATAAATAATAACCGGAATCGAACCCGAAACATTTTGAGCTGGGCTCTGGAACACTGCAGCTTCCTCGCGTGTTAATGGATAACAAAAAGAAAGATGAGAATTTTTAACACTACAGCTGTTCGAGTCTTTATGGACAGTGAACGCGGCTAACTTAAATTTAAATATCATTTGCTAAAGGATAATCTAGAAACCACAAAGGTTGTCTAAGATGTAGAATTAGAGTTATTAGTCAGTTTTGAATGACGGGAATACAATCCGTTGTTAGTTATTCATTTTTGAGTGAGTGAATCATTGGTTGATCCAAGCATCTCCTCTTTAAAACCCCAAAAGATTCCTGTATATATTGCAAGTACATTGAAAGATAAATATAAATCATAAGAGACAAGACATGTTGTTGAATTTAAGACCACACTCACAACACCACACTCATCGTAGATCCTACTGCCCTTATTCATATTATTCTTGAAGTAACATTTTGAAACATTTTACAACAAAACAGTTAACTTTAAATATTAAACAAATACGTAGGAAGATCAAAAACAGTAATCGATTAAAGAAATACAAACGAGAGGTTTAGAGGCAAAGCAGCTTTGTTAGTGCCTGGGTTCGCGCAGGGCGAACTCTTGAGCCACAGTTGTTATAGATTTATTTTCCATTCCTGTCCACCCTTACTTACTTTTCGTTCACGACCCTTTCTTTTTTTTTGTATTTCCCTTCGTTTATTTGCCCTGAAAGGGAGAGTGTGTTCCACTAAGCCAACGAGCGATGAACTCGGATCTCTTCATGTTACGCATGACTTAATTCCATGCTTTGCCCTCCGCCCGTCCAAAGCCGGACTTAGTTGTACACAGGAAACCCATTCCTACAAAGTGTGATTCTCAAAACGGGATATAAAAAAAGATACCCTATTGAGTTTTACTTGAGCAGAAGGGATAGTTACACTCATAAGTGCAATTAAAAGTCCTATATAAACTTTTAACGGCAAAATTTATTAATCAAACAAGCGGAACGGTAATTTATTGAATCAGGCAGTTTTTAATGACTCCCTTTCACAAGTTAAATGAATTTTAAAAAAATCAGGGACAGAGTTTAGTCAGGCAGAGTCTTCCCTTAAATCATATGCATCAGATATATGCATTTTTTCCAGCCTTGCTTGTTGGGCCTCCATCCACATGCATATTTTAAAATCCCCTTCTTTATTGCAAATCACTCCCTTAAGAAGCTTGAAAATACAATACCAGATGTAGCGTTTGCTGGTAACGTCTAAAAAATATTTCCAATTCGATTACTAAAAAATTAAGTACTGTTCAAGTGTTTAATGAATAAAAGTCTTATTTTTTCTTTATCACTCCGTTAACTTAAGAATTGGAGATCGCACATAAACTCATGAAGATGAATCGTAAAGATTTTCCATAACAATCGGATTAACCTAGCCTGGAGAAAAATATAAGTTAATCTGATTTGCTTTTGACCGAAAGATATTGTCATACCCAAGAAGATTTTGGGCAGGCTTCCGAATCTAACTAAACCCGAGACACACCACAAAAAACTTAATGTTGATTTTTTTTACACATATAAGTTTTAAAAAAGTAATAATATGGTTCATATATAACTTTTTGTAATTATCATTAAAAAGTCAAATGTGCAGAACTTAATATTGTTGATAGAGAAATTCCCAAATTCGACTTAAAACTCTGGATTGATGCACAAGTTAGTCCCCAGCTTATGTAGTACTTAATATAAGAGCCGTTCAGGACCAAAACTGAATATATGGAAGCTTAAAAAATTTACTTAAACACATTTAGTCAAGCAATACTCTTTGCTCTGGAATCTTCAGGTTCAGGACCAGACTAAAGCCATGCAAATAATGTGGCAAAGTATCGTATAGACAAATTTGCTTGACCCAACTAAGGAAAAATGTGAAAAAGTAATTTTTTCAAATTTCAGAGTAGTCCGCATTTAATCCTGAATGCCTAGTTTAATTATTACCATTATTTATCAAGTTATCCAATCCCGCCGACCATCATACATTTTCGATCTCCTTCAATTCAAAACCACAGTCCACTCTCGTAACACCCTTTCTCGGCTCTCAGATCTACATACAGCATCCCACCGAACAGCAGCTTTTGACAGAGCTTTCCTTATCCGATCCTCATCTTTTTGGAACACTTTACCTGAATTTCATATATTTATGAAAGGAATCATGTCAATAAAACAAGACAAATGGATTTGTGATCAATATTCAAATAATTTAAATCTTTTAGGGAATTAAGACGCTAAAAAAGAAATTGATCTGCTTCGAAAGATACCAATAACAGCCTTGCCATTTTCCGAATTGAATCTTCAATAAGCTACATGGAAACTGCTGTTTGCTGGATCCTCCAATCATTTCCGGCATGTGCATTCCTATTACACAGATAATTTTCGTATTTAAATTAACCATACACTGCTCAACAACCTTGTTGTCATTCTCTAATCCAATTCCTCCTTTTCCGGTTCCAAAACGTCCCTCAAGTTCATAACCCGTGCTTAACAAGGCATTAAATGAAATACCCGGAGCCGCAAAGAGCACGCTCGGTCACCGCGAGGACATGCCGCTCATCTGAAATTCAATCGCTCGCAGCTACCTCGCCTGGACTTGATGTACCGCCTTCAATAATCGGTGACATCTTGCGGCTTCACTAATGACAGACGTGCTCATGAATTTGTTATAGTTAGCGCAGGGATGTCGTCCATGAGGATCATAAACTCCCTCGCGAATTGTCGCATTTCCGGAGGCTGCATCTATCGCCTGGCATGTGGAACTGATTGCACAGAAGTGTTCTAAAACTTACTAGGCAAAAAATAGAAATGGATAAAATGTTTATTTGATATCAAAACAAGGTAAAGTGAAGGGAAACTGTCAACTGAAACTGAAGAGCCAATCCCATCATGTTGTAGTCTCATTTCTGATTGAGGTTATTATTCCGAAGAATTTTATTAATATACTTTAAGAGAACAATATGATCCCTGAATGTTCTTTTTATTATAGATTATTTGATAAAACTTATTTATTATTATATTCGGCTTTTTTGGACTTTTTGGCTCCAATTATTCTCTTCTAATCGAATTTCTCCTCTAGTACAGTAAAATTAGGGGTTTTACCTCGGAATGAGAGATTGTCGGCTATAAAGTTGTATAAATCTTTATTTTGTCTCCCTAAAATTAGTCTCAAAACCTACTTATCGTAAGGTGTACGCGACTACAGATGTTCCAAGGGCAAAGGCAATAACATCGATTATTTGCACATTTATTGCAAATATCTCGTTTCATATGGGTTTTATACTATTTGTATTTATTATAAATATTGTAGAAGATTAAATTTTCTAAAACTTTTGCTTAAACATTTTTTTTATATCTTGAACCATTTTCTAGATAGAGGGCAGAGCGCGCGCAGTGTTTAACTATCAAGAGTCTCATTCGAGGTCAACCTGTATCCCGATTAAAAACACGCCGTATAAAGTTTATAAACTATTAATAATTATATAATTCTAAATGATTTGCATTTTTTATTAACTATTACGTTATAATTAATAATTATAGCTATTGATGAATCTAAACGTCAAAAAACTGCTGTTATAATAGGAGAAGATATAGATTTACTTGTCATTTTAATTGGGGTACCCGATCTCATCAACAAGAAATTTTCTTTAAAAAAGTAATTGTAAAAACTGAAATATACTCTTCCAAAAGTTTTGATAAATGTCCTCGTTCTAAAGAACACATGTTGTTTCTTTACGCAATAAGTGACTGTAATACGACTTCTGCGCTCTTTAGAAAAGGAAAAACAACTTTTGTAAAAACATTCGAGAAACTTCCGAATTCGGATCAAATTGCTGCAACATTTGAAGAAGAAAACTGCTCGGTTCAATCATTATTTGAGAATGGAGTGCGAACCTTGTTGGAAAAATCTATAATGCTCCAAAATCTGAGGACTTATAGATCGTCTTCCCTATGCACAGTTCATCAAGTTAACAAATCTGAATAAACCTATGCAGTTATCAAATCTTCCACCAACGAGTGCAGTAGCTCACCAACATTTCAACCGTGTCTATTATCAAGTTCAGACTTGGTTAGGGCATGATTTAGAACCCCAGAATTGGGATTGGATAATGCGTGATGAATTCCTGGAACCTGTTATGACAATGCTCCGGACAAGCTCCGGAGAAATTGATCAACACAAATTTCTACAACTGCAAGAATGGTTGTGGTTCGCGATGTGGATGCAGGAAAATAGGGTTGCAGTGCTCATTAGCTTGCGGCCAGTGTAATGGGCAAGCTTCTCTCAATTCTTCACCATATCAGAGTGATATAAATGAAGACGGCACTTTTGACCCCGAAATCCTGGAAGAACCGGAGAAAAAAGTCGTTGAAGACGAGAACACAAAGGAATTTGAAATTGTTCAGTGAATGGAAGACGATGATGAAGAAGAAGAAGAAAATTGAAATTAGAACTTATAGTTCTTGTTATTATTCAACTTTTTAAATTTTTACGTTCATAAATGTATGAAATGGTATTTTTCAATAAAAACATTAATTAAACATTTAATTATTTTCTTCTTTTTTAGTTAGGGAGTAATTAGTTTAAATGAGATTAGAATTTTTAAAAAATTAAAGAATATCCCTTAATAACTTTATAATTGCACGAATAGGTTACTGTTATTAAATGGATAGATACTGAATTATTGAAAAATTGATGAGATATGGTATCTCAATGACAAGGATATCCCCAATAAAAATGACATGTAAATCTATACCTTCTCCTATTATAACAGCAGTTTTTTGACATTTAGATTCATCAATAGCTATAATTATTAATTATAACGTAATAGTTAATAAAAAATGCAAATTATTTAGAATTATATAATTATTAATAATTTATAATAAAGTTCTTTGAACATTACTTTAATTTTAGGAACTTGATGACATATTATTCATATTCATACGTCATATTACTATTTATATTTTTTTATAATTTATTAGTTAGTTGTTTTAATTTTAAATATTTTTTTATTTTCAAGAGAAAAGATATGCCCCCGGCCGGGATTCGAACTCGGGTCCTCTGTCTTACCGTGACAGGACTCTACCAACTAAGCTACCGGAGTTGATACCAGCCGGGGACAAATCTTTTCTCTTATCTGTTCCCATGTCCCCGTGTTCTCGCAAGTTTTGTATACACAAGTATACACGAGAACGAAAGTTCTTTGAACATAACTTTAATTTTAGGAACTTGCTATACCGGAGTTGATACCAGCCGGGGACTGGTATGGTTAAAAAAATATTTAAAATTAAAACAACTAAGTAATAAATTATAAAAGGATATAGATACTCTAAATAAGGAAGGAAATAGTTGGGGGTGCAGTCAAATTAAACTCTAAATAAGTGGGTACTTATTTAGTGTTTAATTTGACTGCACCCCCTAGGAAATTTCCTTCCATACTCAGATCTTCCAGTCAACTATCTCATCGCTAACATGATACTCTAAATAGTTAAACACTGTGCGCGCTCTGCCCTCAATCTGGAAAATGGTTCAAGATATAAAAAAAATGTTTAAACAAAAGTTGTAGAAAATTTAATCCTCTACATTATTTATAATAAATATAAATAGTATAAAACCCATAGGAAATGAGATATTTGCTATAAATGTGTAAAAATCGATTTTTTTCCCAATGCCCTTGGAATATCTGTAGTCGCGGACGCCCTACGATAAGTAGGTTTTGAGACAAGTTTTAGGTTGCCAAAATAAAGGTTTATACAACATTATAGCCGACTATCTCTCATTTCGAGATTCGTGCTCTCATTTGACTAATTTTACTGGACTACTCCCTGTTAATCGTTACAAAACAATTATTAAAAAAAAATCTATCACCTTCTTTTACGAGAATAAATTTGTCAATAATCACAAGAAAAAGTTAACTAGAACTAGATTAACCACACAACCGTATAGGGAGTAATTTTTGTTCAATATTTGTAGAATCTGGAAAACGTGTTAGCTCAGTTTGTAGAGCGCTGAGTTGCTGTGTCGAAGGTCGTGGGTTCAAATCCGACAGTGACAGATAAATTATTTCATCTTTCAATAGCTACGGATGAACCCAGTGGGATCTATAGACTTTCCTAGGGCTCACCCTGCTTCTGTTATGAGATTGTGTAATAAAACGTTTTATAAACACTACAGTGTCTAGATTCGAGTGTACTGTTGACCCAAGTATAAGTTGTAGCTTTTTTTTAAATTTGTATAATAAATATACGCAGTCAAATAATGTAAATTAATCAAAATAATCTTCATAAACATTTTTATTTTTTTAAAATTTATTTATTGAAATTTACAACTGTATACAAAATACATCAAGTAAATTATATGAGTGAATACATTGACATGAAAAGACAAGTTGAGAAACTACCCAGTGGTAGTACTCAAATAAAAAGTTCAGCTTAGAAGGTCACGTGGCCATTTTCTTTTCAGACGCCTCGGAGGATTATCAGGAATTGAAGAGGTTGCGAGGTTTGAAACTAGTGGGTTTGAGTGGAAATGAAGTTTGTCATGAAAAGATTGATATCGGATTCGGGCCAAATCAGCAATAAACGGGACGTTAAGGTCATTATGGATTACTTTGTTCGTAACAAAGTATTGAGCATTAAGGATTTTCCGAAGGATTTTGGATTGTAAGGATTGAATACGAGAGGAATTCGATGGCTTAGTGGAGGCCCAAAGCTCTATTCCGTAAGTCCAGATGGGTCTAATGATTGTCATGTATATGAGTCTCTTGTAGTTAATAGGGAGCTTAGACCGTTTATCTAGTAAATGTTGAAGTAGCCTGAAACGGCGAGCTGTTTCTTGTCGTTTCAGTCTAGTATGAGGATTCCAAGTTAAGCGTTTGTCAAAGTGTTCATAAACATTAAAAATCACTTCTGAGTGTCGGAAAAAAAAGGAAAAATGAACGATGATTGTATCGGTATACTAACTGTAAATGCTTAACAATCCAGGGAGATTTTGAACATCATATTTGATGTAGTTGACCTTTCAGCAATGTATATATTTAGCAGAGGTTTTTATTCCATCGATAACTATTTCGGAATATAAATATATATGTAGCAATACATAAAAATATATTGTTTGAAAAATGCGCGAGAATTTATGGGGAAACTATTTATCCGGAAGCGTTTCCAAAACTGTAGCCGCTTTTACGGTAGCAATATGTTGCCTACCTCCTCTCCAATAAGTTCCAGCCGTAAATAAAATTTGCCCAAGATGAAGACAGGTTAGAATATGAACAATGGTATCATCTGTTGGGACAATAGACCCGGGGAATATATATATTTATTTATATATAGGGCCTATATCCTCGGAGAAATTTAGAAGAGCGGTCGTGACACAGGTACCAATAAACTCAGCTCATCCCTTGTTCTCTTTAGCGAAGTGAGCGCCTGGGAATTTTTAGGGTCTTGCCTGGAGTTATATACCATAAATAAACCAACCGACGGAAAAACATTGTCACTATTTATTTTATTTATTTAATAAAATTCATACTCTTCAGCTATGAATGTCATTTAAATCTAATATTCAACCAGAAGTATCAAACCCTACCCTGTAATATAGTTATGTTTGTTAACTTATTATTTCTTTCCTTATGATATGTTTTCTTTTTAAAATTATATTCATGAAGTTACGAGGATGCAAACTGTTTAATCAAGCACGCTCATTGTTACATTTTTTCTTACTACTATGATATCTAGCGAATCAACAGGGCTTCTTAGACCAAAAAACTAAACAATATTTTAAGAAAACTATTTATTAAAAAGAAGAAGAAATAAAGGCAAATAGAAATAAAATAACAATAATTATAAACAGAGAAATAATGGACAGTTACATATATACATATACACATACACACACACATACATACAAATTTTTGGAAACAAAATTAAAACGAAAAAAGAAATAAGATAATGAAAGAAACAATATAAACAAAACTAACTATGATAACTATAAATAATAAAATAAGTAAATATAAAAATAAGTGACTGGAAGTGTGAACAGCAGAGATTAAAATGTAAGTATATAAACTCCTCACCCACATACATTTATACAGATACACAAATATATATCAAATGCATCATCCATCCATCACTTATAAAATTTTAATCTCAAACTGAACAAACTATTTCCGATTTTTTAGGAATTCTAAGGAAATTAGGTGATTGAATAAACGAGATTTAAAGGTTGAAAGATTATTGGAATGACGGTAAAGTATGGTATGGTTGGAATGGTAGAAGGTAAAGTGTTCCAAAAAGATGAGGATCGGATAAGGAAAGCTCTGTCAAAAGCTGCTGTTCGGTGGGATCCTGTATGTAGATCTGAGAGCCGAGAAAGGGTGTTACGAGAGTGGACTGTGGTTTTGAATTGAAGGAGATCGAAAATGTATGATGGTCGGCGGGATTGGATAACTTGATAAAGAAAGGATGCTAGGAAATACTTACGACGATAGGAAGGGTAAAGCCACTTCAACTCTTCGTAATATCGGGTGACCTGGACATCTCTCGGGACCCCAAAGATGAAACGAACTGCTTCGTTTAAACAACCGTTTTAATTTTGCCTCGAGATCCCCAGAGATGCCCCCATACACTGTTCAGCAATAGTCGAAATGAGGGAAAATTAAGGAAGTTACAAGGAGTCTACGGGTTTCAAAAGGTAATAGATGGGAAATTTTGAAGATGTGGTTTTTCCAGGAGAAGGTTTGATCAAACATAATTCCAAGGTTTTTAACGGTTGGGAAGAATTTGATAGTATTATTGGAGTATTATACTAGACTATTAGACTTCCCCCAAGCATATTACTAAACCTGTTTGCTCATTTTATTTAGTTTTATGCTGCTAAGTCTAATCGGACGATGCTGCAGTGGGAGCTCTGAATTTTACCTATCTAGGTTTAATTAGGATAGGGATATTTAGGGATTAACTGACATCGTACAGGCCCCTGTACCCCTGTTTAACGTCCCTTCCAAAGAACGGCATAACCAAGGATTTTTTAATCCTATTAAAAATCCAAGGGCCACTCGACGGGTACGAAGCCGCGATCTTGAGCTTAGTAGGTAGTTATACTAACCACTAGGCCACAGGTTACTGGACTCGTCAAAAGAATCGTTACTTACATACCAAATAGATTTACAAAAAGCGATAAGTACCAAGTGATAAGCCAAAAAATGTATGGAAACAAGGCGGAAAAGTGGATAGTTAAGTCAAAAAAGGAAGCATTAAAGAAACCAGACCACAATGGACATAGGAGAGAAAAATTATGGAACCATAAAAAAACGGCATTGGTTCTGTAGATTTCGGTTAGAATTAAATTACGAGTTCAAACTTTTCACACGTTACCTTTTTAAGAATATTCTTGAAAATTAAAATAATTTTATTATTGATTATATATCGATTAAAGAACCGACTAACACATACTGCTTTGGTTATGTAATTATAAATACTTCGAGATATTTACTGAAACGTTAATTTCTTGATGAAATGATTACTGTAATATACGCATTTCCCATAATTGCACTCTTTTTTTCATTCTAAAACTCAAAACTATTTCGAGAATTATTAATTATTCGAGAATATTGTGATTTTACTCGAAACAAACTGATACCTTAATTTTTTCAAATCCGTCTTAATTGACAAAATTTAAATTAAGTAATTGTAACATAATTTGCTTTTAACACTTTCACAAATTGAGTTATTCTCCTTGCTTAAAATTATCATTGTAGAACTGTGTATGTATATTGTGTTTATTTAAAGATTAATCAAAACAATACAGATTTTTCTAGTTAGTCATAAAATTTATTTCGAAGTTCCTATTGGCCTAAAAGACAATCAGAAAATATTGTTTTACCTTTTATTCCATGTGATGAAAAAAATTATGTTTAGAAAAATAAGTAAATTTATGTAGACATTATATATGTAAATTATATATGTTTAGGACAAAATGGGTGAATTAACTCCAGTAAGTTAGATACTGTATCTTTAAAACTGTCCTGTTGTCAAAGGCAAAGTTACTAAGCTACTCAATTAAAAGATTTTCTGATCTGAATGGGGTAACATTGATTGCTCGTGTTTCACACTCAATAGTGCCGGTATTTATTGTATGGAGTGAAAATGGAGCAAATTTGATTTTAAAAATACTAATATATAAAATATAAAATTCTCGTGTCACAGTGTTTGTAACAAAACTTCTCCGAAACGACTTGACCGATTCTTATGAAAATTTGTGTGAATATTCAGAAGGTCTAAATAACGTAAACTATTTTTCATACCCATAAGTGATATGTGTCGGGCCATTATTATTGATTATCCGTCGATCGTAGCAGTGACGCTTGATGATGCTTCATTTTTTATATGTTTTAAGGGCATGTCTGAGTGGTGTAAATCTAAGTTTGCAACCGAAAAAACTGATGGGAAAACTTTTGGTGGCCGAAAAACATCGAATTTTTCGGAGTTATTTCAGTTTTTGGCCTGTATCTCCTAATCGATAAGGTTTTAAGAAAAAACATAAATAATCATTTTTAAAGTAGATTAAATTTGCAGCAATTCGATTTCAAATGCAGCTCAATCCTGAGTTATGTTCCAATCATATAATAAATACCTGGATCTTATCTCTATCTAATATATAAAATTGTCGTGTCACAGTGTTTGTAACAAAACTCCTCCAAAACGACTTGACCCCAAGATTGAAACGCATAGCACTTAAAAGATTCAGGTACAAATTACGTTGGAGGTTATTTAATCTATTTGTTATTTTTCAGACCTATTTCATCTTTTTTCATTATATAGAATAGATTAGAATAGAAAAATAATTTTATTCTGGGACCAGGTCTATACAGTATACTGTATACTGTGCTGTTTTCAAGCAAACAGTTGTACATGGAGGTAAATTCGCCAAGAACACGTACAACCGTCAGAGTTTGGTATTAATTAGGAATATAATCCAATCAAAGTTGTAAATTGAAAAGTATCCGCGTCCTAACAATGAACTTAAAACTAAAATCGGAATGAATTTGAAATAATCGTATCTACGTTTTTAGATTCATACGGTTTGTTAACGTGACGGTTAACTTACTTTGGAAAGTACAGGATTCACTTTACGCCAAATTTCAGTTGGGAGTAGTAACCTTTCAAACAGATCGGCCAATTCAATTTGTGATCCTGATCCTTCAGTTGTAATAGAACCTCGTTGAATGGAGTATGTTTCATTAGCAAACCTAACCGTTAGTCAGAAAAAAAAAAAAGTTGAGTGCATCTAGCACAAAGGAACTCAATAGGATGGAGTTGTTGAGATTCTTTTATCCGAGCCCTGATACATTTCTTTTACTGTTCATTCCTCGATGGTACATTCCTTCTTTCCTTAGTGATTGATAAGAATTGATATCCCCTTCAGAGATACCGTTTTGGAAAAAAAAAAGCACAAAGGTCTTATGAGGGGTGAAAGATCATGAATAGGGATATAAAGAAGTAGAAATGGTCGATAACAATATTAAAAATAATGTCTGCCAAGCAGATGAATATATCTATCTTACTTTGAAATAGATTGATAATTACAATACGATCCATAATTATGTACATATATATTTCCAACGACATATTGTTGCCTTGAAATATATACAGATGCCGGGTTCGAATTTTGCTGTGACAAATAAAAACTTTCATATGTTAAGAACCGAAGAAAGGCCCAGTGTAATCTGAATATCCTCCCTGTGCCACCCAGCCTCAATGTCCTTAACAGGCAAAACCTGGTGGTTTAGCGTGATCTACGGGGACAAATAACCTCCCTGCACAACCATTGTCTAGAAATAGCATATTCTATTTATATATATTATACTCAGTACTGAAACTCAGGCCCGTCAGGAGTTGTATTAGTGTAGTTTTTTTTTTTATTATTGCCTATGCTTACACCGATTTTGATGGAAACTTACGATCTGTAATCGAAATATAGGTGTGTAAAATTGTAATGTGCTCGTACGAAATAGCATTAGCGAAATAGCATAAGTATAAATATCTAGGTTTTGCAATCATAACCCAGATAGTATAAAACCTAGATAAAACTTGCGATTTAAATAATAGAATTTCATAAAAATATTTTTAGCAGTAGCAAGATTTGACTGCAAACAGACATGCAGATGTAGTGCATTGATTTTTCTAAAATGTAAAGCGCAAGTAATTTTTACGTGATATGGAGGAAGCCTTTCTTTTTTTTTTTTTTTGTGGTGATGGAGCAATGTGGCTCTACA
The DNA here is from genome assembly GCA_964056705.1 of Troilus luridus. Classification (NCBI taxonomy): domain Eukaryota; kingdom Metazoa; phylum Arthropoda; class Insecta; order Hemiptera; family Pentatomidae; genus Troilus; species Troilus luridus. The sequence goes on along the minus strand of OZ057412.1, from coordinate 70,449,603 downwards.
AAGCGATCGTATAGGGAAACTGGATTAAAAAAAATAAATTCTAAAAGATAAAAAAATAAAAGACAAAATGCAAATAAATACCGACGTGCATGAAAACCTTTTATAATTGAAGTGATAATAAAACATGTAATTAAATACCTATTAAATTCTGTAAACAATTTATTATTATTTAAGGTGCATAATTTAATTTGTTTTAAATAATTAAGTATTTTAAAAATAAAAGGAATATTGTTCATTAATTATCTTCATTTTTTGGGGGCCAATCTACTTAGGGAAGTCAATATCATACGTAACAACATTACGTACAACAATTATGCTGCATCGTATTAATATTGTTCTAGGTGTTTCAGTGAAGTGTTTTAATATTATCGGGGTTATATATTTTATTCCTTTAATACTAACAAGTATGGCAGTTCTCGAGTAGCTCTTGCCAGCGATCGCAGTTAAATTATTTATCCTTTTGAGGCTTACACAGCCTCTATCAAGCGGATAACCTCAGCTGAGAGAACAACCAATTTCGGCCAAGAAAAAAATAATAATAATAAAAATCTTGTTCCACTACAACCCGTGAAAGCTCTTGAGTTCAGTACGTGGCAGCGACTGTACTGTTTCTTGGACAACGGTTGTGAAGGGGGTGATTTCGTGGACGACGCTCAACCGCCAGATTCCTCCCTATTTTAGGTACACACTTTATAGAGCCACGATGAGCAAAAGAGGGTTTGCAGATCCTATAGCTTAAATATTTTATAACAGCGAGATTTTAACCCGGGACCTAAGGACCTACCACTGAACCACTCTGCTCCGTGGTTTCGGACAAAATGTTTTTTTGCACATCCGTAGCTTCTTTGGACAGTGATTTCTGTTCGTATTACATTTTAAGTATTATACAGCTATTCACTGTAATTTTCCTGAATAAGATATATATAAAATAACAAAAACTGTGGTTTTTTTCTCCTTATGGTAAACTTGTTCTGTAGTCAAATTTAACAAGACAGAATGGGCCTGATCCATAAATAGATAAAGATGAACATAAATAGATGAAACATAAATAGATAAAGAAGCACAAACCTGACAAAAAAGGTCTTACTTTAGGAGAGAAAAAAACCTTGATTAAATTAGCTATGAGGGTGAACACGGATTCCATTTTCCAAAATCGCTGGAGAATAAATTTATCACGCCTTTTTCCATCTGGTGAACCCCGTGCGCAGCCGAACACCATTAGCCCCTCATGCTTTTAAATATGAGACGATAGGAGGGCGGTGGTGAGCGTGGTGAGTGTGGTGAGTGTCCATAATGACACCATATCAAAGGTTCCCACTAAAAGGTTTTTTGCCTCGAGGCGGCGGCGGAATTTTGCGATCTGCGAGGCAATTAAGGGGAAGATGGGTGAGGTGCTAGTCGTTTTACTTATGATTTGGGGAGGTATAGAACTTTTATTTTTCAAAAACATCATAAGTTTGAAAGGCAGCAGTATTCGTGAACATGGCTTTAATTTGTGGACATAAAGGCAAATAAATGAAGTAAAATCTCAACTGATTATTAAATTACGCATAAACAATCTCTGAAAAAAATAAGAGAAAAACTGATTGTTTAAAATAAAATAAGGGGAGAAATTTGGCGGTTGAGCGTGGTCTAAGACAAATCACCTCCCTGCACAACCGTTGTCAAAACAGTTCAGTCTCTAACATATACTAGTCACTTCTTGGGGTGTAGTGGTTCAGTTTTTTTCAGGTTTATATCTATAGTACCTAGTTAAATAAAAAATCCTACTGTTAAAGTCATGTTATAGTCAACACTGTATAAGGAAAACAATGTAACCAGTGAGGGAGTTTATAAAAATATATTCTAGTTACTAGTTAACATGTGTTGTTTTGTATCCCTAATTTGTGATATGTTTAACATGGTGTCAGAAGTTAAAAAACTGTAAAACATAGAAATTGTTAATAGCGACAACGATAACAAACGAGACGAAACACTTACACAAAAAAAAAAATGGCATCGCCAACAACGTCCACCTCACGTTTCTTCTCAGCACAAGTCGATCCCCTTCCGAGTGAATCAGGTAGAGAGGAATGGGAAGAATGGTTTTTTAATTATGAAATCTATCTAAAAGCATCAAACCTATATAAAGAGGATGATGAACGAAAAATTAACCTTTTCCTTTTTAGTCTGGGAAATGAAGGTAGGCGAATTTATAAATCATTTACAACAAAACCAACAACTTACGACAACTTGGTTAAACTTTTCAATTCGCATTTTGAACCAAAAAAACACCTTGCTATGGAAAGATATAAGTTGTTCACAAGAAAATAGGCACCCAGTGAATCTATTCAAGACTTTGTCATTGCTCTAAAAAACCTCTCTTCGTCCTGTGAACTGGGAGATTTGCAGCAGTCAATTGTTCGAGACTTGCTGATCGTCGGATTGGATCCAAAATGGACAACAATAAAAGAGAGACTTCTTGAAGATGAAAATATCACCCTGGACAAAGCTATTCAGATTGCAGCAAGAATGGAGTACAGCCAACAAGAAATCCATGGTATCAACGAAAACTTGAACAAAGAACAAGATAATCATCATCTCGTACAGAAGATCACAAAAGGACAAAAAATGGACTACAGCAAGAAATCTCAACAACAGGTAAAAACTTGCTCTAGATGTGGCACGTCTCATGCAATTCGCAGCTGCCCTGCATTTGGTTCTAAGTGTTTTAATTGTAGTAGGTTCAATCATTTTTCAAAAATGTGTAAACTGCCAAGTAATAAAAATATGCCGGAAAATAAATATAGAGTTGAGACGATAACGTTCGATGTTCATGACCATGAAAGCACAGATAATGATTTTTTTATTGGCAAAATTCAATCCAAACTAGAAAACCCAATATTGATTTCTATGAAAATCAATAACAAAATAATACAATGTGAATTAGATACGGGCGCAAATGTGAATGTTATGAGCATCGACACGTTCAATTCATTAAAGGTAAATAATAATGTAATATTAACAAAACCATATGTAACATCATTTACAAATCATGAGGTACCCATAATAGGCAAAGTAAATCTAGATTGTTGTTATGGTAGTAACTTTAAAAATGGTGCAAAATTGGAATTTTTGATAACGGATTTAACTAAACATACTATTATTGGTCGAAAGGCTTGTCTAGATCTCAACTTTATTACTATAAATATACAAACAGTTACTCAAAGTTCTAAAAAAGAGAATAATTCAGAACATTTTAATAACATATTTGAAGGGTTAGGACACATTAAAGATGTAATACACTTGCACATAGATGATAAAATAAAACCAGTCATAGACCCTATGAGGAAAATTCCATTTAGTTTATGCAATCCTTTCAAAGAAGAATTAAAAAGAATGGAATCCTTAGGTGTAATTTGTAAAGTAAATGAACCTACTAACTGGGTAAACTCGGTAGTTCTTGTAAAAAAGCCTAATGGTCAACTTAGGGTATGCCTAGATCCAAGAAATTTGAATAAGGCAATCATAAGACCAAGGTATCCAATGCCAAATATAGACTACATAAGAACAAAAATTGGTGAAAGCAAAGCAAAAATCTTCTCAATCTTAGATGCAACTTCAGCATACTGGTCTTTAGAATTGGATTATGAAAGTTCTCTCTTAACAACCTTTAACACACCTGTAGGTAGATTTCGATTTCTTAGATTACCATATGGGATAAGTAGTGCATCAGAAATTTTTCAAGCTAAAATGGAGGACAATTTTTCGCATATAAAAGGATTATTAATATACCAAGATGATTTTTTAATATTTGCAGATACTAAGGAAAATCATGATAAAATACTTAAAGAGGTTCTTAATAGAGCTTGTGAAATAGGTCTTAAATTCAATAAAAATAAATCAAAATTTGAACTAAATAGCGTAAAATACTTAGGTATGATTTTCGACAAAGATGGCATAAAGCCAGACCCTGATAAAATTTCTGCAATTATTAATATAACACCCCCTAAATCAGTAAAAGAATTACAGAGATTTTTAGGAATGATTAACTTCCTTGGACCATTCATTCCTAATCTCTCTTCTGAAACAAGTGACCTAAGACAATTGTTAAAAAAAGAAAATAAATATAACTGGGATGAAAATCATGAGAAATCATTTACTAGACTAAAACACTTAATTACTTCAACACCAGTCTTGGTGTATTATAACACAAATAAACCACTAACGCTTTCAACCGACAGTAGTAATGATGCAATTGGTGCAGTTATATTGCATGATAAAAACCCAATTGCCTTCGCTTCGACTACATTAAACCATTATCAAACAAACTATCCAATAATACACAAGGAGTGTTTAGCTATATATTATGGATGTGTCAAATTTCACCAATATGTGTATGGTAGGGTAGTTAATGTTGAAACCGATCATAAACCCTTAATTTCTTTATTTAAGAAACCGTTGCACCAGTTACCACCAGTAGTGCAAAGAATAATGCTTAAATTACAAAAATATTCACTAAATGTAACTTATGTACCTGGTAAATTTATGTCTATTGCGGATACCTTATCACGGACTTCAAACTATCATGATAAAGCTATATTAAAAGATATAGATAATGATGTAAATTTGCACATTAATTTAATTTGCAACAACTTGGCTATTTCTGTATGTAGACTAGAGGAAATCAAGGAGGAAATTAAAAAAGATCAAGTTAGTCAAACTCTACTTAAATATATTTCTGATGGATGGCCTGAAAAAATCTCGAGTGTCTCTTCAGATGTACAGCCATATTTTAAATTCCAACAAGACTTGCATAGCACAAATGGATTATTGTTTCGTAATTCAAGTGTGGTAATACCTAGATCATTAAGATCAAAAATTCTAACTATAATTCATGAAGGACATTTTGGAGAAGATAGATGTATTCAAAGAGCTAGAAATCTGGTATTTTGGCCTAATATTTATACTGATATAAAAAACTTAACACAATCTTGTGAAACATGTCAAATTTTTAAAAGAAATAATTCTAAGCTACCAATAATCCATCATGAAATAGGTGATAACCCTTGGGAAAAATGTGGAGCAGATTTCTTTTATTTTGACAAACAAGTGTATCTCTTGGTTGTAGATTATTATTCCAAATTCCCAGAAGTGTGCTTACTAAATGGAAATAAATTGAATGCTCAATGTGTAATTAAACATCTAAAGTCAATAATGGCACGGCATGGAATTTGTAAAGAGTTTGTTACAGATGGTGGCCCCCCTTGGACTTCAAAAGAATTAAGTAACTTTTTTCAGAGTTGGGACATATCTCATACTGTAACAAGCCCTTACCACCATAAATCAAATGGTTTAGTAGAAAGAAATGTAAGAACCATAAAACAAATGCTAACTAAATGCTCACACTCAGGTGATGACCCTTACTTAGCTCTCTTAAACTTCCGCAATACAGCTAGTAAAATCAGTAATGTGTCACCTGCACAGTTACTAATGTCCAGAAGACTGAGAGATAAATTACCTGCCACTAAAAATGTACTACAACCAAAATTAATAAATAAACAAAAATACAAAGAATGTATAACAAATTATCAACAAAATGTATCTAAAAATTATAACAAAAATACCAAAAATTTGATAGATTTAACACCTGGAGATTACATAAAATTTAAAATGACAACAAATAAGCCATGGATACCTGGTAGAGTAATAAAGGAAAGTGAGTGTCCTAGACAATATATAATAGAAAATGATGATGGAAAATTATTGAAGAGAACTAGGGAACACATAATGTTACCAACTAAGATTAACAATCAAAACCAAGAAAATATTGTTAGGGAAGAAAATAATACAAGATCATCTGGTAGGACTATTAAACCCCCTAAAAGATTCAGCCACTCCGACTACACTTAAGAAATTTATATCTTGTAAAAATTTATCTTATAAGAAATGTCATGTAAAAAATAAAATAAAAATAATAATAAAAAAATAAATAAAATAAAAAGATGTTAAAGTCATGTTATAGTCAACACTGTATAAGGAAAACAATGTAACCAGTGAGGGAGTTTATAAAAATATATTCTAGTTACTAGTTAACATGTGTTGTTTTGTATCCCTAATTTGTGATATGTTTAACACCTACTAATATTATAAATGCGAAAGTTTGTATGTATGTTTGTCTCTCTTTACGCAAAAAAGGATTTGGATGAAACTTAACAGTAATATAGGTTATACATCAGTATAACACATAGGCTACAATTTATAATCATTTTGTGTAATTTGGTCATAATATAAATTTTTAATTATTAAAAAGTACTAGGTTATAACACATTATCAATATTACCTCCAACATATGGTCAATAGGTAATCGCGGTAATTAATTTAATTGTTAAATATTGTTAGCATCGCTACAGGGCTCCCTCCTGAGTAGCTTCCGCACGTGTTACCTACACCCAAAATCTACATATTTTCGCTTCTAATATTATAAATGCGAAAGTTTGTGAGGATGGATGTATGTTTGTTACTCCTTCACGCAAAAACTACAGAACGGTTTTGGATGAAACTTTACAGTGATATAGGTTATACCGCTAAATTACAACGCATCGATAAATTACCTATATATGTACATTATTCTAATCCTTTCAGTTTTAATTTCTTGCTGCTGCCGTACGACAAGTGAAACCATTATACTAACACCTTTTCAATAACATTACATACTAATCCTTTACTGACCCGAACAACAGTAAACGAAAGTAGCTTCTGTCCGTCCCGTTTGTTTATGAGGGTCAGTGTATGTTTCACGGCTGTACTGATATGGATAATCTCAAGCCTGGGGAAGGACATAAGCTACTTTTTATCAACACACCACATAGGCGAAGTTTACATAAAACTGTAGCCTGATTGACTAACACACCCAGCGGTCAACGCACAGCCGAAACCAATGAACTTAGCATCTTGAAATTCACAGATAGGTTCTTTGTATAGATTAAATGAGCACTAAGAAAGGAATTTGGGCATTCCACTACCAAGGGTTTCCCCTTTAATATAATTAGTTCAAAGATTGTATGAAATCCATCAGTTTTAGATTAGACATCTGAAATTTCGGATGTACGAGTAACTTATAGTTACAAAAAATTAATTGATTTATTTAAAATGATCTGTCATGAAACTTTTTCACGAAATTCCACGGGAGCAAAGCCGTGGGCAAAAGCTAGTTGATTTATATAGTTAAAACTAATACTGAATACCAAAATTCAGAATTTAATACATGTATGGATTCTTACCTAATGGATTAACATTTGATTGGAGAATGACGTAAGGTCCTCACCATGAAAAAAAAACGCCAATCACTAAATATTTAACTCCAAATTAGTCACAAGACAAAAATTAAACATATAAACCTATAACAAATTTACGGCATCGTCAAAAGAACTCATAGAAAACGACCATATACTTTTCAATCTTAGATATTTAAATTTATCTCAAAAGCTCCATGGCATGTTTATATCAAAACTTTACATACTGACTTATTAATACCAACTGTCAACGAACACATATGGATATACTACATCAAGAAAAAAATACACCCACCCGAACTCTCTGATGGAACAAACAAGTTAAATCAAGCCAGGTTAATATTCTTCTTTTTGTCACTCAAGTCATCATGAATCTGCTGATAGTCAATTGGTTGTACTTCAAAGATGTCGTGTAGGTCCAATATTTAAAGAAATAAATTAATGGATTTTTGTAAAATTTAATTTTTTGTTTGTATTGATAACATCATTTAATTAACTTCATACGTACAATTCAATTATTACTTAACTCGTTTAAGATAATTGATTAGAATGTTTGTGTTTATAAATTATTTAATTTTTTGGTCGGGGTGGATGAAATGGTTAACTCGCTTTCAAAACTTACAAACACAAAGATTGTAAAATGCTAGCTAAGATTGTAAGAGGTGAGCTCAAATCAAGTTGTCAGTTTCTGGAATTCCCAAGTGGGGGGTTACTTGGGGTATGTGAAGCCCGTCAGACTACTGGATGCAACACACAACGACTTTAATTCGGGGAAAAAATTGGTGGCTAAGCGTGATATCTTCCAAATCACTTAACTACCTGCATTGAACCCTACTCGGTTCCACTGGTACGGTTTTTAATTATCTCAAGTCTAAAGTTCGCCAAGAATTAATTAATGATCTATTTTATATTAATATATTATTAAAAGTAATATAGAAAGATACATCCTAAGAAGGTGACAATAGGAAACAATGGATGTGCTTGGCTTTAATTAGATCGTGCCTAAACGAAATTACTGTCACAATGGCGAGTAGAAAGCTTTAAGGAAGTCAACGCTCCGAAGTCGGGATCGGAAGAGACACAACTTAACGAACTTTATTGGCTTCTTTCAAATTCAGAAGACACGGCGGCTTTTAAAAAGCTCCGGAACGTCCTGGAGAGGGAAGGTTGTCAGAAGGACGAGAGCCCTTAGATTCTATTATCTGGGCAAGTTGGCCGCTGATGGGAACCTGAACTGATCAGTAGTCTAGCTGCCAGGGGAGTCCTCTAGTTCCTCTCTACCTGATCTGGAGCACGAATAGGGTCAAAGGGTTCCTGCATTAGATTCAATAGAAAAATAAATCAAATTTTTGTTTTTTACCTTAAGGTAATAACAAAGTGTTTTAATTTTATTTAATCCTAACATAGAAATGGATAAAGTTGTAATGTACATACAATTTATTTAGGTACTACTTGTTCTGGAGGACAATTACTCCAATGTTTGTCAAATTTATTAGCATCGTTTCTGATTATTTACAGGTTATACTAACCAGTATATAATATTAATAAGCGAACCCGAAGGCTCGATGTCAATACCACCAACCACCGCTTACAAACTTCCGTCCACGGATCACTACCCAAACCCAAATCTGCCAGATCACTCTTAAAGCAATCCTCCCATCTACGCCTCAGTCTACCCCTTCCTGCTTATTAAATTTTTAGGAATTTGTTCATAATCAAGCCCAGCAACCAGGATATAACATCTATAATAAAAATATAATAATTCTGAAATTCAGTAATCACTCTTAAAAATTTATTAACTGTAATACATACTTCTAAAATATCAAACAAAATATATTATTCTGTGTTAAAAAAATAATTAAATAAAAAAATCATCCAAATTAATATAAATCGTCTAGAACTTTAAGGAGTCAGTAAACATTGTTGAGTTGTTAAGATAATCACGATATAATAGTTAAGATTTTATCTTTTTATTTAAAAAACATATAATATAATATAGCTTTCATAAGATAAAAGAAATAATTTTAATTAATTAAATAAAATAATGAAAATGAATTTTTCTTTGCTATTCAAAATCACAGGATTTGAAAAAACAGTACAGCCGCAACTTGCTACTCAACCCAACACCCTCCTTGGGTTATGGTGGTATAAGTTTTTTAAATATTAAAAATTCATAATGCAATTTAATATGAAGAGCTAAATGTTAAGTTGTATGATAAATATACCTAGATATAAAAAAAATCAACATTACCTGCTAATTTCAAATAATTTATTAAAATTTAACTTTAAGCATAATATATAAATGTTTCATTAAATTATTTAAATACCAAAATATCAGATACTAACTAACTATTCATTATAAAAACTTAGCAACCGAGAAAAATTATAACTATTGTACAAATTTGTTGATTACAACAAGCAATATTTAATTAAATAATTTTAAATTGACTATCATTATTTCCTGTTGAAGTTTTCTGATATATTCAAGTATGTTTTAAGAATAATACACTAAACGATTTAGTTCCATGAGGAGATAAAAGGACTACGTGGTTTTTCATAAGACATATTGATAGTTTTCCATGTTGGTCATTCTATGTTCCATTGGTAGGATTTTGGATTATTCACGAATCATTTTAGATTCACAATAATGCGTCTGGTTGGTACAGACAATCCACATACAAATGAGAAGTATACTAAAAAAAACAGACATTTTTAAAATCTAGTGTAATTTTTGCAGATAAAATATTATTTCCGTCCTAACTCTTTTTTATTTCACTTGGTAAATGCTGGTTTTGTTGTTGATGCTTAATGTTTCAAAACTGTTAACGGTTTTGAAATTAAATGAAATTTGTGACAATACCTATAACGTTGTTTTCTGGAATTACAGCACTTGTAGTCCACGAAAGTAAATATTAATTACAATCCTATTAGATAAACATTTTTTAAAGTATAGTAAACAATAATTATTATTTGAATTATTTGAACTATTTGCAATTCCATTCCTTAATATTAATATTGAAAAAGTAATTCACCAATGTTGGGTATAAGGGGTATACGAAAGGATGTACTAGAAGGCAGTTGATAAGCGTCGAAGAGTTTGATATATTGTTATACATCGAGGAAATGCATCTGCCACGCACTACTGCTTATTACTACATTTTTTTAACTTCTATTGGTTTTTAAATAACTTTAAAAAAATATATAAGAGGTCTTGGTCTAATAACGATGCTAACAGCTTATTATACAGTTGCTATTAAAAAAACTGAAAAACACTGAAACTATGTTTTATAATTTAACTACAATATTAGGAGCTTGCATGCATTACGATCATTTTGCAGTTAGATGCATTTATTGAGAAAATTGATACATATATATTAATAAAAATATTTTCCAGTCACAATGTGCCATAGAAAATTCTTTTTTTTTTGTCAGGCAAGCAAAGAAACCGCGATGTTGAAACAGTGCGAAAAGGCCTTTTCAATCAATTCATGCGAGAGTCATTTTTCTTAAGCCATTTTTTAAATCTTTCTCATCCCATGTGAACGTTTCGAAATAGTTAGTTCAACTGCTAAGCAGTCTTAATGTTCCTTGAGGGCTTGAGATGGGTTTTCTTTTAATAAGTCTTGCAATCTATTTTCTTCGAATTTTTTCGTCTTCCATTCCGTTTTTTGTCATTGGAACCAAAATTACTATGAAATGAACTCCTTAAAGATCCCTATCCTAATTATTCCTGAATTGGCAAAATTTAGAACTCCCATAGTAGCAGCGTCCCATATATTAATAATAAGCATAATCTAAGAGTATTTCTCTTTCAATATGCGCATTTATTTATATATAGTAGTATAAAGTGGCGTTTAATGAATAAACAAACGGTAATTTATTGTTTTCTACTTTCTAATTATTTTAACATTTTCAATCTCAATATTTTATTTTTTAATAATTACCACTAGGGCCTGTAAATACTTGGTACATTATTATCTATGCTCTAGTTATCTGTTTCATTTTAAAAAAATATGAATTAAAATTAACATGAGGGATAGAAATGTTTCAAAGCAATGAAATTAAAATAATAAATGATTATGGAAAATTTAATATGATAAATTTCTTATTAATATTATTCAGAATAATATGGTAGATTTATTGCTTTTTTTTCTTTGTTAATCAACCTTATTAATATGTGTGTATGTTTGTGTGTCGTTATATTGATAGTTCATATATATTCTGTATATTGATTACGGCGATGGCACATGCTGTAACGTTATGCTTTTAATCCTCTTTGCGCTTAGTAAGTGATGCCACCCCCTCACTTGTGTTCTAGAATGGAATATCTGTGTTGGAAATAGATACGACTTGCTTTCACTAAAGGTGTTCCGTGTTAAGTAACATTCGAGACATTTTAAATTAATTGTATTAATAAAATGATAAATTCTCTTATGGTTTTACGTCTGGTTATTGCTAAATAAAAAACTAATATGACCAATAATGATTAAAAATTCAAAGCTAGCTTCCAAAATTATACTTTAAAGCATTAATTTAAGAGTATTTCTCTTTCAATGCGCGCATTATCTTAATTAAATTATTTTCAGTTTTATCAGAAGAAGATAATTTAAGAGACAGAATAAAGTAGGATTATTTTAAAAATTACAATAATAAAAATAAAAATTATTATATTAATTTAAAAAAAATAATATAAGAAATTAACTTGAGAATGCAAAAAAAAAAAATGTATACAGTCAGTAATAATTCTATAAATTTAAATTAGTTTCATATCTGCAATATTTTTATTTAAACTTAACTTTTTACTATTAATTACATTATGGTCGCTAAAAAAATAGTGATGATATAAGTTTTTTATCAGTGACAAAAAATTATTTTACCCGTTAACCAAGGACTCACCTAGTCCTCTGTAAAATGAGTACAACCACTAGTGGTCGGTTCTATTCAACCATTGTATTTGAAAAAATACAGTCCCTACCATGCATTGAACCCATTGAAGAAATTTCATAGGTTGTAAGTGGTATCAGTTTTTATATATGATTTTTGTTTTTATAACAAAAAAACTAGACTATTTGATTTTTAATTTACTCGGTTTAAATTATTTTCCTATTGCAATCTACAGTGTAGCTTAGTACCATATTATTAATGTAACGGAATACGAATTCATTTCAAAAATATTTCTTCTTAATAGCTCACATCAGCTACAGATAATGTTCCACTCTGTAGAAGCAAAAAATAAACCAACGATTCAGAGAACGGGAATACAAATCTCGGACGAATGATTTGGAACCGAAGTGGAAAGAAACATCTAATGGTTGAGGTCGATGACGAGATTCCTCCGAAGATTTCGGCATATCTTCGCGGCAAAAACATCTCCCTTGAAAATACTGACCGGACCCTCAAGAGTTATCAGCGCAGTCCCAGAATTCATAATCCTTCGGCCGCTCTGGGGAAAATGCAAGATGCATTCATTGATTACATTTTTACCATATTTTCTTTATGAAAAAGATCCTAAAATAAAAGTATCAGAAAGGAATTATTTTAATTATCATGGGAAAGAGTTCCCTTAATATTTCCAAGACAAATATTCATATATTAAATACATCCCATATGTTGAGAATATCAGATGTAGGATTCACCGATGGTTATTAGTATTCTTTTAATGCTGTGTTTAAAATGTTATATCTGAAGGCTAAAAATGATTTTTCTCCTGTAGTTTCTTATGTAATTATTACGTAACAATTGATTATTTACTTATTACTTAAGCTATAGGTACTAGTTATTTTACAAGACGTGGGACGTCAGTGTACTTACTTGTATTCCATGAATACTTACTTTTTTTTGTTTGAGGTCAATCAGAAATGGAAGTAGTGATTATTTTCACTAGTCAGTGTCTTGACGCCATTATCAGAAACTATTATTATTATGCTTAAACTATTATTATCGTGATCACATAAACTACAAGTACTTGTTAATTTACAACATGAGGGATGTCAGTGTGTTTACTTGCATTCTATGAATTCCCATTTTTTTTTTTTGTTTCATATCAATCAGAAATTTAAATAATGACTGTTTTATTTTCTAGTCAGTATCTTGCGCCTTATCAGAAACTAATTCATAATTTCATTAAATATTTTCATTATTGTTTTTAAAAATTTCAGAACCTGATTTTGAATATCCTCAAGGAATAGAATCGTAATTAATAGAAAAAAGTTATTATATTTAGAAAAAATGTAAATGTTATTAAAATAATTTTATTGTAAATATATATTGAATACATATTTCCTATAATTCCTTATTGGTCAGTCGATTTTAATAAAATCATTTATGAAGAATAAAGATTATAATTTACTTGTGCTTGTGGTTATATTGCTAAACTCTATTAACTAAAGAACAATTAACACCTAACTACTGAGCTATTTATAACTCATGTTGAATAATATATATATATAATGAAGAAACCTATACCCGGACCATTTTCTTCCTCTTATTTATAACTCATATTTTTACTATTATTGAAATGAAATTAATTATTGCAAAAGTTGTATTGACATTTATTTTTTACAGGCATGTATAGATAATAAATCAATTTGTGGTAAAAAGAAAATTGAGTGAAATCCAAATTTCACTAACTTTTTAATTTGTTACATTTCTAGCATAGCCCTATAACGTAAGCTACTCTACCATGGACCCCATTTTTCTAACGTTCTAAAAACCGAAATTCCAATATTTCAGTTTAAACTGTATTTCAAGACATTATTCAACAACTTGATGACAAATTGGATTATTAAGATTCGGTCGATCTCTACTTTATTCATGCCAATATGTACCATTCCTGCTATTTACTTGTTGTAATTTTATAATTACAGTTGTAACTTTCGATGAATAAACTATCTAAAAAAATGTATATAAGGGTGCTTTTTAAAAATTTGTATTCATAAAAAAAGACTTTTTTTTATTTTTTTATTTTTATTATTTATTTATTGATATTTACAACTATATTACAGTAATATAACAAGTAAATTGGCTGAGTGATACATAATGACATGATATAATGACAAGTAGAGAAACTACCCACTGGTAGTACTCAAGTCGCAGGTTCAACTAAGAAGGTCACGTGGCCATCTTCTTCTCAGACACCTCAGAGGATTATCGGGAATTGAAGAGGAAGCTAGGTTTGAAACTAGAGGGTTTGAGTGGAAATGAAGTTTGTTATGAAAGGATAGATACCGGAATCGGGCCAGATCAGCAACAAATGGGACATTAAGGTCGTTATGGATGACTATATTCTTAACAAAATAAGGAGCGTTGAGGATTTTACGAAGGATTTTGGATTGTAGGGATTGGATACGAGAAGAATTCGATGGCTTAGTGGAGCCCCAAAGCTCTACTCCGTAAGTCCAAATAGGTCGTATGATGGTCATGTAGATGAGTCTTTTGTAATTGATTGGGAGCTTAGAGCGTTTGTCTAGTAAATGTTGAAGAAGCCTGAAACGTCGAGCGGTTTCTTGTCTTTTCAGTCTTGTATGAGGATTCCAGGTTAATCGTTTGTCGAGATGCAACCTTAAGTATCAGATCTGTTCTACAGGCACAAGTGGGATATTATTAAAGGATACTGAAGGGCAGGAAGTCATTGGTTTACGACGTAAGGTAAAAGTGATTTGATGGGATTTTTGAGAATTTATTTTAATTCTCCAGTTCTGGCACCATTCTTCAAGATCAGTGATATGGGATTGGAGGCTTTGGGATACAATAACTGGATTGGTATTGACTGATAATACACATGTATCATCAGCATATGTGGTAAGGATAGTAATAGGATGAGTTAGGATGTCAGCTGTATAAACTGTATAAAGGATTGGGCCAAGGATACTACCTTGAGGAACACCAGCAGATTGGGAAAAGAGGGATGAATAGACATTATTGTGGTTTACTTGGAAAGTTCTGTTTGTGAGATATGATTGAAGGACGAGAAAGTAGGTAGGCGGTAGAAATTTACGGAGTTTATAGAGCAATCCCGGATACCAGACTCGGTCGAAAGCCTTTTCGACGTCAAGAAAGACGCCCGAACAATATGATCCACGTTCTAATGCAGAGGAGACTACATCCACCACACGATGACATTGCTGAATAGTGGAGTGGGATGCTCGGAATCCAAACTGGTGATATAAAAAAAAAAAAAGACAGATGTAGAAAGTAAAATACATGAAAAAAATTTTGGTATTTGAAAGTTCCATGTGAGTTTTAAAAAAATGTGGGTATTACAAAGCAATGATTTTCATGTCATTATTCCAATAAAACTTAAACAACTTTTTTTGTTCTGTTTGATTTTTTCTCATAACCCTGAAGATGGCCTACAACGTAGGTCGAAACGTCGGCACTTATAATAAATAAGTTTGTCTTATTTAGTGTTTTTTTGGCTGCACCCCCAGACTATCTATATCCCACATTAGATCTTCCAGTCAACAATTTTCCTCTCAATCATTAAACAAGTTTAAGTTTAAACATGATACCACCCAAATTATGAAAAAAAAATCATGTACCACTACAACCATTGAACGGGTCTGTGGTTCAGTACATGGTAGAGACTGTACTGTTTCAAGGACAACGGTTGTGCAGGGTGGTGATTGGTCCTAGATTACTCTCAACCGCCAGATTTATCTCGCTTATTTTATGTACCCACATTATAGAGACTGGGTGAGCCCCAGGAGGGTTCGAGATCACAATGATTCATCTCTGGCTTATAACAGACTAAATAAAAGTCTTGTTTGCAGCGGGATTTGAACCAGGATTTTCTACATGGCAACTCAGTGCTCTACCACTAAGCCACTCCCCTCCTTTACTCAAATTATGACTTTATTATGTAAAAAAATCTGGTTGGAAATGATATATCAGATATGTCGTTCCACAATTGAAAAGCTTCAGCCAGTACAATTTCTACTCAAGGTCAATTCAAAAATGCCATGTATTGATTTATATCGTTCTCCCTTTGAAGGAGCGATAGATGAAAACCTACAAATCCTGTCAAAACCTATAGTTGATTACTTCTTCCTTTTGTGTCCAGATTTCTATGATCATGCGCAGCATTCATTTCAATTAGTAAATATTTGTACTTTACATGGATCGAATATATTTACTCACCTACCTCCGATCCAGCTACCTCCTTCACAGGTAATAAGAGCTACCCGGATCTTGGCAGATGTTTGTTGAGCTGTTTAGTCCCGAAGACACTCCGTATAAAGCAGCAAGTTAATGAAGGTACTTATACCGAGTTAGGTATGCAAAGGCACGCGTACCTACCCGGGTTTGTTTTCATATTTCATGTCATCGTGTTTGTCAATAAAATTTATAGTAGACCCTCACCGATAATCCCCGGGAGCAGCGCTTAGCCGCGGCCCGTAGCCATCTTACCCCCGGAACCCTTTTCAGTTCTTCAACCTCCCCCAGGACCACCCCAGAGGTATAGGGGATGAAGAATACAGTTCAACCGGCGCAGTAACGAACCATGTGTATTTACCCCCGCAGGTCATGTTGTGCCTACACCGTGATGGTGATTTGTGTGCAGTTCATTACTTCTATTGCCACCGCAAACTGCCGGGAGCTGTATCATACACTAACGACGTACTTGTTCAAATGGGCTGGGGCCGTGTGTGATTAGAATATTTTATTCTTCCGTGATGGAACGTTTAAGCAGCTGCGGGTCTGGCGTTTTGTGT
Source organism: Troilus luridus (assembly GCA_964056705.1). NCBI lineage: Eukaryota > Metazoa > Arthropoda > Insecta > Hemiptera > Pentatomidae > Troilus > Troilus luridus. Next base: position 70,432,616 of record OZ057412.1, on the reverse strand, counting down.
TTCTTTTATTATCATTGATGGCACGGTGTGCAATAACATCTGTTAGAGTGTTAAATGATAACAATGGGCTTCAGATGCAATTATACAAAATCGTTCTATATAATCTCTTACAAATGTTTGATTATATATCATTCCCAGGCGTTATTTTGTCCTTTCTAGGCGACTATAAGAATTTTATATCAATCTTTTTTCACATTTGATACTTTGCATTTGTAGACACTGTGTGTGCTTGAGTAGTACATATAATATAACAACATTTTTTAATAGTTTTCATTTCTTCAACATAGTTAACAATTTAATAGCGTTTATTTAATATTATTAAGAACAATTATTATTTTAACAATTGTTATAGATAGTAGTTAGTGATAATCGAGAAGGAGCGCATTTGTAAAATAAAATCTTGTAAAAAAAATCTATGGTTTAAATATTTTAGGGAATTATGTTTTAGTAATTAGGATAGTAGTTTATTTTTCTTTAAAGAATTTTGTTAATGTACAATGGGGTGGTGTAGGACAAATCAACAAGGGTTGGTGAAAATCCTTTAGATGAGCAAGTTTTTAGACAGAACATAGGAATCCTAGCTAAGACTTTAGTTTTAGATAAAAATAAAACAAATAAACATTAATAATAATCCGTAATTTGTGATCCTTGAACAAAAGAGCCGGATTCAAATCCAGCTGAGGCAGATAATTTATTTAATCTGTTAACAGAAGAGGAAGGATTCTATGGGATCATGAGAAAACCTGCTGTGGTCTAACTTAGGTACCCTTAATAGAAGGGAAAACCCGATGGATGAGGGTGATCTCGGGCAAATCACCTCCCTGCGCAACCCTCTCTACCAAGTATTGAAGGTTGCCTTGCTGCATGTTAAAAACGACTTGCAGAAGTGGAAAAAGACATGGAGGAGCTGAAAATTTCTACAAGAAAAGAAGTCCACACTGGCTTATTTCAACAAAATATATAAATAAAATAAGAGGAAGAAAATGGTCCGGGTTGAGGTAAAAAAATTCTCTTATATAGGGAGAACTATTTATTTGGAAGCCGACGTTTCGATACCACATTGCAGGTCTTCTTCAGGGCTGTGTTAAGCCAAGTGTCAACCCCCGATCCTACTAGCCCAGAAGAAGACCTCCAATGTTTGACGAAACGTCGGCTTCCAAATAGTTCTCCCTATCTTTTTACCTCCACCCGGACCATTTTCTTCCTCATACATATCAGGTCAACTAATATTATTCAACATAAATAAAATAACACAGCCATCTAGTTTGGTTCTTCCTGAATTATATCTAATACCCCGATTTCCTGATGAACATCTTGGAGGTATCCTCGACTTTCCCTCACACCTAGCCGGGGATAGAAAGGAGGGTTGGGCTGCCGAAGAATTAGCATAGAGGGGCACCTTGTTAACATTCCTCGCCCCGAATTAGACAATAAACCAGCGGCGTGGTCCAGTAGCCGCCTCTATTTGTCCCTCTCCGACATAAATCCTCCGATTCAATTTGGTTCTCTAGTTAGCGCCTCTACCGATCGTCATTAGTATTAAAAAATAAATTATATACATTTAAAACGGACAGTTTCCCTTCCTACGTCCTAGACCTACGTGTCTGGGTTTTCGATTCCTCCAGTAGGAGTCCGTTGCAGGAAAACGACCACGTAGCAGCAATGGGAAGGCCTCTCGTAACTTGTAATCAATAACCAGTTTCACTCCCTGAATTTCTATAAAATAATTTTTCAAGCAATATAGAAATATGATTTATAAAACCGGTTATTATCTTCAAATTGCTTCCAGCTATTCGTTTAAATCGATTTACGAGAACGTTTCAATTTTCTCTCTTTCTTTAGAACAGGGAGATAAAACAACATAACACAGCCTTATTTACTATAGGAATATAAATTAATTAAATTATTTTTTCGTTTGATTTCATTAAACTCTACATTTGCATACAGAATATTAAATAGAAAATTCTTCGACTGGTTACGTTTTAAAATCCTTTTGTCTAAAACGCAGAAACTTTTCCCTCAAAATCGATTACTATTTTTAATCGATGTTCCACTTTATATCATCCAAGATAGGACAACATTACACGGATTTACTATAGGAATATAAATTAAAAATTTGTTTACTCATATTTTATTAAATTCTACTTTTACCCATAGGTGTAAACAATGGACCTTCGATTGGGGTACGTTTAAAAATCTTCAGTATCAAGTTTTAAAATCATACGAAATTGAAATTACGAACTTGAGGTAGTAAAATGTCTAGGATCCCATAGCAACTTTTCCCCCAAAATTGACGACTAATTTTAATCGATGGTCCACTTTATATCATCCAAGATAGGAATAACATTACACGAATTTACTATAGGAATATAAATTAACAATTTGTTTACTCATATTTCATTAAATTCAACTTTTACTCATAGGTGTAAACAATGGACCTTAACCTGAGGTCTAGTGGTTATATGAACCTAGTAATAGCCGGTTGGAATCTAGGATTTTTGAAGGGGAAGTAAAAAATTTTTGGTTATACCGTTACATGGATGAAATGTAAAATAGAGGTCCTGTACTATGGAGGAACTCGTTATCAAAGATCCTTATCCTAATTGTATCTGGATAGCCGAAATTTAGGACCCTATTGTAGCATCGTTCCATAACCAGCAGCAGTATAAAGTAACATTAAAAAATAAAGATCAAGGTCGATTATTCATTTTAACAAGTGCCACTTCATAACATCGGCTATATATATATACATTTTTAAAACTGTAACAGTATCTAATGATTACAATCTAGGTTTTATCCTCATATGTAAAAAAATAGTATTCCCACATGGCTTATTTGACAAATTTTCATAATTTATAATTCTAAAATAACTTTAGTTATTAGTCGTTATTATAATTTGTCGTCTCTCATTGTCGTCTCAAATCAAAAATATTTGAAAAAAGTATGAAGAAACTTGATAATTAATTCAATGAGAAACAAAGATTGAAAACAAATTTACATAAATAATACTATTGATAAACCTTTGGAAAGACTTTATGAAAAATATGATCTTAAATTTGACTTCGTACTGGGGCAAGGGGAAAACGCATCGACTTAAGTGGTCATTGTAGATAAATACTTATGTTATATACTTATGTTACTTAAACAGAATCAGCTTAGTAGAAATAGGCAAATATGTTTTTATTCATTTATTAAACATTTGTTTGGGGAACAACCAGATATCTAATATTCGGCCTACAGATAGAAATAGAACGGGTTATTAAAATGATCATTCAGATGGCAACTACAAACTTGTTATTTACTCGGGAAGGAGCCCTTTTTTGAACATTTTAATGGTTAATTAATTGTTTTAACATAGTTATGTCTACACTATTATAGTGAATCCTTAATAGTCAAAGTAATCCTGATCTAGTTAACAAACTCAAGGTACCGTATGAAAGAAATTTTACTTATGGATTCGCACCTGCACAAAACATTTTAATAATATTCTGTTAATTAAATTTTAAATGGATTAAATTCAGAAGATATGTTAACTATTAACATCGATTTATAAAGAACTTTATACGTGTGATTTCGTTATAAACTGCTTAGACTAAGGCTCTCTTGCCACGCATGCTAATGATTATGTTAAATTTGCCATTCTGATTCAAACCGTTGCAGCTTCCGGTCTGACTCGCATTAGCAATGATCATCAACAAAGCAGAGGGACAATCGATACAAGTTCCGTGGGCTAAATTCCGGAAGTCCACGGACCTTGTGCCAGCTTTAAAGCGTGGAGATCTCTGAACCCAAGAGGAAGTTCTTTAAACCATTGGGAGTAGTAGGAGCCGTTAACTTTTTTCCCCAAACCAATTATTTTTACTTTGACAAATCAATATATTATGATAATATCCCATTATTCCTAAAAAAACAAATATACCCTTAACTTCCCTAAAGTTCTGAATAGATAGAAATCAGTTGGAGATAAGTCTTGTAAATAGGGTGAGGGTGAGAGGACTTCGTAGCCCTGCTCATTTAATGTCTGGTCTATCTTTGTCGTGTATGAGTCCTTTCCGATAAACCAAAGAGGTTCTTTTTCAAAAAGTTGTTGTATATTTATGTTAATATCCCTGCAGTACGATGTGGTTGTGATGGTTTCACCTGTGAGAGGAAAGGGGAAATGAATTATTCCTGCCATTGACCATCCCGCAGAAATCAAAATTTTATTTTGAATGTAAAATTTCTCAATCGAACAGCGAATGATCCATTTGTTAGAATAACCTTCCCCGAAAACGGTGGTAACGTTTCTTGCAGCTTGGGCTGCCGATTTTCTATGTTTAAACTCATAAAAACTTACGAAAATTGTATGTTTAAATTACAATATTTGATTGCATACTAAACAATGTTCGTTCAATTGCAGTAATAGTAAATATCATAAATAAAAGGAATAATAACAGCTCATTACAATCTGTAAAAATAAACATAGTAACAACAGAAGTCCACTTATTGAAGTTTAGAAATAATACCAATAACTTTGAGTTTATAACCTCTGTTTTAAGCAATCGCTTTTTATAATCAAGAAAAACTTTTAACTCAATATTATTAGGATGCTGGGTACTTTTCTGTTATTAAAGCACCACTGATAACATTACTTAACCTCTACATCCCGACGCTTGCGGCTCTGTCTAGAAGGTTTTACGTAACTGAGTATATAACTAACGTTTAACATTTATTTGTTAAAATACCCTTTGTATTTCAATACTAATGATATATAAATATCATGTATATTATATCTACAGGCCAATTTATCGCTATAATATCTATTATTTCCTGAAATAAATCTTTCTGTTAGTACATTTCTCGAAACATAAATTTAATTACATAGGATTCTAAATAGCCTCTCTTGATTCCTCATTCTTACATGGCACTTTCCCTCATTCTTTCAATATTTTGAGAATGCTCACCGATTTCTGGGTTAGCAAAATTGTATGAGTTGTTAACGATCTTATTACTTATTGTGCAAATGTTTTATAAATGAAAGACAACTAAGAGGGCAAACAGATAACTTATTCGATCACTAACGGAAATCAAAAGGTAACAACATTGCTGTTTTCTGTACTGTTATAGGTAATGGTGCTCCTTTAAGAGGAAAGTACCGGATTTGGGTAATGTGTATCTGCTACACAAAAAGGTTACTCCCTTTCTTGTGCTGTCTACGAGAGGGTTCGAGGAGAGGGGGTGGGCTACTCCATGCTCATCTTTGATGCCGAGGCCTCTACCTAATAACGCTGCGGGGCCAGAAGAGCCTCCGAAGAAATAAATCAAAACAAGGTCCATTACCCCCGCACGCCCTTCTTGGGGCTCTTATTTCATTCTCATAAATTATATTTTCGGTCTTCTAGAAAATTCCACCTCCGAAGAGGAATAAAACTGGATAAAAAAAAAAATGTTATTTATATATATTCCAGAAAGTAAAAACCCGAATAAAAAAATATATTGGTGCATTATAGGGACATGTGTTGCGCGTTCCTAATCCCATTGCCGAAGCAAGGCTAAATATGTAGTTTAGCGACTTTGATGTTTGGTAATGGTTTCATTATGGAGATGGCCCGGCCTCTTCCTTGATATATACCACTTCTTGTCCCCGCTCCGGGAGCCGAGTCCTAAATGGACAAAAAACAGAATCGACATTAAATAAGGGATCTAATCCATTTTTTTTTCATAATATTAACATACAATTTTTTAATAGGCATATTTACGACAGTACTAATAGAAAGCCCTGTCCTGTTTACTTGTAAGGTTTTTTTTTAGGTGAAATCCAATTTATCGTTTATTTTTTTGCTTTACTAAACAATATTTTTGAGTGGCTATATTGGGAGTGGAGTGGCACAGTGGCAGAGCACTGAATTGTGATGCAGAAGGTCCTGGGTACAAATCCCGCTCGCTGGCAAACTTTTATTTAATGTGTTCCGGCCGGAGATGGATCTATGGGATCTAGGACCCCCCCCCCCCTGAGGCTCACCCAACCTTTAAAAAGTGGCTAATCAAAATAAGGGCAGTTAAGCGTGATATAGGACGTCACCTCCCTGCTCAATGGTTTTCCAAGAAACATTACAGTCTCTATATGGAAGAAAATGAAAATCTCAATGAACGTTCTTCCCCGTGTATACCCTCGCAAAACATTGCGAGAACACAGGGCTATAGGATCAGTGAAGAGAATGGATTTGCCTGGCTATATATATAAGGCAGCTGGTAAATTGTTCCATGCACTAAATAAAAGGTTCCTGAATAAAAGAGAAGTATCCAAGGACACAAAGTTGAGGGTATATAAATCTACTTTTTTCCCCATATTAACATACTCCTCGGAATCTTGGGCGTTGACCACCAAACATAAAAGTAGGATCCAGGCTTCAGAAATGAGATTCCTAAGGATGAAAAACAAGACGAGACCGAATTCGCAACTCGATCATTAGATCAAGCCTCGGAATGGACCCTGCGGAAAAAGTCATTGAAGAAAACAGTCTAAGATTGTTTGGACACGATTTAAGAATGGGAAATAACAGGCTGGCCAAGATTACATACGAGGCTAAGGTTGAAGGAAGAAGGTCCAGAGGAAGACCCCGACGTACCTGGGAAGATGGTATTAAGGAAAGCTTCGCAAAGAGAAGTCTGGAATGGAATAGAAGGAGAGAAATATTAGAAGATCGTACGGTGTGGTCCGGGCTATACAGAAAGAACCCTCACACTGCAGGGCGATAGAGAAGAACGAATATGATGGTGATGATTATATATATAAGGTCAACTGTTATAATTCAAGTACAGTCTCTACTATGAACTAAACTCCAGACCCTTCACGTGTTGAAGTGGTACAGGCGAAATGATGTTATACACTTCAAAATATGTGAATCTTTTGGGGATGAAATGGTCCGGGTTTAGGTAATTGAATATTTATTTGAAGCCAGTAAAAACTTAGAATTATTTCAAATTCTAACCTAGAAAATAGTAGAAAACAAATTAAGAGAAAATTATACTTTCGGTAATTTAGTTGATGATAAATTAATTTCTAAGTTCCTAAATTGAATATTTACAATAATTAAAATATTACTAGAATATCGGTTCCGCAGTTCTCAGATTAGTAAATTCACATATTATTTTTTTTATTTTTTTTAAATGGATATTATTATTTTTGGAGATGTAGCATAGACCCAATAGTCGAATATTTATTATAAGATTTTTTTAATTAATTTTTTTTTAGGAATTTAACGTTGTGTTGTAGTAATAAAACAAATAAATGGAATGAATGAAATGCAAAAACATGAGACAGAGGCAAGTAGAGAAACAATCAACTGGCAGGGCTGAAATATCAAATTCAACTTAGAAGGCCACGAGGCCATGTTTTTATCAGACGCTTCGGAGGATTATCGGGAATTGAAGAGGTAGCTGGTTTTGAAACTAACGGTTTTGAGAGGAAATAAAGTTTGCCATGAAAGGATTGATATCGTCTTAGGGCCAATTTAGCAACAAATGATTCATTAAGGCTATTATGGACGACTTTATTCGTAACGATGTAAAGATCATTGAGGATTTTGTGAAGGATTTGTGATTGTAAGGATTGAATACGGATATCAGACGCTAATTAATGTTTAATTAGTCTGTAATCGAGTAAATAATATATGTTAGTTTTGTTATTATTAATATTGTTGTGGTCAGATTGAGAGAAAGACCGGGTGTAGGGATTAAGACGAGGTAGAAGGATTAAGGCAGATTAGAAGGACCTCGAAGGGCCGAGAAGCCCCCTCCCCCACTCCCTTCACGCAGTCTCGAACATTCGATGGGCCTTCATCTGCCGCCGGCTTCAGCCTTGTGGATCAGTTAGTATCAGTCAGTGTCAGTGTGACGAAATAGTCAGTGATAGGTCAGTCAGTGATAAGTGATAAGCGAGTCTCGCCAACTCAGTGTATCAGTGAACTGCTTATTACGGTGTGTTGGTTTGTCATATTTGGAGGAGTCTTACGGTCGGTGAACTTTAATTAGAGGACTGTAAGTGTTAACTTTTAGTTATAAACTATAGTGTAATTTTATTGTATTTGTACAAATTTATATAAATAGTTGAGTTATCTAGTATTAGCAATATCTTATATTGTTTGTATATTATTTTAGTAATTATATAACAGTTAGACCTAGGTTATAATCTGTAGAATATTGTTATTGTAAATTTATATTAGTTTAATAATTTAATTGTTTTAAATAATTTCATTGAATTCTTTTTAATTTGTTAATAAATATTAGTATTTTGAATTTAGTAATAGTTTAATTCATTTTACACACAGTAGCCCGTTGCAATATGTTATTGATTTCAACACTTGACAACACACGAAACTTGACAAATTGCCATGGGATCAGACCATATGTACTTTGTCATATTATGTAGGTTAGTAATTTTGGGCTTAATTATGAAGTTTCACCCCTGACACTAAACAGATTCTATGACGAAGCAGAGGTGTGAAAGCTTAAGCGTGGAACTATGCTCCTCTACCCGAGGAGGATTGTTCTTGTTTTCAAAGTTCAAGGTAAGTGTGCATAGAAAGGTCTTATGGTCTCAGTGATGTTGTAAACTTCAAGTCCTATATCTCAGGGCGGAATGTCGCCATATAAGAGTAGGCCGCGTAGTTGCCGGGGAATGAACTTGCAGTAGTTGAGTCAATCTTCCCCAGGTAGCTTTGCCTAACAGCCAAACTCTTGCCTCGTTTGGTTTATTACATAAATTATCATCGTCGTGATTCGTTGAAGTTCATTTTACACGCGACAGCTTCCACAAACTGAAATAAACATTAACAAAACGGTTATATATTTTTTTTTTAATTTAAGATAAAGTAAAATTACTGACGTACTCCACATTCAATGCCTAATATTTTTTCTTGTTGATGTGCATTTGATTGTACTGTTAGGTCGTTTTTTCTGAAATTTTTGTTTCCTCTGGTCACGACGATTTTCAGTAATTAAGTCCCAAGGGCTTTGCCGTCATTCGAACCTGAGCCATTGATATGTCAGGTACTCATTAAAGATTCTTATTCTAATTACACCAGAATTGGTAAATTTTAGAACTCACACTAAAGCATTTTTCGATTAGCCATCGTAGCATAAAAGTGAAGTTAAATGAATAATCAATACCTAGTGGTAACGATCGGAATATTTACGATTTTACATTATATTAATCATTATAAAAATGTACCAATTATAGGCTCTAAAATGTATTAACTTTCTATTGTTTGCCATCAAATAACCCTAAATCCTCATTCTTTTAGCTTTTTTAACAGTTATCAATTTTTTCTTGACAACTTATATTTTTAAGTGCTATATTTCTCAGAAAAACAGCCTTTTTAGACTGTTTTTAGACTTTCTAAAATTCAAAGTGTGGAATAAGTTAACTTCTTTAGTTTAAATATTCTAATGAGCTGTTATTAATCGTTTCTTTTTTGATAACTTTCACTATCACTGCAATTCCCTTCCTCTCTACATTCCTACCTTTTTACTTATTACGTTTTCTTTTCTTTTACCTCCTATGTGTATAAATGTTACTAATCATTTATGTTGCATACGTATAATGGCAATGAACAAACTAAATTAATTGTTGAAAAGGCTTTATATAACCCAGTTGGGCGTAATGTAAAAGCATTCTGTTCTGAACACTTAGAAATTCGAAAAACATGTATTACTACATATTATGAAGGATTTTGGGTTTAGTCCAAGGGAGAGAGACAGTACTGCACAACGGTTGTGCAGGGAGTTGTTTTGTCCGAGTTCACGGTCAAGAGTGCCCAGCTTTTATAGAGGCAAAATCAATATATTTAATAATTAATTTATAATATATGATGCGTTTGGTTGGAAAATCAGGTACGTCCATTTTTCCAAATTTTTAAAAAAAGTTTTTAATATCAGAAATGATGCATGCTTGAAACAAACACATCTAGTTTCAAAACCCTCCAGATCCTTCAAAAATCAATACCAAAAGATTCCATTTCCTATCAAATTGCTAGGAAGTTTCACTGTTAATCCAAAAATTAGATGATGTATAGTTCAGTAGCTCTTAGACTCTACATCCCTTTGACCTGAGGATGATCTGCATTAAAATTACCTCTTAGGTAGACTAAACTTCGAGTACCTAAGATAATACTATTGGGTTGAAACATATGAGATGTCAGTGAAGGTGTTAATTTGAATTATTAGCAAACAAATTACTAAATAATACTTTTTTTAATCAAAATAGGATCCTTCACTTTCAATTTTTCTCCCAACGAGAAACAAGCATTTCTATCCCCACTCTGTAGAAATTAGGTGTCAAAGAAGAAACCAAGTCTTTGAAGGCCGATTTCAGGGCATTTTCGATCTCAAATTTTTTATTTCTTAAAACATTATCCAAACAACGGAAAAAGTAAAAATCAGTTGGAGAAAGGTCCGGAGAATATGTTGGGTGAGGAAGGACCTCTATATTCTGCTACTGAAAAAAAAATCGGATGAGCTGCTGGGCCTCGGTTAATTAATGTGGTACCCATATTTCGAGCTTTTTTCGAGCTCCTTAAGGTGCCTGGAAACAGTCATGGCACTTGCTCCAAGTTGTGAACCTAATTCACGAGTGGTTTGGGAAGGGCCCGCTTCGACCTGCTCTTTCAACTTTTCGTTGTCCAACTTAGTCTTCGGCCTACCACGTTCTTTATTGGTGAGGTCATAATCCCCAGACCGAAATTATACGAATTTTTCCAAGACAAAATTTGATTCTTATTTATTTTTAAAACGTTGCTCCACTTTCTAAAGGAAAAGCAATACTGATTATGAAAAAGGATTAAATGATCTTTCAAACGGTAAACATAACATAATTGTTTGCGTACAAATAATCTAATCCCTAATGAAAAGAAAACTGTAAATAAACGAAACTGACACTTCACCCGTTACGACCCAATATAATACACTTTTGCAACACAGTATTTAATTTACGTTTTTTTTGTACCAGAGTTTAAAATATTGAAACAAATGTGGTTCTATAAGGAAGCGGGTAGCTGTAGGGAGCTGGGTTACTGCGGTGAACATTCCGGGTTCGAATCCGTTGTTGTAGGTTACGCTTTATAGAATGGTTGGAATATGTCTCTAGGTATCTCTGTTTTTTCAAAACGTTTCACAGGTTCTTTTCCTAAAAAAACAAATGGCACATTTGATGGCAAGACGGGGGCATGTCAAGATGCCGGTAACCTCATGAAGCCATTGTCAGAAGTAAGCACTCCCATATAACGAAGGCCCCAAGTATCAATATAGTTTTGTTTTTCAAGTCCACATAATATAATATTATATTTATTATTTCATCTCATGTCAAAGGATATTCATTAAACACCTCCCAGCCAATCAACCACCTCCAACTTTGGGAATGGTAAAGATATGTTTTTAAGCAATAATGGTATTGTATTACAGTACATCGGCAGTAATCATCTCAGGGTGGCATCCCATATTATTGTTTAAAAATTATTCAGATCTAAGGATCTTAACATTCCTTGAGTTCACTGTTTGGAAAATCAAGGCAGCATAGCACAACCTATGGAAGAAACATTATTTAATATGTTAACAGACAGGCATGTATGGACCATTTGGGATCAACTTTCTGGGGCTCACCCATCCCCTATAGGAGTAAATTTTAATAGGATGAAACATCACATTCATGTATAACTATATATAAACGTATAGTCTTTGCCATGTATGGAACTGAAGCTTCATGGTTTGAAGTGGCAGAAGTTTTATAGTTTCCAGAGATACATTAATGTTATATATAATTAATGATATAAGTCAATAGAAATGGTTTGATTTAAAAATTCAAAGGTTCTAATCTAAGAACCAGAGGAAAAATAAATAAACTTTACAAATTTTTAATTGTTCCTACCGAGAAAAATGAAAGAATAAAAATATAAAATAAAAGTAACTTATATTAAGGAGAAGAGAGAGAGAGATGGGTTTCCTTTACCAATTATAGTACGGCAGGAGAAGACAGAAATCCTTTGAAGGCAGCGTAGTTTGTATCTCTTTCCAAAGGGCAAATGGCTTCTTCAGGGCCTGAATTAATAACGGTCGGGAAGGGGGGAAAGGGGTCTGTGATAAATAAACCAGGAAACCGACTGTCTTCAAACAAACAGGATTCCATTTTCAGGTGTTTTAACATCTGGGCATAATTCAACACGAATTCCTTCTGCTCCAGACCCGGGGGAGAGCGGAGAGGTTTGTATAGAAAATCGAAAACATTTCCCGGTACCAATTTGTCTCTTAAAACTTCTTAATAGCCAGCGATTAAGAAAAGCGCGAATGAAATTTAGAAAGGTCATGTCCCCTTTCGTGAGGGAGGGATTAATAAGGGGCGTAAGTATGATCATTAATCCTTCTTCAGTTTCAACTAATGACTTCCAAAAGCAGATGGGTACAGTTTTTTTTTCAAAAATAACTAGAAGAGACAAAAAGTAGGTGTGTTTTCATAAAAAATAATATGGGAAGAAATATAAATTATCACATTGTGGTCAGGTTTCACAAACGGTCAAGTAGCTATAGTTTTTTTTTTATATAGATGAGTATTTGTTTGTTTAGTCATTTAACTTCACTTTATAGTTTATGCTACGCCTTATACAGAGGGAGCCTTAAATTATGTTTATCTAGTTATAAGTACGATAGGGATATTTAACAACTACTTGATACCTTCAAGGCTTAGGACCACCATTTTACGACCCTTCCGAAGGACGGCATAACCATAGATTTTTCACTTCCTCCAAAAAATCCTTGGGCTTCCAACCGGGCTCCGCACCCGCGAACTTGGGCATGGTAGGTTATAGATGAAATGTAAAATGAAGGAAATAAAGCTACAATGGTTACTGATTATACAACATTATACGTACTAATGTTGTTGCCCTTTCTCATTCATAGTATTACGAAGTACAAATACATACAAAACAATTGATTATATGGAATATCGGTAAGATCAAAGTGCTTTTATTTTTAGTAATAACCATTAAGAATACGTTCTCAGTTAGGAAAATAAAAGTTTAATCCAATATGTCAAATCCTTTTTACATTTACAGTGATTTTTTACAAGATTAACATCGACAGACTTGTTTCGTGGAGAGGTCAATAAGATAGGATTGGACATTATAACTGCAAGCATCCAAAGTGGATAGGCACTAAAAACTTATGGCTCAGTGTGAACTCGGAAAGTCTCCACCCTGCTCAACCGTTGTCTTAGAAATAGTACTGTCTGTACAATGCATTGAACTCCTGACACTTCATGAGTTGTAGTGGTAGAAATACAAAATAGGATAGTTTAATCATACATATATCATCAATTTATAATAGCCTATACATAGATGAAAAAACCCAATTAACTTGGATATTTAGGTGTAATTTAAATATTGCATACTCTGCGACGTAAGAAGAAAACAGGCCTAGCTACAAAAACTGTATTTCTGAGAAATAGCACTTAATAATGAATAAGCATTTATGGCTATTTGATGGCAAACAAAAGAAAGTTAATACATATTTGAACCCATAAATGGTACATTTTTATAATGAATAATATAATGTAAAATCGTAAATATTCCTATCGTTACCACTAGGTATTGATTATTCACTTAACGTCACTTTTATGCTACTATGGCTAATCGAAAAATGCTTCAGTGTGAGTTCTAAAATTTGCCAATCCTGGTGTAATTAGAATAAGAATCTTTAATGAGTACCTGACATATCAATGGCTCAGGTTCGAATGACGGCAAAGCCAAGGAGTTATTACAATTTTTTAAAAATCCTACGGCCATACGTCAGACTGCGAACAGACGCATTTGGGTACGGTAGTTTCCTATGCTAACCTCTCACCACAGGTGACTTTATTACTGCAAATCATCGTGACCAGTGAAAACAGGGTGGTTTTAAATTTGTTGAACTTGTATATTATGTATATCTAAAATGTGCTATCGTGATATCTTCTTTTTGATGATAATTGTTAATTAAATGTTGCATATTTTTTTTAGCATAACTGATATATTTATATCCTACATATTTGGCCAGAATAATCCTGGGTGACAATAAAAGCAAAGTAGTTAAAACTGTATCTTAAGCGCTTAACTTACCTACGTCTATTTATAGAAAGGACTTTCTGAACGAATAAGTTTTACTTCTAATTATTGTCATTTTATTTACTCACAAGATAAAAAACAAACACTTAAGTGTCATCGCCTCTGTCAAACAAATGACATTTGTATAAACCTCCAAAAGGAAACCGCACATTACAACTACTCGGTTTGAATTGGTTCAACCAATCTAAATTAGTAAATGTGGGCTCGTCCTTCGACCACTGTTTGTTCTCCGCACGCTGTTCCAAAATAAACAGAAGTCATGGCTGGAAAATTTCTTTTGAATCATTTTGTTATTGCAAAGTAGTCCAATGGAAGCGTTGAATATGTGAAAGGCTTGTAGTAAAAAAATAAGAAGTTTAAAACATATATAACAAAATCAAAGTTTCGTTTCTTTCTGGAAAGACAGCATGAAACTATGCCAATTTAAAAAAGAAATTAACTTCAAGTTACGATTTTTCAAAACTTATTTGTTTGTATGTTTTATTTAGCCTGCCTAATTAATAAATGCATTAATAAATTGAGATGCTATAATCCTCAGATACTTGGATTAGCATTCACTCGTCATGCTCACTTAGATACTCCGAGAAATGAAGCAACATATAATTTATTGTACATATATAGAGGTTAAAGTAAGGCCTGGCCCTATCATAATAAATAATACCGACAAAATCATTCACAACACTATTTCGAAACTTTAAAATTTTTCTCCGCAGGGACCGATATAATATAAGAAAACAGTCCACTGGTGTTTTTTTTAATAATAAATTCTCTTTTTTTCTTGCACTTTTACTTTCATTTTTTCATATGTTTTGTAATCTTCTGTTCTTGTGTTGTTTGTTACTATTATTTATTTTATTTTGTTTTCCTGTTATGTTTTTTGGGGTTTGGTGAGTGTATATTGATGTTTCAAATTCTGGAGTATTTATCAGCTGTTTTTATCTAACCTTAGCCAGCTGGGAATCTAGTAACCTTCCCTATGATTCAGTAGTTGCATTTGAGCCTTAGAGGTGGTGGGATGTGTATTTTTTGGGTTCTTGTTATAAATCATATTTTGCTTTGCTGTTTTTCTCTTTCTGCCCTGAGGATGCCTGAATAGGCGAAATATTGGACAGGTATTTTCAATTTTCTGTTTTAGTTTAGAGACTTAAGGTTTTTAGTTTGGGACAGGTATTTTCAATTTCCTGTTTTAGTTTAGAGACTTAAGGTTTTTAGTTGGGGACAGGTATTTTCAATTTCCTGTTTTAGTTTAGAGACTTAAGGTTTTTAGTTGGGGACAGGTATTTTCAATTTCCTGTTTTAGTTTAGAGACTTAAGGTTTTTAGTTGGAATTTCTCCACTAATGTATTAACATTTGTTTAATGTCTCTGTTGACCTCTCCCTTTTTCAAACCCTTTCAAACATTAATAAGGTTTTTTATAATTTTTAAAAATATTTAATAGGCCTGTTCAGACATTATTGTATTTGTATACAATGCATGAATTAGGATAAAGGAGAACATACAAATAAAAATAAGACGAGAAATGTTTTATAGATAAAACCGTTTAAGCATATTCTAAGTCAAAAACGCTTTTCATGGTTGTATAATAATCAATGAGAATATTTATCGAACTTTTCAATACAAGTTTTTCAACTTTTATTTTAGAATTTGTAATATATAACTGTGTAACATGAATGTATGAGCATAAATATATAACATAACGCGGAATTGCGAAGCATGCATCCGGTAAATATTATTCCGGTGATATCGTCGCGAAGATTAAGATGGGCATGTAAATTTGCTGGGCTTAGTAACAAACGAATTCCAAAGATGCTAATAGGCGCTGAACCCACTGGGAAGCGTCTGAGGGGTAGACCGAGGCGTAGGAGGGAGGATTGCGTTAGGAATGATCTAGCAGGTTTGTGTTTGGGTGGTGCTCCGTGGACGGAGGTTTGTAAACATAGATTGCTGGTATCGGCATCGAGCCTTCGGGTTCGTTAAGCCTTTTATTTATTTATTTAATGTATAACTGAGTGAAATAATAAAGATGTTGAAAATTGTCCAAAATACGTATTGAAGATTTTTTCTTCACGATGGACTTCTTTTCGTATATAGTTGAAGTAGAATTGTAGGGTGGGAAAGTGATTTACTCGTACGATTCTATGTGGTCACATACAGGAAGAAGAAACACAGTCAACGGATGAAAGAATATTGAAAGAAATGGAACTACGAGTGAAAAATTTAAATTGGCACATGGTCCTTAGTTTTCCCTTAATGGAAAAAAATACTTGAATTATTAAAAGTGACTTTTTTTGTGATACTGAAAATATTTTTCTCTCTAAAATACTTTATTTATTTTAATGAAAGTTGTTCGGGTTAGGCAAAATTTCTTTCTATTTGCTTCTTTATCAAATTAAAAATGAATCGTTCAAGAGATAATTTATTTTTCCGAGCGAATGGTTGTTTTTATCTCCGTTTTCATTATTTAAATGAAGTTACCTTTGTATGTTCCCCTGGAGATAGCATGTAATTTTTATCTCAAAATTGTGGACGGCCTTATAGGGAAATCTCTTACAGAAGTCTTGATATTTTACGGATTGTACTTGTATTTTTTATTATTTGTTGAAATATTTTGTTCGTTTTTTTACATACAGAGATATAATCATGAAATAATATAATTAGATCTTAATGCGAGCGTTCATCTAGTTAAGTATATACTTATAATTAAATACTAAGTAAATTTAAATTAGTTAGATTAGAATATTTTTTATATAATTGATTGCGAGTATCGGTTGATTAATGGGACAGATAATTAGAAGTCAATAAAAAAATTATGAAGGAAACAAGAGAAATTAAAATTTATTAAAATATACATAGCAATAATAAAAAATATCCTAAATACCAATCTGAGATTTGAATCTCATAATAAAAGACTTTCTTTCTACGAACGTTGAAAGTACAGATCAAATGTATACGATATTTAAAGCTCATACACCTATTAATAAAAGTACTACTGAAAATGTAGAATTATTACGGAATAAACTGGACGACGTTCTCTAAAAATTTTGTCAATGCACAGATCGGTAAAGAAAGAAAATTTCGGAAAGTTTTTGCTATTACCAAGCACAAAACAGGTCCAGGAGCACCAGAGGAGACCAGAAATAAACTGTGAATCTAAAGAAATAAATCTATTTCTTACTTAAATCCATTGAGTTTTTGCTTTACTTTATAATTATTTATATTCATTTTATTATTATTTATTCCGTAATCTCTAATTTCTATTCAATCAACTTTTATTTATACCTATTAATCGTATACGAACTAGTTTCAATAAATGATTTCACCTTAGAAGATACTGACAAGTTAGGGCGGAAACGTGGTAGTCTATAATAATAAAGATCACATTAAAGGTAACAATTCACATTATTTTATTCCTGAAAAGAAGGTAAGAAATATGGTGTTTCGTCAAGAGAGACTATGACGTATATTATTTATACGTTTTCTCCATAAATTATCATTGTCGTTTCGGATTAAGAACTAATTTATCAGTAATGTGCAACCAAATCAATACTCTTAGAAAACTTGGAAAGACGGTATGCTGTTTTGGTGATGTTCTGGAGGCTTTAAGGTATCATTAAATCAATGTAACTACAGATATAAAAATTAAATAGCCAGTCATGAGGAATGCCGGCAGAAGTGAAAACGTGGGATTTTGGAATTATTATGTTTAATTTGTAAATTTAAATTATCAACATTAATCTGGTTTACACATATATTGGGACTCCCAACAATAATGATATACATTTTCAAGTAGATTATATTGGGTTGTAACATATGAAATGTCAGTGAAGGTGTAAATTTAAATTATTAGCAAAAAGTTGTTAAACAATATTTTTATTAATCAAAATAGGATCCTTCACTATCAATACACTTCTCCCAACGTGGTGCAAGCATTTCTATCCTCACTCTGTACAAATTAGGTGTCTTGGAAGGCAGGATTTCAGGGCATTTTCGTTGTCAATTTTTTTATTTCTTAAAAAATTATCCAGACAACGGAAAAAATAAAAACCAGTTGGAGAAAGGTCCGGAGAATATGGTGAGTGAAGAAGGACCTCTAAATTCAGCTCCATTTCCTTGTCCAACTTAGTCTTCGGCCCACCACGTTCTTTGTTGTTAAGGTAATAATCCGAGACCGAAATTTTTCAAACCAGCGGAAGATTGTTCTTTCGCTCACTGTATCTTCGCCGTAAACAATACTAATGTTTCGGAACACCTCCGTGACGCTATGGACAAGTTTAAATTCGTAGAGAAAAATCATACGAATTTCCGCGAAAGACACAATTTGGTTCTTATTTATTTTTTAAACGTTGCTTTGTTTCAAAAAGAAAAGTAAGACTGATTATGAAAAAGGATTAAATGATCTTTCTAACGGTATACATAACATAATTAATGTAATCCCTAATGAAAAGACAACTGTTAATAAACGAAACTGACATTTCATCCGTTACGACCCAATATATATTAATCAAAGAATATGACGAGCAAAATATCAGTATTATTAGCAATTATATTATATATAGCATTATTATATTAAATTAGCACAATATTATCATTTGTGTTTTCAATCATTTCATAAAACAAGACATTTAACTATTACAAATAAAGTCTTTTACTGAAGCGAAAAGTTCAGCGATTTTTTCAACCAGTAAATTAAGTTTTAAGTTATCATTAGTATCAATTGCACACTCATTTAACGGCTTTTTAGATCAATTTAATTTGTCTTATATCAATGGAATTCCAACCTTTATACTAAAGTTGATTAAAATAAACTGGATAACTCATGCACAGGCCGCTAGGTGTCGCCAATCTTGAGCATGTTGCTGATGAACATGAGTTTACTCCCTAGGTAAGTTGCCAATTACGGCTAAAGCAGTTTTCACTTCAAAAATAATAAATAATTACCCTTAAGGTTATAAATACAATATCATTCTTTCTTACTATACACTTTTACTACTTCAACTTGATTAAGAACCATTCATCTAAACAAGAAAAAAATGGTATAAGTTTTGATGCACTGAAATAAATGGAATAATTTGGTATTACATTGTAAGAGTGGATTTATTATGTAAATGTTCTTTGAACCGTATAAGATATCTATTGGAAGTTGGCTCCGAATTCGTGGGAGGGGGCTATAGATTAAAATTTCCACCGAAGCGTCACTAATAAGTTAAAAGGCGAAGCCGGGATCTGTATCTAGGAAGTGGGCAGGAGCTACTTGAGAAAATTGTCGCCGGAGTAGGAGGGAATAAATTTTAGTCCCGCGGGGTCTTTTTGAGACGAAATTGGAAACAGAAATCCATCCATTTCTAAGCCCCTCCCTCAAGTTTCACTTTCCCCGTAATAATGAAATTTCAAAGGCTTAAAGACAACTGAGGAGCAGCTGCCTTTGTAGCAATCTACATCCGCATTCATCCGCAATCCGATACCGTAGGCTGTTCGCATCTTGTATATTTTGTCTTATGTCTTATTAAAATTTACGTATTTCGTCAACAAAATTAACAAAAAAAAAAAAAAAAATCAAAAGTTTAATGCATTGGATATTGAGATTAATTTGACAAAAATCTATTATTGAAGATTTTTCAAAAAAATGCCATTCCGATTATAAATATTATTACACCCCACAATGGGCCAGAAATATTTTTTTTGCACACTATAGAAAACAAAATCCTTGGCAGATCCTCCTCGAGCCATCCCAGCTTCTATAAAGTGGGTACCCTTAATTGGTAGGGGGGTGAATCCTGGTAATTTTCTGCCAGTACTTCCCTGCACAACCCTTGGTTTCTAAACAGTATAAATTCTAACATATCCTGAGTCCAACACAAGGGTATAAATATTCCATGGGTTACAGTGTAACAATTTTGTTTTAAAATTAGCATAAAAAAATTAGCATTACAACCCTTGGAAAGCCTAAATTCAATTCATAGTAGAGCCTGTACTATTTCTAAAACAACGGTTGTAGAGAATTCATTGGTTCAAAATCACGTGTAACTGTAAGAATAATAAATTAGAAATAGTCAACTAATAATATAATCGAACTGTTCAACAATACTTAATGTATGAGGAGAGCCTTCCTTGCAAAATTTATTGTTCTTTTGTTAAGGAAGGAGTAAACTTTTCTCTATAATGTTCTTTTTTGACATTTTTTGAAAAAATCAACTATATATATAAATTTACAACCCAGTGACGTATTATTACAAACGAAATAATACCGAATAACTAAGGTAGTGGAGAATCTAATTTTCAGTTTATAAAACTACTGAATTCACAATCTTCTCTTCCATGCATAATTACCACACAGACAAATTAATTCAGTCGCTGCGGTTTTGTTTTCATTTTATTTTTTACAACATTACCAATAACAGATTTCTAATATTGTTCAATAAATTTGACTGCCAACTTCTCATGATGGAATCCATATGCGCATCAAAAGTTTGAAACCTCTA
Source organism: Troilus luridus (assembly GCA_964056705.1). Classification (NCBI taxonomy): domain Eukaryota; kingdom Metazoa; phylum Arthropoda; class Insecta; order Hemiptera; family Pentatomidae; genus Troilus; species Troilus luridus. The sequence goes on along the minus strand of OZ057412.1, from coordinate 70,412,007 downwards.
TGTTTTCACTATTTTTGTTTAAGTGCGCCACTGCTACGTTAAATTCTTTGGTAGTAAAAAAATTCTTAGATATGCCGATCTTCGGAAGTGTCGTAAAATGGGGTTCCCGTGTCTGAACGGAGTCAGGTATTTCTTAATGATCCCTATCATAGTTAAAACTGGATCTGCAAAATTTAGGACTCCTACTGTTGCATCGTCCCATTAGAGAAAGCGGGATAAAGTGGCGTTAAACGGATAAAGAAAAAATAATCTTTCATCAATTCCATCCATCATTCGTAGACCCGGAAAAGGGATCTGTAATAATGTATTAATAAATATTCAGTATTAACAATTTTATGGATAAAAAAAAATTTAAGGTAATTATGAGTTGGAAAATCGTTAACTAATGAAAGTTTCAAATTAAAACTATATCGGACCAGCCCCTGTTTACAAATGTTCACATATTTTATATCCATGTTAAAATTTGGACATAATATAAACAACCTGATAACTTCCAGTCTGTTGGGTCAATAAAGAAAAGGTAGAAGACCTGGTTGGAAACCGGGACGTGTAAGACCCAGCGTATTGACCGTAAATAACGTTGATAGGGACGTAAGCCTTTTCATTGAGGCGATAATTCCGAGTTTACCGGCGGAAGAAAAGCACCGCGCGTAAATCCTCGGAGAAGAGGGTCGGAACACATAACACGATTATGTGGCTGATTGTGGAAGGAATCAGAGTCTCATCAGTTTGCCGTAGAATTGGTCACAAATAGGCAACTAACTGGCCACTCCTCCTCGAATTTCTTAGTAAAAGGCAATTTGTGGATAGTGATTAGTGGAGCGAATGGACCGGTCTACGAATCAATCAATTATCTCCTAAGGCAAAATATCGTCATTGTTCTGTCAGAGCCTCATATGGTGAAAGTAATTATCTCTTAAATCAATAATTCCGTTCCAAACCTAAACACGAGAGACTTAAATTTTGGTTTCAATGGAAGAAATGTATCTACCTCAATATAGGACATAATTTGCATACTAAAAAGTGACATAACATATTCAGCTAGGTATTTTGGGGATTCAGAAGGGAATACAAATTTTTTAACATTATCTATTACTAGATATACCCAATTGCTGAGAGGGGTATCGGTATTTTTTCGGCGAGTTTCAGGTAATGAAGGTCTTAAATCGATCTGACGTTCAGCTTCTGGATTATGTTGGAGAAAGTACATCATCATCATCTGTTTTTAAACTTTTCTATTACATAACTCTAAAAGTTCTAAGCTGCATAAAATATTGTGCAAGCTGGGAATAATAATAATATCAGGAACTACAAAAATATCTGGAATTAGCGGCTGAACTGAAAGAACTCTTCCGTATGGAAAGCGTGGTGGTAACACTACTAACAATGTACACCAATGGACTGATCCCTAAATCCACACCAGATGGCACTCAGAGTCTGGTATATCTGCTTGATGCCTTTATGGAGGCTCAATAAGCAGTTCTCAGAATATAGAAAGAAAATTTCTATATGACAAAAGTGCTAATAACGGCAGGGGACTGGACTTGTCCCTCATCTCAGTCCCATAAATGCGTTAGAAAACGGATAATAATAATGAACTTAGAATCTCTCAGAAGCCTGCCCCAATTTATATGACCATAGACGTTACAAGATGCATAGCATTACTTCATGTTCGAGTGCTTGCCTCCAGAGTTCGTTTCCAATATTCCACGAGTGGGATTGGGCAGGGTGATGAGCTTACCCTCTAACTCATCATTATCATTGAATCCCTTCATTGATCCTTCAATCCCAATTTTCATACGAGATATTTGCATTGTGTGGCATAAGCATATCATGCACTTTCATATAAGGAAGAGTGTGCTGGTTTGACTCACTGGTTCAGCCAATAAACCAACATCCGTTGTAAAATTTATGTAGTTATTAAAATAAACATACTAGATTCAGGGACATTGTTTGTGATCTGGAGTCATCGAGTGGAAAGTAATATTGAGCCCATTAAAGCCTAGATTATAATCTCAAACGACACCATTCGAATCTTATAATCGAAACACCTTCAGTGCCATTTTTTTGTCATAGGTTATAGCTTACTGTATGTGAATTATATATATATATATATATATATATATATATATTAAAATGGCGAGATGTGTATAGTATAGATAAGTTTTTTTTAAATTTAGATAATTTAGTTGATGGTTAAACATATGCAATTAATATAAGGACATAGACATTGACGTTAAGAGACTTCTTAGTGGTATGGTACTTATGGTGTTTTTATACTCATTGTTATATGAGGTTTAATTTGGATCTCGTTCTAAATGTATAAAAAAGCGTTGCAGAAATGGAACTGTGGCCCTCAAAAGACGCAGTAATGACTATTTTTTTTGCCATATTATAAAACGTATTTATTTTCATCACCCACTTTTTACCTTTTACGTACCCACTCGGAAAGCGGCATAATAAGACTATAAGTGCAATTGAAAAGGTCACTGTTTGACCTTTGAATGGGAAAGAGAGGATGCCTTCCCCGGTGGAGGGTAATTAAATGCTTTTCAGGTAATTAAGGGCTAATAAAAAATTGCTGTATCTTTTTCACCTGTTTACATAACTCATTAGGCCGGCTCCTTCTGGCGTTTATTAATTACAGAAGATGGCGAGTGAGGCGGCCATTTGTAAAGTAGAACGGGCCTTTTAAGTTGCCTGTCCGTCAGCTGATCCGCTGATGATGTTCCTTTGTCGGTTTCAAACCGTTCGTCGTGTTGGACCCTACGCTGTGGGGGGTACTCCGGCATCCATCGTTATTGAACGGATAGGAAGGGTATGGCATTTCAGCAATAATTATTCTTGCTGAAAACCTAGTCTGGAACAATACTTGCACAATACATGAAAATACTGAACAGTTATTTCGATTGAGTAATGTAGTCACAACCCGTCATGAATTTGTTAGTACCATTTAAATATAAAAATCATGCAAGTGTAAATTTTAAATTGTGTTTTTTAAAGTGTGTTTTTATATTATTCACTAAAATCCTATATTTTCACTGCTATTGATTATGAGAACAATATAGTCTCGAAACGTCGTCAAAATGTAGTTCAACAAGTACACGACTTGATCTCAGGAACTAACGGTAAAACTTAACAGCCAAGAAAAGTAGATATTCGAAGAGTCGACATTGAATATTAATATTTTTTTTTATCCTACAGATTATAAATGCGAAAGTTTGTAGGTATGGTTATTCCTCTTTCACGCAAAAGCTACTGAACGGTTTTGGATGAAACTTTACAGTAACATAGGTTGTACATCAGAATAACACATAGGCTACAACAAGGGCGGATTTACAACGTGCCCCCCAGACAGTTTTTTGTGTACTGTGGAGAATCCATTATAGTACATAATTAAAGGCAAATTAAAGGCGACTCCGCGGAAAATAACTAGTTACTATTATAAAAAGCACTGTTTTATTATTTAATGGAAATTAAATGTGCCCATAATAGCTAATGCAATTCCCATGGAACATATATTAAAATCTATGGTGAATGCAGTCTTATGCTCGTAAGGTTGTCAGTGTGTATCGAAGAAGTGCCCTGCGTGTGGTTCGAGCTTTACGCACTGTTTCCTATGATGCTGTGTGCGTATTAGCAGATATGCCTCCGATAGATCTTTTGGCAGATGAACGCAGTCGGATTTTTCGAAGGAAACGAGAAGAGCCGAATTCGCACTGGGTAACGTTGGCTAAAGATGAAAGAAGTCATACCCTTGAAAGATAGCAGAGACGCTGGAATGCCTCACCTTCTGGAAGATGGACATACCGTCTGATACCCGATATATCAAAATGGATATCCCGCAAACATGGAGAGGTAGATTATTATCTCACCCAACTGCTCACAGGACATGGTTGCTTTAGGGCCTACTTGGCTCGCTTCGGAATAGAAGACCGAAAACCTTGTCCTACTTGTGATCCCGTGGATGAAACAGTGGAACATTCGTTCTTCTGTTGTCCAGGTTTTTCTCAAGAAAAGGAAGAGCTTGACATAAAATTCGGAAAGAAGTCATCGCCGGAAAATATTGTCACTTTGATGATGACTAGGCAGGAGCATTGGAGTGCTGCAGCAGACTATGCAGCGCAAATCGGAAGAAGGCTCAGAATACAGGAGCGAGAAAGGAGAGGCCAAGCTCTGGCTAATCCGACATAAGTTGTCCAAAGAAGAAATAGGCACATAGCCCTTCTGCCACCCCACGAAGTAATGCTTGACGGCTGTTCCGTGGGATGGTAAAAGGAGAATTGGGAGGTGGTTTTTTAGTGAGTAGGAATCTCACACTGTTGTGTTATTACACTTTGTCTTATGAAAGATTTTTCCCCTACCCGGAAAAAAACACAAAAAAAAAAAAAAAAAAAAAAAAAATATATATATATATATATATATATATATATATATATATATATATATATATATATCTTATAACTAACTCGTTCTAACGCATAATAATAGCATGAGCAATACGTAATGGCATGAGATAAAAGTTAATAGAGAAGCTATCCATTCTCAAATAATACATATATATAAATATGTATATATAAATACTATATATAGTACCATAGATATATATTTATATATAGTTTTTGGTCGGTACCAAGATTTTATTTATTTTCTCTCAGCTTCTCCTTTAATCTAACAACTCCTGAAGTTGATCAGGAGCCCACCCGCTATTGATTATCGTAGCGTGACTTTAGAAACTTATACTTTTTAGGTTTTTTGCTATTTCATGGTGCTCATGAACAATGACGAATTGTGTACGGCATTGCTAACTTTCACACTTTCCATTGAAAGCACGAGAAATAGAGTGATATCTGGTTAGTGACGATTTCAACTGGTGTGATTTGGCTGGAAGTAGAAAAAGTGGTGTTTCTAGAATTATGAAAACAATTGGAAAAAGTTAATTAAATCACTTGGACCAAAAACATATGTAGTCAACTTTCAACCCTTGACCCTATTATAAGTCCTGAAGAGGACCTTCAATGTGTGTCGAAACGTTGGCTTTAAAAAAACAAAACAGTTCTCCTTATTTTAGAGAATTTTTTTCTGACTTCTTCTTAGCATTTAGCTTAGATAGCTTAAATGCTTTTTTAAGAAGAAGTTTCATCACCTTCAAAGCTAAATATGTTATTTGAGTAATAACCAGTAAACCAATAGTTTTCTGCCTTGCCTTTTTTTTATATATACTATAGTGTAGAATAGGTGTGAATCGAAAGTTTTACTTCATTTGATTCCAATAGAACTAGTTGCACAGCTCTACTTCTAATAAATTCCCGTAGATGGGTTGTAGTGGTGCAGGTTATTTTTTTTTTTTACTACTGAAAACAAAACATTGTGCAAGTGTTGGTTGTTTATGAAAGAATAAAATTTACGGTTTAAAGCGTTTGCTGTTGGATTGATAATTGATAAAAAAATCATATATAACGGCATAAGTAAAATAAATTTGACGACACGCACTGATTTGAATGAACTATAGAGCTCATTCACTCTCCTAAACGATGGTGTTTTTCCCTTTCGATCCTTTGCAAATGTATCGACGACCTATTTGGATTAAAATTAAAAAACTACAATCGAAGAAGGATCTTGGCTTAAGTACATGATATTCGGGGTTCAACACAGTTGTACGGGAGGTGACTGGTCCGAACTGACGCTCAACCACATGTTTTTCCCTAATTTAGAATACCTACTCTTTAGAGAAATGATGTGCCCCAGAAGGGTCCTATATATTGATTTTAGATTAACATGTTATAGAAATTCAAAGCCGGACTCAAACCCATAATCCACAGCACAGCAACTCGGCGCTCTATTACTGAACTACCCGCTTCGTTTGGTAATACTTGTAATGTAAGTGAAATTAGTTTTAAAAAAATAATCCTGTACCACTAAAACCAGTGAAGGGTCTGAGGCTCACTATATGGTGGAGACTGTACTATTTCATGGACAACGGTTGTGCAGGGAGGTGATTTTCATAGATCACTCTCGACCGCCAGATATTTCCTCTTTATTTTTGGGTGCCCCTTTATAGAGGTTGGGTGAGCCCCATGAGGCTATTAGATGCGATAGGATCCATTTCCTGCCCCTAACAGATTAAATAAAAGTCTGAGGGGGATTTGAACCCAGGACCTTCGGTAAGGCAACTTACCCCTGCAATGAACCACTCCCGAACTACTCCTGAAATTACTAAATGCTACATACAACAAAAAAAAAATATATATATAGATATTAGAAAGACCCATCCTTTCTCTAACACCTTGTCCCGGTGATTATCAGCGATTTGGTGACCTTCAGACAAAGAAAAGATCAAATTATCCACTGAATACATTTGTTCGTTGTGACCGCAGTTAATTAACTGTTATTTCATTTACCGCTGCGCTCGACTACATTGGCCAAGGACCCTACGGAACAATAATCCTACGCCGCCATAGCCCTCACTAATCAAATTCCTCGACATCCATTTGCTCTGATAGGCTGTGATCCTTCCACTAATCCCTGAATAACTTCACTATTATCCCCCGCTTCATTAACATTTACCACCGTGGATGCCGTTGTTGTAATGTTATTATTGAAATAGTTTGGGCTGTTTACAACTAAACCTATTAAACGCGTTATACATTTGGGGCATTTATTATACTATGTTATTTGGGCCTTTATTGGTAAAATAATTATGTTTATTAGTTGTTTTACAGGTCTTATTATCACTGAATTCACTATTATAAAATGAATTTGTACAATATTGAAGATGAAAAGCCGAATAATTATAGCGCAGGCTACAAAACAACGAATGTTTAATTTACAGTTTAGGAATTTCCATAAGCAGTTGTTAAGGAAGCGAAATATAGATTACGAACGGCATATCAGTTCGATTAAATTGGAACCGTCATCTGATATCCAGTATATTAAAATTGATAGTAAAAAAATAAACATCGAAAATATTGAGCAGTATTGCATAATCATGGATGCGGAGTAGCTCAATAGTGGAGCTCTGAGTTCATATGCTGACGATCCTTCAATTCCGGCTGCAAAAGATTCTGTTAATCTGTTAACAGCCATTTATAGGTCTGCAGACGGTATGGGCTCACACAATCTCAACTAAGGGGTTAAAAATCTGGCGGTTGAGAAACGATCTAATGTTAACTCCCACAACAACCTATGTCTTAGTAACAGTATATCCTATTGGATCCTATTAGATCTTATACCCTCATTGGGCTAATCCAGCTTCTATAAAGTGGGTACCAAAATAAGAGAGGGAAAGCTGGCGATTGAGAGGGATCTAGATTGAACCATCTACCTGCACAACCGTTGTCCAAGAAACAGTACAATCTCTACCATTAACTGAACATCCTTCATGGGATTTAGAGGAACAGATACATTTATCCTTTGGAAGAGAACAGGATTAATTTAAAAAAAACTGAACATTCGAGAAATATAGCATTAAAAATATAAAATTTCTCCAGATTTTTATAGATTTTATACTATTGTATTTATAATGTCTGGAATCCATTTGAAACTATTGATTATTCGTAATTATTCCAAGCCAAGTGCTAATGTTGTTTTTTTTTATTCGGAACATGACTTTAGACCTAACTTTTTGAGTTATGACTGTTACTAGATACCTTGTTTTCTTTAACAACACTTTAATGCTGTTGATTGGTCTATTTCTGAAATAGATGGATGTGACATTTATTTAACTTACCTTTAATATACTTTTTAATAGCATGCGCATTTAAAGTATATTATCATAAAAACAACAATATTCCCCAGCATCGAAAAGAAGTGTTATCAAAAAGGCTTTCCTTCCTAAAAAAGACCCACGGCGCTTATCCGCTTAGGAATATTTGCTGAACTCCAAGAATTCCATCGAAATTCATCGAGAGAGCTTAGGATGTAATTTATATTTTTCTCCCCACGAAAGGGCTAGTGTGAGCCCCTGAAGAGGTTGTGCATAGGGCCGATCAATGACTGTTAGTCATAATCTATCACAGTTGGATTCAAATCTGCTACTTACAGCTCAGCAACGGAGCCCTCATATTGAACAAACCTGGCGGTAATTGAACGTTAATTGTCAATGTAGTTGACTCTCACCGTGCCAATTAAAAGAGTTTAAAGACGGCCAGGCTGTGGCTAGGCGCCAACTTACTATTATGCCACTGCTTAACAAGAACAAAGCAACTTACTGACTGTCCTAAGAGGAATTAGAGCAATTGGGGGTAAAACCAGGCGGTTGAGCCTGATCTCGGAAATCACCTTTCTGCATATCTGTAGTAATAGAAACATTGCGGTCTGGATCATGTACTGAACCCAAGATCCCATGGATTGTTGTGGTACAGTTTTTTTTAATACCATAGATTTAAAACGACACTAAGTACCTCAGCTTATGTTGTCTATATTTATCAGCAAATTTTACCTTGAAAGTTTTTTTTTTTAACTGCAGCCCCGCTGAATAAGTGGTCAAGTCTTATCTTGTCCAGTGTGAGTTTATTATATTGAGTGGAGCGAAATCGTGCCACTTTCGTAGCTTTTGGCTTGAAATGGTGTTCTAATATAAGCAATAACATAATTTAAAACCAATTCTTGACTTAGGCTCTTGACCCTGAAAGTGCGGGCGACTCTCGGGCACTTACCAAAGCTGGATACTGAATAGTTTTCACTCCGGCCAGCTCCATTTAATGTTCATTGAAAATGGGATGACTAAAAATTGCTATAGTATTTCTTTTGCACCTGATTGTAAAATGACAGAACGTTATTTTCAAGTATCAATAATCTATAAAATGCAGGTGCATTACATCTATAATGTAAGTAATGCAGGTCGTTATAGAAAATTTTTAATTTTATAATTTAATTATTAATGTCAAAAAGAAATTTGATTTATTTTTTAGTTTTGTTGTTGTTTAGTAGTTTAATCAAACTCCCGGCAGACGGTATAAAGTACCATGCTGTGGTTGCTAATGTGGAAAATAAAATTAAAAAGAACAGTTGTAAATAATTTAATAATAAAGAGCATTTTATATCTATCTATATATCTATCTAATCTATAAAATGAGTGAAATGCATATTACAACATAAAAATGAAATCTGGAGTGGCTTCGTAGCTATTTACGACTGCAGGCTATTACACAAATACATATATCAATAATACATTTTCCCCAACACCTAAATTTGTCCATAACACTTTAAGGGTTAAAATAACATTATTCCGCTTTCCTAAGCAAGTGAAACTGAATTTGGAGAAAATTCGACTTAAACTCTTCTTCACCGGAGCTGTACATATAATTTTATTATATTGTTTGTAATCATACATTTTTTTTCTCAAGGAGGTAGCCAAGTCCTCTTGACTTAATTCCTGACTTTATTATCCACATGAGTAAGGCTATGCTTAAATTTATACAGTTTACAAATAAGGGAAACAATTTGAGATGATGACCTTCTTCCTGGTCTTATAATTTTTCGCAATACCTCTAGGCCTGGAGTGGGGGTAGGAGGTTGATTATGGATCCGAAAAGAAAAGATAAACAGAAGCTTATTTATGAATTGCCCCTCCTACGATAGCTAATACCGGATGTCTCCTGCGTCCCACGCATATTTCATCATGTTACTTTACGATCCTATTGGTGGGAAGGAAGAAGGGGGGGGGGGCAGCTTATATGAAAATTCCGTCAAGAAGGAAAAGTGGGGCGGGCGATTTTTATGCGAGCTCGGTGGGAGGATTTGCATGCAAAGTCCCGGCCACTGCAGGCAGCGCTTTATAAACACGAGAGGCTTTGCGCTGTAATGTCACCCGCTAAGCCGGCCTACGGCTACACTTTTAAAAAAGGGCCCAGCTTTTCAAGAAGATGATCTGCTCGAGACGATCCTCCATAAGCTGGTGATCTGTTGTCTTACCCCATTTAACTCCATCGTTCTACTAACTGGAGACGTTCTCCGCCTCTTCATATCTTTCACGAACCGAGTCTCTATGTATTCCCTACTTCATTTGGCAACATACCAAAGACATCAAAACCATAAGAACAAAAATATTGGATAATATATTGCGATCAGGTGTGTAGGTTTTAGATCCAAGGTCCAAATGAAGAAATAAAAGTCCGTAGTAAGTAAGTTGTGTTGCTTCATCAACGAAACATAGCATAACCAAGCATAATGCCAACTAAAATTAATTATGAAATAATTAATTATAAAAAACCAAAAATTATATACAATACTATTTACTAATTACCGTAGGATGGTTACCATTAAGTAAAACTGAGGAAAACAAAAATGGTAATACCAGGAAAATTTTAGCTACTACTGAACAAAGTAACTAAATAAAAACTAAAACAAATAAAAAAACTCCACATTTGACGATAGTTCTCATCAAAATGAGTTACAAGTGGGCTTCAATATCCCATCGGTCTACTCGACAGGTAGCAGCACCGGAGTGTCTAGATAAGCGATAATATTAGAAATTGAGTAAAATACATGGTGTTCATGGCCATCTACAGGAGATAGTTACATATAATATCTATATATTTTACATATAATATTTAGTAATGAGAAAATATTCAAAAAAGTTTGAAATGGTCGGAGGGTACAGTCAATAAATTTTACACAAAATAAGTATAACTTATTTTACTTGTGGCAACGTTTCTCCCATCATCAAGGCAGAGGTATGTAGAGTACAACTGTAACTCGAGTTAAGTTAACGTTTGGACTGGAACTTACAGTTTACTTTTCTATTCTTGTTTGTGTGGATAGAGCCATTCGGATCGGGTGAACCTCCCGGAATTGACTCAGTAATGTAAAAAGAGTCCCAACAATTTTGCTGGGAAAACAGGCTGTTGAATGTGGTATTTTCAAAAAAATCTCACCTCTCAATCGTTGGCATAAGAACAGTACGGTTCCAAGTACTGAATCCATGGATTGTGTTGGAAATGGATATTCTTTTCAAAATGTAATGGAACACGATTCTCATTTTTGGAAAAACTATTAATAAACTAAGATTCAATAAAGAATGAAATATGGAGTAATTTTGGAGTGCTCCTTATTTTGCCACAAATAAAAATTTGTGGACCTTAACGTTCCATATGTTACCGATTTAGCCCATTCCAGATACGTATCATTCCACAATAAACTTCAGGCCCATCCAAACCCACTAGTTTCTATCCTGGCAACCAATTCCATCCCGGACAATCCTCCTAGGCATCTGTAGGGAAGATGGCCTCGGGACCTTCTATTACAGATATTAGAGTGCTGCCAGTGGTTAGTGCCTCTACATGCCCTTTCATATATTTATTTATTCATATAGCCATTGTATTAGATGTATATATTTCAGTTGTACAATTCAATAAAATGATTTTTTTTTAAAGTTTTTGGAGTGAAAGAGAACAATTGAGGCTTTCAAGATAAAAAAGGGATAACTCCATGATTTCAAAGACTGAATTTTTATTTTGATTTGCTAATTTAGTCAAGCAATATTGTCAAACACGATACCTTCCCGCCGCAATTTGTTTCATGGTTTTATTCCGGTTAGGAACTTGAAGTTTCGGGAGCACAAACCATTTGGAGTTGTCAGGCTTTGATTCTGAACGCCTCAACTACAATGCTTGTTGCTTTTTAATAATTTTGTTTCGAAAGAAAGGTAAATGAAAAATTGCAAAATACTATTTTGTAGTCCTGGTGGAAAAAATAAATTACATTATAACAGTTGTTAAATAATAAACTTTATTTTATTTTTATTTATTGTTCTTTTGATGGTGATGATTTTTAAATATTTTTATTTTGAAGAGAAAATATTTAAAAATAAACTGTATTACATTGCTGTCAATATGATCAACAATATATTTAAACAGATATATAAAATACATTTGTATACAAATAAATTTTCTACTTTCTCCATTTCTGTGAAGTCGGATACTTATTTTTCAAGTAGTTCATGACGTTGCAAAAGGAAAAGAGTAGCTTCCTGGGCCCTGCCAAACAAGAAATCCAAAACACCCTCGTCGCTCTTAGATGTTTTTCTCTTCCTGAGAAGTGGGACATGAAAAATAAAGGTTCATTGATAAATGCTCAGACCAGGACTGTCCTCAGGTCTCAACAACAAACCGCCGGCCCTAACAACCCTTCGTCCCTCTCTAACCATATCCAAACTTTTTGTTATGCGAAGGTAAATCAAGAAACCACAATCATAGGTTTCATTATTTTAATAATAAAAAAAACATCGCTAAATGTCTACTTCTGTTTAGTAGTACTCGTCTTGGGATTGATGAAATATCCTGCTAACAAGGTTGGCAATATTGGGTTAGTGAGGCTCAATTGCTTTTTCTGAGTTTAAGTTTAGGATATATATATGAGGTATGTATGAGCTAATATCCGAAATAAAATTATACAAGAACAAGTCTAATATGGCGTTATTAATTATAAATTTATAGAAGAAAGAAAATGGTCCGGATGGAGGCCAGAAAAAGATTCTCTTTATTAAGAAGAAATGTTTATATTAAAGCCAACGTTTCGACCCACATTGCAGGTATTCTTCAGGGCTAAATATATATGATATACAAATTAAAATAATACATTGTAAAGAATAATAAAATATATATTGTCATCTAGGGATATTGGTGATAAAAATATATAATAAAAATGGGGAACCCTTTTGGTAAATATAAAAACAGAGCGATTATTTTTAGAGATTTATCGAATAAGTAATAAAGAATAATAAAAATTAAATAAATGGATGGTATTCGAAAAAGTAGTGGAGTGAAAAAGTAATTATAAAAATAATAGAGTATTAAAAATAATTTTATCAAATTGATCAGTTCAAAAACACTGAGATCAAATTCGCTGGATGTAAAACTGCGCAGGTGCAAATTTAAAATAAAATAACAATAGTAATCCATAATTGTTAATCGTCTCATGATAAGAACTTCTTAAAATTGAATTAAAAGAGGTAGCTCTACTTCTGCTCAGAAATTGTGCTTGATTATCAAAAGGATAAATACAAGCGATTGAGCAGAATAAAATATTTATCTGAATAAGTTATGGGAATTATTAATATTATTGGAAGGGTTGGTACTAGAGAATGAAATAGGATCAGAGGCCAAACAGGCTGGTATAAATTCACTTGGATGCCTTACGAAATATCAACTGGAGATCTTTCTCCAAGCCCTTCCAGGAAAGTCCGTTGTAGGACGACATTGAGGAGCTTGAAGGCCCCCATTGTCCGCGCCCAGGTAAAACCCAGCCACTTGAACCCCTCCTGTACCGGCCGGCCTATAATCTGACCACAAAGGAAGTCTACCCAACCCATATCCCGTAATCCTCCCACCCGCAAAAATTATTTACCCTCGACATTCCATTCACGGTCCCCTTCCACTCCCGCCGAACAATGAGAAACGAGTCCAGGAAATGTGTCAAAATATTGCCTCCAAGATTTATATCTGTTAAAGGGATTAAACACCCAGAGCCTATTGTCGACAATTCCTGGTTCGGAATATAATAGATCCAACAAAAATCTTGTTTATCGTCCCTGATAACGAGATATTGTATTTAGTCGGTTCTCTGATCCTTTGTTGAGACCGTTGCTCGATAAACATTTTCATTTAGAACCCTACACAAAAGCGGAACGTTCTATTAACTCGTCACAAAAAAAAATTAAAAATTGGATAAGCAGTTGTAAAAAAGAAATATTAAAACATTTTCCATACTTGTGATTTAGCAGGTTGCCATTGTTTATAACCTTAACAAATATAATTCTGATACTGGTAATAACTACCTTCTTATTTATAATGATGGATATTGAAATATACAAAATGTAATAGAAAAATACAGATTAATTCTCTATCCTTCTTGCCACGTACCTCTTATTACGTAAATGTTTTTCTTACACTTTCGACTAAAATATCTCCATATCATCTTTTTGTCAAAATCCATTTGATGATTTTTTTCACATTATTTGATCTTTGGAGCTATTCCGAGTTTCTAAAAGTATGTCACATGTTTTCCAACACCAAATAAAATTAAATTGACAAAAACAATTTAAGAAGACAAAAAACAATTGGGAATCTATTTAATAACGCACATACAAACAACTCAAATGAGACGAGTGATAGGAAGAGGTTTCATGAGATAAAGTGATTAGGTATGTTTTATGGAGACCTGATAAATCACAAGTATCAATTTTTCAAGCCGGATTGCAACAGATCGTTTACATTTCGGTTCCTGGTTTAGAGAAACAAACCTCAACATCGAGAGAAGAGGGTGAGTTAAGAACTCATGAAGCAATAAAGAAATAAAAATTAAAAATACATTGGTTCAAGAACGTGTATCAATATGGGACAGTCCTAAAATCCAGCTGATTAACAAAAAACTGTTTCAAAATTATTTGTTTAATATTAAAAACCGATACAAATAACGTAGGATTTCGATCTTTAAGACGTTTAAAATGCAAGTTACGATTTAATTTAAGAAAATAAAGGAGAAACAAAAGTTGTGAAACATAATTAGGCGAGATAAGGATTTTACTGTTGTCATATTCCTGCCTAATCATTAGTCTTACTATTCGCCTACATATAGTTTGTATTTGTTGACTGAACCTCAACAATCTGAACAAAATTATATGAACAGAAAATTATATGAAATCGATATAAAACATTCGGAATAAATAAATTTTAAGTTGAAATAAGTCTTCATTAGTAAAACATGCAATAAAAAAACGAATTATTTATAAAATTACAATGCCCTTTTCTGAATGAAACTTTTTTTTTTTTTAAATAAAAAACTCGGACTACATACAATAACTACCATTAGCAAATAGAATTTTACATTCACTAGACTAGAAACGAATAAAAACAATTTATTTGTATTTGAGAAAAGATAGTAATGAAGAAAATAACAGAAATATTTACTGGAGGTATTTACCTGTATTTCGCTGTTACGCTTAAATTTAAATGTTCATACAAGATTCATTTTACCAGAGTAGCTTATATTTTCAGATTAATGAAGTTGAATGATAAGGAATACCGTTTTGCATCATTAGTTTGGAGCATTGTTTCAGGAACGGAATTCTAAAAAAAAAAGTTTAAAAAATGGGTATTCTAAAGTACTTCCTTATATGTCTGTTCCCATTGTACGAGCACAGTTCAACCACCTAGGCACGATGTTTAAGGAAATTTACAACGGCTCTTAACCCTTCGTCAAACGTTGCATTTTTACATTGTTCTTCCATGTGAATTCATTTGTTCCCGTTCTCCGTGGCAGGGTCTTCCTCCGAAGTGCGGTCAGGTCCGGACACGCCTATTTGTCGGTAGCAGAGGGTCATAAATATCAATACCCCCTCGAGACGCAAAAGAGAGTGGTCAGTTGTCACCAAAATGTACGTAAACTAATAGCGGTGTCGACAATGTCAGGTCTAACGAATTCTTTCTAAGAAGTAGTTGTAAAGAACCCAACTTCCCTGGGTAAGGTGCGTTATGTCTAAGGTATTTCGTTACCTAACCTGTTGTTTTCTTTCTTGTAAAAGAGATTTTGGCATTCTCAATCATCGTAGGGCTGCTATGAAGTCGAGAAATTTTCTTTTAAAAACACTATAAAACAGTAAATATTTTGAAATAGAGAAGGAAAGAGTTCCTGACGTTATCCAATATTTAAAAAAAAATATATAACTTCTTATCAATGAAATATAACAATAATATCATCCAATCGGTCCAAGAATCTGAGTTAAAAAAAATAAAAAAATAAATTGCTCTGTTGAAAGTTTGAAATACATATCGGTCGGGTGTTATATGTAATATAATAACAAAACAAATGATATTTAGACAATATACCCAGGACCCTATTTGATCTGGAGACCCTCGTGGGGCTCACCCAGTCTCTAGTAAGTGGGTACTCTTCATTGGGAGAAAACTTGAGGTCGAGCGGGATCTCGGACATGCCACCTCCCTGCACAAACTTTGTCCAAGAAACGTTACAGTCTTCACCACATACCTACCACGTACCACTACATAACCTTCATGGGTTGTAGTGGTACGTGTTTTTTTAAAAATAAAAATAAATTAGTCAAATAAATTGGTAAACAAACAGATTAAGAAGTGTTAGTACCATAGCATAGTAATTGCTAAAAAATAGAAAAAAAAAATGAAATTATGCAGCGTTTTATAGTCTATTGAAAACTGACGAAAGATTTATTTTTAGTATAAATAACAACAAAATCACTGACCAATGAGAATATAGTAATTTATACTTTCTAAATAAATAATTTTAATTTATCACTTTATTATTATATCACTGTAGGTTATTTATTATTGGAGGGCATATACTTGTTGAAAATGTTTATTATTAGAAAACTATTAAACAGCAAAACAAAATATACTTTACTTTACCTGAAAATAAAATTTCACGGCCGCTCGAAACAATTTCTTCCCTCTTGGTGCCGCTTCTTTCTTCATAGATGGACTGTAACAAATAAAAAAAAAAAATTGTATTTAGTGTGCCAACTTCAGTAAAATATAATTATATCATAACTAGAGAAGAAAGATTCACTAAAGGGATTTTATTAACTGGCAAGGAAATCAAAAACCCAATGTTTAGTAATTTATTGCACTTCTATTCACTAAAAAATAAGAAGCAGGTATCTGGAAACACTATTTGCACATAATAATTAAATAATTGTAATAATAATAAATGATAAAAACTAAATAATAATAATAGTAATAATTAAAATAAAGAACAATCCAGATTGTAATAACCTTTATGACTATTTCGTGCCTTTAATTTTTTACATATTAAACAATTTTCACCACGTTCACGTACGCTAGTGTCATCCGTATTTCAATAAGAAAAGAATAGAAAATAACAGCAATGAGGAGATCCTAGAAGAGATGATCGGGATATGTATGTAACATGGGCTCTGATCGAGACCAAGTTAAACTTATGTAGGTACTAGGCCTAGAGGAAGGCGGGGATATATAATTATACAAAAATATGTTCAAGACGGAAATATAAACTTGAACCAGGAGTTATATTTATACCACTTTTTAAAGACTTCAACAAAAGGTACTAAAACACCTCAAAATACAAATATATGTAAATCTTCAATATATTTGCCCCCCACCCCCGGTTTAGATTACAGATACCTCAAATGTATTTGATAAGATAAATCATACCAGCTGTTTAAGTTACAAAATTGGTTTTCCATTGACGGGAAATGATGCTTCTGGATGGTGGACTGTATTTTATAAAGAAATAATGGTGGTGATGACTATGAATGAAAGGCATCTTAACTGAACATATTATAATGAGAATATACATAAGTTACATTACGATGGTGATGGTTATTGTCAGTCTCTGAGGCTGCTGGTATGTTGGGCCTCTAGCTGGCTGCCGGACTCCGCATGCTCCCCGCTCTGTCGGCTCTTCTTTGTTGCTCTACTCCATGTGCTCGTAAAACATGTTACTCAACCAAACGTCTAGAGCCAAATCCCGAGCTTCTTAACCGGCAGTCGCCCTAGGAGGGATGATAGAGGGCACTGCCTCTGTGGCAAGGAGGTAGAAGAGAGCAAGGAGCAAGGAGCCGCTGTACATTAAACAACCGCCCGCCTAAATTGACTGTGATCAATTTAAGAATACGGCTGCTCAGTCCGAGGTACACTTCCGATAGTATGCACTACATCACTCGCGATGCCATTCACAATCACCCACAATGGTCAGAAAACGATAAACAATTGGTTGATTATGTGACAAACAAAACTCCATCAATGGACAGATAGATTACATAAATTGAAAAAAAAATACAATTGATTATAGTTAAACAAAAAATAATGTCATCTTATATTGGTGTATGAAAATGATGTATGTGCAAGGTTATTTTCCTAAAGGGCAGTCCCATCCGAATCGTCATAAAACAGCCGAATAAGAGACGTAGCTGCTCTAGAGAATGTGGCGCCGGAGGGAGTGCGGACGACGACGGTTCGAGTGACACCGTCCTTGCCTGGGAACGCTTCAACGATTCGGGCCACCGGCCATTCCCCCACCGCGAACCTTTTCTCTGACATCACGACCAAATCACCTACTTGCAGATTAGGCGTGTTGGTGGTCCACTTCCTCCTCAGCTGAAGACTGTGGAGGTACTCTTTCCTCCATCGTTCCCAAACGGTAGCAATTTGGGTCTTCACAAGTTCCCAACGAGCGAGTGCAGAGCGAGGTGCTTCGGTGGAAGACGACTCTGGTAGCGATATGAGAGGAGCGCCAATGATGAAATGCCCAGGAGTAAGAAAATCAAAGTTTTCATGGTCGTCAGTTAAGGCGCATAGGGGTCTTGAGTTAAGTATGGCCTCTATCCTTGTGAATGCAGTAGACAGCTCCTCATATGTGTAAGGCTGTTTTCCCATAGTGCTGACGAGGAGTGACTTGACTGATTTAACTCCAGCTTCCCATATGCCTCCAAAGTGGGGAGCGCGGGGTGGTATCAATTTCCACTCGACTCCGAGGGGGGAGAGCGCATCAGCGAGACGGCATTCTTCTCGGGATAAGAAGGCGTATTTGACTGGTGCGACCTTAGTTTTGGCCTTGATCAAGGAGACTTTAACGACCCGATCAGGACCTTCGGACCTGAGATACACTGCTGCGGCGTATCCCTTAGTGCTTGCGTCACAGAACCCAACGAGTACTTGAAGTGCGCCGATTGATGTGATGTAGCGAGGAATAGCTATCGAGGAAAGAGATGGCCACTCGTCGAAGACGGCATTCCATTGATGAATCAGATCGGGAGGCAGAGGATCATCCCAGTCCAGTTTTGCCTTCCACGTTTCTTGAAGAAGAATCTTCGCCAATAGAATCACGGGTGACAAGAATCCTAGCGGATCGAATATTCTTGCAACAGCCGAGAAGACAACGCGCTTTGTGAGTCTAGGTTGAAGAGGAATCTGGATTGAATATGAAAATGAGTCACTTTTGGTGTTCCACACGAGACCAAGGATTTTAATGACTGAACCTAAGGTTTCTTCACCCTGCCTGATAGGAACCACTTCCAAGATCTTCTCTCCTCCACTGGGAAGGAGCGATCGCTCAGTTGACGCCCACTTGCTTAAGGTGAATCCTCCCTTTGCGAAGAAATCCCATAATTCCTGCTTGAGGATGTGAGCTTCGCCGACAGTGTCCGCTCGGGAAACTATGTCATCCACTAACATGTCCTTAGATGCCCGACCAGCATTTAAATTTACGATGGATTTGAATGGGAGGCGCACCATATACCGTCCTTCTTGGGCGCGAGTGTATGTGGTTTTGAAGTGGTCTTCGCACTGTAGATCGTCTGGATGGGATCTGTTTACAGTAGCGGGCTCTTCTAGCTCCCAAAATAGTTTGAGTTGCTTCTCTATGGCGTCAGTGGATTGCGTGAACAACGCTATTGTTTCATTGGAAGGTTGGTTGGTTAATTTCCCCATGACCACTAGACCAAATATCGTTGGCAGGAGGAATAGTTCTGGTACAGGTGATGAGTATGGAGCCCCGTTCACGACTTTGAAGTAGATGTCAGCGCCTATCAACAAGTCTATCGTTCCTGGCGTGTCAAATGATCGATCTGCCAGTTCAAGACGAGCCATTTTCTTCACCGTTTGTTCTGGCAGTCTAGAGGCGGGTAAGCTCGGACCTATTCGGTCAACTACAACTGCGGTAGTCACTATTTCCGCAGAACCACGGAACGGGTAGATAATACTGGTGACAGTTCCTGCTGGTTTGACGAGAGCGGCGCCACCGAGTCCTATAATTTGTCCTTCATACACTTCGAGAGGGTAGCCTAATCTTTGAGCCAGAGACTCTGACATAAACGTCTGCTGGCTGCCTGAGTCAATTACTGCCCTTGCAGGATGGAGACCCTCGTGACGGTCTTTAACGAAGCATTGTGCTGTGCCGAGGAGAACTATGTTTTGAGGCGGCGTCCTCACCGATGATCCAAAAGCGTTAAAGCTGCCGGCTTTATTAGAGTGTTCCTGAGCTGTTTTCGTGGCTTCGTCAATTGGCCCAGCATGTTGATGCAGAAGACTGTGATGCCTTTTGTTGCATTTACGACAATTCCACCTAGACGGACACTCGGACACCTTGTGGCTTTCGTGCAAACAGTTTTTGCATCCTTTCCAATGGCGCAGATCCCCTGAGTAAGATGGTATGTTGATTTTGGGTAGGTGAAGTTCAGCCAGGGATGTGCCAACTGTAGCAGGATAGAAGCGATTTTGATTCCCTGTGACGTCGAGCCTTATACGAGCCTGGCTCTCGTCCAGCTGTATATGGATAGCAGCTGCCTCACAGATTTCATTCCGGACTCTATCGTAGTCCTCATACCAGGCCTCATCAGGCCACGAGCTGGGAGGTTCCACGTGCACCTGCAAGGAATCTCTCTCGTCCCATGCCCTTTGATATAGATCCCAATCAGCCTGGGCGCAAGCAAGTTTCGCTTTGAACAGTGGAATTTTGCTCGAATCACTGAGCGCGTCTTTCCCAGCATTGGCAATCCCCAAAATGTTTCGCTTTAGCCCGCGTAATTTCCTCTCGTAGACCTGACAAGAGGTCTGAATGTCTGGTAAAGAATCAGGCATTACGATGTTCTGTTTACAATATGTATCAGTAAACAGCATATCAAGAGATATATGAAATATAATTTATAATGATATATATGTATATATATATAGAGAATATTTAGGAGTACGAGAGCCAACAGAGAATAGAGGAGTGGGATAAACCAGCAAACCAAAGAAAGCTATCCCAGAAATCGCTATACCAAGCCACAGATGAAGTTAAACTTATCCAGCAAAGGAAGGCAACCATAAATCACGATTCAAAAGAAATTATAGAAAAACAGTGATAAAGATACCGAGACTGGTGAAGGTTGCACATGACGTCCAATAGTGAGACGTCAGGATGCTACTCTAAGCGTGGGTTAGAGGTAGCGGGGAATTGTAAATAAACCTTTATAACTTTACAGCAGACATAGAATAAACAAGGTGCGAAAGAGATCACCGAAAGATGGCGAAGGTAAACATGGCGTACCATTTGGGTGACGGCATGTTCACGCAACTCTAAACGTACGTTAGAGGAGCAGAGGTGTATAGGAACCTCTTTGGGCTTCGCGCTCTGGGAGTGGGGAGGCAGTGAATAACCTTACGCTGTGTAGGTTACATGTTGATAACAGACTGTGAAGTGTGCTCTGCTGTAAATTATCTCGTGTATCGTATTTTGGTACATTGTGATTGTTATGTTTGGAAAATTAATTATGTTAATAACCTATGATACATACTATGAAAGTAACGTGATTAATTGATTTTCCTTCATCTGTCTGGACATTAAAGTACAATTTGATATTTGACCTAAAGTGATTGATGGGTACGATTTGATACAAATATTTAAAGTGTTATACATAAAATCATGAAATAATTAAGATGTAAATCGCACAAGTTGTGAAGTTAAGATTTTCATTTTCTTAAATTGTTGATATGAGTTTTAAAATCTAACAAAGTAATAATTAGAAATGGTATCACAGAAAATTCTTATATAATCATAAATATAAGTGACTGAATGTAATTGTTAATAAATTGGTTTATAGGATCATGATGTTAATTTGCATTAAGGAAATTGGCATTTAGTTTGATAATTTTCTAGTTTTAATTGATTAAAACAATACACAGAAAAATGCTAATTGAATAATAATAGAAATGCACTAATAAAGGTATTGGGTTGAAACATCAGTCACTTAAGTAGAATATTATCATTGTACTGAAAACATCATTTTAAATTTGATATCAAACTAAAGGTAGTAGCTGGCTGGATACAATTAATACAAACTATTTAAGAATTAGAAATGAGGCATTTAAACAGTTTTAAATCACATGAGATGTCACTTAAGAAGTACGAAATTATGACTCATTAGGGTAATCATTAGGGTAATAATTTATGATTAACAAAGGTAATCAATAGAAATGGTCTGAATGATGATTATGGAGCAATATGATTAATTGATTGATTTAAATTTAGATAGCCAGGTTTTTTTATTTATTTTTTTTTTATTATTATTTTTTTTTTTTTTTTAAGGAACATTTATATACACAGTACAGATTGGGTTTTAATGAAATTTCTAAATTTGCATTGCTATTCTGCACATCCTTTCTAACCATTGTGTACTTTATACGTAAACGTGACCTTTAATCTAATTGTTTGTTGTTATCCTGACAATAGTTAATGCCTACTGAGACAGTTTGATACTAAGGCTGATATAATTTAAAAACAGTTTAAAGCCCATCTTAAAGTGAAAACAATGAGAGAAAGGATAATGATATAATAATTGTTATAAATTTATACAAACAAAAGTTTGATGAAATAACAGTTGACATTACAATTAAATAATACAAGAAAAAAAAATCAAAAAAACTTTGATTTGATTTAATTTATTGATCCATTTTACTGATATTTCTCACGATAAAACTGATATTTATCCGGCATATCCGGTTCAACTAACATTTATCCGGCCCGGAGGACCATGTTTAAGTTACAAAATTGGTTTTCCATTGACGGGAAATGATGCTTCTGGATGGTGGACTGTATTTTATAAAGAAATAATGGTGGTGATGACTATGAATGAAAGGCATCTTAACTGAACATATTATAATGAGAATATACATAAGTTACATTACGATGGTGATGGTTATTGTCAGTCTCTGAGGCTGCTGGTATGTTGGGCCTCTAGCTGGCTGCCGGACTCCGCATGCTCCCCGCTCTGTCGGCTCTTCTTTGTTGCTCTACTCCATGTGCTCGTAAAACATGTTACTCAACCAAACGTCTAGAGCCAAATCCCGAGCTTCTTAACCGGCAGTCGCCCTAGGAGGGATGATAGAGGGCACTGCCTCTGTGGCAAGGAGGTAGAAGAGAGCAAGGAGCAAGGAGCCGCTGTACATTAAACACCAGCAAAACTGGCAATTTTAACTCAGCTCCTGGAAGTTACAAATTACAAATAAAAATTAAAAGCTTTATATAACGGTAGAGTATATAACCGTATACCAGAAAAACTGTTCATCTTTTAATTTGACATACGGTCACGAGGGTTTTGTTGTTTGTTCAGTCATGTCTACAGAAGATCATGAGCCAATCTCACGACCGTCATGTTACTACTACAAGATGCTAATATCTTTAATATTGGGGGAGAGGACTGGAGATACATAAAATATATTTTATTTTGTATATATTTTTATGTTGAAGAGAAAAGATTTGTCCAGGCCGGGATTCGAACCAGGGTCGCACACGTCACTAGCCTGGTCTTCTAACCAACTGAGCTAACCTGGCTCATAATGCGGCCAGACAAATCCATTCTTTTCACCGATCCTATATCTCAGTGTTCTTGCAATTTTGCGATGTATTTGAATCCCGGCCTGGACAAATCTTTTCTCTTCAAAATAAAAATATATAAAAATTATAACAATTAATAAAAAATAAATTATTTTAATTTATTTTTTATAGTTTATTGAATAGTTTGACCAAAATTGTAAAAGAATTTGTAAATTCTAACTTTGGATAAAAAAGAATAACTTGGATGTCTTTAAGCAACTAGCATATATCGTATGAGAAATATAAATGTGATGTCAAGCATGTTAAATGTATAGAATTTGCCAATTTTTAAAATAGGCTCAATTTTTTTAAAATAACTATTTTAACCACAAAGAATGTTTTTAAACTTTGTTTATAATATCTTGAATAATTTTAGTTGACCTTGTATCAATGGGGACGGAAAAGGACGGGGAGTAGGTCAAAGAAAGAATTTCTTAAATAGAGAAGAATTATTTAGTGGAAACAGTCGTTTCGACCCATATTGCAGTTCATCTTCAAGGTTAAGTAGAGAAGTTACAAACTTTATTATATAACTTATTATAAGATTTCATAATGGCACATAAATGGAGCTCAGAAAGAAATATCAGTTTTTCTGGTCCACATTTTAATCTGAACGGCGGAACGAATTGAATTGAAAATTTTTATACTTGTGTAGTTTGAAGTGCCTTAGTGAATTTCGAACGATTTGTACAGATTTGAAGTCTAAAAGAATTCTTATAACTTTAAAAGTTGTAATTGTTATTTTATTTGTTTTATTTACACCGGTGTTGATGGATAGACTCGGAGAGGTGTAGCTCAATGAGTAGAACACTAAAGTACAGAGCTGTAGGTAATTCGAAACAAGCTTTAGCAGATAAGTTATTTATTCTGCAACAACTTGTAGCTCATTCAGCCTCAATAAAATGGATTCTCTTCATTGGAGGAAATCCCAAATAACCTCCCTGCAATGCGTAGTTTCTATAATGTAGTTAACCCAAGACCCTCAATGGGTTATATGGATGTGTGGGTTGTATAGATATAAACAAATGATACTGATTTAGATTGAGTAATATATTTAGCACAGTTTGGTATAACATGTAAGTAACATAATTCTGGTAATAGTATGATTGTATTGTATTTTTATTCACAATTTATGCGATATTAAATCTTACTGTTATTTGGTTGAAATTGAATAAAATGGAAGAAATACTTAATCACGTCGGCATTGCATCCTTTTTAGCCATATTCGATGATCTTATTAATAACGTTTGTGGGTCGACATTCAAGATTGTAAGTGGTAGGTTTTTCCTATCCAGACCTATTTCGAGAGACAATAAGACTTTGTATTTCTTTCTTTTCTTTTCCTTTTTTTTTTTTATTTTTTGGTTTTAGGGAAAAAAGTATTCGTTTTGCATATGGAAACGATGCCGGGAAGCTGGATACACGTCTTTGTCTTTTCCACATTCACGACAGAAAAAGTGAACCGGTCTTGAAGGGGACAGATTCTTTCTCACAATGTTCAACCGAGCAAGGAATTCCAATTTATACGAACGATATTATAACTCTGTTTTTTAAAGTAGTTCATCCATTTCAAACGTTATTAATTCCTCTAGTAATTACTATGTGTTTATTTAATTCTGAATAATAGAGAGGAGAGCTATTGATAATTATACCTTCCTATTTTTCTTCAATGAGGATCCGTGTATTTTGAATGTAATCCTCGAGATTGAATTAGAATCCTAGGAGTGAATTTTAAATCATATATCACTGGATGTATGAATATTTATAGGGTTTTGAATTCAACGTTCAAATAATTTTATTAAATACAGATGATTTAATCGAAGAAATTAGCCTAGTACTGATAATTGACCCAACAAACAGGGTTCAAAATTTAACATTTGATACATGGCTACCAACGTAACCGGGGATATTTTCAGCTCTGACCCCTAACTCTATATTTTCAATTTTTCAAATATGTTAATGCTATTCCTACATTACAGATTTGTTCATAAATTTATAGACAATTATTAAAATATTAATCACAGATTTACTAATAAAGTTTGATTAAACTTGGATTTTGCGATCGCTCCTTGATCGGCTATGATTTAAGTTTAAACATTTTTTATTGAGCATGTGAGACGAATTTTGATTGATGTTTACAATTTAGTGTATATTTGTATATTTCTTTAGATTCTGTTAGATATTGCTGCAACCTCAAATTGTTACAATGTGATTCAAGATACATGCTTGTGCTTTTTCTTGAACCTGCTGAAGCAGAAATAAGACGAATTACATAGCGATACGTAGTGAATAATGCATAATGTCATGTAAAACACATGCTTGCATAAAATGAATAGCAAATACAAAAATTGTTTGAGATTAATTTTTGACTCGAAAATAATATCATATGGACTAATGCTCTTTATTACTTTATCTATATAATAAGTGAACTTTCTTTTAGCATATTTCTGTCCAGGAAATAGCGTCCTACGACAAGAAACTGAGGGAAAGGGTTCTGTGATGCAATATTACCAAGGTACTATAGTTCCTCATATTTAAATAATTAAAAATGAATAAAATTACTATACGAGATTATTAAAAGAGTATGTTATATTCAGCCTATTCGAGGCCACTAGCAGGAAAAAGCGTAGGATTGACGATCTAACACCGCGTACGACTATTGGAAATTGTATTGTGGATTTGCCAGGATGTCAATACCAGCCTAGATGTTTAATCCAGGCACGGTCTACTTTGGGGAATGTTATGTAGGTCCTCGTGAGCCGGCTGACCCTGAGCAGCCGTGATGCATGGACCTTGACGGAATTGTCACTGTCCGTGAACCCAGTTATGGAGCAGCCACTATACCATGCAGCAAAGTGAGGTTCGATAACTGTCTCCAGACTGTCTGTACTCCCGCTATTTATGAACGTCTAGATGAAAACCTTAATCAGACGTCCAAAGATGGACTATGGCCTATGGCTTAGTGGTCTATAGCGCAACAAGAAATAAATAAATAATAAAAGAGAAATAATGGCCACTGGTGTAGCGGTTCTCCAGGCCATCAAAAGTAAATTATTTTTTTGATTATTTTGTGAACACATACCTAAAATAGTGCAGTGCAATTCCGAAACACCCTGTATATATATACATATATGTAATTATGTATACATATATGTATATATATTTATATATAATATTTATTACATCAATAAATTTATATATAATTATTTTATTTAAATTTTAAAAATATATTCTACATTAACTTTTTGAATGGGTTGGATCCGGGAGCAACAGGTGGAACCCTGACCTAGAACTCGGGCGACCTTTGACCGCCACGGTATCAGGTGCTCTCCACAATTGCTCCTCGCTAATTAATTAGCCATTGTGTCCTGATTTTAGCAATTAATTATCCGAGTCGCGGATATCTAATGTCATCTTGTCAAATCATCAATTGATCATCCACGATAATGGAGCTTTCTATTGATGAAGAAGCTAATTTGTTTTAGTGTGTTATATATTTTTATCTTTTAGATATAGATAAATAAATGCATCGATTGAGTTTTATATCACATAAGATAGTATTAAATGCTAACAGATTAAAAATGTTATTAACAAGAATATATGAAGTGAAATTTTCTCTATATTCTTTCAAAAATTCTGCCTTTAAAAACTATTTAGTAATTCAAAGCTGTAATTGAAGATTATCTATTGTTGCATAACATTGTCTCATTTATGGCACAAATATAGTTTTTGGCAGTTTACCATGTTGTGTCTTGTGGTTAGATAGAATACTCTTCAAGGTAGTGGTTACCATGGCAGTTTTCAATGCCCACGATCGTGGACTCGCAGCCCAGCGGTTGCCTTAGGATTTTTTAAGGGAGCAATGCCGTCCTACGGATGGAACGTAAAATGGTGATCCTAAGACTGTGGGATTTGAGATATAAATTACAGATCCTTAAACCGAATAGCCATAGCAGCATGAAGAGACTCTAACCGAAGCAAACAAACTCTACAATGTTATATAAAGAGTAATCAGGGATCTTCTTCTTATTCAAGTGCTATTTTCGTTCCGAAGTTCGGCAATGATCAAGACTATTAGAATTTTGCATATACAATATCAGAAAAGCTATTTTTTAGAGCACTCGAAGCATTCTCTTAGGTTTGGGAGCCAGGAGAGTCTTCCTTCATATACTTCTTCTTCCCAGAATTTGTCTCTGCTTTATCAGCTGCAATAAGATATACTTATCAGATATGCTGATGATACAATTATCATAGCACGGAATAACTGGAGTAATCAGATATGATTTTTTAATTATGATAAAGTTGCTAAAGAAATTAAGACTGTTATTGTAGCTCAAGACTGTATTTTTTAAGTCATATAATGAATAATAATAGCACAATAGATACTCAAAATGGCTTTAGTAACTCAGCTTATTTAAAACCGAAAAACAATGATCCATATGATTGAGATGGCTAGAAGGCGTTATCTTTAATGTTACTAAACAAAAAATGTAAATCTTGAACAACATAATACATAAAATTTTATAACTATTATGCATTTATAAAGAAATTCATAAGAAAAATAAATATAGTTTTATAATGAATTCGAGGTAAATATTTAATTGGCGTTTTGGAAAATATATAAGTATTTGTTTCATCTTGAATAACATTTAGGCCCAAATAAGCCTATGGCAAAATAAGTGCATAAACCCTGGTATGTTCATGGCTAAAAAACAAGAAATTTTCGATTTTGAGGATATTTGTTTTTTCCATTTCATAATTATATGTGGCAAATTAATAAATAAATAATTTAAAAAAAGATGTTATTTTTACAACTGTATTACAATAATACTACAAGTAAATAGGCTAAGTGATACATAATGACATGAGATAATGGCAAGTAGAGAAACTACCCACTGGTAGTACTCAAATCACAAATTCAACTAAGAAGGTCAGGTGGCCATCTTCTTTTCAGACGCCTCGGAGGATTATCAGGAATCAAAGAGGAAGCTAGGTTTGAAACAATAGGGTTTGTGTGGAAATGTTATGAAGTTTGTTATGAAAGGTTATATAGCGGGTTCGGGCCAAATCAGCAACAAATGGGAAATTAAGGTCCTTATGGATGACTTTATTCTTAACAAAAACAGGAGCATTGAGGATTTTACGAAGGATTTTGGATTGTAGAGATTGGATACGAGAGAAATTCGATGGCTTAGTGGAGCCCCAAAGCTCTACTCCGTGAGTCCAAATAGGTCGTATGATGGTCATGTATATGAGTCTTTTGTAATTAATTGGGAGCTTAGAGAGTTTGTCTATAAGTGTTAACGTAGCCGGAAACGTCGAGCGGTTTCTTGTCTTTTCAGTCTTGGATGAGGATAAATAACATCTTAAATTTAATTTTAATCAAAGAAACAACCATTATGGTCTTACAAAAATTAAGAAGACCTTTGCGCCCGTTTAACGTCCCTTCCGAAGAATGGCATAACCAAAGGATTTTTACTCCCTTTAAAAAATCATAGGGCAGATTTGCTACATTAGATATTATTTTGGTCCAATTAAGAACTGTGTTGGGCAATAGTATGCGATATAATAATTTTTCTTTGATAAGAAATGATCGGCAATAATGACAAAATGTATTATATATATTCACATAATACATTTTGGCAGCAATTTAATTTATTTCCAAATAATATTCCTCAATAAAACTATTTTTGGCAAAAAGCGCATGGATTAATCAGCTAACGGAAAAAAAAATCGTGTGCTTCATTTTTGCTATATTATATCTTTGGTCAATCTTGATAAACCAATCACTGGTCGGTCCTATTAATCTAATAATTATTTATATTTTTAGAAAGAAATTTCATAAGCCCTATGCTGCACCTCATTTAATTTTTACTCGATTTCATTTTCTCAGCAGGTTTGAAGTATGGGTTAAAATATGCCAAGTGAAGCTGCAAGTGGAGTAATCTAAAGTCTGCCTGTATACTTCCTGTCGTGTGGGCTTTGTGAAACTAACATTCCAGTTGGAAAGTGACAATCTGAAGATAGTCAATTGTCTTTCACTCACTCAATCCTATTTGCTGAGCTGAGCATGCATATGCAAAACGTTTTTGAATTTGAAATACTTTAATCAAATGACAGCACTGAATCTAGGATATTAAAATGTATATATAGACGAAGTATTGCAGCTCTGTATTATTAATGTTGATAGTTAATGCTATTAAAAGGAACTGGATTCTCACTTTGCTAATATAATTTACGTTGGATTTGACAGTACTTTCTCACTACTGCTAAAGAAAACAGGTTCACCGACCTATTCTAACCAGAGAAGGTAGACCGAGATTCATAAGGTGGGTCCACCGTAAAAATAATATGATAAGATAACATTAAAGACAACCAGGCCGGCGTCGCAGACTTCAGGATTGCTAAGATGACGGCTCGACACTCTCTCTCGAGGAGAACCTACAGTGACAAACTCGGCCTGCCTGCAGGAGAAGACATTAGTTTACAGAAATCATGGGCAAATCCCACTCTCGCACAACCCTTAACCAGGAGTAAGTCCTAACAACGTCCTGCATTGCAGTTTATGCTTATTCATTTTTCGGAGGTAAAATGTACAGATCATTTTTTACTAAAAAAATATAGAAAAAAGTCATTCTTCGATTTGATTTGGTTTAGTATTTCTTATTCTTCTCCCTCCTTCCAACATGTATCGACAACGATGTCATCAAAAATAAAACAGCTGGTTAGTAATCATTTTTAATGGCTTTGTTATCGATACATATTGGAAGGAGGGGACTCTTAGATCAAACCATACATTTTGTAGGACAAATATTTTTTCAAATAATTTCTATAATTATCTTGAGATTTAACAAAAAAAACCCAGTTAGTTATAAATTTTTGAGAATCATCAAATCGACATATTTTATCCTTGTTACCTCTGTTAGCTACCACAATCGAGAATTTTCGCACAGGAAATTGTTGGGCGTCTTATCGAAACGAAGCTATTCACGAAGATTCAGCTTGATAGTAATCAAGTACAAAAATGGACCATGGATCCTGGAGTATAAGGAGAGTTTGTATTAAAACAAAAGAAGCAAAATAAGACAACCACATGTAATAAACATCGGAATTATTAGAGAAATAGTGATTTGAAGTTAGGTTTTTCTTACGAACTTTAGTTTAAAGAACAGTGATTGCAGACTTCGAAGGAAGGCTCGTTCTTGATGCCTCAATCATGAAAATGTTACCGTTTATTTGGGTGGTGAGTGAGCTTAGTCTGATACTAATTGAGGCATTGAGGATCAAATATAAGAGCGAATATCTCAAAATTTTAAAAATTAATGTTATCAAATTTTTTCGGTAGTTTAGGCAAGCATTGACATGTGCTCCCGAAACATCAGGTCCAGACGAAAGCCACTAATAATAGCGGTCAAACGTAATGTTTGACAAATATTGTTTCACTGAACTGGCGAAAAATATGAAAACGTCAATTTTAGATTTATCTGCTTTTGATCCTGAACGCCCCAATTATTCAATTTTCATTTATTTATTTTTTAACAAAGCTAGAACCTAAGGGAAACTTTGGTTCCGCCCTCTTCAACCTTTGGTGGACAAGCACAGGAGTTTCACATTATTGATGGATTAAATTTTGGGGGAAAAAAAGAAGCAAGCTTTGTAAACCAAATAAGATGCGGAGTTGAACTTTAACCGTTGCTTTCTAAAAGGATGCCTCAGGAGCTTGTCCCATTTAAGGATTAACAGTTTGAACTTGAACTGCGGCCGAAACTGATCACCGCCTCCCGGCCTAATCACTGCTCTGGAATTAGGCCAACTGCTAGTTTTTTTTCTTATCAACGGGGTTCGATCCAGAACGAAACACACGTTCATTACACGCTCCGATTAGTTGGCCTAGGCCAGATCCCCTTATAAGAACACGGTTCTTGTTTGTTTTTCCGTTTAGAGGTAGCCCCTAATTTCGGAAATTCGAATCAAACTGAACAACTCGAATAATAACTGAGCGATTTGTGATGGGTGGAGATGCGAAATGGGATAAACCTGAATTTCGGTAATTTTCATGAAACGTAGAATTAGATTGAGTTTAGTAAATTCTGAGGGCTTAATTTTAAAGGCTCAAGCACAAAATTTATTAATTAGGACGCTATGTTTTATGACATTTTACGAGGCAGAACTTTGGTTATTTATCCCCCTCTAATAATTATGAAAAATAGTATTATTATATAAAATATATCAGTGGAATCATTTCTTACTTTGTTGGGCTCTAGTAATAAATATAGAAGTTCGCAAGTAGTTCACTTACACTCTGTTCACTATTCTACTAATTAAAGATAATGCCTTTCAAATAATATACTTCATCTCTTAGTGTATTTTTTATTATTATAAGAACAATTTAGGAGGGCTAATTCATTTTACGGTGGTTCCGAATAGAAATTTATTAGTTTTAAGACAAAAATTATTGATTTAAAAATATTTTAAAAATGAAATTAGATGGAAGACATAACCTCGTTACGATCTATAACAATTACGAAAACCCTTGTACAATAACATAATTATTGTTTAATACTAACAGCCTGATATTTATTGATTATATTTATCCCCGAAGTTTATTCTTATACAGTATACGAAATAACAATACAAAAATACCTATACTCAATTCTATAATAATTAATCAAGCAAGTAAATTGCGGTATACCGTTCTAGCCATTCTATAAATGTATTTGTAGTATACACCAGGAATCCATAGTTAAACAGTGAAGGATAGCTCTACTTTAAACAATTTATGTTTTAACACTTAAACCACAGGTAAGTCTGGTTGCTTGTTCCAATATTGGTTTTACTCGAGACTATACCTGGTTTCAGAATAAACTGTTTAACTCAGGATGCGATTAGCTCAAGAATAAAACATAGCATAATTTAGCTCTGAGTGTAAATGGAACTGAAGAAGTAAATCTTTCAGCAATTTATCAGGTTAAAAGTAGATTAAATTACTGGGTCATTTTATATGAAATGTCCGTTTTCAAAGGATAAGTTATTTATTAACACAACTTTATGAAATCTAAATATTTTAAACTATTTTCCTCACTCTTGTATACATTTTTTCTAGCGTGTTATCACATTTTAAATTTCGGAACTTTAGTGACAATGCGATTTTTAATTGGGAAACATTTTAAATTAAACCCAGCACGTTTAGTTTCTTCACTGTCTGTCGTGAAACATGAGGTCTGGCTTTGTCGTTTAAGAGCATAGGTCCCTTCCGATAAACCAATGCAGGTTCTATTTCAATATATTTTTGTTGCATAATGCCAATATCCCTGCTGTAAGATGTAGACGTGATAGCTACTTTGCTGAGTAGAAAGGAGAAAGGAATTATTTCTGCCATTGACCACCACAAAGAAACCAACGATTTTTTCGGTTGGGAAAAATCTCAAACCAAAGGCGAATGGTCTCTTTGTTACAAAACCCTTTCCCGAACGCGTTGGTCATGTTTCTTGCAACCTGGCCTACCGAGTGTCCAACTTTAAACTCATAGAAATAAAAATTACATGAAATTCGCAGGATTTTGGATAGTAATTTTTCATGACATATTAATCAATGTTGGTTCAAATGTTATCTGTTACAACCTGTAAACATAAAAATAGTAAAAAAAGTCCCATAATTCCACTTTGAATTTTAGAAATAATAAAAGGCCATTTTATATGAAACAACACAATATTTCTAATTTTTAAAATAAACGAGTATCATAAAATCCATCTATATACCGTACCAGCTGGTGACGAAATATTCAGTTTATTTATCATGAAGGTTTGTGAACGACTCAAATTTTAATTTGTCCGATAATTTATTTTTCTTCTATTGTAAGCCACACAATTTATAAATCGCTCCTGTGGTATAAAGGGAAGCGTTAGAAATTTGCATTCGAAACCAATGGAATAAATCACCGCTTCTGAATGAAAAAGTTTCCAACAATTGAGGTAAAATAAAAATAAATAAATTCTCGCTGTGTTTTACAAAAGGACAGGAGAGCATTGCACCGCTCGCCTAGACTGTATGTAGATTATACAGTCGGCGTTGCAATGTTTGATAAAACGATTTATCGACAGTCAATGACAATCGATTGTCTATTATTGTCCAAAACGGTATCCTCATCGCACAATAGGAGCAACATTAGACGCCAACATTGAACAGTCTGATAGATTAATTCCTGCTACTGCGTGCTCTCATTCTCTTCCTTAGTTGCTATCAATTAAAAAAACAATAGAGTGAAATACAAAATAATTAAATCAAATGTGCTAAATAAAATGCACTAAGGTTGGCTTGGAAACAACGCGGTCTCTAGCATGTACTAAACCTAACATGGGTTACACTAGTACAAGTTTTTTAAAAATTATAAATAATTCAACTATATTTCTCAAATGAAATATCTGCGTACACCTTGTTGTTAATCGGATTTTACTAATTATTTTGATTTTTTAAGGTCAGCGATGATGATAGAACGACATACATTTTTCTTATTCAAATAATTTTTAAAATGATCGTATGTATGAAGATTCAAAGGTTAAATTTGCACATTTACCCTTTTTCCACCTAATCGTAGGATGTAACGTAAAATAATTTGGATAAAAATAGAGCAACTCAAAATGCTTTTTTAAAATAATTTGTTTACTTATTTATCTAATAATTAATTCATGCTACTGTGGCCAGTCGTGCGATGCTAAGATGTGAGTTTTAATTTTGATTGAGTTTTAATTAACCTGACACGGTATAGGCTCTGGAACTCCATTTTATGCTCCTTCTGAAGGGCAGGATAACAATGGAACTTTTATTGTTGTTTTTTTTTTAAATTATTAGTAATGTAAGCAATACAACAACGGTTGTCTTATGAAATGATTCGTCCGAGACGCTAAGCCCGTCAGGTTTTTCCACAACTTAGGTTACTCAATTTAAAAAGGGTGGGAGAATATCAGAAGGGCCTTCAGATCCAAGGGTCTTTCTATGGCTGTTATAAGATCAAATATTTTATCTGACACTGCTGGAACTGAACCCGTCATACTTGTACAAAAACTCTGGAGAACCCTTTATTTAGTTAAGATTAATAATATTATTAGCCAAATTTGCTAATTTATTTCTTAATTCATATAATTATTAAGCAATGATAAATCTATTACTATTCCTTTCATTGGATACTGGTCAGACGATTCGTTTCTGAGTAATGATTCCGTCGATGAGTTAGGCAAGCAGTTTCCGCAATCCTTCGGACTTATCTGCAGAAATTATTGATGATTGCTGGCCTTACTCTGGAGTTAATAACTCTCCGAGGGGGCCACATCCATTCAGATTGGATACGTAGCAGTTTAGTTAACCGATGATGGCAAACGACGAGGAGATAACCGGATTGTAAAAAAATGAAAAAAAAAAGCCCAAGAAGCAGAGGGCTACAATTTGAGTAGTTGCCGGAATCAGACGTCACCTGCCCGGGCGGAGCTAATGATAGTAATAGCGCTACCTGTTTGCTCAGGCCAGTGTGTTTTTCTGACGAGGCGGTGGTTTGGTTGCAGGCTAATGGTCTTGTGCGGTCTTATAAAGAACGTCCCTCCTTCCAGCCCTATTTCCTAACTCACCAATCCCTCACTCATTTCTTTTCAATCTGTCCCTACTAACAGCCAATGGCCTTTTTTTACCACTCCACTTCTTTTTTATCATCATCATTGTCATCGTCAGGAATGGTTATGCTCCCGCTGAAAAAGTGATGGTTAGCGTCGACAACCATAAATGATGGTATATCATTGTATCATCTCTATAACGAGAATCGTAACAAGACTTCCGTCCTCACTGCTTATTTTCCTCTGAGTTGTTTGGGCTTGTTAGAAGGGACCTTATTCTATTCCTTGGTAGTTTAGTCAAATAGAGAGAAATTGGTTTTGATATAATTTTCCTAGGTTCAACTTAGGACACGTGTTTCATTAGCATCAATTCGAAGTTAATAATTTCGATTTTATGGATCTTTAGACGGGCCATTCCAAAGAATAATAATATAAGAATAAGTAAAAATGTCGAGCTAATAGAGTTGTTTGCAGAGCCCAACAACAACAGCCAAATATTGGCTTCATTAAGAATAGAAGGCTTGTTAGACTTGGGTCATTTAGATAGGACGAATCAGTTTAGACTTTCCAAGCAACTGATGTGTGGCCATCCAGGTGGAGCAAGAAAATCAGGAAAGCGACGCCTAAGATGGCTGCATGGCGTGGTGGGCGGCGAATTGGACAGAAGGCCGTACACAGGGAAAATTGGGATAAGCAGTAGGGGAGGCCATGGTCCTACAAGGACAGTAGCGCCTCACAGTGGAACGAGCGTTAAGAGCGTCTGGACATTCATTAATATCTCCACTTCTGGTTCTCCTAGAATAAGGCTATTGGTACGGTTTTAAAGCTTTTTGAAGGAACTATTTAATTATATGATAAACAGGATCAAACCTTTTAGGGTAAACGTGTAAAAATTCTAGATTTGATATTTCGATGTTAGATTATTTAGTATCAATCATTGTACCATTTATTGTACCTACATACTACGAGAATAGGTACAATACAGTATTCTATGGAAAGACAGATACATAGGTATTAAATAAAGTTACACAAAGGAAAAAGTAACAAACCAAATAATTTAATTATTAAACAAAATTAATAAAATAATTGATAATTACTTTTGTTAGTTAATATACTAGGTATAATTGATACATCAAAATTATAATAAATGTAAGTGTCTATATAAAATTGTTTTATTTAAATAACGAAATAAAAATTAAATAAATCAAAAATTAAAAACTTGACGATTTGTTGTAGGGACTATTGCACCTATGTGCACCATTGCACATATGTCGTTCAAATACCACAC
This sequence comes from Troilus luridus, assembly GCA_964056705.1. NCBI lineage: Eukaryota > Metazoa > Arthropoda > Insecta > Hemiptera > Pentatomidae > Troilus > Troilus luridus. Next base: position 70,375,752 of record OZ057412.1, on the reverse strand, counting down.
ACAAACTGATTTTCATTGTTAATACTATTATGTTAGATGAGGGTTGTTCGGATAAATGAATGTAAATAAACATTGGTAAACAAAAGAAAACTTGCGAAAAGTAGACGCCAATATTAGTTTAAATTAATTCTCAAGGCCCAAAAATAAAATCATTTTCTCATAAAATAGCACCTAGTAGCAAAATTCGACTAATGGAAAAAAAACTTCAAGCATTCTAGTTATTTACTGTGAAGGTAGTTTTTTCGGTGATTTTGAGCGATTTTCGCAATTGATTATTTAATTTTATCATCCAATTTTCACCGAAAAATTCCTGACAAATAATATTGAAATAATTCCATGTTTTATTTGCCTAAAATATCTTATTATGGACGTGTTTTTTTCCAGTAGGTGCACGATTAATTTAATGCATTACCTCAAACAGTAGATTGCTTTAAAAATATGAGTTTTTTGAAAAATTTATATTTCAATTCAGAATTTTTTATATAAGATTTAATTTCACAATTAATTTATCTATGGATTTTGTTAAGAAGATGTATAAAGTATAATTTAAGATCAAAATAAAGGACAAATTTAGTTATTAGAGAATTGGTCCAATGTCCAACAAATGCGTTGATTCGTTCCACTGTGCGCCTGTCTCTGAGTGAGTGAGAATAATAATACAGAAAGATGAGTCTGCCAGAGAATTTAAATGGCTTTAGAACCATGGCTTGTACAAATGAATCAAATCAAATGGGATCTCTATCTGGGTTATTTAGTTTTCTTCAAGATTTGTATTAGTGGTATGAATATTTAGGTAAAAATATTATTGCAATTGAAAAAAAACAAAAGACTTTTTTTTAATCTCTTACCTTTCATCCGGTAACACGGCAAGTTTTATCATAACTTTTTAGTCAAAATATAGAACATCGTATTGAAAGACGCATTTTTTTACCTCAGATACCAGCAACTATGAACATCTGGTATCTACATAAAAATTACTATAAAGTATGCTGTTAATTTTTTTTTCCATACATTTGCCTCAATAAGAATTTGAATTTTGTATCGTAAATTTGGAGACAAGAGTGATTAAAATCGTCATTGGAAATATGATAATCAGTTTCTCTATATCTTAATTCATTATTTCATGAACCATTTTCTAGATATAATGCGTTTAAAATCGAAATAGGGTTCTTATATTTGGGCTTTATTGTTAGGCTATATAGGGTATAATTGCATATAATAAATCTCTAAAAATAAATAATTATATGTCCATTTGTAAAGGAATTCATTATAAACACTCGTGAATACGGAGAATGAATCACTCAGGCTAAAAACTAGTGGTATGTATTTAGAGCCTATCTTTTGGAATAATAAATTTGCAATTTTTTTATTCACTAATTAACTACTTTTGGCATGAGGAACATTTAGGTATCAATCAATAGTAGCATGCGTAGTAGTTTTAAGGTTAAACGTCAAATACTCATTTATTTAATTCATTATCACAGATGTAAAAACTATGAATTCAAATTCTATGTAAATGAGCATCACAAGACCTCATTTGTTCCTAAATATATTATAAAAATAGACTAATATGATGTTGTAATATGAAAAGGGGATTTTTTTATTTTGTGCTTGGCTGATTGTTCCATATTATGGCTATGGAATATCCATATTATGGCTGATTATTCCATATGGTAGCTTTCTCTACTCAATATATTAATCATTTAACTAAATAGAACCTTTGACCTCGGCTTAATTAATTAATTAGCAATATAATCACCATAGTTAGATGTAATTGGAATTCGGTGAAATCAAGCTGGTAGATCAAAGAAACAGTTTTGTACTATTTTTTTAGCAAGAAATTCTTAAAACGCTATGATGTGGTTTGGAAATAATTTGATGATGCTGTATGCCCTCAATGTTACATGCTAATAAAGATTTTGTAGCATAAGACCAGAATACTATTTTTTTTAAAATAAATTTTGGTTTATCATTTTTGTTTGAAGATCTATCTTAAACATATTAGATGGTCGGTAAAAACATTCTCAGTTTGATTCTGCGACTGACAAACTCTTTTTTTCAACACAAAAAAACCTGCAATACTACAACCTATGAAGGGTTATTACATGGTAGAGACAGCCATGTGTCTAGAAAAACAGATGTGCAGAGAGGTAGTTTGTCATAGATCACTCTCAACCGCCAAATTTCGGGTGATGAAAGTCTTTAGGTCCCAAAGCGGTCCTCTGTGTTTGTTAACAGAATAAATAATAAGTCAAAACAAAAATGATAAAAAATATTATTATTAAAGTTTTCTTCAGATAATTACCATTTTTTCTGTCTTTATTGATGGTTAGCACTTTAAATACAATTTTTTGATAGAGAAAAGTGATTCCTCAAAAAACACATAAAATAAGGAATGGAAGAAGTCCTAACAAAAAACCTCAACCCTCTAAAACTCTAGGATTTAAAAATACTAGTGGATATTTCATCAATTCAACCATTAACAGGACAGAAACAGAATGATACGGGGTCAGCTTTGACCTAGTGATCAGCATAACAAAGTAATAAGCCCTAGAAATTTAAAGGAAGTAAACAAATCCTTGATTATGCCGTCCTTCCGAAGGGACGTAAAACGGGGTTCCCGAGCCTGTACAATGCTAGATACTTGTTAAAGATCCCTACACTAATTAAACCTGCATAGGGAAAATATAGAGCTCCCACTAGCATCGTCCCAGTTTCATCGTCTGATTAGCTATAGCAGCATAAAGTGACGTTAAATGAAAAAACAACAGAATAATAAAATAAATTATAAACAAAGCATATCTTTATAACCATAAAGTCGAGACACTAACCAGACAAACATCCAATAACCAACTAGGCCAAAATGCAACTAAGTTGAAATAATAAAAATAAATGTTTAGTTATATACTAGTGCCATAAACCTATTTAGTTATACCCAAAGTATTATAGCACATCTGTAATAGTCAAAGTAACAAAGGAATGTACAAGTACAAAAAAAAATGTAACTAACTGTTTGTTACATTGCGATACTATAATGGACATTGGGGCTCATCTTTATAGTTCTGGTATCAGACATCGGAAGAAACTCAAGTGGAGGAATGGTAGGCTCCAAGAACAAAGGTTCACAGCCGGCTGCTTCGGGACTATCTTCTGCCTAGACAATGGGCATCGAGGGAAGCGCTACTGTTTTTGAATGGTTTAGCAGTTGGATCAGATCAAAGTGGCCAACTTGGAGGCGGCCATTGTAAGCGAGTATCTCGTAATCGAATCCATTTCCACTAATGGATACGAACAGTTGTATCTATTTTTTTTATTTCGTCTCTCTCTTCCGGGGCACAATGAGCCGGCGACAATCGGCCCTGAGTTGGAAACTGAGAGGGATTTATCGCGTTCTCAATGGGATCTCCCATCTCCCAAGGGTCGGGCCCTTTCATCTTTGTATCCAGTGGAAGAAAAAAACGGGTCGCAGTGGCAGAGTGTAGCTGAGGTCGGGAACAAATCATGGTACCTTTGTTGGGACAGGGACATCTGCGGGGGCTGTCCCTAACTAGCCCTGCAACCTTTACCTAACTCAGGTGGATCATCCGGGGACATTTAAGGTACTTAACTGCCCAAATGGACTGGTCACTCCTAAGCAGATATAGAAGGTCCTTGAAAGCTTTAAAGTCAGTCCATTGGTTTTTAAAAGGATTTCCTACAAAAAATCGGAAAGCCACTTAAAGCTTTTTGGCTTGGGGCTTAGGAGTGAAGCTGAGTACATAGGCAATTGATTAAAGTGGATCTTCTATTTATCAATACTAAGTTGTTACCTCCCATATTCTGTGTCGATTATCGATTCTAACCTTTTTCAAGTAACAAGACTAAATAATTAGTAGCTCTATTCTTTTAGAAATGAGGATCATTTCAAATTTAAAAGATAACCTATAGAACTATAGTATAAATAAAAATCTAAAATTATATTTAACTATAGAACTTATTATGGATGATGTACACTGCTATTAGAAACCAATATCAATAAAATTGATTTTTACATTTAATAAAAAACTGGTAGTTCAGAAGGTAGGGCGCATAAGCTGTAGATGTAGATCCTTGGCTCAAATCCGGCTCATTAAGTTAAACTACTTGTTCGGTTCAAGAACGTAGATCAACCATGTGAAAATAGCAGGCCGAGCATATATGGGCTCACTCAGCCTCTACACGTTTGACATCCTTAACTTGGGTAGAGCGTGACCAAATCAAAAAACAATTCCTGCTGAATTGTTGGGTTTGAAACAGTACAATTTCTACCATGACCTGAACCCAAGTTCTTATATAATAGAGATGAGTTTCGATGGCATTGGTTAAGTAATCTCCCGAAACCAGTCTGTTTGGTCTCCATTTGTTCAAATAATCAATTTTGGCCTTGTGTTGGTAATTTTGAATAATTATGGTCTGTTCAGGAACTCAATAAACTGTATTTGACAAGGGTTTCCAGAAAACTACATATTCACTCTTATATCACATTTTTTTAAAGATATTCATCTTGAGTATTTTATCATGGAATATAATATGAAGAAATATTTTCATATTGTTAATGATGATTTTTTTAACATATTTTTTTCACTCTTGAAATATAGTATTCACTTACTTTAAAGAACATTAAGTGTTCTCAAATAGAAAAATATTTCGGAGATAATCCAATAAGAGCTCATAGCAAAGAAACAAAGTCGTCAGGAAAAATAAACAATATAGATTTTTTTCTACTGTTATAAAAGTTGAACTATAAATCGGACGCTGATAACCATTATCTCGGATGTTTTCGCAAGAACAAGACTTGTTTTCTTGTTATCTGAGGCAGTAAAACATTTTAGAACATTTTGATAAAAGCGGTCGTGTGTCTTTAGGGTTCAAATGTCAATATATCAATGTTTTATGTGTCATGTTGTCTGTATATCGCACGCACATCGTGGATGATAAGAACAATCTGAAGGCCGATAGGTTATCTACAGTGCGGTTTGTTCTTTGCCCGAAAATGGACTCATATTTTATTCGTATACTAACTTTCATAATCGTTGATCATTAAATTGATTGAGCATTGAATAGGTAATAATATGATATATCAATTAGTATGGAGTAGTATAACATTTAGGTATTGTGAAGGTAGTTACGATGTTTACATGTGTATGTAGTAATATCTAACATACAAAAGGTTAGGTAAGTAAACTAGTAAAGTAAAAAACAATTATCTGTTCCGCAGGTTGTTGCTTCACGTTACATAAAGTTTTAACTTGTTATTCGTTTCAATTTTTAATATTTTCCAAAAATACAAGTTATTGTGAGCTTTAGTATGGAATGTAATTATGGGAAATTTATATACTTCAGCAATCCTTTCATCATGAAAAGAAAGTTTCAACTGACATTTCGAAGTATAGATGACATATGTTTGAGTGGAAAATAGTTGACTGGATAATTATAATAATGGTTTGAATTGGCCAGGGGGTGCAGTCAAAGATAACAAAATAAGTGAAATTTATTTTTTTATTGTGCCAACGTTTCGTACATCGTAGGCTGTCTTCAGGGCCGAGAAAGAAACAGAAAATGACTTTATAAACCATTGCAGTATCAAGGAAAAATTACAGAATTAATGGTAATGTGAAGAGATACAGGGAGTAAGACAAAGTTATAATAGAATCATGTATGGATAAAAGAAATAGTGTACAAAATTGATAATAATGTAAAGATATATAGAGAGTAAGATAAATTATGAAATAGCTTGGGAGAAAGAGTAAAGAGTATGGTATAGTGCGTAAAACAGGTGAGACATAATAAGAGTGGAAAGCATAGTTAAACTACAGGTACTGATATAAACATTTTTTACTTTTTTCGAATTGAAATGCCATATAAATATGAATCCATATTAACACACATGGTGATAATTTTATTAACAGAAGAATTTTATAGGTTTTATGATAAAATGATCAATAATAATAATGATGAATAATTATTTGTGTGAGAAAGAAATAGTTGACTGTGGGTACTATAATAGGATGTTGATAGTTGGGGGTGCAGTCAAGAAAACACGCAAAAATAGGTGAAACTATTTTATTTTAAGTGCCGACGTTTCGACCTACTATGTAGGTCATCTTCAGGGCTATGAGAAAACAGACAAAAACAGAATAGACTGTAAAAATACATAAAAAGAGGTACAGAAAAATTAGACAAAATGTAGAGATATAAAAAAGAATGATATATAATGAAAGGATATATGAAGGTATATGAATATATATATACATAATATATATATATAATAATGTATGTAGGTATATGAATAAAGATGATTACATGGTAGATGGATAGAAAGGTGATAATGCAAAAACAAAGTACAAAGAGAGCAATGAAGTTAAACAGAAAAAAAATATAAAATGAAAAAGATATGAATATAATGAGTATGGACAATTTAGTATAATAAAGATAGAAATGTATTGCAAAGAAAACAATAGTATGAAAATAGACTCATGGGGAATATCATAAGTGCAATGAGAGAACATGAATTAAAAATATGATACCTAATAATACATCGAGAAGAATATATTATAGAACGTAAAGAAAAGGAATCTAATGTATGACGGGCCGGGAAGTGAAATATAAATAAAATTTTAAAAATATAAGTATCAGAAGTTATGTAAAGGTATAAATGTTATATAAAGGTATACACTATACATTGTATAACAGATGTTGTATCCAGGTATACATATATTATATAGAGGTATACATGGTATGAAGTTATATAAATAAAGATGAAAGAATACAAGGAACAATACATGAGAGATATAAGATATCAGTAAGTGAATAGAGATATATTATAAAAAATAATAATGTTCTGTGAACATGAACTCTTAAATTAAAACTATTTAATTAAAAACTATGATGGATGCTAAAAGTGATGATGGGAGAAATAGGTGTGAAGGAAGGAGATGGAGAAAGATGAAGAGAAGATATAAATAATATGAGACTGTACGAACCCGGTTCGTATATATGTATATATATACCTTTATATAACATTTATACCTTTACATAACTTCTGATACTTATATTTTTAAAATTTTATTTATATTTCACTTCCCGGCCCGTCATACATTAGATTCCTTTTCTTTACGTTCTATAATATATTCTTCTCGATGTATTATTAGGTATCATATTTTTAATTCATGTTCTCTCATTGCACTTATGATACTCCCCATGAGTCTATTTTCATACTATTGTTTTCTTTGCAATACATTTCTATCTTTATTATACTAAATTGTCCATACTCATTATATTCATATCTTTTTCATTTTATATTTTTTTTTTCTGTTTAACTTCATTGCTCTCTTTGTACTTTGTTTTTGCATTATCACCTTTCTATCCATCTACCATGTAATCATCTTTATTCATATACCTACATACATTATTATATATATATATTATGTATATATATATTCATATACCTTCATATATCCTTTCATTATATATCATTCTTTTTATATCTCTACATTTTGTCTAATTTTTCTGTACCTCTTTTTATGTATTTTTACAGTCTATTCTGTTTTTGTCTGTTTTCTCATAGCCCTGAAGATGACCTACATAGTAGGTCGAAACGTCGGCACTTAAAATAAAATAGTTTCACCTATTTTTGCGTGTTTTCTTGACTGCACTCCCAACTATCAACATCCTATTATGAATAATTATTGATGAAAAATAATAATGTGATAAATAATAATATATGAATAACAGTATAAACAGTCGAGATGAGAAGAAATTTAATGATTCTATTACAAAATATAATGAATGTCATTATATTCTATTATAATTTACATTTTACAATTTACACTCTATGATAATTTTATCTTACTCTCTGTATCTCTTCACATTACCTTAAATTCTGTATAAATCCTTTAATTCTCCCTTGGTACTGCAATGATTTATAGAGTCATTTTCTGTTATTTTCTTAGTCCTGAAGACGGCCTACATCATAGGCCAAAACATTGGCAAATTAAAAAATAAGTTTCTCTAATTTTGTGTTATCATTGACTGCACTCCCTGATCAAATCAATCCATCATTATAGATGATATATGTTGAAACGTTCATTTTTAGATTAAATGATAATCGAAGTATTCAACTTTTCCATAATTAGAATAGAATAGAATAGAAAAGTAACTATATTCTGGGACTAAGTCCCTTTAGAATAACAGATATGATCAGGAAAAAAACCCATAATATTTATCTGGCCAGAAGGCCAAATGTTACAAATCATAAAGCGTGTTAAAATGACAGAAAACAATTTAAAAAGAAATATATAAACAAAAATAATAGTAAGTAAATAAACAGTACAGATCTTGACAAGAGAATAGCAATTAAAGAGAATAGACAAATGCATAGCTTTTGTTAGATGCATGAGCTATTATGCAATAATTTCTTTACATGATGTACAGCTTTTCAAAAAGCAAAATTAAAAGAACTAAATAACACAATTGTGCAAATGACTAACCTGCTTAGAGAGCATCCTTTTGGGAAGCTAGGAGGTGTTGAAAAAGCAAGGATTTAAATAATGATAGTGAGGGAGTATGACGGATATTAGGAGGGATTGAGTTCCACACATGGTGGAGCGGGCGAAAAAGGAACGTTCGAATGCTTTAGTTCTGTGTGAATGTATATAGATATCAGAAAGGCGGGATTTTGTTTTATGGTGTTGAACTGAGGATTTGAATTGGAGGAGACTGTAGATATATGAAGGGTGTTGAGAGTGAATGGATTGGTATAAGAATGAACAGAGGAAATAGGGTCTTCGTAAGGGAGGGAAAAGCCACTTTAACTCATCATAGAGGTTGAAGACGCGCGATCGTTTCGCAGTACCAAGCACACATCTTAGAGAGCAGTTCATTATTCTCTTTAGTCTGTCTTCAAGCATTTTAGAGAGGCTTCCATATACCACGCTACAATAGTCAAAGTGAGGGAAGATGAGAGAAGATACGAGAAGCTTACGGGAAGATTGTGTAAGGAGATGACGAGTACGATGGAACAACTTCAGGGAACTAATTGACCGTCGGGATATTTGGTCGATGTGGGATTTCCAAATTACATTCTCATTTCCATACTAAAGGTCCTGGTAACTTTATTTTTGGATAATATTAAAAAGGGAACGAACAAAAAGTTAAAACTTGCTGTGATTCAACTAGAAAGGACAACCTGCGAAATAATTACTAAAAAGAAGAATTGTTTGATGTTTCATAGTTAATAATAGTTCAATTTTTTTTTATTTATTGAGATATATAGCTTTATTGATGGGTAAAATATACATGAAGTGAGCATTCAGATTATACAGATATATCTGTCGTTGTCGAGTTACAAGACAACTAATCCAAAGCGAACCGAATTCAAAAGGATTTAGGTACAAAATTATTTTTAATATAAATTTATTTTTTAATAATTAGGAAAAAACTCAGAGGATTTTGAAAGGCAAAACTCCTTCAAAAGGGCCCATTAAAATTGTATTAGTACCGTTCTCGTCATATAGTAGTGGCAGAAGAACAAAAATATGGCTTATACAATTGTAATGCCTATAAATCGTTATTAATGGTCCGATTTAGGTGCCTTTTATAATTATATTACATGTCAAATGATTAAATTAAAAAATAGTCATGCGATGCTTAATTCTCTAGTTAAGCATCAATAGATTATTAGATTTAAAGCGTGTTTTTTACTTTTCCTTGAAGTACCTTAAACATGAATCGGTAAGATGCTTTAAGGAGAAGTCTTGCCATGTTTCATCGTTACTTAGAATGAAAAAATTTGGTGCTAGTTTAACGGAAGTTGAGGTATCTAAAATAATTTTAGGGTTTTCTTGCTCTAATAGATTAAACAAACATTTTTTTGTACGACATCGAATTTGTTTTCTTTATATTTCCTGGAAAAATATGAGGTGAGAAGGTTCAAATTCGCATTTAGCTAAAAGAAAATATAAATTAAAGGAAATTTTGGGTTTTTTTTTTTTGGATGTTTTCTTTCTCTCACTCACGGAATGTGATGATAGAAAGACATGTTTTTGTTGCAAACATGAGATACATCTTTAATAAAAATTTTAAGTCGAATCTCCTCTAAAACAAGTTAGTCGTACTGAGGGAATTGGAATCGTGACATTCTAGTAGTATTTGGCTTGAAATGGGCAATATAAGCAATAACTCCATTTCATGCCAATGTCGGATTTAGCCACTCTATGCACTACAATAATGACACGATTCCGCATCCCGCTATACACTCCACTCATTTCGAACTCTATTCGACTCGACAACTTATTCACCCGTGCTGCAGATACTCGTATATTATAGTAGACATTGTAGATCATAAATTTTGGACCACGTTAGCTGAATGAATAAAACATGTGAATCTAAAATAAAGTCAAATAGTGGTACAATGCTTTTAATTTTTAGGATTTTTAGGAATTAGAGAAAACTTTCAAAAATAATAATATGCGGTTTTATTATAGGTTTGGGAGCGGAGTGGCTCAGTGGTTGAGCGCTGAGTTGCCATGCCGAAGTTCATGGGTTCAAATACCGCTTACTAGCAGACTTTTATTTAATCCTAAAGGATCTAGGATCCTCCTGGGGCTCACTCAGCCTCTATATAAAGTGGGTACTCAAAATAATGGGAAACAATCTGGCGTTTGAGCGTGATATAGGACAAATCTTCTCCGTGCACAACCCTTGTCCAAGAAACAGTACAGCCTCTGCCATCATGTACTGAACCCGAGACCCTTCACGTGTTAAAGGGGTACAGGTTTTTTTTTATGATAGATTTATTAATAATAATTATATATATATATATCAGTTATCTCTGATTAAGTTAAAGGGCGGACCAAAAGAAAATTTTTAAGAGTTGGTATTATGGTATAAAGAAGAACTATAGACGGTAAGATACATTTTTTTTTCGGCTATGTTATTGTGGAACTTGCGTATGAAGTTGGACCTGTGGCAGTACGGGCTCCGAGGGACTGGAGACTGCTACATTGCGACTTGTGCTGCACCGCCTCTGGTCCCAAAGGCCGCTAACCTGTTTTCTAATTAAATTATATAATTAACCCGTCCATTTTAATACCTGCCTCGTAGCGGTCAGGTGGTGGCATTAGTACAAATGACTAGGCATACCTTCCGCCATCTTTTATTTTCACCGTAGCTCCGAGTCATCCACTTTTTGCATATTAACATATCAGACAGTTTCTAATTAGAAATTAACATGACGATCAATTTAGATCTATCTAGATTAGCGATTGGCTATCGAGTTCCAGTGAGATCGTAAACATGTCTCGCCGTTGAATTGCGGTGCTGGTAATATAGCGTTTTGCAATTTATGACTGTTTCGGAGGCATCTAATTTTATTGCCCCCATGCAAATCTCTAACAAACTTCATCAAAATAATTGCAATGTTTATTATTTATATTTTAAGAAGTGCTTGCAGAGTAAAAATTATAACTAGTGAATTCCTTATCAATAATAAAAAAAATGATTTATTTATTTTGCTTCCATTATTTATATTTCAAGTTTTAATATTTTTTTAGAATAGTAGCCCCATCATAGGACAATTATATTAATTAGTGTTTTTACACATTATTAATAGTCATATTTTCCGTAATATTTATCTCTCAACATTGCCCTCGTGAAATAAATCAAAATGTTTTAAGCCAGTATATTATTAAACTCCAAGTGCTTTATATTTTTACCTGGAAAGTTGTCTTATTTTTGTTTTTCGAGTTGCTAATTACAAATTTGAATCTAAATACAAAACCGTTCAAGAAAATTTTCATTTAATCTAATAATCAACGAAAACAATACAATTATTTTAGCAACTCTCAATTAAACTAGAACCAAAATTCATACATTTTTCTATGTTACACAACATGTGTGTGATGCTACCACCGAAGGTTTTTGGCAAATACCACGATTTCTGGGCGATGATTAACGAACCTTATCAAGTTTGGATTTTGCTTATTTCATTTTAGATAATAAAATTGAAGAGAGGAAATCAATCTTTTCAATTTAATTTTTTTTAATTAACACTATTCCATCCGGATCAAAAAAAGTTGGGATACGGGACAAAATTTAAGAAAAAAAATAGACATCAAATTAAAAAAACAACAACGGAAAAACAAACTTTCTCTTTATTTAATAAATTGTTCTATAATTAACTCGTTTCGTGTATATAATCATTTGAATATCGATTTTAGTCTCAAATAAAAATGTATATAAGAAGGTTTTAACATTAGAAAACCTACGTATTTTATGTGTAAGATTTGGCAAATACTCTTACAAATAGGTAATTATGTTGTTCTTGTTGTAAGTATGTGGTTTAAAGTGATTAGTGCATAAGTAATTAGTTATTACATGAATTCAAATGAGGTTTTTTAAAATTAATTCTTCTAAAACACTGCCGGCCTCTAGTGACAATTGTATCCGTAGAAGTGCGGACAGTAAAGTGTTCATATCGGTTTACAGTTATAATATGTTAGGGAGAAGCATAGAATCCTTACAATAAAAAAAGTTATACATACATATACGCAAATGAATGGAACAGCATTCAAAAATTCCTGGATGAATTACTATTCATCTCAAACATGACCTATTTGCGATAGTGGCGAGATATGAGGGACGTGGTTCCGATTATCTCTCGAAAGAATTCTATTAAAAAAGTTACTGCCGAGATCGACATCTCGACCTAGCGGTACCCTCTGAGGTAAGACACGGATGAATAAATAAATATATGAATAAAGAATGGAGCAAAAGGGGAGGGAAAGGCCTACGGTTAGCCCGAATACAACGGAAATCGGCGGTAATGAGAGAGTAGGCGGTGGGAGGGGTGTTTAATTTAGTCTCTTAGAAGAAGAGGAGGTGGAAGAAGAAGAAATGGAGATGGAACACGTGTCCTCCTGCTTAGCGATCGTTCGTATTCCCGGTCCTAGCCTCGAGAGCGGTGTCGCTAGTAAAGAAGGTATTGGGCTAATTCGATGCCTCTCCGGGCTCTAGGCCTTTATAAATATTTAAACTGTGGTCCTCCGCCCCCCCCCCCCTCCTCACCTCCGCCCCCCCCCTACTAAATAATTGGGTCGACCCCTGCTCTCGTCAGGTCGCCGTCTCTTATTTCCTAATTCTCCTGGTTTTCGATTTAACAATCCCTTTCGATTCCACGAAGTGAACTCCGGGTTTGATGATCTCTTTCTTTAACAAGGTGGACCTATTTCCCTCCTACTTCTTATTTTGGTTCTATTCACTTAAATTTGAATTAAACAAATATTCTAAATTTACAACAAATATTCACTTATGTTTGCACAGCCACATATATGAATCTGTATCCCCGGTGGATAAGTGGTCTTGCCCAGAGAGAATAAATTGCAATCAGGGAAGAGAAATCACGATATTCTCTTAATTTTGGCATTAAATGGAGCTAAAATATAAGCAATAACTCTTTTTCGATTAAATGGTCAGCCATGCCACTTATGAATAACACAACACAATCAAGAGTAACACAACCGGTTCCTTAAGTAAAAGAAACTCATTTTAGACATATTAGAATTAACCAAAAACTCGTTTTATGTATCCTTTCTTCTTACCCTTTTTTAATTACAAATTAAATATGTATATAAAATCAAACTTTTATAGAATATATATATAGTGTTGGCCGTCACTGAATGGAAACAGACGAACAGAAATAGAGAGGAGTGCAAAAATATGTTAAAGAATCCAAGGCCACCACAGGCAAGCAATATCATACAAGAAAAAGTAATGATCATTGTTTGATATTTTATTTTATATATAGAATGAGAACAAATAAAAATGGGTTGTAAAAGGTTGATCTATTTGGGAAAAAAACATATAACAATTATACGCATTATATATTAGTCGCAAGGTGAACCGGGACTACCTTACTAGTAATTGATAAAAATGTAATAGAAAAAACGCTTACACGTTAAAACCGCTAGTGTTATAAAAAAAAAAAAATAATCAAAGTTCAAGTATTAGTAGTAATTGCATGAAAACCTGAATACGTACAGTATTCGATCCGAAAAAGTACTGTAGAATATAGTCGGTTATCCTAATCAGGAATAACGGAGTATGCTTGTTAATATACAATAGTTAAAGCGGTAGTATCAAAAATTCCGGAATTGTTTTTTTTTTAAGTTAGCAACGATCAAATTTCTAAAAAGTTGATAAGTGCTTTATTGACTGGTAAACAACCAAGTGTTTGACCGAGGAGTAGATGGGAGGATTGGGTTATGGTTCACCATACAGGTTATTATTAGGGTATGGGAAGTAACCCGTAGATAGAAGTATGTAAGCAGAGATTGGTGGTATTGTCATCGAGTATTCGGATTCGAGACATTTTTTTATTATTAACTTTAATCCTCATGATCATTTACCATTTTAGTTTAATTAAACATCTGCCTATTCCAGATTCCAAGAACACTTAAAGTATTTCCCATCTTCCCTTCTCTCTTTTCGTCACCAGTTAGTCAGTTAATTAAGTAATTTATTAATTAAAGACTGTTTTAATAACTTATTTTTTATAAAGGTGTCCACAGTAATTTTAGTCTCGCATGTTAAATAAGACTGAGGGAGATGAAGTTTGTAGCTGTTTATTGACTCGTGTAATTTTCATCAAGTTAGAAAATAAACTCTGCTCTGGAAAGAGGAAATAAACTAAACTTCTTAGAGTTCCATTAAAAAAAAAAAAAAGCCTTTATTAAAAAAATTTAATTTCACCGACTCGAAAATTAACATGCGAATTCCGCAAAACGAATAAATTAAATAATTTTATAATTGAATTATAGATAACAAAGATATTTCAATTTTTTCATATTTTTTTAATCATTTAACCTATCTTTAAAATTAATATATCAATTTTTTTTCCGAAGTGGTATTGTCTGCAAAATTCTTTATTCCTTCATTAATGATTCAGAAAAAAATGTATTCACTACATAAATTGAAGATAATTAAACCATGGCCCAATTGAACATATCCTTAAAAACAGTTACAAGAAATAGTAATCTTTCATAAAAAAATTTTCTATATCTTGATGTTATCGTTTGTTTTCTTGGAACAATCTAAGATGTCTTATTGTTCTCTCTTAATAAAAATTCATATTTTTACAATAAATGATTTTTTCTCACTTGGGTTTCAAAAAAACATAGACAATTTACGTGAAAGTTAATGTAATTGCTGAAAAATATAAATTATCCCTGTTGATATAAATCAACAGTATATAGTTAGGGGAAAAGGAGCCCGCCTTGCATTTTTGAACGATTTTTCTCAATTAAACTGGAAAAATTTGAATTTGCTATCTGAGATTCTCCGAGGGCTTTTTGGGTCGCGAACTTTCAACTATTCATACTACAAAGAGCAATAATATCTGATCACTCATGATATATTAATGAAAACTGCGTATAAGCTGTTATTTAAAAAAAACACGTGAATAAATGATTTTAAGCATGATGTCCTGTAAAATGATTATAGTGGACGTTATAATTAGTAAAATTAATGCTAATAAATACAACCCCCAAAGCAATTGGTATGCTTAACTCGGTTCTTTCAGTCGATAATTGAAAGCATTATTTCAAAAATTGCAAAATTTAATTTTCAATTGGAGTGCTTAAGGGAGGAAACGGCGAGGATGACCAAGAAAAAGATGGATAGAAGGAATTGAGGAAAGTATGCACGGCCATGGTCTGATGGAGAAAATTATACAAGATAGAAGAAAATGGTAAAACGTATTAAAGGATTTTTTTTATTTTTGGACAATATAAAGTTGTGCTCTTTCCATTCTAGTAAATGTGTCAAATACTAATTTTAAAATTGTATTTTACAATTCGGAGATTAATAATAATTCTTCAATAGACATGAGAATTCTGGTTCGCATGTCATTCATAGAACTTTCATTATGAGCTAAATTACCGTGTTTTTTTTTTTAATTTGGTGAAAATAGAGTTGTACATGCATGGTCAGGTTGTAAAGTACATTTAACAGTTTAAGTAAGATGGGAATTAATTCTCAAGCTCACAGAAGGTTAACAACTAAATTAAATAAAAAACAAGACAATTCATATTTAAACAAAATTTGGTTGATGCTTTAGTACAAGTACCAGTCACTGCTTATTGCTTCTTATTGACGTTACTTATGTTACTACAATTAACATAAAAATCATAAATATAGAGATTTTTCAAGTGCCCTATTCAGATCTGGAACCAGTTTTGATAACAAGTATTCTGTTAATATACTTCACTTTTCAGACTAATACTGTCATCATAATTTTAGACTCACCAGATAACCATAAATATCAATTATTTCATTCTGAAACATTGGACGTTTCTGATATCTGAAATTCATCTCACCCCCCTAGTTTAAGTTCTAGTTCCGGTCTGCCCTGATAGTTTCTTCTCCCCTCGTCCTAAAATTATCTTTGGTTCCGCCCCTGCAATAAGGACACTTCCTGTGGAAGATGTCCCTCATTCTCAATAAAAAAAAAAAAATGAATGCTTGAATGTACTAGTCAATCGAATTTAAAATCTGTCAGAAAAGAATAATTGAGAAGTATAATATAAAAAAGTTTGTAAAAAAAAAAAAATGTTTTTCAGTTTTTTCATAAGAAAGGTTAATCGTGCCTATAGCATAGAAGAAAGGAGTAAGACAAACATTTTTACAAAACAGTAGTAGTTACTTTTTTAAATTGAAACATTCATTTTTAATTGTCACAAAATGTTTTCACTTCTCCAGTAAAATTATCTTTTTATGGCTTACTACATTTTCCACGTTTAACGCCTCAATTGTTCATTGATTGTTGTAAAATAAAATCCCATAACTTTTTTAAGTTTCATATAAGTTAATGACTATATGTTTTAATATTAATTACTATATATTTACCTCCACCCTGGCCACTTTCTTCCTTATAGTTATAATACTTACCAAAGTCCTAATATATTTTAACATCATATGAAGTTCCTTGATCAAAATTGAGGATTTCTATAAATTTAGTATTTTCACTAATCTTATGTATTTCAGTTTTCTCAATGTTTCCTATTTTTTTGTAATAAGTGTATTAATGTTGATCACATTGCAATAAAATTGCTTTATTGCTAGCTTTGTTAAGATCAAATAAGTAGTTAGAAAATTAAATATGTACGAACTGTTTAACACATTTCTCTGTATTTTGATGGTTTAATTTTCTGTGAATAAAGACTGTTGTATAGATGGAAGTATTGCCAAAATAAATTTCAAACAGTTGCTTTTTATTCAATGTATATTTCTTTTACTTATTCGTACATAATATTTTTCACAAGTTTCTAATTAGGAAGGTATTAATTTTTATGAGTTCCATAATAAAATAATTAGGTCCTATTTTATGAATTCATGTAAATAATGCATAGCATATTACTGCTTGTAAAGATGCAATCAAATATTTTTTTTTAGAATATAGTTTAGTACGATTTTTCTTTTTATGAACGCTATTCCTATAGAAATAAAGTCTTTAATTTATAGTAAGAAATGCATTAACATCAAATTTATGCATACTGAAGGTGAGGCTAAGACGCTACAAGCAGCTGCTGAAGTGATGAAACCGAAGTGTGAACAAAAAATTTACCACGCTACTATAAAGTGGACTTATGTAAACAGCAGGAAGGATCGTCCGGTATCTCGAGATATTTGAGTGTAAGCCTTTTGAGGGGCACACAAAATGTTTATGGCTTAGAAGGGCAGAAACAATGATTATTAATAAACGCAGACTTTAAAAAAAACTGGTCCACGGTCCCATGGCATTTATGTCTTCGGCTCTCCTTTATAATCCGCTTTTTCAAACTACCAATTATTAATACAATTATAACAATTTCTTATAACCAAAATAAAACGACCTTATTCTATTAAAACGTTTTCTTATTTCAGGACGCTTAACTAACTCCGGTCGTTTATGATTTTCCTTATAAGGGTCAAAAGTTTTTGTTTATTTTCTGGACTCTTAAAATCCACCAGAAGAGCTGTTTGCGAACTTTCGTGATGGAGAGAATTATAAATATGTTTCTTTTGTAACCTTAAATGTGGGATATACTACAATAAAAACCACAACGTTAAATGTAAGCGAAAAAATGAATAAATAATGGAATGACTGTTAAGGATAATTATCAATTACTTATATACATTGAAAAAAGTCTGTCTTCTTTCTATGTTATCATTCATATATTTATAAAATACTTACCTATATTATGGGCTATTTCTTTAGTATTTACATACCCAGGCCTTCTCCACCACAACCAACCAATCTCTGCGAGCTTGCTCTATTCTCCTTCAATCTTGCATACCCAGCACCTTTATCCTCGACATCTTCCAATCATCTGATCCTCAGCTTCATTTGCCTTCTGGTTTCTCATAGAGGACCATCTTCGGTACCCTACAGTATGCATTCTATATGTCCCATCCATCTAATTCTGGTTTTTTTTATCAACGCCACCTTGTCAGGCTCTCATACAGCTCTATTAGTTCCTCATTCCTTCGTCTTCTCTAAACTCCATTTACGGCCACTCCTCCCCCTTTTCTTATCAATATTGTTCTTTCCCATGAGTTGACCATATGCTTTGATTGTTCGGTCAGGGGCCACGTCTCACACCAATACATGCCTACCGGTCTTAATAGGATTTTGTATATTTGTAATTGCATTCTTTTAGAGAGCAATTAAAACTGCAACAGTATTGTAGTTACTACAATATTTGAATATATTATATATATAAGCAAATATTGAAAAATATAAAAATTATTACCACTCATTAGCGTGATTAATACTGTTAACTGGAAAAGCAATCAAGGAATCGTAACAAATTGTTCTAGTCGTACATGCAAATGAACAAGCTAGGCAACCTCCATCAAGATCTGATACTCCTCCGATGACGTTCAGGAAATATAGAGACCTCGCCGATGAGCCCACTCAATCACCACTGACTCCCATTAGGCAGTCGCGATTACTCCCGAACAAACAGCTCCCAGAAACAATCAGCGGCGGAGTCTGAGCGCTGCAGGCAGTATCGGCGGCGGACTAGCGATGTGATGGATACCTCGGAAGACGAGCGTAATGATGGATATTTCTTTATTTGCCGTTTTAGATCAATAGTTGTATCCGAGGTTTCATTTAAATTTCATGAGGGGTGGGTGGCCTCCAGAACACAATTGAAGTTATTCAGAACACGTAAGAGTTTCGGGCTTCCCTTCCAAATGGGAAACGGTAATAACGTAGCTGCTTAATCCTGGCTAATATAATATTCATTCCCACTCATAATGAGTAATCATAATAATCATAAGCATTATAACATAAATAAAGGCAACATTTCGACCCACATTGCAGGTCTTCTTCCGGGTTTAACATAAAAGATACATTAAAATAATACATGGTATGGAATAAAATATATATATACATATATATATATATATATATATATATATATATATATATACACATATATATATATATATATATATATATATATATATATATATATATTTATTTATAATCATCTAGGGATATGAGTGATAATAAATATGGAAAACCCCTCAGGTAGATATAAAAAACAGAGGAAATAGAGAATTATCGAAGAAGTAATAAAGAATGACATGAAGTAATAACGTTTTTTTGTATTTATTTAATGTCGCTTTGATTGAAAGTGTTAACTTAAAAACAATTTAATAACTAAATAACGAAAAATGGATTAATCATAAAATATAGAATAACATTTTAACTAATTAATTATTAAATATAATTAATAACATGAATTCAAACTTTTAGTGAAATTAAATATCAAGAATCAACTTGTGAGTATATGATTGTTGTTTTGCTACAGCTTAAAGCAAACTCTTGGATCATCCGACAACTATCATGTGGAGAAATTCGGAAGAGATTTATGTGTACATTCATGTGTTTTTTTTTCTAACGATGAAAATATAAATTGAATAATGATTTAATAGCTATAAAAAATGATCAATTATTAAAAATAAAAGAAAATTTTAATTAATTAATAATGAAATTAAAATTTATCTTTTATTGAAAACAATATGTAATTACGACTTGAGTAATCAGAAAAATATAAGTATGCAATAATGGATTTTCTTGGATTTTATATGTTTTTTTAAGCAATTGATTGGCATTCCTAAAAATACTGTATAGTAGTAGGAAATTCAAAATAATTAACCTTGGTTCATAGATTTTAAATTATACTTTAAATTAACTATTAAAACCTTTATAAGAAAAAGATACATATTTTTTAATACTTTAATAAACAGTTTTGAAATTTACTTTTAAAAATGATCTCACTTTTTATTGATAATAACAGATATATAGAAATTTTTTTTTTAGTATTTATGAGCGAATGTTAAGCGAAAAGAAAGAATGTCGTAATTTTAAATTAAGTAATTACTATTTTTTTTTCTTTTAAAGAAATAATACATGCTGCCACATCCAGGGTATAAGGATATATTCATATAATATATGCCTATAATAGAATTAAAGTAGATACGCCCTAATAAATATTCTTTTATAATTAAATCATCTTGAGCCCGTTCAAATCTTTATTATAGACAACTTAATTGAAAATTTAAATTTTAGGGAATGTTCCTCACTACTATAAGTTTTTCCCATACCCTTCTTGGAAGATGGTTCTGACGAGGAAGACCTGAAACTTGCAGGTGCAGCTTGCGATATGACATATTTGCAGAGTATGGACATAGGGACCAGTGTACTGCTGAGAACACTGGCTCATGATAAGATCTTATGTCCGGATCATGTTTCGTTGATAATTTTGAACTTGATGCTGCAGATTGTTTGTGTCTGCTGAGGGTTTGTCTGCCTATTCGCGTGTGGAGGGGTGGGGGGTAAGGGGGGTCATGTCATACCCTGTCGAATGTCAGTCCTCAGTAATGAATCTGTCCGTTTGGCATGTGGGATCTCTAAGTAGATAGGGAAAGGAATGTCGGCACGTATTATGGAGATAATGATGAGATAACCCACGATCGTCTGTTATTCCCCATAATTATCATTAATTTAATTATTCTAATGTAGTTTTATGAGGAAATATATTGTAATATTTATATTTAAAATGGGTAAATAGTGGAAAATAGAGTCATTGATTTTTAAGCTTGAGGTTACTCCTCTTTAGATAGGGCATACCAATAATAGTAAACAAAACAAATAAGTTTTCATTTATACAGTTTTATTGATTGTTGAGTTCTGCCTCTAATGGTGCAATTGACTATCAGCCTTTATTTCGAAACGTTAATGGACTGATAGCATATCTCAATATAATCTTGATGTCTGTCAAAAGCACAGGAGAAGGAAGCGATAAAAAAAAAAAAAAATACGAAACTGACATTCATAAAAGGGCTCAGATATTAAAGAAGTGCACATCAGACTTCATAAACATTTCCGTTGATTATCAAAGTGTAACCCTCTAGTTCAAATCTCTTATCTATTTTGCCCATTACAAGGTTTTAACTTTGTTCTTAGTACAACCAGACAACTCAGTAAAACGCATTAAAATTCACAAATTACAGAATTTTATTGTGAAACTGTATTGCCTAAAATCCGGACTTAGCTCATATCCAGCCCCATTTGTTCCTTCTACAACGCAGACATAGTGGAGTGGGCAAAATGTTTTATAATATTTTTGATAGGTTATATTACAAAATCAAGTTCTATAGCGTCGTCAAATTCTATCGTTGAATTTTATATAAATAAACGCTTCTATGATAAATGATAAATACCAAAAATTTTTTTAGGCATTATTTACTCTTTTACATAAGCTCATTAATCCATAACGTTTTAAAATAAACGTTGTAGCTTTATGCATATATTTAAAATTAACTCGTGTACAGATATAAAGGTATGCTTTAGGAGTCGAGTAGGAGACAATGAAATTTGTAGATACACCCAAACTTATTTTAAAAACAATTAATACATTTTTTAAAAGTTATTTTAATAAGATTTTGTTTAAAAAAATATTGAATCCGTTTTATTTTTATTTTTTTAGGTATGCAATGGAAAACTATGCAATACGGTGACGAAGATTCCTATGACACAATGTTTGATCAACAGTTTATCATGGATGATAATCGGGAAACATATTTTGTAACAATATATACAACAAAGAATAACAAATATGTTTCGTGGGGCGACATAGTGTCTAATGGTTAACATAATAACCTACTATGCCCATGATCGCGGGTTTGTAGCCCGGGAAGTGAGCCTAGAATTTTTTAAAGAGTTTAATGGATCCTTGGTTACGCTGTCCTTCGAAAGGAACGTTAAACGGGGGTCCCAACCCTGTACGATGTCAGGTACTCGTTAAAAATCCGTATCCTGACTAAAACTGGATAGGCAAAGTTTAGGGCTCCCACTGTATCAACGTCCGATTAGCCATAGTAGCATACAAGTGACGTTAAATAAACAAACAACAACAAATATGTTTTATTTGTTTCAATATCATTTTAATTCTCATTTCTCAGTTATAACGACGGAACCATATATAGTGTTATGTATTTGCTTTTGTATTGATATAATGATTCTCAAACATTACACCATTAAAAACAAAAGTATGTTTTCCTTTTGTTTTTTGTTTTTTCCCTTTTCCCCAATAGAGGTGGCATTGGTATATTCCATACAGCCAAAAAGTATATTTAAGAGCGTGAGATTCATAAAAATAGTGACTTGTTAGCAAAGTAATGATATTAAGAAACAGACATTTTTTCTCTGCAATCATTGAAAACGCGAATTAAACGGTTTACAGTTGCTACATTTGAATCGCTAACCGCAGAATGGCAACTACTCCAACTTTTGAGACTTTACTTTTTCTTTTTTTTTTCAAGAAAACTTTTACCAGATACAGAAGACGTAGTTTAGTACAGAAAGGGCATTTAGAAGTATGTCATGGCAAAGCATTGAATATGTCATGTTCATATGTTTGCTGTTACATTTTTTTGTAAACCATCACGTTCCTGTTTTAAAACAGAGTGTCGACTATCTCATATTCGACAGTTAGCAATTATCTGTATTTTGGAACTATACAAAATGATAAAATGCAATCTTGCAAAGATGTCACATTCGATAGTTTTCGTTTTACATTAAAAAAATAATGGCATGGTCAGGTGGTGCAGCCAATGATTAAACAGAATAAGAATGACTTATTTTATTTCGCCAACGTAACTGGGTTCAAAATGTAACTTACTCTTTATTTTTCCTCACCAGTTATTTCATAATTCATCTTACTCTCTTTATTCCTTTACATGTTATCAATTCTGTTATGAATGAGCGGTTATTCTTCCTTGGTTTGCAATGCTTTATACAATCTTTTCCTTGCCCGAAGACGTCCCACACCTGACTCTGAAGCCATGGCATGATAAAATAATTCATTCTTATTTAAGTCATTCTTATTTTGTGTAATCATTTACTGCACCCCCTGACCATTTCAAACCATTATTAGAATCATCCAGTTAAATATTTGTCCACTTAAATTATAAAAATTAATCATATATTATAGATAATAAAACTAATGAATGTATTTTATGATTATTTAAAATGCATAAGAAACGAAAAAGCCTTTCCTAGAATCAAAAGTCGTTGTTTATTCTGAACTTTAATCATAAAACCTAAATAAAATCTGCACCATTTAAGAACTTGAAGGATGTTTGATTTAGTACATGTTATGTATTCGGTTCATTAACGCCTTAATGCTTTTAGTATGTCAACAATTGTGCTATGGATACTCATTTCTGTTAACGTAATTCAACTAAATTACGTTAATAGAAATTATACAAAATAAATCAATGAGTAAAAATAAAATATTTAAAAGGGATTTAATATGATTAATGATCGTATATACTGCAGTGGATATTTCATGCTGTCGATAAAATATAATAAGAATAAAATTTGTTATAAAACATTTTCGTACGATAAGGCTTTTATGCAAAATTTTTAATTTTCTTGTACATAGGAACATTTTTGTTGAAAACCTCATGCAGACATCTGAGGAATAAGGTACTAAGTAAAAAATGGCATTTTCCGACTTTTTCACCTCTGGTTCGTTACACTAAAAATAAAAATAATTCGATGAATCATGGTTTAATTCATTTTCGTGGAAGAAAAACTGTACGTGCAACTAGTCTCTCCTGTAAACTTCAGAAAAGTAGACTAGTTGCCTTTCTACAGATAGCGATGCGTTTAAAATAGGCTTGTATAATTTCTCGAGACTTCTTTATAGACCTTAATGGTTAATTTTTGTAAATATGTATCGTGTTTGTTGTTCGGCCGGTTCCATACAAGGAACATGTCTTTGTCGACAAAGATCGTAATCGATCCGAACCGCTTCAATCCCCGCTATTGCCTTCAATTACCCTGCTTTTCCAAAAACAACCTCTAAAGCAATAAAGACAAAATGAAGCCGGAGGTAGTTGAATAGAAGAGAAGGCAGGAGGGAGAGGCCCGGACCCACTGATCCATTTCCGTTAGCGCTATCATTACTAGATTAAGTCCTTGGTCCTGAATACGAGAGGAGTCCCCTAGCACTCCGACCACAAAGGACCATGCTCTGTCATTCATCTTCCAATAGCTTTCTTTAAGCATCTCCTTTTTCAAAGGGGTATTGATGTGTCAATCTGTGACAACACATATCTCCTTATTGAGCATCTACCTGTAAATTATGCTAAGTATATTGGTAGCCGTTGGCGAGTAGAATGAAAACATCAGAATGACTTGCATACATAGGAATACAAGTACGTATGCATCGCAATAATTAAACTTAAAATCTATTGTTTAAAGTGGGAATATAATATCCCTTTTTGTGGATTCTAGTACATCACCATACATCGTGGACTGCATTTGATGATAAATAAATATAATAATGAAAAATTGATATGGATGCAGGAGAGAAAAGGTATGATGTAATTTATACACTTATAATGGTAACATAAAAATGACTTTATATTATTTTTATAATAACAATAATAAAGCTTAGTGAACCCGAAAGCTTGACACCGATACCCCCAATCTCTGCTTACAAACTTCTGTCCAAGGACCACTACCCAAACCCGAATCCGGCAGATCACTCTTAAAGCAATCCTCCCATCTACGCCTCCGTCAACCCCTCAGGCGCTTCCCAGTCGGCACGGTGCTTATTAACATCTCAGGTATTCGTTCGTTACTAAGCACAGCAACTTTACAGTCCCACCTTAATCATCGCGACGCTATCATAAATATTTACCGGATTCTGCAGAGGTCTCATTTGTATACTAAACAAAAAATTACTGATTCTTACTTTATGGTGGGTGATAAATCTGTGAATGTCTTGCTGCATATGTATTGCATTCTCCTTTGTGATTGGCTGCTGGTTTTGCTCTCTACTCTGTCTGCTTGGTTTTTGTACTCCATGTTAATTCTGAGGTGCACTTGGAAATATATTGAGCACCTGTACCTGGCTGTTCTCAAGAAGGCTATTTTGCTCTAGTAGTAGGCGGTTTACAGGTGGCTCGACCTCTATGGCAAGGAGTTTGAGCAGATTAACCAAGATTAAATTGTTACTGTAGATTGAACATATATGTAATGATTATTTAAATATGTTGACAGTTACAGGACACAAAGATGATTCTTGAGAGAAGATCATTAATTTTTTTTAAATCTATACCAATATAACCCATGAACGATATTGAGTTCAATATCAATGTCAGGTTTTGACAAAACTGTCGAATTTAGCTGTGATTTACTTTATACCTTGTTTTTTAACTAATATTTTATGCTGTTATTTTAGGTACAGAATTTAATGTTCTCTTATTTCATAAACTTTCTTTGTTTTCAATAGGATAGCAATAAAACTGTATCAATACAACCGATGGATTAAGTAAATTAGACTACGAAGCAGGCGGTTGTGCAATGAGATGCCGAGATTGTTCACCCCCTGCTGTAATTTTTAGATCCTCCTTAATTTTGAGAGGCTGGGTAAGTCTATAAAGGCCTCGAGTTTTAACTGTTTAATAGGACAGTTTTTGCCCTAATAGGACCGAGAACCAATAAATTTCATTATATTATTTTGATGTTATCATTTTAACTGTAATTTTAGAATTTCGTTAATGGCGTCTTTCAATTAATAAAAAATGGTTCGCAGTGGCCAATTTTAATAGCAACTTTATTTTTAGACAACTGAAAAAACAATATAAAGCTTTACAATCCATTAAGGGTCTTGGGTACAAGAGTAGAAGGTAGAGATGTGTACAGGGCAACAATTTTGCAAGGAGGTGATTTGGCAGAGATCACGTTCAACCTCAGGGTTTCTCCTAGTTAATAGAGGCAGTGTGAGCCTCGGAGGAATTAAAATTGTGTTATTTTCTCATTCTTATACTATATATACTAAGAATGTCTTTTATTCTATTCATCTTTATCACCCTTTCATTGTACGCAGTCCACTTGTCAAACCGGGAAGGTACCATATCTATCATTCCCATAGTAAGGAAGATATTTCTAATTTAAACAGAGTCTCCAGTTCACCCTAAGAGCCAATTATCAGTTGTTAAAAGAATAAATAAAGACTACCCACCACAAATTGGGCCAATAAAGCATTAATCAAAACATCCAACTTACAGAGTTTATCCGCTTTCCTAAAATTATTAAAAATAAAATAAAAGTGTTTTAAAACCTGAAAAAAAATTAAAATCAGACTCCGATAACTACTTTATATACCTCTAATGCCAATTCTAACTAGGGTATATAAACCGCTAAGGAAAGTCAACTTGTCCAACTTTTGAGATTCCGTTTTTTTAAAACTTTAAACTTTTACCAGAGACTGAAGACTTTCTTTACTACAGAAAGGACACTGGCCCGCAAGATAGCACAGTCTTGACATTGCCTTCAATATTTTGTTCACTGCAGATAAGGAACTATTCCCGGACAAGGTCCTTTTGTTTTGTCTCTCTTGAAAAAAAGTAAACTACTTGCCTTTTCGCGATTCCTCTCTCTTCCACGACTGTTTTACTTTTTTAAATAATTTCATAAAAATGTGTACCACTACAACTCATGAAGAGTCATGAGTTCAGTGCATGGTAGAGAATGTACCGTGCAGGGAGATCAAGATCAACCTCCCAATTAACGTACCACTTTATATAGGCTGTGTGAGTCCAAAGAGGTCAGCAGGTTCAATATAAATCAGTAAGTGAAGGAAAAGAAACAAAAAATGAAGAATATACCCTGAAAAGGATTTTTTTAAAAGTAAATGCCTAAATGATAAGAACCTTATATATATATATATACAAGTAATTTAATAGTAAATTTAAATTAAAGTAATTTTGCATGAACTACAAATATTATTCTAATGGGTATGGGGGAGTTCCAATACGTATAGTTTCCACTAAGATAACGTTTTGGTCTGCCATTATTGTGGTCTAAGCGGCAATATTCACGTAGCTGTACATAATAAACAGCTTAGTTCTATTCAAAGATATTTAAATGTAATTTATCTTTCATCAATAAAAGTTTATAAGATTGTAACAAATTTTTTCTATCTTTGGCCAGCTTAAACAAAAGAACCCTTTATAATTTTTATTATTCTATTTTTTTTTAGAACAGTGACTTTTAAGTTCTGAAAAGGAATAAACTTGTACGTAAAGTTTTTCTTCCACGACATTTAAAAAAAAAAACCCAAAAAACCATGATTTATCGAATTATTTTTATTTTTACGAACCAGAGGTGCGAGGAGAAAAAGTCGGAAAATGCCATTTTTTACTTAGTACCTTGTTCCTCAATTTTCCTTTACAACAAAAATGTTTCTATGTACAAACAAGGAAAATTAAAGTTTTTGCATAAAAACCTTACCATGCGAAAATGTTTTATAACAAATTTTATTCTTATTATATTTTATTGACAGCACGAAAGATCCACTGGCGTATATACGATAATTTTACGATATACGATCATTAATAGTATTTAATCCCTTTTAAATATATTATTTTCACTCATTGATTTATTTTGTATAATTTCTTTTAACGTAATTAAGTTGAATTACGTTAAAAGAAGTGAGTATCCATATCACTTCCTTGCACCATTGTTGACATAGTAAAAGCATTAAGGCGTTAATGCACCGAATACATAACATGTACTAAATCAAACATACTTCAAGTGCTTAAATAGTGCAGATTTTATTTAGGTTTTATTTAAAACCTTCGGTTCAGAATAAAAAACGACTTTTGATTCTAGGAAAGGCTTTTTGGTTTCTTCACAATGATGCTAGTCAGATATTTTATTGCTTATTGCGCAGAACGATTAAAATGAATGGATGTAGAATCAATTTTCTAATAGTCTTGAATAATATTAGTTGACGTTATATATATATATATATGGGGAAGAAAATTGTCCGGGTAGAGGTCAAGAAAATTTTCTTATACAGGGAGAACTATTTATTTAAATAAATAGTATACATTTATTTAAATAACTAGTTCTCCTTATTTAAAAGATTGTTTTCTGATCTCCACCCGGACCATTTTCTTCCTAAATTTTCAAGTAACGTTAGTATCTCTTGATGATAATTGAACGATTTATTTAGTGTTAACTGTTTTTAAAGTATTGTTACCAGAAAATAATATGAAATAATTATTTTTGAAATCGTATTGTATTTACATCCTTTTATAACATATCTAATATACTTTAAGATTAATTTTTCTATAGTGATCAGATAGAAGAGGTGATTGAACAGGAACAAAAGCGTGGTTTGTTGGTTTTATTTTGATTATATGTTTATATTTACATATAAACATATAATCACATTGAATAATGTTAGATGATCTGATTTTGATGATGAAGAAAATAGTCCGGGTGGAGGTCAGAAAAAAATCTCTTCAATAAATAGTTCTCTTTATTTAAGAGATTTTTTCCGGTCCTCCACCCGACCATTTTCTTCCTAATATATATTAATATGGTTTTAAGCTCTTCACACTGCTTAGGAGAAAGACGAGGAAAATAATGTTTTTAAACCATTAAAATACCTTTATTTACTATTTTTTCTATTCAATTAGTTAGAATAATCACAGCGTTACAGTATAGAATAATAGCTCTGTCACTGAACGTCTACTTTCGTTCACTTCAATGATATTTTACCCATGTAATATCAACAGATTACGTGAAATAAGATACAATATTGTTTAAACTGAGGGAGGTACAGACCTACAAATTGTTGCAACATCCGTTGCTGAGCGATATATGGTAAAGGTGAAACTAGTGTGGTTGGAGATTATGCTGGTTTGTCAGTTTTTCTGGTTACACTTTCTTCAGTAGACAAATATGAAAATAATTATATAAAAACCACATACGATTTAAGCATATGAAGAAGAAGATGATCTGATCTTGAGAAATTAAATTCGCTAATAGTAAGAGAAATATCTATTGGCAAACAATGCTTCAACCCACGTTACTGGTTACCATTAATAATTACTAGTTAATAGTTCGAGTCCAAAAGTGCATAAAAAAATACATACAGTGTATGCATCTGAAAATTTCAGCATATGTTAGAAAACATTGCAGTGTCATACTAGCAAAGCATAGGGTGAGTTTTTATTTTTTAAGCGTTAAATTTTTACATGGGTACAAATAATAATTTTTATATAATTTTTGAACACACGTTTTATCGAAATGAGCGTTGGGTTTTGTTCCTGATCAATTATCCCCTCCCACACATTTTATCTTTCCTTAAACATTGATAAACTATTTATCAGAAGCCAAAGTTTCTACCGACCTTGTACGATTCTTTAGGTACGATTCTTTTAAAAATATTTAAAAATGATATAGTTGTAATAGAAAACAATTAATAAATAAAAAGATACAAACATAAAAATAATTAAAATTATAAAATAGTATAATAGAGTTTTATAAATTAAATTAAATTGAACAGACCTTTGTATCATGTTCCATCCGATAGTTTCCTTATTATAAATATTTTTTCATTCTAATTATTTCAGTTTTAAATATTTTTGTATCTTGTCTATGGAGCCCTGAAGAAGACTTAGTGTGTTGGTCGAAACGCCGGCTTTATCACAATGGAAATTATTTGATAGACCTCCATCCATACCATGTTCTTCTCCTTATTTATTTAGTGTCAACAAATCATTATTTAAGTTTATTATCAATAGTTTTAGGAAAAAAGAAATTACTTCAAATTTTCCTAAAAAATAGATATATCATCATAACGATTTCAAATAATGTTATTTATTTAATATTGATATTGTGCTAGCGATATATCAGAAAGAAGCAGGACTATACAAAAATCTCTTCTAGAAACACTACTTGGTCTAAAAAACGTTTTCTTATCTGCTCATTATATCCATTTCTCCTTAAAAAACCCGACTGCAACCTCTGGTATATTTCTATTATTCCGAAGCTAAAAGTAATCCTTCTGCCTCATTCACATGGATCGAAATGTAATCTAAAACTTAATCATCAAATACAACACGCTGAATCAATCGATTGATGGGCAAAAACGTATACAATTTATTTGATTCGATTTAAAAAAAACAATTAAAATTGTATCCTACATCTTCTTATCACAGATGTAATTTAGGGTCTAAAAAAAAATAAACCAATTTTTTGGGGAGAAATTTTAATCGACCTTGTTTTTGTATCATATTATTAATACCATATAGTTAATATGTTCTGAGTAATTTGATAAGAAAGAAAAAAACAAATTTTTCGTACCCCTTCTCTCTTCTGCCCAAACCTTTGGGACTTTACAGACCTTACTAAGGATGGGTGGGGTGTCGTCAGACCTTTGTTGTTTTGAATGTCTGGGTAAAAGTGTAAAGCCATTAGTGGTTTCCGCTTTTATTTCATTTTTGAGTAGGCCACACTTCTAAAATTTTTCTTGTCGATTGTATTTGTATTGGTGCACGCGGTTTGGCAATATCGGCAGGAAAAATTAAAAACAATTACACGTCTTTTATTTAATTAAAGTTTCCATAAACTTCGTCATATTTTTTTATCAATATTACCTAAAAAACAACAGCATGTCATAAAAATTATAAATTTGAAATAATGCCGGAAACAAAAATTAATATGAGCTCTTTATTTATTAAAGTCGGAGAAGAGCTATGGGTCTCCACTTAGCCATTTTCCCTCATATCCAATCCTAACAATCCAAAATCCATAGAATCCTTAATGCTCCTTACTTTTTTACGAATAAAGTCATCCATAATGAACTCAATGTCCCATTGTTGCTGATTTGACCCTATCCTGTTATCAGTCCTTTCATGACCACTTTATTTCCCTTCAAACCCACTAGTTTCAAACTAGCTACTTCTTCAATCTTGGTTTAAAATAGCAGAAATTCGATTCCACTAATTGCTAATTTTTGATTTTTTTTTTTTGTTTCGGTCCCTATCTGCCAAATGCAAAGTCTAGAATAATTTTAATGTGATATGACGTTGGTTTGGGAAGCGGTAACCACTTCACGACATATTTTTCAAATAACGTGTTGTTGAACCGATAATGGGATCAAAATTTTCAAAAACAGGTGACTACTGTGGAGACCAACTATAGTGATTAATATTCCAAAGAAACCGCCACATGTTGCAGACCTGCGGTTTCTTCTCAAGCTGTCAGCCGAGCTGTAGGATAATCCGCTTAACAACTGGCTTCTGTCAGCATTTCATAATGTTTTTTTATTTGATTTTTTCAAAAATGGAAAAAATAATTTACAAAATATAGAAAAATATTCTAGTGAAAAAATACCTTGTTAGGCTGCACTTACATTGGATCCGGTGTGATACAATGAGACGTCGCTAGCAAACCAAATGACTGAAATATATCGAGTTATAACATTTGGTTCCTTAAATTTATAAAATTAAGATTATTTATTAATTATTTTTAATAATTACTATAATGTATACATTATACATTAATTACTATAATGTATAGTAAAATATGTATAATGTATACACCCCACCATCGTATGTGATAGAATCACGTCGCACCGAATCGGATCCAATGTAGGCGTAGCCTTAGGCGTTTCGTCCGCAATGAATTGCATTCGCGATACCCCTTCACAATAGATATAGAATTTTCATAGGCTTTCTATGATAATGAATCGTTTGGATAGATGCATTAATTGGTTTTCCATACGTCGAAATCACAACGGTAAATCCAATTTCAGTTTTCGGGAAAATTACCTCCAGGTTATTTTTTTGAGCGAAAAACGGAATATTATTGTTTCATGGAATGATAAAGAGTGGATAGAGATCAAAGGATATTTCAATGTTGCGGTTTTTTTCCTCGATTTTATTTAAATATATTAATTTTTTTTTAATACTCTAAAGTAAAAATATCAATGCATCTTAAGTAAATCTCATTAACACTGATGATTATTATTTATTTAGTGCCAAGAATGGATTACGATAACTAATGAAAATGCAATAAATTTGGTTAGATTGCATATCTTAATTGTTTTTTTTTAATTGTTAAATAATTCCAAGTACCTATCCCTATTAGTTAAAATTAATATTGACTTAATATCAAATATCTCCGTATTAATTTTAAAAAAAGTTTTATCGTACATATATTCTCCATTATTACTTTATATTTTTCTTTGTTTTGTTTCTTAAATTTAAAATAATAATTTACCTTTAAGTTATTTATATCGTTTTTTTTTTGTAAAAAACTTATTATTTTTTATTTTAATACTTTCAAAATACGATTATAAGTTTTTAGTCATTGGTTTCTAATTTAAATGTTTTTATAAATCATATTTTTTTAAATTTATAAATATGTATATTTATATTGAGCTTATTTTATCATTTTTTTTATTTATTATTGTCCAACTTTATAATGACATGATATTAAGTTTCTCACTTAGTTGGTTTTACCAAACTGTATAGAAATCCAAAAATAAATGTATTAAAATAATAATGAATACGTTGATAAATATATCACCATTTTCCAAGGTAATAATTTGGAACGGGCAGGTGCATGTTCATGTCTAGACAGGTGCATCTCAAACAAGTTTTATATTTACTGTGCTGTATCAATTAATACCAATTTTAATATTTTATTTATTATTTATTTTTATTTGTGATTTCTTATCTAATTTTGTAATGCATCTTTAACAATAAGTTTAGCCTCTTCTCGCATATTTAATATGTTAAGTTCAAGGTGAGGATGTTTGGTTGGTAATATTAAGCACATTAAATATATATTTTTTACTTTTGAACATAGAAGAGGTGAACCCTTGTCGTTGAAATCTTGGAAGGCCTCGGAATATAAAAATTGGCTAACGTAAATATAGCATAACAAACCCTATGTTGGTGTATAATGCTGGTTTGTAATCTTGATATGATTAAAAACTACGTTTGGAAGCTTTTTCAAAAATCCGTAGCTCATGTAGCATGTCAAGCAGAACAAACTAAAAAGTGAATATTGTGCATTAAGCACTTATTACAGCAAAAGTAGCTCATATGCCATTCAACAGGTATTTAAACATAATATTATCAATACAAATGCAAAGTACCTAAGTGAAAAACACAATTATTCTGGAGATAAGATCACTGTTAAATGTTCTATATTTATCACAACCTGACGGAAGATCACAGACACCAAATTTTTCATTGTAGGAACAAACAATAGCTGGATTCCGTTAGGGCTGAGATAAGAACCTTCGGTGGGGAACTACTAATTACAACTAATTGAACTAACAAACAAATTACGCTGACTTGGAGATTAACGACTGAATATTAATTTGGCTGGGAGAGGGATGCGCTTGCGCGGTCACGAACTATTAAGTGAATTTAACTGAAATTCCCATATAAATCGGAGGAGGCGGCCTGGATTCCGGGCTGATGGGCCTTTACGTCGTGATGGAGTGATTTCGGAAACCCGGCTATTACCTGGCCAGCGGTCAGCCATACATCAGCTCTCACTCGCGGCGGACTTTGTAAATTGTGGGTTTTACTCCGGGGGGAGAGGAGGGGTTTGGAACAATAAGGATAACATACAGGTCGGACTGACTAGGAAAAGAGTTCACAACGAAAAAAAAAAGAATTACGAACGAGCGGCCGAAGAGGGGTAAAGGATAGCCTTTGGAAATATTTATCCTTTACTGGTCGCGTTTTTCACCCGCCCCCCGCACTTCAAATATTTCACCTTGTCGGCTTGAAAAAGAGGATCCTAGATTTCATAAAATCAGGTGTCCGCCACGCCATTGTTATATATAATTTTTATGCAACAAAACATAAAAAAATGCTTCTTCAACCATAAATTTCCTTTAATTTATTTTTCCATTTTGTTCTATTTTGTATATCTTCCTCCTTCAGACCATGTCCGTGCATACTATCCTCAATTCTTTCTATCCATCTTTTAGTCTTCCTCGACGTTTCCTCCCTTTAACACACTAATTAAAAATAAAATTTTGGTATCCTTCTTCCTTCGTTCTTCTGATAAGACCATATCATTCCAATCTTTCTTTCTCTATATTTTGGAAGACGTTTTGTTGAGTTTTGATTCGCTCTCTAATTCGGCATAAGTCCTTCTTTCTAGTCTGGATACCCTGGTAGCTCTTCTCCAATAGTCCATCTCCGTTGCAAGTAGCTTTTTTCCTAAAGCAACGCTTATCGTTCATGTCCCTGCTGCATATATCAATATGCTTTCAATTATGGACTTACATATGCATTATATTGATATATATATTTAGATAATCATTCTGTTATATAAAAATGTTTTGAGTATTGTTGCAGTATTTTATTTTTCCTTTTTTACATTAACGGAGAACCTTCACTAATCGAAGAAATCGCCGCAATCTCATCTAAGTGAGGTAATAAATCACATGATAGTTTTTAACGTTTTTATTACAATGTATTATAAAATTATATCATTAAATTAAGTACACTTTTTAAATTATGTATATTATTATTTATCAAGTTTATTAATTCTAAGGTAGTTACATTTAGCAATTGTGGTAATTAAAACACTTTCAACTCTTTTTCTATATTTCATGTTTTAAATAATCAATATTTCCTGTTTGATAAATCAACACTAGATCATAAATAATAATTTTTAACTTTTTTTTACAACATAATATAAAATTAAAATATTAAATCAAGTAGAATTTGAATATTATAATATATTATTAGGAGCAATTTTATTTTCTCTCAACTTTGAGCATTGGAATTGAATGCGCAAATTAAAATGTTGGGATAATGCCTTGGATTTTTTTTTTCCTGGTACCACTATATTGATAAAAATAATGCAATCTGAACTATAGAATATTTGTAGATCAGTTGTACAATTTGAGCAACGAGTAGTACAGTTAAATGAACAGTTGTATAAATTGTTAATTTGGAGATGATCCGCCTTTTGGAGGATAGGAGGTACCACCACAGTATATTTATAATTACAATAATGTTTTTATTAATTATTGCGTTTAGCATGAAAAGCTTATAATTCAAAATAAAATAAAAAATAACTTTTCCACATTTTTTGCTTGTGTAGCCAAGGCAATATATGCTCCAAAAACTTCAGGTTCAGAACCGGACTAAAATCATGAGAAATAAGGTAAGCAAGGTATTAAGGTATTAGATATACTAAATTGCTTGACTAAACCAGTGAAACATGTAAATTTTTACATTTTGAAGTTATCGGGTTTTGATCGTGAACATCTCATACACAATAAGGTATTTGATGTTATTTAAAATCTATATATGTTTTGGTGAACCCAGTATTATAAAACTGTCTTTTTTTTTCGTTTTAGCCTACTAAGGACCACGTAATTTCAACTGTATTTTTTGTATTTCTTCTTGTAAACATTTCTCATTCGTCGCCGATGCTTCTTCCTTCTTTCTTCCGTTCATTTATTCAGCTCAAAAACCCATTTGAGTTTTCAGTTTCATCCTGAGACATTTGCTTTCCAGAAATTTGTAAATATTTTTCAAACTTTTCAAACCAGACAGGGTTAATAAAACTGTCTTTAATACAAATATCTATTTATTTCTCGATCGTTGATTTCTTTATTGTTTTAAATATTACAAGGAAGTAGGTATCTATTGTTCACATTTACCTAATCGTTGCCTTTGAATATGGCAATATCAACAAGGAAAATACTTTATGTTAAACAAAGAAAGGAATAGGCTTAAACATGGATAGAAACTTCATTTCCGCCTTTTAATTGTTCTAGAAAATTTGAATGAGTCCATTAAGGTAAATAATTATAAAAAAAGGAAATAGTTTTAAAACTCTATCTTATCTTAAAAGATGAAAAAAATGGTAGATGAATAAGAACTATTGAAGTAATTATTTTGAAATGATTAGTGTGTATCTATCGGATTTAGATCTGAAAATTAATTAAATCCTCAAAAAAAGAGAAATTTTAGCAAAAGTTATATGAAGTTATGTCTCATATATATAATATATATATACATAAAAGTCAGCTGCTAATGAAGGTATTTTGCGTTATGCCTTTAATCTGCATTATGCATGATTTTTAGTTTCTTGAAAAAAAAAAAAATTTTTCCCTTTCAAAGCAATCCTTTGAAAAAACCGGTTATTTATTGGCACATTCGATACTACAGTATATTATGTGGCTATAATTACTTATTTACAATATGAATTAATAACATATGTAATAATTAATATGCATACAATGACCTAATTACTTTCATCCTGTACAATTAACAAAAATTAAAATTACAAAAATAAGTAGGTATATATGTTTTACAATGTATATATATATTCTTAATTTTATGTCAACTTTTCAAAATTAATACTATTAATGAATTTAATAAATTTGGGCCGAAAAGTATTGTATAGTTAGGGTTCAGACCCTGGCCAATCTTTCGCTCCTAATATTATTGAAATAATTAATTTTGACCTTTGCCTTTCATAAATTTGCCTTACATACATTCATTTTTAATGATACTTCTTCCTGCCACTATCTCTATCAGTGTTCTTAATTTCAAAGAAATAAAATATTTTAACCTTCTTAATCAGTGACTTTGTGACCAGGTTGCGAGGTTTTCGGTCCAAGGTCCAAATTGATTTAAATAAACTATTGTCCAAAGAAAAATGTTGTATTCTTATATTATACATCAACGGTAACATAATGCCAACTCCAAAACATAACCATAATATATATTTTAACATCAACGTAACACCACCAACGCTGAGCCGCAAAGATACGATAAGGTAAAAACAATTAAATTTGGCAATTACTTGGCCATATAACCAACTTATACACATCCGTATGGAATGACGGTGCTCAGTTAAGTGAGATCAGATAGATAGAGACACCTGACGGACGAATGTAGCAAACAAAAGAATACTCGTTACACACTCCCCTCCAGCGATTAAGTCCGTCGGGTTGGATAAAATAATTTAAGTTTTGAGGGATGCCATAAGCCTATTATCTTTCCATCTTCATCTCTCAGTTTACAGGATCCACCACCCGTAACGGAAACAACCGTAAAAGGGCCTTCATATTTGGGGTTCAGTTTAGCAGCGAGTTTATCAGCTGCCGACGATAGCTGAAACCTCATCTTTAAGACTTGGTCCCCCGGTTGGAAACGATCTTTTCGGCGTCTCAAGTTATAACGACTGCTCTGATTTAGACTTGCCTTCAGAGAGTTTTCCTCGGCTATATGATGAACTTCAGGCAGTCTGCCCACTTTAGCGGCCCAAGCAGCATGTTCGTCTGTGCCAGCCACTAGGATATCATCGTCGTTAGCTTGATGTAGAGGCCTCAGTTCTCTACCAAAATTTAAGAAGGCAGGACTGAACTTGGTCGAATCTTGAACGGCGGAATTTAAGGCAAACTGGATCTCTCCTAGTTTTTCGTCCCAGCGTTGGTGTTTCTTCCCTAGGTACGCTACGATAAGTTGCTTGATATTCCGATTCGCTCGTTCTGTGGGATTTGCCTGTGAATGGTAAAGAGGAGTAGTCTCTCTCTTGATTCCAAACTCCTTAGCCACTTCAGTTACAAGATTACTAACGAAGTTCTTCGCATTGTCGGAAATTATTTTATGCGGTGCGCCATATCTGTATATTATGCGGGATTTCAGTTTATTTACAATAACCGAAGAGGTAGCTTTTCTGATGGGACATAATTCCACCCATCTACTAAATAAATCTACAAACACTATTAGATATACATTGCCTCTAGAACTCCTAGGATAAGGACCCATAATGTCAACTGACACCATTTCCCACGGCTGCTTGTTATAGCGAGGGAACATTAACCCACGAGGTGGCGTGTTATTGGGTTTGACCTTCTGGCATAACTCACACTGCCTCACATACTGGCTTATATCTCGGTATAATCCAGGCCAATAATATAGTCTACTAACCCTAAAAACAGTTTTATCTATCCCCAGGTGGCCTGACTGCGGTAGATCATGATTTTCATATATTATTGCTCCCCTTAAATGTCTAGGAACGACAACTTTCCATTCCTCACTGGGGTCTTCTAGCTCTCCCTTCAAAGGATTCTTTCGATGGTATAATAGCTGTCCATCTTTTATCGACCATCCAGGGTGGAGTTCTGGGAACTTCTGGACTCGATAAAATTTCTGATTATACCAATCGTCGGTCGCTATGAAAGTTCCTGAAGTCGAAACTGAATCGGTAGAAGAATTAGGATCGGAACTGGTAGACAATACTGTGATTGCAGCAATTCGTGATAGGGCATCGGCCACTGTGTTGAGTTTCCCCTTTCGATATTCCACCTTGTAGTTGTAAGGCTGCAAGCGAAGAGCCCATCTAGCCAAACGACCTGAAGGGTTTTTCAAGTTCAGTAACCACTTCAGACTGGCGTGGTCAGTTATTACGGTGAATGGATAACCTTCCAAGTAATGCCTATTCTTCTCGATACCAAACAGAACTGCGATGCATTCCTTTTCGGTTACGGTATAATTCCTTTCAGCTGAACTTAAGGTACGAGAACAAAAAGCGATGACTCTTTCTTCGCCGTCTTGTATTTGAGTCAAGACCGCTCCAAGACCTGTATCACTGGCGTCAGTCTGTAATTGAAAAGGTTGTTTAAAGTCTGGCCTAGCTAATATTGGTGCTTCAGTCAGTGCTGACTTGAGAGCATTGAAAGAGGCGTCCTGCTCTTCTGACCAGATCCATTTAGCGTTACGCTTAAGCAAAGCTGTTTAATAAAACGGCGATACCATCCTGCCATTCCAAGGAATCTTCTGAGCTGCCCAGCGTTGGTGGGAGGAGGAATCGAAGTAACGGAACCAACCTTATCTGGATCTACACTCAAGCCATCACTATTAACCAGATAGCCCAAGTACCTAACTTCATTACAACCAAATTCACATTTTTCCGGGTTGATACGCAGACCTGAGGCTTTAAGGCGACTGAACACTTCCCTTAGCATATCCAAATGCAGTTTGAAAGTTGGTGTGCAAACCAAAATATCGTCAAGAAAAACTACTACATAAGGGTAAAGTTCGGGTCCAAATATTGCATCGGCTAACCTCTGAAAGGTAGCAGGTGAATTCGTCAGCCCAAAGGGCATAACTTTAAACCTGAATAGTCCTCTGCCAGGAACTGTAAACGCAGTAATGTCTTTACTAGTTTCGTCGGCAAGGGGCACTTGCAAAAATGCTTGCTTGAGGTCAAACTTGGAGAGATATCTAGCCTGTCGAAGTCCGTCTAAGAGAGATGTCATATTAGGCATAGGATAGCAATCTTTACAAGTGACTTCATTAACCTTACGAAAGTCTATACAAAAACGATAACCTGATCCCTTACGAACCATGACTACCGGGGAAGACCATGGAGATTGGCAAGGTTCCACTAAGTCTTTATCCAACATTCGATCTAACTCCTGGTGCATTGCCTCAAGTACTTTGGGTGAGTAATGGTAGGAGCGCTGCTTGATAGGTTGGGCATCCTGAACATCTACCTTATGGCTAATGCGCGTCGTTAATCCTGGAGAATCTTGGAGAATACGCAAACCTTCACTGACTATTCTATCCAGATCCACCCTTTCTGAGGGATCAAGTGAACTAATGCCGCATATTTTTGATGTTTCCTCTTCTACTAATTGAACATCTTGACGAAACGAGAACTTATGGTCGGGGTCATCTTGAAACCACCATGTCGCTTCACGATGATTAGTACTCATATTTGTGTTAACGATAAAATCTAACCCTAAAAGAAACATAAATGGAAGCTTGGTTAAAACGTAAAGCTTCGTGTCATATGACCGGTACCCAACGGTAATTGAAATGGAGAATCTTTCATCAACAATACCAGAGCTTCCATTAGCGACACAAATATTAAATTCGGGAATTTTCTCAACTTCATATCCCAATTTAAGGAGAATCTCAACCCCTTCTGGTCCAACAAATGAGGTAGTGGAACCAGGGTCAAACAGGGCCAAGTAGGACAGGCCTCCTTTGTCAGGTTTCCCTATTCGGAAATCAATATAGTGCTGTTTAGGAAACGGTAAACGATAACAAAATACGGTAGAACTTTCGGGAGAATTCGATACGACACAAGGAGAAACGATATCAGATTTAGCGGTACAAAAAGGTAAACGATAAGGCACGGTAATAGGTAAATCGGTACTTGGTGGGTCAGCTGAAACCGTGGGAATAGGAATGACCCTCACTTCCGATTCCCTTGCACATTTCCCGGAGTACATTTAGGACATGCGTGAATGGAAACTCCTGGGTTACCACAACGGTTGCAAAACAGCTTCCGTGGTAGCGGACACCTGGAATAAACATGCGGTCCACCACAATTCCAGCAAATTAATTTCTTAGCTGGTAGAGCCGGTTTTGAGCCTTTTAGACACGTTTTCTCGTAGAGAATCGGTTCGGTACTATTTCTTGATTGTACATCAGTCGGAGAGAATACCTGTTTCTTAGAGCCAACTGCCTGAATTTCGAACTGGTCGAATTGAGGATCGTGATTCGTTGTGTTAGCAGCAAAATCGGCTTGTTTTTCCAATGGCGAAACAGTAAAAATTCCCGGAGATATTTGTTCTTTTCCGGAATTGGATTTGTTATATCGTCTAGTGGAATTCGCAGAGCGGGATATTTCTATAATAGGCTTTTCTGATCGGCCTTCTTGAGCCATCATCTCATATACTCTAGTTCGTTCGGTGACGAAATTAATCAAATCCTTATAAGAGGGAATATCTGCTGATTTTATTCGTTCTTCGAATGCTTTTCTAGTCCCTGGGTCTAAATTATTAAGAGCTAAATGAAGTTTAATGAAATCCCCCATGTCTTCAATGCCTAAAGCCGATAACGCAGAAAAATTATTTTCATGCTCAGATAAAAATCTCTGCAAATTAGACGCTGAAGAATTGTTTAAAGGTGTAAAATCCATCACCTTCTTGATA
Organism: Troilus luridus; assembly: GCA_964056705.1. Classification (NCBI taxonomy): domain Eukaryota; kingdom Metazoa; phylum Arthropoda; class Insecta; order Hemiptera; family Pentatomidae; genus Troilus; species Troilus luridus. The sequence goes on along the minus strand of OZ057412.1, from coordinate 70,334,362 downwards.
TAAAATCTGGCTAGTCGCCTTTTATTTTGATAGCGAGAGACCAATGCGTCGTAAGCGAGCGAATAATTAGCTTCGTCTAATGCGAAGCCCGAGATAAGCGACAGAGCTTCATCGCGTAAGCTACTTCGTAGATAGTAAAATTTCCTAATGGTCGATAGAGATTCTCCCCTATGAACCATAGAATCAAATAGGGAATAGAATCCATTCCAGTCCTCTAATTTCCCTGTGAATATCGGTAAGTCAATTTTCGGTAGCTCCTGAGGAATAGAATGAGAATGGACAACCGCAGGTTTATTCTCAGGAGGGCAGGTTGATTGTACCACTTTGTAATAATTCGCTTTAGTAATATCAACTAAATCGTTAAATGAATTTTGTACTTCTGTTGTCTCGAGTTTTTCACTTTTGTTCTTTAAACTTGCATTAAATATCCGAATTTTTGATTGAATTTCTTCAAATCGGATTTCATTTTTGAGTAAGCGGTCATAAGCGGGTTTAAAAGCGGATGCTGAATCGGTACTCAAAGATTTGGATTTTGTGAAAATGGATTGAACTGCGGCAAAAATATCCTCCCTCTCTGACACTAGAACGACTGGATCACCCATCGTGACAATAAATCAAGACGTTACCCAAAGTTACAAAAAAAAATGCCAAAGAAATTAAATGTTAAAAAAAAATACCAACAGAACCTTTAAAAGTCGTAAAATACTGAAAATTAAATTAATAAAATTATATTAAAACTAACAAATTAAATTAAATCGGTAAGCGTCCTTTACAAACTTAATATATAATTTTTTTTTCATATGTCAGCCATAGATAAACAAATATTTTCCTTTTAAAAGGAAACACAAGATAATGCTAAATCGAAACAAACAACAGCTGTTGTCTCTAAGTGAACTTAATGCTTACTTGCTAATCTAACATATGTTCAATTCAACTATTTAAACTTACGGTAAAAATACAAAATAAAATGATATATTAGTAGATTTTAATTTTCAAAACATGTGTTAAACAAAACTAAGTCGTTCTACGACCTTAAGTAAAAATTCTTAATTTTTGTTGCTGATACAAAATTATAAATTAAAAATAATTATCTTTACATTTCCAAAATTGCGTCTAAGACAAACCTTTTGCTTTAATCAACAGAAATTTAGTACCTTCAATTAATACGAAAATTATATTTAAACATTAGAAAAAATATTAAAGTATTGTTTGGAAAAATTATTCTGTTACTATTATTATAAAACTATTAACAGTTAACTTCACTATTTCAAAAAAATGTTAATATAATAATTAAATCTTCAACTAATAACTTATCTGTAGATTTTTCTTTTGTAGTCCCTGTATTCGAGCGCCATAATATTTTGTGACCAGGTTACAGTTAAACAACTAGTTCTAGGTGGCAAGTCTAAAGAATGGACAATGACCTTCACAAGGTATTCATATTTGTTTTGTAACATTGGCCCCAGAATTAACATAAAAAAGGCTTAAATTGAACAGTATTTAAGTCCGCACTAGGGGAACAAACTTCCCGCTGGAAAAAAGAAGTTTAGTTCTTCCACGATCTTTGAATACGAGTATTTTGGCTAAAGGTGTCATGGTGTGTAAGATGGTTTAACGGCCCAGGATACCGAGGAAAGCTCTTTCCGGTCTCCACCTTCAACGGCAGCAGAGGTCGCATCACTCGCGAATATGAAGCCTCAGGACAGGTAGTGCCATCCAAGCTGGCGTTTAGTCGTGGAAGGCTCCGCTAGCGAACAAGGAAAACATTTTAAAGCCCTTTCTGTTCTCGCCGATAGGACGGCATCCTCCTTCCGCTCCATCGGAGGCCAACCCTCCGAGAAATGGGAACCAGAGGGTGATTTAAACAGTTCTGTTCAATGGATCGGCAGCGATGGTCCCTTCTTCTATTGTTTTATGGGTCCCTTCACACTACATCCGATTTATTTTATCTTCAGACCTACGAGGACAGTCTTGTGGTAGTACATTGTCCTGAATAAATGATAACATCTTATCTTAAATTGGTTGTAGCAAACTGTCAACTTCCTTCAATACCCATGTTAGCAAGTTCACAACACTAATTTGTTGATATGGATAATACCATTGTGTTCGTAATTTAATTTGTACTTAGCAATGCTACCCCAAAGGACTATATATATATATTGTATTTGTTATTGTTAAAGTTAAAAAAAAAGTTAAAGAAAGATATGTTCCATCAAAATATACATGTAGAATCTCTATTAACAAAAAAAATTCTTTTTTCAATAATATTAGTTTATCTTATATCTATTGGCAAGAAAAAGGGTCGAGATTCATGAAATAATTCCTTTATTAGCGATAAAATAACGACCCACATTGTAGATCTTATTCAGAAATCGTATAGACTATATACAAGCATATTTAAATTAAGTAATAGAAACAGAAAATATTATAAAACATAAAACAATATGTAAAAATGAAACCATTGAAGTAAACCAGATACAAACAAATGAATTGTAAAATTATAAAATCAAACAAAAGTAATATTTAAATTTTTAAACTAAAACAATGGGATATCAATTAGTTACAATAAGTTTGGCAAACATTGTAACCTTGTCTTGTTGACTTTTGACTGAATTACTCCAATAGTTTCTTTTTTATATGTTGTTATATTTCCCCCCCCCCTATTCCCATTGTTTTATTTAAATATGAAGACAAAGGAAAATCCATGTAACTCGATTTTTTCCCGAAAATTTCTCATAGATAGCATGTTCCCGATAGATTTTCCAATGGCAAATACGTGTATTATGCCCGTGCAGGGAAAAAAACTAGTTCGGAAAGGTATTGTGGAAGAAGGAAGTATCGTGGCTTCCCCGAGTTGGCCTTCGAGCATCTCAAATATCCTCTTCGTTGTCAGGTTGAAAGGAACAAGCAATCTGCACGCACTTTAACAAAAATAATGATGATAGTTACACTGAAAATTTTTGAAGTAAATTTTGCTTTCCTTAACATTTAGTAAAAAGTGAGTTACCTCATTTTCCCCTGTATTCTTTATATGTTTGTATCTTATCTATCCTGTAGAAGATCTGCGAATTTGGATCGCAACGTCGGTTTATAATAAATAGTTTATCCCTATTTAAGGAATTATTTCTTTGAGGTCCGGGTTGACCTGTTTTCTTCACCAGCAAAATATTTCAGAACTAGAATAAATGACAGATATATTTACTTTATTTTTTAAACAACATTGATTTGTAACGGATCATTTATGTGTCCTATCTACGTGACATATTCCCGTCCAATCAACTGACTAATCATATTGTACAATACAAAATGATAAATATGTAATGCATGCAAATCAAACAACAGCAGTGGTATTGACTTGTATTGTAGTGTTGACTCAATTATAGGCTAAACTATTTGCTTCAGATATGTATGTATGTCCATGCCAGCAGCTGCCTACTGTAATCATGGCGATAGGATAATAGGCAATGGAATATATTTAAACTGTATTCATTATGTATTGTAAAGTATATCTCTATGAACCATAATACTTCCCCCCCATGAATAACCAAGAAATTTAGTTGGATCCGGCTTCATAAAGAAGAGCAATATTTAAATAATAAGTTTTTTGTTGAATAAAAAGTGATCTCTCAACAATTTTTAATTAAGTTCCAATCACACTATTTTTTTAAAAGAAATATAGTTTTATTACCAAAACAGATCCTCAAATACCAACCATCAAGCAATAAAAACTACTAAAAGTAGGACCTACAGCACAAAGTGTTATTTTATTTCATATTATATTGTCTCTTACCCAACCTCTAGAAATATCGCAACTAATGGAAAATTTCTGCTTTCTTTCGGAGAGATGAAATCGAGGATCTAATATAATTGGTTTCCTCGAAAAAGATATATTTTGAGAACGAAATTTGTACAATTTATATATTGTTTTCAGTCTCTAATGCACCTACATATATAACAAATACATAAATATAAAGCCATTTGAAGAACAGAATATAATTTCACTAAAATAAAATCTAAATTTAAAGAAAACAATTCTAAAATTCATTACAGAGTTTATAAAAACACTGTAATAGAAAATAAATTGAAAAATTTTATTTAATGCATGATGCGAAAAAGCTAATAAAATAATCTTCCTATAGTTCTAATATTAAATATAAAACCAATGTTCTAATTAGAGCTATAATTATAAATAATAAAAGTATAGTTATAAAAACCGAATTTCTAAAGTAGCAATAGGATTTTGAATGCTATAGAGCGATTCTCGCTGTTATATTCCCTTGCTAATATAATATATAATTTTCAATTTCATTTAATTCAATACCTGCATTTCAATTTAATTTTAGCAGTCAATGTTTATTCAAGATGTTTCGTAGTGCAAAGTAAATTCCTTTTAGAAGTCTCATCCCCAAAATAATAATAATATTTTCATTAGTAATATCAGATACATAATTAATGATTATGATCCGTGACATGCAATTATTTTATTTTATTATTTTTCCCTTGTCATGCCATAGTAATAACAAATTAAACCATTTCTTCTCTGTATTGGTGTCGACAGCGGCTATGAGTCACAATGTGTACCTCTGACTCTGAAACATACAAGAGTCAGTACATTCAAAGGGTTTATGGTTGGAGTCTTGGATTCATTGTCTTTTTAGCAATAAAATATTTAATTTCCTAATATTTGTTTACGAAATTCTAAAACACGAGTTAACCTTATTACGGCATGTAATAAGAAAGAGCTCGCCCGAGCTATATTTCAGACACTATGTAACTCTAATCCGAGAAGAGTGTCCCGGTAATGAAATGGACTGGAGTGGTTTTATCAATAGGATGCCTATTTGCATCTCCGCTTGTCACATATTTCATTTATTTCGTCAGTTTACGAGCCCTGGACTCTGGGTCATCTTATAACTGGACCAGCTAGCAAAGAGCCACGTTTGTAGTAAACAAGTTAATTATCTTTAAGTGCTCGGATTAATTTCTTGTTTATGTTAGGGAAGGACTAATTGTATTAAACTTGTTCTTTTATTGCAAAGTTACTAATAACATAAATTTCCTTCAAGAATGTATTAGCGGAATTATTTACAATAATTTAGCCTGAAATTAAAAATCACTGCTATTATTCAAAACCCTTATGATATTGATGACTATAAGCATAAAGGATTATTAAGTGCTATCATTAAACATTAAATATAAAGATATATTTATATATTGAATAATATTAGTTGACCTTATGTATATGAGGAAGAAAATGGTCCGGGTGGAGAAAAATTCTCTTAGTAAGAAGAACTGTTTATTTTTTTAAAGCCAGCTTTTCAACCAACATGACAGGTCTTCTTCGGAGCTATTACTAGCCCTCACTACTAGTTCTTCGCACTGAGAGAATTTTTCTGACCTCTACCCGTACCATTTTCTTCCTCATATATTTATATACTTTCATAATCTACAGGATCATTATTTATGAAACAGCGTGACTGTGAAATGGAAGAAATGGAGTGCTTAGATTGAAAATAATTTTTAAGTCCTATTGAACATCAGCATACTCTTACATACCATTTTTTTCTCCTAAAATTAGTGGTTCTTGATATTCTGTTTGAATATTATGAAAATTATATTAAAGCCACATAGGCGGTATCAGCAACTTAGCTATACATCACCCCAAAATGATGAATTTATATTACGCTATTCTTTCTAAGGAGCAAATTCTTGAAGAAGTAATTTTAATTTACGATAAATGCAATGACAAAAGTTTATTATTTATCATTTAGCCTACTTTATTTCCAGAACACGACCTCGTAATTCAATCCTTACTTATAACAATCCATTTCATCGATTATGTATCAAATAAAAATGTATACATACTTTTATTATTACATAATATCTGTGTAAAAATATATGTCCTTCATAAGCAATATATTAATAAAATATTTTAGACTATTAATCATTATTATCAGCGCTATTAGGATAATTATTGATGGAGCAACGTTACGATGCAGAGGAAGGATTGGAGCTCTTGGAATGAAGACAATTTTTAAGCTTCTCATTGACGATCTGCATTCTCTCATAGCCATTTTTTTTTTTTTTTACAAAAATTAGTAGTTCGCGCTTTTAAAAATAATTTTTAAAACAATTCCAAACTCATAAATACCACAATTCTCGAGAAATTATTATAAAAGGCAGATGGGTGGAATAATCAACTTTTCTGTACGCCTAAATGATATTTTTGATTAAACCCTTCTTAATTAAAAAAGGAATACGTTTTTAAAAATGTAATTTTATTTTATAATAAATTATAATTAATAAGATTATTTTGTTGTAAAAACACATCTTAAAATACTTGCTTATGGAATTGGAATTCGTCAATTATAAATCAATTAAAAATGTTTTATTAATAATTGTAATTTTAAGTTATCTCTAAAAAAAAAAATGTTGCTTCATAATGCATATTTATATTGTATTCTACACAGTTTAAATGTCATAAATTTTAACATTAGCAATGAATAATAATACAAATGGTAATAATAATAATAACTGTAAAGAAAAAAACAGTTATTATTATTAGTACTATTATTATTGTTATTGTTAACTTTTTTCTTCCTCTCGACATTTTTCAGGATGATTCGGTCAATCTAGACCTTGGTCTAGGCAAAACCAAATAGTTTGTTTTTCCATTATTTAAAAACTGCCTCGCTGTACTTCCGGTTGATAATAACGCTATTTTCAGTACTTGTAAAATTCTTTATTAAGGTTGAATCCATTGTTCTTTTGAAACTAGGCCATTGTTTGAAACAACAACAGTTAATACATTTATATTTACCAGCATGTTACATGTTACAAGTTCCTCTCTCTTCTATTGATACTTCAGAATTTGTTTGTTTATTTATATTATTATCAGGAGGAACTGCTAAGTCAATATTTTTTACTGCTTTGTCAATAAGCAGTAAGCGATTGGTGAATACATCTTTTTCAACCATTAAACTATAGTACTATTTCTTAATAAAATATCAAATAGTAACATCTTGAATTATTTACTGTAAGATTAAAAATAAGTTATCCTCCTCTATATTTCTAATTGTCTCAGTTTCGGTTTCAAGTCTATACGGACGTTCCTCCTCCGTTGAACTGGTGGCATTATTAGACCCCAATCGGCGAGAAACGTTGAAAAACATTATTATGATTTTTATTATTACGTTAGAGTTTATACAATTGTGCAGTCCATCCTTTCACCATGATCTTTTGGAGAGATCAGACATGGTATTCGCGGAGTTGAGGACGGAATTCCAGCTTGGTTTTAGGGACTTAAAACCACCCCCCCCCCCAGACCTGGGAGATGGCAGGGCAGTGTCCCCTTGGTCGATGTACTTACATTTGATCTAGGGATGGGGTAAGTACTCCCTTGTCCTTATCCTTCCTTCCTTTTCCTTCTTCCTTTCTCCCCTTTCTTCTTTCTACAACTGTCACTTGATCCCGCTAAACGGTCCCTCAGCGTTTTGTATTGTATAATGTCAGCGGCCTCGTGCCGGTTCGAGTAAAAACCGCCTTCAGCGGACTCAGCCAGATGTAACGCCTTAAAATACCGAAAGGTAACACAAGGCTTTTGTTTATATAGAAGCAGTTGCAGGCATATGTATTGTAAATTGTACATATAATTTAAATAAAATCTTATAGGATGCGAAAAAAAAAAAAAAATACTAAAGCTAGATCTACTTCTTTAATGAGTGTATTGAGTGGAGGAAGGCTATAACTATATCAGCTTTCAGGACCACAGGGTTTTTAAAAGTCTTATTGTTTAAATATACGTGGAGATTTTGCGATAACAATAAAGATAGATAAACAATCTCAAAAAGCAAAGCCTTAAAATTATTATTCAATTAAAATTAAAAGTCTAAAAATTAACCAGTCAAACGTTTCGCCAATTCAGGCTTCATCTGGGCAACTCACATTATCAGGGCAACAAGAAAGGGAAAATCACATCAATCAAGACAAAGTGCAGCACATCTCACGTCGACAGTCCAAACAGACATCAGAAACAGGCAGCAACATTACCCCCTTGAATTACAAAGTTAGACGTTTAACAAACAACTATCTATGACTTCTTTGTTGTTTGTTTATTTAACGTTACTTTTTATGCTGCTATGCCTAATCGGACAATGCTACAGAGGGAGCTCTATATTTTTCATATTCAGATTTAATTAGGATATGGGTTTTTAACGAGTGCCTGACATCGTACAGTCTTGGGAACCCCGTTTAACGTCCCTTACGAAGGACGGCATAGCCAAGGGTTTTTAAAAATCCTAGGGCTACGAACCCGCGATATTGAGCTCAGTAGATTGTAATGTTAACCGCTATACCACAGGTCGCCCCTTCTTTGTTGTGATTTTTTATTTATGTTCTGACGATGCCCGAATCGGCGAAAAGTTGACTTGTTATTTTGTCCAGTATTTTAGAGACTTAAGGCTATGCTTTTTGGGATTTTTCCAGTTAATAATTTATGTCTCTTTTTCCGTTTTCGGTAATTTTTATTAAAATAAACAGCAATAGAAGTAAAAAGTAAACAAATGAGCGATTACTACAATTAGCAATGGATCCTTAATGAATATATACTATTTTAAAGGTCACAAAAGGTAGCCTTAGAAAACAATGAAAAATTATTAAAATATAAAACAATCTATCTCAACATAAAATGTTACTGATAATTTATCAATATTTTGTTTAAATTGGTCGTTTCGTATGGAATAACAACACTAAACAGGAAGGAAACTAAGTTATTAATTTTATTTTTATTGATCTGACTCTTTGGGAAAATGGAATTAAATAAATTATTATACTCATTTCCCTGTAGATATATTACTGTAAGAAGCGCCGGTTTGTTATTATTGTAAGCTTTAGGAAAGTTATTTCTAAAAGCAGGATCGACAACAAGGGTCTTCCAAGTATGGCAATTTGTATCCATTTATTATTTGACAGTGTTCGGGACTTAGATGGTTCGGCTTCCGTAGCCCGATGGCACACCATTATAGCCAGGATGCGATGAGTGTTTCAAAGACGCCCCTCCCATATCCGAACCAGAATGTATGCCAGGAATTTATCAAGGATGTGATAGCTATCCATAGTTACTATAGCTGCGAAAGATATCTCTTCCTGGCCCATTTGATACACCATGTCATTCTTTATATTAGAGTTTATAGTAAAAAAACAAACAAAAATGCTCAAATTTAGCTTAATAAAATAAAATTAAAAATCCATCATTGTTGGTAATTAAATTTGAAGTCCATTATTGATATACAAGATACCATCGTCATCTTTCCTGCCCCCGAAAAAATTCAATCCTTCTAGCTCTAATAGAAAATTTAATACAAATAAAAAATGTTCCAAAAAATGGGGTCTGCAAATGAAGTCTTGGAATGTTTAAAATTCCAAGTTTTATTCTACATCTCTCTCCTTTGAAGGTGGCCTCAAAATAAGGTCGAAACGTTGGCAGAAATAAATAATATTTCTTTTGTGTAAAATTCATAGACTGCACTCCCTCCCCTAACATTATCAACATTTATAAAGCTATACCAAAATATGACTCATGGCATCAAGAATCAGAACATTCAGAGACATAAAACGGAAATGGGAATGGCAAATTTTTACCAAACAATTTACAATGGCTTTTGTTGCCTTCAAAGCCAGGAAGCAACGTGACGGGAAAATTTATGAAATTGTATTTAAATAATCACAATCCTCGAAATGTTTTTTTTAATTTACCCCATTTTGTAAATTCCGACGCGTAGGCGTTAGCAAAATCCATTGAAACCACTTCTGTCGACGTTTTCTGTTGCATAATATCAAATTATCGTTTATTTAAAAAAACGATGATTTGTAATGATAATGAAACGATGACGGTAAATGATAATTTACCGTTCCAAACAAATTTCTTTCCGCGTTTATTATGTTTTTAAAAACAGGTTAAAATCAATTTTGCTAAAGTCTTACCTATCCTATCTAGTATTTAGATTGAGTAATGTTAAATAGAGCTATCCACAAAAAACCTTTTAATATCTCTTGTCTGTTTAAAGTTGTAGATGGTATAATAACCGCTTTTCAACCGGAACAATGAAAAATAAATCATTTTATATGAACTCAATGAATATTGTCCTCGATTAAACTATTAGAATTCGAAATTGATAATAAAATACCACTTTTAGACGTTCTCTTGATCCTGGGAGCAAACGGGGAAGATGGTGACAAAAATCTATTCATTCTGGCAGATAAATCATTACACGAGCCAACGCCCCAAAATATATAAAATAAAAACCTGATAAATCACGCAAGAAAATTACCACTGTCAATACTCGTAAACAGTGCCTTGGTCTAGTGCAATATTTACAGAATGTATGGTGATATTTTGACATTTCGTTAACAATTTGCAAGTACTGTTCATGTATAGGGTGTTTTTTTAAGCTAGATAGAACTTTAAATTGTAAAAAGTAACACAAAAAATTAAATTGTAATCAAAAAATTTTTTTTATTTGTTTCAGTATACTCTGACATTTCGTATACTTCTTTCGCCGATTGGGCTCTAGAGCAGTTGGCAACTGACCCGTTGTTTTATCGCAAAATTGTGTTCAGCGATGAGGCGCATTTTTGGTTGATTTCGAGAAATGGACCTATCAATTGGCCTCCAAGGTCGTGCGATTTGACACCTCTCGATTATTTCCTGTGGGGCTACGTGAAGTCACTGGTTTATGCTGATAAACCAGCAACAATTGACGCCTTGGAAGCCAGCATTGTTCGTGTTATTCGTGACATACGGCCAGCAGTGTTCGAAAATGTGGCCCAAAATTGGACGTCCAGAATGCGCTTCGTCAAGAACAGCCGCGGTGCCCATATGCCCGAAATCATTTTCAAATGTTAATGTCACGTATTGATCTTTCGAATAAAAAAAAAATTTTGATTACAATTTAATTTTTTGTGTTACTTTTTACAATTTAAAGTTCTATCTAGCTTAAAAAAACACCCTTTATTAACATCGCATAAGTGTCAATTTTTTAATTAGACTGCTAAGGTATTTAATATAAAAAGCCAGATGTTCAGAGTTAGGGCATGATTATGAGAAGAATTCTTCTCATAGAATCTATATATATATATAATTATTGTTCCGAAACCTCGACAAAGGATAGAATCCGACTGAATCTCAAGAACTGAAAATAATACATAATTGTCAAGAAAAAAAGATTTATATATTGCATATTCAGGATGTTTCAGGGTTAAGTAGCCAAACCGAACAATAACAAATTTCCTATGAAGGTATGGCTGCATTGTTTAGGAGAAATTGATCCCTAAAGATTTTAATTGTTATGAATCATTTAGGAATAGTAAATAAATAAAACTTATTTAATCTGTTTCATACACTTTATTCATTATATGTAAACATTAACAAACATGTTAAATGTTATACATAATACTTCAGTGGTATTTTCTGTTTTAGATCGTGTCGCTAACTTTTTCGCCAACGTTTCGCCAGACATGCTGCTGACTTCTTCAGGGCACAAAAGAGAATGACCAAACCAAACATTGTTCATTCTCTTTTCTGCCCTGAAGTCAGCAGCATCTCTGGCGAAACGTTGGCAAAAAAGTTAGCAACACGGTCTAAACCAGAAGATACCATTGAAGTATTTTGTATAAATAGTGGCCGTGGAAACCTAAAAGAGTATGTTAAATGTTGTTGAATGTGATTTCCTTGAGCATTAAGACAGGCTTGGCAACTTTTTTCAACAGCAGAAGTGGCAGAACGGCACTAGATATGTGGTATTTTTTTCACCTTCAAGAAAACCTTCAAGGGTTATTCTTTCTTTGGGACGATATTCCAGTTTGGCGTGCAATAAATGAATGAATGAAATATTGCTGTGTATCATACCGGGCAGGATTATAAAAATAAATGTATTTTTGCACAATCAGCATATGACCGTTTGCAAGAAATATGTCGCTCGGGTAGAATTCCAAGACTCCATTTATGAATAACACTCTCTGAAAAGATCCCGAGATGGAAGGAGCGAGGACACGAAAGGAGGCCGGCGAACGATGGCGCAGGAGAGTCCGAAGGGGCCCAGGCCGAGACCTTACCTATAGACGTAATCTACCCCTGTTTCACAGATAAGTTCTAATTTAAGTCCTGTATGTATTCCTGGCAATCCTCTATTACATCTGAATCATTAAGTGTATTTCTCAATATACATATATTGAATCATTAATGGTGTTTCAAATTGTAAGAGTAAAGTGTATTTAATTTAATTCATTTGGTGCCTACTTAACCCAGATGCACTATATATTTATGAATAACATATTGATGGTTTAAATAATTAGTAAATTGGTAAACACACAACAGACCTCTGAAAAAGAATCCAATTAAGATTAAAGTTAGAAATAATAATTTGAGTAATTATCTGAAATGATTACTCTGCCATCCCAAAATCAATTAGAATATTTAAAATATATTTAAGACTATAAAACATAGCAATATTAATGCAATGTTTATGTTTATGTATTTTTCGAATCGAAAAGATTCATAAAACTATAATTAGAATATTAAAACGTTTTCTCTCTACTATAAAATATATTTCTCATTTCTTTTATAGCTGAAGAAAGTTGCAATAAAATAGTGAATAAAATTATTGAAGAGAGAAGTGTCTATGAAGAGATACAATAATGGTGCTTTCGAAGACTCGGCTGCAACAGATTCTATAGCAGCTCAACATCTTTGACAAAAATCTACGTGACTTTTCTGTTGCCGAAAGAGGTTTATCACTTCCGTCTTTCCTCTTCCTTGGCTTGTTCTTTTTCGCTCGCGGCACGTCCTAGCTCGTGGATGGGGCTATATTCTCTACAACTTTCTGTTCCTTTTCAGTCATTCGGGATTCGAACCCATACACTCAACTATTCAGAAATATATTAAAATGCGCCAAAATTAAATAAATAGTCGTATATATATATGTGTGTGTGTGTCTGTGTGATATTATGGGTTCAAATAATGAATACTATTTTATTTTTCTTCTAGATCTTAAATAAGATGAATTCGGTAAGTTATTCTAAATTTAATTATTCGATAAACAGTTCTCCCTACTTAAGAACAATTTTTGATTTTTGTTTACCTCCCCCGGAACATTTTCTTCTTCATATATATATAAGGTGAACTGCTATTAATCAAGAAGAAATATACCATCACTTTTTATGGGATATTGTACATTCCCAATCTGGTAGTATGACCTGTATTTGGTAATATTTTGTTTAATTTAATTTAATGATATTTAGTACTATAATGCTATTATAACAAGTAAATGTGGTAATATGTACAATATGACGTGAAAAACACTTGTGGAGAAACTACCCATCGGTAGCACTCCAATAAAGTTCTCGAGGGCATCTTCTTTTCAGACGCCTCGGAGGTTTATCAGGAATAGTATGGGAAGCAAGTTGAGAGACTAGCGGGTTCAAGTGTGTATGGAGCTTGTCATGGAAGGATAGATATCTAGTTTGGGCCAAATCAGTAACATATGGGATATTAAGATCATGATGGATGAGTTTGTTTGTGACATAATAAGAAGCATTGAGGATTTTACGAAGGATTTTGGATTATAAGGATTGGATACGAGATGAATTGGATGGTTTAGTAGAGCCCCAAAGCTCAACTCCGTATGTCCAAATAGGTCTGATAACTGTCTTTTGTAATTATTTGGGAGCTTAGAGCGTTTGTCCAGTAAATGTTGAAGTAGGCGAAAACGTCGAGCAGTTTCTTGTCTTTTCAGTCTTGTATGAGGATTCCAAGTGAGACGTTTATCCAGATGGAGTCCTAGGTATCTGTTCCTAACGTATCTGTTCGACAGGGTTCAGTGGAATATTATTAAAGGATACAGTAGGGTAGGAATTTGTAGGTTTACGACGAAGGGTGAAGGTGATTTGTTAGGATTTATTTTAATCCTTCATTCTTGAAGGTTTGAGATATGGGATTGAAGAGATTGGGATGCAACAAATGGATCCTTATTTACTGATAACACACATGTGTCATCAGCGTACGTAGTGAGGACAGTGCTTGGATGGGTTGGGATGTCAGCTGTAGATATCGTGTATAGGATGGGGCCCAGGATACTACCTTGAGGAACACCGGCAAACTGGGTGAAGAGGGAATAGTTGGAAAAATTATGGTTTACTTTAAAGGTAGGATTATGGATTACTGAGGAAGGAACTGATAATAAGGAAGTAAGTAGAAGGTAAGAATTTACGGAGTTTGTACAGCAGTCCTGGATGCCAGACTCGATCAAAAGCCTGCTCTACATCGAGAAAAGCTCCCGTGCAGTACATTCCGCGCTCTAATGCGGATGAGACAACGTCCACCACACGATGGCATTGCTGGATGGTGGAGTGTGATGTTCGGAAACCAAATTGGTGATCTGGGATTATTTGATTGGATTCTATGATAGAATGAAGACGTTTCAGAAAGAATTTTTTCAAGTATTTGCCCATTATGGGCAGGAGAGATATAGGACGGTAAGAAGATGGGAGTTCTGGTGGGTTTTTAGGTTTTGGAATCATCTTAACTATGGATAATTTCCAGGAATCAGGAAAGTATGTGGTGCGGAGTGCGGCATTGTATATATATGTAAGGAGTAGGATCGCTTTCCGAGGAAGGCGTTTTAGAATGTGGGATGTGATTAGGTCGTGTCTAGGGGCTTTGTTGGCGGGTAATCTGTGAATAATGTTTGATATTTCGGAAGGATGGAATGCTTTAGGAGGAGGGGTCAACTGAAGAGGAATACTTAATTCTGCTCCAATGCATTAAGAGTGGGTTTGATTAAGGATATCTGGATGAGGGTTAAATGTTTTGAATAGGTTCTGGCCGAATTTGGAAATACAAATATATATTTCATAAAAGAGTAGCGAAATAGGAAGTATATACTTAAGATTGGTTCCATGCAATGGAAGAAAAACATACTATCAATAAAGATTGTAGCAACAAAAAAAATTAGGAATTTATTTCTAATAATCCCAAACCTATAAAAACTTTAGGAGGCAAGACTTTTCTTGGTGCGTTGCTAGTCTAACTCTGCTGGCTGTCTGCTGAAGGTTTTCTACTCCTTGCTAATATGAATGACATACTAGAAAATATATTGTGCACATGTGCCTATTTCTCTTGTAGCATTTCTAATGAGACAATTTTTCCTCAGTAGAAGGCCGATATGACTCTACCTCAGGAGTGAATATTACTTAAATAACTGATGGTCGATTGTGATCAATAAGGAATAAATATTAATGGTGCAGTCAACACGAATTCATTCTAAATAAAGGCTAGAATGATAAAAACAAAAAATAATAAATTTATGGTGACTACGCACAGACTATTTATTCAATATAAAGCAAAACTATTAATTATGGAGTTAGTTTTGGAAAGTATTTGCAGATATTTCACACATTGTTCTTTCATAGCCTTAAATTAGGAGTTAATTTTTAATAGTTAATTTTAAGTGTGTACTTCTCATATTTCTTTGAATATATTTTTAATCCTAAGTACTATTTTTTGAAGAAGTACTATATATTTGTATGAAGAAGTACTCCTAAGTACTATTTTTTAAAAGGAGTCTTAGCTAATTATAAGGGGCTTAATTTCATTGTGTAGCGTGCTGAGTTGTACTCTTAACTGAGGGAAAAACTTGCGGTTGAGCGTAGCCTCTCTCTACTTTGTACTAAACCCAATTCCCTTTATGGGTCGTAGTGTTACATTTTGTTTAGTCTAATTATACAATTCGATTCGTTTTATTTTGCTCCAAATTTCTATCAATATAAAAATTTTCTTGAATACCTTTTATTTATGTTTTATTGATATAAAATTATCTTGCGTGGACAACACATGTGAGTATTAAATTATGAATTCGGTTGCTCAAAAATTGATATTTGTCAAATTAAAATCTGAATGTATCACCCCTAACACTTATTACTCAGTGCATAATATTGCGAAATATTTAAAAATTAATAGATACTTTCGTGAAACAAAATAAAATCCAGATCGATGATTTTTAGGATAATCTTTTTACTTTGTTTATTGTTTAGTAGGTATTGCGCTTATGCCTGTATATATTAGTAAATAGAGTATCCTGTGCGCTATTCTGGCTGCACAATGACCGAAAACGTGTTTATTAAACAGAGGTATTTTTATATGTGATTACCAAATAATTGAGAACTTTCGTGCTTTTACACCAAAAAAATAAATATTGCAATTCAGTAATAGTCCAGGATCCATGGTCCATTTTTGCACTTGATTACAGTCAAGCTGAATCTTCTTGAATAGCTTCGTTTCGATGAGACGCCCAACAATTTCCTGTGCGAAAATTCTCGATTGTGGTAGCTAAAAGAAGTAGCAAGGATAAAATATGTCGATTTGATGATTCTCAAAAATTTATTGTAACTGGGTTTTTTTTGGTTAAATCTCCAGATAATTATCTAAATTATTTGAAAAAATATTTGTCGTACAAAATGTATGGTTTCATCAAGGAGTCCCCTCCTTCCAACATGTATCGACAACGAGGTCATAAAAAATAAAACAGCTGGTTAGTAATCATTTTTAATGATCGAAGGAGGGGACTCTTTGATCAACCCATACATTTTGTAGGACAAATATTTTTTCAAATGATTTAGATAATTATCTTGAGATTTACCAAAAAAAAACAGTTAGTACCAAATTTTTGAGAATCATCAAATCGACATATTTTATCCTTGCTACCTCTGTTAGCTACCACAATCGATAATTTTCGCACAGGAAATTTTTGGGAGTCTTATCGAAACGAAGCTATTCACGAAGATTCAGCTTGATAGTAATCAAGTGCAAAAATGGAGCATGGATCTTGGACTATGACGGTCCATGCTAAAAAAAAAAATTTAAAAACCTGTTTTGAACTTCTCAATTATGGGGTAATCCGATATAAAAAAAAATCTAAAAATGGTTAAACAGCCCTCACTGGATCGCTTCCTATAGATTGGCAAATATTTTTCTTTATGGATATCAATCTTAATAATACACAATAGATTTATAGATAAACAGTATGATATTAGTTTGGCTTAGTGCAAATAGGAAGAATGATTGGATCAAAGTAGAATATTTTTTTAACTTTTATAAAAACAAGGCCAAGGCAAAATTAAGAAGGAGATACTTTCTTGCGGGGCTTTATTGATGGTTGCCGTTGGGCTTATTTATTGGCAATCCCGGTTGCGATAATAAAGATAAAGAAGACGGCCATTACCCGGGGGTTCTAATAAGCCAGCAATTGGAGCAATCGCAGCCATTCCCCCGTCCTTGAATATTTCATAGATCCCTGATTGCTAGGGCACCACAGGAAGTGGATGGAGCTCTGGTCTAAAACGGGGATATTAGTGAGCACTACGTTAATGTAGTAAAGATTTAATATATAATAAGTAATAATTTTCGACATAGAACAATGCGTCGGTACTTTTATCAACTCAATTTATTCAAATATTCAATAGAATTGAATTCAAAAGTAAAAAAGTTTACATGTAAGGTTACTTTCCTTAAATCTTGAGAAATGGTATATATATAAAACAACTATTTATTTATATAATTGTGAATGTCCCTCAATTAGTTTATCTTTTTCGTTAAGCTCTTCATTAATAAAAATGAATTGTATTGGTATTCTATTACTATAATATCAGTGATTATTATAATCTCTTATATTTACGTTTGTATATATATTTTTTTTTTTTGTATAGTTGTGATATTTTTCATTTTCTTTTTTTTTGTTTATTGTGTACATAGTTTGTTAATTGTGTTGTATATTTGTGTTCAGTCGCAAATCAATCTCATAAATTAAAAATTTAAATCTCCGTGTGTGTCGTTCACAGTTGTTTCCATGGCGATGAATAAAGAGGACTTTGTTCCCCCCACTCCGTCATCTGGCACTTCACTTCTCTTCGCATCCAAACTCCAAGCAAACCACCAGATCGCATACTCGACAAAAGGCTAACCTCGCCGTTCACCGCATGATATTCGTCCATAGCCCCTAGATCGCCTAGCACCAGATACAAAAAGTACGCCCTTATAATACCACCAGATCACCGAGCAACCAGATATTGCCAGAACAAGAGTAGTAAGTCTCCATCTCCAACTGTAAGTTCTCTTTCATTCAATCATCAAAAGACTATACAATATAACATCACTGTTCGAGAAAAAGACTCTATGATATATCACGATGTGGCCTACATCGCCCAACGTCAGTGTGCTCCTATAACTATTCATTAATTTCAAAACTTATATTAATATTTCTTTCATATTCTAATTTGCTCATGTTTCTTTTTTTCTCTTTCTTTGTCAAAATGATAATTTATATATTTTCTTAAGTGTAACCTTAACCTTGTAATTATATTTAAATTTAATAAACTCCACATGTTTCAGTATCTGCCCAATTTATTTAAAACCCCGACTCTATTCTACTAATATATCATATTTTATTATTTATCCTTTTTTTTTGCTATTCAGTCTAATCACCCCCGTACAATATGTTTTGTAAATAGAATTTATAACTAATTGTGTTTTTTTATTACTTAGACCATTCTTCGAAATGAGCTTTTATTATTTATTATTATCATGGCCAGATACGGTATCTATCTTTTATATATTTTTAGTAAAATTTCACGTAATAATATTTTATAAACGGATTAATTAACAGCAATAGTAATTTCTTAACTTAATAATGATAAACTAAATCTTATATTCAATTTAATGTATTCATTTTTCAGGAAAAAATCCAAATTATAAATAAGACAAACATTAAACAAGTACACTTACTAAAACTAGTTTGGACATATGCATTACAAATTTATGGCATCGCTAAAAAGACTCACAAAATGGAAACTTCTCAATCAAAAGTACTTAGATTTATCACCAAAGCTCCATGGTATCTCAACTACAAAACTTTGCATACGGACTTAAAAATACGAACAGTTAACGAATATGCTACAAACGCTTTCAAGTAAAACTACACGGACAACCAAACCCATTGATAGAACAAATGGCCACGACTCTCATGCTTGAGAACATAAGGAGGAGACTAAAAAGAACGTGGATGAAGGATCTTCTTCATGCCTTTAGTGTGATTCTGTGTTTTAATCTTGCAGCCTATCTGCTGATTGTCAATTATTTGTACTTGAAAGATGTGGATAAAAATATAAAGAGAATTAATACTTTTTTAAATTTTTATCTAATGTCTTAAATTGTGATAAATTGTAATATTAGTCAATAAATACGTGTTTTTAATTTACAATAAAACTTACAAAAACAGCGCTCTACAATTTTTCATAGAAATAATTCATGATTAATGCGGCGAAGATCCAACCCTTCTCATTTGTCAGGGTTTCGTTCGGACCTTGTTATTTATGCTAATCCTCGTTGCGGTAACGAAGGCCGTGGAGATGGAAATTATCGGAAAAGAAAAGAAGGATTTGACGGACGGGGAAAGGCCAATCAGAGAGCGGACAATGACGCGGGTAATCCAATTATTGGCGGGAGAAGGTCCAGTTATAAATCTGTATAAAAAGCGGGCGAGATCATATTTCCAAGCCCGGCCTGTAGGAGCCTTGTTAGCCCGTAAGATATTGCTTGTTAGCCCTTCTCGCTTCCGAAACAAAAACATAACACTCATACCCGGACCGACCCCTTAGTTCGGCCAACTACTCATGTCTTCAGGTCGGACTTACACCAGTCACAAGTCCCTTCAGGTAAAGTTATTTATTGCGAGCAAAGTTATTTACCGAATGGATCAATGGGGAGGAGAGGAGCATGAAGATGAAACTTGTTCGGGCGCCAAATTTCGTGTCAAATTCTTAAAACTCATTTTTTAAATTATTTACGCTCAATACTATTTAATACATGACAGCAGAGCTCTTGGAATAGATCCAGAATGATTTAAAACGTGTGAAAATAAAACGCTATACTATAAAATAAAATGTAGACTACTGGAATTAGTCAAAAAATTTAAAATGGAAGATAGTGAGACAATTGAAGAATTTGCTTACAAAATTGTTTCAAAAGCTGTCTACTTTGTGAAAATATTATGGTGGAATCAATATAAATATTCTCGTCGAATCAATGGAATTAGTGATTTATCACTATGCATTGAAATTAATTCATATTTTTTTCTTCGAGTGTGTAAAGACTAGATTTTTATAATGAGCATCTGACACCTTGAATAGTAATAGCCATAATGTGGTCATAGTTATAACCTTAAAATGATAGGCCAATGCTAGTTTTTTATCATTAATGTTTTAATCATTGTTACAGTCGATTTTAAGAATATAAGAATCAAAATTAGAGTTTTATGATGGACATCTAAACCCTTCAATATTAACAGCCACACTGTAGTATCTATAGTTTTAACCTTAAAACATAAATCCAATGTTACTTTTCTTTTATTTTAGTATAAATATTTAAGTTTCTTTATAACTCTCTGTAACTTTTCTTCTTCCCATTTATTATAATTTATCCAATCACAATGGAAAATTCTAGGTTTTTCCAGGCAGTGTAGAGTCATTACATGAGCGAAAAATATACTAATAATGAAGATATATCAGCGACGAAAAAATATATGGCTAATGAGAGTTAGAACGCGAAATGTTCGTCCTAGACTTCGATTAAAATGCGGCCTACTTGTTATGGGCCTCTGAATTCTGAACTGTATTTTCTTACATATATTTTGAGGGGAGTTTTTTTTCTAATCCGGCATTTTTGGCCGCCCTTATTTTTTTGTTTTCTTTTAGTATGCCATTTAAATAAAATTAACAGATAAAACTACTTACATTTCATGCCATTAAAACATTTCTATACGGTTATGCTATTAAGCCAAATAGAGCGCAGAAAATGGAGCAAAAGCTCGATTGTTAGAAAAAGGCGAATTATATTTCTTCACCATTGTCATAATTACTTGCGTAACCTGGCGCAACTTGTGACGTTACGTTTTTTTTTCTAAAACTTATCTGAAAATCTGCGAAACTAAGAAAACTGAGTTTGGCATTCTTTGACAGGAGTGAGGTATCTAATTTCTTAATTAAATTTTGCAACTACACGATAAAACATACGTAAGAAAATACAGTTCAGAGTTCAGAGGACCATAACAAGTAGGCTGCATTTTAATCGAAGTTTAGGACGGAAATTTCGCGTTTTTACTCTCATTAACCATTTATTTTTCTCGTCACTGATATATCTTCATTATTAGTATATTTTCCGCTCTTGTAATGACTCTACACTGCCTGGAAAACCTAGAATTTTCCATTTTAATTGGATACATTATAATATATTCCGAGTTTACATTTGTTTTCACAGATGTTTCCACTAATAGTGGGTTTCCTTAACCTATTGATTCAATGGCTTCCTTCCAATATGTCCATTCTTCCAGTAGACCATGACCCCTCATCGATTCCTCCACTTCTCTATCCCAGGTCTTCCTCGTTTTCTTGTTCCCCATTGGTTGACCAGAATTATTATCATTTTCGCATTCAAATAGATTTAGATCTATATCACCACAGCTTTGGGGGTTGGTTGAGACAGCCCTAAAACTAGATGGAGATGAGTCACCTTTGTATGTCCGAATTTTAGTCCGCTTATTATATTGCATTCATCTGCCGTCAGGCCGTTTGGAGGGATGCAAGCAATGTTTTTATCTTTTATTTGACGGAGGTGGTTTTGCGGAAGGCTCTCCCACTTTTCTTCCTAATTTTCTTTAATTTTATTGCATATAGCTTTAAGCAATTCCGACAAAAATGTGGAATTTTATTTTATTGCCAATTAAATATGAAGGGATGAGAAAAATCTGTAAAGAAATATTTTCATGTTCTGCTGTTTCAGCCTTCTAGTTTCGAAATATTTTTCAGGAGTGATGAAATAATCATGCTAAGTGAGAGGTTTTATACGGGTGAGTGAGGATAGGAATTAGAGGCGGAGGACTGTACACGGAGGTGCCTGAAGAAGTGAGATGTGAACTGTGCATGGGCCGGCCAGCGCCCGGGGCAAGAGCTCTACCGCCCTGAGAAAAAACTAATGGGATTCATATAGTATGATGGTCCGACCTACAGTTGTTAGCATTCTAACCGAAAGGTATGATAATAGATGTAATTTAATAAGGAAAACTCATTATCTAGTCAACATCTATTTGTTTTTTTCTTTTTGGTTGGCCTCTTTTTTTGGTACCTAGGCCCCTGTAAGTAGGCCCCGTCTGTTTATTTTTCTGCGGCTGCGGAGATAATTATCTTGGTAACATGATAAAGAGAAGAGTGTTGAGAGGGACCACTTATTAACTATTCACTTGCACTATACATCTATATAATCGTTGCTACTCTATTTGGTACTTGATATGGAGCTTGTAAGTTGGAACATTATCCTATTTACTTTCTTCAAGCCCACTGAACTACATTAACCAACATAAAAATTACAGTAATAATTAATCTGAGAATGGAATGATGGAAGAAATACACCGATAAGTAAATATTTGATTATCTTCAAACGTTCCGACCTAAACTGTAGGTCACCATTGTAGCAAAAAAAAAAAAATTCTCCTTTTGATAACACCCTGTTTCTATTCTATTTCTTTTTTTCCCTACAAAAGGATAAAAACGTATTAGTACATTACTCTGTATTACGAGGATTACCAATGGTCCGGGCTGAGGTCAAGAAACTTCTCTTATATGTGGAGAACTTTTTGTTAGTACTCCAACGTTTCGACCCATATCGCAGGTCTTCTTCAGGGGTAAATATACAAGATACAAATATATTAAAATAATACATGGCACAGAATAACAATATGTGTAGTATAATTAAATATTGCATTATGTAAAAGTGTACCAGGAGGTAAGCTTAAATCCAAAAAAGTAACAAATGAAGACTTAAAAATTAGAGCATAGTAAAAAATTAAAAATTATTCGATTAAGAGTCCACTAACGTAACAAATGAAACATTAAGAATTAGGACAGAATTATAGTTTAAAAAAAGGATTAAAAGAATTATAAAATGAAGAAGAAATATTTTTTTTAAATAATAGTTACAAGAAAACTTGTAGTTACTTATAGAAAAGAATTATAGTAGATGTAAGAATAAAATGAAAATTGATACAAATAAATAATAAAAATAGTTAAAAATTAAAGAAGAAACAAAAAAAATTATAAATATTTTTATTTGATGAGACAAGATATTTCCAGGGCCGTTATTCCAGCCCGGGTCTCCCACGTTTCCGTCGTGGTGCTCTACCACCTGAGCTATCCTGGTTTCGTACCTCGGTTAGACAAATCCATTCTCTTCACGGATCCTATATCCTCATGCAATTTGCGATGTATACAAGGGGAAGAATGTTCATTGAACATTACTTTAATTAGGCTCTTGTTGACTTACGTCATTATTTGTTATTATAATTTAATTTATTTTATTTTTTATTAATTGTTATAATTTTTAAATATTTTTAAAAACAGATGGTAAATGATAACAATACAAGATATAGTGAGTAATAGAAATAAAAGCCAGAGGGATTTGAATTATATAATGAAAAAGAGGTACTGATTAAATCCAACAAAGTAAGAATGAAGAATTAGAGTTAATTATAAATCAGAACTATAGTGGATGAATAAAATGAAAATTGATATATATATGCATATATATGTTTGTTCTATATTTTTTTAGCTATATTCTATTGTTTAACAATACTTTACTATGGTTTATATATATATTATATATTTATATATATTTATATTATATATATATATATATATATATATATATATTATATATTTATATATATTTATATTATATATATATATATATATATATATATATATATATATATATATATAAACCATAGTAAAGTATAGTTAAAAAATAGAATATAGCTAAAAAAATATAGAACAAACAAAAAAATCATAGTAGATTGAATTGTATAGTGTTATAAGGAATATTATACAGAATAACTAATAAGAATTCCATAAAAATTAACTGAACTTTTTTATTTTTTACTTTACTTTAATTTTTTTATTGAAAACTACAATACATAACAATGTTGTCAATAAGATGTATACTGTTTAGGTCCTCTTTTCCCCAGGAGAGAGCACCATTCCCCCCTCTTACACACATTTTTACACCGTTTTCTTTTTAAAACCACCCCTTTACCTAGATTTAAAAATAGTCCATTGTTCACAGCCTGCCCTTAAACTAGGTATGTTGTGTTATTTATTAGATAATCCATCATATCATGATTTCTTGATATTTTTCACCATCTGTTTAAATCATTCTTGTTTAGTTCCTGACAAAAATGGTTCTGTTAATTTTTATATAATTCATATTGGTTATTCTGTACAATATTTCTTATAACTCGATAAAATTCAATCTACAATGATTCTTTCAATCTACTCTGAAGGAGACCTGCAATGTGAGTCTTAAATAAAAAGTTCTCCCCATATAAGATAATTTTGTTGACCTCAACTCGGACCACTTTCTTCCTCATATATACTTAAGGTCAACTAATATTTTTCAACATCTATTCTGTATTTCGTAACTTTATATCTTCATCGTTTCTTTATATATCTTCCTGATTTGTTCTAGTGTTCCAGAAGGTGCTTCGGAAGGAGACAGACATGTATCATGAATCCGTGGCTTCGCTCAAATTCAGACTCTTCCAGTTGAGATTGGTCCATGACATTCTGGATTTAAGAATAACTGCGAGTGACTTCGAGAAACATACTTTCACCACAGTCTTCATTCAGCATAGATGATCGAACTACTGAGAAAAAAAGTACAACTCTCTTCTCGACAGAGCTCCTCAATGTGGGGACACGCCACGATCTTTCTTTATTATCTCATTTCTCTGCTCGTTCCTTGTTATTCGGTCTTCACTCTTCGCAGATACACCATTGTAGGAGCAGTGACAATCCAGTATAATAAAATATATCGTTTCCATGAATAAATTAAATAGGTAAAAAATGGAAAGATGTGTAGTTTAACATTGTTTTTAATTTAATTTTCTTCCCAATCATTACGTTGGAAACCTTCTGATATATATTATTACTAACTTTCTATATTCTGTGTACTCCATGATTATTAAAGTCCTATACAGTTTCTAATATATCCTCTTTATAGTGAAATCACATCTTCTTCTTAATGACTTATTTGGAATTCTTTACTCGGCTTCTACAGCTTCTATAACAATGTAATTAGAATTGGCAATGATGGCTATATCGTCTCCTAAAATCATAACTGGAGCATGTATTGTTCTCATAGTCCACATTCCTAGGACTTTCCGTTTCACCCTTCTAGCTTTCCTCAAGGTAGTATCCTTGGCCCAATCCTTTATACAGTTTATACAGCTGACATCCCAACTCATCCTAATACTATCCTTACCACGTATGCTGATGATGCATGTGTATTATCAGTCAACACCAATCCAGTTATTGCATCCCAAAGCCTCCAATCCCATATCACTGATCTTGAAGAATGGTGAATTAAAATAAATTCTCAAAAATCGCATCAAATCACTTTTACCTTACGTCGAAAACCAATGACTTCCTGCCCTTCAGTATCCTTTAATAATACCCCACTGGGGCCTGTAGAACAGATCCGATACTTAGGGTTGCACCTCGACAAACGATTAACCTGGAATCCTCATACTTGACTGAAAAGACAAGAAACCGCTCGACGTTTCAGGCTACTTCAACACTTACTAGACAAACGCTCTAACCTCCCAATTAACTACAAAAGACTCATCTACATGACCATCATACGACCTATTTGGACTTACGGAGTAGAGCTTTGGGGCTCCACTAAGCCATCGAATTCCTCTCGTATCCAATCTCTACAATCCAAAATCCTTCGTAAAATCCTTAACGCTCCTTAATTTGTTAAAAATACCGTCATCCATAACGACCTTAATGTCCCATTTGTTGCTGATTTGGCCCGAACCCGGTATCTATCCTTTCATAACAAACTTCATTCCCACTCAAACCCTCTAGTTTCAAACCTAGCTTCCTCTTCGATTCCCGATAATCCTCCGAGGCGTCTGAAAAGAAGATCCGTGACCTTCTTAGTTGAACTAGTGATTTGAGTACTACCAGTGGGTAGTTTCTCAACTTGCCATCAACTCATGTCATTTTGTATCACATAGCCTATTTACTTAATGTATTTTTTTTTAGTACAGTTGTAAATATCAATAAATAAATTTTTAAAAAAAAAACCCTTCTAGCTGTTTAATTCTTTTATAAAATCTAGTTCAGGAATATAATGAAGAAGGGAGGACTAAGATGGATCCCCTTGTTTCACCCTTTACTCATACCAAAAGTCCCAGAATTGGTAAGTAGATTTATTTGAAATTATTTATTCAGAGTAAATCTTTCTCGCGGTTAGAGCAGCCAATGTTTCTTATCTAGGAATTGAGTCAAATGCAATCTTTAAATTCATGAATGCAAGAATCTGTCCATGACCTTTCAACAATTTACTCAATCGATTTGTTCTTGTTTCTGGCATACCTAAATACAGCTAGCTCCTCCATTTGCTTACATTTTTATGAAATTTCATCCAAAAACAGAGGTCCAAAGTCTTCTCAGCTTCCATTATGGGCCGGAATGATGCTCTCCTATTCCTTGGAAATTAACCTTCCAGAAAAATATTCCGGGAAAGATTTCTGAGTACCCGAGCATCCACATTTAACAAGTTACAGCAACATCTTCTCTTTCTGTTGCATTGCAGCCTCTCATTTTAGACACCTAAAACATTTAAATACTCTATTGAGTCTATTACCATTTAAACAGGTTGCAATCCCTACTTCTTTTCCAGTAGGACTTTTCATACTAAGAATCAGAAAAGAAACCGGGGTGCGCGATTTTTGTATTCTCGGCAACAATCACCGCTAATGTTATTTTAGTAATGATAGTTCGATTGAGCCATAGTTTTTGGTGTGTTGTGACTGATTTCATGGGCACCACAGATTTCACCTATCTCTTTCTTTTATCTAAATTTAAAACATTCCTATTAATGAAGAAAATTATTATTTACATTCACAGATAAAAACAGACTTAAAAAGTAGTCCGTACTATGAAATCGTAGTTGAATGAAAAAATAAATAAATAAAAGTGTGTACATATATACATATCGATCATATTAAAAAAAAATTACAAAAGAATACTCGCACGAGGAAAGTTAAAGCATCGTGGGAGAAAGTTTTAATCCGTGGAAGGAAAAGAAAAATTTATTTTCAATTAATATTCAATGGTTCTTAGACCATAAATAGCATATTAAACGAAATGGGACTTTTATTTATTTATAGTTTTAAATGAAGAACAAACGGAAGTATAAGGAAACGCTGCAGGAAATATTTAGGTAATTTGAAGAAAATAAATTGTTTTTGATGGTGTTTGAGGATGTTGATGTAACATTTAACAATTCATTTCATTAACTTATTTTTGTACAGATGAATCACGATAATAATTATGCAAATAAAAATAAAATTCATCATTATAATAAAAAAAGAAATTAAAATAAAAATTATGACTAATAAAACTGCTAGTTACTGTGGTAAGGAGATCCAAATTAGAAACTAATAAAGCTAAATCACAACCTGTTTCAATAACTTCTAATAAATACAAATTATTTTCTTGAAGATTTTTTGCACAATGATGGATAAAACTAGATGGCTGTGCGTCGAATACTAATGATAAAAAAACATCTGTTGGTATTTTTCCATACAATGTTACATAATCATACATGATTATTTCAAACAAGGCAGAACCATCAAACAGATAACCTGGAAAATCGAAGACAATTGCTAATTAGACATTATAATTAAATTTATCGTCTTCTAGGCAGATCATAGCCTCTGTAACGAAACATGATACATGTACATTTGTATGACACATCTGTGTACTAAACTTGTCTGGATAAGCGAGCAGAGCATTGAGCATTGGCAAACAAATATGTACCATGAATTATTATAGTTTAAAGACATAAATTTTTATTATTTAACTAAAAATGATAAACAATAGAGCATAGGCCCTGGAGACTGGCTAATACACAAGTACCAAAAAAAAAATAGCACTGAGATAGTTACAGCGAAAATTAAAATCGAACAATCCCTTAAGAGTCTATAACAACTGTTTCTTCGTGCACAATTTCTTATTGTCGAGAATCCAAAAAAGAAAATTTTGATTCGTGCCTCTGGTTCCTCGGGGTTCGGATTAATAGTCGGTTCGTGAGAGGTCTATCTGTTTCCTTTCTTCACGTCTCCGATTTGAGGAAGACAGGCAAAGGTTGTAGGAACATAAACAGCTGAATTGTAAAAGTTCCATCGTCATGTTCTCGTCTTTTATAACGGGCAGTAAAGGAGACCAGCTGTCTCTTAGTGGGATTACACGGGTTCGGCAATACACATACATTTATACCTTTCTATATTAATGATCGTTGTTAATTTAATTAGCCTAATTTTTAATTTATAATTGATTCATCAAGATAATATAAAATATTAGAAATGTGAAATTTCACTAACAGTTATATTTCCTGTAAAGAAGTTTCTTTTAATAATTCAATATGACATACTTAAAGGGAATAAATAATTATCTTGTATATGGAATCTTTCATACCAAATTTGTGTATCTTAGGTGCAAAAACATAAACGTGGCACAAAGGTATTTTTTAATTTAAATAATATACTGACGTAAGTCAACAAGATCCTAATTAATAAATAATATATTATTTATTACAAGATCCTAATTAATAAATAATATATTGACGTAAGTCAAAAGATCCTAATTAAAGTAATATTCAATGAACAGTCTTCTCCGTGAATAGATCGCAAAAGTTGCGAGAACACGGGGATATAGGATCGGTGAAGAGAACGGATTTGTCTAATTTGGATACGACCCCTGGTAGCTCAGTGGTTTAGAGCACTGCACCGGAGATGCAGACGACCAGGGGTTCGAATCCCGGCCAGGACACATTTTTTCTCTTCAAAACAAAAATATATATATTTTTTTTTTTTTAGAAATCAGCTAATCATCCCCAAATCCTTTTCAATATTTCTGAAGTTGTTATTGTTTGTTAATATTATAATCTGATATTCTTGAATTGCTTGAGTAAGTTTGTGATTTGTCCGGAGATTCTCATTCTATAAAATGCAGAAAAGATAATAATTTTGCTGTTTTCAATACTGCTGTTCCTCTTCAATATTTATTGAAAGCCTATTTTCGCTAATTATTAATTATGATTATTAGTTTGAGACTGTTTTTTTTTAACATGACTGTTGTGGTATGCAGATCAACCGTTGATTTTGAAAAGTGACACTACTCCATTTTATGTTATTGATAGAGGTTATTCACGTTCAAAATCAATTTATTTTAAAATTTTTTGACCAAATAAATTTCTAATAACAATTTTATAGTGATATTGAAAACGTATTGATTGTTAATTCATTGAAAATTTGTAAAGATTCAGGTTTAGTTTTTTTTTTGTTTTAAATCAACGGCTCATATCATGTCATATCATATCAACGGCTCTTTCCTTTAAAGATTTGTATGCTAACCTGCCAATAAAAGTTGTTTGTATTTCCTTCCTTTCCGAGCGACGTAGCCTAGTGTGTAGAGCGAGGAATCGCTTTATCTCAAGGTTTCAAGTTCCGGTTGTACAGATAAATTATTTAACTGTTAACAACAACGTATGGGACCCTGTGGGATCTAGAGATCCTCTTGGGGCTCACCCAGCCTCTTTAAATTGGATATTCTTGAGAGGGAGAAAAACGCCGTAGAGTTTGGTCTCAGGCATACCACCTCTCTACACATTCGTTGTCCTAGAAATAGTATAGACAGTACCATGTTCAGAACCTAAAACCCTTCAAGGGCTGGACTGTAACAAGTTTGCTACATTTGTTACCAAAATATGCTATAGCTGACACTACTGTCTATGTTTTGGTTCTGTTTAATGGAACACATGATTGTTATTAAGGTGTTTTTTTTATTTAAAAAAAATTCATTAAGGAATATAATTGCACTTTTAAAACAATGCAGTCCAACCGCATTATATAAGCTATTACGCAAGGGACATATTGTTCCTGTTGATTACAAGTTGTGTAACCCTTCCTCACCTAAAGAGGGCAAGTAGAAGAAAGAAGAAGTGGGAAAGTAGTAAAGCCGAAATAACCGAATAAGATACGAACTGGTATCCGAACCCTTTGCCCTTTTCAAGATAAATTCTTATCTAATTCTCAACCCTCCTTTCCCCGACTCCACAAATTCAATTCAATCTCTCTTTTTAGCCGCCTAATCTACATCTGTTCGTTCTTCCCCTTTAAGCTATTTTGACTCGTCTAGTTCGGAAGGGATAAGTACGCCTGTCTTCGAAGTCGTTGGAAATAAGCTTTACATAATTGAACTTCTTTGTATAAACGAAAAAAGAAGAAAAAAATGTAATTTTAATCATGTAAATTTCTATTCTTCGAAATCTTTTTTTTCTTAAATTATGTTATTAATCAATTTGCAATATAAAATCAAATGATTTATAATAATTTGAACGATTTATTTTGATGCATAAACTTATTTTTTCCCTCGTTCTCCAAGAATTTATTTGAATATATACTGAAATATATTGTACGTGTTTAATGGGTAAACCGACGTTATTTTAAAAATTGTATGAAATGATCAGGAGGTGAAGTCAATGATTACACAAAATAAGGATATAATGTCATCCCAATTGTACCAACGTTTCGGCCTAAGATGTAGGCCATCTTCAGGGAAGCGGGGTGCCGAGTCGAGGAGGTGGGTCGAGCTTCAACTACCAATTAAACCAGTGAACATTTTTAACATGCCATTTAAAAAAATATTGTGAATCGGTTGAACCAGAATTCCAGCTCGAACTGATTCCAGTTCCAATGCAACAATGACACGAATCAGCTTTTCTAAAATTGAGTTCTACAAGGTCTTGTCAAAATCAAGTTTCCCAAACCTGAAATCTCACGCTCAGAAGATAATTGCGGTGTTTGCATTTTCCTACATCTGTGAACAGGTGTTTTCTGCTATGAAAACACCTTCGCAAAAACAGCGTCAGGAACCGATTGACCGACCATCACATTGCGAGTCAGCACATACCAGTTTCTACCAGATTACGAACAACTTTTAGAAGCTCAGTCACAGTTTCATCTGTCACATCGCGCCTTCATACTCTACTAACAGATAATACAGTTTTGTAGCTTTTTGCAAGTTTTCTACCGTTGTACCATATAAGTTGAGTGTAGTGAGATAAAGTCAAAACTTTGTTTTGTTCAATTTTTTCGGTCCGCCTAGATGTTTTTCTATTTCATCCGGCCCTCCCCTTAAAAAGCTTGCCCATATCTGAATTAAACTGTTTTCAATTTAACTAAACATTTCAGTTCGATTATAACAGGACACATCATTATTTCATTGACTGCACCTCCAGACCATTTCGTACCATTATTAGAACTATCCAGTCAACTATTTCCCACAAGTAGACGGTATTTTAAAGTATTTTATCTTAAGGTTTGTTTTAATCTCAAGTATGAATTTTATATTATATTGACGTAATAACCTGAAATATTATAATTATTCTTTTGTTAATGAATTATTTATATTATAAATATTGATACATTAGTCAATTGTTTACTCTCTCAAAGAGATTCTAGTGTTTTTCTTTATCATTAAGGCTCTTTGCTAGTTATAATTTCAACCAAAGACAACCGCAGGAGCATATGAGGTCTTATTTCTGAATGTGGTATAAGTTCTTTTGGATATAAAAAAGTCCATCCTTTTAAATGGTTTTAGTGATAATTATTTGATAATAAAAGTTAAAAGGTGTATAATTAGCAAAGAGGGATGTGTACATGAGGTGGAGGGATGAAATTACACATCCCTCTGAGGGAACCAACTGGATGAAAATAGCCAGGGACAGAGACTGTTGGTCCAGAATTGTTATGAGTCTATAAAAGGTTTGTAAAAAGTTTTTTTGTGTGGTTTGTTGTGAGTGTTGTTTATTTTTTTTTATATTGAAATTTGTAAATATTTAGTTTTGTTATTTATTTATATTTGTTCTAAAAGAGTGTTTTTGTACTTTGTGATGAGTGTTGGTTGTTTTATTTTATATTGTTACTATTTTGAAAAATTATACTTTGGAGCTGAACTCCATTTTATCTCCTAAGGGAGAGGCTTTTGTCATAGTATGATGTCAATAAAGCTTTATTGTTATTTTTTGTGCATTTGCGGGTTCAAAACAAAGATGGAGGACAAGTCCAACAATCAGCTGCTATTATTTTTCGTTTTTCATTTTTCTTCTTTAAACGTTCAGAAATTTGCTGACGATGTTATCTAGGAGAACTGCCCGTTGAGCCTCCTTGAGAACCTCAAGCGGAAGTCCCAGATTCTCAGTGCCATCTACCGTGGATTTAGGAACGAATCCATTCGTGGAAATTATAATATGTGTTACCACCACGCTTTCCATTTGATACATGAACATTGCACAACTATGTACAACAATTCAAAATACACAATATTTCAAAATTCATGTATTGGTTCACAATTTAAACGTACATACAATATATTTACCATTTTTAATTTTTCGTAAATTTTCTATTGCTTTTTAAAATAGATTTGCACAAAAAAAATGGCCTAATAAAGGTTTTGGAACAATATCTCTTACATTGAAATTTTGAGAATGCTTATGCTTACCATTATAACAAATACACTTATCAAGTTAAAAAATTGGCTTTTGCTCAAAAACGAACTGTTTAGTAAAATATAATTAAGTAATAGTCCGAATGGATCTTACTAATTCTTACTTTAGATTTACTATATCTAACTAATCTTAGAATAGTCATGTATATGAGTCTTTAGTAATTAATTGGGAGAATAGAGGGTTTGTTTAGTAAGTATTGAAGTAGCCTAAAAATACAAAGGTTACTGTAATTAAAATATTCTCTTATATAGGGAGAACTTTTTATTGGTAAGCCAATGTTTTGATCCAGATTGCAGGTTATGACTGTATAACAGTATGTAGTATTATAACATTAAGCTATATGACTACATGAAGGGTATTTACAGCTATATGACCCTATATCGGACGTTACACATATTAAGTATAAATATTTTTATTTGAAAAGAAAAGATATCACCTGGACCGGGACTCGAACCCGGGTCTCCCACGGGACCGTCGTGGTAGACCACGACGAAGAACACGGATATATAGGGCCAGTGAACAGAAAGGATATGTCTGACCGAGAAGCGAACCAGGATGGCTGTGTTGGTTAAGTACCACGACGGTTACGTGGGAGACCCGAGTTCGAGTCCCGGTCCGGGTCATATCTTTTCTTTTCAAATAAAAATATTTAAAAATTATAACAAATACCAAACAAATAAAATAAGCATATTAAGTATAGTAGACTGTCAGTAGACAGTAGACTTAATATGATTAGTAGTTTATTTAATTAAAATTAAATAAGTAAATACTTGGATTTCCAATTCTTACGTTTGAGTTTTTATTTTTGTTTTTAAATTATTTTTGAATCCTATTAATAAATGTAAATAATTGAAGAAACAGCGGATAGGGTAGGATGAAATATTAAATTCTCTCAGCTCGGATGGACGTAAGTAGAGGAGATGCTGCCGCCTGTAAGAAAGCTGCGCTTTGAATAATTCAATAATGGTACCATACTCAAATTCCAACCGAGGTGGAGGGAAAAAAGGCTGCCCCTCCCGCGATTGGAGAGCACGGCTCGCTCAAAAAGTTGCCGTCCATTTATACAAGTTGGGCGCTTGAGGCGCTTCTTCTAGCATCCCTTCATATTATTTATCGCCGTTCCTTTGCGGGAATTTCTTTTTTGGATTTTTCGAAAAGAAAAATTCCCTCCACGCCCCCGACTCGTTAGAAATCAGTTATGAATTCCTCAGGATTTGTTTTTTCTGTTTCCCTCCACGCGGTGGCCAGATAAACGCTTCTGAATGACAATAATTCAATGATACTTGTTAGGCGGCTTGTGTTCTTTGCCCATACCTTTTCCAACGCCGCCTTAAACGTATCTGAGGGTTTATGTGAAATCTTTTTAATAAATTCACCTATATCAAGCATATTAGGGACATCTGTGGTGTAGGGTTAGCATAACAGCCTACTATGCCCAAGATCACGGGTTTGGAGCACTACAGGTTGCCTCAGGAATTGTTACAGAGATTGTAAACTCCTATTAGTCTACTGGAGCGGACGTAAAATGGTAGACCCGAGCCTGTGGTATCAGGTACTCATTAATAAACCCTTTTCAAATTATATCTAGATAGGTAAAAATTACGCCTCCAACAATAGCATCGCCCGATAAGGTTTAACTACATAAAGCGACGTTAAATCAATGAAAGCAATGTAACAAGTTTACCGTCAAACTGTGATATTTTACATATTTTTATTTTGAAGAGAAAAGATTTGCACCCAGCCGGGATTCGAACCCAGATCTCCGCCTAACCGTGACAACGCTCTAACCATTTGAGCCATTTGATTATGTGATCTATTACATTTCAAATATCTGAAATAGAAATGATCAAACATGTAGTTCATTTCTTTGTTACTTACACATGCACCTAATTGTTGAGTTTACCATTGTGTTTGAATAAAAAAATACAGGAAAAGCGAGATATTTCGAAGGAGCGGAAACAAAGATCAAAGTCTCTCGAAGTTAATTTTTATTTAAGTTTTATTAAAATGGGTTTTAAAAATTATGTTAAACTAATCTCGATCTTTAATGATTAAATAAAATAAAATCTGATAGGCGTCTTAAATAAGATTTACTCGCCTTTCTTCCCTTAAATAAATTATAAATGCTATTTCAATTATAATATTTTGGAATCATTTAAATTATATTACGTATTCCTGTGCAAGAACCACTTCATTGTATGCCTATTTTCGCAAGCTCCTTTACTTTCAACGAATTTACATGTTCAATATTAATTTTATCTTCTAAGTTGTTAATTATATATTATTATTATTATGACGGCTTATATGTATGGAAATTCGGATTTTGATCAGAGAAAGTAGTTTTCCTATAGGTAACAAAAAATTCATTCACAGCATATATATACCTGTACCGATACGACCCATGAACCTGTGAAAGGTCTTGGATTCAATACATGATAGAGACTGTAGCGTTTCTAAGACAACGGTTGTGCAGGGTAATGACTTTACACGGGACAATTCACATCATTCAGTTTATCAAGTTCAATGGTTGACCTAAGAAATAGGTTGATCTAATCATAAATAAGGGAAATCCGGTTATTTGCAATTATACATGTAATTCCAAATCAACCAAACCAAAAAGTGATTAAGACGCCTGTTGGTGAACATTCCCAATTGAGATATCATTTCAAGACAGAAGACGATTTAAGCATTTAAGAAGAGCAGACAGACGCTTTCGAGGAACAATAATTTTAAATTTAAATGCTAGAGGTGAGGTCTCTGTTAATCCTGACAGAAGTAGAATTGAACTCGGTGGGTTTGATTCTCTAAATGTTTAAGTATATCCTGACCAGCTGTCAAGGAGCCTTATTCAAATGAGCCAAGGTCCAATTTAATCTCCTTTGACGGCCCAAAGGGTCTTCACTGACCTCCTCTGGAACCAATCTTTTCGGCTGTCGCGATAATTGAAAGTTTAATGTACTACCAGTCATAACTTTAACTATTATATTTCGGAGGGCGAGACTTCACCAAGGCCTATTTTCGAGGTAAGTAATTTATGCTTGGTAACGAAATGACAGATTTAATTCAATGTGTGTATAGAATAGAAATAGAAAGAGAATATTAAAGGCTTTGGTTATAATTGTTATTCGAATCAATTGAAACATAAATAAACATTACGAAATTAAAGACAAACATTCTGATTTAACACTAATTCCAAAGAAAACAAGAACAACAGACATCACCTAGAAAGGGTCTATACCTTGTCTAGTATTCAAATCTACTGTTCTACTATTCTATATAACTACTTTTCTAATTGATTTCAAAACTACCTTTGTTTTTTAAATAGAAACTCAAAAAGAAAGCTGAATGATAATTGAATAAATGAATATTTAGAGAGCATACCAACTCAAAGCAATAATTATGTATATTTATTGGTTGGGCCCCTGATATGACACTGAAACGTAAATAAAAAGAGCGAAAACTGGAAATGGGAGTCAAAAATCCTTGGTTATGCCGTCCTGCGGAAGGATTAAAACTTAAAAAAAAAAAAACTCGTTAAAAATCTCTATCCTAATTAAACCTAGATAGGCAAAATATAGAGCTCCCAATGTAGCATCGTCCTATTAGCCATACCAGCATAAAATGAAGAAACGAAACATTGTAAAAAATTAACCAGACAAAGTTTCGTCAATAAAGAAAATTTCAGGACATACTCTTAAAGAAAATTCACATCCAAGTGCAGCACATCTCACATCATCAGTCGAAACATATTAATCAAATGGAGACAACAAACTTGATCCAAAATGATTTTTAGAAATCTCGTTTATTTTTCATTTTAAATCCGTTTATTTTTATAAAAATTGTTTAAAGTTTTTTGTAGAACGTCTTGGAAGATAGTTGCTGTCTTAATTCGATTAGTGTTTTGACTATTGAGGTGAGATGTGATACACTTTGTTATCGTTTTTATTTTCTTGTATTTCCTGATGGTCTTAACTGGTAGAACGTTGAATAATTAGATTTTTACAGCATTTAGTGACTTAGCTCTTACTTTTTCCTATTGAACAGTAATTTAAAATAGGAACTTATTATGTTGACTGAAATTAAGAAATTAAGAAAGTCTTTAGAAAACTCTTAATTATTTCCAAGTTATTCAATGGACCATAACTAATATTGCCACTTTTCCGATAGTTGTGTTATTAGATTATTATTGGGATCAATATTGACCTAAAGTTTATATTGAGATTCGCAATTACCATTAGGTTTAGGAATTTCAGTCAATATAATTTCATATCATTATATAAGGCAAATATACAACATTAACGCAGCAACCAAAATTACATAGGATGTAGTTAAAGTAAATTTATTTTTCTAAAACAGGACGGTTCAGCCCAATCTTATGAGCCATCTTCAGGGCAAAAAGTACACCCGAGATATAAGATAGATATTGACAAGTAGGTTATGAAAGGTAGTAATCACTCCAAAAGTTAAATAATGATGGTGAATTAAAGATTACTTTGTGATGATAATGCTTATAATAATATATTAATACCAATGCAAACCTTTTTTTAATTTTTTTAGGAGAAGGATAAAATAATTTTAAAACGATTATCTATCGGATCGAATTGTGAATCCAAACCTTTCTCGAATTCATTTGGAAAAAAAAAAATCAAAATCGGTCCAAACGTTTAGGAGTTCAGTGAAACACACTCAAACAGAAGAATTTGATCTATAAAGATATATTATATATATATATATATATATATATATATATATATATATATATATATATATATATATATATATATAACTTCGTATAGTTAAATAATGGCAATGACTTTGAGAGCAGCGTCGTGAAATATTGCATGAGAAAGAAACCTACATTTTTTCTACTTCGTCACCCTAGGCTACAAATAAAAAATAAAACATATGATAAAATATCAAGTTTTACCGTAAAAGATTAAAGTATATACGATGAATGGAATTCTCTTGGATTGCGTTTGGCTTTCACCTCACGTCTGTTGTGTTAACTCTACCTAATCAATAAAAAGAATCCGTTAGAAAATACCGGGTAATCCTTGTAATACAGCAACTATTTTTATGAAATTGGCGGATATTAAAAGATAAAAGCAAAGTCGACTCCTCGAAGGACTAATATTAGGAAAACTGAAAGGACTGGAGGATTTGTCCAAGAGAGGTCCCATTACGCTCAATTGTTTGATGGCAAATAACCCCTTTTTCCAGCAGCTTGTAGTCAGCCATAGCACAATAACTGGTCAACACTATCATTTAACTGAATAGTTTGTGATTGACCTCGGCTCGGCTATGCAGAGGTTTTCTTTCAATACTGATCTTAAAGTAAAATAAATTGACTATTCATTAATAGACATTAAGTAGCCTTTCTATTACATTATATCATACATTTAGATATATAGTAGAGTGAAAGATGATAAAGTATGTATTTATAGCATATTTTTTTATCCGTATCATTTCACTTTAGATTAACTGTTTTTACTTTCTTAAAAAAAAAAGAAAAATACATCGATATGCAAAATTCACTATTAGGAAAAATCATAATCATAATTATAAAACATAAAAAAAGAATTATACTTTCGATTTTTACAGCATAAAAATAAATATTGAGACAATTAATAAAAAGTACAAATTTATTTAATATAAAATATCCTAATGAAAATATCTCCACCCTCCATAAATAAGTAATTAAGTTGAATTTTGTTCAAAATTAGATCATTGTACTGAGTAATAGTGAATAAATCAGGCATTGACATGAAATCGAATTATTACTTATGATTATATTATAACTACAATTTAAGGCGAAAATTATAAGAATGAGTTTCGGCATAAGTAAATGTTATTTATAGTCGGAATACAATGTTTCAAGACGTTTGGTAATTAACAAGTAACTAGAGCACAAAAACTAAAAAAAAACCTATGACTGCTAGGATCTCAGTGCGATTGAAGTTTCAACCAATGTAAAATACCGCCATAATAATTGAACTTCATTATCGATGTCTCCCTTTAGTAGAGGCTAAG
Organism: Troilus luridus; assembly: GCA_964056705.1. Classification (NCBI taxonomy): domain Eukaryota; kingdom Metazoa; phylum Arthropoda; class Insecta; order Hemiptera; family Pentatomidae; genus Troilus; species Troilus luridus. The sequence continues at coordinate 70,295,598 of OZ057412.1, read as the reverse complement.
TATAAATAGGCTAAGTATTTATGAAAACCATAAGAGATATCGACGTGGTCGCCAAACCAACTAGTGTTCTATTACACATTAACTGAGTCTGTACAAACTTCGAACTAAACACTTATTCACCGGGCCTTGATATATTTATGTCAAGGTATGCAGTTTAACAAAAGAACAAATTCTTCTTGTATCATATTTATATAAACAGAAATAATAGGAATGAAAAGAATTACAAAGAGTAGATAAATAAATAAAAAGGCTTAGCGAACCCGAAGGCTCTATGCAGATACCACCAATCTCTGCTTGCAAACCTCTGTCCATAGATCACTACCCAAACCCAAATCCCTCAAATTACTCTTAACGCAATCTTCCCACCTACGTCTCGGTCTACCCCTCAGACGTTTACCAGTCGGCACAGCTCTCATAAACTTTTAAGGAATTCGTTCATTACTTAGTCCAACAACTTTACAAGCTCATATTAATCTACGCAACGGTATCACTTGAATACTTTTACCCTGGTAGATGTTTTTGCAATTCCGCGTTGTGTAATCTCCTAAATTCTCCTCTGGTCTCATACTTTTTCGGACAGAATATTCTGAGTAACATCTTATTTTCGAATACCTTAAGATGTTGCCTTAAGCGTTAGCGGCCAAGTTTCACATCTGTAAAAAAGAGATGAAAGGATGGTTGTTTTATAAATTCTAATTTTTAGATTTCGGGACAAAAGACGCGAGCTTAGTAATTTCGAGACCTAATATTAATAACAAGAATGTAAGAATAATAAGAACGGGCAGAAATCTAGAAAATAATAAAACTTAGTTAATGAAGATACAATTAACAAAATAATATATAATATAATTAGACATAACAAAATAACAAGAGGATGATTTAGTTTGTTAACTTTTCTAAATGAGTACCATCTTATTATTAAAATTACAATAATAGTATAAAAAAAATAATGCTTAAAAATATTAAAATTAAATTAAATTAAAATTAATTACATATATGATTTCATAATAATGAATGGCATATAATTGGAGAAATACAAGATGAGTTTGTAGTAATGAAACTCATTACGGGAATTAAATCCCGGCCAGGAAAAATCTTTTCTCTTCAAAATAAAAATATTTTATTTTATATTATTATATATATAATCACAATAACATAAAAATGTCTTCTTTTTTGTGTGAAATGTGATGATAAAATGATCAGTTGGTGTCTTATTTCGAAGGATAACAAGAAATGTGAAATGAGATACAAAATATTGCATTTGAACTTAAGAACCATATTATACCATACAGTGTGCTTTGAGATGTCAGTATACGAAGCTATTTAGTTATGCTGAATCCTAAGTTACCCAAAAAATTGCAAAAAAACAGCCATATCTTCTGCAACCCGGATAAGGTTGTACCAACCAGGAAATGAACCGTACTCAACCCTTTCCGCGCCGTGGCCCAAGACAAAACCTTCCGGGGGAACGTTTCCATGGACGACGCGGAGGAACTGGTTCGCGGCGGATCCTTTGAAGAGGTATTGGGTATGGCCGGCTGATTTGTCAGCAGTGGTTACACTCTCGGGCCGCCTCGCCGTCTTTTTCTTAATAAAAATTACTTCTTATGGCCCGAACTGCTCAGACGGGTATGAAATCGGATTCATGAGGCGATGGGCTTAGGCAGAGATGATTCCGAGTCGAGATAGCCCGAGATGTCAACGGGAGCTGCGAACTGTCCGCTCGTTTCTTACGTGGAAGAGCCCAATGTCGAGGTCAAGAACATTCCAGAACTATTACGAAAATAATAATAACTCTTTAACTGCAATATATTTTCATAGAATGTCTACAATTTGGGAGGTATCTTTTAACTTGCCAAGTATAATATAATATAAAAATTGAGATATTCTGTATTGGCTGGTGGTGGCAGCAGTTTCGATCAATACGCCATTCTATGAAATAATTATGGTGGTAAGTAGATTTCAATCCCCAACTACAGTTAGGCAACTAATCCACGTCTCTAAATTTTACAAGAGAGACAAAAAAGAGGACATTCTTCCGAAATAGTTCCTAGCCTGTAGTAAACACAATATTGAGGGCATTATCAAAACTTCGCTATTTTGCGGATAAATGTCCTTGCTGTAGTAAAGGATGATTCAAATCTCAAAGGATGGATTAGTCTTTCTGTATTAATTTATAGTCTCATGGTTTTTGGATCTACGGAGGGGAGATCTACGGCTGTTACAGGTTAAACAATGTGTTTGCTACAGTCGGACCAACAGGTAAGCAGCTCAGCGCTCTACCCAATCAGCTCTGCCGAATACAATTTTATGTAGTTATTTAGTTGGTAGGATTTATTTAGTCGTATGTGGCAACAATTATTTCGCTGTTTAACATTACTGAGGACAAACGCTCTAAGCTCCCAATTAATTACAAAAGACTCATTTACATGACAGTTATCAGACCTATTTGGACATACGGAGTTGAGCTTTGGGGCTCTACTAAACCATCCAATTCATCTCGTATCGAATCTTTACAATCCAAAATCCTTCGTAAAATCCTCAATGCTCCTTATTATGTCACAAACAAACTTATCCATCATGATCTTAATATCCCATATGTTACTGATTTGGCCTAAACTAGATACCTATCCTTCCATGGCAAGCTCCATACACACTTGAATCCGCTAATCTCTCAACTTGCTTCCCATACTATTCCTGATAACCCTCCGAGGCGTCTGAAAAGAAGATGGCCTCGAGATCATCTACTATAGAACTTTATTGGACTGCTACCGATGGGTAGTTTCTCCACAAGTGTTTTTCATGTCATATTGTACATATTAGCACATTTACTTGTTATAATAGCTTTATAGTTGTAAATATCATTAAATTAAAATTAAAATAAAAACATTACTGAAATTTCCAAGACCCTTCAGAGATCGTAGAGGTACCAGCTATTAAGCATGACTTATGTACATTTATAGACCTCGCGATGAAATGAACATAATAAAAAAAATCCCCACTACTGTCCAGGAAGGGTGTTAGGCTCAGTCCATGCTAGATACTGTCCTGTTTCCTACGGTTGCAGAGGAAGGTGATTAGGTCGATATCACTCTTAACCACTGAATCCCAAGAAGAATTGCAGATCTCACAGTCCATATATGACTGTAACTAGATTAAATAATGGGTCTGCAACGAATTCGGAACCAACAGACAAGTTACGCGGTATTCTACAACCTAAGTTACCCCTCCACCAAATTGATTTTTGAAAAAATTGATTTCATTACTAAGGAATTTTCACATAAAATTTATTTTGAATAATGAATCACCACCATTTTGCTCTTCAACATAAGAAGTACTATTGAGAATAAATTTTTTACACATTTCATAATTTTATTTCTTGTTGTAAGATAGCAGGGTGGCTCAATACTAGAGAGGTGAATTGCAATGCCGACTGTGCCAGATGATTTATTTGATTTGTTGATAGCCTGGAATGTGGATACTGGATCCTTTGGGATGTGGAAATCCTCCTGGAGCTCACCCAGCCTCTATAATGCTTGAGAAAAACCTAGAAACAGTACAGTTTCTATCACATATTACAACAGGGGTTTTTCTAGTTGTAATATAAGTTAATTCGTTCTCTTGGATGACTTCATTTTTCTCTCTGGTTGCTAGATTGCATAAAGTTGGGTTTCGCATACTCCCTGCGACATATTTATGGAGATTAGATGAGGTCACTAATAGCCTGATTTCCTGATTATGTTATTCATCGGCCTGAGGTCCCGGGAACCCCCAGGGGAGTCGGGAATGTTTGCCTTGTCCCAACGTTTAACGACATAATGACTAGTTCTTCGCTTGTTATCATTTCTTTTCATGTTTGCCCAATACACGCTAAGTGGCCGTCCCCTGTAATTTCCAACTACTGGGCATCCTTACGCTGTTAAGGCGGGGCTGATATGAGTTGACATCAGGTTTGATATGTCCTATTACTCAGGAATAAAAAGGAAAGTAATCTGATGAGTAATCTTCCAGAAAGTATTTACTCAACAAGGGTTCATTGGTATTTACTGAAAATAATATTTGAATAAAAAATTAACTAACTGTTTGTTGATCAAAAACAATAATGTTGATTATTATTAGTTAACTATATAAGTAAGGAGAAGAAAATGATCCGGATGGAGGTCAAATAAATAATTCCTTGACAGTGATTGCCTAATAAATATGGTTAAATAAATATAATAATAAACAGTTTATCACTACTAAAGGAATTAATTATTTGATCTCCAGCCGGACCAGTTTCATCTCTAAAACCATTAATAGATTGGTAAAACCAAACTTTAAATGGTGAAATATATATTTTCCTCTGATAAACATTCATATAATACAGATGAGTAGTAAGTTACAGGACATTTATTATTTTTTCCCTTCTGTTCACAATGATAGATATCTTTTGGGTCTTCATAGTTGTTAGTTGTTACTCGCTACCCATTATATGACGGTCGTGTGATAATAGTTTAGAAATTGATAGAAACTGGATCTTCAACCACTAATCTGACTTTTTCATATGTAAGCTTGACAGTGCATTTTAATATATTTCCAGGTGAGCCCAAATGTTAAGAAAGTAAATAATTGTCTGAACATGGATTTTCTAAGCTTTTTCAAAACTCTCATTGAAGTTTCGTGACAGAAAAAACCAAAACCAAAGAAGCTTGCTGCACTCTATACCAGTGCAGCCATGAGCCCGAGCGAGCGATTAAGTACTGATTCGCAGCTGTCACAGATGATCTGTGAAGATAACTAAGGCATGCCAACCACGAGGAAGGTACTCAGCAACTCCAATTCTTGGGGTTAATTTTGTTATCTTAACGAAAGGAGATCTCTTATCCAGCTCCTTTTTAGTCGTCATCTCGTGTTACGATCTTTTAGTGACATAATCATTTGGTAGCCTGTCTGCTTAGTAACTAATAATGGAGTTCGATTGATGGTTTTTATGAACCAACACGCTATGGCGAATTTAAGAGAAGGGATGAAAATTACTCCTCTCGGGAGTAAGAATTGAGAAAATAAAATAAAACTACAATTTAAAGAATACAAACTACAATACTCGTGAATAAGTGCCATACATCATCTTCTATTAAGTAGAGAGGAAAATTCCCATAGTACACCTTGTCTTTACCGTGAAAGATATCAAATTCAATATAATTGCCAATTTTAATTTACTTGTCATTAATATCAATAATTTAAGAGACTAACACATCTTGTTGTATAGTTTGTTAAACTTAGGAAACATTATTTTTATAAATATAGTCGATTGTGCAAGGAAAATTAAAACAAAGGCATACATATTCTGACGGTTTAAATTTAGTGTATTTTTTTTGTGGAAGTACAAAGCAATCGCGAGGTTTTGCAAGTATTCTTGAAGTATGAAAATATTAAAAATTGCGCGTATGTAGAGGCAAAATATATATCAATCATTCTACGTTAATAATCGTACTTATACCATTCTGTTGTATCGTTAAGCTTTAAATTGGTAATTTAGAAAAATTAAGGGACTCGATAAAAATATCCATCGATAAATAATCGTTATCAATCACTATAAATGTGTATTTCATCCGCTAACTGTAGAAAGGTAACTTGTTCACTTTTCTAAATTTTACAACAGACAAAAAATGGGATTTTGTCCTGGACTAGATCCCTATCTATGGTTAACAAAATATTGAAGGCGTTGTCAAGATTATGTTGCGGGCAAGAGTTCTTCCTGTTGTACATAATGTGTTCTGTCTCTGGTAAAAAGTTAATATTAGTTAATAAGGTAATAAAAGTTTTCAAAACTAAAATCTCAAAAGTTATTTATTATATTATAGGATTTAGTCAAGTTATGAATTTTTGTATTATAACGTTCTACTAATTTCGTAATAGAATTTTTCTTATGGGGTCACCTGTAAGATGGTAGTTTGCATAACAACTTATTATGCCCAAGATAGCTGGTTCGGACCCGGCAGGTGGCCTTAGGATTTTTTAAAAGGTAGTGGAAAATCCTTCGGATGGGACGTAATATGGCGGTTCCGAGCCTGTGCAGTATCAGTTAAACACCCCTGCATTAATTATGCCTGGATAGGCAAAAATTAGGACTCCCACTTCATCATCGTCGGATTAGCCAAAGCAACATAAAGTAACGTTAAATAAATAAACTTTTCGCATTCTACTATGTAATATTCCCGTTATTTCTTTTTATATTACACCATCTGTACTTTTTTTTTCTCAAATATCATTCACTTGATTAATTTGTATAACCTTCTTTCTTACTTATTGAAAATACACTGTAATTATTCCATCTGTTTTTATATTTATTTAAAAGTATATATATTTTTTTATCACTCGTATGCCCTGATGCCTACATATATTTTTAATATTAACTAGATATATATTTAATTTGTCTGTATCTTGTATTTAGCCCTGAAGAAGACCTGCAATGTGGGTCGAAACGTAGGCGTTTTTGGGCCAGTTCTCCCTATTTAGGAGAATTTTGTTTTTACCTCCGCCCGGGCCATTTCTTCCTACAATTTTTCTTATATATAATTTCTTTAAGTGAATCAATTTGGCTTACATTACTTAGGGAAAAAATTGAATATCCTTTGTCTGGTTGTAGCATGCATTCTTCTGCGGTTTGGAGTGGAAAACAAAAGCGAACGAAACGAACTTTCGTCTAAATCATTCAAGCGTTTTGTCATTCACAGGCGGAAGGCCATTGAGAATATCGTCCTCCCTATCTTCGCCGCCCCTGCACGAAGTTTGTGGATTCGGTCGATCCGGGTCTAGAGATAAGGACGTATACAAATCTACGAGATGTCCCTCGGAGATAGTCCCAAGGACGGCAATGGAACTTATTAAAATAATAAAAGAGCCTGGTCGTGTAAGGAAATTAGTCAGTTTGGAAAAAATGGTTACATGGAATTCCACTTAGAGCTGTCCTCACCTTAATTAGAATTAATTTTAAGGCTTAGGTAACTGATCCACTATTACTGATCACTATCGGGGAGATAAAACCAAAAGGAAGAAGACCCGTAGACCAATTGATTACCGGCTAAATATCTGAACAACCAACACATTTGGTCATTCGAGATCATAAATCTCTCCCGAAAGGCTACAGATTTTCGTAGTTTACAAGCGATATTTTATCCAGTGTACGATGTAACACTTATCTCTTATACTAGTTTCTTCCCGGAGCTGAATAGATAATAGATATTCTTTTGATAAGATTAATGATGTTTTGATTTTAAATTAAATAATCAAACTTTAAACTAAAAGGATACAAAATTACATTGTTTTGATTGTGACATCAGGATTTTAAATTTTATATTACAATATAATAATTATATAATGATAATCTATATAGCAAGACGATAAATAAATAAGTGTAATAATAATAACGCTTAGCGAACCCGAAAGCTCGATGCCGATACCTACAATCTCTGCTTGCAAACTTCTGTCCACAGACCACTACCAAAACCCAAATCCGCTAGATCACCATTAACGCAATCTTATCACCTACGCCTCGGTCTACTCCTCAGATGCTTCCAAGTCGGTACAGCGCTTATTAAGTTTTAGGGAATTCGTTCATTACTTAGTCCAACAACTTTACAAGCCCATATTAATCTTTGCGACGCTATCACTTGAATAATATTAACCGGTTGGGTGCTTTGCAATTCCGCTTTATTTAATCTACAATATTCCTCAGTGGTCTCATTCTTTTTTAGACCGAATATTCTACGTAGCACCTTATTTTCGAATACCCGAAGACGTTGTTCATTATTCAGTGTTAGCGGCCAAATTTCACATAAATGATTGTAAACATGTATTTATTACAAAATTATTTTCATTTGATATTCACTGTAATTGGCAGTATAAAAAAAATATTCAAGAGTACAAGCCGACTCTTACAAAATTTCTAATATTTTCATTAAGTACTAAGAGTTGATCGATTGCTAGAAATAAAACAAACCTTATTGTATTAGGTAATGCTTACTATCAAATGATAAATATAAATTTAAGTATTCCTATAAATAAAACAATCCATTAACAGTCTCGTCGTTCTTTTTTTTATATTACAATTCTATACTGCCACTTACAATGGATAACAGATGATCGGAGTAAGTAAAATATTTGTATACTCAGACTTTAAGGTATGGAAAATAATTTCAAACGGGATACAAATATTTTTTCAAGTACCTCTCAAAATGGAATATACCTCAATTTATTCTGGTATTATGTCGACTTCCGAAATCGTGTTTCAGAATAGCAACTGGTACGTGATTTTTATTACGAGAAAGTAGTAAAAAAAAATGAACTTAAGGCGTTAAAGTATAAAACAATAAGGTACTGCATGGAAAATTTGGTCTGAAAGCGAAAGACACAAAAGTAGAATTTAAATAGTTAAATAAGGTGGAAGCGGACAATATTAATAAGCGCACGAAAATCTGTGAATTGTAAATATTATTAAGGACACACACCCAGCTACACTCCAGATATCACTGGCAACATCGTGATTGCGGGTGATTATAACCATCTTCTTGCACAACTGTTACTTTACATGCATTAAGAGGTATCTTCGATATCTATGAATCCATCTCTTGATAAGTAAATGATAGGGAAATATGATTTCATTTAATGGGTGAGAAACAGTTATAATATTCTTAGAAAATATTATATAACGGTAATAAAGTTAAGAAGTCCAAAGTAAGTGGTATAGTAATAAGTAACGGAATGACCATGAAGCAATTATGTGATAAAGTTTATAGTATATTACAGTTAGGACAAACATTAAGCCCACATTATATTATCATTACAGACCTATTTATTATATTATAGAGTTTTATTCCTTTGCATTACTTTCCTGCCCTTATATACTTCCATAATCCATGAGTTTTTAAAAAATTGTTATATCAATATTGTGTTTCTCGGTTCATCTCAGTTAATAAAAAACATTGTTATTATCATTCTATTATTCCTAATAAGATTTGATATACTTAATAACTTTTACGGCTTTATGATTGTGTACTCTATCGGTTATAAACGATTGTTAACTAAATAAAGTAAAATTTGTAATTTATTTATTATTTAAGGTATACACACTAATGTTATGGATTAACCCGTGAACAGGTCTAGGGTTCAGTAAAGGGTAGGGACTGTACTGTTGCATGGACAACTCTTGTGCCGAGAGGTGATTTGCCTTGAATCACGCTCAATCCCCGGATTTTCCCTCTTATTTTGGGCTATTAGAAACTGGGTGAGCCCATAGATCCCATATCGACCATCTCCGTCTGCTTACAGATTAAATTAAAGCCTTACCAGCCGTCCTATATAAATATAACCCTTAATTCACCACCAACAAAAAGATCTTCCCATCTTTATAATCGTTCCCACAGAAGCAAAATGTTCGAGCTTTCTCGCCCGTTCCACCTCCATCTGTAACTTAATACCTAATATCCGTCATTCTTCTTCCCTATCTTCATGTTTCAAAAAGACAGTTGTTTTTCCAACAGCTCCTCACTTCTTAAACAGATAATCTCTGTTTATAACAACTTATAACATATTATCAATTTAAGAAAATGGATTAACTGTTTTCTTAAATAATGGCTTTTGTTGTATTGTATTTTTCCTTCTATTTACTTTACATATTATAAAGAAGTTATTGTATCGTAGCTTATTTTTTTGTTTCATGTTATTTAGTCTCTCTAGTAGCTTATCTACAGTTTTATATTATATAACACATTATCATATAATTCATTACCATATAACACATTATCATATAAACATAATTTATTTACTTTTTTTGGACCGTTTTAACGTTTTATAGTTGATGATTTAAAATATGCAGCCTCCTGGTCAGATGTATATAATGTTTGTTTTTCTGTTCATGTTTGTTATTCTATATTTCCAGAATAAAGCTACTTTTCTATTCTATATATGCTTATAGTATGAATTGGTTTACATTAGATTTACTTAGATAAGATCCGATTTTTCTAGATAAAGATTTACAATTGATATTTATGGAAAATATCTAGGACACAATCATTCTCTATAAAGTGGGGTATCCATAATTGAGGGAATGTCTGGTGGTTGACCATGATTTAAAAGAAATTACCTCCCTGTCCAGCAGTTGTCCAAGAAACATTATAGTTTCTACCACGTAATGAACCAAATACCCTTCATGGGTTGTAGCGGTAATTTTATTTACCGGGTGACAACTGCACCCAATTGTATAACGTCCCCTGTGTTTCTTCTTATCTCTTAACTACCCACACTCGCACGTTGTCAAACTTTATTTAACATCATTACTCGGGATCTAATCGAGTATGTTATGTTTGCAGACAAGAAGCCTATAAATGGCCTATAGAGTCATAAGGTGATAGTACGTTTCTAGTCACAGTTCCAACCGCAAATTAGATTCCAAGATAGAATTATCAGCTGAGGAACTACTAACAAGAGGTTGAAAAATGAATAGAGTGGGTGGGGGATGATTGGATTTCTTTTTTCTCCACGATCCCCGTTGGAAGAGTTTTGCCAAGGGCTAAAGCCTCTGCTCTAAGTACCGAGGAAAAAGTGTGTAGAAGAAAGAAAACACGGGATCTGTCCAGTTTTCCTTTAAAACAACTTTTTCAGCCCCTCCGGAATCCTCTCGAGTGGAAAGTTCATTAGGACAGAAAAAACACATTAACTCTGTGGCCGTCCTCCTCTTCTTTTGTGATGGTGTCCTCTACCCCAGGGCTCCGCTGGCTGTCCTCCCACAGTTCCGCCCGTTTCCATCAGGCTACTGTTATTTTTGGGAATGCCGTTTGGACAAACAAGACCAATGATAAAGATCCGAAAATAAAGGCTTCTTGACAATACGGATATGTATTAAGGATTCAGAATGGATTAGAGGATTTAGCGTAGCATTATTAAAGGTTAAATGAACAACAATAGAATTGTTTGAGCGGGATTGATTTTTGGGGTCAAAATCAACTATAATGTGAGTATATTGGGATCTCTGGATCAGATATATTTGCATATAAAAATATTCAATAGTAAAATGTATCTTATTAAGATAATAATTTAAACAATGTGGAATGAACTTGATATATGAATGTTCTCTTCAATATCAATTATGATGTTTTGTAATTTATTTATATATATCATATTTAATTTTTGATAAACAGCGAGTCCTTGAAATTATCAAAATGCCAAAAAAAAAATATAATAGGTAAAAATTACTAAAATTCATGCTTTGTAGATAGTCGAACTAAAAAGAAGGAAATACTTTAATGCTATCCATTACTCAACTAAAACTGGTGAGGGAAAGTAACAGCGATGTAGATCGAATTTGACAATCAGCACTCTGTTATTTTAAATGTTAAATGGCGGTATTATAATATTAATCACTTTATATTCCTAAAATGTTAAAATAAATAATTTTAGAACTATTTTATATTTAATTCAAAATAAATTTTATTTATTGTGAAGCGATTTTATAGAAATATCTTATATAACCTTAAATGCATTGCAACTTTCACACATCAGAAATTTGGAGATCTAGCATTAAACAGTGATCAGGCCACAAACAAAATAAAAAATGGAAATAAATAGTAAAGAATTCATATAATTCATAAAATAACAGGCTGAACTGGCAATAAATCAACTTTTACAAAAACATCTAAAGTCAGATATGAAGAGAAATACAAATAAAAATGAAGATATAATAATATATGTTTATTGTATTTTGTATGTGTTGTCAGAATATTATTTTCTAAATAATAATAAATAAATGTTTCAATGAATAAACCGTCCTAAAGTTATAATTTGCATGATTAGTAATTGAAAATTGTAAGAGATAGCGCTAGTGTAGTTTTCACAAATCTAAAGTTTCACCTTTAATTTCTTAATGTTTAAGTGGTTGCAGGAAAAATGTAATATTTAACACGTGAGAAAAGTGCTTATAACACCCTCGTTTGATTACCGCACTCGCCTTCGGCTCGCGTGGTAAAATTCACTCGGGTGAAATAAAGTTGCGCTTTCCTCACTTGTCAAATAAATAACTATTTTTCTATATATATATATATATATATATATATATATATATATATATATATATATATATAAAATCATGTTTTAGTGAAAATCAAATCTAGTAGAATCAAGTATAAAATACTTTTCGATAAGTTTAAAATAAGAATAAAGTAATCAAGAAAAAACAAAACATTTTACCGTAAAAAAACGTGCTATTGAAGATATTTTCATAATGACTTTACCTTTACCGATATTAGTCATTAGCATATTTACAAGAATTAAGATCAAGCGCCCCGCGCTTCTTTACGATAAATTGAAGCGCGCTGGTCGCCCTCTTCCCACTATAGCATCGCCTGATTAGCCATAGCAGCATAAAGTGATGTTAAATGAACAAATATCAACGATAAAATGAATATTTCTGTGCATTGCTCTATCCTTATTTTAAACGTATTGAAAATTAATTTCCATTTTTAGTTTTGTTTACTATTGAAGCGTGTGTTTTAATTCTTTAACTATGGTTTATTAATATTAAGTTTGTGATATCAACTACTTGTCGATATTATAGTCTATACCATTTATTTAATAGCCTTCCAAATAAAAATTGGTCCAAAGTGTGCATTATTATATGTGTATAATAAAATGATTAGATATGAGACAGGATAGATATTAATGTTCTATTAAAATTATAGTGTTTGCTCCTATTAATCCAGAGGACTGTCGCATGATCACGGACGCACCGACTAGGCAAAGCTAACCACCCTCGGAGATGAACCGGCACGGCAGACACCCCGTCGATTAGAAGCAATAATAGGGCAATAGGAAATAGGTAATAGCTACCGAGGACACTAGGTCGGCAGCAGATGCAAGGTACTATTTAAAAATGATTGGCTTCCATATGCTCTGGACAAGTGCTTTCGTCTTAGCAGGAAATAGGTTGCGGGTAATGACAATTTTTATTAAGTGTTCGTTTCCTATAATTTTCTCAACGTTTTGCTAATACGATCGTTTGGTGGCGTATTGTAAAGAAAACTGGATCAAGACATTACTCCCTGACTTTTCATTACAGACATTATTCCCTTGAACAATGCTCCTGGTTGCATAGCAACGTTCTAGATCCTTTTTTTTCTATTCTTTCCACATTTCATCAGAATCTTACTCATCATCTTGATCCTTTTCGATTACCTCTACCTTGACTTCTTGAATATTGAAACAACATTTGTTTCGTAGCTTGTTATAAATATGATATATGATAAGGTTTTCCTGAAAGTCCATACTCATTTCCATCTAACCAGTATCGAAATATTACCAATATTTTATTAATTAGGAGTCTAATAGTATCACATAATTTTCAGAAAGGTCTTTTCCTTGCCGTGGTTACCGCAAAACATCTCAATTGCCAGAGGTAACGAATGCGGCCGATTTGACAACGTTATTTCCTTTTCTTATCGAATGAAACCTACTGAAGCCAAAATAATAATGATAGAAAATACATCCTATTATATGCTTTTTAATCATTGCAATAATTACATTAATGGGTGCTTATGGTCTGAATGTTGTAAGTCTAAAGAAATCATAGCAACTTGAGAAGAAAACATTTAATACCACTCTTAAAAAAATCATGATATTATATGATGAGTTGCAATCAACCAATAAATTTAAAAAGTACTATACTTTAGCTATTTTCGTGCTGATCCAACACTAAAATAAAATTGTTTACGGCCTCAACAGCTCAACAATATTAGGTACACCTAAAAAAAAATATTTTATTTTATTTTATTTGTTATTAATTTTTTAAATATATATATTTTTTTTTATTTGAAAAGAAAAGATATCGAGGACGGGACGCATTAAATGTTTTAATTTATTTTCAAATAAAAATATTTAAAATTCAGGTCCCGGTCCTGGACATATCTTTTCTTTTCAAATAAAAATATTTACAAAAAATATATATAAGAAATTTCAATTTATGGACATCTGGTATTCGAAACTTAAGTTACACGAAAGAGAATGTGGAGCAGATAATGTTTAATAAACATTTAGGATTCATTAAAAAAATTAATGTACACTGCTAGTGCTTAGGATAATTCAATTTTGATAGTGTTTGTTTTTTTATGTTCCAGTTCCATACATCAATACTTGCAAAATTTAATAAAAAGATCGGAGTTTAAGAATATTACATTTCAAAAATTAAAGAAGCGTGTATAAATAATATATATATATATATATATATATATATATATATATTTATATATATATTTATATATATATTAATCTACATTACTTTTTTAAAGGCCGTATATATTTTTTTCCAACGCTACTACATTTGAATGAGTTTATAGAATAGAAAAAAGAATATAAAAAAATATGAATTAAACTGACATGGCGTAAACTACTTCAATCTGGTGGCGCGGTTTCAAACTAATTCGAACGTAGGATCTTAAGGTTGTGGCATTCAATTCATTCAAACTGTTAACATCCGGAGGTGAACCCTTTGAGATATGAAGAACCCCTAGGGCTCACCTCAAGCTGTATAAGGTAGCTATCCTCAATTGGGGAAAAATCCTGACGGTTGTGCGTGATTTGGGATCTTTGTACAATGGTACAGTCTATATCACGTAATGAACCCAAGAACCTTATAGCTTACAGGTTTTTATCATAATATATTTTGTAAATCCATAATATCTAGTAAAAATAGTCAGCTATGGATAAATCACATGAGACAATTATGATCACGCTAACAAGCTTAGTAAACACAGGCTGCTCAGAACTTCTTTGATGGGCTTCCATAGACGGACAAGGAAGGAGCTCAGGAATTGAATCGGGGGAAGTGCCGGGAGGCCGTGGGCCGCCTAATGATAGAGCCGATGGAGGCGATGACATGGACCGAGGCCTTAGATTATACATTGTCAGCCGGACCTCCCGAAGGGCTACCGTCCGCCTGTCCGGCTGGTTGTATCCTCAGGAAATCTTTCGAAAAATATCGTGCTTTATCCAATTTCCATTTAGAAAATAGCAGCCATAAACATGCCCATATCCGTGTATAACAAATCACCAAAACAAAATGAATACTGCGTTTTCGACCGCTCACGAAGCTTTTGAGGAATGTTTTTGTTTTGTAACATTTTGAATACTGATATATTTGATTATTTAATTATCGAATATATATATTTATTGAGTATTATAAATATATATAATAATATTGATTTAAAAGTGGCATTCATATGAACTAAGTGGGTGACTTATTGCTATTGAATATCGTTATAACTTATTGACTATGGACTACATCTAACTTAGAGACTACTCTCCCACATACTGTAACATATACTCAATGTCTACTCTCTACTCTCCTACTTCCTACCTTCCTAATCTTAGAGCTAGTGTTTATACATATATAAGAAGAGGGGAGCTAAAGGAAGTTACATTGGTGACAACACGGAAGATATTTCATAACTTAGGGGTAAGGAGTCCGCAAGTATACACGATATCCGTAGATCATCAATCTAATCCATCTATCTATTAACTCAACTTTTAGGATAATGAATGTTTTCACTGACGATCGAGTTTGATTGAAGCGAAAACATAGCAGAATATGATTCCATGCTTATTGAAAATATCGGTCCAATTTTCAAGGGTTCCTTTGACAAATAATAAATGGATGTGTGAAATCCGATGCCGATGACAGTATAAATAATTTATAAATATTACGGATATGACAAAATTAACTCACTTTACTTTATAGGCGTTCCAACACGGGTTGCCTCAACTTGTAAGAGCAAAGCTCCATGCATCTCGATCCATCAATCCTCTTCCTGGAGACCTCGACCAGCCATCTCCTTCTGGACTCTCTCCATCCACCTGCCTCTTGGACATCCGCGTCCGCTTCTTCCTGGTGGAACCCAATCCAGGACTCGGTTCGGTCAACAGTTGTCTGACACAAAAGCAAATAAAAAAAAAACATACCGTCAACAAAAAAAAAATTAAAATATAACCGTCAACAAAACTTATACCTTGAAAATATAAATACTTCCAAAGCGTAAATGCACAAATGTATTTGCTTTTATACTTACTGATGAAGGCGGTGCTCGTAGTAGTAAGGGGTAGTTCGGCGATCGGTTTTCCCTCACAATCAAAGGCTGTAGATGATCAGCTTCTCAAATTCTAAAGCTATATTTTACAAAGTTTCACATAAAAAAACTTATCTAAGTAAAAAGCTTGTGTATGGATCACTTTCACCACTTGATTATTGCCACAAGATCGAACTGACCGAAAAGAAAATGGATAGATCGAAAACCGGATGATTTAACATCAGCATCATTTAGTTGTCTACCCACTTGGAGAAAGAGATTTATTTGCCAATTTAGAAAACGACCTTTAATATACTATAGAGGACTAGAGAGGTGTCGTAGGCGGTTTTATTGGAGCTAGCTAGCCATTGCAGGATCAAATAACACTAAATAACAGTCCCAAAATGAAGTCTACAGGTATAAGGGTCGAACGCAATAATAACTCTCAGATAAAGCATAGATATTAGAGTAAGAGCAAACTAGATCACGATGAGAACAAATGGAAGGGGGCTATGTATGTAGTATGTATGCAGAAAGGACAGGTTGTTTTCTCAATTCTAATACTAGATTTCATATTTATTACGATGATTTGTTATAAACATTTTCAGGATTTCTATACCTCCCTCATACATATTCTTTTTTACCTAAGATCACGGGTAGTAATTGATACATAGAAATAGATTTCCGAAACTCTGTTGTTTATATTTTTATCAGGTAGATTCTTATCGTGCGAAAACTCATTTCCCAAAAATATTCAATTGGAACTTGTTATTCCACAGGATCAATTGCATTCTTCGATAATTTCAGTTAGATCATTGTTGCAGTTTCAGAACAGAATCCATTGTTTAATGGCATATTATTTATAACATGCAAAAAAATGAATAGTTTTTCTTAAATTAATTTAAGTAATAATTCTTTTACAATCTTTTTTTTCTTTACACCATCTATACATATTATAAAACAAACTCCTCGGCCGCGTTTGTTCGCGGTAAACTCAATAACTACTGCACGGACTTTCATGCGGTTTTCACCAATAGATAGAGAGATTCACCAGGAAGGTTTAGGTATAACATTTGTCGAGGTTTTGTGTAAATGGGTTGGAATATCGATGGGTTTCACTGAAGACACTGCTTGCCTAATCCCGTGCAATTATCTAACGTGCAAGATAATAAATTCGTAAATAAAGAAATTTGGTTTCGTTTTTATTTTTATAATTTCTATATAATAAAGTACATTAGCTGATATGGGAAGAAAGAAAATTAAGACTCCCAAAGAAGCCTAACCAATGATATTCACGTGTTCCTTAGTAGCCGGTACGTGATAAAAAAATACATTACACAGACAAATTATGTAGGCATAATATACCTCATTACCCGAGCAAAGCTGGGGTGGGTCGCTAGTATAATATATAAGGCAGTCAACTAATATATATAGACAACAAAATATGTATGGAGGAATGTTGTATGATTCACAATTTTGTCGAGTAGAATTGGAATGGCATGCAATGGAATATCTGTAGGGAGAAAGAGTAATGTAATTTTTTCTTTAGTTGTTCTGAATCTGATATAACAACGCTTCTTACATTCGTTTCCTTCATCGAGTACAAGAGCGTGGGACTAACATATAATTGATTATGATTTTCTATCCAAATCCAGGAGACCCCACACAGGTCGTGGTGCCTATTGTCCTGGTGAGAACAGGGCACATAATGGGTTTTGTTTTAATTCCATCATTAGTGCCCACTCCCGACATAAATTAACAAGAAAACTAGCGCGGCCCACGGGCTATCATTTATGCTTAAGGGTCATTAACATCACCCTTGCTAAATAACCGATCCATAATCGTATATTTGGCAAATTACACCGCAACAGTGAAAGGGCAAATTTACCCCATAAAAGATTCTGCTTTCGGTATATCTGTTTATGAAATGGGATTGTGGATAGTGTTTCATACACAACATTTTGAAATAGCTTTGTATAGTTTTTTTATTTTAAATCATTGCTGTGTTGTGTTCCAGTCTATTGTGTTGTTCATGATAGCGATTGTGAAAATAAAAATAAAATAAAATGAATGCTATGATAGTTCGGTGTTCTAATTGAAGATAAGAAGGGTTTTCTTTTTTACATACCCAGGAGCTTCTACTAATAGAGATAAATTGTCATAATTTGTTATGAAAATTGCAGTTTTTGTAAATATGTTTTTTTTGCTGAACCATAGATTAATAAGTAAGTATTAAAAAAAATAGTGATTATTATTTTAAATGTTTGATGAACATATGCTCCTTGGTATGTACAATACCCATCATGTTTTCACATAGAATACCCAACTGTCATACCAACAACAGTACCTTTTCTTTTTTCCAGTTTTCATAATAACTATAATGGAAAAAAAATGTACAACACCTGACATGGTCACTAGAAGATAGCAGATGATCCTAAGAGTCCTCTTTTAAATTTAGGGACTACTTCAACCAGAACAGAGGAGCCTAAAATTTTAAGTTGATATTTGACAAAGCATTTGTTTATTGTTGTCCTTCAAAAATTTGAGATACATTTCGTTACAGATGATATTTATAGGTAAATTACATAACTTTATCAAATATTTATTTTTTAATGCATTTTTAGATTTCATTTCTTAAAAATTGATAATGTGCAGGTAAAGCTAATCGTTTCACCATTATTTTCACCATTTCGGCAACAATATACCTATTATTTTGACTAATGCCATTATTAATGGATCCTGTACCTCTAGTACGAGAACCTAAAATGTACCACTACAACCCATCCGTCTAGGGTTAAGTACATGGTAGAGACTACTGTATCAAGGACAACCGTTGTACAGAGAGGTGGTTTGTTCTATATCATTCTGTACCGCCAGATTGCCCTCTTTACCTCGTCAGAAATCACCTATTACATATTTTTATAAGGTTAATAAACCAAAAGTACTTAACTTCATATCCTAAACTTCATTTTACCTCCTTCGAGATGACAAAGGAGATGTTTTTTTATCAATCGCTTCTTTTATTTATTTTTATAAGGTTGTTGTCTAAGTTAGCAATTGGAAGCACGCAGCGCTGGATAGGGATAGAGAGGCGTAAGCGATTAAGGGAGTCTAAGGCTCTATAAAAGGTCTGTAGCGCCAGATATTATTATTAATAATAGTTGATAATATTAACAATTTAAATTGATTCAAGACATTTTGAGCCATATGTCATGATTGTCTCATTGTAGCCCAAAGGCCATAAACGAAAGTCATGTGATATTCATTTAGTTTTTGATTAATCAATAAATAACTGTTCGGTTTACTCGGTACTTAATTACATTATCGAAAGTTCAATAGGTATGCAATAAATCACTACGTTTGTAAATTAATGCAATCACTTGACGCAAAACTTTATTCATGAAAGTTCTGACTAAGGTGGGAATTTTAGGCTCCCTTCCCCATTCGGCCATGTTCCTCAAATTACAGAGAAACAGTTAACTCCGCCTTTGAGCAGCCATATTCAAAATACGAGTTAGAAAGGGACCGTCCGGTTGTATGTGTCATGTAATAGAGTTCTGTCATCCATGTCCCTAAGTTCATACCAGGAATGTTACTAATCACAGGGCTGCTTGAACTTTCTGCTCCGGGTACTACAAGGTATGATTCAGGGAACTGGTTGAGCGAGTCTTCCAAGTACATGGCTTTCTGATTCGACCACAGGAAGATAGATTGGTGTTTAGTCTCAATAGAGTTTTTTATTTTTTATTAATTTTCCAATGAAAAATATATGTAATTTTAATTATATCACAAGTCCATGCAGTTGGTTCAGATCAGGAAAGATCCGAAATTGAAATATTAAATTCAGTTCTGCAAAACGCAATTTACCAACATGGCATTGATAACTTTATAAATTGCATTTCTAATTTTATTGAGAAAATAACTTACTATACCGGCTTGATTTGATGACTCTAAGGCGTAGCAAGGTCAGAAGGTTTTTCTTTAAATATTTATATCGCCTATGCTACATAGTACAAAGTATTTAACTATGTCCCTTATGAAGTGTATCTTCATCACAGCAATCTCCTCTTGAGAATTTTTAAATGTTCACAAACTCTTCAGAATAATTACACATTTTACTGATTGTTGAAGTACCTATTTTATTATTTTAAAAATATTATATTAATAAGATCCTCGAAGTAAATGATCTGAGTGGAGATCAGAAAAAATTCTCTTTAGTGAGAAGAACTGTTTATTGTAAAACCAATCTTTCGACCTACATTTCAGGTCTTCTTCAGTGCTAAATAACCAAGATACATATAAATAAAAATAATATAGTAAGAAATAGCAAAATATGTAGTATCTAGATAATAATAATATATGTAGAAAAGAATAACAAAATCTATAGTCACCTAGGGATATGAATGATAAATAAACTATATAATAAAACGGAGAACCCTTTAGGTAGATATAGAAAAACTAGAGGAAATAGTTAAAGAGAATTATCGAATAAGAATTTGTCATATGTATCTAAAGGGTTCTCCATTTTTGTTGTATAATTTTTTTATCACTCATATACCTGTAGATATTTTCTTATTCTTTACAACATATATTATTGTTCTCATAAAGATAGTACATATATTGTTATTCTTTACTTTATATTATTTTAATCTATATGTATCTTGCATATTTAGCTTTGTAGAAGGCCTGCAATGTGGTTCGAAACGTCGGCTTTAAAATAAAAAGGTCTCACTAAAGAGAATTTTTTCTGAACCCTTGTGGGCCATTACCTTCCTCATTTTTGGTCAACTAATATTATTCAACATTAATAAGTTTCGTTTAAATATATATTTTCAAAATAAATTGATTCAAATTCGTCCATTATAATTTTTATAAATTATAGTTGCATCTAAGTGTTGGTGAAATTTTCAAAAATTCAAGTTTCGAAAAGGACAGAAAAAACAAAGCAATTTTTTATAAATGCAGATCAGTTTTTAGCTTTTTCTCTCTTTAATTATTCATCGCAGTAATTAATTAAGGGTTAGGAAGCAGCAACAGATGCCTGATAAGAAAACCCTCAAAACTTCTTCAAGTAAATCCCTAGCTAGGGCAGAAGCCGAAAACGTTTTGTTTCGCTTTGTTCTCCATTATGTATATTTTATCCTGTGGCCTGGTGGGGGAGGGTATGTTTTCGAGCAAGTTGGTATACGGTTGTAAGGACTAAGTGATTTTTACTGTTGCCAGGGGCCAGGAATGTAATGTATTCAGGGCGAGGAAAAAGCCTCGGGAGGAAGTGTGAAGGAACCGACTAAATAAGCGTGGGGTTGGAGGAGAGCCAGAGCCCTCTATGTTAATTGGTCCATGGATCCAGTATCCTTCTCTCCTCACCATATCGTCTCCACGCTTTTTTTGTTTCAGCCCGAGTGAAATCCTGGCAAGTGTACGCCTTCTGGATAAAGAAATTAGTGTTTCTTCTCGCGAAAATAGATATAAATAAAATTTATGTGTTTTTGTTTCCGCCCCCACATGTTTTAAATACATGCTTAGTTTGGTAGAAATGTATATATTTTATGGGACATGTTTTACGTATGCGGTTTGAAAAAGAGGGAGCCCACGATAACACCGTGCGGCGATGTTTAAATATTCTTATTTGCTTATAATAATAATAAAGTCATTATTTATCGTGGTACAAGTCTCTTTAGAATAACAATACAAGTATTAAAATATAAGTTATTGTGTCTTACAGTATAAAATGATTAATTATTACAATAGAATTAATAAATTACAAAGAAATCTAAAAAAAAATGCGAATTACTGCCAATAACAATATTTAAAAAACAGATTTAATGAAAAAAAAAGAAATAAGATAGCAACAGTTGTATAGAGAGAAACAATTAAGCTAAACCATAGCTGGAGAAACTAAAGAAAATATGTATAGCGGGGTTTTAGCTCATTTTCACAGGGTTCGATAATCTTTGAAATCGGATTCGATCTTGTATCTAGATACACTAGATATTTTCAAGACGTCCAAAGATTACAGGAATCCCCAACAATTCTTGCAACAGGCGCGCTCTTTCGAATCATGAGAAAACTCCCTCAGCCTAGGTTCAATAGTTTCGTTTGGCATCGTAGTTGCGTAGCAAAACTATCGTAACTACTTATATAGTATATGACTTGAGTCTGCAATGAGCAAAACTGCAGGTTTCCTTCATCTTCTAAAGTGTGCAAAGAGAGTCGTTAAACTTTTTACTAAGAGGACGAACAATGTGGTATTAGATCATGTGATTAGGAATCATATACTTTCAATGGCATATTGCTCAAGAAGATAACACAAAGGGGGTAGTGGCACCAGTGATTCGGGGCGAGATGTCGCGATTGCATAAACACGAAATAGTAACTAACGATTATGCCCGTTTACGGATTGGCCCAACAGAGCGACAATTGTCCGCCCTCGAGGTCGGCACTAAAAAGGACTCGCAAAGCCACGAGGCAAAGGCCGAAGGATATATATAAATAAACAAAGAAGGGTATTTACATGGGCTTAGAGAGCGGGCTGTCACTAATGGAGTGGAGCTCTCCTGACAGCCTATCTCGAGGGTTATCTCAGCCTTATTGTCCACGAAACCATAAACATGCCAACCAACGTCATGATTATATCTTCTGAAATAGCACCAGGTGAATTCAATACCTGGCCGCCTCCTTGCATTTCCCCTAATAAGGTCAGGTGGATCTGCCACCTCCTGCTACTGCATTTTCCTCCTAATTGCTCCGATACAATGTTGAAAGCTTGTTGTAAATGCTACATTACAAGTGAACTTTTTCCTCAAGAAGCAATAGCTCTGATTAAATTGTTACATTAACTTATCCTTACAGGTCGGTTACTTGCGTGATATCTGACTGATACACACTTTTTAATTTTCGAAGAAGAGGATCTACACATGCAAGGCTTCTCTTTCGTATATTCTATCAATTAAACGAACAACATACGCAGATAGTACATTTACTATGTCGTCCTCCCTGATAAGCTCGAGTACAGTTAAATATCACGTGGTATTTTAGATACGCAATTAAACCTTTGTTGGACATTTTTATTACTCTATACGCAAGTATTTGACTTAGGATTTCTCATTATTTATTGAAAATAATAATGATTATCATCAAGATATAAGAAAATATCAGGAAAAAGTAAATTATGAGATGGT
Source organism: Troilus luridus (assembly GCA_964056705.1). NCBI lineage: Eukaryota > Metazoa > Arthropoda > Insecta > Hemiptera > Pentatomidae > Troilus > Troilus luridus. Next base: position 70,272,329 of record OZ057412.1, on the reverse strand, counting down.
GTCTGTCTGAAAAATCTCCCTGAAAAATCTCCTAATTTACTTAACTCTATTCCAAGAATGGAAATCGACAATCATAAACTATTATATTAAAATTAAAACTACAAACCTACGAGTTTTAACTGAACAAACCAAATCATATTAACAAAGACTATTTGCGGTCAGGCAATATATGGAATATATGCTTGCCAAGTACGAGTATATAAAAGGCGAACAAACATCAAAATGAATTATGCCAGCAATTTTGAAAAGAAAAAACTGATCATTACAAAAGTGCGACCTATACAATAAATTTGCACCCAAATTGATAAATACAAATTTATAGCTAAGTAGTTTGGATATTGAAATTATGGATTAGGTAAGGTTAAAAAAGGCACTGAGATTGACTCACATAGGAAGCAGATTTGTAATACACTTATTAAACATATAAAGCAATTTAATCTTTGGTACTTTGGTACTTGTAATTCTATAAAAGAATCCAATTTATAATATGACATGTTCAACTCCATTAGTATTTCATAAAAAAATAATTATAAGGTTCACAACAATTTGTAATGTTCCAAAAAATAAAATAATTGTTACATAAAAGAGAAAAATCGTTGGTTTTACTTGTTTTTGTTTGTTATCAATTATAATTAAACGCATGATATCTTATCTTCTCATATTTATTCTGTATTTTTATTTTTCAATATGACGGAAAAAAGATTTTAAGAAATTCCCGTTAACATAAATGTTGGCAACCGAAAAGATGAGTATGATTGTTACAAGAATTGAAATGTTTAAAATACGATCATGACTTTACCATTTTGGAAAAAAGCGTTTAAAAAAACGGTCCAAAACAAGGCTATGTTTACTCTATCTTCTACAAGCACTAGACACGATTTTGTTGATACAGTCCCAGTACAGGGAATTATATTTACAATTGAACAATTCTTATTGTAACAGTTTTAGAATTTCACTTTTATTAAAGTTGTAGTAGTTGTTTATTTAACGTCACTTTATGCTGCTAATGCTAATCCGACGATGCTACAGTGGCAGCTCTAAATTTTGCCTATCCAGGTTTAATTAGGATAGGGATTTTTAACGAGTACCTGGCATCGTACAGGCTCCCAACGTCCCTTCCGAAGGACGGCGTAACTAAGGATTTTTTACTCCACGTCTATTAAATATTAAAATATATGATATAATGTAAAACATATAAAATCATTAAAAACCGTAAGCATATGTAATGATCCTTACTTGAAATTTATATAATTGAATAAACATCAGGATTTTAGTTTTATATTTTTTTTCCCGTTTTGCTAAAAACACCTTATCAATTAAAACTCTCATGAGCTAATTAACTTGGTATTATTAGATGAGTGGGTAATGTAGCGACATTTCTTTATTCTTCAATTTTTCCTGTCTCGTTTCCATTTTCTCCTCTTTGTATTGTGAATAGGGCTTAGTAAAATAGGACCCTATTTAAAGGAACAAAATAGTTACAGGGCCAGTAACCCGATCCCTTGGACCTCATTAAGGGCAAGGGAAAGCAATCTACTCTCGGAAAGAGAATGATAATTCAATATAAAGAAAAAAAACTTTTAGGGTTAAATGCAGTGTTAAATTACTAAGAGATAAGTCCTGTTGGCTTTTCACCTTGTCTATTGTCCGATCCTCTATTCTAGAGGGCCAAGGTGCCTTCTTCTAGATTACGTCTGACTTTGTCGTCGCATAACAGGTACAATGCGACAAAAACTGCCTTCATCTTAAAAACAAACAAACGAAAGAACATGTGTTTTAATATATTAATTAGTTTGTGAGATTAGGAACCCGAGTTAAATCAGGAAACCTCAACTTTCTGGCATCGATTTTACATGAAATAATCGAAAAAACAGATGGATTGATCAACATAATTAAAATATTAAAATGAGGCCTTGATTCCTCTTTGTTATTCTTTACCACTTACTTAATTACTGAACGCACGCTATAAGGAACAATGAATACATTCTACAATAGCGATGAAGTAATGCTGTTTTTGTAAACAAGTGGAGCTGGAGTATTTAAAAATAAGGTCGGGTCCTTGGAATTCGTTTCAAAGCAATAGTGATTTGGTTATCGTTAATAACTAGACAAAAAAATATATAGTCTGCACTATTTTCAAGCGCATGAGCTTGCATTTTTAATTGCAGGCTTAATGAATGGAATTAAATTGAGTATTTTCATCAAATTATATTATAATTTTTCATAGTTAAAAGTAGTGATAAACATGATTATGTTTATATTCAGCGGTCCATCTGAAGATGGACGGAAAAATCAGGGAGAGAATAAAGCTGGCCTGAGATTGCTTCCACTAACTTAAAACAGTTGTTTGGGGAAAGAAAGAAGTGCCCAAAGAAAGTAAGCAAAGTGGTGTTTAAAAGCATAACCATCCAATATTGGATTACTGGATCATTACCTCCAAGCATCGAACCCACCTCCGAGAAATAATGATAAAGTTTCGGAGAAGATAAGAAATAAAAAAAATCAGGGACAGGTATCAGAAGCACCATAATTAGGAGCAAATTACGGTAAACCAAGCTGCAAATATAGAAAGGAAAACAGGTTACGTTGATTTGGCTATGTGAATAGAATTAAGGATTCGGATAAGGAATTCGGAAGGAAGAAGGCCCATAAAAACATGGGGAAGTAAAGTAAGGAAGGTTTTCGAAGGAAAAGGGATGGATTAGAGCAGGCGGAGTCAGCTGGTCCTGGACCGAGCTACATGGATCAGGCTTTACGAACGGGGTCTTCAACACGGTTAATAGAATAAGATTAGGAAAACGAAGAAGAGTTATCATTTCAGCGAAACAATGATTTTTATTCTCTCGTCACGATTAGTTTTGAATTAAAATTTAATACTGAATCGCCAGCATAAAGGAATAATTTGACATAATAAATTTGATTAGTAACATTCAAAATAAACATTTAGGGTTAGCACATCTCTCATCAAGAGTCCATTTACGTAAAAAATGTCAGATTCTTAACCCTCGAGAACGGTCGGTCTTAGGAGACACCGCTTGCAGGTTGAAGGCGAAGTAGTGGTTGCGAGGATGGGTTTCTGTCTACCAGAATCATTCTTAACAGCATATCAATTCGCTTTGCCACCAAACGTCTTTGATAGATATGGAAAAAGTGGTTAGTTCGTTTTTGCAATTATAGACCACGAAAAAATAAGTTTCACGATGTTATTTTGATGGAATAATATTCACGGTTACTTAAACAATTTATAAATTAACATTTCTAAGTAAAAAAAAAAAAGGTTCAAACATAAAAAATTATGTGTTTTGTACTGCCCAATTTCAATAGCGGCCTGATTTATAGACAGTTGAAAAAATAAAATAAAACGTTACCACTAAAGTCCGTGAAGAGTCTAAAGTTCAGTATATCTATATATATAAAAATCTCCTGTCACGATGTTTGTTCGGGCTACTCTCCGAAACTACTGGACCGATTTTAATGAAATTTCGCACACAAATGTAGCATGGTTCAACTTAAAATATAGACAATGTTTTATTTCGATTAACCATATTTTTTTTTCAAAATTATATTTTTTTCTAACCTGCTGCATTTTTGATATGCCAATTAAAAATCAACCATTATATTCCTCATTCATTTAACTAATGTTTATATTTTATCCGTTAAGAATTTTGTATATTATATACTATAGTTAGATATAGGATGACTAAAATGTAAAATTAAAAATCAATTTAATTCATTTTTACATTAATTCATTTTGTCTTAAAAATTCAAATTTTAACGTAATATTTTTTTATAATTATTATAAAAGCCACAGCAACGCGTGACCGGGTCAGCTATAATATATGTATGTATAAGTCAAGAGTATATTCAATCGTCAGTAATTGTATATATAGAGGGTGGGTGAGCCCAAGGAGGTGCTGCAGATCCCAGAGGGTCCTTTCATCACTGTTCACAAATTATATAATATATCTGGCATATTATATAATATTATATACTAGTATATAATATATCTGGCATATTATATAATATTATATAATATATCTTCCGTTCAGCAATGATAATTGCTGCAATTCCCATTGTCTTCAAACAAATTTGAAGACAATTCCACCCCATTTCCACTTTCAAGTAAATGCAAGGAATTTCACAATAATTAATTGATGGGTCCCATAGGAGTTACCATGCTCCTATTGTTATTGCTTATTCCGGAATATAACAATAAGAAATGGAATAGGGAAAGATTCTGGTCCAGTGAACTGGAGAAGAATATTCCAAGCACCAGCAATATTTTTCAAACTTCGAACAATCAAGCGTTCATTATATACCAAACCTTATTTACTTTAATCCCGAGAGAGAAAAAAAAACTCTCCCGGTATCCTATGGATTACGATAAAGGACATTTTTCGTGCTACATAAAAGCTAATGGCGAAGTGATGGTAAAGGTCCACCGTGGCACCATCATCAGGGAGAACCTTGGTAAGTGGGTACTTCTCGCTTTATTGCATGATTTCGATTTTCTAAATTGGCTTTTTTTTTTAAACTAAAACTCAAGAAGTGGACCCTTAAGGGTCTGGAAAATTAGCTGTTAGCTTATTAGACGAGCTAACAAAACTCGGTCGATAAAACGCAATAAGAGAAGGCCGGTGGAGGCAGCGATGCATCCCTCATTAGCTATGAGCTACGCCAGCAGCCCTTTAGGATGTCCTATAAACCAATTATAGGGTTAGCCTTTCCAATATTTCCCTTAGGCACTGGAACTTCTTTCAGCACTTTCTTTTTATTTTTGTATAGCCTTTCAAGCTGTTCCTTAATTCAAAGGCGTTAATTAATCTACTAAAGATGTCAACTTCAGGATTTATAACCTCGAAAAACCTAGTCTGGCAGTATTACTTCATGAGAAGAGTAATCACAAACAAAATATATCTGTAAATTGGCATACAGTGAAATTAATGGAAAAAGTAAGTGATTCACTATAAAGGATAAATTGCCGTAGAACTTAAACTCATTTCACGTTGGATAATTTCGTCGAGGAAATGTAGAAAAGATATTAAGATATTTAAATATATTTTTTAATCTCATATCAAATTTAGGACGTTTTTAATCGATATTAAATGAGAAAGTGGCGCTTGTTACCACAGTGTGTAGAGCGCTGATTTGCTGCGCTGAAGATCCAGTATTCGATTCCGGCTGTGATAGATACATTATTTAATTTGTTAACAGTAATAGATGTGAGATCTTCAGACTTTCCTATAAAGTCACCTTAATTGGGTGAAAAACCATACGTTTGAGCATAACCTCAGACAAGTTTCATCGATGTAAACCTGTTGCCTTAGAAACATCACGGTCACTACCATGTACGAATCCAGGACTCTTTATGGGTTAATAAGCATGATAAATACCAACTTATTTTCGAAAAGTCCACCTTGACTGGTTTAGTTTTAGTTTTTCACATTATATTATTACAAGAATTTAAAACTATCACTGTCTCTACCATGTAGTGAATCCAAAACTCTTCATGGATTGAAGAGGAACTGTTTTTTTCCTAAGCATAATAAATATCAACTTATTTTCGTTAAATCCACCTAGAGGAATAGTGACGACATCTTATTATACATCGATGGTTGTAAAAATATCGAACTATATACATTGGAGATTTTAATTAAAAACGCGTCTGTTTGCCAACACTGCCTAGTAATACAGTTGGTGACCATGTTTATCGGCCAAGTATGGACTGGGTAAGGTTTATGTTTACGGATATCAATTTGACCGCGTAGTCGCACTGTAATGATTCCAACCAGGTGACCAGAGCGATCCGTATTGAGTCTGGAAAAAGTACAGTGTAAATGGAAACACCGTGGCTATCCTGGGTATGCCAGTGCTGTAGGTATCAGACATTTACGAAAGCCAATTTAAACAAACAACAAATATTACGATAATTATAGCAAAATAAGACCTTATAGCAAAAAAAAAAAACATATATTCAAATTTGCACGTTTTCACAGAAATGTATTACCTTTATTTATTATTTGTTTGTTTTGTGTTAAGTCCCTCTTCACTACTATGGCAACTCGGACAACTACAGTAGGAGTCTGAAATTTTTCCTATCCAGGTATAATTAGGACAGGGATCTCTAACGAGTACCTGACATCGCCAGGCTAGGAGTATTAATACCATACTAAGGTATTAAATGTGACACTCTTTGGAACACTACAAATATGTAAGTAACTAGGTCAAAGGATAAGTGTCACTGAGCAGATAGTATAAGTGTCCCTTAGGAACTCTACCAGAAGATAAAGGAAACCTTAATATGGAGGAAAGCTACAGTAGTAGGCAGAACAGCCGAGACTCAAAATGTAAGCACACACATTTAACTCTTTTTTACAAAGAGTAAGTTAAATATTAAATAAGGAAATATTTTTCCTTCATCTTCTAACCTTGATCAGTACATAATTAACATAATGTTATTTAATGAGTTTAAAAGGATATCTATTAACTAAACGTCCCCCTGTTTTGTTTTTTTTATAATGGAAATTAATGATAATCATAATAGATGTGATAATAATCGTAAGACTAGGTTAAGATTTAATAAAAAATTATTCACCAAGTAAATACCGATTTTGATTATTTATTATCTGGCCACAGAATAATAATCATTATAATGATTTTTTCGCTAATGACTGCAAATAATTTATAATAATAATGAGGCTTAGCGAACCCAAATCCTCGATACCGATACCAGCAATCTCTGCTTATAGAATTCCGTCAACGGACCACCACCCAAATCCAAATCCGCCAGATCACTCTTAACGAAATCTTCCCACCCACGCCTCGGTCAAAATCTTTCTGAATGAATGATCTTTAACCACATGTATTCTTCTTTTTTTTTAATGGTACTCTTCTTAGTTTCTATTACAAATCCTCTATTAGATATTTCATTAGAAAGAAATAACCAAGGTTCAAGGATTCAAATGCTCGGATGTCTTGTATAACTTCTGAAAGGACATAATAATCAAGAGGTTTTATTCCTTTCCTCAGAACATTCCAGAGCTCCGAGTGTAAAAGAATCCCTTTCTACATGTGTTCCCACTAAGTGAGAATACCGGAGTGGTCAGGAGTAACCTTTAAATGTTGTCCTTTATCGGAGGATCCAAAATATGGTAGCAATTAACAGCGGCTAAACAGGGTCTTCTGCGGCATTATCTTTACGACCCCGGCTCTCAAACCTCTGCCCAGCTACAGCCGAGGGAAGATAGTATTAATGGCCCAAAAGAATTAAGATATTACACGGGGCATATGATCCGAGGAGCGGGTATTTGTAAGGCCCACACCTGAGACCCTTCCGCTGGGAGAAGCTAAGAGAAAATCATCTGCGGGTTTTCCTCTGGGACAGCTGATAAGGAAGCGCTGTTATCAGGGCCTTCCGCAGCCGCTTCTGTTTATCTACCGCTCCGGTCTTTTGCAGGGCTTCGACTTATCCGATCGAACAAGATGGACTGTATAGGAATAGCCTCTGCTCTGGACCTTCACTGGTGAAATGGCTATCGTCAGAATAAGATCTTTAAATCTTGGCCAGGGCTAACTGGAGCAACAAAAAAGTTTATAAAAAACGACTGCTCAGATTTTGCTATTTTGAACATCTACTCTGCCGTAAAATACTGCTGGTCCTAATTCTATTTCTGTAAAATTAATAAAATAATATATTTGTTACCTCGTCGGATAAACTAAGGTTAATTTCTTCGCTAAACACGCTTGGAATATAAATTTACAAGTTCAAACATTAAATTTTTACTTTCCTCTTGTAATTTATCCAATGTGTCCAATTTATCCTTATGTTTATTTCATTTTAACATCCGGTGAGATTATATAATTATAACTAAATTGAAGCATCACTCTATCTTCCTCAAATGTTTCCACTTCTCCATCAGTAGGGGTAGTCCATATAGGGCTTCAGCAAACTTTACAAATACAATATTTATTCTTTCAGAAATATATTGTTTACGGGTTAATATAGATATACTTTTATCTTTCTAAGTTTATGTTAGTAGATTTAGACCCTTAGAGGACCTAGACAAACATAACAGGATTTTTGCTGCTAAAACTCATAGTCATAATCATTGGTTCTCCACCCTACCTTAGATCTAACACTAACTTCACTAACACATTCCTAAATGCCCATTTTACCTGTTCCTGCTTTTCTGTTAAATAATATAAATAATATAAGTACTATCACAAACTGTTATTAGTCTCAAATTTCGGCATCTAACATAAAAAACTACTCAATGACTCCAGGATAGGTTTTTAATGTGACACATTCATCATAAGAGTTCGGTTTCTTTATTGTTCATTCATTTAACGTCATATTGTGCTACTATGGCTAATCGGACGATACTACAGGGTTCTAAATTATGCCTTTCCATGTACATTTAGGCTCGGGACACTCATTTTACATGTTTTACGTAAATTGCGAAGGACTGCATACCGAGCATTTTTATTCCCATTACAAAATACTACAACTTAATTTGGCTGCGAACCCGCGACCTTGTGCATAGAAGGTTACTATGGTAACCATTATACCACCTGCGACTAGTCATTGATTTCTATGGCAAACATTTATTTTCAAAACAATGTAATTATTTTAAATTTCATAATACAAATATTTATTTAGAAGATTATGACAAGAATTTTGCAATTACTAATGTCTTAAATCGTCAATATTATAATGTGAGTCAGAAATATTCCTAAGGGGTTTCGCCCTTTTTTTGTTTAATGTTTTAATTTAAATGATTTTGTCCGTTTAACTAGATTTTATGAAATATTTACGAACTGTTACTGAATATTCATTTTTAATATTTCATATCGATGTTAGTGATTCGTCAGTGTTTCCTCTTTTCAGCTGGAAAAATAGCGCAGGCAGAATTATAATGAAGTTTTGTTACTTGTTTATCAACCCGGGAAGGGAAGGCTATTGTAGTTGATTTCTTATAACAAGTAATCCTAATCAGTGTCAGAAAAAGACGAATGAGCCATCTGCCCATGGAGAAGATTTTCTAAAAATACAGCCGACTCAGACATACCGCTTCAGAGAGACAACTTAATTTACTTCTGCCAGTAATTCTTTACTGCCTGGCTGCGGAAGGATTTTCAGACAATTATTTCTCGTAGGAAGTAGACAAATAAATACACATTGTGGACCAGCATACATGGATTAACCAAAGGGGAATTCGTCGTTCTTGGATGGGAGATGTTTTGATTAAAAAAAAGTACGTTTATATCGGTAATGGAAACTCTGAAATGCAATGAAATTATTATATTTAGTTAGTATTTAATGTAAGGAGGTTGAAAACAATATTGTATATTGTAGATTGTAACTACTGATCTACTGGGATGGTTTAAAATGTATCCCGTGGCTGAAGCACTTTCGGGACTGAAATTTCGGGCTTCTTACTCTTGATAGATACACTGGCACAATAATTGTATAAAATAATTGTAACAATCGGATATAGAACTTTTTTTTCTTTTTTCTCTCTTTATATACTTGTAAATTGGCTGCCAGTAAAATAATAAGGGCTGACAAGAGAGGCATGAAGAAGAACAGTACCCAGCGGTACACTCCCTTGGCTTGATTCAATTTTCTATAGTAATAGATCCCTCATCCACGTTCTTTTTAATCCCCTCGAAGTGTTCTCAGGCATGAGAGTCGTGGCAATTTGTTGTATCAATGAGTTTGGGTGTCCGTGTAGTTGAAAGCGTTTGTATATAACTTTTTTAATTTAATTTAAATAATGGTTATATTTTTTTATTGCTTATACTTTATTAAAAACAAAAAAACAACTGAACTCCAAAAACATGTAAATAACAAATTGATCGACGAGTAGTACACTTAAATGAACAGTTACATACGGTGTTCCACCGATTATCCCAAAGAGGGCTAACTCCCAGTAGGTACATATACTATCGCACGTTACGTATATAAATATTGCAATAATTTTATTTAAACTAGTGATCGTATGAATGAAATATATGTATCATTATATTACTAAATATTAATAATGTAAACTTCTAATTATCAGAGAAATATATAAAAGAATAAGAGCATTTTATTTTATTTATTTTTTATTTTTATTAATCAATGTTTATTCTATTTTAACAGAAACATTACATCCCACCTACTTTAAATAAGTTTTATACATTCATGCTATTTAGCACATAACATGAATTTATACCTAACAATTACGAAACTTCAGAACTATAGATTCTTTTCTTCTTCTTTTTTTTTTTTGTGTAAAAAAGAAGAAGTTTCTTCAAACTAAATGAGACATTCAGAATATAATGTGAACTTTAGGTTTAAATCCGGAATGAAACCATGAGAAATAAAGAGTAAAATTGTCGTGTTAGGCATAACAGTTTGACTAAACTAGCAAACAAAATTTTAAATAGTAAACTTTTTAACTTTTGGAGTTATCCACTACAGGTCCCTATATATATATAGATATAGAAAATCATAAAAACATTCAGGAAAGTTAAATATTAACACTATTAATATTTATCAATGAGGTGCAACCTTTATGGTTCGGAATGTGTAGTTGGTGTGTGGGTAGTTGGACCAAGAGATGCACAAAGTCTGCAAGCTGAATAAATGGATTTTTGGAGAAGTGGTCGCATTTCCAGAATTGAGCGAGTGAAAAACTCTACCACAAGAGATATAGTTAAAGCGGAAACGATAATGCACAAAATTGGGACCAATCAGCTGCAGTGGTATGGTCATCTGAGAAGAATGGGCCCCGAGAGATGGCCAAAAATGATATTGGACTATATCTCAGAGGAAAAACGAAAAAGAGGCCGCCAGAGGAAAACCTGGCTGCAAGGAGTTGAAGAGGTGATAGCTGCAAGAGACTTGGGAAGACCCAGAGTATTGGCGACAAAATGTCTGGATTTCGGCAAATGACCAAAGGTTATAAAAGCCCGAGAAAAAAAATTTCAATGTATTACGATCATAATAAATAACGTACATTGATTAATACCGGTTATGGAATTATATAATCTAAAAACTAATGATAATAATAATAGAAGTAACAATAGTCATAAGACTAGGTTAATATTTTTTCAAATTTGGATTCACAAAATAAATACTGGTTTTGAATATTTATTAACTAGTCACAGTAGAGTAATCATTATAAGGAATCGTTAACATCTCTCATATAAACCAATTTGTTAAATATTTTATACTCTTGTAATTTGTGTGCAGATTAGATAAGGCTTCCATCTAAGCAACATCGTAACTACTACAGCTCCGTTCCGGATCCGGTTGAGTGGTTTTAACTAAATAAATTTACTTCTTTGGTTAAATAGTTTTATACTACATTACTAAAAATTAAATTAAAAAAAGCGATAATATAGTGCTTAAAGTAAAATTTATCGCTGAATAAATGAAAATAGTGTTTACTATATTATTGATTGTGAAAAATGCTAGCTTTACTTTGACCATTTTACATATTTGCCTTCTCTTATGTTGGTCAAATCGATTTTTAGCTAACGTTCATTCGCTCCCCACCCGATGCGGTTGCCGGAATGGGAGGAAGATCGGCAGAAAATACAAAGCCTTCATTTGCGACAAGGCTCTGAGGGCCGGGGCTAAATTAGCATTAAACCAGTAATTAGCGACCGTAAAGGATCACTGCTGACAGAACACTACCAACAGCTACATCCATTTCAGCCGCCGATGAGAGAGAGAGATTATCTGATGAAGTTGAGCCCACAGCGAATAGAAAACAGTTGTAATTAGTAGCTAGTGGTACCAATTTCATAAACACATGCCACTGAATAAATTATATAAAAATATTTTAGCATTTAATAAATGTATTGTTTACACCAGACGAAGTGTAGCCCATGGTTTTAGCTAAAAAAATAATTATGCTCAACCGAAATTACTATTAAAGCATAAACAATAATATTATAATAATGCACCTTTATTTAAGGCAATTTTATGGTATTTAATTATGTATATGAATAAACATGTTCATAATGTAAAATATATGAGGAAGAGTATGGTTAGGGTAGAGGTAAAAAAAAGTCTCTTAAATAAGATGAGCTATTCATTTTAAAGCCAACGTTTCGACCCTCATTGCAGGCCTTCTTCAGGGACAATCATATAAATTATAGGGATTCAGAGTAAAAAGTTTTTTTATCCTTTTCTATGTATCATTTTAATTTGTATTTATTGTGTGTATTTAGCCCCCGAAGACCTGTAATGTGGGTCGATACGTTGGCTTTGAATTGAATAGTTCTTTTTTATTTAAGAGAATTTGATCTCACCTCCACCCGGACCATTTTTTCTCTCTTATATATCTACAACCCCGGTGAATAAGTGGTAATGTCGGATTTTGTCCAGAGAGAGTTAACTGCTTTCAGATAACCGGAATCGTACCACTCTCGTAATTTTTGGCTTGAAAGAGTTGTAATATAAGCAATAACTCCTTTTCAAACCAATGCCTTACTTAGCCCCTTATTCACTGCGAAAATAACTCGATTCCACTAACTTAAGTACAAGAAACTCATTTTGGAGAAAATTATACTTAACCACTTCTTTACCGGGGCTGTAGATTTGTAAGGCCAACTAATATAATTCAAGATTAATAATTTATTTTAATGAGTCCGGGTGGAGGACCATTTCCTTCCTCGTATAAATTACTTAGTTAATCAGTCAACAATTTGTGGTTTGTTCGATTAATAAATCTAAGCCAGAATATATTTTTACTTAACTTGACATACGTTGCTCTCTAGATAAGACGAACAAGAAGCAATTTGTACTTTCGAGAATATTGATAACCCTTCGAAGGGCGGACAGGCCTCCTGAAGACGACCCGAAATAAGGACACTAATTATAAATTAAATACCAGCGAGGACAGATAGAGACTGTCCCTATCTTATCTCCCCCGGCCAGCTACAAGCTCTTTCCTCGCCTCTCGCCATTCGCCCTATCGCCCGCACTAAATTACTCCGAAACAGCCACTTTTTAGAAGCGGTATTTCTTGCCTTTTCTTCATTTTTTTTTTTTTTTTTAAAGGCGTTTTAAGTCGAATAGCCGTCAATGGCCGATGAAATCCTTTCCGACTTTCGACCGAACAGTAATCAATAACTTCTCCTGATAAAGAAATACAGATTAGTTCATAATAGCGAAGAGTAAAATATATAGCTGGCATAAATTGTACGTTATCAGCCCCATGATTATTATGAAAATCAACTCAACAGAGACACTACAAACTGCGAAGGCTCTCGAATTCAGTACGTGGTAGAGCCTGGGCTTCTTGGGCACCGGGGTGGATAGGCGAATTGTCCTAGATCACGCTCAACCACCAGATTTTTACCTCCTTAGTTTGGGTATCCAGTTTATAAAGACTGGGTGAGCCCCAGGAGCTTCCTAGATCCCATAGAGTCCATCTCCGGGCAAACATACGTATTAAATAAAAGTCTGCCAGCGAAAGGGATTTGAACCCAGTACTTTCGGCACTCTACCTCTGAGCCACTCTGCTCCCTGATATTAATAAACTTTTATTAAATTTTATTAATTACTTTATTTATTTAAATTTACAACTCTATAAAAACAAAAGACCATGTAAATTTTACGAATGAAATGATGACGTGACAAAAAGGCAATTAGAGAAAGTAAGTACCCCCTGATGGATACAGGTTAAAGTTGAAAGGCCTAGATCTAGGTCTTGAATGGTCTTGGGGCCTGATCCAAAACAGATGTAGTAGGTTATTATGGATGATTTTATTCGTAACAAAGCAATGATCATTGAGGATTTGTTGGATTGCAAGGACTGGATACGTGAGGAATTAAATAATTTAGTATATTTCAAAGCTCTATTCCTTTAGTCCAGATAGTTATGTAAATGAGTTCTGTAATTAAATGGAAGCTTATAGCGTTTGCCAAGAAGTTTTGAAGTAGTCAAAAACATTTGTTTAAGTATTGTAATTTCCGATCAATTAAAAGTTCGTTTTACAGTTGATTTATTTTTCTCTCATAATTATGGAACTTGATTAAACATTAGTATTTGTATTTTTACGCATCCGTTTATGAACTTTGTAGTAGCAAAATTATTAATCACGGATCCATGTTTTCATCAATGTTATATTTCTAGTTCTAATTAATTTTCGCAAAAATAAGATTCACAAAATGGTCTACTTATCTGGTTTAAATATCGGACAATATTTTAATTCTATAGTACTGAGTCTCTAGATATTTATTATTTCATTACAAATAAATATAAAGAATGGTATGAAATGGTCAGGGGGTGCAGTCAATGATTTCACTCTAGAGTTGAAATTTGACGGAGTTCAGGCTCGCATCTCTCTCCCCCCCCCCCCAAGCAGATCTGAAGATGGACTACATCTTAGGCCGGAACGTTGGCGCAGTAAAATAATTCTTCCTTATTTTGTGTAATCATTAACTGCACCCTCTGATCATTTCATACCATTATCAGAATTATCAACAACTTTACACTTAAATAAATATAAATAAAATCCCGAGCATATAAATATAATTACTTATAAATACTAAAGTGCATTTCTATGTTATAGGAATCTTGGAGTGTAGAAATATCATCGATACTTCCTGTATATCTACGTCGGGTATATGAATATTAGCTCATAATGTACCTACACGAGTCTATGCACCTTTTCCTCTTTAACAATTATAACAAGTGACATACATATATATTGTAATAATATGATATCAACAGCTCACTAAAGTAATCGTTTGGCCGAATGAGATTTTCTCAGACAAAGAAATCGAAAGAGGTGTCAAAAAGTCGTTAGGCCCTCCTCGCAGGAGGAGATTTCATTTGGGGAAGGGATAGCAGTTGGCCAACTCTTTTAATAAATCCTTGATCACTTGCGCTGATCCCTACTCGGCAGGAAGTTTGTTGAAGACTGGGCGGGAGGAATACAGAGCTGGCGCAGGATGTGAGTCATGTCAGGAGCAACTGCCAAGATCGATAGTGTATCATCGGCACTAGGATCAATTACCCTACGGTTGTTTAATTACAATATATGTAGCCGAATTGAACATAGGAGCTAAGCAATGGTATTGATTGGAACTTAAAATTGAAACAGAACTTAGAAAAGTTTCTTGGTGTGATATAAAAAGACCGAATGTAAAACTATTATATACCTATTGACCTGTGTTAGTAATCTTAACCATGACAACCTACTAACGCGGATTTGTAGCCCTGCAGGTGGCTTTAGGAGTTTTTAAAAGGGAGTAAAAATCCTTGGTTATGGACAAATTATTTATCCAACAAAATAATTTACGGGTGATAACATTAACTAAATTAACTAAATTAAGGCGGTCACCTATAAAGCGGGAAAAAATCCTTGCTAATGTTGGTCCTTCAGAAGGGTCGAAAAATGGGAGTCCCATGCCTGTATGATTTCAGGAACTCATTAAAGATCTCTATCCTAATTATTCATCGATAGGCAAAATTTAGTACCCCCGCTGTAGTGTTAAATTAAAAAAGTGACGTTAAATAAATATACTATCAATAATAATGTAATGTAGAGTTGTATGGTCATAAATGTTTCTTTCATCAAGAGAGTATTATTTGTTGTATCTCTTAAAATTGTGGGATTAGGCTAGACCAAAAGGGATCGAAGCTGACTAAATTCCCTGAGTAATAAAATTTACACCGGGCCTCAGATTCCTGGAAGACCCTTAAAACGGCCCGGTCGTGATCCTCGGAGTCATTACCCACCTATGACTTCCAAATGGCCAAAGACAGGGAGTGGGGGTGGGATTAGACTAACAAATGAGGCAGGGGTTTTTGTATCCTCCCGTGGCCTTGGGAAGCTAAACGAATTACCGGTCCCAAATCGGACTCACATTCAATTATCTGAGGAGTACCGTCTGGGGTGGATCCTGGCCAAGTTATTGTCTAGGGGCGCGCATCTGCTGACGTTTCGACGGCTGGTGCAGTAATTGCTTGTACGTTTGTCTTCTGCTTGACAGCCAGGCCTTAGTCATAAACATTCCCGGTTTGGATAATTCTATCTGACGTCCCTATACAGTAGATGGCAATGGCGAAGATAAGATTCCACGCTCTGGAGCCAAGTTATATTAAACGAAGCAAATTGTACTTGATATATCCTTCCCCATTCTGGTAATTATATTTAACTTTATATTAGATGTACAGAAAAGTTAAGATCATTTTTTGAAAATGTATCTTTATGCCCTAAGAATGTTTCTACTTATATTTGTTTTATTATTTTTGCTCCCAAGCCCCTTTAAACTTGGGGGAAATGGATCGATAAAGCT
Organism: Troilus luridus; assembly: GCA_964056705.1. Classification (NCBI taxonomy): domain Eukaryota; kingdom Metazoa; phylum Arthropoda; class Insecta; order Hemiptera; family Pentatomidae; genus Troilus; species Troilus luridus. The sequence goes on along the minus strand of OZ057412.1, from coordinate 70,256,023 downwards.
GATCGCATCACTTGAAGAAACTATAGCATAGGTGTTTGAGAGGAAAATAGTTGACTGGATAATTCTAATAGTGGATTGAATTGGTCAGGGGTTGCAGTCAAAGATAATACAAAATAAGCAAAACTTATTTTATTGTGGCAAGGTTTCAGCCTAAGATGTAGGCCATCTTTAGGACTAGAAAATTATATAAACATTTTTTTATATTATTACCTGTAATTTAACTATGCATTCCATTATTATTAAAAAATAAAAAAAGTTTTGCTCATTTTGTGTTATCTTTGACTGCACCCCCTGACCAATTCAAACCATTATAGCTTAAGTGAAAGAAGTTAGAAGGGAGATAAAAATGATAGAACTACAAAAAAGAAAGTTTTTTGAATAGAGTTTCATTATTGTTCTATGCTTGATTTTTACATAAAGTATATTGAGAAATGCACTGGTTTTCAACACGATAACGTTCGATGCTTAGTGTTCATGATATGTTTGGTGTAGCTTTTGATTTTTTTGTTTAGTGGATAAAGCAAGTTGTTAAAATTCGTTAACGAATGGATCAACACCAAGTGGAACTATTATAACCTTTACCACTGCAAACAATGAAGCTTGACACTACTGGTTCTAAGCTAGCAATTGTACCGAGTTTGCGCTCAACTGCCATGTTTTTTTTTTCAACTTTATAGAGGCTAGGTGAGCCCAGGAAAGGCTCCATTGAGTTGATTCACTGCTAATACAGCAATAAATAATTGTAATATCTGCCAAATCTGGTCTAGTACTCGGGATCTAGAGAGCAATAAACGAGCTCTCTACTGTATGTATGTAACAATCTAATAATATAAAAGTAAAACCAAAACTGCATGTGGTATAATGTGGACTAAATCTGTATTATTATTTTTTTTTCTTGCTTGTATTTCAGAAAATAAATTGCATATACAGGAGCAGAGATGGAAGAAGTGCTCCTAGCTGATTGCAACTTGGCTCGGCAACTCACGAGTCACGAAGGACCACTTAGAAGAAGCATAAATTTGCAAAGTTTATAATGGCTGGAGGGACATGGAGCCATATAGAATTCTGGGAATGGAGGATCCGTTTGTTCTCCAGTCATCCGTTAAGTGATAGTGTACATAGTTGCTTAGAATTATAGGCTCGAAGGTAAGTCTAAAATCTATACTTTTCTAAGGAATTGTTGTAGAACGTAATAGTTATTTAGTTTCATTTATGTTTCCACAAACTACTTCATCCTAATCAAAGATTATGAGATAACTCAAATAAAAATTATCCAAATTATTGTGTTCTAATGTTCATCAAATACAGAATCAAAAGCTCTGAAGAATCTAAAATCTCAGGAGCTTTTCAGTAACCATTTTCACGAAGTTTATTAGCTTAATATGAATGCATTAAAAAATGGGTTATCAGTTCCACAGGTTGTCGCTTCAGTCGAGTTAGAAGAAATTTTAACTTTTTATTCGTTTTATTTTCCAATTAAACATGAGACACTAATGTAACTTTTCAAACCACTTTTTTCTCGTCACTATTACTTTTATCTTCCTTTTAATATCCTATCACTTAAGTTTACTCAGGTGATACAATTAGCTGTATCACTCCCAAGTACATTTTTATCTAGAGAAAAAAGCTTAAAGTGCAAAAAATATTAGTAGAAACACTATCATGGCATATAAATAAATTTGGGTATTTGTTCTGCAGGTTATTGCTTCGAGTTGAATTACAAGTTTTCACTCAACATAAATGCCTGTTAACTCGTTTCATTTTTAATATTTTTCCAAAAATACAAATTACGGTGAGCTTTAGTATGGGCAAGAGAATGTAATTATGGGTAATTGGTAGATTTCGGTAACCATTTCATCAAGAAATATAAGTCTCAAATAACATTTCGAAGTATAGATGATATATGCTTGTTGAAACGTTCATTTCTAGATGAAATGATCTCCAAAATATACTCATTACCCATAATTAAATTCTCCTTTTTATACTAAAGCTCGCGATAACTTGTATTTCGGAAAAGTATTAAAAGTGAAACGAATAAACAGTTAAAACTTGTGACTCAACTCGAACCGACAACCTGCGGACCAGATACCTTCTTTAGCATTAATAATGATCTTTTTAAATTAAAGTGCCCGAGAAACGCATTAAATGTTATTTTGAAAAATAGACCGATTCTATACAGGAATCGAAATACGATAATTGCAGTCTATAAACTTAACGATTGCAGGAGAACGAAATTGATTATTATGATTTTGTAAAATGGTTTAATGCGTTTAAAAATAGATAGATTATTAGGGTTCATTTCATTTTGTCCTGAAGTTTTGTATCGTTACAACTTACTTAAGGATTAAAATCACTTCAATATCTAACATCAACTAAGAAACGTAATTTGATGTATTGGCAGTAAGGTAGCAAAAATGAATATTCTATATTTAGAATTACTCATACGATTGTGCATGCATTCATGAACAAAAACAAAACAAAAATCATGATAGAGCACATCAATTAAACTCACTAATACTATAAATACTTTTTATGAAGAGTTTTCGTAAACTTTTGGCAAATATATATAATAATTATTATTATTACTACCATTCATAAAATTGCTGTTTTTAAGTTTTACCCGGGTGGTACCACCCAACAAAAGAACAGCCCTGATTTCTCAAGAGGCAAAAAACTCGAACCAATAGGTTCTGTGTGTTCTCAGGTGGAAAGGAGCGAATCTAATTTCAGAAAATATTTCATTGTAAACTTGACACTGATTACACCGACCCCAAAAATAAGAAAAGGTTTCGATTATAAGTTATAATATGATGTTTTTATTGGTTAAAAATAGTTATTTATGGTAAAGTTATATTATCGCGTTTTAGGACATTAAACGTTAACATTAGTATATTTTGTTCTTGAATTATTCGTTCCCTTTCCTTGCAAATCAGTAAAAGAAAATTAAATATTATTTTTTCTAATTATTATTATAAATAATATTCTAATAAATTCCTATTGTAGATTCAACGTAAAATTATTTATTATAATAACTTATGATCCGCTACCCAATATGATAATGATATATTCTTATTAGAGCGATATGAATTACAACATTATCGGAGTAAAAAAGTGCACATATAAGTTGTTTTACTGATCAGTACCTCTTTGGTATTTGTTCTAAAATCTATAGCTAAAAAGTTAAATTTATGAAAAATATTATTTATGTTTATAAATAATTTTACAAAACTTAATGACGATATGTCTACAACGATCCTCAATTAAAGTACCACTTCTGATGATCATGTAGTGGCAAAAATGGGAGGGGCACAAGACGTTTCCCTAACCCCAAAAACGAAATAACATTTTCTGCGGCTTCTGATTTTTTAGCAAAGTAATAGAAGAACGCGGTAATAAGCCTTTATTATTTATTTATTGAAGCAATTGGGAGCGGAGTGGCTCAGGGGTAGATCGCTGAGTTGCCATCCCGAATGTCCTAGGTTCAAATTCCGCTCCCTGGCAGACTGTTATTTAATCTATCAGCGGCCGGAGATGGATCAAATGGGATCTAGGACATGGGTACCCAAATAAGGGGGGAAATCTGGCGGTTGAGCGTGATCTACTGTAAATCACCTCCATGCACAACCATTGTCCTTGAAACAGTACAGTCGCTACTATGTATAGAACCATAGGTTGTAGTGTTAAAGGCGTTATTTTTCAAATAGAGAATGAATAGTCATTCGACAACAGAACTCGACATAAGAAAATTGAAAATCTTCATAGTTACATATTTTCTTTACTTAAGCAATATTTGCTGAAATTAATTTATTGTTATCAAATAACATTACGGGACCGTGAAAGAAGTTTTTACTTTTACCATTAGGCCAGCAGCCAGTTACCAAAAAAGGGCTTTAGGTCGCAATGAATTGAAGAGAGAGGTGTATTTTTGATATGATGTAAGATCATGTCTGACTTGTGGAAATCCAAGTTTGCTACCGTAAAAACGGATGGGAAAACTTTTGGTGGCCGAAAAACCTCGAATTTTTCGTAGTTATTTCAGTTTTTGGCTTTTATCTCCTAATCCGTGGGGTTTTGATACAAAACTTATGAAACCATTTTCAATGTACATTAAATTTTCTATAATTTGGTTTCAATCGCAGCTCTGTAACTCTAATAAATTTTGAGTTACGTCCCTTTAAAAATTAATCATTTTTTTCTAGAAAATCCAAAGTTTGTATTTTGGCCGATGTGGGTGTGAAAAACTGGCCGAAGGAGTGATCCTACTATGAAAGTAATAAGAAATAAAGCTGTAGTAAATTTAATTACCTTTAATTTAATTAATGTAGGTCTAATAGATTCTGAATTACACCCCTTGGTCATTTTTTCCTAATAGTCCAAATGTTTGAGCGTCGCAAAAAATCGAAGAGGATTGCATTTTTGATATGTTGTAAGGGCAGGTCTGATTAGTGTATATCCAAGTTTGCAACCGAAAAAAACGGATGGGGAAACGTTTGGTGCCCGAAAAACTTCGGGGAGACTGGGTGCCCCCACCCTGCATAGTAGTGCCTACTAGTACTACCATTATTTTTTGTATAGGTAATTTACAAGTTAATATTTATTCTTTACAATTAACAAACTGTTTTAGATTGATTCGTGGCGTACAAGGTTATTTACTTAAAACACCCGCATTCCCAATTTTCCTCTTTTTTTTTAATTAACAAGAGAAGTATAACACCTACAGGGCGTGTTATGTGCTTAAATTAAAGCTAATTAAGTTTACAACGACTCCATTTCACTTAGTTTTCATCGTTGGATCACTCCTTCGGCCGGTATTCCTCACGAAATTTGGTCAAATAATATTTGGACTTTTTGGAAAAAATGACCAATTTTCAAAGAGGCGTAACTCTGAGTCTGTTACACCTTCAGCCTCTGGTCTGTGCTTTAAATTAAATTGATTACCTTGGGTTTTATCGTATAATCACTCCATCGGCATGTGTTCCTCACCAAAGTCGATTAAAACTAAAAATTTGGACTTTTTGGAAAAAGTGACCAATTTTCAAAGGAGTGTAACTCAAAATCTATTAGTCATACAGAGCTGCAATTGTGTTACAATTGTATCAAAGTATAAAGTTATTAGTCACTTAAAATTTAAAATGAATCACTTATTTGCCAAAAACTGAAATAATTCCGAAAATTTCTAGCTTTTTTTGCCTACAAAAGTTTCCCCATTTTTTTGGTTGCAAACTTGGATTTACACTAATCAGACATCCCCTTACAACATATCAAAAATGCAACTCTCTATATTTACACTATTTGGAAAAAATGACCAAGGGGTGTAATTCAGAATCAGTTAGACCTACAGGCCTCGGTCTGTGCTTAAATTAAATTTACAACAGCTTCATTTCTTGTGTTTTTCGTCGTAGGATCACTCCTTCGCCCGGTGTTCCTCACGAAAGTCGGTCAAAACACTTTGGAAAAAATTACCAATTTTTAAAGGGGCTCAGAATTTATTAGAGTAACAGGGCTGCAATTGAGCTCAAAGTATAGAAAATTAAATCTACATTTAAAATAGTTACAAAAGCTTTTTATCAAAAAGGCACCGATTAGGAGATATTGGCGAAAACTAAAATAAGTCCGAACACTTCGATGTTTTTCGACCACCAAAAGTTTTCCCATCCGTTTTTTCGGTAGCAAACTTGGATTTCCACTAGCCAGACATGCCCTTACAACATATCAAAAATGCAGCTCTCTTCAATTTACTTCGACCTTCGAACACCTGGCCGCTGGCCTACAGTGAGTATTTTTTCTACTTGCCTTTATTACTTGTCGTTATTTATAATTCATTCTATTTACTTGATGCATTATTATATTACTATTCAGTTGTAATTATTATAATATTATTATTCAGTTTTCAAAAAAAAAAAAAAAAAAAAATGTAATATGTTGAAAGTCGATCTAGAAAGTCCTTGTGATTTATGTAATATTCTTTTCTTTATTAATCGTCATGTTATCATTAAGTCGTACTATATTGTGTACTAAATACATTTTACCTTAGTAACTATAGAGAAGTATGTGTGTACATACCTCATATTTCGTTTTTCTAATGCAAAGCCGTTAAATTCAGTCAATCAAGACCCCACTAAATAATATATTATATGAGATGTTATTTTTGTGTAGTATAAGTCTATTTGGATCTAAAAAAATCGTTTAGTCTTTTAATTATTTTAGTGATTATTATTTCATAATAAAATTTAAAATATGTGTAGGGTATACAAAATATAAAGCATATTTTATAAATATTTTCCGATTATGTTGAGAATATTTTTAAATTAGAAAATGATAGTCAGGTACCATGCTGTATGCAATTTGGAAATCAAACTGTATTGAAAATGTGGCTTTCATGGTTAGAAACTTAACTAATACCATTCTACTTAAAATTACTACATACTAATGCGTTTAGAAAACTGGTTTACACAGATAAATTTTTGTACGGAGTAGAGCCCTGGGGCTCCACTAAGTCATTGAATTCATCTCGTATTCAATCCTTACAACCCAAATTCCTTCTTAAAGTCGGCAATACTCGCTTTGTTACGAACAAAGTAATCCATAATGACCTTAATATCATCTTTGTTACAGATTTGGTCCGAATCCAGTATCAATCTTTACTTGATAAACTTCATTTCCACTCGAACCCACTCCTTTCAAACCTAGCAACCTCTTCAATTCCTTATAATCATCCGAGGCGCCTGAAAACATTGCCTAGTGAGTACTCCACTCGTCATTACTTGTTCTATTGTTATAATTGAAAGTAAATTTCAATGAATAAATCAATAAAAAAAATGTAATTCTTATAAAATCAATAGCTATATATATAATGTAATAAAAATAGAATTTTCATTTTGGTTGATTTTAAATCTCAGCTAAGTTTTGATGACATTGGATATCTACTAATATTACAAATATGTTTTTTAATACGATCCTTTGAGATAAAAATGTACATAAACTCTAATCAACCGTACTAAATAATTCATAAACACATTAAAGACCGGCCAGTAAGATACAAAAGTATCCAGGACCTAGCTCGAACCTTACATTCATTCATAACATTACTTCGGCATGAAGTGTTAATGAAAATAATGAAGAACGTTTTGTCGCTTAATGTAGTAACTGCTACTCGCTGGTTGTCACCCAATCGGTACTACTTATAACCTAATCGCTCGAAAACTGCAGAGATTGAAGAGTAGGCGACCATGAAGTTTCGCTTTGAGCCACGTTTTACGGCTGGACTTCAGTGGCGCCCGGACACTAATGGCACGGGAGAAAAACTGGAAAAGTAAACATTAATAACAGGCCATCGCTGGAGCGGCGGTTTGGCTCTCTCAGGGCCAGGCCGACATTTGTACCTGCTCCGCCGCTGCCTGTCTTTTATTGTTTTTGTGCGGCTTTTTATCCCACTTTAGTGAGGTTTGGTGAAAGGCACTAATTAAAATTCACTAGCGGCTTCATTTGTGACCGTATTTCATAGTGCGTTCCTTATTAGGGCGCGCCCGAGCCGAGGCCCGGTGATGACCCTAATGATGGAGGTAAACCCCTCCGCATTCCTTCCACTGTGCCTGCCAATGCCGAATGTTTTCCATCACATGTAATATATTAAAAATTGTTTGGCTAATTTTTTTAATTGTGCAATAGGAATAATGTTAGAAAACTACTTCGTTCGCAACCATTATCAGAGAAAAAAAACTGCACCACTAAAAACTCATGAAGGATCATCGGTTCAGTACTGGTAGAGGCAGTAATGTGTCTTGGACAACGATTGTGCATGGAGGTGAATTGTCCAAGACCACGCTCAAATGCCAGATCCCCCCCCCCCCTGCTTTAGAGTAGCTTCTATATAGTGGCTGGGTAAGCCCTGGAGTGTGGCAGATCCCAAAGGATCCATCCCCGGCTGTTAACAGATTAAATAAATTATTTGTTACAGCCGGTTTGAACCCGGGTCCTTCGGGTCCTCTAGCACTGAGCCACTACGCTCCCTGGACCATGAACCATCTTCACAGCAACTCAGCACTCTATTACTGAACCATTCCGCTTTCTTAAAAAGTTTAAGTTCAATTAAATATTGGATAAACAATTTTTGAAACTATTAACAATTTTAAAACAACATTCAAACATAATTCCATGTAATTAGTTAACCCAACGTGGTCTCATAGTTGCTTCGCCTTCTTTCAGCCCTGAAGATGTCCTACAACGTAGGACGAAACGTCGGCCCTTATAATAAATAAGTTTTTCTTATCTAGTGTTATTTTGACTGCACCTCCAGATTATTTATATCCCACATAATTTCTAGTAGATGCCTATAAGTTCTGCATGAGTCATAAATCATTGTTCATTTGACGTTCAAATAGCTAGTTACACTTCAAACCTCTTCGTTTGTACTAAAATTGGAATATGAAAATTATGATTTTAAATATAGGACTAGTGAGATTTTATGTATAAGACTAAGGCATTCAGCGAGTTATTTTATATATCTCAATCTACAATAAATGTGATGGGGTTATTGGATCAATTCATGTTAGAATAAAAAACCATGCCTTACATCTTCAGTACCATTTCATTAGATTGTTTATAAGAAATATCTTATGAAGAAAATTAGATTGTTTTTAAATTATTAATTTAATTTAATTGAGGATTTATTATATTTCATTCCAATTTCCATTATATATTTTTTTTATATCATTTCCAATGTTATGTATATTCGAGACAGGTAACTCGATATTTCCCATGAACTAGAAATACATGACATCCTGTTATGTGAAATGTAAATGTCCTAATAACAATTGCTATATTAGCAGCTGTGTTGTTGAAATTCGCTTCTTTAAAAAAAAAAAAAAAAAGCTGTAGCTACAGACCTCCTGGGATAAGGGGTTTGCCCTTAATCCCTAAATACAACAAAAGTACAAAGAGGGTAAGTAGGTAGGGAGCCTCAAAAGGGATTCCTGCCTTTTTTCAGCCCTCAGTTTCCCGTTTCTTGGTAGGCAGTGTATAAAAATCTTGGTTACCATTATTAGGAAGTAGGTTAGTAATTTCGTAAGAAAAACTATTACTTTAATAAAAATTATAAGATTAGCGATTTATTTTACAATAAAAAATTATAAAAAAATTTTTTTTATCGTGGTCATAAATTATTATTTGTTTGTTGTTTATTCATTTAACGTCACTTTATGCTGGTATGGGCAATCGGACGATGCTACGTTGGGAATTCTAAATTTTGACGGAACTAAAACTAGCAGAAATGTTTGCTAAATCATCATTGCATTTAACCAGCCGCCAGTCACCATACTTTTCATACTTATTTACATTACCATTATTTTTAATTATTATATTTGTACATTATTAGGTATAAAAGTACAATTACAATTAGTTGTAGTTTCTATTTATTCCCCTGTATTAATTTAATATTTTTTATGTAAGCTTCGAATTTCATAAAATAAGCTTCTATTTAAAAATCTGATCTTTTCTAATTTCTGAATTATTTAAAGTGGAACCTATGCAGAATTTTAATTAATATTCATGGAGGCTATGTATTTAAAATAACATTATAATTCAATGTGTTTGTTATATTCCGTCTAGGTCAATTCCGTTCCTTTACTACTGAATTCTCTAATATTGTGTGTTTTAAAAACCCTATATGAAAACAATTTAAACTATGTTTTTACTGCATTAACATTAGAAATCGGTCTAAATGTGAGTGAGACACAAGACTTTATTATTATGGTTACGGTAGAAGAATGCTTTGTTTTTAGGATTTCTTCATCCAGATGAATACATTTATGTTAAATTATTTTTATTGTCCCATTACATATTTTCATAACTTATTCACTGAAACTAATTCATTTTATTTAGTGCGGGAATGATGAGTTTGATTTGCAAGTTTGACTCCTCTCGCCTTGACGAATAAAAATAAATAAAACAGAATCATTGTCAAAGTGAAACTCGCTTCAACCCGCAAATCATTATCGATAATTAACCGAAGCTAAACCTATAATAATTATTAATTATAACTACAACATAATTTGACATAGCTCCGTAAAAGACTTTAGATTCCATAATGTATCTATTAATAATAATAAAAATGATAAATCTATATATGTAATATGTTCAAATTTCATGTTTAAATATACAATTATAATGTAATAAACAATTATACATTTAAAAAAATATATATTTATTGAAATTTACAACTGTATGAAGAATACATCAAGTAAATATTATGAATGAATACATTGACATGAAGTAGAAGTACATTGACAAGTAGAGAAACTACCCAGTGGTAGCACTCAGATAAAAAGTTCAGCTTTTCAGACGCCTCGGAGGATTATCAGGAATTGAAGAGGTTGCGAGGTTTGAAACTAGTGGGTTTGGGTGGAAACGAGGTTTGTCATGAAAAGATTGATATCGTATTTGGGCCAAATCAGCAATAAACGGGACGTTAAGGTCATTATGGATTACTTTGTTCGTAAGAAAGAAAGGAGCATTGAGGATTTTCCGAAGGATTTTGGATTGTAAAGATTGGATGCGAGAGGAATTCGATGGCTTAGTGGAGCCCCAAAGCTCTATTCCGTAAGACCAGATGGGTCTAGTGATAGTCATGTATATGAGTCTCTTGTAATTAATTGGGAGCTTAGAACGTTTATCTAGTAAATGTTGAAGTAGCCTGAAACGGCTAGCTCTTCCTTGTCGTTTCTGTCTAGTATGAGGATTCCAAGTTAAGCGTTTGTCAAGGTGTAGTCCCAAGTACCGGATCTGTTCTACAGGACCTAGAGGGATGTTATTAAACGATGCAGAGGGCAGGAAGTCGCTGATTTACGACGGATGGTAAAGGTGATTTGATGAGATTTGTGGGAATTTATTTTAATCCTCCAGTTTTGACATAATTTTTCAAGGTCATTGATATGGGATGCTATAACTGGATCAATGTTGACTGATAATAGATATGTGTCATCCGCATACTATTTCTTTTAGATTTAAATTTCGTTCTTTACTTAGATAAACAAAAAAAACAAAAATCGTATCGGTTTTCATTTACGTACCTACGTAACAAAAAGTTTCATATTTAGTTTACAAATACAGTTATAATTACATGGACACACAGAGGGACGGAACGCTTGGTTCTGTAAACACACAGTTTCACGGGTATCAATTCCCCTGTATCAATTTGAATGGGGTCACACCTTATGAACTTTGTTGTGCTAAGTCAAATGGTGGAAGTAAGTTTGGACAAGTAATTTGAAAAAAAATTAAACAATTTTGTTATCTATTCTGATAGTCTTTATTTTAATTTTAAAACTAGTCCACCCGGGATATGATAAAAGAATAACTTTTTTTAACTTGATAAATTCTAATTGAATAAGCTTATAATGACCCTGTTATAATATAATGTGACAAGATGTACGAATATAACATAACATAAAAAAATACACACCTTTAACTTTAATATTTGGTACGTTCTAAACTCGACGAAACTTATCAAAAATTAATGAAATATTTAAAACGAAATCTTAGTTACTCAAACATACACACCTAGTTCGTAGTATATTCATCTATAATCTCAGTTAATAACCGTTAATAATCCGTGGCATTCCAGTTAACCTTTCTTAAATTCAACAAACTAAATTTTCCTGATATGAAGATATCCTGATAAATAAGTGACGAACTGAAAAGGCTTTCCCATTATTACTTATTGTTTTACTGAAAAGTTAAAAATATTAACCGAATCTAGAAATGATAGGCCACTTTATTCTTAAACCACAACGCGTATGTGTTTGAATGTTTTTCTTAGGTATGCACCAGTAATTCAGAATGTGAATTTTGTTATCACCCAATAAATCTAGTACTGTTTATCGAAATGCCAACAAAATGTTCGGTTCAATTTTCTTTAATTTTTTTTCTTTATTATTTTTTTTTTAATTTCTTAGATTCGTATGTTAGCATTATAGTGAGAGTGGGAATGTCGAGACTCCTGGGTTCGCTATAATACGTAATATCAATCCGATCAGACCTGTTTTGATTCACATTCAAGACCACAGCGGGCATGATGCTGCTAAAACTAAATGATTCTGTTGAGAAAAGTAATTAAATAATGAGTAAACACAAAGTTACTACAGATTACCTGCATACAATCGGCTCCAACGACTTCAATATTTAAACTTTTGATCTTCAGCCCTTGAGAAAAAAATATTTATCGCTATATCCGCAGCCTCAACGAATTAGATGCTAACGTGAGTCTTATTCATTGAGGCTGTGCATATAATGCTAAATATTTTTTTCTCTAGGAATGAATGTCAAAAATTGAGTCCGTGGTGACCGAGTGTGTCGATTTATTATTTAATTTTCTAGGTTTGCAGGCATAATCTTCTTTCTATGATTGTTAAAGATTAATAGCCCTCCTATATATATGAAAGTCCTCAACATCTTTCTGAAATAGAACTTTTGATGTTTTTTTTTCATCCTGCGAATTGGAAGATTCAAAAATCTCCAATATTTAAGAATTGGAGATTATATGTCCTTATATGTTTTTTTCTCGACCAAATCTCAATTTGGTCCTGAGGATCCGTTACCCACTCCTAGATACCAAGTGATCCTCATCAATGGGCGTCCTCGAAGAATGAGCAAGGCCACAGAAAGCGGTGCGGTTGACCAAAGCACCGCTCCCGCCTAAGTAAACCTAAGAAGTCAGCGGGTGTTATGATAAGGCGGCCAGATGGCAGAGGTGACTGACGGCTGAAAGAAGACACCGGAGTGGGCTAATCCCCGAGGCTGGGTGGGCCTGCAGCTGGTGGTACTTGAAGTCCTCCAAGTCCTTTGAAGAAATCTATTAGCCGGGGCAAGGGTCGAGCATATTCCACCTGAGCATGAAGTTAATTGTTCTCGAGATCAGCAAAGTTTCTTGGGTAATTGTGATTTAGCAGATCACCATGAAGTATTATTCGCCATATGTTTATAACCTGAATACTTGTGAATAATTCTGGTCAGATAATAACTACTTTCTAAATAATGTTCATGGAAATTAGAATAGACAAAAAGAAATGTAATGATAAAAATAACATTTTTATGTACAAGATTTTATTTTATAGCTGGCTTTTTCAAATGTTACAAGTTACAATTGTATATTCAGAATAGCACAAAAGTAATCAAACCTGAAAAATAAATAACCGCTATTTAGGAAGAAAAGAAGATCCTTAAGCCATTCCAAACCGCAGGCTGGGTAGATATAGGTTATTGGAGTTTTTGATGCCTTTTTTAACATCGGGCTGGGCCCGAAGAAGGGGAAATTCTAATTGAATATAAAAAAAATAATTATTCTACTCTTTACCACTCAATACAATGACAATATACCTACAAAATATAAGGGAACTTCTGATATGTTCATATAACAAAAGAATGTTGATATAATATTTAAAAGGTCCAAATGGAGGGAAAAAAAAGTCCATAGAAACCAGGTTATATTACATCATCTACGTGACAAACCTATCTATTATTCATTCTTCTAAAATGAACGTGATATAAAATAACCTAAATCAAATAAAATTAATAAAGAAATAATTAATCTTAATTAAACAAAAGAAAATTATATTCAATACTATTCACTAATTAACATAGGACCTTTACAGCTGAGCCTCAATGACAAAAATTTTAATATAAGGAAACTTTTTGCTACTTCTTGCCCAAATATAAATTAAACTGAGTAAAGGAATCCATCCACACGTAACGTTAGTTCACTAGAATATGAATTAAATATTGTAGGCATCAAATCTCTTCGGTCTATCCTGATAGGTAGCAGCACTCGGATGAGATAAGCGATAAAAAAGAAAAACATTATAATCTTAAGGACTTAATTGAAAAAGTTGGAGACCAAAGTGCAAAAACTACTAAACTATTACCAAGCATCAGAATCTCCAACATAATGGGGGAAAGACGAATTAATTTCAATAGAAATATTCTCCAAATAAATGAAAGTAGGTTAAATTATAGAATATTTTAATTTTTTCAGAAATAATGTTCCTTAACCAAAGTAGTTTGAGGAGACAGAGAGGGACATGAGACAACTAAAGTCACAGAGGATGTGTTGAGACGTTCAAGGCGAACAATCAAAATCTCCGCTGAAAATAGATCGAAGAGGAAACAGCGATACAGGATTTTTATGCAATGAAGTGATACAGGATACAGTGATTTTCCAGAAAGTGAGGATACCGATTTTCTACGCACTAATCCATAAAACGGTGCAATACATTCCAATCAATATGTTAGATATCAAATCAAAATAGATAAATCCTTTAATAGGGTCATACTCCCTCCCCTTCACATCAATCCCTCTGTGAATACACTGTTGTGTATACGAAACTTCTCGACCGAACTCAATGGTACCTAAAAGAAAAAAGATGAGGGCCACTTGTGGCGTACCCTTGACAAACGAGGAGATTATTAATGAGTTCTTTGTTATCATCTCGTTCTGTGAAAGGTTGATGCCTTTATAGAAGAAGACCTGCCTGTCTGCGGTCCTCGGCGACTTCGAGGAATGAAAAGAAAATGGTAGTTATTAATAGTCGATCCAGCGCTGAAGACAATCCGACCCCGATATTACTTACTTAAGCAATGGGTACCTTACCATAATGTTTATAAAATTGTCATGAAAACCTTAACAAGGATAAATTTCCAACGCAATTTCCAAAAGGAATTTCAAATTATTTTAAGAGTATAATAATAACGACATTTCTATTCAATATTTAGTTTACATGTTGGAGTGCTAATGGAGGAAATTGTAACAATAAATTAATATTCTCATATTAATTTTTCAATGTTTTGATTGATTGATCGTGAATTGACTTTTATTTCGGTAGTCAAGTTAACATACAAGGGTGTACGTTGCACACAATATGAAAGGCTGTTGCTTATTCAATTACAGAGGGCGATCATACAGAGGGAGTTTTAAATTTTACCTAATAGTTATAATCAGCTGAGGAATCTTTAACGAGTACCAGACATCGGGACTGCCAATTTACGCCCTCTCCGAAGGTCGGTATAACTAAGGATTTTTTTATCCTCTTCAAAAAATCCTATGGCTACCTGTCGGACTGGCAACCCGCGATCTAGTGCAGTATGTTGTTAAGTTACTTACTGATGGGCGTTGCGGTCCTACAAGCACCTCCTCAAGAACCTTAAACCAGTCATTCCTGTCCCTTACTGGATCTCTCCATCTCGTTTTTCCAAAGAACTTGAGATCTTTAACTTCATTCAACCGTCTCATTTTAGGTCTTCCTCTAAATCATTTCCCTCCTTTTCTTCCATCTAACAGGGGACTTGGGATCCATGTTAAGCAAAACACTAACTCACAAATGCCCCTTAAAAAAGGTTCAATATCTAAATTAAAAAAATAAAATAAAACCATCTCGTTTAGGCCTCCAAAGTAATAGATTTTTTTAACAACAATTAATTCAATTTGTTATGTTCAATAAACAAATAATTCAAATTTACAAATAAGACGCTACAGATTTTCAGTTTTCTTACGAAACAAACGACTAATCTATAACTCTATACTAAAACCTATTCAGACATATGGAGCAGAACTTTAGGGTTCACCAAAATGTGGGGTCTCATACACAAGATACAAACAGTCCAGAATCCAAAGAAAAATTGTTAATGCGCTTTAGATTATTTCGAATCACTCTAAATACAACAACATGAACATTCCCACTTTAAAATTATATATTCACAACATATACAAAACATTCCACTTGTCACACACAATCTACTTGTTCTTCCTCTTTCCTACTACCTTGATAGGATAAGGTTAAAAAAAAACAATATCCAAGAGACCTGTTCAAGAACTTTTGGTTATTTCCAAAACCAAAGAGAAATAACAAACAACAACATCAAATCTTTTGGATGCGCAATTCCGCAGGTGCAAATGAAAAATAAAAGAATAAAGGCTATAAACAAATACATTAACATATTTATATTATAAATCTTATTACTTTCTAAATAACAGTTTCCAACTTGTGGAAATATTGGCATGCGGATTAGAAGAGCACTCGAGAGACACTTTGGGCATGAAAGGGTTAAACGAACTTAACTTCATTATTATGAAAAAATAGGTTTTATGAGAACCTATATTTATTTATTAAATATATGAGAAAATATCAAATTGTTCAGTTTAAGAAAAAGACGGATAGGGGTAAATTTTATGTAGTGCGAAGGAGAAAAGTAACAAAGTAGTAATAATTGGGTCATATCTAAATACAGAGTAATTAAAAAAAAAACCTTAATCGCATGAATGACAATTATGCAGCTGGAGTATAACATACTTGAGCCAGAGTATGTGAAACCTGAAGAGCAGTCTAAGTGTACAGAGGAGAAGAAATCTTGCATCTCCATTTAAGATGGTGTATCTCGGAAACTAATATGAAAACCTCAACCATATGCAATGGTAATTTGTTTCTAATAACAAATATATATTATATTCCAATTAAAAATAAGAAATTAACTAACAGAAGACATTCTGTCAAACAAAATCCTTCTTTTAAGATGTTGAATGTTAGCAATCATTAAAAATATCTAACTATACAAGTCAATATAATTGGACAGAAAAATGTCGCTTGATATTCCCTACAAACCTATGATGTAGACAGAACGTGTTAACCTGTAAGTAAATAAATTAATAAGTTTATTAAATAAAGCTAAAAGTCAAATGTAGCAAGTATGTAGGTAACTCCAACATTTGAGTTTATAAAATAAAATATATATAATATAAATAATTAGATACATAATATAAAATAATTACGTGATATACATAATATACCATATCTGTAAAGACTCAGTGATTATGAGGTTAAGTCGGATTTGTTCAGAGTGAGTAGTGAATTGTTGAATTGAGGGAAGTGGAATTGTACCATTCTCTTAGTTTTTGGCTATACAATACAATAACTCAAACCAATGGCATTAATTAAATTTTTTTTATAATTTAATTTCTTGATATTTGCAACTATAATAATATTATAACAAGTAAATCTGATAATATGTACAATATGACATGAAAAATAATTGTGGAGGAACTACCCATCGGTAGCCTCTTTTTTTCAGACGCCTCGGAGGATTATCAGGAATAGTATGGGAAGCAAGTTGATAGACTAGGGGATTCAAGTGTGTATGGAGCTTGTCATGGAAGGATAGGTATCTAGTTTGGGCAAAATCAGTAACATATGGGATATTAAGATCATGATGGATGAGTTTGTTTGTGATGTAATGAGCATTGAGGATTTTACGAAGGATTTTGGATTGTAAGGATTGGATACGAGATGAATTGGATGGCTTAGTAGAGCCCCAAAGCTCAATTCCGCATGTCCAAATAGGTTAGATAACTGTCATGTAAATGAGTCTTTTGTAATTAATTGGGAGCTTAGAGCGTTCATCCAGTAAATGTTGAAGTAGGTGAAAACGTCGAACAGTTTCTTGTCTTTTCAGTCTTGTATGAGAATTCCAAGTGAGACGTTTGTCTAGATGGAGTCCTAGGTAAAGTATCTGATCGACAGGGTTCAGTGGAATATTATTGAAGGATACAGTAGGGCAGGAATTCGTAGGTTTACGACGGAGGGTGAAGGTAATTTGATGGGATTTGTTAGGATTTATTTTAATTTTCCACTTTTGACACCATTCTTGAAGGTTTTAGATATGGGATTGAAGAGATTGGGATGCAACAAATGGATCCTTATTTACTGATAACACACGTGTGATCAGCGCACGTAGTGAGGACATTGTTTGGATGGGTTGGGATGTCAACTGTATCGTGCTATAGGATAGGACCCAGGATACTTACTACCTTGAGGAACACCGGCAGATTGGGTAAAGAAGGAAGAGTAGGAAAAATTATGGTTTACTTTAAATGTTCTATTACTGAGGTAGGAACTGATAATAAGGAAGTAAGTAGATGGTATGAATTTACGGAGTTTGTATAGCAGTCCCGGATGCCAGACTCGATCAAAAGCCTGCTCTACATCGAGAAAAGCTCCCGTGCAGTACATTCCGCGCTCTAATGCGGATGATACAACGTCCACCACACGATGGCATTGCTGGATGGTGGAGTGTGATATTCGAAAACCAAATTGGTGATCTGGGATTATTTGATTGGATTCTATGATAGGATGAAGACGTTTCAGAATGAGTTTTTCAAGGATTTTGCCCATTATGGGCAGGAGAGATATAGGACGGTAAGGTGATGGGAGTTCTGGTGGTTTTTAGGTTTTGGTATCATCTTAACTATGGATAATTTCCAGGAATCAGGAAAGTATGTGGTGCGGAGTACGGCATTGTATATATATGTAAGGAGTAGGATCGCTTTCCGAGGGAGGCGTTTAAGAATGTGGGATGTGATTAGGTCGTGGGCTTTGTTGGCGAGTAATCTGTGAATAAAGTTTGATATTTCGGAAGGATGGAATGCTTTAGGAGGAGGGGACAACTGAAGAGGAATACTTAATTCTGCTCCAATGCATTCAGAGTGGGTTTAAATAAGGATATCTGGATGAGGGTTAAATGTTTTGAATAGGTGCTGGCCGAAAATTTGTGATTTTTCTTCATCAGATCTTGTCCAGGTTTGGGATTCGGTTAAAAGTGGGTGAATGAAATTTTGATAGTTTAGGAGTTTTCTAGTGGTATTCCATAAGGATTTGTCAGTAGTACTGAGATTTTCGGTACGGTAATACAAATTTTGAATGTTCTGATCTCTGATTTTAATTTGTTGGTTAGTTTGGTATAATGACTCCTGTCCGATGTATATCTCGTGCGGTGCCACTTCGCTCTTGCCCGACGTTTTTCTTTTAATAACTCGCGAATATGAAGTGGCCAGTTATTCTGTTGATAATGATTTTTACTTGGTAAGGTGTTATATTTTATATTGCCTTGTATTGCTTCTGTTAGTTTGTCTATTGCAGAATTGAAGTCTCCTTTTCTTTTAAGCCGAATTTTGAGGACTAAATTATTTTCGAGATTTGATCGGAATTTATCCCAGTCTACACCTCCTGTAATCAGTCAGTGATGTGAGGGCTTAGGAATGGGAATCGAATGTACTTGAAGCAGAACTGGACTGTGATCAGAGGAAAGGTCATCCAGGGATTTTATAGTTGTTTGATTGCAGGAAATCTGTGAGGAAACAAATATATCTAGAATATATGGACGGTTTTTGAGCGCTGTTGGTCAAGAAGTAGGGTTTATGGGTGCGAGGATAGAGAAACTATTAGAGGTTGAAATTTGGGATACGATGCTACCACGGGAATTGGATGTTCGACAACCCCATCCTTGATGTTTGGCGTTGTAATCTCCTCCGGCAATAAAACCCGGTCCGAGGAATCGGAATAAGGATTCGAGGAGGTTATAAGGTTATAAGAGGAGGTTATAAGTGGGTTACCAGGGGGACAGTACACATCTGAGAATGTTATATGGAAAGGACTAGTTGAAATGGTTACTGAAGTTGATTGAATGGTGTCAGTTGGAGTAGAAGGAATAAGAGAATGTGGTATGGATTTATGGATAAGGATATAAGAACCGGCATGTGCTGTATTGTCAGGATGATCTGATCTATAAGTGATGTAGCCACGTATGTAAAAATATGATCGTTTTGTGAACTGTGTTTCAGTCAATAGGGCGATGTCTATGTGATTGTTATGAAGAAATTAGCCAAGTTTGTCTCGATAGTTATGTAAGCCATTTGCATTCCACAGTATGATTGCTAGGGGCTTGGTGTTCAGCTTGGGGTATTAAATGGTATTTCGGAAAGGAGTCAGGTTATAAGGGAAATGAGTGGTTTTATGGTATTATTAAGGTCTAATATGAAATTCGAAAGGATTGTGTTGATGTCTACTGGACTTTGACTGGGAAAAGGATATTGGTCTGAAGGTTGAGGTGGAGGATTAGTGTGTCTTGGAAAGTGTGTTGGGAGTTGGACCCTTCTTGGGACACTGGAAGCTGCATCAACTTTCAATGGTGTTTGGGTTTGGAGGTTTTTCATGGAATAAGTTTGGGATGGAGTTGTGGGTTCACTCTGAGGGGGAAGCTTCGACCGTAGAGGAAGACGGTGAGAAGGGATGTCTTGGGGTGGAGGTAGTAGAGGTGGATGAGATTTGGGAACCGTTGGCTGGGATTGGGAGGTTTGAGGCGCATGTTGTCGTATCTGTTGATTTCGAGACTGCTGCTTTCGGCTGATAGCTGAAAATGTTCTTTGTGCCTGTTGAGGATGGTTAATATCTGTTGAGGTCCATGGCTGCTGTTGATTACTATCAAGTTGATTCTCATGTACTTTTTCTATTTCTTCTTTACGATTTTCTTCCTGACTTTTGCTGCATGTGGGATCTTTGAAGGTTTTTATGATGATGCACCATGCATCCTTTATAATTTGCTGGGTGGTCCTCACTGCATAGCACGCACTTTGCAGGTGTTTTCCTCGTTTTCTTACATGTGTCTGTTGCATGTGCTCCAGCACATTTGACGCATCAGGCCGGATAGTGACTATACGCTTTTGTATGTCCTAGTGCTTGGGATCTTGTGGATTGCACAATTGTAGGTCTTTGCTTTGGCTGTTCAAAACGAACGACTGAATAGACCAGCCTAGTAATATCAAATATTTCAATATTATTTCTGGCTGGTTCCAGATCTACAAAAAATAAAGGTAGCGGGAACTTTTCGACGGGATGTAGGACGACCGATATGTTTCAGACACTGTGGTCGATCTCTTCCTAGTCCCTTTTTATGGCATCAGTAGGTGTGGTACTGTGAAGACCTCTCAGAACAACTCTGTTATTTTGGAACTTTTAGCTGGTAGCAGTGAAAAAGATATTTTTTTATCAGTAAGGTGATTAACCATTTTTTTGTAATTCTCTTTTGCGGCTGTATTAATTTTTATGTCTTTCACTCGAGTATAACATTTAAAATTGGTTGTGCCGATCAGGTTGGCTATTTCATGACCGAAGGTCGTGAAGTTTAGAACGTTTGAAACAAATATAGGAGGTGGAACAGGTTTGGAAATCTGAGAGGTTTCTTGATATTTAGGAGGCTCTGAGGGTACATTTTCGAGGGCTGCAAATTGATTGCTGGTTGTAATGTTAACTATTGCTGTTTTGATGGCTGCAGATGTTTTACTGCTGGTATTTGATGCTGAGGTTGGCTTTGACGCCGATTTCTTTTTCTTTTTCCCTTTTTTATTTGGAGAGGTAGCGGCGGACCCGGGGCATTTCGGTGCCGTTTTTCAAGTTGACGACGGTTGAAATACTGTGAATCAGGTTATTAACTTATTATAAATAAAATATTAAAACTGAAATTAATAGAAAAATTATTTATAACAATAGATATAACAAAACAGAAACATTTCTAAATCAATACTTAAAACTAATCTATTTACACTAATATATATGTAAAATTATATTTAAAACAACAACAAAAATCAATTAAAAAGGTCTCTAACGAAATAAAAAAATAAATAATAATAATATTAAATTGTCTGGTATATAGGCTACGTAGACTTATAAGTTTCACCAAGGGGGTCAAGATAACTCCCCATTCTTCTGGCAGGTGAACTATTGTACTTAGTACGTTTAGCAATGTTAATAGTTAAATTGCTCACTCACCTCACTCACTGTAATTGTCATAGTGTACAGTTATTAATAATACCACTGTCTACGAAAGCACTAACTAAAACTTGATGAATAAATTCAGTAAACACAGAGCGTTGTTAAACGTGAACTGTATCGGCGGCCATGTTGTAACAACTAGTAATTAAAATTAAAAATTTATTAAAAATAAATGGCATTTCAAACCAATGCCTGACTTAGCAATTTATAAACTACGAAATTAAACAGAAATAGTCTTAAAACTCATTTTGCACAAAATTCGACTTAACTACTGGAGCTGTAGTTATAATATAATACATTTTACGTTATGGAATCTACTGAAATAAAAATACCAGCGTGAAAAAAACTGTGCAGTGTTATATGTGGCACTATTTGGAACGTTGGGAATATCTAAATAAATAGGTTAAGGGTCACTGAGCAAGTATCTTAAATGTCCCGTAGGATCGGTACCTGCAGACAAAGAATATCTTATGATGTAGGACAGCGGCAGTCGTAGGCCAGAACGGCTACTCAAGATTTAGGCAGTCACATATAACGAAAGGGCTACCTATTCTTTCTTTAAGTTGATATACAACTTGTAACTATGATCAGTTCATAATAAATATAATGATATTCAACTAGATAAAAAAGAATCTTTATTTACTATACATCTCCGTCATTAATCTCAAGTGTAACGATCTCAGGGTGGCATACCATTTTATTATATAAATATTACACAGATCAAAGGATCTCAACTTTCCCTGATATCATTGTTTGGGCAGAGAAGCCAACATAGCAACAGTTACGATAAATTACGACTGTTTTAAGATTATTTGTCATATTTGTTTTGAACGGCTTTCCTTGTAATATTTCTGATCATAATAAATATGATATTCAAATTTATCGAGTGAAATCATATACTATATATTTATTTAGAATTCTCGGTCGAAATTTTATGACAGAAAATCTAGGACTGATGAGTCACTAGGTTATTGCGGTTCGAAATAACTTTATTAGATTCTTAGACAAAGGCGGTCTTTAAACGAGAACCAAGACGTTAGTTTCGGTCCTCAGGCCGTGAGTTCATCCACCTCGATAACTGGGGCTATAACGTGTAAAAACGCGTTATAAAAACGTTTCGTAGGAGTTTCGTCCCGACATAAATAGCCGGGGAGTCTCTAGCACAACTCCGTCCCTCTCTGACAGTTCGTGCCCGCCGCACCTTTTATTTTCAACTTCAAACTTATATTACATTTTTTAATACGCGCCCTCTAAAAGTTACTCTTCTGTCAGAGTAATCACGTCCAGTATGAGGGTTCAGGTGGAAAAAAAAAAACCTATACAGATTCCGAGTTATGAAATAATTAAAAAAAGGAGAAAGAAGGGAAGGTATTGAAACATAACAATACTGAACATTTGTTATCTCTCAGAAAACTTATTTAAAACATATATGAAGACTACGGATGAAAAACGAAGTAACCATATTTTTCCCGTAAGTTAATAACAGCGGTTTCTGATAGATTATTCGATGATTAACACAATGGTCAAAACATAATATAAGTTAAATCAGCTCGAAACGGATTATTTTTAGTAAGCCCTTAAAGGAGAAAACGAGCTTATACGTGCTGTACGTGGAAAGAACAAGATTGTTTGTGCATTTAACGTGACTCTATGCTGCTGTGGCTAATCGGAGGATGCTACAGTGGGAGTCCTTTTATATAATTTTTTCTTATCTAGGTTTAATTAGGATGAGGATTTATGACAAGTATCTGACATCATACAGGCTCGGGACCCCCTATTTTACGTCCTTTCCGAAGGACAGCATAACCATGGCAGGACCAAGATAGGAAGGAACAAGGTAACGTGGCTCCTCCCATTTGGGGAAAATATTCTAATCGACCAAGGTAAATTCCAGATGACAGCGCATTTCATACTCTAAAATTATTATTCTGCTATGCAAATATATTGAAAAAAAGCTCTGCCAACTTCAAAGATCATATCCACGATAGAAATAAAAAAACCTAACATACTTGGATGTTATAACATAAAAATTCACATGATTGATCATGGATGAGTTCAGTGATTATTTCTAATGATAGTATGATGGGGTATATGAAATGTGAATGAAGGGTACCAACAATACATAGGTTAGGTAAGCTCAAGAGGGCTACAGATTCAAGAGTTTCAAAACCTTTTAACTGTACCACTACAATCCATGAAGTCTTAAGTTCAAAACATTGTAGAGAGTGTTACTTTTTCTAGGGCAACGGTTATGCAAGAAGGTGATTTGGCCGTGATAACGCTCAATCTATAAATTTTCTTCCAATTAAGGATAACCACTTTGAAGATGCTGGGTGAGCCCCAATAGGTTCTGCAGTTCTTAGAGGCTCCAAATATATCTGTTAACAAATTAACTAATTAAATCTGCCTCAGCTGGATTTGAAACCGGGGTGTTCAGCTACCCCCATCCCAAACACAGCTCTTAACGTTATATATTATTAATAAGTCAATGTATACATGATAAATATATTAATCGCTATACTCAAGTATTCAAACCCCCTTTTGTTGTATGATATTCACGTTCTCCACTGGAAAGGGAAATGGAAGGTGCTGGTGGAAGACCCAGCTGGCAGCGGTTGATGGCTTTTTTACAACTGTCCCAAACTGAAGGGGGCAGATCAAGACGTGTAATTTTATTGCTTCGTTAAAACAGAGGGTTCTTAAGGCACCAACCAACGCATTTAAATGGGTATAAAAGGGTAGGGGAAAAAATTTAAGATCTCGCATTTATTTAATCCTTTTTTTATTTTCAATTAGAATTTCCCCTTCTTCGGGCCCAACCCAAGGTTTAAAAAAGGCATGAAAAACTCCAATAATCTATATGTACCCAGCCTGCGGTTCGGATAGGCTTAAGGTTCTTGTTTTCTTCCTAAATAGGGGTTATTTATATTTCAGGTTTGATTACTTTTGTGCTATTCTGAATAGCGGTAAGGAATCTTCAAAACTAAATTTAAAACCGTAAATTCTTATCCATCCAATAATAACGTTGCTAACGTTGCATCAAGGAATTTTTGTAATGAACTATAAGCTTAAACATATGTGAGTCACCAAAGATACTTAAGTAAGTATATTTCACGTGGGTTAAGTTAAATAATAGATGTTGGGGGAAATGGATAAATAGAAATAAACACACTGCAGTTTACTACACAAAAGTAATTATAAGTAATATGCTAATTTCCTTGTAGCTTTGAGTACAGACAATTTTTTAATGCTATTTGGAAATTTTTTATAAACATCTCTTATAATAATAGTAGCTATTTTTGAATTTACCTTTACAATTGTAGAGGGGGGAGAGTAAGAAAAATATGAAAGTGGAGGATAGATCCAAGGTAGCATCAAGTCAAAAAAGTATATAGCATCTGATAGTCCCTCTGATTGATGAAGAGTTGAATTAAATAAATCCAAATAGATAGAAATCAGTTGCGTTGTCTGGCAAGATAAACTGTGGACTGGGAATAGAAAGACTTCTTCAAAACAGTATTTGGAAACGTATTACCTTAAATTCTTAGAAGAAAAAAGCAGATTTTTTTCTTAGATATTTATAATATGACATCAAATTTTCTAATTCTCTAACCCAATTTGTGAGTGTATATAGTGATGTGCAAAGTTTTGAATAAGAAAGAAATAATTGGTTAAGATACCAAAAATATGAATAAAATAAAACTGTCCATTTTTCTGGAATTGTTCTTCGTCGTGGAAGGTTACGTCTGGTATTCTTAGCAATGTCGGTTAGTATTAAGGAAATTAGGACTTTAGGAGAAATTTTAACCCTTATTACCTTAGGTTACATACCACAATAAACATTTTAATCAATTGTATCTGTTGAATTATTATCGTTTTTATTATAAAACTAATAACTTATTCAGTATATCTACAGTGATGTATCCATATACAGACATGGATCCTATGGGATCTAGGATCCTCCTGGGGCTCACACAACCCCTACAAAGTGGATACCCAAAATAAGGAAGAAAAATATGGCGGTTGAGGGTGATCTAAGACAAATCACCTAAATGCACAACCATCCAAGAAACAGTAAATAAACACCATGTATTGAATCCGACTATTCATGGGTTTTAATGAAGTAACAGGTAAAAATCAACCAGTATTAGAGTATTATAGTGACATTTGGATCAGAGATATTTTCATATTAAAACTGTATTTTAGTAAATAATAAGAAATCTCTTATTGTTGTTGTTTGTTTATTTAACGTCACTTTATACTGATATGGCTAATCGGACGATGCTACAGAGGGAGCTCTAAATGTTTCCTACCATGGCTTTTTGTTGTATTTCTATAAGAAATAAGACACATTTTTTGAATTCCAGTTTTTATTTATAATTTCTTATGGATTAGTTATGAATTGTAAAACCTTTACTATTCCAAGAGTTGAAAATAACTAAAAACTTTCATACTTAAAGTTTTAACAAAGAAATGCCATTCTAGAATTGGCTGTACATGACCCTCCATGGCTTGTAGTGGTACAGTAAATTTTTTTATATACATCTGTACCTGTATATTCGAACTAATTCTCTTGTTCGCATAGATTGTGTAGAACAAATTAAAATCTGCGAATCAGTATCTATGCAGCTTCCGTATTTTATTTCATAACGAGAGCATAATTATTCTAAAACATTCGAAAGTTGAACCGTCCTGAGTGGATACTAACTTAAAGTTCACAAAGCAGGAGGTACACTCGACATACAAATACAAGCCAAGTTCATAGAGTTCTGAAATAAAACAAAATATGTTTGTCCATTAATTAAACTGAGAAGGGGCTCTTTGTAGCGAAGTTAAAACTAAGTCCCGCTGTTTCCTTTAGGAGAACACAAACTCAGAATATTCCGCTTCCGATTGTAAATACTGACTTCCATCTTTGTAACGGCTGTGTTTGTAATTATAACTGCCACAGCCTTTGGTCAGCTATTTGATGTAAATAAAATTACTCAATATTTGTAATTTATTGTGGTTAGTTAATTGATTATTTATTTTAGAACCATTTCGTTATATTATAATATTAGTTAACCCAGTATTTTATTTTTGGGAAAGGTACTAACATTTGGAATTTCATCTTAGGACTTATTTTCACTCTAATAATTCATCCTTAATTAGTGTATAGTAAGAAATTATTTCCTTGAAGAGACTCTAAATAACAAAGTTCTACGTCAGGAATATTGAATAATGGCGGTCAATCAAACACATATTTAAGAATTTTTTTCAGCTGTTGATTTACAACTAATGCTTCCCAACACATCCCTCTTTTTTAATCATGAAAATAGATTAAATTTTACTTTGAAATCAGAAATTGAAGAGAGTCAGGATTTGGTTGGAAATTTTTTTTAAGCCGTCTGTCGAAATACGTAAATTTTTTCAGAATTTCAAATAAATTCAATATATTGACAACAGATCGGCATCCATATTTTTAAGCTTGTACTATTAAAACGGTCAATAGTTTAAGTTATTTCAGATTGATATTGTATACGTTTATTTAAGGAGTATGCACTAAACATTATGCAAAAGCAGAACAAATTTTTCAATTTTTGTTTAATGCAATTCAATATACTATAACAACATGCAAGTTTTTAAGCTCGTACGCTCAAAAAAGGTAATTATAAACTAATTTAAGTTATTTTATAATGATATTGTCTAAATTTAGTTTTAGAATATGTACTATACATCCCTGTCGAAATACAATAAATTAATCAAATAAAAAATGATTAAATTTATCGGCAACAAATCGATGTACAAGCTTTTTAACAGTGTACCTATATAATGGTTATTGTGAACTAAACATCTGTGTTAAAACAAAATAAAATAAAATAAAACTTTTTGAGCTCGAACTTCACGTTTATGGGAAAATTTTCATATTTCGAATCTAAACACTCTTAACCTTTATTAGAGGCTTAATCACTTTTTTTTCATTCACTTTGCTACCTGTCGGACTGGCATCCCGCGATCTAGTGCAGTATGTTGTTAAGTTACTTACTAATGGGCGCTGCGGTCCTACAAGAACCTTAAGCCAGTAATTCCTGTCACTTACATGATCTCTCCATCTCGTTTTTCCAAAGAACTTGAGATCTTCTTCAACGTCATTCAACCATCTCATTTTAGGTCTTCCTCTAATTCATTTCCCTCCTATTCTTCCATTTAACAGGCGACTTGGCATCCTTGTTAAGCAAAACACTAACTCACAAATGCCCCTTAAAAAAGGTTCAATATCTAAATTAAAAAAATAAAATAAAACCACCACGTTTAGCTCTCCAAAGTAATAGATTTTTTTAACAACAATTAATTCAATTTGTTATGTTCAATAAACAAATAATTCAAATTTACAAATAAGACGCTACAGACAACTATCACATCTTCTGAACTACAGGTTTTCAGTTTACTTACGAAACGAACGACTAATCTATAACACTATACTAAGACCTATTCGGACATATGGAGCAGAAGTTTAGGGTTCACCAAAACACGTGGTCTCATACACACGATACAAACAGTCCAGAATCCAAAGAAAAATTGTTAATGCGCCTTAGATTATTTCGAATCAATCCATACACAACAAAATGAACATTCCCACTTTAAAATTATATATTCACTACACATACAAAACATTCCACTCGTCAACACAAAATCTACTTGTTCTTCCTCTTTCCTACTCCCTGCTGCTCGGGCTTGATAGGAATAGATTAAAAACCAATTTCCAAGAGACCTGTTCAAGAACTGTTGATCATTTCCAAAACATGATGTTCTTGCTAAGCAAAGAGAAATAACAAACAGCAACATCAAATCTTTTGGATGCGCAATTGCGCAGGTAAAATAAAAGAATAACGACTATAAACATTAACATATTTATATTATAAATCTTATTACTTTCTACAGAACAGTTTCCAACTTGTGGAAATACTGGCATGCGGATTAGAAGAGCACTCGAGATGGTCCCTTAGCTTTTGCTCTCTTCATGCCATGTAATACAAGGAACATACCTCCGCCGGACAGGAGTAATATTTCACTTTTGAAAAAATCGCCATTAAAATATTTTGTTTAAGTATCCTCTGAAAGTATGTGTACCTTCTCTTTCTTTAAGCAAGTTCTCGAATCCTCACGAAAACCCTTGGCACGCTATGCGTTTTAGCAGTCACGACGATTCGCTCTGATCAATTGAAATAGCAGAAGTAATTACGGCTGGAGTGAAAAATAAATAATAAAGAAATGAATTTTTTACTGATTAGAATAGTTAAAATAAAACGATCTATGATAAATTTAATTTAAACGAAAAACGGCTCGTTCAACGGGGCTCTATCCACTACAATTTTCTAGAAGACTTTAAAAATAAAAAACTTATACCACTATGTCCAATCAAGTTTCTTGGGTTCAGTACATGGCAGAAACATTACTGTTTCCTTGGCAACTGTTGTGCAGGGAATTGCATTGTCTGAGATCATGCTCAACCACTAGGTTTCTTCTCCACATGAGGGTATCTACTTTACATTGGCTAGGTTAGCCCTAGGGCGGTCTGCAGATCCCACAAGGTTCCCATATATAGCAATTGGCATATTAAATAATTTACCTATTTCTGGTGATCTTTATCCCGGGATCCTCAGCATAACAACTCAGTGCTTCTAGAAGACTCAAACCTGTTAAGAAAATGTAATGTCTGTTTATAAATCTTTAAGCAAATGTCACAGTCGCCTTTATTGTGCCATCTATTGGGATTTCTAGTCAAAGTAAATGAAACAGTTTATTCCATAGAATTAAGAAGTGTGGGAGTTAATTTTTTTCTGAGTGTTAAAATATTTTACGACTGGCTTTCTAGAACTTTATGATGTAAACAAATTTCTTTAATTTTTAAATTTAAAAAAAGGTCTTTTAAAGTTAAAAAATTCGACATGTACATTGTGATGGACTAGTGCGCATTTCTTACTCCAAATAGTCTAAAATTATTATTCTGCTAAGCAAATCTATTGAAACAAAGCTCTGCCAACTTCAAAGATCATATCAACGATAGAAATAAAAAAAAATAACATAGTTGGATGTTATAACATAAAAATTGACATGGTTGATCATTGATGAGTTCAGTGATTATTTCTAATGATTGTATGATGTGGTACGTGAAATGTGTTTTGTTTTCTGTTATGAATGCTCATACGATTTTAAATACTGTTTGTTCAAAATAGTTGTATTCTCGTTTCGTCATGATTCTATTCACAGTGTCGTCTGTCTAATAATGGAATAAAATTATTGCAAATTACATTACTGTGCAATGTGTAATATTTCTATTTATTTCATCCATGTTGATAAATATTATATAATAAAATCGTAATTATGGAAAATAATATTCGATCATCATCAATGAGGATATATCATTTAAAATCCGAAAATCGAAATATTGGTCCCATAACTGATAACTATATTAAAACGCCAGGTACCATTAAATAAAGTCGAATCTTTTAATGCAACTATAAATAAAAATCAATACGAAATAAATCCAATTTTTATCAAATTCGAAATTTTCAACAGACATTAGTTTTAGGAGGCTAAAGTAGATCCAATTAAAAAAAAAATTAATAGATAAAAGGGTTTGCGGCTCTACGAAAAGCCTCGCGTGACCGTCCATTTTGGACATTTCCATTAATGCTGGTTATTAATTTCGCTCTCGCTGACAGCTCTTGTTAGTGTAATTTTTTTTTATTTCGTTCACTTCTATTGGCCATGCCTCGTCTGAAAGATTACATGAATCACAATGTTAATTTGATGACTAAACTAATAATAAAAAGATATGAAAGGCTCAGAGATTCCGGTGGTTCGATACCGATACCATAGACCCGACCTACAGTTCTCTCACAACTTAATTCCTTTTAATAGTCGAGGTTGGCATTAAAGCAATCCTCCTGTCTGTGTTTTGGTCGGTATATAGGACACTCAGGTATATATTATTATAGGTATATATTCCATTACGATCAGTCTATAGGCTAAAATTTAGAAGGTATGTTCATTATAACAATTGTAAGTTATTTTTAAGGTGTTTGGCGATTGTTTAAAGAAGAGAAAATATCACCCCATTTTAATTGGATACGGCACATTCTCTCTCTGGTGTAGTGGACTGTGTGATGTAAAGAGTGAAGAAATGAAATAAAAGACATTATGATTTATATCTTATAATGATAACGGAAATAACATAATTTTAGTTACTGATTTAAATCAACTATGTATGACATGGTTGTTTCTTCCTCTATTTATAAATTCGTTTAATGAAGTTTATATTTATAATAAAACTTCGCACAAATGTAAGCTGAGCTTTTTCTATTGTAATTAAAAACCGAAAGTACATTAAAAAAGATTTGTTCACTAGTTGTATAATTGATTTTCACAAAAGTTAATCACACAGAATTTGAAACTAATAGCATGTATACTAATACACAGTATATACATTTTTAATTACCTGTATATTAAATATTTGTTTGCAGATAATTTAATTAATATATTAACGGCCGACTCTGTGGTATCTGAAGACCCTCCAGACGATTACGCAGCATCTGTAACGTGGGCACCCTTAATTGGGAAAAATCTTGCGGTTGAGGGTGATCTAGAAAACACAACTTCCCTGCACAACCGTTGCTAAAAAACAGTACAGTCACTGAATCCAATACCTTTATGAGTAGCAATAGTGCAGTTTTTATTTTTTTCTAATATTTGTATTAATTCATATACAACAGTAAATCAACAGCTTATTGGGTTTATTTATTTTCAACAGTTTGCAAAAATTGGTGATCAGTGTAGGGACACAATCGACATCGTTTATTGACAGGGGGGCAGTGATTTGGAATTGTATGAATATAAAACATCTTATCTTTAATTTCACTTGTGATGTCGAAAGTGGCTATAAGATTCCCGAAAAGAATAGCACACAAAGGATAGCAACCTTCAAAAAGCGTTGTTGTTTTTTATTAAGCAAAAACAAACATGCAGGCTTTAAAAAAAATACAATAAAGTAAGTGGAAGGCTGACACCCTAAAGAGGCGCTAGCTTTGGATTCCAATAGTCCACAAATATTTGGCGGCTCGAAAGGAAACTCTCAAAAAATAAATAAAAAAATTAAAATAAATACTTCATTCTTCTTCACTTTTTTATAGGATCGGAATTTGATAGCAGTACAGCAACAGATTCCAATGGAGATCTTTCTTATGTTAGACACAAAATTTGGTATGTAACCGTTTTGACAATATGACTCCTTCAGTTTTATCATTATTTTATTTTTGCACCGTTTAAGGCTACTGTAACACTCACTAGACTAACGCTCTAAGCTCTCAATTAATTACAAAACACTGTTATACATGACTATTTTAAGACATATATGAACATACGGAGTAGAGCTTTAGGGCTCCACTAAGGCACCAAATTCATCTCGTATCTAGTGCTAAATCCTTCGTAAAATCAGTAATGGTCCTTACTTTTTTACGAATTAAGTCATCCATAATGAACTCAATGTCCCATTTGTAATTGATTAGGCCCGAACCCGATACCAGTTTTTTCATGAAAAAATTTATTCCCACTCATACTCACTAATTTCAAACCTAGCAACTTCTTCAATTGCCGATAATCCCCGAGACTTCTGAAAAGAAGATGGCCACGAGACCTTCCAAGTTGAATTTGTTATTTGAGTACTACCACTGGGTAGTTTCTGTTTGTCTTTACCCATACCTCATAGGTATCATTCCTGTCATTTTCTTGTTTTATTGTTATAAAACAGTTTTTAATTATTTAATTTTTAAATTTCTGGGTTAGTTCGATCATACATATTTAAATTAAATTACTAATAACGTAATAAACACTTATGGTAGTTGTTACAATGCAAGAAGAATAAAATAACTAACTGCCAGATGCAGTCTGTTACAGAAGCAACTAAAAAGTTACAATCTGGACTGTAATACTTTCCAGACTCTAGAAGACTTTACTTTTCCATTCATTCAATCTAAGTTAGTAGTTCTTTCCGATTTATTTTAAGTAACTCCTTTTTCTTTCTAGTTTTTAATTTAAACCATAATTTGTGTTCTCCTATTATTAGGTTAATCCATGGCTTAGTACGGTAAAGCAGATTTAAAAACTAAAGTTATTTGCTCACACAATTGTTGCTTTAGATGGCTTATGGTCGACCTTATATCGATGTAAGACTTCGATGTTGTTATCGGTAGCCTAGGGCTCAGTATTAAAGAACATGTATTTTAAGAGTTCTGTTCAGGTTAAGCATCAGACAATCAAAGAGGGATTCAGATTAGAAACTAGAATTTCTTCCGCGTAGGCAAGCATAATTTAACTGCCTATCGTCAAAAAAGTCATGATTAGTATTTTCTTTAATATATTTTCTGAATAAATATCACCAATGTGTAACTTAAAGTAATTTTATTTATTACACTGAATTAATAAAACAAAAATCTTTATTTTAATTAAATAAAATACTCTTGCGTTAAGAGTGATTTGCGGATTTGGTTTTGGGCAATGAAACGTGGACGGAAGTTTGTAAGCAGAGATTGATGGTCGAGTCTTCGCGTTCGCTAAGCTTTAATTTAATATATTAATATTGTTAATATTAATATATTATATTATATCATATGATATTATATTATAGTATATTATGCTATATTATTGTATATTATATTATATTATGTTATATTATATTATATTATATTATATTATATTATATTATATTATATTATACTATATTATATTATATTATACTATACTATACTATATTATATGATACTATACTATACTATACTATACATTACTATACTATACTATACTATACTATACTATACTATACTATACTATACTATACAATACTATACTATACTATACGTACTATACTATAATATACTATATTATATTTATAACAACTGCAATTTATTTAATTAAATGATAATACAATTAAAAAAATAAAGAGTACATAAATGCACTTTGACAATAAATGCCTCTATATCCTTATCTCAATTTCGGTAAATTACATATTTAAATTGATTTACAATTCTATAAACAACTTTTCGGGGTCTATAAAATTACATTACTTTTGAACCACCTAAACTTATACCATTACAACCCGTGAAGGGTATTAGGTTCAGTGAATGGTATATATTGTACTGCATCTAGGACAACGGTTGTGCGGGGAGGTGATGTCATAGATCAGATTCAATTGCCGGGTTTTTCCACCGATTAAAGGTACCCACTTTATAGAGCCTGGGTGAGCCCCAGAAGGGCCTCCACATCCCTAGGTTTCATCCTCAGCTGTTAAATAAATTATCTGCCAATTCCGGATTTAGCTTATATTTGAAGTACCAATAAAGTAAAAACCGAAATATTATTTGTACTATTTAGCTTATTTATAACTTCCAAATCGCATTCTCTTATCTTCAAAGGTCTACAAACTCAATGGATATGTATTTATGCACGACGGGCTTAACATACGCCGAAATATTTCTCCGAGAATGAAAAATGTTCCACGGAAAAACTGTGGAGAATCGGACGGGCCGACAAATGGAACAAAATTTATTAGACGAACGCTTTGATGTTATTTATTGATAAATACAATAACTCATAATTTCAACACCTACACAGACGAGGAGGCACATCTCACAATTATAGACCGTACATCAACAACCCTCACGGTAACTTCAGATAAATATCTTGAATGATTCGAGTGAATAATGTTCCATTGGTCGTTCCTTCCCATTCACCTTTTTTTTTTTTAATAGTAACTTTGTGTGTGATGACTTTACAAATACTAACTATACTGTAACTAATGACATTACTATCTCAATAAATCTTAAATTCAGTACATTTAAAAAAAAATATCCCCCTTCAGTATTTTAATATAAGATCGTATATTGTGATATACGAGTATTAGAAATCCAACAGTAACTGACACTATTTTAATTTCTTTAAACATCAATTATTGTTATTATTATAGCGAAAGGATTTCTTACAGAAAGCATTAATAGAAAATTGTGTTATAAAAATGACAAGAGCTGTGCCAGAAATTTTCCAAGTCTTTCCTATTGCGTGAGGTTTTAAAATCACTAAGATATTTCATCAACTTATCTTTTGAATTGTACAGATGAAGCTACTTTTACTTTATAGATAAAAAACACTTCTTTTATTTTGTGGATGTGGCTGAATTTCGTGATTAAATACCTAAAGAAATTATAATAGGATGTAATTAGTTGGGGGTGCAGTCAAGAAAACACAGCAAAATAAGTGAAACTTATTGTATTTTATATGTGCCGACGTTTCGACCTACTGTGTAGGTCATCCTCAGGGCCAATAGGAGTGGCTGCTCGGTGCCACTAAACTGAAATTATAATTAAGTGGTGGTTAACCAAACGGGTAAACTCAACGCTTTTTATGTCGAAAGTTCTAGGTTCAAGTCCCGCTGAAATTATTTTATCTTTTAGAAGCCGTTGTTGGATCCTGTGGGGTCAGAACCCTGCATCTATAAAATGGGTACCCTATAAAATGGGTAATTGAGGGAAAATCTGGTGGTTGAGGGTGATCTCAGACAAATCTCCTTCCTTTAAACCCTTGGCCTAGAAACAGTACAGTCTCTAGTATATAGCACATAGATAATTATTAAAAACCTTAAATTAAGGTAAGCTTTGTTTGAACTAGTTAAGAAGATAAATAGGGGAGGTACGGTGTATCCCGGCGTCAGGAACTCAGTACTACAATAAAAACCACAAGAAGATAAATATATAACCTCAATGCTACCTTTGAGCTTAGATGTTTTTTATGTTTTGTTATTATGAGAATAGATTTATAAATGTTTTTAATGGTCAGGGAGGAGGTTTAGTCAATAAACTTTACAGTAAAATATAAATATATTGAGAGAAGTTACGTTCTTTTGCGCACCTCTCACTTAGAGGTTATCTATATATGTGTATAACAGCAACCTAACCGTCAATTTGTGTTGTCAAATTGTAAAATTGAAAAATACTTATAGCGAAACCAGTTTCAGTATGAAATCATTTATGTCACATTCCTTCTGTATTAGTTTGTTGGTCGTAGGCAATGCTTTGTCTAGTAGGTACCTTTTTGGAGTGGGGGATTGAAGAGAACAACCATATAACATTATACACTAGTAGTAAACACAGTTTTCCATACATGTAGAAAACTTTAAACTATGTAAAATGAAAAGGTGTAATTGAATCTTAGATTTAGGCAATACATTAAAGTCAGTCTCCGCTAAGTATGAATCCAAGACTCTACATGGGTCGTAGTGGTACAGATTTATTTTATATATATATATATATTTTTTTTTATGTCAAACGAAGACATCGTTATAGTTAATAAGCGGCTCATTTCATTATGGTATGGATCTTAAATCGCATATTCAGTTATTTTTAGTTCACCCCTTGCTGAGTTTATTGCTACAAACGGTACCTTTCTGTCCGTTATTATTATTGCTTATTATTCATAATTAAAGAAAAATCTATTATGCCAAAAATAAAATTATGATTTTATTCGCCGAATTTTGCTTGCAGAACGAGAGGAACCGAAATTATTCAGACCAGGCTGTTCCATAATTCAATTCATCGAAAACACTGACGATTAATGCCCGACGTTATACAGTTGAATGTATGATAATTTGAATGCTAATGGGGTTTATGCTAAGTATGAAAATGAAGTTAACAACAACAATCGGTTCTGAATTATTGGATGGAAAGAGCTTCGTAAGAAATAATAAGTTTCCGCGTTGTCGAAAATCCGCCTAGCATTGACATTTTACATAATATTAGGACCATGGTCAATATTCGCCTCAGGACAGTTCATGGAATTTGCAATAATTAACTAGAAGTTCTTAATATGAAGAATCTATTCGTAACGAGACCTGTAAGTATTTTATATTTAAATAGCAGGCTTACATATAAAAAAAAAACCTGTACCACTACAACCCGTGAACGGGTCTGGGGTTCAGTACATGTTAGAGACTTTACTGTTTCATGGACAACGGTTCTGCAAGGAGGTGACTTGACCTAGGTCACGCTCAACCGCCAGATTTCCCCCCTTATTTTGGGTACCCTATATTTATAATATTTTATCTCTATAAAATCTCTGCTGGGTACATCTCCTAGATCCTATATGATCAATCTCCCGCTGCAAACAGACTAAACAAAAGTCAGGGCCTGCAGCGGGATTTCCGGCATGGCAACTCAGTGCTTTACCACTGACCCACTCCGCTCCCTAGGCTTACATATAACAAAGAGAAATAATGATTAGAGATTTAGATGTGAACCAAATTATTTCTTTTATTATAATATACTAAACTCATTAGGCAATAAGTAAATTTCTTACATTCATTTAAAGCAATAAACAAAAATATGTACCTGTTATAGTCAATATAATAATTTAATATTAATAATTTAATTTGTTTGACAAGTATGGCATACGCCAATATCACCCACGTAGGGGGGAAATGTTCTTAACCGCTTTACATCATTCGCTTTTGTATTTTAATAATAGGAACCTTATATAAATAAAAAGATACTCAAGCAAAACATTTCGGCGAGACCGAATAATAACAAGCATCCAAAAAATATATTAAATCAATTTTTTTTTTTAATATTTGAAAACTATACACATATAACTGATATAGTCGATATAATAAATAATAGTAGTACCAACGAAGGGATAGGACTTACTGACGATTAGAGCTTTCATAAAATTGAATCAATTGATATCTTAATAATTAGAATGGAATAAACTAGTGCCACCCCGTCAAACCATTGCCCATCTTTAATTGAATCGGTCATTTGAGAAACACCTCATATCCAAAAAAGTAAACTTTTGGAAAATAAAAAACCTCAGCTGGTCTATAATTTAACCTCATATATTTTTTGAATTTTTTTTTTTATGGTTCTACAGGGGTTCGGTAAGCTAATTTTACCAAACTAAACTTTTATTATTTTGTTTTAATATTTAAAAGAATTATAAACGTTGTTGGAGGTGTGTTGTTTCTCACATGACTGATGTGTTATCAGGAATGAAATAAAAGTTAAAACAATTCAAATTATTAATAAAAATCAGTATTTAATTTTTCAAATAATATATACACATTTTCCAAAGATGCGTATTGGATTTGTCTAGCCTTCGCCAAAAATTTAATATGTCTAACTCAATTTTGGCTAAAAATGGATATGAGGTTTCTCAAATGACTGATTCAATTATATTTGGGATTTTCTAATTACTATAGTGAGTATAAAACGTTTCGACGAAATGAATTGACATACTTTGGCTAAACCGCAGAACATTCTCAACAACTCGGAAGATAAACAGCTCTCCCGATAGTAATGTATTTTATACTTACAAAAACTTTATGTAGGAGAGACAGTTTGAATGCATTGCCCTTCCTCTCGGCTGATAGCTTGTTTTTGTTTTCTTATCTCGCAAGTTTGTTATCTCCCTACTTATCAAACTTTCCAAAATATTCGGAGGGTGCTTAAGGCTTAAGTTATCAGGGCGAAGATCCTTTCTGTACACAGCCAGGGGTGTTATTAGTATAATAATTTATGCAGATTTTCCTTCTTTTTTTAAGTTATTTTCTATTATAGTTTAAAAAAAAAACACCAACAAATAAATAATACTTTATAATAAACTAATACTTTTGAAATGTTACAAATTTACAAACAATCTTTAACCATTTTTAGTTATTCTAATAAACCACCAGATGCAAGCAGAAGACACGTCGTATAGTGTATAATTCCGTTGAATTATAGTAATATGCGTTATTTTTATTACAACTATATTTTTTTGTTTTGTGTTGACCTACTGAAATACTTATTCATATTATGATTTATTTATTATTTTCTAATCGTGTTTCTACGATGATAATCTAACCAGAAGAACACATTAATTAACCTCCTCTTGAAACTTATTTTAAATAAAAAATTGTATGAATAATTCTGTTTAATATAAAACAATATATTTATTTCACTGACGACGATACAGCCATAATTTCTTCCCACAAAGATCCAAACCTGGGCTCTGTAGTTCTTCAAAATCATATATTCGATTGAGAAAAGTGGCTATACAAATGGCAAAGCTGAATAAACGCCTCAAAATCGAGCCATGTAGGCTTCTCCCTCTGGAAAGCTTTGCGTCCAGCAGTCAAAATTAACAATGATAAAACCTTCTACAAACTATGTACGTTTTCTCGGACTATACTTGAACAAAATATTCAAGCATACATACAAAATTAAAAAGACAAGAACTAACAATATGCTACAAACAACTATCACGTCTTCCGGACTACAGATCTTTATTTGACATACGAAATAGACGACTACAACACAGTATACTGAGACCTATTTGGACATATGGGGCAGTATTCTATTGTTTAGCAATACACGTCCATATACACAAGATAAAAACAACACCGTCAGAAATTCTTATAAAAATGAATGCTCTTTGGTTTATTTCGAATCACACCATACACAACGTTATCAGCATTTCGACTATAAAATCATATATTCACAACAAATA
Source organism: Troilus luridus (assembly GCA_964056705.1). Classification (NCBI taxonomy): domain Eukaryota; kingdom Metazoa; phylum Arthropoda; class Insecta; order Hemiptera; family Pentatomidae; genus Troilus; species Troilus luridus. The sequence goes on along the minus strand of OZ057412.1, from coordinate 70,216,811 downwards.
CAAAATGACAATACAAAATAAACTAATGCATAACAGTCAACACAAAATCCACTCGTTTTTCTGTTTTCCTACTCCCTACAGGATTAGGAAATTGTTACTAGACTTTGATAGGAAAATATTTAAAAAACAATGGCCAAGGGACCTGCTCAACTATTGACGTTTCTATATTCAAAACTTGATGTTCCTGTATCAATTATTTAATTAAGGAGATAAGCGATATTATTATTGAACCATTTATTTTAATATTTATTTTCGCTGGAAACATTTAGGACTTGAGTTGAATAATTTTTAGTTAGAGGATTTAATTTTGTCAAAAATATAATATTTTTAAAAGTGGATTTACAAATTAAATAATAAAACTAAATTGTATCGTTTCAATTCTATTTTTTTTATTAATGCGAAATGTATTAATATCGTTTTGGATCAACAGCGTAATCCAAAAATAGCCACGACGAATTGTTAGACTTGATTCTTTCTGATTTAAAGAATCATCTTATTTTTCATTGAACATTTAAACAGTTTTTGAGACCAGTTTTCGAAACGATTCAAATATGATATCTTCACCTGGTATCTGTTTTGGATTCGATTTGTGCCCTAAGTTCCCAAGTTACAATTTTCATTTGGACAAGTTTGTTCCTGATATGTTTTCAGAAGGTTCTTCAAAGTTATTTCCTACAACAAAGGAGGTCTTCCAAAATCAAATTCTAGCTCACTCAGAGTAACTTTTCAGAAGGAAAAGATGTAATGGTGAATAGTAAAGTTTTTAAAACAATTGCGACGAGTTATCCGGAGACAGAAGGGAAGTTTTACAACAAAGCAAAACTTTTATTATAGGGACCTAACGGAAGGGCCACTACTCAGGTTTCTTCCTACTCCTCTTACATATCGAAGTTATACATATCTGTAATGTAACTTTGAATGCTAACAAGTAATATGTAACTTTGAATGTACATAAGTAAGTGTATAAGTTTGTTCTTATATTGTTTTCATTATACTTATCTTCTGTAGCTCTTATCAGACCTTATAATATTGGACTGATATATTTGCACTTTAAAAGCCAAGAATGATATAAACGTTTTAGCTTCTACATTTTATTATTTTACGCCTGTTGTTTGGTGATTTTCAAGTGACTTCCTTTTTTTTTAAATAGAGTTTGAAAACGATGGAGTTTAGAGGTTTTAATACTGTATAGTCTTAAAAAAGGGAGCGGAGTGGCTCAGTGGTAGAGCATTGAGGTGCCATTCCGGAAATCCTGGTTCAAATCCCGCTGCAGGCATTTACTTTTATTTAGTCTGCTTGTGGCGGGAGATGGATCATATAGGATCTAGGACCCTCCTGGGGCTCACCCAGCCTCTATAAAATATTATAAAAATAGGGTACCCAAAAAAAGTGGGCAAACCTAGCGGTTGAGCGTGACCTAGGACAAGTCACCTCCTTGCAGAACCGTTGTCCATGAAAGAGTACAGTCTTTACCATGTACTGAACCCCTTGACTCGTTCACGGGTCGTAGTGGTACAGGTTTTTTAAAATAAGGTATAGTCTTAAAAACGGTCCTATCAGGGAAAGTAAACATTGCTTGACCTACTTACTTAATTACTTGAAACAAATTATTAGTAGATTTCAAATGTTGAATTCTTAATATTTTTGAAGCATATTTACAATAATTATGATAAAGAATTCAGCATGCTCAAGCTTAGAATCTTATAGGCTTTAAAATATATATGGCGATCAAGATACTCTTAATTTCAAAAATTGACTTTTTCACCTTTTAGTCATGAAATGCTCCTGGTAAAGCTCTTTAAGCATGCTTTAAACTCCAGGTTCAGAACCATGAGAAATTAGACGGAAAAATGTCGTGTTGACTTCATCACAATTTTCTTTAGTTTAATCATGGGAGTTTGTCTAACAAGGCATTTAATATTTTGTCTAGGCTCGTGAAATCTGTGAAAAAGTAAATTTTTGAAATTTGGAGTTATCCGACTTTGATCCTGAACGCATCATATTTACAATAGATTGTACTCGTGATTAGAGTGTATTGAATATTTGCTCCGGGTGGAGGTTAAAAAAATTGCTCAAACGTAGTGAGAACTGTTTATTAGAGAACCAACGTTTCGACCCACAATGCAGGCTGCTTCAGGGCTGTCCGGGAACGGAGGCGATATGGCTTCGTAGCTGTATCACTTAACAACATCAGTTTGTTAAGTGATTTGTATCAACTGTTATTAAGTGATATAGCTACGAAGCCACTTCGCCAGCCCCCCCCCCCCCCATTTTGGTTGAACAGCCTTGAAGAAGACTGGTAAAGTGGGTCGAAACGGCGGCTCTCCAATAAGCTCGTGAAAATGCGAGAAAGTAAATTTTTGAAATTTTGGACTTATCCAAAATAGGAACGCATCATATTTCCTATATATTGTAATTATAGTGTATTGAATATTTCGGTAACATGATTGAAGGCCCTTGATCTTAACAAGGGATGGATTCGTGCTATGTATACCCGACTTTCCAGTTCTTTCAGACGGAGTATGTCTGGTAATCGTACAAGCCTAGGAGTGGTGATTAGAGATCAAGTTAGAGACCAAGAACGCCTTTCTCCATTGGACACTGGTAATCTGTCAGGGAGACATGGGAAGCCGGATTCCTTTACAAATTGGCAGGAGGTTAGGAAGGAATATAAGGAGGATATGAGGGAGGTTAATGAGGAGGAGCGGGCAGGACTTGACATGAGGAGGGACAGACAACAGGGCTCAATTAATTCGTATTGACTCCAACTAATTAGAAGAGGACGCTATCAATGGCTGATCAGAGAGGGCAAGGAGGCGGCGGGAATGCATAACGAATCCGCTCATCGACCAATCTCCTTATCTTGGCCGCGGCAAACATATGCTGGGCGCCGGCGATAAGGCTCATTGTGGCGCTTGTCCGCTCCATTCAATTCAACAACAATCAGATTTAATGAGGCAGCGAAAATTTAAATTCATTGCCGTCAATTAGGCAGACGGTTAGTGATCTTGTGGGGGATTTGTAATCAATTAAAGGCAGCATAAATCGAGATATTGCAGCTAGATCTCTTTGCCATTGGCCGGAGTCAGCAGCTCCTGCCATAACTATTCCGTTGTGTATTAGATATCGCATAGTTTCTTGACTACTGATTTTTTTTTTTCAATTCACATTATTTTAGAATTAAATTCTGCTATGGAGCGAACTGTTATCTAGTGTAATGGTTTGCAATCTACAATCTACCGAGCCTGCACTATGCCAGGTACTCGTAAAAAATCACTATTCTAATTAAACCCCGCATAGGAAAAATGTAAGGTTCTCCGGTAGCATCATCCGATTAACCATATCAGCATAAAGCGGCGTTAAATCAACAAACAATGGTTGTTCTGATAATGCCTTAACGAAAAGTGTTTTATTTTTTTTAGTTGTAACATATTCAACAGGTCTCATAAATTATAACAAAAAAACTACAACAATCCATGGAGGGTCTTGGTTTCAGTACATAGTATAGACTGTATTGTTTCTTGGACAAAGGTTGTGCACGGAGCTGATTTGTCCTATATCACCAGCCAGATTTTTACCATTATTTTGGGTACCATATGAAGTTTATCCAACGGTTATGAAGGTGATTTGTCAGGGTTTTCACTAATTAATGGTTTCTAATTTATAGAGACTGGGTGAGCCGTCTACAGACACTGTGATGTCTACAGATCCCCAGGGTCGATCATTATATGTTAATTTTAAAATAATTTGTCTGCCATAGTCGAATTCGACCTCGGAACCTGCACTGTACACATTCAGCTACCCAGGTACAAAAAACAAATAAATAAAATATCCCTAAACTGAAATAATATGTTTTCTGAATGTCAAGAAATTCGAATCTACTGGCAGTTACTGTCCTGATGACGGTGGTTCCGAGAAAATAGAATAGTATCATCTCTTCCAGCGGAGTCTTCTTTATCTGAGCGGCTAATGCCACGGCAGCATTCTGACGATGTGGACAACGCCATTAGTACTCCGGAGCTATCGCTACACTGATAGGCTATGCCACTGACCCTCGGAATGGTTTCTCAGGGCATTCCGTCTTGGGGGGCACTCCGGCCCCTGTCACCCGGCGATTAGTATTTCAAGTTTATCTGGAAAGCTTTTTTGTTCTGTCGGAGAGAACATACATTATTTTTTACACTCTTTTTGGTTCGATTTATAGAAGTTTCGAGTACTCTACTGTCGTTGGACGCACTACTGTTTAGGTTTTCCTTCCTCCATCTATTATGCAATTAATGTCCTTTTGCAATGTTTGATGGAAAACTATAAAATAACTGTACTACTAGTAGGAGCACTTAAAGGTAGGACATATGTGCTAATTAAGAATCCATAAGAAGTTCAATTTACGCAGTGGTTACCATAACAACGTACTAAACCCCACGTAATATGCTATCTTCGGTTGGTTGTCCTGCAGGTGACCCTAAGATTTTTTGAAGGGAGTGAAACATCATTGGTTACGTCTTTCGGAAGGAAGGTTAAACGGGGATCCTGCGCCTGTAAGATTTCAGGTACTAGTTAAAATCCCTATCCTAATTAAACCTGGATAGGCCAAATTTAGAGCTTCCTCTAAAAAATATAAAGTGACGTTAAATAAACAAAATAGACCGTCCTAGAACCAAGCTGAATGCTGAATTTGTTGAGATTGTATTAACATTACTTTATTTATTGTAACGCTTGATGTGTGTTTGTTTGTTGTTGCTTAGAGGCGTAAAACCTTAGGGTCATCAACGCCTGTAGATTTTTTATTTTTATATTTATTTATCTTTAAAAAAAAAATAAAAAAAAAATATATATAAAAAAAAAAATAGTCATATACACATACATACTAATAAATAATGCAACTATAATAAGGAAAAAAATAAAGCAATCGGAAAAAACAACAAATGCATCTATAGCAGGGACAATGGAGGATCAAATATTGGTTATTAATTTACAGTTTGTAACGAATTTCACCACTTTGTCGATTTCAGTTTTGTTGTCTCTAAGTGCTTCTCTAACATCGGGGGGTATTTTGAGCTGATTTAGTATTTTTTTATAGGAGTAGCATTCCTCCAGTCTGATGCAATGATTTTTATTACACCTAAGGCATATCGGTGGTGGATCCCTTGTAATGAGATGTGCGTGGGTAAGCCGGGTGTGTCCTATTCTAAGGTGAGCTATAGCCACCTCTTCATGGCGTTTACTACGATTAGATGTAGCCAAGCTTTACTTCCCTTTTTATATATTTCAATTTACTGGCTGGACTTTCATCCCACATTGCTTGCCATCTTTTGTCTATACGTTCTTTAAAGCGGCGAGCAAGTTCTTGGGCGGTTAGAATAGTTGTGCCTCTACCTGGGAGGTTTAGAGCTGCTCGAGCAGCTTTGTCAGCCATCTCGTTCCCGACAATACCCACATGTCCCGGGGCCCAGATGAAGAATAGTTTTTTGTTTATGTGATTTAGCATTATTAAATATTCGTGAATGCGTTGGACTATGGGGTTGAGCGAGTACATATTGTTCAATCCCTGGAGTAACGCTTGACACCACCCTCTTCAAAAGTGATATGCTTTCATTTAGGACTGTTGTACTGTTATATAAAATGTTTAAGCATATATTTATTTGACTAATATTTAAATAACCTAAAAATATTTGTATATACTATTTTTGTATAAAGATAAGATACATGCATGCCTTTGGATTGAGTTGTATAAATGTAATAAAGATAAGTTGGACTAAGAGCAAACAAGATGAAAGGGGCCGGTCATATCAAGAGAGTTGGAATAAGTCTTCTTTTGATAACCAATCTCTTCATGACATTCATTGTATGTCTCCTAGTCGACTCGTGTCAACCAAGAATATTTATGTACATATTAATATAAGATAAAAATAACTCAATGGAATAATAATGAGTACTGCCGACACTTATAGTACACCACAATACTTATAAGAATGATGACCGCAATCACCAATGTAAACATCATCAGAACATACACCAAAAGGAAAATCATAGTCTTGGGAGAGGTTGGTGTTTCTATCTGGATTTTTGATATGAGGTATGTTGCACTTAATTTTCTTTTAGTGTGTCTTGATGAAGCTTAAGCTGGCGAAACGTTAACTGTATTTGTTTGTTTGTCTTTTACAGGCTTTGGTTTTTCCTATTGCATCCTAGTAAATATTTTATGACTCATTTTTAGTGTTTATAATGTTTATATTATATTTTTATTTAATAATCGTAATTTCTTATCATAAAACTTGTGGCACGGAACATAAATTATTTATTGACGAGATATTTTAAGATAATAAAAATAAAAATATTTTTTTGCAGTCATATCTTTCCCGTTATTTGTTAAACAAGTTGGTAAACCATAAAGTTTAGTCTCTTACTTATAGTGAAATAATAATTCAATATTATAGAACAAAAAATAAATTATAAATTTTTAGTTCATTCTTCATTCGGCATATTTTATTTAATATGTACCTGTTGTGCTTGGAGTATAACGTACATGAGGATTTACGACATCACATACCAATCATTGGTTAAAACTCTTAAGCTATGTTTGTGGAAGAGGAACAATACGGCGGCAAACTGAGGCTGGTTACAGGTAGATAACTACAAAAGGTCGTGGATAAAGAAAAGAGCTCGGTTAGCCCTTAATCCCTAAACACAACAGGTGGGTTACTTATGCTTTGTCCTTGAGCTACTTCTGAAAGGGCTGCTGCATTTCTCTGGTTTTGGAGCATTATTGGAATCTGCAAAATGTTTATTTACCTCTAACTGAAGTATGCTTGAATATTGTGTTAAGTACTTATACTGAAAATTACTGTAATTTGAACGCCAAAAACTATTGTAATTTTCCAAATTTACTAAAACCATTCCATGAAAGTGTAAAATAATGGAATTCGACAAATATATTTATTTTTACGAATGTTCTGTAATCATCGGAAAAAAAAATATCAGACTTACTTAATTAATACTAAATTTATTTTGAAAAAGAAATTTAGGTGGTAACATAACTAGAAAAGCATTCATGTTCCTCATGACCGCCGACACAAGATTTTTTTTTTTGTATTTGCATGTGCCCACTTTTTTTGTGAGTGAAGTGGAACCCAGGTAATCGGACATTTGAGGCCAAAACACATAGCGAATCATTAAATATACAATAAAATTCGCAAATGAAAAATAAATTTTAAAATTAAAAAAAACACAAGAGTAGGGGTAGGTTTAGAAACCTAGAAGGCATTCATTCATGCTCAAACTTATCACATAATTTCTTCCCCACTAGTTAATACTACACCAATAACATACGTATGGGCTCTCTCTTTTTTACAGTTTTTTCCAATCAAGAGTAATATTTAACTTACTAGAATTTAATTTTGTTTATTTGTCCATTAATTTGAACCATTAACTGCAGAAAAAAATTGAAATTTGAATTTCATTGATTCCTTCCTCAACTCGCCTAAGAGATCTTTCTTTTTTAATAACTTCGAGGTCAAGATATTGAACATGAATCTAACTCACAATATTATACGCACGGAATTTGTAGAGAGAACTGTGTTTAATTAACTAGCAAAATTTAAAATTTTCAGGACATTAAGAAAATTACATCCATTTGGAAACGGTGGACGGAATTTCTTAGAAGAGTATAAAATGGTCAGAAAGTGCTGTCAATAAATTAAGTAATGGCCTAATTTTTAGTCCATTTTCAGGACAGCGGGATTAACAATTGGATCGAAACATAGGCACAAATAAAATAAATCTTTATCCCTCTGCCCTGAAGATGGATTAACAGTTAGGGCGAAACGTAGCCACATATAAAATGACTTGCGTAATTTATGGAGAGCAGCTACTATCCATTTGACACTACATCCCTGTGCCCAGATGGTGGCCAACAATTTAGGATTTGGCAAAATTTATTGCTCGTTTATTTAAATTGTTGGCTTAAATTAAATAAGTTATACTTATTCTTTGTAAATTTTTGACTGAACCCCGTTAATCATTTTCAACATTCCTCTAAAACTAAGTACTTGGGGTATCAGATGACACCGAAGATATTATTATGATCGGAATTTTCAAATATAAAAAAAAAACTATAGAGAATTACGATTCGGGCATTTCACGAGGTACTAATTTTTGATTTGTGTCATTTACCTTGAGAAAACTTTCAGACAATTCTGGCGACGAGATCGGTATCGTCGAAGACCAGACGATGGCTGGACGAAAGTATTCCTACAGCACCGATAAATTTCGGAATTCATATCGGACCTCAAAGGCCGCGTTCCAGAGTCCGGATCAACCTTCCATACTCTTCTCATCGAAGACAGTCATTAATTATTATAATGATGACCTGAGTGCCCATTAGAAGCGTCTCTGATTCCGAGGACCCTTCCCAGTGCTAAATGACTCGAGGATGATCACAAACGATCCCCGGATGACTGTCGATATGAGATGTAGTTTGTAGAGATTGATTGTCTATTGTCCGAGCCGATAGCATCTCGGAGGTTTGAAATAATCAGCCTTATACAGTCCCCGCCCGGCTCTTTCTTGGGAGGGACCTCGATTTTTCAGGGATGGTGATGGCACCCATTTAATTCTCTGTAACACTTGTTACATCTCTTCAAAATTACTGAAGAAAAAAATATGTTCTTCTTTAAGTAAGTTATAAAACTTTGCATAAGCCTTAAAGTGCGGGCGATACCCGGGTGATGTGGTCCAGAGGAACCGCGAGCGCTCAGCGCTTACCATCGTTGGGTACCTCAATATTTTTCATTCGTGCCAGTTTAAAATCGTCATAAAATGATAACTTCCACGACTTGTGCAGCTCCTTATCATTTTTAGACCTTTTGCATTGACCCACATACATTGATTCCGTTATACTGGGTCATGGTAATAATACACAAAGAGATATGAAGAGAACTGGTTGCTATTCCATTATATATTATAAGTATGTTTAAATGAAAATAAAAAGGAATAGTCTTTGTTTGGTTCCTCTTTTGCGGGTCGTTTACTTACAAGTTATCTATTACTTGTCTACATAGATGAAATGTGTTTACTTTTATTTTATTAAGCACTTTCTTTATCGGTACTTAGTATTTATTATAAAGAAAATACAGATGAAATCATGAATTTTAGGATTTTTCTTTTTACATTAAATAATAATTTTTATAAATTTAAAAGATATTTAATTTAATTAAAATCTATTAATAATGTGTACTTCTATATTCGAAATAAAGAAGCACACATTATTATAAGACCCTCTGAGGGCTCATAATAATACTCTACCTCTTTAATAATAATAATAAATTCTTTATTTATTCTGGGACAAGCCTCTTCAGAATAACAATAAGATATTCTATACCTACAGGGTATTATTATGTCTTAGAGTATAATGTAACTACATTGCATTTAATTAATTAATGCAATTAAATTAACAAATGAGAAACAATTAATGAAAATTACCTCCAATGATAATGTTTAAAGAATAAAAAAAACAGAATAAGAGAAATAAAAATAGCATAAAAATAATATAACAATAATTATAGAGAGAGCATCAATTGGTAGTTACATGCAAATTACAATGTCAAATAGAATAAACAACCAAATATTGATGAATATACAAACAATATCAGCTAAGGTAACTTAATAAAATAAGCCAAATCCCTGCTTGCTTATCCTTAAATTTAGAAGTAGCATAGTATCTACCATGTACTTAACATAATGCTCTTTATTGGCTTTAGTGCAATAGAGTTATTACAAATCTTCATGTTGGCAGATTAATACTGCATATTGAAACTTTTTAAGTTGTTTTATACAATCTGAGATATCGTCGATATTTTATTTATTGATTTTTAATGACAATTTATATTTCAATTGCTTTTCCACAAATAAATAACACGTAAAAAATATTAATAAAATCTTCGTGTTGATTCACGACGTGGCTAAGAGCGTAATACGATTTTGATGAAAACCCTTGCTATTACTTCATATAAGGTATTTAAAGGCAAAGATAAAACAATACATTATTAAGTAACTCATCCATACACGGCATACGCAGATCGTACGACAATCCCCCATCTTACACGAGCGTTAAAATCTCCAAGAGGACCTCACAAGCCGGTGTAGCATCTTCTGCATTCCAGCCTAAAAGCATTTTTTCCTCTTCTACATCTTGTTTTTTAAGCAGAGGCTCGCATCCACTTTACACGTAATTACTTCCCGTTAGATCAAACTGTTTTCTTTTTTTTCCTGTTATTCTTAAGCAAATTATATATGAACAAATTTGACTTATTAATATATATTTCTCTTCTTTTTAGGCAAATTTAAACCGAAGAAATTACGTTATTCCGGTGGAAATTATGTTTAGTCTTATTTAATGAAAATTGTTTTGTTAAATTAACTTACTATATTTAGCACATTTACTTGTTATAATACCATTATAGTTGTAAATATCATTAAATTAAATTTAAAAAAACTTACTTATTTTCAATATTAAATTGAATGTTACAATTTAATCAAAGTTAAATTTAATAAATTGTAAAAATCTGGTATAAAAATAAATATTTTATCTTAAATCAAATATCTTTCAGGGGCGACCTGTGGTCTGGTGGTTATCACAACATCCTACTAAGCCATTTTTTAAGGGGAATAAAAAATCCTTGGTTATGCAGTCCTTTGGGAGGGACGTTAAACGGGGGTCCTGAGCCTGTACGTTGTCAGTTACTCTTTAAAAATCCCTACCTTAATTAAACCTGGATAGGCAAAAGTTAGGGCTCCCACTGTAGCATCGTCGGATTAGCCTTACCAGCATAAAGTAACATTAAATAAACAAACAACTATCTTCTGTTGAAACCATTATAATGGAAGAATATAATTATCACGTATTTATATGGTTATAATTAGCTATATATAAATTTATAAATATTTGTTAAATATGTATTAACATAGTTTCGTAATGTTCAACAAATATTTTTTTCTTTTTATGGAACACTAATAATACTGAAAATAAAAAATAACTTAATTACCACTACGTTTTTTTCTCAAGCCAGTAGTGCCTAAAACCAAATATTTATAGTCTGTATGGTACTAGTGCAATGGTGAATTTCAATAAAGATATTTTTTTTAAATTTTAATAACGTGAAGAAAATAATTCGGTGTTCAAAAATGATTGTTTAATAAAATATAAATTTTGCTCAACCCTATATAGTAAGAAACAAACTGTATTTCTAGTGAAACAAAATTTCTCTCAACCCGATTACTGAACCCTCTTCCACAATAAATCATTTTTCCTATCATAAATGTTTGTTTGGGACCCAAATATGGTTTTAACGATGATTATTAATTTAAGATTTTAGATTGAATTATATTCATTAATTCGCTCAATGTCTCGGTGATATATATAAGAGAATCGTGATTTATTAACATAAAAAACAAAAATATCTCAAAGCATTTTTGAGTACGAAAAGAGGGAAACAATGTTTTATTCTCATGGTTGTAAAGTTAATTTTTTTCTTTACCTTTAATGAAGATTTTTATTTTTAAAGTTTTATAAATATATAGACGAATTTATTAAACCTTGTACTACCCTAGGTTATGTAAAGTACCCAAGACGATTTTTAAAACAAGAGTAGTAAAATTAATGTATCTACAGCAATGGTCTGCGGGTTTTTATCATGGTACTGTGTAAAAGGATTTACAATTTTATTAGTACTTAAATTATGTACAACTACATATTTAGAGCTGACCGTAAGCTGTGCTATAAACATTTCTTTATTAATTGATTTATTAAATGGGAATTCCAATAATTTTTTATCTGGCTAGCTCAAGAAAAAATGTTTATCTTTATTATGCCCAGCTACAAAAAATAAATAAACATCTTAATAAAAAAGTTAAATGTCTTTCAAGTCCAATTTATTTTATTAATTCACTAGAAAGGCCTCCGAATATATCTTATCAATGATGGAACTACTATTTCGAATTACCAATACCATTTGTATGGTAATTGAAAGGTGGGTCAAATAAAATTATCAGACTGTTGGAGTGGACTCAAAGAATAACACAATCTTTAACTTAAAAGGTGTCAATTAATTGTGATATTTATGGTTATTGACTATTTTAACTGAAGCTGACCAAATTCAGGAATTAGAAACTTTTTGGTTCTAAATAGTGAGTTATATGTTCCAGATGTTACAACGGCCACTTGAGTTCTATTCAATTGTTGAATTTTAATTTTCTATTTAATTTTATCAATTCTATACACATCCTACGCTTAGATATATTTATTAAAACACGGAAAGTCCATTATTATTTTTTTTCTATGTTTGAGTTTTTGAAAAAGTATAATCATATTTCTTTACAGAATAGATCTTCTGAAGTTTTAGAAAAAACAGCATGTCATTGGCAATAGGTAAAATATAGAAAACATAAACACAAATCCTCAGACATGATTTTTCACTTAATTAACTAATTAATAAATTAGGTAAGAAAAATATTTTGTTGATAATCAAAACAAATTTTAATACAGATTTGTCATCAATATTTTCGGAGAGTTGCAAATAAAATAAAAATAAATACCATATGCAATACAATAATTATTAATATGTCTTAATTTAATGAACCTATACAATTAATCATATTAAATGGTAACATGACCAATTGAAATAGTTGAATTGTCTTTTCTTTTTTTTTTATTATTCAGTTAGAAATTATCTACTTTGAAAGTTATTTTCAATAATTTATAGTTTTTATATCTCTTAGTTGCTACGCCAATTTTTTTAAATATACACCATTGGATTAACACATCAACAGGTAGCGAAGTACATACCATCTCACAAAAAAAAAGTTACTTCCTACAAAACAATTATTCTTTTAAATCTGTCATGCAAACTGATCGTAATAGTATTTGACTAATACTATTACAATTGATTATTTAGGTATATTTATCCCTGAATAAATACATACACCCGAAGTTTCGGCACATTTGTGTAGCCATCTTTTCGGCTAAAATATAAAAAAACAAAGTGAAAAATCAGTTACAAAAAAAAAATTAAATAGAATATTATTGTTAACCAATTATCGATCAAAAATCATTCATTAAACGTTGTTTGTAAAAAAAATATGGTACATATGAATAGTTATGTTGTCGATATTTAATCACTTGTATCCAACCAAAATAATCATCAGCTATAAATGAAGTTAAAATCAATTACGTTCTTAAATTATAAAATAAAAACTAACCTTTTCCTTGGTAATTTATAACGTTTACTTTTTATAAGAGAAGTATTTATTCATAAGTATTAGTAGTTTTATCATCACATCCACCGATATGATCCCCTTTCAATAATTGATAAGAAAATCTATAATATTAATATTAATTATGATTCAAGCGATAGCTTAAACTTATTTTTTGAACTAACATTACTTGGAGAAAAATTAAGTTGAGCTTGCCCGGTCCCTAGAGCGGAGTGGTAGAGCAATTAGCTGCCGCGCCGAAGGTCTCGGGTTCAAATCCGGTTGTGGCAGATTTTATTTAATTTGTTAACATCCGTGGATGTATCCTAATGGGGGTCATCCAGCCTAAAAACTAAATCATCTATAAAGTGGTTACACAACTTAGGGGGAAACACCTTAAACAACCTTACAGTTTCTACCATGTACTGAACCCAAGGCCCCTAATGATTTGTATTGTTACTGGTTTAATATATAAACTTAAGACCGCCAAAACGAGATGGTATATACTTATTTGTTATGGTTAAGGTTTCTTTATGTATACGGACTAGAAAATTGGCTGTGGAATTCCAGGACTCGAGCAGTTTTTCTTCAATAATATTTCATCCCGAAATCGGACGCCCTTAGAAGGATCAAAACACCCTCCTGCCGACAATAGGACTGTTTGAGAAATTCCTGAGAAGTGTAAAAGTATCTAGCAGTTTTTCAGGACCATATGCTACCAGAAGAGATTTGTTCTCATTGAAGGGATGAAATATGTTGAGGCTAGTTTTCGGGCGATTTCACACCGGTCGTTACCATTCCCCTGCCCCGTTGTTCCTTTTGGGGGCGTGCACCGGAGGACAGAAAGAGGAGAAAGAGGAGCCCATTTCAAAGGTGAAAATAGGCGGGTTCGTTAGAGCGATGTTTCCCCAGAGCGAACACCTTGACACCGGGACAATGCAGAAGTCAGTGGGCAGCTGGTGGATGTAAACATGACATCGGAGCAGCCCCTGCGCACCTCTCACAGTGTAGTGGCCATCTCGGGTTACTCTTCCACCTGAAATATACAACAAATTGCAGATTCCTATTCCCTTGTGTATAACATAAGTTAAATTCACCATTTTCTAACATGCTATTCCAACTCTAATACACGTAGATTATTAATTTTAATTAAATTTTTATTTTAATGCACTTTAAAATTGTATCAAAATATAAATTGCGATAATACAAAAATTACAGTCAAGCATATGCAGATGCATCCTTTTGAATCCTTTGGACTCTAAGGTACTCATCCAGCCTAAACAATAAATCAACTATAAACTGGGTACACTAAATAGGGGGAAAACTGGCGGTTGAGTGTGATCTCGAACAAATCACCCCCTTACACAACCGTTATGCTATAAACAGTATAGTCTCTACCTTATTTCAAATCCCACTCCTGGTAAGACTTTTAGCCGGAAATAGATCACATATTTAGGACCCTCCTGAGGTCTTCCCAGCCTCTATAAAGTGGGTACCCAAAATAAGGAGGGAAATCTGGGGGTTGAGCGTGATATAGGGCAAATCACCTCCCTACACAACCGTTGCCCGTGAAAAGTATATTACTATATAGTACTATATACTATATAGTATCCCCATGTACAGTACAGTATCCCCAGACACGTTCACGGGTTGTAGTGTACAGTTTTTTTTTCTTTTTTTTCTCTACCTTATACGGAAACCAAGACCGAAAATAGTTCACAGTGGTACAGGTATATTAAATATCATAAAGATATTTGAATGTACAAAGTATCAAATATAAAGAAAAAACTTAGATATTGAAACATATCTACAGGCGGAAAAAAAATAATACTCTGAAGACGCTGAAACATTTAAAAGCCACGAAGATTATTCAAGAAATTTAAGAATAGCAGTCGTCGCTATATATGACAAAGCCCCAGCACTCGAAGCAACGTTTAACAAAACCAAAAAAAAAAAATGTATCATTATATTACTTATTTAATATAATGATTATTTAAGGTTAAATAATAATTTAATGAATCATATGTTATAGATATGCGATATATGTTTAATAGTATTAGTTGACTTTTTATAATAATGAGGAAGAAAATGGTCCGGGCGGAGGTTTATTGGAAAGGCGACGCTTCGACCCACATGGCAGGTCTTCTTCCGGGCTAGTACGATCATATTTGACACTAGGCTGAGTATTTAAACCGTTGTCGGTTTAGATATAAATTCTGTCAAGATCCACTGCATGTTTGTGAAGATAATAATTTGTAACTAATTACCACTGAACCACTGAACCGCAATTACCCCACATTACTGACAAAATCGTCGATGATTAATTTTTAGTTACAGAAAATGTTAATAAGCATTTTGTTTAAATATACAATATATAAGGATATACACATTAAAAAAAAATTTATTCGACATATGTTTATTAAAAAGAGGTGCTATTGAACGCCGCAGGCACAACTACAATTTGTAGAATCATTCACTGTCATGTCAGAAAAATATATTTTCATAAGAATCACATTAATGATTATTATTTATTAGATAAATAAATGAAATTCTTATTCAGCAAATTGCTTTGCCATATGGAAATTGGGGGGTGTAACGTAGGAGGCCTCCAAGTGGTGCACCCTGGGTAACGCTAATTCTGCTACAGCGACCGCCAATTTTCGAGTCCCCATATGAATCGCTACTGGGAGGCTCGACGTCGAATGGTTGAGGAACCACATAAGAGCGTTGGATAAAGAAAGAAAGAAATATGGAAATTGGTTATCATCCCAGAAGTGCTACCGCTGCTATTTCTTTTTCTATCAATCGGATTGAATTTTAAATCAATTATTGATAGTTGTGGCTGTAATATTGTTTGGAGTGTCCGAAAATGCTGGAATATTCAACTGAAGATACTATTTATATGTTAGAGGCTTTAGTATAATGTCACCATTCCATCCAGTATCCCACAAATCGCCTTTATACGACTTTTTACCGAGCTAGTTTGCCAGTTTACGATCACATAAAAAGGTCGTCAAACAAGGAAAAGTACAATGTAATAACAATATAATATATTAACAAGGAAATATGTTGGGGGGGGGGGCTATGGTGTAGTGGTTAGAGCCAGAATTTTATAAAAGTGAGTAAAACGTTCTTGATTATGGCGTCCTTCGGAAGGTGCATAATTGGGATCCCGAGCTTTAACGATGTCAGGTACTCCCTAAAGATTCCTATCCTACATGTGCAAAATTTAGGAATCCCACTATAACATCGTCCGATTAGCCATAGCAGCGAAAAATGAGTTAAATAAATGAACAAAATAAGGAGAAATACCATGTCGTCATTGTCTATATAGGGCTCTTGCGCAGATAAATAAAAGATTTTATTAAAATAAATCAGGAAGTGAGGCTTAAGATACGGTTTGAATATATATTAATTAAGCAATTGAAGGCATCTCTTCAAAAGCATCATCCGGATTATTCATGATTACAATTGTATCTACTGGAATTGGATTAAAACCAAAGTTGGTTTGCGTTTCCTGTGACAAGAAGCAAAAACTAGAACAAAATGCAACCATAAGTTGTGTCATTTTTGTATTAATGTTTGTTAAAAAATTTTTTTTGTTTTGCTTGCATTCTTTCCCTTATTGGATACGGTGTAAGGGGATGAAGGTATAGAAAGAACAAAAAGGATCAGCAAAAATCTTAACGAAATTAGTAACCAGCTATAAAAATAATAGTAATTTAGATTACTTAACGAAAATTGTCTGTATCATTTAGTTTGATGGCCGTAGCAAATTGTTGGCCGTGAGTGGTGATTTACCGTACCGTGTGAGGTCTTTAATGACCCTCTAATTGTCGGGTAACAACGTGGACTGTCCCATACCCGGGTATTAACTCACGGCCAGGTACCCTTATTCGGGTATTAAACCCCGACCTAAATCATACTCGTACTAAAATGGAAGAGCCTCTTATTCTTCTCACAGGAAACGCAACGATCCGGTTCTTTCAGGAATCGCAAACCAACTTTGGTTTTGATCCACCAGCATTGGATGTAATTGTAATCTTGAATAATCCGGATGGTGCCTTTGAAGATATTTCCAGATATTCAATTGTCTAATTTTTATATTTTATTAACGTTCTGACTTGAAAACTATTTGTGTATTAGGAATTGTACTCATTGAGTGCGGTATCATACTTCTTACAAGTATACCATAGGAAGGAAGCAATTTTAAATAAATTGCTGGAAAAAGTGTAAGTTTTGTTGTCAGAAATTTCTGTAAATAGAAGTTGAATTCACAATTTGTTAGTGCCTGAGAAGTTCAAGTAAAAAAAAGTTATTTTTTTAATTTAATAGGAAAACAAAGGAATAAAAACTGTGAAAACCGAGTTCAATAACTCATCCTATATCCTAACGATAGTGAACAACAAATTACAGATTATTGCTTTGTCTTTTTGAGATTAATCTTTAACACAGTTTGAACACAGGGGCATAGCTGGTATGTATATAAAATATATAGATTACAAAGATATGGTTAAGATTTTTATTATTATATGTACGAATATTTTTTTAATTTTTAATCTCTCACAATTTTGTTGTTATTATTCCGCAAATTGTAGCTTTGAGTTGAGTCACAAGTTATAACTTTCAATTTGCTTCCCTTTAAAAAAAAAAAAAAAAAAAAAACCTGTATACCACTGCAACCCGTGAACGGGTCTGGGGTTCAGTACATGGTAGAGACTGTACTGTGTTTCATGGACAACGGTTCTACAAGGAGGTGACTTGTCCTATGTCAAGCTCAACCGCCAGATTTTTCGTCCTTATTTTGCGTACCCTATTTTTATAATAATTTATAGAGGCTGGGTGGGCCCCAGGAGGGTCCTAGATCCTATATGATCCATCTCCCGCTGCAAACAGACTAAATAAAAGTCACGCCCTGCAGCGGGATTGGAACCAGGATTTCCGGCATGGCAACTCAGTGCTCTACCACTGAGCCACTCCGCTCCCTTTTTATATTTTCCAAAAAATACAAGTTATCACGAGCTTTAAGAATGTATGTAGGGTAAAGAGTAGATTTTGGTAATCATTGCATCTACAAACGAACGTTGCAACAAGCATATACTTCTATACTTGTTTGAATGTTTGTTGAAACTTTCATTTCTTGCTGAAATGATTACCGAAAACTATTCATTACCCACAATTACATTCTCTCATTCATAATAAAGCTCACGATAACTGGTATTTTTGGAAAGTATGAAAAATGAAACGAATAAAGAGTTATAATTTGTTATAACTCAAATCCAGGCGACAACCTGCGGAACAGATACTTTTTTATTTATTTACACCTTTTATTTTATGGCATTTGCATATTTGTTACAATTATTTTGTATATCTTCTATTCAATCGATTTCTTTCCTACATTGACACAGATTTCTTGCATACATCATGAATGAATTGATTGGAAAAAAGTATACATTTAGTGATTTATCAAAAGAATACTTTAGAAAAAGTGACGTATTTTGTTCTAATTTGTAGTTGAAATGTTCAGTGCATTCAGTGAAGCAAAGATTAAAAACTAAATTTTTATTGATCGTTCGTTAAAACACACATAGATTGTTACTATGTATAGTTAGTATAGTTAATATTTTTGAAAAATAGCAATGAAGCCGATTCAGAATTTAAATAATTTATTTTCTAGAAAATATGAGGGGTATTATTTATTACAGTCATGTTCTTATTTAAAAAACTAACGATGGTGGCGTACGAAGCTACTTTGAATGATATGTGTTGGTAATTTGTAGGTATAGGATGTTTTGGCAATTTCCACATAGCACTGACGGATGAGACGATTTCAAGACATCATATCAAATCATTTATAAGGTTCATTTGTTTCTTGAGGTCTTATCGGGTATGATTGATGCAAAGCGTGGGTTTGAGTGATAGGCGAGGCGTTGATGTAAAACTTCAACCACTCCCATTTCAATTACAGTAGAATCCCGATAATTCGTATGGTCAAGGGACTGAAGATTTGGTACGAATTATCGGGAATACCAATTATCGGGAGTACAAAATAAAAACAATTAAAAACCGTATTAATACAATTTTTTGAATCTATCGAACGGTCCATCACTTGCACGAAAGTCTTCAATTCCCATTTTTCTGTGGAAACTCGGGCTTTTTCCCTTCAAATATTACCTACAACTAGTTTGAATTCCTTGCTTGTACGAACCACTTTTTTAAGTTCTCTACAAGTCTGGGAAGTGATTTTGTCCTTGTTCTTCACAATTGATGTGATCGTGGAACCAGGGACAATGAAATGCTTGGATACGTCAATTAGCTAACAGCCACTGGTCACGGCGCTTATGATTTGTTGTTTCTCTTCAATAGAGAGGCTAACGTATTTTGGAGGCATGATAACGTGTCACAACGGTAACAAAATCGAGACAGAATTGTAAATAAAAGTGTGATTGTAAGAAAAGCTTAATAAAATTCCTAGAACTCCCCTCATTTTCTTTGAGTGAAAACAGTACGAATTACTTATGAGATTTCTAAGAAAACTTGTCTCTCTCACTCGTTCTCCCGTAAAAAACGATAGGATCTTCTGTGCCTCTAAACAGTACAAACATGCTTGTGTATAAAAACAATACAAATTGAGTGATTTCCTAGAAAGAATTTATTCTCATTCTGCTCCCTGGCATATCTGCTTCACTGTTCTCTCCCTCCCTTTCGAAAACAGTACTAAGTAACGAGATTTTAAAGCTGGAAATACGAATTCTGTGACGGTATAAGTGACCTCGTATAAAAATAATACGAATTACCGAGGGGTCTGAAATGCATTGATTTTATACCATTTATCGGGATTTTCTCTGGGGACCGGCAAATTTGTACGAATTAGCCGGAAATACGAATAATCGGGATACGAAATATCGGGATTCCACTGTATAATAAAACGATTTTTTTAAATTTAATTAAAAGAGGTTATTAAACATTGAATATATAAACAAACCGATTAGTTACATTAAATTAGATGGATGATGCAAGTTTTATTTTATTTTACTTTTCTAATAAAATATTATAATTTTCCTGGATATGTAAGTTTAGCAAAATCTAATATATTTCATGATAGTTCTATACCACACTTTTTCACTTTTAATAGATGAATATAGAGTAGGTTTCTTTATTTCTCTATTTTTTTCTTTTTCTTATTTTGAACTTTGATATTCTGTTGTCCTACAAAGGAGTTTTGAAGGTTCTCTTCTCTGTACATTTTAAAAGATGGATGTGGATTAGAAAAGGTTCTGATTTTTATTTTTTATTCTAAATTTTAAAAGTTCTTAAACGAATGCGACGGGTAGAATACATGCATTTCGAACCCTGAAAATGGTATAATGAAATTTAAAATATGACCAGAATTAAATAAACAGACTTTCTAGGTGACCTGGTAAAATCTGTTTACTCTAATCCCAGCTCTAAAAGAGAATCAAATAAAATGAAGTTTACGTCAAACTACTGAAGTTTTGGACGTAGAATAAAGATGCAGCATGTCTGTATACTTAATTAGATAGATTTAGTTTCTTCTACGTTATATGATGTATCATTTTACATTCATTGTAATATTAAATAAATATATATATATATTATATGTTATGGTTCTTCAGTTTCAGTCCTTCTTCAAACTTCTTTTGGCGACTTTTCGAGACTAGGTTAGTCTCATACTCATGCCCTAACAGTGAAAAATTGAGCTTTTAGTAAAAACATTAAATAGCACAGTAAAATAAATAAAAAATGACAAGTGTAAAATGTAATTGGATATGGTGTACTTGCAAGTGCTGTTCCTAAACTCACTTACTCATTAATCATAACTATTGCAATATAAGCATTTTATGTTATATTGCGAAGTAAAATATTAATGATAAACTGATTTATTCTTTGGAACATGTAAATACACCCTATCTAATTATATCTTACACATGTCATTTTATATTAATTTTAGTGTGCGATTTAATGTTTTTACTAAAAACTCATTTTTAGCATTCGAGTATGAGACAAACCTTGTCTCGAAACTTCACCAAACGAAGTTTAAAGAAGGACTGAAACTCAAGAACCAAAACATATAATTTCTCTAAGTCAAGATATGTAGAAACCAATATATTTATATATATATACTTTTTTTTTTTTAATTTATTTCAGAAGAAAGTAAAACTTTTAGACAATTGCTAAAACAATAGTTAATTCATAATCATATTCAACCGATTAGAGTAAAATACTTACAAGATAAAACGTTTAACTTACCTAAACCAGTAAATTACAATAAAAGTTCCTTTTTATAAAGTTAACAATGAAGTTTTAAATGTAGTATCATGGCCATAACCACAAACATAAATGCTCTGTTCGATTAATATGCAAATGTTATTGAATTTAATTTTTAAATATGTTATTATCAATAGATAGTTTATCTAGTGAATATGTTATTTTCTATATGCTAATATAACATGTGTTACATATCTAAACTAAACTATGAACATAATTCACTTATATATTTACGTTACTAAACATTATGGGAGACCTTAGGATTGAACAGACGAATTGAGTTAATTACTTTTTCTTCAATATAAGTGTCTTATAAAACTAGTAGATAAAATGAAATAATTTGAAATTTGACAACCTCAGAGAATTTTGAAATTCGGAGCAAATGATTTTTTAACATCTGCTTCCTCAGATTTCAGCCCTGAAAACGAACAAAAAATATATATAAATTGTATACAAAAATATTCAACATGTTCTGTTCCAAGTCAAGCTACTGAAGTTTAGAACGTAAGATATATAGGTGCAGCTTGCCAGGACTGAACCAGTATACCTGTGGAGTGTCACCTGGCGTTTCATTCCAGTGACCGAGCAGGCTCAGCTAAATTATTTTTCGAACTATTGTTTAAAAAAAAGTTTAGGCTTAATTTAAATGAGATAGTATAATTACTATTAATCTTATACCTTGAATTTCGAATACGCGAGCAACCCAATCAATCTGTTTCAGCAGATATACAATCGCATTCTGGTATTATAAATGGGTTATAGACTATAAAAATTATTAAATTAAATTTTATATTAATTTTATTTAAATATTCACAATTTTTAACGGTAACCCACCGGATATTTTGAGCCATATGATGGCAAAAAAGCCTGTAACATCGTTACATTGATGACAGTTTAAAATCATATTATACAATACGCTCAGTGTTTATATATTGAATTGTTCGAAAATATTCACATCACATTTGCGAGTGGTTTGAAACATCAAAAGTCTAATTCGAATAAGCCATTCGTCTAAAAAATGATTTAAACATTCTCGAATGAACAGAAAACCACACTTAAAAGAAACATGTATCATCATTTTGAGGTCTGATTGTTTCAAAACATACATGCGAACTTAAAGTTGTTTTTGAATTGTCTAAGTCCTTAATAGATTGAGCTGTTCGGTCGAAAAATCGTTAAACTAAGGAATAAAAAGGCATTTTATACATTCATTTATTATTTATTTTAAAAAACCTTTTAATACATCATGCTCCTTGTGACAACGTTGTATTCGGATAAAAAGAGAATAGAAAAGCGAACTTATTCAAAAAAAAATTGATAGAGATTAATAAAAGAAACCTTTATTTGAAATTCAATTTGCCATAGAGATCAAGAATTTGTTCTAAGCATTTGGAATATTAAGATGACGAATGCGCAGTAGTAAAAAACACTGATAATTGTTAAGATTTAGGAAATTTATGTCTCGGAAAAATGTAGGGTATAACAAACCATTCTTGGATGATTACAATAATAAAATAATAATGGTCGAAAAATAAAATAGTATAAAAGTAAAGAAATAGATGCTTAACTAAAATCTCGAAATGTACCCACCAATAACAACGCCTCTACATAATATTGAAAAGTCTGAATCCCTCAAAAAAATAAAAAAGAAGAGTGTCTTTAGTACAATCTAATAGAGATATAAATCAATATTATTGAAGACAGCTTAAGGGTTTAACTTTGAGAATATCAATTTGAACAAATAGTAGAAGAACGGTGTTTAAAAATTAAATACAAATAAACAGCGAACATTTGAAATCTTACAAAGCGGCAAGATTAGGCAACTTAGAGAGAACCTGGAGTTTCTAAAGTATAGAAATATCTGAGAAAACGTAAATGAATATCCGGAAAGAGAAAGGGAATTTACAATTATTCTGAATCACACAAAGATCTTGTTATAATAACGAGGAAGTTACTGATTATAATAAGAACAGGCAATAGACTTAGGAGTTTACATAACGCGTAAACGAAGAACATGCACTCTGTTGTTATAATAGAAGGTTTAGAAGGCTTCATGACGGTTGAGATAGGCTTGTGAAGTTGTTGGAGTTAGTAACGAACGATTATCTAAGAAGGCAGTAAGCACAGAGATTACTGGTAAGATTATGTGATGTAAACCGAGACGTAAACGCGACGATTGTGCGAAGGGTAGTCTTGTCGGGGAAGTCTGCTTCGGGGAACGCAGTATAGGTTCGTGTGCGCCTGTTGAATCCGAACAGCCATATTACATGGATCTAGACCGATTTGAGACTGTCCTTGAACCAGGAGGTACGACAATAGGTAAGACAGTGGTAAATATTCCTCAAACAGACTGGTTATGAAGCAATGGACAGTCTGTCAGTGCTCTAAGGAATTATTGCATACCAGAATATTTGTACTCCAGCAAGCAATGTACGCCTGTAAGGCCGCATCGCTGAGCCAAGGATCGACATGGTATAAAGCGCCAACCAAAAAATGGAAAAAAATAGAAATATTAAATAATAAATTTCATTGATATTTATTAATTTTATCTGTAAACTAGCTTTAGTTATCTTTTCTTTTGCCGGTAAATCTGGTATGAACGATAAAATTTCGTAACAGTACTCACTGCCTTTAACAGAGACCAAACTCTGATCAGATCTATTTCGTGTATAGTATTCTAAATTCACAGCTGTCTGCGGCCGGGGGGAGGGCTCCGGTTAACAGATTAAATGAAAGTCTGCCAGCTAGCACAATTTGAACCCAGGACCTTCGGCATGGCAACTAAGTTCTCTACCAATGAGCCACACCGCTCCCTTGGCAGATGGAAGACAAGTGGTAAATTTTCAACAGAAGAGGAAAATTCTATTTCAACAAGTACTGCAAAAACTTATTATGATAAAATTCTGACAAGCTGCTAATTCCAGTTCAATAGCTGTAGGACATTTTTATAGGTTTTAAAATTAGAATAACGTAGTATATAATTAAAGAGAATACGCTAAGTTAAACTCAAATATGTGTAATTTATTGTGGCCGTTATTGATGAATTTCTCACTTTTTATATAACATTTAACAGATTCGAGAATTCCCCACATACTTCTGGACACAAGCCTTTGAAACATCACGCCTTATAAGTGCAACAGACCTGTGATAAAAACAAATGAGAGTTTCAACAGCTCTCCAATCAATAAAAATAATCCAATTCCGGCCGGAATTTTATTGTCCTTTTATTGGTCTCTTATCTGGAACAACCGCCCTTCGCCGCACCTGTAGAATTTGGAATCTAAAAAAAATAAATAAAAAATCGGGGAGACCCTTGCTATGAAATAAAAAGAAAAAAGAATACATAGACAGAAAAAAGTGACAATGGAAGCACATTAATCAGCCTGGTTTCCCCTGAGCGGGTCAATAATTTAACACCTGGATGGAGTTTTTGTAAGAGCGGTAGAGCAATGGCTAGATTAGAAGGGCAGCGTAGAGTACGAATAGAGATGACTGATTGCTGTACACAGAATATATATGACCGCACAGTTCGGGATAATAAATTACGTCTAGAATGTGACAATCATATTTAATACTGTATGTGTGACTTTGTAGTCATTGAACTGTATTGGCTTCCTTACATAAATGTATATTATGTATTAGCTCGAATTAAATCATGTATACAAAAATTACTCATTTTGTTCATAATAGAAGAACGAAAACAGAGAAAATGATACTTCCTGTACTCCACATCCTCATTTAGTATGTTATACAGGCTTGATGGCTGAGACAAAATTAAGAATTACATCCAGAATAAGACTACATGGATGTATATATTTTTCTTTTTCTGCTGAGCAACAGTAGTCAGAAAAATCTTCATTGAGATTCGACCTATGGGTATTGAAACATAATACGAAAAAATTTGACTGATTTGAATAATTTTCTGTCTCATTATTAGTTGGAAAAATAATCGCCTTATCGGTAACCACATGTATAACATGGATACAGGCTAATGTATACCCAGGATAAAACAAATATATACTCTCAAACCGGAGGACACATCATTAAGGATGCGAGGATATTAACTAGACGAAGATGGACCAGGTTGAGGAGGGCCTGTCAATCATTAGGGACCGGTTAGGACGGAGAGGTTACCCCCTCCACTTACTCTAATTCTATGTAATTAAAAGCAAATTTGCTTCTACCCCCCCTCCCTTCCATGAATAACTTTATACCTTATATATGACTTAGGTCCTGTGGGAATCCTTCCTTCTCTCTCTATTTGCATGTACATTAATACATTTATTTAAATACATACATAGCTCCAAAAGGAAATAAATACACACACACAACATATATTAGCTATATATAAACTCACATAAAAATTCATATAAATTGACATAATAGAAAATTTTTTTTTTTAAACACGCGTTTATTACCATCGCTTGTATGTAACGAAATATTTGACCTTGATTTTCGCCCACTTAAAATAATTGAATTAAATTGAAACTTTGTACAGCTCTCAACCACTGATGACTATAAATAATGTAATAGGTTTGTCTCATTATCCTTGCCAGGATTCAGGATTAGCGATTCTTTATCTCCAAAGATTACCATGTCTATCTTGTGCCAATCACTATAGCGTGTGACAATGCATGCATACCTTAATCTTTCAGACAAGCATAGGACTACTGGCATGAAAACTGGACAGTTTCTTATATTTCGTAAAACTAGAGATATTGTCTTTTATACCCAGTAAAACTAAAAAGAATAAAATTATTTTGAAGAGAAAAGATCTACCCCCAGCCGGGATTCGAACCCGGATCTCCGCCTCACCGTGGCAACGCTCTAACCATTTGAACCACGGGTCGCTCTCCTACCTAGGACAAATCTGTTCTCTTCTCCGATCCCATATCCCTCTTCTTCTCGCAATTTTGCGATGTATACACGAGGAAGAATGTTCATTGAACATTACTTTTAATTTTAGGATCTTTTTGACATACGTCACAAAGATCCTATATTATCTACGACATTATATTAATGACAGGCAGGGGGGGGGGTTATTATTATATTATGGGGGCATTATATTAATAGGGGGCAGATCTTTTCTCTTCAAAATAAAAATATTTAAAAATTAAAGCAATGATTAAAAAATTATAATAAATTAAAAATAAATAATAGTTTAAACAACTAAAAACCATTCTTTAATAGAAAAAAAAACATTTAAGTAGAACATTATTTTCATTAATTTTAAAATAAGAATGGAATGAACAGAAAATTTCATCTAATCGCTAAAAAAGCTCGATGATAATTGTATCTGGTATCGGTAAAGATACGACCATTATTAAAAACCTTAAAAAGTACCACAAGGTTTTTTTTACGACAAAGTGATTTTTCTTCATTGCTCTATTCTTCCGCTAAACTGGATGAAAATCATATCTAACTTTTTAGTTTTATTTCATATTAAAGCGTGCCCCCGTATCTCGCCTAGACAGTAGTATTACAGGCATTTTCTGTAGTAACAATTACTAAAACAGATTAATTCATTAGCTAACACCATTTCACTAACATTATTACCAGTTCATTTACGGTAAAAATATACATTTTGGGTTAGCAAATAGTTTGATTACGTTATTTTTTTCAACATTTGATAACAGAGCTGAGGTGTAATATATAATCTGTGGAATATAATTTTTCTAATTATCATAGCTTTTATTTAACTTGAGTTGCAAACAATGTTTAACTAGATATCTTATTTGAAACCAAAATTTATAATTTTATTCAGAAGGAAATGGCCCGGGTGAAGGCAAATAAAATTAATTACTGATATAGTGACTCTTTTTATTTCATAAGTTTATCAACACCACTATTTAAGGAAGTAATTTTACCTCCACACGGACTATTTTCATCTTCTTTCGGTAAACTAATGATTATTCGAAATAATTTTATTTAGAGACATCAATTTTTTTTATTGAATTTTCAATACTGATTTTGGTTTTAATTATCAGTTTTTACATTTATTTTCTTATCTACAGCTTTATTTATTTTACTACTAAATAATGTAACCCGTGTATTTTTTTAAAACGCGCATGAGTACAATACCTTCATTTATGTTTATAAATATTGGCAGAGAAATAAAAAAACATTACCAATTTGTTTCTGTTGTCTAAGTGTTACACATGATATTTATAATCGGATTTCAGTTGCTTATTCGAACGTTAAAAAAAAAAATTAAATAAATGGATGTTGAAAAAAAGAATGTCCCACTACAAACCACGAATGGCTTTGTGTACAGTCCATGGTAGAGGCCGTACTGTTTCTAGTACAACAGTTGTGCAGGGAGGTGATTTGTCAGAGGTTTCCTCCCAATTAAGAATACCTATGAGGCTGGGTGAGCTCCATGATGGTTTGCGGATCTCTTTCGAGTCCGGGACATTGAGAACAGTAACTTTACAAACTAAGCTAGCCCGGCCTCCTCAACGTAAAATAAAAATATTCATACATTCTGGTTCAGGAAGCTTAAGTACCACCGAATATTATTCAACAAAATATATTTGTACTGAAAGCCTAAATGTAAACATCGGGTAATTATTTAAAGGGGCAATTTGTTAGGTTTAAGCCTGTTAAGTGTTACTTAAATAATTATCCCCACTTTTACCTCCTTCTGTAAGTACCATCTCTTTCCCCTCTACTTGACTTAATGAGTCTGACTTTAAAGTAACTTATTATGCTTGTGAGTTACTAACCAGCTGTGAGAATTTTCTTTTCATTCTTACTGTTATATTCGTTTCTGCAGTTGCTTTCAGACCAAGTGACTAAAAAGTAAAAGTGAAAAGAAAATTAACTATAGCCATAAAAAATATAGTTATAAACTTAAGTGATGTTAATTCCTCGATAGCTGAAATAAGAAAAAAAAATAGTTTACCAGGAATTTCAGTTAACTTAATAGAATGCTAAATGTACTACTGTAAGACAGTACTGTGTAAGATAAATGAAATGATAAATGACTCCCTCATGGATTTACTAATATTTCATATATATCATATACGTAATATTTACTCACTTATTGATTCAAAATAAAAAAAAATAAAATTGATTCATAGTACTCCAAATACGGTGAATGAATGAAGAACACAAGATAAACATAATAATAGATACACTAATATTTGTACATTATAGTTATTTATAGCTTGATCCAGTTTCAAGTCAAATTGACTATTGTCAATGTTGAGAATGGAAATATACCATCCATTTTTATGGGATACCCACTCTAGTATTGTTGACTGTATTTAAATAAAATATACCATAGTAAATATATTTTGTTGAATAATATTAGTTGACCTTGTATATATGAGGAAGAAAATGGTTCGGGAAGAGGTAAAGAAAATTATCTTATGTAGGAAGAAGTTTTTATTGGTAAGGCCACGTTTCGACCAATATTGCAGGTCTTCTTCAGGGCTAATTTGATGGGCGGAGGTTGAGAATGAGTTGGCTTACCAATAAAAAGTTCTCCCTATACAATAGAATTTTCTTGACCTCAACCCGGACAATTTTCTTCCATATATATTTTGAGTGAATGATCGGTGGAAGAAAAAGATTAATATAAATTATGTATGTATTTCATGAGGTAATAACAGAAAAGAGACTAAGAACTATTTTATGTATAATTACTAAATCTTAAGGTTAATACTTCTGTGAATAGTTTATTTGTTGTTGAATTACATCCTTCTAGGTGGTTGGCTTGCTGGGTTGGTGTTTATTATGCTGTTTGTTTGCTGAGGGATTTCTTATCCATCATAGTTTAAATGAAGAAGATACTGAAATAAATTGACCACAAATAAGGGGGAAATCTGGTGGTTGAGAGTGATCTAGGACAAATACCTCCCCGCATAACCGTTGTCTAAGAAACAGTACAATCTGTACCATGTACTGAATCCCAAACTTTTCACGAGTTCTACGGGATTTTGTTTTACTTTTTATAAAAAATGCTTTTAATACTGGAATTCATCATCATTTAGTGAGTAACAAAAACAAGAAAAAAATTCACTATTCTATCCTTGAAGGTTATTGGACCCAGTAAATGATAGAGGCCGTACTATTTCAAAGCCAACAGTTGTGCATAGGGGCGATATAGTCTAGATTAGATTTTCCTTCAATTAAGGGTACTCACTTTATGTAGGGTGGGTGAGTTAAAGGAGGATCCTTGGATTCGACAGAGGAGCGAAATGGTATCGTATTTGTAACTTCTATTTCATTACTTTTTGATTTGAACAATAATTTTGTCCTAACTTATTCATCCCTCGGACTATCCTACTGACCCAGATTTTCAATAGACCCCTCTAAATCCGCCTAGGTTCTAACAATCCTCATTAACCTTAGCTGGCAAAAGTTGTAACAGCTTGTAAATAAGTTACTTTTGAATTCGGGCTTTATTTGCCCGTGAAGTTGCCAGCTAAGACGGGCTAATAAGAGGAGCTGACTGCGGAAAACGGCGAGGCGAAGTAGCTGGAGGCTGAGCGAGAGGTGCCCTATTTTCTTTTAGAGGCAATAAATATTAAAGAGGCGACACCAATTTGAGACTAGGCCTCTCGTAATTATTCACACTTAGTGAGCCTTTGAGAGAGCATCGGATTCGTTAGCTCTCTCCTCTATATTCATTTTATTAATTTACAACTTCTTCAGGTCCCGTCACCCACGACTTACCATTCCTTTGTCCTAAATATTTGAGCGACTTCGTCCATGCCTAGTTCGTATAATTTTTTACAATTATTAAATTTGTATATGCTTAAGATTTGTTTATATCAAGTGAAGATACGAAGGATTATGAACCAAGTTTTTTTTTATTACCTGTACCACCACAACCCATGAAGGGTTCGGGGTTCAGTGCATGGTACATATTTTACGTACTGTTTTTTGGACAACGGTAGTGAAGTGAGGTGATTTGTCCTAGACCTTTCCCATTATTTTGGGTACCCTCTTTAAAGAAGCTGGGTGAGCTCTAGTAAAAGATCATCACCGACCGCTAGCAGATTAAATAAAAATCTGCTAGCAAGCAGGATTTGAACCCAGGACTTTCGGCATGGCAACTCAGCGCTCTACCACTGAGCCACTTCGTTCCTATCAAGAACAACTAATGAAAACAAGTGACGATGGATAAAATCATTTCTATTTCTATCGGCTCTGTCTTAGGAAATCCACTTCACATTTAGGAAAATAACTATATTTTTTATTTGAAAGGAAAAGATATGTCCAGGACCGGGACTCGAAACCGGGTCACCCAGATCGCTAGTCTGGAATAGTACCAATTGAGCTATCCTGGGCTCAATCAAGGTCGCTCCCCGGTCATGGCCATATCCTTTCTTTTCACTGATCCCATCTCCCCGCGTTCTCGCAATTTGCGATGTATACAAGGGGAAGAAATGTTATTTCATTAAACATTTATTTAATTTGGATCTTGTTGACTTACGTCATTATATATTATTATAATTTATTTTATTTTATTAGTCATTGATTTTATTAATTTTTATTTGAACAGAAAAAATATGTCCAGAACCGGGACATATCTTATGATTGAGCCCAGAATAGCTCAATTGGTAGAGTTCCAGAATAGCGATCTGGGTGACCCGGGGTCGAGTCCCGGTCCTGGACATATCTTTTCTTTTGAAATAAAAATATTTAAATATTAATAAAATCAATAATTAATAAAATAATAAGAATATAACTATAGATTGTTAGTCAATTTAACTCACTTTATGCTGGTGAAGCTAATCGGACGATTATGGAACATTACTTTTATTTTCCGTAGATGTGGATACTTGTTTAATTGACTTTTGTATTTCATGTTACGTTATTCCATGCGCTACAGTACTTATTTTAGTTTTAATTAACATCCGACGCGAGGTGCTTTGAGGGATTCCCTCTCCGGGATTTGAACCCAGGAGCTTTGGTATGGCAACTCAGTGCTCTACCACTGAGGCACTCCGCTCCCTTATGAACCATGTGGGATGACTTATATATTATTGGATATTGTAGAAGTTCCTGTAACGTCGCAGGAATCAGCTACATTAAATAATTAATTACGATTTAAATTTGAGAAAGGCTGTTCTCTACCTATGTTAGCAGACTTATCAAGATATATAGAAATTCTTTTATCTGGATCATAAAATGTGTACATTTTCTATCCACACGATAAGCGAGTTGATGGGAAAATTATTTTTTAGTATCACAACATTTCTGAATTTTAAGCCTTAAGGTTTTACGCAATCCATTTATAAATTAATAATGCATATATGACATTATGTTTTAATAATCCAGTAAAGTAGTATATCATAAAATACATGTTTAGCTCTAGAAATTATAACGATTACGGAGTTTTGGTTTGTGGTGTATGTGTTTACCTCCTTCTAATGGATGAAGTATACGATGGTAAGCTACTCCCTATTGGTTGATTATAGCCACTGATTGTGCTTTTAATACAGACTGTCATCAAGCATTCTAGGCTACCATAACCCTCCTTATTTGGCAGCTCTTAATAAAAATTAATACATTTTAACAGGGATAAAACCTATGCCACAACAACCCATTGACAGTTTTGAGTTCAGTCCGTGATAGAGATTATACTGTTTTTGAGACAAAAGTTGTGCAGGGAGGTGACTTGACTGAGATCACACTCGAACCTTCACGATTTTCCTACAATTAAGGGTATCCAATTATAGGGTTTCTAATTTATCCTACCACTATTGAAGCAATTTAAAGACGTATTCAAAAAACGAGAAAATAAAATTTCGGATTCCCAGAAAAAGCAGGCTGCCCTAGGATTTTTTTAAAAGCAGTAAAAAAATCCTTGGTTATGTTATGATTATAAAAGCTCCTTGGTTATGCTGTCCTTGGAGGAAGAGAAGTTAAACGGGCATCCAGAACCTTAGCGATGTCAGCAACACATTAAACATCCCTTTCCTAATTAAACTTATTGGCAAAATTTAAAGCTCCCACTGTAGCATCGTCCGATCAACCATAGCAGTATAGAGTGGCGTTAAATGAACAAAAAAAAAATAGGTCAAAACATAGTGGGGACTGTAGTATTTCTAGAGGAACGGTTGTGCTGGGAGATGATTTGTTCGAGATCAAACTCAACCGTCAAGATTTTCCCTTAGCTAAGGGTATCCACTTTATAAAGATTGAGTGAGCCTCAGAACACTCTAATAATCTAAAAAGATTGATATATGAATGTAAACAGATTAAATAATTTATCTGTTACAGCCGGCTAACCTCACTCATCTCAGCTCTACCTCTATCTAAACTTTAAGATAAGATGTTCGAAATAACAAGAAAAAAATCCAAAAATTAATTTAGTCAAGATTAAACAGCTGGGGAAAGTTGTTTCTAATAATGAACAATTCAATGAAATTTTAATTAGCAGTAACCCAGCTGTAGACTCTGATGAAGTTGTAAGTATCGTGCTAAGCTTTACAGATTAGTTATATATCGGTAGAAGGAAAATGCTTGTATTTTTGGCATTATGTTTTGTTGATGTTCATTTATTATCATTGTCACTAATATAAAAAAAATTGATACAGTAAACAACCATTTAAAACGAACCAGATTAGAGCAATAACTTAATGCAAAATCTCGAACAGTATCAGCACTACAAGAAACGAACCGTTGTCCGCCCCAGTCCTGCCAATCTTCTGTTTTTAAACGAACTTTTTAATTATCCCGTTAATGAGGTAAAAGCATGCTACCACAACGATACAAATTTTATGGATGAGTTAGATACCGTAGGCAGCGTGTTAAATCGACGATTGTTCTTATGGTCCTGTTATCATTCAACTACAAGGAGCAAAATAATACTAAAATATGAAAACTCTTAGGTGAGTTGTCAGTGGAACTTTAGAGAAGATTTATTCACGAAGAAAACTAATTTCACACATATGTAATCAAACATTTCATTAGCTAATTGAGGGATTTGTAGCCATCATTAGCAGATTGGCTACTTGGTTATTAAAAAAAAAAAATACTTTACTTTTACATCCGTAAGAGAATAATACATATTTTATAATTAAAGTAGAGTTTCAGTCCTTTTTTAGTTCCCCACTAAATTTAAAGAGAACATGACAATTCCTAGAAGAAAATAGACTGTGTGTGGCTAAGTTAGGCAAAAAAATAATGTTCTAAGGAGACTAATACAGCTTAACATGTCGCCACATCTCCGACTATTCTGAGTGCCAATTTACATGTGTCATGAATTTAATAAATATTGACAAAAATTAACGAAACCATTTGAGACAAAAACCTTACACCAGTAAAAATGTTAATGTTTTTTAATATAATATAGGCCTCATCCTCAATGAAACATCTTACAATGACTAAATAATTTAGGAATCGCGGAAACATTGATCTCTATAGTCTCAATCAATAAACTATAAATAATAATGAAATCAAAATTCCCTTGATTTATTCATAACGTTATATGTTTTCTTTAAAATGGATGCGGCAACTCCATTTAAACTATTATTGAATTCGATTTGATTCCTAATTAAAAATAAAAAAATTATAAAAGATACAGAATGAGTTAGTAACTCCTACATATTGTTTCAAAATTTTCGGGCAGATAGCACCACCTCGCCAAGACGCTTTTAGCACTCATTTAAATGAGACCGACAAGAGCAAACTATGAGTTTCATTGATTTTTTACTGCAATTATAGTAATCCATTTAATTATATTAAACTTGCATAATAATTTCAAGCATTTTGGCAAAAAGTTCATCATTATTAATTTGATTACTGAGAGTATATATGAGAGAATTGAGAGTATATATCCTTAACGATCCTCAATGACTGGTGAGCCCCATCTTTAGTACCCGGATTCCTGTTAATCATTTATATCCTTCTATTTCCTCACCCTCAGCCACCCTTAAATGCACCAGGTGCAAAAAAAGGGATGATGTAAATTAATTAATTATTTGTAAATAACAACCCCCCAACGAGTTTTTTAAACTCTCAGAAAAAATGTTTGTGCTTTATTTATATTTAAATATATTTATATATATTTCATTTATTTCTTCTCACCCTGTCTCTATCTCTCACTCATAGGGAGGAAACAGGATTCTATTTAAACCAGTATGATTTTTTGAGGCTCATAAATTTATTTTTTGTTTTTAAGAAGTATATTCAGAACGATCTTCAATCTGAATCTGAATTTTAAAAACTATTGTTATTATTATATTGCAGCTTACCTCTCAATTGCTAACATACAATAAACAAATAAAACAATGACATGCCTTCAAAGCAATTGACTTTATCTGACACATACCAGAACTTATGTGCGTTACGTATTAAATTTCTCAATTTCACAAGAAGTTTAATATTTAATTTGATATAAACAATATTCAATACCCTTACCTTGTAGCTTTAGGACAAAATGAGGTTACAAGTTTTGAAAAAAAGCAGGAAATATGAAACTGCATTATTTTTTTACTTCCTCACACAATTTCTACTACTGATAAATGCTTGAATTCGAGTTTTTAGTGGATTTATATTAAATTTCTGGGTATAGTTGCTATTCTTTGCTATCAGAGTAGAGAGAATAGGCGTTTAACTCTACGCTTCTCTACCCACCTTCATGCCATAAACTTGAGCTAAAATGTAAGCTCGCGATTAAAATAATTTACTTATTTGTGTTCCCACATAAGCAGCAACCCAACTAAGCTTCTTCAATGCATAAGAATAAATTCTCGAACTCCTAATAGTGTAGCTATGAGTGTAGTGTATATATTAAAGACATTAAACTTGAAATGCTTAATGGCATTTCCTCAATCAAAATACTAACCATTTCTGTTTTGTTTCGACGGCTTCAGAAACGGTTAGGGCAGCGGTTCCCAACCAATAGGCTTCATAGACCTGGGCCGCGCAGAGTAGATAAAAAAATATTTTCAAGTGAAAAGAACTCTTGGGCTGAGCATTCATGCGACATAACTATGAATTTAATGTTTACAAAAACACAATTAGTAACGTTCTGGATTACTGTTCGGCAAGAATATAAAGCCGGAGCTACAATTGCTCTGAGAAATTTAATTGGTTTTAAACAACCTATCTCTGAAAGAGGCTTCTCAACATTACTTTTAATAAAAAAATAAATACCGAAATAAATTGGATATCGAAAGGGATCTGAAACTGAAACTCTTCAGTTCTAACCCAGATCGACTTACTCGTTGAAACCATGTCTAAAACCCCATTGATTCGTTTTTAAAATCAGTAAATCAAATATTTTTTTATGTAGATTTTTTTAAATATATATTAAAACGTTTAAATATTAGAAAATGTAGTCTTCGAACATATTCGTGAAATGTGTACAGACATCTTTTGTTGTTGTGTGTTTGTTCTATGTCATGTTGTCATCCACACAACCAAAAAGGTTGAGAACTGCTGGAAAAGGATTAGTTAACCATTAGTTTCAAATTTTACCGTCTTGACGAAATACATTTAAAACGGTAGTAAAGCCGAATTCAACCATTTTTGAGAAAAGTACCCCAATGCTAGTACCAATGAATAACGACTCTTGGAATATGGATTCCATAAATCTTAAACTTCACCTAGAATCTACAAGTATAATTGTTTTGGAATTAAACAAGGACGTAACAATACGTGCTGTTCAGAAAAAAAATAAATTTTTTAAAAGTTAGCGTTTTTCCTGTATATTATCGTTAACCTTAATCCTCTATAATATTTATATTAACATGCACTTAGTCTTATTTTATCTAACGTAAATATTGTAAATGAACGCAATCAGACGATTGTACTCATGCATTTATACTTCTTTGTCTTCGGTAAAAGGCCCTTTCTAGGGTACCAGGAAGAGCACGCGGCCGCAAACAAAACCTATCAGAGTTGGCAAATAGCTGCCAGCCCTGATGACAATAGCTTGCGCAAGGTGAGGTCTCGTGCCCTTTCCCTTCCTGCTCAAGCGGCGCCCTCCGAGGACAATCTTCCCTTCGTCCTTTGTCAAAGGTCAATATTCTTCAACACTTTCTTAAGATTGAAAAGAAATTGGTAGTAGGCGATCCTTCGTAGAATAAATCTTTCAAGTATCATATATTTCGAGAGGCTTCATTCTTTGTGGTGAGGTGAATAGATCCAAATAAATCTCCGACTGTTGAAGAGAAATATTTTAAAGGTTGATAATAAAAATGTTTTAAGACTGTTGGAAATAGTTTAATATATTATAGATTATTTTAGAAATTTATAATCGTATGTTTTTCATTATTTTTTTATTGGTGACCTATATGAACTAGTCCACTTCAAAATTAAATGATCAGACTGACTAGACGGTTTATAGTAGGTTTACACTCTGTTGAGATAAAAATAATAAATAAAATCGTAAATACCTAATTACAAACGTATTTTTATTTACTCATTTTATTTCTGTGATAAACTCAGATTCGTTTATTCAATATTTGATATACAAAAATTAATTGAAGAATAAGGGCTGCTGTTTTATTTTTCTTTGAATAATAATAGTAAAAATAGTAAAATAGATATAATTAATGCAAGGGCATGCAAGGGTTATTTTCAATTAAAATAGAAGGCATGTTTAATTTAAAATGAAGTGAAGAAAGAATTGAGAAAAAATATTTAGTTCCAATGGTTCAGATACTCCCTTTTTTGAATCATTTCCCCCCTTTTTTTAAATAAAGGTCATCCCATATTCAAAATAAAAATATAATTTTTAGTTAATCGTCGTTTAATCAAGAAATCATAAACCTTTTTCTAAATCGATAAATTTTTCTAACAGTGCACGATTGATTTTTTATTTGTATTTTTCAAGATATTTTCTCCATATAAACACGTGACAGTTTCTAAAGGAAATTTTCGACATTGTCCAATATTCGCTCATTAATTTTAGCATTAACAATTTCATAAAATCTATGTAATTTTACTAAAATTAGTATATAAAAAAATTATTATTATTTACTATTATTTGCATTATTAACACTTTAATTTATTACACTAAAATTATTTTTGAAGTATAACTTCTTATAAAGCGATTTGCGGTAAGGAAAAAACTGATGGGTTCGCGTCATCAACATGCGCGGCATACTCGTGACGTGTTGCGTGAGACTGCTGACGCCCAGCGCCCTGTGTATTAGTTATACGATTTGTTTTAATCAGCTTGAATTTAAAGATTAGAATTCGATTAATATAATAATAACAATATTTATCTAAAAGGTCGTACAGCAGTAGGGGAATTTATACTAATAATAACTAGAAACTTACGTTTCTCCTAAAAGATTTGATTTACATCAATTTCGTAGTTAATTTTTTTATGAAATGGCTGAATGTACAAATGGTCTAAGTATTATGATGAAAATAATGCAAAAAATTAAAATAAAGACCATTAACATCTATGGTAATACAAATACAAGGGATAAATAATATAACTGTTTATTAACTATTATTTCCATTAGGTTGCACGGATATTTTGTATTGAACTTGTATTGCTCTTCATATGTTTTGTATAATAAATAAGCTACTTTAAAATGAATATAATTATTCCTCAATAATTAACTTTAATTGAAAGAATTCACACTATAATTGATTTAAAAATTCAATGAAGATTTCACAGTTATTCCCAAGCGTTCACCTTTGTCGGCAGTCATTATGACTACCTATTTAAAATTTCTTTTTTAATGTTTAGAACTAATTTCTCTCTTTTTCTATGAAATTCTTTACATAATCTGTATTCATTCGTGCATATATTTTTACGATTTTTTTTAAACCCTCGCTTCTAATTATACTTTCGTTTTTTATTTCGAGTTTTTAACACAATTTATACGCACATAATAATTTATAAGGGCTGATTCTAAGAATGAATAGAATTAAAAATATAAATACAATTCATAAAGAAAATAGAATTAACTCATAATTTAGAAATTACTAGTTGATTTTTTACTGCTAAATTATTTTACATCGGAGAAGGTATTTTAAAACTTTTAAGAAGTACAAATAGAAATTGTAGGTAAAAATCGTTCAAGATAATTTAATTGTTGTCGATATTTACCTTATGAAATTTTAGCAATAGTTTTATTGTTTAATAGATTAGTATTGAAGTCTTTATAACAGGGAGAGTTACAGTGCTGCTATCTTAATATTGACTCTGGAACTAATCTGCCGAAACCACCCCTCTTCCTTTCGTACCTGAAATTTTGAAGATCGTATGTTGCTAAATCTCTTAATTACTATCAGTCATTATCACGTAAGCTTTTTTTTTATAATGACAATTAATGTAAAAGCTAATAATGTGTTACCATCAGCCTTAATTCATTAACAATTAACTTAGAACTACTACGAAAAAAAAAATCATGCTGACAGACATACTTTATGTTGATTAAAAATGTGTTAATATTTTCTTATTTTTAAATAAATTTTTGTGAAACATTGATATTTGTTTTTTTTAATTGCTAAAATAGCAATTGGGAGTCAAATTTCTTTTAATATCTGTTTTTTTATTTAAATAAATTCTTACACTTTTAAATCGCATATGTTCTAGCAAGATAAGGTTTTCGTCGCAAATAATCACGCCAATTAATAAATAACTAAAAATTTATAAAATAAAGACTTAATTGATAGGAAATTGATACCCGTTCCAGATGACATATTTTACTTAAGATGAGTTTTAAGCCGTTGACGACTTTATCGTGTCAACTTAATTGATTCAGTTTCACTCTTTACGTATCTATTTAAAAAAAATATGCAGTCTTAATAAATATGACAAGTGCTTTTTTCGTGAGGTATGTTTTATTATGTGATCATAAATAAAATATCATGATATGAATGTCAAGGTATGATAAAATTATTGTATGAGGCGTTCAGGATCAAACGCGGATCACTCCGAAATTTCAAGAATGGTCGTAATCAAAATTTTCGTTAGTTTAGTCAAGCAATTTTGAGCAACACGAGACTTTACCATCTCATTTTTGATGATTTTAGTCCGGGTGGGAACCTGAAGTTTCGGATGCATAAAGCATTGCTTTACAACATTAGGGGAAAATGTGAAAATTTACTTTATCCTATGGAGTTATCCGCTTATGATCCTTAACTTTACAGTAATTGGACCTAATTACATCCATATATAGATATAACTTTTAAATACTTTTTATTTGGATCTCCCATGTTTCCGTCATGGTGTTCTACCACCTGAGCTATACAGGTTCGTACCTCGGTCAGACACATCCTCTCTCTTCACTGATCCCATATACCCGTTTTCTCGCAATTTGCGATGTATACAAGGGGAAGAATGTTCATTGAACATTACTTTAACTAGGATCTTGTTGACTTAGATCATTATATAGGTAATTACCTCATATAAAGATATGATAATTTAATAAAACACTCATTTTTTTTTCAAAACATACGCGCAGAAAATATTCCATATTTATTATAACTCCAGATTTTTTGAACTACGAGTAGTCACAGTTCAAAACTGAACCAATTAAGCTAACTAGAAAAATATCCCCAAACATTTTCAGAAAAATCACTTTATATGAGCCATGTTCAGATTTTTTTTTTTTCAAATGGCAAAAGATTGTATTTTCGAGCGAGGCGGAAAAAATAAGATATTTTTCATAATTATCATTAAGTTTCTTTTATTATTTGATAAACTGGATTGCAATCCTAAAACTGCACGGTTTAAATATGTTGGATTTGTAATTTGTGTCCATTCTTAACAAGCTGTTTACATATCTAATGAGGATAGAAATCTATAATTTGTTTGATCAATTTATAACCAGTTATTTTTATTTTTCGAAAAAGTTGTAATAAGTTTTGTACTGCCAAATCTGCAATACAGTGCCAAACATCGCATTGAGTTAGAGAAATAATTAAACGAGAAGTAGACTTGGACCGTGCTATCTGTTTGTTTAATCGGGAATTCAATCAATCGGGCTGAACAATGACTCGCGTCCAGCGCCCGCTGTTCGTGGCGTTGACTTTTTGTGGCATTCCCAGGAGGAAGTGTTTTACCTGAAAAATAGTTCTGTTTGTGTTGATCACAAAGGGAGCTCTTTCAGCCATTGGCTCACAAAAGGGTAGGAGCCCTTAGGCCAGGGAAAATACGACCATTCACTGACACACGTTCTCCATTTTTATGTTTGCTTATAATCCCATGCCGCCAAATCCCATTGTGGCATGAGTTGAGTTATTGTGAATTAAACACATCATTCATGTGAAGGGGGAGAGGAATAGGGAAGGAGCCTAGTTCAATTACGGT
Organism: Troilus luridus; assembly: GCA_964056705.1. NCBI lineage: Eukaryota > Metazoa > Arthropoda > Insecta > Hemiptera > Pentatomidae > Troilus > Troilus luridus. Next base: position 70,176,031 of record OZ057412.1, on the reverse strand, counting down.
TATCATTTGTATGTTACCTATAACTGTTGTCATATCTATATGTTTCTTTTGTTTATTATTTATTTATTTATTACGAATGGACCCTAGAGGATCACGCAAAGTATTCTGATGTAGTTTTTTTCGTACTTCCTTCTCTCCACTGCCCATTTTGGTCATTGGGTTCTTCAATGTTTCCTTCACTTACTTTACTATCCCCTTTTTATCCAAATATTTTGTCTATATATAATCACTTGGTTATATTTTCGCCTTTTCTAAATCTATTTTTACTTGGTTATATGCATACACATATTTTAATACCAAAAAGCGTTAAAGCCTCCAAATATTGGATTCTCACGTATTTGTTAAACTTATACCATTACAGTAAGAGACCATAGCACCAATAAATCTTTTATTTCTTCAGCGATTAAAGATTTTGAACTCTTTGGCTTATTTTGTTTTTAACTCAGTAATAACAAAATCAGCTCAGCACCAGACGCATTGACGAACAAGTTTCAATCGGATATAGACTTGGAATCTGTGAAGATTTCAGTTATTTGATTTTCTATGAAATAATGTTATGATATGTTTGCACAAATAACCAACCTAAACGTGCTGTATAATCGAAAAAAAATAATCGTAAAATGAATGGTAGAGTAATGCTTCAAAATCTTGAAAAATGCTGTGAACTACGACTTTAATGACAAGTACCATAACTTTAACATTATTAAATAATCCTGGCATTGAAGTTAATAATATTAAAATCACAGTAGCAAAGAAATGCACAAATGTTTTCTTTAAAATATAACCTTTTTATTATAATTTATTTGAATTTCTTGAAAATGCTGATTCAATTTCAATAGAAATAATCAAGCATAACACAGAAGTGACATTGTTTGATAGAGTCAATATGGAATAGAATAGAATAGAAAAAGTAACTTTATTCTGGGACTAAGTCCCTTTAGAATAACAAATATGAACAGAAAAGAATCATAATATCAGGAATAATATAAAATAGGAACCCACCAAGCGATCGGAGCTGCTAAAAAAATACTCCGATAAATTTAATCTAAACCCAGAAAGGAAGTTGGTATAATAAGGCTGACGAATGTATACCATAAACTCTAGTTACTCATACTTCATCAGCTACCGGCAACTATTTTATTATCGCTTCTCAAGCTTAAACAAAGCATTACTTAGACCCAATTTATCAGCTATTGTAAGTAATAAAAAAAATATCCGTGTTAATTCTTCTAATAATAGGAATAAGCGTAATAGGATTTTTTCAGCGCCATAAATGAAAACGACATACTGGAATGTACGGTCTGGACCGCAGTAGTCACTGCCACTTTTGGATTATTACAGAAAAATACTATGATTATGGGAAAATAGAAACAGTGCTTTTGTTACTGATATCTAATTTTAGTTGTAGAAATAAGAAAGATACCCAGGGTATACGATGGGCAAATGAAATACCATACATCCCCAGTTAATAAACTTCATCAATTAAAGTAAGATAAAATTAAAATGATACAAAAGTGAATAGTACAGTGAAATATTTGGCATGATCGCTATCAAAAGATGGATTGGGAAGGCCTTCACGCTGAAAGGGCCTAAGGAGGAAGAAATATAAAAAGAAGAAGAATTACCTAAAGTCGTACGTTGTAAGAAGATTCCTGAGCATTATATCAATGTCCAATACATTCTACGTTTAGTTGTTTAATTCTTCCTTGAATTTGGATTGGGAAAGCATACTCAACATGAATTGGTTTTGTATAATAGGATTTTTCTAGATATTGAGTTAATCTATTTAAACGATAACTTGGTATAGCAAGCAATCGAATTGAGGGAAAGTGAGCAAAGAGATAAGAGTATGGAGAGAATGATGAAAGTCCTTTCACAAGTAACATTACTATCCCTGCCACAGTTTGATGCTCCATTTGGCCTACCTTTCTATTTAAATAAGCAAATCGCTCAACTGTAAAGGCGCCGTTCTCTTTCATTCAGAGCTAATTTCATCTACTGGATTTATTAATATAGAAGAGAAAAAGCTCAAAAGCCAAATAAAATACATGTTAAGACATGAATAGTAACATTTCCAACAAAAATCCCTAAGTCTTCACAATAAAAGCAGGGAACTAAGTAGCTGCAATTGAGGGATGTCTTCTCCAGTAAGTCTCTTACTACATTTTGACTTAGGGATGTCCTTTATTTACTTACTTCATTTCCTATTATTCTCTTTCTGTCATCAAGATAGAAGAATATTGCCAGATATTTTTATTTCCGGTTTTTAATTTATAGTCTTGTTGTTTAGAATTTTTTCCTTCATCTCATTACTGGATATTAAAATAAAGTTAGCGAAATTTTATGAAAAATGGCTTTGTCATGTTCGAACACTGCCATTAAGTTCACGAGAACAAAAGGCATCTCAAACTATGATTTAGATGAATACGGGTTTCTATGAATTTCTTTTAGTTTGCTCAGCGATATTTCGTTTAACTTCACTTTTTCATGCTATAGCTCCGAGAACGGTGTTACAGCGGGAATCCTATATTTTGCCTATTCAAGTTTAATTACAATAAGGACCATTAACGAGTACCTGACCAGGCTCAGAATTCCCCATTTTATGTCTCTTCCGAAGGACGCCAGGGCCAAGGATTTATTATTACACTTAGCGATATCGTATGAATGAAAATACTTATTTTTGTTTTATCGAACTCATGGGTTCAATGAATATTATAATAGTTATCTAAACTCAGGTTGCTACGATCCGCACCATGGCGTTAATAGTGATCACGGTTGTTAGTTTTATAGAATATTAGACAATTTACTTTTGCATCCCACATTTCTTTTACTATTAATTCTCGTTGGGATTTTGTGTAATAGTCTAAAATGATTCTCTTACAACTAGTTACATTGGGCCTTCATACTATTTTGTTTGGAATCGGAAAATTTCAGATAATAATAATAATCCTTGATAATAATCCTTATCGCATTTCCAGTGCTGCTGTGGTTTCTATAGCCTAAAACGGACGTACCTATCTTCTAACTCGGCTGAAGACCTTAATCAGTCCATCCTGTCCCGTCCTTTTGGTGCGAAGTCCTGTTTCACTGCAGAACCTTTTGACTGTAGGCTCATTTACACACAACCCCCTGGCCACTTCGCGCTGTAAGTCCCTTATGTACTGATAACATCATGGCCATGACAGAGTTACATCCACTCCAATGGTTGATTGGAACTATTCAAATAAAACGTTTGAAATTATTCAAAACTTAACAAATAATGGAAACATATGGAGAAAATTGATATTTAAAAAACAAAAGGATTGAGTGGGATAACTAATTAAAAATATATATAATATTCTTTTACAGATCATTTTGTCTCAAGTATCTCGTATTTCATCAAGTTGTGGAAAAAAGTGACATGATTATATACATATATATATATTATACGTTGCTTTTGTCTCTGCATCCCCGAGACCAATTCGGCTGTGGCAGATTTTATTTGTTAACAGCCGGAAATGAACCAATCGGGATATTGAACCCTCTTGGGGTTCACCGAGTCTCTATGAAGTGGATAGCATAAGCGGGGAGAAAAATCTGATAGTGGAGCGTGATCTTGGACAAATCGCCTCTCTGCACCACCGTTGTTCAGGAAACAGTAGACTCTAACACGTGCTGAACAAAAGACTCTTCATGAAGTGTAGTCGTACAGGTTTTTTTATTTAGTCCCTCAATGAGTTAATACCAAAGCTGACATAAGCAGCAGCTGTTCATTAATGTATACTTCTTGCTCAAAGTTTTTACCGAATTTATTGACACTTGTAAGCCCCGGTAAATTCGTAGTAAACAGAATATGCTTTTTTTTAACTTCTACAAATGTCAAAAATTATGATTAATCACCATTATGTAGACAACCTACTTAACCTCACAATCGTAATTTAATATTATTACCTTTTTTTCAATGTATTTCTAATGCTCCATTTTTACGGAGGCTCAAAGAAAATAATCTTCATATAATTAGAAAAAATACAACAAGATGAAATTACGATTCAGGTAATCTCGAATAGGTTAGATTGATTCAATAATCTAAATATACGTGTTTTCAATGCTATTATTATACAAGTGTTTTTTTTAACACTTTGTATTTATGGCTCTGAATAGATACAAAGGTAAGGATGGATACTAGTAATAGACAACAGAAATAGTTGAAAAACAGGTTCTTGCTAGTTTATTGATATTTGGTCTCACTGTGAATGAAAGTAAAGGGAACTTATTTTCACTTAAACCTCGTTCAGGAAGATTTTATATTAATGCATCTATTTTGATTTGCTGTCTTAATTGTTTCAGCTTGAAAACGGCCGAGTGAAAAAAATCATTAAATTAATAGTCGTTGAAGAATTTCCAGACAATATTGAAGAAATTTTGTTTTGTATAAATTTTGTAATTTTGCAATTGTACTTTACTCTAAGATATTATAGCTCATCTGCGAATAAATAAATAATTTATTATTAATATTATTAAAATGTGTTGGAAGAACAGCAAATTAATACTGTCCAGCTATTGCCTAATTGACTAATTCATAGGCAGTTAGTAGAGGATGTTAATGAGCGAGTTGGAAGGGTTACTTCCACACCTTGAAGGGCCCACCAGTTTTTCTAACACTAAAAAGGGTTGGGGTGTGCGCCCCTAGTTTTACCAGAAACCCGTTAGTCATGAGGAGATGAGAAAAAGAAAATAATACTTTTAAGTTCTTGGGCACCGAACATAATTAGTTAAATGTTGTCTTCCTCTTTTATTTTCAAAAACATTTTTTTTTCCTTTTGTTCCATCCTCATGGCAATTATGTATTCTCTTTTTAAATCGTCAGCTGAGGGGCACATTTTTTTGGACTATCCTCTTCAATCCACTCATGGCCATTTCATTACTTTTTTTCAAAATACATCGTTTTTCTGATGAAGATACTGCCAAAAAATGTTCAGCAGCTGGTTTCTTTATTCCTAGCGGGTGACATTCTTAGATGAAAATTTGTGAAAAAAACTCAATATGCATTAATTATATATATATATATATATATATATATATATATATATATATATATATATATATATATAAAAAAACATTCAAAAAAACTGTCCCTCCACACCTTCATGGGGCCTTCAGTTCAGTACATGGAGGGTACTGTTTTGTTTGTAGGACAAAGATTGTGCCGGAAGGTGAATTGTATAAGAAAACGCCCAACTTCCAGGTTTTCCGCCAATTAAGGATACCCACATTATAGAGGCTAGGTGAACCCCAAGAGGTTCTCCAGGCCTCACAGGATCCATCCGTGGCTGTTAACAGGCTAAGTAATTTATATGCCACAGCCGGTTTTAAACCCGAAACCTCCACACACTGAGCTATCCCGCTCCAAATTATATTAAACAAACTAAAATAATATTTTACCCATTTAAGATAAATTAATTGGAATCAGGATGTTTTGAAACATAAAAGTCCTTAAACATCCAGGATCTGTGATGGGTTCCACGACAGTAAAAATAAATCTCAATTTTATTAACATAATTTTAAAAAGCCCGCTTAAATTATAAAAACCCGAACAGTGCAATAATATTTCAATGAAACACAAGCAAAATTCCGACAAAAGGAAAAACGGAGGTCTAGAATTTCTAGAATGTACATTTAGAATACTAACGGAGGTGGTTATTTTTCTATTTTCATAACCACTTTTATTTAATTTTTAGACCCCAGATCACGGATGATCTCCTGAGACTGCAGAATGTGATTAATTTACAATATATTTATTACCTGAAGTTGTCTCAGTTTAATAGTAAGAATCTAGAGTTAGTTCTTTAAATGGAGTACAATTAATAGTTATTTTGAGGAATTATTATTCTGTCATGTTTTCCTTGCCTAGATTATGCTAAATTATTTGATCTATAATTGAAAACTTAAGTAGCCATGAAATGAGAAAGAATACTTACTCAATTACAAGAGAAAACGAAAATGTCTTGACAAACTGTTTATAAAAACACTATAATATAAACACGACTAACAGAGGAGTACATTTTTAATGCTATTTTACTCTCGCCTTGTTCTGCAATCTAACCATGGCCAGTAGAAGATTGAAATATTCAGATTTCGCAATTGAGTTTTGTTTTTCATTTAAACTTATTTTATGCTCTATTATTAATGTAAAAAGGACAAGTTACTCTTTGAGTTTGCCTAAATAGATATCCATATGATGCGTCAACCCAGACAAACCGGATTCGAACCAGCGCCTGGTGATAGAGTGTTATCACGTCCAAATCACCTGGCATGAACTTTTGGCTTAGAAACAATACAGTCTCCATCCGAGTACTTAGTCCAATGCCATTCACCCGCTTTAGTCGTTTATATATAGAAACAAAAGTTGTTATACATATTCAATCTCGAATTTTAATCACCTGTTTTATTCACTAACCTAAACAAAGATGGCTGAAAGGAAATATAGGACGGAGATGAAATTGCTTACTTAGAGATAAAAAAAAGAGAAACCAATAAATCTAATAAAGAACTACGTAAGAAATTTTCGTAATTATATCGTCCCAATGTTGACTTTAGTGTCGTTTTGCATCCTTTTTTGAAGAACGTTTGTGAGACCTCGTCACGGGAGGTAGGAATTCAGACTATTTCATGTTAGGTTACCAGTTATGATGAAATTTATAAATTCAAATAAAGGTTTACTTTATTAATTCTAAAAAAATGTTGGAAATTCAACGAGTGAAAATATATGGTCTTTTCTTATTTTATTCGTGAACGAAAACTTTGATTATTTATTAATTAATCATAATCCAAGGATTTTAAAAATATTCAAGTATCATTAAACATAATAATATGACTTAGTGAACCCGAAGGCTCGATGCCGATACCACCAATCTCTGCTTACAAACAACTGTCCACGGACCACTACTCAAACCCAAATCCGCCAGATCACTCTTAAAGCAATCTACCCACTTACCTTTAGGTCTACGCTTCAGATGCTTACCAGTCGGCTATTTAGCATCTCAGGAATTCGTTTGTTACTGTGCTCAAAACCTTTACAGGCCCATCTAAATCTTTGTGAAGGTGTCAGTTGCATGCTTCGCAATTCCGCATTATGTAATCTCCTATATTTCCAGTGGTCCCATTCTTTTTTGGCCCGAATATTCTACGCAAGACCTTATTTTCGAATATCTGAAGACGCTTTTCATCCTTCCGCGTTAGCGGCCAAGTTACACATTCGTAAAGAAGAGTTGGAAGGATGATGGTTTCATACAAGTATCACTATTAGACAAACAAAAAAAAACTTGTACCACTACAACCCATGAATGGTCTTTGATTCAGTACGTGGTAGACACTGTACTGTTTCTAGGTCATCGGTTGTGCTGGGAAGTGATTTGTTCAAGATTACGCTCAATTAAAGGTACCAACTTTACAGAGGCTGGGAGAGCCCAGATCCGACAGGGTCCATCTCCGGCTTTTAACAGAATAAATAAATGATCTCCCACAGATAATTTATTTAGCTTATTTACGGATTTTAGATTAGATAATTTATTAATGGCTTTATACCTGAATTAGGGATTTAAGCCCGGGACATCACGGCACGGCAACTCACCGCTTTACTATACAGTTGCCCAAATAATAGACATCTTTCTTTATCATTTTTATCATATCTATTTATTATCATTTGGAATTTAGTTAATTTGAATTGATCTAATAAAGTGTCCGATGTAAAACATGTTTCATTAATGGTTTTTTGTCTATTTAATTTTCAATAAGTGTCTATAGTTATAACTTTTAAATAAAAGGCTACTTATGGTGATTGAAGTGTTTATATACCTCTGATTCATCATACTCGAGAGTAAATTAAGTGCTCCTTCAGTTGATAGTAGCACTTCTTAGTCCTTGAGAAGGACCGAAGAGATCCTGCGGCTCTGAGGACTAGTGCGAACACGTAGCACGGGAGACTCCATTAGTACGCATTGTCGTAGGACCACAATGGCACCGCCACAGTTTCACGCCCAACGGAACCTCTCCTTTGTCAGAAATGAAACGAAATCCAATGAGGAACTCTTTCCTTTTTCTCTTTTATCTTTTTTTCATGTTTCTCTCTCCCTTCATTTTTTCGCCCCTTTTTGATAGAACACACCTTTGTGTCCCAGAATCTGGAGAGATGTAACGGTGCCAGAGAAGATTGTTGGCGGAGCACTATTATATTGTGTGATTTATTTGACCCCTCCATTGTCCAACGACTTTCTTCATAGCTCACTCTTCATCGGATGAGAAGCATAGAAATGGAGGAATTGAAATTTTTTACACCATTCACTTATATAAACAAAAAGTCAATTAAGAAGTAAATAACCAACAATTTGTTTATGGCTTTCAAGTCACTAATATGTGTAAACTGCAGCTGATGATTTAGCTAGTGTATTAAGCTATGTTTTGTGTGTGAATATTACTTTCAAGATAAGACTTATTTTTTGGAAAATAGTTGACTCGATAATTCAAAGATGGTATGTAATAGACGGGTGAATTTGGTTTAAATAAGGTCAGAGGGATGGAGAGTCAAATATCCAGTCATGCATTTTCATTTCATTTTAAATAACTCTTGGCGTGAAATGGTCAGGGGGTGCAGTCAATGATTACACATAATAAGAATGACCTATTTTATTGTACCTACGTTTTGGCCTAACGCTTAGAACAAATGTTTTTTTTTGTTTTTTTAAAAATTATTTTATTGAATTGTACAACTGTAATATATACATCTAGTACAAGGGCTGTATGAATAAATATATACATGAAAGGACATGTAGAGGCACTACCCATTGGCAGCACTCTAATTACATTTCTATTGAAGGTCCCGAGGCCATCTTCTCTTCAGACGCCTTCTCTTGTCCGGGATGGAATTGGATGCAAGGATGGAAACTAGTGGGTTTGGATGGGCCTGGAGTTTATTATGGAATGATAGGTATCTGGAATGGGCTAAATCGGTAACATATGGAACGTTAAGGTCATTATGGATGGTTTTATTTGTGACAAAATAAGGACCGTTTAGGATTTTGCGAAGGATTGTGGATTGCAAGGATTGAATACGAGAGGAATTTGATGGTTTGGTGGAGCCCCATAGTTCAATTCCATAAGTCCATATAGGTCTTATAACAGTCACATAAATAAGCCTTTTGTAATTGATCTGAAGCTTTGAGCGTTTGTTTAGTATGTGATGAAGTAGTCGGAAGCGGCTAGCTGTTTCCTGTCTTTCCAGTCTTGTATGAGGGTTCCAAGTAAGACGTTTGTCTAAGTTGAGTCCTAGGTAGCGAATCTGTTCAACATGGATAAGTGGAGTACTATTAAAGGATACCGTAGGACAGGAATTCATGGGTTTTCGGCGAAGGGTAAAGGTAATTTGATGGGACTTGTTGAAATTGATTTTAATTCTCCAATTCCGACACCATTCTTCGAGGCTTGATAAATGTGATTGAAGGGATTGGGATGCAATATATGGGTCGTTATTAACTGATAACACACATGTGTTATCAGCATACGTGGAGATGAAGGTGTTAGGATGGGTTGGGATGTCAACTGTATATACTGTGTAGAGGATAGGACAGAGGATGGTACCTTAGGAAAACCAGCAGACTGGGAATAGAGAGAAGAGTAGGAACCATTTTGATTTACTTTAAATGTTCTGTCAGTTAGAAAGGAGTGAATGATTAAAAAGTATGTAGGAGGAACGAATTGTTGGATTTTGTAAAGGAGACCTGGGTGCCAGACTCGATCATAAGCCTGTTCTACATCGAGAAAGGCTCCCGTGCAGTACAATCTACGCTCCAATGCAGAGGAGACAGCATCCACCACACGATGACATTGCTGGATAGTGGAGTGGGATGTTCGGAAACCAAACTGTTGGTCTGGGATTATGTGGTTACTATCTAGGATGGGATACAGACGTTTTAGTATGAGCTTTTCGAGGATCTTGCCCATTATGGGTAAGAGGGAGATAGGACGATAGGAGGATGGAAATTCTGGAGGCTTTTTGGATTTTGGGATCATTTTTACTATAGATAGTTTCCATGTATCAGGAAAATAGGTAGTACGGATTACAGAATTATATATGTATGTGAGGAATATGATAGCTTTTAGCGAAGAACAAATGTTAAATCTTAATGTTAATGTTAATGTTTATTTTATATATTACTGGAGCGGAGTGGCTCAGTGGTAGAGCACTGAGTTGCCATGCCGGAAATCCTCGTTCAAATCCCACTGCGGGCAGTTACTTTTATTTAGTCTGTTTGCAGCGGGAGATGAATCATATAGCCTCTATAAAATATTATATAAATAGGGTACCCAAAATAAGGGGGAAAAATCTGGCGATTGAGCGTGACCTAGGACAAGTCACCTCCTTGCAGAACCGTTGTCCATGAAACAGTACAGTCTCTGTACTATTGTCTATGTACTGAACCCCAGACCCGTTTACGGGTTGTAGTGGTACAGCTTTTTTTTTAGGTCATTTTATATTGCTTAATTGTTTGAAGTTTTTAATTCTAATACCATTGTAAATCAACACAGATTAATAAATTCAGTTATTAACTTTCAAATGAATAAGCTCATTTCATTTTTGTAATTCTGAACTTTTATATGAATACAATCATTTGTGAATACACTAACGATTAATTTAAGTGCTTATTGATTCCAATATATATATTTATTAATTTACGTACTTTATTCACAAATAAATCGTAGTGAGAAAAATATAATTGTATCTTATCGAAATTAGATATTTTTCGAACTGATGGACAACAATAGAAGTCAAGAGAAGTATACAATACTTACAAAAGTCTGAACATGGAATTCACAATCCCCAAACCCAATAACTTTACGCAATTAACAATTAGTGTATTAATTGATTGGATGAATGCTTCAAATTTCTTATTTTTGATGATTACACAGTATAGAAAAAATGAGAAAATCTGAACTACAGAATGTACGATATTTGCAACGAGTTGTACAAATAAATAAACAGTCGTATAATTTGTAAAACGGTGGTTGGTCCACCTTCGGGCGTACAAGGGGTTCGTCCTCCTAGTAATTATGAAATTAAAGAATTTCAATTGTCAAAAGAATTACAGAATTTGTTAATTAAAAATCTACTTATTTGAATCCTTGTTCTTCATATCTCGTGAATGTTTTAGAACAAAAGTTTAATGATTATCAACGTAACAATAGGAGATAGAGACGGATAAAAAGCCCGTACTAGTACAAACAATGAACTTTAACAACTAGTTCAATTGTCAGATTTTTTTCTCCTCATTAAGGATATCCATTTTATAGAGGCTTGGTGGTCTTCTCATATCACAGAGTTGATTCATGGCTGTGAAAAGAATAAATTATCTCCCATATCCGGACTCAAACTCGGAACATCCTGATAAGTAACTCAGCACCTTACTTACTGAGCTAGCCTGCTCTTTACAAATGGGGGTTACGCTTAAAAAAATAAATAATCAAAAGTCTGAACATGGAATTCACAATCCCCAAACCCAATAACTTTACGCAATTAACAATTAGTGTATTAATTGATTCGATGAATGCTTCAAATTTCTTATTTTTGATGATTACACAGTATAGAAAAAATGAGAAAATCTGAACTACAGAATGTACGATATTTGCAACGAGTTGTACAAATAAATAAACAGTCGTATAATTTGTAAAACGGTGGTTGGTCCACCTTCGGGCGTACAAGGGGTTCGTCCTCCTAGTAATTACGAAATTAAAGAATTTCAATTGTGAATTAGATGTATCGAAGGGAGAGAATTAAGGACGTCGAGTTGACAACAAGAATGACTTGAGAAGTCGAGACAGGTCACATCGGGCGGACCTGAGCTGGTGCTAAAAGGCCGAAGAAGATTACCTCCCGCCTTTATTGCTCTTAAAAGTTAACGAAGGGTCTGGAAGAGGATTGGCCATGTCTAATGATCTCATTTTATTTCCTTTTAAATCTATGACTTTCAGATGAGGGTGTCTCAATGGCGTCTGTCAGTCTGCGGGGAGCGCACTGCAGACCAATTCAACAGTCATGCATCATTCAAGACTCGTCTCCACATCGATGTCACCATGAGATAACTCAGCGAACTAATTATTTGTAATTACATTCAATAAGACCTAAAGGTTGTATATATATATATTTACACACAAAGAAGAAGTTAGATTTATAGTTTGAGATGACTGATCTAAAGATAAAATCATACTATGATATTTAAACTCTTTTATGAGGACTGCTATCGAAAACCATTTAATTCCATTTCTTCTTAATTTTATTTTTGCATTAACTTCCTATCCTCTATTTACGGTTTAAATTATTTGTTTCAACACCCGTTAAAACCAGGCTAAAAAATTAGAAAAATTTTCCCTCTTGTGCTGAAGTCCGGAAGGTCAAAATGCGTTTTGAGTAGAAAGTGAAATATCACTGCGTTGGACAAAAAAAAAAAATTATTAAAAGGTATTTTTCAATGAGTTAGAAGCTGCCGTTCTGCTAATACACTAGAAAATTTGGAATTTCTTGGAATCCTAAAATTGATCCATTTATGAATATTATAAAAAGAATTCTGTTTTCACAGAATTTCACAATTTTAAGTTGTTTTTTTTTTAATCTTTCTTAACCCACAAGTTCTGAGGCATGGTCGCAGTGACCTCATGGTAACCACTTCCTGAAATTTTCCACCCTGCCGATTATGGGAAGTCCCCGTATAACTCAGTAGCTTCCTATCTCATGAGCATCTTATTGAAAATGAATGTTTCATAACAGTTGTAAATTTAAATTAATTTAAAAAAAAAGAAGTTTTTTTGATCTTTAAAATCTCAAAAAGTTACCTTAAAGCGGTTTGACATAACAGGGTCCATATATCATAAAATACAAATTGGGTGGGATGAACAATTAATAATTGTTTGTCTACGTATATATAAATATATTTTATAATTATGTATGTCACTATAAACTATAAGTTGCTCTCAAATGTGTCAGGCTGTAAGTATTATTTTACGATAAAAAACGATTAATCTCACAGTTAAAAAAAAAACTAAGCATGATTGGTTTTGGACCTTATTGCATTCTGTTAAAACACGAATGAATGACTGCAGGAATATGATTTATTTAGATATACAAGAATTTTTCTCTTTAAATTATCATTGATTTATTAGTTATTTATTCAATTACTGATTCAAATAAACTTTAAAGAATGCATTCAAATTTAAAATAAAACAAAAGCCTTTCCTTTTGACCATATTCCTCAGAAATGGGCAGTTTAAGAAACTTCATCTCCCCCCCCTTTCCAACCATCATCCCATCTCTGAAATTATTTCTTCGATTTGTTCTGAAGTCAACAATACACACATTATTACAAGCAGCTTCCCTTGTATTAAAAACCTCGATTTTTTCTTTACCGATAGATGATAAAAATATTTAATGGTTTTATAATATTAATAATTTTGTGTTAATAAATAGGTGAACTGAAAACAGTGCGGAAACGCAGCAGTGAGAAAGGTTCCCACACAACGTTTATAAATCTCGGAACCCTTTGTGGCCTTTCGAACAACCCCTGACACAAATGTCAAGTAATTATATTCGATTGTCCTTTTCACCAGAAATGTCACAAATTTTTGGTATTTATTAATTTTTTAAGGGATGTTAAATCATTTTGAACCCAACTAATGTTATTCTTCTGTGATCCTCAATTTTATAGTTCATCATTCACATTTTGATTCTTCTTGACATATTCTGAGCCATTTATATGCCCAAATACAGTCAGTGATAATGGGCAGTCATGCACTACTCCCATACCTAAGCCATCACTCATTGTTGTAACGTCTTTCAAAGTATGCATCTATCATCCAAAGCAGTGAAGTCAGTAAAACCTGTGTTGGAAGTTTTGATTGACCTCTGTAAGTTGATGAAAATTTCATTATGGTGAAATAAAGTCTATAAAGTCTGGTTTGATTGGGGCTTTTTACTGTATTAGCGAGAGGCAAGTAATATTTAAACATATGAATAAATTATATAGGTTTTAATCGCAAACCGGAGATAATCAATTTATAATTTACTCAATGGTTAGAATAAATCAAACGCCAATTTCAATTAAAAGTTCCAAGCTGCTACTGGTGATAGATCTTTTTTATTCAAATTTAATTATTAATCGTTAAAAGCTACCGTCTAGTATATAAAATATTAGGTCGGAATCCCTGCTACACAAATTAGTGTCTACAATAACAAAATAAAAATACAAACGACTATGAAATTTTAATTTACAAAATTGTATTTGTGTGTCAAACTCAAACTTATTGAATTTAACCTAATGTTGATTAGTACTTTAATGACAAGTTTTGATCGAATGTTTTCTGAAAAAAATATGATAAAACTTTACTAAACATTACTTATAACTTAAAAATTCAATTTACGTTAATATGTGGTCAAAAATAAGAACAGCTGATTTTGACTAGTGATTGAAATTGAGAGCTCTTCCTATACTACTGTGAGCTATTTTATCCTAGTATACTTTAAATAAATAAATATCATTTGTAAATATATTATATATATATACATTGTGTAATATTATAATAAAACATTTAAGCACAAAACCTCCTATTTAATCTTTATTATCCTCTATATTTTTTTATTCTTTTCTGACGGAAATAACTTTTTGAAAGTATAAAAACTTATTTATCGGCATCTTACTTACAAGTGTAAACTATGTAATTATTATTATATATTTGCAATATTACATAATATTAAAATATGTAAAAACATTAATATATAAAAATATTATATATTATAATAAATTACACCCGGTTAACTTGCTTGTTAAATACACAAGGGTTTTGCACGAAAGTGCATGATCAATTTTTCCCTATTTTAATTTTGTTAAATTATGTTTAAAAAAGTAAGCACATGACCTTTTATTGCAAACACACACCACACACATGTAATATATTATATATTATACATATATTGTATTTACTGGCTTACCCGACAGCTGTTGTCCTGTTCAAATATTTAAATCCGAAGATTGTAACATTTTTAAATGTATTGTAATTATTTCGACCGTTTTGATAAAACACATGTAAAAAATAGCCGTTAAAATATCTGACGTGATGGTGCCAGTTGACTTGAACTATTATTTGCGTATGAGTATATCTGTTGCTTAAATGGTTTAGGTATAAACTTAAAACTGTTTGAATTAATGTTAAGGAAGAATGAACTCAAGTCGTTGCTTTTTAAATATAATCATTACAGGAACGTGGACTAATTTTCACCAATAAAACTAAAAGTAAGTTTCATAACTAGGTTAATTCGAAAATCTGGATACCATTACCGTTGCGCTTCAACTGGATCCAATGTAAATTAAATACATTGAGGTAATTAACGCTGAAAGGCACAAGGAGGAAGAAGAAAAAGAAGAGGTCATTAACAACAATAAATCATAAAAAAACCAAAATCATCATCGAATCCACTTACATATTCACAAATTCATCAAAATAGATACAATCGTTTAGGATGAGTTTAGCGACGTACACACGAGGAGAAGGATTTTGATTAAAGAGAGAGATGAAGTTATTATTTTCTATTTTATTTTATTTATTTGCCTATTAGGGGAGCGTGGTGGCTCAGTGGTGGAGAGCTGAGTCGCCATACCTAAGGTCCTAGGTTTAAATCCCGTTGCTGACAAAACTCTATTTAATCTGTTAGCAACTGGAGATGAATACTATGAGAAATAGAACCCTACTGGGGCTCACCGAGGCTCTATAATTGGGTACCCAAAATAAGGGGGTAAATTTCCCCCTTGTCCATGAAATAGTACTGCCTCTACCATGTACTGAATCGCACTGAAAGATCACGGGTTGTAGAGGTACAGATATTTTTTTTTTACTTATTAGGATAGGTCGATTTTTATTTAATAATAACAATAAACATCATTGAAATTTAATGAATAATCATGTCATATACTCACTTGAGTATTTCACTTTACAAATTCGAATAACATATGACTATTATTAACACTGTAAAACGCCTCACACTCTAATTTATTCATTTTATAATTTGCGAACAAATTAAAAGCTTCTTATATTCGAAATGGCAAACTTATTATCTCCAATAATTTCGATCGCAGTGAAATGTAAATCAAAAACTAGAGGCTATAAACCAAAAATTTCTTTAACTAACTAAAAAACATGACCTATCGGATCGAATTGTGAACCTAAAGCTGCTGATATGGTCAGTGGTTCACAAATCCCAAGGATGTATCTAAATTCAAATCTCCAGCTGTCCCTCCTCGAAGGGAGGACTGATGTAGAGGCAGTATCTGCGAACGGATCTAGATCCGGATGGAGGAGATGAGACAGAGTCTTCTGGTTACAGTCAGAGAAGATACAGTGGCACCTGATGGGATAATTTCAACAGCCTTAATAACACATCACCGGCGACATCTTGTTTAATAAATATTTAAATGGGGAGACAATGCGGGCTCACACCCCCCTCCACTCCGTCACTCTGCTCTAGCTCTCCTGATGTTTTATTCAATCCCACACTGAGGATGATTAAATTTACAATTGATTTACTTTACCATACACAAGGAGCTCATTCAGTTTATTTCAGAGGAGGCGGCACAATCCCGGGCAAATGGTTCTTTGTTACCGAGCTTCCCATTTTTCTTATTGACACTAATTTGGAGAGGAATGCCATCTTCAGGCTTCGTTCATTTTAATACAAAAAAATTCATTCTATGATTAACAGATTACAATAGCTCAAAAATTGTCCACTTAGAAATATTCTAGAGATCATAACTTCCTTAAGTTCTGCCGCTTCTGAACATGAAGTACCGTTGGAGATGTACCTAAGAGTGACAGAGCTTAAATGAGCGCTAGATTTATGAAATTTCTAGCTGCCTTTATAAATCTTTATTTTAAATCTTGATTTTGATTTTTAAAATTCTATAATTATATATAAATATTACATAAGTATGTAATAAAATTATGTTTTAACTCTCTCCATTTTGATGAGATAGAAAGTTTCAAGCTCTTAATTTTTGTTCTTGTTTTGATTTTGTGAAACAATCCTTAGTAAATATTATTTATCAATGTTAATCAATATTAATTAATATTATTAATAGAGAATTAAGGTATATATTTTTTAAAATTCATTATTGAATATTCGATTTATGAGAGTTTTGAAGTCATAAGTAACTGCATAATGCAGGAGCTGTCATCGATCCGTTATATAGAACATTAATATGGCGCCAGGTATTTATTTCTGATTAGTTTATAGTTATATTATATATGAGAAGTTCAGAATGGAAAGTGGTTAACTCCGAAATTTCAATAATTGACTTTTTCACATTTTTCGCTAAGTTAGTTAAACAATTTTGTATGACACTTTTATACTTTTCCGTTGTATTTCTCTTGGTTTTAGAACGGATCTGAACCCGAATTTGTGTAAAAGTTAAGTAGACAGTGGTAAATGTGAAAAAGTAAATTTTTGAATTCAGGAGTTATTCGCTTTTCAAAAACCGATCCTGAACGCCTCAAATCCTGAATGCATTCAAACAAGAACCCAGATGGTGTCAAGTATTTCGTACAGTTATTTATTATTATGTATAACTCCAAAAATCGTCTTCTATAAAATACTCCAGATGTGCAATGTAATACGGTCGAAATGAAAAATTAATGATTTGAATATAAAGTATGAATGATATTTGTATGGTAAAAATCCAACGGGGATTGAGAGTACACGTCAACAGTGCATTTGTTAACAAAGATATAATTGTTGAGAATATGATTGAGAGAACAAGTCAACAGTGCATTTGTTAACAAAGATATAATTGTTGAGAATAAAGACAAAATCAAAGAGCATTAGCGGGCAGGTTGAACGCCTGGCTATCCTCGAGGGCAATTAATCATCAAGAACAGTTGGCTCTGACTGCTTAATTGTCTGTGGATTTTACAGGAAGTAATCAACGCCGTATCGGACACTTCTATTTGGACAAGTTGTTTAGACCTTCAGTCATCTTTCCTTATGTAATGGCTATTCTCTTCTGGGTTCTAAGTAGTTCCTAGCCAGTCATGGTTTGTGGAGAAGAAAACCCATATGGTTATCATTCTTACCACTTAACCTTAATTAAGTATCAAAATTCTTTGGATCTTGTGTTATTATTCAAGTTTTAGATGGCTTATTCGATTTTACAGACCTCAACAGGTTTGTTCAGGCTATGGAATACCTGAATTTAACAGTTGGTAAGTTACAAAAGTGACATAAACAGATAATTCTAATCATATTCTATGATTCTAAAGGTATATGATCCGTAGGTATATGATCCGTAGGTTTCCGCTTCTAGTTGAGTTAAAACATGTTTCAAATGGTGACACAACTCGAATCGACAATCTACAGAATAAATATCAATTTAAATATTCCATATCGTTTGTAGACATTAATAAAAAAAAATTAATTGACATGTTTACGCTAGATAATAGTTCCAACGAATTAAAGCCCCTTAACAACAAATTTATTCGAATGTGTAACTTATGGACTCTGTGGGATCTAAAGAACCTCTTTGGGATTACTCATCCTCTTTAATGTGGGAAACCAAAATAGGAGACAAGACGTAATTGCTGAGTGTGATTTTGTTTCTACTGTACAGTTTCTATTACGCACTAAAACCAAAACCTTTCAAGGGTACAGTGGCACAGGTACATCAGTATATTAGTAGATGATATGAGTGCAAAAAAGCTTAAAAGTTGTAATTACAACATTAAACCATTTTTATTTAGAGATATCAGTCATCATATTGGAGACAGTAAAAAAAAAAAAAAAAGCACTTAAGAATGTGTAATCATAATATAGCAGGTAAAACGCTGCATATAATCACAAAAAGGTTTATTATTTTAAAATTGTTTGTTATCCGACTTAAAAATATTCAGCTGCATTAACATAAAATACAAACAATTAGATATTTCATACATACATATACATAACCACGTGTCTAACGTCAGCTTTATTTTTCTTTCTGATAATACGTTTACAAATAAAGTCATTCGACCAAAAAATAATAAATAAGTCAGAGTGGCTCGACATTAATTGTAGGAATTAGCTAAAATCTAAAATTTATATATTTTTTCAACTTAATAATTGTAATAAAACATTTTTTATATTCTTTAAAAAAACTACAATTGTTGCAAGTAATATTGTTCAATGCACATTGTTCTACATTACACACTTATTAATATCTAGATTAACATATATTTTGTAGTATTTTTACATAGGCACCAAAGATATACCCATTCAAACTACTAATTGGGATTTTATGAAACACGCAACCATTGCAATGTTGTTATATCCCGTTAATTTGCAAAAGTTTCAATTAGGTATTGTAATAACGCTAATCTTGAGCGAGAAATCTCGAACAATAGGCGATGTAACGGTCCCTTCATTTCACTGCGAGGATGAACGAACTATCGGGGATATCTGATGTACTGAGAACAAGGATGTGTTACATTGTTTGCAGTTTGATGGTGGAATTAATACAATAAAGACACCGGGTGAATTCTCTGCTTGTTCAATTGATTACTGTAAATTGTTAACGCTATCCTATGATAGTTGCAGCTTAGGTTAACTAAATTTTATAGTTAACAACGATTTTAGTTACAAGGTACTAGTCAAGTAGATGTATTGTGTTACTAGTAACTAGCAATTAATACTAACCACTGTAATCAAACTGTAACACTATAACCCATGAAGGGTCATGAATTCAGTACATGATACAAATTATTGATTAATTCCTTGAATTTAGGGTACCCACCTAGAACTCGGATCTAGAAGCTAAAGTATAGAAATGATATACGAGTAAAACGTAAAATGTTTTGATAAAAAAATAACCATCAATGTTTGATTTGTACTCATACTCTGGCACTTACTTTATTCAAAATAAAATATTGAAATACTATAGTAGTTACCTCATTCCACTTTTTTCCGTAAATAAAAAAAAATTGTTTCCGTTTCCAAAAAAGGAAATACAACCGCAACTTGTTATATACTTATAGAAGATGTGGCCATTGTTTGAATTAGAATTCTGTATAAATTAAGTGTATAGGAAGATCTTCCAAGGTACTTTAATGTGAATGATGCTGGTGGTCAACGCACTTATATCAGTGATAAAGAATTGATTACGATTCGAAACAGATTATAGGATTTTATAAACAATTTTAAGATTTATAATTAAAATTGTTACTGACCATTATTTATAATAAAGAAATACGATTTTGAATCTTATCTAACATCTTTTTATTATGACCTCAGTGTAGTAATTAATTACCAACGGGAGCCATGATGCGAGGAAAAGGCAGACCCCCATCCTTATACTCTGTCCCTATATTAATATCGGACGATCTATTATAAAAGTTTAATTAAAGTTTCGGGTGCTTGTGTATTCAGCGGGTGTAAATGTCTGGAGGCTGGAGAGAGAGAGAGAGAAGAGAGAGAGAGAGCGAGAGAGAGAGAGAGAGAAAGAGAGAGAGAGAGTGAGAGAGACCCTTACTAACGGTGTCATATTAATACCGAGCCGTTATTCAAACTGGATCTCTACAGTATAGTCTAATTAATAGCAGTGTCCTGACCTATCAGCCTGTCTTCGGTTCGTTTTTAATTAATTTGTCACGGATTTAGGAACTCTAAGTTTTGGACAAAAGTTCCTGATAACTAATGGATTGAGGGTCTTGAAGTACCAGAAGCGGTGGAAGCATTTGGGTTTGGACACAAGTATCATAAGTTACAACGGATTTGTTTAGAAATCAGACAAGATAAAGGCTCTTCATGGATTTTAAAGGCAATAACAATGGACTAAAAAATGAAAAACTGATTTTCATTTTATACTTTACAGTTAAGTATGTAAGCTGTGGGCTTCTGAGGAAAACAAAATGATTTCGGTTCTAATTATCGTTACAAAACATGTCTTGCATCCCAGTAGTCTAGTTCCATGTGTTGAAAAATATTTCCATTATACAAGAAGTCATTGTCTAATATGCGATTAGATTTAAGTATTGCAGGAAGAAGCAGTTCTATTTAAATGTGGAGATTCTGTTTAAACCATTTAAATTTCTTTTCTCTTGCAAGGTCTATAAAAGAAAATGGCGATGGGAACAAAAATGACGATCGTGCTTACATCATAAAGCATGTAATGCACGGCAAAGGAAAATAGACGTTATCGGTATCGGTAAAGTAAAAGTAGGAGGTGTTACTCAATAGTTATAACTAAATCTTGTGGACGATGATGCCTACAGAAATGTATTACTGTATCCTGTTGAAATGACTGGTAAACATTTGAATTAGTACAAATAAATATTTGTAAAGGTGTTTTTTTTTTTAATCTGAAAACTTCCACCTCACTTAGGTTTTTCGAGAATAGTGATTAAAACATTATAGTTTAATGGAAAATGATGTATCTTAATGTAAAAAGATGTAGTTTAATGTAAATTGAAATATGAATTTTTGAAAAACAAAAATTGTCACCCTCATAGGAGTAGACACAAAAATAATAAATGAATATAAACGAATCAACATATTTCTCAAAGCCACTTTATATTCTGCTTGCAGCCAAACAATGAAGGAAATGATCTAAAACGATACGCCGATGAAATCATGAAAAAAGCTAAAAATGTTCTCCTAGGACTTCCTGTGAAGGTGAGATCCCGCGAATATTGAATACTCCTCGCTCTGCTGAAAGAAAAAATAAAGTAAATAAAACTATCACTTTTCTATTCTCATTCTTTAAGAGAACCATTACATGTACTTTTATTTATTTTTTTGTTAGCTAACATAACTCAAAATCTGCCTTTTAATTCTTCCTAAACCATAAGGCAACAACGATTTCAAATAGAGAAAAACATATTTAACATAGTTAAGTATGCTTTGCAAAACATACTTAACTATGTTTAATATGTTTTTCCAAGTATAACTAATTACTTGAGTTTCTTGTTTGACAGGTTTTATAAAGTACGGCAACGTAAGAATGTCTCCTGAAAGCACAACAGTTCCTATATACTAAGTGTATTTTGTTTAATTTAAATATTAAAACTAATTAAAATAAATATTTTACTTATATTAACAGTGGTTAAAACCATCAAGTACTATTGATCACGCCCTGAAACTTGAAGAACGACAAAAAGGAAATATTAAAAGAGGCCACATG
This sequence comes from Troilus luridus, assembly GCA_964056705.1. Lineage (NCBI taxonomy): Eukaryota > Metazoa > Arthropoda > Insecta > Hemiptera > Pentatomidae > Troilus > Troilus luridus. The sequence goes on along the minus strand of OZ057412.1, from coordinate 70,153,817 downwards.
ATTATCTCCAGTATGATGAAAAATAAATACAACTATAAAAAAAATCACAATTTAGGATAAATCCGGCTATTTTAATTCTCATAATCTATTAACTTATATCAATTATGATCTATTGTTAATCAAAAAAACATTTATACGAAAAGTAAGTGTTTAGAGCCTTCATTCCACAGAGAAATATATTAGTGTTAAACTATTTGTTATTTGTTAATTAGTAATCAAAATAAGAACTGCTATTAGCATTTGCTACGATGATACTACATACAAATATTTTTTTTAATGAATTTGAATGGCGAATGACAGTGCGTTTTTCTTCTTTGAACTTCAGAAACACAGCGTCAGGATTGTAACCGGAATAAGACATGTAAATGTCATATATATTTTTGTTAATAATATAAATATTTCAAATTAAAAAAAAAAGTGGTTTCTTTACTTACTGAAAACACGATGGAGCTATTATTATTTTTAATCATAGATAACCGCGCCTTTCGGATTAAGTTGCTTAATGCAATCCGAACAGACAGCTAAGCCGCGCGGAAATATTTTTGACAGAAAACTTTTTCCAGAAACGAAATTAAGCCCTAGTATACAGGCAAAGCATTGTACCGTCACTTTTAATTAACAGTTGGCAGCCCTGTTAAAGCACAACCAACAGAGCTCAAAAGAGCATCAGCGAATACACGGTTTCAACCAGCTTCGTAGAACAAAATCTGATTGGAAAAAAAGTTATCAATTATTTTTGTTTAGTTATAATTAGTGTAGTGTAGTGAGTTTTAGTTTTTTAACTTGATAGTATGTGAATGAGGGAGATAGATCAAGTCTTATTTAATAAAAAATCAAATGTGATTCCGTAACCTACAACATAAGATTTGTATTTCAAGGGATTTTTTAAATAAAATAATATGTTGTTTAAATAAAATAAATACTAATTTGTCGGTTTTTTAAACATGAGTATACTTCTTCTCCATACCAAATCCCTTATACCCATAATAAATGATAACTAGTGAGCCTCATATTGTCCTTTTGTTATCAACCAACAAAATCACAGGATAATTCCATCCTTATCCCTCTTTTAAATTGCACCTAGCGATGTACAAGTGATCATATCACCCCTTATTTATTCACAATATTGGTTTTTAGTAATAAATAAACCAAAGGGCTAGCGAAAACAAACCCCGACATACATACATAATGAATAAATAATTGTATCACATACAGGAGTATTTAAGGAACATGTAATAAGTAAAAAATGATTGAAAAGTCATCATGAGGTGATCTATAATATACAGTTCTATATTATAGGTGAACAGTGTTCTCACGGATTAGATTTACTAAATATTTGTCTTCTCAGATCGAGCGAATTATGGTTTAGAATTGTAAATAATTGTACTCCTGGAATACAATTATTTTGTCCCTACATCTATTTTACGAAAAACAAGTGAATTAGCAAATGACGATTATTTAATTAACAATTGTAGGATTATTTAAAAATGTTCTAATAATTTTTGCAATAATTTGTAGGATCAGAGTTTTGAGTTTTGTACAATGGCATAAACTAAACTTATTTTAACTACATATATTTTATTTGTATATCAAATTAAACAGAAAAAAGTCTTGGATTGTTTGTTCAAAATCATACTTTGGGATCAACAGAAAGGTTTTAAAGAAAAATGTATATGTCCGTTCAGAAGAATTCCCTATCACATACAGAATGATTTCAAGATGAAATTGATCTATTCAACAATACGCTTTTCAGCAAAAGTTTTAATCTTGGAATTTTCACGATTCCATTCTTTTTAATTTGCATATCTTTTTACTTAGAGGAGCGGAGTGGCTCATTGGTAGAGCATTGAGTAGCCATGCTGGAAATCCTGTTTCAAATATCATATGGGATCTAGGACCCTCCTGGGGCTCACCCAGCCACTATAAAAATTATAAAAATAGGGTACCCAAAATAAGGGGGGAAAACCTGGTGGTTGAGCGTGACCTAGGACAAGTCACCTCCTTGCAGAACTGTTGACCATGGAACAGCACAGTCTCTATCATGAACTAAACCCCAGACTCGTTCACGGCTCGTAGTGATTACAGGCCAGGTCATTCTTGCTTACTTAGCTAGCATTCCACTTCTCTCTCTTCCCTACAGATGGTGCTATAGCTCATATCAATCAATTTATCTAATATATATCTATATATTTTGGTCTTTATTTAATTTACCTATTATTTCTTACATTTATTTTTCTAATTTATTATGCTTTACGTGTTTATTGGTTATATTTCTAAGTTTCATTATATCTAATACTGTCATTCTTTCACTTACTACGCCTTACTAGATTGCTCTCATTCTGGTACCTAATTACTATTAATTTGCTTACTTTTACTGATATACTGTTTTTTTTCATTACTAAGTTTTTAACCAGGGAGTGGAGTGGATCGGTGTTTGAGCGGTGATTTGCGGTGCCGAAGGTCTTGGATTCAAATCTGCTGTCAGATATGATTTAATCATCAGAGGCCAGAGATGGATCCTATGGGATCTACTCATCCTCTAGGGGCTATCCCAGCCTTTTGTATTGGCGGAAAAATCTGGCGGTTGAGTGTGATCTATGATGAATCACCTCCCTGCACAGTCCTTGTCCAAGAAACAGTACAGCCTCTAACACATGCTGAATCCAAGACCCTGCACGGGTTGTAGTGGTACAATTGTTTCTTTTTTGACTTGTATTCCATCGTTTTAGTTCATAATTTAAAAAATATTACCAATTAATTATGTTATTTCTAGTTTTGTATCTTGTTTACTCAAATGGTTTCAATATTATATATTACTCCATTTTCCAATGTTTTATAGTTATAATTAGTTTTGTAATTTGTTACCCAGCCTGAACTGTGGGTCGTCGGTTTCTAATAAATAATTTATCACTGTTTAAGGAATTAATTTATTTACCTCCAGTACATTTTCTTCCCCATATTTATAAGGCCAACTAATAATAATTAAAGATCTATTTTTTTCAGAGATTTTCACCTCTTGTCGTGAAGTTGTCGCTTCGGTTTCGCATTTCCAAGTATCATAACAGGACAGCCAACTTAGATAATTGGAAATATTAACCTCAATTAACAATAAAGCAACTGCCTTACTCGTGCATGACTTGAAGCGGGGTCAGAGAAAGATGATCAGCTCTAACTTTGTTGGACAGTTTAATGGCTCTCCGTTTACACGTAACTTGTTGATAACCATAAGTTCAACTAGGGCTGAGTCAAGTAAAACTTTAAAGTTGAGTAGATTTCACTTAATAAGTTTTCCGTTGGGGTTTCTACTTCATGAGGATGATTACACAAATCCTTGATTCAAGGGCTAATCATTGCCTTCATTAAGACTATTAAGACTTGGTTAAGTTAATTATTGTTTTAAAAGCTTTTAAATAACCCGGCTTGGGATAAAACTTTAATGTTTGATGCTTCTTTCGGGGCAGCTTAATGTTGTAAACCTAATTACACTTCTGTTAATTTCAGTATTTTGTGAAATTTAAAGAACTCAGAAGGCTAATGTTATCCACCACGCGTCTCTGAAAAATATACGCTATTCATTAACATACATTAGAGATTAATGAATTTTACTTTGATACAGTGTGTTGTTTTTTTTTTAACAATTACAGCTTTAGCTTTTTATTTTTCATATTCCAAACTAATTAAACTAAAACTAATTTCGAGTGAATTTCCTCGGGTTATTTTAGACCGCTTATCTATTCTGACAAATTGTTGATTTAGAACATTAAATTACCTAGTCACAAACCTTCAGGTGAATTGGCAAGATAGCAAGATAATTGTAATTTGGCAGAAGCTTTTTGAATTCAAACCATATTCATAATACAGATGACTACACAGTTTGGACAGAATGATTTCATTTTTCGATTTGGGACACTATCCCTAAGTATATAACTACAGCCCCGGTGAATATGAAGGTTAAGTCAAATTTTCTCCAAAATAAGTTTCTTGTACTTAAGCAAACGGAATCTAGTCGTTTCGTAGTGAATAAGGAGCTAAGTAAGGCATTGGCTTGAAAATGAGTTATTGTTTGTATTACAACTCCATTTCAAGCCCAAAACTACGAGAATGATACGATTCCGGTTATCTGAAAGCAGTTAAATCTCTCAGGACAAAATCCGACTTAACCACTTATTCACCGGGGCTGTAGATATGTGTTTGACTCACTGCAAATATAAAGGGTGTTTCCTTTGATTCCGCCAGTTCCGTTAAAAAGCCAAACTAAAAGTTTTAACTAAGGACCTCAAAACAAGAAAATATTCCAATGCTGGTGTTACCGAAAACGCTTTGTTTAGGATATATTCTCAAGAACTATTTTCACTGTTACGAATTATTTAGGCGTATTAGTAAATAAGTAAAATGTATTTCATTTGTTTCAACTACTTTATCCATTAAATGTAAACTGCAAGTGAAGAAAGAGGCCGAGTCTGTCTGTCAATGAATAAAGTAGTTGGAAAAAAATGAAATAGGTTTTATGTCCTTACTATGCCTAAATATTAATATACAGTATTAATATTTAGGTGTGAATATCTCCTAAACAATACACTTGCGTACATACCTCAATAGGGAATTTTTTCTTCATTCGAGGTTCATAGTTCAAATTTATTTATAATAATTTAAAAAAATAAAATATTTTATTGAATTGTACAACTGTAATATATACATCTAGTACAAAGGCTATATGAATAAATAAATACATGATAGGACTTGTAGAGGCACTACCCACTGGCAGCACTCTAAAAACATTTCTATGATATAAGTTCCCGAGGCCATCTTCTCTTCAGACGCCTAGGAGGATTGTCCGGGATGGAATTGGATGCAAGGATGGGAACTAGTGGTTTTGGATGGTCCTGGAGTTTATCATGGAATGATAGGTATCTGGAATGGGCTAAGTCGGTAACATATGGAACGTTAAGGTCTTTAAGGATGGTTTTATTTGTGACAAAATAAGGAGCGTTTAGGATTTTGCGAAGCGTTTTGGATTGCAATGATTGAATATGAGAGGAATTCGATGGTTTGGTGTGTAATAAATTACATTGCCAAACTGTAAAATAACAGAATGCAACAGACATTATATGTTCCCTCCAACAAATTAGGCACCCCTTTTTGTACCCCAGGAAAGAATATGTCTGATCACATGAACTATATCTAATATTGTAACCTGATAAACATAACAAATTTCTATTTACTTCCAAACTAATATACCATTATTACATAAGTACACCGTTGTTACAACAAGGAAGATGTCCAGAGCGGAATGCGTAAGAGCGCCCTGCTTAGGGATTCAGTTGTTGAAGTTATGATGCCCTCCTACATGGACTCTCCCCACACACTCACCCACGCAACACGGGAGCCATTAGTATATGTTAGGAAAATTTTATTATAATCAGTTAGCCATCTGCCCTAAACATAGGCTACTTCATTGATAATAAATATAAAGTTGATAATATATGATTACAAGTAATGTTCTTGTTTCTGAACCAACATCTCACCTCGCTAATAAGTTAAAATCATGGTAGACGACTCATTGAAAAATAATTATATAGTGTTCTCTCTCAATATATGTGATACAAACAAAAAAACATAATAATCAATAAAATAGAGCCAAAACTCAAAATGAAACATTAAATTTTTATTATAATGCAAATGGAAAAAAACCACAAGCAGAGCCTTATGTTTCAAATCTGGTGTAAAATACAAACAGTCGACGTTTCGCCCATTCAGGCATTATCAAGACACAATAAAAAGTTTTTCAGTTTTGGGTTGAACGTCTTGGTGCGGTCCCGGATTATGAGCCTTTTTGAGCGATTATCCGTTGGGATGTATTGCACTTCTGTTTTGAGATGTGAATGAACTTACTTTTTATTGTGTCTTGATAATGCCTGAATGGGCGAAACGTCGACTGTTTGTATAAGTGTTTGTATTTTACACCAGATTTGAAACATAAGGCTCTGCTTGTGTTTTTTTTCCATTTGCATTATAAAAAAAAACATAATATTTTATAGTATATTCATTTATTTATTAGTAAATCATAGTAAATTGGAATAATTTTTTAGATTTTTGTAATGGTTTTTATAAAATAGTTATTTACTTTTTTTTTTCAATTTCTTTTAGTGTATGTTTTTATTTTAATAATTTGATTTTTTATTAATTTTATGTTGACGGCCCAAGTTCAAATCCATCTGAGGTAAATAAATAATTAACCTGTTAATGGCCACGAATATATTTTGGGGGATCTGAAGACCCTTCCGGGGCTTACTTAGTTTCTATATGTGGAAAAACCTGGCAGGTACCCTAAATTGTGGAAAAACCTGGAGCTTGAACGTGATCTGGGACAAATCACCACTCTGCCCAACCGTTGTCCTAGACGCAGTATATACTCTTCATTGGTTGTAGTGATATAGTTTTTTTTTTTCTTTGGGCAATAATGACTATGTCTTTACCCTGCAGGATTAATAGTTACAAAAAAACAATATACTTCGTTGTGGAATTATCTTGCTATGATAAATTCGAATCCTTTTTATACGAAACGACTGAACTAAACGTACTGAAATAAATTGCGTAACTCATGCACAGTCCGCTAAGTGTAGCCATTTTCGACCATGTTGCCGCGAATCCAGAAGTTTAACCCCTACCAAAAGCCGCTAAGCGCGGTTAAAAAAGTTTTCACTTCAAAATAAATGGGTTGTTTAATCTAGAGTTATATCTTGGTACATCCAAGATGAGTCGCGGACGGTTGGCGCTCTTTAGGAATGGTCTAACAAAGTTGTCTCAAGCACTGTCTTTCTTCTGAAATTATAATATCATTTCCTCGTTAATAATTACAATTACAACGCAATGAGGCCTCGTTTAAACAAAGAACTGCAAATCACCCAATTCCCAGCTCCTGGGGGCCGAGGGCAGGCTTCTGAGGAAATGGCCTGGGAAGGAGCGGTCTGAAGCATTAAGCCTTTCCCGAGCTACTTTTATAATGGCCGCCTTTTGTCCTTCGAGGAGATGCTTCATGAAAAACTGAGAAAGAATGGACTTTGTTCCTCAGAGCTCCTTCGGCTGACCCTGAAGGAGTTGTGCCACCCTCCTTCCCGTTCCTCCCTCGGCAATTTATAAGGATCATTAGTCAAGCAGGAACTCCCCGCCTAGGCAGGAAAAAAGGTCGCATTTGTGATATGTCATAAGAAACTATGCTTGAGGCCATACATTAACTTCACAAGGCGACAAACGGCTTTCTGTTGCTCTTCCAAGCAAAGTTTTCTTCTAAAAACATTTTCTTCTTAGTGTTCATATTTCTACTGACTAAACAAAATGATTGACTCTTCGAGAATCAGTTCTACCCTTTCCCAAATCGAATCTTCCCATTTCAACTGTAACACATAATATTTTACTCATAACTAAAATAAAAATCAATCTAATTTTTCAGTTTGGTACTCTTAAAACTGAAAAAAAATGTCTTTGAGGTTCCAGAGAGCTAATTTATCATAATTAAAGTTAATTACCTATGCATTAAAATACCCTCGGGTAATAAAAGGCCCGGGTAATATATCTGTATCCTGCCTGTTCATAAATAAATTTTGGGGTGAAAGATAAAAACAATTAAGGTTGCATAAACTATTTAAAAAGTTATTAGTTACAGATTATTTTTCATAGAGTAATAATAATTAATTAATATGTTTTTATAAAAGCTCTGATTTAAAATATATTAATAACGAGAGTAATTAAATATAATAGCGGAGATTTATATCAATGTGTAATATTTATAAAGGAAATTTTTTTTATTCTTCCAATCATTTTAATCATATTTCCATTTTCATATTTTGTTAAGCTCAACTTTAGGATCTAAAGCATTTTACAGACTCTAAAACAATAAAGTTTTTCCGGCTGATAGTGATAGTATGGCACGTAATCATATTACCTAGTATATATATAATATTATTACCTAGAGGTATTTCACTTTAGAATGAATGGCTCCATAACGCTAGCTCCCACATTCCAGCGACACAGTGGGTTTGAAGAAGTTGCAGATGACCCGGGAGAGGTATGCCCTTGGGATGTGAGCGCCCCCGATTCATATGTAAAGCGACCCGGTCGTTGTGCATTCAAAAACAAACTCCTTCTCCCACGGCTTTCATATCCAGAGGTCCCTCCTCGTCCGGGCTTCCTCCTCAGAGCGGCTTCACGATTAAATGTATCCGCTGGGTCGGGCGTCGATACCATCTCCTCCGCGGTCGGTGAGAGGTTAGCCCTTTCCACATATCATTATAATAACATTAAGCCTTCTTTTGCCTTTATTAGAAAGACTTAAAATGGGACCGGCGGTTTTCTCTTGTAACGAAAATGCGAAAACTTGTATATTCAAATTTATGTAAAACAATTTTAACCATATGTAAGTTACTGTAGTAAAGATTCTTTTATTTTAGCATTACAACTTAAGATTAGCATCGACAAGTCGCCCATTGTGACCACACGATTAAACTTTGTTAAAATAAGCTTCAGAGAAAATGTTAAATTAGGAATAGAATTTAGATTCAGTGAGCGATTCACGACTTTTGCGTAAAGAAATGATTTATTATGGAATTAAAGTATATAATAAATATTTATTGAGAAAAACTATACAAATGCTATTAGGAACATATTGTATTTGTGATCTTCTTTCGAAAACCTCCCTGAGGGGATTTCTTGGAAGCGTGGGTGGAGAAATCACCCATCGAAGGCACTCCTAGCATGTTTCATCTCACAGTAGTAGATCCCTGCTCCAGAGACGTTTCAGTCTCCTTGTAGAATCCTGTGGTATTGTGTCTAGCATTGTGTAATTTTTGTAGAAGTAAGTTGTGGTGTCCATCATGAATTTGTTTGTAGTAAAACCTTATTCATATCTATTACGAGTGGTATGTTCAGATCTTTTTGTAGTGATCTATAAGTTATGTATGCAATGAGTAATTGGAGTTGGAGACAAACCGAGATATTATGAAATAAGAAAAAATATTACCACAATAACAAATTCCTTGAGTTTAGGATCATCCTATAAACTGTAGCTCGAACCCAATAGGCATTCACCTCTCCTGAACAAGATTCTGGAGCTAAGCAACCAGTATGAAATACATTTAAAATGTAATATTGATAAAAATGGAAATAAAAAAACCTGCAATTTACTAATATAGAGTAAGTTCTCACAAATATTTTATTAATTTATAATGTGTTTAAATATGCTATTTTGAAGCCCATAAAATGCTTTGGAAACTAAACGTGAACTTAAATATAATGAAAAAAAATATGAAAACGAAAACATGATTAAAAGGATTGGAAAAATTAAAAATGTATCCTTCATAAATGTTCCATATTGGTGTAATTCTCTTTCAGCTATTATTTAACATAAATAATAACTCTCATTATTAATAATTTTTTTTCTCATTATTAATAGATTTTTTTTAAACAATAACAGTTTATGCAATCTCATTTTTTTTTTCTCTTTCTCCCTAAAATTTATTTTTAAATTTTATTTAAATTTATTTATATATATATAATAAATAATATATATATATATATATATATATATATATATATATATATATATATATATATAAATATTAAAAAGGCCTTTTATAACCCGAGTGTATTTTAAGGTATAGTTAATTAATTTTAATTAAGATAAATTAGCTCTCTGGAAGCTCAAAGAGCTCGTTATTGTTTATATATGGCATAGTAAGTAATAGCTAACTACACAGAATGTGAATCAATTTTTCTCTCTGATCACGACCGTGTAGCCGAAAAAGGTCGGAATAAACGGAGATTAATTATTACTTCAGGTAGTTCATTTGTACCTGACAACATGGTACTTTCAGGAAACGGTGGGGAGTATAATAACTCAAAGATATGAACTTCACGTTTGGGTCATGACTCTGTTTGACAGCGTGAAGAGAAACATAAGCTCGGGGGGAAACAAAGGAACCGCCCCGGTGTGGGGGCGCGGGAGGAGTCGTTACGAACGCCTGGAAACAAAGTCAAAGGGAACTGAAGAAAAAACCCTTAATCCGGGCGGGGAAGCAGAGGCAGCTCACAGTTACCAAGTCAAATGACTCTGTTAATAAAGGAAAGGTGAGCTGGTGGTGTCATCCATCAGCGTGGCAGGCGCGACGAATCCTGGGCCTCCGCCTCTCCACCATTTCACGGGGGCAGGATCAGGAAATAGGGAGGATCTGGGGTGATCTCTCATCCGTGGGACCAGCCTCGTCTCCTGCCTATATCGGCCCTTCCAAAAAACAGAAGTGGAGGATATATCGACTTCTGGCTACCAGAATAACCTCATTAATACAAAACTATTTTTTCAATGCTCATCATCCCAATCTGGGATCATCAGATGTTCTATTCTTCTATTAGGCACATCTCAGGACTTAGGTTTCATACAAAGTTTAATGATAACAGTTAATAATTACCAGAGGCTTTATTATATAATGTTGATAGGAGTAGCTTTATGTGTAGGATTCAAATTTCGCTGATGCAGATAAAATATGTAAATGGTTATCAACCATAGATGGGCCAGTGGGTTATGTAGCCTAGGGTGGAGCGAAAAAACACTTTTTTTTTATTTCGAAGTTGTAATAGCGCGGAAAAGTTGCGAATTATATAGACAAAAAAAAGAAAATAAATTATAACAAAAATGAAAAAACTTAATTTTTTAAAATTTTTAAATTGGATGTTTTCGAAATGTAATAGTTGGTGACGTCTTTAAATACAGCCTAAAAACATTGTGTTTTAATTTGGTTTAGATCAGTTGATATCTTCCGGTCGCGCATAAGCCCCAAAATTTGCCAAAATATGGAAAATTTCATATATTTACGCATTTTTCGTATTTGATAAATAATTAGTATTTAAATGTAATATCCGTGGTATTTTTTAACACGAACTGACAATGAAGTAGAAAAAAAAACTTCAAGGCAAGGCATATAGATGCGAAAAGGAAAACAGTAAGAACATTCACGCCACCAAAAACTTTAATGGGAAAGAATACTCAGAAATGATTTACTGGGTGGACTGTGAATTATTTTCTCCCGCATTGTTGGCAGAAATCAGGGCCGATGAGATCAAATCGAACGTCGACAGTGACTCAATCCCTGACTGGAATATTACTTTCAAGCAATTCCCAGTCCACACGCAGGCTGTTGAACGCTGTGTAAAACTCGCCGCGGAAGCCTCGGGAAAGTTTGTGGAGCTGAATCTCGAGACGGATTTATAAGAACCACTCTACTGTCCAGAACATTCATGCCTAGCTTCACCAGCAAATCAGTCTCTAAAGTACCTCAGTCTAAAAAATAGAGAACAGTACTAATGGACAGGTTCAATTAACATGGACTGTTTATTCAAAACTCCGTTTTTCTTTTTTATAAAAGAAAGTTTATTGTTAAACACTATACTGTAACTTAAATATTTAAATATAGAGCAAGTCGAAACGTAATATGCCCGTTGTTACTGTTTTCACCCATCATGTCATAGGCCTAGCTATATTTTTTTCTGGTACTGTTTTTCTATGGCATTGGGGCCATTGCGTAACCGGAAGTTGTTCATTTATTCACACCATAATAAAATACAATGTTCTTATGTTCAAAAATAAAAATACTGTAACTATTAAGTTAAAAAAGAAGTATATTGAAGATATAAAAAATAACTCGTAAAAATGTGAAATTTTCAATATTTTGGCAAATTTTGGGGCTTATGCGCCACCGGAAGATATCAACTGATCTAAACCATATTAAAACACACTGTTTTTAGGATGTATTTAAAGACGGTACAAACTATAACATTACGAAAAAATCTAATTAAAAAATTAGGTGTTTTTCATATTTTGTGAAATTTTAGGGCCTATGCGCCACCGGAAGATGTCAACCGATTTTGATATTTTTTTTTGTTTTGTTTGTTTATATAATTCGCAACTTTTCCGCGCTATTACAACTTCAAAATAAAAAAAAGTGTTTTTCGGCCCTCCCTAATGTCATGTTGCCAATCCAATCTATGTAAAATCCAATACACCAGTACCATTTTCTTCCTCGGAAAAATAGTAAACTTTAGAAGTCCACTAATTTCACTTTGAATATTTGAAATAATAAAAATGGGTATTTTTTATGAAACGGCCCTGTATATTATCTTTTTTAGTTGAAATTTTATCATCCATTTTGATTTTAGTTTTAAAGTCTTCCAATCGCTTCATTGTGACGGTGATAGTTGCACGACAAGGAGTTCGCCAATCTTCATTATCTGCCGTTTGAGCTAATGCATACTAAGATTGACACGAGCCAAAAGGATAGAGAATCATGATTAATAATTCTTGAATAACAAGTCGAATCATTGTGGTAATGGGTTCGTGATTGGGGCGAAAAATCGCATGGTCCTCCAATCATTTATCAGAAAACCCTTCACACCCCCGACGACAAGTATGAGGATTGATAGTTGTTGAGTTGCCGATAGCCAATTATGAGATTATGTCCACTTTGACACCTCCATTTCCTGAAAGCACGACCCGCCCTCGGCTGTCGGCACACTTTTCGCTTATTGGTTGAAAGGATGGGCCAATCAAATTCATCCCTGACATTTTATCTAATCTTCTGAATGGTAGCAGTGTTCCTCCCCCTGTTTTTAATACACTTCAGTTCAGTTAATATACTTTTGAGTGATAGTTATGAAATAAAATATGTCATTATTATTCAATTGTATAAAGTCAAACGAATAATCTCTCTTTGCGAAACATCAATAAACAATTTGTTACATCTGTGTGAAGTCTTTTCATGTGAGATGTGCTCATTTTTGTCTTCTATTACGTTATTTTTCTTTTGGGGTGTACCCTTATCATCTCTGAATCGGCGAAACGTTCTCTGGTTGTGTTTTTCCCATTATTTCAGAGACTTAAGGTTTTGATTTTCGGATATTTTTCCTATTCAATCTTATTAATTTTTAGATACAAAATTTAATACCACACCATGATTGTAGTTTATAGATTATTTACCTGTGTCTGCATATAGTATTGCAAGCAAAAACAACTTCTTGGCCCAATTTTGATTTAATTATAACAACCAATAAGGCTCATAATAACTATTATTATTATTTAATGAGAAATTAAATTACCATACTTTTTAAAATATTTTTAAAGTCTTTTCTGAAGATACCTTTTTACTAAAGGATGGGCCAATCAAATTCCTCCCTGACATTTTATCTAATCTTTTGAAGGGTAGCAGTGTTCCTCCCCCTGTTTTTAATACACTTCAGTTCAGTTAATATACTTTTGAGTGATAGTTTTGAAATAAAATATGTCATTATTATTCAATTGTATAAATTCAAACGGATAATCTCTCTTTGCGAAACATCAATAAACAATTTTAGTCTAGGTTCCTTTAAGAAAAAATATAGAAAATAAAAAATCATTATGTCAATCATCTTTTAAAAATAAATAAATAATTATCATATAAGTTTATTATAAAACCTTTTAAGTCATGGATTTAACAGATTGTCTGTTAATATAGAACTTTTAGCTAAATATTAAATTGGTTTTTACACTGAGTTTATTATACACGTGTATGTAATATTTTGTTACAAACGTCCTGTGTCAATAGAAGGATGATTATTATACTTTTATTGAAAAACTTGAATTTCTTGATTCTAAAATATTCTTATGCGAAAATTTATCTCAACTGTTTAAAGCTCTGACGTGACTGTTCGTTGTCTCATGTTTATGTTTCACAGTCTTATAGCCAATAACCAGCATTCGAAGACAAGCTTGTCTGATATCCAATAGCTGCATAAATCTCAAGGACTATAATAAAGACCATGTGACTAACAACAACCTCCCTAGGTCTAATGTATGCACATATAATTACCTTTCAAAATAGCCACGATAAGAAAAATAAATAGGGAAAATTAGCCTTCACAGGATATGGTGATTGTGCACTTAGGCGAGGATCTTGATTGTGTAAACCGAGCATTAAAATTATAGATAAAAATTGGAATAATGCCTCAATTTATTGGAGATTGTGATCTCTCGTTAAACCGACAGTTCTTGACTTCATTTACTTACTGTACGGTTAAGTTGCTAGAATCTTCAGCATTTATGGTAACTAAGACAGGTGATGTAGTTTTATCCATACTAACGTCTTGAGCAAATTCTGTCCATTAATCTCTATAGATATTAATTCCAATATTTGTAAAAACAGGTCGACTAGATCAATTTATCTTGTGAATGCAGTAAATATTAGTATATATTAGTTTTAGAAAATTTATTAATACTGAAGGTCGCTTTGATCCCAACGCAGTATTAATAGAGCTACGATAATGAAATTAATATTTTTAACGTAAATAAATATAATTATGTTCTCCTTTGGACAAGATGCCGGGTCACAGTTGCTTCATTAACCCGTTCCTTGATTAAAACTAGTTAAATGGTCTACTGAGGAGACTCGGTTGGTACCCTTAGTAACCTTAGTTGGTAACAAACTATTTTTACATAGTTCTTATAATAAAACGAAATAAACTTCAAATTTTTTTTCTCTTTCTCGGTCTAGCACGTATCCTCATCACATTTCGTCCGGGAGATCTTAGGACGTCGCAATAACTTTTACCACCGGAGCCCTGTCACATTCCCTGCCGAATCGACACCAGTCAGACCCGCGTGCTCATCCCGGAGCAGTGAAATAAAAAGAAGTCTATCATGAAGGCCACGGCGGTTCCTTTGATCCCAGCGCCATATTGTTATTTAAATTCGTCATAGCCCGCCAGCTCGTAAACAAGATGAGTTACGACGGGCCGCTAGTCCGCCGCTCCTACGAAAAACAGGGGTCGGATCCGTTCCGCTCCATCTTCTTCGCTCGTAGTAGTTGAAGGAATTTTGGGGAAGAGTCGGTTGAGTCGAATTAAACATTTGATGTGGGAATAGATGCTAATACTTTTATCTCTTTTTTTAATGATGTTTATATAAAAGCAATAAAGAAAAACAATGGCGCTGATTCCTTACGTTGCCAGCTTTGTGGTAGGAGTATTTAAAGTCCCGTGAAGGGACGAACATTACAATTTTACGATACGATCTTATCTATAACGGCGGTGGCCCTCCACGATTTCTCCCCAATAAATCAGTAAAAAAACAATTATTCTCAGGTATTTAAAACCCACGCACTGTTATTCAACCGGAGATCCTATATGCTACATAATGACTAACTATGAATAACAAATGGCTGGTAGAAAAATTGGAGATCAAAGAAAGAAAGATGTTAAGGAAAATTGTTGGTCTAATTAAAGACCAAGGTGAATACAGACGACAACGTAACAGTGATATGTACATTCATGTTCCAAAAATATCGGATGTTATGAGAAAAAGGAGAATAGGGTTCATGGCCACTTTTTAAGAATGAAACCAATTATACTGACAGACCGGATTTTTACGGACTTCAAATAAAAGTATCTGCCCGGTCCGAAGAAGTAGAAAAAGATTTACAAGAAATGGAGATTACCTACTAGGATGTTTTGGAAAGCAACCGTCTCAGGATGAAACTGGATGGGTTTCGTGGGTACGTGGGTTATAAAGAAAACCCAAAGCTGAAAACGGAAAATAAATGGACGGAAGAAAGAAGTATCGTACCGGCGACGAATAAGGGAGTACTGAACAAATATCAAGAAAAAATGTTAAGCTCTATTTTTTTCCTTTCTATTTTTCAAACTAAAAACAAAATTGAAAATGTCTGAGGGATTTTTGTTAGATTTTTCCACCAGCTTAAAATTTATTTAAGGTATCTTTTTCCCTTTTCATATCAATCAAGAATAAATTTTTAAAAAATCAGTTGGAACGACGTGTTCCTTAGGAGATCAATATGAATAACACAAGGTGTCACTTCGTTTTATTGAGGTCTATTTACAATCTAATTATTATATACCTTATAAACCATTTAAATTGTATAGATTAAATAACGTATAAGACCGTGACTATAAATCTTCAAACTATAGACTCTCTTGGGGGGTCAGACTGCCCTTATAAAGTATATAATTGGGGGAAATCCATTGGAGGAAAAGTGATCTCGGATCACATTGTACATCCATGCACAATCATTGTCATAGAAACAGTACAGTTACTGAACTCAAGATTCTTTGTCGGTTGTCGCGGTACAGGTTTCTTTTTTATATTTACAGTTTCTCTGGAAAAGATAACTAGTGGTATACAGGGCCGATGGTACGAATATATGTACTAGCGCGTAGAATCAAATATCAAAAGCAAAATCAACGGCTAGACGTCACCGTATGCTCTAAAACCATATATGTGTAGGATTTATGTGTAAATGGAGTTGTAGTACTATACCATCTGAAGTGTAATCATGTAAAGGAAGTATTATCAAAATACCTCTGTCAACCTCTTGAATACATTTAAACTTATTCAAAGACAGTTCAATTCTTTCTTTCCTTTTAAATCTACCCCTTACGGAAAGCCATGGAATTGAGCCACAATCTGCTACATCTTTCAAATTGTGAGGCAGACCACCCATTTATAATAACATCACGTTTTTGTTTGCGGGGCTCAAAAGAAACGCCGAGCTGTTTCTACATGAAATTCCTCCAGATACTCGTTGACAGGCAGCAATGACTAGAACAATTCTTGAGAGTGGTTCCTAGAAAGACCTGTCATTCCCTACCTGGTCTATGTTTGTCCCACCTTCAACTCCCTTTTTATTATTTGTGATGATTTTTATTTCTATTGATTCGAGTTTTCTCATTGTAGTACAATATGTTATAAAGAAAGTATTGTAATCAGATGGAATTTGGTGATGTACAGTTTTTAACGCCAGTACAGTTTTACTTCCTTAAAGATTGTGATTTTGGGCATTGGTCTACTAAATAGTATTAAATAAGCCTTTTCGCTAAAAAAAACTAAGTAAACAACAACAATAGTAATAAAAAGCTGTAGTCGAGAAATGAAGGTAAATTTTCATAATTATGGTTATGAAGATATATTATAAATCGTTGATCCTATCAGTGGGTTTTATTAATTGATTCAATTTACATTAAAAGTATTCTATTATCAATTTATGTTTGCTAGATTGTTAATTTGTTAATTCTTAAAAAAAAAAAAAATAAAATAAAAAATAAAAAATTCTGACAATTTTACCTCCAATTATTGCTTGTACCACTACAACTCATGGAGGGTCTTGGGTTCAGTATATATTGAGACAGTCATGTTTTCAGGATAATGATTGTGAAGGGCCGTGATTTGACCTTGATCACGCTCAGGTTTCCCCACAATTAAAGGTACACACTTTACAGAGGCTGGTGTGATTTAATAAAATTAAAAAATGTCAATATTCCTACAGATTTAATATTTGTTCACGGTAAAACTAACTGATTTACATGTTCAATACAGTTCCAAAAATGAATAAACTATTTTTTTTTTTAATTTATTTTGATTGGCAACTTGATTATCAATTAGAAAAAGTAAATAAAATTGATGATACATAATGATATGAGAGAAAGACAGATGGGGAAACTACTCTGTGGTAATACTCAAATAATAAATTTGATGTAGATGGTTCTTATCAGAAGCCTGGTTTCAGAATAGAACTGATGATCAGGTATCAGTTTTCTATCTTCGATGAGGGGCATTAATCTCTTGAGGAGCAACTTCTTGAAGAGTTTTGACAAAGCTGGTAATAACGATATGGGGCTGTACGAGGTTACTTCTTGAGGTCGCATTCCTGGTTTTGGAAGTAGCTAAGTCGGAATGCTGCATTTATTATTGCTGATATTTTAATTATAGCCTTTCGTGGAAGAGCTTTTAATATTTCTCCTGTGACGCGATCATACCCAGGCGCTTTCTTGGTAGTGACTTCCTGTTTAATATTATTTTGCACTTCTTTGGTGACTGGTGGAATTTTAATATTCAATGCTGCTGCCGGTGCTTCATCGGAAAGTTCTACTTCACTATAATTCGGGGAGAAGATTTTCGCGAGGTAGCGAGCGAAGACTTGTGCTTTGCTTTGACTAACTTTAAGCCATTTGTTATCAGTACCCTTCAATGGTTCAGCCTGTAATATTGGTCTCTTATAGGTCTTAGTTGCCTTCCAGAGTGAATACTCAGTAGGTACTATTATTCGTCAGTTCACTCAAAAAGTGATTTTTTAATTCTTGAATTGCCTTCCGAAGCTTAGCCGCTAATCTGTTCCATTCAGTTTGTGCTTTTGGCATGCGAGACTATTGCCATTTTCTCCTTGCTTTCCTTTTTTCTCTGATAACTATTTCTAGCGGGTAATATTTTCTATTTATTTTCTTTTTTATTACTGGTGTGTTTTCTCATGCTGAATGTTGTATATCAGTAACAAGCTTATTAACTTCATCGTCGATTTTTTCTTTCGAAGAAAGCTTTCCCAGTCAGCTCTTTTGTTGCTCAGAGACGGGTTTGATATTTTTTTAATAATCTTTTCACTGAGAGTGAGAATAATCGGGGTGTGGTCGGAGCTTAGTTCCATACTTTCTTCAATTGTTAACTAATTGGTTGAGTTATTTTTGATAACAAAAAAGTCTATTAAGTCTGGCACTCTGACTGAATCAGTTGGCCAGTATGTCGGTTTACCAGTCGATAGAGGATCGCTACCGAGTTCCTGTATTGCATTTAATAGTTCTCTACCTTCGGTAGTAGTCAAACGTGATCCCCACTGGTTGTTTTAGCATTAAATTCACCACCAATCACAAATCTGCTACCAAGCTGACTAAAGAGATTTTTTTACTGCTCTTTCTTTAAGGAATACCTCGGAGGACAATAGATACTTCCAACAGTCAACGGATAACTCTTTGACTTAACGGTCACTTTATTTTTATAACTTTTTTTTTTAATAACTGCCCCGTTTGTAACAAAAATAGTCTTTTATCACGTTTTGTTTTTACTTACAATCGGATGGCTTTACTTTTTACTTTTAGATTAATATGTAGTTTTATAATGTTGATAGGAATAAACTCTATATATGGTGTTTGAAAAAAAAAAAGCCAAACTGAGTTTCTTTGTAAAATAAGAAAAAATTATTTTTATTATAACAATATGTTTCTTTAACTAATTTGATTAACTTATTTTATTATTAAGTATTACCTATAAAATAGGAACCGACATTTAGAGCTCATATTTCACCCACTGATTACAAAATCCTCTTCTTTAAATTGTTCCATCAAAAAATCACAATCGGGAGTCACCTTCCCGGTTATTATATTCCAGTCGTTACCGTATTGACTCTATCAGCAAAATTCAAATGAAAGACGTTTGGTGTACGTATTTTACACATATATTTAGCTTATTCGATACTTCATAATCATTGAAATAATTAGATTTTAATTCCGTTAGCCAAATGTATTCATTTAATAGAAGTTATATTGAATTCTGATTTTTAATTTTACCGTTGCTATGTTATCAAAGAAATATCAATCCAATGTTAATTTAGAGAATTGCTAAGTCGGGTTGGAAAAAGTCTTGCAATTTATTATCAAAAAGCGGCAATTAGGGAATTAGGATGTGGCCAAGGACATCATACGAAATGACAACTATCGTCTACTGGAGCTGATATCGCAGAAAAATATATCACCATATCTTAATAGTTTAATGCAATCATTATTTAAAATCGCCCCCAAAAAAATTAAGATCGCCACATCAATAGCCAACATTCGAAACACATACAGTACGAGAAGAATAATGCTTATGGAACATTATTTATGGCTGGGAAACTTAGCATCCTTAATTAATTTATAAATTCATTCTATAGGTTAGTAGTAGTTAAAATGACCGAAGATTATTGGTTTACTTCTTTCCGCACGATTTCTTCAACGATATTCACGATTCACAATAGTGATGCTGAATTGTATCTGCTGGAAGCTAGATACAATTGTTTAATCGTGGGGGGCCTTGAGACGAGGTAAGGCAGCAACAGGTGAAGTTAAAAGTTGGACCTGGACCGAGCCAACAGGTCCCCAACTTAGTGACTAATTAATCCATCTTGAGCAGTTCATCTTCAGCCATTCTCCCCCGACTCCACAGTTCCTTAACTCTATGATTAATTCCAGGTTCTATGTTTTGCAAGTGTACGCTTAGCGTGTTACCTTATTCAATTCCAAACGTTTAGCCATGAGCAATCCATTGGCATAAACAAACTCTGAGTACCATTGTTAGACTGGATTAGTTAAGCTTTTATTCAAAGAAATAAATCAATAATAATAGGCAAAAATTCAAATACAAACATAAATTATAAATATATTTATGCATTGTAAATAAAGATGTTCTCTATGCTCTCATCGAGGAAATTGCCATCCAGTAGATATTTCCAAGGAAGAGGATGAATATGCTAAATCTAGCAGACTGTAACAGGAAATTAAGTCTAGAATCGAGGTAACAGATGGTATTTATTCCTCAAAAATGAGTTCCGAAATAGAGCTGTTATACCCCGAAACCTCAAAATAGAGTATATAAGACGGTACTTCGTCCTGTTGTCATGAATAGTGTGGAGGTGTGACTCTACCAAGCAGCAGGATAAATTATTGAATACTAAGCAGAGGAAAATCCCTAGAAGAGTATTTGGGCCAATCAAAGAAGGAAATCGTACTGTATCAAAAATAATCAAGAACTTAAGGACCTATATGGAGAACCTGATATAGTTTTTTGTATCAAAACAGCAAGATTAAGATGGTTATACCGTAGATAGAACCATAAGGCCACGTAGATAGAATGGTTAAAAAAAGGTGGGACGTCCAGATGGAGAAAGACGAAGAGGCAGGCTTAGGCTGCTGTGGCTGGACGATGTGGAAGCAGACCTCATTATCCTGGGTGTAAGAGCATAGAGAAGAGTCGCGGAGGATTGGTCTAAGTGGAGGAAAATTGTCGAGGAGGCCAAGGTCCTCCATGGATGAAAAAAAATAAAATAAAGACCAATAGGAAAAATCCCCAAAAACAAAGCTGTAAGTATCTAAAATACTGAAAAAAACATATTCATCGTTTCGCTAATCCAGCAATCATTAGGATGCACACCAAAATATTACCAAAAAGACAAAGTACAGCACAACAGTCCAAAAACTTAACAAATAGAGATAGCAACTTTGCTCTATGACATTCCATATTACTACTCGTTCTGTTTTCTTAATAATTTAATTAAGTGGTTAACAAGGCTATTTTAAGTAATTAAATTTACTTATTAGAGAGGTATTCTTTACTTGGTTTCGAAGTATTTTATTAAATTGTTTTTAAAATGTTCGATAATAATAATGGGGTTGAATGCAAG
Organism: Troilus luridus; assembly: GCA_964056705.1. Classification (NCBI taxonomy): domain Eukaryota; kingdom Metazoa; phylum Arthropoda; class Insecta; order Hemiptera; family Pentatomidae; genus Troilus; species Troilus luridus. Next base: position 70,132,524 of record OZ057412.1, on the reverse strand, counting down.
CGTTCTATGCAGATAAATAATACTAAAATAAAAGACAGAAAAATCTCTTGTGTCCATAACGAAAAAGAAAAAACGTTTCAGTAGCTACCTATAAATTATTATAGAGTAATTTTATTAATTAAGGGTAAGAACTTTTTGAATTTCCATAAAATAATTAACGATTAATGTCCCCCAAAATAGCACATTATATTGATAAAAAAATCGAATATGATATGATATTATTTCAAATGAATGAAAAAACAAATTCTTTTTTTGAGTTACTTCTTTTTTTATTAAAGATTATAACATATTAGAAAACCAGTGATCTTTTACGCTTTTGTTTCTTAAAATTATAATAATTGAATAGTAAAATAGAAAACACCTGAAACTTAAGTATTTCGATTAGATCTATTTTTATGGCATAAATTCAAAACGCAAATAATTTTAAAAATCGGGATCCATTAATTAATTTAATATGTTTTTATTTGTATAAATGTAATCCAACCATTTTTTTTTTAAATTCATAAATTAAATTATTAACTCTTTAAGTGCTATGAACGCGTTTATATGTCCGGAAAATTATGAGCGCAGATTTGCTTTTTCAAGTAATAATTACATGAAATTCTGTTTAAACCTGTATGTATAAACTTTATGTTAGAAACATATATAGTTATACCAGTAGCTACAGGATTAAAGAATGTATGACCATACACAATGTATCCAACCGGTTTATAAGTAAGTCAATTTTTTTAAAGAGTTATCCCGACACTTTTAATAAATATTATGGTAGATAATATTGATACAATGTACAGTTTTTTTTTCTGTTACAGTATAAATTTTATTCATTTCAATATAAATTTCAAGTAGTGTTACTTGAAAATAACGTTTTGTTATTATACAATCTGATGCAAAATAAATACTATAGTAATTAATTAGTTACGCCATGAACTTTTAATCAAGCAATAGAGCTTGCACGGGTGAAAAGAATTCAGTACCCACCGATGGTTGCCGCACATTAAAGGTTAAAATGATTTAATTATACACCATTATCAATATTTTATGTATATTTCAGATTTTTTTTGCTATAAGTTAGATTAAGCGAAGGTAGTATTAATAAATGAAACGGTTAAATATACTGGTTACGTAGGATAAGAAATTGATAAATTACGTATCTGACGAATCAATTAATTTTCGTTTTTGTTATACCTGCGCCAAATCAATTATCCGACCTGTCTTTTCACGGGATTTTCCCAAAGATTTCACTACTTTATTGGCCTCGCTTTATGTAACTCCAGGAAGTGACGTTCCTAAACCTACCGCCATCTTCACGCAGGTTTCCAAAATGACTCAAAGATTTAGAGTTGTTAATCTCATAATGTGTTTTAAATGTGGCAGGAAGGGGTTAATTCTCCTCAGAGGTGGGAAGAAATTTCCAGGGATCAAAAATAGATCTGAGAGGACGCGGGTAAAGCGCTGGGTCACTAATGCCTTTGAAACGCCGCGGTCCGCAGTCCCGAGCAATCACCGCTCCACAGCCTGCCTCTCCCTTCACATGCAAATCTACAAATGTTTGGTCTCTTCATAACGGCTTTCTAATTGGCAGCTTTCGGGTTTGGACAACGATAACGGTATTTGTATCAGCTTTCAGCGTGCAATCTTCTTCACCAACATCAAGGGTACTGTGTCAGAGGATTCCTTTGCCAGGACTGACGAGTCATCTCCTCAACATTATTCTAAATATTAACTAGAAATGGTTTTAAATGTATATCAAGTATCTCAAGCTCTATTAATTTTGTATATACAAGTTTGCTTATATGAGGGTAGTGGGTTGGACGACTGTATTGAAAACTAAGGTATTCTAATTGATTTTGGGATGCCAGAATACTCATTTATGATGATTACTCAAATTTTTTTTCTTCAAACGTCCTAACTTAATTCTTAATTGGATTCTTTTCCAGAAGTTGGTTGTGTCCTTACCAATTTACTAATTAATTAAACCATCAATATATTATTCACAAATATATAGTGCATATGGGCACCAAAAGCAACAAAAGAATTATACTGATTATACTTAATTAACACAACTGGAAATACGATTAATGATTCAGATATACATAAACGGGGGTACATCTGGAGTTCTTCTTGGTGAGGTGTGTCTTTACTGGGTCTGGCTGTGTTTGGATACTCCTGCGCCAGCATCGTTCGCCGGGCTCATTCTCCCGTACCCTCGCTCTTTCTTCTTCGGTATCTTTTTATAGAGAGTCTTTTCAAAGGTGGAGTTTTGGACCCCCCTTTTTAGAATCTCTTTACCATGGGGTCTAACCATTCTACCTGAGTGACCTATTTCTTACAAACGGTCATTTGCTCATTATGCAAATAAATATTTATTATTATAATAACGCCCGGTACGATACATAGCAATATTTATTTGATTTATCATCAGTCATTCTAAGCCCTTTTGGGTTTGTTAACCTTTTGGAATTCACACAACATTTATAAAGAGAGTACCCTAAATTGGGGTAAAAACTAGGCTCATAGCCTTGATCAAGGACAGAATACATTCTTTGCATTAGGAACAATACCCACTCAAGCATGTACTGAACCCAAGATCCTTCATGGATGGTAGTGGTGCAGTTAAGAGTTTTGAAACGACTCCGCGGGATCTGCAGTCATACTTGAGCTGACACTTCGTTAATTTTGAAAAATCCTGGATTTTGCGTGACCTTGCACAACCATTGAATTAGAAACAGTGTATTCCCTACCACTACTTGAACTCAATTTGTTTTCTTAATATTTACATGCACATGTTTATAATTATTACATTCTTCACCACTCAATATAAGGTTAGTATATCAGTAAAATCTCAGGGAACTTCTAATATGTTTATAAAACAGGATACCAATCTAAATCTTCAGTATTGAAATCTCTCTAAAGCTTTCTAGACATATATGATCATGCAGATACATATTTATACAAACGAAAATGATTTATCCTCCATGGTTAGTATTGGTAAAGATTTTTAATCAATCGTTGTCAACACTAAATAATTGGCTAGAAGCAGTAGTCTGTCATATTTGTTTATATAACGATATGCGTATCTATATATAAAATACACTTAAAATTGATTCAATATTATGTTAATAATTTCAAATAGAATGTATTAAATCACGATTAAGACTCCTTCATTTTTTCTATTCATACAGTTTTTTTCATTGGCACAGAACACTATTATTTTGGATTAACCCATAAGGAATTGCTGTGGTCCATTGATAAGGACGGGAATTGTTTGGACTGCTAATGAAACTACCATATTCCCATCTGAAACTGAAAAAAAGCCTAGGTTTTTTTGGTGGAGACTGTACTGTTCCTTGGACAATGGTTGTGGAGGGATGTTATTTTTTATTTTGGGCATGCACTTTATAGAGTCTAGGTGAACCCTAGGGGGGTCCTAGATTGCGTAGGATCCATATCCAAGGATCAAACAGATTAAATAAAAGTCTGGCACCGAGCTTCGGCACAGCAATTCAGCGCTTTACCACTCCACTTAATATCTGAAATTGAATAAAAGTTAGCCATTCTTCAGAATGCTGTAGATGATTCGTGATTTTAAGAGCTATGGGCATTAAAATGGATCCTGAATATAATTTATTCACTTTAACAGAATTAAAACAAAACGAGGAAAATTATATTGTTCAACTTTATTTAGGGAGGGGGATGATCATTCATACGTAATTGTAAGCCATGTCAGTGCCTAATGAGGAGTACTTCCAAAGAAATGGAAAAGAATGGGGGAAACTTTCCTTACAATAGCAGGAATCCTCTCTCGAAAAATAATAATTTCCTTGAGAGGGAAAGGGGAAGAAGAAACGGATATAATTGACTAACTTTTAAGTCGGTATTCATAAAGGCCTCCCGCCCCTGGCATGTCTAATTTGTAGGGATAACCGAGCCCCGTATCGGGACAGCTGTAATGGAAGCTAGTGCCGTGTAAAGTAGCAACTTGCTGGCTGGATACACAATTAGCGGTCTCGGGTAGCAAATGTATTCAAGTGCATTCATTAAAAGGAGCTAGTTAGAACTGTATATGCCCTCCTTACAATTCAAATGCCTTCTCTCCTCGATAGCTCCACTGCCATATAACAGAACTTTTTTTACTTTGCCACGACCGAGTCTAGGCAATAAGGATCAAAAGGAAAACTACCGAGTTTTAAAATTGTATACGAGAGACGTTTTCAGCTTTTTTTTTTTAGAAGTTTTTTGATGGAGAAGGAAAGACTCTGAAAAAAAATAATGCACACACAAAGTAGATTTAGAAAAAGAAAATGACTACCTCTTACAGAAAAACCCTACTTATTTTAATCCGGAGTTATATCTCCTTGATGTAGTTTTCATTGAATACTACACGAGAAAAACGAAATAACTCCCTTTTTTCTGAATGTTCTGGTGAACGAAATTAACCTCGAAATCTATTATTTTTGTTTAGTTTAGTTTTTCATGAACTTGATTTTATATTGCTGATCCTATCAGCCTGACAACGAAGAAGATGTTTGAAATGTTCGAAGCCCACCTCGGGGAAGCCACGTTACTTTGTTTTTTCCACAGCAGCGTTTGAGTTAAGGGATATGCTGTAATTGATAAGATTGGCTTGATAGCCCAAGGTTATTGTGTATACTTTTGGGCTCCTAACCATTAAGCTATGAAATATATTCGGATTCAATAAAAGCCTCCAATTATGCAAGATCCAAGGATTGTGACTGTTCAGTATCAGCAGGGAAACAAGGACCTATATTTAAATCCACAATGTGGATCGTCACTGAACAAGATGGAACTAACATTGGCTATTTAACGTTATGAAAAACCACAAGGTTTTTCATGACTCCTGATAGAAGTATACAATCATCTATATATATAAAAATGTTAAGTTCGTTTGTGTATGCTTCAAAAACTCAAAATGTTCTGCATCGATTCAGCTAAAATTTTACCATGATGTACAACACGCTCCAACGATTGTTTTTATCTATATTTCACGTTACTAACATAACCCTAACTGTGCATATATATATGCTGAATTTATAAACTTTGTCTTATCGACACGTTCGAGGTTTCATTTTTTTCAGCTCGCCAGGACAAACAAAAGTGTTTTTATACATTTTTCCCATTAAACGCAATTAAAGTGAGATAAAAATTGTTTTTAATACAAATTAATCGGCCAACATTTTTTACGTATTTTATTATTTTTTATAATTAAACAGTTTTATTTATAAATGAAACATGTGATAATCCAAAGAAAAATCGAGGTCGTTGGTTTTTGGGTTGTAATCTTCTCTCTTTCTTCTATTCCAGTGAAAATCGTAATGCCTCGCAGGAAATCGTATTTGGGTCGTCGTACTCGCCACGCAGAAGGAGAGAGAAGAAGACTTTCAAATATGACTGAGGAAGAGCGAGCAACTGTACAAGAGAGGAACAGACTTAGCACCAGCCAGATGCGTAACGCGGAACCAGCAGAAAGACGAGCAGCTAGGCGTGAGGATGCACGATTGCGAGCACGGCAGTCGCGTGCTGCAGCAACAGATTTGGTTCGTTCTCAACGGAATGGAAGTGATAGGGTGAGAACAGCTAATACACGAATCCAAAGAACAGCAGATCTGAATCTGCAATACAATCGTCTTGCGTTCCGATACGATCCAGCTTTTGATTATAGTTCAAGTCAGCATGTTGATGTAGAAATTGTGACTGCTCAATTCATGCCAAGTTTTAAAATCAAAGGGCAAATATATCACAACGCTGGATCATTACTCCCGTTCCAAGATACTAACCATCAATTCCTTCAAATGTACTTTTATCGACGATGATAGAGATGAAATCGATGCACGTTGCGGAATAGATACATCGCTACGAAGATCCATCCTATAGGCTATGTTTTATTTCGATTAATGACCGCGATATTTTGTTTGCAAAATTATATTTCTTTCTAACCTGCTGCATTTCTGATATGTTGCAATGGCATGTCTGAGTAGTGTAAATCCATATTTGCAACCACAAAAACGGGCGGGAATACTTTTGGTTGCCAAAAAACTTCGAAATTTTCAGAGTTCTTTCAGTTTTTGGCCTCTATCTCCTAATTGGTGCGTTTTAAGGGGGGGGGGATAACCTTTTTTAAAGTAGATTAAATATGCTACAATTTGAGCCCATATGCAGTAGGTCAAACAGATCGTCAGTTAAGTTCCAATATACTAAGTGTTTACCGGAATCTAATATACAAAATTGTCGTGTCACATGTTTGTAACATAACTCCTCCGAAACGACTTGACCGATTCTTATGAAATTTATTGTGTATATTCAGTAGGTCTGAGAATAGGATGCAATTTTTCATACCCCTAAGTTAATTTTTACATAATATAGTTTGATATAAGATGAATAACATGTGAAATCAAAAATCTATTATATTCATTTTTTCATTCATTCATTATTTCTTTAAAATACAAATTTTAACTAATATTTTTTAAAACTATTATGACAGCCACAGCGACGCGTGGCCGGGTCAGCTAGTAATATAATATAATTGAATAGGCAAAATGTTTGAAATTGAAAAAAATATGGTAAATAAATAAAACAATAATTTAGCCGAATGGGAATATTATAATGTATTCATTGAACTAAACCGTAGTATTATTCATCTTTCGCCACCTCATTAAATTACTGAGGGACGAAGTATACCCCCTGCTCTCCAAATCATCCATATTCCTGTACGACACTGATCATTCCCCGGACAGAATAACTATTTAGGGTTAAGAATTTAAATTTTTACTTCTCATCAATTAATTATTGTTCAAAAAAGTATTCAGTTCTGTGCCCTGTGATAACGATCACCCTTTTACAATGCTTAGGGGATGGAAATGAAAAACTAACTTAAAGTTAGTTAGCTAGGTGTTTTGAATTAATGTCATCTGACATAATCAACGTACGTTCCAAGACCCATAAATATATATGTGTTGGTTTTTATAAGTCTTATTTATTATTTGTGAACATGACTCCATACCTGACCTACCTCGTTTCAAAAGGGCCATTGAATCTCAGGCCCACCAATGATAATTTGAATTTAGTATGTAAGGCAGCAGTATTACACCATCAGGAATTCATGCATTGAGCATTTGTATAAGCAAGATGCACACAACAGTTACTAATATAAGCAGCTGCATTCAACATCTGAATACAAATGCCTTAAAAAAAATGATGGTTATGTAAACAAAATCTTCATATCTGTCTTCCATGCTTCCTTTTTTGAAATGCCTTAGATAGTCAAGACCTAACTACAGATGTTTGCTCAACCCTATACACTGGACGTCCCGTTGTGATGAGTTTCCTTCCACGATTGAATTCAATGATATTATTCAGTGATCACGACAGCCTCGGAGTCTGGTCACACAAGAGGAAGCAGTGTGACTCCTTGGGCAGCTGCCAGGCTTAGCGCGTGCCCCTGAATAGTAAAATATTTCGATCACGAACATTGCCCTGATCGTAAACATAATGGTCCCACTTCCACTTTCCTCCATCACGTATATTTTATTATGGAAATCAATTCCGTAGAAATACGTCTCTAGGTGTTGACCATTTGAGAAGCTTGATGGGAGGTCCGGTGCGGTCCTTCCTTCTCTAAAGAACTACAAAAGAATAACAAAATGGGGACTGAAAAGTAAGGAGCTTGAAGAGGAAAGTAGCAGGGCGTAGAAAAAAACTAAAGTCTAGTAGCAGACCAGCCAACAGCTCAATACGCTGGTAGTAGAATATTTTTTTTGGGTCGAGCGTTGTCCCTAATGACAGATCCCAAATATAAACACAAATGGCTAAACCCGTTACTGACAAAGTTGATATATTCATACTTATATATATATTGTTTCATGGGCTACTCAATTTAACAAATCGATTTTGGAACATTTTTTCAAAATTTATTTATTGAAATTTACAAGTACATTATAATAATACGATAATTAAAAATAATGCATCATACATAATGATATGGATAAAGGAAAGTAGAAAAACTACCCTTTATAGCTACCCTTAGTACTGAAATAACGTATTCAACTTACCAGATTACCAGAAGGCCATCTTATTTCAGGCGCCTTAGAGGATTATCAGGAGGTGAATTGAATTAATCGGAAGCTTGGAGCGTTTCTCTAGTAAGTATTGAAATAGCCGGAAACGGCGACCATTAATCTTAATAACCATTAAATATACTAATGCACAAGTTGTTGGGCTTACCGAGGATATAGTAGATCGTAGACACATGTGAGTTGCTTTTCTAATGATCTATCGGATCTGGGCATGTGTTGTAGTCTATATAGGTGATTTGTTTGTTTGTTTGTTCATTTAACGTCACTTTATGCTGCTATGGCTAATCGGACGATGCTACAGTGGGAGCTCTAAATTTTGCCTATCCAGGTTTTATTAGGATAGGGATTTTTAACGAGTACCTGACATCGAACAGGCTCGGGACCCCCGTTTAACGCCCCTTCCGAAGGACGGCGTAACTAAGGATTTTTTACTCCCTTTAAAAAATCCTAGGGCCACCTGCCGGGCTACGAACCCGCGAACTTGGGTTTAGTAGTTTGTCACGCTAACCACTAGACCACAGGTCGCCCCATAGGTGATTTGTAAACAGACATTGCTGGCATCGGCGTCGAGCCTTCGGGTTTGATAACCTTTATTATTATAATAATTATAATTATACGGATCTTCTTAGATATAGTTTTGTTTAACTGTGGAATTACACTCTTCCACCTAAGGATAAGTAAGGAATCTGCAGAATCGACTTTAAAGAAGTAATTTACGTAAAAAAGACTTTAGAAACTCAGAAGCTAATTATAGGAAGTAAGAACCTCATGCACTCAAATTGGTGGGTGCAGTGCAACTTCTGTACTTATTATTTTTGGATGGGAGGGTATAGAATTTATTAACTTATTGGAAATTGTAAATCCACGGATGGATAAAATTGTTAGCACAGAAACTGGAAAATTATAATTTAAAAAAAAAGTTGAACGTTCTTGCAGGCAATAAATTTATCTTTCTATTTTTACCACTTATATTAGAGCAATTCTTATGTTTATAAGATAATAATATTTGCTCTCTTTTTCTGTATTTTCTTTTCCTTTCTTCGCGCCGATTTGTTTATCAACAATAGCCTCGTTTGATACTATTTAAAAGCTAGAAATTTTAATTTTCAAAATTTTTCTGTGGTCCCTGAATGGAATTTTCACTGTTGAAGACGCAAATACTTGCTAGATATTCTAAATTAAATAATTTCTATTGAAAGTAATACTTATTACAAGGGGCTATAACATAATCAATTTATTTTTCTAAATAAGTGCACGCTTCATGCATAACTCTGACGCTGTTTCCGGCTAGATTCTGTTTCACTTTTCTCCAACCGAGGAAACTTTTTATAGAATTTTCTTCCTTGGGAAACGAGTCAGCTATTGTTATAGCCAGATCATATTTTATTCCTTACTGGGACTATGTTGTTTTATCAAACATCGTATATGATCTCTCACATCAAGGAAGAAAACATTCTGACTTCATACAAGTCAGTGAATAGAGAATACGTAGTTCGTCTATGATCTTTAAAGCTCGGCATTATCGGCAGAATTTTATAGATCTCGATTACCAAGACGGCTCCAGGAATGGAGCTCAATATTAAAGGCAGGATGTAATAACTGTGGATTTTGATTTTATATATTGAAACTTGAGTTTCTTTATGAACATAATTTAAAGAAGTTCCGTATTTAATGAATTAAACGAAAGAATACTCAAATATCTTACAATTTAAAGAAATTTCGGAATTCCTTTCGTTTAATAGTTAAGAAAAGTAAATATTTTAGTTTTAATATAACGCAGGCAAGTAGAAGAATATTGAAAATCGCTAATTATAGATGAAAATTATTGAAGAATGGCTAAGCCGATTATTACATCAACAAAACTGTAGCAATTATGCATAAACTACATAGAGTTGAAGTTAAATCTTTCAAGAACTAAAAAAAAAATTAAATGCATTGTAAATTAAAAATTTATCGAGAGCGTCCCTACACTTCAATCATTTTTAAAATGTATTGGACACAAACTCAATTTTGTCAAGAATTACAAGGTAAAAAACTTTAAATGCTTTATTTTCCAATAAAATACGTGAAAAGAACCGTGTGCTAACTATACCAGTATTTAACGTATATATTGTAAAAAAAGTTACTTTTTTTGTGAATAGATCTTAATTAATTTTGTTTTGGATACATTCTGGAGATAAAAATCTCCAGTTTCCCAAACTAAACTGCCCAATAATGAATAGGGATTTTACTTTTCCCATAATTTTTATAATAAACATGATTAATATTTATTATAAAATATCGTGACAAAATAGCCTCTGAGTGGAATCTCCTCGATGGCAATGAAAGGAAATCAAAGAAGATGAAGATGAAATCATTGTGTTTTTTAATATTGGAGAATTGAATTAAGAGATTTTGAAAAATAACTAAACCCAAACAGGTTTTGGCTTACAGAGGACATTAAAAAAATTATTATTTCAAAAAAAATTTGCACTCAATAAAAAAATGAAATAATTAAAACCTCTTATTTTAATCATTTTCAAAACCCCTTATTATGCGATAATTAATTTTAAAAATTATAATCTACAGGTGTTGATAACCCTAGGGTTTTACGCCTCTAAGCCGCAACAAACAAACAAACAACCTTAATTAGATATTCCTTCAGTAAAAAATATAACAATTTCTAATAACTATAAATGCAGTTTTAAGAAAAATAATATAGAAATGATAGGTGAAATAAATACCCCAAAAAATAGTAACACCTCATTCTTTTTTACGCACTTTATATTCATGTGTTGGTTATACCTGGATAAAATGATTTTTTTTTAAAATGTATTTATTGAAATTTACAACTGTATACTGAATACATCAAGTAAATATAATCAAAGATAAATCATGTCCCGGAATAAACACAAGTAGAGACTCTAACCAGTGGTAGTACTCAAATGAAAGTTCAACTTAGAAAGTCACGAGGCCATCTTCTTTTCAGACGCCTCGGAGGATTATCAGGAATTGAAGAGGTTGCGAGGTTTGAAACTAGTAAATTTAGGCAGAGGGATATCATAGCAATGAATGCAATATTATATTACCATTATTAAACAAATCAAAATAACAAACAATTAAAGCAATTTTTCGATGGAACTCTTGCACAATACAGCAGGACATTAACAGCGTAGTACATTATTGAACAGGTCGTCACTAGGAATTTACTTTAGAGACATCAAATAATTTTGAGAATGATAACTCTAATATTATTGAAAAGTAGTTTATTTATTTTCATAGAAAGGGATTATCCTCTCATATTTCGTGAACCAATGTAATTAATTAAAAAATGTATAAATAAATAAAAATATTTTGTTGGAGGAGTCTGAAGACACATTTATGTTTGGCCAAGTACTGTGACTGGTCATTGTAGTACTTCTTTAATTTTGTAAATTTTATGTATGTTTCTAATTTAATAAACAATCTTAGTTTATTATTAGTTTTAACAAATATTGTCTTATTTCTTTGGAAAAACAAATTTACTTCAAAGTCGTAAAATTTACGAACATTTGTGTTTGAGGTATGTTGAGGAACGTTTGTAGTCTAGGGTTAAAATTTGAATATTTTTTTCCAGTTTTTGAACAAAAATAATCTAAATAAATACATGGATACGAAGCAGTTTGCAATGAATTTTCATCAATGTAATCATATGGGTTCCTTTAACATATACATATACGAGGCATATAAAAATCAGTAAGGAAGGAAGGGAATAAGAAAACTTTAAGGTTTTCTCATAACTATACAGTACAATTAAATTTATTTATTTTATCATAATTATTTTTTATTTCTATATATTAATATTTTGTTTTTCATTATACATTAATACTCTCATAAAATACATGTATATTTTATTTTTGTATAAAGCATTAAAAGAATATAATATTGCTCATGTATTTTGTTTAACGGTTAACAGTTTTAATAAGGCAGAGGCCCCCTTATCTCCACAATATTATAATACTTGATAATTATTATGTGATAATCACATATTTCATGAAATAGATGAAATCGCGAAAAAAATGTCCTTATTTGATTTGCCTTCCCATTAATGAAAATCCCATCTACGCCCATGTTGCCTTCTATAACTGGTTATGTAATTAAAATAAAAGTCATTTGTTTTTACGACGAATAAACAATGAAGCAAAACTCTAGTGATGAATATTTAACGACTGTTAAGTTAGTGGTAAAATAGTATGCATAGTGAAATTATGTAAATCCAATCTATTTATGTATTCAATTTGTAAATTACAATGTAGTTTGTCGGCACAATCTTATCTCACTCAATAAGGTTAAAGATCAACATCTAATTATAGTTACTGTTTCATTTTCTTGGTTTGTTTAAAAAAAGAAACGAATTCACTAGAAAAGCTTCATTCTTTAATGTATTATATATATTTCTAGTTTATTTAATATGATAAATATATCATTAATTGTTTGTATATAGATTTTTTTTATTTAGTTGTACTGTATAGTTATGAGAAAACCTTAAAGTTTACTCATTTCCTTCCTTCCTTACTGATTTTTATATGCCTCGTATATGTATATGTTAGAGGAACATGTAGGTTTATATTGATGAAAATTCATCACAAACTGCTTCCTATTCTATGTATTTATTTAGATTATTTTTGTTCAAAAACTGGAAAAAAATATTCAAACTTTAAAGAAGTAGTACAATGACAAGTCACAGGACTTGGCCAAACATAAAAGTGTCTTCAGACTCCTCCAACAAAATATTTTTATTTATTTATACATTTTTTAATTAATTACATTGGTTCACGAAATATGAGAGGATAATCCCTTTCTATGAAGATAAATTAAATACTTTTCAATAATATTAGAGTTATCCTTCTCAAAATTATTTGATGTCTCTAAAGTAAACTCTAGTGACGACCTGTTCAATAATGTACTATAATGTTTAAGTCCAGCTGTATTGTGCCAGAGCTCCATCGAAAAATGGATTTAATTGTTTGCTATTTTGATTTGTTTAATAATGGTAAATATTAGGTTTACTAGAGAAATATTTATTTTTTATTGCCTTTAAGGTTGAACAAGAGCCTCCGCAAATTATGGCATGATTGCTTTCTATTTAAATTGATTAAGGTAAAGTCATAAATGGGATATATGGTAAAGGAATTTGTTGAATAACTTATTTAAGATATAGAGCTTAAAGGTGAAGAGAAATAGAATAGATATGTGACATTTGCCATATTTGACTGACACTTTATACTCCAATAAAATGACTTTGTGTGTTCTCATTCGAATTCACCACAAGTTCGTTGCCTCAAAAATATCGGATAACTCTATTCCTCCTAATATTCTATGGAGATATGTCACCCTTTTCTCAGGTCTGTTTTATGTATTTAGATGCAAGAGGCCACATTGTATATCAATAAATATAATATTCCATTCTTTGCTACGATATCCCTCTTCCTAAATTTATTTAAAACTAACACATGAATATAAAGTGCACAAAAAAGAATGAGGTGTTACTATTTTTTTGGGTAGTTATTTCACCTATCATTTCTATATTATTTTTCATAAAACTGCATTAATATTTATTAGAAATTGTTGTTTCTGACTGAAGGAAAATCTAATTAAGTGGTTTTGAAAAAGAACAAAATAAGAGGTTTTAATTATTACATTTTTAATGAGTGCAATAGTTTTTTAAAATAATAACTTTTTTACTGTTAGCCAAAACCTGTGTGGGTTTAGTTATTTTTCGCAATCTCTTAATTCAATTCTCCAATATTAAAAATCAGTAATTTCTTCTTCTTCTTCTTTGACTTCCTCTCATGCCATTGCTGGTGTCGAGGAGCCTCCAATGAGAGGCTATTTTGTCACAATAATTTCTAATAAATATTAATCATGTTTATTATAAAAATGATGGGCAAAGTATATGACGATAAGTTTAGTTTGGGAAAATCAGTTAGAATTTTTATCTCCAGAATGTATCCAAAACAAATTAAATTAAGAAGTAAAACAAACAATTATAAAAGACTCTTATTTTATTTTATTATTTAAATTATTTCAACTTTTGAATCTTGTTTATTACAAAGACAGTTTCGTTTTATATATTATTATTTTATTAAAATTATTTTAGTAGTAAATACTCTTGTATTTTGTTTATTGCAGTCCTAAAGAAGACCTGAAATACGGGTCGAAATGTCGGTTTGTAATAAATGGTTGTTTCTCGATTTAATGATTTTTTTTTACCTTTCCTGGACCAGTTTCGTCTCCATATTTGTACAGTCAACTAATAATTATTCACGACGTTATGAATTTCTAATTATGCCTTATGATGTTTTCCATTTTCAATTCCATATTTCTTTTTTTTTTTTATTCTAGTAAATAATATTTCAATTTACTTATCAGTTCATTGTTGAAATTAAGGAAAGAACTATTCTTTATAAGCATTCTTATGCCATTATTCATAGATTATGCAATAATTTAACTAATATTATAAAAATAATGTAATTATAAAATGAAAATTCCTTTATGATTCTCAACTGCCGACAGCAAGTTCTTCCTCAGTCTTATTTAGTGGCAGAAAGATGATCTCCAGAATTACTATTCTAGCCTCGCACTGTACCAGAGGGACTCGGAGATGTTTGATATTCTCTGGACAAAAAACAATTTGTAGGAGTATACTTCGTGATGGAGGCTAGGGGACATCAGCGAAAGAAAATTATAAATGTATGACCGATTTTATATTAGATATATTTAAATTAACTCAGTCCCTTTCCATATCTCTCGCATTGAATATTAATTATATATATATATATATATATATATATATATATATATATTTATTTCTATTATTAGAATTTGATGAATATCTGTGAATGATATAAAGCCGTATAATATGAATATTAAGAATATGAAGATAGAAAGTATATTATAAGGTATTATTAATATGTAAAATTACAAAATATTTATGTGATATGTAAAATTACAATGACATGTCATATGTTATTATTCTAATATAAGGCATGTAAAATAAGATAAACCTAAAACTGCTCTATCGTCGATTTTTATTATGAATTTGTAAGTATAACTATATATAGATGATGTCTCCAATTTTTAAATGAAATGCAATTTTAATTTTACTCGGGTGATTTTTTTGGATCGTCCGAGAATTAAATAACGGTTCAGAGTTATAAACTATGTATAATAAATTTGGATCTATGAAGAAAAAACATATAGTTTATATATTTTATAATATAATATATTTGCAAATATATT
The DNA here is from genome assembly GCA_964056705.1 of Troilus luridus. Classification (NCBI taxonomy): domain Eukaryota; kingdom Metazoa; phylum Arthropoda; class Insecta; order Hemiptera; family Pentatomidae; genus Troilus; species Troilus luridus. Next base: position 70,117,174 of record OZ057412.1, on the reverse strand, counting down.
ATTAATTTTTCAAATATATTGTGCAAATAACTAGTTCACTTTTTTCTTTGAATAGCTAGGCTAGACACTGTTTTTATAGCTATGCTTATTATATTATTTATCCGCCTGTTTTATAGGGTCAAATCGGTTTGAAACGAATCCAGAGAAGGAAATTCATGATATATTGATCAAAAGGTTACTTGGAAATTTATGATTTTCTGTATCCAAGAAAGCCAATAGCCAGTGGTTATACTGGCTCTACTTATTATCTTCATATATCATTTCATTTTGTTACGACAGAAGTACATATTAAACAGAAAATACCAAAAATCTGTGGAATGAAGGGACGAGTATTAAAATTCAAGGACGTATTGATTGAGTAGAATTGATAATGATTTACCCTTATATAAAAATTATAATTGATTCTTATTCAACTTACTATAAAGTGATATATCGCAAGAATGTCACATAAAATATATATATATTTTTTTTTTTTTTAATTTGAGGCTTTAATTTTTCTAAACTTTACGAGTCATTTTCCATCTATAACATGAGGCATGGTTCTTAAATTAAGTAGATAGCGAAACCCCTTCGAATTATAATTTTTTTAAAATTAATCTCAGTAACTAAAGCAATAAATATTATAAACAACAATATTTTTTGGTTAAGTTTGATAAACATCGTGTTCATTAAGGATTTGTTATATCTATATATTTTTATAATATATATATAGTTTAATATCCTATGGTATAAGGTATCCAAGTCACTTATCTTAGTTAGATCCTTGTTACAAGCTTTTTTTGTTTTTCCAAATATTCAAATGTCTTTGTTTATTTAATATCCAAATCAATGTAAAATTTCTAAAATTAATTGTTTCTTTTTCTATTCCATCTACATACACCTGAATAAGACATATAAGGACTTAGTTAAGTTTGGCAGTGGACTTAATGAAACTGGTCAGTGACTTACTGAAGATGTTTTCTCAGTGAACAAAAAAAAATAATAATAAGCACTGTAAGTCTTTTTGCCATAAAACAGATTTTTTTTTTTTTTAATGTACTATGAATATGTTTTACCAAAACAAATCCTGCTTAGCTCTTACGCAGAGAACAAATGCGACTTATTGCAGCTAAAAGGCCACAGGAGAGGAGCCTTTGAAGCAGGGATCGAGTATTATCAGTCCCTAGCCAATCCAGATATTGGTTAATTGACTTGCCGCTAGGTTAGTGCTAATTAGCCGGCGGCCGCACTGAATTGTGTATGACACCCGATCTCTCTAATTAGTTGTGAATGCCAATAGCGATCATCCCTACATGGCACCTGTCATAGGTCTACCTTCGTGTTGTCGCATTTAAGGTGGGGTGAGCGTCTAGGCGTCCGGCCTGTCAAAATATCTCAATAGAACCGTATATCATTGTTATATAACAAGCGGGACTGATATATTGTAAATAATCCATGAAACATATAAAAAACATAGGAATTGTTTAAAACATGAAAAAAGAGCACCCGAAACTCCACAATTAAAACAAAACAAACTTAACACTCCAACCTATGAGTCAGTACGGGTTCATGGTTCAGTACGGGGTACAGCCGTTGTTCAGGAAGGTGATTCGTCCTAGATCACGCTCAACGCTAGACTCCAGCCCTAGGGAAGCCTAGCCCAGGAGGGTCCAAGTTCCCGTAGGGTCTATCTCGAGCTGCTAACACATTAAATAAAATCTGTCAGCAGCGGGATTTGAACCCATCAACTTCGGCACGGCACCTCAGTGACATATCAAAAATTACCCAATAATTATACCTAAAAAAAACAAAAAACACTACAACCCGTTGAGAGGTTGAGAGATTCTGTATCATGGACAACTGCTCCAGGTAATTTGCAGGGAGGTAATTTGTCCTAGATCACGCTCAACTGCCAGATTTCCACCCTATTTTGTACCCACTTTATACAGCCTGGGTGATCCACAGGAGAGTCCTGGACCCCATTGGATCTATTTCCAGACGTTAATACCTTAAATAAAATCAGCAGGATTTTAACCCAGGGCCTTGGGAATATCGCTATTATCATAAATTACCCAATTAAGTGAGGAAGAATAAAAAATAATGAAAAAAATGCGAATTACCTCCAATAACAATATTTTAAAAATAAAATTTATGGTTACATATATATTAAATTTATGCCAAGAAAAAACCCAAAAAATAATGAAGAAAAATTAAACAATACTATCAGAGATTTACATTTAATACCTTTGTTTTTTGTTTTTTTAAATATAACTAGATTATATTAATACATATGTACTTGGTTTAAATTCCACACACTCAAATATTTTTGGGGCGACCTGTGGTCTAGTGGTTAGCGTAACAAACTACTAAACCCAAGATCGCGGGTTCGTAGCCCGGCAGGTGGCCCTAGGATTTTTTAAAGGGAGTAAAAAATCCTTAGTTACGCCGTCTTTCGGAAGGGACGTTAAACGGGGGTCCCGAGCCTGTACGATGTCAGGTACTCGTTAAAAATCCCTATCCTAATAAAACCTGGATAGGCAAAATTTAGAGCTCCCACTGTAGCATCGTCCGATTAGCTATAGCAGCATAAAGTGACGTTAAATGAACAAACACTCAAATATGTACATACATATTCACACACACAAGTGTACATTAAAAAACATCATTCATTCATCGAATGAAGAGAATTTTAACTCAAAACTGATCCCCTACTATTTCCGATTTTTTGGGAATTGTAGGGATATTGAAGTGATGAAATACACGGCATTTGAGGGTTGGAAGATTATTGGAACGACGAATGGAAGAAGGATATAAAAGGATGTGGAAGAAGAAGAATGTACATTTTTGAAAGGTTTTTCCATGTGTGTTTTTTCCATTGTTTCCGGATGTACTTGATTTTTTTATTTTATTTTTTATTTATTGAGAGTTTCCCCAAAGTTGAGGTTTTCTCCAACCAAATGTTAGAGTAACATTTTTTTCCAGGATTTCCTGTCAAAAGCGTCTTCTTCGTTAAGGCCATATCCTGCCATGTCTTTCTGGACATGGTTCATACAACAAGTTCGCTGTCATCCTCTTCTTCTTCCTTCAGGGCACCAGTTCATTGTCGTTTTGGGTATTCTATTATCCTAATGAGGTGTCCAAACAACTCTAATCCCTTTATTAATTTATTTATCGCTATATTAATTGATTATATTTATAAAAATTTAAATTATCACTAAGTTTAATCAATTCTTGATTATTACGAGTAGCATTAATATTTAAACTAATTTACAACAAACAAAATATTTTTTTGGGAGAGAAATAGATTATTATTTTCTCTCTTATATAAACATATAGTCTTTCCTGTAATTATATAATATATATATGTCGTTGGAGTTGATTTGGAAGAACATCATGAGGATATATGAGGTAGTTGAGTTGAACAATGGTAAAATATTACTTACATAATATAGGTGGTTTTCCTCATTCATCTTTACTTGCTTTTGATCAGTTATACGTCCTAAGAATATTGCTCATTCTTCATATAAATAAGAATAAATGATTTTTTTTTAAACACGGTTTAATGAGAATAAAATAAAAAATAAGAAAATAATTGTATAAGCTAAAATTTGTAGACTTCAAGAAAGCGTACGACTCCATCGACCGTGATGTGTTGCTTAACATACTTGCAGAAATGGGAGTCGACGAGAAACTGTTGGAAATAATAAGGGCAACCCTGACTAGTCCAAAATAAAATTCCAAGGATGTCTCTCTGAACCCTTTGAGATCAAGACAGGCGTTAGACAGGGAGATGGGCTGTCGCCTTGTTAAACTGTGTACTCGAGAAGGTAATACAAGAGTGGGGAGAGACATTAAGAGAAAGAAATTTACAAACCTTTAAGGATTGGGACGAAGAAAAACGGAGTGGAAGTAGATTGCTTAGCGTTTGCTGATGATATAGCCCTGATGACGGACAAAACAGATCAATATGTTGAAGAAAGTAGCAGAAAAAACAGGATTACAAATTTCTTTCCAAAAGACAGAAGTAATGTCGAACATCAAAGATGGCGCGACAAAATTAAACACCAAATATGGAATGATAAACCGGGTTAATAAATTTAAATACCTTGGCGAATGGATTCAGCAAAACGGGGTTGACAAAGGGGCCATAGCAACAAGAGTCAGGAAAATGGAAGTTGCTTTCCAAACCACCCGCAACATTTACAACAAAAGGTGTTTTTCCATGAATACAAAAATCCGACACTATAATACTGTCATCAAACCAGTACCACTGTATGCTTCTGAATGCCTTATTCTGTCTGAGAAATGTTTGCTGGCAGATTTAGAGAGAAAAGAAAGAAAAATCTTACACAGCATACTTGGCCCGAACTACAAAAATTGCCTCTACATCAGAAAATCCAAACAAGAAATAGACTCTAAGATAGAGAAGATCACGAACACAATGCGTAAACACAGAGTTCGCTTCTACGGTTATATACGACGGATGATCGACTCTCGGTGGACGAAACGTATCTTCAGTATCTTTGACTCAAAACCCAAAACAACAATGCCGTGGTACATCAACGTCAAGAAAGATCTTAAGCAAATAAGCATACGTAAAGAAGATGTAAATGACCGAAATCGTTTTAGAGCAGCCATTAAGAGTTATGGGACTTTCCGAGATGAGAAACGGGCAGCTGGTGCTAAATGGACAGAAGAACGTCATGCTAAACACAGTGAGCTCATGAAGACGATGTGGAGCAAACGAAAATTGAAGAAATACCAGAATGTAAAGTGAGGCTTATCGTGGTCCCTAGTTGCCCGATTAGCGAAATTTATGATGATGATGATAAGTTTAAAATAAGTATAGAGTAATGGACGAAAAAATTAATTTTATTGTAAAAATGCTTGGGGTGCTTTTAAAAATAATTCATAGTATTTTTACCAAATCATGCAATAAAATATATAAAACAACTAACATCAATCACCACACGCTTTTTATGATAAAATGATTTTTTTTTGTTCATTATTCTATTCTTATTGAATTTATTGAAAACTATTTTCTACTTTTCAGTGTTTCTATCTACAAAAGCGTGTTTTTTTTAGTTTTATTGAAATATTATTATTTTCTTGAGGGCTATATATACGAAACTTCCCAGTCCTGTTAGTAGTCTTATAGAAATCTAAAAGATTAAACCATGCATGCCACTGTACACGGTTTAAAAAACTAATTAGGATATGTAAAATCACTAATCCTAAAGATCCTGGTCAGGATAATAAGAAAAACTTCTTAAATGATTGCATTTTCATCAGTATTTGAAAAGTGTTCAAGTTTCAATTTAATACAACGTTTTGATGTAATCGAAAATCGAGTTTTTAGGCTTCATTTTCAACAAATAATAATAAGTCTTTGGTAATTTTAAATAAGTATATTGATATGTAGCGATACACAGTACACAGAATGATTCACGAATTTTTCATCACTAGGAAGGTTCTTCTTAAAACTGTCCGGTTACCCACACTCAGTGTTGCCAGCCTCCTACAAGTTCAAAGATTCCATTACATACATACAAAAGAAGTCACTGGTCAATAGCATAAAGTAAATTGTTTAATAAAATAGTTTTGTAACAAGGAAGCTGTAACAATACGACAGCACGTCAAAAATGTAAAATTCCTTGACCCCCCTCTTCTTTTGCATGTATATATGTTAGCTCTAAGATTAGTTGGAGGTAGACAGTAGATGGTAGGAGGTCAGAGACTAGTCTCTAAGTTAGATGTAGATTAGTCAATAAGTTTCTTTTCCTTACAAGTACACCGTTTGTTAACTAGAGTAATAAAAGTGTTTTTAACATAGATTCACATATTGTTTGGAGTGTATATATTTCAGATAGCAAGATAACACAATACATTCAAATATCCGTGTAAGTATACTGTTTATTCCGAGCTCTCTGTTCCAAGAAATGCTCCAAAAAAGAACCACTACCTCCTAGACGGATCCTCTTGCGGAAAGCGCCCACGAGGAGAAGCACAGTGTTTACGACGTCGAACTGGAGGACAGGTAGATGATGACACAGCAGAGGCCGATGTAGCCTCGGTAGCCGAGGGCCATATATAAGAGATGAAGCCGAAATGGCTGATAAAGAAAGAAGAGCTATGAATACATTACTCCCAAGACCTTCCTTAAATCTCCTTCCTCTCCTCTCAGTTCTTTTGGTTTTATTTCCATCCGCTTAATGTTTTTTCTCTTCCTTTATCTGGTCCAATACAGATGAAAGAGAGCCCTACACGGGGCAGGCTGGCAGGTCTTTTGTACCATTATCTTGTCATTGTCAACAGGTTTCCGACCCTTTCTATTGATTTCTTATTGCCTGTATAGTTTACCGACATGCTTCAGGTCCCGTTATGATATATGTATAACCGTCCTCTTTTAAGTAGAGAAATTCATATGTCGTTTATGTTAGTACATTCATATGTCGTTAAGTTTATGTACATTCCAACATATATATAATATTTTAAGTCAAATTCCAAAGTATTTTATTTATTATTATTATAAGTTATTTTTACACTAAATCTACGCATCCAGAAAATTTGATCTCAGTGGTTTTTTTTTTCTCCTGGACTTGCAGGAAGATGGAATTTCGAACTGATTAATACTTTCTGGCCAAGGCTCTAGATTATTGTATTTTTAATCATCTCATAGAAACTCCGGTTAACAGAGAGTAGGTAAGAAAAAGAACAAGTGTACTGTTCTTGTATTGATGAGTTGAGTGTTGTGTATTTGCTGTGAATAAATGATTTTACAGTCATCATCATCATCATCATACTCTTTTCCTCTTCTACCGCTGTGCAGTGTGAGGGTCCTTCATAAAAAGCCTGGACCAAGTATCTCTTTCCTGAACCAGTCCATTCTCTTCTTCGGTTCCAGTCCATTCCGCTCCTCCTGTAAGCAGCTGTCTTCCCAGGATATGCGAGGCCTTCCTCTGGGACTTTTTCCTTCTGAACGGTTCTCGTAGGTCTTACTGGCGATTCTATCTGGCTTTAAGAAGTCCGAACCACCTTAATTTGTGTTCCTCCAGGATAGTCTCCGCTGGTTTAATATCGAGATTACCCCATATTTTTGTGTTCCGTATCTTATCTCTCCGAGTTTTCCTTTCTTCTTTTCGATATTTTACAGTGGGGATATCAATGTCGTTGGGTATAGTGTGAATAAACCTAGGAGCATTAAAATATTTTCTAAGAATTTTGGATTGTGTTATTTGTATCGTGTGTAAATGGACGTGTTTCGCTAAACCCCAAAGTTCTGCTCCATAGATCTGAATACGGGTAAGTATAGATCACTTGTTTGTCTCTTAAGTTATGTGAAGGTCATTAGTCCAGAAGATGTGATAGTTGTTTGTAGCGTCTTTACAGATATAAGTCTATTGTCCAAGTATAGACCGAGATAACGTTCATGGTGTTTAGAACACACATAGTCGTACATTTTTGCTTGATGAACACAACATTTTTCGTAGGGAAAAGCCGACATTGCTAGATTTTGTGGTTTCTCTATACAAAAATGGTAACGACCTTTCCAGGCACACATTCGATATTACAGTACAGCATTTGATATTTTAACGGTAATTTTTTTGTTACCATAACTTGATTACATCAAATTAACTGTCAAAACTCCTTTTTCCACGATATTCAATACATTTTTAGCGATCTTCGCCTTGGTACGTAGGATACTTCTTCCCCATTTTCTTGGTCCCCACTCGCTGGCTACAAAGGTTTTCTGACATTTCTCTTAATGTTACTTTACTTTTCATGCAGAGTTAGCAATATAACACAAGCTTTTCGAGTATTTTTCAAGCAGAACCTGAAGAAATGTTCTCAAGAAATACATTCGCACACTTCACCTATTACTTTATTTGTTCCTTAATTAGGTTGAGGTAAAATGCATTGAACATTCAAAGCTTATCATGACTAGTGAACATCACTACATGAACTGGTTTCAGCGTTCAATCAAATGGTTGACCTTACTCTCAGAAGATATTAAATTATGAAACCTGTACCACTACAATCCAAGAAGTGTTAAGTATATGGTAGAGACCATAGGCACCAGGGCACCGATTGAATATGGAGATGATTTAATCGTTATCACATTAAAATCTTTCATTTTGGATACACGCTTCATACAGGCTGGGTGAGCCCTAGGAAGTTCTCATTATTCCAAAGAGTTGATTCAACTAATAAAATAATACATAATTTATTTACTTCACGGGTTTCGAACTTGAAACCTTCCTCTGGGTACCCCGCACCTAAATAAAATTTAAATGAAGTATATCCAAAACAGGTTAATAATTTTTATAAATGTATTTTTAATATCCTTTTTGTTTTAGTGCATTCATGACGTTTTATAAAACACTGTCTTATAATTATACTACACTGAAAGCTTATCATTTAGTAATATAAGGCAATAATAATATTGTCAATTTATTGATATAGTACTGTTATGATGAAAGACCTTTCGAGGATGGGCCATAAAATATGACATTTTAATTTACCAAATTTTAACTTCCCATGCTGACATGTATAATTTGCATTAATGCATTAGAAATGAGGAGACTTGTATGATAATTTGGCGGCTACAAACCTATTATCATAACTTTGTCCTCTTAGTAGATCCCGGGCTATTAAGGTGAAAGTAATATATATCAAAGTCTGGAGGAATCATCTGAACCATCCTATATTGAGTCATCTAAATATTTGATGGCTAAAAAAAATGAAGTGAATAAAAAAAGAAATCTGATTACTATGAAGATGCTTCCTGTAATTTTCCATTTAAAATTTACTTTATACATATTTACTGATATTAATATGGTTATATACAACATGAATTGGTATATTTTTTTTCCAGCTGTTTATATGTCCTTTCCCCCTTCCGAGCTATTTTTTGCGTTCGCTAGTATTCAGGAAGACCTAGATAGGATCTGTGCCTGGGCAAAGCTGAACAAACTGGAATTGAACGCATTGAAAACTCAGGCCATTGTTTTAGGTTCCAATTCCCTCCTTACATCCATCCACACCCTCCCAACATTACGCCTAAACGATAATCCTATCACGATTACCTCCTCGGTGAAAAACCTAGGCATCATCATCGACCAAAACCTTTCCTGGAAATCCCATATCGCCCAAATATCCCGACGGACAATTAGTTCCCTGAAGTTGTTCCATCGTTCTCGTCATCTCCTTACACAATCTTCCCGTAAGCTTCTCGTATCTTCTCTCATCTTCCCCCACTTTGACTATTGTAGCGTGGTATATGGAGGCCTCTCTAAAATGCTTGAAGACAGATTAAAGAGAATAATGAACTGCTCTCTAAGATTTGTGCTTAGTACTCCGAAGCGATCGCGCGTCTCCCACCTCTATGATGGGTTAAAGTGGCTCTTCCCTCCCTTCCGAAGACAATATTTCCTCTGTTCATTCTTATACCAGTCCATTCACTCTCAACACCCTTCATATATCTACAGTCTCCTCCAATTCAAATCATCAGTTCAACACCATAAAACAAGATCCCGCCTTTCTGATCTCTATATACGTTCACACAGAACTAAAGCATTCGAACGTTCCTTTCTCGCCCGCTCCACCACAATGTGGAACTCAATCCCTCCTAATATCCGTCATACTCCCTCTCTATCATTATTCAAATCCTTGCTGTATCAACATCTATTAGCTTCCCAAAAGGATAGTCTCTAGGTAGGTTAGTCATTTGCTTAGAATACAATGTATATAATAACTCATTGTGTTATCTAGTTCTTTTAATTCTGCTCTTTGAAAAGCTGTACATCATGTAAACAAATTATTGAATGCTAGCTCATGCATTCAATTTCAAAAGCTATGGATTTATCTATTCTCTGTAATTGCTTAATATCCTGTCAAGATATGTACTATTTATTTACTTACTATTATTTTTGTTTATATATTTCTTTTTAAATTGTTTTCTGTCATGTTTTCACGCTTTATGATTTGTAACATTTAGCCTTCTGGCCAGATAAATATTATGTTTTTATTCCTGTTCATATCTGTTATTCTAAAGGGACTTTGTCCCAGAATAAAGTTACTTTTCTATTCTATTCTATTCTATTCTATTCTATTCTAATACAAACCGTAGAATGGTGTCAAAACTGGAGAATTAAAATAAATTCTCAAATATCGCATCAAATAACTTTTACCTTACGTCGTAAACCAATGACTTCCTGCCCTTCAGTATCCTTTAATAATATTCCACTGGCGCCTGTAGAACAGATCCGGTACTTAGGGTTGCATCTCGACAAACGATTAACCTGGAATCCTCATACTAGACTGAAAAGACAAGGAACCGCTCGACGTTTCAGGCTACTTCAACACTTACTAGACAAACCCTCTAAGCTCCCAATTAACTACAAAAGACTACATCATACGACCTATTTGGACTTACGGAGTAGAGCTTTGGAGCTCCACTAAGCTATCGAATGCTTCTAGTATCTAATCCCTACAATCAAAAAATCCTTCGTCAAATCCTCAACGCTCCTTATTTTGTTAAGAATAAAGTCATCCATAACGACCTTAATGTCCCATTTGTTGCTGATTTGGCCCGAACCCAGTATCTGTCCTTTCATAACAAACTCCATTCCCACTCAAACCCTCTAGTTTCAAACCTAGCTTCCTCTTCAATTCCCGATAATCCTCCGATGCGTGAAAGAAGGTGAAAAGAAGATGTCGACGTGACCTTCTTAGTTGAACTAGTGATTTGAGTACTACCAGTGGGTAGTTTCTCTACTTATCATTATGTATCGCATAGCGTATTTACTTGATATATTATCGTAATACAGTTGTAAATATCAATAAAAAAAGAAAAAAAAAAGTAACTTTAAATCTCTAACAATCAGTATCGAATTATATAATATATGGTGTGAAATTTGACAATATTATTATTTACTTTATACTTATAAACTGATTTAATATGTTTGTATACAGCGTGTATTGGTATATATATTTTTTAGCTATTTATAATATAAATCTTTGAAGCTCTTGAGATTCAGCCAATAATAGTTTAACCATCTATGTGTAATTTGGTGACGTTAAATAATTATTGACAGATCTAAAAAATCAAAGAAATTGTGATGCAGCATATCACTTTCTATACCATTCAATATATCACGAAAATCGTAAAGAGGAAAAAAAATTATGATCTTAGATATTCACTTCTTTGTTGACATAAGGAAGTGAATAACATATATGAACAACTTTTTTTGTTGAAACTATACATACACGTTTACTAGATAGATAAGCTTTAAGATTCAAATCACTGCCAATCTGTATTGAAATATATATCTTTTGAAATTTGACAATATTTATTTTGATGTATTTATTCTATTGTTGTTCATATGTTTCTATTGTTTAATAACTTTATTGTTACCTTCAACTGACGAGGTGGCCGAGTGGTTAAGGCGTTGGACTGCTAATCCAATGTGCTCTGCACGCGTGGGTTCGAATCCCATCCTCGTCGTGATTATTTTGAAATTTTATTCATTTAAGCTGATAGATTATCAGAAACATTTATCAACCAAATATTGCCATCATTTTGACTTCTATATATATAACAATATTCTAAATCGTTGTAAATCCCATATTCAAGGCGAACTTTGTAGATTAAAAAAAAAAAATTAGCATCATGTATATATTTGGGTGACCAGCCATAGCAAGGAGCACAATTTGAAACACTCACAGTGTGAACTACTTCTTCATGAACTTTTGGAATAGACAAAGCATGAGAAGCACGTCTTATGAAGAAGTTTAACAATTCCTTAGCTGCTCACAATATATATATTATATATTCGTACTATTATAGAAAGAAATACACAATGTTATTAAATATTGGGAATATAAACGATCACATTTTTTCTATAACCATTTTTTATAAATGGAGCAATATAGAAGCTGATAAGCTTCAGCACCATTTTTTTTACGCCTAATTTTTTTATTTCAATATGGCCAATTTCTTCCTACAAAAAAATTAGTAGTGATCGAGAAATTCTTCTAATAATTTACCCGCCTAAATTAAAATTTTAAAAGAATAACGACGAGGATGGGATTCGAACCCACGCGTGCAGAGCACATTGGATTAGCAGTCCAACGCCTTAACCACTCGGCCACCTCGTCAGATAAAGCAACTATAAAGTTTATTAAACATTAGAAACATATAAACTATAATGGGAAATGTAAGAGAAAATAACAACATTATCAAATATCAACGAGTTATTGTTAATTTAATCAATAAAGTTATTAAATACTTCACAGTTACGATTCGAAGAGGTGAAAGGGAATAAATTGTTAATAAGGAAGTTTGCACGGCGTTTCAATATTCAAAAATGTTAATTATTAAAATTATGTTTTAATATTATTTACTAGTCTATCTTAAAGCTAAATAAAATGTTCAAGATAATTTAAATTTACTACGATTAAAGTAAAATATGAACTATAATTTAATGAATTTATTTTAGTTTGGAAAATAATATAAATACCAGCTGTCAGAGAAATAAATTGATAATTAATATATGTGAGTTATGAATGTAAATTGAAAATTCACATATAGTTATTGAAGAGCAGAAGGAGCTTAAATTTCACAGACCTAAACTTAATTCTTAGAAACATATAAATGTATCTAATATTTAATTTATGTTATCGTTTCATAATATCAGTTTAAACAAATCTTTCTAGATTAGACATTATCATAGGGATAGACAGTCTCTGTACTAAAGCTGCTGTTTAAACTAAATTATTGTATAAATACCAGATTGAAGAAAAAATGAAGTTAAATCTATTCTGAGACGATGGAATATGAATTATTTTTTTGTCATCCAAGATTTCAGTAGCAAATAATTGAAATACATATACATTTTGAACTTTATATATAATTTGAATATCTCGTATATGAAGCTCACAATGTTTTTTACATTGCAATAATTTATATCATGTCTTCATATGATTTATATGAAATCTTTGAGGATGACAATAAAAAAAATTCAAATCATAGCAAACCATTAGATCTATCTAAAGTTTATTTTTTTTCGATTAAATAGGAAAATATTTGATATTTTTTTAACGAATAAAACTGCTCATCTTACTAGGAAATAAGTTATTTGTTTTATATAGTTGGATGAAAGATGTTACATATTTTAGAATGTATTTTAAATGTTCTATAACTATAAATTTATGTGTAATCTGTAATAATACATTCTTTTATTATGCCTTTTTAGGATGTTGATATACTGTCTAATTACAAAATAATATTATAAAAAAATTACTGGTGGAACCCCCTGTGGGACCTACAGATGATCCCGGGGTTCAACCAGCCTCTATAAAGTAGGTATCCTTAATTAGGGAATAATATGGAGAATGATTAAAACAATTAAACAGATGAATATAATTAATTCTAGTATTACGATAATATTTTATCATGCATTAATTACAACGAGAGATTTAAAAAAAACTATACTGTTTCTAGTCTTATTCGGAGCTGGAGGAATATTTTAAATCCTTCAAATGAAGGCGTAAAAGGTAAGTTATTTCACCCTGGGGCAAGAAGACATTGGCACAACTCCAATAGTAAGTATAATAGTATTACCAGCTTAATTAACGCCGATATATTACAAAGTAAATAATAAAATTCTTAAATTATATATTGTTATTTGGGATTTTATATTTGGTATTTCCCGCTAAGATCGGTAAATAGATCATTAAAAAAAAAAAAAAACCCTGCAAGACAAGAAGCCGTGAACATGAGGTAGAGACTGTACTGGTTCATGGACAACGGTTGTGCAGGAAGGTGATTTGTCCTAGATCACGCTCGACCGCCAGGTTTTCCTCTCTTATTTTGAGAACACACTTAATAGAGGCTGGGTGAGCACCAGGAGGGTCCTAGATTTCATATGATCTCCGGCTGCTATCAGACTATATAAAAGTCCCAGCAACGGGATTTGAACTAAGATTTTCGGCATGGCAACTCGGTGCTCTACCACTGAGCCACTCAGCTCCCAAAAATAATGACTCTATTTAAACATTCATATATGCCCAATACATCCGTTTGAAAATAAAACATGTTAAATTAAATTTAAGATATTTTAGTTATTAAAAAAAAAATACACGCCATGAAATTATTTTTTCCGGTGTAGAATGCTAATGAAAAAGTATATTTGATTATTTCCTTTATTCATAAATAAATCAAATCGTTTAATTACAGAATCAAATGAGTTATTCCATTTTCATTTTTAATTCTTTCTCATAAGTGGCTAATTTTGTGATTTTCACCCATTTGGTAATTACAGTATAACAGTTAAAAAAAAAAAATCGAATTTCATTTTAACTCGACTAAATTACAAAATATTTACAATTACAATATTAATAAGCCTTAAAACATTTATAAGAACATATTTTAAAATAAAATCAAAGATTTCTTTTAATTACCTTGCCTTTTGAAAGGAAAATACCTCTGATAAATTAACCTGCAGAAACAGTTGCTCATTTACTTTGGTAGGACTCCGTTTGAGTTTATTAATGTTTCATATCCGATCCTGTTATCAGAGTAACGCCTGTAATAACTTATCACCAAGAGGAAATGAAACTTTGTTTGGCGGATCGTGAGAGCTGTAGAGGAGCGTAGCCGGCCACGGCTAAGAGATCAAAGCGGGAGTCGACAGGAAGGTCTGAGGTGAGCCAGAATCGAGTCAAGCCCAGTGTCTGCGCTCTCTAATTTCCCTTCCATTTCCGAATCAAAGGTTTGTCTTGCTCGGTGACAACATCTCTGAGCTCTCTGAAGCACCATTTTCCGCCGGGAAACAGGGATACAAAAGTTTAGAGAGTTATATTTTGGTAGTAACTAAAATACAAGCAATTAAAAAAAAGAGCCATCCTTAAAAACACTGTTTAAATAAAAGCGGTTCTGTTCACTGACGCTCTTGAAATTGGTGTTAATGGCGCAATACATCTGTTATAGTGGTAGGTATTAGTTAATAAAGTATCCATTTCAGTGGTTGTTTGTGGAGTACGGACATTATCCAATTCCATGGTGAAAACCTTAAAAATAAGAAAAATATTAATTAATTTAAATACTGTAAATAAAAAATAACAATAAACATACCAAAATCAGCGTAAATGACCCATTTTTTGAAATAAATACTATTAGATAACCCCAGAAATGTTCTCTCAGTTCTTCTCCTACAGATGGATGCCTACAGATGAATAGGAAGAACAACAAACGGCTCAAACTGTCTCCTTGTTTGACCCCTCTTGCTATACCAAAATGGCCAGACTCCAATCCAATGATTCCTTTAGGCTCCTGATAAGTAGACTTTATAGCCTCTACCAAATTCCTTGGTACCGTTGATAGGCCTATAGGTCGGTAGTTGGTACATTCAGCCTGGGATTCTTTTTTGTGGATGCGGATTATGATGTTATTTCCCCAGTCTGTTGGGTTCCTTTTTTCACCCCAGGCTTTTTGGAAGATACCTTTGGAACATTTGGAAGAGAGTGCGTTCCAGTTCAGGGCCCCCATGTTTCACCATTTCGGCCAGTATGTTATCTCGTCCTGGTGCTTTCCCTGTTTTCATTTTAGTTATTGCTCTTTCGATCTCTTCCTTTTCGATCATCTCGTCATACTCCTCCTCATTCCAATCCCCACTGCGGCTTGTTGGATGGTGGTCATTTACACCGAATTGCTTCCAGACCTCAAAGATAGATTTGTCTTCCGAGATCACCTTACCTTGTTCATTCTTCATGTTTCTTACTGTTTTGCACTTACGCCCTCTCAAAGCTTTTATCTTTTTCCAGATGAGTTTGATGTTTTCCTGATGATCCTGATCCATCTTCTTCCCAAATTCCTCCCACGACTTCTGCTTCGCCTTTCTAAACACCTCTTTAACGCTGTTTCGTGCTACTACATAGACCTGCCATTTTTCTTGGCAGTATTCCTTCCACGCCTTTTTCTTGTCCTTCACCTGTATCCTTAGATCCTCATTCCACCACGAAGTACGTTTATTACCCGAGCAGACCCTCTTCACTCCGCAGACTACAGTAGCTGCTTGTAGAATGCTGCTTTTATTGGCGTTCCACATATTGACCAGGCTCCCATTCGCGTCTACTTCCTGGAGGTGGTTCCTTAGGTCTGCTTCGTACTCTGAGATCTTCTGAGGGTCCTGTAGCTTCTTGACTTCTATCCTCTCACCTTGACTCGTATCAACAACTAAGAGCATGTCGTCGCTTCCTATTTCCGCCCTTCTAATCACCTTTACATCTGTAAAATACCTTCTGATATCTCGGCTATATATGAAATAGTCTATGGCACTGTTCGCATTTCTCTCTGTGGCCGTGAAGGTAATTTTATGAACTAGCTTGTGCGGAAAAAAGAAGTTTCCCAACAGCAAATCATTTTCGATGCAGAAATCTGTGAGTCGTTGACCGTTTTCATTTTTTACGACTTCGCCACCATGCGATCCCATCACTCCATGTGCTCTTGGGTGATCTTTGCCAGTCCTCCCATTTAGGTCCCCCATAATTACTATGCTTCGGCTGCTGTTCCTTGCTTTGATGACTGAGCGCTCGAGGTAACTGTAGAAAAGTGCCTTATCCAGAATGTTAGCATCATTTGTTGGGGCATACTTGTATTAGGGCCCAGTTTCCGCTCCTCAGATTTGTATAGGCCACAATTATTTTGGGGCTCACTGCCTCCCATTCCACTTCTTTTCTATATATCTCATCCATCATTCTAATGACTACTCTGGATCAGAAGTCTGTATACGGTTGTAGTCCAGTTTCTTCTCTATGCGGACGATGTAGTGCTGATTGCTGACTCAGTCGGAAAGCTGCAACAAGCGGTGACGGAATGGTGTGAAGAACTCCGACAGAAAGGAATAACAATCAATGCCAACAAAAGTATGATCCTGCAAGTGGTTAGGCGGCAGGAAGAAGTTCACATACACTGCGATGAAGAGGAAAAGGAAGTCGTGACTGACTTCACTTATCTCGGCACAGTAATAGACAGGACTGGGAAGATGGACGCGGAAATATCCAATGGTATTAATAAAGCAAATACAGTCTACTACCAGATTTGTAATTCTGTTGTAGGAAAGCGGGAGGTAGGAAGGAACGTCAAACTCCACATCTTTAAGTCAGTGTTGTACTGCTGTATGCAGCTGAACGCTGGGTATTGCCCACAATGCAGACAGGAAAGCAGAGTTACCGCGTCGGAAATGAGGTACTTTCGAAGAGTGGTGGAAAAGACGAAAAGATACTGTGTTCGCAACGATAGGATTCGTCAGGAACTGTAGATTGCCCCGCTAAAAGAGCGGAATCCGACAACTGAAATGGTTCGGCCACTTAGTCAGGATGAATGATCACCGGGACCCTCTTAAGACCATGGACTACATGCCGGATGGAAAAAGACCTCGAGGACGCCCAAGGATGTCTTATCTCGAGTACATCGAACGCCTCAGCAGAAAAAGAGGAAAAGATCTCCGACAGGCCAGAAATCTAGCAAGAGACCGGGATAGATTCGGCTCCTGGCTGGGCGCTCCCCTACGCTGAAAGGCACTATAAGGGGAAGCGAAAGAAGAAGAAGACAACCCCAAACTTGCAAATAACAAGTGAAATATTCGCTCACTATAAAACAATTGTCAATGGTCTTAAACAATGACATCTAAGCATGAACAAAAAAAACTTAAAATTAAACTGAAATAAGGATTAACAGAAGACCAATATCATATTTAAGATAAGGAATGAATTAATACTGGAAAATGTGTCATAAACTTATAATTTGTTAAAAAAATGAAGTGGTTGTATTAATTCTGTCACCCACATCAATTGCTAAGTATAAGATAAATATAAAATGTCTTCAGCTTTGTTTAAAGAGAATTCTATTTGTTTTTTGCAAATCTAAGCATACTGTTAAGGATCGATTAGATAAGAAAAGATAATGAAAAATACTGCATCTCCATCGCATACATTTTAAAAATCAATGCTCTCTGAATAGTAGATGCTGTGACATCTCACTGAAAACAGCCACGAAAAATCGTATTTCTGTTTAGTTAGTGCAAATAAAATAATTCCATCAGACCTGAACCAATAATTTTATGTTAGGGAAAATCTTGCATTACAAAAAAGTTTAATTTCAATAGTAGCAGGCTATGAATGACCCCTAAAACATTTTATACCGAGAAATCTCGGAATCTAGATGAAGAAATGCCTGGAGAAACCACATTTAAAAGGTTTGGTGATGAAGTCTGAAAGTAAGAGCATAGTGATTCACTGAAAACGATTGATTACACCCTTGGCCTAGACTACCATGAATACGCCAAGGAATGTCGTACATTAACTATATTGAATGCTTTAGCGAGAGAAAAAAAAATTACATGCTCAGAATCTGGCTAAAACCAGGAAAGATGGCAGTCATGGCTAAACTCACTTCTAGATTGAATGGCATTAAAAGGATGGTTCGAAATAAGAAAAAGAAGAAATCGAAAAATGGTAATGATTTTAGTATTTTATTTATGATGGAGGCAACTCCGTCAGGTATTGGTTTGATACCCTCGGCTAATACGGAGGTAAATAATTGTCCAGATGTTCAAGATATTAAATATTTGAGATTCTGAATAAATAGTTTTCTATGCTAATGTTGTTGAAATATTTATTTAACCAACTAAACAGGGAAATGAGGTAGAGAACATACTGTTCCTTGTTTTCTAAAAATACTGGGATATTATTCAGGTACTGGTACTGGTAGTGGTGGAGGAAACTAACTTGACACGTGAGCCTTAATTCCTTTTTACAAACCTTCGACGGATACTTTTAAGTGCCGCCGCGTAATAACCAGTGTGGGTTCGATTCTCGGCACTGCCAATAAACAAATACTAAATATCTTTGGCGGGAATCCAACACACGATGTTCCGAACTTGGGTCCCTAGCTCCTACGTGCTCAGCCATGTATTCGTCATTTATACAATAAAAAGACAAAACCAAATCGTATAAATCAAAACACGTGAAATCTTTGGAACTATTGAGCAAAATTTCGCAATCCAAAAGTTACAATCGAAAACCAAAACAACCCACGATGTGAGATAACCGGAGATCTTAAAGTATATTCAAACGAAATGGGAATATTGTTGAATGTGCGAACTAAATAAAATTTAATAATTTCGTTTTATTGGAATGTTTTGAGTTAAAATCATTAAACCAGGTTCATGATGGCTTTTAGGAACTATTTTCACATTAAGTGTTCAATATTATCCTCAAAGATGTTTTTTTTTTTAACCTTTGAAATGAACATTAGATGGGCCTTTATAATTCCAAATAAATACTCGCTTGGAATTCTAACTTGCCTGTAGCATTTTTGCAGGTGTTAGACGTCTTGGACAACAGCAACCTTTTAAAAGTTGCTGTAGGATAATAGGACATAATAGGTAGTAATCGATATAGGTTGCACAAGAATTTAAAGTACCGCTGAGTAATTTTCGGAACTATTAAATTAATATATCGATGCCTTAGTTCACAAATGTGTTAAGTGCAAATTTTTCAAAAATGGGTTTTGTTATATAAGTAATATTGTAAAGTTGTGATCAGGAAGTTATAGATCATTGATATAAAATTAATAGAGAAGCTGTGAAGGTTACAATAATATATTGTGTGTTTAAACCTCAACTGCATTTCTTGTGTTAAATTATTATCAAATTTGACTCCTGTAAACATTTTTTTTCGGCACTTAAAACATGTATGAACTTAGGCATCGATATCAGCTGTTCAGGCCTAATACATGAATTTTATAACAACACACAGCGGAGTGGATAGCCGTGTTGTGCCATCATTAGTTCGATTTTTAGATCGCTTAATAATATCAAATTGATTGGCCACTGACCATATTTGGATATAGTAAATACCATTGTCATCGAATAGAACATGATTGATCTGATAAACGATAAAGAAACAGGACGTCCATTAAGTATTTTATTTGTGGTATATCCATGATTAATTACTTCAAAATCCAATAAAGCTAAAATTTAGATAAATTTGGATAGTTTAGAAGTGATTACATAATTAGTAAACCTCGGCTTCCTTTTGCATTCTCTCAATTTCAACATTTTCGGACAAAGATTGTATCTTATATTGATTAATGATTGACTATATAATTGGCTCTGCGGACTCCATTTTAGTGCCATCAGAATCGGACCTTTTTTTTTGGGAAAAAAATATACTTGATAGACTAACATTTCATTCGAATAAGGGGTCTCCACTGTAATCAAAATTTAAAAGTATGCATATGATATGTATGTTTTTACGGAGTAATTTTTCCAATAAATATCAAATCAGAATAGCATAATGAAAATTGTTGGTAAGCAATGGTTCACAATGTGTTCTCAATCATTGGTCACCAACCCTTCAAACAATATCATAAATAGCTATGCAAGTGAATAATAGCAAATTATGGTAATATAAATTAGGGATTCAAATTGAGAAAATCATAGCAAAAACATGTTACTATGCGTATTGGGGATAAAATTAGTCAATATGGAGTCAAAATATTCACGCGCGCTAACACTTCCTAGGGCAAACAAAGAAGTAATGTTGCGTCCACATTAAATATTTTTAGGAAGTATGATTACCATCAAATCGACTTGAAAGTTATTTGAAATGAATTTCTTTTGTAGAGCTTCCTAGCACCCAATTTGTTTACGTTTTGTTACTGCTAAATTCATCACCACAGATTTTTCGTAAATGCTGTACATTTTACAACTGTTTCTGTTAGCATTTGTGTTTGTATGCATTTTACCTCATTGTTCGTAGAAAGGATGTATTGGAATCACCATTTCGTCCATTCATAAATACAGTAGTTAACTGCTGCATATAAATAAAAATAACTATACCAATACAAACCACGAAGGGTCTGGGGTTCAGTACATGGTAGAGACTGCACTGTTTCTTGGACAATGGTTGTGCAGGGAGATGATTTATACTAGATCACGCTAACCGCCAGATTCTCTCCCTGTAAATCAATAGGAATGAAATATTAAATAGATTTTTTTAATTGTTAGCCGTGTTCTTAAAATTCATAAATGCCTTAAATTAAAAAACAAAGCCTTTGTGTGGAATTTCATCCTTCCTTTTTCTAGGAATTGTTATCCTTAAGAATAATGAACGTTTAATTGTATGCAGCTATCCGAGGAATTCCATTATCCGAATGCTTCTCATTAGGTGAATATTGCAGAATCCATTATACTCGTACACATACGGATATCTTAATGTCTAGGCATTAGGGAAGTATGGTGAGTGGTGGATGACAAGCCTTCTAATATAATATAATCTCTCATCCGAAATTCCCAAAAATGCTAACAATAAGAGTTATGTTTTTTAAAATTATTTTAGATTGTTAGCTCCTTTAGATCACTTCTAATATTAACAGGGACTAACAGAGGGATAAAGAGGTAATATTCATCCGCGCTTAGCGATTCTGCAATGAGCGACTTAAGTCCACATTTAAGAGATATACATTGATGATTACGTGGGTATACCCATATCAGAAGTAAAACTAATTATATAAATACCAGGAAATTTCAGTATTAAATTAAATTCGTTGTTATTTAATTAATTAAGTGTATGATCTCGACTTACCCTGCAACCTCTGAATCCGGACTATGTAGGTGATGTTTATTTTGTGGGGGTGCGACAGAAAATGTCTCGACCATCAAACATAGGTTAGAAAGATCAGTGACTTATAATCCGTCAAGCTTTTTTTTTTATTTTTATATATACAATGAAATTTAAAACTATATTATTACAATTATAACAAGTAAATGGAAGGAATGGTACTTAGCTGTCAAGTTGCCCATAAAAAGAAGGAAATAGAAGCTTTAGCAAATAGCTTCCAAATACGTTTGCTGTTTAATAAAATGCATTTCACTTGTGAAAATTTTATAAAAAGAAATTGTAGCATGTGATATTATTATTATTATTGTGATATGTGATATATCAAGTAGATATATATGAAAATAAAATAATAAATGAAAACTACAAATTTATCCGGGTTCAAATGCTCTTGTGGAAGATAAGTATAGTTAATTATATAAAATTTCGTTCTTCTTCATACCGTATCTTTCAGACTAGCATAATTGTTGTTTTAGATTCAAATAATTTTTTTGATAATGACCCGAATTTTATTTAGGTTCCTAATTTTTTTTAAATCTATCACAGATTGTTTAAGATTAGCTAGGGAGAGATTAAAAAGGCAATGGTAAGAACTTTGATCATTTCAAAAATTGTATACTCATGAAAAACACTGAGATCAAACTTTTTGGATGCGAAACTGCGCAGGAGCAAATTTAAAATCAAAGAATAATAATAAATGACACATATATTTTATGATTTCTGAAAAAAAAAATTTTATTAATTTATCATAAAATTTATCTAAATTGCACTTTATTGAAGTAATTTGTTAGCTAATATCTATTGTTTTCACTGTATGCTATTATAATCTATGACACACTGTCTACAATACTAATATAAATCTCGTAAGAACTTGTTTGTGAACCGCGTGACTGTAATGGCAAAGCTTGCCGCATCTGCTACTTTGACTCTTCAAACGGAAAATTATCCTAGAACTATAAAGGAACTTTATATGGACACGTCTATCATAGTAATACGCTCCTCACTCATGTTAGTCATATTCAATGTAATAGGGAAGGAAATTAGTCTAGTAGAAAATGACTCTGACCTGAATAATATATGGTAGAATATTTTATATTTTATAACGGAATAAAAATTGCTTCTTGTACTTATTAATTTTAGCGATTCAAGATGGAGTGATATACGTCCAGATAGTTCAAAAGTTCTTAATTCTGGTAATTCTACAGCAGGTTGTTTAATCCGTAAATAAATGTTGTTAGTCTGTAAGAGACGTTTGGTTTCAATACTGGTTACATCCATTTTCGAAAATTTGTCAGTACTTATAAAAAAATATTTAGTTTAAAAAAAAAACATTTTTTTATGATCGCTTTTTTATAAATCTAAATATAAAAAAATATGTAGGATAGAGTTTGATCAGAAAATATCGATATCTGCTAATATAGCGAAGCCCGAAAATGCCTCTCCCCATTGTAAAAGCCAAGGCAAAGGCAAAGCCACAAAATAAAAGCTCCCCGCATACAATATATATATATCATATAATAAATAACTGGAATCTTATCTCTATCTAATATATAAAACTGTCGTGTCACAATGTTTGTAACAAACCTCCTCCGAAACGACTTGGTCCGAGAATAGGACGTAAACTATTTTCCATACCCCTAAGTGACATGTATCGGCCATTATTATTGATTATGCGTCGATCGTAGCAGTTACACATGATGAATTAATTAATTAAAATAGAACTATGCTATATTTGAACAACAACGACAAGATATTCGCTGGAGCTTTTCTATTGCTGGTGATTTCCGACGGACCTAGCCAATCATTCCTTTTCGTTTTGCCGAAGAGATTAACGCATGTTTAAATCGATCGTTTTTGTGGCGAAATGTCGAAAAAGTTAGATTGAACATAACCATGAGTACAATTACAAAATGTTCCATCAGCACAAATATTTTCAAAACTACTACTGGATATTGAAATTGCTGAAATTATGAGTGTCTTCCCGGATCTACAAAATAATTACATTGACCATAATTGACTCTGTTATGTTCTATTTTGCAGCGAAAAATGCGACGGAATGATGACGAAACTAACATTAAATATAACAGTTGTTGCCTGTTGATCCAACTTCCTTTAAATCAATCGATACTATTGTTGATGAAAGCCAAGCCGTAAATTATCCAACTGAATTTTGTGAACCACACAATCTTTGGTTGAAGATCGGTTCACCTATTATTCTTCTGCGTAATTTGAATCCAAATTAAATTATGGAGTGATACACGTTTGGTCATAAAAAATATCACCGGAAATGTTATTGAAGCAGCCATGTTGAATGGAATCTTTAAAGGAGAAATAGTCCTGTAGCCACGTATCCCAATGATTTCATAAGAACCCATAATACCGTTCAAAAGACTTCAATTTGATATACGCTTGGCTTTTGCTATGTCCATCTACTAGTCTCAAGGCCAGACAATGTCCATTTGCGGTTTGGACCTAGAACATCCATGTTTCTCCCATGGACAACTATATGTTGCATGCTCACGTGTTAGTTAACCATCTAATCTATTTGTATTAGCAAATAACAGATTAACAAAAAATATTGTGAATCGATTAGCACTCTATTAAATTGAAATATATAGTTATAATTTAAAAAATATTATTAGCCATAATTAAAAATCAACCATGATATACCTCATTAATTAAACTAATGTATATATTTTATCAGTTAAGAATTTTGTATATTATTTATTTATCATATGCTATACTTAGATATAAGATGAATAAAGTGTAAAATCAAAAATATATTTATTTCATTTTTTCCATTCATTCATTCTTTCTTTAACGTAATATTTTTAAAAAATATTACAACAGCCACATCAACGCGTGGCCGGGTCAGCTAATATATATATATCAGAATTAAGTACTGATGATTTACTAATTACTAGACCAAACATCATATTTGTCTCATTTTATTTAATTAAAATAAAACAGATAAGAATTAACGAGACGATATAAGGGAGCGGGATAGCTCAGTGTTTAGAGTAGTGTACTTTGTTTTCATGAAGGCACTGAGTACAAAGCCGGCTTTAGCAGGAAAATCATTTTATCTGTTAACAGCCACGGATGTACTCTGTGGGATCTACAGACCATCCTGGATACAGTGGGTAAACTTTATACCTGTAGGCAGAGCGTGATCTCGGACAAATCAAAAATATCTGCAACTAGACATGGTGTACTAATTCCGAAGAAACTTGTTTTGTTTTTTTGGGAGAAAAAACGAATGATCTCTACGATGAATATCGCTAAACATGAACTTTGTAAGCATCTCAGATATACTACAAACTGTGATATTCTTACACCTTCGCTGACAATGAGTCTGGAATATCACAGTCTTCATTTCCTGCAAAAGAGGAAAGCTCCTTGTTTGATGAAGGCATTAATTTATGCTCTCCATATCTTCGTTGTTTTTTTTACCAGTAATGTAACAAGCTGAATGTACCATTAAAGTAATTAATGAGAAATCTTAATGATGAGACTACAGACAAAGTAACGATTTGCCGAAATAAAATCGGAATAAGTCTTACAGGGCTCATAATATGTACTTACATGCCGCCTTATTCACAAAGACCACATAAAGAACCATAAAACCAACTTTTATCGAAAACAGCTACGATAAGTTTTGATACACCTTCAGTAAAAATGCTTTAATGAGCCGTAAACCTCGTCGGCAGACGGTAAAATATAGCTTGAGTTCCTAAGGGATACCTTTGAAAAGAAATAACTGTGAATAAAATTCTCGATCCAGAAGATGTTGTAATTAATCTCCTTTTTAATGAGTAAAAATAAACTTCATTGGGAAGATTCTTGGATCTTTAAGATAGATGAAATATACAAAAAGTAAATTAAATTGAAAAAAAATACATGTATTATTTTTACATTATGGTAAGTATTTACTTGTAAAAAACATTTGCCTAAGGTACCAACACGTTATGACAGTATTAACAGTGACCTAATGATTACACTCTTTAAGAGCTTGTAAAATATTTTAAAAAAATGATGAGCAGCGGTTGGATACGGATGGAATATATGCATGTTCATCAACCTATTGTTTTTATTATATATATCTTATATATATGTGATGCCTTAGTTCACAAATTTGTGCCGAAATCAAGACTTTACACAAGAAATACAGTTCAAGTTTAAGCACACAATATATTTTTGTAACCTTTACAGCTTCTATATTAATTTTATATCAACATTTGATCTATGACTATAACAATACCCATTTTTGAAAAAATTGGACTTAACACAGTTGTGAACAATAAATATGTATATATATAATGTCAATATATATTAGTTTTTATTTACAACTCAATAATGAGTTAAAGTCACTCTTCTCCTCCATCCGTAGAAAGAATTTCCTAGGTACATTCGTATACCAAACTATCAACCCACAACATCCCTCATTCATCTTATTCTCCTACAATTCAAATCCTCTATCCAATCCAATGGTACGAAATCATGTATGCCTTTCCGACCATTACACTCGTTCCTTCAGAACCAAAAAGTTCGAGTTCCTTTCTCGCCCGTTCCACCACATTTTGGAACTCACACCCAGCTGGTAACTGACATGCTCCTTCCTTATTCACATTCATGCTTTTCCTACATCTCCAAATGGCTTATATTCATACTCAGAAGTAACGGTTGACTTACTGCTAATTTTCTTCCCTTATAAAGATAATATTTTTTAAATATGTCTTGTTATTTTAGATTTTATTATATTTTTTCTTTTCGTTGTCCAGAAAAATACGTTTCAGTTATTTTCAAGTACTTATGTAAATACTGTATAATTCTTATTAAGTAGCCTCTTCGCCAGATATATATTCAATTAATTTTTGTACACATCTGTTATTCTTAAGGGACCTAGTCCTAGAATAAAATTATTTTTGTTTTCTATACATCGTACATAGTACATTACTCTAATAATCTAAAATGTCTAAAATATGATTTTCGATTCTAAACAAATATTTATGAATGATTGCATGATCACGTATAAACATATAAGTTGACTAAAGCATTCCTACAGGTGATTCGTTCAACAGAGGATGTCTCGAGTCAAAGAAAAGTCAAAGACTTCACAATTACAAAGTAGAGTGGTTTGAGTTGAGAAGGGATCATTACAGAGCATTCAACTGCAAAGAAACGACTCCAAACGATCGGTTATTAAGTCATGTAAATAGATTGACCACGCCAACGAGTACTTTTGAGTAATTATTTTCTGATGGCATGCCATATCTCAATCCATCCTCGGATTCATTTAGCAAGAATAACAACAGAAACATCTGTTAAACATTTTATTATACAGTTTATACAAATATAACTGCAAAATTATTTAATTTAAAAAATATTTTATATCTAGAAAATTACATTAGAGTATAAGAGTAGGTACGTGAATCAAGAAAAAAGTGCATTTGGAAATCTTAGCTTCCTGGGCTCAAATCCCGCTCACTGGCAGACTTTAATTTAATCTTTCAGGGACCGAATATCGATTATTTTGAATCTAGGATCCTTCTGGGGCTCACCCAGCCTCCATAAAAATAAGGGGGGGGATCTGGCGGTTGATAGTGATCTATGACAAATCCAATCCTAGCACAACCGTTGTCCAAGAAACTCTATCATGTACTGAACCCCAGACCCATCATGGGCTCTGGTAGTACATATTTATTATATTACATTACATTATTGGCGCGACAGACTCATAAAGAAGTCCTTGGCCTGCTCAACCGCTCTACCCCAATCGTCCCGATCGCCTGCTCGAGTGATGGAGACCTTACCCAGCCTCAGATCTTCACAGACGGCATCCTTCCATCTAGCTTTGGGCCTTCCTCGAGGTCTTACTCCATCCGGATTTCCTTTATACAGCTTTTTAGCTGTTCTTTCTTCGCCCATCCTGTATAAGTGGCCCAGCCACTTGATGCGCTGCATCCTGATGAAGCTCGATATCATTAGGTCTCCATATAACTCACTTAGCTCCTTGTTCCTTCTGATCCTGAGTTGGTCGTTTTCTCGAACTGGGCCGAATATTTGCCGAAGAACTCTTCTTTCGAATCTATTCAGCTTTTCCACGCTGGATTTATTCAGTGTGAGGGTTTCACCAGCGTATGTCACTACTGGCCTAATCACGGTTTTATATATCACCAGCTTGGAATTTAGGCTAAGGAGCTTACTTCTCAGGAGCTTTGACATTCCAAAACATGTTTTATTACCTAATACTATCCTGGCTCTGATTTCCTCCTCCTCATCCAAATTCTCATTTATACGGCTTCCTAAATACTGGAAACTTGACACTCGTTGGAAAGTGTGTCTTCCAAACGTGTAGCTATGAGGTGGTCGGTTTTGCTTACTATTCTTTATTACCATTATCTTGGTTTTCTCCTCATTCACCTGTAACCCCATTTTTCCAGCTTCCACTTCCAGCCTCTCGAAAGCTTCTTTTAAGATTATTAGCGATCTTCCTACTAATACAAGGTCATCAGCATATGCAAGAATACCCAGACTACGGTTAAAGATGGTTCCCTCCATCAGTAATCCTGCCTTTTTAATGACACTTTGCATTACAATATTGAATAGTAGAGGTGCCAGCGAGTCTCCCTGCCTAAGTCCTGTACTAATCCCAAATGCTTCCGTGATTGAGCCATTTACCCTTACGCTGCAAACTGTGTTTTCCATCGTGCTCATTACCAAACGCACCAACTTGGATGGAATCCGCATTTCGCTCATAGCTCTGAAAAGCTCATTCCTAGATATTGTATTTCATAAGCTGTCCTGAAATCTATGAACAGCATCCACAATGTATTGTTATACTCCTTCATTTTTTCACACATCTGTTTGAGGGAAAAAATCTGATCTATAGTAGATCTGTTAGGTCTAAAGCCTCCTTGGTATTCTCCAATATTTCTCTCAACATAGGGCAGTAGGCGATTATACAGAGCTATCGAGAATATCTTATAGGCAGTATTCAGTAGGCTTATCCCTCTGTAATTTTTACATTCTGTAGAGTCTCCTTTCTTCTTGTAGACAGGCACTATAATAGACTCTTTCCAGTCTTTCGGGATCTGTTCCTCTTCCCATATTTGGGCAATTAGTTCCTGCAGCTCTTTAGTTAGAGCATTGCCAGCTGCCTTCAGGAACTCAGCAGGTATGCCATCTGATCCTGGTGACTTGTTATTTCTTAGCTTCATAACAATATCTTCTATATCCTCTCCATCTGGTGGTACTGCTTCGTCTTGACTGTCATACGAGTCACATTCCAAAACACTTATTTGTTCCTCTGTCTGGCTTAGTAGTCCTTGGAGATAATTCCTCCATCTCACTTGGACGTCCGTCTCCAGCACCAGTAGTTTCCCCTCCTCATTTTTCACCATGCTCCTTCTAGAGCAGTAACTGTTTTTAAACGACTCCACTCCTTTAAAAAATTTTTTGGTATCGTTGCTCCTTCTTGAGTTTTCGATATCTTTTACCTTATTGTACAAAGCTTTTCTTTTCTTCCCTTTCAAGATCTTCTTTGCTTCTCTTCTTGCATCCTGGTACTCTTTCTTGTTATTTCTTGTGCTTATACTCAGGTATTTTAACCTTTTCTCATTTCGTTTTCGAATCGCCTCTTTACATTCTTCATCAAACCATATATTTCGCGATGGTTTCTTGTCCATCTTGCAGTATTCGCTCGCAGTCCCTATTATAATTTCTTTAATATGATTCCAATGTGCATTCGCTTCCCATCCATCTTCTACTACCGGCGTATTTTTAATTCCTTCCACTACTCTAAGGGAAAAACATCTTTGTATTTGCTCATCTTTTATCGTTTCCTTGGACCATTTGTTGACCTTAGGTTTAATCTTCCCCTTTTTGAAGGGAGACGTTTTGAGCAATATTTTCATGATAACGAGGAAGTGGTCGGATTTGACATCCGGGCCTCTAAAAGATCTCACATCTTGGATATTATTGAAATACGAATTATCCACAAGGATATGATCAATTTGAGTAAAAGCGCCATTGGGTGAATGCCATGTCTGCTTGTGTTTTTTATATACATATGTTATAAATTCCTTACTACATAGTGCATTTAAATGAATATGTAGGAGGGATCAAGTAAAAAAGTAGGAAAGCGTTTTTTTTTAGACATAAAACTTTTATCGTGATTTGTTGACCGTATAAATATTATGGAGCAAAAATGGTCAAAAATAATTCCTGAAATAATAATTAGTAACTATTTATTAGAAAACCAATACTAATTAGTTATGAAATAGCAGCTAATAAAGCCAAAAATTAAAAATTTTCTAAGAAATAGTTGCTCAATATTTAAACATTTATTTTTTACCTTAACCCGGACCATTTTCTCCCACACAATATTTATACCCGTTTATTCCGCTTTTAAAAACTTAAACAAGAAGTTTCAAATCAATTTTTTAAGTTTGTTTGCTCAAAATTTGCCCTATATTTTTTTTTAAATGCGTGAAACTGTAACGATCTTCATGAGATTTTGAATTAAATAAGACTTTCTTTTCAAATGAATAAATAAGACCCTATACACTACCCGAAATGACACTAACCCAGACTCAGAAATTAAAATAAGTGATGTAATAAAAAAATAATGCTTAATTCTTTAGAAGCTAAATTTTCTTCCTTATAAAGACGTGAAATATAAATCGGTATGGGACGAAGAACATGAATTAAGCTTTCTGGAACCTTCGAATTTGAAACCTAAGGGTTTTAAATGCTTTAGTAAACGCCAGAAATCCCCTGGAAAGTAAAATCCTTCAAATATTTCTGTTTTTTTCCATTTCTATGAAATTCATATTAAAAGGAAACTGATTTGCTTTTTCCTAAAATATATTAGAAAAATTAACGGAAACGTCTTGTGGTTTTAACATTTTTTTTTTTGTTCCTAAATAATAATAATATAAAATAGAATTGGCGATATTTTTATTTTTCACACAAAGAAAAAAATCGCTTCATTCTGAAGAATTTTAAAATCAGTGGAGATGAAAGGCTAAGAACAAACACACTACAGAAAAAATTGGCTTCTACTAAGTAGATCCTTCCACACGTGTCTAATATTTTGTTATCGTTATGATACAAAAAAAAAAACAACCGAAATTTGAGTTTAGTAATTTGTTTACAGTATTACCTTTTCAGTAGCAATCTTCTTTCTGTAGTTGATTATATTGAGGGATAATTATTATTATTAGAACAAATAAAAAAATATATTTTATTTAATTTTTTATTAATTGTTATAATTTTTACTTTGAAGAGAAAAGATATGTCCAGGGACTCTGCCACCTGAGCTATCCTGGTTAGTACCTCGGTCAGACACATCCATTCTCTTCACTAATCCCATATTCCCGTGTATATGGGATTGTATACAAGGGGATATGGGATCAGTGAAGAGAATGGATTTGGCTGACCGAGGTACGAACCAGGATAGCTCAGGTGGCAGAGCACAACAACGGAAACGTGGGAGACCCAGGTTCGAATCCCGGCCTTGGACATATCTTTTCTTTTCCAAATAAAAATATTTAAAAAAATAGATGTTTGATATGATTATTTCAAAACCATTTTTTTCTTTAAACATTACCAAGACATCATTTAAAATAAAATTACATCATAATATCGAGTCCCGAGTATCTTTCTGAACGTTGGGTCTGTTTCTAACAAATATTTTATCAATATTTCAAGAATTATTTTTGACTTTTACACGGACCATTTTTCTCTCCATATTAATACAAGTAATGATTTATTATTTATTTATTGTATCATTAATAGTAATTATTATTAATATTACTTGTTTTGTTATTATAATAAAGTAGTAAATTTCAATAAATAAATATAAAAAACAAAAATAAAACCAACATTTGCATGTAAAGAAATTCTTGTTGCACTAAATAATAGACCTGAACCCATCAATGCATAATATTATTCTTTTAAACGTCCTCTGATTAAAAAAAATAATAACATAAAATGTAGGATTAAATAACATCAATCCAATAACCTCAGATTGTGCAATCGCTCGCTCCGTATCTTATACATGCCTCAACACGATTTCATAAGGTTGTTAGGAGTTTTATCAATTTTTCAATACATAAACAATTAAGATGGAGAGTAAATTGAAGCAGAAGCTATCTATTGATATGGGATTACTGTTATTAGAGGATTGAATAAAAACCGGCGCGGTGGAGCTATGCAGATTAACAAGCTCCGCCCGCCCAGCTCCAAATTGCTCCTTCTCTTAGGAAACGAAATTATAATAGATTATTCCCCGAGTAAATAGAGGCTATGGAGAAAAGAGGAGAAAAAAGATAGAGTGTATTTAGAACAGGGCGATGTTTGTTTAAAGCAATATTCCGTGTGGCTAATAGTGTCATCAAAATTGGAGTGACTAAAATCACTTATTTAATTAAAATAATTACTGCTACAGCAAGAAAAAAATTCAAGATTCTAAAAATAAGCATAATTAAAGTTTTGCGAATATAAGGAAATTTTCTTTGTTAAGATTTCAACGGGTGTATCTTTCAACAAAACCTTAAACAATACAACCCATGAAGGGTCCGGGGTTCAGTATATGGTAGAGACTGTACTGTATTTTCGACAACAGTTTTGCAGGGAGATGATTTTTCCTGGATTACACTCAAAGACAGATCCCCCCCCTCACATTTTATAATCTGGGTGAGCCCCAGGAGGGTCCTAGATCTCATAGAATCCATCTCCGGCTGCCAAGAGATTAAGTAAATGTCTGGCAGGAGTGGGATTTGAACCCAGGACCTTCGACAACTAAGGGCTCTATCTCTGAGCCACTCCTGTCCCTACGACGGAAAATGGGCATTATTTAAAGGTTTGTGAATATTAAGAAATGATGAGATTCAAATATTGATTTATTTGTGTCTTTCACTGATTTTTACTACCTAGCATGCAGTTAGTTTTTTTTTAATTCTTGAACATTTTCTTTGTTAAGATTTCAACGGATATATCCATAAATAGCTTAGAGTTGTTTCCTCGTTCATATGAGTACATATCTAGTGTAATTTAAAAAACGGTTAGCCCGAGAACTATTTGATTTTTGTGTAAAAAAAATTCTTGTACTCATAATAACAATCTTATTAAATAAAAGTACTCCTTTTTTGGTGACAACATGTTCACTGGTAGTGTTAATTAATTTGAAGATCAAAATAGATTAAAATTATTATTTTTTTTTGTATTTAACAGTTTTATATAAATGGTTAAACATCAAATTTTTAATATATTAATTATTTTTTTACTTATATATACGCTCGGTTAATAAAGATCCATGTAATACAGATTGCATATTTTTTAAATATATATATTTGTATATTGTTTATTCATAAATAAAGTCTTGGAGAATGAGAAAAAAATTAATTATTATTGGTGGTACCCAATGAAAATACATGGTTACAATAGAAATATACACTTGTATATATTGTTATATATATATATATATATATATATATATATATTTAAGGTAAATTTACTATACATAGGGGAGAGATAAAGAAAAAAATAAATATTGTTGATAAACAGAAACGATTCTTGACTCAAATCTCCTGCAGTCAAACTGCAATTTACCCCCCCCCCCCCCTCCCCACCACAACAAATGGTAAGAGAGCTACAGAAATCGTTCTAATAACGATTTATCCAGTATATACTTCCTTTTTAAACATTCTGTACCATGGATTTTTTTTTCCTGAAATTACAAAGAATTGGCTATCTCACGGAGAGATTACACTTCAGAGAAAATATCTTAAATTAGTATTTATTGTCAAAATAATAATTAAAAAACAGATCTAAAGAATAATATAAACAAAATATTTTTCGTCAATTCTGTTTAATTAAAAACAGATTCAAGCTATGAATATTAAAAAAAGAAACAAAAAATGCGAAACAGCCTTATAATGAAATTAACTCTCTTAATAGTTTATAAATAATGGAAAAAAAAAGAAGAATCTATTTCTTACAGTATTATAAGTTAACAATATAAATAATCACCATGTTAATAGGAAAATAAAACATCCGTATTTTAGTGCCTTTATATAATAAATTTCTTCAATAATGTATTCTTCATAAAATATTTACAATAAATATGTTAAATAATTAGATAAATTTGAATTGAATTATTTACTATTCCATGGATATTATAATTATTAAACATGAATCCTGTAGAAAATTAATATACTACACATTACTATGTAATTTCATTACAAGTGTAATAAAGTTTGGATAGGTTAACAAATGATACACATTCTTGATGATTTAGAGTGCTGCCAATGGGTAGTGCCTCTACACGTCCTTTCATGCATTTATTTATTCATACAGCCCTTGTACTAGATGTATATATTACAGTTGTACAATTCAATAAAATAATTTAAAAAAAAAATTCTTGATGATATGCTTTAAACATTTATTTCATTAACTTATTGAGTTTAGATTGTTATTTGAGTACTACCACTGGGTAGTTTCTCTACTTGTTGCCATCTACTTGTTGTATTCTTATAATACAGTTGTAAATTTCAATGAACAAATTAATGAAATAATAATACCTTGTATAGAAACTTGTATTGTTATTCTAAAGGGACTTTATTATTAAAATATAGACTTTAGAGCTTTTTCATACACAATAAAAATTATTGTGAGTATATTTTAATATTATTGTATTATTACTATCAGGCCTTATATTAGATTTTTTATTCATAAGTTGGCTTAAAACCACTGTGAA
This sequence comes from Troilus luridus, assembly GCA_964056705.1. NCBI lineage: Eukaryota > Metazoa > Arthropoda > Insecta > Hemiptera > Pentatomidae > Troilus > Troilus luridus. Next base: position 70,082,748 of record OZ057412.1, on the reverse strand, counting down.
GAAGGAAAAAACTTTTCACATAATATAGACAAGTTGGGTGCGAAAAGTCGGAAATATGAAAGACGGCTGAGATATAAAATGAAAAATTTATTGCTGTTGGTGTAGCCTTGTATTAATAAATATGCAGCACAGTTTACGCCTTAAATGATTTATCTTCTGAATTTCATATGCTCATCGGTAACCATCCGAAGCCCTCTGCTTTAAAAGTTTCTTAAAACGTGGTAACAACTTTAATCATAAAAGGGAGGGGAGGATGTCTTGCTATCGCGCCCAGAAAAGGGGAGAAATAGCCCTAAAGCCCACAAAGAAGCTTTTTATCCGGTAAAAGCTTGGGGAAAATATATACCCTTACTTATCAAGCAAGGGAGGGTTAAGTGGAAGACCTCTGATACACGGAACAACCGATGGACTGGAGTTTTGTCAGGGAAAGTGTCAGGAGCGAACAATGCATACATCACATCAAAACAAGATATCAGAGATAAAAGAAATAAAAAACATATAGTAATAATAATCTATAGCTATTTGAATAGAAGCCCATTTTCGGATTTTCTACAATATTTGTATTTGTATTTTATATTTACTGATGACAAAAAAGGAAAAATTTATGATACAAAAATTAATAAATCCAAATATATACTTAAAAAGATTTAAAATATTGAAATGTACATTATTACACAAGGATTTGAATTAATACTATATTATTAACAATAGTATTGAAAAGTAATTAATTTTCAAAATTCACACAATATATTTTATATTTACTAATGCTATAAAAGGAAAAAATCTAATACAAAAAAAAATTCTATAAACAAACATTAAATTATTATGTTGAGATTATAATTATAAATTATAGAAAAATAATTATTTTAATTAAATTGATAACTTTTGAAATTATTTACTTCCGACTTTCGTTTATTACATAACGAGTATTACAACCACATGACATTAACCAATTGGGCGAGTGCCCTACTCAATTTCACAAAGAATTTATAATTATAATAATCTAAGTCTGACTAAGTCATATGATTAGGATATAATGGAAGTTTCTTTTTCCTCCAAAACAAAGTCACTTTCTCTGTTGCAACAAAAAACATGCTCACGAGGTCAATGTTTTACCTTAAATAAGCCCGGGGTGACTATTGGCAATGTTTCGTAATTAATGTTTATGCTAAATTCAGGTTTTGATAAGACCTATTTTATTAATTTTATTTTTATTAATTTACGAAAACAGGTGAATTCTGGAAGATAATTAAAAATTATAAATAAATATAAATGCGGATTTCCGAAGAATATGATGGTAGTACCTTATTTCACAACAAAGAAAATTCTATATTAATGGACTTTGAAAATCACGACTTCAATATCATTCATTTGTAATGGAATTAGATAGGACTTACTTTTAAAAAAATAATTGTTTTAAAATTTAAAAAAAAATTTTAATTGCCGGACAAACATAAAAGCAATATAATAATGTAATAAAGCATAAACAAAAGGCAGGTAGGGCTGCTAACTTTGATGTTTCGTCCCGCTACAATAGACGAATTAATAATGGGCAAAGGAAACAATTGAGATGAAAATGTGGCAATGGATTTGTTGAATGTAACAATTGACCTGAAAATGCCAATAATTATTAAAGCTAATAATATAATAATAATAATTATTATTAAAATATGAAGGTTTTAAGAGGGCTATGATTGTAACTCATGTGGTGTAAGTTGATCAATTTTCAATTCGTGTAACAAAGGACTTGAATAAAATTATGATATCTAAACATTTTCAAGTATTAGCATGGGACAGGAAACATACTAAATATTGATATGAGGTTTGTTTAAAGTTAGTAGTAATGAAAACTATCAAAATATAGCATCTGCATAATTTTAAATGTTCATAATTATTGGCTTTTGCTCTTCTTTTTTGTTCATCATTCAATATCGACTAGTTTAAAATATCGACTAATATTCCATTTTCTTATATACTCACGATCGTTATTAAACAGTGAGTTTTATGACAACTTGGAACACATTTCATAAACGTTAGCATTTTTTTTTTGTTCTCCATAATTTTGTCATTTATCGAGGGATCGTAAAATATCGAGAAGATTTATGAAGAAATCCAGATCTAATGAAAAAAAAAAGCTATCCTGAGTAGTAAGGAAAAAATATCAAACGCCCTACGAAAATAGAAGCCTGTTCAAAAGGCCATGTGAACCATAACTTTGAGCCCAGTGACATCGGGGATTACTTCGTCGGAAGAAGAAAGTTTTACCCACGGGGTCTATAATCGTTACAAATTTAACTCCCCTTCTACGCCTTGATAGAAAAAAAATACTCTGTAATAGTTATTAACTACGAATGCTGTCCCTTGTCGACTATAGTCACATTTGACTTTAATTTTTCTTTTTTTCTTTGGACCATTAGTTATCAGTTACAAGGCTTTATTGTAACTTTTATTGTTGTTTAGTTTTTCGAGCGCTACTAAAAATAAGAATCTCTTTTTCTCTCCCTCCTCTCTCTCTCTCTCTCTCTCACTCTCTCTCTCTCTCTCTCTCTCTCTCTCTCTCACTCTCTCTCTCTCTCACACACACACACACACACACAAACACTTCCAAGAGTAGAAGATAAATTAGGCAAAATAAAAAAATAGTATCGTCCAGTCTGAATGTGTGCGTCTGTGAATATGTGTTATTTTTCTACAATATATCGTGGTTACAAGGGAAACACTTTAACTAAAAATTCTCTTGCTTTCAGGTTTATTTGACCACAAACATGAGATGATTCTACTAATAACGAAGAACAATATGTATGAAATTTTTATGTTAGAATATTTTAATTATTTATTAATGCCACAAGCATGCATATGTGTCAAAGCTATGTATATGTATAGACATTTACTTATAAATATGAATTTTTGATCAGCGTTTTCTCAAAGTCGTGTGTTTTCTACTCAGTGTATTTCACTCGTAACTCCACGCTATACCAAAGTGCTACGTTCCCTTGTTAAGATCCTCATATTTGTAGGATGGCTGAAAGAGAAAAGCAATAAAATTAATGAAAGTTGAGACGAAGAGGTTTAGCGGAAGAAAACCACCTCTGTCTAATAAAAAATTTGCTGGGGAATACGACGTAAGAATACGACGTAATAGCAGGCTAAGGAATCGGCCATACAAAGCTGACATATCTCCTTCTACTTATAGGGCTGTATCTAATGAAATATAAGAAGAGTAGTTGTTACTAATGGCCTTAGAAGTCGAAGCGACGTTAAAAAAAAACATAAAAAAAAAAGTTCTACGTTGTTTAATACCAACCACCAAACAAACAAAATATACCTTATTAATTTACAAAAATCGATCACTTTATTAATAACTAAATGAATATTTGAATATGAATACTAATTAAGAACATAATAACATTTGTCTTTTTAAATTTTTAAAAAATACTTGGAATAACAAAATATTTTTGTGACACTCAATATTCATTTTAATAACCGAGAGCGTTGTATTTTAATGTATTTTCGTTTTGGTGTATTTTTTTTTATTTCTTTGGTTGGGGATTCCTGTACATGAATGCAGATTATTATCTCTTTCCTTCCCAGAAAGTTTTTTTCCGAACTTCACAGACATGCCCTCGGATCAATAAATACGAATTATGTGGCCCTTACTTTTAACTTCAGCCCCTTAAAATGTTTTCTGAATTTTTTTCGTTTCCCGAATCTTTAGTTGTTTTTTGTTTTTTTCCATCGGACTGAAAGGACCCGACCAACTTATAAGTATATAAGTCAAAATAGCGATGAATCAAATATATTGATTTATTTTTACGTTCGTTACAAGCTATAATATAAAGAAAATATAGAGAATTAAAATATACCAAGAAAATGAGCTACCAAGTTACATTTTTTATTGCTATATCAGCATTTATAATATATTTAAACAAATAAATTCCCCTTTTTACTTAAAAATCATTAAAGAGACAAACTTGTGAAGAGGGAACTTTTTATTTCTTTTTTTTTGTCCTATTATTTTTAATACAGTGAAGAAGTACAAATATATTCCAAGAAACTTCTGATTTGCTTTCTTCTTGTTACTTAAAATAAATTTTCTGAAACGAGTCTCCGTCATCATTTCCTCATCTACCTGCAGGAAGTTTAATAATAGACCTACTTTTATTTTTTGGAAATATTAGTCAATTTAATTCAGCATAAGAGGAGGGTCCAACGCTAAAATGTTTCTAGGGACCTTTTATTCACATAAAGTGCTGTACTACAATTTTAAAATTAAAATTTATGGCAATAAATTAATTAGATTAGACCCATGAGAAGCTCCTAGAGTTCAGTAAAAAAACAATTCCAAGAGGTGTTATAACATTCCAAAATAACATCGAGTTTATCATTACAAATAACATAAATTAGGATCAAAACTGACTGTTTATTCCATGTTTTCCGTTTTTATTACAGAATGATTCCACAACTGTTATTTGTTTCACTTTTTTAAAAATTATTAAATTATTAGGAATTTTTAAAAGGAATACAAAATCCTTAGCTATACCATCCTACGGAGAGGACATGAAATGACGGTACCGAGCCTTTACGATATCAGCTACACGTTAAAAAATGTATCCAAAGGATAGGCTAAATTTAGGACTCCCACGGTAGCATTATTCGATGAGTCATAACTGCAAAGCGACTTTAAATGAATAAACTCATAGTATCTGTAAGTCAATATATATAAAATGTATTACTTACCTACTCATACCTTACACTGCACAAATAATACCATCTAAATTAGGTAGTGTGTACGAGAAAGGAAAAATTCTTGGTTATGCCGGCCATTAGAGGGAACGTAAAATGGCGGTCCCGAAATGATGCGGTGTCAGGTACTCGATGAATATACCTATCCTAATTATACCTGGATAGGCAAAACCTAGGACCACTACAACATCCAACGGTTAGCCATTTAAAGTGGCATTAAATAAATACATAAATAAATTACATAATTGTAGATTTTAGGACACTTCTAGCAGCGATACTTAGGGAAGTTTCTATTTGGTTCATGGTGCGGGGAAGCTAAAGTGTAGAGCTCTGATTTACCGCTTCTAAGGTTCCGGATTCAAATCCGTCTATGGTAGATAATTTATTCAATCTGCTAACACCCACGGATGGACACTCCTGGGGCATAACCAGTCTCTATACTGAGGACCTTCAAGTATAAGAAAAACCTAGTGGTTAAGCTTGATCGCGGATAAATCACCTCCCTGCACAAACGATGTCCTAGAAACAGTGCAATACCTTATATGTACTGAATCCAAGACCCTCCAAGGGGTTGTAATGGTACAGGATTTATTTTAGTGTTTTGTACGACGTGTGGCTATTAAATAACGATACTGACGTTGCTGCGGAACAAGTACGCATGCGCCAACTACCATTAACCGACAGCTGTTTAGTGTGAAGCTTTCTCTTTAGTATGCAGTTAGTCTCGCTTCTGTAAACAATACCGTTTAGTCAGAGCCTACGTTCGCGTTAGTGTTGTTTTTCTATTTTGCCGGATAAAATGGTTAGTGCAATAATAGAGCAACGAATTATTGTGAAATATCCCTTCAAACTTGGAAAAACCGCTACTGAAACTTATAATTTACTGAAAGAAGTGAATGGTTTAAGTGTTTTAAAGATGGCCGAGAAGACGTTGAAGATGATTCGCGGCCAGGTCGGCCTTCAACGTCAAAAACGGATGACAATGTTGAAATTTCGGTAATTTATTCGGTCTGACCGTCGATTAAGTATTCGTGCAATTCCTGAAACTGTAGGCATTGATAAAGAATGTGTACGGCAAATTTTACATGACAAATTTAACATGCGAAAAGTGGGTGCCAAAATGGACTGCTTCCAAGCATGGAGCGTTGTAGGGATAGAGAAGGGGTGTATATTGAAGGTGATAGTAAGTAGTAATTAGGTATGAAATAAAAATTAATTTTATTGCAACGTCTCGTTATTTAATAGCCACAATTCGTATAATTGATAACAGGCGTAAAAATAAAGATATAATCAAACCCATGCTTGGTTCAAATTCTAAAACGTTCCCTGATGTACAGTACTACATTGCTGCGAGACGGTACTTCATTATTGTAGAAGGGAACGCGGAAGTGTGGACAGCGTATTAGTGACAAGTAAGGAAAGTAGGAAGAGACTTGTGAGGCTAGAGGCTGGACAATGAGCCCCAAAACGAGACGGCATTGAGGCGGACCTTACACGACTCCGCCGGCGTTATAAATCTTACACACAATCGACCCTCCTTACAAATCCACTCTAAGGCCTTTTCTTATTTCTGTCGCCAAGATAAATAACTGCTGCTCCCGAGCGACAATATTGTTCCAACCTGCAATAATATTATGAAGCCGTCTTTATGTCCTCTAGCCGTTCTCCCGATTTATTGATATTACCGTCAACTTATTCTTGAGATTAACTGAAACAACAGCAGGCTCGAAAAGATCATACACAACATACAAACCCTTTTTTTTTTTGTCGTTCTGATCATTTTTTTTTTTAGCTAATTGTTACAATGCTAAAAAACATTAGATTTCGAATAGAAGCAAACTATTAATTTTTCTTGAATAATATTAGTTGGCCTTATGCATGTGAGGAGGAAAATGGTCCGTGTGGAGGTCACAAAGCATTCTCTTAAATAAGGAGACGTATTTATTATAAAGCCGACGTTTCGACCCGCATTGTAGGTGTTCTTCAGAGCTTATAATGTATTCAAGAGTTGGCAATTGACTCCATTATAAGAAGCCCCGAAGAACAGCTGCAGGGTCGAAACGCTGGCTTTAAAATAAATAGTTATTCTTATTATAGTGATTTTTTTTCTGACCTCTACTCAGACCCTCTTCTCCCTCATATTAATTTTTCTAAAATTTTTAATTTTACCGAGAAATATTTTCAAACCAGTCTATGCCCCGAGGTATACGATATCATGTCCACAAATTAGTCATACTTTAGATAAATTGTCATAAATCAATAAATCAAGACTTCCATACTTCCAATTACTTGTCAATGCCAATAACAATATGAACAATTGTCTTTAAGCTGTTTCAACATGTAACGAAGAAACAAATTTTAATAATTCAAAGTTATTGAAAATTGGCACTCCTGAACAAATACAAAAATTTTAAAAATGAGACATGGTGTCCTTTACCACCGGAGTACACACATAAAGTTGTGAAATTTTTTTTTCTTTATATTGCTCCTTTTTAATTTTTAAAAACATGTTTACTATGGAAAGCACGCAATTCGTAAGAACATCATTGCACACCGGGTGTGCAGTTCGCAGATAATTTTTAATTTTGTTGCTACACAGTAAAAACAATGCTAAATTTTGTTTTCCAGTAGGTACTTTACAGATTTCATTAGTTCAAGAAAAAACTTATTTCGACGACTAGTTTACTCAGAATAACTAATAATTGCACATTACTGTTATTGCACACACGGTGTGCAGGCCGTCATATAGCTCAAGAAATCAATTGCACACACGGTGTGCAATCGGTCTCGAATGGGTTAACAAATAACTACATGACCAGTATAACAGAAAAGATAACTTTCAAGCATAAACTGGCATACATAAAAAAATATTTGTAAAAGTTGAAAAAATAAAGATAAGAAAACTATCCTGCAAAAATGGACGAGATCTTACACTACCAATTACAAGTTTGTTCTTTATAGAGGATGAGTGAGCCCTAAGTGAGTTTCTCGATCTCCAGGTCCCTTCAACGGCTGATGACAGAATAAACAAATCTCCTCCACAGCCCTTCTCTAATCCAGAACAAACAGTATGGAATCACAATAACCACAGAAATAAAACAATTTCGATTTTTTGAAGGTTTATCATTTCCTTGCAAAAATAACAAAATCTCCATTTTAAATATAATACTATTATATGATAACAATATAAAGTTGAAAATGACAGATTTAATTAAATCTATTAAGACTAGGTCAATTTCAATGAAATTGAACGGAAGACGCCTTTTTCGATTTCTTATAATTTTGTAGATTGCAGCGAAAAATGGATTGCGGCATTACTTCTCCGAGAAACGTCTGGGAAATCCACCACAACGGTAACGTTAGCCTAACGAGCGCAAAGAGACATTAAAAATTCCGTACTAATTGGTTCCAATTAAGTATGACATTCTGCAATCAAGATAACACAGGAGGCGAAGTGAATATTATATTAAAAAAAGCACTACACACAGTTGTCGCATTAGAATTGCAGGCTTGTATAGTAATTCGTGATCCTTGTAGATTCGTTGAAATATGAATATATATTTCAAATATTTCTAAGCATATATTGCACTTACTTCTTTTCTTGTGGCCGTGAAACATGCATGTTATTATGACTGTGCCCAACAGGGAATAGTCCAGTCAATTAATAGTACGAGAGTAAAAAACATAAAAAGTAGTGCCGTATGGATAGGGTACATCCGCTTAATTATCACGTAAAGCGTGGATCATGTAGATAATAATTTTCCATGTAAAATTAAAAATAATAAAAATATCTAACATAATTTTTTTTATACATTTCAAAAAGGTGTCAGGAAACCTCAATCCATTTGTAAAAAAAAAAAAAAAATGAATAAAAAGTTTTTTTGTTGCTGGTACATTGAGAATAATTCAAAAACTGTACTTCTCCAATTTCCTTAAAATATGTACAGGAGTCAATACTGCTAATATAACTTTTATTTATAAATAAAATGTAAAACAACGTCAATTCACAACATAGTTGATTGATTATTTAACTTATTTCCTTTTTACGTTATTATTAGTATTTGTAGCGAATTTAATAACCATTCCGTTTTTTTATCAGTGTCGGTAGAACTAGAATAAATCTTAAACTTTGATATTTGGCCATTTTTGTTCGGAGTGTTTAGGCAATAGGGCAATTGAATACTGCACATAGAAAAATTCAGCCGACTACGATACCCTATTTGAAAAGTCAAACATTCTCTTTAGAAATAAATAAATTGATATAAAAATGCGAAAAATAGTGTGGATGAATACATATAAGCACAGTATGTATGCAAATGGTAACAGTGGATAACAATGGATATCTAAACTTACTGTCTGTTAGAGGATAAACAACTTGTTTTTGCTCTAACAGTCGTTGGCCAACTCATAGTTAATTGCAGATAAAACATTGTTTTAATGGGGTTTGTGGAGTAATGTGGGTTTAGTATGTATGCCTAACTACTGTATGTACTGTTTCGAGAATAATGGTTGTGCCGGGAGGAGTCTTGTCCGAGATCACTCAACCAGCATGTTTTTCCTACAATTAAGGGTATTAACTTTATAGAGGCAGGGTGAGCCTCGGGGGGTCTCTAGATCCCGCAAGGTATATTTGTGTATGTTAAGATTAAATAATGTATCTGCCTCAGTTGGATTTGATTCCGTAACCTTCAGAGTAGCAACGCAGCACTTTACACACTGAGCTTCCCCGCTCCCATAAAATAAATTTATCCCTAATATTTAATAACAGGGGGTAATAAGAAAAATTGTACTGGATGATTAATTATTATTGCATTCAAAAATGTATTCATTGCACAGAAAAACACACACAAATTATACTTTAAAAATCACGTGCCTGTGGGTGTGAGTATACTGAATCTAAATAGAACTATATAGTATCACCCGTTACTTTAACCACCATAAAAAGTAAAAGATGTTATTGAAATTTTATGGTTAATGACAGTGCAAACATGCCTAGCTAGTAATTGAATGGTTCAGGGAAAATTGAAAGGTTAACTAAGCCGCGAATCCAGCGATTGCGGTAATGTGAGGAAACTCGTCCTCAGATGTTTACTCGCGTTAAGTCTAGCATTTTACCTCTACTCCCTTTTCCTGAGGAAAAGCGATAAGCGTGAAAATTCTCTCCTGTCTCGGATATTCGGCGTTAAATCTGGAAATGTATTCCATATTTCAGAGCCTCCTTATCTCCCGGTATATAGATATTAAATCTGTGAAAGTAGCGTCAATAGTATTCAAATATCATTCGAGTGGAGTTCCACCGTTTCATTTTTGTTTGTGACTATTTTATATTTAGATATAATACATAGAATAACTTGCTAAGTGCCAATAGTTGAATGCAATAAAATCATCATTTAATAGCACGTTTTTCAACGTTTATATTAGTGAGCTACCTCTCTCACTAATTGGTGTGTAGAGTTGCTAAGCCCTGTAGGATCTGCAAATCCTCTTAGGGCCCTCCCAAAATCATAAAATGGATACCCTTGATTGGAGGAAAAATCAAGCGGTTGACCGTGATCTCGGACAACACACGGAGAGACACCTTCTTGTGTCCGATATATAGTTACACATAATACAGTGTAGTGCGTATGTTTTCATGGAAACACATGCTATATAACATTTAAACTTTAATAAAAAGAATTTAACTCCAAAAGCTAATGAAAAATAAATAGAAGGGTTTCTATGACCAGGGTATATTTCATAGGGTATATGAAAGGTATGTTTTTTGAATAATTTTAATTAAAAACATGAATCTTATTGTACTTGTTTTTTCAATCTATCTACAATTAATACATAAATATTACGACAATAATAACGTATTATAATAAGGTAGCAGCACCGTGTTGTTGGGAGTGCAGTTTGTTAAAACAAATAAATTTAAGCGCTGATTATATTATCTTATTGGGGATTCTATTTTTATAAAAATAACATTGCAGCCTTGAAATTCCACCAGAAATTCCAGTTAAAAATATTTATATGATCTAATATAACCTTGCGAGAATTCTTTTTTTCTCCTTATCATAATAGAACTATAAGCGATATTTAAAAAACAATAAAAACACTATTAAAAAGAAGTTATTAAAGTTATTATTAAAATGTTTCGTTGTTTTATCCACATTGTTCATGATGGCTACGGAGCTTAGTTGATAGAATGTTGAGTTACTAAGCAGAAGTCTCCGGATTCAAATGGGGTTGTGCCAGATAAATTAGCTAATTTTGTAACAACCTGTTATAAATCCTGTGCATGTACAGTCTCTCAGACTCTATAATGTGGGCACCATTAATTGAGGGGAAACCTGACGGTTGAGCGTGATTTCCGACAAATCACTTTCCTTTACAACCGTTGTCATAGAAACAGTTATTTGCCAATTAATTTTCACTTTTGGCCGTGAACTGAATTTTGAGATTCGCTAAGATACATGTTAACCGTATAGATAACTGAATTTGTCAGAAGCTAAAGACCCCCCACATGAAAGGGACATGAGTACAAGTTGCCCAATAAAGCGCAAGATAAGGGATCCCTTCGACAGTGCAGCCACCGCTTGCAGTGATTCAGCCCGGAGGAGGATCGCCGGAGTCTGGGTTTTTATCTTTACAACGGGGCATAAAGATAAGGCCTTCTCATATGAAATATTCCCACCCCTCATTCGTACCGGAAAACGACTAACGACATCTCTCGGCGGAAGAGGACTATCTGTCCCCGTGGGGCAACACTTGTTCAAACTTTTAGCGGAAACCCCAAGGAAGTAGTAAATCTTAGGAAGGGGAAAACAATGCGTTTATCCCTCGTATATATCAGATACCTGCTCCAAGACCTCACACACTCCTCCACAAGGTGCATGTAAAATGTTCGGTTCGGAATAATCGTTTATAATTTTCGTCGTCTCCTCCCCCCCCCCCCCTCCGGGACCCGTTGGAATTTTGTCCCCTGCCTCGCGGGTGATATACGGCCTCCGGGGATAAAAAAACAAACATCGGAGGGTTCTTAGAGGGCATTTGTTTCATAAATGTTTGCAAACGAGTAATGTTAATTCTTTTGTAATTTATTGTTTCTCCGGAACAATATGTTAATCGCAGGTCCGTTTTTTTCTCTTTTTTTTAGTAATCTAGAGCATAAAAAGGAATCGAAGATTCTGAGTGCTCTGATCTGAGTTATGAAGTTTATCCCCATTGTTTATTTGTTTTGTTTACTACTAATCTAAGGGAACAGGGTGGGTCAATGGTAGAGAACTGAGCCAACAACCCGAAGGTCCTGGGTTCTAATGCCACTGTTAGCAAGACTCTTATTTAATCTGTTAGCGCCCGGAGAAGGATTTCATGGGACATAGGACCCTCTTGGGGCTCATCCAGCCCCTATAAATGGGTACCTAAAATAAGGGGTGGGATCTGGCGGTTGAGCGTGATCTAGCACAAATCACTCCCTGCAGAACCGTTGTCCATGAAACAGTACAGTCTCTACCATGTACTGGACCCCAGTCGTTCATGGGTTGTAGCGGTACAGGTTTTTAATACTAATCTACAATCGCATTTTTTTTTAATACCGCCTTTAAATAAATGTTTTGCTGTTTACAGCATGGCCAGAGCTGTCTTCGTTAATTTAGAAATAAGTATTATTTGATGACATTTGGAAAAAATTATTAACTGACTTATTTTCTTGCAGAATTTGTATGTATATATTTATATTTATATATTTTATTAGGTAAATAATAAAAAATCTCAATTTAAACCCACCAATGTCTGAAAATATATTAAAACAAAAATGTTGGTTAAAAAAAACATAAATTATTACTAAAAAACAATTAGAAAATGGTCCAACCACTAGACCTGTGGTGTAGTCGTTGGCATAACAACCTACTATTCCCAAGATGGCGGGTTTGTAGCCTGACAGATGGCCGTAAGATTTTTTTTTAGGATCTTTAATTTCTTCAAAGTAATTTACTTATTACATGTGTCACCTGTGGTGACGTCGTTAGCTTAACAACATACCATGCGCAAATGCACGTATACGTAACCCGGCACATGGCATTACTATTTTTTGAATGGGTGTTGGTTAAGCAGTCCTTCGGAAGGTACGTAAAACGGGAGTGCCGATCCTAAAAGATATCTGAAACTCGTTAAAAATCCCTATCCTAATTAAACCTGGATAGAGAAAATTTATGCCTTCCTCTCCATCGTCTAATCCACTTCATCGTGTCGATTAGCCATATCAGCATAAGGTGACGTTTAATATTGAAACAACAATTAGAAAAGAGTATCTGAATAAACCAAATTTATGATTCTTCTTAACAACCTTCATTCCAATATAATGATGTGACAATTCCAATAAGTGACTACTAAAAATATGATAGAAGTTCATTCACTCATGCATAATCTTGCTACATACAAAGTATTTATTCTACGTCTTCTAGAAAAATAATGAAATCATGTTAAATATAAATTTAATCCACAAGAAAGGAGTCTGCCCCTGTATATTTTTGGTTGAAATCAATATTTACAATGTGTAATTAATTATTTAGAGAAACCCTCAGGGTACAAACAATTTCAAACTTCCAATAAAGGTGTGTTTCATGGAGTGCCCATGTTAGAGAAATATTCCAATTTTTCCTTCAAAACTATTTTTCATTGTGTTCAAAACTAAAATTACATTTATATTGTAAATCATTCTATTAGAAATGTTATATAATAAAATTCGACCTTTTTAAAGAAATTATTGACATATTTTCCAGATAGTTTTCATTTTAGTTGTTGTAAGGAGGTATCTATAATGAATTTATATAAGTCCTGAGGAATACTTTTAATGTTTAACCCAATGTTACTTTTTACACAGGAATACTTTTAATATTTAACCCAACGTTACTTTCTACACTTTAAATTATCAATGCTGTTCAAGTTCAGTCCAACATAAATATAAACATTATATTTTCTAGAACACTACCGCCGCGGTTGGGGTCTTACAACTAAAAGTAGATGTCACAATAAACAAATGCTTATATGATTTTGTACAATTTTAATTGATTATCGCTGATATTCGTATCGAAATGAAATATTAAAAAATGTAAAGTTTCAATTGAAATAAAATTTGGATATTAAATGAATGTAATTGTTGCGGAAGCGTGACATGTTTTTTCTATTCCATTAACAAAAATATACAAATAAATATCTAAGTAGAGATAGATACAAAAAAATAAAAAAGGTTAAATATTAAATGATGAGTAGGGTACTTAACTTTAAATCAGCATTTGATGAAAATTAATCACAAAATTTTGCGTTTAAAATGGCATGAGTATGGGTTCCATCCACTCATACTTTAATTGTTTCTCGAGTACGGATTGCTTTACAAAAACTAAAATATTTTGCTGAATTCCATCACTCAGTACCTGATACTTATGTATTTTAATTTTCATAATTAACTATTTTAATTTTTAATTTTTATCTTTATTACCTTATTCTTTAATTTTTAACGCTTTTTTTTATTCTTATTTTATTCTTTAGTATGTATTTTACTACCTTTCTGTCCCTTGGTTATTAATACTATACACTCATACATTTTAACCTTTATATGTACCCTGCTTAACATTTTTTTACTATTTATTAATTTTCAATAGTCTATATATTGCATATTTAGCCCTGAAGAAGACCTGCAAAGTAGGTCGAAACGTTGGCTACTTAATAAACACCACTCCACATCTAAGAGAAATTTATTGACCTCTACCCCGACCATTTTCTTCCACATAAAATATTTTGATTTTATTTTATTTTTTATTAATTTTTAAATATTTTTATTTGATAAGAAAAGATTTTTCCAAGGCCGGGATTCGAACCCGGGTCGACAACAACCCGGGCGACCCGGGTTCGAATCCCCGCCATCAATAAAAAAATATTTAAAATATTTTGAGTTCGAGTAAGTAATAATTTTTAGCTACTGTGATTTTTTGTAAAATTTACGCAAAAATGCTCGGTGTGTTATGCAAATGGGTGCACCAAGAAAATAAAATATTCCTATTTATATTAAAAAAGAAAAAAGATTAGGTATCCACCTAAGATTAAAATAAAATGAAATTTCTTTTTAAATATAATGTTTCCTCTTTTCGGTGAGAATTATTGTATTAATATTCCTTCGAGAACAGGGTCTATATTTCTCAAGACGCGCTCTCTTGATTTCCTTAAGCGTAGGTGTTAATACTGTCGTTTAAGTCACCGCAAATTATCTAGCAGAGCCAGCTTTTGAGTGGGATTAGAGCCATATATAACTTCACAGTGCCTAATCCTCACCAGATTACCATATGTTTTTTCACAAAAATATACTCGCATTTGTAGTCTCCCACATGAATTCGATATGCTGAATAGTTCTAGTCTTGCAACATTAAAAATATCTTTTATGAAACCGGATTTCTTAACCACAAACCACATTAGTATATACTTGTCCGTAACAACTTCGCAAGCCCAGGATCGCGGATATGCAGCTTCAGAGATGCCCTCAGTATTTTTTAAAAGCAATTTAAAATCCTTAGTAATGCCGTCCTTCGGAGGGGATGTAAAATGATGGTCCCTAATCTTTACGGTTTCAGGTACTTAAAGATCCCTTTCCTATTTATACTTGGATAGTCAAAATCCTACTATAGCATTATCATATCACACGTACAACTGCAGCATGTAGTGGCGTTAAATTAATATATTAAAATTAGTAGCAGACAATAAAATTATTCGTCTGGTAATCTCTTGCAGCGCAAACAATATGCTGACATTTAACATACAAAGGACGAATTTTTGTCATGTGGGTTATGGTGTGAATAGATATAGATAGTCAAAATGGGAATCGCATAGGCTCAATCCAAATAAATTCCACTAATGCATTCATTTACGTCATAAAACGTAATTGTATCGGTACAGAATATTCGTTTAGATTGTATTGGCCTTACAGGAATAAGCGTCTGTTTTGAATAGTGATATAAGAATTTTTTGGAAGAGGTTTATTTTACTCTTTATTATTTATCTAAGTAATTTTAAGGATGGTTTGATTTTTATAAAAATATTATATCCATTTAAAAAAAAAAAATATGTAGATATAATTCAAAAATTAGTTACCAGTTTATGATTGGGTATCAACTCCACTCATATTCATTTCCGCTTAATACATGCTACAAAAAAGTGGAAATGACTTAAAAATTGATTTTTGAAAAGGTTAATACTTCAAAATATACTTTAGTTATAAAAGTTTTCTTAACCATTGTAAAAAAGTTCGTTAACTGAAGAAAAAAAATTCATAAAACATATATTTTATCTAGAAAAGTTTCTCTTCCTTTAGAGTTGTAAATGACGATTATTTTTTTTTTTTTAAACTTTAATATTAACATTGAATTAATAAATGAATATTCCAATATTTGTCATTTGTAATTCAAAAAATGAATAAATAAATAGAAAGAATTAATTATAAATAAAATCAAGTTTGAAAAAAAAAACAACCTGGGCCACTACAACCCACTAAGAGTTAGTACGTGGTAGAGACTTCTGTCTCTAGGACAAAAATTTAAAAAAAAATTATACTATCAATAAATAAAACAAAACATTATTTAAAAAATTGCGTTTGTTTTATAAAATACTTAGTAGTATACAAATCATCTAATTAATAATAATAATTAAATGATTATCTGTAGGTTTGTAGCAGATAAAACCAGCTATCTCACCATTGCACCTATGTTTCTCTGGTCACGCAACTCCTTAAACCTAAACTTTATAGTGTCAGATCAAAGGAAATCCTTTTATCTAAGTCCAGGTTTACTTGTCGCGAGGATAGTTTGTTTTGTTTAAGTATTGATTATCTTATCCCATTAGTGATTCTATTTTTGTACAAAGGATTCCAGTCTTGCGATTCCACCAGTATTTCAATGAATTAATGAAACAAGTAAAAAAAAATATATACACTAAAAAACAAGTTTGCTCATAGTAAATGCTTGGTTATTCAATCCACATTGTATTGGCAACTTTGAAGTTGTTGGGGAGCGAGGTAGCCCAGTTTTTAGAATGTTGAGTTGGTATGCCGAAGATTCCGGGTTCAAAACGGGTTGCGGCGGATAAATAACTTAATCTGGTAACAGCAACGAATGGATCTCATGGATCTAAAGACCCACCCGAGGCTTACCCATCCCTTATTATGTGGGTACCCATCACTAGGGGAAAATCAGGCGGTTGCGCACTCCCCTATACAACCGTTGTCTCAGACACAGTATAGTCCCTACTCTTGAAATAACAGCTTTCAAGCTACTTGGCAAACTCAAAATGATTCCTTATATCTAACAGTTAAGGAATAATTGCTTTTTCAAGGAACATTATTTATATTGAAGAATTATTTGTAATTTTTTTTTTTAACGCGAACTTTTGGACATCTTGACACATTGTCCATGGCAATGGGACAAGATGTCTCTTTAGAGCTAATAAAGACTTCTTCCAGGAACTTATTAGTCTTAATGCACTGCCCAAAGCCTGGTTTTGATCATTGACTGCCAACAATATTTTGAAGCCGTTCAATTTTTTACTATTTTCATTTAAAATCCATATGAGAGTAAATAATCGAAATAAAGTTTCATTAAAATCAATCAAGCCTTTTACTATCCGATATCTGTAGTTTGGTTTACTTTACCTTTTGTTTATTTGTTTGTGTTAACCTAAAAAGATGCAAGTTCATTCTATGGGATAAAACAAAGTTAGGGTAGTGATCTTCATGTTGGACATGACGACGTGGGTTCCCTCGTCTACTCCGCACTGCTCTCGAGTACATGGGAACTTCCATCTTCTCCTCGTCGATGTGTGTCTGCTTTGCTTGTAGAGGAAATCGTGACATTTCGAAGTCACGTCCATTCCACTGGGAAAACAAGATTTTTCGTATGTTTTTGAAAATAATGTAGTGGAAGTAAATGTCAGATTCTAAAGTTAATACCATTACTGAGTGCAGAATGGATATTTTGAATGCAATACATAGATATATTATTGTGTTTAAAAGAAAATGGACTATATTAAAACCCAATATTGTTTATGCCTAATATTCATTCATGAAAATTAAAATATCATTGAATTGTATATTGAAAAAAATTAAAGCGGATTTTCAGCAATGACGAATTTTCCATCAAACATTTCCAATATAGATGATCTTTGTTAGTTGAAACATTTCTAGATAAAATAATTACCGAAGTACATACATTTCTCATAATTACATTCTCTTTTCCAAACTAAAGCTCACTATAACTTGTATTTATGAAAAATATTAAAAGAGGGGAACGAATGAAAAGTTAAAACTTGTTGCGACTCAACTCGAAGCGACAACCTACTAAATTATTACCCATTTAACCACCTGCTATCCGTATTTAAATGGAGATTGGAAGAAAAACATATAAACAAAACCACTTCCGTTGATTATAATAATTTGTATTATTATATTTTTCAATGGGATCTTAATGTTTTCATGTATTTGTATTTTCCAGTTGTTATAGTCCGATTTGTGTATCAATAGTGGTTTTTGAATTAGGTACCTTAAATATGAATTTAAATCAGTAATGGAGAACATAAAAAGAAGATTAAAACAAATAAACTTATTATTATATTCCATGGAATTGATGTGTGATATATATTAAGCTGAAAAATATTAATAACATTGTTTCTGGGACATATAGGGTTGTTCGCAGTCTTGTTTGCCATATAGAATACCACAGGAAGAAGATATGGGCAAGGAATTATCTCTTTCCTCCTTTGCATAAAAAGTTGGAAAGTAAAAACTTACAGACAAGTTGTAAGTAATAAAATCTATTGGAGATAAGATAGTGGCAACATCTGCGGGGGGTAAGGCGTTGGCAATCCACGACTCCTGGCCGCTCGCTGGATTAAATCGTGGAGTCGTAAACAAGTCGTGAATCCTGTTTACGAGTTAAGTGGCACTAGTGCTCGTGGGGCGCGACATTTTTCTAAATCATCGTCCATGAGCCGAGGCGACTTATCGCTTAGCGACTCTAAACCTACACAGATGTGGCTTCCTGCGGAGAAATCATACAGTTCTCGTGATGTACGGTGGTAGAACACTGCAGGGAAGCTCGTATCACCAAGATATCAGATGAGATACCGAGATTGTGTCACTATACTTACGACTCGAGTCTCAATTTACTGTATTGATATTAATATTAGGTGCTTTTATCTTTTATTTTTACAGGCTTTGAGTGGAATATACAGTATTATTAGTATTATAGTGGTTATATTTATTATTAGTATTATAAATGGAAAATAGTTAACTGGACAATTCTAATTGTGATGTAAAATGGTCAGGGGGTGCAGTCAATGGTTAGAAAAAATAACACTTTTATTGTGTCTTATTTTATTGTGTCAACGTTTCGGCCTAAGATGCAGGCCATCTTCAGTGAGCAGTGAGGTGAAGTCTACAGTCAAGCCTTCAGTTGAAGCATTCGAGACGTATGCACAATAAAATAATTCATTTTTATTTTGTGTAATCATTGAGTGCAACCCATGACAACTTCATACAACTATTGTCACTTAAATAGCGGAACTACAGAAACTGTCGAATAGTAGTCACAAATCCTCTTTTACGGAACAAAAATGTTTTTTTTTTTTATTTAACATAACTTTATGCTGCTATGGCTAAATGGACAATGGCAAAGAGCCTCAAATTTTGCCTATCCAGGTTTAATTAGGATAGGGGTATTTAACGATGAGCCTATACGATGTCAGGACCCCCATTTTACATATCATTCAAAGGACGGCATAGCCAAGAAATTTTTATCTATTAAAAATCCTTGGCCCTCTTTCAAAAATAATAAGGCCACGACCCGGGCTGTAAACCCATGATTTTGGATAAGTTAGTTTGTTATGCTAACCATTGCACCACATGTGACAATAATACTGTTTACAAAAGGTATTTTAGTTCGGAGAAATTATGAATTTAGTTGAAAAAGTATATCATTTTTTTGTTTAGCACGCAATATGAATATGTCTGAAATTAAATTCCTTACATATCCATTCCATATCTTAGTTATTTAAAGTAAAAAATTGAATGAGAAAAGTATTAATTTTAAAAATTCAAGCAATTGTTTTTCCTTTTGAAACTTATTATAAGTGTAACAATTAATTATTATTTTTAAAATAATATTTAGGTAAATATATTCCATATATTTATTCAATAATATATTCCAAAAATAAAGTTGAAATATTTATAATCTTTTATTCGTTTTAGTATTGTATAATTTTAGTTTTGTTATTGCTCTCATGTTTTTAATGACCTACAACAGTTAATGACTTGGCCCGGGTTGCATTAAAAACAAAAAAAAATAATATTAAAAACTTGTTTTCATTACAATCTGCATACGTGTTTTTGCGTAATAATATATTTCACTTTGTTAATCATTACTAATAAGATATCAGAGTTCATATTCGTCTGATAATTAGATTAGGCTTAATTCGGCCGAAATTTTATTAAATTGTTTTATATTTTGTAATTTTGGATGAAATATTTAAAAGACTTACTTATAATTATTATTATTTTAGCAGCATTCAATAAACATTTTTAAATTATGTCTTATCCTTAGAAAATAATAATAAACAGTGTAATACTATTTTCTTGTTAAAAGCAGATATTTTAGATAAATATATCTTCATATTTTAGATAAATTTGAAGTAAATATTTCTTTATCTATAAAAACATGTATAATATATTCTATCGCCTTTACAACCGTTATATTTTTGGCATGCTTTCTATGGAATTGAATGTCCTCTTTAGATCTATGATGCCCATTCTTCAGTTGCTTCTGTCATCTTAGGAGTGTCTTCTTAAGATATTCAGTCAGATTAATACCATTATATGATATTTTTTTAAATATCATTTCTATATTCGTTTTCGTTAACTACTTTTAACTACTTTTCATCTAAACACCATTTTCTTTTCTTATTTAGGGAGCGGAGTGGCTCAGTGGTAGAGCACTGAGTAGCCATGCCAGAAATCCTGGTTCAAATCCCACTGCAGGCAGTTGGATCATATGGGATCTAGGACCCTCCTGGGGCTCACCCAGCCTCTATAAAATATTATAAAAATAGGGTACCCAAAATAAGGGGGGAAAACCTGGCGGTTGAGCGTGACCTAGGACAAGTCACCTCCTTGCAGAACCGTTGTCCATGAAACAGTACAGTCTCTACCATGTACTGAACCCCTGACTCGTTCGCGGGTCGTAGTGGTTACAGGTTTCTTTTCTTATTTATATTACAACTATTGTTTGGCTTTAATTGTTTCTTTTTGGAAGGACCTATCCTATTGGACACAACATAAAAAGAGTATTTAATTAAAGATTGTTTTCTATTTAGCATGAAGGTATATTTAACAACTTTGAAGAAATATAATAATTACTTTAGCAGGTAATGAGCCACCCTGATTTAGGTTTGGTATTCGAAATATTCCATTCCCTGTTGTGTAGTTGATCCAACCTGAATAGTACCATATTATAGATATCGGCTAAACATATCGTTACAGAATCTATTGTTGGGATATCTATCGATAGGGAAATAAATTTGCAATTTACACACCAAATATACTTAAGTCTCAGAATAGATCATATTTTTTTATACCCTGTTTTATTTAGAACGATTGGATTCCGCTTTGCAATTTCAGAACTGGGCCTTGAATATCTTGTGGATCATGTCATCCATTATTTTATAAAATATTTCTTGCAGTAACATTTTAGTGGCATGTGATTACTCATTTAGTAAATTACCGGTTTTACTTTCTTAATTAGTCAAAACTTGTGCTCAGTTTTGATTCATTTCCCATTTCCTCAGGGTGTTAACTATTGGGATGTCAACTACTAAAAATTTATAATTCTGAGTGTCAACTATGCGATTTTTTTTAAATGTATATAAACAAATATTCACAAATAAAGTATAATGCAGAAATGCTTTTGGCTAACGTCATAATGTTTGAGAATAACATGCCAAAATGTAACACTCCCCCATAAAAATCAATTTTACATATTGACATAAAATTGGATTTTTTTCCTTAAGCATGTCTACTACTGGTGCATTAACCTTTATATATGTATATATATTTGCTTACGTATTTATTGGATTGGAAAAGCAATTCAATAGAAAGAGGTCAGGCATTTCACGTAAAAGTTGTATATTATTAGAAATTAGAAATTCCGATTAATGGTTACGTCCTTGTCCTGATATTAACTTTCCTGTATTGTGTTTTCACATCGACTATATCTTTACGTTTTTTAAGAGTAGATGTTTTAAAATGTAAATTTATAATGCCTGAGAAGTTTTTCATACATAAACTTATTACATTTTGAAAGCCTATGTTGTATATCAGTAATAATTATTTATAAAACCACACAAATATTTCAACGCTAAACCAAATACATATGCATATACACACATCAGTTAACAATATATAATTAGAATACTTTAATTATTTGTTTGAATCATAAATTGACTTTTATTTCGTATCTTCATTATTAAATTTTACAAATTATTTAATGTGTCTTTGCTTTTATACTTTTTATTATTATCTTTGAGAACTCCAATAAAACTGACAATTGATGGAACATAAGGTTTAAACCCACTGTGATATTAACTGTCACATAATACTTTAATTAGCTCACCAATTAAAAAGAGCAATATTGTCCGAGTATACTGCAATTAACCCATTAAATGCAATTGAACATTTGTCAGGTCGTTCCTTCTTGAACAACTACAGCTTTAGACCTTTACAATTCAACTATAATTCTCCTAAACACTACTTGGACTCTCATAAACTCGATGAAAAGATAGAAAAGTATTATTTAATTCAGGATTAATTACGGATGGAATGGAGGCAATTTGCTTTGTAATTTTATGACTGTCATGGCAATCCCTGCTTGAATCTGTTAAAACAGTTTTTACTTACTGGCGTTAAGAAATTAAATGCAATGTTCTTTCTTCCCTGTTATAGTCAACTATTTATCTCGTAAATTTATCAAAATATCCTTCCCATTTTTTTTTCTAAACTAAATTTACAAACACATAGACAGAGATTGATATAAATATATTATTATATCATCATAATCTAAATCCTTTTCTGCAAGTATATCAAATAAAAATAGTATCTCTTTTAGTCGATGTGGGTGAAATATTATTGTTTAAATTTCTACTAACGTGGTGTTCAACAGCCTAATATATCATTCCGTGACCTTTCAGAAGATATTCCTTTAATATTTCTAACCGGATTAATTTTTTTTAAGTAGTTACATGTAGAAGACAATTATGATTACATTTAATAGTTGTAGTTTATTTTTTCACTTCTACTTCTGAGATTTTCACCCATTTTCACTTTTTTAAATTTATTTTTGAATAAAGATATAACATTCAGTCAATATGGACAATTTTTTTATTTCTATCAACGCGATTTGCAAAAGTCTAAATATCACATTTCTAACCTTTCAGGTGGAATTTTTTTATATTTGTAACCAAATTAATATTTTATTTATTTTTTAAGCATGAAGTTTATGATTACAATTATTAGTTTCTTTTCACTTTTACTTCTGACATTTTCACTTTTGTTTATTTATTTTTCACTTTAGTCGAATAAATATATTACCTCTTTTAGAAAATATGAACAACTTTTTTTTAAAATGTATAAAAACTTGATTTTCAATTGACAATAATAAATAAGTAATTTATTACCTTTCATATGACATTCTTTTAATATTAACCAGATTGTTTTTATTTATAGCAGTATAGAAGAAATTCATGATTTCATTTAATCTTTTTTTTTCACTTTTAGTACAGGCATTTTCACCTTTTTTTTATGATTACTTTTATTAGATTCTAAGTTCATTCAGGAATGTAACATTAACTTACAACACTATGTACATGTGCAATTAGAAGTGTATACCCTTCAGTTGTAAATAACAAGAAGGCGTTTCTAATCCTCTTGATCTTTATAGAGAATTTATATTGTTTATACGAAACTCCAACTCGCCGAATGGCATTGCAATTCAGAAGTATCCTTCGAGGGCACTTCAATATCTTGATTGGTCGGATCAAGGAGGCCACTAAGATGCTGGCTAGCTTCGACGACTTTTAAAAATTTCAAATGTGCTCAGGGAAGGAGCCTAGGACTATTGAATTTCCTAGAGAGGGCGGCTAGAAGAAGCCAAGGCCCCCACTAGCCTGATGAGCCGGGCCACGGGGCGACGTGAGCTGAATCCCATAGCGACTCCTTTCCTATTTATACATTGTACGCAGTCTTCCTAGATCTCTTATCGCGCCCTCACAGCCTTCCCATCGTCCTCGTCTCGGGTTTAAAAAATTTATCTCGGGGAGGGAATGGTTAAGGTGCCTCGGTCGAGATCCTCAGTGGACGCGGTTTACTGCCCAATAAACTCAGTTTTGGTTTCATATTTTGGGTTCGGGCTGGGCTGGAACAAAAAAAGCGAAGTTGAAATTCCTAAAGCGTCTTTAGATACGTCTTGAATTCTTAATGGGTTGTAAATAAAGAAGTTATGCACAGGCGTCGTAAAATGGAAGAAATATATTATTTTTTTGTTAAATTTCCCGTGAGTCGTAAAAATAATAGACATTCTTTAAGGAATATCAACTTGGATGTTGTATATATCTCAAAATTTCGGAATGGTTGTTACAATAACTTTCGCACCGTTCACCTGCTGTTGGATAGGATAACAACCTATTATACCCAAAATCGCGGATTCGAAGCCCGGCAGGTGGCCTTAGAATATTTTAAAAGGTGTTAAAAATACTAAAACTATGCCGTACTTTGGAGGAGACGTAAAGTGGAGGTGGGCCGAACTTGTGCTATGCCAGGTCCACGTTGAAGATCCCTATCCTAATTCTATTTGTATTGTCTGATTATCCACATTTCCATTAATTGACATTAAACGAAACAAACTAACGATACCTTAGTAATAACTTTTGCGGCTAGTTATTATAAAATACAAAAAAAAAAAAAAAGGCACAATAGGAAGGAAAAATGGTTATTTGATTCAATTTCAACCAGAATTAAGTCCTTGAGAAAGGGGACGTCTCATTCCTATATTTGATGCTCACTTCCATACTTGAATCCTCAAAAAAATATAAAATGTTTCTTATACTCAATGAAACTGCCAAATAATGCAGTTATTTCATTGTACGTTGTAGAGGTGTTTCTATAAAATATGTAATCAAAAACATAAAATTTCAAATGAAATTTTACTTTTACTTAATTTAAAATAAGGAACTTGTTTTTCCTTACATTATGTAAAACCTTCAGTAAAGGGACAGAAAATTATTCTAGTTTTAATACCAAAATTAGTTAGGGCTAAAAATTGGTTCTTCTAAAGCTTCCCTTATATTCCTGAATAGTTGTTGAAAAGCACTGTATCAACAGAAATAGTAGAAATTAATCATATGGTAAATGTGATAAACATGTGATACTACACCATTATTGAGAAATAGGATCAATTATTCTAGTATTGCTTACTGGCTTTCAAAATATATTCTGGTTCAAAATGCCCTTCGTGGGTCATTTCTTGTGCATGAGCATTCAAATCCTTACAAAAGAAGCAATAGTCTTGCCGAAGGTTCTGGGTTTAAATCCCACTGCTTGGCAGACTTTTATTCAATTTGCTGGCATCCGGAGATGGATCTTCTGGGATACATAAAACCTTCTGGGCCTCACCCAGCCTCTAGAAAGTGGGTACTTAATATAGAGTGAAAAAATCTGGTGGTTGAGCGTGATTTAGGACAAATTACCTCCTTCTACAACCGTCGTACAAGAAGCAGTATAGTCTCTACCATGTACTGAACCCCAGAGCCTTGACAGGTTGTAGGGTTGAATAATATAATAATATAAATTATTATGTCCAACAACCACTTCTGTGTATATATTTCTCTCCCACTCTTGATATCAACGAATTTATAGATAGTTTTTCTTCATGGGTGGTAGTGATACAAACAGATTTTTTTTTACCAACAAGCAGGCACCCTGCGGAATAAGTACCAAATAAAAACTATTATGATATCAAAAAATAGTGCTATTGGTGCCTTCTTAAGATTATCTACTAAA
Source organism: Troilus luridus (assembly GCA_964056705.1). Taxonomy (NCBI): domain Eukaryota; kingdom Metazoa; phylum Arthropoda; class Insecta; order Hemiptera; family Pentatomidae; genus Troilus; species Troilus luridus. Next base: position 70,056,884 of record OZ057412.1, on the reverse strand, counting down.
ATCAAAATAGTCAGGAAATAGAATAACATACCCTCACATTAGCACGTTATTAATCGTCGAAGCGAGGTGTCTCCAGCAGAAGGGGAGGCGCTGGAGACATTTAGATGTTGAAAGCCTCATTAGCGAGTGACATTAAACTAGAACTAACTGGCGAGGATAGAGTTGCCTCTACTAATCCGCTCTCTGATAAAGCCCAGTTGCCGTAACAAACCTCTCCCGATAATAGTCCCCCCTCACCCTCTGTCTCGGCCAGCTCCTTGGGGATGGTTCCATTACTAATGTACACTTTACCAGGGATCCGGATCCTAACTTCTTACTCAGTGTATATGGGACATAGCCTGCGTATAACTTATCATAATACACCCCCCCGCCTTGAGGTTGCCACACTCGAGCACTAAGGGACTGTAGGGTTCGTAACTCCGTTAAGTTAGTCAATTAGCAGTAAGTTGATATTATTGGGAATCGTTAATTCTCTTAAGATAATGAAGCATTCCCTAGGAGTCCATATGTACAAATAGTATCATTCCTGATTAAACAGTATTCATGAAACCATTAACCATTGTTTAAACAATGATCAAGGATTGGAGTGGCTGGAGCACTTACCAACTACATATATTCATAGCGATGTGAGTTTAGGTAGCATTATAATCGCTATATATATTGTTGTTTCTTGGATTAGACAACATTATGTACACCTATACGCTCATTACAGCTAGCAAAATTAATTCATTATGTTTGTCAAAGAAGAAAACAATGATTTTTGGTACAATTTCTTCAGTCCCTCTGAATACCTCAATGGTTAAGATAAATTTTTTACAGATAGAGTAAAATGTATTGAGGAAAGTGGGAGTCATTCTCTCAATATTTTCCTTTAAATGGTGTTGTAATATTATCAATAACTCCTTTACAAGCCGGACTTAGGCCCTTATTCGCAACGAAAATAACACCATTATGTCCCTTGATAAAAGAAACGCAAAATTCGATTTAATCAATTATACACCAAGACTGCACATTAATATTATTATATTTTGTTATCAGTAGAAGTATACTCAATTCGCTCTTTTTTTTTTCGAATAAACTCCAAAGATTCATTCTTTTCAAAAAAAGAAGACTCAATTCTATTTTCGACAATAGGAGAAACATGTATACAATTAATTATACTGCTTAAAGCATTGTTTGTTTCTTTGAAATTAAGATTTTTTAAAAAGGCAATAGCTACCTGAGGTAATACCTATATTAATAGATCATGAAAATTTGCTGACTAGTAAACCAATTTTTACTACAAATGTCACACAGGCTGGAATCGAACAGTCATCCGTTTCTGACTCGAGAATCTGAAAAAATCTGTTTGTATTATTACAGCTTAAGAATATTCTTTGGCTGTTAGCATATGAATAGTTATGACATTTACCATTGATCCATTTAGGGTTATCACTTGAAACATCAGCATTTCTTCAGTTTTAATTATTACTATAACCAGAATATTTAATAGACCTGAAATAATTTTAACGTTATTCAGAACTACATGGGGACTTCTCAGCTTGGCTTGTTAAAACTAATTAAAAAATAATGCTTTCAAATACCTTTAGATAAATATCAATAATGCTTGTACGAAGAAGTATTGTAGCTTATAATTGATGGTGCAAGTCTATTGTTTTTGGTGGAGGACAATTCTTCAAGTTCAATGACTTGGGTGGGTCTTGGTACTGCAAGTCATAAACATGTGACGCGCACCCCTAGCTACGACAAAAAATTACTTTTTACTCCCTTCATAAAGGGTGACATTTACAAATTGAAGTATTAATGAAATGAAAGGGTGATCCCGGGATTTAAGACCGGTGTAAAAAAGCAGTGATTCTTCATATATCTTTCAGTATTAAAGTTATAATTATAACTTCGTAATTATTATAATTGTTCAAACATTTCTAGAATATAGGGACGGGATCAAGAATCTTGGAACCCTTCCAAGGGATATTTTTGAGAATTTCGATCAAAAAAAGGTGGACTGGTTGATTGAGAAATGTTGATAATGGGGTGATGCAGTCATTATATTTTACAGAACTAAATACAACTTATTATAATTGGGCTAACGTTACGGACTAACCTTTAGCCCATCATCAGATCAGAGGGATGCAGAGTCTAAGAGCCATAGATGCCCCTGATGGGATTAAAAAAAACTTTTTGGGGCAACCAATGTGAGTACTTATGGGAAAACCTGGCGGTTGAGCATTGTCTTGGACGAATCACCTCCTTGTACATCCCTTGTGGTTGTAATAGCACAGTCCTTAAAAGGACCCTTCACGGGTTGTATGTTGGTAACATTTAATTAAAATAAATTTATAAAACCAAGTCTATCATAATGCACTAAATTTAATCTATTTTTTTCTAATTAACCAACCTCCTCTAACCAAGGACGAGCAATACTATTTCGTACAGTGCTAACCAATTTCTTCTCTCCTGATCTGAAACCCAAAAAAAGTTTATATTTATTTATTGCTAATTTATGCCTAATGAATATATCAGATTATTTTTTTTTTAGTTTCACTGATGATTAAATAATGCTTGATACCCGAAGGTTATGTATAGTTTTCTAGCTATGAAAGAAATATTGTAGTACTTGGAAACCATTTTGTTTTTGACGGTTTAGAGTAAGATTATTCATTTTCTTTATAAGATTTTACATATATACTGGACTCAATCATCTTGATTTATATAATAGGATAGAGAAGAAAAAACCATACTCCAGTCAATATTTGTTTTTTAAACCTTACAAATAATTAAAAAACGTTTCGACATTTATTTGTCATTCTCAATTTCAGTAATATTCATTCCCCATACAACTTCATTAAAATCATAAGTCCAAATCATTACTGTGAAACAATTAAAATACACTAAAATACAATCATAAATAAATTGTCAAAAATGACTAATAACAATAAGCATAAATACCTTAGGTCAAAACATTCTTTCAAAGTCAAAATATTAAAAAACTTACATAAAATCTTGGAAATTGCCTTTCTTCCATGGTCATGAACACAAATTGAATTAAAAAACAAATATCGACTGGAATATTGTTTTTTTATCTCTATTCTATTACATAAATCAAGTAAGATAATTTTGAAATCTAGCATTATGGCATATCTGTAGTAACATAAGGAGGAGGGACATAAAATTTTTCAGCTCTTTAGGCGTTGCAATTTTTCATGTACTTTTTGTCAGGATACCACTTTTAGTTGTTTGGTGATAATCAAGACTATTCTTGATGTTGTTGTTGATTTTATGTTGCAGGTCTAGCAGGTTAATCGATTGGTACATTGGTACCACTTCCGGATACCCGCCCCTTTCCTATGGATCTTTACCACTCAAATTTCCTCCGGGTTATTATTTACGGTATGAAGAATTAGTATTTTTCAAATACAGTGTATACAGATCATACAGAATATACTGATATAAGCGAACGAATGGTGACTTAGGCTACACCTACATTGGATCCGATTCGGTGCGACGTGATTCTATCACATACGATGCTGGGGTGTATACATTATACATATTTTACTATACATAATAGTAAAATATAAATGTATTAAAATTAATATTTAATCTTAATTTTATAAATTTAAAGAACCAAATGTTGTAACTCTCGATATATTTCAGTCATTTGGTTTGCTAGTGACGTCTCATCGTATCAAACCAGATCCAATGTAGGTGTAGCATTATATGTTGATATAGATTATATGCAACATATAACACTGTACTTTTTTTTACTGTAAATATCGGATCCTCAATAACTCGGGTGAAAAAAAGCTTCGAACGGCCAGCTTATAGGTTTACGAATGAGACAGGTGGACGTTCGAACATTTTTAGATGTCATCCAATGCTAGTCGCCATTTATTATTTAATTCTTTTAAAAAGACGAAAAACGTGCAGGAACGTGTGGGGACTTAATCCCAGCCCACGCCGTTGTGCGGACAAATGGTTCATAGCCGACACAGGCGAACGCCCACTCGGGATCATAGCGGCTCTTGTATCCCTAATTGGACGACATAGATCGGTGACGGTGTGTCTGTCGCGGCGAAAGAAATCGCATCCTACGGCTCTTTGAATGCGATGCAACGTGTCCTAAGTCTATTCTGATTTTCTTCGGCCATACATTCTCTATCGAAGGCCAGTTCATTGTGATCGAACCCGATAATCCGGATAAGGAGATTGTGAAGATCAACGACATGGAGAAGCTTTTGAAAGACGTACATAAATATCTCGACCCTACAATAATCTCATGAAATAATCAAATCACTTAAATAAAATCTGCCCATCTTATCCTATCTACTCATCTTCCTTATCGTTGCTTTTACTGCGTCCTGGACTTGCGTTTTTGGGGCACCCTCTATTTTCCCGCCCGTGTCTTGATCACTTCCACATTATATTTTGTAATATTATCATCAGTATAGTTTTTGAAAATAGATAACAAAATTTGGAATTTGTATTCCAGTATCAATTTTACTTGACTATGAATGTATCAGTCAGTTTAAAAAGAGTCAGGAGAATAAAACCTGTACCACTACAACCAGCGAACGGGTCTGGAGTTCAGTACATGGTAGAGACTGTACTGTTTCATGGACACAGGTTCTGCAAGGAGGTGACGTCCTAGGTCCCGCTCAACCGCAAGATTTTCCCCCTTATTTTGGATACCCTTTTTTTATAGTATTTCATAGAGGCTGGGTGAGCCCCAGGAGGGTCCTAGATCCTATATGATCCATCTCCGGCTACAAACAGACTAAATAAAGTTCTTTCCTGCAGTGGGATTTGAACCAGGATTTCCGGCATGGCAACTCAGTGCTCTACCAATGAGCCACTCCGCTCCCTGAATCAAGATAGAGTATGGTGAATTTTAACTTCCTGGGGGAAAAGAAATAAAGAATCTCACTCTAAGACGAATGAGGTAGTTAAAATCTATTTTAATGCGAGCATTGGAGAGTGATCTGGTAAATTAATTAGTGGAAAGAATCACTGTCCAGTGAACAAGAAATTGGCTCCAAGACAGCCCAAGCGTTGTGCCACATGCTCCTGCAGAAAATTCTACGAGAAGGTTCAATTACTAAAAATAAAATAATTAATAGCGTTGGTGCAAGAAAGAGTTAAGTCCAGAATTATTAATTTTGGGAATAAGCCAAATGGAATTGAATAAGACATCTCATAAGACCACTATTAACTATATAATAAAATATATATCTCAATTACTTTTTACAGGAAAATGTAGTATATCTACAAGTCTGAATAAAGCTGTGTTTGCACTATTTATTTAAGGAAATATTAAGTACTATGAAATATATTATTTCTTATATCAAAATTTAAACAAGTTATCAATGGAGCCCGTTAAGAAGAAAGAATATGTTTATTCTCTTAGGGAGCGGAGTGGCTCAGCAGTAGAGCCCTGGTCCTGGGTTCAAATCCAATTTGCTGGCAGGCTTTAATTTTATGGATCCTAAAGGAACTATGACTCTCCTGGGGCTCCGAAAAATGTAGTGTATCTATATTAATATGTGCTTCAAAAGTGTCTGAATAATGCTGTGTTTGCACTGATGTATTGCATAAAGTTGTTAATAAGTTCCTTATGCATGAGGACAACCCATCATTCCAACTTACATAATTAATCCTATGTCATACTATTTATATCATTGTTCCGTTGACTAATTTTTTCACTGATAACTTGGATCCCTCAAATGAAATAAGGTCTATTGAGAAGGAATGAAAGGTGGTATGCAACCTAAAGTTGAACTTGCAGACTCGAATTAGAGTGTTCAGATGTTTCGTGTTCTTAGTGCTATCATACGGATCACAGGTCTCTGCACGTACGGATGCTTCAAGTAAACATCTACAAGCATTCGAAGTGTGGTGGTATTGGCTTATACTCGAAGTTTTATAGGAGCACCATACCAGCAAGGAAATACTTCAACGAATACAGAAACCAATCGACATACTGAACAGCTTCAAAATATATAAATTGACACACATTGGCCATGTGATCCAATATGAAAAGTACTTCCTACAGCAGTTTATCATATGTCGAAAGTATGAATGAAAGAGAAGTCCAGGTCGAAGGCTTGGTTGAAAATCCTAAGGCTATGGACAGGATTAGCATCGATATACTTGTTTCGTACAGTGGTTTTAAAATAATTGGGGCCTTTAAGAATCGCCAAAATCCAAAGAAGATAGGCACTTTTAGAAAAAGAATCCTTCAATTTCTTGACTTAGTTTTATGGGTCATTAACGTTTTAAAGGTAACGTGTAATGTCAGGAAAAAATAGTGAATCACAATCTTATAGAACAATACTGGAAAAAGTCAAAGCGCAAAGGCACCCGTCAAAGAAATATGAACCACTGAAAGATAGTCAGTTGTCCATCGAAATACTGCCACGATTGGTTCAAGAATTTCAGAAAGATGATATTCAGCAATGTGTTGTGATTTAGATTGGTGCTGTCATTGAAAGGATCAGTTACAAATGAAAAACTAGAAGTTAAAAGAATCCAAATTGTTTCAGAGTTTATATTTATATTTTTGGAGATATTTCACAAATCTCGAATACTGTCAACACTTTCAGGCTGTTTTGCCAATGAGACTTGTTGAAAGGAGCTTGAAAAGGCGAATCATTTTTTAGGGGAAATGTAAGAAGACAGAGTGATGTATTGAGGAGGCGGTGATAAGTGGCGGAGCGAGGGCAGATAGCAGCTGATTGACACCTGATGACACCCCCCACCCTCAAAAAATCACCTCCCAACCCCCCTCTCCTTTCCTATCCCGATCTGATATGGCGGATGTACCTCTTTGTATCGCCACACGGTACCTCCTTTAGTCCCTAAAATCATATAATATTTTTCATACTTTTGAATAACAGTAAAACTTTATATGGCTTTTACTGTCGACCACACATTGGCAAATGAATGTCACAGGCGAGAGATGAACCGATTATGGTTAAAATAATATCAAAAGCCGTTCATTGTCAACATTTATTTTCACAATAAATATAATTCTTTTAAGTCAAGTCTTCTGTTAGTGCAGCAACAAAACAGCTTCACATAGCCGGCCACCTGACAAAAAATCCTATTACCGATTTTAATATATATTTCTTCTTTATTTTATAATACAGGGAAGAATCTGTATGGCAGAAAACTATAACAAACATGTTTACATTCTTAGGAAAGTATGTTTCCCAACGTATTGATTTTTTTATATTCATAATATAAATAATAGTTTTAAAAAACATGCTTCAACAGGAAATTTCCTGTTAATGTGTGTTATTCTTTAATTATTATCTATTTTCCAAATTTTAGTTCGGCTGGCTTCGAATATGGAAAAAATATTCATTTTTTTTTAGCTTTGGCTGAATGTACCGAGGTACGAGCTCGACGCTGAAAGGCAAAGAGGAAGAAGAAAGTTCGGCTAGCTAAAACAGAATGTTTTTTAGTTTTTCCAATTTTTTTTTTTTTATAAAATATAAAAAATTCACTAGTTGTTCCTTCCATTAGTCTTCATATGGCTAAAGATTAAGCCCTGTACATCTTAGTATATAGCATTACTTGGCATAAGTATATAGCATTACTGACTTGGCACAAGCCACTATCCTGTTCTCAGGAATGGAAAATCGCTTCGTTCAGAATAGTGGGACAAACTTATTTCATTATTGTATTGTCATTGATCCTTTGAAAGTGTGCTAAGTTTCAACTTAACTCCATGTTAGTTGGCCGATAATCAAGTTCTAATTCCTTTATATAGTACGACTTACAGCCAAAGTTAAGAGCAGCATGTTAAAAAGGGTCTTCTTTACAATCAAACTTTGTTATCCGTGAGAATATAGGCTTAACTATCAAATCTAGGCATTGCTCCTGAAATCATGTGAATTTCCCTCACAATGTTTTCATTCTTAACAACCTCTAACGAAATGTTTCAGTCCACCATCAGGGCCCAAAATACCTTAAAAAAGGCGGAATGAGCCCGAGGTGTTCTATTAGGCGAGGCGGAACTGGTTTGGGGCCGGATGATGGAGCGCTGGAAGTAAAAGCGATTCATTAGCTTTATGCAGGAGATATCCACCCTCCTCCCCCTCCGCCGGGATCCTCGTCTCATTTTCTAAAGCTAATCCATCAAAAGCCGGCAGGTAAATATTAGGAAAAAGAAAACAGAAGGTAGTCATTTTTAAAGGGCCGGCGTTGTCCGGTCGACGTCCTTCGCTATAAAACTTTATGCGGGACAAGAGTTCACCATTTGGGCGAGCACATCCATCACCGGGGCGTGTATGCCATTATTCCCTGGCCAAAGCCTTCCTAAACGACCCCGATGTAAAGCTAAATACGCTTTTATTTATTTACTTATTTTCATACTTAAACCCAAACGGGATGTTACGATTGATAAATGGCTCTTCAGCGGTTGGAGTACATAAACCTAATCCAATAATTGGATGCAAATCGGAGATGTAAATTTAAGTATTTTTTTTCCACTAGAGATGTTGAGACTTACAATATACACGAAAATGATATAAACTGGTCCAGTCATAAAATTTTAGATGTTTTCGTGTTTATTGAACAGGCTGTTATTAAGTCGATCCGGTTTCCAGAGGTGTAATATGAGTTATAAAATTTTACTTATTTAAATATATGACAACACTGTCAACCAATTTTATGAGATTTTGAACGTTAGGTATTAAAATATATTCTTATTATAAATATAAGATTTTATTTGTATTTTAAAATATTTAACTATTTAATATGTAATGTATATTATGCATTATTTAATCGTACAATAGGTATATATATGTATATATATTTATATAGATTACTTGTTCATATATGCATTAATAGATGGAGTGGGGTAGTCCTGTGGGTAGAGCGCTGAGATCCATGTTAAAGGTTCCTTGTTCAAATCCGACTTAGGACCCTGTAGGATCTGACGACCTTCCCGGGGCCCAACCAACCTCTATAAAGTGGGTACCATCAGTTGGGGAAAAACCTGGCGGTCGATCGTGATCTCGTACAAATCAACTCATTGTGCAGAGAGTTAACATAATCAACTCTCGTTATGTCAGAAACAGTACAGATATGCACTTAACCCAAGGTCCTTCATGGGTTGTAGTGGTACAGGGTTTTTTATATATATTAATTATTGATTATTTTATATTATAGGGAGTACCTTTTAGACTCTAATATGACCTGGGTCATTAAGAATCAATAAACCTGAAATATTCGATGAATCCGAAGTTAAATGCCATTGAAAACATCCGAAGAGAAGAAGTACATGGTAAAGATGATGAAACTGTATCTTTGCCAACAATGGGCAGGGAAGTGGTATAGCCGAGCTCACTGTTAACTGTAAGGTTTTGTTGTAATCAATGGCACCCACTTTATATAGACTGGGTGAGCCCCGGAAGAGTCTGTAGATCCTCCACGGTTGAACTATAGCTGATACGAGAATAAAATAAAACGAGAATAACTAATTCAATTTACTCCAATCTCTATCATTTGTTTTACTTTTTTATATAAAACGATTTAATATTAATTTATGGTACTTTCCAAATATACGGACGACATTACAGATTAGGTGAGAGGATATAAGAACCTTTTGACAATTGTTATTGTTTGTTTATGTTTTCTGTTTTCATTCGGTTTTTTTATTTATAAAACCTGGTGCAATTAAATTTCACATACGATTATCGATGCGTTATCATTTTTCCAAAATAAAAAAGATATTGAAAGATATTCTTGGAAGAAGTGTGTAAAGGGGTGTGACGATGGAGGATGAAAACAGTTGGGGGTGCAGTCAAAAATTTACACAATAAATAAGTGGAAACTTATTATTTTTTACGTTTCGACCTACTTTGTTGGTCATCTTCAGGGCCAATAGGAGTGGCTACTCGGTGCAAAAAGTTGGAACTATCATTTAAGAAGTTTTAGAGGTAAGTGCGGTTTAAGAGAATGATTTGAGAAACTTAATATAACTAAATGCAGAATGGTATATAATTTTTCTTCTGGTGTAAGAAAATGACTGAAGTTAAATTTTGTTAAGGAGAAATAAACACATCAAAAAAGTTTTTCACAGAGTGGAAAATGTGTTTGAGGGAGTAGTGTGATATTTGATTGAAAAAAAGCAGAGATTGTCTTATTTAAGGATATATTAGGTATTATAGCCAAGATTGGCCTGTAATTAAAAATAAGGTTATATGTATATTTTTAATTATTTAGAATTAAACGTTATTTCATCAACAAGGCCCGTAGAAGAGGAATTTCAACAAATGTTGAATTTGCTTATATTAACAGTTTCCTTAGAGAGCCAAGCGGCTCAGTGGTTGAGCGCTAAGTTGCAGTGCCGAAGGTCCTGGGTTCAAAATCCACCCGCTGGAAAACTTTAAGCTAATCGGATAGTGCCCAGAGATGGACCCTATGGGACCTAAGAACCTCCTGGGGCTCACCCAGCCTATATAATAAATAAACAATACAGGTACCCAAAATACGGGGGGGGGGGGCTGGCGCTAGAGATGATCTAGGACAAATCACCTCCCTGGACAGCTGTTGTCTAAGAAACAGTACAGTCTCTAACATGTACTGAACCCAAGACCCTCCAAGGATTGAAGTGGTACAGGTTTTAGATAAATAATTCTGTTCAGAAACTAATCTCGATGATTTTTAAAGTCGAAAAGTTGTTGTAAAAATAGTCATTGAGCAATTGTAGTTTTACGATTTTTTTCAACCGAAAGTAGAGCTAATAATCCATGATACTCTTATAATGATGTTTGGCATTATTGATGCACCTTATAAATCCGTGGCATCGGTAGTAAATAGGTAGAGAGAGAGAGAGATGTATTGCAGGAATGAATTTAGTCTTTGCCAGGGACTGAAAGTTAAAAGACGCGATCCATCACTGACCAAAGCCGGAGGCCGGAGAACTGTGGGCACATCCACGACCGAAAATAATCAGAGGGCGGCTCCCACATACTGTGGCTAATCAACCGGCAACTGCTCCCATCAATCACCTTCAATCGACTCCCCGATTGAGTCGTCCCTGCACAAACAGACCGCAGTATTGGTTACCTTTTAGGAAATTTCAGTGCCATGTATAGGAGGGTTGTGGGAGCATTTCCCAATGAAAGGGTTACGTTACATTGCTTGACTACAGTCTCGTCGAAATGATTTATTACTTTTAATGCAACTTTATTACTGATACTTTTTTTTTCTCTTTGTACCTGTAAAGTACTGGCAAATTACTGATACCAGAGTACTATCATTGGAGGTATGTTGTACTGATGTTTGGAAGAACTACAAAATTACTTTTTTCTCAATACACCATGTTTACGAATACAAATTCATAACAACCTACTAAGTTGAACATGGCGGGTTCGTAGCCCGGCAAGTGGCTCTAGGATTTTTTTAAGGGAGTAAAAATCCTTTGTTATGCTATCTTTCAGAAGGGACGATAAACGGGGATCTCGAGCTCGTACGATGTCAGATGTTATTAAAAATTCCTATCCTAAGTAAACCTGGATGGAAAAACTTTAGAGCTCCCACTGCAGCATAGTTGGATTAGCAATAGCAGCATAAAAGTGACGTAGAATAAACAAAGAAGCCAAGGAATAAAAAGTAGACCTATTTTAAATGGAAATGGTTAATAGATAATTCTAAGAGTACTGCAAAATGGACAGGGAGTGCAGTCAATAATTACACAAAATAAGAATGACTTATTTTATTGTACCTACGTTTCGGCCTAAGATGCAGGACATCTTCAGGGAATGACAGTTTATATACACACTTATAGAACATTTTACTCTTTGTATTTACCTAGGACTCCATCTTGACAAACGTCTCACTTGGAATCCTCATACAAGACTGAAAAGACAAGAAACTGCTCGACGATTTCGCCAATTTCAACATTTACTGGACAAACGCTCTAAGCTCCCAATAAATTACAAAAGACTCATTTACATGACAGTTATCAGACCTATTTGGACATACGGAGTTGAGCTTTGGGGCTCTACTAAACCACCCAATTCATCTCGTATCCAGTCCTTACAATCCAAAATCCTTCGTAAAATCCTCAATGCTCCTTATTATGTCACAAACAAACTCATCCATCATGATCTTAATATCCCATATGTTACTGATTTGGCCCAAACTAGATACCTTTCCTTCCATGACAAGCTTCATACACACTTGAATCCGCTAGTCTCTCAACTTGGTTCCCATACTGTTCCTGATAACCCTCCTAGGCGTCTGAAAAGAAGATGGCCTCGAGACCATCTACTATAGAACTTTATTGGAGTGCTAACGATGGTAGTTTCTCCACAAGTGTTTTCATGTCATATTGTACTTATTAGCACATTTACTTGTTATAATAGCATTATAGTTGTAAATATCAATAAATTAAAAAAAACAAGAACAAAAAAACTCTTTGTATTTCTTTTCATTGTTACCATTTCTGTTTATATAAACTGTTATTCTCGATTGGTACTGCAATGTTTTAAATACATTTTTTTATTTTGTTTTTTTTGCCTCAGCTCTTAAGTTTTCCTAAATCTTAGGCCGAAACGTAGGTATAATAAAATAAGTCAACTTTATTTTGTGTTATCATAAAAAAAATAGAAGTGCTTCTTTCTCGTTACATAAAGTAAACCAGAAAATCAAAAGATAATTAAATCAATAGTTATATGCTGTAGAGGCATGCAATAAGAAGAAGAATGATATCATTAAAATGGAAAATTATTGATTTTAATTAACAGAATCTAACTCTTTACTCAAAAATAATATATTGAATTTTGATTCAAGATTCGGAAGAATTGAAATTATTACTGAAAAATCATTTTAAATCCATTTTATTTAATTATAAAACTTACTTCCTCCTATAATATCTTTTAGTATTCAATTTATTCCTGAAAAACAAATCTGTTATAAAATATAGAAATTACAGGTAACAGTGGATTTTATCACTCTTTTGATACTTTTATAGAGCTATTAAATTATTAAGAATCCTAAAGTATTATTTTCTAAAACCATTTTATACATATACAGTGGTGTTTATCTGAAAAATAAAAACTCATAATTCAATTCTTAATCAAAAAATAATTCTATATTTAATTCAATATTGAAAGAAAACTAATTTAGGGAATATAAATATTTATAAAATCGATAGTTACTTGTGATTTAACGCAAATATGATCATTTTTGTTTTTTATTTCACAAAAGTTACTGAAATAAATAAAGACAATCATGTCTGTAGGCATATGAATATAATTATATCTTATGTGTAATTTAAATAATTAATAACCACGTTGTTTATAACTGCTATCATGATTTATGAGATCATTATGATACTCCAAATGTTATAGTTAACATGATTCCATCTTATTTCTTAAGATTGGTCATGGTTTTGACACCTTACTAGTTCTATAAATTTATACAAAGAGGCTAAGTTGTTCTACTAGACAACAATAAATTAAGTAAAAAATGTGTTCAAAAACAAGATAATAAAAACAAAGCAGTGGGATGAGCTACCCTAAGATACGTGTTCCAAAATGAAATAATATATACCAATTAATTTAAAGTCATAATATAACTATTTACAACTACAAGTAATTGTTATACTTTTAGTAATAGTAGACAGTTTATAATTGGTTGTGCAATATTTTTAAATTAAGAGATATACAAAAAATAGGTCAAAACACGTTTTTAAATTCATGGAATAAATTGAAGGAGTATATGAAAAAAGTGACTATTGTATAACTTCGTAGTAAAAAGAAAAGCTAGCAATGTTCAGAAAAAAAAACAAAAAAAAAAACAACAAATAAACTCCCTGAAAAGACTTGAATTAAAACTTGTTAAGGTCAGCACTGCTTCTAAATCAGGAGTTGTCCAGAAACTTAATTTGGCCTAATTAACGCTTAATCGCCAGTTTTCCCTCATCAAACTATTGTGGCTATTTTATAGAGGCTGGGTGAGCCGCATGAGAGTCTACATGCAAGTAGACTACCTCATTTTCTGAACAGTACAAGAAGATTTCGCTATTATTTGAAACTTATAAGGTACTTTAAATATGTTAAAAATTGTTCGTTTTCTATATTTTATTAGATCCCTAATGCTTACGGTATTTAGGGAATTGTGGAAGAAATTTATGACAGACTCAGCGCTATTGAGGTAGTCTATTCAGATAAGAATCCTAAGTAGGCCAAAGGGTATAAATCATTTCTACTGACTGAATACAGTTGCCAAGATAATGTGTGATAGATGATACATAAACCTTAGTGGGGAAAATGAAAGTATTTCCTACGGTGGATCCGCTAGGAAATTGTTTTCCGATTTAAGTTTCTCTAGCTAATAAGCTTGAAAGGGGAAGTTAGATTCACTACCTGATTTTCTAATATCCCTTATTTTTTTCTTTAAAAAAAGAGAGAAGAGGCTTCCTTTTAAAATAATTAAGTAATGCTCTTAATTTGACGGTATCAAAATTATTTAGATTGATTTTTTGTACCCTTATTTTAAGGTAATGCGCAGAATATCCGTGACGAAAATAAATGGGTCCACAGAAGAGTTTAAGAGATTGCACTACACGAAACTGCAGAATACACATTGGATTGATATAATTGAAGTGATAGTATATTGAAGGTAATTTTAAGCTTGTACAGTTGTTGGACTTAGTAAAGAATGAATGCCTACAATGTTTAAAAGCACTGACCAGACTAGTAAAAGTTGGGGGGGGAAGATGGGTGGATTTATTTAGGATTTGGGTTTGGGAGCTGATCCGGGAATGGAAAATTTTAAACAGCTATTTGTGGTATCGGCATCGATCCCTATGGTTTGATGAGAAGTTTATCATGATTATTTTTTATTTTGGAATTCTTGGTTTACGCCAACTAAATGCATCAAACCGGACCATGGCTAAGAGTATGGTTCATTTTATGATTAATTTGGAATATTAAATAACTTTCTGACGATGCTGGCAGTTCCCAGCATAATAGCTTTCTATACTTGCTGGAGTCCCCAACTTCAAGATCCTCCATCGATTAAATCGTTTTATCCGGAATTTAACCAAGGCTGGATACAATATTCCCCAGTACTTTTACTTATATTAGTCGGTAAAGTTGCCTTAATTCCTCGCACAGCTCGTGGTACTTTCGATTTTTTATCATCATCTGGAACCCCAACTCCGACTCGGTTTCTTGACGGAAATTTGCTTTCTGTAGGAGTTTGTTGCTATGACCTGTTCTTATACCGGCAGAAGGAATCCCTTAGTTTCGGGGAACATTTTTCTTGTGGTCAACCAACGGAGAGAAGCTTCTAAAATGATTCCCGGTGTATTCAACGAATTGTAATACCTTTAATAGAGTGGTTTGCACTTCCATGATTCTGAAAGGTTCTCCTAAGATGGAATTGCTGGTGGACCTTGCTGAAGCTAATTCAGAGCTGTATGTATGTAACAGTCAATGGGTGCAATTATTGACAGCATCGGTGAACTACTACTCATTAATTAGGTTCGAAGCCAGGACAGGCTTCCAACAGACTATAAGTCCGTTTTATTATTATTTACTTTCTATTTTGTATTTCTCGGCTTGTACCAGATAAATACACCAACCTGGACAAGGGTATAGTTCATTTAAAAGTTAATTTGGAATATTTAAAAATTTTCTAACGATGCTGGCAGTTCCCAGCATAACCGCTTTCTATACTTCTTCCAGTCCCCTAATTATTTCCGTCTTTATTGATGTAATCGTTTCCTGAGGAATTAAACCATTGCTGGATACAATGATTGGGAGTACTTTTACATCCACCAGTCGGTAGAGATGCCTTAATTCCTCGCAGAGCTCTTGGTACTTCCGAATTTTTTCGCTCAATGTTTTAGAAACGTTATCATCAGCAGGAATCCCAACTTCGACGATGATGGCCTTTTTTATTTTTTTGTCTAAGAGTAGTATGTCTGGTCTGTTGTGGGGTATATTATGGTCAGTGGTCATAGTTTGATCCCAATATAGTTTAATGTAATTTTTTCCTAATATTGCCTGCGGTTGATATTTGTAAAATGGGTGATGACTGCTTATTAAATTATATTTTTGAGCTAGTGCCTGGTGTACGATCTTTGCAGCATTATTGTGCCTAGTTAGATATTCTTTACCTGCTAACGCTTGGCAGCCAGAGGTGAGATGTTGAATCGATTCATACGTTGCTTTGCATAGGCGACATCTATCTTCGATTGCTTGGTGCAGAATATGCTTTCTGTAGGAATTTGTTGCCATGACCTGTTCCTGTATTGCCAAAAGGAATCCTTCAGTCTCGGGAAACATTTTTACCTGTGGCCAACCAGCAGACTGACGCTTCTAAAATGATGCCCTGAGCATATAAAGAACTGTAAAACCTTCCATTGAGTGGTTTACACTTCCATGATTCTGTAAGGCTCTCTTCAGTTGGCATTGCTGTTGGATCTTGTCGAAGCAAATTCAGTGCTGTGTAGTTGCAGTCGAGGGCAGCAATGGTCGATAGCACCGGTGAACTACTATTCATAAAATAGATTCTAAGCCTTGCTTCTTGTTCACGGCAGGCTTTCAACAGGCTAATAAGTCCTCTACCTCCAAGTTTTCTGGGCATATATAGTCTTGGCACTGAAGAGTTTGGTTGACGCTGTCTTGATTTAACCATCTGAGTTCTTAAGAAGCGGTCCATTTTTTCCAAATCCGTGTCACACCATTTTATTACTCCAAATGTATATGTAACCGAAGGAACAGCCCAGGGTTTCAAAGCTTTTACCAGATTTCCAGCTGATAAATTAGTTTTTAGTAGTTTTCTGACTCGGTTCTTAAATTCCTCTTCAAATTATTATTATTATTATTATTATTTGAACGACAAAGAAGTCTTAAGGTATTGAGTAGAAACTCCGGGACACTGTTATCCGATTCCGCTATTAATATTATAGATTTATATAAATTAATAATACCGCAGAGAAAAACAATACGTTATAATTGGACCATTAGTACACTATATTCAGCCTGAATAAACAAGATTATTTATTCAGATATACTTCCCTTTTATGCTATATTTTCTAGTCGGGGGGATATTTTATCAACATCACATCATTATACCGCATATAGAATTTCGGTTTCAAAGTATGTTCCTATATTGAGATTCAGAAACTTTGTACCACGCATTAAGTAATCCGAAACCCTTCAAGTTAAGGCGGCCTGAATAATATCACGTAAGAAGTTTTTCGAGAGTTTGGAAACGAAATCTGCCTACAAAAAAAGGAGGAAGGAAGTCATTTTTCTTAAATGTTTATACAGAATTTTCAATTTATTAAAATAAATAAATAATTTAATGATTTTAGCGGTAGAGGAAAGTTGGACGGTATACATTTGTACCTAGTATATTTTTCCTTCTTATTCTGCTTCTTTTTCAACGATTTCGCAAAATACTCTATAATCCATCTCAATTCTAAAGAGATAAAGGGGTGAAACCGGGCCAGATCAGGAACACTATCGTAATGGAAGAGCTTCGCAGGTAGTGGCAGAAGGCGCCATACCTCCTACGCTTACCTCAGAGGCTCTTAAATTATCCTATCAGGAGCAGAAGTAGCCATGCCAGAACTCCTGCAAGGATATTATCTAAAACGACATCACTAATACATTTTAATAGCACTTTGTCCCGATACGGTGGCTTGTCCCGATAAGCGACATCCGAAGGTGTCTCTTTCATTAGTTGTTATCTTTAGGGCCCCTGCTTCGGCTTATGGACAAATTGCTCCTAATCTCTTCTTATCAACTTTAATTTTTATTTTCTCTCTGTTTTCAATGTTTCCCGTTTATCAACAATTTTATCTGCGTTTATACCGATCGTAAAATGTTTACGTATTTTTTTACTTATTTTTTAGAATAATAAAATAGTTGTCAATTGATATTTGACTCGGAACCCCACTGCACTGAAGATGGCCTACATCTTAGGCAAAATCTTTGAAAAGTGATTCCTATTTTGTACATAAATAAATGTACAACCTCTGACCATTTCATACCATTGAAAAACATTTGATTCCAAAAATCAGCTATACAGTTAATTAACTTCCTGCATTAATACAAATTATACAGATTAAATATTTTTTAAAATTGACAGCTGTAGAAGTGATTGATCTTTTGCTTTCATCTACAATTCTCTCTTCTTTTATATCGATCGTACAAATTATTAAAATTATCAAATTAATCGAAAATCAAAATTAAAACATTAATATCATTAAAAAAATAGCTGCTGATTAAAATGTTTAAAAAAAAAATTAATATCATGTAGAAGTGATTGATATAATATCATTAGACTCCATTTCAAATTAATTTTATAGCTTGAGAATTACATACTACTGTGTTCACATCAAAGTTAATTTAAATTAATTTCTCTCTCTACTATAACAAAACAGTTTTTAGTCATTTAATACTTTATAGGAGTCGCTGCGGATCGAGAAAATACCTTTTGTTTAGTCTTTTGCCGTACCCATTCGGTACCAATATATTTTTTATTAATACTATTTTTAATATATTCTATTTTTTTAATAAAATAGAATCCGAAGCCGCTAAATTGACATTTCGTACATTCCAGATCAATAGTAACTTAAATTAATTAGTAAAATATATATGAACTGATCATAGACAAAGGCGAATAATTTCAAAAATTGACTTTTTTTCTCAAGCAATTTTGTTTAACAAGGCATTTCGCCCCATTTTTTCTCATGGTTTCAGACAGACTATGATCTTGAAGTTTCGGAAGTATAAAGCATCCTTGACTAAACTAGCGAAATATGAGAAAAAAGTCAATATCAAGTAAGAAAGTCAATGGACCCTGAACACCTTAAATGGAATTTAATGAATTCAAACAAGAACGTAGATGGTTGTAAAACATTACATACAATTATTTATTATTATGACATATATCTCCAAAAAGCGTCCCCCATAAAAAATTTCAGTTCCTCAATAAGATAATGTCAAACTGAAAAATTAATCTTTAAATATGTTTATTTTGAATAGAAACATCGCAAATTGCGAGAACACGGGGATATGGGATCGGTGAAGAGAATGGATTTGTCTGACCGTGGTACGAGCCATGATAGCTCAGGTGGCAGAGCATCACGGCGGAGACGTGGGGGACCCGGTTTCGGATCCCGACCCTGGACAAAACTTTTCTATTAAAAAAAAAATAATTAAAAATTAAAACAATTAATAAAAAAATAAAATAAAATAAATGAAAAATTAATCAACATCACACAAGTTTTGAATAATATTTATTAGGTAAAAATCTAACAGGAATTAGAAGAACAATTCAACAATCCATTTGTTAACAAAGATGTAACAGGTGGGAATGAAGACAAAATCAAAGACCATAAGTGACTAGGTTGAATATAAGGCATTGCTGGTCTAAACTAGCAAAAACAATTTTTTGGAGCAATCAGCTTTTGATCCTGAAGGCTTCATATTTAAGAAAAAATGTTTTTAATTAACTTATTTATTGAGTCCCGGTCCTGGTCATATATTTCTTTTCAAATAAAATATTTAAAAAAATTATAACATTTAACAATAAAATGAAATAATTAAATTATAATAATATATAATGACGTATGCCAACAAAATCCGAAAATAAAAGTAATGTTTAATGAACATTCTCCCCGTGTATGCATCGCAATTTGGGAGAACACGGAGATATAGGATCTGTGAAAAGAAAGAATATGTCTTACCTAAAAGCAAACCAGGACGGCTGAGGTGGCTAGGCCCAACGACGGTTACGTGGAAAACCCAGGTTCGAGTCCCGGTATTGTTCATATCATATCTCTTCTTTTCAAATAAAATATTAAAACAATTATAACATCTAACAATAAAATGAAAGAAATAAGTTTTTAACTAACGTTGAACTAACTGGCATTCGTATTTTTCGGAGATCAATGTCCTAGAGAAGATTGAAAAAAAACGTATTTGAAAAATAGTGTCAACATACTTTTATTAGAAACGAAGTTTTGTCCGCCCATCCTCATCTCATACGTCTATATTCGCGCGCGAACATCTAGAAGTTCAGAACTTTCCTTGCTTTATTTACCGTTCTTCAAAGGAATCATGCTCTCCCATTCTTCCCCGGACTGTCGATTCCAATATAGGATATATGAATACTTGCCAGCCTTTATGCCGTCCTTGCTGTCAGCCAATATACTCAACTGTCGCAAAGCACTGCCTCCCTCGACGGTAGTGAAGCGGGCGGGAGGAAAATTGTCGGAACAGATCAACATCATCCAGGATAATCTGGAGAGTTGATAAAGATGTTTTGTATATAGAATTCTGGCAAGACGTGGAGGCATTTAGACCATCGTCAAAGCCCAATCTCTTGACAATGGAACCGGCAAAGTTTCATGAAATTGGTTGGTGAGTGGGTATGGAATAATCTGCTGAAATATATATACGGATATGTCAGATAGAACTTGAACTGTTGAATAACTACTGTGGAATAAAAGATATTTCTTATGAATGATTTGAGAGTAAATAAATAATCGGTATGTTCTGCTAAATTTGATTAGCATAAAAGATATTTATACACCGGAAGAACAATATTTTGCACTGTGATAATGTCCAGCAGATGAATCTTAAATATTCAATTTGGAGACCGCTGCTTTATTTTAAACCGTAATAATAATAAAAAATAAATATTGCAGTAAGAGAGAAGTAAAAAGTATGTGCATTCGATCTCTTTTGTGTTGGTTTTTCATGAATACTAAGTAAAGGTTTTTAGTAGAGAGCTTTAGAAAAAAAGATAAAAAATATTTTTCTGGATATAAGCTACAAATTAGGTTAAATAATTAGGAACGCAGTTAACTACATAAAATATTGAAGTTGGTGTGGAAAAATAGAAAAATGGGATATAACCGAAAACCCCATGATTTATGAACTTGAAAAGTTACAAAAAATTAATATAACGGTGACATTATTCAAACACTTCTTACCAATTTTATCTAAATTACATTCTTATTGCCCAGATGGTTTAGAAACAATAAAATCTAAAACTTGCAATTGTCATGAATTCCTTTCTCTCCCAAAGTATTGTTCTATAATGGCTCAGAATTATTGCTACTTGTACTCGTAAAACCTAATATCTAATATCTCCTAGTTAATGCCTTAAAACTATAAAACTATCCACTATCCCCACCTGAAATACATTCTTGAGAAAAAGGAGGAAAAAGATATGACACGAATAATTTTTACTTTACACAAAACTCATAAAAGGTATAATATTTTCGTTCATGAATGTGAAACGTTTAAATTCCTCTAAAAAAAATTAAGTCTGACCATAATTAAGAAAGATGCAGATAACTAAAGGTTTTAGCATGTTTTTAGTTTCGTTCCATTGCAGAATATTTGCGAATATTCCAAGTGATCAGTAATTTCGAGAAATAATATTTTAGTTTAGGTATGAACAACAATGGGTATATATATATATATATACCTATTCGAAAATAAAGACGCAACTTATGTTACTTAATACATTTTTATAATAAGGCTTAGGCTATCATCTGACGAGGCATATGAAACAAAATGTTTACGGTTAATAATAACATCCTAAAAAATTATTTATCGCAATCTTAAAATTCCTTTTAATCTGTCACAAAAAGTAATTTTTTAATTTGGATTTACTACAGGCAATTTAATACCTTCCTTTAAGTCCAGAAAATTTTGTTCTTGATTTTTTTTCTATAATAATACATCTAGGCTAGAGCATAATACAGACAAATGTAACCAGTTACAAAAATAGTCTACGGAAAGTGAGAAAAAACCCAGCACGTGGTCACGTTGAATAAATCCATGGGTGGTTTCTTATCAGCCTGGGAAAGATTTTCAAAAGACAGAAAGAAGACATCGGTGAGGCTGTGATTGTGGTAGCCTGAAAGGGACCGCCCATAAATCACGTAGCAAACGCTCGATTAATATATAATACAGGAACGTGCTCCGAGGATAATTTAGTGGTCATATTCCCTAATCCTGTGGATTATCCTTTCAACACGTTATTATTGAAATTGTTTTTTATTTATTTTCATCTCCGAAAAGGAGTTTTTATTTTTATAGTTTTTAAAGTTTGAAAAAAAAAAATGGTCTCAATCATACAGATATCTTGGTGGCGTTGTCCAACAATGAATAAACCATTTTAACCTGTGTTAGTTCAAAATAATACTAAACCCAGTTAGTAATAAATTTTTGAGAATCATCAAATCGACATATTTTATCCTTGCTACCTCTGTTAGCTACCACAATCGAGAATTTTCTCATCGAAACGAAGCTATTCACGAAGATTCAGCTTGATAGTAATCAAGTGCAAAAATGGAACATGGATCCTGGACTATGTTCTAAGAGCCTATAAAATTTAAGTATAAATCAGGAACGTGTGCTGATTACTTTTTGAGAGCGCGGATATGAGACAAGAAGAGAACATTGCCTGACAATTTGTATCTATAATACGTTGTAATGGATTGTTATTTTCTTCATTTGTTAATTATTTATTTATGCTTATTTACTCCACAATATTCTTAAATAAAAATCATACTCAGTTCTTGTAGTACAGAAGAGACTTGAATTAAATTTATACATTTTCAGATGTTACATGTTTACTCATTTGGCTTCAGAATTAAGAAAATTTTCTCATTAAAGAAATGATTGACTGGGGTGAACACTAAAATGCCTGTCTTCACAAACAGAAATCTTCACAAAACTCAAGACATTAAAAAACAACCTTTACCACCATAGCCTATAAAGAGTCTTGGGTTCAATAAATTGACAATAGAGACTATATTAGTTCTAAGATCTTGGATGTCTGCACATCCTTCCCGGGAGGTGATGTCCACCATCCCCAATTATAACCCACTTTATAGTAGCTGGACGAGATCCAGGATGGTTTGCTGATTACACAGGATTCATACAAGGCTATTAATAGGACAAATTTGTTTGTCACAGCCGGAATCCTTAGCGTTGCAACTCAGTGGTCTACCACTTAGTTACCCCGCTCCAATAATAAATATAATAAAAAATAAATAATCAGAAATCATACATGAAATGCACAAACGCCTAAACTCCACATGGTTTGCGTACATTTCAAATAGCATCTCTAATTCAGTTCTGAAAATATAAATCGAAAATAAAGCATGAATAAAAAAGATGAATGTGAAGTAGAAGTTTTACAAAATAATATTGCATCACCTCATTAGATGATTTATTTGTCTCTAACTGTAAGGTATCTACATTACGTTTATGGCTTCAAAACATACTTTTGTGCACCAATTATTTTTAAATTTTATATTAAAATAAATTGTTAATTTCATTAAAATTAATTTTAATTCAATTAAAATCAAATCATACATTAAATTCTCGATAAATTTAAGAAGAAGCGGGGTTACCTAGGTAATTAAGTGCCGTGAGTCTGCACTGAACAACCCGGGTTCAAATTCGTCAGTGGTAGGCGGATCCTGGAGTCTGTAGATCCTCTTGGGCTTGATTCAGCCTCTATTATATGGATAGCATTTATACCTGATGGTTTCGGGTGATCTCGAACGAATCACTTCCCTGCACAATCGTTGTCTTAGAAATAGCACAGTCTTTGTCATGTACTGAGACCCATCGTGGGTTGAAGTGGAGCACCTTATTATTATTAGATAAACTTACGAATATCATAAAAATTAATCAGCTTCTTTTTTATTAATTTAGGTCATGATTTTAATGAAACTTCAATTTCCTAAACATCCTAACATCTAAGAACATCCAAGGTGATAACCAAACGACCAACGGTTTCATCTTACAATGCGTCCGGTTGGGGAAACGTTCCGGTATACATGAAGACATCGGTGGGATGTTAGCGAATTAGACGTTTAGATAATTATACTATCGACTGATGAATATTCAAAGATTTCGAAACATTTCAGGACAGGTGAATATTTTATTAGATCGACAGCTAATGGATTCTTTGTTGTCAGATGTTTCTTGACCTAGCAGTGTTCAATTTCAGGAAAGAAATATCAACCATATATAAACAATTTATTTTTCTTCCTAAGTAAAACTAATGCTAGTACATTTTTATAGTATTCATTATATCACAAAGTTATTAATTTATATTTATACCATTCGAAAAATTTGTGTATTTTTTAGGAAACAACCCCAATAGATTTTTTAATGTCTGGAGCAGTAGAAAAGTTTGCATATCTGACCTTAAGGTTTTCTTCTCAGAATTTTTTTTAGCAATGGGTTTAATTTTTTGATTTTGTAACCGATTATTTCGTATAAACTAACACGAATACAAATTTCAAACACATACCTTTGCTATCTCTTGTAAAAAAAAATCAGTGAGATGATAACACCCATATTTTATAGAATAGTTCATGATTTAGTACATTCATACATTCACCACAAACTTTCCTCACCTAAATGTTTCTTCTTATAACATTGCTAGCGTCGATTAGTCACCTGAATTTCAGACAGCCCAATTAGTCATGGCCAAATTAATAAAACTATCCATTACTCAAAATTAAATGCTCATCGTTAAGGTGAGTTAAAATATTGAATAAAAGTGTTGTTTTTTTTGTACTTCTGTACTCTTGTTAGTCCAAAGCCTACGTGACGCTCCTGATAATTTTTAGAACTATGAACGTTTGGTTACGAACAGATTCCTTAGATGTTAATAAGCTCCGTGCCGACTGGAAAGCATTTGAGGAGTAGACCGAGGCGTAGGTGGGAAGATTGCGTTAAGAATTATCTGGCGGATTTCGGTTTGGCTAGAAATCCGTAGACAGAAGTTTGTAAGCAGAGATTGGTGGTATCGGCATCGAGCCTTAGGGTTCGTTAAGCCTTATTATTATTATAAAGGTTAGGTTGAACCGCAAAAAGAAAGTTAAATTTTCCTTAACACTTCTATAGCTTTGAACGGACAAAATCTTACTATTTCCAATCAAGTTATATCTAATGTATGTTTTTAAACTAGCTATATATAACTAAATCCAAGGTGGAAATTTTACTGATTGATATTTTTCTTGCAACTAAAGAGAGTTAAACCTATTTTTTTTTTTAATTAGAGAAGCAACTGTTAATTTTTTTCATGAAATATATATTATATTACACGAGGATTTTAAGAACTGTGGAAGAGTATCCACTCTTATAACTTTTATTCAACTAATGAGAAGGGGAATAGTCAAGTAGTGGTTTTGGAGTTATTACAGATTAATTACCTATTATGTGAAAATTAAGGGATGTATGCAGTTATTGTATTCTCAACAACTCTGGATTATATAATTACGTCTCTGTAATATATTGTCCAACAATCAAGGCAGCCTCTGAATTAGGTATGATTACTTATCATCAATCATCTTTTATATCAAAGAAAATGATGATCTAAAACATCCAACTTTCAAGATCAAATATAATAATGCGATGCAAAAAGACGTATTTATGATAAATATAAACAACACATCTCGAGAGGAGTTAGAAGAAACATAATGTATTTGGGATGGAGTTAGGTCCAGATTTAGAGATACAAGAGGGGCTATGATATACTCCACCTGGACTCACTAAATCCTTCCTTGCCACATTTTATACGGTGGTGGACAGATGCGCCTCGATGATAACGATAAAAAAATCTTCTCCTCCTCCGTTATAACTTAGTCTCGATGGACCTTTTATTTTTCTGGAAGGTCTTCAGAGCATTCAAAACTGGCGTAAAGGAAGAAGAACTGACACCCAAGGTTGGCTTTAACGACCACGAAATTAGTCTGATGAGAGCAGGATGTTGGTGGAAGCACTGTTTTATTATTCGACCGCTCAATTTCTTAATGTCATCATGTTTTCTGTCAGAAATGTCTCAATTTCCTAAAATCTAGATATCCATATATCTAAATCTATATATCTATATATGTTTTCAGGCAGAAGGCATGGTGACATTAAGAAAATGAACAAAAACACAGTTTAAAATTTCCTTTATATATATTTATACTATTACACTCCATGAAGGGGCTTGTGTCCTAGATGGTGCTCATCCTCCAGAGTTCAACCTTTATTTTGGGTACCCACTTTATAGTGGGCCCTAGATCCCATAGTGTCTAGTGTTTATACATCACTGCCCACTAGAAGATTAAATAAAACATGTAACTGCGCACTTTTTTCCTT
Source organism: Troilus luridus (assembly GCA_964056705.1). NCBI lineage: Eukaryota > Metazoa > Arthropoda > Insecta > Hemiptera > Pentatomidae > Troilus > Troilus luridus. The sequence continues at coordinate 70,030,716 of OZ057412.1, read as the reverse complement.
ACAATAAATATGAATAAGAACTTGAAATGTTGGTTCAAGGTATTCATTATTAACCTAAACATTTGCCAGCAATATTTAGAATTTGTGAAGGCGTACTATCTAATGGTTGTCAATGGATTAAGGAAAAATTTAAAATTATTATTATTTAAAATTATTTGTACTTTCCAATGTTTATTTCTTTACATAGAATGTAACTCATTTTATTGTGGTTAAAAATATACAGTTATTTGTTATTTGTTTTGAAGATAAGAGAGGGACGGAATATGTCTACATCCCTTTTTCCTTTGTGGAGAAAATTGAATCAGCATTACTTTTGTTATGGCATCGTTGTATTCGGCACATAAAAAGTCTCCTTGAATATAAAAAATATTTGGGTGAGAAACATTTTTTTTTAGATTTAATTATGACGACATTAAAATTATTTGAAGTATTAATGTGATACTGTTTATAAATGGTTATAAAAAATAATATAATATTTTTAAATCAAAATTATATTCTTGTTATCAGCAACCTTCAATACTTAAGAGGTTTTTTTGCATTCAGTTTTTGACACAAATGGTTAAGCTGTGACATAAATTAGCTATATTACTTTCACTACTAATATTCAATCCAAATATTCTCAACTACGTTAATTTTTGCAAACTGTCCTTAGCCTTTTTCGAAACTGACGACATTACAATATTAAAAAAGTAATTTTTGCCTAGCGGTCATTCAATAATTTCTATAAAACTAATTTGATGAATTGCATAGTAACGTTAGATTGGCATTCATGCTTTCCTATAAAATGAAGGAATGTCGAAAAACCAAATCAGTTGTTTATTAAAGTCCAACTTATAAAACCAATTTCAAGCGTGTAAGATTATGTTAAAAAAGTTATTATGTTCATTGGGGGTTGGCCTTAGAGGAGGGGAGGATTTAGGGGAGTATATTAAAGTACCAATAGTTCTAATTACACTAAATGATTTTTTATTTTGCTTAGTCAATATAATTTATGATCCCGAAACGTCAGGTTCACGGACTAAAATCATGATAAGGTGGAAAAGTGCCTTTTTAGACAAAATATCTTGACTAAACTACCTAAAGATGTAAGAAATTCAAATTTTGAAATTATGGGATTATCCGTTTTTGATCCTTTATGTTATAAGATCACTGTTATGTTTCATTATAATTTTATTAGGGAATGGGGAGGCCTAGTTTTTTTTTGTGAGATTGTTATTTATGCGTTTTGTATGGAAGAATTGAAGATCTGACATTTAATAAAATAAAAAACAATTAAATTTATTTATTGATATTTACAGTAATATTACAATAATATTAGGCTCAAGTCAAGTAAAGAGGGTATGTGGTACAAAATGACATGAGTTAATGGCAAGTAGAGAAACTACCCACTGGTAGTACTCAAATCACTAGTTAATAAAATAAAATTTATTTCTGAACAACAATTCTGCGAATTGTCCCTAAAGCTCTAGAATTAGGCAAATCTACTGTCCCCATTCCTAAATAGTTTTTATGTTAAAACACCGCTCATTATTGAACTATTGAATTGCAGCTTTTATTTATTGCGTAAAATCCAGTATTTATTTAGCACTTTTTTCAAAGGTCACTTTTTGTTAAACGTATAAATATTTTAGGCGTTCAGGATCAAGTCAGAATAACTCCATAATTTCCCAAAATTGTTTTAATCACATTTATCGCTAGTTTATTCGAAAGATTTTGTCTGATATGACCATATGCCACCATATATATCATGGTTATAATCCGGTTCTGAATCTGGAGATTCGGAAGCAAAGTGTTGCATACCTAAAATACCGAAAAATGCTAAAAGTTTATTTTTGGTATTTGGAGTTATCGGCTTTTGGTTAATTATTCCGCGAGTTGTATCGAGTTGAGTCACAAGTTTTAAATTTTCATTCGTTCCCCTTTTAATGTTTTCCAAAAATGAAAGTTATCATGAGCTTTAGTATGGGAGAGATAATGTAATTATGGGGAATGTGAATACTTCGGTAATCATTTCATCTTGGATTGAACGTTTCAACTAACATATATCATCCATAGGAGGAAAGGGTCCGGGTGGAGTAAAAAAAAAAAATCTCTTTAGTAAAAATAATAAATAGTCCTTCTTACTAAGGAGAGTTTTTTCCGACATCAACCCGCACTTTTTCTTCCTCATGTGTATAAGGTCAACTAATATTATTCAACATATACCATCCATGCTCCGAAATGTTAGTTGAAACATTTATTACTGATTACCGAAATCAACTCATTACCCACAATCGCATGCTATTTTCCATACTAAAGCTCACGATAACTTATATTTTTGGAAAAATATAAAAATGAAACGAATAAAAAGTTAAAATTAAACTTGAAGCGACAACCTGCGGAACAGATACACGCTTTTGATACTGATGTTCCATTTTTAATGGCACATCATTGTGTATAATTAGATCTACTAGAGGAACATGAATATTTTTTAAAGAAGCTTGTTATTGCTTTCTTGCAATTGAAAACAGTGTGTTCCAGGAAACATCTGATAACAAGGAACCATTAAGCTGTTGAGAGGACCTGTCCATCTCATGAAAAATTCACCTGTCCTGAAACGTTTCGATATCTGTGAATATTCATCAGTCGATGTTATAATTAGCTTAGTAAGAGGAACCGAATTAGGAAGAGGGAGGGCTCTGATGGACGGAGATAGGAATGTTTGTCCAGAGATGTCAGGATTACTTCGACACCGGCGGTCGATCTTATCCTTCATCAATCAATATTTCGACAAGGACGGGGTAAGAAAAACCGGACGGGCAATGGACAGGGCCTGTAATTATAGCGGGGCTGTGATGAACCCATTAGCCCTCAAGTCCCACTGGCCAACCAGGATGCCTCCATGCTTTACGTAACCAAGACTCGGTTGGAAGGTAAAGACTTCGAAACCTCGCTGTAGCTTGTAGTGAAGTGATTTTGCAGGGTACGCATGCAATCTGAAAAAATAATAACGAACTTTATCACAAAATACTAAATATTTTATTAATGGACTATTTTAATTTAAAATATAAATAACAATAACAAATATTTATTTAAGAAATAATACAAATTCCATTTGGCACATATTGTATATGCGATCTTCTTTTGAAAACCTACCCTAAGGGATTCTCTTGGAAGCGTGGATGGAGATACCTACCATTGAAGGAACATCTTGCTTCTTTCATCTCAAAGTAGTCGATACCTGCTTTAGAGTCATTTCAGCCTCCTTGTCTGTCAGTAATGATTGTACTAGTAAGTTTGAGTGTTCGGCAAGGGATTCTGCAGTTTATTTTTTCTTCTTTATGTCATTCACGAGTGATAATATAAGTGATATCTTTGTGTAATGATTTATTAGGAATGTAAAAGGGGAAATGTGTACATGTAAATGGATACAGAAAGTAGAAATCAAGCATGGAAATTGTTCTGCTAACTATCTTTAAAAAGGACTTATGTCATGTACAGCTATAACAAATTGATTATTTGATTTGATTTTTACTTTATCTTTCGTTTAATTGTATGCAAAAAGATGCTCTCTAACCATGTTAATCATTTGCTTAAATAAATCAGTATTGAATATTTGCTTTTATTGTTATTAATTTTTTTTTAAAGAAGATGTACATTATGTAAAGAAATTATTGCATCTTAGGTCATGCATGTAACTGTTGTTATTCAATTATGTATCCACTTTAATTGCTTAATATCATGTAATTCTCGTTCTTTTTATTTACATTTTTGGCACTTTATAAAAACACTATGATTTGTATGATTTCTGGCCAGATATGTATTATGTGTCTTATTCTGTTCATGTTTTTTATTCTAAAGAGACTTAGTCCCGGAATGAAGTTACTTTTCTATTATATTCTATTTATATTCTTTGTCATTTAAGTTTCAATTTTTTATTATAGTTTTACATTATTTTTTTCCAAACAAATATGATTTTCCTTGTATAATATTTTGTAAATGTAAAAACATTTAATGGGCGTTATTATGTCTTGAAAGAAATGGGAAAAGTACACATATTATATATCATACTTTTATGGCGTTACCACAGAGGATGAAATACACACACATATGTATACTTACAAGTATATATATATATATATATATATATATATATATATATATATATATACTTGTGTACAACGTTTCCTGAAAGCTAATTTTTCATTAGGTTGGATGAAGCTGGGCAGCGGATCAAAAGGTATGACCCTGTGAAAGCTTGAAGGAATATTGAAGGCAGAGAAAACTCCTGCAGTGGAAAGGGAAATATGTTGTAAAATGATCCGATGGGGTCAATACGAAGAAATGTAGAAGTTCCGAAGACAGTCCCTGGGTTATTTTGGACTACCGAATCTCAAAAAAGATTTCCAATTATGTAATAGTTAAAATCCTAAACAAGAAACGGAAGTCTAAAGGTGAATAAAATAGGATATAATAGTATTTTTTTAAATAATTAATGTTTATTAAAGAAATTATAAAATGTCCTTTGATACATAGGGTTGTAATAAAAGAAAAATATCAATAAAAAAAGATTTATCATTCTATAATGTAATTCGTAATGAAGAGTCTGATAATGATTCATTACTTTTCTCGTCTCTATTTTCTGCATAACATAGACGTTTAACACATATTGACCTTTAAGGATCATGAATTTCGCACTATAAATGTGTATAGGTTTATAAGGATAGTGATGGTTCGACATTTCTATATTTAAATTGAAAATATATATATTTTTGAGGGGAGGGGGCTTCATTATATATTACAAACATATGGATTATAATATAATTTTCCTTCTACAAACCTAGAAGACTCTGTAACATAGCCTAGTGTTGGTGAAGTTCACATGGTTCATTATCTATATAGGATATTTGAGAAGCCGGCTCTCCTTGCCTGAGGTTTCCTGAGCATACTCGGGCCAGGTAGGATAGATAGGACCTTATAAAAAAGTACTTGTAAATTCCCTCGGAGCCGTTATCATATGAGCGTGCATATCAATGGGCATTGGTAAATATCGCCCTGCTCAGGTGAGCTAGGGTATGGTTTATGATGTGGTCGTGGGAATCAGGCTCTCATACATACTTTCAGGATTCGGGGTAACATTATTTTTCAGCTTTGTAGAAATATTTGAACATGTAATGTTAATAACTTTAACATGTAATGTTATTGTCTAGTGCATCGTGATAACAAAAAATCAAGTTATTTAATAAAAACGAGAATAATCCATTCTTTATATTGGGGAAAGTTGTAGTGGATACCAGGAAGGGAAAGATCCAATCTTGCAAATTATCATGTTATCATATTTTATTATCATTATGATATCATTATCATATTATATAATTAATTTTCTAGAATAATTATTAATTGACCTTATGTATATGGGGAAGAAAATGGTCTGGTTGTAGGTCAAAGGTTTATAATTCCTTAAATAGTAATAAACTACTTGTTAAAAACCTTTGCAGGTTTTTTACAGAGCTGGCTGGATAGGCGAGATACAAAATATTTAAAAAACTAATTGGAATAGAGAAAAGTTTAACACAAATAAAATAAAATATTAGAATGAATATATTGGAGTAAACGAGATATAAAAGTAGAAATAATTACAATTTTAAAATAAAAATATTAGTTTTAATTTTTGAACAAAAAAATGGGATATAGGATACTAATAATAATGATGAAAAACAATTGTTATTGTTATTCCTTACAGTTTATTATCTATTTTTTCTTCCACTTCCTCTATATTTATTATCTTATTTACTTCAGTTTCATTTTATACATTAGTTCTATCTTTTACATTTCTAGATTTTGTAGGTTACTATTAAGTTCACATTCACACTTGTTACCTACAATACTATGTTTGTTATATTCCACATGTTTGATATTTATGTTTTTAAGTGTCATTGTATATATTACTATCATCCTTTCATTTGAACTCCACTTATAAGCTTGTCCTCATTCTTACACTTGCTTTTTTTCTCTTGGCTTTTTTCTACTTACTGATATATTGTTTTTCATCATTATTTTCATAAACCTGTATTCCACTGTTTTAGTTCAAATTTCTAAACATTATATTACGTTTTTCTCTCTTCCAATTATTTGTTTCAAATCAATTTTTATCTTCTATATAGAAGATAAGAATCCTGAAGAATACATGTAATTTGGGTCGAAACGTTGGTTTCTAATAAATATATTTTTTCTATTTAAGGGATTTATTCTTTGACCTCTAACCAGACCATTTTCTGCCCCTAATTATTTTTTTTTATTATAATATGTATATGTACACTATATTATTATAATATAGCTGTATAAAAAAAGTTCTTGTAACATTTTAAATTTGATTAGTACTTCCTATTATAATCCACTTAAGAATATAGAGACCGCGGTATCTTGTACGTGTTAAATACATTTTCTTCGTCTTAAGTTAGACTCCTGGTAATGTAAGAAATATATTTGAGTATTAACTTTTCTTTTTTTTTTGCTTTATGTTAGTAATTTATTTATGTATTTTTTAAAGGTTTGTTTAATTTGGTATTCATTGACTGATGAATAATTTTCATTTGTTATTCATTGAATGTGGCGTATAAACAATATTCGAGTGTTCTAAAGGACTGTTATGTTATTGTTTTATTTTAAGCAATTGATTAACCTAAATGCTTATTGAAAATATAAAGACTTGGAAAATTTAAAAATAAACAAAAAAATTACAATGAATAATAAATGACATTCATATGGCAGTAAACACAAGTTTACAATGACATGTTCGATGTACGCTAGTGAACCAAATTTATATTATAAGTTAATGTAACCAAATAATATTCTTATTTAAGACTAAAAAAATCATGTACTAAAATTTAACTGTATAAAGAAAATGAATAAATGTTCAAGCTTCAAAGCTTGTACAACTGTAACTTTATTATCTGAAATAGACTGGAGTTCATTAGTCTTTTCTGGTGAAAAAAACGTAATCATTTATTAAACAGGCATAAAAAATCCACATGGCGTTAGGAAAGATCAAAAACGGAATGTCTTAATCCATCCCGAGGAGACGTATACAAAGTAGTGGAGCGCAGTGATTTAGGAGCCCGTCCCATTTCCTTGATTCCGGCCGGGGAGTGTAAATGGGCCCAATATAGAAGATGCTATCAGCGTCTAGGAGAGACATTTAGAAATAGTACACGACACCCACAACGCCTGATAGAGACAGCGTCTTGTAGCACCTCGCCTGCGATCAGGATCTGGAGAGATCTCGCGTCCAGTCATTTATCAGATGTGGAAGACTCACAGGTAGTGAGGCCCGGCCCGGAGTGAGTTGTGGTTGTATCGGTGTCTGTCAGCCTGTCTGACGGAGATGGTGATCAAAGCAGAGGCGATGGTCCATCATACCTTAATACCAAGATTTAAAAAAATGAAGGATGGTTATTTTTTTACTGCTGCAAGGTCTACCATGGTGATCAGTCGAGGGCTGTTCCAAACAAACATAATTTAAATTCTCGTACCCGCGGTCAAAAACATACATTCATGAGGGTTTTATCTTGTACATCTTTTTAATCCTCTGAACAAGGTATTACTATACAAGGTGTATTAATCAATTTGTAGAGATCAGTTCATAAGAACATTTGAGAGAGTGTGTAATGTCTTGAGTAAGACCACCATAAACCTTGATTGAAGCCAGTGATGGTTAATTATAAAATTAATGTGAAATGCCTGTCAAAATTCTTTCCCTCTTGACAGTATCCCAACGTTTAACTTCTCCTCATTAGATACATTAAGTAATACCAAGATAGTCATAAATAATTCAAATTTACCAATGTATGTTATATGAGATAGGTTATGTTGAGAGTATGTAAGATAAAAACTTGACCTAAGTGCCAGGTGAAGATTTTAAACCAGCTACGAAAAAAATAAATCTTGATTTCTGTTTAATGAATCCAGGTACTTTCTGTAGTAGTGTCAAATTCTATTTTAGGAAATCGCCAAGAATGTCTACTTTAATAAAAGAGACTCGAAATTGCAATACTCTAAACAAACATTTCCTGGCAACCTCATATCATGCGCAGAAAAACAACCTAGTCAAAAAAAGATCTCATATTTATTTTACAAATTTTGTTTTCTTAACTAAGTGAATTCATTATTATCCCAAATATTCATCACTTTCACACTGAATTTTTTATATTAATTTCAGTACTTGATTCATTATTAACAACTATGGATATTTCAATTTTAACTAAAGTATATAGACCATTCATTGTATAATATATATGCCTATCAGATAAATCTGATTTATCATTTTTTTCGTACTTATTCCGCAGGTTGTCGCTTCGAGTTGAACCATAACAAGTTTTAACTTTTCACTCGTTTCATTTTTAATATTTTATAAAAAGACAAGTAATACAATCTTGAGCTTTAGTATTGAAAAGAGAATGTTATTATGGGTAGTGAGTATATTTTGGTAATCATTCGATCAAGAAATAAAGGTTTCAACTAACATTTCAAAATATTGATTTTGTTGAAACGTTCATTTCTATATGAAATAATATCGAATTCAAAATATTTCCCGTAATTAGATTACCTTTTCATTACTAAAGCTGACGGTAACTTGTCTTTTTGAATAACTATTAAAAGGAAAACTAATGAAAATTATATCCATTATATTAATTATGAACTAAAATTATATCAAACGTTGTCGGATTTAACATTAATAGATGTGGACATAGTTGTGGAAGAGTGCAATAGCCGATCGAGATAGCGAAGCACAGCTAGAATCCTCCGCAATCCCGGAGTAACGTCCAGATCGCATCTCACATTTCCGCTGACATTTCCAGCCCAGATTCTTAGGATATCCTGACTAATTGCCGAAGAGAAATGAAGAAAAACGTCATGACCCGAGATCAGAGGGTAATGGGTTCAGTCGAGGTAAAACGTGAGCGGGAGGAATCCACTCGGGAGCCAGCGGGTTAATGGAACTTTCGCAAGACCTTGCAGGGTTAGGATTTACATAACTTGCAGATTAAGATGGCCGAAGATAATTGAAGGTTGGCCAATCCGCTCTGTGCAAGAGCTCTGTTTGTTCTTCGTAATCATTAAGTCCTGGCGTAACCTCCTTGTCAATATCTTTATTAACTCCGTCTTATATCTTCTCGAGCAGAAGACATTAAATTAGGTTCTTGGCTAATATCGAAAATTTACGTTTCCTCATCGATTTGTTTTCAATGTCAAAAGATTCAATTAAAAAGATTTGTTTGAATTGAAAGCTTCTTAAGCCGTGTTAAGCAACTTTTGATAGAAGATAAACTTATGGTTTCGAGACACCAAAATGCTCAAGACCGGCAACGCCTCAGGCCTGTGCATGAGTTATGCAATTTCTACTAATCAACCTTATTTTAAAAGTTAGAATTCAAAAATTTCATGATTAAAATCAAAATGTTGAAAATAAATACGAGGTTTAAATAATATAACTATATTTCAATTTTATTATTAATATTTTGTATTGAGCTTTTGCAGCTCATCATATCGTTTGATTGATCAAAAATAGATGCATGTAATTATTGATATACATATTAGCTTTAGATCCGGTACTTGGGACTACACCTTGACAAACGCTTAACTTGGAATCCTCATACTAGACTGAAACGACAAGAAACAGCTCGCCGTTTCAGGCTACTTCAACATTTACTGGATAAACGCTCTAAACTCCCAATCCATTACAAGAGACTCATAAACACGACAATCATTAGACCCATCTGGACTTACGGAATAGAGCTTTGGGGCTCCACTAAGCCATCGAATTCCTCCCGCATCCAATCTTTACAATCCAAAATCCTTCGGAAAATCCTCAGCGCTCCTTACTTTGTTACGAACAAAGTAATCCATAATGACCTAAACGTCCCGTTTATTGCTGATTTGGCCCGAATCCGATATCAATCTTTTCTTGACAAACTTCATTTCCACACAAACCCACTAGTTTCAAACCTCGCAACCTCTTCAATTCCTGATAATCCTCCGAGGCGTCTGAAAAGAAGATGGCCTCGTGACCTTCTAAACTGAACTTTTTATTTGAGTACTACCACTGGGTAGTTTCTCTACTTGTCTTTTCATGTCAATTTATTCAATCATAATATTTACTGGATGTATTCTGTATACAGTTGTAAATTTCAATAAATATATATAAAAAAAAAATATATTAGCAGGCTTCTTTTAATTAGGTTATGCCAATTATGTTATATGCCAATAGCTGGTGGAAATTTTCATTGTCTCTAATAGATTTTATATCTAATAGTTAAATGTCTTTGTAATGACAAAACTTAAATAGCTTCATGAAATGCTTTAAAATACAAATGATCTATGTATTGTTGAACTTAATGATGAGAATAATACTAGAGAGAGGAATGCTTTATTGTTTCAGCAGTGCTGTCAAAATACATTGGATTGCCATAACACATAGCATACTTATCAATCCATATTTTAAATTTATGAATATTCGTTTTACACAATCCTATTCTCTATTTCTCCTTTTCATGCCATTAATCAAAACACATACATAGAATTACAGTACAGTTTATAAAACCTATGCAAATGCAAAGAATATAACTATATAGTAATTATTATTTCAATTAGGTATTGCTATTTTGTATTGAGCTCGTGTGTTATAGGTTGTGAGCATCATATGTTTTGATCAATAAATAAAATTCAAATAATAATAACAACTTCAAAACGTATATAATTTTTGTCTGGAGTGTCAATATAAAGTGAAAACCTGACTAATGCTAAGATATAAATGTACATACTCGAAACTAAAGTAATTCAGACTATAATTGATTTATAAATTCAAAAAAGATCACAGTTATTCCAAAATCTTGAGTTTTCAATGTAATTATGGGAAATGTGTATACTTCGATAATCATTTCATCTAGAAATGAACATTTCAACAAACATTAGCATCTATACTTCGAAATGTTAGTTGAAACTTATATTTTTTGTTGAAATGATTACCAAAATCTACTCAGTACCTGTAACTATATTCTGTTTTCTATACTAAAGTTCACTATAACTCGCATTTTTGGAAAATATTATAACTAAAACGAATAAACAGTTTAAAAACAACTTGTTGTAACTCAAATCGAAGCGATAACCTGCGGAACGGATATAAAAAAATATCGAAAATAGTATTCAAAATATCAAATAAAATTATAGTTTTAAGCACAGCAAGGAGGTTTTTATTCAATAATTTCAATTACTAGAAACATTAATGAATTTCGTATAAATAGAAAATCAAGTTTAAAGATAAAAAATAACGAAATCATATCAAATGATTTTCCTACAAATACGAATAAATGCCGGCAAGTCTGTTTTGAATTTAAATAATAGTACTGTAACATAATCTATTTTATCCATCTCGGTTTCGAAAATATTTTTTACGTTTTCGATTTAAATCAACACGATTTCATTTCATACTTTTATTTTATTATCTTCAGCTTCATCATGTTTTTTTTTTTGTAGTTTATCTAGTATAATACATACAATTATTATTAAGCAACAAAGGGCTAATAATATTGTTTAAATTGATAAAATCCTTTTGGTCCCCGCCTACTCCAATTCTGCTTACTCCCACCTGCTGATCTGCGAGCTATGATCCGGGCCTGACCAGACAGACGAGGATTGGGCCGATGAGAGCTAGAAGAGATTGGACGGAGATTGCTGAGTAGGAACAAGAAAAGCCGGTAGGTACTAATCTCGAAAATGATTCAATCCTCCCTGAGTGCGTGTGGTCGCCATCTGGCTAAATAATATTATAAAACTCGTTTAGCCACAAATTACCGAGCAGCGCTCCCAACCGGCAGCGGTTGGCCAACATTTGGCTCCCGGAGGAGGCAACTTAAACGGTCCCAACCTAACCGCCATCCATCGCTAATCATAACTTTGCCACGATTATAGTCAGCTACTGCGATAGTGCTATGCACTGGATAAAAGTAATCACCAATATCAATATCTATGTATTTTAAAGAAAAATAGAAAAATAAAATAAAATAGGTAGGCAGAAATGAAAACTAAATACTTTGGAATAACTGTCTTCTTTTTTTAATTTCTAAATCAATTGTAGTCTGAATTATTTAAATTTCAAATTAGTATCAAACATTTATGCAAAAAAAACAACCTTTTTCTTATTATTAAGCCCTAGATCATCGAAAGGGGAAAAACTTAAAATAAAAATCATGCTTCAAATTGAAATAAAAATGTTATTTATTTTAAATTTGTGTAAACATTTTGTAGCTTTAGAATCTAAGATTTACAAGGAGCTGAAAATTTTTGTTTTCAATCAAAATGTTGATTCAATATTCATTGTATGTTTTTACGTAAAAATTCTATTAGGTTATTTGATAACCTAAACATACTTCATAAAAACAATTATTTTAACAAAAACATGTGGATATAATTCAAACATGAGATTTAAAATAAATAACTTTTTTTTTTATATATCTTATGGCCTGCTTGCTAGAACTAACGCTTGGAACACGCGTTTTTTTAATGCGGAACCGCAATAAGATAAATTTAAACATTGTTTAAGGTTAGTGAGGAATGACTGGGCCTTCCCTTGAAGATAGAAATATTATTTTTATAAAGTTATCACTGATCAGGCTCACATTCAAAAATGAATATTATAATTCATATTTTATCACTTTTACCATTTTCAATTAAATTGCTGTTATTCCCAATAATTTTATATCCTTTAGATTCAGCGATAATATTTTCTATAAACATTTCGTTACTCTGAAGAAAGATAAAATTGAAATAAAAACACATAACAAGGAGTGGTTACCTTGAATGATTTTTTTGACTTTTTCTAAATGGGAAAGAAAATATACCGGGTTGAAGTCAAACAGTGGGATATAAAAATATAAAAAATAACATATCAAATTGTTTTAGTTCATAATTTATATTATTACTTTTATTTTATTTTATCATTAATATTATTTCCACATTGGATCTAAATTACTCTAATAGTTTTTTTTTTTATTTACATTATATTTTTCTCTATTCCAATTATTTCATTTTTACCTATTTTTGTATCTTGCGTTTCTAGCCATGATGGATTCCGGCAACGTGGGTCCAAACGTTCGTTTCTAATAAATATTTTATCACTATTTAACAAATTAATTCTTGGATCTCCACCCGGACCATTTTCTTACCCATAAAGTATTTACAACTGAAGAAATTTCAGAAAATTTTATAGAGTTTTTTATAAGAGGGCTACAACTGATTTGTCAATGGAGCCATTAGAAAATAGGATGCGTTATATAATGATTGTATAATTGTTATTCCTATGATAACACTAATCCAAATGGAGAGAGAAAGGAGAAAGCAAAACTCGTCAGGTGTCTCAGCTCATAAGCCTGACATCATAATTCTGAACTAATCAAATTACGCTCCAGTTACGTCAGGAGCAGATGGAAAGCATCGTAGTAATGGTTACCTTATCATTTTTGTAATTTAATTTGGATTAGTTATTGGTTATAAAACTGGATAACTAATCCATATTTATAATTAAATTAAATATTAATCAAATTTATTATAATATTAATCAAATTTATTATAATATTAATCAAATTTATTATAATATTAATCAAATTTATTATAATATCATATAACATATTGCATCGTCTAGAAATATTACATATCCGTGCGTATATGAACATTTTCTGTTCTATTTCGAGACATATCTGATGGTACATTAAAAAAATAAAAAATAAAAAATCTGATAGGTTTGTTAAACACTTTTACTCAAATTGATTGAAAAAAGCTGATCACACAAAAATTGAACAAGTAATAAAATGAAGTAGCAGTAATGTATAATATAGAACTGAACAAAGAGGAATAAACACTCAGATATATATTTGTTAATAAAATTCAAACGTGATTAATATATTAAACAATGATATCTTTGTTCAATATAATCATATTAATATTGCGCAAAATCAGATATGATATTTTAAACTTATCATATACCTGAAAAATAGATATGTTAATCTTTTAACCTGTACCACTAGAACGGGTGACACGTGAGCGGGTCTGGAGTTCAGTACATGGTAGAGACTGTACTGTTTCATGGGCAATGGTTCTGCAAGGAGGTGACTTGTCCGAGGTCACGCTCAACCGCCAGATTTTTCGCTCTTATTTTGGGTACCCTATTTTTTATAATATTTTATATTATAAAGGTTGGGTGAGCCCCAGGAGGGTCCTTGATCCTATATGATCTTCGGCTGCAAACAGACTAAATAAAAGTCTTGCCCGCAGCGGGATTTGAACCAGGATTTCCGGCATGGTAACTCAGTGCTCAACCACTGAGCCACTCCGCTCACTTGCTATGAAAAATAGATGTGTAAATAATTAAAAAACATACTATTAGTAATAATAATAATTAGTAAAAAAAAAAATTTAAAACAAGGATTAATCCTAACCAAATAATGGAAAAAATCCAAAAAACATTTATGGTTTTAATATTATTCTAAATCAGTTCAATAATTAATAAAAAAATTATTATTTCAAAATTGTATTACTTGATTAATATATTGATTTAGTTTAAGATCTGAGTATGATGGATAGGTAATTAAGTAAGGTATAATATAATATTTTTTTATATAAATATAATATATTTATTATAGTTTCCAGTATACTATAATAGTCAAAATGTAACTATAAAGCAATCATAAAGTTTAGATGATTAAAATATATATCTATATATATATATATATATATATATGATTGATTAAAATGATTAAATACACATGATTGAATAAATATATATATATAATAGTTTCTGGGCATAGGTGTAATAGTGTATGCTTTTGTGTAACCTACACTTCATAGTTAAGTATAAGTAATTATATATATATATATATATAAGTTAAGATGAGACTAAGAGCTGTATATCCACTAATACCAAACTCTGATAAACAAACATTGTAAATACTATGTATAGAGAATTATAAGAGGAATAAAGTCAGTGTTTAACCAGCCTTCAAGTGTGTTATTTGTCCCTTAACCTTCTTTTTTTTATGCTTTGGAGTGGTGAAGTCTTTAAGTGGTGCCGAAACCCGGGAACGTTTTTGCAGTTTAGTGAGTTTTATTTTCTAAGACTTTTTTTTTCTCTTTCTCTAGTTTTATTTTGTTTAGTTCTTTTGGTTTGAAGATAATTATAATAATATGAATGAGCAAAGAGAAATCCTTAGGCCAGCAACGCTAACGTTGGAGCCTCCGCAGACTGAACAGGTGAATCCCGAGTTTCCGCCATTGCCGTCAACAACTCTAGCAATGGCGAGGGCAGACCTAGCGGCGCAGGAGGCAAACAGAATAGCGCAGGAGACTAACGAATTGGAAAAAATGAAGTTAAGGAAGGCAAATGCACAAGATCTGAGAAGGGAGATATCGGACCTTGAGAAATTCAACGGAGACATAGGTGAATTAAATCACTTTCTCAAGGGCGGCGACGGCATCATGAGCAGTATTCAGTCGCAGGTTGCAGCGGACTTTTTGGAGGAAGCGGATGCCAAAAGGCTACGAGTAGCTTTAGCACGGAGGGTCAGAAGGAGTGTGTTAAATCTGATCCAAGCGGATGAGGATACCTCGTGGCAGGTAATCAAGGATAGATTAAAAAAGGCTTACGGAGGGGGGCGATGGGCCCCAGAAGAGGACATGTTGCAGATGTTTCGGGAGATGAAACGAGCAAACCAGTCGAATGGACAGTATGCTGCAGGACTTCTCGCTAAGCTTAATAGGATAAATGAGAAGTTGAGAGAAGTCATGGACACCGGTGCTGTCGAAGCGTGGATGCTATTTATGACCACGGTCCTGAAGGTGCAACTGGCTAGGGACACTGGAAAGAAGGACGGTCTACCCAGAGATAGAACATTTATGGAGTGTGCACAAGAGATGGTAGACGCGAGTGCTCGAGATGAGGAAGAGAAGGAAGTGATAGAACCAGGGTGGAATAGGGTGTCGTACCGGAGGAACGAAACAGGCAGAAGCAGATTCAGACAGGAGCCGGGAAGAAGAAGAGAGGGAGAGTTTGTGAGAAGAGAGAAGCCACCAAGAGAAAGAAGGCAAGGGGTTGAGAGGAAGAATGGGAGAAGAGAGGAAAGGAGATGCCACGAATGCGGCAAAACAGGGCACTTGGTAGCTCAGTGTCCACGTACGCGGTGCTTCGAATGCCAAGGTGAGGGACATATGGCCAGACAATGCCCATATATACGGCGCAGAGAGCACGACAGAGGTGAGCCGATGGAGATCAATGCTCACAGACTGGGACGGAGGAGCAGGATAATCTCGGAATCTGCGAGATCCTCGGAGACCTCAGGGTCGGAGACGGAAGGCAGCGAACCTAGTGGCAGAGGAACTCCCGGAGGAAGGAGCAAACAACGGAGCACAGGGAGGCGTGCCGAGCAGGTAAGAAGGGAATGAGGATGGTGTAAGCGGAGGGGCAACCTTTTTTTTGTGAATAGTGCGGTAAAGAAGGGTGACAGGTTGCCTGTTATTGAGTTTTACAGGGGGTGGAGGTGTTTAGTGGACACAGGGAGTTCTTGTACACTAGTGGGTAAGGACAAGTTAAAGTTGTTGTTTAAGGGTAAGAGTCAGCCAGACATTAGGCCATGTCAATGTAAAGTGGTCACTTTGAGTGGGCCCTGTACGATAGAAGGGGAAATCGATTTAGCCCTAGATAGGTGGGGAAAGAAGGGAGAGGTGTTGACGCTGCATGTTGTGGAAATCATGCCGCGGGAGTATGGGGGGATTTTGGGATGCGATGCGTTTGGCAAATTAGGGTTGAGAGCTCGTAGTACAGAGGGTCAGTGGGTAGTCCGGATCGGGAACAAGAAATATAAAACGTTGCAAGATGTGAAAGGGGGTGTTAGGTGCGTTGGAGTAATTGCCAAGGGTGCAGACTGGAGACAGGCCGTAAGGGTGGAATTCGGGGATATATTTTTTCGCGAGGGAGACCCACTGAGCGCGACGGGGGAGACGCTTCATGAGATCCATCTGAAGTCGGAGAAGGTCACTTATGTAAAGGAGCGGAGGTACCCACAAGCGTTACGAGGACATATACGCGAGGAGATTGAGGAGTTAAAGCGGCAGGGGATCATCGTGGATAGCAAGTCGCCGTTTAATAGCCCACTATGGGCCGTTAAGAAGAAACCGGTTGCTGGGGAATCTAGGGAGCGCTATAGGGTAGTAGTCGATTTTCGGCAGCTTAACGAAAATACGCGCGACGAGAAATACCCCATTCCCAGGTTAGAGGATATTTTAGACCGGCTAGGGGGAGCCTCAATCTTTAGTACGCTCGATCTAAAATCAGGGTATCACCAGATCCGGATGCACCCCAGGGACCAGGCCAAAACCGCGTTTACATTCGAAAGGGGGCATTATGAATTCACCCGTATGCCGTTTGGACTGAAAAATGCGCCCATCACATTTCAAAGACTGATGGACGAATTCTTGCGGGGACTGGACGAGAACATGTGCCAGGTCTACATGGATGATCTACTGGTGTTTAGTAGGACAGAGGAGGGTCATCTGGAAGATTTGCGACGGGTGTTTACGCGAATCCGGCAGTTCGGGTTGAAGCTGTCGCCAGAAAAATCGACTCTGGGACAAACGGAGATTAATTTTCTGGGACATGTGATTTCGGGGGAGGGGGTACGTCCAGATGGGAGAAAAGTAGAAGCAATAGGGAAGATGGCGATGCCGAGCGATGTGAAGGGGATCAGGAGATTATTAGGGACCCTCAACTACTACCGACGTTTTGTTCCGGAGATGGCGGAGAACTTGGTTCCTTTGAACGAACTGCTGCGAAAGGGGCGCACAGTTAAGATGACGCCAGAAATTGAAGCAAAGATCAGAAGGTGCATGTTACAGTTGCAAACTGAACCAATCCTGGCATTCCCAGACTTCGGGAAACCATTCGCAATCACCACAGACGCCAGCGAGTATGCACTGGGGGCTGTTTTATCCCAGGAAAGTGAAAAGGGGGAACGACCAGTAGCATACGCGAGTAGGAGACTCACAGATGCGGAATCTCGTTACAGCGCACTCGAGCGGGAATTGTTAGGAATCATATGGGCGGTGCAACACTTTCGACCATACGTATTTGGTAGAAAATTTAAGGTGCATACAGACCACCGTCCGTTGCTCTGGGTGGGTAATCTGAAGGAGTCTTCAGCTCGAGTTACAAGATGGAAGGAGATCCTCAGCCAGTACAACATGGAGGTGGTGTATAAGCCGGGGAAAGACAACGTGGTAGCGGACTGGCTCTCTCGTGCATTACAGGTCAATATGTTGGAGACGGAGGGTGCAGAAGCGTCGGAGGAGTTACAAAGGTTTGTACGGGAATGGACACCAGACGGAGAAGGAGGACGTGTGGATAACCCCCGAGGCAATGAGGAATCCTCAGAGGATGAGTCAGGAAACGAGAGACCGGTTGAGATGGAGGAAATTGATGACATTGTCAACAACAAGTCCCGGCAGATCATCTGGAAAACAAGGACTACGGGGCTCGTGAAAATGGAATTTTCCAAGTATGACAAACATTCCGTCATCACCATCTGGTCACAACCTGGAGTTCAGGAAGAGCAAATGTGTCGTGTGCTGAAGGATGCCTCTAAGGCGGGAGCGACCCATTACCTGTATGTTGGCAATGCGACGGTGTGGGATAAGATACGCAACTTATGGCGCCTCGAGAAAATAGGGATCGATAGGATGTTCATCCGATGCCGATTGATGGTGGAGACCATTCGGGATCAGGACCAACAAAAGGAGGTAACCACGGCCTATCATCAAGGCAAGACGAACCACAGGGGTATCAATGAGACGTTGGCGGCTTTAAAGAGAAAGTATTACTGGGTAGGGATGCGGAAGACGGTAGAAGAGATAATAAGGGATTGCCACATTTGCCATACGGCCAAATATGACCGCCACCCTCCCGTAGGATTACAAACTGAGACGCGGACACCCACGATACCGCTGACAGACCTTCAAATAGACACCTTTACGTGGAGAGGGTTTAAATGGGTGACAATATTAGATACGTTTAGCAAAGTGGCCATGGCCCACCCAGTAAAAGAAAAGTCGGCGGCGGCGGTGAATGGCGCTCTACAGACGTGGTACCAGTGTTATGGGGTGCCAGACACGATCTCCTCGGATGGGGGCAGAGAGTTCGATAACGCGCTCTTGCGACAGGAGATGCAAAGGTTGGGAATCGAGTGGCATTGGAACACGCCCGGACATCCGAAAAGTAGGGGAGGGATTGAACGTCTCCATAATACGTTGGGGGAACATCTCCGAGTATTTCACGCGGATAAAGGGTTAGAAGCGGATGAGGCGATGCCCCGAGCAATAGCGGCATATAACCATTCCATACATATGGGCACCGGGTTTTCCCCTTTCGAAGTTCTTTTCGGGTTACGCGCACGAAGGAGAAACGAGGAGGAGACGGTTGTGGACGAGGGCATGGCCGAGCAATTAAATACCAACAGAGTAGAGCTCAAGAGACATTGGGGCAAAGCACACGGACGAATGGCCGCAGAGAAGAGTAGGAGAGTGGCGCGTGAGAACGAGGGAGTAAGAGATGTCATGGGTACGATTAAAATAGGCACTATTGTGTATAGAAAGATTTTGTCGAATCGTGCGAAGGAGGTCCTCAGGTATGAGGGTCCATTCAAAGTGATTACGATTAGGGAGCATAATCTTGTCACGATTCAGAGTCTGGTTGAGCCCAGGAAACGGAGAACCGTTCATATTGAACAACTTAAGGTTCCGGCAGGGGAGGGCCGATCATAAAATTGTATTTATTTCAGTTTATTATTGGATATATTTTTTTTTCCTCTTTTTCTATGTATTTTTAAGAATTTAGCAATATATAGAAGTATATAATTTTTTTTATGTTTTGTATGTTTTGTTTTTGGTAGAGTTTCCTTGTCATTGTAAATAAAGTTTAGGTGTAAGCCTTATATTGTATATATCCATTGATGCTATAGAGTAAGATAGTATTAAGTTGGTTTTGTAAGTTGTAGAATTTGTTTATTTGTGACGATTGAGTTTAGTGTATACTATGTTGTTGTACCAGTATTTTTTTTTTTTTGTTTTTTTAGAGTTTACGAAGATGTTCGTAAACTGGCAGGGGGGAGTTAAGATGAGACTAAGAGCTGTATATCCACTAATACCAAACTCTGATAAACAAACATTGTAAATACTATGTATAGAGAATTATAAGAGGAATAAAGTCAGTGTTTAACCAGCCTTCAAGTGTGTTATTTGTCCCTTAACCTTCTTTTTTTTATGCTTTGGAGTGGTGAAGTCTTTAAGTTATATATATATATATATATAACTAATTCAAAAACATTTCATTACTCCTATGGCAAGAAACATATAGTGGCCATTAAAGTAATTTTCTTATTGACGTTAATATTGAACTTGATATTTTACTAAAAAATATAAAATGACATAAAATAACATTTATTGTTTGATTATATATATATATATATATATAAAAAGAATATATTGCCTTGAATAAAATATGGTTTAATAATAATAGAGGATATAAAAAATGAATACATAAAGAGCATTAGGAAATAACGACGATAAGCCGTCATTGCGAAAATACTCACAAGAGGGCCTTAGCATCTAGTGATCTGAAATCTTGAAATGCTTGACTGATACACGAGATGCCTCTCAGTAAGGCTAAGTGTAAGGCACAGGGCTAAGTATCTGTATGTTATAAGCCCCTCCAGAATTTATGATCCCTAAGCATCCTCTTTCAACCTATTAAAGGCTTTATATTTAGTCTTATAACAAGTTTTAGCCCAATTAACTAATATGCTTAGCATTTACATGTTATATGAATACGTATATATTCTCATAATCATACTTACATACAAATATATATCTGGGAGTGGAGAGGCTCCCATTTAATTATATTGTTTGGATTATATTTCCAAATTATATACGTTTGGAGTGATAGAGCGCTGAGCTTCCCTACCGAAGGAGCTGGGAATTGGTTGAAGATTCTGCCCTTCACAATTTTTGTCTAAGAAAAAGCACAGTCTCTGCTATTCTCTAAACACCAGGACCCTTCATGAGTTGTAGTGGTACAGGTTTTATATATATATATATATATATATATATATATATATATATATATATATATATAGAGAGAGAGAGAGAGAGAGAGAGAGAGAGAGAGAGAGAGAGAGTGAGACAGACAGAAATTGCAGGACTTCTATAATAGTATTCCTCAGACCACTTTCCAGTTTTTTAACAGTGGAAGAAGACAGAATTGTCCAAAATGAAATGTAAATAGTACACGTAAGTGGGCAGAAGAGTATTTATCTGTAAAATAGAGAGTTATTGTATTTAATTTTTTTTTAAATTCTATACCACTACAAACCATGGAGGGAATCGGACTCAGTCCGTGGAGTGATCTGGTAGTAAGTATGATATCATGTCAGGTTTTTTCCTTTCATAGAGTATGTGTCCTGCTATATCAATTAACAGATTAATACATCTGTCCGCAACACATTCGAAACAAGTAAATACAGCTAAGCAAGTGACGGTTAGCTCCCCGGTCTGTTTCAATTAATCTATAATTCATGATTAAATGATCATTAATAAAGAAGGAATTAATTCTGAACTATGATGATAGCAATAATTAACTGAGGAGGATTTGTCAATGATTAGAGAAAATATTTACATAGTTTAGATTAAACCTCCAATTTCAGTTTATTCAGCAATATTCCGGTTTTTCGCTTGTGGAACCCGTCACCCAGCCATCGAACCAAAGTGGTAGGAAATGCCTCAGATAGTAAAAAAATAGAGATAATCACAATATTTTTAACAAAAAAATGTGATTGTAATGAAAAATATACTCTTATTTCATTACAATCACATTTGATTCTGTAATTAACACGATGTCTATGTATAAATGCGTAATAGCCAATTGTTATCACAGATTAATAATTCTGGCAGTACTCATCATCAGATTTAGTTCCAAAATCTTTTATTGTTTTATTAGGCTGCCTTACAAATACAATAATGATGCGTTGAGGGCAGAATAAATAAATTCAATCCCAACATTTTATTAATAAAGCACTTAAAAAAGTTTCCGAATCTCATTTCTTAATAAGTTGGGATTTATCACGAAATGAGATTCGGAAACTATTTCACCAAAGAATCACAGAAGGTAATAAGACTCGCGACATTAAAAAGTTTCAAGAAGGTTCGGCAAATTATAAATTTCTAATTGTGGTCCTTTCTTAAAAATGTTTGTATAAGAAAAGCAATATTGTTGAGAGGAAAAGTCTTAAATCATTTTCTCAACTTCCCTTATTACTTACCCACTCACCTTGTTTAACTTCGGATTAAGAATAAAAACTTCTTCGAATGTTGCCATTAGAGTTTTTATTACATTTGTATAGTAAGAACGAAGTAATACATATTTTGAATGTTTAAAAACATTAACAGCTTGTCTTATATGAATTTCCATTGTACTATAATACCAAAATTAAATTATTTATTTATGCCGTACTCCGCACCACATACTTTCCTGATTCCTGGAAATTATCCATAGTTAAGATGATACCAAAACCTAAAAAACCACCAGAACTCCCATCTTCTTACCGTCCTACATCTCTCCTTCCCATAATGGGCAAAATACTTGAAAAACTCATTCTGAAACGTCTTCATCTTATCATTGAATCCAATCAACCAATCCCAGATCACCAATTTGGTTTCCGAACATCACACTCCACCATCCAGCAATGCCATCGTGTGGTGGACGTTGTCTCATCCGCATTAGAGCGCGGAATGTACTGCACGGTAGCTTTTCTCGATGTAGAGCAGGCTTTTGTTCGAGTCTGGCATCCGGGTCTGCTGTACAAACTCCGTAAATTCTTACCTTCTACTTGCTTCCTTATTATCAGTTCCTACCTCAGTAATAGAACCTTTAAAGTAAACAATAATTTTTCCTACTCTTCCCTCTTCACCCAGTCTGCCGGTGTTCCTCAAGGTAGTATCCTGGGTTCCATCCTATACACGATATATACAGCTGACATCCCAACCCATCCAAGCACTGTCCTCACTACGTACGCTGATGACACATGTGTGTTATCAGTAAATAAGGATCCATTTGTTGCACCCCAATCTCTTGAATCCCATATATCAAACCTTCAAAAATGGTGTTTAAATTGGAGAATTAAAATAAATCCTAACAAATCCCATCAAATTACCTTCACCCTTCGTCGTAAACCTACGAATTCCTGCCCTACTGTATCCTTTAATAATATTCCACTGAACCCTGTCGAACAGATACGTTACCTAGGACTCCATCTGGACAAACGTCTCACTTGGAATCCTCATACAAGACTGAAAAGACAAGAAACTGCTCGACGTTTTCGCCTACTTCAACACTTACTGGCCAAACGCTCTAAGCTCCCAATTAATTACAAAAGACTCATTTACATGACAGTTATCAGACCTATTTGGACATACGGAGTTGAGCTTTGGGGCTCTACTAAACCACCCAATTGATCTCGTATCCAGTCCTTACAATCCAAAATCCTTCGTAAAATCCTCAATGATCCTTATTATGTCACAAACAAACTCATCCATCATGATCTTAATATCCCACATGTTACTGATTTGGCCCAAACTAGATACCTTTCCTTCCATGACAAGCTTCATACACACTTGAATCCGCTAGTCTCTCAACTTGGTTCCCATACTTTTCCTGATAACCCTCCTAGGCGTCTGAAAAGAAGATGGACTCGAGACCATCTACTATAGAACTTTATTGGAGTGCTACCGATGGGTAGTTTCTCCAAGTGTTTTCCATGTCATATTGTACATATTAGCAGATTTACTTGTTATAATAATATTATAGTTGTAAATATCAATAAATTAAAAAAATAAAATAAAAGTTATTTATTCAAAAATAATTGGTGAACAAATAAACCAGACATTATAAAAATAATCGTTCATCACATGTTAGATTTCAAGTCAGCTGCCTCAAATTATTCGGTAGGTGAAAAAAATAAATAGAAAAAAGATGTCTTTTCCAGATTTAAAGAGAGGGAAACAAAATTTAGGTTTAAAAAAATCAGGGATCAAACAGCTAAAATAATAGTAACGATAAGAAAGCGATGCTGATAAAAAATGTAATTCTTTGATATGAAGATAACCCGGATAAGCAAACTGACCAATTTAAGTATTGTCTTTTAATTTCTTAATGGTTTTTGTTTACATTCCAAATATTACGGTGGCGATATGGAATGAATACTTCCATCATAATTCATAAATTAATTTTTCTAAATATCTGAAGGGTACGTTTATATCTCAGTAGTGATATAATTCCGAGTGAGTTAAAAAGGTCATTGTAGCACAGTTATAATTTTTAAATTTCTCGGTCAAAAGATTTCAAAACTCAGTATCTAAAGGGAGTAGAGTTTAAAATATGTTATAATAACTAATTTATGGTCGATCTTTAGCTCCTGGGTGATGCTACGACTACTAACATGCCGGTCAACATTGATTATTTCTGTGATTTTATCGATATTTTCGACGACGGGCCTGCCTGTGCGAGTTGCATCTTAAGCATAAAAAATGCCTGAACGGAATCGACGAAACAAAAGTTGTACATAATTGGCTGTTACAGTATCGGCACTATAAACACCATTCACAATTTCAGCGGCCTGGTTTGCATTTTCATCTTTATCAAAGAAAAACTGTAAAATGTACCGAATTTTCTCTTCCACTTCCATTGTTGACATCCTGAATGGAACAAACAAAAAACAGTCAAAGAATTTTTTTAGAGTGAAATGTCACCTTGACAAGGTTCATAAACTTGCAATTGTTTGATCGATACTTTACGAGATATCGATCACTACAGCCATCTACCGAGAAAATAATGGATTTATTTTTCCCTAACCTATTATTATATAAAATACTGTTATATTTTTTACAGTTTTTAAAAATAAATTTCATGGTGAGTTTATTTTTCGCCAACTTTGTCTTAGTACATTTCACGTTTATTTTCAGAACAATAGAGAATTAAAATATGAATCTTGATTATAATATTTTTGGTAAGATTTTATTACATTCACCTCTTTTGGGTTAGTTTAAACCGTCTATTTTATAAAATGAGTACTAAGTACTTTGTTTAGTCAGACTAAATAATTATTCTACTGCACATACTTGGGGTGGTAATACATAATGATTCGTTAATGATTTGCTAAAATTCATCAACAGCACAGATTTTTTAAAGAACACCCCATTAAATTGAGAAGATATATATATGATTTATATATACTTACATACCGTAACAAGAACTTTTTTTTATAGTTTGTGGTAAATATAAACTTTTATAAAACATAATAGGAAATAAGTTATAACGGTTTTGTAAACAATTTTGATTTTGAAATTTTCTATGATTTAATTTTGTAAATTAATTAAAAGGTACATAGTATATTGTGATGTGGAATGTACCAATAGATAAACGGTCCTTTTAAATGGTTACTTTTAAAGGAAAAAAAATAATACGTAATGATTGATCGTGTCCGAGACAAGTGAAATAAAAATACTTCCATTAAGCCACAAATCATTGAGTAAACAGAAAAGGAATAAAATGAAACCATGGTTAAGCTCAAATTGTATAATCATTTTTCGTGAACGTGACGATAAGTTATTATCAATCCGTTCATTATCATCTATCATTTAATTATACAGCGAGCCAATAGGAAGGGAGTACTCCGCTGATTGGTCAGAGCCTGCCCCCACTCCTTTCGACTCCTATCTTGGAAATTCGGAACTTAACTGTGTCTTAATTGTTAGAATTCTCTCGCTAATGGCCCGCTCCCGACAATTCGGCACGTTTGTCTCTACTTTCCGACCAGTTATCATTCCATCTTCAGATATTCAATATCTCTTGCAGTCTTCTGTTGGATTCTTTTTTTATATTGTTAAGCGAACTGCATTTTTTATTATTTGCCATAATAATAAATAATTAATTCCCCTGTCAGAAATTAATTCTTTCTGAAAACATCTTTTTTTACGTTCATGATCAAAAGGGGATTAACTCCAAAAAAATAAAAAGATGATTTTTTTTCTCAACCCACTTGTACTTAAGTTCCACTTTATACATTTGCTCTATAGAGGAGAGTGGGGTATTATGGAATACCTACCATTTACATTTTTGCATGTAATTTACTGTTTTTAGTAGTAAAAACTCCCAAAATCAGTTTGAATACATACCATAACTAACTTAAGTTAACTGTAACGTGTTTAAAAAACAATTATTAATTTTCTTGTTTGTATTAAATGTGTAAAAATAGAAAAATTAGAAATGGATGGTAATATGGAATAGTCGGGTAATATGTAATACGTGGTTCATATAGTGGAAAAGCCAACTAGAATTTGCAATTTAGTTCAAATTAACAATTTGAAAAAACAACCACTTTAATATAATTAAACTTGCTTCTTTCGCTCATCTTCCTTCTTCTTAGGCATATCTGGCAGAACAGACAATTTAAAACTCTCATAGCTAACAAAGGGAGGGGTCTATAGACGTCTGTTTAAGTAGCATTAAAATTATTTTATATTTCCACTTCAAAGGGTTTACAATTTATAACAGACTAAACTTTAATTTTTAATTTGGCCTGACTTTATTTTTATTTTTTTTATAATTCTTGTTTATAATATAACAAAATTAAACAATAAGCTGCTATATTAAATTATTTGTTTCAGTATTGTTAAGTCGGGAATACTTATACGTCGGGTATTATGAAATACCTAGTATTCCACAATAACCGAAACGCCACCTTGGTGAAAAAACTGATGAAACGAAATGTGTTACTGAAAAACCAATCACATAACAATAAACCACAAAAAACTCTTATAGTGTACAATATGCTTAGTCTTAAAGCTTAAGTCGCATTTGTAGTAGTTAGTACAACTATAGCGAACAGTTCAGCTGCAACAGGCGGTCAACTCTCGTAGGACATGCGCCATGGGAGTCTTTTGAAGTAGTTCATGATATTTCCGAATGTTAGCAGTGCCAAACAGAGCTGAAACCTAGTGATGGGATTAACTGCTACTTTTCATTAACAGGTCTAATCGTTACTGTGATTTTTCTTACCTGTGATTTCTTAACTGCTACTAACTGTGATTCGTGATTCTTTCGAAATGCTACCGACAGTGATTGCGTCGGCGTACGTGATTCCACTTCTTGAATCTAACGATCACAGAATACGCATTCTATTATAAGGATAATAATTACGTTCAGTCTTGTATTTTTCACTATAATCCTATCAATATACCTACACAGATGGAATTATTTTTAATATCCTCTATAACGTAAATTTCCCTCCTATAAAGGTTAACCCATGCAAGACGACGATTTTTTTCGAACATGGTCCCCTAGAGCGAATTTTTTTCTTCTTTATATTGTTAATTTTTAATAAAAAAACATGTTTACTACGGAAATCACCGACAAAACGGATGGAAAAACTTTTGGTGGCCAGAAAACCTCCGGGAGACTGGGTGGCTTCCCCTTCTGGGTGGATCCAGGATTTCTTTCTGGGGGTCAGGCGGACGAAAAAATCAACAATAACTTAGAAATAAACTTGTAGTATTTATAGAAAGGTTTTAAAGATTTATTAAAATATCACAACAATAGTTTCACTCATGTTCTTCCTGTTATTTTATTTATATATTTTAACAACTATGATCTTGTAATTTGCCCATAAGTATGTACTGTAATGGATTCTCCTCAGTACAAAAAAACCGTTTATTACTATAGGGAAAGGTTTTCCAAGGCTGCAATCCCTGTTACCCTTAAGGCACCCTAACAACAGTAATCACTATTTTCACCTTAATCACAGTAGTCACAATCACGCTTCATATATATATATTTGTACCTGACTACCCAGCCCTGAATGAGATGTGCAATTTGGGTCGAAACGTCTGTTTTTGATAAATAGTTTGTTACGATTTAAGGAATTTATTCTTTGACCTATAACCAGACTTAATCAGCTTTTATTATTCCAGCCAATGGTTTGGCAAATTAGCATTCGATTCTTAATGTTCAGTATTTATTCTGAAGAGGTATTAAACTATTTTATTTATTTATCGAGGCAATCTACAGGTTTAGATAAGAGGATATGTCGAAATTGAAAGGAGAAAACTCCATAGATTTCACCGAAACAGAATTTAATATGGCGTTTTAATCCCTAAATCAGCTGACTTGGGCATTGTAAGAGATCACAGAATAATGACGTAATTGTGAAAAATGTAAGTTTGAATAACGCTATTATATTTTTTTCTACGAAAGAGAAAGCATTTCAGATCAGTCAACCGTCGCTAATGGCTTAGCATTAGTTGTAAAAGTAATATTTAATAGACACTGTAACTTGCAGTAACTTTTTCGCCACTTTGTAACATCCCTCATAATGGGCGCTGTCCCTTTTTGTCCAGATAGTGAGCATATAATAGGACTTAATATTAATATTTACATACTCGCGCTAGACAATTTTTATGACCGTAATTACATTGTTCTAATTATTTACTTCAGGAATCAACACAGCATTTTGAAATATTAGTTACATTTCACCCAGCCTAATGGTAAATTATAAATGGTGAATTCTTAAATGCTTGTTCGATATTTATTTTCTTGAAATGATACTGACCTTCCGGAATTAAGAATATAATTAGGGCGAAGCCTAGATGGGAGTTAGAGGCCCAACTTGTCCTGTTCAGTCGTCGTATAAAATCTTTTTTTTTTTTTTTTTTTTATTATTAAACAAAGAATTAATAATTTAAATAACAACAAAAAGATTTTATTCTTTGGGTGATAGTTTGGTATATTCGGTGGATCCTAGCAGTGGGCTGGTGCGATAGGAATCGGACGTGGTTTTTCCCCTTGGCTTATTTGGGAAAAGTGACAAGCCTCACACTGATCTCGAGATAGCCGACGCCCCTGGACACCGTTTTTGTAGAAAGCATTTTTTTCTATTGTATGATGGAGGATTTGAATTTATAATGCATCTGGGAATTCTTAAAGTCCGGTGAAGTCGAGGGGAAAAACTAGGTGTTATTCCGAGTGATTAATTCCATTAAGAAAGAAAAAGAGGATATAAAGAAATATGTGGAAGTAAGGACGAAGGGAACATTTTAAACTTCTTTTTTTTTGAAATCGATCATTAAAAAAAAAACAAATATTTCGATATATTCAAAAAATCAACATATAATATATATAATTCCTTTTATTTCAAAGTTTCAAGGCTTAATGTTTATTTATTTTATTTATGAAACGGAGTGGCTCGTTGAGTTGCCGTGACGAAGGTCCTGGGTGCAAATTCCGATTGCTGGCAGACATTCATTTAATCTGTTAGCAGCTGGAAATGGATCGTATGGGATGTAGGACTTTACTGGTGCTCACCCAGCCACTTTTAAGTGGGTACCCTTAATTGGTAAAAAATTTGGTGGTTGAAGGTGGTCTGGGACAAATCATCCTCTTGCACAACCGTTGTCCAAGAAATAGAGCATAGTCTCTACCACATTCTGAACCCAAGACGCTTCTTGTAATGGTACTGGTTAGGTTGTTAGGTTTATTTAATTATTAAACTCAATTTCATTCATAATTCTTTTTTTAAATAATTTATTAAATGATATTTGCAACTGCATTATACTAACACAGCAAGTAAATTGAGTGAGTGGTGCATTTTTGCATTAAAAAAGGCAAGTAGGGAAACTACCCAGTGGTAGTACTATTCATAAAATATTACAATAATTGAAGGCAATAACATACTGTATTGAACAAATAAGCTAGTCGACTAAACAATTCAAGATTGATAGGGTTATTTTAAGATGTATACATATATATGACGAGTCTCATTCGAAACCCAGGTAAATCCATTTTTGAAAAATTTTCACGAGGGCAAAAACACTCAATTAAATTAAATTAAATTTTTTAAGTAGGTATACAAAAATTGACGAACCAAATTAATATATTTAATTCACTGTTCAATGGCATAATTGTCAATATGTTAACAATATATTTATTTTATTTGAAAGATTTCAGCCAATATTTTCATATATAAATGTACCTCACTAAAACTAACCTCGGAGGGTTTTGGGTTCAGTACTTGGTAGAGGTTGTAGTGTTCCTAGGACAACGGTTGTGCAGATAGATGAATTGCCCGTGATCAGGGTCAGCAATCAGGTTTTCCCCCAATTAAGGGTATCCACTTTATATAAATCGAGCCCAAATCCCACAGGATCCATCGCCGACTGTTAAGATATTAAATAATTACCTGCCGCAGCCACATTTGCGCTGTACCGTTCCCTATTAATATAATAATATCTATAAACTCTTTATATGTAGTGTCTGTTTATAATAATCATTAAGGTCGTGAGGGGCAACTGGAATAAATTTTCTAAACATTAATGTTTCACACATTGAAGAGACATGATTTATTTCATTTTCCTACTTACTCTAACAAAATATTCAAGAATATTACAATAATTACTATTTGTATCTGTATGAAAAAATCTGAAAAAAAGGTAAGCAAGTGAGAGCAATACGCGGAGGCACGCAAAGCATCCACACACGTACGTTGTTTCTAATCGCAACGTGACCCGAGGATTTCTGTTCCCTCCGCTCCCATCTAATGAAAATAACATCAAAATTACCTTGCGAAAATTATTTCTTTCCTAAAAACAGTTTAGGGTAACCATTTATTGATTTTTAACCTCTATTTAGTGCTTTATTACATGTTATAAAATTATTAGGCTTGAAATTAGTTGAATGAAGTCTACGAGATAATCGCTTTCATTCTCAAAATCGGAATATGTTCTGTCAGTCTTAGGTCGTGATTCTAAACTGATTTAAAGTAAGTAAAACGAATATGTTTTTTTAAATTGATTTCAAAGTAATTTTTTGAAAGCATTAATCTTTTTCCAAACTTAATGTTTCGCACTTTAAAAGTACCAAATTTTCAACTTCACGTTTCTTTATAACTTCATATGTAACTCATAATTACTCATTTTATCATTTTTATTTTAAATGCTATAGCAGCGTAAGATCAATATATGATTTTAAACACATTTTCGCACATTAATTTGCAATCGATATTTAGTTATTAGAGTCTGAATCCGGTATTATTCTTTTAAAAATTAAAGGAGCAAACAAAAATGTCGCAAAAGCAATATTCCAACAAAATATAAGTTTATAAGTTTTCACTCATTTTACATTTAATTATTATTGCCTTCCATCTATAGTTTTTATTCAATTATTTTGTCTTACACAACAAAAAAAAAGAGATATTTTTCAAGTTCTTTGTTACAAAGCTAGTAACAGTACTTGGTTAGGTTTATATATATAATAGTTCTTTTTCAAGTTTCTTATATAATTTTTAATGACAAATTTTTATACTTTTTTTTTAAATATAAGCTATTTATAACTCTTATTATTAAATCTAAGACTTCTGAATTTATACAACCCATTCTACAATCTAGATACCCATATATTTCATTGATATATTTTATATTTCATTAAAAATATCCAAAAACTCTCGATAAGTTATTCTTTGATTCCTCTATGAAGACGGTTAACATAGCCACAGCCATAACAGAACAACAACACAATTTGATTTAGAGTAATTTAACGGTTCTCGCTGCCAAAATATTATAACACCAGGGTGCTAAATTATAGTATTATTGTTAGTATTAATCTATTTATTATTACATTTACTAAGGATTTTGAGAAAAGACTAACCGTTCTAAACTCTTGCAATTAAAGAAATATAAAATGAGACAGATTCATATGGTTGAAAATATAAATTAAACAGTATATAAAATACTTTATACCTTTAGATATTAAAGGTATAAATATAAAATTCCTGGATACTAAAACATTAGTATTGTTTAACGGTAAATATCGATACTTTGTGAATATTGTAAAGTTTAATCATGTATTTATAAATTCTTTTGATCTAATAAGTATTTGAACTATACCTTGTAAAAAATTAATTTTTTGTTTTTTTGCAAAATCCATTTTTATTTACTTTTATTCTTCATCAGGAGAGTAGCCTTTGTATATTGATATATTTTTAAATATAAAGGCAGTAATGAGGACTGCCAGAGAAGTGAAAACTTAAGACTTTGTAATAACTGCGGTCTTCTTAGAATTTCTCAATCAATTATAAACTGAATTATTTAAATTTAAATAATTAGAATTTCACATATACTGATATCCCGAACAATAATTATGTCCATTTTCAAGTAATTTATTTACTAAGGAAACATATGATGGGCTACACGAGCTTAATAGAAAATATCAATAGTTCAATTGCAATAATACTTAGTATATAGTCATATTATTTATACTGTTTATTTTTATTTAGATAGATTTCATTTTCCTTTTTAGAATTACTATCACCGTTTAGTTTAAAAATACTTAGATCATTTGTACTTAAAATCATTTCATAAAACAAGACATTTAACTATTACAAATAACTTTTTTAGGTGAAAGGAAAGGTTGAACCAGTTATTGATGTTTTAAGTTATTATTAGTATCAATTACACAACAATTAAACGATTTTTTAGGTGAATGTAATTATTCTAATATCAACGGAATTCAGTAAATAAAGACGATTCAAATAAATTTTCAAGGTCCCTAAGCGTCGCCAGTCTCAAGCATGCTGCTGAAGTGAACCTATAAGTTTACCTCATACCAAAAATAGCTAAAGCGGCTAAAGAAAAGTTTTCACTTAAATTATTAATAAATCAAGGAATAAATAAATCCGAAAAAAATAATTCTTTAACACTGACCTTTATCTCACCTTACAGTTGGAGCGGTCACATGGAACTTTCAACTCCACGTTGTGCCACAAATTACCGAAGCTAACTTAATTTCCATTAGGGTGAGGGATCAGCTAATCGCATGACTGGACTGGCCCTCACAGAGCCATAACCCAGTTTTCAGCCCTACATGTCTGCGCTTTCCGTTAGCGGAAAATAAGCAATTTTCCCACAAGAAGGCCGTTGTTTGCAGTTTTAGGAAGCCTCCAATTATAACTGATGGTTAATTCAGCTGCTTCCTGAGGGGCCTCCTTGAGCGGGTCGTGAGAAAGAGCTTGCATGTAAATTTCAACATGGCACCAGGTCCTAATCAGTCATTCCGCCATTTTGTAACCGAAACCCCTCATTTACTCCATTTTACCTCGGCTATTGTAGATAAATATCCTTCGTCGTATCGATTTGTCCAAACTAACTTCACGCTATTTATTATCCTATTAAATTATGTAGAACGTTTTTTAAAGCAACAAATGGTTTAATACTTATTTTCCCCGAGATATATAAAGTTCCCCTTGGATATATAATATTGGAATATCGGCTAATCAAATCGGCCCATTCATCAGGATTAAAGCTGTTGAAGTAGGAAAAAATACATATCAAATAATTGCATTTATAATAGTTATATATACATATACCTACAATATATATACAGTATCAAGCACAAATGAGGGTGGAGAAAATGGAATCGGTGCGAACCTCCTCGACTCCAGTCAATAGTAGTGTTAATAGCTACAGCTTCTTTTGGAGAAATACAAAGGACATCCTACACAAAATATTATATCTCTTATATCGCTCCTTCAAAGGATCAACCTCAATACTCAAAAAACCAAATTTGTCAACAGAGGTATTTGAAAGAACCATGTGAGTCAAAAAATAAAAAAATACGGTTATTGGTATAGCAAAGGTATTGTAATGATGGCATTAAAAGTATTTTATTAACCGTTATAAAAAGTTTAAAAGCTTGAAATTTTATTTTATTTTACTTATGTCATTAAATTTCCAGACATTCTGAATTAGGATCCTCAGGCTTGTGATTGATTGTATAACATCATTTAAATTTAAATGATATAAATTTATATTTAATATCACTATTTGATAATTTATAGGCTGAGATACATATATATTACATTAAATGAATAATACTAAAACTATTACATTCAATGCTCAGTATAAACTCCCTCTACTCCATGCATAATACAATTTTAAATTATTTATAAATAAATATATATTAAATACTTGCCATTTTTAATATAACAGATAATGCTTCTATAAAAAAATGTTATTTTTTAAGTGGTCTAAGCTGAATTACTTATCTATCTTATCCAGTGTTTGCTTATATTTATGTATGAAACATAGTTAATATGTTTCATTCATTTTTCTCATATGTGGCATATATATTATATTAAATATGAATTGTATACCCCAAACCATGTTTAATATAAATATAAATTAGTTGTTAATAAATATGTAGGAAATAGCTTTTTTATTAAATATTCATATAAGATATAAATTTTTCCAAATTCTTAAGGTTTATAAAATATAACAATGAACAATATAACAATCAATAAATAATTATCACCACATTGATAGTATATTTGCTATGAGGCATATATATTATATTAAATATGAATTGTATAGTCGAATTCACGCTTAATATAAATATAAATTAGATGCTAATAAATATGTGTATTTTAATCATATTACAAATTATATTTACAATAAAATGCCGATCGTGCCTATCGGTATAATTCAATTTCTATCTTCTATGACATTTCTACACCATTAGCAAGCCACAATGGTTTCCCACAAAACCTTCTATCATGACCATTAGGGCTGGATTATTGTAGTGTGTATGTATTGCTGTTATTTGAGCTCCATGGAGAATCCCTTCCACAATGTTTATTCAGTGAAATATTCAATATTTGTGAACTTTTATCCTTTTTAACATCTACAGCTCCAATAATTTAAATATCAGCCAATCATTCTATCAGCCAATTTGGACTGGGCAATCAATTTCTGAATTGATCTTTGATGGTGGCCATATTAGTAGAATGGATAATGCAGTTGAACATATGTGAAATAATCTTCAAAAATTTTAATATTGAGTATTAATATCTTATTGGTGAAGTTCTGATGCTAATAATATTTCTTTCCATCCTCTAATATTTCCTATTGCATTTAGATCCCAATAGTCTTTTATTTGACATTTTTACAATATCTGTTGTTTATTACGATTCCGAGACATTATATAATAAATAAAATCTCTGATTATAATTAGCAGTATCTCCTGAAATAATCAAAGTTTTATTTTCCGACCAAACTTGTCAAGTCATATGCACATGGGAACTATCGGGAAAAATTGAAGATTGGAGATTTTGAAAGGCTTTAAGTTTAATTGTAATAGCTTTAAATTTAATAGTAAATGTATATTTGTTAATTGCTATTTTATAAGAAAAAAACATAATTTCAATGCTTTTAAATAGACTAAATAAACTGTGAACTTTTCAAAACACGTGTGTATCCATTATTAGATCATTTTAACTGATAAAACGCTCCGCAATTCCATTATTATTATGAAATTTAATTATGTAATAACTACGTAGTGTTATAGAATAAATAAAATATTTTCTTCTGTAAGTTGAGGAAGGCCCAATATTTTGTTATGAGACCTGGTTGTCGTTTCCACATTTCCATTAACACGTATCCGCACACTTTTAATTTGACGATCGCCTCAGAAACACATTTTTCAACTGCATGAACTGAAATGTACTAAGCATTTGGTACGACTACCGAACATTATCGCCGTCGTGAACGATTGTTATACCCGTCATTTGTATCTAGATGCCCAAATGTTTCAAAGCGGTGAAGCATGAGAAAACGCATACAAGGGCAGTAAATATGCTGTCTGGCATACTACACCTTTTTTTCCGATGAATTACTCAATAATTGACAAGTGTATGCGTCAGTACACTTCACACTAGCGCTGTTCTTTTTTTATTGATTAAAATGTGCACGACGGTTATAGCCGTCGTTTGCCTACATATCGCCAAAGATCGGACGTCTACAGTCGTCATTTGCGGCAACGTGTTAAACCCCATTCTCTGAAGTATCACTCTGATTACCTTGTATATGGGATCTTGCTATGAATTTTTATTTCCCTAATTATATCTACCTGGGGAAGTAATGTATTTTATCATTATAACTGACACAAACTGTTAATAGTTTTACTTAGTAGCATTATTTTATTAGTAATAACTGCTATTAAGTTTCTCAATCGTACTGTTATTCAGAAAGTGCGTCCTTCTACCCCGAGGGATATAATTGGCCAATTAGTGCCCTAAAAAAAAATGAAAGAAAATCTATTTAATTTAAAAAAATTTATCTCATATGTCTTCGCTAGTCTGTTCTTGTTATGTCTGTATCTAAATTATATTCTTGAAAATTAGCGAAAGAATTAAAAATTTCATAAAAATAACCAAAATAATCAAACAAACTAATTATGGGGCAATTTCTTACGTTATTCGAAAACAAAGTGTTGCGTAGAATATTCGGACCAAAAAATAATGAAAACATTGAAGAATTTAGGATATTACACATAGGATAAATAGCAACGACGAGATTAAGATGGGCTTGCAAAGTTTTTTGGCATAGTAACGAATGGATTCCTAAAACGTTGTCCCGATTGTTACTCAAGACCCTCAGGTGAGAGGATCGCGTTAAGAGTGGTCTAGCCGATTTGGATTCAGATAGTGGCTCGTAGACAGGAGTTTGAAAGCAGGAATTGATGGTATTGGCATCGAGCCATCGGGGTCGCAAAGCTTTTTTATTATGATTAATATGGATTATAAAATTACCGTCCACTTCCTGAGCATTTCCAACATAGTATTAAAAAGTTGAACTGATAAAAATTAGCAGGTGTGGATTCAATCGTTCGTCGGCCAATTACCTGGAAGGATCTTATTTCTCCCTTTCACTCATAAGCGATCTAATGGCTTCATAATATAGGGCGCTATTGTACTCCAATATTTAGCAGACGCTTCCTGTGAGGAGCATGGCACAAGTGGCATTCCAGGTAGGATATCCTCCTCGGCGTTGAGTGAATGCTGACGACACCCCCTCCTTATTACACCGCCGTTGTAAAAGTCGGGACAATGGAACAGTGTTGTTCGCCTGAAGGGCAGGTATTATGGCGACGAGGGTTCAGTCAAATTACATCTGGTGGAGGAGGACTTGGAAAGGGCCAAGTTCTTTATTAGAGGCTGAGGGATGAGCCTCTGGAGGCTGCCCCGGGGGTTTTTGTTGAGCCACTAATACAGGAAGCTGGCCGGCTGTAATTAGTGCCTAAGGACCCTCAATTATCGTCTCAACAATCCCCGCCCAATTAGGGAGCTCCCGCCAAATGAGAACCTGATGATGCATGGAATGATGCACAACTTGGAGGTTCGGGACCACCCTTGATGAGTAGTCTTATTGCAATCCTACACCACCCTCCCACACTAAGGATCAACAAGTAACCCTCAGAGATAATATCTGCTCTAATTCATGGAAGGTAAGTAAGTTGGGGTTTCTCATTGTTAGTTGAGTAAGGCAGGAACCTTTGTGATTCATTGCCTAATAATGGGACTCGAGGGGTGATTCGCTTCCTTGCGAGAGTGCTTGGGTTCCGCTTACACCATATTCGACTAAATCATGTATTAAACTTACACTGTATGCATAAATCAGTACAAGGCATTTAATTAGGAATTTACATGGGGTGTGGAGTTATAATCTTCGGTATACTTAAAGTCTAAAATATTCTTAGGACAACGAGACAAATGTTCTTCAGAAAAATAACAATTAATAAGCTTAATTATTTGAGGATTGCTTTTCATTAATTAGTTTTTTTATTATACAATAAATAGATAACTAAATGTTTATTTCTGGCGTTATCAGTACTTCACAATGAAATACATGTTTTGTTTTCTTCAAAGAGTAAATATTGGTAATAACTATTTCTTGCTATTTCAGGTTTGTTTACCTGAAATCTATAGACACAAAAATAAATAATCAGATTAACTTCAAACTCCGGCTAAGAAAACTTTCAGTGTGGAAACAGGAATCTGAAGAATCTCTTGAACAATACTTTAGTCACGCTAGAATGGAAGCTAAAAGGAATTCAGCCAGACCTGAAGACCATGAGAAGAACCTCCCTCAATGATATTAAAGAAAACAGAAGAATTTCTCGGACGGATGATGGTCAGCTTTATGGTCTAAAAGTGTTTGTTAATGCCGCTTAACCCTGACAGTACAAACAGAAGTTGAGGACAGGTTTTGTTTTGAGAAGACACGGTTGTTTCTAGGAAGTTGTTTTTCCACTGGGTCGGTAATAGTCTTAGCCGAGGACTTTCCCAGAAACCTGTTTTCCAAGAGTAACCTGGAGGAAATTCCATTTACGGATTTTATTCTATTCCCTTTATTTTCTAAAACTTCAGACCGAGTTAGCATAAACCTTTCACTACAAGAGGTTTCTGTAGAAAACGACATTTTATTTTATTTGCTATTGGTTTTGTACTCAGCTTTTAAGGGTTATCGACCTAATCATTCAGTACAGTATTGAATCCAATGAATTTATTAGTCACTTTTTTTTTCTTTAGCAGTTATTTGCTTGTGGAAAAAAAATTACTTGAAATAGATTTTGACAAAATAAAAATAAATTATTAGTACAAATTCAGCTCAAAAGAAACCTACGAAATTAGTATTAGGATACTAATAAGCTTCTTTTTTTTTAGCCCCATCAGATACAGTAATATTTGGTCTAAAAATATTCACATTGATCTCTAATCGTTACTTCCCCCCATCTATAAGGCTTATTCCATATATGACTGAGCGTATTGATTTTTCTCATTAATAAATATGAAAAAATTACTTACATAATAATATAAACTCTATTAATAAATATCTTTCATTTTTCTTACTTATTTTAGATATGACATAATTAATATACTTTAAACTTCTTTATTCTGATTTATTTAAAATTTAACTCATGATTTAGCATACTTTGTATTTTGTTCTTCTAATAATCATTTAATAATGCTGTGATTTATACCCATGTGATTTTCCATCTTCATATTAGGACAAAGAGAATTCCATCAACCAATTCGAAAATAACTCATTCTAACATAAATGACAATAATTTTTACAATAAAAGTCTCATGACTGTCAGCTTTCTGAAGATTTATGGCTAATAAGAGAGAAATTCATTTTTACAGCTTCTCATTTGCCCCACCTGCGCGCCTCCACCGATTGCCCCATAGATGGTTCTAACGCGTCTTTTAATATATAAATCAGATCTCTCTGACAGCAGGGAATTTCAATTATATTATTGCTAATCATTTTAACAACTGTTAAGTAAATTAATAAATAACCTCTTTCTGTTATAACTAAAGAAATATCTTAATACCTATATATTTTCCTAACCAAATTTAAGTTATCCGTCGAGTATTGGGTCAGAATTACGTAGAAAGATAAGATATACGAAAAAGTAAAATATTTGGTGTCTCGAGACAATATAAAGTAAAATAAAACACTAAATGGCTTCTAAAACATTTGTATTGAATAGAGAATATATATTTACATTTATATCACATGAATATAAATAGTTTGAAGGTAGTTTTATTATAAATAGAATGTCAAATAAATAATATGGAATAAAATAAATATCATCCTGGAATGGGAACAAGACATCAGGGCGGGATGATATTCCTTATGCAACGCTGAAGATGCTACCTAGGACGGGTAAAGCCTTCCTACTAAACATCTTCAACTACTGCCATAAGATCTCATATTTCTCTTATGTCTGGAAACGTGCTATCGTGGTGCCGCTACTCAAACCGGCGAAGAAAGGAGAGTTACCGGAGCACTATCGGCCCATCAGCTTCCTATCCCACATGAGCAAAATTTTCGAAAGGCTGATACACCATCATTTGGTGACTCACTGCCGGTAGGAAAACGCCATGCCATCGGAGTAGATTGGATTTCGACGAGGATTATCTTGCGAACACCTCTTTGGAAAACTCCAGTCTCACACCGTAGAGCAGATGCACCGGAACAGAGCTACAGTATTGGACGCTTGTAAGAGTTTCATTTTCCCGCCTAGATGCGTCGTCCGGTCCGAACCTATCTTAGTGGAAGACCATTCATAGTCCAAGTCGGAAACAAATACTCGACTTCTATCACCAACACCTATGGAGTACCTCAAGGGTCTGTACTAGGACTATTGCTGTTTGTCATCTTCACGGCACCAGTGGTCTCAGTGAACCATCCAGGAGCAGTGGTAGCGGCCTATGCTGATGACATCGGCATTTACGCATCCAGCTTCAAGAGAGCACTGAAGATAGCGCAGGCACCCTCCACAACAATAGTAGATCTCAAACTGAACGGCATCACGGTGAATCCGGCTGAGTCGGATGGAATCGTTATGTCATTTCAGCGCGGAAAGAAACCTCTACCCTCGACCTTCTCAGTGGAGAATGAGGAAAGAAGCACCTCGACATCTATACTGTATCTTGGCGTTACTCTGGACAGGCATCTCACATTCACAAGTCACACCATGAAGAGACTCAAGCCAGCCAGGCAGAAGCCGCATAGGCTCTACCACCTGCTCACCTCACCGCAGCTCTCACTACGGGTCGAGCTACAAATATGCAAAGCCATTATTCGACAAACACTGCTCTTTGGTGTACCACTGCTCCGCTCCCTGTACAGATCATCTCTCAAAAGACTGCAGAATTTCCAGAACTCCGTCCTTAGGCGAATAGTCAGAGGGACTTCACTTGAAAGGTCACGGAACATCATCCATGAGGAACTGAGACT
The DNA here is from genome assembly GCA_964056705.1 of Troilus luridus. Classification (NCBI taxonomy): domain Eukaryota; kingdom Metazoa; phylum Arthropoda; class Insecta; order Hemiptera; family Pentatomidae; genus Troilus; species Troilus luridus. The sequence continues at coordinate 69,989,964 of OZ057412.1, read as the reverse complement.
GTCTACAATGACTGAGTACACCAGCCGGAGGCACATAAAATTCTTTGATGGGCTAAAGGCGTGTACTAATCCACTGTTTAACGCAATATCACCCTCTCCCAGGCCTGAAAGATGGCAAGGCACATTCCCCTGGTAGACGTTGGTACCGAGGGAGGGGGGCATGGACTCAGCGTCTACACCCCCTCAATCCCATTCTCCATTCCTACTCCTTCACCCTTCCTCATCCTTTTCCTACCTTCTCTTTTCCCACCCCTTTCCTCTTCTTATCCCTTAAGCGAAGCCCGAAAATGGTCCCTCCCCACTGTAAAAGGAAGACAAAGGCAAAGCCACAAAATAAAAGCTCCCGCACACAGTGGAAAGAGCACAATTGCATTAAATTACTCTAGGGTAAAAGAAGGCCTCAATTACAAGTGTTATATGTCTGATACAAGTTTGTATTTGTTTTGTATTGTAAATAAATGAACTAGGAGGGTAAAAAAAAATTAAGATAAATAGCAAATTAAATTACATATTTAAAACATTGTTTCGGCTTCACGTTTTTCAACTTATTCTCTCACACACATTCTCGAGAAAGAGTGGAAATGTGATGGAAAAGCTATTTTTAACTATATTTTTAATTATTTAATAATTACACACACATATTTGATAGAAGTGCACCGGAGTTCTTTTGGTTAGGCATGCTTTGGAATGAAGAAAATTGTCTCGGCATTGTTCTGGACCAGTATTCAACACCGCTGAAAATTATTTGCGACGTATATGCAGAAGAACTATCGTTTCCTTTGATATAATACATTATCAATAATATTTTATATAAAAAATATTAGACCATACGTAAACGTATTCACGTACAAGACACTGCCGCACAGTGGAACGAGCATTAGGAGCGTCTGGACATTCATTAATATCTCCGCTTCTGGTTCTCCTAGAATAAGGCTATTGGTACGGTTTAAAAGCTTTTTGAAGGAACTATTTAATTATATGATAAACAGGATCAAACATTTTAGGATAAACGTGTAAAAATTCTAGATTTGATATTTCGATGTTAGATTATTTAGTATCAAACATTGTACCATTTATTGTACCAACATACTACGAGAATAGGTACAATACAGTATTCTATGGAAAGACAGATACATAGGTATTAAATAAAGTTACACAAAGGAAAAAGTAACAAACCTAATAATTTAATTATTAAACAAAATTAATAAAATAATTGATAATTACTTTTGTTAGTTAATATACTAGGTATAATTGATACATCAAAATTATAATAAATGTAAGTGCCTATATAAAATTGTTTCATTTAAATAACGAAATAAAAATTAAATAAATCAAAAATTAAAAACTTGACGATTTGTTTTAGGACTATTGCACCTATGTGCACCATTACACATATGTCGATCAAATACCACACGCAAACTGCGTTTCATTGTTAATACTTTTATGTTAGATGAGGGTTGTTCGGATAAATGAATGTAAACAAAAACTGGTAAAAAAAAGAAAACTTGCGAAATGTAGACGCCAATATCAACAGAAATTATTTTAAATTAATTCTCAAGGCCCATAAAATAAAAAGAAAAAAATCATTTTCTCGGAAAATAGCACCTAGTAGCAAAAACCGACTAATGGAAAAAAAACTTCATACATTCTAGTTATTTACTGTGAAGGTAGTTTTTTGGGCGATTTTGAGCGATTTTCGCAATTGATTATTTAATTTTATCACCCAATTTTCACCGAAAAATCCTAGACGTTTGAAATAATCCCAAGTTTTATTTGCCTAAAATATCTTATTATGGATGTGCTTTTTTCCAGTAGGTGCACGATTAATTTAATGCATTACCTCAAACAGTGGATTGCTTTAAAAATATGAGTTTTTAGAAAAATTTATATTTCAATTCAGAATTTTTTATATAAGATTTGATTTCACAATAAATTTATCTATGGATTTTGTTGAGAAGAAGTATAAAGTATAATTTAAAATCAAAATAAAGGACAAATTTAGTTATTAGAGAATTGGTCCAATGTCCAACAAATGTGTTGGTTCGTTCCACTGTGTGCCGTGTCCATGACACAGGCACACCCTATTTTTTATATTAATAAATATATACAACTAATAGTAATTTAAATATGAACTAATATACAAATGCAGATAATATAGTTGGGTATTCAATAAAAATCCATCCTCACTTACTGACAACTAGTCAATCGATCAATTTAATAAAACCCTTGGATACAGGTTAACAATAATTATTATTTCTCTCAATTGATATTTAACGACTATTAAATGTTTTGCTATTTTTCATTAATTTACGAGGAATAAATAATAAAAATAATTATTTAAATATGTATGTAATATTATTTTATATCATGAACCTTCACTGGGAAGGTAAGCGTAAATTCTTATTAGGTGAGTAGCAGAGCAAGTTGGGAACTTTTTATCTCATAAATAAACTTTACACTACTCTTCTTCTTTCAGGATTTCACGTCGGAGGAAACGGAAATAGCGGCAAAACCCGAGGTAAGAAAGGGGTTAACAACCCCCTGAAATATAGGGCAGTTAGAATAATTGAACAATTTAACCTGGGGCTATAGGGACCACTTAACGTCTGTCACTAGAAAGGGCTAAAAAAGATACGGGGAGGTGTGCAACAGGTACCTTCCACACTGAAGCCGCTACCGGTGGTCCTTGATAAACCGTTTATGGTCACTCCTAATACCTATAAATTTTCATGCTAATGCTTTATTGCTCAAATTTAATGACTGATCGTCGCAGTGACAGGGCATCGTCATTCGTAATATGCATTGCATTTGTTAGTTCGTTTTATTCTAACTATTGTTTTTTAGGATTGATAAGAAAAAAACAGTACTAAACCAAAAATATTTTTTTGAAAATAATGTTTAACAAACTATCTGATTTTGATAATACGATTAAATTCCCCCAAAGTTATTTTTCCATAACTAAATTATTCAATATTTTTATGAAAATCTGTAAATTCCATTTGTTATTCACTAATGTGTTATTTACTTAGTTTTTGCATTTTCTGATGACGAGTGGATAGAAAAAACTTTAAATAGTTAATAATTTTCCAGTATTTTAGAGATTGGAGGTTTTATTTTGTGGAGTTCGGATTTCATTGTAGTAATTGTTCCTCGTAAATAAGCATTACTTACTCATGAACATAAATGTTTACAGATCGCAAAATAAAAAATTTAAATTATAAAATAATTTATGTATCGAACTTTTTTGAGTTTTGCTCGGAAAAACTAATACTACTATACAATTCATAAAAAAAGAGATTTCTTAATAAAGATTTTACTAAGTTTCCTATTTTGATAAAAACTAATTATTTGGTCAAATCGATTGAAATTTTCTTTGGCGTACAGCAAAATATTTTAAAGCCATATGCTGTAATTTTTTCGGTATTTCGCTGATAGAGTACACTATTCTTATTGTTCTTTGGTAGTATTTGATTATTTTCAGAGATGATGAATGTATTTCCAAAAAATAACCAAACTCATGCAAAAAGGTGTGCAACAGATACCTACCACTCTGAATCTCCACTTTAAATAATTTGTTAAATTAATGGTCTGCCATTTCAGCTTAAAGGAATGGCAAAGATGTAATGTATCAATCGATGACGAGACTCATTTGTGATATATAAATAGAGTTTCCTTAAAATTAAATACCAGTCAATAGTAAATTACAAAACTAAAAAATTGAAAAATTCAATTACCTTTTAACAGTAAAACTAATCTGGGACTAAATAAGACCTTGGCATCTATAATAATAAACGCTGAAAGCAAACTGTGTACCTCTCTTGAATAAAATAGCATGTTTTGACTTTTCAAAAAGACTATTTTATTTTAAGCAAAGTAGCTTAAAGATGAAAGTGAATACTATCATCATGCGTGTTTCTGTTATTGATTGACTCTTGTCGATATTCTCATGCCAATGAAAAACTGACAAACACTGCTATGTTATTAAAGAACTATTTAATCCTAAACAAAAAATAAATTGATGGATTCTTTATGTTCTAGTTAATAAAAATGATTCAATTCTAAAAAATATTCTAATGGTAGGCTTATGATTAAATTATAAATTCGAATATTACTACATTTATCAATATATGCAATCTGTTTAAAACATTAAAGAATACAACGTATCCTCATATTCTTAATCTGAAAATTATTTTAAAGTTTGCAAAATGAAAGTATTGTTGACCATCAGCCTGTCTTTCTGAGTATCACAGGCAAAATTATCGTTTTTAATTTATAATTATGTTCAAATACTAGTAAAATATTATATCATCCCGACCTTCACGATCAATTTAATTATCAGTATCAAAATCGCTCAACAAAAGTCAGTAAAAGTCCGTATGTCCGAAATATTGATATAAATAAATTTCACCAAATAAAGGTTACATAAAATAACTTTTTTAATTATGTTACAAACAATCACATATCTTAAAATATAGATTTCTAATCTTGTTTACCTAAATATAACTCGGTGTAGATTTTAAAGTCTTCTTGTTTTCAGATTCTACTGGTTTACATAATTTTTTGTACAATTGTTAACTGTCAGCGTAGTAAAACTAAGTAAGAAATTATGTAGCTATACAATAATCTGGATACCTTTAAATTCAATTATAAACTAATCGTCTTAAAATATACAATATGATTTGCAACCCTGTGAACAATTGTTTTTTTATCCAGATGGCATGGGCAAAGACTATAAGCATTGTTCAGTATCAAACCACGGCCTTATCTTTGGATCTTTATTTATTTTTTAATTTCCTGTTGACTCACTTTATAAAAATTCGATTAGGCAACGTCCATCAAACGTCGGGCTACTATTAACACGGAGGCCTGGGAGAAGGCCGCCCTTACCTTTCGGATTCCTGAGGAGCAGGTAAAGTCCAGGTAAAGGGAAAATGACTTCTATGAGCCGTAATAAATTATCCTATGACATGTTAATAGTGATTTGTGGTCACTATAATAACTACACCATTAGGCCCTAAACGGGGTTTTGGACCATGGCGGACACCAAACTAAAGGTTCCAAACTAATTCTGTGTTATTTAGAAGATGCCAAGTGTCTAAAATCCGATTAGTTAAGACTTTAATGATCGTTTTAAAGCGTTCCAAGATTTTTTTATTGTTCAAAAATTATAGACAGATATTTAACACACCATCAGAAAGAAACGCTAAACATTTACCTAGAATACCATTATATAGAATATGTCCATAAGAGGTTTCAAGACCGTTTTGGTTTTCATGTTTTAAGTTCTTAATACCAGTAATGATGTATTAGATGTCCTTGTTTCAAAGCTGTCAAGATCCTTCAAAAATCAATACCAAAAGATTCCATTTCTTATCAAATTCATATATCTTTTTTTTTAACCTACTTTATTTAATAATATAATAATACAGTTACAAATACCTAGGGTATAATAAAGTACAGCATGGTCTGAGTCCGCTGAAGGTGGATTAACCAGATATCTCTATATCTTAGTCAATATATAACCAACATATTTAGTATTTATTTGACGTTTGAAGTGAATTGGTAGAACGATAACGAAAATTAATAAGAAAAATAGTTAAATAGATAATTTTTTATAATAACATCTTTTTTTTTTTTTGATCAGTACTAACAATTTTTTGAAAATTGGTGTAACCAGTTTTGAAACCAAACGCCTCATATGATTAATTTTTTTTTTTTATAAAATTCAATACATTAATTTTTATTAATATTTTATAATATTAATTTAATATTACAGTTGCCTTTCACTTTCATGCTGAAAACATACCTAATAAAACTTAAAAATTATATTATAACAAATATGTTGAAAATAAAAAAATATTTAACTATTAAGTCAGTAGATAAGGACAAAATACCAATTCCGAACAAAAAGCCTTTAGTTTCTAAATAAACAGGAATAGGAACGATATTTCGTCTATTTAGGTATCACCATAATGAAAAAATAATTTAAAATAAAAATAATAGTTATATAAAAAACAGTTCTCACAGTCAAACAAGACACCAACCAAAGATTGCATGCAACTTTTTTACTGCAATAAAAATATACCTGTTATTTTTACTGCTTGTTACATTTATGTTATCCTTTGTTATTTGGATGATAATATGGGCTTTACGTAGTTCTTATTTTATTATTATTCTCTTTCTTCCCTACTTATCCCTGAATATCGGCAGCTGTTTTTGATTCAGGGTCTGCATGAGACTCAAGATTTATGTTAGGAATTTTGAGCTCTTGTCTTATATATGAATACTGCATTAGTACGATTTTAATAAAAACCAAAATCATACGTAACATTAAAGTGAATAACATTCTAAATTACAATGTTATGAGTTACAATTACCATAACTCTTTGGATATATTCATAATCGCTTAGAATTAATAAGCTTGTAAGGTTAATAAAAGCTGGCTGGAGTAATATCAGATTTTATTAGTCTGAAAAGAATAATTAGAGTAATGAATAAACGAAAATGGTTTCAACCACAATAATCAAGAAAAATATCAAACAATAATCAAGTATATAACTGAAAAGAATAATTAAATTTCAAGAGAAATATCCAGCCTAATGCATTGGCAAATCACAAATAAAAATCTAATGAAGGTTACATACTCGACAGCAAGCAGGGTGGTGGTCATCGCAACAAAGAATCAATATCATGCTCTGTGGTCAGGGAACATACAAACTTAAATAAATAGGAATGTCGTATGAGGGTGAAATTTTTAAAATTCGTTCATTTATTTTTAATAATTAGCGAAAATGGCTCGCCCTTGGTTGCATGATTCCTTCCTGCTATTATTTTTTTTAATTTATTCCTTTGCTATAATTACCCTTACATGCACCTAAAAGGGAAGAAATAAAATATTTAGTGTTAACACAAAAAGACTTACAATCATAAGAGCGGCATTTAAAAATGGCTTAAAAAAGTAAAGGGATCCTACAAGTTAGAAAGCTGATTCATAAAGAAAATCAAAAATAAGGTAATGAATGGAAAAATATACGCTATAGCTAAACAAAACGTATAAAATTTGTTCAAATCTGGCTTCGTTGGTAAATTTCTACATTTATTTCATTGCTAAGCCAGGAATAACTGTAACCGCTGATATGTAGCAGGTAACAATAATTAACATACATAACCTTGTTATGGCATTATTACAGTACAGTCTGTTTGCAGCGGGAGATGGATCATATAGGATCTCCTGGGGCCCACCCAGCCTCTATAAAATATTATAAAAATAGGGTACCCAAAATAAGGGGGAAAATTTGGCTGTTGAGTGTGTCCTAGGACCAGTCACCTTCTTGCAGAACAGTTGTCCATGAAACAGTACAGTCTCTACCATGTCCTGAACTACAGACCCTTCATGGGTTGTAGTGGTACAGGTTTTTTTTTTTTCGTTATTACAGTGCAAACAGTTGTCATTAATAACGTTATTTATTTACCCACCTATGGACTGCCATTAATTTAAAGAAAAGATAGACACGTGTTTGCAAACGACGAACAAAGCTGGTCCATAGATCAGACGCAGAACAAGGAAGGGCGGTGGTGGTTTTTTGCGAAAAGGCTTGGGAGCTGTCCGCTATAGAGGAGTCAATGTCCAAATTAATGGTTCCAGTTTTCGGCACCGGTACTCCTTCACTGGAAGAAATTTATGAGAGGAGACGGTCGAAGGCAGTCGAATATTCTTCTTTATTCGCCTTCTTCTCCTAATTCCATTGTATTCAAGCCGTTGACACTTGGCTTCGGTTGTCCGGGACACCATCCAAGTTGATTAAGACCCGGCACCGAAAAGAGATGTACGGAGTTAGTTTAGTATTCGGCCGCAGTAGCATTGTCTTCAAGCCGTATTATGTTGTCTTCTTCCTACCTTCGTTTATCGGACTCCTTCTTTATGCCTGTCCGTAGGCCTTACATCCTTCTAGCCTCTACTCTTCTTCATTAACAGATAAATTGTCAGTTCGGCTTTATTTTATTCCACTCTCCCGGTGTTTGTTTTTTTCCTCACGTCCTCACCCCTGTCCGATGCCTGTTGACATCCTGAAGGGAGTGTAGTCTTAATTCAGCAACACCTACGGCTGCCCTCGCAACGGATCCTTGGTTCGTTCCTTTCGAGATTGTTTTGGGAATACTAATTGTTTTTTAATTCAGGCATAAAATAGAGGCTCTTGGGTGTGGGAAGTTGTTTCTGTTTTATTAGGACTAAGTTGCGAATACTTTTGTAAGCTTTGTTTAAAAAGGTTTTAGAATGTAATCATTAAAATTCCAAACTGAAAACAAATACAAATTTTAGCTTTTTTCAATACTGCAAAAAGTTACATTTTTTATATACAATTTTTTTATATACTACAATCAAATATTACAACTGTATTTTTGCTTGGTATTCCTTTCAATAGCAACTTCTTCGGTGAGACTGTATCCGTATTCTTGAACTTGGTTAATCCATGAGATTCTTGGTCGGAGATTCTTCTTCTTCCAGGGCACCTGTACAATTTTTTTGTATCTTCTATCTTCCATCATATTTCCAAACAACTTATAATTCGTTGATGTATTACAAATCAAAATTTAACATTAAATTTAAAAATGAATTAATCACATTAGGATTACTGGAAATCCAATGAAAGTGAATCACTTAAGTAAATACAAATTTCAATAATTTTTGTTGAAGCTTGAAAAAAATGGCTTTGGAACTACTCCTTATAAATATGGAGGAAATATGCTTCCTTACCACTCACTTTTGTAAAAAAGTTATTAATATAAAATTTATTATCGAATGATTTATTCTGTTACAGTCATGGATCGATTCTATGATATGAGCAGACCCTTCTGGGGCCAACTCAACCTCTGTAAATGCGTACATTAAATGGGGAGGAGGAAAAATGGTTAAGCTTGATATTAACCAAATCACCTCTTTGTACTATTGTTGGCTAAGAAACAGTCCAGGTTTGGTTTACCAGAAACAAATTTAATCCTACAAAGGGATTAGAATAATATTATCCCGCTCCTTAGGGCATGTGGCCCTTATTTTTCTAATGATGAACTTTTGCAGTTGGAATAACATTTTAACCGGACTCACATGTTGCGGAGGTGGCGTTGGCGCCAGTGGAGTAATTTCAAACAGCTGTCTGCCGTCTCGACCTGTCTTCTCAGGATCCTAGCTACAGTTTTTACCTAGACTTTATCCTTTTAATGTAAATATTTACTGTCGTAACTATTGTTCTAAGGATTCGAAGACTCACTGCCTAAGATTAGGTATCGAAGAATAAAATAGGTATCCTACAGCTGCTAAAGGTTTGAGTTTCAGTCCATCGAACTTTGTTGGTTATTTATTCAACGTTTCTTTATGCTGCTAGGGCTATTCTGGCCATGCTCCAGTGGCAGCCTTATTAGCTCTACCCAGGTATCAGGGACCTTTAATCAGCGTCTGACCAATTTTACGAATCTTCCGAAGAACGACATGACCAATATTTTTAACACCCTTTAAAAAATCCAAAGGCGATCGAAAGGTTTTTTTGTGAACCACTGCACCCTAGATGACCCAAATTTTGTATGGTTTAAAGTATATAGAAATCAAAACAAATTTATTTTTATAAAAATACACCGATGATGTTATTTCAGTGCTAATAAAATATTGCAAAATCCAGAATCATCCAGTTCTATGATTGATAGCTTTAACTTTCTTTATTCATCTTTTTTCTCCAAGAATAAAAACAAAATATGTATCTACTGATTAAAAAATAGAGAACATGAATTGAATGATATGATTAATAATTAATAGATTAATAATAGGTACATATAAAAATAAATAAAACAGTAAATTATATAAGATTTAATTCCTTGTCTTTCTAAGCCTATTCTACCATTTCAAGATTTATACATGATTATTATTTTTTTTAAATCAAACAAATTTTAAAGTAACAAAACTTGCTTGTTTATATAATTGTCATGGAGTTGAAAAATCAAATTCGAAACTTATTATTATCCCAATATTTTTTCCTACACTCCGTCAGCTGAAAATAATTATTAATGTAAAATTTTCAAATCAATACATAAAAAGGGGTTCAAGAGGTAAGTCTAGTTTAAAAACCGATAAGTTCTAAGAAACTTAACACTAAGAGTTAAAGTTCACAATATTCATTTAACTACAAAAACAACATAAAAATACCGCATTACTATTCTGCTCTCTCCTAGGAAAAGACCTTGTACATTATCTCACGGGTATCATCTTATGTCCTTGACTAAGTGCAATCAACGCCGAGTTTCTTGAAAAAGTATAAAGTTTAGTTTCTTTTTTTATTATAAAAAAAAGCAACACAAGTTCTTGGAATATGGTAAATATAAATAATAGCTTTATAAAAATAAATACATTTAAAATAAACAGTTATTAATTTAAAACAAATACCTGCCCTTGTAAGAACAAAGCAATTAAAAATAAAAAAGGGAGATTACTTTTATTATAATGGGAGCTACCACCGTAGGCCTGAAAGCAGATCATCTCTATTTTACAAATTATACTACAATCTATTCAATTACACGTAATACGCCATAGTCTAGTAGTTATAGTTATGCATGTTCGTTGCTATTTCTTATATCATATGTAAGTTTATGTTCGTATGGTAATAAATTCTAAATTGCTAATAGGTGAAAAATGTTCACAAATTTAAATTAATATTGAATAGCAATCTATTGAGAACTTAATGGTTTCAAAGTCTATTTATCCTAATGTTAGAAATGTAAATATTTAGTTAATCAAATTAAATTGTAGGCGAAATTAATGTCCACAAATATGGAAACTGTTGAACCATTGTCTTGTTTACATATTCGAGTTTTTCATCAGTTTAACTTAATTTTTTATGGCACATTTTAATATTCCACCATTTATATAAAATATAATAACACGAAGTTACCTCTTTTTATATAAAATGATGAATATAAAGAATGAACTCTGAACTAACGACTAAAATTACTGAACCCACCTTTTTTCTATACCTTCAAATCATGCACTTAAAAAAAGAACACTATAGTTAAACTACCGAACTTAGGTACGGCAACTAAGATCGGTAGGTAACTAAAACTCTTCTTACTGAATTAGCACAACCATTTTATGTATGCATATAAGACTCCAACTAAAGCATCGTCTGATTAGCCAGGGCAGTATCAAGATGCGTTAAATGTACAATCAGTAGAAACAATCGGGAACAATGAAAAATCGGCAACATTTTTTCACAGAAAATTGTTTTTAATTTTACAATTTTTGCCAATTACATCGACTTAATGATGAAACTGGTCCAAATGAGGAGTTGAACTGAGTTTAGATTAGACATTTTTTTATTATAGTCAGGATTCTGTGAAATGCATAAGTGGATGTAGATTTATTGTTAATAATAGAAATTTCACTTTAACCATAAAGAAAATGAATGTTTTAAACATTTATAAAGAAATACATATTTTTTTTTTTTTTTAGTCAAGTTGGTCTAGCTGTATGCGTAAGAAATGAACTTAGTACTTCAACGCGATACGAAACCTAATGCGCCTTTATTAAACTCATTTTTCAAATTTAATTAATTCCAATATTTCTATAATTAATAGCTAACATTTAATTAAGGTTAATACCAAACAAATTATTTTATCAAAAGTAGGCAAAAACTCAAAATTAGACATGTATTTTAAATAAGAGTATGAAATGGTCAGTCAGTCAATGATTACACAAATAAGAAAGACTTATTTTAATATTCCTACGTTTTAGCCTAAGTTTTAGGCCATCTTCAAGGCCACGAGGCGAAGAGTGAAGATTCAACCAACTGGCTCTTCACCTTATTGACCCCTCCCTCACCTCTTCATTTCGTTGCCCTGAAGTTGGCCAGCATCTTAGGCCAAAACTTAGGCAAAATACAATAAGTTAATCTTATTTTGTGTAATCATTGAGTGCACCCCCTGACCTTTTCATACCACTCTTAGAATTATGCATTCAAAACTTTTCCACTTAAATAAATTATAGATCAATGCACAAATAAAAGAAAATTACATCAAAGAAGACAATATCAGTCCAAACAGAATTATTAAATGCATACAGCTCCATGTACGCTCCACATACAAACAACCAGCTATTTAACTACAACGAACATCATTTTAAGTCAAAACATCAGTGACCTGCAAGAAATGAAATCAATCATTTCGCACTTTCGATTACTTTTGTCTTGTCTTAATTAAACATTTATTTGGACCATTACGAACATTGATTGTATAGGATTGGATATCTATATATTAAATTATTATTAGACATTGATTCATTTAATACTATCACAAATGGTATGGAGTCTAATAAGTCAAAATGCTCTTAAACTTCAGCTCAATCTTCAGGCATAAGCCCTCGGCTATCGAGAACCCACAATCATCGATTTATGGCCCGAAGTAGAGAGAAAAGCTGATATATATGTTTACAGAGGACTGGGAAGCACAGGTTAATTGGCGGTGTGAGTTGCAGAGATGCAGCACCCGTTATAAATTAAAATAGCTGTTCCAGGAGGGGGTAGTTTATAACCGAAGACAGATCCGACATGGAGGATCCGACCCCGGTAATGACCAATATTCCCGAGTCCCGGGGTTATATTTTAATAACGGGTCCTTGTTCGATCCTCGTGTCCGGAAAATCGTGGCTCATCCTTCAGCCTCCTCTACTCCCTTGGTCTCGAGATGGCCATATTTATTGGTCCGGTACGGTACCAATTCCGTGATGGAGGCCATATCATAATATTATCTCCGATCCCTGAATTAAAATCTCTCGATCTAGTCATTAAAGTGACTTTTCTCAGTAAAGATGAAAACAAAAGATACTTGAACCACTACAACCAATGGAGGCAGTGCTTTGTACGAGGTGTTGTACAGACTGTACTGTTTCTAGTACAAAGTTTGTGCTGGTATGTGATTTGTCCGAGATTATGCTTAACTGTCAGATTTTTCCCCCAATTATCGGTAACCACTTTAAAGAGGCTGGGTGCGCTCCAAGAGAGCCATACTTGGCTGTTGACAGATTAAATCAATTAAAGATATTATTATGTTATATAATGAATTGAGCTGGTATAGTTAAAAGTGTTATAAGTCCATATAGATCTAAAAATAAATCGTTTCTTTATTTAAATGGTTTTAATGATTATTATTTCGTCATAAAATTTAAAAGATATATAGGGTTTAAAACACAACTCTTTGCTAATTATTAAGCGGTTTAAACATTTGCCCGTTCCCCATCATTTTTAAAGTAATTCAATTGGAAATCTGAAGATATCGCGAATATAAAAAGATGGAGATATACAGCTTTCAAATATAACTGCTCATATTATTATTAAATTAATGATATTAAGTAATTAACATCTCTCGTGAAAATGGCTTGGTATAAGCAGCGATTGGCCTTGCAAACTTTAGCCTATTATTGTCTATATGCTAGAAACATATCTTTATTTATTTAATAATAAGCCAAAATATTTTCATAATCGATGGAATGAAGTCAATTCTGAACAATAATTAAAATAAATCAATCAATCTATCTAGTCAGCAACGATGACCACTGGAAAAACATTTTCGTACCGGTTAATTTTTATTGGTACCACCGCTACAAAAAGTTTATTCAAACAAAGCACGTACGTGAGACCCAAATATACAGAAAAAATATATAAATGCGAAAAAGCACTGATAGTGAATTCTTTTTTTACAGAAAAACGAAGTGGATAAGGCTATTATAAAAAGACTATCTTGGATTTAACAAATAATATCTAAAATAGTTTTATGAAAAAAACATCTGTGACGAATGAGCGAATTTCCAATTACTGCCATGCGACAATAGTTCTTGTCTTTTTGATTCCATTCATGATTTGTCAAATGTTCTTTTGTGAAATCTTTGTTCTAGTCTGAATGTTCGTAATTCTAACAATATTCTAGGACAAGATTTACTTTCTGATTCAACACCTACTGGTTAAGCTTAATATGCCAAAGATAGCAAGCTCACAGCCTAATAAATCGGAAAACCAGGGTACAGACTATTTCTAGGAGAATGGTTGTGCAAGAGGGGGGGGGGGGGTGTAATGTATCATAGAATAAGCTTAATAGGCTGAATGAGCTCCAAGAGGGTCTCCAGATCCGATAGAGTCAATCTCCTGCTCAGAGATTTCATACATTTCTACCCCAGCCGGATGAGAGACCGGGGCCACAGTAACGTCAACTCAGCGCTATACCACTAACCTACCCCGCCCCCAAGCATGTGGAATGTTGGTTAATCGTTAATGATTAACACCTATCCTAATTATACTTGCATAGAAAATGCTTAGGGCTTCCACTGTTGCATCATACAATTAACCATAACAGCATTATGTTACCTACTGTTTAATGATAAAACGGTAGTGATAGATTGCAAGGTTAAAGTCAATACTGACTTCATTCAGAGATTTCATCGGTGGATTCAGGATTGAATTGATTGAATAATATTTTTATTTATAAAGGCTTGTTTCTAGCATGTAGACAGTAACTGAGCCGTCAATTCGCAAAGCATATCGCTGCATTTACAAAGCTCTTTTAACGAATAATATTATTAAGACATTTGTGAAAAATTTTGAAACAAAAAGCCATTAGTATCTAGACTAAAAAAAGTATACCAAAATTCCTTTCAATATTTCGCCCATTCAGGCATATTCAGTACGGAAAGACAACAAAAACAAAGGGAAAAAAAAACGAATAAATCACATCCTACCATAAACAAACAGTAAAGCACTAACCATGGGAAATCCCACCACTTCCGAAGCCCAAATGCAAATAACTGAGTTTAATTAATTGATGCCAGGTGATTGTCGGGTGACACAGGAAATATAGAACTTGTTGACAACAACTTTTATCTAAACGATTAATGGTGTAGGATAAGGCGAAAGGGTAGTAAGACTCTCGCCAGTAAGAAATGACTCGGACGCTTGGTGTCGTCCCATTCGGATTGGCATAAAAAACACCAACAGCCTACTCAATGACAGTAACTGTCACGTTAATACAATCTGAAACGCCATTTAAATGTTAGAAATAACAAGAGGGCTCTCATCCGATCCCTCTTCTTACAATGAGCATCCTTAGCGAAGGAAGATCTGCATATAATGGCGTACACAACATAAACACTGGTGACATAAAACCCCCCACCTAATGAAATGTTGGAGGCGGGAGATGAGACTGCGGCTAATAACTGACAGAGATCTGGTGTCGTTGTGTCCAACTAATTGGCGCTTCGCTAAAGTATAGCCTCGGCGATAATGATCCGGAGGCCATTGATACATGAGCAATGTTTCATTAGTTTAATGTCGTCGAGCGTGACTCGGTTGAGAAGCTCGTTACAGCGGCCAGCTCGAAGTAGCTCAGGTAAAGAAGTCCGCTCGGATTGCCAAGCGCTGTTCCCTGACCTAGCCAACAATTATCCGAAGGAAGTCCGATGCCCTTTGGCGTCTGAGGCACTGATCGGCTCTGATCGGTACCGGCTAGATCGACTAGAAATCTCTAGGAGGTGGTGCTTGAAAGACAGCTTCCTTCAGTTATCCCACGGTGGAAAAATTGTAAGAAATATATAGGTTTATTGAATTATTGAACTGATATAATGTTGATGTACAAGATATATAAAAGAGATATTCTTATAAACTAACTAAGTGACTTATTGCTAATGACAATCATTAAAACTTATTGGCAATGGACTACATCTAACTTAAAGAGTATTCTCTAACAAACTCTAAACTATCTACTAAATCTTCTCTGTACTCTCAACACTCCTTCCTCCTACCTCCTGTTTCCAAATCTTAGAGCTAGTATTTATATATGTAAAGGACGAGGGTACCTCAAGGAAGTTACATTACTGACAACACGGAAGATATTTCAAAACTTACCGTGAGGAGCTCGCAAATACATACTATATCCCTAGGTCACCAGCCCAATCCAACTGTCTATTGACTGTTCCGTAAGTTGGTTTATTAAACTTACCGTTTAAACAGTATTCCTATTTATACAATATACTTCAGTGGTATCTTCTGGTTTAGACCATGTCACTAACTTTTTCGCCAACTTTTCGCCAGACATGCTGATGACTTCTTCAGGGCAGAAAATAGAAGAAGTCATTCTTCTTCAAGGTTATACGCTTTGTGAGACTGGCAAGCCCCTATGGATTGCAGATCTCGTAGGGTTGATTCAGTCCTGTTAACAGTTATATGTATACACCTTAGCCAGTTCCAATTCGAGATCTACCTCTCAGTAAGTCAGCAGCATTGTTACTGAGCTGATTTACCAAACCTAGTTTTTTCTCATGATTCTCACTTTTTTTAATAAGTCTATTTAGGTTCGAATACCTATGAAAATTTTATTTAAATTATGGTTAATGGCGTTACAAAACATACTCTTTATTTTATTGCTATAATATTATTTATTACTAAATTTTTAATAAAGGACATTGAATGTTATAATTAATAACTAGTATTAGATTGTAGTTGCTCATAAGTTTTATACTTTTGGGTTCGATTCCGATACTGCTAATCCCGCCTAACTACCTAGACACAAAATCAAAACAGAAAGATCTATTATGAAAAAAAAATTCATGAATATGTTTTGGTCAATATATATCTTTTCTTTATTGGATTACGGGTCATTAGGGATAGCATTTTTCAAAGTAATTTATACGGTTTCAATGAGTAAAGGTTGTAATTAATTGCAAAGACTACTAAATATGACCATTCGGCCGAACGTACCTTTAATGTGGTGCGGTCGCAATAACCCCACCGGGAACGGATAGCCTGGGTGACAGTTGAGCTCCCTTGCGGTCAATCGGTTACAACCTAGGCTAATGAGCATTCCCCCGCCCTTTACTAATAATAAATATTTATTTATTACTAAATTACTACCAGTACTACAGTTGTTCCTTTACCTTTCCTTGATTATTATTTGTGCTATTACTATTAATAAATTCAGTATGACTTCTACGACATTAATTTTTCAATACGATTCAGTTAGCTATACACGACATTAAGTAGGACTTCTCAGTTGCCAATAAACTTCTAATTTACAAGAACTACTTGGACCAACGCACATGAATTATAGGGGCCGCAACGCATGCAATCATTTCAGTCCTAAGGCCTAAAAGTCATAGTTAATGATCCCTACTTCGTTTCCAATAAAACTCTACACGGCCTTCATATCCCCATCGTTTTTGACCTTATATCTTCGAAATTCCCCATGAACTTACCCAATCACCAAAATCCTCTAGTTCAATCCTTATCCAGTAACCACTCATGCTTAAATTCCTCTCCGGAGATTAAAGCTGACCAACAGACTTTTTCTAAACACGCCATAGATGTTTTGGAATTGCTAGGGCACAATTTCTCCGATCATGTAATGAGCGTCTGTTTTTTAGCGCTGTTACTCAGTCTCCACTAGTAACATATAATAACACGGGTAGGGGGATGAGCGCTGGGATCTCCTGCGTCCTGCTTTGGAGGGCGAAGCTGGACACGGAGATTCCTAAGGTGTCCAATAGATTTCTAATTTTTATGGTTCTTCTATTGTTGCCACGTAATGGCACTTACGGGTCGAATTATTTCGCTTACCAATTTAGAATCAGATAACAAGTTTTGTTGTTTTCTATTTTTATTAATTTCATCAAAATTACTATTTCCGTTATATTATTAGACCTAAGGGATAAGAGTGGCTCTGTGATAGAGTGCTGAGTTGCAATTCGGAGGGTCCTGGGTTCAAACTGTGCTCGCTGGCACACTTTTATTTGATCTGATAGCGGCCGTAGATGGATGCTATGGGATCTAGGACACTTCTCGAGCTCACCCAGCCTGCAAAAAGTGGGTACCCAAAATAAGGGGAAGGAATCTGGCGGTTGAGCGTGACCTAGGACAAATTACCTCCCTGTACTACCGTTGTCTGAGAAACAGTACAATCTCTACCATGTACACAGTACAGCCTCTACTGAAACCCAAACCCTTTACGGGTTGTAGCGTTACAGGTTTTTTTTTTTTTTTTAAATAATAACTAATTGAATATAAAGCACAAAATTAAAATTAATTAAATAATTAAAATAAATCAAGACATTTTAGTTGTCATACATTTTTTTTAAAAATAAGATAAAAATTATAGGTAACAGTTGAAATAAAACTGGAGTTTCTCAGTATCGCAGCTTTCTTATAGCTTAGTATAACTTGAAGGAACGTAAAAGAGGTGCTAGAATAGTAATAGTGCTCAATCATTCGCCCAGACATTGCTAGAAGGCTATATAAGTTGCTGAAACGGGGAGGAACCAGAGAGACAATAAATAAAGGCTAAAACTTTATCAAAGTTAATTATGGATTGGATGAGATCTCCGCTAATTAAAAAGCAAAGACTGATCATAAATTTCAGGTATAATTGAATAAGATGAAAGATAACGAAGGGATCTGGCCACTAAATCAAGGATCGTTTCTTTCGAGGGTTCGATGATCTCGGGAGGTGGCGAGTAATCTGGAGGCCTCGATAGTTCGCGCTTCTTTTGTATCTTCACTTCTTTCCTTATCCAATATATATTTAAACAATGTTTGTATAAACAATAGCCGAATTAAAAATAATATCTCATCAATTCAAACAATTGCTGATTTAACGTGTATTCTATACCTATTGGCAACTTCCACTAACGGAACTTGCAGTGCGAAAAGTAATCGCGCAAGAATAAAATAGATCTGGTAATTGAACTATATTTTCCAAAAAAATACTTCGATTATAACTGCATAAAGGATAAATCCTTTGGGATCTGTAGAGCCCCAGAGGGAGGCTCACCCAGCCTCTTATAAAGTTGATGCGCAAAATTGGGGGGAAACCTGCTGTTTGAGTGTGGTCCGTAACAAATTACCTCCCAGCATAAGAGTCGTTGGAGAAAAAGTACACTTGTGAGCAGGTTTGTAGGTTTTAAGTCTAAGATCCTTATTAAGAAAGAAAAAAAACAACAAAAGTTCGTAGTAACTAAGATGTATTAATTCATCAAAGAAACATATCTCCAAAGGATAGGCACAACATAATACCAAAACACCAACGCTGAGCCCAAAAAACCTTAAGATACAAGAAATTTTGGCTTGAAAATTGAGATTAGTCAAAAATTGAGTCATTCCTTCATATTCCTTCGGTCTACACCGATAGGTAACAGCACCGGACGAGATAACCGGAAAAAATACTCGTTACACAGTCTCTACTGAAGGTATTGAACCAATAGCTTCTTCATGGGTGGTTCTGGTACAGATTTTTTTTTATTTCTTTATAGTATTTTTGGTTGACAATGTTAAAATTCCTAATTTACACAATATATAATGTTATATATTCTAAGAGTTAAAGTGACATAGTTGATAGTCATATATCACTTCAAAGTTAAATTTAAAAAGAAAAAGGGTGGGCTCTCATCATCAAACCGAATGGTTTTTAGTGAATTTTTAAAGTTGGAGGGAATACTACTTAATGACATAAATCTTTGCTCGGATTCCCGTAACAGTAGGACCCTATCGTTTTTAATATATGGTATTTTATATTGATGTTTGTACTGACTAGTAAAATTAATTACTACAAAAGAAGATGTAAAGGAATGAACACTTAACACTAGGCAGAAGTTGATTGATTGGCGAAAACAGTAGAGGAGAAATTCAAACGATGCAAATGCTTGTCGATGTTTTATGGACCGTGGGGTGGGGAACGACTGCGGTTGACTAAAATTATGGAGATCGCTTTTGCATTGTGTCATAAATCTTTAAGGCTTGTCGTTTTCGATTAATTTCTTGTATTTCTTCCTATTACGAACGATTGTGATGAGGAAGAAATAAATGATGAGAAATTTGCAATTTAGATGACGAGAAGACAAAGTAAAATATTGGGAGCAATTTTTCAATGAAAAAAAAACATTAAGATTTATCTGCGTTCTTTCCACTGTGTTGTCACTGACTATTGGATGCTTTTCGGTGTTAATTTATGTTGCTTATTTGCATTAAGATTTGATGTTAATGCATTGATAACAATATAAGAGCATTTTGATCTTAATGATATATTTTTCAATTAATTTTTTAAGTAGATATAGACCTACATATATACACATATATATATATATATATATATATATATATATATATATATATATATATTGTTTATCTTAATTTCCCTATGTTAATTACATTTATTAGTTGTTATTTTTCTTATTTATAAGATTAAAACTAAATCTATCTATTCTAAATTTAAGTTTCATATTTAATCTAAATATGAGTATAAATACAAAAATTAAATGTTTTTTTTTCACTTTTCAATGTTCCCATTTCACTGCATTCTCTGTATATAAAACATAGTCCTAAAATCTAAATACTACAATAAAATATAGGTTGTTTATTTTTTAAATTGATGCATTTCCTTTTTCCATTTAAGTTCAAAATCAGTCCCATATTTTGTGTAAAGCTTTAAAGAAGTCAGTAATGGTGGTTCTGTGATTATTAAACAATTATTCCTTGAAACTAAACAAAAAGTAATTCAAATTGATATGCCATGCAACTGTCATACAATTTTACTTCAATGAAAACATTTTTGGTATCCGCTAATTGTCGCTTCAAGTTGGCACAAGTTTTAACTATTTTAACTACATTTAACATTTCTCAGAATAGATGTTATTAGTTTATTGAAACTTACATTTCTAGTAGAAATGATTACCGAAGTTTACACGTTTCCCACAATTGCATTATCTTTTCCATACTAAAGCTAATGATAACTTGTATTTTTGGAAAATATTCAAAGAGAAACGAATAAAAAGTTAAAACTTGTTGTTTCTCAACTCGAAGCGACAAAATTTTATATTGATTATATATAATAGAGAGATATATCCTATCAGATAGTCCAAGACTTTGGCTATTGAGGAAACAATTAAATTTAAATATAATGTTGTAAACCTCATTTTATTGTTATGAATATATTTAACAAAAAATAAATAAGAGGCCAAAATGAGAATGGAACTGTCGGCATTCTCATCGGCTCGACTGTTATATTTGCAGTACATGCCTTGGCTTCCTGTAACTATCTAACTCAATATTTTTATTATTGCCTGCGTGCAGTATATCACAGATGCTGGTAATTGACATGTTGTTAGCCGGATATTCTAATACCTGTGGCGCACCTGTAAATTACCTGTCAGCCTCCAACTCGCAGTTAACTTCTATCGTCCTAATTAGTCGGCTATCCTGTCAATTAACCGGTGGGAGTGGGCCAGTCCGAGGGAGATGAAGACATTGGAGGAAAAAAGTGCGAGGGTATGGAATTAACATATAAAAACGTGGGTAACCATTTTGAATTTGTTAGATGATGTTAAGCATATATACATATACATATATTTATGAATGTATTTATACTGAGATATGAATTTGAGTTCAGTATAGATAGTGTTGCAATGGTACATAATACACCTTGGAAATTCTACACCCAGAAGGAAAAATAAATCTCAGAACATTGAGACGATATGATTCATATATCAACGATGCAAATGTAAAGTACTGAAAGTGGAAAACATCACTTTTCAAGAACCTGAACAAACTGTTTCAAGGGTCACTCTAAATCAGTTTGTGCCATCAAACATATTTTATCTATTTCAGTACAGGATGTTTTCTGAGTCTCATAGATTACTGTATATGAGTGTTAGATCAATTATCAATCGTGAAGCAAAAGCCATAAATTTTGTTTGTCACATTATATACTTAGCATTTGTATCGACGATATTTTGTATAATAGTACCAACTTTTTGAGTTTGAACACAGTGTTGAATTCGGTTGAACGATGAAAATAAGTTTTCTTTTTTGAAAAGTCGATACATTTGATTGCCAGGAGAGAGAACTACTCTAAAATCTTATTTAGGTAAAAAAAACATGTATGCATCCTATGTTAGCAAACCCTCTTTAGCAACTGGAGGACTTTAGTAAGTCATTTATGAAAAATCCAGATACATTTTTTTTTATTATCGAATTATTTATGCATACATATTTTTTGTACTGTATGGTAAAAGATAGAGTAAAAATGAGTTTATTAAATAAATGGAGTTTAGATTCTTAATTTGTTTACATTATAACCAAATCCAATATGATAAGTGTCTTAGAAATCATTTCTGCGTTATTTTACAAGAGCTATCAAATTAAGGATGCAATGCAAAAGAGTATACGTTTATTCCAGAAAAATATTCATTTATAATTACTAATAAAATTATAATTAAATTATGTAATTGGGCTTTTCTCATGAGCAGTATTTTCTATTCGTTTCGACCAAATTACAATAACAGTATTGAGGTATAATTGAAAAAATTGACTTAAGCTCAATTTCCTCTCAACACTTAAGATCTTTTATATTATTTTATGCAAATTATTCTCTTATAATTTTCATAATTAAATGTAAATAATAAATAATAATTTAGTTCAGGGTGTGGCTTGTGGTATCTTCGCAAAGGTAACGGCAACAATCAAGGACGTAGGCCATTCCAGGGATGACAGCACGTAATGCGAAGGAGGACAGGAGGATGCAGATTTATGCCAGATAGCTGAGGTGAGGGGTCGAATCTCGATAAAAGCAGGCAGGTATGATGGGCTTCGAATCCGGTTTAAGGGTGCTTTTGTACTGAAAATGTAAATAGAACATAAAAAAAGTCAATAAATCGATATAAATAAAATGTATTAAGAAATTAGTTATATCGTTTTATATGTTCCTAATAATAAAAATAAAATGACCCAAACGGTCGACCGCCAAAAGCTGTTTACAAAATTTTGAAGTAGATTATTGTCAAAACCAAAATCCCCCTTATGCAATCCTCTCGGCTACGCCTCTGTCTTCTCCTCGATTGACTAGTCGGCATAAGAATATTCAAATTATAGGAATCGTCACCAACAAAATTACAAGCCTACGTAGCCTTCGCTGCATGTTCAATGCTATCACTCAAGGGTGGATTTAGGGGGAGGGGCATAGGGGCACGTGCCCCCAGGCGGTTTTTTGTTTACAGTACATACTTATAGGAAAACCACGTGATCATTATTGTTTTATGAATAAACTAACAGAAAGAACATGAGCGAAACTATTGTTTAGATATTTTAATAAACCTTTCTATAAATACTACAAGTTTATTTCTAAGTTATTGTTGATTTTTTTGCCCGTCTGCCCGGTGTGCCCCCCAGAAAAAAAAATCCTGGATCCACCGTTGCTATCACTTCTATTATATTATACAGTTGCATACTCTTCAATTCATTATTCTCTACAACCTCAAGTTGTTCTTCATCCCACAACGTTAATGACCGTGTTATAAATGTATTATAAATTACAATATATAAAATAGAACTAGCCCCAAATTTATAGGAGGCAATTGGTGACAACGAAGCTACCATCAAGTTGTTATTTAAATATTTAAAATTTCATCATCTTTTGTCTAAATCACAGCTTTTTCTCAAATTCTATCTTAACTATCTATTTTTTTCAGTTTGAATGTATTGTTTTTCCGCAATATATAACAAATTCTATAAACTACTAGCTTATGTGTTTTATTGAACCAACAAACAGCAGCGACAATGATATAAATTTATATAATATAAATATATATAATATTAATTCAAATCATTGAAAAGAATGCAATTGAAGTATTGAGTGTTTTTATGGTGTCTGGATCTTATTTTTCCTCCTTTCCATCTATATTTCGCTATTGCTACCGCATCAGGATTTTCACAACACCGAGGTTCTAGTAAATTTCCTTGAAATCTTCTTCATCGATTGGATAGCTAATGAGGTCGAGATGAAGTGATAGGGCTGACGCTGCTTTGAAGATGCGCCGCTATCGGAGATCTGTCATGGGCGAGCTGCAGCGTCTAGCATCTGTAGGCCACGTCTTCTCTTGCAACTTTCATGTTCGTGATGCAGTTTCTTTTTTACCCAACTGTTTATGGGCATTTACCACCATCGTTACTTGCCACTTTTTTGTTTGCCTTTTTTCGTAATTGATTCAACAAGAGGTGCATTAGATGGGGTCGGCTTTTTGAAATACAATCCTTTTAAACGATGTTTGAATATTTCATCGATGCTGTGGGAGGAAGGGCCCTTGTCACCCTTCACAGCCACTTTCGTTACCAGCATTTTTATAGTTTTAATTCGTACCGCTATAATTAGTTAGTCTTTACTTCATGACTTCTTCTTGAATATATTTCCATTTACAAGATACATAAAAAACGTCATTTACTAAAAAGTTTACATATAAAAAAAGTTCCGAGTTTTGCATTTTTTAAAAAATAAATAAATTATCATTAGCAGAGGAATTGGTTATTTCATCTTAATATTTAAAATACATTGCAGTTACTCTATTCTATTAACTGGAAGTAAATTAAAATTTCATGAGAGGATCACTCTAAATAAACTCATGGAAACCATAACAACTTAAACACTAGAGTTCTTTCTGAAACGTATTGGAGTAAGGTTGCTATGTCTACTTGGAGATTTTGTTTGTACTGTTGGTGTGCTATATCTTCATATATGAGCTATAATTTTTTTTTGTGACCTGATGATGCCTGCATTGGCGAAACGTTGATAGTTCTGTTTTACAGTATTTTAGAATGTTTTCGGAATCTTTTTGAATTTTTGGTCATTTTTTATTGAAATAATATTGGATGTTTTTTTTTCTGATTGCATTTATTTTTTCAACTTCAAAATTTAAATTTGACATCAGAATATCCTGTCTTACAAACGTTACATTCCTAAAAACTTAATTGCACGTCCGAATGTAACCTAGGAACATGCTACCGTGTGCCCAAGTACATGGATTATTGTGTAATGACTTTGGAACGTTAAGAAAATTCTTGCTTTCTCCGTAATCGAAAGCGTGAAACTTGAAACGTGTGATTGTGGTTCACCAATACAGTTACGTTGCCAGCTCATTAGCTCACTGCTACCTGTAGTTCACGAAAATTAAATAATCCCTTTGGGCTATTGAATAACTGAGGTAAAAGTATTTACATGTAACTAAGGTTTGTTTAATTGTTTCAATGACAAGGTTGTATTTAAATACAATAATTATTAATCCATAAAGTTTTTTTTTCTAGGATAAGTCCCTTTAGAATGATAATACAAAACATAGACTTATGAGCTATAATGCCATTAATAAAATAAAATAGAATACAATTACAAATCAATAAATGAGAATTAATTTTGAAATAGCTCACGACAACAAAATAAAAGAAAAAACATGTACCGTAGATAGCAATAATTATAAAGAAAGAAAACAATTGATATTTACTTATATACAGATTTTAAAAAATATATAAAGACAAATTTAATAGATAAATCTTATGACATAATAGGAAATTTAATAATTTACAATTTTTATATTTTTATTTTAAGTTTACGTATAATTTAGTTTGCATATTAAGCATTATTGTAAGTCTGAATAAAATATTAAAAATAACTACTTATTAATATATTAATTAAACGGGCATTATTTACGCATATTGTCAAAACTAATTTCCTACTTTCTTTACAACAATAGATTTAAAATTTGTTTCTGAGAGTCCAGCATGCTGAAAATAAAAAAATCAAGAGTAGGGATTGTTTGTTGAACAAATAAATTAATATATAACAAATAAAAAAATACTTTTTTATTTTCTTTATATTTAGG
Source organism: Troilus luridus (assembly GCA_964056705.1). Taxonomy (NCBI): domain Eukaryota; kingdom Metazoa; phylum Arthropoda; class Insecta; order Hemiptera; family Pentatomidae; genus Troilus; species Troilus luridus. The sequence goes on along the minus strand of OZ057412.1, from coordinate 69,964,256 downwards.
CTTAGTGTTGAGAAAATAAATTCTCTTATCTGGAGGGCCTCGAGTCTTAAACGGCACTTGGTTGCTAACAGTATTTCTTAAGTGACATATGTCAAAAACTTAAATGTTTGGAATTAACGGGAAAACTACTAGATAGCTTGGAATATGCACTAAGAGTGGCATATTTATCTTCTGCCAGACAAGATGTTAAGCTATATTGATACAGTTTTAATAAGTGAAAAAGATTTATTTACTTATTTTTTTCATGGTTATGACTCACCACCGAAAAACCACCGATTTTTGAGTTATGCCGTTTTTGAAATACTTTTGTTGTAAATACGGTTAGCTAAAAATTCTTCATCAATGTAACACGTATTTATAACAATTATGTTTGTATTACAAAAAATATTCCATTATATTGATCTACGACATCATCATAATCTAAATTATTAACAAGTTATAATCACAGTTCCATATGTTTATTTTACTACATAGTTCATACACCCCCTGTCTTGAACCGGACCCTCCTCTGATCAGATCGGGATGTCCACGGGATTGCAAAGAGTGCACCCCCGATTGATAAGAACCAATCTACAAATGGTCGCCTTTTGTCGAAGCCGGAATAAAGTTGGGTAAAGATGTCATTTCCAGGTCCTCCTTTATCTGCCAGCGGATGACAGCACCTCTTTACTTCCGATTGAAATGTCTTAGGCCAAAGTTTCGTCCTCTGCCAAACCCTCCTTTCTTTCAGTCACTCTGCGCCATTTTTCCTGTTTTTACGAATAATTCTCTATGCTTTATCTCATGCTTTTATTGTAAAGTTTTACAATACTGCCTAATTCATCCTGAACTTATATAGATGAAATTAATGTAATTTCATAAATAAATAAATTATATTTATAAAATATAAATATATTTTTAACCTCCTCTAGCTGTCTATGAAAAAACATTATATGAGCGGGCTCACTTTTAATTTTATTTATGATCAGATGATAAATAAAATGATTATCAGTTCAAAATTCGATAAATCTAAATAGAACTTTGAAATTCCTGAAAATTGAATATTATTATTTTATCTTGAAGGTAAAACAAGAATCTGATATAAGACAAGAGTAAAAAAATAATTAAAAAAAAACAAACCTGTACATCTGAAACAAAAAACCTGTTTGGCTTCATTTCATAATAAAAACTGTAGACTAATAGTAGGTTAAAATGGTCAGGGGATGCAATCAAAGATTACACAAAATAAAAAATCTTATTTAATTGTGCACACGTTGAAATTCAACAGAGTTGGGCTCATATCGCACCGACCTCGGCAGCCCACAAGATGGCCTATGTCATAAGCCGAAACGTTGGCACAATAAAATAAGTTTTTCTTATTTTATGTTATCTTTGACTGCACCCCCTGACCATTTTAATCCACAATTAGTATGATCCGTCCAGTCATCTATTTTACAATTGACCAACTAAGGGTCTACCCTAGAAAGGTCTACAGATCCCACGGGGGCTATTAGTTTCTCATAAAAAGATTAAATAATTTATCTGTCACATTCTAGGGAGCGGAGTGGCTCAGTGGTAGAGCACTGAGTTGCCATGCCGGAAATCCTGGTTCAAATCCCGCTGCAGGCAGTTACTTTTATTTAGTCTGTTTGCGGCGGGAGATGGATCATATGGGATCTAGGACCCACCCTCTATAAAATATTATAAAAATAGGGTATCCAAAATAAGGGGGAAAAACCTGGCGGTTGAGCGTGACCTAGGACAAGTCACCTCCTTGTAGAACCATTGTCTATGAAATAGAACATTCTCTACCATGTACTGAACCCCTGACTCGTTCACAGGTCGTAGTGGTTACAGGTTTTATTTAGGATCTGTCACATTCGAATTTTAGCCCGGTACCCTCAGCATAGTAATTCAGTGCTCTACCCCACTCCCATGAGACAAGGATAATTATTATAAATTCTTATGCAATATGGATATGCACCAGTCTGTCAACCTATGTATCTGTATCCAGGATTGATAGAGCTTCATGATTCTGAGCCACTATTCAAAAATATATCAATTAAAATCTCCCCCATCATTACCAGTCACCTGCTAACATAGTTTTTTCCTAACGCTAGTACTGACACCTGGTCCCACGGACCACCTGAATTAAAAATTCAATAATAAATACTAAAGAAAATATTTAAACATCTTATCGATTTTTATTTCTTAGATGAACCTACTTGCATTTCCCACAATCAACAAATATATGATGTTTCTTTTCAAATTGCAGTAAAAGAATAGCAAAGATGATCAACGAAGGAAAATTGAAAATCAAAAACTACATATTTTAAAACTTGTGTATATATAAACAAACAATATAATTGAAAATTGATTTTAAACAATTTTATTTAATTAAAATAAAAATACTTTTCAAAATTAAAATGATTAATATTCCAAGCAAATGATGCTGTGTCGGGATCACTTTCGATGCAGGCTCCGTCATCAAGATCTGATTCGAAAATATCAGCTTCTTCATTTTCTAAATCATCTAATAAGAGTCTATAATTTGTCACAAAACTTCGGGTCATTACTCCTAATAATAATAGTTTTTGTTCTATAATTGTAATGGAACTAAAAAACAAAAGAAATAAGAAAAACAGTTAATATTTTGATAATATTTGTAAATTTAAAAGTATCACTGATTAATATCAATTGATGAATATAAAACATTAAATGAAAGCTTACTTTGAAAAAATAAATTAAGTACTGTAGTAATGAGGTATGGTCCGTGGGACCAGGCATTGCTTTCATATTGTGGACAACCTTTCACTTTCACATTCAATAAAGCAAGATAAGAGAGGTACTGAGTCATACGCGGAAGAGAGGGAAATACCACAAAATAATTACCAAAAGGTCCTAGGGACCATGTATCAGTACTTGAGGGTTAACTGAATATGATGATTTAGTGAAATGTTAAAGAAAACTATATTAATTAATACTCTGTGGTTTGAAGCATTTAATTATTTTTTTATTAATGTGGTTCCGATACATTTATAGATTACCTTGATTTGCATGGCCTCATAAGTAAAATTTTGCCTGGAAACGTTTTCGAAAAAATTAGGTCTTTTTTTTTTGTCTGTGGCCTCATTAAATACTCCCCCCTCGTACTAAACACGAGAAAAACAAACATCGTTCTTTTATTTTTTGCGTAATTTATTGGTTTGTATTTATTGGTGAGGTTCACCCGAATGGGGGGGTTATAAAATTTTTATTGGGAGGGCTAACGGCCCGTATTAACAGTGGAATCGTAACCCCTGCTATTATTTTAACTACAGTAATAAAACGACAAAAGGTGGTTTTATTGAATGCGATCAAATGCGGTACAACAGTGAAGAAGGAACAATTCCTCGGAGAAGGGACAATGGGTAATAAACGAGTGTTCAAACGAGGAGACCACAGACCTCGATGTCTAATCATCAATGGGTTAGTTCTATTAATAATCTAGATTATTAATTATTTCCAACAGACTATTAAAAAAATATTCATTAATAAAAAAAGTGAAATGTAAAAATATAACCAAATTTACAAAGTTTAATGGAGGACAATGGACCTCCAAGAAAAGATTTTAGCTAATGACAATGAATAATAAAAAAAAGAAAATAGATGAGTATAACTCTTCTGAGATGTTAATGAAGTTCTTGATGGATTGTAAATGACAAATTAGTCGAAACGTATCCACATAATAAAGTTATATGCCAAAAAACAACTGGAAATAGGTTTTCATTGAGTGAATGAATGAAAGTTTGGTAATGTTCCTCAGATATCCAATCAACCTAGAAGAATTAACTAGAAATTTTAAGTAAGAAAATTTATTTCACTAAAACCTAAGTTAATATTCAAATGTTTGTTAATACTTCTGTAGTAAAAGTTATTTATTTTTATAAACGAGTTGCCACCCGTAATAATGCAGAGTGCTATAGTTCTTTTTGGATTTTGCAGGTTCCTAAGAGAGAATTTGGAATCAGATTTCGGAAACCAAAGTTGGGGCTCAATTAAAAGATGAAACATTAATAATAATCGCTTGTCAACCAAAGGTTTTCAGAACTGTATGTATTAATGAGTTTTATATGTATTAATTATTATTTTTTTTATCAAGTATAAATATTTGTAAGGATACCGAAGCAGTAGAATTCCCCAAGTATTACTATAAACTTTGCTACTATTGTAATTTCATTATAAAATAATTAAAATTTAAAGTTCTTGGAGAAGAAGATGAAAACATGTTACACTACAACCACGAATAGTCTTGGTTTCAGTAAATGGTGGATACTATGTCTCTAGGACAACGGATGTGCAGAGAGGTGATTTGCCCGAGATCACGCCCATCCGCCAGGTTACAATTAAGAGTACCCACTTTATATAGGCTTGATAGTCAAGTGTAAAATCTTAGGTTTGTACTAAAATTTGGTACTATAATCAAATTGATGCATTTGCTTGTATAACATGTTAAGTACACCTAACTGAAACTTGATGGTAGGTTTATTTAAAAAAAAACACAATAGAGAATTCGGTACTGATTTTTTTATCGTATGCTATACAATTTATATTGAATAAATTCTTTATAAAATGGTTATACACTATGGTGGTAAGTTTATAAAACACTAATTGGTACCAACATATGAGTTTATTATGTTACAACTCTAAAATTACAGTTTTCAGATTTTACGACCCATCTAACCTGGAAAGTTATCACGGCGCTGTTAAGCCATCAAGCCACTCAATAATATTCATTTCAGGATAATGGTTACTTATGAAGATCTGTGTAAGCTACATAGGATAAATGGTTATTATTTTAATGTGGTTTATGATAATCGGAAGACGGGAACATGCCAGAGTGCCTGCCGGCTATAAATAAAACGTAAGCGGGATGATAGCTGAATACGCTGCCGCCGGAGATGAGAATTATATTGATTAGTACACGGTTCATCAAATAGAAGTTAAACGTTTTCAACGGGAACCTCGCTTATTCAATATTTAATGGAACGCTGAGGAATCCGGAGGCAGCGCTGGGAGGCTGTCAGGGGCATTTTGTCAGTTTAAATTGGACGGAATTTAGTTTAGATATTTAATCATTAGTTTAAAGCAAATGTCATTTTTAATATACGTTTATTGTTAAAAAATCATGATTTTATTTTAAATTATTTGAATGCATTAAATATTTGCAAATATACTCCTGTTCTCAAAACTCCACGAGTTTTTAAAAATGATTTTAATGTATTAAGTATATTAAAATATATTTCTGTTCTCGATATTCCACGGCTTTTTAAAAATTATTTTAATGCATTAAATATATGCAAATATAAGGACGTCAGGAAATGAGATAAGTTTTTATTTATAAATCGATGTGCATACTAATGAATAATATTGATATAAATTTATAATATTTCATGTGATAATATTTATTTTAAAGGATTATTAATTTAGACTTTACCTTAAGGAGGTTTTGGTTGAGAAGTATAACTGATCATTAGATTGCATTTTACAATAAATTACTCAAGACTTGTTAAATAATTATAAATTAACCTACATTAATATTTTATTTTTAATCGATGTTCTCATATTGATTTTTTTTAGCCTTTTTAGCCTTTCTATCTTTCATATGTAGGATTATGTACACAAAATTGAGGTTTCTCCTCACAAAATTATTTTCATAAAAGAATTAGCTAACAGTCATCTCTTATATATATATATGTATATATATACTTTTATTGGTGTATAATATTTTGTTATTTACTATCCTTAAACTTAATATTCTATATTTATAACTTAATCATTAATGTTTTCAGTAATTGAAATTATTGTAAAAAAAAGAATCTTCTTGCTGTGCTTACAATATTAATTATATTTCATATTTTTATTAATTTTTATATTTGTATTATTTTTACTTTTATTTTCATTTTATAATTTATTGTTAGAAATTTAATCTTCATTTTACTCTAACATTACTATTACTTTAACCCACCTCTAAATTTTGAATTTCTTATACTATTATAATAAGAGTGGATAATAACTTATACCTGACTGTATTTTAATGCAATTCTATAAATTGATCTGTTACTATAAAAATCACACCACATGTCAAATGCATCAATTGTATGTATATATATATATATATATATATATATATATATATATATATATATATATATATATATATATATATATATATAAATGAATAAAATTATATAGTACATGTTTTTGGGTTTGTTCCTTATGGTAAATGGTAAAAGGAAAACGAAACTAAGTTAATTTTTTTTTATTATTGTGTTATTTATTTACTTATCCTTATTTTTATTACGTTTTCATTAAGTAATGAGGAATTTGAAGTTAAATATTTGTTTACTGATATTTTTCTCTGCGAATTCAGTGCTACCGTATTTTAATTATTCTTCCTTAATTTCTATCGTTTGGTTACCTCTATTACGTATTAACTCATTACAAATGCTTAATATTATCAATTTATTCTGAAAACCCATTTTATTTTGACAAGCTAGTGTCTTGCAAAACGTTGTGAAGATATAGTTACTCTGAAGTTCCGAAAATATAACTGTACTTTGGACTAGTATAGCAAAACAAAATGAATAAATTAAAATAAAGATTAGCTAAAATTTTAACTTTAGCTTGAAATATAAGCTTTTATAATAATTAATAAGTTTTATTTATTATTGATATTATAACCAATACTATTAATTAACTATTAAACTTATTAAAATTAATTAAATTCACGGTTTTTATTATTGAAAGAGTTGGGTATCTAAGTTTCTTCACCATTGACAGTTAAAAAGCTCTGGGCCAATCAGAAGGAGCAAGCTTGGCTAAGTTGCTGTCACTTTGAGTTATAGCTATTGAATATGCAGCGACTTAGGCGTGCTCCGACATCCCCAGCCTCTGTAAACAATAAATATATCTAATGTTAACAATTCTGCCAACAAAAGGAAGAGTTGTTTACAACTTATAAATGGATTTCAATACATTAAAATGCATAAACTTATTTGCATTCGGACATATAACATTTTATGCAACTCCAATAGCTTGTGGAAATCGAATCCTCTGAACCTTACTAATAAATTCTTGAGGCATGTTGCCTGAGAGCCTGGCTAGTTTTCTATTGGCTGATAAATGAAAACGGTTTTTCAATAGTATTTTACAGATCTAACGATTTTGATGAAATTTGCATTCACCTTATAGTATTTTGACTACATTTAAATATTTTTGTTTTGAAGAGAAAAGATTTGCTCTGGCCAATTCACAACAATCCATAATTGATTATTGATTGATGATAAGTGACTATTTTCTCTTCAAAAAAATATATTTACTATCAAAATAATAATTAATAAAAATAAATTATATTTTAACTATCCATAGATATTTTTACACTCCGGGACAAGTAAAGGTGTACAGTTGATTTTCCCATTTATTAAACATTAAATATGTTTTATTATATTTTTTTATTTTGTTAGTACTTTGTATGATGTAAATAAACTCAAGAAGGAGAAGTTATTTTACAGAAGTTAGACCATTTTTTTTTTTTTTTTTTTCAGAACCTCCTTTAGTATATGAAATTACAATTACAAATAGTAAAAACTACGGCTTCTATATAAATAAAAACCTTTTGTTACCTTTCGGTATTTTAAGGCGTTACATCGGGCTGAGTCCGCTGAGGCGGTTTTTACTCGAACCCGCACGAGGCCGCTGACATTATACCATTGTTTGACCATCGTGCAACCTAGAAAAATAAAAGTGTTTTTTTAAATATCAATGGGTATATAATTTTTCTAATCACATTTAATAATCCATTGCATCACCTTTAGTTTCTTGTACTTTCATTCATACAGATTTTTCAAAAGATGTCTTTTCTGAGCTACAACTCTCGCTGCCTTTTGGATGCCATCAATCATATCTGCATCGTATTTATTGGCATTAAAATTATCCTTTGGGGTTAATACCATCCGCGAAACATGACTAGAAGTTCTCGATAGGGTTCCAACTCCTCTCAAGGAATCCGTCCATTTGGATTTTGGATTTCGGATGCTATAATTTAAATGTATATTAAATTTTCTCCATTAAAATATCACTATTATCAAACCTCATTAAACTTACTGCCTATTTATTTTTATTTTTAACTTAAGAAGAATATAGGAATCGGGTGAAATTTTCGATGTACTTTTCTTGAACAGATTTACGGTTCCTACAGGATAAGTCCGAGGTTAATTTTAAACAAAACTACTTTTGTGATTTCGAATTGTCATTAAAATCCTTTTAACAAATCCATTACATATAATTTTTTTTTAAATGTCTCATTTGAACTGTATAGGTAAATCAAGATTAATAACTGAAACAATAAAACTTTCAGTTCTTATGCTTGTTTCAGTAATACAAATGCTAGAATAAAATGTTTTTTGTTCATTTTATTTCTTTAAATATTTGTGAGAGCGGGTTTGCTCAGTGTAGAGTGCTGAGTTGCTATAATGAAGGTCCTTGGTTCAAAGTCGACTATGGCAGATAATTATCAATTGATCAATAATTGATTTAAAATATTAACGGCCACGGATGGACCCTGTGGGATCTAATGAACCTCTAGGGCTGATCCAGGCTCTATTAAGTTGGTGCCCTTAATTGGGTAAAATCTGGTAGTTAATAGTGATCTCGGACAAATCCCTGCACAACCATTGTTTTAAAAACAGTATAGTCTCTTTCATATACTGAGCCCAAGTCGTTGTGTTGTAATGGTATAGGTTTATTTTACATATTAAAAAAGCCAAAGAACTATTAACCACCTATAACTATTACGCAATATAGTTTATATAACTGTCTCTTATCTAGGACACGAGCTGTAAAGTATTCCGAATCTTTCGAGAATTTAAACGAGTGGACTGAACAAAAGTTATCTTTCGGCGGAGGTGTTGGACCAGATGCCTTCCTAACTGGGGCCGAAATACCTCGCAAGGGCTACAGATCAACCGGGCTACGATTAGAAGACCAGGAGGACCCAGGTCCTATTCGTCTTGTCAAGAGAATAACGAACCTAGTCTAGGCACAGAAACAAGAAGACTTTGACGGAAGAAATGTAGAAGCGATTTCTTTCCATGCCTGTGGAAACTGGAGAAAATCTTACATTTCAAGTTGTTTTTTTGTTTAATATAAAAACAACCTTCCTAAATCCCTGCTACCAGTTAATTGATTTGAAAATAGCTTCAAAGTTTCACGGGATAATTTAGATTTAGCTCGGATAAAAAGGTTTTTATAAATAAAAAACATACCAGTTAAAAATGTCTACTCTTACGTGGTAAAGACGTTATTGTTTCAGAGAGAATAGTAGTTGTACAGGTAGGTGATTTGTCCTAGATTCCCCCCTATTTTGGGTACCTACTTTATAGAGGCTGGATGAACCCCGGGTCGATAATGTATCCTACGTACTCTAATCGCTAGCAGATTAAACTTCTAACTAAAATAAATAAAAAAAAAACAAAACCGAACGTTATATTTTATCTAATTTTAGGGGTTTTTTCAACATACTAATTTAAATAACCTCATTATTTATTATTAAAAGCATACAAAAAATCTGTTTTAAAAGTTTGATTCGTAAATAAATATTTCTGGAAGTTTTTTTAAATTAAAAGCCAACCGAATAATAATAAGTCTTAACGTACCCTAAGGTTCGATGTCGATACCACCAATCTCTGCTTACAACTTTCCATACACGGACCACACCCAACCCCAAATCTACCACTCATAACGCAATCCACCCACCTACGCCTCGGTTTACCCCTCAGACGCTTCCCAGCCGGCACAGCGCCTATTAACATCTCAGGAATTCGTTCGTTGCTAAGCTCAGCAACTTTACAGGTCCATCTTAATCTTCGTGACGCTATCACTTGAGTAATATTTACCCCACGCATGCTTCGCGATTCCGCGTTATGTATTCTTCTATATTCCCCAGTGGTCTCATCCTTTTTTGGACCGAATATTCTATGTAACGCCGTGTTTGAATACCTGAAGACATAAAACCAATATAAGCTAATAGGGAATATTTGGTACATCAAGAGGGATTTTTAAGAGGTCATGATTTATTTGTTTACTACTCCTTTCACTTACCTCCTTTCTTCTAATTAAACTAAACCTTTGTATAATTAAAATATTTTAACGAGTCTAAAACGTTTTTCTCGAAAAATGCTCCCATCTTATTTTTGTCACCCGGAACAAATGAAACTTCCGCCCCTACTCTTCCCTTCCAGGTTGAGTTACTCTGCTATGTATATTTGGTAGTTCAAAAACAGATGAGGAATATTCTTTCGAAAACTAAAATGTTCCTTTTAAGATAATATTAAGGAAATGAAAAACAAAATAGCAGGAAGTGCATTGATTATTTTTCAAATCGGTTTTTTGTTCCATATTTTACAACTTTAACTTGCTTAAAATGAGATTTGTAATTTTGTTTATAGTTCATATTGAGGAAATGAGATAGTCATGTTACAAATATCTACTGTTGATTAAAAATTATGTATATGTTGAATTTGAGAACAAAAGAAAAACTTTTAACACTTAATTACCCTCTTATTTGTATTCCATATTTTAATCAGTCGAGCTCAAAATACATTTATTTTTACTATTTTAGTTTAAAAAAAAAAATTAAAATAACATGATACAATTTTTAATGGTACTCTTTTAACAGTGTTAAATTTTTAATATTTGCCGATGGACAAGGCAGAAACAGTCTGTAATACTACAATCTATGATGGGTCTTGCCTCAGGACATAGTGGAGACTGTAATGATTCTGAGATGGTAATTAGAGGTGTACGTTATGAAAATACTACGGGCCATAAAATCTCATCTTTTATAATTAATATAAATATAAAATTTTATTTATTATTCTTTTTTGTTACATTTGCACCTGTCCAGTATTGCATTTAGCAAATTTGATCTGTTTCATTTTCTCATCGATTTGAAGGAATAAGAAATTTTTGAATTAATTAATTTTTACGAGGTCTCTAAACTATTGTCATTTTAATCTTCTAATATGTACAGGTGATAGAGAGTAGGAAATAGTAAGAACAAGGTTTTTTGGTGAAGTTGATGTGACTAATGTGATCTGATTTTAAAGTGTGAATGTTCATGTCTTTGAATAATGTATTTGAAATTAACCAAAACGTATTTTTCTTTGAATTTTGGATTGTACTATTTGTTTCTTGTTCCAAATGTCCAAATCGGTCTTAGTGTAGTGTATGAACAAATAGCATATTTGGTGGAGGAAAGAATGGATGTATCGTCAGCTAAGGTATAAAAGGTGGATAAAGGGTGCTCAGATGTGTATATCAGATGTGTAAAGGAAAAGAAAACATGACTTAAAAAACTGCCTTAGGGAACTATTACGCACCCTTTGTATTGAGGAAAGGAAGAAGAATTTCAAGAATCAACGGAATTACAGAGGAATCTCATGGGAAAAATATTGAAGAATTAAAAAGTAAGTAGAGGTAAGTGAGTTATATTATATCATCATCATCATAGTCGTTCCTCTCTATCGCTCTGCAGTGTGAGGTTTCTTTCTGTATAGCCCGGACCACACCGTACGATCTTCTACCATTTCTCTCCTTCTATTCCATTGCAGACTTCTCTTTGCGAAGCTTTCCTTAATACCATCTTCCCAGGTACGTCGGGGTCTCCCTCTGGACCTTCTTCCTTCAACTTTAGCCTCGTAAGTCATCTTGGCCAGCCTGTCATTTTCCATTCTTAAAACATGTCCAAACCATCTTAGACTGTTTTCTTCAATGGCTTTTTCCGCAGGGTCCACTCCAAGGATTGATCTAATGATCGAGTTGCGAATTCGGTCTCGTCATGTCTTTCCCTCTATCTTCCAGAGGGATCTCATTTCTGAAGCCTTGATCCTACTTTTATGTTTGGTAGTCAACGCCCAATATTGCGAGGAGTATGTTAATATGGGGAGAAAAGTAGATTTATATACCCTCAACTTTGTATCCTTGGATACTTCTCTTTTATTCAGGAACCTTTTATTTAGTGCATGGAACAATTTACCAGCTGAGTTGACCCTCTCCCGGATTTCATTGTCCATGACTCCATTTTCATCAAGGTGTGCTCCCAGATATTTAAAGGTTCTCACCTGTTCGATGGGCTCGTCCTTAATTCTTATGACTCTCATTTTTCGGTGAGTTATATTATATTAGTCAAAAATATATTACGTAACCATTTTATCATTAAAAACTTTACTAGGATAACCTTATTAGTCCCGGTACATTTTCTGTTGAAAACAATTTTATCTTACGCCTATAAAATTCTTAGACGAATTCTTCTTTCTTAGGAATGTGATCAATGATTATTTATTATTATTCGGTTTTTAGAGACATAATAATTAATGAAAAGAATTTATTTAAAGATAATACTTCAGAATCGGAACATATTTTAATTAGTTTTATCATTTGCACTATGTATTTACTCCAGTTCTTGGCCGACTTATAAATTTATTAAGCCCTCATTAGAGCATTTGCTTTGAGAGATCGGTCACGAGTACGATTCTTATTGCAATGTATTAGTTCACACCTCGGGGAGGAGGAGGAGGGAGGTCCCCAGGGAGGTAAAGCAATACTCCCAACGTCAGATCCTCTTCCAGCGAGCGGCGATACATCCGGACTGACGTACCGCAACGGCCGCTGAGATGTATGTGGGGCTCTTACCGGGTCTTGTCTGAGGTAATCTCTATCGAAAGGCATCCGAGGATTTATCTTGAAACATTGCAATGCTTAACATCAAAACTAGAGGAGAATATCGCGAAATATTACAAGATCTGAATATACTGATGTTCGCTAAGTTAATCTAATGCGGAATCATAAGAAGTGCGAATTGTTTTGGAATAATGTTCATTAGTCAGAATATATTTTTAAAAAACCTGTAAAACTTCAACCCATGGGTTCAGAGAAAGAGAGAGTGTGTGTGTGTGTGTGTGAGAGAGAGAGAGAGAGAGAGAGAGAGAGAGAGGGGGGGAGAGAGAGAGAGAGATTAATGTGAAACACTTGACTAAATAATTAAGTTAATTTTTCTTCAAAGAAATTAATTACTATTCCGTTATAAATGTCCTTTCAATATTTGGTGGTAAATTAAAATTCATCCTAGAACGAATTTTCATATTATGAAACTATACTTCCACTTTCCTAGGGAAATAGTGGATAAATAACTAAGACCATCTTTCTCCATTGAGCTCGATGATTGCCGGAACGGACAAGCCTGCAGTTGGCAGCATAAGGATCCCAATCTGGACCAATAGAGAGATCCCGAAAAAGAATCCATTACCGCGGCAGAAAAAAAAAATTCGGAAGTGGGCGAAGGCCCGAAACCAAAGCAATTCCGCCCACCTCGGGCACCGGCGAACATTACAAGAAACCTCTTCATTTGCAATTTGAATTCGGCCAAAGAATCCTCTGTACCAGGCAAGTGCCACGGAGTCAGTTTAATCTGAGACTCTTATGTTTGAGTAGTAACTCAAATTATTTTATATCTTTCTTATTTTAAGGTTAAATTACAGTTTATCTAATTTTTCACAGTTAGGAAATTAAAACTTTATTATCTGAGGCGACCGGTATTCTAGTGGTTAGCATGCCAAACTACTAATCCCAAGGTCACAGGTTCGTAGCCCGGCAGGTGGATCTAGGATTTTTTTAAGGAAGTAAAAAATCTTTAGTTACACCGTCCTTCGTAATGAACGTTAAAGGGGGGTCGGCGATGTGACGATAAAAATCCCTGCCCTAATTAAACCTACATAGGCTAAATCTAGAACTCCCATTGTAGCATCGTCAGATTATCCATAGCAGTTAAAAGTGACGTTAAATAAACAAACAAACAACTTCAGTTCATTATATTCAGTTCAATCACGTTATGTAATAATTCAATAGAAAACCATTTTTTTTCTTCAAATGCCATTAAATCAGATATTATGTATTGGCTAATTACTGAGTAGTTTCCTTTCTGAGTAGAGGTTCATACTGTAAGGGGACTAGCTATGAAAGAGGAACTGGACCTAATACTACTTATGGTAAGATATTAAGAAATTTACACACCCTCACTTGATCACTAGAGAAAATCCGCTGAGATGTGACTAGAGCTTGGACAAAAAAAAATCACAGAAGATTTGCTTTTTACAAGAGAACAATATATGACATAGTACCTCCTGCCAATTTATCAATAGCTTTTGAAGACTTTTTTTTTCAATCAAGATAGTTAATTAATACTATCTAATACATTAATATTTTCATTTTTGTTTTCACTATTTATATATATAAATATATATATATATATTTTTTTTTTTTTTTTTTAATTCTATATATATTGTATTTATCAATATTTGATATGCATATAACATAAGTGGGAAAATTCCTCCAAAACGCCTTAAGTCATTAAAATGAAAGCATTAAAACTAAATATTAATCGATGTTTTGCCAATGCAGTCAATCATCAGGACAGGAAGATAATAATAGCAGAGGAAAAAGAAAATAATAATGCACATTCTGACTTCAAAATGCAACAAGACGCCAACTAAAGAAAACACCCCACCTCCGTCAAGGCCGAAATGCAACTATTAACTCGACAGGTATTTAGATCCTGTTTTGATTTTAGACTTTTTCGTCTCTCGGTCGGTATTATCGTGTAAAATTTTTCAACTCACGTTAATGCCTCTTGAGTTATATTTATTTGTATATGCACTTAATCTTAATTTTGTAATGTACTGTTTTAATAAAAAATACCCATAAACATAATATAGTTTATATTTTATAATCATAGGAGTTAATGTACACCATCATGGCTCAAAAAGAGAAAAAATTTTTGTTTTTAATTTAAAAATTCTCCGCATTCAAAAAGTTCGTTAATACGACATATATAAAAGAAAAAAATCAAACTGTTTTAGGACAATACATGAATAATAGTGCAGCGCGATTTAATCGTACCCTTTTTTTTATAAAATATAATTGTACCAGGAAACCACAATAAATTACTCCAAACTTAATATCTCTACAGAAACTGTTAATAATTTAAGGAACAAACAAGTATATTATAAATTTTGAAATTTATTTAATTAATGAAACTGTTATTCAATAGTTTGTCTTATTATTGATACAAAAACTTAGTCATTTAGCAAGCAGGTATCCGTCATATCGAAGTACAAAACTTCTGTTGCTGATATGAGCTTCTGAAGTTCTTGAAGATCATCACGCCAATGCATGACGTCCATACGCCGGTCCAAACGTATTAATAGATCGAGGATGACATCCAACAATGGAATGTTGTCCATTAATAATTAAAAGATTGGTATAAAAGAAATACTATTTCATAATTATTACAAATCATTACAAGCATGAGTACTATTACAGTTTGCTGGGTAGACTATCTAGAAAGTTCCGGTATTTAATAATGACTAAGTGAAGAATAAGGAAATTAGTTATTATACTACTAATGTAGAAACCAATCCTGATTTTTAAATAAATCTTTTCTCTTATCGAGTGCTTAAATTTATATGAATGTATTTAATTTTCATATTTTTTTTTTAAATTGTAGTATTGGAGGTGTACCCTTAAAGCCTGGAGGGCGGCCTCGTGAGTCCATTGTTTGTCTTGATATTTATCTTTAGCGGCTATACATCACTGGCTCAACACGATTTATACCCGACAGTCGTGTTGGGAATCTTCAAATCTCTTACGCTTCTTCATTTTCTTCCTTTTGTGCAACTGCACGTCTATAGTACATCTGTCATAGGCGATATTATATTGCTTCAAACAGGAGAATTCAACCAATTAGTAAACTATCAATTAGTTTTTGGGTTCACTTCATAGGTACTTTTTGCTTTGTAGCACATAACCCACTTCAATTATCAATATAAGTACGTATAATTAGATTTCCATGTTATTATTCATTCGGTGGGGATTCATTCAGCGGGAAATTTGAAAAAAAGGAAAATTAGTCTCTGTATTCTAAAGAAAGACTTCCAATCCATAGGAAGAAAACCTAAACAAAATAATCACGCGGTCCTCCAGGTTGGGGGTTGAGGCATGAAAACAGCAACCCCAAACTCAAACAAATTAACAAGAGCTAAAACTACCAGAAAATCACCTCGGAATCATTAAAATTGAATAGAATTTTGTATTTTATCTAATGGTTACCTGAGGTATTTATTTCACCAAGTTGGCATAAATTAAAAACTAGTGGCTCATCCAGAGTCACATTATATTGCCATACCATGTCCACACAATTTATCTTTTCGATAAGAGAAATAACACCTATATGAGGGAAATATAATTATGTATTTTTTAAAATTCGTGTTTTTGATTTTTGGATCCTTCTTATATTCAAATCTAAGACATTATTTTCAGTCTTCACTGCCTACGGATTTTCTTTACAGCCAACGATCGCTCACATTATTCTCCGGGCGGGAGTACACTAGGAGATAGATACAACTCCTAACTCGAAGAAAGTGGGTTATTAATTATCCACTCTTATATTTTAAATCGTTAAGCGACACGACATTGCAAAAAAGTTATCTCAAAATAGGCCCGGGAATTGTGACAAGACCTCCGATTTGCTCTCTGGAATGGTTTGGTATGGCATAGATTAGAAGACATCGGGGATGCTTACAGAAGTAAATCACTTTAAGGTTGACTTCGGAACTTTCCAAACAGCCCTTACGTTTTTACGCACATCTTATGTTATCAACTATATCGTATTGTTGACAGTTCTTTTTTTATACATTTTTTTCTTTCATTGTATATTACGGTTCTGTACAGATACATTTAAATTTGTTCAATAGTAATTTTTTTTAATTTGAGACTGGTCTATTTGGTACACCATGCAAATTTTATGAATTGTAACATTTTTTTTTCACGGAACTGTCTTAGAGACCATGCGAATATCATAATTTTCACTCCATTCTCTCCTTCTTTCTTTCAACTTTTTCCTAATTCTTTCTGATTTTTCTTTCCTTCTTTCCTCAGTCCACGCTATTCCTTTTCTCGCATCTCTATTTTCTATAAGGACTTTAATTTCTTTGTGTCTCTTCCCATAATCATCCCCATCGAAACAGTCTTGGTCTGTTATTTTTAATCTCCCAGTTTCTTCCTTCATCTGTTTGATGTACCCTCCAGCACTCGTGTATCCTCTCATTTTATAGAAGATTTCTCTATTTAATCTCTTTGGGTGCATCCTCACCATATGTCCGTAGAACCTTAATCTTCTGACTTACGTCCGTTTTCAAATCATTCACTTCTTTGTATATTTCCTTATTAGATCTCTACTTATAGCCTTCCTGTGTCTACTATGGGCCGTAAATTCTTTCAAGTATTCCTCTTTCTATCCCTAACATGTTAGGGGAGGGAAGCTGTTTCCATTCCGTACATTATCACCGGCTTGGCGACCGTATTGTAGTGTCTTATCTTCGCGTTTGTCGATAGTTTCTATTTATGATATGAATTGCTCGTCGCGAAGCTTAGTCTTTCTAATTTAGTTATAAAAGTTATATTGTAGCAAATTATTTAAGAAATAAATATTAAAACTATATACCGCAGTCTTGAATGTTCGCATAGCCGTTGCGAAAAGCACCCAATCCCGTAGCAGTATGCACAAGTATACGAATAGAAACAGCCCATTAGTGAATTAATGAAATGTTAATTGTTTGTATTGGAAAAATACTACAATTAATATTCAGGAAGATACTGGAAGAATACATGGACCTATTTAAAAAGATTTGATTCATGATCAATATAAACAGGAAAAGAATTTGCTTTAGTTTGATTATGTATAGAATTGATTTTTAAAGTAGTTTCTTTAAAATTAATGTAACGAGATACAAAAAACAGGTTATTAATAACTCGTATCAGTGCCGCACTGCCAAACTGTTATCTGCAGAAAATGAAAGAAATAGTATCTCAGTGTTACCTCATGTACAAAGAGAATAATGAATAAAGTTAGCTATACCGAAATAATAATTTATTGAGTGCCGAGCTACGGTGAAGAAGAATTCGGTTCAAATCTGGCTGTGGCATATTAATTAACAGCCGTGGATGGACCCTGCACTATCATCAAACCCTCTTGGAGTCATCCAGCCTTTATAAATTGGGTATCTTCCATTGGGGAAACAGTCATTTGAGCTTGGTCTCAGACAAATCAACTCCCTGCATAACTGCTGTCTTTAAAACAGTACTGTTCTACAGAATCAGAACAGTTTCTACAATACACTGAACCCAGAGCTTTTCGTGGGTTTGCAGAGTTACAGTTTTTTTAATAAGAAATAATTAGCTAGATTGAATCGCCTAAGAGGACTAATTGAGAACTTATAATTTCTGAACTAAGCATCTTACTCTAATTAGTTAGTAAGAAATTGATGAAAATGGCACCAGGAGAATAAGGCACAACCGGGAACTGTACGAAAAGTATTAGGATGTCCCACCAGTAAATTGTTTCTGGATCAGCAGGCTTCGTTGGGCTGGTCATGTACAAAGGATGCCTGAAGATAGGATTCCCAAGAGGATAACGAACCACGCACCAGCGTGAAAAAGAAAAGTAGGAAGACCCCGGATAGTTAGATCCCAAGATAGTTAGACCTCGTTGGAAGGGACGCGGTCAAGCTGGTGGACGATGGCCGGGGACAGGGACCGGTGGGGACAGTTTCCTCTGGAGGCTAAGACCCGGACTGGGTAATTCTGAATGAATGAAGAAATTGATGGCGATGGGAGAGACTTAGGAAGCCTACTATCATTTTCCTACTTCCACTCCACAAAGGCATTTATTAGGCCGGATGCAGGCAGATCTGAAGAAGTTAATTCGTCCATTTTAAAACAATTATAGCGAGGAAGGAAGAGAGGGTAACGAGCCAGGAGGGCCGCCTGGGTGGCCTTAGACCAACAACTTAATTCCAGCCCTTGTCCTTATCATGTGATAATACACTCCAGCGTATTATCATGGAATCCAGTCAGCTGGTTTAGCTCCAGACAATCTGCTACTTCTAAATAACTTTAGTATCACGACAGGTATCCGTATTCTCAAGTAATGCTTGTCAGGAAGCTTTTGTTCCGTTCTCAATTCTTGGTTTCACTCTACTAATGTAACCAATATTTTATATTTATTTAATATAATTCATTGAACACAATATAAATATAATTAATGTTAAGTAAAATATTATATATTAAATATAATATATCTGCAACTCTAGTGAAGTCGATTTTTTTCCAAATTGAGTTAATTGTACTGTGGGAGGCGAAATCGGGTCAACCTTGTTGTTTTTGGTTTGAAATTGAGTTTTAATAAAAGCAGTAACTCCTTCTCAAATCAATGCCTAACTTAGCCATTTATTTACTACGAAAAAAAAACACCATTCCGCTTCCTTACAAGAAACTCACTTTGCTGAAAAGTTGACTTAACCGCTTATTCATAGGGGCTGTATATAGGGGATATTGACTACAAATTATAAGCGCACACAAATTATTTCTTGTAATTGAGAAGCCTTTAGAGATAAAATGACAAATAATTATGATATTCTCTAGGAAAGATAAAAAATTTGTACCAACTATTTGAATATTTATTGGTTCGGTTAGGAATATTAAATTGTAAATACATATAAACATCAACTGGAAAAAATAAGATATCAAAATCACATAATTTTATATTTTATTTTGAATTGAATAAAGATAGCAAAATCAATATAGTATTAATATAGACTTTTTATTGAAATTTACACCCGTATAATTATGTAAATATAATGAAAGATATATAATGGCATTTGATAAATGCAAGTAGAGAAACTACCCACTAGTACAGATAAAAAATGTCTAATTACGAAAAGTTGATATGCAAAAGATCTCATCGTTCGTTTCAAAGGGTTACTATAAATTACAGATACGAAATGCAAAGAAATGTTTAAGTTAGAAAATTGAATTAATGAATTAAATTAGATATTACTCCAAAAACTTGGCCTAAACTATTCCCACGAGTTGCTAAGATCGATGGCCAAAACTCCCTTCCAGTGTTTCTTCAGACTTAAGAAGTAAATGCTGGATCGGGGCAATAACAACCCACCTCCCTCCTGCTACTATTTTCCTTATTAGTACTAAAAAGGCTTTTCGTAACCAGAGGACTCAGGTGGTCTCGGAAAAGCCCACGGTCTATTAAAGTCAAGCCCTGGAAAATTGCAGGAAACAATAAAGCTCTGGCTGCATAGGCTAAGTGGAGAGGCATGCTTCACTTCAATAAGTCCGGACTTGAAAAAACTTGCCAGTTGAGAACTTGGCTGGCCACATGGCTGGGCTTGGCCGTATTTAATGGAGATGTTAGCGGTTGGCTGGGCAGCGGGCTTCGTCCCTTCGCCTATCGCTCCCTATTAACCTACTCAACCTCTTTTATAATTATCGTCTGGACTTTATCAATCAATCTTTTGAATTTTTATTCCGATTTATAATCCTTGAATACTGAACACCGCTGCTGCTTATGCATTAATTAATATAAATAAATTATTCATGTAAAAATGAAAATAAAATAAGAGGAATTAAAATACAAATTCAAAATTTATATGCGAAATCCAATGAATAAATAATTTTGCTCTAATGAATAATTATTTAAGCAATTAATTAAATGTAATAATTAAAAGTTCGAAAATTATTCTCACGTTATTATTATAAGATAACAAAGGAATGTCCCAAGTCTCTGGAATGACACCAAAATAATTAAACAGTCAAGGATTCACCGATTTAAGCATTTTTTTAAATTATAAATTTTACTGTCATCTTTTACTTACAATTCAATCAACTTATGTTAATGTAATAATTTTAGAATTACAAATATAATAGACTTAAAGCATGACAGTATACAGTAGTTTAATATCAGGACTGTGAGATTCTACTCCTGTATTATGATGCTCTCGAATTTTACATGATGCCTTCTCAAATATGATGCCGTTTGTTATTATGGATATGTAGCGTGTCATGAAATTGGTTAATCAATCAATAATCAGTGCCTGAAAGATTGAGTGAAAGGAATTTTATTTTTCAGTTGGGATGTATAGGAACTCTAATTCGTTATGAACTCTAAGATGAAGTGAGTCTGGCGAAGCAAATTCGTTTGTATGTAGTTTTTTAATATTTAGTTGTAATTTTTTAACGGGTTCGCCAATTTTGGATGTCAACTCCAAAGAGATCTTTGATTATATTATTGATTTCCAAATCACCCTTTGTAGGTGATGCCAATGTCTCACTGGCGTACAACCCCTCAGGTTTAATCATCGTGTTATAATGACGAACTTTAGTGTAGGTGATAGACATTTTTCATTGTACACTATATCTTGTATAAGGCTGAGTACGTAACCTAGTGTTCTGCGCGAATACCTCTTTTCCCGTCACCTATGATATATATGATGTTTATGACTTATGTACAGCTGGATTTTCCTTCGTTCCGTGAAATTCCCTTCCTTTACACGGCTTTATCCAATTTAGTAGAAGTTATTATCGTGATTAGGGCATGATTCCAATTTATTCGGATTTTCCGGACATGCCATTACCGGTTGAGGATGTTAGTCGACCCTTATTACAGGCTAAAACCCCTTGCGTCTGAGGGGAATTGAGTTCATCAAATAAAGCTTCCTGTGTTAATTTCGTCCCAAGTTAGGCAGATCGACTATTATCACTTCCTAACAAGGCTTAAGTGCGTTGTATACCGCTATAAACCTTTAGCAAATTATATAACTTTCCTATGGACGATATTAATATAACAGTGAAATAACTCCTCATTCCAGGGTACGCTCTTGCTAAGTACCTCCTTTGGTTTGTCTTTGCTCGTTAAACAAAAATGCGTGTATTTTTATTTAGTATAGTTATAATTCGAGTGATATAGTTATATTATTTACTAGCTGACCCAGCCACGCGTTGATGTTGCTTTTATAATAGTTTAAAAAAATATTACGTTAAAATTTGAATTTTAAAGAAATAATGAATTAATGTAACAATGATTTTTTATTTTACATTTTATTCATCATAAATTTATCCATTTTATTCATTTATAAATTCGTGCATTTTATTCATCATAAATTGATTTTTAATTTTACATTTTATTTATCATATATCTAACTACAGTATATGATAAACAAAAAATATACAAAAATTCTTTACTGATAAAATATAAACATTAGTTTAATAAATGAGGAATATAATGGTTGATTTTTAATTGACATATCGAAAATACAGCAGGTTAGAAAATTATAAAAGTTTGCAAAAAAAATATCGAGGTAATTAATCGAAATAAAACAGCCTATATTTTAAGTTGGACAATATTAAATATCTGTGCGAAATTTCATTAAAATTGGTCCAGTAGTTTCGGATATTAGCCTGAACAAGCATCGTGACAGGAGATTTATATATATATATATAGATAAGATTCCGGTTATTTGTTATATAATAGGGACTGAACTCAAAATCTATTAGACTTAAAGAGCTTCGGTAGAACTCAAATTGTAGCAAATTTAATCTACTTTAAAAAAGGTCACTTAGTATTTTTTTTTCAAAACGCACCGATTAGGAGATACTGGGCCAAAAACTGAAATAACTCCGAAAATGTAGAGGTTTTTCAGCCACCAAAAGTATTCCCGTCCGGTTTTTCGGTTGCGAACTTGGATTTACACTATTCAGACATTACAACATATAAGTAATGCAGCATCAAGCTTCACTGCTACAATCGACACATATAGTCGTTATCGACATAAAGTAGTTTCGGAGGAGTTTTGTTACAAACACTGTGACACGACAATTTTATATATTAGATATTATTTGTATACAATTTATACAAAGATAAAAAATAAAGAAACCATTTTTCTTTTTAACCAAATATTTTAAACTTAGAAGTAGCACTGAGAAAAATAATACTAAAATCATGAAGTATAGATAGGTATTTATAATATTAGGTGTTCGGGATCGAAAGTGGAATACTCCAAAATGGCTTTTTCATATTTTGCGCAAGTTTAATCAAGTAACTTTGTATAGCTCGACACTTATTTCTTATATATAAATTTAAATATTTAGTACGGTTCTGAACCTGAAGTATAAAATGGCTTAACTAATATTGGGAAAAATTATAATAAAAAAATAAAGGCGTTTTTCAATACTGGAGGTATCTGCTATTGATCCTGAACGCCTCATTTACATTGATAGACAAAATTAAGAGTTGTATAGACATTTTTCGAAACGTTCCATACTTTTAAGGGGGAGGATTCGCATACTTAGGTTGTAGAAGTTTATTTGCATATAGTGCTCTAAAACATTTATTGTAATTACGGGATAGACCCCCTAGTGATAACCGTTCGAAGATAAGAAAAGAGATTGTAAACAAAATACTGAGTAATAATAGGCGAAGGAAACAATAATAAAAAACTTTAAAAAACAAATATGATCATTTCCAACCTAATTATTAAATTATATTATTTTTCTGAAATATTGTTATAAATAAACCAGTTAAAACAGATCTTGATCCAAGGAGTGAAAGAAATACTAATAAACTATAAAGGACAACAAACAATATTCAGGTTAGAGAGGAAAATAGTTGACTGGAAGATCTAATGGAGGATGGAAATAGTTGGGGGGTGCAGTCAAAATAAACACCAAATAAGTGAGGACTTATTTATTGATTGTGCCTACGTTTGTAGTTCAAGGCAAATAGAATGAGTTGCGGCTAGGTGATTCGTGTAACTGACGGTTAATAAAATACCTTCAGTTCTAGTCGTTAAGACTGTTCTGACATGAGTTTCATGACTCAGGGACACTTCGTACCTCCTCACTTATTTGGTGTTTATTTTGACTGCATCCCCCAACTATTCCCATCCTCCAAACAATATTCAGATTATAATAACAATAATAATTATAAACTATGATGGATAAACAGGATTTCAATCTGTTCCAAGCAGCTCTATCCCTTCCATTTTTCTGTATGGTAAGAAAAGAGTGTATTTTAATTTGTCAGTTACACGGTTCACCTAGCCGCAACTCATTCTATTTGCCCTGAAGATGTCCTACAAACGTAGGCACAATTAATAGATAAGTCCTCAATTATAAGGTGTTTATTTTGACTGCACCCCCCCAACTGTATCCATCATCCAAACAATATTCAGATTATAATTACAGTAATAATTATAAACTATGATGGAAAACCAGGATTCAAGTTAAATTACATTTTACATCAAACATTAAAGGTTTATAAAATCTCTTACCAAATCTGATATGATATCTAATCCATGCAGAGTGGCTGTCAGATAAAACTGTTGATTGAAGAAACTAAAGAAATAATTATAAATTATGAAGAATAGCCTACTATATTTGAACGGCTTATTGAAGAAAACCCATAAGTCCAGGATTTCAAATTTTTGGGAAATTAATAAAAACTTCTCATTTTACAAAAAGCTAATATTTTTTTTTTTAAATTTTTCTGAAAATAGAGGAAGGGCCCACACACAACATGGGGTAGTCATATATTCTCCGAGGTTGATGAGAAGGGGTAGAAAAATTGCCATCCCTTGCACTAATGGGGTTTCTGCAATAAAATACATACTCAACCCTGTTTTAATATTTTATAGGTAATAATAAGTTAGTAGGGGGCAATAATTAACACAGCAGTCTTTTTATAAATGTATTCTTCATATTCGGAATCTTCCATGAACTTTCTGATCTACCCCAACCTCCGATTCCTCATCGTCTGCTTTATCAACATTCAGGTTTGTCACATTACGATTTTCAATCGGCATTGAAGTCACAGATTTCCTACGGCGTTTAATTTCTTTTCTCTCCATAAACGTTTGAAGATAGACATCCTGAATATTTTTATTTTCCATAGAGTAAAATTTTGTCCAAATATCACTCGTGTCCAAAATTTCATTCGTGATAAGCTTAAAACATTTGGCAGGGCATTTGTATTTAATTTTGTTGGGAATAGTTTTCTGACAAATCGTTTTATCTTTATAGTTTAGATATTCCTTGCTTGAGTTCGAGATTCTTTTATGATGTCTCGTTTGTAAGTTTGTGGATGGACACCTTTAAATGGGAATTTCTTCGTTAGAATCTGATTCACTCGACATTTTAAAACACACAAATGAAAAAAATATACCTGGAGAATCAAGATAACAAACAAACATAACAACATCAACGATCTAATGTAGGCACAGTGGTACCAACACAATGATTTTAGATCGAAAAACGAAAATTTTGTAGATCATATTATCCCCATTAAATGATAAGCACATATCGAATCGTTTACTATAAATATACAAAAAAATAAAATTAAATGAATTTCGAAATTTTGTCTCTTATGAGGTTCTGCAATAAATGATTCATTTATGTTACAATATTAACAATAATTATTATCTATGATGGATATCCAACAATTTTCTAGTTACAGTTTAGATTAAATTTTACATTACAGATTAGAAGTAACGATAAAAACAATTAAAATTAAAATGTCAAAAACATATTTATTTATGAGCACTGTGTACATTGAATGAAAGTATTTACAATGTTAAAGAGGAATGCGGAGACAAATGATTATTTTACACTTAATACTCGATTCATCTGAAACTCTTTAAGAAGTAGATTAAATTGTAAGATATGTACATGTAGTATAAAATGAAATTTATTATAGTAAAACATAATCAAAACCTTTTGATTCAGAAGCAATCCTTGCACCACTTTCATAAACATTCCTTTGAAGAGTTTCCGCATCGTCATTATACAACTCGGATTTGATCCGGTTACGCAAAATAAAATTTTAATAAAACCCCTTACAATTCCGCCACCAAAAGCGTTTCGCATAAAAAAAAAGAAGGTAAAAAAAATCAACATTGATACTCCTCTATACCTTTAAACAGGCCTATTTATATTCCTTTCATCGCCGAGGCTCAACCTATGCTCAACCCCTATGAAATATCTCTAAAGGAAAATGCAGTGAGGGAGCATGAAAAGACCCGGAACCTGAGAGCCTTGAGGAGGTAATATTCACTACCTCCCTTCTCAGTTTCGGGCAATTAATTCATTTTCCGACAGAGCTGATCATTTGCATTTCTTTCCTCTTCCTCGAAAAATAAATAAACACTTTCTTTCAAGAATAATAGCCTCCAATTATCTCATTAGCCTGTCCCGGTGGGGTTTAATTAGCCTCGAATAACCGACTCGCCATAGGCCCCTGTCCATTAATTATAATTATGAATTTGTTATTCTTTTAGAAAGGGGCTTATTATAATTCAGTTAGAAGTTGCTTATAATTCTAAATTATTTTCAATCCGGGAATCCTGAGATTTCAATTTGTTCCAAGCCGTGGCATAATTAATAATGGAAGAAGCAGCTCTATCCCTTCCATTTTTGTGTAGGGTAAGAAAAGGCTTGCGATCTCTGCAGAGCCCAGCTCCACTTTTCAATAATTAGAGTTTAAAAAGAGATCCTAATTGATCTTTTATAAGTACAATTCTCAATAGGCTCCTGTTGATGAAAGTTCTGGAAGAGAGGTTACATCGTTAGGGATCTTCTTTATTGCTCCTGTTTGAGTTGAGTCCTTTTGATTCAAATCCTTCCCATTCATGTCATTTTCAGCAATTAATTGACGGCTGTAAAATGCTTGGCTAATTTCATTCCTTAACAAATGTACTGCTCATTATCAATATTGAAAAAAAAGCTTTCAGATATGATTTTGAATGAAATAATTTGTAAAGAGCTTTTAATTAGCTTTAAAAATGATCTCTTTTAATCTACTTTGCTCAGAAGATGTTTGAATGCATGTTTTTTATTTTTTTGTGTATTCTTTTTTTAATAAATTCATATTTTGAGTAGTATCGTGTTTGAACTTGAGTATTATGGGAATGATGACAAAAAGTAAAATAAAAAAAGTTTCAGGTTTTTAAAAATTTTTGAAGAATTTTTAATAAGCTTTAAACCGATCTATTTTAATCTACTTTTCCTCAGTAGGTGTCTGAACAACGAGGCTAAGTCAATTCCACATGTTTATTTATTATATAAACTCTTTTATCGACTCGCTCATGGGATTAATTGCCATGCCGGAAATCCTGGTTCAAATCCAACTGCAGGCCATGAGTTTTATTTAGTCTGTTTGCAGCGGGAGATGAATCATATACGATCTAGGACCCTCCTGGGGTCCACCCAGCCTCTAAAAATTTTTATAAAAATTTAAAAAATAGCTGTAGCTATTTACACTACCGTTCATCGGCTGGAGTCGAGGAGGTTCGTGCTATTTCCATTTTCTCCATGTGTGTGTATGTTTTAATGTCGTGAAAAACGCACAAGAAGAAGAAAGAAATCATAGACAAGCGAGGCAATTTAGAAGTCATTTTTCCAAGAAACGCCGCATTATTCATAAAGTCCATAAAACACAAAGTAAAATAAATAATTTTTTTAAATTAAGGTCCCTCGTCTAACCCTCTTCCTCTTTCCCTCTAAGAGATGCTTCTGAAGTAAACTTAGTTTTATAAGCCACTTTTGGAATTGTTCTTGGCATTAATAAGCTCCACAATTTTAAGTATGAGACGAGAATGTCTGGAATTTCAAAATAATTTCATATCTCCTTTATTAATCCCTTTAAAATTATATCAACATGAGTATCGTTAGTAATTGAGTTTACATAGTATGAAGATGCCTTAAGTATTTTTTCATAATGGTTTAGGAAAAATTTCTCCGTTAGTAAAGTGGATTGATATAATTAATTAGTAGCGTCATTTGTGCATAATTTATAGTTATTCTGAGCCAAATGCCATTTAAATTGATTCACTATTGGCAGGTTATTTAAAAATTCAATCCTTAAAGAATAGCTTTGATAATACTGTACCTGATAAGATTAAACATCTGCATCTCACATCATTTGAGAGGAAAACTAAAACGGGTAAAGTTAATGAGTCTGAGATGTTTCTTATTAATAAGTATTCATAAAAGACATGGCTGAATAACAAGAATGACTGCCCGTTCTGTTTCAGATTCCAAAATAGTTGACGTGGGAGACATATTTCTTGTCGGGACAGATAATACATGGGAAGTGAACATCTACGTCTGCTATTAATTTATGCCCGCCCTAAAGATTAACCAGGGCCTTAAAACAGTTGGTGTGAGCAAGTGTTATGAGGTGTGCGAGGACAGGGCGTTAGATAAATCAGGAGATTGGAACTAATTTGGACCCACTCCAGGTAATATCCTCCGTTTGAGAGAGACTTCTACATGTCCTTCGTCCAAGAGCATCGCCCCATCTGATATCTTTATGTCAGTCATCTGTAACAGCACCTCAGGGAATGCACCATTAGGATTCAGTAAAAATGTGTATTTGAAAGTTTATGATATTCATACAATTGGTGAATGTATTTATCAACATCTACATAAAGAAGCAGAAACCGATTGTAGGATTTTACTTTTTTTTTCTATACCAAAAATTTATGTATGCCTTTTCTTTTAACTAGCTCCATTTATACTTGATCCTATTATGACCGAATCTTG
Source organism: Troilus luridus (assembly GCA_964056705.1). NCBI lineage: Eukaryota > Metazoa > Arthropoda > Insecta > Hemiptera > Pentatomidae > Troilus > Troilus luridus. The sequence continues at coordinate 69,935,735 of OZ057412.1, read as the reverse complement.
TCCGTTTTCTATATTTGATCATAGTAAATTTCACCAGAAGTACAATTTGTTTAAATTCAAACCTCAATTTTCAAGTACTCAATATACAGTTTTTTTTCATTTTTTATAATTTATTAGTTAGTTGTTTTAATTTCAAATATTTTTATTTTGAAGAGAACAGATATGCCCCCGCCGGTATTCGAACCCGGGTCCTCTGTCTTATTGTGACAGGACCACACCAACTAAGCAAAGTTGCAATGATGCTATTACAATTGTACTTTGAAGGAATAAATGTTTAAATTATTTATTTCCGAGCATTTCTGTGTTTGTAATATCATATCATCTGATCTTAATGTAACATATATATTTTTTTTTTTTTTTTTTTTTTTTTGTTGGCTAAAGACTTCCTTTGAAGTCCTATACAGCCCGAACATATATTTATAACAAAAATTACTTGAAAATGGCTTCAATTAAATGTTACTAACATACCTGGAACAAACTGATTATAATTTAATTAATTATGTATTACATTTATTAACATTAGGTAATTTCTATTCCCTGATCTCTACCCACATTTGTTCTATCCTCTTCGTCTAATGTCCTTAAAGCATCGAACCTATTCTTGACCGCTTACGCGAATTGTGTTTTAATTGAAGGGTTCTTAAATTTATCTGAATCAAAATTTTCAAAAGTGGGTTTCTATTCCTTTTTCATTATTAGATTTTGTCGTAGTTGTACTATAACTAATCCATGCCCAGATTCTACTCCACGATACTATCTCACGTTAATTATATTATTCTGCCATCTTGTTAGTGTCAACTCATGGTAAATTTGATTAAGAGGCTTGTGAATCTGGTGATGTCTCCATGTACATATGAATAACTGTATGTTTAAATGTAGTACTTTTGGTTATCAGGTTTTTCGAGATAGCAAAGTTAAAACTATAAAGTCGAATCCATTCGAATATCAATGAAAATATCATTGATAATTTCGTGTAAACTTTCCCTGCCGATCATTGGACAATGAACTTCTTTCCTTCCACCTTTGTGTTCGCGTCCCCTAAAATTATTTGTATACAGTTTAATGGTAGTTTATCATAAGCCAACTCTAGTCTATCATAAAATTCGCAAGGTGTTTATCGAAAATAAGGTGTCGAGTAAAATATTCGGTCCAAAAAAGGATGAGAATTTAGGAGATTACACAAGGCGGAATTGCGAAGGGTGTACCTCGATTAATATTATTAAAGTGATAGAGTCAAAAAGTTGTAAGCGATGTTTCGACTGGAAAGCGTCTGAGGGGTAGACCAAGGCGTTGGTGGGAGGATTGCGTTAAGAGTGATCTGGCAGATTTGGGTTTGTGTAGTGGCCCTTGGACAGAAGTTTGTAAGCAAAGATTGGTGGTATCAGCATAGAGCCTTCGAGTTCGCCAAGTGTTATTATAATTATTAATTTTGTATTCAAGAATTTTCAAGGACGCTAAAAACCCATCAAAAATATTTTTATTTTTTTGTCTATCTTTTGTATAATCATTTCTCCTATTTAACAAAACAATCACTTCATAATTTAAAATTGTTCGTTAGTGTCATGCCATTCTTCTCGTATTCAATCCTTACAATCCAATACCCTTCGCAAAATCCTAAACGCTCCTTATTTTGTCACAAATAAAACCATCCATAATGACCTGAACGTTCCATATGTGACCGATTTAGCCCATTCCAGATACCTATCATTCCATAATAAACTCCAGGCCCATCCAAACCCACTAGTTTCCATCCTTGCATCCAATTCCATCCCGGACAATCCTGAACAGTTAATTATTTTTAATGAAATAAAATTTAAGGAATATTCATCATCACTAGCACTGCAACCCGGTACGGGTCTTCGCCACATCAAGACGACTCCTCCAATCATCTCTGTCTTGCCCCAGGGTCTGCTAAGCTCTGGTGTTGAGGAGCTTCTTTGCGTCGGCTTCGACCTCATCGGCCCATCTCAGTCGTGCCGTCCTCTCCTTCTCCTCCCATCCACATACCCAAAGAGCAGCTTCTTGATAGGTGTGTCCCCGTCCATTCTTGCAACATGTCCCGCCCATCGTAGGCTTGAGATCCTAATAATTTGTACCACATCCCCGGTAAATCTGGTATAACTCTCCATTTCGTCTCTGCCAGTACTGGGCGCCACCCCTTACAGGTCTAAACATTCTTCCCAGAATTTATCGCTCAAAAACCTGCAAGCTGATAGTATCTGTACGCGATAAAGGCCATGTCTCTGAGGCGTATGTCAGTACAGGTCTAATTAAAGATTTGTGCAGAGCGATTCTAAAATCTCCGGTCTAAACTTTCTTGCCAGAAAATGACTTCTTAGTATTTTGGCTAGGCCAAAATAGCACCTGTTTGCTGTCGTTATTCGTCTCTGAACCTCCTGACAGGGTATATTGTCTGCACACACTAGGGAACCTAGATACACAAAACTATTTACGCTTTCAAAGGTGTATCCCTCCAACCTAAGAGTAGATGGTGGTGGCCATAGAGGATTAGGAACCATGTATTTGGTCTTTACTTGCTTGACTTGAAGACCCATTTTCCGCCCTGCTGCCTCTGTTGCCAAGTTCCCAAGTACTTCTCTAGTACTAGGTTAAACAACAAGCATGGTATCCCATCTCCCTGTCTCAGGCTCCTTGTGGTCGTGAAAGTCTCTGACAGGCCTCCCTGAATTCTGACATGACATCTTGATCCTATCATTAGCAACTCTGTAAGATGGATCAGTTCAAGGGGGATATTCATTGTCACCATAGCCGAATACAGTTTCTCTCTTATGACCCTATAAGGAATATTAGAGGTGGATAATAAATATAAACTTTCATCCTTTAAGGTCTGTTAGGATCACCAGTTTGGATTCCGAGCATCGCACTCCAATATTCAGCAATGTCATCGTGTGGTGGATGTAGTCTCCTCTGCATTAGAACTTGGATCATATTGTTCGGGCGTCTTTCTTGACGTGGAATAGGCTTTTGACCGAGTCTGGCATTCGGGCTTGCTCTACAAACTCCGTGAATTTCTACCCCATACATACTTTCTCATCCTTCAATCCTATCTCACAAATTGAACTTTCCAAGTAAACCATAATAATGTCCTTTCATCCCTTTTCTCCCAATCTGCTGGTGTTCCTCAAGGTAGTATCCTTGGCCCAATCCTTTATACAGTTTATACAGCTGACATCCCAACTCATCCTAATACTATTCTTACCACGCATGCTGATGATACATGTGTATTATCAGTCAACACCAATCCAGTTATTGCATCCCAAAGCTTCCAAATCCATATCACTGATCTTGAAGAATGGTGTCAAAACAATATATTAAAATAAATTTTCAAAAATCGTATCAAATCACTTTTACCTTACGTCGTAAACCAATGACTTCCTGCCCTTCAGTATCCTTTAATAATATCCCACTGGTGCCTGTAGAATAGATCCGATACTTGGGGTTGCATCTCGACAAACGATTAACCTGGAATCCTCATACTAGATTGAAAAGACAAGAAACCGCTCAACGTTTCAGGCTACTTCAACACTTACTAGACAAACGCTCTAACCTCCCAATTAACTACATAAGACTCATCTACATGACCATCATACGACCTATTTGGACTTACGGAGTAGAGCTTTGGGGCTCCACTAAGCCATCGAATTCCTCTCGTATCCAATCCCTACAATCCAAAATCCTTCGTAAAATCCTCAACGCTCCTTATTTTATTAAGAATAAAGTCATCCATAACGACCTTAATGTCCCATTTGTTGCTGATTTGGCCCGAACCCGGTATCTATCCTTTCATAACAAACTTCATTCCCACTCAAACCCTCTAGTTTCAAACCTAGCTTCATCTTCGATTCCCGATAATCCTCCGAGCCGTCTAAAAAGAAGGTGGCCATGTGACCTTCTTAGTTGAACTAGTAATTTGAGTACTACCAGTGGGTAGTTTCCCTACTTGCCATTAACTCATGTCATTTTATATCACATAGCCTATTTATTTGATGTATTATTGTAATACAGTTGTAAATATCAATAAATAAATTTAAAAAAAAAAAAAAGGTCTGTTACCCTACAGACCATAGGGTGTCATGGGTTTAGTGCTTGGTATAGCCTTTACTGTTTCTAGGACAACGGTTGTGCAAGGCAGACATTAATAGGATATAGTCTGTGGTCATGCTAAACCACTAGGTTTCGCCCCAATTAAGGGCAACACTTTAAAGAAGCTGAGTAAGCCCCAGGAGGGTCCTTCCCGGGCTCTTAACAGATTAAATAAATTATCTGCCCACAGTTAGATTTGAACCTGGCACCTTCGACATGACAACTCAGGTCTCAACTACTTAGCTACCCCGCTATATATTTTATCATACTATCCTTTCATTTATTCATAAATAAATGTATTCATTTATTACTATAACGTACAATAAGGAACGAAAACTATTTGTAATAAATACAATTTAAGAAATATTAGAGATGGAAAATAATTTTAAACTTTCTTCCTTTATGTTCTGTCAGACTAATTTAGTGTTTAAAAGACTGAGGTGATATTAAAAAGATTATATTTTTATAAAACTAAAATTTTCTCCTTGTACATTATTTGTCCTGTGTATGCTTTTCATATTAGACAAGGATATTAAAAATCGTATATCACATGAAAATTGAAGATGATTCGGATAAAATTATAGTTGCTTATGATCAAAAATAAAGAAGGGGCTAAATTCGGTAATAATAGGATCAAGTATAAACGGGCCGAGATAAAGGAAGAGGCAGAGATGGATGAATACCATAGCGGGGACACGGGTTCGACAAATGGTCAATATACGGCGGAGGAGATGGCCTGCGCTGAAGGAGCAACATCCGTCAGTGGAGGGCACTGTTTGTTCTGCAGCGGCCCATTCCTTAGAGATAATTGCTAGTTAGCACTGGCTCGCCCATTCCGTCTAAAAAACCAAACTGTAATTAAAAATAGACCTCCCTTTTCCCCGGTGATATACTGCCCATGATCACGGAGTGGCACTGGCGCCAGGTGTACAGAGGGTACTTGCCGCCCTGGAGATCTTAGCTTGGGGCTTATCGAGGTTCTCTCAAATTTATAGGCTATATATCTGATATGATGTAAATATAAGTTGAAACATCTGTCGTGTTACTGATATCGAACATACATTTAGCTCGGAAACAGTATGTCAACCTTAATTATTGATTTAACTACTATCATTGAACCTACCCGAACAAAAGGTTTAACGACAGTAGTTAAATAAGAGTAAAAGCTCAAAAGAATGGAAGAGATAAGAAAAAAAATGGGAATATTCAGAAAAATAAAGCCTGAAATTTCGAAAATAATGAAATAAAACGAAATATAAGGAATAAATAATCCTTAGCCATACAAGGAATCTCCAGGTTGCAGCGAGACGCCTTAACTTTTTCGTTGGTCCCTTCGTTTGCTTGGCCCAAGTGTAATCGGTTTTGAATATTTTTGCTTTAGTTGTGACAAGAGAATATTTTCTCCCAACTTCTCTTTAGCTGAGGTCACTAAAACTAAGATTGAACTGGAAAAAAAAGAATAATGTCTGGGGGGATTAAACGGTTGTAAACTTTTAGTCTCGTTTTGAATTATGGTTAATCCTCTGGGTTTCTTTACATCAGACAAAGCATGTTTACATTTTATTTCATACAAGGGTCCCGGCAGGCGTTGTTCTACCCTATTTCGCAAAAACAAAGAGCTTCCAAATTTTCTCCAACCATTATAATGGCAACTTCATCGATTGTTGGTGCATTGAAACATCTCACATGTTCTCCTACAGAAGGTTTTCCTATCCGTTTTTTCGGTTGCAAACTTGGATTTACACTACTCACAAATGCCCTTAGAACATATAAAAAATGCAGTATCTTGGTTAGGAAAAATATAATTTTGCAATAAAAGGAAAAGAAAAGTGTTGTTTTATTATTTCCCTCGTCATTTTTACGTTTTTTTTCTCTATGAGAACATTCTTTGCGCCTTAACATAATTATGAAAAAAAAAAAAATTAGCCGAATTGGTCAAGCCGTTCTCGAGTTTTGCGCTTAGCAACACATTTTGATTACGTTTTATTATGTAAAATAAAGACATACAAATTTTAAATTATGTAGGAAAAAATGGTAAAAAATGAAATTCACACTTTTATTTGTCCAGTTATGTACAAAAATCTACAGTTCAAAAATCTTTAAAGAGATCAAAAGTTGAATTTGGCGTTCCAAACCAGTATTCCAAAGTAGAATCGAGATTGTTTTTGTTGGAAGGAAGAGTTGGGCTCTAAGAAAAGCTCAGCTTTACGAGAAAAGGCGTAAAGTAGAAAGAAGTATGGCACAGACAAATCTCTGATAAAACCTTCATCTTCTTGACTGAGAGCAGGGCACACCTTTCAAAGCCCAAAAGCTAAAAAATCTTGTTATATTTTCTGAATATGCTATACTATAAACAATTAGTGAAACAATTATAATAATTAGTTAAAGAAAAAAAAAAGTTTGGTTTTTTGTTTAATTGCAAAGATCTCAAAATGTTATTATTCAGTATAGATGCTTGCATCCTTGTAGCTTTCCATTCCATTTTTTTGCATAGTAGCTCTAACATAAATTACCCATGAAATATTCATATCTGTATAGTTGTACAATTTATTATTTCTTATGAAACGCTAATTTTAGGGAGTATACATAAATAATACAAATTATTAAGAAAACAAGAATCAACAACACAAAGTCTATTTTAATACATTGTTCTCTAAATGTAACAAGTCCATTATATATTATAAACATCATCCCAATATATTATTTATTGATAAATAATTGAAGAGTAGGTATGTACTATATTAAATTAGTTATTGATAAGTAATTAAAAATAGAGTAGGTGAAAATGATATGTAGGCTTCAATATATAAATATTAGGCTTCAAACAATGGAATCGCTTGCTTGTTACCCAGTCCTGAATTTCTTCAAGAACTTTTGGAAATGTCTCTCAGATGAAGTTTACTCATAATGAGCTTATAATTCCATGGTGAGATGGCGTCCAAAAGGCAGCTAAAGTCGTAACTAAAAGAAAGCCAAATCTTTTGAAAATATGTGCCTTTCTATGAATAATAATGCATGGAAAAATAATCAATAAAATATCAGATTCTTTCATTTTGTTTTTAAATCTCTATTTTATTATTTTCTTCCCACTCTTATAATAATAATGATTTGAAAATGCAATCCATTTTAATACAGATATTTTTATAGGGAATGTGGGCTGTTTGTAGGATCGAGGAATGAGAAATATGGAATGTGTATTTAGTATTCAAGGGATAAAGTGAGTAGACGAAACTATTCGCTGCATGATTTTCGAAAAATGTCAAAATCCTTTCTTGGTGTAATTATCTTATTAACATTTCCACAGTTTCATTACAGAATTTTCTCTTATCGATTCATTCATCGTCTCGAAGTTCGCGTACGTACCCTCGACTTTTTGAACGTATGTTTTATCTTTTATATTGCTAAATGCCTTACAAGAACAATTTCAGTTTAGTATTCTGCATGTAATAATTCGTTAAATGTATACAGACAAAAATAACACGTATAATGATTTAACGGTGAATAAACGAAATTTAATAGAAGGTGTGAAGGTTGAAAATTAAAAATGCTAAATAATTAATTTTTTTTAATGTTTGATAATGTACAATTTGAAACTGACCTACAAATATTTATGCCTATGAAATATGCCCATATGTTAACCTCTACAACCTTTGAAAAAAAGAGGGATATGTTTGAAGTCATTAATGATACAGTAATACTGTAACTCAGGGTGGCATCCCATTTTAATTCAAAAGTATTCAGATCAAAGGATCTTACTTTTCTCCGAGATCATTGTGTGGGAAGTGAAGTAAATATATCAGGTATTCATATGTCTGCAGGTAAGGGAAAATCATAGAAAAGCGACGCCTAGGAAGAAGCCGTACCTCCGCAATCTGAGAGATCTGCTTATCAAACCATCTCACCACAGCAGCAGTCCATCAGATTCAAACTATTATGATGATAGCTAACCTTCGGCAGAAGAAGGCATCTTGAGAAGATATTTTTTTGTATAAAATTAAAGTAATTTTTATATTCTTATGCAGGTCTATACTCCGATGGCTGGGCGATGGGGAAGCACACCTGAGGATACTAGGGGTGAGTTCATCCAAGATTGGTCAAAATAGAGGATAATTGTTTAGGCGGCTAAGGTATGGACGAAGAAGAGATTTTTAACACGCTTGAATGTACACTAAAAATAGAAAATTGGATTTTTTTAAAATATATTTTATTCTTCATTAAAAATGGAGCATTTTTGGAACCGTATTTAACAGCATAAAATACCTGAACTTTCGGTTTAAAAACGGATCTTATGACTTCCAAAACTAGAACATGATTATGTAATTCTATAAAAATTAATCTTCTTGCTTAGCCTAATTCAGCTGCAGCTTGAGGTACCACGCCTACATGAACAGAAGGAGGAAAAAGAAGAAAGCCATTAATAAAATGAGTTTAAACTGGAAACAGAAATTCACTTTTTCAATTAGAGCCTTCCCTTCCACGTCATGAATATGGCTTTAATTGATTTAATTAGGAGAGTCCGAGGCCTTATTTAATTTTTTTTTATGTTATTTTTTCCCGTCCCTTTTTCCCAGCACGCGAGATGAATTCTAATTCGGTCCATCCAAATGTATTCCATATGACCAGGGCGCCTAACTTGAAACTAAACTGCTTTATACGGTTTGTCCAAAGAATTTTTAATAAATGCTCTGTCAAAGAAAGTAAAGGTTTGATTAGCGTAACAAACAACTAAGCCTAAGATCGTGGGTTCGTAGCCCGGCAGATGGCCCTTGGATTTTTTAAAGGGAGTAAAAAATCCTTAGTTACGCCGCCCTTCGGAAGGAACGTTAAATGGGGGTCCCGAGCCTGCACGATGTTAGGTGCTCGTTAAAAATCCATATCCAGGTTTAATTAGGATAGATTAAACCTGGATAGGCAAAATTAAGGTCTCCCAATGTAGCATCGTCCGATTAGCCATTGTAGCATAGAGTGACGTTAAATGAACAAAAAAAAAAAAGAGAAGAAAGAAAAGTGATTTGGGTAATAATTAAATATAGTAATCGCACACTAGTTAAACCTGGTTTGATCTTTCATACCATTATTATATATGAATATTAAATTAATACATTTAAACATAAATTCTTTGGAATCTGGAACTTCTTACAAATGCTTAAAAATTAATACACTTTAAAAATATTACTATTATGGATAAAAGAATTTTTTTTTTATAAATCCATTAAAATAAATGTATGACTAGGATTCTTAGCTATCATAGTTGAAGAATTTAGATCCATTTTTATAAAATTAAACCATAAAATATATATATATATATATATATATATATATATATATATATATATATATATATATATATATATATATATATATATATATAAAACCAACAGGAAACGTTTCTTTCCAAGTTAAGTACACACATTTACGGACTAATTTTTAATATCTCCACAAGCATAAAGTAAATTTAAGTTGGTTGTTTTTTATTTGAGGTGTAAAACCTATTGGTCATCCAAAGCCTAAGTTTAATTAGGTTTTTTGGTTGGTGGATCTAACCAACTTAGCTACCAAGTCTCGTAATCAAACCAGACAAATCCATTCTCTTCTCCTATCCTATATACCCGTGGTCTCGCAATTTTGGCGATGTACACACGGCGATGTATCTATTTTTGCGATGAATACACGGGGACGAATGTTCATTGAACATTACTTTAATTAGGATCTCGTTGACTTACGTCAATTTTATATTTTATAATTTATTTTTATTTATTGTTCTTTTTATGGTGATTATTTTAAAATATTTTTGTTTTGAAGAGAAAAGATTTGTCTTGGCCGGGATTCGGTGCGGAGGACCCGGTCATCTCTATTGCGGTGCTGTAACCATCTGAGCTACCAAGGCTCGTAAACTAGCCAGACAAATCCATTCTCTTCACCGATCCTACAATACAAATACAAATAAATTATAAAAATATAAAATTTACGAAAGTCAACGAGTTCCTAATTAAAGTAATGTTCAATGAACATTGGTCCCTTAAATTGCGAGAACACGGGGATATAGAATCGGTGAAAAGAATGGATTAGTCTGGATTGGTTACAGGAGTCTGGATTAGTCTGGATTAGAGATGCGGACGACCCGGGTTCGAATCCCGGCCATGACAAAATCTTTTCTCTTCAAAATAAAAATAATCACAGTCAAAAAAAAATAAATAAAAATAAATTATCAACATTTTTTGTTACAAAAATATAAATATTTTATTGGTTATAAAGATTTAATAATCAATATTATCTTTTGTTATTTGATTGTAGTAATTTATTATTACATTACTTACAGCTTTGTTATGAAATGTAATTTTACTAATAACATTGTAATGATTATATTTTTATACCAAATCATATAACTAAATACAACTAAAAATAATAATTTTCTGTTTTTTTAATTTTTAATTTTACTAACTACATATTTATTATTTTTTACTATGTTTTCTATTCTTATTATTGTTATTTTATAATGTATTTTACTCTTTATTTTTTCATATCTGTTAGGTCATAATTTACACTATTCTCTGTATTTCTTTTCATTCCTATCATATCTGTTTATATAAACTTATTCTTCCTTGATACTGGAATGTCTTATATAGTTATTTTCTGTTCTTATATAGTTATTTTAGGCCGAACCGTAGGCACGACGAAATAACTGGTTTTTATTTTCTCTATTCATTTCATATCACTCTTAGAATTATCCAGTCAATTATTTCCAGCCCAAATTACAAATCTTTTATTATTTCTAGAACATTTTTATGAGGTGTTTTAACCAGGTAACAGAATAATTATTGTTTGAGTAAGAAATATCGCTGTTCGGTATGCAATTATGCACTAGAGTTTTGATTTGCACCGACAATGAAGTAGCCGAACCCATATGTTGATACTCACCAGCAATTACCTCACTAATTCGGTAAGCGGTGGGTGTGAGTTAGTGCGGTTTGATGAGGGATCAGCAGGACCCCCTCCAAGGAGATAATACGACAACAATAAATCTCCGGAGGACGTAATGCTAACGTGTCGGCAACGTGGCGGGAGATGAATGGCTTTCGGAGATGGTCAACTTTGGTAGCAAACATATCCATCCCTCTGAATAAATTACTCTTTCCCTTCTCTTTTCCTTCTTTTCTCTTTTTTTTTTTATTATTTGTTGACATTGTTTTTGGGCTTATCGCCCAGAATAAGGGACTGACTTATCAGTATGATATAACACATCGATTTAGTCTGAATATAGAGCGTGCTCGTTAAAATATGTTATATTTTACTCATTTGCCGAATAATCTTACCAATGTTTTATATGTAGCACCTATCTATTAACATAAGTAGGTACTGTAAGTACTATGATTAACTAGTAACAAACGAATGCTTAGTGAGCCCCAGGAAGGTCTGTAAAACGCACAGATTACACCCACGTTTGTTAAAATAATTGACCTGCCCCATCCTGTTTCGAAGTCAGGAACAGCTCAGTTACTCATCAAGAACACAGCGAACGAATGAAGAGTATTTGGGAAGAACAGGGAGTACTGGGTTAACATGTAAACTGTTTCAGTTCATTTGCTGTGTGCCAGTTTATATATATATCATCATCATCATCACATGGCGCTATGGTCCATGGAGGACCTTGGCGTCCTCAACAATTCTCCTCCACCACTTTGACCGATCTCTCGCTGCTCTTCTCTATGCTCTTACCCTCAGGAGCTTAAGGTCTGCTTCCACATCGTCCAGCCATCGCATTCTAGGCCTTCCTCTTCCTCTTTCTCCGTCTGGACGTCCCTCCAGAATCAGCTTTGGGAGCCTATTTTTGTCCATTCTGTGAACGTGCCCCAACCATCTCAATCTTGCTATTTTAATACAAGAAACTATGTCAGGTTCTCCATATAGGTCCTTATGGTCTGATGAATTCCTTTTCATGCGGAAACAAACGAGTCCCTTCCTTGGTTGGGCCATACACTCTTCTAAGAATCTTTCTCTCCCATGTCATTCAATAATCTCTCTTGCTGTTTGGTTAGAGTCCACGCCTCCCCACCATAGGCAACGACAGGACGAAGTATCGTCTTATATACCCTTATTTTGAGATTACGGGGTACAGCTCTATTTTGGAACACGTATGTTCCAGTCTTTTATCTTTTGTAATAATGGTGCCAAGCTATTTAAATGTCTTAACATTTTCCAACATTTTCTCCAAATTGAGTTTCTTGTACTTAAGTAACCGGAATCGAGTTATTTCCGTAGTGAATATGGAGCTAAGGAAGGCATTGGCTTGAAAAGGTGTTACAGTTTACATTCAAGCCAAAAACTACGAGAATGATACGATTCGGGTTATCTGAAAGCAGTTAACTCTCTCTGGACAAAATCCGACTTAATTATTTATTCACCGGGGCTGTAGATATATTATTATGGTCCTACAAGAACCCGGGCCTCCACCACCACAGACAACCAATCTCCGCTATTTTACCACATTCTTGTACACCTAGGAGCTTTAAGTCATCAACATTGTCCACCAATATGATCCGAGGACGCCCTCTACTTCTTTTGTCGTCTGTTTCCCCCAAGGAGCTTTATCTTTAGTATCCTGAGTTCTGGCATTCTTTCTGAATTTCCCATCCATCTAATTCTGGCTCTTTATCAATACCACCATGTCAGGGTTTCCAAACAGCTGCATCAGTTCATCATTCCCTTTACTTTTCCAAGAATAGTATGATGAAAGTATACTTATCTGCATACTTTCATAAATATACGGTAAATTAATAATATTGAGAGATTCCTCTGTCACGTCTTGGTTACTATTATTTTTTGGTTTTATTACAAAACTATTTACCAGTTTTGCAAGATAGTTGAAAATTTAATAATATGCTGATAATAGAAGTATTTACTACAATTTCCATTTCATCAAAATTAAAGGAAATGGTACATGGTTAAAATTCATGTTACAGGATGGAGAAAATTGCTCATTTATGATAATATGCTAAAGGCTTAATTGTCACTGCTTTATTTATTTATTTTTTTGGGGTGGTATGCATTTCTTATATTCACCACCGATTGATGATTTATATTAGTAATTTATTCCTTGAGTTGATAAATTACTTTTCCGCAATCCGAATTACCATTTAACATATAAAAAAAACACTTCTTATAATACCTATGGAGGTCGTTATTATTCCCAATGTCATTTATAACAAATGACCCTCACTTAGCGCTATTTCGCAAGACAGATGGCACTGCGCAGAATCACAAAACCCCACGAGACAGAAGTGTTTTACAACTCCTACACAACTGCAACAGGCTTAACTCCGGGGCAGTTTTTCTGTGTCAGATATCAATCTCTCCCCGGCTAAGTACACATCTCATGAATATAATGACAGGTCGTAAATACCGGCTGCCTCTTGTAAAAAGTGAAAAGGAATTCCGCCTCGGGGTTAAATATTAATCTAATTGATGCTTAGGCTAATTGCGGAGGCCGCGGCTGAGTCAACACGCTCATCGTTCCTCGGGAAAAAAAGTCCCGGATCACGACAATTCATTTATGCTCTTCGTGCTGATCTATTGCCACTAATTTACGTGTAATCGGTGGTGAACAAGTCGCTACATGGCCGCCATCGACGTCACTTAGTGTCTCGTTTTGTCCCCGGGCACAATATTCCTTGATGTAGCAAATTGTACAATCCCCCGTTTCGATACTTATTGGAAACTAATGTCGTGAATACTAATCAGGATGAACAGAAGCGCATAGCTGACCTTGGTCTGTTTGAAAAGTCTATTCTATTTCATTAAATCCTATGGAAGTTTAATACTAATTTCTAACTTTTGGATATCTCTACTGAAATTTGGCTTACTCTTATGTCAGCTGTCCATTGGAAATGCCCTAACTAATTTATATTCTGCATCTTAAGATGCATGGACACTTAACACTCCTGTTAGAGCTAGTATATTTAATGGTACGAAGATTAGTAAGATTAAGAGAGTAAGGAAGAATAAGTCCGAAGATCTGAAGATTCCATAAAGTTTTCCCAATTTAAGCAAGCACATCATCATATTTTTAAAGTGTATGCTTCAAGATGAAATAATAACCAAATGATGTTTCAGGAATAACATAAACATCAATATATGAAAACATCAATATCATCATATAATATCAAATATCATAATATAGTTGGATGGATAAACTTGCAAACATCATTGGTTATCATACACAGTCCTGTCTCCGGGCATAAAGCATTTGCGAGTATGTTTACACTGAGATTATGTGTAATTAGAATATATAAGAACATTATCTAAAACAATTATCTACTGGAAAACATTCTACATCTTAGTTCTTAGTTCTAAATGTTTGTATTGCATTAACTAAAAGAGACTCATCCTACAAGTTAACCCTAACTTTATCTTTTTAACTTTTTTTTGTTCTAAGGGCATTTGTTGTTCTTAGTCAATTCGAAAAAAATAAAGAATAGAAAACTGAATAAAACTTGATAAGTTGTCAAGTCAATATCAAATTAAGGCAAAAAAATAAAACAACATCACTATGAGTATACAGTAACCATTACGAACTTATCATAAACAGATACATGCTTTTTTACCTCACAAAGTGAGAGGTATAGAGAGATATATCCGACTTCAACGTTGTTACTAGCCAGACAGAGATGATTCTCCAAGTATGATAGCGCGGATAACCTAAAGATGTTTATTACACATGCCAAACATTTCTAATAACGATGAAACGTATATAATCTAATAGAGTAAAATTTAAAAAACAAAACAAAAAAAAACCGCCCTTAGTCGTTTAATCTTTAAAGAAGAAAAGATACTGAACTGTCAACGAGGCTTTCTTGACGACGATTGTTGAGTTAATAATCGTTTGAGCCACTTTCTCTGATTGATAGATTTATTTGGATAGTTGATGTGAGATGATCTGCATTTAATCTTCACTGATTTGAATTTTTATTTCGGTGTACCTCCTAATGATGCTTGGAGTTTCTCAATTGAAATCTAATATTCATTTTTTAGTATTAATATTGCCCTTTTTGGAGTTTAGCCCATAACTAGGATTGTCCAGCCTTGAGAACCAAAATTAATTTGAATACGGATTTAAACAATATTGTACTGATTTAAATATAGGGACCTTACTTTTCTCTATTATAGACCTTAAATATTTTGCAAATATTGATTGACATTGATGGAAAGGTAAATAAAAAAATAGAACCTTATTCTAAGATTGGAGCAGATGTCGGTGGTTGCACACAAGAGCAAACGGCTATCCATCAGAGTTTTGAAATGAATACACTGTTAAAGGTCACAGCTGCTTCATTATTCCAGACGCTCGTTGGTAGTTTTTGCCCCAATGTTCTGTTGAATAAAGAAAACATTTTGACAGGAAAATCGCTCCTTGAGTAGGCAAAACAAACACGTAAGAAGTTCATAATATATACGTTTCTTTGTGATTGAATTTTTTTTTCATTCTAGGAATTGAAAAAAAAAAAAGGACTGATGACATGTCTCTCGGAGTCTTCAAGAAAAATTATAGTTATTCCTTCAAATTATCACTTATCTACGGGGGGAGTGACGACAGCTCGGGAGCATTGAGGAAGTGGAAATTAGGGCGAAAGTAGGAATAGAAGGGAAAAAACAGCAGGGGTTGGAAATCATCCGTTTTTAGGGCAGAGCCGTGGCGCCTACATTCAACAGGTAGGCACGACATCAAACAATGCCAGCACAAATGGTTGCAGATGACGAGACAAAAACTGTATTCCTCTTGTTGGAGTCTTTTATTATGAAAATGCTTCTGCGTGAGAGTGCTCCTCTCAGCGCTCGAGTGTATAATTGTTCCTCTTTCAGCGCCTACGCTCAACATGTTCGCTCTTCTCAAGGAATATCGACATTAGCGGATCAATTAAGAACTTTAATAGTTAAAGTAATTCGTACATTTTAGAGACATATGAATGAGAAAAGTGTAACTAACTACCATTCCAGAGAGATTAATGTACATTGGCAGACTGACTTTGATAATTTCATTGGAAACACGTTTGCACAATTTTCCTTACACTTGAACCAGAACAAAGTTTACGTTGTTTAAAACTAAATAATGATTCCTACCCTCTCAAATAAAAAAATAAAATAAGCACCATTGTGCCAAAACACTCACAAAGGGTCTTACATTAACTGACCATTTATTTTTTAACTCATAACGGGTCATGGATTAATATAAGCCAGTTAGCAGGCCAAAAATGAAAAAAAACACAGCATTTTATGAACGTATCATGAAAGTATGGCTATTGATGTGATCAACACCCGACCACAAGGTTTATCTCACAACCTAAAAAAATTGTTACTACAACCTAATAGAAATGTTACTGATACTGAATGTGCCCCGGTAGGGAGGGAAACCTTGCCAAAGAACCACTGGTGATAAGAAAGACATTTCATTCCTAAAAGCTGAACTTGGATTTTACCTATTAAATAATTATTTGAAATCACTGCTCAATAAAAATTGATAAAAGAAGATCTAGGGAAAACATTATCCTTACAGGGTAGAAACAAAGGATCTTCCTTCGAGTAAAAACTAATAATTTCAGAAGTCCTAGGATTTTAAAAAGTTTAGTCCCTTACTTTAACTTCCGATTTTTTAACAACTATATAATTAAAGAAGGACTGATAATTAAAGAATGATAATCACACAAAAATAAGTTATTTACATTACGATACTGAACACTGAGTCAAATCTACCAGATGAAATATGGAAAAAACATGATATTGCTTTTCTCATCTTATAAGAATGTGTCTATTTTTCGATTATGTTTATTATTGCTATGCATGTAAATTAATTGTATAGTATACATATTATTAATAAGTTTTAATTTGTTCATACCTTTCGGTCTGTATATAGTTTTTTATTTTGTTTGTCTATAGTTTATAATTACTTTCATTTTATTTTATTTTGTACATAGTTTGTATATATGTTTTGTAATTCGTATATTGTATATGGTATGTATGTATATTGTAAAGATTCGTTGAAATCAGGCTGAATAGCCTGGCGTCCAACAGTAATATTAATTTATTTTGTTAACTTAATTTCTAAAATAAGCAAAATACCATTTTTCGTCTTAACTTACATTACAATACAACATATAACTGATTATCATAATGAAAATTATATATTTCTCTAATTTATGTAAGGATGAGCACTGGTTCGTGAAACATTTAACGTCATTTCTTAATAAGTGTTAGTTCAGAGTATTATTTGTCTTCAGAGGAATTGAAGATTTTAGGGCTCAATCTTGAAAAAAAAGAGATGTTTGCGCTCCAGTTTTAACATGTGAACGTTATGGGCAAGGGATGGTTATAAGGAAAAGGAAGTCCAGTATAAGAATACCATTGATGAAATTAAAAAAAATAAAATAAATTCTGGAATTTGAGCGTTTTTTTTAAATGCGTGAAACCTGAAATGAAATCCACATGACAGATTTCAAATTAACCTGATTATGAATGCCGTCTTGATTGATTGAACTCAGGAAGTAATTGCCATATGTTTTTATTTAACTTTATTACGGAGAAATGGTATTTATCAGAATTCATGAAAGTGGCTTCTAGAAATAAGAGGAAATAAGAAATTATTCGTACGAGCCGTAACTAATAAAGCAATTCTGAGTAAATACATAAACGTAAGGGGGAAAAGAAAGAGAGTTGCCTGTCTTATATAAGGAGGCTCTTCATAAACATCTTGCCTTGCCGAGAATCTAAAGATTAATTTATCTAGACAGTTCTTATGGTTATCCAATTAAGAAGGGCAAACATAGAAGGATATTAAAACGGAGAGGTTCTCGGGCTAGGCAGGTGGTTCTGCGGTGCAGGCTCCGACCCAGCTGCGTATGAAATATATTACAACTAACAAGGTTCCTTTATCAAAAGGAGATATAGGGATATTATACAAGAATTTCATTTGAAATGCACAATTTAAAAGAATAATATAGAGAATGAAAGTATTTTTCACCATTGTAACAGGTCTTCTTGAAATTTTTACAGTGAAATTCATCCTTAAAAAAATTCCTACACCATATATAAAAGGTACACAAAATTTAAAAGGAAGAGTAATGATAACTATCACAGATAAAATACGCCTAGAACAAGCAAACAGCAATTAGGTATTTATATCACTACTCAATCCAAAATACTTCGTAAAATCCTCCTAATTTTGTTCCAAAATAGTAATCTATAATGGCCATAATGTTTCATTTGTTACTGATTTGGCCCAAATCCGATATCTATCTCTTTATTCCCACTCAAACCCACTAGTTTCAGACCTAGCAACTTCTTCAATTCCTGATAATCCTCCGAGGTATCTGAAAAAAAAATAGCCTCGGGACATTTCAATTTATATTTGAATACTACCACAGAGTAGTTTAACTGCTTGTCTTAATTCATGGAAATATGTATCATTCCTCTCATTTACTTGTTGTATTGTTATAATACAGTTGTAAATTTCGATGAATAAAATAATTTAAAAAGATATATATTACTACGGATTACGAGAAACATTAGTTATTTCAAATAAACATAATTTTACAAATGTTTATTGTGATACTTCTTATTATAAAGCGCATTAAAAAATACCAACAAAAAAAAAACATTGTGACAGGGTCCCATTGGAATATAAATAGTAACATATGGGTGATGAATTCATATTTGTTTTTGTCACAATAAATGATCCAAACTAATTAGTCTATGAATATTAATATTCAATTAATAAAAAAATTTAATATATTTTCTAAAGAATGTCTGCGAAATTTAGTTTATGTCAATACCGTGGCACAGAAAATTTGAAATTTGTTAACCATTCTTGAAATTTTGAAGTTGAGGCAAAATCTTCTCGGACTTGCGTTTTAATTATAAAATAGAGCATTTAAATAAAATAGAGTAATAATATGTATTAAAAAACTAAAAAAAAGAAGTATAATTGTAGATTTATAAAATTGTGGTTAAATAAAGTAACTGTTAGAACAGAAACGCCCAAGAACATTTTTCTGTCTATAATTTATGTATATGTATATATATATATAAATTATAGAATATATATATATATATTCTCTGGATGCAAGCAGATTGAACTACTTTAGCCTACAAAGACGCATCGTACTAAATTGTACGTGATTTACTAATTATATCAAGACTCTCGGTAGTAAAAAAGCAGGTGCATCAAGCAAAAATTCCACAACCGGAGATAAAGATGTCAGCAGGGTTTCAAGAAGAAGTTTATTTATAGCAAAGATATAGCGCGGGAACATCGACCCCTATACGAAATTGATATATTTATCTAGAAAAAACAAGTCGAGGAACTCGACGTTTTTGGAAGAAAAATAAACTGAGGACTGAGATATTTCTCCAAGTGCAGGGCGGCATCAGGTTGCATGCCTCTCAACCATCGCTAACCTTTGCCGGGAATGCTGCGCTCATCCCATGCCTAGGAATAATAACTCACATCCCGGCTGGGAGGGAATGAGAAATGCGTGCCGTTTCATCCTCCAGACCTAGTTAGAGTAATTATATCGGCGTGGATATTAAGCCCTTGTGGAAGATAGAGAAATAAAAAGGATCTGGTCGTGCAGGCTCTGACTGGACAGTAATTGGAAGGTTACATCCCTTGCAGCGCTGTTACCTCATCCCTCTGCTCCACTTGCGATAGCAGACCTTGTGGGTTGTTATTACTGCATTTTGAGGCGGTCCTTGCTGATAGCATCATTTGGCCGATCTACAAACCGTGTAGTCCGTCGGATGAAAAATGTATTGCTGTGATTTAATGCGGTTAGTATTTAGGGGGAGGAGCAATCTTGGAGAATTAGATATGGGTGAAGAAATAGCACCCGGTCTCTCCACCATGTCCACATACTCATCATCGAAATAGGATTTCCCCCCGCTCAGTAATCGATAGACAGTTAAATGTTTTATTGGATACAAGGTCGTTCCGAAAATGTGACTCACTAGGATTGCAAGCTCAGCACTGTACCATGCATTTTCGGAGTTGTTTAGCACAAGCTCTTCTGAAATCACACCAATTGTTTCATAAGGTGTAGGTATATTAAGATGTATTTTGTAAAATAAGTCAAAAAAAAAAAAAACTAACCAAAAAATAAATTGTACCATGCATTTCCGGGACTGTTTTCCAATGATTAACCCCTCTAAAATTATAAAAATCTGTTCTTTAAAGTATAACTTTTGACAATATTGTAATAGAAATACGAGGAAAAATGAACATTACTTAAAAAAGTAAATTCCTATTTTCTGCTAAAATGACAATATTTTTTTGTTGTTGCCTTTTTAGCCATTTATTTATAGGCTTTGCACAAAGAATAATGGTTTATTCTATTTTATACACAAAAACTATATTGAGATATATTTTGTTTAATGTATCATGCGTTTTAGTGTTTATTTTCCTATAATTTCTTCTAATAAGGAAATAATCTTTCTTTAATAATTAGCATTGAGCTAGAATTCTGCAAAGAGTGCGAAGCAAAGTGGTTAGTCAGTTAGTCCTCGACAAAACAAATAAAACCACTAAAAAATGAACACACTCATGCTGGAAGATTAATGGTAAAAGATCCAAGAGAAGAAAATCCAAAAGCAATAACAGAATTGGGTAAACCAAGGTTGTTTCAGGCAAATATTCAATAAATGTTCACCTAGATTAGACTACAATATAAGTTCAATATGCACTGTGTTGCCGTACCGAAGGTCATTGATTCAAATACGAAAGATTTTATTTAATCGATTTAGGACTCTCCTTGGGGTTAGCCAACCTATAAAGTGGTACCCAAAATTTGGAGAGCACAAACCACCACTCGACATTCTGAACCCAAGACCCTTCATATAAATGTAATATAATCTAATTAGCAACATTTCTTAATAACATCAGGCAATTCTTTAATATGCAACTTCGGTATACATTCGGACACTGAGTGAGTTCTAATCGTAGAAGCAAAAACTACAAATGTAAAATTAAAAATAGCATAGGATATCATTAAAATAAATTCTACATGTATCAGATTGAATTCAATTATGAAGTTATTCCAGATACCTGCAAGTTATTCTACAACTGAATTATTTCTTCAGGACTCAACAAAAACGCTTTTGTAGCTCTTCCAATCGAAGACAGGTAAATCCCGAGAATGGCGCATGTGAATCAATTGCTACGATCCGCAGAGAGGAGTGAACTGCTGGCCTGTTTAAAACTGAAGCCACCCCTGGCGATAACGCTAAAGGTAGGGCCAGGAATGTGAATATTGGAGACCGAAGCTGCATTTACAATCAGCTCCAACAATTCACCACAGGATCCGATTACTTAAACATAGTTGGGGCCATGTTTCATTCAGCGATGATCCCCGGGAACAGTGGTCCAGGAGCCTATTCTTCATCCCTCTCTGGTTTACTGCGCTCTATAAATTGAACACGAGTAGGTCCCTATCCAGACCGACGGTTAATTAGGCACACGACATAACTTGCCGTATTTATTTACACGATTCAATTATGTTACATCCGTCAAAATTCTGATCGGAACAGAGTTTATTCATGTAAAATAAAAGTAAAATCGCAATCAGTTTTATGCTTAGAGTAACATTAAAAAATTCTCCAACGAAATTCCATTTTTATTATTTTTTCACTTCATTTCCACTCAAACCCTCTAGTTACAAACCTAGCTTCCTCTTTAATTCCCGATAACCTCCGAGGCGTCTGAGAAGAAGATGGCCACGTGTCCTTCTTAGTTGAACATGCGATTTGAGTACTACCAGTGGGTAGTTTCTCTACTTGTCATTATATCATGTCATTATGTATCACTCAGCCAATTTACTTGTTATATTACTGTAATATAGTTGTAAATATTAATAAATAAATAATAAAAAAATAATAAAATTATTTTTTCAACGAAAATGAGCACAATGATGTCATCACTGAATATTGTCTATTCACGTGAACACTTAAGCTAATTGAGATCCGAACAAGAGGTTCAAGTTACTTCGAATATATGACCAGTACTCAATATTTCTGTACTTAATTAATACATAACAATAAGGCTTAGTGCTCGATGTCGATACCACCGATCTCTGCTTACTAGCTTCTGTCCATATAATCTTAGCCAAACCTATGTCCGTTCGTCAGGCCGGAGCTAGCCTGTAATAAGTAAGAAGTTGTATAGCTCCGAAGAGTCAACGTTTTGTGACAGTAAAAGAAATTTGTATATGAATTTCGTTGAAACGTTAACAGATTCTATCTTAAAACAACTAAAATTGAATTATATTAACACATACTTAATTAATACATAACAATAAGGCTTAGTGCTCGATGTCGATACCACCGATCTCTGCTTACTAGCTTCTGTCCATATAATCTTAGCCAAACCTATGTCCGTTCATCAGGCCGGAGCTAGCCTGTAATAAGTAAGAAGTTGTATAGCTCCGAAGAGTCAACGTTTTGTGACAGTAAAAGAAATTTGTATATGAATTTCGTTGAAACGTTAACAGATTCTATCTTAAAACAACTAAAATTGAATTATATTAACAGTGGTACGGAATCACAATTGCAGCTAGACATGGAAGTGTTTTAATTGGGTCTTTTAGTGTTTTTATTGTTTCAAAAATTCAAAATATAATGAGTGGACTTCTGTTTTTTTATTATGTTCATGGTAACATATTTTAATGAACTATTATTAATCCTATCATTTTTGATAATATTTACTATACCTAAAATTGAAGGACATTGTTTAAAATGCCATCAAATATGACCATGGTTTTCAAGGGATTTCATGAGCTTAAACTTGAAAACTAGGCAGCCTTAGCTTCAAGAAACTTAACCACCGCGTTTAGCATGCTAAAAATATGACTAAAGTAAAAGATTTTATTTTAAGAGACAGTGAAGAAACCAAATGATTAGGGTTACGAAGTCCTCCCACCTTCATCCTTAATGGACAAACTACACCTCTACTACTGAAGGGACTGTAGTTTCCAGAACAAAGATTTTGCTGGGGGATGGATTGACATACCAAGATTACGCTCAACCGTTAGGTTTTCCTCAATTAATGGTGCTCACTTTTGGGCGCGACCCAGGAAAACCTCCAGATCCGCCGGAATCGATTCACTGCACAAAATAAACTATTTGCCTCCGGTCAAACTCAGGATTCCGATATCAGTAGTTCATATCCTAAGTAGTGTCCTATCCCGCTCCCTAAATGGACATCCTAGATATTCTTTGTTTTATATGGAATCAGAACAGAGCATAAGAAATATTATTACCAATAAGATAATTGAGTAGCTGATAGGAGCCTGCTTCTATTAACTCATTTAATTAACAATCGCCTATCAACCATTACTCACGGTCAGACCAGATCAGCAGACCGATACAGTCAAAGCGACACCTCAACAAAGTGCTGCCGCAGGTACGATCTGTAATTGGCACATGAGTTTGTTATAGCAAGCATTAAAGGGAGTCCCCTCCCCTCAGTTTGTTTTAGGACTGCGCCCGTTTGAACTGAAGTTGGAAACCACATACCAGCCGAATAATAATATCGAAGTCCAGTCCCAAAGCTCCAATTCGCAACTCACAGAGGCTCCATAAATCAGACACGCTTAACTTAACGTTGTACGTACACCTTTATACTTCAAATGTCTCTCGCACTTCAGGCGTTCAACTGCTTAAGTTACAATGAGTCTGGTAGGAATGCAGAAACCTTGTTAGTCTTTTACCTCCAATAAACCCAATAACATAAAATTCATTCTTAAAACATAAACTCTATTAGTCTATCATCTAGTATTATTTCACTTAGAAATTGTTAAGTTCGGAGGTAGTAGATATTAGGTAACGAATTAAAATCAACTTGTCACCCTGTTTCGAGTAGCTCTGTAAGAATTAATTTATTAAAACTGTTATTTCAGTCAGGGATAAGGCAACTACTTTACAACTTAATCTAAAGATGTAAGTACCTGCTGGAAAAAAAAAAATTAGGTGTGGCTATGTCATGGACACGGCCTAGTGTTGTACGTGAATAAGTTTACGTAGCTGGTAATATTATTTATATAAAATATTATTATTTATGTATTAAGGAAAAAATCAAGTAAACAAATAATTAGAATATAACTTTTTTAATTATTGACCTGTTTGACTCGGTCATATGATGTTTTATTGTTATCGTTGTAATGTAAAAATAAAAATCCGAGAGACTTCCCTACCATTTCAAAATATAAAATATCAAATAAAATTTCAAATTGTCTGCGCCACGGTGCTGACATAAATCTAGTAGACCTTCTTCAGAAAAAATAATATATTATACTTCTGACGAAAGCCGTGATAAAATGTCAAATTGTTTCTTATATTCTACTCAAAGCCACATAAACTAGTTGGTTTTAGCATTGCTTGACTCGGTCATATGGAATTTTTTTACTGTTACCATTCGATTGCTCTTGAGAAGTCCTTTCGAACCTTATACAATCTCTGGATTTGGATTTGGCTTTTTGACGCGCTTAGACCAACACCTTATAGTTTTGATAATTTGTTTGTTTATTTTAACACCTTATTATATCCACTGTCACTATTTTACTCTAATGTTTTATATACAATCGATAGATTTTGACGATAGATGGCGATTGAAATATATAAACGAATTTCGTAGCTTCTCCGAGTCAAAAATTATGCTAAATAGAAATCTCGTTACGCAGCAAAATTAACTCAAAATGGCGGCGCTTATTTCTTCATCGCCCGCGATGCTTCACAGTCCTCATTTACCGCAAAGAGTTCTTTAATCCTTTAGCTATCTAGTACTATAATTGAATTTAGGATGGAGGTGATGTATGAATGATAGGATGTAGCTGCAACACCAAACTGTATCTCCCGATTTGGTTATTATTCGTTTTTTGAATTATGTCCCACTATTGAATCAATTTTAAAGACGTCTAAAAAAGTATATAAAATGTCCAAAATTTATGAATGGAATCATTTAATAGTTCATCTATTATCAGTTTAGGGAAGTACCGAAATCGTGAAAAAATGGAATCTGTTATTTAAATGAAAACACATTTTTATCTTCTGAATTAAATAACTAGTTTCTCAAAATGATCGGTATTTGGGTGTGTGTGTAAAATAAAACTTGTACTAAATGTACATAATAAGCCAAGACTGATACAAGATTGATTTTTAAAATATGCTATATACATTATGAATTTCTTTATTATTTAAAAAGTTTTTAGTAACTGTGATTACCGTGAATTTTATTTATTTTCTTTCTAAATAATTCATTATTTTACTACTAATTTTTATTATTCCACCTCATCTGTAAAAGTGAATTCATTGTGGAAAAGATTCGAGTTTTTGGAATTTTCAACAGATAGAAAAGCATACATAAATCAGCATTCAATAATTGTTCGAGTGATCTTACCTTGTATAACATTGGAACTAACAATCTTGGTCCTATCATGTACCCCCCTAGTGTACTAAAATATCAATTCTCCAGTCAGCAATTCTCTATTAATGGAATTGCGTTCTTGTAATTTTATTATATATTTATACTAACATTATTATCATCAATTTATAATTAAATGATTTTTATGATCAGTTAAGATCTATTATCATTGGAAAAGCGTAAGGCTACATGCTCTAGACCCCTCTCAGTCGTCAGGTTATTCCTCCACTCAGGGTACCCCCTATTTCGAGGTTGGTTAAGGTCCAAAAGGACCTGTAGATCCCACATGATCCATCCGTGGCTGTTAACAGATTAAATATTTTATCAACCCATAGCTTGATTTGAAATCAGGATTTGAAACCTTCGCCATACATACTGAGTACTCTGTACACTGAGCTACCTCGTATAATATATAATAAAAAAAAAAACCCTGTACCACTACGACCCGTGAACGAGTCTGGGGGTTCAGTACATGGTTGAGACTGTACTGTTTCATCGACAACGGTTCTGCTAGGAGGTGACTTGTCCTAGGTCACGCTCAACCGCCAGGTTTTTCCACCTTATTATGGGTACCCTATTTTTATAATATTTTATAGAGGCTGGGTGAGCCCCAGGAGGGTCTTAGATCCTATATGATCCTTCTCCGGCTGCAAACAGACTAAATAAAAGTAACTGCCCGCAGCGGGATTTGAACCAGGATTTCCGACATGGCTACTCAGAGCTCAACCACTGATCCACTACGCTCCCTATAATATATAATAGATAAATGAAAATTTTGAAAGACAATGGAATACACTTCTTATATTATTTATTGAAGTTTACAACTGTATTATAACAATATTACAAGTAAATACAATTGCAGGAATGAAAAATAATGGCATGAAAAATGGTAAGTTGATCTTCTTTTCAGACGCCTCGGGGGACTATAGGGAATCGAAGAAGTATGTTTGAAACTAATGGATGTGAGTGGGAATAAAGTCATAATAAACTAATGGAGAAAAAAAAAGAAACATTTTTTAAATTTTAATATTCCGGATACTAATGCGTACTTGAAATTTATTCCGTTGAGATGATTGAATGAAAATAAAATTTAAAAAAAAAACAAGGTAACTTTTATGGTATTTATACTAAATAATAGCATACAATTTCATATTTGTATTCCTCCCTATTAGTATTCAAGACTGTAGCCGATTGATTGATAGGCAACACGTTCCCCCATAATGTGGCAATACTTCTAAGAAGACATCTTTTTGAACATGAAGATAAAAACAACCTCCACAATTAATTTAGTTGTTTTTTTAGCCTATTAGGGGCTCTTTTAAGAAGAGAAGACCCGCCACAGTCTTTACTTGGGGTTTCTGATACTGCAAGGAGGGCTTCCGCTAAATATGATGATGCAATGACCTCTTTCCCAATAATAAAGCATTTTGTCACGAACTAATGCTCTACAATAGTAAATCTGCGGAACGAAAAGGGAAGAAAAAAAGAGTCGATTCATGAACCGAGCTTAGGAATCTTGTTTTTCATCAGTCCTGTAGAGACAATATTGACCGAACATATTATTCCACATCTAACAACGCCCTAAACTTTCCCCTTACCAGGTTAAATTTCTATTTTATTTTCCGCTTACATCGGTTATGGTCTTGTTAAATGCAAATTTCGGCATGGCCGCTGGAGCCAAGGACTCTCCTTCGGTCTTGTACTCAATTAGATTGCATACGGCTGGATTTATCACCGGGTCCTGTCGTGGTCAGATGTGACGTCACTGGGTGGAGGGGGTGGATTTACTGGTTTGGTACTCACTAACACTCAGTCGGCACATTATAGGCCTATATTGAAATCGGATCCTTTCCTTTGAAATGGTTCATTATCTTATAGGACAGTTTTATGAAGGAAATAAAAAAGAATGTTCGTTGTTTTATTTAGATTCACTTTAAACTGTTGAATGGAAATTCTACTCATTCTTCAGTTCTATTGGATAGTTTCATATGAAATGTCCGTTTTTATTGTTTCTAAAATTCAATGTGGGATGAGTGTGCTTTTACAGATTGTATTGATCCGTTATTAATCATTATCACTTTTTGAATCATTATCCCTACAATTGAAGGTAATTGTTTGATATGCTATCAAATAAGACAATGAAAACACGCGAATTTCCAGTAATTTTATAAGCTTAAACTTGAAAACTAGGAAGCCCTAGAACCAAGAAACATTACCACCGCGTACAGGGAAGGGTGTAGTAACGAATGGACCATTCGCTGTTGGTTAGAGAATTTTCCAGCTCCGGGAATGCAGTTTAATTCATAAATAAATAATGAATTGTTCATGAATGAATAATGTTGCAACAAATCTTATAAAAAAACGACCTGTTTTGGTTAATCGGAAGGTACCTATACTCTTACATAACAATAAAACCTATACTCTCACGCTTCACGATAAACAGTGAAGAAACGAATCGAGCTGGGTTATTTGTACACTAATACATTTCCTCCCCGTTTGCAGCAAAACTATCAGAAAATAAGATATCTCATTACCTCCTTTGATTATGCTGATCCTCCATATTACCTAGGTCACTTTATCTAATCATAGGAAACGATTCTTCATTGAATATATAGTCGTTAATTTAAAAAAAAAAATCATACTTAATAACTCTCTTTCAAACAAACATGTTTGTTTACCTCTCTGACATTTTGGTACTTGGAAATAATTCAGTCTTTACTAATATGTCAAAGCGTGATTTTTAAGTTCGATGTTGAAATCTTCGACTCAAATATAATTTATAGATTAATAATTCATAAAGAAAAAAAAGGAGGATAATGCAGTGTGCAATTTCGAATATGTGAATCCCTATCGCTGATATAAAACATTATCCTGAGCACGAATAGGATACCGAGGAAGACAGGGCAGCTGTGGAGCGTGGACGAGGGTCAGTCCGATTGGATCAAAGCTCGGAGCGATTAGCCTAATCAGGACATCGACAGGAAGGCAGCTGTGCCTCGTTTGTTCTCTCTCTCTAGCCTAGATTGTACTGTCGATATCTGATCTAGTCAGCAGAGGTAGTGGGATCATATAATTCCCATTTGGCGATTTAGCAATCACTGAAAGTAATAATGAATATTCAGTTTGATCAAGGAGAACAAACGTCTTGTATCCAGGCAAGAAAAATTAAATACACTTACTCGAGAGACCATAGGGAGCGGGTTAGCTCAGTGGTAGATCGCTAAGTGGCCGTGTCGTGTTCAGATCCGGCTGTGGCTGTTAATTTATTAGAAACACTACAGTCTCTACCAGGTATTAACCCATGATCGTTCATGGTTTGCAGTGGTCCAGGTTGCAAGTAATTGAGACTATTGTTAAAAGATACATAACACAGGAAGAATATCAGTAATTTACTAGTTCTTTTGGAGTATTGCCTATCTTAACCAGACATTCCAAAATCCAGTATTTTATTAATATTTTAAGTAAATCTCCAAACTGATTTTTATTTCCTGTCTCGTGTTTAAGATTGTGCCGAATGAATTTCGCTAAAAATCACCAGTCGAAATTATATTTTTAATATTTGTTCCTGTTTTTAATAGTTTTTTTTACAAATTTAAAAAGGTTTTTTTTTAATTGCACTGGTTCTTGCTGCAAAAATGCATTGGTTATAATATCACTTATTAAATTAAAGATTTATTCTTTATTATAATTTTAAAAATGTATCTAATTTTCTTATAAATTTGAATTACTCCATCATATTGTCAATTTCTAGGTAATAGGTTTTTGGTATTAAAAAATTTAAGAATTTCTATGGTTCTATTGTCGTCTTTAAGGTTAAAGCATAAGTCAGGATTTAATCCATATCCATTGAATTGTAATGTATGTCGGCATTGCTGAAAAATAAAACTTTTAGTAATATTCTCCTATCTAATACTGGTATTTTGTAGTTCTCGTTTTTCTTTGAGGTACGCATGGGTGAGTCTAAATCTCCGACTTGATGTACTCAAGAACATACTAAGTTATTTAGATGGATTTGATTTCACATAGACGCATCAATAAATTTTACTTTTATTTTTTATTGTTGTCATATTGGTATTCAGTCAATAGTATTGAGCCAATTAGAGTTGTTTTATATATCAATATATGCACGTGTTTTATATATGAATATAAAAATATTAGTCCAGGATCCATGGTCTATTTTTGCACTTGATTAGTATCAAGCTGAATCTTCGTAAATAGTTTCGTTTTGAAGTCAAAAAAGAAGAAGTACAAAAAAAATCAGCTGGTTAGTAATCAATCATTTTTGATGACCTCGTTATCGATACATATTGGAAGGTGGGGACTCTTTGATCAAATTTTGTAGGAAAAATATTTTTTTCAAATAATTTAGATAATTATCTTGAGATTTAACAAAGAAAAACCCTGTTAGTAATAAACTTATGAGAATCATCAAATCGACATATTTTATCCTTGCTACCTCTTTTAGCTACCATAATCGAGAATTTTCGCACAGGCAATTGTTGGGCGTCTCATCGAAACGAAGCTATTCACGAAGATTCAGCTTGATACTAATCAAGTGCAAAAATGGACCATGGATTCTGGACTATATGGTTAAATCAAATGACGGTCTAATTCACTGATATTTTTTTAATAATCTTATAAATATGCGGCTTAAGCTGAAACGTATTAGTATGAATAACTAAACAAAGTGTGACAAAAATAAAATGAAAAAACATAAATGAAATATTAAAATTGGATTGATACCTACTCATATAACAATGGAAAATAAAAATAATTGTAATTATATTAATTAGTTTTATTTTGACAGTAAATGTTGTCATTAGAATCATAATGTATTCCGCCCAACGTGACTCAAACCTTAATAGTATTCAATTTATAATACAGACCCTAATGAGCAAATAATGATATGGGAGCCTCAGAACAAAATAGTGTCCTATGAATAACAAAGATTGAGAACCTAAAAGAGGTTGAAAAAATTTAATTATTTAAATAAGATTCTGTAACGGATATATAGATGTTGTAATGGATTTTGATGTAATTTAATTTTAATGCGGTTTTAATAATTATAGTAATCATTTTGGTATTATGGTAATCCATTATTTTAGTGTCAATTAAAAAAAAAAATTGGCTGTTATGTGGACTGTCGATAAAAGTTAAAACTCCAGACTTTGGAAAAACTGTATTTTTTTATTCAATGATAGTGATGAGTTGCACAAGATCAATACAATACGTTAATAATTTAATTTAAATAACTATAATTAGTATATAGTTATATTATTTTTATATTGTATTTGTATTTACATAAATTTTATTTTTATTTTTAGCATTATTATCAACGTTATGTTCAACAATACTTACAAACAATCATTTGTACTTTCAATCAAATCATAAATCAAGACATTTAACAATTACAAATAAAATCTTTTAGAGGAAAAGAAAAGTTCAATCAGTTATTGATATTTTAGGTCATTATTAGTTTCGATTGCACAACTAATAAACTGCACTTAAAATAATTATACAAGTTATATTATTATTCTTACATTAGTGGAATTCTAAACTAAAGTTGATAAAAAGAAATTGTATTACCCATGTACAGCCCGCTAGGTGTTGCCAGTCTCGAGCATGTTGCTTACGCGAACCCACCAGTTTATCCTCTACCTAAAAGCTCTGAACGCCGATAAAGAAGTTTTCACTTCGAAAACAAGTGGGAGAAAATCCTCAAAACGTATTCGGAATACGGGAATAATGTAAACCGAACAGTATAAATCTTCATTGACATTTAAAGATCTAGATCGCTCTTCAATTTGTTTCAACAATGAAACAACATGGTTTTACTATACAGTATTGTAATCGAGACAATTTCTAGATTTTCAACTTCAAACAGTAATATCTACTTTGACCTTACTGAATTAAATAAGTGATGCTCTACTCAAAATCACTTAATGTTGAAAAATAGTATTTGGTAATTGTTTAATAATTTGTTGGTAAATAAATAAATAAGTACTATTGAATCCATTTTATTATATGGCACGTAACAACTTTATTTTAATGGAATAAAAGTTCTTATTTCAACTGCAAACGAAAAACCTAGAGTAGTACCTAACTTTAAGAACCGACGAATTTCAAGTTCAAGTATATACTTTAACATATGACAATGATTTTATAAAATCAGTCTTTATTATAATGCCCGAGTGGTTGAACGAGGTGTAGGTGTGAGGATTGCGTTAAGAATCTTGCAGATTTGGGTTTGGATGTTTTGTCGTGGAAGGAAGTTTGTCAGGTAAGATTGGTTGATGGTTTCACCCAGTTCGCCAAACCGTATTCTTAATGTTATTTATTTTAATATTTGTACTAAATTGATATTAGTTGATTGATCAAATGCCAGCCTAACTTACAAATCTAATTTTTTTTTTCTGAATCTATTAATTAGTATAGAATGACACTGACATGTTTTTATTTATCGGTAAATTGTTACAAATTATAATATAAATATCTTATGTGCAGGCGCACTGTCATATGCTGTATTCGTTTTTGTGATTGGAAAAGGATTGAAGAATTCAAAGAGACATGCGCAATCCTCCTATTTAGATACTTATGAACAATCCTTGAAACATTACAACCTTCACGAATTTTAGGGATAGGAGTAATTAGATGGACATAAAACCATGTGTTTGGATGGCAGTCTTTGATTTGATAACCTGTGTATTCAATTAGAGAACCGAGAGTACACATTCGTTGAATGGACGAACAATTCAAACATACCTGTATAACGATTTCCCAAAACCCTCAATTTGTAATAAAAACTAAAATGAATAGTAACGAGAATTCTGATCCCGAAACTAGAATACATAGATTAAAGATTCTCCAATATTATAATATACCATAGGTCTATAAAAAACCTTTTTTTTTTTTTTTTTTATTTAATTCAATGATATTTACAACTATAATGGTATTATATCAAGTAAATGTGCAAAAATGTATAATATGACATGAAAACACTTGTGGAGAAACTACCCATCGATAGCACTCCAATAAAGTTCTATAGTAGATGATCTCGAGGCCATCTTCTTTTCAGACGCCTCGGAGGGTTATCAGGAATAGTATGGGAAGCAAGCTGAGAGACTAGCGGATTCAAGTGCGTATGGAGCTTGTTATGGAAGGATAGGTATCTAGTTTGGGCCAAATCAGTAACATATGGGATATTAAGATCATGATGGATGAGTTTGTTTGTGACATAATAAGGAGCATTGAGGATTTTAC
Source organism: Troilus luridus (assembly GCA_964056705.1). Classification (NCBI taxonomy): domain Eukaryota; kingdom Metazoa; phylum Arthropoda; class Insecta; order Hemiptera; family Pentatomidae; genus Troilus; species Troilus luridus. Next base: position 69,902,917 of record OZ057412.1, on the reverse strand, counting down.
GAAGGATTTTGGATTGCAAGGATTGGATACGAGATGAATTGGATGGTTTAGTAGAGCCCCAAAGCTCAACTCCGTATGCCCAAATAGGTCTGATGACTGTCATGTAAATAAGTCTTTTGTAATTAATTGGTAGCTTAGAGCGTTTGTCCAGTAAGTGTTGAAGTAGGCGAAAACGTCGAGCAGTTTCTTGTCTTTTCAGTCTTGTATGAGGATTCCAAGTGAGACGTTTATCCAGATGGAGTCCTAGGTAACGTATCTGTTCGACAGGGTTCAGTGGTGTATTATTAAACGATACAGTAGGACAGGAATTCGTAGGTTTACGACGAAGGGTGAAGGTAATTTGATGGGATTTGTTAGGATTTATTTTAATCCTCCAATTTTGACACCATTCTTGTAGGTGTGAGATATGGGATTGAAGAGATTGGGATGCAACAAATGGATCCTTATTAACTGATAACACACATGTGTCATCAGCGTAAGTAGTGAGGACAGTGCTTGGATGGGTTGGGATGTCAGCTGTATATATCGTGTATAGGATGGGCCCCAGGATACTACCTTGAGGAACACCGGCAGACTGGGTGAAGAGGGAAGAGTAGGAACAATTATGGTTTACTTTAAAGGTTCTATTACTGAGGTAGGAACTGATAATAAGGAAGTAAGTTGAAGGTAAGAATTTACGGAGTTTGTACAGCAGTCCTGGATGCCAGACTCGATCAAAAGCCTGCTCTACATCGAGAAAAGCTCCCGTGCAGTACATTCCGCGCTCTAATGCAGATGAGACAACGTCCACCACACGATGGCATTGCTGGATGGTGGAGTGTGATGTTCGGAAACCAAATTGGTGATCTGGGATTATTTGAATGGATTCTATGATAGGATGAAGACGTTTCAGAATGAGTTTTTCAAGTATTTTCCCCATTATGGGCAAGAGAGATATAGGACGATAAGAGGATGGGAGTTCTGGTGGTTTTTTAGGTTTTGGAATCATCTTAATTATGGATAATTTCCAGGAATCAGGAAAATATGTGGTGCGGAGTACGGCATTGTATATATATGTAAGGAGTAGGATTGCTTTCCGAGGAAGGCGTTTTAGAATCTGGGATGTGATTAGGTCGTGTCCAGGGGCTTTGTTGGCGGGTAATCTATGAATAATGTTTGATATTTCGGAAGGATGGAATGCTTTAGGAGGAGGGGACAACTGAAGAGGAATACTTAATTCTGCTCCAATGCATTCAGAGTGGGTTTGATTAAGGATATCTGGATGAGGGTTAAATGTTTTGAATAGGTGCTGGCCGAAAATTTGTGATTTTTCTTCATCAGATCTTGACCAGGTTTGGGATTCGGTTAAAAGTGGATGGTTGAATTTTTTATAGTTTAGGAGTTTTCTAGTGGTATTCCATAAGGATTTGTCAGTAGTACTGAGATTTTCTGTACGGTAATACAAATTTTGAATTTTGAATGTTCTGATCTCTGATTTTAATTTGTTGGTCAGTTTGGTATAATGACTCTTGTCCGATGGATATCTCGTGCGGTGCCACTTTGCTCTTGCCCGTCGTTTTTCTTTTAATAACTCGCGAATATGAAGTGGCCAGTTATTCTGTTGATAATGATTTTTACTTGGAAAAGTGTTATATTTTATATTGACTTGTATTGCTTCTGTTAGTTTGTCTATTGCAGAATTAATGTCTCCTTTTGTTTTAAGCGGAATTTTGAGGTCTAAATTATTTTCTAGATTTGATCGGAATTTATCCCAGTCTACACGTCCTGTAATCAGTCGGGGAAGAGAGGGCTTAGGAATGGGAATCGAATGCACTTGAAGCAGAACTGGACTGTGATCAGAGGAAAGGTCATCCAGGGATTTTATAGCAGTTTGATTGCAGGAAATCTGTGAGGAAACAAATATATCTAGAATATCTGGACGTTTTTTGAGGGATGTAGGCCAATAAGTAGGGTTTATGGGAGCGAGGATAGAGAAACTATTAGAGGTTGAAATTTGGGATAAGATGCTACCACGGGAATTGGATGTTCGACAACCCCATCGTTGATGTTTGGCGTTGTAATCTCCTCCGGCAATAAACCGCGGTCCGAAGGATTGGAATAAGGATTCGAGGATGTTATAAGAAAGGGGGATACCAGGAGGACAGTATACAGCTGAGAATGTTATATGGAAAGGACTAGTTGAAATGGTTACTGATGTTGATTGAATGGCGTCAGTTGGAGTAGAAGGAATAAGAGAATGTGGTATAGATTTATGGATAAGGATACAAGAACCGGCATGTGCTGTATCGTCAGGATGATCTGATCTGTAAGTGATATAGTCTCGTATGTAGAAATGCGTGCGGTGAGTGAAGTGTGTTTCAGTAAGTAAAGCAATGTCTATTTGGTTGTCGTGTAGAAATAAATCAAGTTCGTCACGGTGAGTATGCAGTCCATTAGCATTCCACAGAACGATAGCCAGGGGCTTCATGCTCATCGTGGGTAATTAAATGGTACTTCGGTAAGGATTCTCGTGAGTAGGTTGATGAGAGGCTTGATTGTTTCTTGAAGGTCTTTCAGGAAAGATGACAGGATAGTGTTTAAGTCGATTGGGTTTTGGATTTGGAATGGATATGAGACTTGAGTTTGATAGGGATAATTAACGGGTAATGGATGGTTGGCTGGGGGTTGTACCCGAGGTGCTGAGTTTTCATTCGATGTTTGATGAACTACAGCTTTTGTTTGAATGTTGTGATTGGAAGGGAGAGGATTTGGTTGTTGAGGTGGTAATTTGACCCGTAAGGGTGTATGGTAGGGAGGAATTTGTTGACGTGGAGGTTGAGGATTGGGATTGGCTGCCTTGGGCTTGGATATGGGTTCCCGAGGCTTGGGTTGGGAGGTCTGGGATTTGGTAAAGGAATGCTGAGATTTGATTTGGGAGGTTTGAGGCGTCTGAGCTCGAGGCTGCTGCTGAATGCTTGAGGTTCCCAAGGTTTTGTTGTCCGGAAGTCTATCTGTAGGGTTTACGGTGGTATACGGTAGTACTACGGTTGGTCTAGGCAATTCAGGAAAGGTGGCAGTATTGTCAACTTCAGGAGCCAGCATTGTGCTTTTCTCTTGACTTTTTATTTGATGGTTTCTGGTTCTACGACTTTGAAAGTTCTTATGGACTGAACAGCCTCTGTAGTTCGCTGGGTGACCCTCTCCACAAAGAGCACATTTTGCAGGCTCGTTTCTCGATTTCTGACAAGTGTCAGATGAGTGTTGTCCAGCGCATTTGACGCACATAGCTTGGTGATGGCAATACGTCTTGGTATGACCTAAGGCTTGACAGTTAGTACACTGGACTAATAAAAAAAAAAAAAAAAAAAAACCTACAACTTATACTTTCTTCTTTTTTTGTAGAAAAACTTTTGTAGACCCACCACAAACATTTTTCTGGCCCACGAAATTCATCATAATTCTGCAAAATATATTTCTTTTAAGATGACTATAGTCGTAAACAAAAATTGAATAATAAACAAAGAATCATTTGATGATTAGGATGCGCATGTGTTACCCTATTATAATATTACCTATGTTTAACTGTAGGCATAATAGTAAAACTAATAATATGCTTCCCGTGGAATTATGACGTGTTTCCAAAGTGGCCCGCAGCGGATTTGTGTAATCAGCCATACCTGATCTACAACGTGGGTTTTAATTCTTAAATTTGGACTTTTGGCTGTTGTTTTAATAAAGTTACGCATATTGAAAGCAAGATGCATGAAGTAGTATTTCAAACTAACAAGGCTTTTTGCTTCCGGATAACTGCTCTCTTTTATCTTCATCTTTTCCGAGGAGAAGCACTCAGAAGAGGTTTGTAAAAAATAACTAGAGCGTAGCGATAGCGGCTAAAATGAAATTTGAAATCGTTTTCCATCTCCATCTCCGGGCTTAATTTTCCCCGACCCCGAGCCATGACCACTTAATATCGAAGAAAACTGCGCTTTTGTTCTAGCTAAGGGCGACTTATAGAAGTTCTTTGAAGTCACTAATAGCGGAAATCGTGGAGTGTGTTAATATCTTATATTGCTTTGAAGGGCCGGCTTGGAGGCCCCACGGTTTGAGAATCCCCGGAATTCCTCGCGAGGGAGGACTAGAAGCTTTATTACCAACCCCCATTTCCACTGCCTTATTGATTTAGAGTCGGAACGGATGGTGTCAGAATAAGGAACCCTAATCCTTCCTCAGTCCGCAGGATAACAATATACTTTAGAGGTCCGAGGATGAAGTGATACCCTAGACATTATCGTAGGTCTGCTAACTTCAACCCTGAATAGGTACTATAATAGATTGAGTTATATAGGCTTCTAGAAAAAAAGGTACATCCTTCAAGTAGTATTACCACCAAAAGACAAATTAAACAAAAAAATAGTAACGTTATCATGTCCTATAACATGTATATCAATGTTATCTAAAGTTTTACCAAAGAATAGTACTGGTATGAGTAAAATTGATTCCAACATATTTTTCTTAATTAACATATAATTCAATTTGTATATTATTTTATTTTATACTGTTTGAATTAATAGATTAATAATTTTTAATTTATTAATGAAAAATACCATTGCGGATCGTCTATGTAAATACTGTACTAGTCCTATGAAATTTTACTATTAATTTTTTCATCCACATTAACTAATTAAGTAAAAGATGTACTTAAATATAATAATATTTACGAGTACTTAAATGCATTTATGTTAATTACCATTGTTTTATTAGTGTCAAATTGAGACTAAATTGAGGCATTTTGAAGTTAAAAATTAAAAAAATCAACTTTTCACATTTTTCGCTAGTTTCCTCAAGCAATTTTGTCTAAAAAGGCATTATTTCTCAAGGTTTTAGTCAGGTTGTGAACCTGAAGTCTCAGTAGCATTGACCAGTAGAAACTTGTGAAAAAAGTTAAAAAGTCAACTTTTGAAACTTAGTGATATCCACTTTTGATAAAAACTCCACAAATATATTATTGTACTTAAATTTTGTTAATACTTTAAGTTAGGTACTGCTACAGTTTTATTGCTTATAGTCGAAATTAAAACCTATTACCTATTTATTTTTACTTAGATCTTTTTAAAAAAATCACAAGTAGTAAGTCTCAACTATTCGTTAGTTTGAGTTAAACGAAAAACGAAAGTAGAGAGTTCAGTTTGTCATTTCAATATGACTAAAATATATTTTATAGAAAAATATAGGAGTAATTTTCCTCTTAACTGAATTGGAATTATAATATGTTTTGAAGTTTAGTGTATGACTTACAAATGAAATTACTTTTACATCAACATTGGCTAATTAAGTAAAAAAAGTAATCAAAATAATATTTTTTCCGAGTACAGATAAACTAATTTATGATTATTAAAGTGTGATTCTTCTGGGACAAAAAAAAAAGATAAATACTAATTTTTTCTTATGAGAAGGCTTTTTCCAGTATGAACTTACAATAAAAGAACCACATAACTTTTCACTTCCTAGAAAATTAACAAGTAACACCGGAAAAATGTATTCTTATTTTTATCGGATCCATCTCGACTAGTTTTGAATGAGAGTGCATTATGTAATTTCGTACTTTTGTACCTCATATTCACCAAAAAATGTTAGTCGTAAAAAGGTTTCTTTTTTTCTTAAAGTGTTGTTAAGTTGAAAAAAATAAGTTGAATTCGTATCATAATAAAATAACCCGTGACTGACCGCAGGGCCATTTGATTGGCGACTTGTCCAGAACAGAAAGTACTAATTGAGTGTTAAATATTCATATCCTTAGAGAACTAGACTTCATCAGCTCTCATTGAGACCGTAATCCCGACCTATTAGCATAGCTCGACCCTATCCTGGGAGGAGACAGTGAGAACTGCCTTGGAGAGATGTAGCCGGTTTTGTCGCCGAAAGAATCACTTAAGAAGGACCTAGGATAATCCACTTACTTATACTATCAATTTCAAACTTACAAAAGGCTCCTCTCCGCCTTATCTTGTTAAAGGTTTTCCTTTTATGTTTCCGTCAGGATCTTCTTTTACTCTTTTCCTTGTCTACTTAATTTAAATTATTTCTCTTTAATCCAGATATCGGAGATCCAATCTTCTTCAATCTACCTCCTTTATCCTAAGCCCTTTTTTGACTCCAATATTTAAATTTCATTCGGGTGTATATAGATATATATTCCTTGGAAATAACGAAAGTACATAATTGGTATTTGTTACGGAGGTTGTCGCTACGAGTTGAGATACAATAAGTTTTAACTGTTTATTCGTTTAATTTTTAAGTTTAATATTTTGCAGCTATACCAGTTATCTTGTGGTTCATTATGGCAAAGAGAGTGTAATTATGGGTAGTGAGTAGACTTCCAAATATGGATGACATATATTAGTTGAATCGTTCATTTCTATATGAAATGTATTTATGTTTACCTAAGTATATAAATTTCTCATAATTACATTTTCTGTTCCATAGCTCATGTAAACTTGCATTTTAGGATAATATTAATAGGGAAATTAATGAAAAACCTTGTTGCAGCAATCTATCGAATAATTACCAAGTATTTTATTGACTAAACTTTCGGTTTTCTTTTTCTACCTGAAATATCTATTTTGACTATTTCCGAATCTTTCTTGACTAGTTTTGTATGTAACTATAGTATATAATTTCGTGCTTTTGTAACTCACATTCTCCAATACTGATTATTCGTAAAAAAGTATTTAAAATTGTAATAAAATCCAGATGTGAAATAAATAAATTGAACTGTTATTTTAAAAAGTGGTATGAATCCGTCTTTTTATGCTCCTGGTATCAAAGATCTTCCATTTGAATTACTTTAAAATATGGGAAAATGGGCATATCACTTAGCAGTTAGCAATGAGTGATGCTTTAAACAGTATACATATTTTACATTTTTTATGAAATTATAATCATTAAGGTCTTTAAAAAAATAAAAAAATGTTTTAGAACCAAACGGACTTGTACCACTTTCAAAAATAACAGCTCAATAGTCTTCATATAATTATAAATTTATTAGCAAAATTTCATGTTTGGAATTTAAGATTTGATTATTATTAAATATATTACAATTGATTTCGGAAATGTTCCATTACTTAAAGAATCAAATAAAATTTGTCAGAAAAAACATTTTTTGTAACTTTTAAAAGTAGCAATTAACAATTGTAGATCAATAGAAATAATGTGTTACATTTTAGTTATTTAAGAAAATTATTATTTTACTTGAAAACCAAAACAAATCTTTACTTACAGGAAATAAGCAGTCGTTAAGAAATCGCATATCATAAGTTTTTTTTAGTAATTTTACTCAGTAAAAAATATATATGTTACTTTATTCTGCAATAAGTACCTAAGACTACAAAGGTAGGTTTATTTTTATTATAATATTGATTATAGCAATCATAGCCGGTTTCCTACAAATCGTGAACAAACACACCCTTCCGTGGATATCTACTAATACTCACACTTTTTCAATCTAATTCCATTATTATGGTTCCGTTGGTTTAGCTCAGCAATTATACCAATGATAAGTTAACTCATGCTAAGGTAAGCCCTAACAGCAATAAAGTGGTTGTATTATTAAGTTAATTAAGTCCCTAACCCTTTGGAGCGAGAGCACTTGCATGACTTCGCAAGGGGGTGCTCCATCAGACCTGAAAGGGTGCCCCACCCCCCGAGGGTCTGCAGTAAATCTTGAATGCAATTGACTCAGCCCAAGGGCCAACTGCCTTTTGTCATTTGGATTATTTAGTAGTCAACTGACGATTGTTGTGTGGATGGGATATTCGACAGTAAACGGGGTTGTGGAATTTATAATGCGAAACTTAAATTTTATACTTATTTTATAGCCTTCACATACTTAATCAGATTGGGTATCTTGCGTATTTCCTGTAATTTATTTGGTGATAAGGATACGCTCTACTCCGAAAAGGGTTTTAATTTATATTTTAATACCTTCATCTTATATAATATTTGGGGTTTTAAGTTTTCAAATAAGCTGAGCTAAAAAATATATCTAAAAAAAAAATCCTATGCGATGTCTTCTGCATCACCACCTTAGTTTTTTTCTTATACCTTTACATCACATGTGATGGTGTGATCTCTTAATATTTTGTCATCTAATAATCTATTGACCCTTGGCAGTGGCAATCTGGCAGTCCCCGTCATCTGATATAGGTACTGAGCCGGCTTCATAGCTCATCTATGTTAGCATCTGACTACCACCCATCAGAAATCCTTTTATTCTAATAAGTGGATGATTTAAATAAAAAGTACATGTTATCCTAATTTTGTATGTGAAATGGAACATATTTAATTTCTTCCCTTTATATACAATCCCGTGAATAAGGGAATCCACTCGCTCAGCTTCTATATTCACACAAATAGAGTCTGCCTATCTTGTAAGCAACACGTTGCTGGAGTACTAAAGCCCACTATAAAATGCAGAATTTAAGTAAAATGTATCCATATCCGCATATATCACCGTCCCGCTCCGCTATCAACGCATTTGCTCACCGTTATCCTTTTATTGACCAGAATTGAAAGATTGGCCGTAATCCTCTTATCTAATCGAGGACAGAGAGAAGGACAGGTGTGTTACTGCAAGATGCCCCCCTTTTTATTCTCATTTAAGCAACTACCACAGAGATTTGTGATTGAAGGTATAAAAAGATGTGAGGTAGTTATCACGAGATCGAGAGAATGAAAGATAAGATATATAGTCTTAAAAATAAAAAACGTTATAGCAACGATCTGGCAGTCGTAGTAGCTTAAACCTTCGTAGGCAGTTAAATTGCATATACAGAGAGACGTGCTAGTAGAATAGTGAGAGAGGCTAAAGAAAATAATGGTCGCTACTATGACCTTGTTCATGTAATTAGTAGTAAAATAATTAGTGCTAACCTCCAGACCATAGGAGGATTATTTGTATAGCTGATTGATGGAGTGATCTAGGGATAATGTTCAAGAGAAAATTTGAACTTATTCCATATCATGAATGCCTCCGATATTGTATAACCATTTCTCTGAATGGGTTATCGAGAATTTAACTGGCATTTTGAAACCTTAGATATGCATCTCTTATGTGGGGTCGCCGTGTCACTCTGGCGGAAACAAACAGAAGATGCTGATATTCATGCTACATGAAGCCGTGCACCGATTGACAGGTGATTTTGGGAATCATGCTGGGTAGGATGCCTTTAAGTTCGACGATTCCAGATGGTTCTGACCGAGGATGTATCAGGCAACTGGGCGATTGAGAAGGTTGCTGGGGCTAAACTGTATGAATGAGTAGAACTGATAAGGTAATAGTATAGTTAATATATAGCTAAGATATTCTTTGTTTCAATAAATGACCGTCGAACTTGGTTATCTGGAATTATTGGTTTGTGTCAGTAGCGAGAAAGATTTCCCGAAACAGATGGAGGAAAGGAATTACCCCCTTTTAAGTTTCCGACCCATATTGCAAAACAGGACGAATTAAGGTTCTATGTTGATGGAAACTAGTTTGTCTACAGACAATGTAGCCAATGATTGTTTTTAGAATTAAGATTTCGTAATGAATGAAAGTTAAGATAGTTTTATATTGGTTAATTTTTTCTTATAATATTTACAATCTTTTGTAAGAAATCATATGAAAATTCATTACCTTAAATTCCTAAACTATCGAAACTCTAATGTTCATTTTCATTAATATATTAGCTATAAATAAAAAATAACCTTATATTACTATTATATAAAGTTTTAGCAGTAACTTAAATTGCGATTCCAATTACTACCAAGATAATGGAGCAATAGCGATTTTTTTTTTTTCGTGCTGTTATAAAGCTAATATCTGAGAGATGGTTTTCTTTAGTTTCTGGTCGGGTGTTTTATCGTTTTTTTCAATATGCCTGATCTTCATCAATAATTAAACAGTAACCGAAGGACAGGACATATAAGCATTACTCACACATGTGCTGCACTTACGGGACGACGCAATTATACGGTTATGCTTCCGATGATTGTAGGCAGCTCCTCCACGAGGGACCGAACCCGTTCTAATTAATGCATGGCACTGGGTGGCTAATATCTAACAGCCCTCACGGTCCTCGCTTCGTTTGTCAATTAATGTCCTGATTAGTGAGATAGTCAACATTCATAATCGATTAGCCCTTACGAATTTGGTTTACTGCTGGTTTCGAATAGGATATGATCTGTTGATATAACTTATGCTCACAGTAAGGGTAGTATGTAGAAACGAGCGTTCTACAGTTAAATGTTCATAGTTTAATTCCATTATATAGTCTTGAAATTTATGCATCTTCATAATTATCGAAGAAATAAGTATTGAAATACCCATAGAGAATATAGGCTATTTTTTTTATATAATACAATTATAGTTATATAATAACCATGTTTAACATGTATATTTCTAGCTAAAAACTTTTTAGCGATCTGAAATATCTGGGTGACCCGGGTTCGAGTCCCGGTCCTGGACATATCTTTTCTTTTCAAATAAAAATAGTTAAAAATTAATAAAATCAATAACTAATAAAATATAATAATATATAATGTCGTAAGTCAACAAGATCCAAATTAATTAAATGTTCAAAGAACATTCTTCCCCTCGTATACATCGCAAATTGCAAGAACGCGGGGCCATGGGTTCAGTGAAAAGAAAGGATATGGCCATGACCGGGGAGCGACCCTGATGGAGCCAGGATAGCTCAATTGGTAGAGTTCCAGACTAGCTATCTGGGCGACCCGGGTTCGAGTCCTGGTCCTGAACATATCTTTTCTTTTTAAATGAAAATATTTAAAAATTAATAAAATCAATAACTAATAAAAACATTTTATTTTTTAATTTATAATACAACTACGTAATTCTTAAGGTACACTATCCTAGAAATTTTTTTTTTCAATTATATTTCTATTGTATTCTAAATTCATATTTATATAGAAAATAACTAAAGCACTTAGTTTCGTTTTCATAGTTCTTATTTGTATTATTAATATAAGAATATTATTGACGAAGAAAAATAAAAACATACGGTATACCTATAAATAAAAATAAAAAATCATAGGGTGAGGAACCTCTTACGTTTTATCCATATTTATGGACAATTTTATAATGTACTTTCATAATAAATTTAATAAATAATAAATATTTATAAAATAATCTCTTAGTTTATCAACTTTAACCTTTGTTATTGTTACTGTGTTTACATTAACGAAGTCTTCTCATTTAATTTAGTAACAGTTAATAGCACCGACATGACATCCCGGAAGAACAATATCTACGACCTTGGAAGCCTACGTTACCATGATTTTATACTATTTCTTTAAAGTGATGACCTATTATGTTTGTTGTAAAATTGTAATATTAACTGAAGGTAAAATATGTATCATTACTTCATATGGTACTAAGTAATTTTATATGTAAAAGAACTAGACGAAATAATTTTGGTGTTAAGTTTATAGTGTTACGATATGGAATATTTTCATTAAATGCCTATAACCTGGATCAGCTCAATAATATTTTATCAACTTCGGAGTTTTTCGGAGTTCATTTTTTATAATGTTTCATAGCAAAGTTATCTGAGAAATTGGTCTAAAGTTGCATATCTTCTTTCCCCTTTTTCTATAGGACCACTCAAAATTATTCTTCGAAGTCTGAAATATTTGAAGATCTGCAAGGATTTTGGTGCATTATTATTTTATTTTTTTCAATTAGGTATACGGTGTGCGTTTCTTGATTTTAGTTTTTGTGAATCTTCATTTTTTCACGATCTATCCTCTTCATTATTAATATATAATTGCATTTGTTTATTATAATTCTTGTTCCAAACTTTTTTGTGTGTCTTTTTTACAAATGTTCATTGTATTTTTTTATTTCTTATTTAATTTTTACAACCTGTATAATTCTAGTTAAATACGACTGTGATCAGAGCCCTTAGAAATATGTTAATTATTATAGAATGAAACTAAAAATGAGAATCAGACAGGGTGCATATTATCGTAAAAATATAAATCCTATAGCACCTTGTATTTTATTGTTTATTTATTATTTTTAAGTATTCCAATAGAAGAACCGTATTCTGGAGATGTGAAGCTCATGAAAATACAACAATATTATTCAAGATATAAACAAATAATTAAAATGTTATTATAATATTATGTCATTTTGATTATTTATTTGAAATATTAAATTACCAGTTTTTATTATGTAACATTCTCTTTTCATCTCGGAACTACCAGGGATTGGAATCTTGAAATTACTGTTTGTTGTCACGAAAAACCTTTTCTACTGAATCGTGCTGATTCGTAAATGCAATTCGTGTAAAACAACCAGTTTCTAAAGCATTCATTCCACAAGGCTAACTTTGTAGTAAGATATAATTAAAATATAATTAGGATATTTGAAGCTTACGGAGTATCATCATTTCTACTGAGCATTTCAACGACCCTTCACGATAGCCCAGTAAGAGTTTGTTTGCAATAAATGGATATTTTTCGTCAGTCAGTTTACAGTCCTTGACTCTAATTCATTCTTATTTACAGTAGTACAATTTTAGATTTATTAGTGTAATTAGATGACAAACCGTAAAACAGAAAAAACAGTATGCAAAAGAAAAAAAAAACGAGAAAAAGATTAACTGAAATTATTTCATGAATTAACAAAAACTAGTTGAACAGTGCGGTGCTGTCCCTTATGCTTATAATTGCTAATACTCTTGGTTTTATGAGATTCTCTAATGGTGTGGTTCGAACGTATATTCATTGATAAAATTAAGCACTTGCTGTATCTCTCGACTAAAAACCTATTTACATAAATTACTATAGTAGCAATAGTTTAACAATCAGGAGCGTATTTTGGGAGCTCGTGAAGATAACAAAATTCTGGTCCCTAAACGTTTAATGAAATATATTTTTCTGGAGACGAGTCATCCCGTCTCATGTTTTATAGGTTTGTTCAATATACCATTTATTCAGTGTAAAATAAAATTGTTGTTTATCAGATTATATCACTTTTCTTTTTCGACGATATGACGATGATTTAATAATTAGTACAGTTACAAGATTGAACTGAAATTAGCATTTTTAAATGAATATATTAAAAATACAATACTATATTATACTTTATATGGTTATACAAATAAAATTTTAAAGATTATGATTTTATAGATATTATCTGGTCTAAACAGCAAGATTTTTTCCTCTTAACAATTAAAGGTACCCAATATTATCTTTGTCGCTGTTTGAAATTCAAAGAATGTTAGAATAAGCTTGTGATCATGTTGAGTAAAACTTCAACAGATCTCGGGTCTCCTAGGGTACGTAACTACAGGAGGTAGATTTTTATTAAAAATATTTCTTTCTTTTACAATTTGCTACAATTCACAAAAATTATATGCTCTACCAAATAGACCAGTCTCAAACTAAAAACAATTACCATAGGACAAATTTAAATAATAAAATATAAGAAATTGGTATCCTAGAATAATAAAGGCTTGGTTTTATTATATACATACCACTTTGTACTATTCGCATTATATTTATTTACTTATATTTGTATAGTTCCCAATATTTTTGGGCTGTTTACATAGTTTATTAATGAATAGATTAATATAAGGTATACACAATTCTTTATGCATAATTAAAACTTTAGTGTAATATGCGACAAGAAACAGCTCGCCGTTTCAGGCTACTTCAACATTTACTGGATAAACGCTCTAAGCTCCCAATCCATTACAAGAGACTCATATACACGACAATCATTAGACCCATCTGGACTTACGGAATAGAGCTTTGGGGCTCCACTAAGCCATCGAATTCCTCCCGCATCCAATCTTTACAATCCAAAATCCTTCGGAAAATCCTCAACGCTCCTTACTTTGTTACGAACAAAGTAATCCATAATGACCTAAACGTCCCGTTTATTGCTGATTTGGCCCGAATCCGATATCAATCTTTTCATGACAAACTTCATTTCAACCCAAACCCACTAGTTTCAAACCTCGCAACCTCTTCAATTCCTGATAATCCTCCGAGGCGTCTGAAAAGAAGATGGCCTCGTGACCTTCTAAACTGAACTTTTTATTTGAGTACTACCACTGGGTAGTTTCTCTACTTGTCTTTTCATGTCAATTTATTCAATCATAATATTTACTGGATGTATTCTTTATACAGTTGTAAATTTCAATAAATATATATTAAAAAAAAAAAAAAGTGTAATATGCATACTTTTCAGCTATTCTGAGACATTTGTTTTGGAATATTTGTAGTTTTTTATAATTAGTTTTAGACATATAACTAAATATTGGGCATGCATATATTACATTTATGCATATATACAAAATCCATTAATGGCTTAATTTTTAATTCCAGTTATAATATTTTTATATAGTACACAGAGCCCTGTTAGCGTCAGTGTGGAAAGGAAAAGTTAACCAGAGAGGGTAGAAAAAGAACAGTTGTAGGAAATACGAACGCGTGTGATGATGCTCGGGAATCTCTTGAATGCTTTTTCTGATGCAAACACTCACATATAAAAGATGTGCATGATCACCATAAATGCAAATTAATTTATTTAAATCTGATGTATAAGGGTGTTTATTTATTGAAACAATTTTCGGTCAATCACTTACGGATACTTTTGGAGAATAGGGATATATATATTAAGTGATCAATATTACTGTACTTCAGTTGTAATGATCTCAGGGTGGCATTCCATGGTACTATTTTAAAAATGAATCATGTCAATGGACCATAACTTTCCCTCAAATCATAGTTTGTGCAAGTGAAGACAGCACCACTTGATTCAGTTTATAAATGACTTAGTTTGTCCTTAATAGATGAATGAGAACTTCCCGCTTCGATTGAAAGGAGTACCAAGCCAACTAGTAGGTCGATGATGGATGAATAGTCGAGAATAGACATTTATAACTCATAGCAATATTTTTACCCTTGTTGCCTGAAAATACAGTATGAGCACTCAATTTTTTTGTGTAATCATTGGCTTATGGAGTCCTTAAGTGATGAGATGGACTAAGGGTATTGCATTCCCCCTTATCCATCTATATTATAGATGTCTAGGCACCTGTTTACAATGAAACATTGTATTTACAATATGATTTCAAGTGTGCTATGTAATAAGAAATACCAGACAAAGGCAAAAAGCATATTGTTGAATTAATAATACTTTCTTTGGGTTAATTGGGTGGCGACTCAAAGGGCAAGTCAATTGATCATCAATTCGTAAATTTTGCCATCCAATCTCAAATATATTTCGTCGAGGAGCCCCGAATGAGATGATTGGTTTAAAATAAATTCTTGAAGATCCGTATCATGACTGGAAGATAGTTTCAGGTTTTGGCATAGACGCATGGGATCTCTAGTTAGCGCTGCCAGCTACCCTAAGATATTGGTATCTCCTCCCTGTTTCCTCGTTACAGTGTCTCGAGGAATGCGCATCCTCCCGTTAGGCCGCGGCGACCGGCGCTCGAGCCCCGGGGAAACGGTCGGGCCAGATGAGACCACTTCATCAGGCTCCTTAGCATTTCCTAAAGACCGGTTAATATTTCCGCTCCTGACAAGGATCCGGCTGATGGGAGGGTCACGAACCCGCGGGGGTGGTTGATGAAGGCTAATGTAACTGCTCCGTTCTTAGTAAGGCATAATGGACGGCGCCTAATGAGGAGGCGGAAAAGATGTAATTTTTAAATGTTGAAAGACTTCCTCCATCTTGGGAGCTTTAATCACTTAAATCAGTGAAATTATATTGGCACCATTGTATCATATTGTATTTTTACAGAGACGTTGCTAATGATACATGTAGGAATACATATAGAAAAGAAAATGGCCAGGGTGGAGGTTCAGAGAAATAATTTCAAATTTAAATAGGGTTGGACTATTTATTTGAAAACCGACGTTTCAAACCACATTTCAGGTCTTCTTCAGAGTTTGCGGAGCACTATTAGGTTAGAACACTATTGCAGTATGGCAGATATAATCCCCAAAAGTGGGAATGATTTGTATTATTAAATAAAATAAAGTTATTATTTGAATTATATGAAATAAAACAATAAAATGGAATATGACTGATAAAAATATTGATGGGTAGCCACTTAGATAGACATAAAAACAATGGCACTAGTAAGAGAATAATACCTTATAACTACTAAAGAAAGTAATAAAAATAAATGTAATAATTGAATGAAACTAATTTAAATAAAGATAGACGGTGAAACATATAGAAATTTTCATGGTATAGAAATTATTTATTTTATTTATTTTTCAAGTCCCCTTATATATAAGGTCAACTAATATTATTCAAGATAAACAAGCTGATTATTCGGACAAAACTAAAAGTAAAACGCAATATATTTTTTATTAAATTAAAAAAAGGATAAATGTTAAATTTTGCGGTAATGTCTATCAAACGGATATATTGTCGATACAAACGCAAAACAAAATCACCACTTTTCAGGAGAGCGAATTAACTGTTGCAAGTTTCATTAAAATACAGTGCAAATCGTCAAACGTATTTTAACTGTCATTATTCATTATTTTTTCCCTTATAAGAACCTACAAGAATTGTGTATCAATTATCAATCCTTAAGCACACGCTACAAATAGAAAAAGAAAATTGCGTTTTCTTCACATTCAATACTTTAGATGATCTAATTCTGCATCGTCAATGTGTTCCTTTTTACTGATTACTATTATTTGTAAACATTTGCAAATTAAGCATACAATTTTCAACTTTAAATAAGTTAAGGAGAAACTGAATCACCTAAGACTAATTATTCGATCCAAATATACAATTTCATTTAGTTCAAGGAATAACTTATTTAGTATCTTGATGATAAATCTTATAACAGTCAACAAATATTCTCCACCGGAATATTTTATTATTAAACTACTCTACACCTTTATGGACACACAGCTAAAAGTAAAAAAAGGTGGCTATTTATTATTTGTGTGTGTGTGTGTGTGTGTATGTCTGTGTGTGTAGGTGCATTGAAAGGTATATTAAGTGATTACCAACTTTTTCATTTAATGCATATTAAAATATCTCAGGAGGAAGTTCACAAGAGAAAACATCTCACGAGTGCAACTTTCAGTGCAGGAGCAATAAAACGATTTCATCTGGAAAATGTAAATTATATGAAGATGGCAAAGATGATTGTGTGTAATTGGTTGATATAGCGTTGGCGAAATTCTAAATGAATTCCATTTTTGAGAAAGTATTTAGTATTTTCTCATGGAAAGATACAATCATTAATTAGTCTCTTGGTATAAAAAATATTTAAGATGGCTGACTTTTTTTCTTTTTTTAATAGAGATTGCAAACATATCAGGCTGACCTACAAAAAAAAGAATCTTGGAACTCTTAATTAGAAAAACATTATTTATTCACATTAATTATATAAAAATATAAGCAATTAAGCAGGCTTAATTTATACAATGGGTCAATTTACAGTAAATTTCAATTAATAGAATGGTTTATAAGAATATAATTCAATTGTCCAAAAAATATATATGAAACCTCGTATTGTATAAAACAAGTTACGCTGGAAATGAATGTAGTGAACCTTGAAAATGAAACAAAATTATTACATGTAGGAAAGAAATTCGTCGACTGGTAGATACTATAATAGGATGTAATTAGTTAGGGGGTGCAGTCAAGAAAACACAGCAAATAAGTGAAACTTATTGTATTTTATATGTGCCGACTTTTCGACCTACTGTGTAGGTCATCTTCAGGGCCAATAGGAGTGGCTGCTCGGTGCAGAACGTAACTGACTAACAGGTCAGTAAAATACAATAAGTTTCACTTATTTGCTGTGTTTTCTTGACTGCACCCCCTAACTAATTACATCCTATTATAAAATTATTACATCATTATCAGTTTTGATTTACTATTATTTGTATACAAACATTTGAGGTTTGTATACAAATAATAGTAAAAAGCTATGGAATATAATTAAAAATTATATGAAAAATAAAAATAAAATTGTATACTTGGAATAATAGGTTTATGAGTAATGTATAATCATTTAAAAATCTATTTTGTACCGCTACGACCCATTCTTCTTCTATTCGGTTCAGCAACGGTTAGAGAATGAATGTACTGTTTTAAAAACAATTGTGCTAGGAGGTGAATTGTTCGAAATCATCCTCAATTGAGGATTTTCTTTCAATTGAGGGTTCAAAATTTATAGAGGATAATTACTTTATACAATATACTCATTATTTTTTTACTATTGAAAACTTACTAAAATGATATTACCAATTTAAGTAAAAATAGATTTAAAACATTTTATAAATAAATTAAAATGTAACAGCTGTAATTTCAATTTAATCTCAACTGATATTTTAAGTAAAAAAGGTGTATTTTTTTCAATAATCCAAAAAGGTGTTACGGGCTACTGGGTGTAAAATGGACTAAACTATTACTTAATTCAATAATCTAATATTTATTAACAAATTAGAAAGAATACAATGAGATTATTTAAAACAGTTAAATTATTAAACTAATATCAATTTACAATAACAATATTCTACTAAATGTTATCTAATTTCTAAGATAATATACAAACAATATAAGATATTTCTAATACTAAATAACTAAACTATTTATATATAAATTTGTACAAATACAATAATATTACACTATAGTTTACAATAACAAATTAACACTTACAGTTCGCTAACTTAAGTCCACCGACCGTAAGACTCTCCAAATATGACAAACTGCCACACAGTTTATTACACTTATTACACGGCCACTAATTGTCACTGTTGCTCACTAAGCACTTATTACAGACTGATACTAATACTAACTAACTCACACACACTGCCACTAGTTAACGGCTGCTTATTACTTCACTGCTTATTACTGACTGCCGCGGCCGAAAACGCTGTCCTTTTTATATAGGCAAGGTAGGTCGTGGTGGGGCATTACTCGGAACACGGACGAGGACCACCTAGACCGATCTAGAAGGTTCTACGCCATTCTATAATCCCTTCCGCTTAATCCCATTGTTTGCCTAATCCGCTCTAGGCAGATCAGAAGCCGGTCCTACTTTCCGCTATGACCGTAACACTGCCCCCTCCTTAAAAGTGCTCTGCCCCAGAGCATAGTCCGGAGAAATCGGGCGGTCATGAGCTTCCCTCGATGGAGACGCATTTCCTTTCCAGGGGTTGAACGTGCACACCAATATGGCGACTCCAGAGTTGGCGAATATCTGTTCAAGCATGTTCCTGACAACCTTCCACTCCAGGCCGTCATATCCACAGCCCAACTTAGGGATCGCGAGCTTGGTGACACGCAGTCTCAGAAGCTTACTCCGCAGGTCGTCGAGGCTTCGCCGCAGTGCGTCATATGTGGGCTTCTGATCAGTAGCACACTTGGTAACTAAGTAGAACAGGTGTCGTCCTTCGTGCGTATGGTGGAGTGCTTTCCCGACGCGTGGTCCTTGGCGTTCCAGTTCCTCAGTTCCAGCAAACTTCTTCCTGAAGACGGTTGCAATCCCTCGGGAAGTCCTCAGATCTTCGGCTACACAATGGGCCAGAGAATAGTCCGCGGGTAACGAGAAGATATCTCTGTATACTGTCTGAGTTACTCCACGGAAACCTTGTACCTTAGGTTGTGCAACTGATACCTTACTGGTCTCCACGTTGTTGAGGTTCCTGACTTGCTGGTCTTCTGTCGGGCCATGGTCTCCTTTGTATGGGGCCAGTCTATTAAAATGGACTACCCTGGGTTTTCCTTTTGGCTGCTTCCTGATTCTATAGATGACGTCGTTTATCCTATTGATGATCTCAAACGGGCCATCCCAGGAGTTCTGAAGTTTAGGTGAGTAGCCTCGCCTCCTTCGAGGGTCATGTAGCCAGACCAAATCTCCAGGTTGGAAGCCACCTTTCTCTGCCCTGATGTCGTAACGCTCCTTCATTCTGTCACTGGCTCCCTGGATGTTTGCACGAACCTTCTCGTGGATATTATCCATCCGCTTCCGTAGATTCGTGACGTATTCCTCTCCGTTAACTTCCTCATTAGGCTTGAACCCGAATTTTAGATCACAAGGCAAACGAAGTTCTCGGCCGAAGACCACATTTGCGGGGGTCTGCCCCGTTGCTTCATGGACTGAACTCCGGTAGGCTAACAAGAACAAGTGAAGATACTGGTCCCAGTCTCGCTGATACTCGGAGACCACTTTAGACAAATATCGACCCATTGTCCTGTTCATGCGCTCCACCATGCCATCCGATTGAGGGTGAAGAGGTGTCGTCCTGGTTTTCCGTATTCCCAGTGCTTCGCACATCCCGGAGAAGACTGCAGACTCAAAGTTTCTTCCTTGGTCAGCGTGAAGTTCCATGGGTACTCCAAACCGGCTGACGAGCTGCTTCACAAGTACGTCTGCAACCGTGACTGCCTCTTGATTCGGAAGGGCATACGCTTCCACCCACTTAGAAAAATAGTCCATGGCCACGATAATATATCGGTTGCCTTCGTCTGTCACAGGGAAAGGGCCAGCGATGTCAATCGCTATCCTCTCGAACGGTGCTCCCACGTTGTACTTCTTCATAGGGGCCTTCTTTCTTCTTGTTGATCCGTTAGAAGCCGCACAAGTCGCACAACGCCTGCACCAGTCCAACACATCGTCCTTAAGGTTTGCCCAGTAAAAGCGTTCACGAACTTTTTCCAATGTACGGTGAACTCCAAGATGGCCGCCAGTTACACCGTCATGTAGTTCCCTAAGCACTTCGGGCACTTTATTCCTTGGAACGATGAGCTGTAGCCTGCGCTGATCTCCTTCCGCGTTCTCCAATGCCCGTTTCAGCAGCCCGTTGTCCACTAAAATGGAGTTCCATTGGGCCCAGTACGTTTTTACATTCTTCGACATTGGAGCCACATCCTGCCAGGCCGGTCTTCCTCGCCCCGATATTTTCCATTCCTTTATTTGTTTTAAGTCCGGGTCCTCGTCCTGTTCCTTTGACACCTCTGCATCTTGCCAACTGTCGATGACAACTGTAGTCCTCAATACCGCTGCCTGCTTCTCTTCTTGTCGAGAACAATGCTTGCAGCCTTCTTCACAAGGTCTTCTTGACAGTGCATCCGCATTCCTGTGGCTCGTTCCAGAACGATGAGCAGATTCAAAGTCATACTCTTGAAGGCGCTCAATCCACCTCGCCACTTGTCCCTCAGGTGACTTGAATCGCAGCAGCCACATTAGAGCCGCGTGGTCCGTTCTCAGCAGGAACCTTCTTCCGTATAGATATTTATGGAAGTGCTCTATAGATTTTACTACTGCCAGAAGCTCTTTCCTTGTGACACAGTAGTTGCGTTCCGGAGCTGAGAGTGCTTTGCTGAAATATCCAATCACCCGTTCTTCTCCGTCTTGGAGCTGAGAGAGGACACTTCCAATGGCGATGTTGCTGGCATCTGTGTCAAGTATGAACTTTCCCTCGGGACGTGGATAGCTCAGAATAGGAGCACTACTCAATTTTCTCTTCAGCTCCTCGAAGGTTGCCTGGCACTCGTGATCCCAATGGAAAGTCCTTTTCTCCTCGGTAAGCCTGGTAAGAGGTTTTGCGATGTCAGCAAATCCTTTCACGTACCTCCGGTAATAGGTGCAGAGCCCGAGAAAACTTCTCACCTGGTGCTTATCTCGAGGTACTGGCCAGTTGGTGATCGCTGCTATCTTCTCTGGGTCAACAGCAACTCCGTTGTCTGACACAATATGCCCCAGGTAGTTGACTTGCCTTCGGAAGAGATTACACTTCTTCGGATTCAACTTTAGGTTCGCTGCACGCAGTCGTTCGAAGACCTTCTCCAGATTCTTCAGATGGTGAGCGAAGGACTTTCCCAGCACAATGATGTCATCTAGGTACACCAGGCATACCTCCCAAGAGAGACCTCTTAACACATTCTCCATCAGCCTTTCGAATGTGGCAGGAGCATTGCAAAGCCCGAACGGCATTACTGTAAACTGCCAGAGCCCAGTGCCAATTGAAAACGCCGTTTTCTCTTTATCTTCAGGTGCTAATCCAACCTGCCAATATCCACTGCGGAGATCCAAGGTAGAGAAGAGTTTACACCCCTCCAGGGTGTCCAGCGTATCGTCAATCCTGGGAAGCGGATAACTGTCCTTCTTGGTGACGTTGTTCAGAAGACGGTAGTCTACGCAGAACCTCGTTGTGCCGTCTTTCTTCTTCACCAATACGACAGGAGACATCCAGGGGCTACTCGAAGGCTCAATGACACCATCAGCCGCCATCTCCTTTATGATCTTCTCGGCGTCCTCCCGTTTGGCTAAAGGCAGCCTCCGCGGGATCTGTCGGATGGGCTTCGCATCCCCGGTGTCAATCCTGTGCTGGACGATATCCGTTCTGCCCCGTGGTCCTGGTCCGATCTCGAAGACGTCATGCCATCGGATAATCATGTTCTTCACTTCCTCGCTCTGTTCAGGTGAAAGTTCGCGGCATGACTCGTTAACAAATCCTTTTAGTTCTTCTGGCAGTCCTCGGAGCTCGGTGGGACGACGTTGCAGCTGACGAACCACTGAGGTAGCGGTTGTACACTCCCCGACCGGTGTTCCTTTCTTCAGCGTTACCGGGAAGCCGTTCAGATTCATTAGCCGAATTGGAGTGGTAGGTCCGATCTTGATGAGAGACCTAGCAACCAGTACGCCGCGTCCAACCTCTTGTTCGTCGTGCCTTCCGGGTTCAAGTTGTACACATTGACCCTACGGTAAATGCCCTTCGACCGTCCCATGCGTCAGAATTTGGCTCCGTGCTGGTAAAGTGGTGTCTTCTGG
The DNA here is from genome assembly GCA_964056705.1 of Troilus luridus. NCBI lineage: Eukaryota > Metazoa > Arthropoda > Insecta > Hemiptera > Pentatomidae > Troilus > Troilus luridus. Next base: position 69,880,106 of record OZ057412.1, on the reverse strand, counting down.
TAGCAGCACTCGTGCGCTGAAGTCCTTCTCCTGCCGAAGTATGACTTCCTCGTCTCCCATCGTTAGCACACCTCTCGACATGTACAGCTTGATCCCGTATGCCATCATGAAGTCCATGCCCAATATGACATCTTCATCGATCTCTGCCACGAGAGCGCGGTGCTTCAGATGTTGACCCCCGATGATAAAGGTGGCAACTGTCTCCCCGTAGACCTTGGCTGGCTGTCCCGTGGCAGTCCGTAATGCCCAAGTTGTTGGTGAGATCTTCTCAGCTGGAAGTGTTTTCGAGTTTAAGATTGTCATGGTTGCGCCGGTATCTATTAGCAGACTTTGCAGCTGTCCGTTCACCATCCCATCAACGTAGCAACTGTTCGTTCTGCTTCCTATTGACGCGACCCTGATGGTCTTCCTGGGGCCTTTGACGTTACGGGTTGACAGTTGCCCCTTCCCATCAACCCTATTTAGTTTTCCTGTAGCTTTTCTTGCTTCTTCGATGGACACTTGCTTCTAGGGTGTCCAAGTTGGCCGCAGCTCCAACAGCGTATCTCCTTCTTACGGGTCCTGAGAGCCTCTAAAACTTTCGTCACTAGGTCCTCGAAGCTGGGGACTACATTTGGCTCCGCTTCTGCTGCTCGTACTCGCGCATGGCCCCGTACGGACTGTCTAACAGCCTCGAACTCCATGGCCTGGGATAATGCGTCTCCCAAAGTTTTCGGCCGGGCGAGCTTCACTGCTTGTTGTGTCTCTGGGTCCCGAAGTCCATCCAGGAATTTGTCGACAGCCAAGCTTTCGTAGACTTCGTCGGTGACCGATGGGTAGGCGTTCCTCACCAACCGGGCAATATCCGCTTCAAATTCCTGTAAAGTCTCGTTTGTCTTCTGGACCCTGCTTCTCAGCTGTGAGCGATACAGCTGGTCCATGTGGCGGTGGCCGAAACGCATCTCCAGTCTTCTGATCAGCTCCCCGTAGTTGGACCGCTCCGACATGGGTATCCCCTGCAGAACTCCCAAAGCGTCTCCACGCAAGGCCAGGCACAACGCTGAAGCTTGGGTCTCCTGTGACCACCCGTGGATCGAAGCCGCTGTCTCGAAGAGAGTCATGTAGTCCTCCCACGGCGTCTTTCCGTCGAATACTGGAATGGTGTTGTGAGCTGGTGGCGTCCCATTATTGGCGGGCAGAATAGTTTTATGAAGACTGACCTCGGGGAAACGGTCGGTGTTGTTCGTCGGTGGGTTGCTCATAAGTCCCTCTATAGCTTCCACTCTTTGCCTAAGTTTGCTTTCAATTGAATTCAATTTTTCTCCTAACCTAGATTCTACATCAGCTACTTTATTATCTACATTTTCCATTAACTTAGTCTCTAATGTGCCTAATTTAGACTCTAATGTATCCATTAAATCATTTTTTACAGTACATAATTCATTACCTAGCTCATTTTTAACATTGCTTAATTCATTACCTAGCTTATTTTCTACATTGCTTAACTCATTTTGTAAATTACCTAGCTTATTATCTACATTACTTAAAGTTGCAGACAACTTGCTTAAATCGGTTTCAAATAGAGCGTCATCTGGATTCTCCCCTAACTCTACAAAAAATTGACGCAAGCGATGTTGCAGTACACTTTTATTTCCGGAAGAATCCAGATCACGTTCTTCTAATTCCCGTTTTAAATCCGCAACTTTTAAATCCATCAATTTAACACTTTGAGAAGCCATTTTTCATACAGTAGCCCAATAATTACAAAAATGCAAGACAAAATAATAACAATTACACAAGATCCCACTTCTGACACCAATTTGTTACGGGCTACTGGGTGTAAAATGGACTAAACTATTACTTAATTCAATAATCTAATATTTATTAACAAATTAGAAAGAATACAATGAGATTATTTAAAACAGTTAAATTATTAAACTAATATCAATTTACAATAACAATATTCTACTAAATGTTATCTAATTTCTAAGATAATATACAAACAATATAAGATATTTCTAATACTAAATAACTAAACTATTTATATATAAATTTGTACAAATACAATAATATTACACTATAGTTTACAATAACAAATTAACACTTACAGTTCGCTAACTTAAGTCCACCGACCGTAAGACTCTCCAAATATGACAAACTGCCACACAGTTTATTACACTTATTACACGGCCACTAATTGTCACTGTTGCTCACTAAGCACTTATTACAGGCTGATACTAATACTAACTAACTCACACACACTGCCACTAGTTAACGGCTGCTTATTACTTCACTGCTTATTACTGACTGCCGCGGCCGAAAACGCTGTCCTTTTTATATAGGCAAGGTAGGTCGTGGTGGGGCATTACTCGGAACACGGACGAGGACCACCTAGACCGATCTAGAAGGTTCTACGCCATTCTATAATCCCTTCCGCTTAATCCCATTGTTTGCCTAATCCGCTCTAGGCAGATCAGAAGCCGGTCCTACTTTCCGCTATGACCGTAACAGTAGGTTTATGAGTAATGTATAATCATTTAAAAATCTATTTTGTACCGCTACGACCCATTCTTCTTCTATTCGGTTCAGCAACGGTTAGAGAATGAATGTACTGTTTTAAAAACAATTGTGCTAGGAGGTGAATTGTTCGAAATCATCCTCAATTGAGGATTTTCTTTCAATTGAGGGTTCAAAATTTATAGAGGATAATTACTTTATACAATATACTCATTATTTTTTTACTATTGAAAACTTACTAAAATGATATTACCAATTTAAGTAAAAATAGATTTAAAACATTTTATAAATAAATTAAAATGTAACAGCTGTAATTTCAATTTAATCTCAACTGATATTTTAAGTAAAAAAGGTGTATTTTTTTCAATAATCCGCAAATCAAAGTAATAATTTTTATTGCCTACGAACATCTTAGGATTGCAATTTCAAATCTGAGGATGACGTTCCTCCCTGAACGGTCCTCACTGAGCCTCTCTAGAAGGGAACTAAGAGTATATGAGCCTGTGGGGGTTCGGATACTCGTTCCAGATCCTTATTTATATCTGAATTGGCAACATATAAGCTCCCGTTGTAGCAGCATAGACGTTCAATGTATAAACAAACAGACTAGACTAAAATTTGTCGTTTCGCTTTTCCTTTTTAAAATCTATACATGCCTTTGTTAGTTATGCAATACTATTCACTAGTATGGGAATTTAATCAGAAACATTAATGAGATGTAAGTAATGTGTGGCTTCATATACCTACCAAGGATGGGGATTGGGGTATTGAGTGCTGCTTTGACAACGACTTAATGAAAATTTAGCCATTTTGACTGAGATCTACAGAGATAAATAGATCCTGCTGCTTAAGTTTTACATTGAGGCATAGGAGACGGTGAGAGACAACCCACTTAAACCAAGCTGCCCGAAAAAGGAGAAGAGACAATGTGTTACGAAGACAACATGGGGCAAAAGGTTACGCTGAAAATGATTGTTCGGAAGACGGAGATCTTGAGCCTATGATAGTGAGTTAAGAAATGTGACAGTAGAGGTACTTCTCCTTTTAGTTGAATCCCGAATTGACAGAATGTTATGTAATTTAGGATTATAATAAAGAATTACATGACATTCAATAAATAAAAAACAATCTGATAGTAGCGTGGCTAAGTTTCTGGAATGACAAACCTTAAAATACTAAAAACACCAGAATTAATAAGTTATAACAAAATACGAAATTATTATTAATATTACAGGTACATTTATTAAGTTTTGTTCAGAGCATAATTATTGTAATTTACTAGTAAAGTTAATTATAATTGAACTCTTGCAGTGGCTGATTACAGCGCAACTTCGGAGAGCATGACCAACAAGCAATTATTGCCCTTAAACCATTAGATGTTTCTCAAGCCCCCAAAAAAATTATGGGTTGTTTTTCAAGAGAATCGTGGTCGACACAGATCCACTGAAATATTACTTAACTTAAAAAATACTGGTCCTTGTTTTATTAATTTCCTAATATCATAATTTATACATAAATTGGAACACCGTCTTTATTTATACAGATTTTGGAATAAAAAAATAAAGGAAACAAACGCTAACATTTTATTTTAAAGATGAGCAAAATATTGTTTTATTTGTTTTAATTATATCTTTTAGAAGAATCATATTAAATAAACGAAACCAATAACTAAATTATTTATAATACGTATCTTTACATACATATGTTTGCTAAATTAATGACAATTACACCTTCAACTTACTACTTTTAAAAGAAAAAAAATCATATTTTTAAAATATATTTTTGAGTCTCTTGCTATATAATTTCTGAGCAATAATCGGATTCCTGCGTTTACCACTTTTGAACTGGCTCATTTTATTTCCCTTTCAGTATTTCTTCAATCGCATTCAAATCTAGACATGTTTAAGTCATGTTTTATCTTAGTGCACTAACCATTCCTGCCTTATCATTAAACCCACCCGGAAACTCAGTCTCATCCTCATTATCTCCCACTTCGGGAGCTATGTTCTGTATAGCACATTAAAATAGACCTATAAAATTATTAAACTTTTTTTTATGGGATAAGAATCATCTTCACGACATTAAGATAAAGTTATATTTCTAGCTTCTTTTATCTCATTATCCAATTCCTTACGTTTTTCAACTGTTCATTGTAAATCCAAAATTAACCCTTGAATTCCGTTTTTCCTGTCGACAATCAATATGTTATATACAGTTATGGAACGTCATCCATCCTAGTGGAATGACTGGCATCCATCATGGATTAAATCCATATTTTGTTTTTAAATTTTTGTATGAACTTTGCATTTAGATACAGAATAGTTGTCGGTTCAAATTTAGTCTATAATGGTTGAAAAATATTTTAGGGAGACCGTCTCTCACTCTGGCTAAGGTAGGTCGATAACCTGAAGGATAGTTGATCCTCCATGGCCTAGTTTAGCAATAAAGATTATACAGATAAAAACTGGGCATAAGCCACGCATTTACTTTTAACGCATCTTTTTAAAGCAAAATTATTGATATTTATAATTTTACTATATTAATATAAAAAGTAAATAGAAAGAATGATACGTTATGGCATGAGATAAAGGCTAGTTGTAACACTACCCATCGGCAGTACTCAAATAATGAATTTTACCTAGAAGGTCACCGGTCCACTTTCTTTTCTTACACCTCTGAAGATTATAAAGAGTTGTAGAAGTTGCTAGGTTTGAAACTAGTTGGTTTAAAAAGAATTAAGTTTGTTATGGAAGGATTTAGATCGTGTTCAGGCCAAATCAGTAACAAATGGTACTTGAGGTCATTATGGATGAGCTAATTTTTAACAAAGTACGAAACATTAGGGATTTTACTAAAGGTTTTGGATTTTAAGGATACAAGCGATTTTAGATACAAGAGGAATTCGAAGGGTAAGTGGATCCCCTAAGCTCTACTCCATAAGTCCGTATTGATCTGATAATCGTCATGTATATGAGCTTTTTTCCTTAGCCCTTTGGCTTTCATTATTTTGTTGAAAATTACATATTAAGGGTAGAAGGAATCTCTTTTGCTGCACTGGGTGCATTTTAAGGAGGAGTGTGAATATGGTTTTCTTGAGATCAATTTGATGGAAGGATGTCTAGTTATGGGGCTCACTAGTTCTTTCTTTTTGGAGTTAGTTCGTAGTTTACTCACTCCATGTTGAGTGTCTGTACAGTGCCAGCGCTGAGGTCGGCCTGTCGGTGTAAGTGTGTTAAATATTGGATTTGTCCAGTGTTAGAGGCTATCAAAGAATTTGATATGCCTCCGTGTGCTTCACTATACGACTCAGTATACAATTTTAGAATTGTTGGAGCTGTTTTGAAGTTGTTGGTGAAATGTTATTTAACTTAGGCGCTCCGTAAAGGTGTGCTGGTCTAATAACTGCCTTATTGATCATTAGTTTGAGGAGGAGTGATAAGTTCGGTGAGGTTAAAAGGTGAATTAAGTCTATTAGTTTTGGTTCTAATCGACCTGATCTTCTTATTACAATGTTGGGATAGCTCCTAGTGCCGGTCTAGGGTGACACCGAGATACGTTATCCTATTTGCAGGTTTGTTTACTCTGCATGTTACTCTATAGGTTTTAGGTAGAGGGGCGCTTATTCTTATGGAAGAAGAGAATAATACAGTGGGATTAATGCTATTTCCGAGCAGTAGGTTTTAAGATAATTAAGGATAGTTTTCTCAATAACTTTGCCACTGTGCAGTCCGGCATTGTTTCATAAGATTGTGTATCTGAGTAGTCAGGGAATTCACTACCGAATTCACCTCATAATCCCTGGTCCTGTACCATTTCTTCTTCCACTTCTTGCGCAAGACGATAAGTGGAGGAATGTGATGTAACTGTTGACATATTATCGTAGATCTGTGCTTTGCTGCCCTCCCAGTCAGCCTCTTGATATTTATATTTCGTTGGTAGAGGTGGGGGTAGCACTTCTCCGTCTAATAGATAAAGCACAGGGCTGTGGTCGTTAGTAATGATGTAATTAAATGGGTGCTTAGTTAGTGTTAAATGGGCGTTGGAGTAGCCTGTAACGGGGGTCAGATTCTTGTCGTTTCAGGCATTATTTTTTCGTATCTAGATAAAAAATAAAATAAAATCGTTTTACCGGTTCCTATTACCTATAAAAATACACGCTGATAGTAGATTCAACATCGTTACCTGAGATAACAAAGCATCACTCGCGTTGACTCACGTCAGTGTATCAATGCGGCATACCTTTTCTTGACATTTATTATGATAAACATAAAAATATATGTTGCAGATAAGAATCGACTAGAAGCCATTGTAAGAAACCTTTTAAAAATATTTCGAGTCGAGAAAAGGGATTCATCTAAAAGCTCGCCAATGAGTGTCAGAGAAGAAAGTGAAGGGTCCAGACCTTGGAGACAGTGCAAGGGAGTGAAAGTACCCTCACGACGTGAGGCAGACTCTTAATATGCAGGATAAATGTATAGACAAGAGCCATAATGAGAGCCGGAATGGCATGTGCTGAAGAAAAAGACATGGAGGCAGATGGCGAATCGGCTACTTTACCCAAGGTAATTAGTCCCCTCTGTACGGCCAGTATTAATTACCAGTCCTCATCCGTCTTAGGACTTCAAAGGTGGCCGGCCTGCCCTCGAGTGACGGAGTGACCATCGTCATCAAGAAGGAGGTGCGAATTGCGAAGGCATTTTTCTCCTCCAAGATGAAAAAAGGCAAATAGAGTTCATTGCCTAAGAATTCGAAAAGAAGATTACTTAGGAGCGACTTAATATAGTGTTTTGTTGGCAGTTTTTTTTTTGTTTTTTTTTATTTATTTTTTTTTTATCAGCAGAAAGAACCTCTGTGACCAAACTAATTAAAATTAAGAAATAAGTTGAGGAATTTGAAAAATTTGAGTTATTGTCAATAACAGCACCTTACCAAAATTAGGAACCGTACCCAATATTAGATGCCACAGAATCATTAGGTTTGATAGAGTGGTGTGCAATGGTCAGGGGTTGCAGTTAATGATTAATAAGTCATTCTTGTGCACCCTTTACTATTTCACACCACTTTTAGAATTATCCAGTCAACTTTTTTCCATTTAAATATTAGTTTTGAAGACCCAAGCCATTTAATATATATTTTCAACAACATTTTAATGCTTTATTTTTACTAATTGACTAGTTCAATATGTTGCTTCATGCAACTGATAGATATTTTAAAGTGAATGATGATTTCTGTATCCACTTAGGAGAGGTTGGCTATTTTTAATACGAGGCATTCAGGATCAAAAGCGGATAACTCTAAATTAAAAAAAACAGGCTTATTTCGCTTTGTTCCCCTTTGTTTTTAGCTAGTCCAGTCAAGCAACGCTATTTGCTTCCGAATTTATAAATTAAGATACATGCTAAAAACAGGAGAAAGAAGTTGGCCAAGTGTCTTGTTAGACAAGATTACTTGAGGAAACTAGCGTAAAATATTAAGCCAATTTTTGAATTCTTCGATTTATCCACTTTTGACCCTGAACACCTATATATGATATGCTCTACAAGCTGTATTAGGTAAGCACTGTTGAAATAAAATCATTTCAATGCTAAGAACATTCAAAATTTCTTCGAACGTGTTTTTGTAGCACATGAACTATTTTACCCTCCTTGGCATCATACGGCTTCTTTAACATGGATATGCTTAATTAGGGAAAAATTTGGCGGTAGAGTATGATTTCCGCCGAATCACCTCTCTTAGCATCCGCTGGTTCATAATAGTATCCAATGTGTACATAACCCAGGACCTTTATTGGTAACGGGTTTTTTCATATATACCTTATTATAATAAACAGTTCTACTTTATAAGTTTTATAATAAACTTAGATATAATGTAATAAACTTAATATGTATTTTATATATATAAGTCTATTAAAAAACTTATATATAAGCTATCTCAAGTTAAATATATTATTTACTCTTAAATGTAGCAAAAGGTTATATTTTATTTATTTATTTTATATTTATCCACGAGAATGGTAAATTAACACCCTCTATAAACAAACTAAAACGTTTTTATTATTTTTTTATTTTTATTACGACTAAATTGTCTTATACATATGTGGCAACCTATGGTTTAGTGGTTAGCGTAACAAACTACTAAGCCCAAGATCGCGGGTTCGAAGCCCAGCAGGTGGCCCTAGGATTTTTTAAAAGAATAAAAAAATCCTTAGTTACGCCGTCCTTCGGAAGGGACGTTAAACGGGGGGTCCCGAGGCTGTACGATTTCAGGTACTCGTTAAAATCCCTATCCTAATTAAACCTGGATAAGCAAAATTTAGAGCTCCCAATTTAGCATTGTCCGATTAGCCATAGCAGCATAGAGGGACGTTAAATGAACAAACAAACAGCCTTACACATATAACGTGTATACATACCTCTTATATGTAAACATATCAGAGATATGAATGCTATGTATCGATTGTGAAAAATGCTCATTACTCGTGTTCAATCTTTAGGATTAATAATTGAAATAAAATACACATAGAAAAGGAACATGAACAAAGTCTAATGACATAGTTAAAATACGTTAGATGATACGCCCTGATTTTGACTTTTCACTGTCCTGAAAAGTGGTGTTTATCTCTTTTGATACTTTGCATTTGCATCGCCGATATGTTTATAAACTAATATTATTATTTAAACTTTTTCTTTTTTTCATTCTAATTTTCTTTCTATAATATATTTAAAATAACGTTTCTATTATTCGAATCTAAAGTTATTTGTTAGAATGTGGGTTTCACTGGTAATGGTATAAAGTATTTATTAAAAAATAAACGAACTGACCAGATTAAACAAATAGAAGTATTGAGCTTTGAACTAGCAGCATTAATGAAACTGGTGAGAAATAAAACAGAAAAGAGGAATTGCCTTCGGGGGAGAAAAGGGAGCTAAAACATCCGACTATTAAAAAAGATAAACAGAAAATAGGAATGTATTTGTCGCATATTTCCTGCGCGATAGCTGAAATGCAATCAGAAAAGGTCGCCAAATACCATTTTAGGCTTTTTAATTGTCCTCTCCGAGCCGCGGTGACAAATGGCCAGTCCTTTTCCCGCTAAAAACTAGAGAGAATGACCAAATAAATTAACACAATTCCCTCCCTTTTAACTTCAAAAATACTCTGAAAAATAATACATTATAAAATCAGCAATCAAGTTGTCAAGACTGTAATCATTTGTATATTATTGTATACTAATTTTTTTTAAATAATTTATTACATAATCAATAATAATTAATTTTTAAATAAAATGATGAGAGTGGCTGAAGGATGAAGTGAATTTTCTTTCTATGAATTATTTCAGACCATATTTTTGAAATAAAAACCATGGATATAATATACCATTCATATATTACATAAACATAACATTCATCGATATTACAACTAAAAAGAAAAGTCAACCTTGGTCTTTGAGAGAATGAAGAAATATTTTTTGTTCTCAGCATTTGTGTTAATAAAAATTATTTTTCACTCAATTCTAACAATCTTAAAATTATTTAACAATTTTATAGATAATATATTTTTATTAGGCACATATGGTTAAATATTGAATCCTTTCCAGTTTTAAGTAATTAATTTAACTCCGTATAAATACAGAAATATCTCAATGGGCTTTCTTTTCTACTTTTCAAGAACTGTGACTTTTGTTGCATTCAATATTTTATATTTAACATGAAATATTCTGAAATATATTTTTTTTTAAAATCGTACTACCGTAAACCACGAATGGTACGAAGTTCAGTACGCGGTAGAGACAGTACTGTTTTCGAACCAGGAGTTGTACATGGACCTGATTGGCCAAGTTCGAGCTCAACAGCCAGCTTTTCCTTCTAATTAACCACACACATTTATAGAGAATGTGTCAGGCCTTGAAAGGTTTGCAGCAGATCTCAAAGGGCTCTATGACTGTTAACTGATTGAATAATCTGTCTATCAAACCCGGATTCGAACCTAAGACCTACAGCTCAGCAACTCGGTAATAGTAAATATAGGATTAATAAAATAATTAAGGATTGAATTGGTCAGGGGGTCAAGTCAACTATTTTCCACTCAAAGATTAATAAAATACTTAACAAAATGTTTTGTTTTTTCTGTATCTACTTTTTATTTATTATGTTCTGAGAAAAAAATAGATTTGACCTGAGTTTACTCAATAGTATTAATTTTGACCTATTTGACTAGTACGGAAATTGTTTTTTATATTTTTAAAACTAAAATTAGTTTTCCAAAGCCAACTTGAAATATAACTTAAAATGATTAAAGTTTTTTGCATAACTTTCTATAATGCAAGTAATTAGTTGGCACGATATTAACAGTTTATGTGCTTAATAGTGTCATTACATTAAATAAATTTGGAATCCTTCATTTTTGTCAACTTCTTTCAATAAATTAAAAAGGCATCCTATTAAAACTTATTTTATTATATACTATAGAGATTATTACCATTAATATGGTATATTTTTATTATAAATATATATATTTATTTAATATAGTATATATTATAGAGATTAAACCATTAATATAGTATATTCTTTATTTTAAATATATACATATATATTTATTTAATATAGTATATATTTTATTATATACTATATAAATTGTTATCAGTATTATAGTATATACTTTTTTGTATACTATAGAGTAGTCAAAGAAAAACCTTCTTTTCCTATTTCCATTTATTAAATGGTTTGTATATAAAATGTTTGGTGAATAATTTGAAAAATTTGTATAAAGTAAGAAACTAAATAAGGCATTTCAGGTTTTATTACAGTTAATGTTTATTAATCATCATAGGATTAGCTCAGTGGTCGTTACATGAAGCCATACTGGAAGGTCTATAAATCTTATTTTCTTTTAGGGTTGCTAGAAAAATCTGAGGAGTCCTTAGAGGTTTAAAGTACAGACTAATTATGCGTGGATTGCCAAAATTTAGGATTCCCACTGTAATAGCATCGTCTGATTAACCATTTTAGTATAAAATGTAAATAGAAGATTAAAAAAAAGTTGATTTTTTAATCTTCAAAATTCGAAAATTATCACGATATTATTACTTATTTTCGCTATGTGGAATACTACCATAGTGTACCAAGTTCGCAAATAAATAAGTTATTTTCTATTTTTCCATGAAAGGTTTTCCAGAGAGGAGATATCGATCCCCGGTAATTGCTATATGACATTAGCCTCGGCCGACTCGGGTCAGTGGCAACCGCCCGCAGGAGGAATTGCCTCTGAGGGAAACAATTAAATAGTTAGCCCGTCCCGCGCTAGATGGCAGCACTGGGCGGCGCTTATTTCAAGAAATAAAATTATTTTATTTCGATTCGAAGCTCCCGGTTGTATGTGAGAGAGGCAGGTATTGAAATCAGAGTGAATATCTTATCAGTCATCACCTCTCTTCTAATTTGTTAATGTTCGAACTAAGGTAGTTGATAACAGGTGGTTTGGGTCATGTCGATTACCTGCATCTATTATCAAGTCAGTACTTTTGTTTAATATTATACATTTATAGAAGAAATCTGTTTGAATAAGTATTTCTTAGCTGCCTAAACACAGAGAATAATTTTTTAACTAAATCTGAATAATCAAGTTTTTTTTTTACAGAAATATCAGAACCTGGCGTATTACGGTATGTAGATACATCTAAGCGATTATTGAGTCCTCCTAAAACATTATTGTTTCTATAATTGAATAAACTAATAAAAAATACAAATGTTTTTTATTTCTCCATAGCATGCAAAGATATTAATATTGAACATTTTTTTGGAATTTTGTTATTATAAGAGCAAGTTACTGCTTGCCTTAAAGCATGAAATGAATAGATTTGTCGGATCTCCTTCAAGAAAAACTAGTGAAATGTTAATTTCGATAAGAATGTAGGTGATAAAATGGATTCGATGTTCTTCCCATAAGGACCTATTCGAACATTTTACGTGTTTATTTATAGAAACAGATGGGGAAGACGAACATTAAGATGTATGGCCAATGACTTGTTAAAGGACATTAAAAAAAATATATACAATTTTTTTAACCCAAAAAATAGGTGGTGTAAGTTTTTTTCAAATGTTAATAACATTTTTGTGGCCTTAACTTATTTAATTCATTAATATACTCCACTATCATAATTGTTTACTCTGAAAGGAGATTTAAATAAAAATTGAGTGAGTGTAAATTTTTTTCTTGAATTGAATCATTTTTATTATATGTGAAAAAAAAGTTCATAATGATGTTAACTGCCGTAGATTTTACAAAAAATAAATAAAGTTGCATAATCAATATGCCTGGCTACTTGATATGTTAATAACTAACGAAATAGAAAAATAATGATCGAAACATTTGATGAATTATTAGCAATTTTAGTTTTATTTATGATTCAATTTAATATACAGAAACTTTATATTTTAGGGAAACACAATAGGAAATGAATAAAATCACTAAGATCAAATATTTAAAACTAGGTATAGATATTTAAAACTATATGTTCATACTAATTCAGTAAAAGTTGAGAAGAATTTCTTTCTTTTATTTATACATTTTTAAGCAACGAACTGATATTTTAAGATATAAATACAGAAAAAATATAACCAATATGTGCTTTTTGAAAAAAATAAATATTATTATATTTTTGAAAAATCTTTTTTCAGGAATTAAAATGTTTTACTTTAGCCGATAGAGTGGATTTATATGTGTATAAACATTTTAATTGAAAAGAATAGCCATGTAGGAAATAAAATTTACAGTGGGACTGCAATCAAAGGTAACTGCTGCCATAAAAGCCCTCGACCAATTTGGGCAATAAAAGTGAATTGGTACTCTTGGAAAAACAAAACAAAAAAAGAAACAAGGAGTTCCCAAATGCAAACAGATTGGCCCCTCGGAACTCCGAGGGTGCCGGATGCTGTTTCAGCTGTGGCTAACAAATTATCTGCGACACAAAACACCGCCACTGATCACTGGTATTAATTTTTATGGGTTATTTTTAAGGGAGGCTCATGCTTTATGCTTCCTGTGAAGATGAAAGGGTGACTGAGTGTCAACTATTTCTAGAATAGTTTTTAGAAGGTTGTTAGAAGGAATACAAAAGAATCAGGGTGACAAAACGTACATATATACCTTCAGAAAAAATGATTAAGTCAAAATAAGTATTAATATATACATTTTTTAGAGAGAAGAGTAATTGTATCGTTCTCTTAATTGTGATTAAGTAAGGTTTTTTTTTTTTTTTCTTAGCCCCTTTGGGTTTGAAGGTTTCTAATTAGAATTGAAGATAGGATGAAGAGGAATCTCTTGTACTGTACAGTGTAAATTTTAAGAGGAGGATGAGAAGGTGGAAGGTTCTAATTTATTTATTTATATTTATTAGCTTTAGATTTTTCCGGTGATGGGGCTCACCGTGTCCTTTTCCTTTTATTTGTTTATTTTATTTATTGCTCAGATCAGGCTGAATTTTTTCCATTTGTACTTTGTACGTAATCTTGCCACGTTTGTGGCCGTCCTGCTGGGGTGAGTGTCCGAAAAAGAGGGTTAGTACAGTATTTCAGGCTGTCAAAAAATTTAATGTGTCTACGTTTAATGAATTCTGTAACTGTCGGTATGTCGAGAATAGTGTGTAGGAGGTCCGTTTTTGTTTTGTTTAATGGTGTGTATCTCACTATGCGTTGCAGTACGCCATTCTGAAACTGTTGGAGCTTTTTCGCTGTTGCCGGCGTATACCAATATATAAGGGTATATGTTAATGATGGACTTTATCTGATTTTTACATTGAAATAACGATATGTTGTTAATTTTGCTTCTTGGAGACATTTTACGACAGTGGTAACGAAAATAACAATTCAAACATGATGCAACTAAAATTGATTAATCCAATACATATTTTATCACTGCCGTTTTTTATAACTGTATCTATTGATTTATACTTAATTTTTAATACACAAGCATTTTTTCAATATAAGTGAAAAGTAAAAAAGTGATCTGTGGTAATTTGTTTGTTTCGGTAAATATTCGATGTCGTTAAACTGATTTTTGGCTTCAATTTCATTCTGGTGAATTTATTTATATTTACAACTATAATAATATTAATAACAAGTAAATTTTCTAAACTGTACAATAAGACATGAAAAACACTTGTGGAGGAACTAACCTTTGGTAGCACTCCAATAAAGTTCTATAGTAGATGGTCTCGAGGCCATCTTCTTTTCAGACGCCTGGGAGGGATATCAGGATTAGTATGGGAAGCAAGTTGAGAGACTAGCAAATTCAAGTGTGTTTGGAGCTTGTCGTGGAAGGATAGGTATCTAGTTTGGGCCAAATCAGTAACATATGGGATATTAAGATCATGATGGGTGAGTTTGTTTGTATAATAAGGAGCATTGAGGATTTTACGAAGGATTTTGGATTGTAAGGATAGGATTCGAGATGAATTGGATGGTTTAGTAGAGGGGAAAAAAAAGTGACGTTAAATGATAAAACAACATAGTAAATAATTCATATTGAATATCATTAAGTTATGCTAAATAAATAAACAAATAATCATTAAGAGATATTTCATAATTAACTAGTATTATTTGGAGGATAATAATAAGAGAATAAGACATAATAAGAGGGAGGGGTTATTTTTTACCGTAATGTATTTTATATAATTTTTTTATTGATTGGTATCATAATATAATAAAATTATATAAATGTTTAATTCATTTTGGCCTACTTTGGCTTACATATATCTTGTATATAGTAGTTAAACTGTGTTTTTCCCCTTTCCCATTCTCACATAACATACGAGGGAGGAAGAATAACAATATAGAATAACAATATATTCCAAAACTTAAGACAGAAGCATATTTTAAAAAACCCAACAATTCATGCCTCGGTGGTAACTTATGTGGTCCTTAAGAGCACTGGAGCCCAATAAACCGCAGCAATTTTTAGTGCCAAGAATATCTTTTTTCCTAAAATATAGTGGCATGTTAAAACATTACTCACCCAGCTTTGTACTTCTGTTTTTTTTGTTTTTTTTACTTGAAATATATACTTATCGATCACTTTTTAATGTTATAATTTAAAATAATTGTATTTAAATAAATTAAGAAGCGTAGCTTGTTCATAAAAAAGGGATTTAATTTTTCTTCAGGACTAGCATTTACATTCTAACTTGGAACAAAACAAATCAATAAATTATGGTAAAAATATGACCACCCTCATTTACATTTCAGTTATACTCAAAACATTTTTGACTATTCAAAAATACACAAATTTAAAGTAGTAGTTTAAATTAATAAAATCTAAAGAAATCTATTTCAGTCAAAAATCTTGAGGATATTTTACTACTTCCGAAAATGATTGATTTTGATGCATCTAATTTTAATCATTACAACAGAATATGTACTATTTAACATTTTTTTGTTTATTAAACGTGACAATCTTCTTAAATCATTTACACACATGGTTTCTTTTATAAAATTTTAGTATCAGTTTAATACCATATATACCCCCATACAATTTGAGAAAAAATAAAAATCAGAATGTTGACGATAGCTTTCAAAAATGTATGTACCAACATGATGGTAGCTTCGTTGTCACAAAGTGCCTTCGATAAATTTGGGGCTAATCTTATTTTATTTATTGTTGGAAGGTAATGAATACGCTCCTCAAAAATAAGTTTAACTGTTGGAATGTCATCACAGTTACAGCGCATGGATGGATCGAGAGGTGTGGACCTCTGCTCTGACCAGTTGAGGCAACCCATGTTGGTACGCCTATAAAGTAAATTAAGTATTCATCATTAGTTTTACACGTACATTCAAAATTGTTTTCCCTTTCCAGTTGTTTGTTCATGCATTAACGTTCTTAGTTTCATCAGTTATGTTATTCTTAGTTTCGAAAAACATATTTTATCATCTTGCCCATTTATGATTAAATTACCAGAATAATTATATTAATGATTCTTCGTGGTGTTACAGTACGGAGGATTTATTTCACTGGAAAACAATGAATTAATAAGATAATGAATAATGCTAGTAAATTATAATTTTAAATAATGTTGCAACCGGTTTTAGGAGTTTGTATTTCCGGCAAAGAATAAGAACTCACGAGGCGGATTCATTTTCTTTCAAAGCGATTAGTTAAGCGATGATTTGCATATTTATCAATGCGTTCATAAATATTCGGATATATCATGCACTCGTGTGTAAAAACACCAAGTACCTTAACCTGAAGCGGTCCGAATTTGTAAGAATACTTTTTGTTATGCTGATGTTGAAACCGTTCGTTCAATCTCGTTCATACAGTGGTTTCATCATCTATTCTAAACTGGCTTCATCACACATTTGATGTTGAGAACAGGAAATATCAATTTCATCATCATCATCATAGTCGTTCTTCCCTACCGCTCTGCAGTGTGAGGTTTCTTTCTGTATAGCCCGGACCACACCGTACGATCCTCTTCCATTTCTCTCCTTCTATTCCAATCGAGACTTCTCTTTGCGAAGCTTTCCTTAATACCATCTTCCCAGGTACGTCGGGGTCTTCCTCTGGACCTTCTTCCTTCAACCTTAGCCTCGTATGTCATCTTGGCCAGCCTGTTATTTTCCATTCTTAAAACATGTCCAAACCATCTTAGACTGTTTTCTTCAATGACTTTTTCCGCAGGGTCCACTCCGAGGCTTGATCTAATGATCGAGTTGCGAATTCGGTCTCGTCTTGTTTTCCCCTCTATCTTCCTAAGGAATCTCATTTCTGAAGCCTGGATCCTACTTTTATGTTTGGTGGTCAACGCCCAAGATTCCGAGGAGTATGTTAATATGGGGAGAAAAGTGGATTTATATACCCTCAACTTTGTGTCCTTGGATACTTCTCTTTTATTCAGGAACCTTTTATTTAGTGCTTCAATTTCATCTTATGGTAATTTAAACTTAGGTGAGCTAGAACTAAAAGGGGGTTTTAGTAACTAAGAATATGTCGATTGATGTAGGGGTAAAACCTTAAGCCTTTTATGCCCAAGATCACAAGTTCATAGCCCGGTGTGACCCCTAGGAATTTTCAAAAGGAGTAAAACATCCTTAGTTATGGCGTACTTTAGAGAGGACGTAAAATGGGGTTCCCATGACTGTGCGGTGTTGGGTACTTGTTTAACTTCCCTATGTTATTTATACCTAGAAGCCAAAATTTAGGACTACCACTCCTGCATCGTCCGATTAGCCCACAGCAGCGATGTTAAATAAATTAACATTAAATTGATGTTTATGATGAAGTTCATGCATGAGTAAATCATTTCAACAAGATAATAAAATGTTCAAATAACTTTCATATTTAGAAAAATATATAATAACAAGAAACATGTCTTACTATTGCATTATTGGAAAAAAAGAGAAGTAAATCTGGCAAAAATGTTTGATTATTATCTTAATAAAATACCAACAAGAAAATAATAACAAAAAAAATGCCATTTTGTCTTACTATTGCATTATTGGAAAAAAAGAGAAAAAATGTGGCGAAAATTTTTGATTATTATCTCAATAAATTACAGTCATTGAAAATTACAATTGATATTGGCAAGGATTTAACTAAAATTGCGTGATATTAAAGATTTTTTTAATAAAAACAGACCTTGATTATCTCGTCATAATGAATGTTAGAGTAATTCTTAAAACATAAAATGAATAAAAATAACCCAAGTTTGTGTTGAAAAAAGTTGTTTTCTATTTTAATTTTTAGTTAATGGAAAACTGTAAAAAAAACTTTTTTACATTTTTTTTTGTGGAGTATTAGCCTAACTTGTGGTGGAATTAATGAATTAAAATAAAGATCAATAAAATCATAAGCTTTATAAGCTCACACATGAGTTTCATTACATAACTTGTTGTTTACTTATTTAGCACCTTTAGATATCTTTAACACATAGGAGTGTCACAACATAACGATATTTTATGATTTGTATTTTTGTTTTTTTACTTGATGGCGTCCCAATTGTGATCTGTCGAGTCTTTGTTCTTTTGAAAAAAATAGAAATAGAAAATAATTGATTTCTATTGTTGTCGAAGAATACAGACGTGATGAAAGCTAGAATTCGATGATGTGCCGGAGAAATGCAAATGTCAGAGCAAATTGAATGTGTGAATGCAACACATTATGACTACTGGGTTCATTGAATAGAAAACTAAACGAATCACGCGTGGGAAGGTAAGCTGAGATGTGAAAAATATTAAGTTTAATTAAAAAATCTGCATGAAAATAGAGTAATAAAATTTTAAATTAAGTTATTTTTCATTTTAATTAGTTTCAGTGCACCGTGTAACAACGCCTGTTATAATCAACGCTTCACGGTCAATTATACTGCCATTTAATAGTTAAAGTTTCTCCAGAGTCACTAATTTGAATTTAAATGCACTCGTAATATATTATTATGCATTTTTATTACATTAAGGTAATATTTTTATGTCAACATAATGTATACAGATTTTTAACTATCCCGTATTTACATATCAAAAGAACTCTTTTAACACCCCACTTACCTTGGATAAAATGTTTTTTCCTATTTTTAGTTGACGACTATTGAATAGTATTAGTAATGATGTGATTGTGTAAGAATATATAAAAGAATGAAACTTACTAGAAATGATTGGATATGATCTATGAAAAACGTATAACTAATTAATAATTGGTTTTTATTTAAGGAAGAACGATTTTTTATAAACAATAAGTGAACAATTATTTTAAATTATATTGTATTTATATTGTATCAGCTATTTATTTTATATTATATTTTATTCATTTATTATCTTATTTTTATACATTAATTCATCTTTAACTATTATATTACTTATTTTAAATTCAATAAAGTACATAAGATATAGATGGGCAGTTAATAACTGGAATACCATCATAATTTAAATAGTTCGATCTTCATCGCTCAAAATCTTATCTTTGTTTATTAATTAAACGTAATTTTATTGCGTAAAATCCGATTGCCTCATATAATCTTACACATGACACTTACGCAACGAAGCTAAAAACAAAAAAAATTCAATACAATATATTACTAAGTATTTATAATATTACGGGAGGAGATTAGCTCTATGTGTACAGATTTGTGATGAAGGTTCAAATTCCAGCTGTAGTAAAAAAAATATTTAACTCTTAACAGCCATGAATCAACTTGAGGAATCTGTAAAACCTCTTCCGGCTCACTCAGCCTCCTGAAACTGGTTATCCTCTGATGTGAGGGGAGTAGGATGTCGGCCCGAACAACCGTTGGTACTAAATGTCCAAACAGTACTGAATCCAAGACCCTTCGTGGTTTACTGTGGTCCAGATATTTATCCTATTAAAAATGTATAATAAAACCTGTACCAATACCATCCATGAAGGGTCTGGGGTTCAGCACATACTAGAGACTACTGTTTCTTGAACAGTAGTGATTTGTCCAAGGTCACGCTCAACCGCCAGATTTTTCCCTCTTATTTTGGGTACCCACTTTACAGAGACTGGGTGAGCCCCTGAAGGGTCCTAGATCCCATAGAATCCATCAAACCGCTTACAGGTTAAATATAAATGTACGAGGGAGCGGAATTTGAACCGAGGACCTTCGGCATGGCAACTCAGCGCAATACCCTGACACTGCTCCTCCCCATTATGTAAATATATTTTATCGCAAGTTAATAAACTCAACATACGCCTATATTTTATTCAAAATATTATAATGGAAGTATGGATTAAGCATCTTTCAAGGAAAAATGTCTCTGAAAAAATTTAACATAACACTTTGTCGTCGTTAACTAACTCCGTGAAAGTGTGTACTCGTATTTCATTTTATTGGCCGAATCAATTTATAGTCGCCACGATCTTGAGGAGCTGTCTTCCGGGTTATTGAAGCTTTCTCATCGTGATGAAACTGGTCCCTGAGATGCGAGAACAAAGTAAATACACCCTCGCGACGTGTTTCGTAACCGGGATCGATCACATTAATAATAAGAAGGGATCGTAATCACGGCTATCTCGGAAGAACATCAATGTCCCGCGGTCATGGCGAGACGCCCCGAGGCACATTGCAGATATACGCAATCTATTTGCCTAACACTAATTGCTATCGCGAATTCGCCGTACGGGATCGAAAGGTTCGCCATTAATGGGAGACCTTCAATACTTTACTAAGTCCACAAGCGGTTTATAATAATGGGTTGTATCCGTTGGGATTCAGTTTAAAAAATGTTATTTTCACTGAACTTCGTTGAATCAATATTGATGGTTATTAGATCAAAGGAATTACAAAAATTGCATAGTATCCTTAACTTGGCTCATATACATGATTTATAAGACCTATCTGGACTTTGGGAATAGAGCTTTGGGGGTCCACTAAGCCATCGACATCCTCTCGTACCAATCCTTACAATCAAAAATCCTTCGTAAAATCCTTAAGAATCCTTACTTTGTTACGAATAAACTCATCCATAATGACCTCAACAAAGTGCAACACATCTCACGTCAATTGGACTGTTGACGTGAGATGTGTTCCACATTGTCTTTATTGATGTGATTTTTCTTTTTATTTATGTTCTGATGATGGCTCAGACTCATCAAATAAGGACAACAGCCTTGCTCCAAAACGTTCCACTAACAATTGAAATTTTACTAAGGGTTTCGGTGTATTTTAAAAAGTTAAGCAGAAAAAGTTTTTCTATTTGAGGCGTTCAGGATCAACAGACTTTTTTTCGCTATCTTAATCAAGCATTTTTTAATTTATACTTTCGATTTTTTTATGCTTTATTTATGCTTCCGAAACTTCAGGTTTATATTCGAACTAAAACCATGAGAAATAAAGCGGCTAAGCGTCGTGTCAAAATTGCTTGACTAAACCAGCGAAATGAAACGGATATGAACCTGCAGTTAAGTAAGGATAAATAAAACATTGCTTAGTTAAGGTAGCGGAAAAAAGTCCATTTCGAAATTTGAAAAGTTGGATCCACTTTTGATATTGTATTAAAATAACAATTATAATACTAAAATTAATAATACATGATTAATATTATTGTGACGGTCTATAAAATCGGTAGCTTCAGTAGGTGGAATTATTTGTAACAATTAAGTACTTATTAATTACTCATCGAATAAAATATCGACATACAATCAGAAAATAATAATATGGGATACAAAATCTATTTAAGGCAATTTATCATCCATTTTTTCCATAGAAAGCAATCAGCTAACTTGTAGAAAAAATAGTAATTATTCAGGGGACATTTCCTAATTACATGTTTAAAAAGAGCCTAGCACTTAACGACATAATTTCAAAACCATTAGACAAGCTAATACAGTTATTTCGGGATTAATCTAAGATTCCTGACTAGAAAGTTAATTAGTGCTTTTGGTATTCTAACCATAACCATAGGCGGTTTCATAAGCCCACCTTACGATGTCCTCCAAATGCGGAGAGTTCCCTGTACCATTATTATAGAGATTATGTGCCCATGATTGAGTATAATTGCTTAAATGTTATGTCAACATTCAACAGGGTACATTTCATGTTGATCATATGTTCCCGCAAGTTATGGTTAAAGCTATGTCGATAGCTGTTCTAAAAAAAAAATTATTGAAACGGAAAGTACTTATGAAAGAAAAAACTGATGGTTATCTCCTGAAATGGGAAGTGAATTTATAGCCTTTGCTATGGAAGGTTTTTCAGAAAGACGGATAAATCGAAGAAGGGATAATTATTCAAAAATATCGCCAACCGGAATTTCTCATGTTAATCTTTTTTCGAAAAATTATTAAATCCAATTTGAAAAAACTGGAAAACCACGTTTAAAAAAAATAAAATAATAAATTGCTTTGCTGTGATTGAATATTTTGTTATGATTTCATCAAGATGAATTTCCTAAAAAAAAATGAATTCAAACCATCATAAAAGTAAAAGCAAATTGACTAGTCAAATAAAAATAATGATTTATCGAGCCAGTCAGGTAAATCTAACGGAATAAATATTTTAACGTGGAACTAGAAAAATTAGCAAAGGCTGCTTCATATTATTATCCCTCCAATGACAAACCTATGATTACTAGTATAATTTCGAGGAAATTGCTGTAGCCCTGGTCGAATTTAATTTAATCCTGGCCGGGGGGAATATTTTCTCTTCAAAATAAAAATATTTAATAATTAAAGCAAAGGTTAAAATATTATAATAAATTATAAATAATATAATGACGTAAGTCAAAAAAATCCAAAATTAAAAGTAATGTTCAATGAACATTCTTCCTCGTGTATACATCGCAAAATTGCAAGGACGTGAGGGATATGGGATTAGTGAAGAGAACAGATTTGTCCTAGGTAAGGGGCGACCCAGGTAGCTCAAATGGTTAGAGCATTGCCATGGTGAGGCGGACGACCCGGGTTCGAATCCCGGCCAGGGGCAAATCTTTTCTCTTCAAAATAAGAATATTTAAAAATTAAAGCAACGGTTAAAAAATTGTAGTTCTAAAATAATTTTATTGTAACCAGGGAAGCAGAATCGTGTCATTCTAATAGCCGTTGGCCTTAAATAAAACCAATAAATTCATAATAATGGATTGAATTTTTCTAGGGGTATAGTCAAAGATGACACAAAAAAAGCAAAACTTATTTTTATATGGTAATGGGTCGACCTTAGATGTTGGCCATCTTCAGGGCAGTGCCGAGTCTGAAGTGATGCATCAAAGTATCAACTATCACCCGCTACTAACCTAAGATGGCCTAGACCTTAGGCCGAAATATTGACACATTAAGATAAGTTTTACTTATTTTGTGTAATCTTTGTCTGTACCCCCGGGCCGACTCAATCCATTATTAGAATTATTCATTCAGCTATTTTCCAATTTAATATAATAAACGCAGTAAATCTATTTCAAGGCAATAGCTGACTTAGCTACTTGTTGACTACGAGAATGACACAATTCTGCATCCCTCAGGGCAATTAACTGATTTTAGACAAAAAATCGACCTAGCCGGGCTGCAGGTATAGAAGTTGGACGGTAAATATAATTCATATAAATATACAAACAGTAAAAACCGATTTTGGAAATCCCTCTGATATTTCTTTCCCTTATTTCGATGAAATAGTCGTCATAGAGTACGTTTAAAAAGTTTTATGCCCCCTACGTTCGTTGGTTCTAATGGTGTACAGCAAACACACGTTTGAGTCCCATAAATTTTATCGTAAATTATTCCTATAATATTTACGAAACCATATTATAAATTATCTTCGATTGATAGATATATAAATCTCTGAGTTATCGGAAATGGAGACATAAAAAAAAAAATTAATTTCATTTTCAACAATTTAGAAATTAAATCAGTTTAAAAAATCGTTGATCTTGATAATATCAGAGAAATTAACTAAAGTCGCAATTCTAACTTTGCCTTAATTTTTGAGATTTCTTTTGGGGTGCAAAACATTATGTTGTTAAAAAACCCCATTAAAAAAATGGTGGTTAGTCTGCAACAAGGAGGCAAGGAGTACTCCTCCAGTTTTAATAGTGGGTAAAAATATTTTAAAAATTACAATTTTAAGAATTTACAGTTCAAAATTCATGGTAGTGAATCTTTTTAAAAAGATTTAAAAACAAGTTTTTTACACACTAGTGTCGTGGTTTTTGTTGTAAATAATTAGTTTGTATTTATTTATTTATTTTAATGGAAAAATGTCTGCGATTTTGTCCTGATTTAGTATGCATGAAATTCATATATCGTCGCTGTCAAAACAATACCGCCTATCTACACGTTACTTACGATTAAGTATATCGGTTATCTTTCAATTGCTAATTACAGCACTTCCGTGCGTTCAACATTGAAAACTTTTTTTATTAGTGTGTAATTCAACCTGTAGAATGCGTTACCGCTACTTACTCATTTTCACCAAAAGTTGTAGACAGGCGGTTTTGTTTTGACAGCGATGATATACAAATTCATGTTTTTTTTTAAATTTTCAAGAATAAGCTTCTCAATGAAAGTTTAGCACAAGACTCAATAATCTGAATCCCGCACTGCCTCTATCCGTACTCAACATTTTTTTTCTCTCTTTATATTTATATCCACATCTGTCAAGTACAAACAATTGACAATCAGTGGATTGGCTGACAGTAAAATAAAACAGAATGATATGAAAGGTATGAAAAAGAACAGTACCCCGTTGTACATCTCCCGTGGCTGGCTTTAATTTCTTATGATAATAAACCCCCCATCCACGTTCTTTTAGTCTCCCCAAATATTGAAAAAGGAAATCCAACGATTAAACACCTTCTTCACCAAATCACTATTGACTTAAGAAAAGAACTGCATAACCATATACAAAATACAGTTATATTTTTTACAACTTTTATTACAGCATTACAGCCAAAGAAATATTTCTTTTTTCTTTAGTAATTTATTAATTTAATTTATTGTCTGAATTTACACGTTTTATGATATTTTTAATACTATATAGTTTCATGTATTGGTGAGAGTAAAAACTACCGAAAAAAGTTATGGATGAAACATGGTTCACATAAAAAATGCTGTGATTCACTTCTTGTTCAAATAAAGTTTTAATAACAATTTATTTTATGAATTAGAAACAAATATTTTAAATAATATGTACATACTGTTCCTTTTAATTTGTTTATCTCAAAAGTAATGTTCACTATAAGGAAGTAAATAATTTAAGCAGAATTGAGGAGAAAATAGTTGGATGATTCAAATAATGAATCGAATTGGGCACGGGGTACAGTCACTGATTACACAAAATAAGCAAAACTTATTTTAATGTTGTACCTATATTTCGGCCTAAGGTGTAGCCCATTTTCAGGCCAGTAGCGTCAATCATCAACGTTAAACTATCAAATATCAAGTGTTGATAGTTGATAGTTTGACGCGTCACCTCAGACTCGGCACCCCTACTGCCCTGAAGATGGCCTACATCTTAGGCCGAAATTTTGGCACATTAAAATAAGTGTAGCTTATTTTGTGTAATCATTGACTGCACCTCCTGACCAATTCATAGCATTATTAGAATTTAAGCAAATTGAGAAAAGATAAAAGAAAAAAAGAAGAAAGAAGTTCGATCCATTAACCGAATAATCACTGAAGTCTTCATGTGATTTCTAGATTTTACTAAAAATCCAAAATACGAAAGAATAATATTTATCGTTATTTTTAAACCAAATAATATAGCTGATTTTACATTTTTCAGTAATAGAAATGCCCTCATAACAATATCCTATTCTATCTTAATGCATAGTGTTATATGGTTCTGGGAAATACAAATCAGATATTGCTTTCTCATTTTTTTATGATACTGTTGAAATGAGGAATGAGACGAATGAATGCGTTTGTTACCGACCTTGATCGCCTATAATAACTCAATTATGACCTACATTATGCACCGCAACCGTCATTTCCAAAACCAACAAATTACGACGAGTCAAAAATAAAGAAGACCAGGGGGTACTCATTTGTCGGTAATTGGACATTTGTTGAGCATTGTTTGGGATGCCTCGCCTCGATAATGGCATGGATGAGGGTCTCGATTCGGTGATAGTCTCCTTTGACCATGTAATCCTGCGGTGGGGACTCATTATAGCAAATGTCAGTCGTATTAGTTTTTTCAGCCTTTTTGGAACAGTTTTTCTGCCTGCTCGCCTTAATGAGGCCCAATGGCCAGACCACAGAGCTGTGTCTCTATCTGTGACAGAACTGTACGGCTTGAAAATGAGTAGGGCACGATGTCAGTGAAGCTGTTGATGATACCAACAGTATGATGCCAAATACTATTACCTCTTACCTACTAATACCATATTTTTTTATTATGGAATTCACTCTAAAATCCACTGATAATGTTTCAATTCTATACCTACATCAATTTTTATAATTCTTCAGAAGTTAAATTTGCCACTAGCGTCTTTATTTTTCATACAGTATATTTATCTGTTCTCTGTTTCCCAAAACGCGTTATACTGTTCTTCTTCTACTTCATTCCAATTAATCTTTATTTAACCCGAGACATATTTATATACTGATTACACGTCGGAAACTGTTTTTTTTTTCTATATAATAGGGAAATTTATACACTCAAAAAATACAAAAGTATTTATTTCTAACTTCTTATGTCCCACCTCTATGATGAGTCAAAGTGAATCTTCCCCTCCATCCGCAGGCTCCATATTCCCTAGGTTCATTCTTATACCATACCATCAACTCTTACATCAATAGTCTTCTGGTATTTAAATCCTCTAGCTCTTCCCACGGCACAAGATCTCGCCTTTCCGATCTGCATACTCGTTCCACAGAATCAAAACATCTCGCCCGTTCCACTACACTTTGCAACTCACACCTGATATCCGTCATGCTTCTTTCTTATCCGCAATCAAATTCAAGCTTTTCCCTTTATCTCCTAAATTCGCTAACAGATGCTCTGTAATCAGTTATCAGTTATTAACGATATTATTTTTTTTTTTTTTGTTAGGGGCTTTTATTTATATTTTTATATCTCAACTTGATTATTGTTATTTTACATTTTTATTTTATTTTTTTCTTAACCAGAAAATAGCTTTTAGTTTATATTTATTTTGATGAACTTTCGTAAATATTATATTCAAATAATAACGTAGCCCTATGGCCAGATACATTTACATTAAATTTTGTACACATCTGTTATTCTCAAGGTAACTGGATCCAGTATATAATTATTTTTCTGTTCTTAAATAATAATATAATTTATTATAATTTTTTAATCATTGCTTTAATTTTTAAATATTTTTATTTTGAAGAGAAAACATTTGCCCCCAGACGGGATTCGAACCCGGATCTTCGTCTCACCGTGGCAACGCTCTAATAATTTGAGCCACCGGGGTCACTCCCTACCCAGGGAAAATCTTTTCTCTTCAAAATAAAAATATTTAAAAATTAAAGCAATTATTAAAAATTATAATAAATTATAAATAATATAGTGACGTGTGTTAAAAAGATCCTAAAATTAAAAAAAAAGTAATGTTCAATGAACATTCATCCTCGTGTAAGCATCGAAAAATTGCGAGAACACTGTGGATATGGGATCGGTGAAGAGAACAGATTTCCCCTAGGTACGGAGCGACCCCGGTGGCTCAAATGGTTAGAGCGTTGCCACGGTGAGGCGGAGAACCGAGTTCGAATCCCGGCTGGGGGCAAATCTTTTCTCTTCAAAATAAAAATATTTAGTAATTAAAGCAAGGATTAAAAAATTATAATAAATTATAAATAATATAATGACGTAAGTCAACAAGGTCTTACAAGTAATGTTCAATGAACATTCTTCCTCGTGTATACATCGCAAAATTTCGAGAACACGGGGGATATGAGATCGGTGAAGAGAACAGATTTGCCCTAGGTAGGGAGCGAGCCCGGTGGCTCTAAGGGTTAGAGCGTTGCCACGGTGAGGCGGAGATCCGGGTTCGTATCCCGTCTGGGGGCAAATCTTTTCTCTCTAAAATAAAAATATTTATAAAATAGTAATAGTTGACCTTATATGTATATGAGGAAGAAGATGGTCCGGGTGGAGGTCGAAAAATTGCTCATAAGTTGGAAGAACTGTTTATTAGAGAGCTAACGTTCCGATCCACATTACAGGTCTTCTTCAAGGGTGATATTGAGTCAAAAGTCAAGCTTAACTCGACAGTTTATGCTTTATGTGGGTCGAAACGTTGGCTCTCCAATAATCAGTTCTCCCTACTTAAGAGCAATTTTTTGACCTGCACTCGGACAATTTTCTACCTGTTATTTTTCTGTTCTATTCAATACACATATGTTATTAAAATGGTATTTTTAGTTATTTTACCCCCTTTCAAGCGTTAGGAGGTATCGGTTGGTTTTCCTAATGGACATTAAACATGCTCCTATCAGTGAACTAAACGACGGTGACCGAGACAGAAGGGTGGGTCATGATTTGACTAAGCAGGTGAGAGCCGGGTCACGTCCTTCGACCGCCGCTTCGCTGATTACACGGCCATCCTTTGCCTTCCGGAGCCTGGCCTCACCGCAGTCGTCGATCCCGTAACGAATCCTGACCCCATCATTATACGGTAGCGTCCCGATTTAAAGGATCCCTTGGAGGTGGCATTGTCTCAGTCAGTATAGGTATCGTTATAATTATCAGAGTCAAATTTTAACAGCTCCTACAGAGGATTCAGTACACATTTGTAACAAAGATATAATTTATACTTATTTTTTTCTTCAGGTACTACTACAGTACATATATACATGTACGTATCCACTTACGTATTTTTGTATGATTTAGTACAATTGCCCGATATCATTCTAGAAATCGAAGTACTTACTTTATACATGGAAAATTCAATCAACCCTCTGTATCCCAAATTGGCTCCAACGAAATTTGGATACAGATACAAGAATGGTAATCACATACAACTGCGCAATATCACCCTCCAGTACCCGAAGATCGTACTCCAGCTTGTTTTCGTAAAGGGTTATGTGCAGCTAAAATGTATGCATGCAAAAAAAAATTGGAGTTCCGCATATAACTTTATGGGTGTGTCGAAGAAGAATATCAGAACATGCTGGTTGGATAGTGGTTTTGTGACACTTGCCTTTTATGTTTATGATACAAAGAATAATCTTCGGACAGTTTTGTTTTTCTGAACCTCGAGTTTTCTAAGGATATTTTAGGATTAAGATATTTTCTTAGGATTTTACCTTCAAAACACGAAATAACCACACCAAATGATCCAAAAATTCAGAAGATAGCGTAGAATTTTTATCTAGACTTTGTATGCTTTGTTTTGTTTTCCAACTTGGAAAAGCCACTTCAAACATCAATTATGGGTCCTCCTCTGCCTGTTATCGTTACAACTGATCAGAACTTATTTTAAAATGGTAATACTATTCAATTCTTTTTTTTTATTATTTATTTATTGATATTTACAACTATATTACAGTAATATAACAAGTAAATTGGCTGAGTGATACATAATGACATGATATAATGACAAGTAGAGAAACTACCCACTGGTAGTACTCAAATCGCATGTTCAACTAAGAAGGTCACGTGGCCATCTTCTTTTCAGACGCCTCGGAGGATTATCGGGAATTGAAGAGGAAGCTAGGTTTGAAGCTAGAGGGTTTGAGTGGAAATGAAGTTTGCTATGAAAGGATAGATACCGGGATCGGGCAAGATCAGCGACAAATGGGACATTAAGGTCGTTATGGATGACTATATTCTTAACAAAATAAGGAGCGTTGAGGATTTTACGAAGGATTTTGGATTGTAGGGATTGGATACGAGAAAAATTCGATGGCTTAGTGGAGCCCCAAAGCTCTACTTCGTAAGTCCAAATAGGTCGTATGATGGTCATGTAGATGAGTCTTTTGTAATGAATTGGGAGCTTAGAGCGTTTGTCTAGTAAGTGTTGAAGTAGCCTGAAACGTCGAGTGGTTTCTTGTCTTTTCAGTCTTGTATGAGGATTCCAGGTTAATCGTTTGTCGAGATGCAACCCTAAGTGTCGGATCTGTTCTACAGGCACAAGTGGGATATTATTAAAGGATACTGAAGGGCAGGAAGTCATTGGTTTACGACGTAAGGTAAAAGTGATTTGATGGGATTTTTGAGAATTTATTTTAATTCTCCAGTTCTGGCACCATTCTTCCAGATCAGTGATATGGGATTGGAGGCTTTGGGATACAATAACTGGATTGGTATTGACTGATAATACACATGTATCATCAGCATATGTGGTAAGAATAGTATTAGGATGAGTTGGGATGTCAGCTGTATAAACTGTATAAAGGATTGGGCCAAGGTTACTACCTTGAGGAACACCAGCAGATTGGGAAAAGAGGGATGAATAGACATTATTATGGTTTACTTGGAAAGCTCTGTTTGTGAGATAGGATTGAAGGACGAGAAAGTAGATAGGCGGTAGAAATTTACGGAGTTTATAGAGCAATCCCGGATGCCAGACTCGGTCGAAAGCCTGTTCCACGTCAAGAAAGACGCCCGAACAATATGATCCACGTTCTAATGCAGAGGAGACTACATCCACCACACGATGACATTGCTGAATAGTGGAGTGGGATGCTCGGAATCCAAACTGGTGATCTATTCAATTCTACGGTCAAAATTACATTACCGAACACGGTTAAGTTGTAGGACTAGGGTTCTTCAAAATTATGCTCCGCTTTAATCTTCTGAATGTAAAATTTTAGGTCATGGGTAAAATTTTAGGTCATAGCTTGATTTGATAATGACTCATTTAAATTCCGTGACTAATTGTTTTTTAGAAAACTATACCAAACTCGACCAACTGGCAGTATTTTTAATTTTTTGAATTTTGATGTACTCAACTAAGACCCTCTTTGGCAACGGCGAGTTTTGGGTTGTTTGGATCATGATGAACATATTTCATAAGAAAAATCCTCCCGGAATATTTTGCACACTCTTGAGCCATATCTATATTGTTCTTGGTAGACTTCAATGCAGCGAGAAAAAAAAGTGCAGATGCCTAAGACATGGCACATTGTCTCTTCCCTTATCGATAAATCTAAATAGAGCCATTCCCATAAATAACTCTGGAGACAAAGGAAAAGAGACTGCATTCTGTATTCAATAGTTTTTTGGCGCCTTATTAATCACTGTTAATCTCCGCGGTGAGGTGACAATCAGGAACAATCGGCTATCACTTAACACCAGTAATTAGCATAATTAATTCCTATAGTCCTCGAATGATCACACCTCTTCCGATAAGAACAAACCTTTTATTGTTAATATGATTTCATCATGCGAGGGACGTTTTTATATCCCCATTGTCAACGATTCTCTTTGTCGGCGTGTCATCGAAAACAATGGCCCCTATAAAAAAGTAATAAACACTTTTTTAACTACCAATCAAAAATAGTTCGTTTACCGCATACATTGTTTGGGATTAATACTGAAGTTCTTAAAATAAAGAAAATGCTGGTTATTATTATTATTAATATATATATATATATATATTTTTTTTTTTTTAATTTTTATTATTGACTATCTTTTGTTGTAAGTGCATCCGTGATGAAATCAATATAAATAAATTATAATTATTTCCATTTAGATATTCATACATCAGACCTTCAAGTTCAAAACCCGGATACCTCAAAAATTTCCAAATTTGACTGTTCACATTTTTCGCTAATTTTATACTTTTAATAATTTTATTAACTCTGAAGAAAAACCCGGGTGGATAGAACTCGTAAACCAGGTGATGGCATTCTGTCTAAGGGAAGGAAAACCCTGGTCTTCCAGGTTGGGGGTTTTCGCTAGGGTTAGCTGCTCAACGATGTAAAATCTACTTTGCTAAAAACAGTCAACAGGGAGCCTCGGATTCAAATGGAATACACGGAAAAAGACTTTGGAAACGGACACAGACCTTTCATTTTGGAGCATGGAATGTACAGAGCTTATCGAATAAGAAAGAGGAGGTAAAAAGAGAGATTTCTGCTTCCCAGCTGGATGTAATTGTGCTAACTGAGACTAAGCTTAAAGGAAAAGGGCAAGAATGGATGGGGGAGTATGTGCACCTGTTCAATGCGAGAGTGAGACGGGAAGTTGGCAGTGAGGTGATCGGACGATATGGTGAGGAATTCGACCTTAAAATTAAAAACACTTTCTTCCAACATAAACAGATCCATCAAAGAACATTGAGAAAACCAGGATTCCAGTTAGATTATTGCATTACTAGGTAAGAATGCTCATTTAAGGTCGAAGACGTGATGGTCTTCAGGGTATGGGAGTGTGGTAGTGACCACTTCACGCTGAGAGCCAAGATTCTCTTCCCCTGGAGGATGTCTAGAAATAACCCGGAAAATCGGAACACACGTATTTTGGACACGCAGAAATACAAGTTGCAGCTGCTGGGCGATGTGAGTGTAAGGACTCTCTACAAATGGAAGTTGGAGGAAAAGGAATGTGTCCACTTGGCAGCTATAGAGGTTCTTGGTGAAGAGGAGGAGAGGCCTCCAAAAAATTGGTAAACACAGGAAATAGCCCAAATAGTAAGGGATAAGAAGCTGGGCTATGTATGGTATCTCTCTTCCACCAGAAAGGATAACTGGGTGGCATATAGAACCCTGAGTCGGAAGGTTAAAGAACAGGTGACAAAAGTGAAAAACGACTCATGGGAAAGGTGCTGCCAGCGAATTAATTGTACCTTAGGGTTCAATCGAATCTGTGAGTCCTGGGGGGGGGAGGGGGTGCTGATAAAGTTGAGGAAAGCAAGGAAGGGAAATTTAGTATCTCCTATAAGGGAAAAGAAGTGGGGAAATCATTACAGAACCCTTCTAAGCGAAAATAGACCTCAGTTTGCGTCCCAGAATGACACTGAGCATGTAGAAGCGGAGGAACCGGTAGAAGTGGAGGAGAGTGATGTTCAGCGGGCCATATCAAAGGCAAAGACTGGCACTTCTCTGGGACCGGGCGGAATTGCTATGGAGCTCCTGAAAGCTGGTAGCGCGAAACTGGTAACCCTTTTGACGGAGGTGATCAACCTTGTCCTCAGGGAGAGTGATATCCCGGATGACCTGAGGGCTGGCTAAATATCATCAATATATAAGAAGGGTGACAGAAAAGTTGCCGAAATTATCGCGGGATCTGCGTTCAAAGTTCGATTGCCAGGATTATTAGTAGGCTGCTCAAGCAAGGAACAAACATTTTCGGCAATACCGGGAAAGAAATTTCAGAAAATTTTGTCACATTCAATGTAATACGGATGTTGTGAATAGGCTTTTATTGACATCTGATCCATATTTGAGCTGCATAAAGCCCAGACACCCAAAAATGCTAAAGTCTTTCAAGCAAGAAACCATTGAAATGTTGTGCCCATGGGGCCCATGTACTCAATTTGAGTACAACAACACATACAATGAAATGACTTCTGATGAAGATGGATGGGATGATTTCTCAGATTAATATTGATTATTAACATTATTGTACTGTCATACCTTCCTATTTTAAAGTGGTTGTTTTTTTATATAATATAAAAAGGTTGTCACGACGTCTTGGAAGGCCGATTTCAGGGCATTTTCGTTGTAAATTTTTTTATTTCTTAAAAAGTTGAACAACGGAAAAAGTAAAAATCAGTTGAAGAAAGGATCGGAGAATATGTTGGGTGAGGAAGGATCTCTAAATTCAGCTCCTGAAACAAAAAATCGGGTGAACTGCTGGGCCATGATGTGGTACCCATATTTCCAGGTGTTTTGTCTTACCAAGCTCCTTGAGATGCCTGGAAACAGTCATGGTTGTGAACCTAATTCACGAGTGATTTGGGAAGGGCCCGCTTCGACCAGCTTTTTCAACTTTTCGTTGCCCAACTTAGTCTTCGGCCTACCACGTCCTTTGTTGGTAAGGTCATAATCCGAAGGCCGAAATTTTTCCAGCCAACGGAAGATTGTTCTTTCGCTAACTGTATCTTCACCGTAAACAATATTAATGTTTCGGGGCACCTCCGTGAGGCTACCGCCACGTTTAATTTTGTAGAGAAAAATTATACGAATTTCCGCGGAAGGCATAATTTTATTCGTATTCATTTTTAAAACTTTGCTTCACTTTCAAAACGAAAAGAAAGGCTGATTATGGAAAAGGATTAAATGATCTCTCAAACGGTATACATAACATAATTGTTTGTGTAAGAATAATCTAATCCCTAATGTAAAGAAAACTGCAAATAAACGAAACTGAAATTTCATCTTTTACGAAATTTCATCTTTTAGCTCACTAGTAACCTCCTTCTTTACGAATGGGCCCTAGTGTAAACATTATGCTATCTATAGTTACTAATTCCTACTCAGCATGTTATGATCGTTATATTTATTTTTTCCATTTTTCTTATCATTTACTAAATGTTACTATATTTAGTTGTATCCAGACGTCTGAATTAAGAAATTTACAACTTTTAAATTGGAATGCTTACGGCATATCCTCTCTCATCGTTACTTCTTTACGAATGGACCTTAATGTAAACAATAGCTTATCTGATGTTACTAATTCTCTCACAACAAACTGCGTTTTATTCCAGTCCACGTATTATATAGTATCAACTTCCTTATATCATTTTTTCAACTATGGTTAATGAACTCAGACAATTAAAATTGTTAAACTGGAATGCACATGGCATATCCTCTCAAAGAAATGAACTTAAAATTTTCCTCGAATCAAATTTCATTGATATAGCCTGCATAACTGAGACCCATCTATCTCAAAACATCAAATTTAAAATCCTAGGATACCAAATATTACGAAAAGATAGAGAGTGTTCGACTCCCTCAGGCGGTGTTGCCCTGATAATTAAGAATAATATTAGCTTCTCTGAAAATATTATTTTTAATATATTTAACCTAGAGGTTATATCGGTTCGATTAAATTCGTCTCCCCCTGCAGTTGTCACAGCAGCTTATAAACCACCAACCAAAAAATTGCTCCAAGAAGAAATACTAAAACTTTTACCACCAGCTGACCATACATTAGTTTTAAGTGACATGAACTGTAAAAATATTTACTGGGGATGCCGTAAATCGAATTCTAGTGGAAACACATTGCTAGAATTCTGTTCAAGGCACAATATACAAATTCATGCACCAAATGAACCAACATTCTACAGGTCAGGCTGTAAACCAGACATCCTTGACATAGCACTAACCAAAAATTTTAGGCTTCCTCTCTCATCCCACGTGATCGCAGCTCTGAACTCGGACCATATCCCAGTTTTAATTAATTTCTCAGCACAGATACACAAAGAAACGAAGAGAAAATCCCTCATTAATGGAGTAATCGACTGGAAAATGTACAAAATCCTAATTGATGAGAAAATAAATATAATGAATAATTATCCTACCGCAATAGAAATTGATACAAACATATACAACTTCAACGAATTTATCTCACATAGCCTGCATGAAGCTACCGTACAATCTTTCCAGTTTAGGGGGAAAACATTCTCGAAAATGTCCAAATTCAATTCTATTAAAAATTAAAGAAAAAAATTATGCAAGGAGGCAGTGGATGCGTAATAGAGACCCTGCTCATAAAAAGAGATGGAATCACCTAAAACACGCTATAAAAAAGGAACTGGACGAATGGACATATGCAAGATACCAGACTTATGTAGGTGATTTAGACCCTAAGGATCAATCGCTATGGAAGGCTACGCGACGTCTGATGAATAAACATGAGAAAATTCCCAGTCTTGTAGATAACGGGGAATTCATCACCAGCGATGTAGAAAAGGCTGAAATGTTCGCGGATTACTTTGAGAAAACGTTCTCCAATGCAGAATGCGAAAGAAATCCGCATATTGCTAATGACATCCACGATTATTTAAATCTTCCCGTTGCAACAGTGCAGCTTCCACCCAAATTCACTACCCCAAAGGAAATCCAAGAATTAATAAAAAAACTTAAAATAAAGAAAAGTCCTGGCCATGATTTGATCCCAGTCATAGCATTAAAGAAGTTGTCCAGGAAAGCTGTCGTTTTCATTTCGTCCATATTTAATAGTTGCCTAAGAATTGGATATTTCCCCGTTACGTGGAAAAAAGCCGAACTCATAGTCATTCACAAACCTGGTAAAAACGCTAAACAAGTCAGCAGCTATAGACCCATAAGCTTATTACCAATTATTGGAAAATTGTTGGAATCAATTATAAAAAGGCATCTTTCTTCTTTTTTTAACAATAATGACATTATCCCAGATTTTCAATTTGGTTTTCAGTATAGTCATTCCACCTCGCACCAACTAGCAAGACTATCAGAATTCATAATAAACGGATTCGAAATGAAGAAACATACGCTGGTAACGTTCTTGGACTTCCAACAAGCGTTTGATAAGGTTTGGCACCGAGGTCTACTGTACAAACTTAAGAAAGTAGATACCCCGAAATACTTATATGCTATTCTGAGCTCATTCCTGAACGGTCGAACATTCTCTGTTAGAATAAATAACACATATTCAACTGTGAGACAAATCCATGCAGGTACTCCACAAGGTTCAGTCCTTTCTCCCATTCTATTCAACTTTTATCTTCACGATATCATCCAGTCTACACATACCTCCATAGCTATGTTCGCCGACGATACAGCCGTTTTCTCCCAACACAACGACATAATAATAGCCAGAAATACCTTGCAGGGCCACCTGGATGATCTTGAGCAATACTTTACTAAATGGAGGATTATTCTTAACATCGAAAAATGCACCTCAAAAGTTTTTACGCTTAGACGCCCAACAGACCCACCTGAGGTAACCCTCGTAGGTAAAAACGTGAAATGGAACCCTGCCAGCGAAGCTATACGATACCTTGGAGTTCACCTGGACCGCCGCCTAACATGGAATACCCATATCAACATTAAATTAACCCAAACCTACGCACGGTTATCAATGCTCTATCCTATCGTAAATAGAAAATCTAAGTTAAAACCAGAGATAACAATTCTCATTTATAAAACAATTCTAAGGCCATTACTGATGTACGGCTGTGAAGTCTGGGGAGCAGCATCCGCTACGAAAAGAAAAAGATTGCAAACTTTTCAAAACAAGGTCCTAAGAATCGCAGTGGATGCTCCCTGGTTCATCAAAAATAGACAACTGCACCGAGAACTACAAATAGAAACAATAGACGACCACATAAAAAAAAGATTCAGAAAACTTCACAGCCAACTACCAGCAGTTAAAGGAGCAATAAATTACAACGTAGGAAAGCAGACATCATCTCGAAGACTAAAGCCCAGGTTACTGCAGGACATCTTATTATAAGTTGTATAAGTATATATAGAAAGTGATATAACTGCCTTAAATTTATTTTCCAGCTAATTTATATTTGTAGATTTTGAGATAGTTGACCAATAGTTATAACGATGTATTTAGTTAGGGGTGTCTATTGTACGAGACTATACCCCCCCCCCCCCCATAATCAATTGCTATCAATAAAACCAATATTATAAGAACCATGTAAAGGCCCACCAGGCCGATCTGGTAAAAAATAAATAAATAATAAAATAATAATCTTTTACGACCCAATAGATCAGAACCAAAAATTAAAAAAATAATAAAATGAATAAATATAAGCAAAATTATCCATTTTTTCAAAACGTTTTTATGCTCAAAATCATATTTTTTAACAAGAATTTCATTTTATGAGATCAAAAAACCAATTTCAGTTAACTGTCATAAATTCTCCCCAGAATGACAGAAGCTATTAACATAAAAAACACTACTCAGCTCGCGTTTCTTGGATTCGTTGAGCCAAGAATTTATTTTTATGACCGATATTTACATTTCATCAAGATGTGATATAGCAGCTTCCCGGTACGGAGGTGCGATGAAATCACTCCTTCTAACATTGGCGTTAATATTTGCATAGAAAGTATGCAATGAATACAAAGTGGAAACTAGCTGTGAGGCCAATAGGGTAATTACAGTGTAATTTCTCTGATAAAACTCGAGTTATTTAACTCATTAATAATTACATCTTATTGAAAGATACAAAGTATGATCACTTAGGACAAATTATTTAATATTTTTCAAGGTGATGAAAGATGGACAGTATAAATTTTATTGGCTCGTATGTCAATACTTGGGTTTTACTATTAGTAATAATAATAAAACATGGATGAAAATTGGAGTTATAATTTTAATTTATTATTTTTCTTTCTAAAGCTGTTTCAAAATCTTTATATGCAAATCGTTACAGAAGGAGGAGAATTACGGTCCTAAAACCAGTTTTCTAAGAGTAATATATTAAACTTTGATTAAGATATTGAAATTGAGCGATAATTGAATTATCCAATTATGATTGGAATACATCAGTTTTTATGGTTTCCGTTAACGAAACATCGGATAAAGGATGTGAAAAATCAAGAGTGGGTATAAATAAATTTGCTTGTTATCTAGATAATGTTCTTGATGATATAGAGCGATGATTTATAAGGATTGTTTTAATAATTAATTCCAGCCAAACCTTGAAATAGATACTTGTTAATAATTAATATTAAACGAATGTATTGTATGTATATTAATTAATACTAATGTAGTTTGATCAAGTAGTTTTAATCTGCCTTTGATCAGAAAACATAAATAAATCTTTCTCTCCAAATATTAGATATTATGTTATGCTGAATCTATAAATCAAATTAATAAATTTCCGTGTACGTCCATCGTTCGCGGCTTATATCAATCATTGTTATGTATATATAACTTTGCCCCAAACTGATCTAAACTATCTCTGTTTTTACTTTATTTGTTTATTTATTTTATGCCACATTGGCTAATTATAAATTGGTACAAAGGGAATGAAAAATCCTTCGCAAGGGACGAATAATGGAGTTAGACGAGACCATATCAGAAAACCT
The DNA here is from genome assembly GCA_964056705.1 of Troilus luridus. Taxonomy (NCBI): domain Eukaryota; kingdom Metazoa; phylum Arthropoda; class Insecta; order Hemiptera; family Pentatomidae; genus Troilus; species Troilus luridus. The sequence goes on along the minus strand of OZ057412.1, from coordinate 69,841,220 downwards.
TATATACCTTTTTTTAATTCTTAATTATGACACTTTACAGAATTGGGAAAATGTTGTCACCTAAGATTGTTGTCGGTTTTTCTAGAGCCGCAATAAAATATGGCGGATGAGGCACGTGATTTCCTTAATCCCTGGTCCAATCTTTCTGTTTATTTTTTTATTTTTTTTTAATAAAGGAAATTAAAAATACAACAAATATTTTCTTACCCATCTTATTATATCTTCTACCCTTTGCATTATAAGGCCCAAAGTATTAAAATAGACTAGTTTATTTATATATTTATACGTTTTATAGCACATACTTTGAATTTTTTACTATTTTTTATTACTAATTTTTTACTGCTTTAAGTTAATACAATCCTTCTTCTAAGTGAAATAAGTAACTATCTTAAAAAAGTTTGTGACAAATTGCGTTATATTAATCCCTGAATTTGCCTACGCTTCTGTTAATTAGTGTATTAATAAGGAGTGCGTGCTTATGATTTTTGTGGAAAGTGCTTTCAGTATTTCTATAGTTTCAATTACATGTGCTGCGAGACTTGCAATTGCAAGGCAGATTTTTTTTTTTAAGTCTGTACCACTACAAAGGATAAAATGTTTTGGGTTCAACACATGATAAAGACTGGATTTTCTAGTTAATGGTTAAGACAACGGTCGTTAAGGGAATCACAGTATATGGACTATTTATCAGATTAAAAATCTGTTATCAATACAAATACATTTTAGATTTTTTTTTAAATACAGTTGATAACGACGTCAATTATTATATCTTTAGTTACTGGTTCGCTAAAAAAACTTGCCAAAGGCAGCTAAAAATACTCGAATGAATGGTATTAGTAAGGTCTACATCCAAAATATCTACAACTCTGCCATACCGAAATAGTTCAAAGAAGTAGCTGAAGAAAGGTCGACGTCGCTCAGATTTCGTCAGTTCCGATAAGAACAGCGGATTTAAGGTTTAGGAAAAAAAGTAACTGAGATATGGAACACAAACACGAGAACATGAGAGGCGTCGAGTTGCTACCGGGTACAAATAGGCTACTATTTCAGGGGACTGCTCTCCGGCAATCTTATCTTGATCGGAGGATCCTAGCTCCGTTTACAAATGAGGAACAACAGTCGGATCTACACAAATACTTCAAAAGATTCGGTACTAATATTTCCTTTGATAACAGGAGGTATGTATGTATAAGTAGCACTCGGTATATTGTATGTAACTAATTTAGCAGATATGAATGGAGGAAGTTGAAGACATCGTCAAAGCTTTAAGCATCACTAGATTCCTTGCCTCAAAAGATAAGTAATAATAACAATTAAATAATATAAATTTAATGGATAAAAGTAATATATGTTAAATTAATTTACTCTACTAAAAAGCCAATTAAATGATTTTCCTTTTTGAAATTCTATCAATCATTAAATTGGTACAGACATCAATGGATGTAATAAAATTAAAAAAAATTAAATACTAAGTACAGTTGTTGAAGAGGAAATTGTTGGACTGACTTTAATATGTGTTAGCATTTTAAAAAAAATGAAAATTTTAACTGAAGATAAATTGAGAAAATGTAACGATAACTCTAATTCTGACATTTTGTTGATGATTTCATCTAAAATTCACATCTCAGAACTATTGAATGAAATGTCTTTAACAATTCTGATCCTGAAGCGTACATCTGAATCCTCATGCCCCATGATTAATATACGGCTGTGTGAATGCTCCAGCGTCAACTTATGCGAACAATTCTCCTGCCACTAATCACTAATGCAGGATGGATATGATGTAGTTGCCGTTGAGATGTTGACAGTTGTCAAACAACATAAGATATTTAGACATCTTCCGTTGACTTCGACGAAGATCTGTCACGATGAAAATTTGATATAGGTCAGATGAATACTAAACTTTCGTCATTTCACACCTGATTAACCTGTTACTTGTGTCATAGCCATATTAATCTGTCACAACCACGCTTCCATTTATACATCTCTTATTAAATTATATTATTATTTAAAGGAGAGATATTTTACTGTTTCAAATATAGTGCCGAATTATATATACTTCCTGTGTAAATTAAACTACACAATTTTTATTTTGAATAATATAAGTTGACCTTATATTTATGAGGAAGGAAATAGTCCGTCAAAGGAAAAAAAATTCTGAAGGTCAAAAAAAATTCTCTTTAGTAATAAGATCTGTTTAGTTTAAAGCCAACGTTCAGACCCAAATATCAGGTCTTCTTCAGGGATAAATATACAAGGTACACTAAATTTTTTATAAAATTAATTTTTTTTATTTTTTTTAAATGTATATGTGTCTTGTATATTTAGCCCTGAAGAAGACTTGCAATGTATTTCAACCGATATTCGCGGGAGTTTATTTCATTTTATTTGAATCTGTTTTCATTCGATATGAATTATTTCACTTTTTATAATACAACCGTGTTTAAAATAAACAGATTTTCAGATTAAAAAACATTTGAGCTTAAGACGATTGCTATTCCAAGATGACTTTCACAAAAGAAACATCCTGAATGGACCCTTAATATCGAAAAGATACCATAAACCATTTCTGCTCCGGAAGCGACTCAGCATCCTCCGGCGGCGGTCGGACTTCAGAGGGACCACATCATTTCGGAGAGTCCAGCGCCTCTTCTTCAGGCGTTCCTCCGTTCGTCACGTATTTAACGGTCCTCGGGAGCTCGTCTTCTTTCGCCATGCACCTGCCGCGACAGTGGAAATTGATTATCAAGACTCAGTAGCTCCCAGGCCCAGTCCTCTTATAAGGAAAATAAATGGAACCAAAGAATCCCTTTAAGTCGTCTTTTTCTCCCTAGCGCTCATCGCCGTCCGTATATTTGTTTACGGTGTATAACTCTCCTTTAACAGTGTTTGATGGTGCATAAGGAAAATAATTCTTAAAGGCTATGTTTACTGTAACCAGTAACTCCCGGATAGAAAGTACTATCGATATGGATTGAAGTACTTAGCAGCCATAATCATGCGCACGAACCGACAAAGCAGATATAATTATAGTCTAAATAAATATAGAATAGAATGGAACAATATTCTGGGACTAAGCACCTTTAAAATGATAATCATGAATTATAATAAATATCTGACCAGAATGTTGCATAACAGAACCTATAAAAAATTTATGAAGTGCTAAAAAATAAAATAAAATAAAGAGTATCCATGATTACTTGGAATATTACCTATTTTGTTGGCATAGTGCCCTTTACCTCCGGGGCACAGATATATGTTGGTATAATCAGCAATTAGTTTATTCCAATTTAAAATTTTTAGGGAAATTGTACAATTTCCAACAATTATGTACGATTTTGAAAAAAAAAAAATACAGCTTCGCATTCTGTGGTATACTTGCAAGGTTCATTATCATACTGTGGAGGCTATGTAAAAGTATCGCAATAACAGCTGATTAATTTTTTGGGCTTATATATTATTGTAACGTAAGAGGTTATCACTCTTTGGTCTTATCTAATGAGTTAACAGCTGGTAAATAGGCTAAAAAATAATGTAACAATAAATGATTCTTATGCATATTTGGTATGGTAGTCAATTAGTGGGCCCGTATTAAAAGTTGTAATGAGATATGCGCTAGTTTGTAGATATGCTTGCTTTTGAATACTGATATTTTGTATTTTATTGTTTAATTGCATTTTCGTTACTTCGGTTATGTTTATTTATTTATTGTTGCATGTTTTATTTTACATAGATGGTGCACTAATTAAATTTTACTTACTAGTTATGGAGTATTTGATAATTTGTTAAATAATGTTTTGATGCATGCCTTTATCAACAAAAAATAAACATATATTTGTTAATAACGTTGTTTTTTTTATTTTTTTTCTTCCCGAATCCTTTATATATACATGACGAAGTTACAATACTCGTAATGTCCATTATTTTGAAAGTCTAATACAATACGTGTTTAAATTAAATACGCAAAGTAATAGGTTGATTTTTATTTTAATTTGTGCCATACAGCAATAAAATGTGTACAATGACGCCAGAAGTTCCAATGTCAATCACTGGTATTGAGAAAAATCATTGCACTAAAACCTATTTTCATTCCGTTGAAAGCCGATGTGAGAGAGCAAAGTACTCCCGTTGTAGAGGTTTCGACCAATTACACTTCTGTCAATTTTTGACCCCTGCGTGAGCTAATGTGTGTTCACGGCTGGGATCACACCCCACATCGGGTGGGGCACTTCTGCGTCTGTCGATGACAACTACATCTCTTGCTCCAAATGAAAGTGAAGTGCTTTTATATTATCTTCCCCCAATATTTTCATATTGATATTAAAAAAAAAATCTGGAGATACATCAATCATATTAGCAGATTTATTTTAAAAAAACCTGTACCACTACAACCCGTGAAGGATATTGGGTTTATTTCGTGGTTGAGACGGTACTGTTCACTGATACAACGTATCTTGGACAACGGTTGTGCAGAGAGGTGATTTGTCCTAGATCACGCTCAACCGCCAGATTTCCCCCTTTATTTTGGGTACCCACTTTATAGATAGCTGGATGAGTCGCTGGATGGTTCTAGACCCATGGGATGCACTTCCGGCTGCTAACAGGTTAAATAAAAGTGTTGGCAGCAGCGGACCTTCGGCATGGCAACTCAGCGCTCTGACTTAAAAACTAAACTGGTGTAAATATTTGAAAAAAATATATAATACCATTTCAGGTTCTTCTGGAACCTCCTTGGATAATATAATTTTTTTCTAAATAAAGGGCAACATATTCTGTTCAATCCCTTTGATTTTAACTTATGAAATTATTCTCACAAAACCTCAATGTAGTCTTAGAGAAGGAAACTTGCTGGACCGAGATCTGTGGCGAGAACTTTTAGAAACGTAAAACAATTAAATTATAAAAAAATCGTTAAATAAATTAAAACTTCAAGTTCAAATATGATACAAGTGAAAAAATTACTCAATTAAAAAAAATTTTTTGGAAAAGTAATATCAGATGTCTTTCCTGAATTAAAAATCTTCAATTGCTATTGTAGGGTTAACTGTACATTTACCAAAAAAAAATTGGCATTTTTAGCTTTATATCGTTGTTATTTTGAAGGAGCGATATATCTAAATATATAGTTAATGAGTATTTTTCTATCGATATATGATCTGCGTTGATTATAATCAGATCCGTGGTATATGAGTAATATACCCCCACCAGTCATCGCACGCTTTGTTAGGAGTGAGGGATCACCTAATTCAAAAAAGGAAAACAAACAGAGACTTTTCCACGCGCGAGATTGGCTGGCAGGAAAATGATTGCCACTGTATTTATCTCAGCGAAAAAATGACTGGCACGAACAGGTATCTCTACTGGTTGGCTCGTCCGAAGAAGGCAGCGGGGATGATAAAATATCTGTGGTTTTCTGGGGGCAGAGTGCGATGTAGAAAAGAAGATGGTCACCAGGTAGTCTTCAAAGATCAGCCTCAGGATCTGGACGACTTCGGCTGACTACTAGAGTTGTGTTTACCCACTAGTTCCATGAGAACCTCTAGCACCCACCACGGAATTTTAGATTAGCTTACATTCTCACTGTAATTTTCAATTTTATTTACTTGTCTAAATTTGTATTTCTTGCAGTTTTTCGTTATATTTTGCATTTCTTTAACTATTTGGACCATTTTATAGCTTTTCACTTAATTTATCTACTAAAATTAATTGATCAGAGCATCTTCTCCTCTTATACGTTTATCTTTTCTCCTTCTACGTTCACCATCATGTCCAATATCCTAACTCTCCTGTATTTCGTAGTATATCACCCTCCCTTGGTCCCTCTTGATTCTACCTTTGAATCTACCCTTTACAATTACATTCCTCTCAATAACCACATCATAATCTCCGGTGATTTTAATTCCAATCTCCTTGTCCAATCCAATGATAGCCTAAACCTTTAAAATCTCTTTTACTCTCTACACTTTTCCATTGTCCCATTTTCTCCCACCCATCACACCCTCCTATCCGACACCTGGTTAGACTTGTTTGTCAATTATTCACGGCAGAAACTCCTTTCTCCCTCTCCATTACCCGTTCCATATCTGTCGTCTTATGACCTTATCCAAATTTCATACAATATCCAAACTCCAGATATACTACCTAAAACCAACACCCTTCGAAAGCTAGATTCCCTCACTACAGAGAACATCTCACCTTCGCTTGAAACCTTGGATTGGAGGGAAAATAATTCTTGTGCAACTATTGATTCCATGGTTCACATACTTACTTTCATACTCAAATATCTCCTTGACATCCATGCCCAACTGGAAACCTCAACCTTCAACAGCCTGCTCCCTGGATGTGTCAAAAAATTGAAGATCTTCTAAGGAAGCGTGATGCTGCCCGAAGACACTTTAGACGCACAAGGCTAACTGATAACTATCAAGCGTTGAGGGCTCTTCGCAATTTGACACAGTCTACAATCAAACAAGCAAAATCCAAATATTTCCACGAAGCCCTCTCCTCTGCTGCCGATCCTAAATCTTAATGGCATCTCCTTCGAAAGCTTGCTCTCTGTAATTCATCTTCTTCTAGATCCTTTCCAGCCTCTCCCGATGAAACAAACTTGTATTTTTTGTCCACCTCAGTTAATACTTCAAAATCATCCTCTCCCGTCATTTCTCTAACGCCATTATTCAACCCCGACACTTTTACTTCTCAGACATTTCACCCATCGACATTATTTCCTCTGTTCTGAAATCCCACTCGACCTCTACAGGCTTTGACGAGATCCCCGTCAAACTGCTAAAATTATGCCTTTTCGATATTCTATTATAACAACCATGTAAAGGCCCACCAGGCCGATCTGGTAAAAAAATAGATATTCTACCTGTCCTACTCTTCATAAATAATTTAGTAGTCCACCCAATAAACAAAACCTCTAACCCTGTATCTCTCAAAGACTACCGCCCAATCTCAATTCTCTCCAACCTTTCTAAACCTCTAGAAAGAATTGTCCAGTAATTTCCTCGAACTCCTTGATCCACTTCAATTAGGTTTCCGTCCCGGTTTCTCCACACAATCTCCCCTTACCGAAATCACCAATGACATGGCTATGGACGACAAAAAACTAACTGTGCTCATCCTACGATTTTTCTAAAGTTTTTGATTCCTTGGACCATTCTATCCTTTTCAGTAAACTAAAATCATTGTCCATTTCTAACAGTTCTATCCGATAGTTCCAATCTTTCCTCTCTGATAGATCTCAAGCAGTTTCCATACCTAATCATCCACTTTCCTCACTCTTTCCTCAGGCGTGGCACAGGGCTCAAGCACCTCTCCTCTTCTTTTCAACTGCTACATCAATGATCTTCCTAAATCGGTCCACCATTGTTCCTACCATCTATATGCTGACGACTTCCCAATTTTGTCCTTTCCTCTTTCTGAGCTATTAACGGCGTTCGCCAGTATTCAGGAAGGCCTAGATAGGATCAGTGCCTGGGCAAAGCTGAACAAACTGGAATTGAACGCAATGAAAACTCAGGCCATCGTTTTAGGTTCCAATTCTCTCCTTACCTCCATCCGCACCCTCCCAACATTAATCCTAAACGATCACCGCATCACGTTGAGCTCCTCTGTGAAAAACCTAGGCCTTACTATTGATCAAAATATTTCCTGGAAGCCCCACATCGCCCAAATATCCCGACGGTCAATTAGTTCCCTGAAGTTATTCCATCGTTCTCGACATCTCCTTACACAATCATCCCGTAAGCTCCTTGTATCATCTCTCATCTTCCCCCAATTTGACCACTGTAGCGTGTTATACGGAGGCCTTTCTAAAATGCTTGAAGACAGATAAATGCTGTCTAAGATTCGTCCTTGGTACTCCGTGGCGATAGCGCGTCCCCCACATTTATGACGTGTTAGAGTGGCTCTTCCCTCCCGAAGACAATATATATTCGAAGATAATAATTCCTGGGTTCATTCTAATACAAATCCATTAACTCTCAACACCCTTCATATATCTACAGTCCTCCTCCAATTAAAATCCTCAGACCAGCACCATAAAACAAGATCTCGCCTTTCTGATCTCTATATTCGCTTCCACAGAACCTAAGCATTCGAAAGTTCCTTCCACCCCCGTTCCATCACAGGAACTCAATCCCTCCTAACATCCGTCATGCTCCCTCACTATCGTCATTTAAATCCTTGCTTTTCCAACAATCTCCTGGCTTCCGAAAAAGATGCTCTCTAAGCAGGTTAGCCATTTGCCTAGAATGCAATGTATTGAATAATTTATTGTATTATTTCGGTGTTTTAATTTTGGTTTACGAAAACGTATATCAAGTAAAGAAAGTATAACTTGCTAGCACATGCATTCAATAGAAGCTATTGATCTATCTATTCTTTTAATTGTCAGGATTATTAACCTTGTCAGGGACTCGTACTGTTTATTTACTTATTACTATCATTGTTTATATATATTTTTTTATTATTTCTTTCGGTCACTTTTTATACGCTCTATAATTTGTATCATGTAGCCTTCTGGCCAGGTATATATTATGTTTCTATTTCTGTTCATGTTTGTAATTCTAAAGGGACTTAGTCTATTCTATTCTATATTGAATTAGCAAGTAGCTAAATTCTTTTTTTTCCGGAGATGCGTTTATGTTAGACCACCAAGGCAGTGGTATTAAATTCAGCAAGGCTTCTTCCCCCCTTCGTGATGTTGAATATTTAATATCGAAACGTCGGGCCTGTCGAGACTCTAAAACGAATTAATAGGATTTTATCTATTCGGCCATAAAATATTAAGGCAAAGTGCCGGCCTCAGATTCCGAAGATAGCTCCTCTTATAATTTCCTGATTTATTAATTAGTCAGTTTGATTGTTTCTGTTTCCTCGGATATCTGAGCGCTGTATCCGGGCAATAAATAACTCCGAATTAATGTTGGAACCCACCTTTCGTTATGATTTATACATCGATTCTACAGACTGTATCTCTATCAGTGAAGATAAAAACAAAAAGAGGAGAGAAACATAAATCTCCTCCCCAATCTAAACATCTTTTCATTTGTCTTTAACAAGCTTCTACACTCATCACCATCTTCTAGTTAAATAAATTTTAGAATAATTCATATCTCCTCCAGTATCATCACATGGGTTATGGCATTAACTCATTATAGGTGAGTCAGTTGGAATTCCAATTACAAGTCGAGCTCTTGAATTCTTTTAATTGTAACCGACTGCACGTGCTGAAATACGTTTTACTACTTGTTTTTTAAGTAAATAATTTTCTTTAGATATAATATAGTGGTTAGTTGTTTGTCTTAATGCAAGTTTTTTTTTTGTTCACATATATTGACAGCTCTGGTGAATTAGTGGTTAAGTCAAATTTTCTCAAAAATGTGTTTCTTGAACTTTGGGAAGCGGAATCGTTTTATTTGCGTAGTGAATAAAGGGGCATATCATGCATTGGCTTGAAATACAGTTATTTTTTTATTACAACTCTCTTTCAATCCTCAAACTACAAAATGAAACTATATCGCTTCCTACAATCTCACTTTTGAGAAAATTCGATCTAACTACTTATTTACCGGGGCTGTAGATATAACGTAAGTTTTGCCATTAGAAAACTCAAAAGTAGAACTTAAATTATAATGACGTATGTAAAAATAGCCGGTGCCATTTTAACCCGTGAAGGGTGTTGGGTTCAGTACACGGTAGTTACAACTGTTTCTAGTTTCTGCTGCTTTTCAGGGAAGTGATTTGTCCGAGATCACGCACAACCATTAAGTTTTCCCTCCATTACAGGTGCCCGGTCATATAGGCTGGGTGGGGTAGTGGCACATGGTTTATCAATGGGTAACAAATTTAATAATTTAGTAATATATATTCATATTCATTCTGAAATAGGTACTCGAAAAACGATGGAAAGTATAACATGATGTGAACGCCTTATTAGTCGATTTCAAAGCTGCATACGATTTTGTGGACAGGAACTGTCGATGGAAGGTCATGACTGAGCTGGGTATCGGAAAATTGGTTATATTGGCTAATGCGTGTACAGAAGACCCCCCGATGCAGAGTCCTGATGCAGGGAGATGTGTCTGAGGCCTTTGAAGTTGGAACTGGCCTGAGCCTGGGAGACGGACTCTCACCTTTACTATTCAACATAGCCCTTGAAAAGGGAATAAGAACAACATCAACGGGGGGGGGGGGCGCACATCGGAATGGAACATAAAATTCTTGCATATGATATAGCAGTCCTCGGAAGTAATGAAAGGGGCACCGAGAGACTCGCTAAGATGAGAGAAGCTGACTAAATCGGCAAGTTAAATGATGAAAAAAGTATAATACATGTTAGCAAGCCATATATTCCACCCCAGCAACAGCATCTGCATGGATCACAAATCTTTCCCGAAAGCAGACAGCTTCAAATACCTTGGCTCCACAGTAACCTCAAGTAGTTTGCAAGAGACCACGTGGAAGGTCAAAGACCAGATGGATAGACAGGATCAACAAAGATGCTTCAGAGCTTTATGAAGCAGCTGGAAATCAGTGGTCCAGGATAGACGGAGGTGGATAAGGCTTGTAAAGGGGGTCAAAAATGTACAAGGTTGGTTGTTCCAAATTTGAGGCGTAAAACCGAATAGTCATCAATTCCTTAGTACCATAATCATTTTTTAGTAAAAAATTTTATAAATAAAAAATACGAAAAAAAACTGCATCAGATATTCTTAGTAAGTCCTTCTTTTGATAGAAACGTGATGACCTAATTAATGTACTTTTCTTTATTTACTTAAATAATAGATATATTGGTAGTTAGTCCTATTTTATCCATCGCTCTTTTGTAAAATGAACAGCCTTCGAAGATATGGGCTATTGACAAGCTCTCGCTGCACTTCTCGCATGTTGGCGGGTGTTCTTTAGTAATCAGGTGAGCTTGGGTAACCGTTGAATGTCCTATTCTAAATCGTGTAAGGACTACTTCCTCCCTTCGGATGCTACGGCAGGAGCTGCTCCGTGGTTTGACATCAGTTTTTATATGCTTCAATTTATTTGGCATTATTTTGCTATCGCCCCATAAGGCCTGACTCTCTTGGAGTACGTGGTGTCTTAGTGGTCGACCTCAGTTGGGGCCAATACAGCTTTACCACGTTTTGGAAGAGCAAGAACTTCTTTTGCTGCCCTATCAGCCCATTCATTGCCTATAATACCTGCATGTGGCGTTAACCAGATAAAATGTATCGATGTTGCAACATCATGTAGCTATTTCGTAAGGTTTAATATATATTCTCCCCCAGGGTGGTCTGGGTACTTATACTCATTGCTTTTAAGGGACTCAAAGAGTCTGATACTACTACCAACATTTTAACAGCTAATTTCATGACATATCGGAGGACTATAAAAGAAACCAATCTCTAATAACTAGTAAAGGACTTTGAACATCTTACTTGAGGAAATCGAAGTAAAAATATTTCCTTTCTTAAAATTGTATTTGTTTTACTTGTTATTTAACTATTTATCAAGCCCTAGCAAAGCTTAGAATCAGCAAAAGTATACAACACTAATTGATATTATATTTGTTGTAAGTATGTTATTATGTTAAGGGGATAAACTTGTTTTGCTTCCCTGTGTTTGATTTGTATTAAATAATTAGGACGCTTTAAATATCTTTTTAGCTTCACTGTAATCTAATAGTAAAAAAAGAGGAATGAGCCTGAAAAAATGGGAGAACTGTGTGGAGTATTGCAAAGTTTTGATCACCAGTCCATTGCCGTCATTGTAATGTTTCACTCCATTCTGGTATAAGCAAGAAACGATGTTGGTTATGTACGAGTTGGATAATTACAGAAGAGGCCTGGGGCTGTCCACGGTCTGCTGCACTAACAACTGCATTTTTCTTCTCAACTTTCCTGCGTTATGGAGTTTATGATGGCAGCAACTGCACTAAACACTGCACTCCCAGAACTTAACCAACAACGCTCAATTACGACTTGTCTGATAGACAGTCTAACTTTATAGACATTTCTAAACTCCGATTTTCTTCTTATGTTTTTTTCCCCTCAGTCTGGTTATTGCTTACAGAATTTACGACCTAGTAAATACATGAACAGCAACCGCCTATTAACGTTACTAAACGCACACAAAAACCTACAGTATATGCTTACATACCGTTTGGTTTAAATTAATAACTATTGCTTTTACAAAGTTATTTTAACTTTTTTTAAACTAATAATTCTGTAATGACAAAATTGGAATTCTTCTAGAGTAGAGTTAAGAGGTTTTTCTATGATACATATAAAAATTGTATTCTGCGGTCCATAAAAGAAATATGGCCTCGTTGACCATGGAACCATTTAAATTTGTAATCTAAATGCTAGTATAATATTTATGTATAGCATCAGATATGACATTATGATACATACACGAATAAAATGTTTAGGAATAATGGAGTTCTCTATGTCATGTATAGTTGGGGACAGGTTTACAAATGACAACCAGCAATCATTTTATAAAAAAATTATGACTTTATGTACTACAAAATCATGAAACATATTGGAGATATAATCACTAATACTTTTCTTCTAAATGTATGCTAGACCGTAAAGAAAAATGATTTAAAACTATAAATATCACATCTTTAAGAAAGACAATATTATTGAAAGCTTTGAGAAATCAATGTTTTTTCCTGCTATATTGTTTAAAAATGTAGGGATATGGTATTGTTTCTGTTGCCCCTTTTGTTATGTTTCTGTTTCTATTCAATAGATTATTATTAAATTGCCCTTGAAGTGTCTGGTATTTAGTACATGGTAGATACTGTTCTATTTCTCGGATAACGGTTGTGCAGGGAGGTGATATGATCTAGTTCACGCTCAACTGGCAGATTATCCCCTTCTTGTGGGTACTCATGCAGTGAGTTACGTATTCAGTTTGATAATAACAAATATTCTTCTGCCGATTATTGAAGAGATTGATTAGTTGGCAATTATTTAAGGCAATTTCTTTGTACCTGCAGTACATTTAACTATTTTTTTCCAATGTCAAAAATTGGATTTTAAGATTATTTGGCACTGTATTATTTATATGGGCACTTCCCTTACATAGCAAATACATCCATACCATTAATGTATCCTGGAGCAAAAATAAAAACAGTACTCTGTGTGGAAGAGCTCAATTTCGGAAGAGGGTTGGAGTCACCCTCGGTCTTAAAAGGCGGGTCACGCTTTTGGTGCACTCTGAATTGTTTACGAGCCATGTTCTCGAACAAGTAACTTAAATAATTTCATTTAATGGAAGGGCGATGAGGGAAGGGATGTTGATCAACAAAATGTCAGGATCCAAAAATCGTGGGCATACAAAATGAATGGGTATGTTCTGATTTTTTCGCTTTGCTTCTTTTTCGATATATATAAAGGGAAAATAATTTTACACCAAACAAATTGCTACGTATTACAGAAATTTTTAGCTAAGTGTTAATGCAATGTAAAAAATAAATAAAAAATAACCACTGTACCACTACAATCCATGAAGTAGGTTCAGTACGTGGTTGGGATTTCACTGTTTCAAAAACAACGGTTGTGCAGGTATGTGATTTCTCCAGGATTACGATTAAAGCCATTTTTTTCCCAATTAAGAGGTTCTGCGGATCCCATTGGGTCCATCTGTGCCTGTTAACAGAGTTATCTACTAATAACATATCTACCGCAACCGAAGTTGAATCCGAGACTCTTACACCAACTCAGCACTATACCACTGAGATACTCCGCATTACAACATACTGGGAATCAACTTAGATTTTAAATAAAATTCTCTTAGTCACTGAGACAAAAATAAACATTTTCAAAAGGCACATTATTCCTTCTTTTTTTTAATCATTCAGAACCATTTCATTCTATTTAAAATATTTTAATTGAATTTGATTGCACGACTGCCGATATTCCAGTTATAATTGTATCTGCAAGTATGAGGTCTTACTCAATATGTGATTCTGTACAAAAATCAGAAAAGTATGAAGCATACTCCAAAATTAAAAAATCTTTCGTGTTCATTCCTAGTCCCAATAAGTGGGTCTACTTAATAGGTTGGTAAACTAGAGTGTTTCCTACTGTATAAATAATAAATCATTATGGTTAAAACATTAAATATATGAAAAAGCGGAATCAGTTGAATGACATTTTTTCATTACTTTTAAAAACTTACAGTCCATAAAAAAATTTGAGAAGCATGCTCCTAATAGAAGTATATACATACATACATATATATATTGTAGCAATCATGGAGGCACTGGGTAACAGTACTGAAAGAGTAATCTTAATGTTTATTTTTTTTCTCGTGATGCGAGTCTGTTTAATTTAATATTGTTTAATAAAGTGTGTAACAAGTATATATATACATATATGTGTGTGTATATATATATGTATACATATATACATACATACATATATATATATATATATATATATATATATATATATATATATATATATAAATAATTTAGCAATAATTAGTAATTAAATACTAAATTAGTATTATTTTATAATACTAAATTTATTATAAATAAATAATAAGAAATTAATAATTAGTAATTAAAAATAACAATTAATAATATATATATGTATATATGGTCCAACAAAAGGTTGGTAAGTAAACCAGTGTTTCCCACCATATAGACTACAAAGAATTTTTTTATTCAGATATTAAGAATTTAAAATAACGGAATGTCTTAAAAGCCATTTTTTTTAGTATTCTTAAAACTTACTTTATTTTATAATTTATTTTCTTTTATTTGTTACTAATTTTTAAATATTTTGATTTGAAAAGAAAAGATATGTCCAGGACCGGGACTCCAAGCGGTCTTCCAGATCGCTAGTCTGGAACTCTACCAATTGAGCTATCCTGGGCCCTAATCAAGCATGCTTCTCGGTTGTGGTCATATGTTTTCTTTTCAAGTCCCCGCGTTCTCTCATTTTTGTGAAGTATACGAGGAGAAGAATGTTATTTGAACACTATATACTTTATTTTACTCTTTCAATACCATTGGAAAGAAAAAATATAGCATAATTATTATAACTTAAAAAAAAAAAAAACAGAAAAAAACCTGTACCACTACAACTTATGAAGGGTCCGGGGATGCAGTACATGGTAGATACTGTACTGTTTCATGGACAACGGTTCTGCAAGGAGATGACTTGCCCTAGCTCACGCTCTACTTCCAGATTTTATCGCCTTATTTTGGGTACCCTATTTATAATATAACTTTAAATATAAAATTTGAAGAGCATATAATTAATAAAAATTAAAATAATTCACTAATTCGGTCTATATCGAACAGTTTTTGATAAAAAAATAGCATTTATTAAAATAAATTATTATTTTAGTACGGTACATATTAAGTGATGTTTCGTGTTACAGTTTCTTTTCATAAGAAATGTTTATACAGAATTATGTGAGAATTCCTCCCAGGCCTTCTTCATCGAGACAGGAAACGATAGAAGAAGCATAACTAAAAGGAAATTTCTCGGCTTAAACACTTCCACGGCATGAATGACCTCTTAAGAAGGATTCATGAATGAAAGAGGTGTGAGGCCTAGATGAATGGAAGGATACATAACTTTGTTAACACTAACTTATCAATGATTCTTTGTGCCAGTTCTTATTTTGTTCTTTATGTCCTTAACTTTTTACTAATATAATAATTTAAAAAATATATATTTATACCACTGAATTATTAGGTATACCTTTCTATTACAAATATTAATAATAATGCTGCATTCGAGAAGACTTCAAAGAGGCATACTATTTCTTAGTGCTATACCTCCACAATGCCTAACAGTATAATTAAATAATATTACAGCTCTAGAAGATAAATTAAACTAATACAAACCATATTTTACTCATGTTATGTGTTTTTGTATTTTTAAAATTTAATATAATAATTTTGTGGAAGATTTCACATTAATGTCCTTTCATCCCTCTTCTCCCAATCTGCTGATGTTCCTCAAGTTAGTATCCTTGGCCCAATCCTTTATACAGTTTATACAGCTGACATCCCAACTCATCCTAACACTATCCTTACCACGTATGCTGATGATACATCTGTATTATCAGTCAACACCATTCCAGTTATTGCATCCCAAAACCTCCAATCCCATATCACTGATCTTGAAGAATGATGTCAAAACTGGAGAATTAAAATAAATTCTCAAAAATCCCATCAAATCACTTTTACCTTACGTCGTAAACCAATGACTTCCTGCCCTTCAGTATCCTTTAATAATATCCCACTGGTGCCTGTAGAACAGATCCGATACTTAGGGTTGCACCTCGACAAACGATTAACCTGGAATCCACCTACTAGACTGAAAAGACGAGAAACCGCTCGACGGCTACTTCAACACTTACTAGACAAACGCTCTAACCTTCCAATTAACTACAAAAGACTCATCTACATGACCATCATACGACCTATTTGGACTTACGGAGTAGAGCTTTGGGGCTCCACTAAGCCATTGAATTCCTCTCGTATCCCATCCCTACAATCCAAAATCCTTCGTAAAATCCTCAACGCTCCTTATTTTGTTAAGAATAAAGTCATCCATAACGACCTTAATGTCCCATTTCTTGCTGATTTGGCCCGAACCCGGTATCTATCCTTTCATAACAAACTCCATTCCCACTCAAACCCTCTAGTTTCAAACCTAGCTTCCTCTTCGATTCCCGATAATCCTCCGAGGCGTCTGAAAAGAAGATGGCCACGTGACCTTCTTAGTTGAACTAGTGATTTGAGTACTACCAGTGGGTAGTTTCTTTACTTGCCTCTAACTCATGTCATTATGTATCACATGGCTTATTTACTGGATGTATTTTATAATACAGTTGTAAATATCAATAAATAAATAAAAAAAAAAAAAAAAGATTTCACATTTAAAATTATTTATTTATTCACTCATACAAATATGATCATGAATAATATAATAGCAGTAACAATAAAAGAAATAAAAAAAGGATTGCTGCTTACTATTATTTCTCAACTACGTCAGGGTGTTATTAACTTATTATTTTTTAATTTGTTGAACAATGAATTTAAATGATCTATTAAATCATGGAAGAAATGTATCCACAAAAAAAAAAAAAAAGCATTGCACCTGTATTACCCATATAATTAAAAGTCCTTAATTGGTTCTCTAGTAATTACATGACATTTTCACGCTCAGACCTAGAGCAGCAGTTGGCATTGCGGTGTGATTGATATAGTTGAAACCTATTATAACAGATATGTTAAGAATTAAAACTGTAAAAAAACAGTATCTTTTGCAACCTTCCATAATATTTATGAAGGATTCCTAACTACCAATGTTGAACTATTTTCATTCAATCTTTGTAGATGCTAAAACTGTTATTTATTAAAAATGATTTTGTAATCCAAGCAAATAGTACTAAAAATACGAATACATGCAAATTTTGACCGGGCACAAAGCTCAAATAACTGCCATAAAAACTCCATTAGTATAACAAAAAGGCCCTTAAAAAATGATTCAAATGTTCGACGTATTTTGCCAGTGATTGGCCCAGCAAAATAGGTTCTGTAACATTGGGACAATATACATCACGACTATTTTATATGTGGAGGTTATGTAGAGGAATAAGTCAAATCGGGAATGGTATAGTTTCTATGAACGGAGGTTGTTAGGATATTGCCAAAAAAACTGTCACTTTTAGTTGCCAAAACCATTTTCTTTTGCTAGTCCTGTAAAATTACTTTTTCAGGACATATTTCCTTTTCCAAGTTACGCCTCAATATCCTTTGGATTGCAGTATTTAATATTTTAGTGTCAAATTCGGCTGTAAAATCTCTATGATTCTGTTAGATTGGATCAGCAATAAGCTATTGTCCCGGTTAGAATCTCCGTGAAGTTTTAAACTAAATATTTTCTCTTAAAAGTCCTAAATAAAAGTGAAGTTTCAAGCCGGGACCAGAGGACCGGCACCAGAGGCACTGCGGAAAGCCGATAAGAAGCATGGCAAATGTTTACACCCACTTATCAGGGATATGCTAATTTTTATTTACCAGGGCTGATGTTGGCCGCTGATAATGGTTATCCAAGAATTAAGGCCTATTTGCATAATTTCAATAATGGACAGCGGTGGTTGGCTATCAGATACCGACTGTTTGTTCCCCGCCAACGTGACTTATCCCATCTCCTCTCCCTTCGGCTATATCTGTCTTATCAGATCCCTAGCTCCTTCTTTCCGAGGGAGGACTATGGTCAGAGCTTGGTACGGACCAAGATCAATCAGATTATTTGTTTTGTAAAAAAAAATAAATAAAAAAAAATGGGTGTTCTTTTTGATTAACCCCGAAAAGGTGTACCCGACAGCATTTCCCTCACACTGATCATTTTTAAGTATAAATATCGAACAAATCATTCTATTGAGATTTTGTCTACTGGGGCTGAATAGTCGTTGACTTCTGGTCAAAAGTGCCGTGTTCGCCAATGGAAAATTTACAAGAAACCGTAGATTTTTCCCTGTAGTCTTCAAATGAGCACCACTGATATGTATAAAAAATTTTTAAAAAATGAAAGAAGTCCTTGTATAAATTAAAGACGTTTGTAACAAAAAAATGTTTGTCTAGTTTTCGAACTCGAGCCTTTTAGGACTCTGAATATTTTTATTTTTTAGTGAAGAACTACTTCAGTTATAAGTAAATTTTTTTTAAATAAAGACCAAGGAAAAGGAAAATCAGGAATGAAGACTAAGAGGCAACAAGGCGAAGTTAAAATTGGGAAAAAAACTGTACCACTGCAACTGATGAAGGTTCTTGGGTTCAGTACATGATTGAAACTGTACTATTTAAAGGATAATGGAGTAGCAGAGAGGTGGTTAGTCAAGGATCACGCTCAACCGCCAGATTTTCCTCTAATTAAGGGTACCCACTTTATAGAGACAGGGTTAGCCCTAGGTGGGTCGTCCAATGTCCAACCACGGCTGTTAACAGATTAAATAATTTATCTGCCATAGTCTGACTTGAACCTGTTACATCCAGAATAGCTACTCAGCACTATAACTTTTTGATTCATTATTTGCTTTGTTTTTGCTGCTTGATATGGTAATTTGCATACAAATTTAAATATCTATTGTTTCTCTCTCTATAATTATTGTTATCTTATTTCTATGTTTTTTTTATTTCTTGTACTCTGTTATTGTTATTCTTTAAGTGTTATCACTGGAGGTAATTCGCAATTTCCTTTTTCATTAATTCTATCTCATTCGTTAATTTATTTGTATTAATTAATTAAATGTAATCACATTACCCTCTAAGACAAAATAATACCCTGTGTAGAAACCTGCATTGTTATTCTAAAGGGACTTGTCCCAGAATAAATAAAGACTTTATTATCATTAATATAACTACACTGCCCTTTTGTTAGTATAAAAGAGGAAGATAAGATTTTCGGCCATATTTGTTGAATGGTTGGTATTAGGACTGATTAAAAAAATATTTACCTAGTTTGATAATAGAAAAATCAAAACCTAAATAGACCACAAAATTTTATAGTTTAAGGAGGGTGTAAAAAAGAAACAAGACCAATTTAAAAGTTTAATCTACTGTAGAAAGTAGTAATAGATAAAAAAATACAACCGGGATAGAAAATGGACAGAAGAAAGGAAGCAGCAAAAAAGAGTCTATGTGATCCTTAGATGAACCGGAAAAAAAAAATTAGCATAACCTGCTATTTGAACTAAATTAATGGAGGAAGATTCGAAGGTAAAACATTAAAGAACCAAATCCAATGACAAAAAAGTCATTATTAATATCAATATCTGGTAAAACTTGTTTGACCTACATGATACTATGTGCTAAAAGGATACACAGATTATAACTGATAAACTCCCTCGTCCAGTAATTAAAATGAAAAAAAAATGTCAACTCTGGGAGCGGACGTGCTTAGCTTTCTTAAAGTCTCTATGATGTGGTATTATACTTCGTTAAATAGGCAGAGTGCACCTCAAAAGATCCTTTTCTTTGTTTTCTATTTGGTCTACGTTAAACTTTAACCATATATTAATTATGTAAACAACAATATCAAATAATGCACCATTGTGACTTTTGAGAACTAGAATATTTCATTAATTTGATGTTTCACTACACTTCTTCGTTTGAAGTGAAAAAAAACAAAAGTTAATCTTATTTTTAGAGTGGAAACTAATGATAATCGGAAATTCAATTTCACTTTGTATCGCAGTGTTATAGGGGAAATCTAATTGTATCGGGGTTATAGGGGAAATAAAACTGTTTCATTTCAGTATTTTGATTATCCTTAATTTTTTTCGTTCATTTTGTTGAATGATTTATTTTATCATGTTTTATTATTATGTGATTTTTCTTACACCCAATTGATTCCATTATTATGGATATTGACATTTATATTTTGGTTCAATACAGAATTGAAAAAAGTTGAGTTGTATGGTGATACAATTATTCTTTTCACAAAGGAAAGGAACTGCTAAGAGGATGTTGATGTTTTAGTTTTTTTTCATTACCCCTATTATACAGAAAAACAAACGTTGACACATACCTGATGTTTACACACACACACACACACATATATATATTGGTTTCTACTTATCTTGACTGTTATGGAAATATTATGTTTTGGTTCTTGAGTTTCAGTCAGTTTATATCACCTTCTTTAGGCGACGTTTCGAGACTAGGTTAGTCTCATATTCATGCCCTGACAGTGAAAAATGAGCTTTTAGTAAAAACATTAAATAGCACACTAAAATAAATATAAAATGACACGTGTAAGTTGTAATAGATAGAGTGTACTAATAAGTTCCAAAAAATTGATCAACTATTTATCATCAATCAGTTACTTCGCAATATATTGCATTAGCTATGATCAGCGAATAAGTAATGTATTTTTAGGAACAACAGTTTTATTTAATTGTTGGATCATATTAGACTATTTATTATTATATCACCAAGAAATCATTAAATTAGTATAACACGAGCTTAGACCTTGAGCACCCGATTTTTTAACAACGCGATTTTTATATTTCTCTGTAGTTATCATTTCTATATTCCGTTTGAAGCTATTTTTCTCTTGGTGTATCACCTTAGGTTCATCAAATTTAAATGTTGTTGAGTATTTCTAAAATGCGTAGTGAGCGCTGTTTGATCTGGTTTATTCTGGTTTTTTATTATAAAATCACAACTATATTTGTGTTGGTTCACTCTTCGTTTTAAGTATTGTTGCGATGTTCCGAAATAGTATTTCCCGTATTTATCTCCACATTGTATTTGGTACATGACATTAGATTTTAACTCTAATCGGAATCTTTAGTTTTAGTAAATAGCCTTGTCACAGTGGCTGTGTTGACTGAACTGAACAATACTTAAAAGGAAGAGTGTACCAGCACGAATATAGTTGTGATTCAATAATAAAAAAAACCCAATAAACCAGATCAAACAGCGATTACTAAACTTTTTTTAAATACTCAACATACATTTAAATTAGATGAACCTAAGGTGATACACCATGAGAAAAATAGCTTCAAACGGAATATAAAAGAAATGATAACTATAGAGAAATATAAAAATCGCGCTGTAATAAAAAAATCGGATGTTCAAGGTCTAAGCTCGTGTTATGCTAATTTAATTAATTTTTGAAGGTATAATAATAAATATAAATAAAACTGTTGTTCCTAAAAATAGATTACTTATTCGTTGATCATAGCTTTTGCAATATAAACATTCTATGATAAATTGCTAAGTAACTGATTGATGATAAATTGATCAATTCTTTGGAACTTGTAAGTACACCCTACCTATTACAACTTACACGTGTCATTTTATATTTATTCTAGTGTGCTAACCGAGTCTCAAAACGTCGCCTAAAGAAGTTGAAAAAAACGGACTGAGACTCAAGAACCAAAACATAATATATATTTATATATATATATATATATATATATATATATATATATATATATATATATATATATATATATATGTATATATATATATATAGATATATTACCATATATGGTAATATGTATGTATAAACGAATCATGTAATCATGAAACTAATATGATAAGTTAGTCGGCGAGTAGCAGTGATCAGGACCTGAGGTTGTCTTCATTAGACTACAATAGCATCACGATTTCGACTGCATGGTTTCGTTTATTTGACTCATGTTTCTCTAATTTTTGCTCTTGTTACATGACTAACAGAACTATTTTCCCCCTACAGAACCATTTAACGATTTTATGTTGACTCAATTCGATTCCTTAGAAGCATTCCACATCATAACTCTCCTATTTATATCCCGAAAAGCATACATCAAAAACTTTTAACTATGAATTATATTTAAACTATTAAACCAAAATTTAAATTTAAATATAATTTAATTTAAATGAATAAAGAAACAATCTATACATAGATGTGCATATCCCATTGCGAACCACCACCTTGGGTATAGAATGTTGTTATGGATTTATAAAGGTACATAAAGGATTTGAGGCTTTAGAAACTTTAAAGCATTATTGATTAGTTAAAAACAATAATTTTATCTTCAAAAAAAAAAAGATAAATAGTTTATTGTGGCTGGCTATCAGATAGCTACTGTTTGTTCCCCGCCAACGTGACCATAGTTTATTGTACAACCAATACATATTATAATTAAAGTTGAAAAGAGTTCTGAATTTATTTATGACACACAAACCTAATCCATAAAGGTTGTTATTTTGCTGTCTCTTGATAATAATATTTGATTATCTATGCTTATTTATTATTATGCTAGTGAGATGGTCAGAGAAAAGGACATTGAATAATTCATCGTAAAAAAATCTCAAGCTAATTCATTATTTGGAATTCATAATTTAATTAATCTTGCTTTACAGTTCCAAATTGCCCTTGCATTCCTCATTACACAGGCCAACGATGAAAAAACTTTTATACTGAAAATACCTTATTCCTACAGTTTTAGGGTGCTGAATCCAGATATGATATTAAAAAAAGCTGTATCACCCACAATTTCTTCACATTTTATAGTTAAATTTATTAAATTAAGCGATTTTTAAAGAATTAAACAACTTAATATTTAAAATAAATAACTAAAAAACAAGGTCTATTGGTGTGGATGAAGTTGGTAGCACTGCTGAAACATATTTGCTGGCCAACAGCTGTTTTGTTTACTGTCAACCTAACCTCACTTTCACGTTTTCAGTGCATATGCTCAGTACAATGTCTAATCGCGGTTGTAAGAACTCTGCTGAAAATTTTTGTTATATTTGTGGTGAGTTTGTGATTAAAAAACACCAAATAAACATTACAGACTTTGTCAAAAAGGTTTATCTATCATACTTTGGAACTTAACTTGGTGATCAGGTATGTTATGTATGTGTCGAAGATCTAAGAAAATGGTCGAAAAAGGAGAAAAAAGTCTTTAAATTTGTTGTTCCTATGATATGGAGGGAGCCAAGAAATTATTCCGATGGTTGCTACTTTTGCAGTGTCGATATTATTGGTCATAACTCAAAAAACAAGAAGGTAATAAGCTACCCTAATCTTCCGTCCGCCATCCGACCAATAAATAGGCCACGGTGTAGATTTACCGGTCCCTGAACCACCAGGTGATTTAAAATTATATTCCGACGGAAGTATTTTCTGATTTACAATCGGAGTTAGATGAACAAGATGGTGAAGAACTTTCTAATGTTTTACAGAAAATATAGAGTCTAAACTGTTTACTCAAATCGAGCTTAACGACTTGGTTAGGGATCTTGGCTTAACGAAAGAAAACGCTGAATTGCTTGCCTCTAGACTAAAAGAAAAGAACTTTTGTTGGCGGTTGGAACCAGCATTTATGTGTACAGGAAGGGATAGCAACAATTTTGCAAGAGCAACAAACTGGAAAACTATGGGTGACACAAAAAAACTAAGGCCAGATTTAGATTCAGCACATAAAAATATAGATAAACTGTTAAAGTTAAAAAAAATTGTTGTTGGCCTGTGTTATCAATTGCAGGCTCGCATGTCTCCACTTTATTCTGTGTTCGATCCATCCTCC
Source organism: Troilus luridus (assembly GCA_964056705.1). Classification (NCBI taxonomy): domain Eukaryota; kingdom Metazoa; phylum Arthropoda; class Insecta; order Hemiptera; family Pentatomidae; genus Troilus; species Troilus luridus. The sequence goes on along the minus strand of OZ057412.1, from coordinate 69,817,154 downwards.
ACTTCAGTGGCTTCTTGATCTTCTACTTTTTCTTTTCAGTGATTTGTGTCGTCTACATTTTTATCTGCACTTTCTCATATGCAATAATGAGTACACGTCCTTCCCATATTAGCTAGTTGATTTGAAATAGTTTCTTTCGAGCACTCTTAGCTTACGGCAATTATCTCGAGTATTTAATCTCATCTTTCCAACTCTTTAGGTGACTATTCATCTTACAAGAGATTTACATAGTTTTAATTTCGTAATTTAAGCGAACAATTGTTATTGGTAATGGTTTATATGTTCCTCTTATATAGTTTTATTTTCCTTTCCGATATTCTGAGTTTATTGTGCTGAAATTCTTATTTACCAATGCTAATGTTTTTTTGTTGTTTTTTTTATTACATTACTGTGATGAAAACATGCAAGGAGGTATATTTATCCAATGCTATGGTTAGTTATTAGTGAAGAAATACATTGCGGTTCCTATAAATCAGGAGCCTTAATTAGCCTTAGTGAGTTGTTAAAGAAAATTTATCGACGCTATCGGTTCCCACGGCGGCTAGATCTGCATGTAGATGCCGCTTGTAGGCCTAATTCAATAAATACACTACAGGCGTTCTGCCTCAGTCTTCTGTCTTGTTGCAATTTATACAGAAGCATTTAATACTTTGGGTTATTTTTATATCATTTATTTAATTTGTAAACAATCAATTTAAAAAATAAAATGTAATGTAATTTTTGAATGCCCTATCGTAAACATATTTGTATTAAAAGAAACAATTGAAAATATATTTGTAGTATACAATTGTATATTTTTTCTTAAAGTTCTGACACTGTAATAATATTATATCCAGTTTATATTTGAAACGTCATTGTTAAATCTCAGAAAATGATGCTCAAATAATTTCCTGTGATTTCTAATTAAATTTATTAAACAAATATGTTTATTATAATTACCCACAGACCTCCCCACACACACCGATCTGCATATAATGATCTCTGATTGCATGAAAATCCCTATGCAATTCGCGAGCAATATTTTCAGCACGAGTTTCAATGTGTGATTGGGGATATTAGACAATATTTCAATAGGTCCACATTTCTTACCACCTCGAATTAATGCGGAAACATTTTGGAATTTCTTGATAATGATTAGTATGATTTAGATATCCTACAACAACTAGGCAGATTCAGGGATTCACGTGGAAGCGTGGATGGAAAAGTCTCCTATCGTGTTTCAACTCAATTTAGTAGATCCCTGATCCAGAGACGTTTTATGTTGGCATTAACGTCGAATTCTATGGTAATGTGTCTGTCAGTAATTTGTACCAGTAAGTGATTCATAAAATGGTTTGTAGTTTTTCTAGATTCTAGATAGTAAGTCCTTCGATAGTTGTCCTGCACATTACCTAAGAAGTCCACGACAGTGGCTAAATGTTAACTATCCCAATCAATCAATGGATTGACCGTGCAGGTTCAGTGGTTTGGCCTGCACGCTCTCCAGACCTGACACCACTGGATTTTTGTTTGAAGTGAAATTAACCAAAAATTCTATGCGAAGACGGAGAGTGGAATATTGCAAAACAATAACACATATCCAGTGTCATTCTGCACTGCTGCAATTAAAGAAAGATGCCAAGTCTGTCTTAATGTTCAAGGACAACACTTTGAACAACTTTTAATGTGACTGTTAATGCCTACATTTTATGAATGAAGTAGTTATAAATAAAATAAGATTTGTTTATTCACTAGGTCAAAATAATTCATAACAATGAAAACTTTTAGGTGTGAATAACTCTTAAACAAGGGTTTGCAAACATACATCCATAGGATTTTTTATCTTTTTTTGATGTCCTTAGTTAAAATTTTCTGTTTGGCAGCTTAACCCTGAAACACCCTGGATAACATACTTTCTAAATCGCACTTTGATATGCAATAGAAGTTGTCAAATTTGGACTGTACTAGTATTGACTCTTGGGGTTATTGCCGGTTCATAAACATTCATGATTAGTTGATTGATGATCGAGTTTAGAGTTAATGTTCAAGAGACCATGCAAGAGACCATCACTTAGACCTCCAGCCCGCTAGATGCTTAAAACATGAGACCGCGACGACTTAAGTAGAACTGACAGTGGACATTAGTCACAACTATTAGTCCTGCTACCGTTAGTCTCACATTTTACATACCCATCAGGAGTAAGTCCTTGGTCCCATAGATAATTCAAACAGTACATCCTTACTTTTGGTAAAACTCTGTTCACGTTACAGGACCTAGTAGCTTCCGCAATTTCCTTGCTACAATCAGGGAAATTAATAGTATTGGACTCAACCTATCCTTATAAACTGTTTTAGTACAGTATTTCAGGACGTAACATCTAAAAAATTCATCAAGGGGATAAACATTTGACAGCTATTAAATAGTAAAAACGACTTTATAATTTTATTTTATCAAAAACCTACATACTTTCTTGTTAATTTCTTCTTTTATATTACCATCATTAAATTTTCATATTAAATAAACTAAAATTGTAAAATCACATAATTAAGCATTAAAGACGGGTTTTTTTAAAGAAAACTGTTATGATTAGTAATAAATTTTATTTAGTAAGATAGCCATTGGTTCATATGTCACTATGCATCATCTCGATTTCTTAAATGTTAGATAATGCAGTACTTCCAACCGAATTACCTCAAAATTAGCAGGACATTCCATAATCCTTAATCACTCCTTTTACTTTGATGACCCTTCTGTCCTGGCTACTACACCTTATCCTAAGATGACATATATGTTGTAGAGGATATTCATTTACCAGATGCCATTGTCATTTGAGTTGCAGCATGCGATTATCATATCGAGGAGCAAACATGTATACTGACCATTACCAAATGGTATCGGGAATGTGAGCCAGGATATCAAATAATGGATGGTCATGAGAAAGAAAAGGAGATAGTAGCTTAAACTAAACTGTGGACACCAGAGATTTGTGAATCATGGAAGTCAGTTTACCAGATGGATATGCTAAAAAAAAAATGGAGCCTCATCTCATCATTAGTTAAAAGAGCGGTCTGAGAAAAGAATAAAGAACGAAGATTGCGGTCTCAGTGGTTTGACGGAGAGATTGCGACGGCCACGGAAACCAAAAACATTGCTAATCAAAACATAGTCCAGAAGCGACTCACGAGAAGAGAATTTCAAAAGTATTCGGGCAGGGAAAATGAAGGAAAAGAGACTTCACCGTGGAAACAAAAGGGATTGGGAGCAGAAGTTGCTCGAGGAAATTGAAGAAACGAAGAAGAAAAAAATGAGTCGAGAATCTTTTATCAGAACGTTAACCAGAGGAAGACCGGATTTGAACCGCATGTCAGGGCGTGAAGGTGAGAGGATGGATCGATGGCGTATAAGCTCGACGTTCCCGTCATTTCGACACTCCTTTGAATGATAGCGTGGGAGACTTGGAGGAGTGGAAGACGCCTGGTAGAGAGGATGATACAGAACCTCCTGGTCCACCCACCTTTCACAATGCGGAAGATGATGTGAATATGCTCAAAAATAACCAGGATCCACTAAAAATGTGATTTTAACCGAACTTCTGGAGTATAGGAGGAATTTTTGAGAGCCCTCTACGTCATCCTCACTGCCTGTATCGACGAGCCAATGGCAGAACAGTGAATGAAAGGCTTTATCCAACCAATTCACAAGAAGGGCAATATCCTGGAATGCCCCAACTCCCGAAGCATTTCGCTCCTACAGTGCTCAAAGGATCTCCCTAATTTCATTTAAAAGAAGCTTTTTCTATTTGCAGAGAACATGGGATCAGAATAGAGCTGTTGAGGCAGGAACTCCGGGTTAACCAGCCAGCGTCTCATCAAAACTAACAGCTGTTAGTTTCAATCAAAACAATTGGCCAATCAAAACATTGGCCTCAGAAAACTTCTTAGAAGCTCCTACCTTACCCGCCTTACCAAGTGCCTTTTGTAAAAGACCCTTATTTGATCAGTCCTAACCAATGGAACGGAGACCTGAACCATCACTAGTAATGAGGAAAAACAGATTCTCATATTTGAAAGGAAATTCCTTCGCGAATATATAGGCCGGTTATAATGAAAGGAAACTGGAGGAGGAGGAAAATAGGGAAATATGCTGAGTTTATTGTGAGGTTGATATGGTGAGGTATATTAAGCTGTGAAAACTGCCCTGAGCTCGTGACGTTGGATGCATGCCGGAGGAAGATATTCCCAAAAGTCTGCTTTAGTTGCTTCACCGAACTAAAGCAAGAGGAAGACCTCTGTTCAGGTCTGAGGAGACTGGTGCCAGCGAGGCCTGTCCCCTACTAACCGAGGCAGAGGATCGAGCCACCTGGCGGAGGCGTATTGTAAAGGCCAAGGGCCATGCGGTCTGTAGTGATAAGGATGATGCTAATTAGATGCCATTTATTTAATTTGCTATTTTCAATGTTCTGTCGCATAACATTCTTATTATTTTTCTATAAATTGTCTAAATATTAGACAAAAGAGAGAAAAGATCTAAATACTAGACTTTTTTTCTAATATTTCCGTAAAAAGCTGTTAATGTTGGGCGGTAAGTCCTTACTAACTTGAACATATTTTCTCAAATTTGATTAGCCACAACACACAGCCATTCCCCTTGAAAATTGAATGATATTTTTCATTTATCATGCCAGAAATTTAATTTATTATCCATAGTTATGGCTCAGTTTTGGTTGAATAATAGACTTTTAGAATAAGCCGCATCCTATTCACTATTATGTCAAGTTTTTAATTTAATTTTTTCTCAATTTACAAATTTAATGAATTTGTTATCCTTCCCTTAATATTATATTTTATCATTGGTATAATTCGAATTACCTCCTTGGCTAAACGTCCAATATCTCCAGAGATGCACCTGTCATACCCCGGGTTCAATGCTGGAGGTATTGGGAGGGCATTAGACGGATTAGACAGGAGACAGGGAGGCTACCGTTAAGGCCAGCCGGAATCGGATGTCGGCGCCGATGAGTGAAACGTAATTCGAGCCCGGAGCAGTGGCCGCCTTGGAGCAGCATCTCATCATGCACTGCTGCAATTAGCTTATCACGACCTCACCAACAGTCGCATCTCCTAAGAATAGCGATTATTCGGTTAGAATCTTCTCGGTATAAGATGATAACCGCTTTAGATCTGTGGATATTACAGATATTACTTTTTACGACGGTAATATTTCCTTATTTGTTAATTATTACGAACCATATAAAACAATAAACCTCCCCATATGAAGGAACTGGTTACTCTACTTTCTACTTTATATACCGGAGCCCAACCAATAACATTAATAATGTTGCAAAAAATACATTCATATGAAAACAATTGTCATATTCATTATTAATTAATCATTAATTATTACAATTTGAGCATCTATTTTTATCCGAGAAATATTTAAAATTCAACAAATAACTTCAGGTTCGTCCAAAAAAGAATCCTAAAATCTTTTGGACGTTCACGTTACTTCTATGTTAATTAACAGTATCTGATATTGTTGTAAGGTCATTTTAATAAAAAGCTACTAAGGTATTTTTTTATTAATACTTCTGTTTAAATGTGTCCGATTGTTGCAAACTCATGCCTTATTTTTATGATTTTCGACGAATACCTCTTTAAAATCGCTTCAATAGTGAGAGACAATTAAAAACAAATTATAACAAATCGAGGGGTACAGTTTAGTGTTGAGGCTACAGATGTGATAACACATCTCTATCCAAAATTCAATTAAGACCACTGGATAGCAAAAGGATCAAATAATTCATTACGATAAGTGAGAACTATAAAGCATCGCGCAATGTGGAGGGGTAAGCACCGCGATTTTGAGGTCACTTTGCTGTGAATCGAGAATCCCAATCAGTATAACTTTTGTCTCAAAGAAGTTCAATCGGTCGGTTTCAATCGTCAGCTGTAATATTCCGATTGTATACTAAACATTAGCGTGTAATAGTGGGATTGAATATAATAGGTGTTAGAATAAAAAAAATATTATCAAAAGTTTATAATATCGGCCTATACGGATCAAAAAGCGAAAACCAAATTCTGAAATCGTATATGGTTGGAAAGGGCTTCTCAAGAGAAATCGAATGATAACAATAAAATACCATATAAGTAAACCTATAAGTTTTATTGTAATATATTACTTATTTGTTTACTTATTGTTTTCCTGAATACATAAATAATATAAGTTTTGTAGATATGTATACATATCTAACGGAATCTTCGAACAAAATTTTTGGCCACTTAAAAACATCGAATTAAATTGAAACCTTGCACATTTCACAATTTTATAAGTGTTTATCATTATTCTGAGAATTATATTAGCTTTTTGTCGTAAGACACGGTAGTGTCTTGTGCCATGTACTAAGGCATACATGGCTTAATCTTTGAGGCGAGCATATGACTATTAGCTTGATCAATTGGCAAGATAATTTATTACAATTTTTAAAATACACGGTTTTGTAGCTAGCTGAACTAAAAATAAAAAAATAAATATCATTCAAAAAACAAAAGAATGCACTGGATGGATTGAATTGGACATGGGTGCAATGAAAGATAACACAAAATAAGTGGAACTTATTTTTTAATTGTGCCAACGTTTCGGCCTACGAAAAAAAAACTAAAAAGAAGAAAGTAATTATTAATGAGTTTTAAATAAGAATAGGATGATGAACAAATGATTCATTTTATCATAAAAAAAAGCGGGGGGAGTTTTTTAAAATATTTTTATAGAGACTCTACTTTCAGCAATAACAGTCTATAAAATATTTACAACAATTTTAACAGAACCCCACGCTTTTTTACGATAAAATAAGAATTTTTTTCTTCATCGCTTTATTCTTATTTTGAACTAATTTAAAATATTTTTTCATTTTAGTTTTGTTTTCTACTAAAGAGAGATTTTTCTTTTTAGTTTAAATTATTATTTATTCATACCTTTTTTTTTACAAAAATTATGTATCCAAAATAGAATAAATTATTAACAATAACTGAAAGCATTTTAAAAAATCAACAACTAATAGTTAATTTTAATTACACTACTCACTATTCCATCCCGCTAGAGAGGCAGAAGGCTTTGTTAACTTTGTAAGTGGATCCAGTACAAGATGCAACAATAATCCAAACTGCTATTGACACAAGCTTAGCCAAAGTGTTCTCAGTCCTTCGCTCTAATGGCTTTATTTCTAATCCAGTCAAGTAGTTTACATAGTGTTGGCTCTTCTGACTCTTGGCTAGAGTATGATTACTACTGGTTCAATAGATCAGGGATCACAGTATAACTATCCATAATCATATCAGAATCAAGCAAATTAAAATTAGTTAAATATTGTTTCCTAATAAAGGATTAGTTAAATTTTCAATCGAAAAAAGTTTACCATAGAAGAGTGTGATACTCCTATTTAAAGAATTTTCAAGTATTGATTTTTTAAAATTATTTAAGTAACCCCAAGATAATAAATAAATGTGAACAATGCGTCATTTGCAGAAATATTTATTTTTTAAACAATGTCCTGATGATGATTACCAATAGATTCGTATTCATAAAGAATTCTTAAAAACATAATGAAATATCTTCATGATCAATTTCGGATGCTATTAGGCGGCAGTTAACTATAACATCTAGTATACAAATTTATTGTATTTTAAGTATTTGTATTTGTTAAGGAGAACCAATTTTCAACGATTTTAAACTAATAAAATTTGTTTCTTCGTTAAATATGAGGCGTTTAGTTTCAAAACCGGTTACATCCATTTTCTGGACTAATCAAAAAATATTCAATTTTAAAAAATAATCAAATTAAGAAATTGTCTTTATTAATTTTCGTTATTTTGCTAACAATTCATTTTAAACAATAATTGCTGACATTTTTTTATGATCTTCTCTTTTTTGAATCTCATTTAATGTAAAACATATGTTGGATATAATATATTAACTTTGATAAGTAAATATCAATATCTGGCCAGTTTATGGTGGATAAAAATAAATTAAATAGACATTTTTAAAACGAATCACTTTACTCAAAATAATTAAACAATGAATCCAAGCCCCCTGGCAACAACTGTTGTATCTTGAAATTCAAATAGTTAACGTCCACATTTTTTGGTCCCGAAATTGCTCTTTCTGCCAGCCACTCATGATTCAAGTATTGTGTGTGTATATCGGGAAGTATCTGGTCAATGAGAGCAGTTTGCGAATTAATGATTGTGCAGAAGTCGGTCGCCAATTTTATGCATCCAGTATTTTCATGTACAGCTACCGATACCTAACAGTTGTTTTGAGAATGTTTCAGAGGATGGATCTTGAAGCATTTGAATGCGCATATTTACTTTCAGCCGTAGTTTTTCAACATTACGTCACAGTGGCGATGATTTCAAGCAAGCGTTGATCTCATTAGCGTACGTTGAACGTGGAATGACGGGAAGTGTTGGTCTGAAATCACCTGAAAGGACTAGCAGTGCCGCCAAATAGTTTTTCTTTTTTTTTATGTCTTCTAATGGCCTGTTCAATGCCTCAAGCGAATCTTTGTGTGGCATAATGCATTCGTCCCAGATGATAATTTTACAATGTTTCATTAATGTGGGGCCATGGACGATGTTTTTTTTATGTTGCACACTTAAATATTTAGTGGCAGCTTAAATGATGATGAATGATGTTCTGCCTCCATACAATAAAGTTGCTACAATGGCAGACGATGCAACGGCCAATGCGATACCATTATTTGATCGTATTTCGGTGAGAATCAGCGAAATGAGGAATGTTTTGACAGTTCCACCTGGTGCATCTAAAAAAAAGACTGAGTGGTAATTTGGCAATGACAATGCAAAGATAGCAATCAATGCTTCAATGTACATAGCGTCGCTGAATGTTTTCGTTAGATCGTTGCACCGCGTACGATGTCGATGCAATATATCATCAGACATTGAATCCTTGTGATTATCTCACAACGTCTTTGCTCGGGCTGAGAAACATGTGGTCAATACTACAGCGAATAGTAGACGATTTTGCCTTAGATTGACTGTAAATACTCGACCCAAGGTGTTTGATAGCTTACGTTGATAGTCGTTTCGGAGGAGTTTCGTTACAAGCACTGTGACACGAGAATTGTATATATTAGAGAAATGTATACCTCAAAAATTTTCAATTGATAGGCAATCGAATCTTTTGGTATTAATTTTTGAAGGATCTAGACGGTCTTAAAACCAACACATATAATCATTTCTGGCCTATAAAAATATTTTTAAAAAAACTTTTTTAGAAAAAATGGATGTACCCGATTTTGAAACCAAACGCCTCGTAAGCTTAATGAACATTGTATACATTGTTATTGGTGTTAATAAGTAATTGGAAGTATTTATCATTGGATTTATTCAAGGCAATTTACCTAAAATATTACCAATTTTGTGGAAATGGTGTCCTTTACCTCCAACTTAGTAATGTATTAGTATGCTATAATAGGCGAGCTCAAATAGTGATATAAATAAATTAATATTTAAAGTACGATAGTTGTGAAATACAATAAATTTTATTGTGAATTTGTGACCTCTATTACCGTCCTATTTTTTTTTATTAATCAAATTATCAAGTAAAATTAGATTCCGAAAACGAAAGCTGAAATTACCGTGCTCTATATACCTATTAATTCCTTTGTCAGGAGATTAAAATGGTTGGGGTGTAACGGATATTTTTTGGTGCATCCTCCTCGTAGCGTAACTGCCTCAGGAACAAAAAATTGATTAACTATTCATAAAATGTTGAGTAACTGCCCCCTTTTTTTGCATGCTATTGAAGACCGATGTTTGGCAGGAAGAGGCACCTGGATGGAGGGGGGGGCCACTTCCTATAATGACAGGAAGGAGCCATTTTTGAAGCAAAATGGTGGTTCTCTCAGTTATAGCCATCTCGATTTCCTTATCGCCATTAAAACATATATATATATATATATATATATATATATATATATATATATATATATATATATATATATATAGATATATATATATATAAATAAATAAATAAAAAAAAGTAATAAAGTGAAACAGAATAATTTTACTTTTATCAATCAACAAATATGCAGAGGATTTTGTGACCTTTAAACAGTTAATATTATTTATTTTGTACCATAAATAAAAGCTAACAGAAAAATATATCTCTCCAGTTAAGGTGGAAAAATTGATGGTATCTGCCCCGCAGGTTGTCGCTTCGATTTGAGTTACAAGTTTTAGCAGTTTATTCATTTCATTTTTAATTTTTTTCAAAGATACAAGTTATCAGCTTTAGTATAGGAAATATAATATATCTACATAGAAAATGTTTATACTTCTGTAATCATTTCATCAAGAAATAAAAGTTTCAACCAACAGTTTGAAGTATAGATGATATACTTTCATTTTGAAGAGAAAAGATTTGTCCAAGGCCGGGATTTGAACACGGGTCTCCCACGTCTCCGTCGTGGTGCTCTGCCAACTGAGCTAGCCTGGCTCGTAACACGGCCAGACAAATCCATTCTCTTCCTCGATCCCATATAACCATGTTCTCGCAATTTGCGATGTATACAAGGGGAAGAATGTTCATTGAACATTGCCTTAATTAGGATCTTATTGACTTACGTCATTATATTATTTATAATTTATTTTATTTTATTTTTTTATTATTTGTTATCATTTTTTAATATTTTTATTTTGAAGAAAAAAGATTTGTCCAGGGCCGGGATTCGTCAATCTGTTATCTTCAAAATGAAAATATTAAAAAATTATTACAATTAATAAAAAAATAAAATAAAATAAATTATAAATAATATAATGACGTAAGTCAACAAGATCCTAATTAAAGTAATGTTCAATGAACATTCTTCCCCTTGAATACATCGGAAATTGCGAGAACACGGGGATATGGGATCGGTGAATGCACTTGTCTGGCCGTGTTACGAGCCAGGCTATCTCAGTAGGCAGAACACCACGACTGAGACGTGGGAGACCCGGGTTCGAATCCCGGCCCTGGACAAATCTTTTATCTTCAAAATAAGAATATTTAAAAATTATAACAATTAATAAAAAAATAAATTATATATAGATGATATATGTTTGTTGAAACGTTCATTTCTAGATTAAATGATTACCGAAGTATACACATTCCCATTATTACATTCTCTTTTCCATACTGAAGTTCATGATAACTTGCTTTTTTGGAAAATATTGAAGAGTTAAAACTTGTTAACTTAAAACTAAAAAAAAACACGAAGCGACAACCTGTGGATAATTTCTTAGTTAACTATTGTATGATTAATCATTATTTTTAGCAAAATAAAATATAATACCACTATTAATAACATTAAAAACCCGCTTAACATGCACCCGTTTAACTGCTGCACGGGTAAAGAAGAGGTGAACGGAAAAAAACAATTATATAGTTCTACAAAGTATGTAGGTCAATTTTAATTTCTAACTCAATGAATTTCATTTTCCCACAAATATCTACAAGTAAAATACACCCACATTAATGGATAAATATTTGGTACAATATTTGAAGCTGACCTGAGGCAAGAAATATCTAGCTTATTTAGAAAAACTAAAAAGCAGCCTAGTAAAATGCTGATAATAACGTGTTCATGATGTATGTAAACTATATTGTATGATTCATCGATTGCTTTTGATTTCAATATTAATGTCTTAAAAAAAAAAAAAAGTAATTCATTCGTTCTATTCAAACATTCATTTATTACAAGACTAGATTAAATATTAAACATATTGTATGCCCATTGGTTCAAACAAAAAATGGAATGAACCTTTTTTTCATTGTGAATTCGAATAATTTGTGTTTTGAAAGATCTTTATTATTTTATTTCAATATCTATTTATATACGATAACTATATCATATACCAACAAAGTACTTATATATATATATATATATATATATATATATCATTTTTCTGTTTTTTCCAGGTTAGCTGGACTTTTGGTACTTCAAAGCCATTTTATGGCCTTATTTCGCATTATTTATAAAAATTTAAAAATTGCATCATGTTTTACGTTGCATATGCCACATAAAACTATATTTTGATCTTTGCTACTTGGATTACGTGAAGAGTACTATAAGATTCTGAGGTTAATTTTGCTCTCCTGAACCTTTAGGGAAAAAACCATTACATCGTTTTTCCTATTTGGACCGATAAGCGAGTTTCTGTTATTAAATAATGAAAAAAATGTCAAATTAAAGCATTACATTTCTTTAATTCTACTATAAATAAATATGAATAATATAAATATAATGAACATGTACTTCAGTACGAAAAACCTTTGATAGTATTATGTGAGTTAATCTGCTGCAAGAGATAAAAGACGGAACAATTTTTCAACAAAATGGTTGCCAGAACTTGTCACTTATCGTTTCTTCGGTATTAAAATTGCAACCGAACGAAATCGCACTTTACGAAAGAGATTAAAAGGAAACTCTGGTGTGGAAGAAACGTCTTACCAATGCAATACAAGAGAAAATTATCTACCAATTAATTAATATCGCTCAATATTGAATGGCTAATTTATATTTCATGATCAATATTCATTACATTAGAATCAACAAAGATCTCATTATAGATAGACCAGGAGACAAAGAGGTGAGTTTCGATTTGTCGTTATTTGTAACAAATAATATATTTATTAAAAGCTATAATTAAAAAATTATTGTCAAGAATGGAAACATTTTGATTGAAATCTTCGTTTGTACCGCAATAAACGTGTAATATTTAGTAATATATATAATTTGTTCGATACTGCTGAGTGATTCATGGTTCTAAAAATGAGATTCACATATGATTCTGCTTTTCTTGGAAATTCTAAATTAATAATGGTTATCCCACAACATCTAGATCATGGAATCATAGAGAAGAATACATTATGTACTTGGTAACGTTGCCTAGATACATCCAGTTGCAATACATTTTCTAGATACATACATTACCAATTACTAATAACAAATTTAAAAAACAATACCTAAAACGAAAGATATTAAAGAATGCAGAAAATTTATAATAAATTATAAAATAAGATTATAATGTTGGTCCTAAATACTGGTGTACATAGCTATTCATGAAATTGGCAATTTACATATATACATACAAACACAGATATACATATATATCCTCTATCCAATCCCAGGGCACAAGATATCGTCTTCCCGACCAAATCCTTTCTACCCCGTTCAACCACACTTTGGAATTCACTACCCCCTGATATCCGCCATGCTTCTTCCTTATCCACATTCAAATCCACACTATTCCAACATCTCCTATATTTCCTATCGATACTCTCTAGTCAGATGTAATCAATAGCTCATATTTCTCTGAAGTAATCTATGAACTACTATAAATTTTCCCAACTAATGACAATATTATTTTTTCTGTTATGTGCTTTTATTTATTTGTTTTTCTCTCAGCTTAATCTTGTTATTTTAGATTTGTATTCCATTTTATTTTCTGTACCAGAAAATACCTTATAGTTTATAATTATTAGTATTTGTGTAAATCCTGTATAAATCTTATGCCCTTGTACATATCTAACATGAATGGATACTTGAGAAGCCGAATTTTTAATTGCACCTTAAAAAGTAAATATTTCTAAACGAAATTTGGATCATATATACTTTCGTGCCATTATCCAATTGACTAAAAAATTTCCATCCATATTCTTAAGGCTAAAAGGAACTACAGACTACATCACATATTTTTTCGACTTAAAATTATTACAATTGAGCTTATAAGTAATTAATAGATAATAATTGATATATTTGATAAATAGGACTATTAACATTAAAATTCATGAATAAAACATTAAAATATGAATAAAAGATATTCATATGTTCTGTTTATTCAGTTTTAAAATAATTTATCTCATAATTATTGGGGAACCTTAGTAATGGTTGATAATAATGATACCGAAATATTATATTTTTTCATATTTCTATTAAGCAGCATTCTACCAAAATGAAAATTTTGGTTTGGTTTTCCGGCCATTACGAGCTCTTTGAGTAACTACCATAACTATTAGCACGAGATACTCGCGATAATATTATTTAAACTTTTTAATTCTCATTAATTATTACAAATATTAAAATAAAAATTTTTAGAACTCAGTTTTTTTAAGAAAACAGATCATGGAAAATTATTTTTCACTTGGTTGAATATTAATATAAAGGAAGAAAGAACTGGAATTGTAGATTTACCTAGGATTGTTTACTTGCATCATCAATCATGTTAGCCAAAACTTTACCTCTATCGTTTCCTGTAAATATTCGATATTTGTGTTAGCTGTATAAGGCTTCTTCACAAAGATACGAGGAAATTCATTGTTTATCGTGGGATCCCTGTACGCTGAAAACTGATATCCTGTTTAAAACAAACCATTGTATTGGCTCTAGACTGTAGATTTCATACGTTCCGTTCACAACTTATAATTAGGGTAATAGGTAGGTTTGCTGAACCCTGAGGATCAAACATGATAAGAAGAAGCTGTACCGTTGACTCGCTCCAGAACTCGGCCGAAACCCAATTCGATTAGATCAGACACAAGTTTATCCAGCTCCTTTAGGTACAGGTACATGGTACCAGCCGATCCTTGGGGCGATCGCTAGTCGGTTAATAATTGATAATTATTTTCCTATTCAATTCAATTTATGCTAATTAAATCGGGATGTCTTATATTTACCTAATCTAAATTTATCATAAACTTAGAGTTTCTACGTCAAGATTGCGTGGTGTCCCCAGGTTTTTACTCTAAATGGGGACCAATTCAAAGGGAATAGGTTAAGTCCTAGTTGTGCCTCCCGATCCCACAAAATCTATCCACTACTGTAAAAAGAATAATTCTCCAGCGCCGGTGAACAAGTCGAACTTTATCTGAAATGTGTTTCTTGAACGTATGGAAGGGAAATCGTATTATTCTTGTTGTGCATAAGTGCCTACTGAGTTAGGTATCGGATTAAAAAAAAAAAAAAATGAAATTATTCTCCCCCTAAAAGCAATCAGTTCTCTTAGGACAAAATTTGACTTAGCCACTTATTCACCAGGGTTGCAGAACTAATCATAAGTCACAAAAATGCTTGAACCTGGGAAGCAGTTTATTTTCAATAACAATTTATTTTTCAACCCTCCGAAACTCTTGATATTTATTCGTAAAATGACAAATCTTAATTTAAAACTGAAATCAATGTGTTTAATTATTAGTAAGCTTGAAAAATACAGTTCCACGTTGTACACGTTGTATAAAAGGTCTCTTCTGATGACTTACTATACATCAATTTACTAGCTATGACTATGACTATAACTTACTAGTACTTACTATTAACTTACTATTTTTTGTTATTCCAATACGAATAACGTAGCTGGAAAAAAATAAGAGATGCCATTGTCTTTTCTAAAACTTATAAAAAATATCTCGTCATTCATCAATCAATCATTCGATTCTTGGACTCTAGCATTTCTTATTTAAAACAAAATCACAAAATCAAGATGGCAGAAAACAACGTTATGATAAAAAACAGTGCTAGAATAACTCGGAAATATTATAATTAACTACAATATTTAGAATTAGATTGATGTTAATTATAACACTAAACAATGTCTCCAACTTTTTCCATTATAAGAATATACAGAAGTCTGAGTCCTTATATTAATCTGAAGTCAGTAAAGACCTAATAATGTTCCAACAAAAAAGTCATTTGATTGGTTCATTTAGAATTGTTTTTTCCTTCATTTACCGTTTCTTTTGTTTTCTCTTTTACACCGTTTAATCATGACCATTAATGCTTCAAAGGCCTAAAATACCGGAAAATAAGAAAATAGGGCAATTATGAAAAATGAAAAGTGAGTGGTTATATAAATACTTTGCTATTTTCTCTTTTTCTCTTAATGAATTTCGTAACCTTATTGCGTACGACATGATGAATATTATTATGTTTTTAATGTTTAATATACACATATTATGTACGTTTAATTACAATATTTGCAAATTACAAATATAATAAATAGATACAATGCAGCTATATAAACTAAGTTTTTAGTAGCATTGTTAATAATAGTTACTCTTAAAGCATGATCCAGCACATATTTCTTCCCTTGAAACGGTACTGTCTCTTCCATGTACTGAACCCAACACCTTTCATGGGTCGTTGGAATATAGGGAAGGCTTCCAATAATTACATCTACAGTCCCGGTTGATATGTAGGTAAGTCGAATTTTCTTTAAAATAAATTTCTTGTATTATAATGCAAATGGAAAAAACCACAAGCAGAGCCTTATGTTTCAAATCTGGTGTAAAATACAAACACTTATACAAACAGTCGACGTTTCGCCCATTCAGGCATTATCAAGACACAATAAAAAGTAAGTTCACTCACATCTCAAAACAGAAGTGCAATACATCCCAACGAATAATCGCTCAAAAAGGCTCATAATTCGGGACCGCACCTCCACCCCAAGACGTTCAACCCAAAACTGAAAAGCAGGTGACATGCGTTGGGATGTATTGCACTTCTGTTTTGAGATGTGAGTGAACTTACTTTTTATTGTGTCTTGATAATGCCTGAATGGGCGAAACGTCGACTGTTTGTATAAGTGTTTGTATTTTACACCAGATTTGAAACATAAGCCTCTGCTTGTGGTTTTTTCCATTTGCATTATAATAAAAATTTAATGTTTCATTTTGAGTTTTGGCTCTATTTTATTGATTAAATTTCTTGTACTTAAGAAACCGGTATTGTGTTATTTTCATAGTGAATAACGGGAAAGTCAGGCTTGAAAGGGGGTTATGAGAACTCTATTTCAAGGCAAAAACTATAAGAATGGGACGATTTCGGTTCTCCCTAATTTAGTTAACTCTTTCAATACAAAATTCAACTTAATTACTTATTCACTGGGGCTCCAAAGATAACTGTTTCAAAATGGAATCTTCCATATTTTGCCACAGTTCTAATGATTCCGTACGTTTGAAATGTGTTACTATTTTGAAAACAGAATATAAGATATAGCATTTTTTGTATGTTTTTGTTATTGGAATATGAAGGACCTATGATCGATAATTGATAATATTAATAATTATAATAAGGCTTAGCGAACCCGATGGTTCGATGTCGACACTACCAATCTCCGCTTACTAACTTCTGTTCACGGACCACTCCCCGTGCTATGTGATCTAAGTGCATGCTTCGGCATTCCGCGTTGTGTGATCTCAATTCTCCAGGGGTCTCATCCTTTTTTGGACCAAATATTCTACGCAATACCTTAATTTCGAATACCTCAAGACGTTGTTCATCCTTCAGCGTCAGCGGTCACATCCTTAAAGAAAAGATGGAAGGATAATTGTTTTTTAAATTCTGATTTTAAGATTTCGGGACATAAGGCTTCTTATTCTTAAGAACTCTAAGGACAGAATTTTACTTCGAGTATAACTTATCGGCATGTTCAAATTTACTCCTAAAAGATCAATAATTGAAATAAAAATAAATTAATTAATTTAGTAACTGCTCCCTAAATCACGCTGACTGTAGTGCGTGGTAATTATTAAGCTGGTTGGCAATCTGTAGCTGATCTCGGCTGGTACCAGTGCACCTAGCATGCGGATAGTTCCCTCCTGATAATGTAATTTGATAAGGCTATTACTAACTTAATAGGCCTCACTGGGGGTTGTTAGATTCGCAGATAAACCGATCCTCGAGCAGGTTCCAGCGTCGGGCAAACGATATCGTCCGGAATCTCCGGGCCTGGGAGAAGGCTTTCCAAGAAAATGCATTGCAATTAGAGACGAGAATGAAGAAAAAGTGAGGTGTGTGAAGATTCATATATATATATATATATATATATATATATATATATATATATATATATATATATATATATATATATATATATGCGTGTGTGTGTGTGTGTGTGTGTGTGTGTGTGTGTGTGTGTGTGTGTGTGTGTGTGTGTGTGTGTGCGCGTGTGTTTATATGTATATGGGTACCTTTTAAATGAAAAAGAATTTGAAAGCAATAACGATGCTGTTAGAATTTTTATACGAATTATCTATGCTGATTGTTATTAAAAATTAATTATAAATAGTTGGCTGGTTGATTTTAACTATTGGCCATCAATGCATAAGTTTAAGGTGGGTATAACTATATATTATTTTAACTATACTTTTTATAATACCGTAAAAAATAAATAATATTAAATAAAATAAAATAGATTGAATAAAACTTATAAGAAACTAGTAGGCGAATTTAAGATCAAAATAGGAAATTAATAGATTTATATTTTAATAGATTAATTATATTTTTAATTTATCTTCTTTTGATAAAAAGTTGATGATCTCATTAACATAATTTTATCATTTCTCGAAACCGTTAATACATTGGGACATAATCCTATCTTATATAGCGTTCTTTTGTAAAAGGCACAACCTTCATAGCTATGAACATTTGATAAGCTCTTGTTACACTTCTCACATGTTGGGGGATTTTCTTTAGTGATTAGGACTTGGCATAGGGCATACAAGGCTTACCCCCTATGCCAAGTCGTGTACGAACCAAAATTATTAATAGTACATGTAAGTTTGAACATTCACGCCAAACTTAACAGCTGTGAAGATAACCTTAGGCACAGATGTGAGGAAGGTTAGGATAGATATCGGCTTACTGAGAGACTCGCTGAAGTTAACATTTATTAAATTAATATTATTTATGTTATTATGGAATATTGACAATTGTGTTGATTCAGGTTTGTAATTAAAGATACCTGTAGTTATTTAGTTATTTATAAGTTTGTAAATATGTTTTTTTAAATTACAGTTCTTCACTGCACCCACGTGTTTTATTCCATTCACCTCCTTGGTTAAGTCGTTAAATTCACGACTTACAAACCAACACAATGTAGAAGATAAAGATAAAATTTCATTTTATATCTGAAGCCGGAACAAACTCTAAGAGCACAGTTGTAAAGGTTAAAACTATACAATTGGTGAATCAGGAGGAAATTTTTGCTTTCCCAAAGGACCAACAAACTAGTGAAGCACATCAACAATTGTTTGCCACCAATATTGTTAAGAATGTTTTAAAACGTTTGAATGTGCGGGATAAATATAGGAATGTAGTTATATCTTTAACAGATGAACTGAAGCTTATTTATTTGGATGAGATAGGTAATGTAGCCTTTCATGATATGTATTTAGATGAAGTGCAAGAAAAACAAAAAGTAAGTGTACCAAGCACCAACACAGAAAGGTCTATGCACTCTATAGCCAAGGATATGGTATTGGAAAAATTTGATGGAAATAACTATAATGCTAAAACATGGATGGAATCTATTTATACAGGAGTGTAATAGGTTAGGTTTGAAAGAAAATAAATATGCTGAGGCCCTACGGTTATTTTTGGAAGGATCTGCACTGACTTGGTATACAATCTATATGCAGACAAATTCATTAACTCATGCATGGGAATTTTGGAACAATTATTTTTTGGATACTTTTGATGAACAGTCCTGGGATAAAGTTGAATATGCTTACAGCTTTTAGTACTTTAATGGGTCATTTTTAGATTTTGCTTTAAAGAAAAGAAGTCTTTTGATTGAAGTCGATCCAGAATTAACCTTAACGTCACAAATAAATTTGATAGTAGTGTCATTACCACAATTTATTAAAAATAGACTAAATAAAAAAGAATTAGTGACCATAGAAGATTTAATGTCTAGATTAAGACTTTTTGGTCAGTCAAATAAAATAATGAAACCAAAACAAAATATGAGTGAGAAGAAAAATTGCATCCATTGTGAAAAATTAGGGTATAAAAATAAGGTGAGTTACTTTGATTAATATTAATGCAATGACAAAATGTTTATCAAAATTTTTTCATAGTTTATGAAAATCATAAACTTAGCCACACTGGTTACGTAAGAAAGAAATTCAGTTAAACTAATAAAAGAAATAAAACTGCGGCTTGTAATATTTTCTCATTCTAGGTACATCTTTCTTGTCAAAATCGGCAAACCAGAATAGCCAAACATATTAAAAATAATTTTTAAAACTCCCATTTAATTAAAGAACACAAAAGATGGTTTTCCCCCAATTCCCCAAGTATGGACCTGAGCGATGTGGGGTTTCTACTTAAAAAATATATCCGATTTTAAAAAATTAAATTTTTTTACCACCAACTAGACCATCTTCATTCCCCTATTTTTGTTTTAAATAAACAAAATTATTGTTGCATTGGATTATTATTAATTATCGCATACAAGCCATTTTGTATTTTCTTTTTTTAAGCAAGGAAGTCTAATTCCACGTGGATATTAGAGTTAATTTGTGATATACTTGGCGATACTGCTTAACAGATTTTGGTGAAACTATTACCTTAATCCAAAAAAGTTACTACTTGCAGTTTTATTTCCTTTTGGGGTTTATCTTAATTTTCTAATTATCCAATTAGAGTGGCAGAGTTGATAATCTTTAAACATAACGCTAATGAATACTGTGCCTTCAATATAGTTTATCACTATTTAAAGATGTGTTTTTTTTAACCTAGATACAGACTATTTTCTTCTTCATGTTTATACGATATTCCCCATATTTGGGAGCGGAGTAGCTCAATTGTAGAGCGATGAGTTGACTTGCTGAAGGTCCTGGGTTCAAATCCTACTCGATGGCAGACTTTTATTTAACCTATTATCGGCTGGAAGAGGATCCAATGAGAACTAGGTACAATAAACTGGGTACCCTCTAGATAAGTCAGAAATTTTAGGGTCTAGGCTTAATTAAAGATAGACATATGTTAGCCTCATTTTCATGTTACCGATTCAGAGAAAAGGAATTTGTCCCTATTTTTACACAAGAGGGTGACCTAATTTTTTGCAACAATGTACCTGGAATCATAGGAATTTTCAAAATCACGTATGAACCAGAGGAATGGAGACTTTTGTCGATTCATCGAAAAGCAGTTTGAAAGCTGTACTTCTTCACAATGATAACCGATATGCTTCTGTGCCTGTTGGACACTCAGTCCATTTGAAAGTTTTGAGTATGTTCTTAATAAGCTCGGCTACTCTGACCATAAATGGACCATTTGTGGGGATTTGAAAGTTATTTCCATGTTACTAGGTCAGCAAAGTGGTTACCCAAAGTTTCCATGTTTCCTCTGTAAATGGGATAGCCGTGACAGGAAACAACACTATGTCAACGAGACGTGGTCAATCAGAAAGGCTCTTATTCCTGGAGTTAAAAATGTTGAAAGAAAAAGTATAGTGGATTCTAAAAAGATCTTACTTCCACCACTTCATATCAAATTGGGACTAATGAAACAGTTTGTGAAAGCATTACCCAAAGAAGGGGAGTGTTTCAAGTATCTTTGTGAACAGTTTCCTGGGATATCCGATACTAAGCTGAATGACATCAGAAAACTTTTAAAAGATGAAAGTTTTGTCACTAAATTGGAAATGGAAGAAAAAAATGTCTCGTCAAACTACAAAACTTTGGTTGCTGAATTGTTACACAACTACAAAATGTTGGGCTGCAACATGAGGGTCAAACTTCAATTCCTTCACTCACATCTGGACTACCTTCCAGAAAATTTTGGGGCAGTAAGTGAGGAACAAGGAGAACGTTTCCATCAAGATATAAAAGAAATGGAGCGCAGATACCAAGGTCGATGGAATGTCAACATGATGACAGACTACTATTGGATGTTAAAATAGGAAAATTCACAAGAGCACAGCCGAAAAAGTACCGAAAAGAAGCTTTGATGGAAAAATAAATCGTTTTTACAAAGACCTATAATAACTTTTCAACACATATGCTCATTTTTGCTAGGTATCGTTGTTGTTGTTTTTTTGCTCTTACTTCATGTTAAAATAATAAAAACAAATCCAATCATGGCATTTCTGAAATCGGTGCAAAAAACTACATAAAGATTAGTTTACTAAATCAAAACCATTTTAAAAAAAGTTTTTTTTGCAGACCTGTGTAATTAATAATAACTAATCGCTAAACTAAGTAGTGAACGAGATTAATACATTCAAATTATGAAGGAATTTGTCAATTAACTGATGGAGAATTTTTTCCGGTAATAACATTTGTAATACAAGAAATTTTGTATAATTGGAAAGCTAATGAGTCCGAAAAAATAATCAGTTGCCATTTAAGATAAAAATAGAATGACTAAAAAATTTTATTTTTTAATAGTAATAAAGTGTTTATTTATTCTCGGACAAGTCCCTTTAGAATAATAATATATTCTGGTATTAACTTATAAGCTAGTATGTCTTAGAGTATTATGTAATTACAGATGATTTAATTATTAAAATATTTATATATTTCCCCTAATAAATAAGAAACAGAGAAACATGAAAGAAAACCCTTTATTTTAGAACCTTTGTTAGTATTGACCTCGTCCAACTACATCCGTGGAAGACATAAAAGAACAAGAGCTCAAAAACAAATAGTTTTATCCCCTCATATCGGCCCTCCGCAGGTACTCCCTAATTATACTCCTTACCATCAGGTGATTGGATCAGGAGATGAACAGATTCCCATCCGAGCCATATAATTATCGGTTGCATTGGATATCCACGCCCGATTAGCTCGGTTAACGAAATAAATTGAACGATGAATGATCAGCGCTGCAATGGTCAGTTCTTGTTAATCATATTTTCTTGGTATTTATTTACGGTATACTAATTTTATATTTGGTTATTTTATGTGACTTCAAATGACAATAAAAACAATTTGTTGAAGTCTCGAAGTGACCAATTCCAACCTGAAAACTTCCAACCACAGCTCAACACCAAAATCCAAAACTTTTAAATATATATTTAATTTACCATAAAATATAATTTAAAATAAAATTCCGACAGGAGCAGCTAACTTTTAGCTGCTGGTTGAATGTAACACCTGACAAAAATATTTACTAATTAATAACTCCTTCCTAATTGTAAAAATAATAGTCGAAATAAATAAAGTACATAAATATATTACATAGTCTTTAAGACTTAAATTACTGTAATGCGGTAAAAACAAACTTTTGTCATTTTATTAGAGAGCTCTTTTCACGGGTACCATGGGACCTAGGGCCAATGGTTCAGTTTATGATATAGAATGCACTGTTTCTAGGACAAAATTGTAAGAGATCACGCTCAACAACCAGGTTTTTCCCGCAATTAAGGGCACCCACTTTCTGGAGTCTGGGTGAGCCTCAGGGGATCTGCATATAACACAGGGTCTATTAACAGCTAAAATAAATTATTCATCACTGCTGACGATTTGAATCTGGTACCTTTAGCACATCAACTCAGCGCTCCGCAAACTTAGCTAATCCACTCCACATTTTAAAATAACTAAATTTGTTTATATTATGCATCATGCTTAATTACTGCTTTAATAACGTATTAAATTTCAATGAATAAATAGTTTACAAATGAAATGAAATAAGCCATCACCGTTAGATGACATTAAAGGAATCATACATAATGGCACACCCACAGATGACTGCAGAATAACGTAGGATTCCTTTCACATCTTCATGGAAAACACACCTTTAATTGAAAGTGGTAAATAAAACGTTGAAGTCGCAATAAAACCTTTGAGAATCTCCATGCATGTTAGAAATGCCATTCTTTGGACGATAGGCTTTGCAAGAGTCTATTGATGTGTTAATGAAAATAACAGGTAATAATAATATTTATTGAGAGAAAGTATATAAATGCCAAATGACACATAATGTACATGTGTTCTTCTTTTGCGAACCTCCCTAAGGGTAGAATGGGGATAAGGAAGTGTGGATTGAGAAAACTCCCAATGAAGAAACTCTTAGCGTCGTTCATCTCCAGAGACGTTTCAATCTCCTTGTCGGAATCTGTAGTAACGTTTCTGTCAATAATGCGTGAACCAGTAAGTTTGGATCTCTAGAAAATAAGTCATGAAACTTTTTTTAGTTTTACCTGATCGTCTCAGATACGAGTGGTACGTTCAGATCTTTGTGTAATGATTTATTAGTTATGTAAAAGGGACAATGAGCAATATAACGAGGGAATTTCGATTAAAATATATCAATGGTCTGTAAGTTGTTGTTTTTTCCTTGAACCCCACACCAGCTTGGTATAAGTGCAAATCGGTTCAAGTAGGATGCTATACGTAATATTTTGTTAGTTAATGAGTTTATTTTCCAACCTTAGTGGTAGTTTCTGTCTATTGTAAGGCTCACGTATTTTATTTGTACTTGTTTGGTAAAGGTATATTGTAAATTGTTAGTGGGGGGTAGTCTGTTCGTCTATGTGTAAATGTTACTTGCTTTGATTGTTGAATGTTAATAAATGTACACCTTTTATCGAGCCTATTTTGTAATGAATTTAAATGTATCTATGGAGCGGAGTGGCTCAGTGGTAGAGCGCTAAGATGCCATACCGAATGTCCTGACTTTTATTTAATATGTTAGCAGATGGATCCAATAGGATCTGGGATTCTCCTGGGGTTCACCAAGCATCTATAAAGTGAGTTAATCTGGCGGTTGATTGTGATATAAATCAAATGACCTCACAATGTCAAAAGTCCTGGATTCGAATCCCGCTAACTGGCTGACTTTTATTCAATAATTTATCGGCCGGAGATGGATACTAAGGGATCAATAACCTTCCAGGGTCATCCAGCCTCTATAAAGTGGGTGCCCAAAAAAAGGGGGGGGGGTCTGGCGGTCGAGAGTGATCTAGGACAAATCCCCTCCCAGCACGACTGTGTTCCATGAAACAGTTCAGTCTCTACTATGTACTGAACCCCAGACCTTTCACGGGTTGTAGTGATACAGGTTAATCATAAAAAATAAAATAATTACTTGTTATGATGAGGAGGCATCACTTCCCTGCACAACCGTAAACGATACACCCTCTAGAGTGTCTTTTTCTGTCTGTCTGTGTGTTTTGAGAACCTATGTTCGCGTTTGGAAAAGAATAGGTAATGGAAAAACTGATGTTATTTTATCTTCCACTGATTTCTTTTTCTTATTTTCCTTTTGCATTCCACTTGATCAATGCCATCTGAATATCGTTATCGTAGACCTTGCATCATTAGGATATCTTGATAATGCTCTTCGTGCGTTAATCTTAGGTGGCAAGGTCGTAACGGAGGACGGTCTAGCAACTTCGCCAGGAGCCAGCAGATAAAAAAAAGAAGGATTTAACTAAAGGAAAGGTAAGGCACGTTATCTATCGGGCTCCTGTTCCGTTATCAGTGGATATAGTCCGAGATAGCGATCGGAGGGGCTAATTGACCGCTGCCTGCTCATTACCGCCCCGTTCAAGATATATGACTCTCCTGCGTGCGAGGGTCGAATTTGAGTCGTGACCGCTTGGACCACCCCGAACACCTCGGCCAATTACATCAGTCCTATTAAACCCTGAAGATGCGCTAGTACCGTTCTGCAGGGTATCATCGAAAAAAAAAACAGATCTATGGGATGGAGGATGGGAGAACTCGAATGGGAAAAACTCGAGTTCGGATAATCTATTTTTTGCGGGGCTAAATACAAAAAAAATGTCAAGCAAACTGATTCTAGATTCAATGGGATATGAGAAAACAACGCCTCCCTCTCTTTCTCAATATAAACATCTCTGTGTCTCCCTTTGTTTTATATATTTTCAATTCTAATAATATACCTAATATGATATATATCTCGGTGTGCGCTATAGACCATGAAGGTTTTTTAACGCATGTTGTGGTATTCTTGCAGGCATATTGGAGTGGTCACCCAAGCCTTTATTCCATGGTGCAGCGATCGTCTGGACAAATTACCAACTCCTTTCCCACCAATGTACAACCAGGTTCCACAGATCGGTCTAAATCCGTGAATAATGGCAGTTCGGGGTCAGTAGCAGCACGAGGTATATGTTTTCCGGGATGCAGATCGTCCCAGAATGGAATCTCTGGATGGTCAAGGACATCTTGGAAACCACAACACTATCCCAGATTGGTGCAGGGGGTAGGCCCACCTCT
Source organism: Troilus luridus (assembly GCA_964056705.1). Taxonomy (NCBI): domain Eukaryota; kingdom Metazoa; phylum Arthropoda; class Insecta; order Hemiptera; family Pentatomidae; genus Troilus; species Troilus luridus. The sequence goes on along the minus strand of OZ057412.1, from coordinate 69,791,140 downwards.
CCTACATCCGGTCCTTGTAAGTTGGCTGTATTTTCTTTTACAATTATATACCTACTATGATATATATTTTTTTTCGCTATGCTATGCAGACCATTAAGTTCTTTGAACGCTGTGTTGTAAAGACCGGAGCGGGCATATTGGAGTACAGACAGCATGGAGTGGTAAGTGGTAACCCTTTATTTCATAGTTCATCGGCAGCCAGAAGACGGTTTAATAACCTATCCCTTTCACATCAACGTACAACCAGGTTCCACAAATCTGTCTAGATCCATGGATAAATGGCAGTTCGGGGTCAGCAGCAGCTCAAGACATATCTTTTCCATTTATGCATCATGGAGAGAGACCCCCTAGACACAACCTCCGGATGGTCATGGACATCCTGGAATCTAACCGATTCCCGATATTGAACTGCAGTGGGCAGACGTTCATCAACTATAGGATGCTTGAAAAATCTAGAGTTCGAAATCACAACCGTTTGGTAAGCGCTCGATCATCAGGATTTGATTTTTAAATGGTTATAATAATAGTAGGAAAGAAATTCGTTGACTGTAGGTACTATAATAGGATGTAATTAGTTGGGGGTGCAGTCAAGAAAACACAGCAAAATAAGTGAAACTATCGTATTTTATGTGCCGACGTTTCGACCTACTGTGTAGGTCATCTTCAGGGCCAATAGGAGTGGCTACTAGGTGCAGAAGGTCGGTTCTTCACCTTCTGCACCTAGCAGCCACTCCTATTGGCCCTGAAGATGACCTACACAGTAGGTCGAAACGTCGGCACATAAAATACAATAGTTTCACTTATTTTGCTGTGTTTTCTTGACTGCACCCCAACTAATTACATCCTATTATTGGTTATAATAATAGCATGATAAAAATACAACGTAAGAGTATTAAACAAGTTAACTATACTGCTGTTAGAGAACATTATATTCATTATTAAAGCTATTTCTCGTAATCGTTTCACTTGACTCTTTAATGACTCTTCATTAACACAACTGTTTCATTTCCATACAAAATCAATACAAGACATAAAATAGTCTTGTTGTTTCTCCCTAATACATTTGTTTACCTTAAAAGAAGGGGATATTTTACTATTGCTTTCCTAAAAACAAAAACCAAAATTACTGCATCCCATTTGCATATCACATGATGTTATAAGCTGTCCTCATCATCATAACAAGTAATTATTTTATTTTTTATGATTAACCTGTATCACTACAACCCGTGAAGGGTCTGGGGTTCAGTATATAGTAGAGACTGTACTGTTTCATGGAACACAATTGTGCAGGGAAGGGATTTGTCATAGATCACGCTCAACTGTCAGATTTTCCCCCTTGTATTGGGCACCCACTTTATAAAAGCTGGGTGAGCCCCAGGAGGGTCCTAGATCAGTTGGGTCGCTCTCCGGCCGCTATCAGATTAATAAAAAGTCTTGCCAGTAGCGGGATTTGAACCCAGGACCTTCGGCATTGCACCTCAGTGCTCTACCACTGAACCTCTCCGCTCCGCTATTGTTTATTACTACACATTGGAAAATGGTTAATATTTGAGTTGTCCCCTTCTAAGATGTCAAAATACCACTTTATGAGAATATCATTTCCGAAAGAACTTACTTGCTTTTCCATGCCAATCTAAAAAATAAAAAAAATGTATATATATATTCACCAGACCTCTAATTACGTCCATTATTAACATTACCCTACTCATATTCCTAAATGATTGCAATGAACTTTTCATTTGGGAGTGAAAGTCTCTCAATTATTTAAAATAATATAATATAAATATAATAATATAATATAATATAAAATAATTTGAATTAATTTATGTTTGTACTTTTCTGAAGATAAAAAAATAAGCAATATAGCAAGTATACAACAATGGGAGCTCCAGTGATTTCAAGGTTTATACAATTGGAACAAAGCGGTTAGGTCTACTGCAAGGTGGACCCCCTTTTTAAATAAAAATATTGAAGTCAACGTACGATTTTCTTGAAATATAAAGTCAACACAATTTTTCATGTATTCTTTCAGTGAAATATATTTTCATAGAAAAGTTATTGATACAGTGACTCTGTTTAACGTTATTATCCTAATAATTTTACGATTATAAATTATATTGATAATAAAATAATAACTTTAATCTCTAAGAATATCAGTCGACCTTATATATGAGGCGTTCAGAATCAAAATTGAATAATTCCAAAATTTTAAGAATGGATTTTTCACATTTTTCGCAAGTTTAGTCAAGCAATCTTATGCTCTTAAAACTTTTAGTTCACAATTTGGCTAAAATAATAAGAAATAAGTGTCGCGTTAGACAAAACAGATTACACACGGTCCTGAACGCTTCATATACGAAACTGAAACGTAAATTTCAGGTGCCAAAGAAGACCTGCAATGTGGGTCGAAACGTCGGTTTCTAATTAACAGTTCATCCCTATTTAAGGAATTAATTCTTTGACCTGCAATTCACCGATTATTCCCCTAAAATAATTTTTTTGAATATCATGTATTTTCAGTTTGGAATTACGAGAAACAAATTTATTTACGTGTTTCTGTGGTCCGAGTGTTGTACCTGAAGAATGCCAGAATCAGTACTAAAAACATATAAAAATGAGCTTTTTAAAAAAAAATTATAAACAATAAAGGTATTATTATGATCTCATCGCATATATAAATCATATGCTCATTTAATTAGTCTGAATTCACAATAAGATGGTTTAAAATAATTATCAGCCAGACAACGGCATTATCTAGTTTTTAATTGATTGGTATGCTAATTAAAAAATTAAATTTAGCAATTAAGATGAAAATGAGATAGGCTGAGTGGGGAATACCAACTTGAACACGATCTGTTACACATCAACAAAATAAATAGACCCCACTCCTAAAGAGGTTCGTCATTAAGGGCCAAAGTGTCTTGTTTCTTTTGGGGAACCTGAGACTAACATCCTTCGTATAATTTGTTGTTTGAATTATTTATGTTGTGCAGAAGAGGAAGAATTATTTTATCAATGTCAGAATTATCAGGCAAGAATTTATCGTTTTGAAAAATCGTTCACAAGGTTGCCTATCCACTGCGTCTCTAATCAACTATCTCGCCTATCTTTTCAATTTCGTTCTTTCTTGTCGATGTCTATCTATACTGCCTTTAATTTTGTAGCCATACTGTTAGTCATCTTCTACTTAACTTATCTTATTTGTTTAAAGATTATTGTTACCACCTTATCTTCACTCCGCTTCATAAATTGGGAATTACATATTCGATTCTAAAATTTACTAAGTAGCTAATTTTCATTATTTAATTATTTCACTGTTCAAAGAGATTGCATATTAAAGAGGATTACTGAAAGGCGTAATTACAATTATTCGTCAGATTATTAAATAAAATATATATTACTTTTTGGATAATTTTTTTGGGGCGAAGTTTTTTTACAATTAACATCAAGCATGCTACTCATATTTACGATAATTTTTTATCAATCTATACTAATTTTAAACTTATTGGAAATAATTCTCTACTTTTCCTATAATTGAGTGTTTTTTAGTTTTTAGTTGCTTCGAGTTGAGTCGGAACTCGTTTTAACTTTTCATTTATTCCCCTCTTTTAATATTTTTCAAAAATACAAGTCATTATGAGCCTCAGTAGGGAAAAGAGGATGTAATTATGGGAAATGTGTATGTTTCGTTAATCAATTCATATGGAAATGAACGTTTTAACAAACATATATCATATATATATCTAAATGCTAGTTGAAACTTTTATTGCTTGATGAATTTATTAACAAAATCTACTCATTGCCCATAATTACATTATCTCTTCCATACTGAAGCTAACTGCATATCTTTTCTTTACTGTATTTTTGAAAAATGTTAAAAATGGAACGAATAAACAGTTAAAACATGTTCTAGCTCAACTCGAAGCGACAACTTAAGGAACATATACCTTATGTATATTAATGATTATTTTTATAGTAATTATATTTTCAGCCCCGGTAAATAAGTGGTTTGGTTGATTATTCTATGAAATTTATTTTTTTTACTTAGAGAAGCGGAATCGTGTTATTTTGGTAGTGAATAAGTATCTAAGTTTGTCATTGTCTTTAAATGGAATTATTGCTAACATCTCAACTCTATTTCAAGCTAAAAGCTTCTGATATAGAACACCTTAAATAAGGAAAGACATGTACTGGAAGTAAAATATGAAAAACATTTTGCGACAAGAATAATAGGTTCGTTAGTTCATAACCTATGTAACTTACAGGAATAAATTTTCACTTATAAAAATCCGGAGATATTGAAGATATCCCATCAGCAATATCGAGTTACAACTTTATTTATTGCGGCAATAAATCGCCTGTTAATTATAACATTTTATAAGTAATAGAGGGCGTTGTTATTGCAAGCGACAAGATAAGAATCGTTGTTAGACGGATGAAATTATTAAGATAGGTGCCTACATGTGAAGCAATTAAAAAAACGTTGATTGGGCATGCAGAAAATATAAAACGAACCCAAGGCATTTTAAAAGTTATCTCACAGTAAATTTTAAAAATATCTACACTTCATGCATAAATAAAGCGATTAACCACGGTTTTACAAGGTTTTCAATTTTTTGTTTCTGTAAGATTCAAGTTCTAATGGTGTTTTGATAATAAGTAATCCTAAACCTTAGTGCCTAGCTATTTTACTATATTATACCTCACATTAATTTTATTTTTTCTTAGCTCTAGATTGCCTCCGGGATTGCATAATTTTTAGCATTAGAATGTTAAATTTCAAAAATTAGGTAGACTCGAATTTTAATTCAATACTTTATTGAATTTCCTTTGACGGTTTAACGTTTTTTAATGAATTTACCGTAACCTGAACGATTCATATATAGTGGCATCTACATGACAACTAACTAACTATCGATTATTTGTCTATTTCCGTTCAATTAACATTATAGGCCATCTAATTGGACGGAAAAGAACCGACAAAAACTGATATTAGAAAATACAATAGGAAAAGGGTTTCTCTTCAAATTTGTTGGGGAGAGCGACACCATAAAGGTAATAAACCGACAGATGTAAATCTCCGACCCCGTGTCAATAAATGCCGGTTATTTTGAGCACTTACGATGTAAATGAAATTATGGACGAGAAAAAAATGATTAATATGCTGTTTGGAAAAAAAAGGATTAAAATAAGAAATATTGAAATGAACAAAAATTAAATTTAATGAACGAGAGAATTACATATGATAGATAAAATAAAAAATAAAAACGTATGGTTAATGAAATATATAGAACAAGGAATAAACTATTAATTATGAACAATTACCACGCAGGCCTGATATTTACTAAATAGATTTTAAATGTATAATTTAAAGAAGAAATTAATTAACTATTAATTTAAATTTAATAATAACAGATTTAAATGTCCATAAGTTACAGCAAAAAAATCTTTCCGACGTCTTCTCTTCATCAAGGCCTTTATTATGATTATTAATGAGAGATACCTGATTAGAAGTGTTACGTCAGATACTCAACACGATCGGCGATCGTCAATACTCCCACTGAGTAGAAAGATGATGATGTCTGGATGAATTCCAGGAGCTCATGAAGCACGAACAGTGCGTACAATATAATTGATCACAAAAGAACTCGTAATGAGTAATGTTAGACTAGACCAAATCTACACTAAAAGAACTCGTAATGAGTGATCTTCACTGATTGATGACCAATACAACGATGACTGTAAGCGACTCGCCGCCGTTACCACGACAACGGCGGTCGTGTTTTGTCGACATATGAAACAATGTGATGCTTCACATTATCTATAAACTATAATCTACTAACATTTAATTACAAAAATAAAGCTTTACGTACAATTACTCCAATATTTTCTCTCGTTCATTATAATCAAAACCAATTACAAACTAAAGAATTAAACATGACTAAAGAAAAAAAGTAATGAAACTAATTTATTTAAAATTGAAAATAACGATACATATAGGGGAAAAAAGTAATGATACTAGTTTAATGAGCGTTAAAATAATTTATTTTTAAATTCATAAATATATCTTCGCTGTATCTTTATATCTCAATGTACTCATTATACAGTACTGTGCGAATTATAGACTCTTTACAAACTTTTACGGATATTACGCTGCCAAACTGAATACTGATTTTGGTACTGGTATCAGGGTCTAAAAATATATTTTTTTAAAATGAAATGATAGAATTTTACAGGTGCTATATCAATGCGTAAATATAAGTACCAAAAAGTCAAATATTCACATTTGACATATCACTTATCACTTTTATGCTAAGTAATAAAAGATAAAATAGTTATTCGTGATGATTAAGAATCGATTTTTGAGCAACCGATTTACACAACCGGTTTTCGTTATCACATCACCTCACACATAATTGTTTTAAAAAATGTACAGTCTCCACATTGTATAAAATTGAAGACTCATCGTGTGCAGTAGTCCTTGTTTTTGTTTATTTTGTTTTTTTATTTATATATCTAACTTAAGATAACTTCTAACTGAAACACTTAAGTAAACGGTTCAAATATAAAAAACTACATTTTTGTTATTTTTGTGTTTTACTACAATATTTCTGTTTCCATTAATACTATTTTTTATTATAATTTAATCTTTTTTTTTATGACCTTAGAAATTGAAGTTTTGTTTCCTATTTATAAACCTTTCATAAAATTTCATATTAAATCGAAATTATTCTTGGAATCTTCTCAGTTACACTTCAGACCCACAAACCAAAACACCCTCTCCAAGGGAGGAAGTCGTTAGATGTTATACCTTTGGGCTTTCTTACAACTCTACCAAGTGCCTGTCATAATCTTGATATCATTATCGCCATAAGGGGCTATTTCACGGCTCGTTTAACCCTGCCTTACCCTCTAACGTGACCGTTTCCGTAGCAGAAACAATACCCAATCAACTTGGACATCTCAATCCTTTCATGGGCGAGAAGGAAACAGAGCTCTCATGGAACTACTTTGATTCGTAGATGCGTGTTCCGTTAGTTGGAAGAGAACGATAAGATTTTGCTCCATCACAAAAGACAAATAAATAGTGTGCCACCTTAAGGATGGAGTCTTTGTAGCCTTTATAATAATTTGAATCTATTTCATAGATATTCACATGTAGATACAAGTAGATCATTTTGTATCAATATTCTAGCTTTCTTATTACTACGTACAATGATAAACATCAGTTAACGAATTTCAAACATTAAAATTTATTCATTCTACAGTCACTAACATTATTGCTTCATATTTTTTAAGGAATTTTTTTGGGGTAGGATAAATAAAAAAAACATCCAAAAAAGAAATTATCAATCCATATACGTACATTAAGGAATAAATCTAAAAAAATATATAGAAACAAAACACGTATTCAATATATAAATGCATCCTTAAAAATGCATTAATCCTGATATATGTATGATAGGAAAGTAATGTTTTAAAGTACGGGGGGTTATAAATATGAAGAAAACAATATGATTTTTATCATAAGAAATATTCGATTATTTTTTTAATTCATGAATTCAAGACCATAAAAAAAATGGAGAGATGAATGAGTTAAATTTTCTCTCATTATTTTAATTCATATAAAAACTAACTAAAATACACTGAAATAAAAAAATATAATTAAATAAACATCCTAGACACACTGTTTATTCTGTTAACTATTATTAATCGATCCTGAGGGCTTTAAATGCCCTTATTATCAAGAATTTTCACAACCGGTGGCTTAGAAACAAAACAATCCTTTCTGTGTACTGAAAAGAATGCCCTTCACAGGCTATAGTTGAAGTTCTTTTAAACACTCTTCCCTTGATGACCAGAACCTGATCGAAATATAATTTTACCAAACAAAGAACTAATTTTAACAAACAAAGAATTTAAATTGTTATTACTATTTCGGAACTCAGCTAAAATTAAATTTTCAAAGAAGAAACTGTAGACAATTTTTTAGTTAAATTTAATTACTGAATAATGGAAGCTTAGTTAATTATGAGCAATCGCCTGTAAATCAAGGACTGAAATGTAACTAACGGGATGTTAAAATAAAAAAAAATAATTTTGATAAATTAGGATTCAAAGGATCCTTACACCTCATAAATATTAAAATCATTAATTATCTGCAATAAAGGAATAAAATTGATGATGATTGAAATACTATTTTAATTATTATTAATTAATTGGCACCGTCATACTTTATATGAATGATAAGATAATCATCCTCGTATAACTTTAAAGGAAACAATATACAATATCATGCCAATTTATTGAAATTTACATAATATGAACAAATTAATATGACATGATATTAATAGGAGCAGCTTTATTAGAATTTTCTTAGTTTATTAGATATCTCATTAAATCATTATTTCATTAATTTATGTTTGTTTATTAATGAAAAGAAATATATTGTTCATTATTATCTATTTATATTATTCATTATTATCATCTTCATTATCACTGACTCTGATAGCTTTATGGGTATTTAATTAGTTATTGAGCAAGGCCCGAGGTGACAGGCTTTGATAAACTGGACGAGCACGGAGGGCAGGTGATGCTCTTGGACATTAAAGGTTAATCGTGCCGCCTCCAGGTACAGGAAGAGCGTCTAATTGCAGCCCTGGACCTGGACAACAAACAAGAGCAGATATCATCATCATCATCAAGGGGTCCATTGGATAGGTCGTCCTCGGGACATAAATATTTATAGAGGCCCCCCTCGGGGCTCCAAGACACTTTCCAGGTAGACATGCATATGCAACGAGCCGAATAGTGTCGCAGTTTAGTGCTGGCCATGTACGCTCTCTTTTCTCATTACAAAACCAAATGCTAGACGAAATTTTAATAAATCCCTACCCAATAGGAACATAAAGTTCCCTGGTCCTTCAGCTTTGGCTAAAAAGGGCCGGACTGTTAAGAGGTTGCGGGGCGCTATGGACCCGGAAAGAGAACTGCAGGATCACGATCGCTTTGTTAGAGTATGAGTTCGTATTCATTATGTAGGCGACACAGCGGTGTTCTTGTATGCGAATCTAAAGTTTCTCTTTGCCGTTACTGTTATATAAAAAGAATATCTAAAATAGAAATGTTCCAACGCCCAATTTCTTAGAATGCTGTGATATATGAATAAAACTGTTACATATAGTAATCACAGAATGGATATAGATGAAGAGTTTTATCATTGTGCTGAAATATTCATTGTACATCAAGCTTAATCCATAAAATAAACATAAGGTTACTCCTAATAACAAAAATCTTAACTGTCATAAAATACAATAAAAACTCAGAAGCTGTGGTGATTCTTAAACATTTTAATTAAAACAGTTACATAGCATGAAGACATATTTGGGTTTGAATGTTTCTAAGTAGAATTAAAGATAGGATGGAGAGGTCATTTTAAGAGGAGGATGAGAAGGTGGAATTTATTTATTTATATTTACTAACTTTAGATTTTTTCCGGTGATGGGGCTCACCGTGTCCTTTTCCTTTTATTTGTTTATTTTATTAATTTCTCAGTTCAGGCTGAGACTTTGTACGTGATCTTGCCACGTTTGTGGCCGTCCTGCTGGGGTGATTGTCCTAAAAAGAGGGTTAGTACAGTTAAATAGGCAACATTTAATGTGTCTACGTTTAATGAATTCTGTAACCGTCGGTATGTCGAGAGTAGTGTGTAGGAGGTCCGTTTTTGTTTTGTTTAATGTTGTGTGTCTCACTATGTGTTGAAGTACGCCATTCTGAAACTGTTGGAGCTTTTTCGCTGTTACCGGCGTGTGGTTACGTAATAGTGGTGCTCCGTAAAGGAGTGCCGGTCTTAGGATGCTCTTGTAGATGGTCAACTTGAGGCGGAGGGATAAGTTAGTAGATGTAAGCAGGTGGTTAAGTCTGTAAGACTTGGTCCTAACCGACCTGAGTTTCTTCCTACAGTGGTAGGCTAGTTTAAGGTGCCGGTCAAGGGTGACACCTAAGTAGACTATACTGCTCGCTGGTCTGTTTTCACGTCCCGCTACCCTATAGACCTTAGAGAGAGGGTGGCGCTCTATTAAAATAATGTCGAGAGTTTGAAGAAACAGAAATTGTGAAAAACTTACCTATAATTCTTTCTCCACTTAAAAGTTCTTCCAAAAAAAATATAGAATAGAAAAGAGTCAAGAAGTGGATTCCTGAAAGATAAAATAACTCTCAGTATTTAAACATGAACATGAACATGAAATTTTTTTTTGATTGTGCCCTATTCATACACTGAATTTTAAAATAGTGATGGTGATAGGTGATTCTATGGGTACTACTTCTATAGTATATATACCGAAAATAGACATATACTTAAGCCAGTAATAACCCTTTCCAACGATTATCCCACATGGCCCTTAAAAGTCATTATAAAATATAAACATTGATAGTTAATATCCTAAAGTACCATGAAACAGGAGCTCAAGAACACATCCAGGAATATGTTCCTTATCGGTAAAAAATTCAAGATTACAAGTTCTTCCAAGAAAGGCTGATGTTGAATCAGGCAAAAAGTGGTTTGCTGGAAGGAAGAAACCACAGGGCTCTATAGCCTGAACATTGAAAACAAATCAAAGCTCAAGAATGTAAACGGTTGAAATGACCTGGGGTACAGCAGACCGAAACCAGATAAAAAAATATTTAAGATCTTTCCGCTCAAGTGAACAAACTAAACTGCCTTACTCATGTGGCTACCGTTCCACTTCGGAATCTTAGGGAATGACAATCATCGACAAGTCTATAAACTTGAACTCGTTACCGCAGAAGTATGGATCAGCCATATGATACAACAATATCTAAGGAACATGTGTAAATTTCTTAAGAGTAAGTGTTCCAAAGCGAAGTAAAAATTAAACCAGAGCTTCAGGAAACAAAGAGTAGCGGAAAATAAAAGAATAAATAATGTATTTATTGTCTATTCAACAATTCTTAAAATCAGAGCCATCCGTTTCAGACATTGTTCAATGCATCAGGTTTTAACATACTGTATAGAATTAAAGATGAGGGAAAAGATGTTTCAGCACCTTCTAAACTTGGTGTGGAAGAATAAAGTAGTGCCAAAAGACTGGGAAATCTCTGTCATAATACCAATATTTAAGAAGGGAGACAAAAGAGATTGCCACAACCATAGAGGAAACTCCCTTCTTCTTCTTAGTGTACCTAGTAAAATATACTCCAGAATACTAGAAAGACGTCTTAGGAATGCAGTAGAACCAATGCTGGGGAAAGACCAATATGGATTCAGAGGGAACAGAAGCACCCAAGACCTTATCTTCACACTGAGACAAATATCTGAAAAGATCATAGAAAAGAACAAGGAAGTCTTCACCGGTGTTGTCGACCTCACAAAGGCCTTCGACAGGATCAGAAAGGAAGATATCATTAAGGCTCTCAAGGAGAAAAAGGTCAATCTGGGTCTCCAGAAAGGAATCCTAAGTCTTTTCAAAATACAGAGAAATGTGGTGAGGACATGCAATGACACATCACAGGAATTTGTAACAACCCAGGGGATCAGGCAAGGATGTAGCCTAAGCCCATTACTTTTTATTTTGACGCTGGACACGGCCCTGAAAAGAGCTAAGTCAAAAATGAGACCGTACCAACTAGGGTATAGAAACCTTAGGCCAACCCACCTCAGTATCGTCGCATTTGCCGATGACATAATTGTTTTTGGAAACAACTGCAGGAACCTCCAATTCAATTTACGCATCTTACAAGAAGAGTTGGAAGTAATAAACATGACAATTAATACAGGGAAAACCAAAATCATGAGAATAGGAAGAAAAAGCGAGCATGGGGACCGAGTCGTAAGACTAAACAACACGAGGTTAGAGCAGGTAAGGGATTTTAAATATCTCGGTGCACACCTCAACGAACACGGCTGGATAGATGGCGAAATAAAAGAACGAATAAAAGCTGCCAGCAGGTGTTTTAATTCCCTTAAAAAAGGATTCATCGGGAAAACAGAAGTGTCAAAAAAAGTAGTTTATAAAAACACCTTCTTACCGATTCTCACCTATTCAAGTGAATCTTGGACTCTGGCTAAAAAGCACAAGAGCCAAATCCAAGCCATGGAGATGCGTTATATAAGAAGAATGGAAGGGAAGAGCAGAAGAGACCGAGTGCGAAACATAACAATGCGGTCCAATGTGGGGCTTCGGCCAGCGGAGGATATCATCGAGGAGCATCAGCTGAAATGGTTCGGCCACGTTTCCAGAATGGCAGAATACAGTGTGGCAAAGGCTGTATATGAGACTAAGGTGGAAGGTACAAGACCGAAGGGAAGACCAAGGAAGACTTGGGAAGGCGCAATCCAGGAGGCCTTTGACAGAAGAGGTTTGGAATGGGGAAGGAGAAGAAGATTGGTACAGGAGAGACAGTCATGGGTTAGGCTCTACAGGAGAGATCCTCACACCGTTGGCGGTAGAAAAGGAGTAGATTAAATAAAATAGAATTAAAAATATCTACGGGATGAATTCAGAGAAATTCCAAACACTACTACCGAGATACCAAGAAAGAAATGAACTTCACAAAGAAAATTTTAAAAACCAATTTAATTTTTTTTTAATAGCAATGGCAGATTTAAAAAGCACAACTCCAATTACCTTCTAGGGTAGTGACGTAAAAGAAAAAAGTAATACATACCCTGGACTGTATTTGTGAAGCATCGTGATCGATAATTATTATTTAATCTACCTGCTTTCCCCTGGCATTCGATAAAATCAACATTTCAAACTAATTAATAATCATACCGATTATGTTTAATGACAAATTATCAAGCAACATTTTTACTAATTAAGCAATAAATAATCGTTTTAAGAAAACACGGCTAAGTGATATCGGCCAAGAATAACATCACCGATAATAACGTATTAACAAAGAGGGCCGGATTGGAGATCCACTTCTCAATTATTATGATTAAGGCATAATTATCTAATTTAGCCATGGGACGGCGATCATCAGTCGGTTAGTATAATTACAGTGGGGACGACATTGCGTTTGCTCCCAGAATCTTGTTAATCGGATTTTTTTTCTTTGAATTTTATGTAAAGACCTTTATCGTCCATTGCATGATTCCTATGCAAATATGGCCATAAAATAAAACACATATGGACCTAGTGCGGGTTTTATTAATTACACAGGGCAATAACGAAATAATTATTATAGATTATGATGAAAAATATATAATAAAACAATCAGGCAGATAAACGAACCATGGACACATTATTTGCGTCTTATCAAGTATTCAGGAACGTATTTTTTTTTATTAATGATTTTTGACAACTTAGTTGTTTAACGTATCTAAAAGGTCTCGCCGCAGATCTCGATTCACCCAATCTCCTTCTCTAATACCCCTCGCTGCAATGCTCTCCTCCACATCCTGCAACCATCTTTTTTTGGGTAGTCCTCTTTTCCTCCTCTTCCGTAGGGCAATATTCCGAGATTGTTTTTTGTCATGGTTCCTCTGCCTATCTTTTTTAGTGGCCATACCATTTCAATTTTAAAATATTCACTAATGAATTTTCAGGAGAATTCTTGTATATTTACAGTGGAGTAGAAAAAAGTGAGAGGGCTTGAGCAGGAGACGCAGTGGTGATTAATAAGAAATTGCGCAGGTGTATTAAGAATTATGAATGTGTAAATGAAAGGATAATTAAACTTGAAATGACAATGTTTGGAGAAGAGGTTGTTATTTTTGGGATCTACGCTCCAACTGATGACTCCAAACAACCCATTAAAGACATGTTCTTCGATGATATTTGTGACTTGATAGAGCGAACACCTGACCGTAAGATTGTTATCTGTATGGGTGATTTCAATGGACGTGTTGGCAGCAAGTCCAACGATGAGACCGTGGGACGTTTCGGAGAAGAGAAAACAAACTATATTAATTAATAATTAATATAGAAAAAACAAATGTTTAACAGACACATAAAATATTTGTTATGGCATGGATGGACAATCCCATCAAGCCTTAAGTCTCTAAAATAAAAACTGGACACAAAAACGCCTGAAAATAATTCGCCAATTCGGGGATCTTTACAACAGAAAAAGTTGTATCCTCTGGCCAGTGTATTGCTCCATTTGCAGGACGACCCGGGTTCGAATCCCGGCCAGGGCCAAATCTTTTTTCTTCAAAATAAAAATATTTAAAAATTAATACAATTAACAAAAAATTATATATATTGTGAATGGACTCAGGAGAACCACACAAAGTATTCTGACGTTTTTTCATACTTTCTCTATCTTTTCTTCATGTGTTCTTTTTATCTTCTCTGTCCATTTTGTTTCTGCCCATTTCTTCAATGCCTCCTAATATCCACTTTTCTACCTTGTTTCCAAACATTTTTTTTTTCAGTAACCATTTTACATTTTTTTCGTTCCATTTTCGCCTCTTCTAATTCTATTTGTAATCAATGGTGTGGTTGACTTGACTTTATATCTATAATTAACGGTCCTTTTGGTTAGTCTTATCTTTTTTTGGCTTTACTCACCATGAAGATCTTAGTAGCGATATCATTGTCTTGCAGGCGCCCTTGCTTTGGGGAGCTTAGACACTCTGGAGCAGGTCACCCAACCTAACGTTGCGGCAAACCATGGATTCCATGTGTAGTGACAGGCTACCCATAGTTCCCATATCATTACCCCCATTCACCAGTGTCCTTCCCGCCGAAGTACGCTCTTATATATAATTTTCCGAAGCAGACCTTTCCTGGATCGAACCTCCGTTCGGCTATTATGGAAATAGCTTGTAAAACACAACGCGATTACTAAGGGCAGTATATATCTTATCTATGTATAAAAAAATATATGGGGAAATAAATGTTGTTTACATGCTATTAGAGGGGAAAGTAGACGATTTTCTACGTAAGTCAGGTAATTTACCATCAGGTAAATTATGTTAAACGTTTCCCCGACTGTTCAGCTTACGCGTGTTTTTCACACGTGAAACTGCCAAAGGGAGCCGTTTATTCCGAGTGTATTTGTTGAACTAGAGTAGACAATAGGAGAGTATTTCTTGTCAAGGTGGCTATAAATATCGGAAGGACAGGCTTAACTCAAAAAAAGGCTGTGAATCTGAAGCACGTGGATGCCTCCTCCAGAGCCGCCTAACTAATGGTGTCGGAGCTCTTCCTCCTCTGAGGAATTAGATATATTTGAATATGGATGGGGATAATTAGTGGTGGAATCCCAAGGAGCCGGGATTTACACCCTAATTGTCGAACAGTTCAATGGAAGCCGTCTACCGTGTGCCGTTTATCGGGATTTATCGGAGCCATATAGGGCTGGTAATTAATTCAGGGAATGGATAATACAGGGAGGCTGGAAATAGTGCATATTTAGCAGGTCGTAGGGCGTAGGAGGTTGCTAGCCTCTTAGCCTCTTAGTTATGGTCCTCCGGGGCCTGAAGAATGGGCGCCTTCCTCCCTACGTCTCTATTAGCGACTCCTTCCACAGCCGGCTTTTTAATTGGCTCCGTATTTATTATTGTGTCTCGGCTTTGGAAATGTTTAATTATTCATGTTGATTAATTACTGGATCTGGATAACACTTCCAATGTAATTAAATATAAATCAGTGGATCCGAAATTCTTTTTCACCAAACGAACATTGTAATTATAAAAATGTGCAACTAATTAGCAGTCTATTATTATAAAATAAATTCAATTTTTAAATTAATCAGCTACCTTATTTCATTATAAACAAAGAAAACTAGTTTTATCTATATGCCTGAATCCGATGTCGTCTAGTTTTAAAGCAAAAAAACTGAATTCTTATTATCGCACTCAAAACTTATCATTATTCCATTTTATTTATATTGTTTTCTATATTTTTATTTTATTTTATGTATGGAACGTAGTGGCTCAGTGGTAGGAGGCTGAGTTGCCGTGCTTTTATTCATTTTAAGTTGGCTGGTTGCTCCAAATTTGAGGCGTAGAAGCGATTGGTCATCTACGCCTTAGTATTATAATAATTTTTTAGTAACAGTTTAAAAAAAAAAAACCGATATTCTTAATAAGTCCTTCTTTTGGTAGAAACGTGATGGATGACCTTATGAATGTATTCTTCCACATTTCCCAATATCATGGTTACGTTAGAAGGTAGTCCTATTTTATCCACCTCTCTTTTGTAAAAGGCACAGCCTTCGAAGATATGGGCTATTGACAAGCTCTCGCTGCACTTCTCGCATGTTGTTAAGGTTCTTTAGTAATCAGGTGAGCGTGGGTAAGCCTTGAATGTACTATTTTTAGTCGTGTAAGGACCACGTCCTCTCTTCGGGTGCTACGACAGGAGCTGCTCCATGGTTTGAGATCAGTTTTAATATGCTTCAATTTATTTGGAGGGCTATTGTCCCATAGGGCCTGCCAATCTTGGAGTACGTGCTGTCTTAGTGGTCCCGCTAGCTCATATGGGGTCAACACAACTTTACCACGACCTGGAAGAGCAATAGCTTATTTTGCTACGCTATCAGCCAGTTCATTGCCTATAATACCTAAATGTGCCGTTGACCAGATAAAATGTATCGATGTCCCAACATCATGTACCTGTTTCGTAAGGTTTAACACATATTCTACCCCAGGGTGGTCTGGGTACATATTATGGCTTTTAAGGGAGTCTGATACTACTACCAAATTTTCAACAGGTGATTTCAAGACATTTCGGAGGGCCATTCCGATGGCATTGATTTCTGCTGAATATACACAGCTAAGTTGATGCAGTTTACATTTGTAGGTAGCATCGGATGTGACAAAGGTAGAACCTGTTGAAGTATCCGATTTAGACCCGTCAGTGAATATTAATAAGTGCTCTGGTATAGATTTATTCATTTTACTCAACATTTCTTTATATTCTACGGGCTTTGTACTTTCTTTTCTAAATGTAGTCAGTTTTTATTTAATCGGTTGGAGATGGATCCTATGGATCTAGAACACTCCTGGGGCTCACCCAGCTTCTATAAAGTTGGCATTCAATCGGACGATGTTACCGTGCGGGTTCTATTATTATAGCAAATTATTAATTAATCTATTATTATAACTAATCATTTATTACTAACTTACTATACATACGAAAACGGTAAAAATATTAACATAGAGTACTTTAAAATAAGACAGAATAATTGTTGTTTCAAATAAACTAAAATATTTTTATTTTTTAATTAAAAGTTATGGTCTTGTTGATATATTGTTCGTTATTGCCCAAAGCCTTAAACATCTGAATCATCGTTGATTAGAGTTTAAAATTTGAATGAATAAACTTTGAAAAACTGGGAAAAGAACTAAATGATTTTTTTCCAAATACGAATTGCCTAACTGTCAAGCTAGAAGTTATAATTGGCGGCTGGATGCTAAGCAAGGATATTTTTAGATTTGTTTCTGTTTAACAAGAAAGCTTAAATGGGGTAATTGGTAGGACTTATTTTTAATTTCATCTGTTTATAGGATTCTGTTCGCCGTATTATTTTTGGTCACTTTTGTTACCGTGGTTTAGTAGCTAAAACATGAAAAACTTTTCCTTTTCTTAAAATTTTTGTTTAACAACTTTTTTATTTTATAACAACAAATGTAGCTTTTCATAGGTAGGGTTTATAACCAATTTGAGATTACTCTTCCTCGAGAACTTTCCAAGTAAACCACCATAATGTCCTTTCATCCCTCTTCTCCCATTCTGCTGGTGTTCCTCAAGGTAGTATCCTTGGCCCATTCCTTTATACAGTTTACACAGTTGACATCCCAACTCATCCTAATACTATCCTTACCACGTATGCTGATGATACAAGTGTATCATCAGTCAACACCTATCCAGTTATTGCATCCCAAAGCCTCCAATCCCATATCACTGATCTTGAAGAATGGTGTCAAAACTGGAGAATTAAAATAAATTCTCAAAAATCGTATCAAATCACTTTTACCTTACGTCGTAAACCAATGACTTCCTGCCCTTCAGTATCCTTTAATAATATCCCACTGGTGCCTGTAGAACAGATCCGATACTTGGGGTTGCATCTCGACAAACGATTAACCTGGAATCCTCATACCAGACTGAAAAGACAAGAAACCGCTCGACGTTTCAGGCTACTTCAAAACTTACTAGACAAACGCTCTAACCTCCCAATTAACTACAAAAGACTCATCTACATGACCATCATACGACCTATTTGGACTTACGGAGTAGATCTTTGGGGCTCCCCTAAGCCATCGAATTCCTCTCGTATCCAATCCCTACAATCCAAAATCCAAAATCCCTAGTTGAACTAGTGATTTGAGTACTACCAGTGGGTAGTTTCTCTACTTCCCAGTAACTCATGTCATTATGTATCACATAGCTTATTTACTTGATGTATTATTGTAATACAGTTGTAAATATCAATAAATAAATTAAAAAAAAAAAAAAACTCTTCCTCGAAAAAACTGAGGATTGGCTAGAAGAGGAATTCGATAGTGGAACACCTTTCTGAAATTTAATGTTTGTTAGCAGCTAGTTTAAAAAAAAATGCTGTAAGCATAGTCCCTTTCATTTTTTTTAAGTTTCAATTAAACATTATCCAACGCGTTAAAAAAACATCTCCATATAATTTATACATTTTTCCTTAATAGCTTAAAACCATTGATTACAAACATTACAATCTGTCCTTGGTCATTGGTTGACGCAAAATTAATTTTCTGATGAAAGCAAGAGAATAAATAAAATTGATAAGCCTTTTGAATTCTTAATTTACCTTAAAAAGGAAAAAAATCTTACTCCTTATCTTTAGAAGAATGCGGTATTAAAGCTTTTAGGAGACGTTGATTATAAACTGACCTTTCACAGACGTCTCGAACTCCTCCTTTTTCCGATGAAGTCGGCGTTAACTCTAGAATCATTTGTCAAGAGGAGGAAGCAGGTGGAATGCTTTCCCATTGACTCAGGACGTTATTGAATAGTAATCGCTGCAATTTGTTTTCGGCGGTACCTGAGTCTGAATCAGGAGGCAGAGCTTTCATCTGGCACCGGGATCGGATTACGTCGGATTCTGAGAATGATAATGAGTAAGACTAGTTCTTCGTATTGTGATTTTTAACTGGCCCAAGTCTTTAGACGGGAGTTAGGTCAGACGAAAAGAATACGTAATAGTTTTAAAAAAACACTTTAGTTATTTACAAATTTACAAAACTAAAAACTAAAAAATATGGTACTTGTGTATTAGATGCACCACCAGAAAAGGCCAATGTTGTACGCCGCGCAAGCTTATTGTTTAAAGATTGATTCATCTTTGTTTCTTCCTGTGTTCTAGAATTGTTGTTGTATCCTAATTTTTGTTTGTTGCTGATTTGTTGTTTGTTTGGTAGTTAGGGGTGGTTAGGGGTGGTTTTATTTTAAATTGTTGATGATATATTCCATTATTTATTTCTATTATTATTATATCTATTTATATTACATATTTCATTATGTTGTTATATATGTTATATATTCAATTATATTATTATTAGTTCTATTTATTTATTTCCATTATTATTATATTGCATGTTATGTTCTGCAAATTCTAACCCCAATAAGAATATTTAAGAAGATTATCCAAGGTAACTGTTAGAAATGTAACTGTTATAAAACGTAACTGGTTGCGCATTGGCCTTTTCTGATGGTGCATCTAATACAAAAGTTCCAAAAATATTTTTCATTAAGGTTTAAAATAAGAATAGAGGGTAATTATTCCCTAGGTTGTCGCTTCGAGTTGAGTCAAATGTTTTAACTCTTCATTTGTTCCCCTATTTAAATTTTCAAAAGTTTTCATAAGCTTAAGTAGAGAACAGATAATGTAATTATAGTAAGTGTGTATACTTTAGTAATAATTTCATCTAGAACATTTCCGCAAATATATATCATCTATATTTTTTAATGTTACTTGGAATTTTTATTTCTTGATGAAATGATTAACGAAATCTACATATTACCCATAATTACATCCATACTAAATAAAGCTCGCTATAAATTTTATTTTTGAAGAATATTAATAATGAAACGAATCAACAGTTAAAACTTGTAACTCAGCCCGAAGCGATAACCTGCGGAACGATTACCGAATAGAGCGATGAACAAAAAATTCAATTTATCGTAAAACAGCCTGGAGTGTTTCTAAAGAAATTTTCATAATGATTATACTTTTATAAAAATCAGACAATAAAATATTTACTATTTTATTGATAGCCATCACTCTTATTTACAATAATATTAGTTATATCGCCCAATTCTAATTGTATACTGATTGAAAATAATTTTCAACTTTTTAGATTGTTTTCTTTTCAAATCAGATTTTTTGTTTGTTTTCCTATTAAAGAATGTTTTTGTTTTTTTAATTATTATTTACTAGATATTTTTACGTTACCTACAACGTATATACCTTAATGTAATATAACTTGTTGAATAAAAAACCGTGAAACATTTTTGAAATCGTCTTCAACTAGATTAAATAATTTGGGATGTTATTTGATTTAAATATCTTTCTCACATTGCTTAGGAAGTAGACAAGAAAATTTCTCTCCATGTTTGTTATTCTTAAAGGTTAACAAACACAGACTTAGTCACAGAGTAAATTTGCTTTTCTATGCTAAGAATAAAAGATTATGTTGATGATGATGAATATATCTCTAATGGTTCCTCGGTTTGGCCACGGGGGCAGGAGGATCACACATAGAGAGCCCTAACTTTAACCCATGTCTATTGTACGTTTTAATTAGCAACTTGAAGTTATTTAACACTGTATGAGTAATGGGTAGCCTAATAATGATTATTACAAACAAAATATATTTAAAAGATGAAACTATACTTATCGCATTGATGCTGAGAGAAAAACAGTAATGACCTTCCTCTTCGCAAATAAAAAATCGTTAATCTTGAAGATCCAGGTGAGCGTAAAGAGACAAATATAATAAGACGAGAAAAAAAATTATCCATTCAATAAACCCTTCATTTATTAGGTCTTAAAACGTTTCGACTAAGTCATTCTCAATTATAGCAATTTCTGATTTTATGCATCAAAAACCATACTTTACATAACTACAATAGTTATGAGTCATAATTTTCTGCAAAAAAAAAACAAGACAATAACAACTATACTAATTAAAAAATACAGATTTAAACATATTTATTGTCCAAACAATAGTGAAAAAAGGATAGATACCTTCATACATTTTTTTTTAATGTCACTTCAAAAAATTTCTTTGTTTAAATATAGGTTATACTTATTCCCTACAGTCACATACATGTTTAAAATTGATTTGAGACATTGAACCTATGAGATTAACCAAGTTAATATAAAATTTATTATTTATTTATTTTATTTTATTGATAGATGTTATAATTTTTTCAATATTTTATCTGAAAAGAAAAGATATTACCAGGACCGGGACTCGAACCCGGGTTTTCCACGTAACCGTCGTTGAGCCTAGCCACCTCGGCCATCCTGGTTCGCTTCTCGACCAGACATTCCTTTCTTTTCATTGATCCTATATCTCCGTGTTCTCGCAATTTGCGATGTATACACGGGGAGAATGTTCATTAAACATTGCTTTTATTTTCGGATCTTATTGACTTACGTCATTATATATTGTTATAATTTATTAGGTTCGAATCCCGGTCCTGGTCATATCTTTTCTTTTCAAATAAAATATTTATTATTGTTTAAGAAACAGCTCGCCGTTTCAGGCTACTTCAACATTTACTAGACAAACGCTCTGAGGTACCAATTAATTACAAGAGACTCATATACATGACAATCATTAGACCCATCTGGACCTACGGAATAGAGCTTTGGGGCTCCACTAAGCCATCGAATTCCTCTCGTATTCAATCCTTACAATCCAAAATCCTTCGTAAAATCCTCAATGCTCCTTACTTTGTTAAGAACCAAGTGATCTATAATGACCTTAATCTCCCGTTTATTGCTGATTTGGCCCGAATCCGATATCAATCTTGTCACGACAAACTTCATTTCCACTCAAACCAACTAGTTTCGAACCTCGCAACCTCTTCAATTCCTGATAATCCTCCGAGGCGTCTGAAAAGAAGATGACCGCGTGACCTTCTAAGCTGAACTTTTTATTTGAGTACTACCACCGGGTAGTTTCTCTACTTGTCTTTTCATGTCAATGTATTCATTCATTATATCTACTTGATGTATTCTGTATACAGTTTCACGTTACTTTCGTCATGGCTTTATGTCCGTCCTGTAAATCAGCCGTCACCAGAGATGACAAAACCGCTCTCGCATGCTCTCATTGTAAAAACATTTTTCATAGCAAATGTGCAGGTATTACTGATCTTGATATTACTAAAAAAAAACAATGGTGCTGTCGTACATGCGAGCCGCTAATTAAATTGCCAATGAAGCAACCTTCGGCCATACCGAGTTCCAGCATGGAAGAAAATTTTGCAGTGGTTCTAGCTGAGTTAGGCAAAATCACGGAAGAAATTAAAGATTTAAAAGGCACTGTCGACAAACAAACTAGTTTATCGTTTGAGAACTCAGAACGGCTTAAGTCGATGGAAGAACGCTCCAAAAGGCAGGAGGAGATGATTGAAAAATTGCTTTTGGAGAATAATAATCTTAAAGCGGAAGTAAAGAACCTGGAAGTTAGACTGAACCATGTAGAGCAGGCCCAGCTCTCCCATTCGCTGGAGCTGAGAGGGATCCCCACGAAGACCGGGGAAACGCCCGAAGGAATTGTTTTGTCCGTCGGGCCGGCCCTGGGAGTCAAACTTTGTGTCGAGGACTTAGATTTTGTGGAGCGTAAGCGTCCTAGAGGAGAGGACACCCGGCCACCGTCGATTGTCGTGCGCTTCGTTCGCCAGACGATCCGGGACGAGGTGTTACGCCTCAGAAAGGTCAAAAGGGACTTCACCACCAGGCACCTTGGCTGGGATAGTGATGACAGAATTTATATCGGGGAGGAGATGACGACAAGCAACCGTCATCTTTATTGGCTAGCAAGACAGAGGAAGGCCGCAGGAAAAATCAAATACCTTTGGTTTTCAAGGGGGCGAGTCAGGTGCCGAAAAGACGATGGCATGCCAGTCGTCATTGTTAACATGGCCGGAGATTTAGACGTCTTCCAATGATGCAAACGTAGCTGTTACCATACTGTAGCGATTTCTTTTTATAGTTGCCAGAATTTTTTTTTATATATCATTTGTAATAATTACCTTTTTTGTATAATTTTTCAAATAAGGGATATCATCTTGTGTTTTTTTATTAATTTGAATACGATTAGAGTTATTTCTTCATATCTTTTCTTTACTAATCTCCGTTCATATCTGCATGTAGAGTCTATTTTTCTTTTTATAATCCTATTATTATTTTCGTTTTATAGTCTGAACTTTCATTTATTTTTTTCAGTTGAAATTATTATTTATTTTGTAAAAATTCATTATTGTCTGACTCGCTTTACTCTAGTTTACCGCTTATTGTGTGTCTTAAACAATTTTAATTCACATAATTACAAATGTTCCTTTTCACTCCTAACTTTCTCTGAAGTACATCCCTCCTTATCCCTATATGACTAATATTCTATTAACTTGCCACGTTAACTCCCAATCCCTCCCTGCTCACTTTGATGAATTCCTCGATTATTTCCTTCATAATTTCCATCATATTATTGCCGTTTCAGAAACCTGGCTCAAACCAAATATTCCCTCCTCCTCTATATCAATCCCTAACTACGTCCTCATTCGTCATGATCGAACGGACCGAACTGGTGGAGGTGTTGGTCTCTACGTTCATGAAAGTCTGAGAACAAAAATCCTTCACAAGTCTCCTACTTCCGACTTCCCTCATTTAGAGTACCTATTTGTAGAAATTTCCTCAGATTCATTTGCCCTTCTCTATGTCATTACATATCGCCCACCTCAAGTTCGATTTGACCCAGCTTTAGAATCCTCCCTTTTCACCTACGTTCCTTTATACAATAATGTTATAATAACCGGCGACTTCAACACCAATTTGTGTTCGGACTCTTCCGACAAATCTTACCTCGTAGACCTAATCCATTCCCTCGACCTATTTATCGTTCCTTTTCAACCTACTCACCATACCCAGTTCTCGAGTACATGGCTCGACCTTTTTTTAATAGATTCCTCCAAAAACTTATTATCCTCCTCTCAGAATCCTGTATCCTTTCTTTCACACCATGATCTCATCAGGATTTCCTATAACGTATCGACTCCTAAGTTTGTCCCCAGGGAAATTACATGGCGGGACCTCGGCTCGTTGACCCCTGAAAAATTAAATCCTTTTCTCGATTCACTAGCTCAATCCTTGGATCCCATCTATTCCTATCCCTCCATCGATGAAATGGTTGAGTGTCTTTCCTCCAATCTTCTCCTATTCCTAAATCAACACGCACCCCTAAAGACCTCTACCTTCAGACGCCCTGCAGCTCCCTGGATTAACCCTGAAATTAGAGAGTTGATGAAGAGAAGAGACGCAACTAGGAGGCGTTTCAAACGAACACGTAATCCAGATGATTACATCTCCTTCAAGATCCTTCGAAACCTTACCCAATCTTCCTTGCGACGAGCTAAGGCTCAATTCTTTCATATTTCCTTGTCACAAGCATCAGATCCCAAATCCAGATGGAAAATCCTTAAAAATCTCTCCGTAGTAAAGTCAAAAACCAATACCTCCTATCCTGTCTCCCCCGATCAACTGAATTTCCATTTTGCCAACCCTATCTCAATACCGTTCTCCTCCTCATACTGCTTTCCAAAAACATCCTTTGAACCTGAAAATTTCTATTTTACAAATATTTCACCAGAAGACCTACTCTCCTCTGTCCTCAAATCCAGAACAAATGACTATGGTCCGGATCTAATTCCAGTGAAGCTAATTAAACTATGTCTTCCTGCCATCTTTCCTGCCCTATTGCATATTTACAATTTTTCCTTACAAAATTCCATATTCCCATCAGCTTGGAAAAAAGTCATAGTCCGTCCGTTGAATAAAGTTCCTGTTCCTTCCAAAGTTTCCGATTTCAGACCCATCTCCATTCTTTCTAACCTCTCAAAACCCCTTGAAAGACTAGTCCATTCACAGCTTAATTCCTTCCTTGAGCAAAAAGCTCTCCTCAATCCTCTTCAGTCAGGTTTCCGATCCCAGTTCTCTACTCAATCCGCTTTGCTGAAAATTACCCAAGACCTTCAATTCTCCATAGACAAACAGAAAATCTCGATCCTAGTTCTCTTTGATTTTTCAAAAGCCTTTGATTCGGTTAATCACGAAATCCTCCTTTCCAAACTCCAAAATCTTTCTATATCAAATAGCGTTCTTAAGTGGTTCCATTCCTTCTTGTATCACAGATCCCAAACTGTTATCATTCCCAATAAAACTCCTTCCTCTTCCCTCTCACTTACTCGCGGTGTTCCTCAGGGATCTTCGCTCTCTCCAACTCTTTTCTCCATCTATATTAACGACCTTCCTGATTCCATCCATCATTCACAATACCACTTATATGCTGACGACCTCCAAATCTACCTTTCCTTCCATCCTACCGAGATGCTAGAGGCGATCCGAAGGTTGCAAGAAGATATTGACAGTATTAACGCCTGGGCTGCGAACAATGATCTGAGATTGAACGTCGAGAAGACGAAAGCCATCCTAATCGGTTCCAAGCATCTTATTAATTCCGTTCCTTATTATCCCCTACTCTATCTCAATGGGCTACCTATTCGTTTCCACACTTCCGTTAGAAACCTTGGGGTAATCTTTGATCAATACCTGTCCTGGAATAATCATATTTCCCAAATTATCCGAAAATCCATTGCTACCCTCAAACAGTTCCTGAGATTCCGCGATTCTATGCCCCTTAAAATCCGCCAGCTCCTTGTCTCCTCTCTCATTTTTCCTCACTTCGATTATGGCTGCCTTGTATACGGTGGACTGTCTGGCGGGCTTGAGATCAGATTGAGAAGACTAATGAATTGTTTCATTAGATTCATCTTTGGAGTTTCCAGGCGCTCCCACGTCTCCAGTTGGTATGCCGAATTGAAGTGGCTCTATCCAGTTTTCCGGCGGCAATATTTCCTAGGTGTACACCTTTTCCGAACTTTTACAACTAAAAAACCTTCTTACCTTCTTGATTTGTTTACTCCTTGTTCCTCGGTCCATTCGTTTAATACGAGATCCCAGCCCATAAACCTATTCATTCCTTCTCACAGAACTGCCTCCTTTAAAAAATCCTTTGTCATGCGTGCTACCTTGTTTTGGAATTCCCTACCTATTTCCATACGCAAATCCTCATCCTTAACCTCATTTAAACACCATTTATTTGTCCATCTCCTCAGCAATCAATCTCCCGAATATATGCAAGATTAAGATTTTCGCAACTCAGAGCTTTGAGCTTCATTCAACTATTTTTTCATTTATTCTTCTTTTTTACACAGATTCTTGTATATTATATATTTTAGCACACTCATATATACGTATTTTAAATGTTCACCAGTTGTATTAATTTTAGGATTAATAACCATGTTACAGAATTAATTCCTGACTGTCTTTAAATGCCAGACAAATGTCTCTTTATTGTACATTGTAATTATTCTTAGGGGACTAAATGTCCCAGAATAAAATTTATTTTCTTTCTTTTCTTTCTTACAGTTGTAAATTTCAATAAATATACATTTTTTTTTAATATGAAATTATTGTTTTACAATTTTTTATGTTTTAAAAGTATTCAATAAATAAATAAATAAGGATAATCCTTTTAATTTTGTATTTGAAAAATGCATAATCATCAAAAGAGATTTAATAAAAACATATGAAAAATGAAAGAAGATATAGAATATAAGAATAGGTTACTAAGGTAAGGTTATCAATACTCTCTTCTAAAATGTTATTGAAGATTATACATTCCAATTCAGCTATAATTTTAAAAATATTTACTTTTTTATTTATTGGGTTGTAATTAAAATATTCGCCTAAACTTAAAAAGTTTATGATATTGTTGGGTTTTGTTTTCGAGGTCAAGCTAATAACTCTATTATCTATGTATAGATTGTTATAGTAATTAAAAATATTGAAAACTTTTTTTTGTAAATTTATCACCATTATTTATATTCGTGGAGTAAATTGTGGATTTATATGTGTCAAATATATTATTTATATTAAATGGGTTTTTAAAATTAATTTTATTGTTTCTTTGCTTTTAATATTTGTTAATATGATTTCTTTAATCATATTTTATATGATTTTATACCACTTGTTACACGTATTAACGATAAAGGTATGTGAATTTTGATCTCAGTTGAAAGAATTAAAGAAATCAAATTAATAAGTTTGACAAATACACATTGGCACCAATCCTCCAGAAGTGTGATGCGTTTCAATTTTATTTGTCGTTTTGATATTGGCTGAAAATCGCATTCAAAGGTTCCTTTGGATACAAACGTACATACAGGCAAAGCTAATAAAAGTGCAGGCAAAAAAGAGTTGGTCTGCCGAAAGATGGACTGCAGAATTGTACGTTTCGAGTAAAACATCATTAATTAGGAACATGTAAGTTGGAATAAAGAGTTTTAGGAGAACAGACTAGCGTATCCTCCTTCTTCCTATTCCGTTGCCTTATACTTCGTAAACTGTGGAAATTAAGAATTCATTTAAAACTTCTTTCCACTATCCATTCTCCTCATAACCGTTCCCTGCACTCATATTTATATACAGCTGCCCAGTGATCAGCAGCTTTCGACAGATCATTCCTGATACGATCCTCATCCATATGGAATTCGACTTCTCTATCCCTCTCCATTACTCTCTCCACCTACAAATCCCACTTATTTAATTACATATGTTTGTTGAATATTTATGAATATGTACCATGATATTTGGTGGTTTGTTACTGTGATTGCATTTTTTTATTTTATTAAAAGTAGAAATGTGTATTTTTAAATCATCAATGTCTGTCAATGCCTCTTTGTATTGTGCCTATCTATTGTCCATTCTTATTCAATTGTTCAGTTTTTATACACCCTACTCTTGTGAAGCCCACAATTTACTGAATTTTACTACTATTCCATAGGTCTTCTGGTATAAATAAAAGTTTTATTATTAATATTATTTTAAAGTATTGGTGAACATGCGCATGGTTCGTATACAAGAAGTGTTAGATGCGTTACGAAGGTTGAGATGGCTTATAAAGTTGTTGGAAATACCTAAAACGAATGAACTCCTAAGACGTTAATAAACGCTGAGCCGACTGGTAAACGTCCGATGTGTTGACCGAAGCATAAATGGGAGGATTGCGCTAAGACTGATCTGTCGAATTTGGGTTTAGATGGTCTACTATGGAAGGAAGTTTGTAACCAGGATATTAGTGGTATAAATGAAAGCAAACTAAATTTAAAATTAAAATTCTAAAAATAGAAACATTGATGAACTAAAACATAAACATTTTAGAACATATGTAGATTAAAAAAATCATCTTGTACTGGATAATTTCATCACTGATATCCTCCAGTTATCTATAGAATTTCTATTTTACATCATAATCATTACCGGTAAAGGGCCCGTAGCGTGTTTAATATTAATGTATATAGTATATACATATTGCAGTATACTATTATAAGTAGTATATACAATATGAATAATATAGAAATTTAAATATATCGAGTCTTAAATTTGTCAATCCTATGTCAAGAGACCAATATATTAAGACTGTATTAAGACTTCTGTGGTCACATGCTTTTTATAGATTCTCTTTATAAAAGGTATATTGTGTAACTGGTTCTTCTACTGATACATTTTCTACCTGTTATATTTCTAAATTATCTACAAAAAATTTGCCCAAGGGCATTTTAGAATTTCCGTCCCAGCACTGACGAATGATCAACAACACTGCCTCATAAGATATTACAAGAGGTGAAAAACCCCTTCAGATTTATAAAAAATTTACCGTAAATCAAGCGAAATGAAAAGCTTAAAGAGAGCCTGCATAAAGTACAATGAAAAACCATTACTAACATTGAATGATCCGTATTTACACATTAAAATTTCAAATAAACCTCTATCGCTAAGAAGGGCTGGGGGTAAGACGTGAAAAGAATATATTAAAGGAGACAATAGCACCCCTGAAAAGGGTACGTTCTCAGCAAGTGTGGGGAAGGAAAGATGCAAAAGAAAAAAATATTACTGAAGAAGAGGCGCTCGCGTTAAAGAGAAAGAATAAGTGTATCTTTCACAAATGACTTTAAAATTGAAGTCGATAAGTAGCAGTAAAGCACAAAAAAATATTTTAAAAATACTGTTGTCTAATGAATTCATAAAGGATTGACATAATAGTAGTGGGGAAGATCAAGTGTAGCGGATGGCTGAATTTAGGAGTGACAAATCTACAGTTAGAATATTAGATTAAATGTAATGGTTGTATCTGCTCAATATTAATAATACATAACATCAGCAGAAACTACAATTAAGAAGTTCAATAAAAAAAATTCAGTAAATCATTGATTAGCCAAATGGTACATCATTAACATTAAGTTCATTTCATAAAAATGTATCATATTATATTTTGTAGTATTCATCGATATTCAAAAACAAATATTACATTGAAAACAAAAGATTTATTTTTACTGTAACTGTAATAACATTATAAGTTTCAATTTAAGATAACAAAGTACTGGTAAGAGAAAAATAAATAATGTAGTGAAAAACATACAAATTAAAAATAGTTGACTGCCTAATTCTAAGAGTGGTTTAAATGGTCAGTGGGTCCAGTCAATGATTACATTGATATAAAATTCGTTATTCTTATCATTTCTGATTATATAAACTGTCATTCTTTCTTCCTTGGTACTTCCTGCCAAGAAGATGACCTACGTCTTAGGCCGCAACGTAGGAACAATAAAATAAATCTTTTTTATTTAGTGTAATCATTCATTGCACCCTCTGACCATTTTACACTACTTGGAGAATTTATTTTATTTTCAACTGAACTGGGGCCCTCCAGGATGGGAATCCCTGATGCATATCATAAGTGTGGTGTAGGTGGCTTGATATGTGCTTAATATTACAATCAAAATAATTTAGAGTTATTTATTTCAAAATAAATAAATTACCAGAAATATTTTAATAAAACTGTTGTCTTTTAAAAGATGAATATCTGAATGGTATGAAAAATGAATGTTATACAGCCAATATTGAAAGTAGAACTAATAGAACTGAAATGGAGATTTTAATGTTTCAAATAAGTCTATGTGTTGACATTTTTAATTTATTTATATTTTTAAGAATAGCTTGAATCTTATTTTTGTTTTTGTATTATCATGCTCCTTAACAATTTATGATTCTAACTAGTATTTATTTTTTTAATTTTGAATTTTAGGAGACGATCCAAATCCAAATTTAATGTGGGTGAAACTGCGGACCACAATAGCTCTAAATATTTGTTATAGGTCTTCAAATTATAACAATTTAATATTCCTACTCTCTTTATGTATGAGTTATTCATATTAACCAAACCATTTGGTTCGATATATTTCCCCATCAACAAGTAGGCCACACCTAACCAATAATTACAGGAGTCCTTTAAACATAAATCCTTTTCGAAATCTCAACAGACTTGTTTTTAAAAAATTATATTCGTTTTGGTGATTCAGTGCCGGGTTGTTAAAGTTTGATTTATAAGATGCTTAAAAATTCATCGACAGACATTTCGAAAAAAACAGTAATGTACGCGAGATCGGAATCAGTATTCTCAGTTTCAAATTCATTGGATGCAAGAGAGAAGAGAGAAGAGATGAAGACCCCCGCTGAGCGCTGCTGGGAGAATTTGAATGTTTTCTCATTTTCTTTGAGCTGCTGTAGTATGATTAATATGTCTGCGTGGAAGCTCATCTTGTGTTTGGGAATATCTGGAGGGTTATATTAGGAATGAACATAAACAAAGGTCTAGTGAATATATTATACTCAAGTGTTTTTGTTTGTCTAGACGCTTGTTAGATTCATGTTAGATTGCCTTGGAAAAGCAGTAAGTCCAAACCGAGAAGATATTTTCATAAAATAATATTTACCCATTTTGGAAAGAGACCACCCTAACTCAATATTAATAAGATAATTTTTTTTTAGTGGAATGCAGTACTACTTTTTAATTTGTTTTTCAAGTTTACAACACATTATTTTGGGATAAAAGATTCATTACAATCGTCAGCATTGATAATAGCATGTGAGCTCAATGAATTACTTATTAATTAGTAAAGTAAATGGACAGTGATAATCTGAAGAAAAATTCTTGAAAACCCATTTTATAGAAATTGTAGATGTTAGAGGTGCTATGACCTGTAAAGTAGGTCTCTAGGGCTAGAACATTTTTTTTTAATACCTTGTAACTCAAGTTGTCTATAATTTTCTGTTAATAAAATAAATAGATGTGTTATATTAACAAACAAAACACAGTCTACAGTTCCGGAAACGGTCTAGGCATAGAACATTCGACGGGCCTTTATATACCGTCCGCTTCAGCCTTGTGAGTCAGTGTCAGTTAGTGTCATACAGGGTGATGAACTAGTCAGTGATAAGTAAGTCAGTGATAAGTGAAGCAGTAATAAACTACTAGACATATTTGGAGGATCTTAAAGTGTACTTTAATTAGAGGACTGAAAGTGTTAATTTGTAGTTATCAACTGTAGGTTAATTTTAAATATTTTTATGTTGGAGAGAAAGGGTTGATTTTATTGTATTTGTACAAATTTATGTAATTAGTTAAGTTATTTAGTATTAGCAATATCTTATATTATTTATATATTATATTAGTAATTAGATAACAGTTAGGCCTAGGTTATAATCTTTAAAATATTGTTATTGTAAATTTATATTAGTTTAATGATTTAATTGTTTAGTAATTCCATTGCATTCTTTTTGTCAATTTTTTAATAAATATTAGTATCTTGAATTTAGTTTAACTCATTTTATACCTAGTAGCAACAATACCGAGGGTTCGGCAAAACAAGTTCTGTGGTCCCAAATTAAAACAATATTTGCTCAACTTTGAATTTCTGCAACTCCTTTGCTATCAATTATTAAATAATAGATTATTTAAGATATTTTTAGCACTCTTAAATTTTTATTGAAATCAATTTAAGTCTTTAATTAACTAAATTACATTGAATTTTTATTTAGTAACAGTTAGTAATTTTGGATAGTTCTGGAAAGTTCTAAATGATATGCTTATTCAGTTATTAACAATGATTGCGGGAAAGATAAAGGTTTTCAATGTTGCTCAAAAAGTTTGTAGAATCAACAGAATTTTCCTCTGGCAGCAAGAAGTCTCAAGACTTCTACTGTATAAAATTTGTGTCGCTTTAGTTAAAAGTTCTGGTAATCTGCTATGAGTTCAAAAAAATATTGTTATTAACCCATTCCTTACTGATGACAAGGAATTAGAGAGCTTCACTTCAACTGTGCATTATTTTAGCCTAAAAAAGAAGTTGACAGAAGTGTAAAATTGGCCATCGTAGAAGCTTAGCCGTTTTTTTAAAGGTTTAATTAGAACTATTTCTAAAATTTATAGACAGTTCTAGAAATCTTTGAAAAAAGTTAAGATTTGATTTAGAGTTTTGGTAAATCAAGATTTACCATAATTCTAAATCAAGTTCTGAAATCGACTTAGTGAACACCTTCAAAAAGGCCTATCAGATAATTCTCATGTCTCAACTCCAATAAATCTACCAATAGTATAACAGTATTTTAGGTAATATATAAAAATAAAATACATTATCTAACATTGACATCAACTATTATTAATTAAGGCGTGTTATCTATTATAATTACAAGGTAAATAGAACAAAAATAACTTTTTACCCCCCTAAAGTAATAAAAATAATATTACTACATTAAATGTTCCTAATAGCAGGCTTCAAACCTGAATATTCCATTTCGGACATTCAATTATGTTTAACAACATATTGTTAAACAGATAAACAACATAACAACACGTATATGTTTAAAATGAATCATAATGTGTACTATCTACTGGGTATTTACCTTCACACTAATACATGATCAATTCGCACTGGCTCGAGATATTTTTACTAGATGCCAGGATATTTATGATAGACATAAAAGATGCACTAAATCATATAAGTTAAATAAGGCCCTATCGAATCATTTTTTAACGGAAGTCCTCTCTCTACTCAAAAAAAATAAAGTTGGTAGGAACAAATGGAATTTTATATTACTAAAGTTAAATGGCGGAAGTAAACTGATGCATTTGGCTTATGACGGTAAGACAGGTATAGTTGACTCGACTGATTTAGAGAAGAGCCAACGATCATTGAGGCGTTGATCCCCGTGACATACCTGAGGAGGAGAACCTAATTAAAGCCCTGAAGTACCTACCTGACCTATTCCAGCCAATCCCTGGCCGGGAGCCAGGCCGCAAGGAACACTATCTCTGGTGGCTCGAGCAATTAAAATAGATTTATTATAGGAACACGGGAACAGCGACGGTAAGTGTTCAATTGTTGAAGACATTTTAAAATATTCGGTGAAAAGTGAACAACACTCAATCATTCAATTTTCATTCATAACAACACGGAATATTATCAGAAGGCGAACGGAAGGAAAATACATATAAAAAAGGTTGGTACAGTGTGTAAGACTTTTAGGGGTGGAAATTTGGGATGCATCAAAGGGTGCTTATAAAAAATTAATTGCAATCATAATGGACCTCAACTGAAAAAGCTGTTGGCGATCAAATCTAAATGGAGACAGATATGTTACTTTTCGAACAATAAAACGGTCTGTAACTAAAGAATTTATATAGAGGCAATTTATTTGGTTTGAACTTGTGAAGAGAACATGAGACTATTACAACAATAGTCAATAGAAAAACATTATAATGGGTACTACAAGAATGTTGTAAATGAATACCTGGATACTAAACAAAATTAAAGCCACTTCAGAATGAAGGGAATACTGATATTAAAGATTAGTTTACTTCACATTTAGTCTTCTTGGATCGCTTTCCATATATAATTTAAATTTTTTATGATAACGGGATGAAATGAATTAAAAATAATAAGTAAAAATCAGAAGAGGAAACAGCTTCAGTTAAATTAATTGAGGGGAGGGCTTGAGGAGGATCGATTCCCTGCCGCTGCGTACGTGGATGATATTGCGGTTGTAGTGGCGTCTAACAGCAGAGCCGGAATTAAAGCAGATGCTGAGTGGTGCGTCAATCTGGTAGGACGGTGGTTTGAGAAGAAACAGCTGCCCGCTGCTAAGAATCAGACAATTCTACTGAGATAAAAACCGATGAGAGAGACCCTACTAACCTTGATGTTGGAGGCACGAGAATACGCCCAAGTCAGTCAGTCACCTGGGCTAAACCTTGGAATAAGGTTTAGTATAGGATTTAATGTCACCCCTCACTTAGACTATCTAGGAAACAGGGCGGCTCAGGTGACAATCTTAGTCGCTTCGGAGGGTGCTTTTTGGGGTATCAGATTACCAACTACAATCATCATTTATAAACGAATGATTTAAGGCATTCTGCGGTATGTATCCCCAGCGTGGATCAAAAACATTTTATACCGGCAGAGGCGCAGGTTGTGGACAATTCAGCGGACGGGTCTTCTGTGACTCGAGCGTAAAGAGTGTCTCATCAGACTGTTCACATATAAGCAGGAGCTGTTCCTATCGACCTTCTCCTGCAGGAAGATTTAACATTAAAAATGCTCAGCAGGTCTACCGAACAATATTCGTGAAAAAATAGCCGAGAACCCTAGAAAATGGAAAGGGATAATATGAGAGGATACCATTGATGAGTGGGATCGGAGGTGGGTGACAAGCACAAAAGGTGCTACGTTGAGGAAATACTTTCCCACCGTCCGGTCCCGACCAGCTGCAAAATTCTCCTGGACTACTGCATTTCGCCATTCCTCACAGGGCATGGAGGCTTTCGGGTCAAACTTCATGACTACGGATGGGATATTGATCCTTTATGTCCTAGCTGCGGCGTTCCGGGCTCTGCTTAGCATATTGTCACTAGTTGCAACGCCTATGAGTCAGAAAGATCCAAATTGCTAAAGGGAACTAGATTTAACGTCCTCTCCGAGAATGAATTCCCTCAGCTAATGGCCCGAGACAATTACCCGTACTATAAAGAGCCTGTGTAAGAGTGGAAAGCGGAAGTGGGAACAACACTCTTCAATCTTGGAGGAAGAAGCGATGGAAATTACCAGTACGAGACGTAGTAAAACACATTGAAAACTAGAGTGAGTAGATTATAGACAATACAATTATGGTTAATTAATATTGTGTAATGATTAAATAATTGTGTAATAATTAAGATTGTCCAAACCTGTGTTGCTGTAAGCCAAGGAAGGATGTTTAAATAAATAGACCCTTTAAAGAAATCCTGGAGCCACATCCTGGGCTGCGAACCCGCGATCTTGGCCTTAGTAAGTTGTTATCATAACCACTAGACCAGAGGTCTCCTCTAGTAACAATTTGTTAATATGTTTAAAGAATATAGTGTATGAAATGGTCTTTTTTATGGAATACTTTCCATTAAAATTAACCCATAATTTATTTTGGGCTTTAAAATATATTAGGATATTATTAAAGATATTAGATTAGCACATGCCCTTGGAACCTGTGACATCCCCTTCGTGCACGCCTATGCTGGCGAGGAGCTTGTGTAGAAAATATAGACAGACAGAAAAAAGGGCAATAAGGAGCTAGTGAAATTGAAGGTAAAGGGCGCCCTGATTGAAAAATAACATTGTTACCGAATCATCTGGCCGTCTTTGTCAACATCTAACCAACAAATGGCCGCTGCCTTTGATGATGGTAACCCTTCCTCGGGTTCCGTCCCATTTACCTCAGCTAATTCTTCTCCTTTGTGACAGCTCTTCAATACATCTGCAACAAATTGCCAGATAGCTATTCTTAGCACTTTATAACATCCCTGGCCATTGTCTGTTTGAAAGTCAAACATTTATAGCTAAGAGGGATTGTAATGTATTTCCTCTTACCTACCTGACAATAACTTGTGAGGAAATCAGTAATAACTTTTCTGCATGAAACCAAATAAAGGTT
Organism: Troilus luridus; assembly: GCA_964056705.1. Taxonomy (NCBI): domain Eukaryota; kingdom Metazoa; phylum Arthropoda; class Insecta; order Hemiptera; family Pentatomidae; genus Troilus; species Troilus luridus. The sequence goes on along the minus strand of OZ057412.1, from coordinate 69,755,035 downwards.
TCTGGAGGAAACCTTTCTCTTTTTAGCATTATAAAATATTAAGTGCAATTTTCGCTCTATCCCCAGGATTTTTTTAACTTATTTTTAATGGGTGAGATTTAATTGAGCTAAAGGGAGGTGAAATATTATTGGGTGAGTAATCCAAATAATTATCTTGAAATTTTCGGTTTCAGAGATGAAGTACATTATTTTTTTTACTGTCTTATGCAATTGTTATAATGTTCACTTAGCCCGAAGACTCGATGATAACATCCGTCCAAGGATTACTATCCAAACCCAAATGCGTTAGAGGGAGTAGGGAGACCTATTGTGTTAGATAAATTATTTGTTGTTATAAAGACCATGGGTCCACTCAACGGGCTCTCTTGGTTAATAGGTTTAATAGATTTATAAATATAAAGTGGGAAGATTTATGAGAAGGAGAAACATGGAAGTTGAGCACCGTTTCGGACAAATCAACATTCTGCTTAATCGTTGGCTTAGAACAGCTCTGAAAACTTCATGGGTTATAGGTAAACATTTTTTTCTTTGATATTAACATAAAGTTCTTGACTCTGTACATAACTAGGGAATGTTCTCGTATAGCACTAAAACTTTTATGTGATATATTGTATAATTTTATTTTTTAATAAATATATATTACAATTAAAATAACAATAAACCCTTTTTTTCCAGTTCCTCTCTTAACGCAATCCTCACACCCACTCCTCAATCGGCTGTTTAATAGTTGGCTTAGCACGTTATTACTATTCCGGAATTATTCCTTCACCAAATATATAAAAAAAAGAGACATTTTAAGGCTTTTAAGATTTTAAATTCTGTCAACAAAAATGAGAATGAGAATGAGAATGAGTCAACTTACTAAATTTACAATGAAGAACCTGTCAATCATCTTAAGGTTCTAGTCAACAAAACTAAAGTAAGTTGGACACGACGGGGGTCACCTATGGTAAAGTGATTAATAATGGGTGATGCTCCACAGACAGAAGATTGTAAGCAGAGATTTATTGTATCGGCATCGAGCCTTCGGGTTCGCTCAGCCTTATTATGATTATTGTCCTAATTATATCTGGATAGAAAACATTTCGAACTGTCTCTATAGCATCGTCCGATTAGCAATATTAGCATAAAGTGAGGTTAAATAAATTTAAAAAACCTGGTCCCGCATCGAGTTCCTGTTAGTTAATCACAAATGTATGTAGCAAGTGGATTTTTTCTCTTTTGTATCTCTAATATTTTTCCTTAGTTTATATTATTAAATAATTTATAATTGACTCAATAATTTCGTTATATCAATATAAAACAGTAAAATTACTGCTATAAATATGAAATTATAGCTCACTGATTTAATCAACCAGTTTTCATTATTCCTTATTGGAAAATTATGAATGAACCATGGCCGTGTTTATTGCCGCTTGATGGAACTCCAAAGGGCAACTCGACTGTATAAATATTAATAAAGCATTTATTGCAAGCAATAAAGTCAATAAGTAGAGGAACAGTAGAGAGGGCTCCTTTGTATTCGACGGAGTTGCCTGCCTTCCTTACCTATGTGAGGGAGGGGCTCCTGACTTAGTCCCAGTTCCTTTATAGCCACCCATCGACTCCGGAGGATTACCGCTGAAGGAAATAGATCTCCGCTAGCCAATTACAACTGTTACAGGAACCATTATCGGCCGGCCCAGCTGTTTGCCTTTGGATTAGTTACTACTTCCCGAGGATTTGTTGCCTTCTCAAAGTAATGAATAGCTCTCACCTCACCCACATCTTTATATAAAAGAGACTAGCATAACACCATTAAATACTGCTAAAGTATATAGATACATATTAATTAGGTTCCTCTGAACTTCACAACTTTATGGCTCTTTATATATGTCCCTAATGTGTAGATATTGTTATCAAAGCTAAAAAAACACTACCTTTCAGAATAGTGAACGAACTTTTAAGGTTCATTCAAAATCATTGAATGATTAAACGTATTTTATATATTTACTTGATATCTTGTTAATCTCTTATAGATGACTTTATATGAGTTTAATATATATTTTAAAATTTTTTTATTTTTTTTTATTTTCATTTGTTTACCTCATCCCTACTAAATTTTCAAACTTTTATCAAAACCTTGCCTGTCATCCCAATCCCCTGGCTCAGTCACTATCCAGTTCCCCACATCTATATAACCCACCCCGCCGTCTAAACCTTCAATAGCCCCGAGACCTGCTGTAATAATGTTATTTGGAGTATTGGTACAGGCCAGATTCTCCTGTGTGTGTGTGTGATCCGCCCATAACCAGCTTCCATTGGCGTTTAAGCCAGTGACGCGGCTGGGAAAGGGTCCCGGGGCCTCCCGGACTCTCTTGCTTTGTCGCCATTCCTGGGGAAGAAGCTTAGCAAATTGTAAATATTGTAATTATGGTATGAATGTGAGAAATTATTTTATTTATATTATCATTTTCGCAAGTATTTATTTTGTTTTTATTATTCGCATGTATATATTTTTATTTTATTTATTTTTTTAATTATTATTCAACTATAATAATAATATTGTACAGCTATTAAGCGCTATTGCTTATTGCCTAAAAGTGGCAGATTGTAATATTTCAATACAGTATTATATATATATATATAAATCATTTGTAATTGTGCATCCAGCAAATTTGATGCAAGTGTTTTTCTCTTTACTTACAGAAACATAAAGTTTTGGAGACATCAATAGTTCAGTAGGTCTCTTGACCATTGCCTTTTTAATCTCTTCATATAAAGTCCAGGTAACACGGAATATGAAAGCGAAAAAACCAGTGGATTTTGTGTCGATGAGTGGAATTTTATGTATTTGTTATGAATATGGTGTGATTCGAAATAGCCCACGGAGCATTAACTATATTTCTGAGAATTTTGGACTGTGTTGTTTCTATTTTGTGTATGTGGATTTGTTTTACTAAACCCCAAAGTTCTGCTACCTACGCCCAGAGTTTAATATTAATTAATAATTACTACAACGATCCTGTACTATACTAAAAACTATCCTATACTACCCTAGTATTTTTAAAGTGGCACAACTCAAAAATTGGTGTTTTCGGTGGTAAGTTATGGCCATGATAGAAATGGGTAAATATTTCTTATACAGTTGATCACAACTGTATCAACGCAGCTCCAGAGCTTGTTTGCCAGAAGGCATACGTGTCACTATAAGTGTCCTAATGCTATTCCAAGCTCACGAACAGTTTACTGTTTTTTTATGGTTTAGTGATGTGATATCTTATCGGCGTTGCCTTGCATCGGATCGAGGAATTACTTCTTAGTCTTTTGTCATCCTTGGTCTGTTAAGTTACAAATGTTTTTAAAAACTTGCAAATCACAAAGCTACTGTTGCTGACTTGTTTAAGCCGTTGCCCAAAATTGTCCCGTTCTTTGTTTCTCAAATCGAGTACTTAAGGTTTTTCTTCAGTCAAATTCCATTTTTTATTAAACATTTTTATTCGTTTGTATTATACTAGTTTACATATTTATAAATTTATTAGACGTTACACAGCCAGTCCACAATTATCTACCAATGGGTTTGTAATATGTTTGTATGAAAAAAACTCAAAGAAAAAACCCAAACTCTCAAAATACTTATAACACTGTTATGATTCACACGATTTCCTTAAAAGTTTTGAAGTGACACTCTCCGTGTACTTTAAAGAACTCTCGATTTAGGAAATAAAATATATCGGTACTCAGGGTCTTTACGTTTTTTTATCTATTATAATTTTTCTTGTTTCCTCTACACCCTCTATTCTGTACCTAGTGTTTATACCTCCATTTATTTGTGTAGAAATCTGCTGTTCAGGTAATTTCTGTAATTTGGTATCTCCTATGTAATGTTATTGTTTCTTCTAATATACCTATTTTGTCTATTTACTTAATTGGATTCACATTATTTCCTTTTTCGTTCTTCATAATTCAGTAGTGAAGAACGAACTCATGCCCAACCCACCAGAACATCCCTACAGGTTGTAGACTCCCCTTCCTACAAGACATCTAAAATTTTCAAGAGGCCGAGGAATGCGATGGAGCTAAAACAGAAGGTGTCTTTCTGCTGAGCCCAGTAATGGAACAATTTGTGGGGGAGGGTGGGCCGGCGTACATATTTGATAGTCTAATCCAGGCTGTGTGTCGCCTAATCAGTGCATTCCTCCCTCGATTAAACATTAACCAGGACGATTCCTCATTTGTCGTCTCCTCCGCCCCTCGTCTTGAGATTATTTCCTGGATGATTTGCATTGTGAAGGAGCGAATGCAGCGAAGGAGTACTTTCATTTGGAAGGGCTGGTGGCTTCTTGATGTCCGATATGTTAGATATCTGTCAATAGCACGGATTTTAAATCTCATATTTCCCATTGACAGGGACCAGAAAACTCATTTTACATATTATACAGGCGACTTTAACACCAGTCAAATGAAGTACCGGGTTCATCTGACAACATACTTTTCTGGATTTCTAAACCCATAAAAGCTAAATTATAGGTCATATCTATGTTTTTTATCATGTGGAATGAGGTAGCTCAGTATGTAGGGCAAGACTGGGTGAACTTAGGTGTTCGGATGTGGCAGCTGCATTATTTAAACTGATAACTTCCCTAGAACGACCCTTAAGATCTTCAGACCATCCTGATCAAACCCTACCTTTATAAAGTTGCTGCTCAATTATTGTTTTAAAGAAAATAATATACAAGAGCTATTCAATGATAATAATAAACTACGGAGGACTCAGATGTATTTAAAACACACGAAGTTAAATTTATAAAATTTAAGCAGAGCAGCCGTCACTAATGGCCACAGCAGTCAAAGTGACGTTAAAGAAAAATAAATTTAAAAACCCAAAGAAATACACTGGTCAACAAAAACAAAGAAATTGTTTGTTTCATGTGACTATTTTGTTGTTTCTAACTCAATTTCAAACATATCTTGTAAATATGACAACAATGTTTCTCTAACAGCTTTTGTTTTTGAGTTATAGCTTATTAACCTTATTTAGTATTTTTACTTAGATTTTCAATTTTTGTTGGACAGTAAAATATATTCTGTTTTTGTTTTCGTTATGCGTTCGTCCAGACGGTGTTGTGTGCTTAATCCAGATTGTTTTTGCTATACTTGTGGCGAATATATATTTGAAAAATATCGAAAACCTCATCATCATATCATCAATATTTCAAAATAGATATGTACAATCAGTACAGGCCATAGTTTCCTCATATTGTTTTCCAAAGATGTGTTGTGTGTCTACGCTTATGGTCCAGTTGGAAAAGAGATAACTCCGCCTGCTAACTCCGCCTAACTACCTTTGGGAGGCAGTTGCCGGTCCCAAGCCCGGAAAAAGGAGGAGGGATTCTTCTTGCAACCTGAGGGTACAAATAAGTACTGTCTCAGGAAGTAGCCTCATCCAGAACACCAGAAAAGGTGAAGCAGGGAGAAGGGTGTGTCTGTACACCTTTTAAGGGTCCGCCCCCCATACCAGACTTAGGTGTTTGGGCCGATACCCCACTCACTCAATTACAAAAATCAAAAGAAAAGAAATGAGAAGCACCGGACAGATTTTATGGAATAGGACCTAGCGAGGAAAACGGCATATCAGATTGGGAACGTGGAATGTCAGAGGACTGAGTGGTAAAGAACATGAGTTGATATCTGAGATGGAAAAAGCGAAAATTGACATACTCGGAATAACTGAAACCAAGAAGCGAGGGAATGGAGAAACAATTATAGGAGACTACATCCTTCTCTACTCTGGGGTGGGGGAGAGAGAGCGAGCCGGAGCTGGAGTCGTCTGCCTCTTCAGACGAAGCATGACTGCACTTGTTGAAAGCTGGAAATTTGTGAACCCCCGGATAATGACCATAAACCTTAAGGAAGGCACGGAGGTTTAGACAAATATCATTGCATATGGACCAAATGATTCTGCATCAGCTACAGGTGAAGAAACCTTTTTTGACCAACTACAGAAAGAAATCGACGATGCTGCTGGAGAACCAATTATTATGGGAGACTTAAATGGAAGAGTAGGAAAAGATAAAGAAAGCTGGCCTAGAATTCTTGGAATCCACGGAGAAGCAAAATTGAACGACAATGGCGAGAGGATTCTGAGTCTATGCACAGCGAATAACTTGGTTATTGGTAATACTGCGTTCCCACACCGAGACGCACATAAGTATACCAGAGAAGAGCCAGGTAGAGGAGAAAGATCAATAATCGACTATTTTCTAGTTAAAAGGGACTATCTAAAAGATATCATAGATGTCAGAGTCAAAAGAGGATTTCAAATAGGCTCCGATCACTATCTCCTCAAAATGGATAAAATATGGAAGGAAGATACCCTGAATACTAGAATAGAAGTCAAAATATCCTATAAGACGAAAATATGCTCCTACAAACTTAAAGACCCAGTAAAAGTGGCAGAATACCAAATGGAGGTGGAAAAAAGAAGTAGAGATCCGAGGTACCAATGGGATAGCGATGATATTGAACTTTGTTGGCAAAGTTTGAAAAGAATATACCTTGATTCCTCGACTGAGGTCTATGGTTCAATCAAAGTAGGTGACAGGAAACGAGTATCTTCTTGGTGGATGGAGGAGATAAAAGAGGCAGTTAAAGAAAAGAAGATACTCTGGAAGCAATATCTCATGACCAAAGACAGATCAAAGTATGATCTCTATAAAAACAAGAGGAAAGAGGTCAAAAGGATGGTAGCAATGCAGAAGAGGAAGAACTGGGAGGAATTCGAAAGGAAGCTTGAAGAAGATGCCCAAGCAAACCAGAAGCTATTTTACAGAGTCCTTCTTAGGGAAAAGCCAACGTTACTTAATCATCAAAGATAAGAAAGGAAATGTCCTCAGAAAAGAACAGGAAATCTTGGAAAGATGGAGAGAACATTTCATGGATTTATTTGAAGGCGAAGATACACTCCCAACACTAGAAGAGGGCCATGAGGAAGAAGGGGAAGAAGATGGTTATATTTCGGAGAATGAACTCGAGGAGGCTATTTCTACAATGAAGCTTAGAAAGGCAGCAGGACAAGACGATATAACTCCAGAAATGCTTAAGTATATGGGAGAAAGAGGCAAGGAGATATTGCTTTACCTGCTAAATCTGGTTTGGAAAAATAAGAGGATCCCAAAGGACTGGGAAGTGGCAACTTTATTCCTTATATTCAAAAAAGGTGACAATAAAGAGTGTCGGAATCATCGGGGCATTTCTCTCTTAAGCATTCCTAGTAAAATATACTCCAAGTTCTTGGATAGAAGTCTAAGGCAAAAAGTGGACCCACAGCTCCAGGAGTAACAATGGTTTCAGAGAAAACATGAGCACACAAGATTTGATCTTCTCCATGAGACAGATCACAGAAAAAGTAATAGAAAAATGCAAGGAGTTAACCGTGTGCTTCGTAGACCTCACAAAAGCATTTGACAAAATAAAGAAAGAGGACATCCGCAAAGCTTTAACAGAGAGAGGTATTAACAAAGGACTAATGCTGGCAATAATGAGCCTCTACAGGAACACCCGAAATGTAGTGAGTACATCCAATTGTTACTCCAAAGAGTTCACAACCAAACTTGGTATAAGACAGGGTTGCAGCTAGAGTGAGCCCACTTCTCTTTATTGTGGTCCTTGATTCTGCTATATCTCAGGCCAAAGCCCGGATGAGAAGTTTCCATCAGGGATTTAGATACTTGAATAAAGTTGCCTACTCATTGATCGCCTTTGCTGATGATATGGTAGTCCTTGCCAACAACGATAGAGACCTATTATACAATATCAGGGTTCTTCAAGATGAACTAGAGAAGATCAATATGGAAATAAAACAAGGGAAAAGAAGAGGGGAAAAGAAGACGAGGCCGAATTTGCAACTCGATCATTAGATCAAGCCTCGGAGTGGACCCTGCGGAAAAGTCATTGAAGAAAACAGTCTAAGATGGTTTGGACATGTTTTAAGAATGGAAAATAACAGGCTGGCCAAGATGACATACGAGGCTAAGGTTGAAGGAAGATGGTCGAGAGGAAGACCCTGACGTACTGGGAAGATGGTAATAAGGAATGCTTCGCAAAGAGAAGTCTGCAATGGAATAGAAGGAGAGAAATGGTAGAAGATCGTATGGTGTGGTCCGGGCTATACAGAAAGAAACCTCACACTGCAGAGCGGTAGAGAAGAACGACTATGATGATGATGGAAACGAGATGCAGTGAAGTTCGTAACTCCCATGATTTGGCGAGAACCTCAAAACCACCATGACGACTGCGTTGTGAAAATAAATGGAATTAACCTTGGAAATCGAAGTAAGTGGTCATTTCTTAACTTATCTTCTGCTTAACGACCTCAATTAAAATCACGAGAGGTACAACCCAGCATATCTAAATCCTCTGGTGATCCAAATCTCTGTGAACGCGAACAAAATACATCAAGTGATGACTCTAGGTTACAAATTTAGCCTTTCAGAACTTCAACCATTTAATCAGAAAGAACTAAATGACTTAGTGAGGGATCTGAACTTACCTAAAGAATCTTCTGAAATTTTAGCATCTCATTTATAATAAAAAAATTTCCCAACATCACTTTTTATGGTATACGAGAAAAGAATATGTTACCGTAATTTTCTCAACAGAAGGATTTAGTCTTTTGTAACGACGCTGGTGGTATTTTTCAACAGATGGGTTTAAAAAACAAGCCTAGGGATTGGCGTCTTTTTATGGACAGCAGCAAAAGAAGTTTAAAGTTACTTCTGCTCCATAATTTAACAAGTACGGATCCATACCTATTGCTTTCAAAGAAGAATACACAAATAATTTCTAAGGTTATGGGACAATTTAAGTATAAGTTAACTGGGTCATTTGTGTTGACTTAAAAATGGTAAACTTCCTTCTAGGTCAGCAAGGGGTGTACACAAAGTTCCCTTGTTTTATGTGTCTCTGGGGCAGTCTTAACAAGCAACATCATTGGTCACAAAAGGTTTGGCCGGTGAGGGAAGAGCTCAAAGTTGGAACAAAAAATGTTATAAACGTGCTTTTAGTAAGCCGAGACCGCATCATACATCCACCACTTCATATTAAACTCGGCATAGTGAAACAATTTGTGAAGGCGCTTGACAAAAGTGGCGGATGTTTCAATTTTCTTACACACAAGCTTACAGGGTTAAGCACAGAAAAGTAAAAGCCGGTATTTTTGATGGGCCACAGATTAGGCAACTCGTGAAAGATCCTGATTTTGTCAAATCAAATATTGAAGTCGAATGCAAAGCCTAGAACTCATTTGTTTTGGTTATGAATAATTTTCTAGGTAACAATAAATTTGATGACCATGTCGAGCTCGTTTAGTGTATGCTATCGAAGTTGCAAAAGCTAGGGTGCAACATGCGCGTAAAAATCCACTTCCTTCACTCTCGGTTAGACCGATTCCCAAAAAATCTGGGCAATTTTAGTGAGGAGCGATGTGAAAGATTTCATGAAGAGATTCGGACAATGGAAGAGCGTTATCAAGGAAGATAGGATTCGCACATAATGGCTGACCATTGCTGGAGTATGCAACGAGATCTACCTAAAGTCGTTTGTTCAAGGAAATCCTATAAAAGATCATTTGATAATAAGTTCAATAAAATTTTGTTAACATTATGTATTAATTTCCTTACTTTCTTTAGTCAAAACTTTATATTTCACAACATAAAGCTGTTAGCAATTTCCTAGTATTGTTTTCATAGCCAGGGCCTTTCAAATACCCAACAACAAAATAAAAAATGAAGGAAACAAAAATTGTGTTGACCAGTGCTATTGTTTAGTAGAAATTAATTTTTATAAGCATTATGTGTTGCAGTAGTATATGCTCTGTTATACTTTTTTCTACTACTCTGTTACAGTTTTATATAGATTTTTTAACCTGGTTTTAAATGGTTTTGAAAATGAGAGGGCATCTCAGAGAGGACTTTGTTGCAAAAAGTAAATTAAACAAAATGGATTTAAATTTAAATCTTATTTATAAAATGGTTATAAAAGGTATTTTTTAAAAGAAATTTCTGTATATTTAAAGATATAAAATGAATAACATCACAAAAAATTAACTTCAATTTGTTTTTAATGTTCGATCTCTAGTTTTTAATCAAATAATATAATTTTAAGTTTCTGTTTCATGAAATCATAATACTATTTTCATGATTACATTAAAAAGATAATTCAAATTTAGCAATTAAATTCCAATATACCTGAAGCCACAGAAAATGTTTTTGAAAACAAAATAAGATAAATAATTTCAAGACATCTAAATACTAATGCCCTAATTAGCATAATCGAAATTCAAGCCTTTAATTTTATATTATACTAGCGACCCGTCCCGGCTTTGCACGGGTAGTAAGACATATTACGTCATGTTTTGTCTGTCTAATGTATTTTATTATGTAGATATTATAACCATAAAAACAAAACAAAAGATTTCTTTATATATGAATTTATTTTCTTGAGTGTTAAGTTTTTGTGATAACCCATAAGATACTCATTTAAATTATATGGTATAAAATATTCTAATTATGCGCATGAAATGCTTAAGGTAACTAAAGTATGTAAGTTGATAAGGATTAATACTGTACTCGCCTTAACAGCTTTCCAAATACCGCATTGAACGTTATTAATTTTTTAGAAGATTAAATGGATATAGTAAGCTTTCCTTAAAAGATAGATATATGCTATCACTGACTTTTATGTAGATCTATAAAAGAGGAATATCCCGCCCTGCATTGTTTCGTTATATGACAAATTAGGCAGCGTCATAGATGAAACCTCCCGGGTGGCTATAGTTTTTCCATCATTTCCATCAAATATCGTTATATTCCAACCCATCAACACAATACCTCGACAAATTATATACCTAAACCTTCCTGATGGAACAAACGCGGCTGAGGACTTTGTTTTATAATATGTATAGATATCTTTTAGAAGATAAATACATTTTTTAGTTTCCTAAGACTATATCTGCTCTCTGCTTTAGTTTTTATTCCAGCTTATGAGTCCAAAGTAAAAAGAAATAATAATATTGGTTTGAGGGCTAAGTTAATCTAAGTTGAATGTTGTTCTTTTTACTTCAAGCTTCCCCTGAGAAGTAAACGAAAATAGTCAATTCTTTATTACGAAAGTTTATCTGCTTTGTCTCAGTTTCTCAATATTTCTTCTCCAATACAAATATATGTCATCTTTATTATTTTTCTCCCTTCTATTAAAGTTCTACGGTTTAAGAGGCTATTCAAATATTGTAAGAAACTATTAAAAATATCAAGGTAACATTTTATATTAAATTTTAATAACAGTCAACGAATATTACAATTCAAAATTTATCTTATTTATGCAGAATCTTGATTGATATTATTCCAAATTGAACCCCGAACCTGATAATATAAAACTAAACAATATGTATACGGTGAAAATATAAGATTAAAACAATTTTATATTGGATAATATATTATAAATTGCAATTTTTCAACAAAATTTTTTTTTTCAATGCTCTGTTGCGGTTAATATAAACTTTTTTTTAAAAGATTTAATAAAAATTGATTAAAATTAGTCGGGTCAAAGTCAAAGTGCAACGTTTTAGATATGCATATACACATGTAAAAATGTAATAAATGAATCGTATAACTAATATGTACATTGTATGTATGCATATAACTAGTTTATCCAATTACCAGTGCAGTTTTCTATATACTTTGCTATTAAAGGGTCAAAATAATTAAGGAAAGAACTTCGATACTTTAGATACAAATTTAAAAAAACGTTTCTAATTCTAAACATTTTTAAGTATTTAACTTTTTTTCATCGATTATAACTCACTAGCACTAGCACTTCAATTGGTCATAAGCCACCCAAAAGATGATGACCATTTTGTTGATGATATCGGTCTAAGTTTGGAAAGCATTCAAAAGCATCTGATAAAATATGCTAAATATTTAGGGGAGAGAACTATATGGATGTAGATCCTAGATGTATTGAGTCTTGAAGTATTATAAAAAACAGCCTACCAATCAACCAATTACTCTCATTAGGCAAATTAATAAATAAAAATATAAAAGTAAATGAAGTTCTGCACCATAAACATTCTATCACGTTGAAACAGTCATTTAAAAATTCTTACTTAAATCTGTTATGGGAGTACTACCAGTGAATAGTTCTTCCACGGTCCATTACTTACTTGCCCTTCTATTTTCTATATCTTTCATACTTACTTTTACTATATAATACAGTTCTATATATCAATAAATACATTTTAAAAAATAATAGATATATTTTAGTTATACGTAATACGAAATAAGTTTTTAATTTAAAAAAACAATTATTTTCGAAAATAGGGCACGAGTTTCGCAGGTTGTCACTTCGAAATTTTATCACTTCGAAAGTCACAATAAGTTTTATCTTTTCATTCGTTTCCCTTTAAATGTTCTCGAAAATAAAAATAATCGTTTCTTTTATTAGTAAAACATCATAATGTGTATTGTTCGGTAATATTTTCAAGAAATGAACGTTTCAACAAACATATATCTTCACCTGTACTTAATTAATGTACTCGAAATGTTAGTTCACACGTTTATTTCTTGATGAAATGATTAATAAAATATACTCACTTCCAAAAATTACCATTTTTTCCATACTGAAACATAACAATTATTTTAATGTTATCAGTTAGTTCTGCTGGTTGTCGCTTCGAGTTAATTCACAACGAGTTTTAATTCTTTAGTCGTTTCTTTTTTAACTGAACTGATAACAAAAACAGCAAGTAATAAAATTTGTATTTTGAATGCTAATTAATCAACTCAATTAAAACTTACATTGTCATTTACTTGCAGTGTGATATTTCTTCTAATTAAATACGTGATTAATCTGACAGTCTATTAGAAATCAATGGCTACTGTTTTAAATTCAATTTATTATTATAAAACATCACATTTTTAAACGACTTCCTTGAGGCCCATAAGAAGTGGCAGGTGTCCCATCCACGGCTTCAGGCAAGAACTCGTCCCCGTTAAAAATGTATTCCGCTGCTGCACATTAAAGGACTCCTAGAATTATCATAAAGGAAGAAGGGAAGGCAAGAGCTTAAGGCTTTAGTTACCAGAAACAGTTGGAGAGAGACTTACTAAGTAAAATCCGTTTATAATTTAATTCCTTCCTCAGTGGGACGGCTAATTAGTTTTCTGTAAATTTTGCTGAGGCCTCAGTCTTTGTTTCTTGTGCCAAACTGTTCGCCGGTTCATTGTAGGGCCTTTTAATTAAATACACGCCCAAACAACGAACTCTTAGCAACAAGAATGGCTCGACCATTTGCAGTCAATGAATAACAATTAGCTTCCATTCTTACTTAATAAGGAGAGAAAATTTAATTATAATAGGCAAGGCTCAAATAACGCGGAAGCTGGTTAAGAATTTTGTCGGTAGTTGTACAGATGCGGGAATCGGTTAAAATTTTAATTTGGTGCATTTTATTTGGCAGGTGTTGATTTTTTTATAAATTTTATTTTATTTTTATCATACTTTAATATTCATTTAAAGCAAACAAGACGGGTATTTATTTACCTAGAGAGTAATTAAGTACTTAGCTTGGTTTGCAGTCAATGCTTGATTGTGAAAATTCGAACGCCTGACTTCCTTAATCTCATCGTAGTAATCATTTCTTAAACTCTTTGATCGTATAGCCATGTATGTATTTATTTAATTTATAAATAAATTATTATTGCCCCTTATTAAATAAATATAGTTAAATTATTTAAGCCTATTACTTATTTAATTTATAAATAATTACTAATTGTTGATTATTATAAATATTTATGCTAATGTATAAAGCTGGAGGGTTTCAGGATACTAATAAATTCAAAAATTAACAGTCCGATTTGATCAATCATTGATTTAAATTGACCATTTATTGAATGAGTCATTAGGCTCATTAAAATGTTATGTTAGACAGTACATATAAATTACTACACACACACACACACATAATATAATATATTAATCAACACTATACATAAAATGCTTTTAAAAAATGTCTAAGATTGCATGCCTGCCAAAACTATTTAATAAATTACGTAGTATGAAGTTCAGCCGACATTAACTATATATTTTTCTTCATTTAATTTTTAATAATAATAACGTTTAATCAAATAGGGAAAAGGAATTGGTGATTACAATTCGCAATTGGTTATTGTAATTGAAGGTACTTTAATCTTAAAATCATTAATATTTTTTAAAAATACATGCTTTAAACAGTTTAAATAATTATAATAATAGTTCTTACAATTTTTTTTTTTATAAATACATTACTTGAAATCAAGTATAGGCAATTTTGGATTAATTTTCGATATTATTACTCCTAAAATATTTTATCTCGCATCTTGGAATAATTATTTAATCTTACCCCTCGAGATGGCTAAAAAATTTGCTTGGATAATGACTTCTTTAAGAATAATTAATGTGCATTAATTGTGCCCTGACTGCATATAACATCATTTAAATAGTAATCTAACTTTACAAATAATTGAATATATACATCGTGGGGTTACAAGTGAAATCAAAAACATGTTTTGAGAAAAGGCTGGGGCATGAAGTGCGATTACCAGACAAAAAAAAAGCGAAGATATGACTAATGGGTTACTACAGTAGAAACATCGAACACTAACTATTGTAGCCTTTCCATCAGCGTTTTCTCAAAATCATGTTTTTTTATTTATATATATATATATATATATATATATATATATATATGTATTTAAGATATTAAATCGTGCATATATGGTATATATATGGGTGTGTGTGTGTGTGTATACATGCACGATTTAATCCTCTCTCTGCAAGCAGATATTTCGCCATAGATAATAAACGCATAAGACGAATACAGGAGCGGGCTACAGTACATGCAGACATCTACGACCCTTGCTATTACACGTAATGAAATTAAATCCGGAGCACAATTGATATCTGTTAGGGGCAATATACTGCTCCGTACGGTGTGGGCACCTCTATGGGCTCATTACAGCTACCGTATCTTTTTATGCCCCTATATGCTCCCGCAGAGCTATGATTTACACCATAGCAATTTAAGCATCTACTTTATGCTTGTTAATACGTCGAGTATTTTTTTTTTATGAGCTATTTCTAGCTTACAAGCAACTGGATTCTCAATACTCAAAAGTTACGACTAGCGCTCATGTTTTTACAATGGACCTATTGACCTTTTCATATCGTATCGTACATTGTTTAACTATTTCTCATGATTTTTTTTCGTATTGACCACTTCTGATCAAATTAAAACTTTATTTTCCTATCTTCTTCTGAAATTTTCTGTCTCCAATATACTTTCATCCGTTCACTGACTTTTAGCTTTTGATCCTCTGTCCAGCTTCGTGCAGCCTTCTCTGGTCTTCTTCGTCCAGAAACTCTTCCAGTTTTTTCACTCTGCTTTCTAATTCACTTCTTTCTAGCATGTGATTTTTAAATTTTTGAAATCATTCTTTACTTCTTTAGCCCAAATTGTCGTGGTATTTTTTCTTCAAAAATAGTTAAATATTTGCTTTGTCAATCTATGCTTGTTCATTATGTGCAGATGTTAGGTGATACGACAAAACGCGCATTACAATCATTTTACATACGAATTATGGACTTTCACACTGCTCAATGACATGTTGAGGGAAAAATCATCTCTTCTGCATAGTATCCAATAATCATTCTATTTTCTGATCGATTTTTTTGTTAGTTCGCGGTTTCCATCCGTTTTCAGTCTGAACTGCACCCTTGATATTTATCAGAATTCTTCTTACCAGTACCTTTTTATTAAGACAGTAGTTCATCGAGAGACAACTACTAAAAGGCCTGCCATTTTTACGACAGTCTTATAATGTCTTATTTTGGGATTCCATAAGATGCAATTCTTGTTGTTGATATTCATTATCGACTAATAAGTCCTTTCCGATTTTAGAATCCGATATCCAACAGCTGTATTCCCTAATCCATTCTCCTATATAATCTCTCATAGATGCCCGATTGTTTGGATCAGTTCAATTCGACCTATTTCTCGATAAGAACTATCGATTTACCCAAAATAATCAACAAAATAGATCTAATTTGTAAAAAACTATTCGTTTTAATTATCAATCAAATAAATATCATCAGTTCGTCCTATTTCGTTATATGTCCGACGTCTGGGTCTGCCCCCTTTTTTTCCCCTCCCGATGCACCTTTTAACATAATTTTTGGCAGCCTGAAGAACTCCGTTATTTCCACTAGTCCTGACCATCTTAACCTGCTCTTCATAATATCACAGAGGCTATCAGGCTCATCATATAATTCGGCATTGCTTTTGATTCTCCACCTGTGTTCTTCTTTGACAAGTTCAAAGATCTTTCTCAGGACACCTCTCACAAACCAGAAAAGCACTTCTTTTTCCTTGGTCAGAGTCCAGGTCTCAATGCCAAACATTACTACTGTAAATACATTACCTAATTATTGTTTTTTATAACAACACTTTGATTTCCTGGAAAGATTTTGGTATCGGAGAGCTTTTTGCAGGGCATTGATATTGATTAATATTTCTAAATTGTTGCTCCTAGTAAACAGAATACCTTCAGGTGTGTATATACATAAATTAATCCAGTTAATATAAGTATTTACTCTCATAAGCTGTAAATTTTCACATGTTGCGTGGGTAACTTTGCGACAGTCCCAAAGTTACCCTAGGATACGGTTTTTCAGGATTTTATAGGAAGATTATGCCTAGAAATACTAATAGAACTCTTGGCTCAAAGCCATAGAAAATTTACGCTAAACAAAATTTACAAGAAGCCTTACTAACAATAAGAAATATTTTAGGAAAGACGTACCTTACATATTAGCAATTCATTCAACATTTTAGCTTTGAAAATAAAGATAGAACCATCTTAAAACTTTGAATGGTATCCCAAAGTTACCCTATCTGACGGTATTTGTTTGTACATTATCCAAATTTCTAATATTATTTTAAACAATTTGTCATTGAGCAGCTGGAAAGTCCATAATTCGTATGTTAAACGATTATAATGCGCGTTTTAACGTATTCCCTAAGCTATTCTTGCACCTGCTAGGTTATACAGGTAGGACACACATACAGATAGTTGATGTTTATTACATCTCGGAAGAGAAGAGGTGGAATTGGATATTGTTGAGGCGGGAGCTAGCAACTAGTTATCAAGTCAATATTTGTGCCTGATCCCGAGGCAGATGCGGCCCTCGCCAGCATCTCATCAAAATCCCTTTTACGTCAGGTCATCTTTAGTTTAATAACCGAGGGGATCTATATGCTAAATAAATTACACCTCCCTCCCCTCGACTCTTCACCAAGACACTCAAATTATTGTAGGAAGGGCAGTGAGGCATTAGCGAACGATGTGTTATGGATGATAGAGCAAATCGAATCGAGTTTATTATGCTTATTGAACAATTCATTGAAACGATTTTTTTTTTTCAATTTCAATTTTATTCTGAATATATTCAACATTTTAAAAATTTACTTACTAATTCAAAATAAATGTAAGTTTGGTAGAAAATTATTATAAATCGAATACATCTTTTTTTTTTTAAATGAATCTCAACTGCATTCTGAACACAATACCCTTCATAGGCTGTAGAGGTACATTTGTTTTTAAATATAAAATAAGCGGACGTATAAAACAGCTTATTCATCTTTGTAAAATTTTTCGTTTTCATTTACTAGAAATTTAAATATTTTTTAAAATATAGGGCAGGTCGGAGCTCACACAATTGCTTTAAAGGATACTTAATTGACTAAAATCTAATATAAAATATTCTTCTGGTATTCGATTACCAAATTACGATTTATTTGCGTTATTATCTTTATTAGAACATTTTTGAAAAGTTATATACAATTGTGAACTCGAGCTCCGTGTTGCTGAAGTTCTCACATCTTGGAATAATAGTAAGCAATATATACAGGCCAAGATTTTATTAGTACGATTATATATTCAACTAAATGTTACGAAAAAGTTTACTTTACTATTGCAAAAGTTAATACCAGTTGTTTTTTAGCAAAAATTGCATTATTAATTCACCCATCCTCAAAATAGAAACAATCTTCGTGCCACCGTTGTTGGCATTTACTGGATTGAATCCAATCGTCTTCCGACTGTTCACTGCAGTTCTTTTTATACAATTTCTATGTTAGCCAAAAAAATTACTCCAAGCAAGGATATTTATTTATCTTTAACAGCCTTTTCCTTAGAGTTGTAACAAAGATTGCCAACAGCTTGGGGCTTTTCTTTTCGACTACTCTGGACGCAGTTGCGTGGGCTGTACGTACATATCGTTAGATCAATCTTCTTATTATAAGTTCTTAAAAAGATAACATGTACGGTTAGCTAATAGGTACGAATAACGCTGTATTATTTAAGGCAGCTATCGCCACTTTACATTTATCAAGGTGTTAGGACTGTAACTTAAACAAATTTATTCTGGATATAACCCGTGGTGTGAATAATAAAGCTTAAATAAGAGTATAAAATTAAAATAAAATGTCCGGAGCAAATGTTCGTATGCGTACACTTTCCCCGATGATGGTGCAGAGGCACTATTTTTGCTTGTTAGGAGCTGATAATTTCTGTCTGCATTAATGGACTAAACGATCCCATTTTTAAGTATAAAACTGAATACCCATTGAAACAGTTGTTATAGGTTACCTTACTTCCAATGTGTTTGAATATTATATCAACTTATGAGCTGTAAAGTCTGTTTGCGGTGGGAGATGGATCATATGGGATCTAGGACCCTCCTGGGGCTCACCCAGCCTCTATAAAATGTTATAAAAATAGGGTACCCAAAATTAGGGGGAAGAACCTGGCGGTTGAGTGTGACCTAGGACAAGTCACCTCCTTGCAGAACCGTTGTCCATGAAACAGTGACTGTACAACGGTAGAGACTGCTCTACTATGTACTGAACCCTCAGACTCGTTCACGGGTCGTAGTGGTACAGGTTTTTTTTTTTTTTTTATGAGCTGTAATAAGTTCTTACGTCATTGTTAGTTGAGTTCTTACATTGAAAACACCAAACAAGGTTTTGATGTACACACTTCCTTGCATCGGCTGACACCCAGTGATACAAACTAGCCCAGGTGTAAAAATTCCCGACCTGCTGTACAATACCTTGGGCAGATACACTTTGGGATTTCTCTAAGTTTTTAAAGAATGATCATTGGACAGTAAAAAAACTAAACATAAGTAGAATTCATTTAATTTGAAGCTCAAGATACCATAGTGGGGTTGCAAATTAATCATAATGATCAGTTTATGAAGTTTTATAAGCAATTAAATAAATGTAAAATCAGTACATTTAATTAAATTGCATCCCGAATATTACTAAATTAAAAAGATATATAAGTCACTGGTAGATCATGATGCATTCTCAGGATATTTAGCCATCAATGATCGGCTGTTTGAACCGAGGCTGAAGCGGCTATTAGATCCGACCCGCCTCGAGGGCCCAGGTCCTGAGGAGCCTATCCAATTTCCAAAGGAAAAACCAACAAGCGGGGGGGGCCGCCCTGTCATTACCTCCATCTAATTACATAATGAGTTGTAAAACAAGTACAATAAGGATTCTCCGAGCAGGTGGTGGGGGCTCCAGCTCCAGCCTGCCTCCAACAAGGGCCTCCTCCTCCGGGCAACCTATAATTATATATTTAATTTACTACTCCCCTTCTCGGAGCTTATGGTTTTCAGGTAAGTTGCAATACATCATCAGGATATCCACGTGTCAGAAATTCTTTGCTCCTTACTGTACCATTTAACAAAAAAATTACACCAACGTAACAGGTGGTAAACGAACAAGGAAAAAATATATTTGAATGTATCAATCATAAGATAATTAAATCATAATCATCTTCACACTCGATCTTCAGCGTTTCTTCTCCATGTTCTTACACTCTGGAGCCTAAGATCTGCTTCTACTTCGTCCATCCATAAGTTGTTGATTCATTTTTATGGGGATACGATTTCGCTCCTTGGTACAGCTCTTCTAGAAATCTTTCACTGCCAATTATTCAATAATTTTTCCTGCTGCTTGGATAGAGTCAACGCCTCCCCACCATACATGCCGACTGGCAAATAGATAATTAAATATGACTTAAAATTAATGATTGGAATTCATATTGCAGCGACTCTCTCTAAAATCCTCACCCATAATGGTCTTAATGATGATTTACACAGAATTTATGGTGGAAGTATTGATCGTAAATACTCCAATCAAACTAAGAAAATGAAAATTAAGAGGTCCTCCGAAACTAACTTTGAATGAGGATGTGAGAGACATGTAGAGAAGTGATCTAGATTAGGATCCGACCAGAGAGAAATAAGTAAAAAATAATCGTATTTATATAATTCGGTAGAAGGAATTTCTACATAAGATGTATATATGACTTTGTATTATTAAACTATGTTTTAAAAACAATTTTTTTTCATTCTTGATGGCGTATAATGGTATTTCGGGCCCATAGAAAAGCTAAATTCCCAACTTATTTTGTACTGAAGGTGAATTAGCGTATATAGGTAATACACTTTAGCGAATATATTAATTATAAACACATTCATTCCGTTCAAAATTACATATAATTTTAAAAATTCATTTTATTCAGGATTAATTAAATACGCATTAAAAATTATAATTAACTGTTTAATAGTGTTAAACGCACAAATTAAGATTTATAATTATGCATTTCATAATGTTACATGAGGAGATAGGAAGTAAATCAGATAATGTTTTTTTTTCAATAATACTTAAGCATATGAAATGATTCAAAATGCAATCTCGCGCAGTATAGCGTTTGTATACCGATCAGCTATCAAATAATTATGATAGATACCACCTTAAAAGTTTTAAGTTTCATTGGAATAGTTTTAACATTAAACGCATTTCACAAAATAGATATGTTAACGAATTACGAAGGCTATCTTTCCTCTATCTATTCTGTATGTTTCCTGGAATAGGTTGGAATTGGATAAAATATCAAGGTGTTGTTGTAAATCTAATTTAAAATGAGTTGATCAATTTTAAATGTGCCATTCATTCCAACCTTACAACAAGAATGGAGGCAGGGTAGAGTAATGAGACGTGCTATCAGATTTCCTTGAACGGAATTGAATCGCTGAATGGAGCAGTATTGCCACCCTGTCAGGAAAGTGTTGGACCTGGATGGATGGTATACCACTTGAGGTTGTCCATTTGGCTTGAGAGATCGAGACACATCAGCCAGCATCCGGGAAAATTACCATACAGTGGTTGTCGCCGAGTATAGGCCTTGTCCCTATGTTGGTCGGCTTCGTTACTTGTCTCCGGGCGGATCGGTAATTCTTCTCTGAGATATTCAAAGCAGTATCGATTCCATTTATCAAGGTCTAGTTATTGTGACTGCTATGGTGCAAACGTCTCAATATCTTTCTACACTTTAGTACTTTGATACAAGTATTTATTTATATTATGAGAAAAAACACATATCACTAATTTGCATGAAAGGAATCATCATATTCTTTCCTCAGTCGAACTGTTCTTTTCTTTGCTGGATCCAAACGATATAAAATTAAGAATCCGTGATGCAAGTCTTCAATTTTTCTTTAGTATTATAGCAAAAATACTTACTGTTTTAACCCTGACTCAGATTTCAAATAAACCTTTTGTCCTCCTCGAGATGCACACGCCTTAAGTTGTGTAGTTGGAAAATTTAAGGCTACCTAACAATAAGGTATTTCAAACTAATAGAAATGAGTGGATAGATTAGATAATAGAATCCAGCTATAAGGAAAAAAACGTGTTATGACATCCATACCTTGAAAGAAAATCCGAGATAAATCCTGTCTGTCCGATCTCTGTATTCCATGAAAAATTAATTACTGCGAACCTTGAAACAATTAAATATTTGGAAAAATTAAATGGATCTGAAAGACATTGAACTCCTAACTCACAGTTCGCTTTTAACTTTTTGGAACCAAATAACTATCTCATATAAAACCCATGGAACAGAACATTCTAGAATAACAAAGCTTTTTGACAATTAGGGAATTGTTCCATCACCTGGCGTTGTCAGGATTATTTTCGTAATCGGTAAGTTTTTGGGTACGTTTAATTTAAATATCTAATTTATACTTAAATATCTCATGACTAAAGTAAAAAAAAACATGTGTCACTACAACCCATGAAGGGTCTGGATTTCAGTAAGTTGTGGAAACTATACTGTATCTTTGACAAAGTTTGGGTAGGGCGGTTATTTGTCCTAGATCACGCTTAGCTGTCAAATTTTTCCTCTTATCTTTGAACCTAATTTAAAGAGGCTGGGTGAGCCCCAGGAAGATCTTATCATCCTAAATGATCCATATCCGGCTAATAGATTGAATGGAAGTCTGCCAGCGAGTGGGATTTGAACCCAGGACCTTCCGCAATTCAGAGCTCTACAACTGAGCCAATTCATATGAATGAAATAGACTTTCACAAATAACATTAACTTATTATTCCTTTAAAATATTAATATATAAAGGCGAAGGGATTGAAGCGTTGGCGAGAGAGAGAGAGAGATAGAGATAAAATCAGTTATCTAGCTTTTCTTAGTTATTCTATATTAAAGTTCACAAAGCTTTGTAGTTAAGCCATCCATAATAACTTCTATACATTTATTATAACTAGGAAATATAAGTTGAAAGCTAAATTTGGTAATAATGTATGAACAAGTAATAAGGCGTTGTAGTCTTCAATCGCCATAGGAGTTCGTCAATTCTATTTCAACATTTGTCCCATATATACCGATAGCAGAGATCTGTAGATTCTATTTATCATTATCAGAATTCGGCTAATGAATTTCTAATGTCTACTGGTGGCACAAGTCAAACAACAGTTATCGAAGCCCGCTCATTGTCGGAGGGAACAAGAGAACTCGGCCGCGTGCAACATTGATGCCACCCGCAACTTGCCCCGATTTGCTCCGGAGCGATCTGCAAACACTGAATCCCTGATCGCCTGCCGATTGACCGCCTGAAGTCGATTATGCAGATCCTCAATTAGATAGTAGCAATTCTCCATATTGATAGGTTGAATAAAATAAAATGTTTTACTGAGAGGACGAAAATGATACGGGTGGAACTAAAAAATTCTCTTAAATAGGGAGAACTGTTTCATTGGAAAGTCAATGTTTCCACCCACATTGTAGGTCTTGTTCAGGGCTAAATATACAAAATACAGACAAATTAAAATTATTTACATGGTAAATATTACAAATAAGTGTAAGCATCAATTTACCCTAGATCGAATCCTTGAAAATAATGTTTAGGAAATTGAGAACTTGAGACCATGACAAGATAAGCAGAAAAAATCGACTAAGTACTAAATAAAGTAAAAAAAATAAATGGTAGTTGACGGAAAAACCCATTTCAACAACAATATCTGCATGGGCAGGAATTCTTTTCCAAAAATAGGGGGCATCAAATGTTCTCCACGATAACCTAAGGAAATAGAGACCAGAAAGCGCCCGAGAGATCTGGAAATCCGACTTGAGAGTTTCGAAGGGAATGTCTTCTAGTAACCGAATTGATAGATCCGATTTTTTACCCATAAAGGAGAAAGACCAAGAATGAATTGCTTACAGAAACTATTCATAATCTCGGGCAGTCTCGGGATAAGAGGGAAAGATGGGCAGGTTATGTAGCTCCAATCAATCCATCAGGGTAGCTGTGCTCAACTATGATTGCCAAAAAACGTTGGAGGCCAAGAATCCATATTTATTTACATTTATATGGATAGATAATATTATCCAAGATGCAGTTAAACTGAAATTCGGTGGCCTAAAATGCAAGGTGAATTTAGTTAATGAAACCTGTACAATATCTGTAGAGCCAACAGATCATATATATGAATTAACAGTAAGTTGAGGGGAAAATTGAAGATTGTGAACTTAAATTAATTTTTAATTTATCTTAGCTTTAAAATAATTTTGTCTTAAATTAAATCCCGGATATAAGCAATAAGTTTGTTAACTAGTTGAGCGTGTTTCACGGGACAAAAACCTCAACGCTGCCATCCTATATTGTTCTCGAGAATTGCTTCCGTCTGGAGAAGGGCTGCTATTAAGAATAGTAAGACACCTTTATTGAGAAACCAAAATAAAGAAGAGGAATAAAGCGTTCGGGCTCATAGTGAATGGGAGACAATGAAAATAAAAGGAGAAAGAAGTCCAAACAGAAATTCAATATAGGCTATATACGAAGCTGTTGACAGAACTGGCGGAACCCGGTGTCGTATATAATGAGACAATCTGTCCTGAGGGGGAGGGAGTTTTTCTGCAGGCGACATGTGGCTCCTCTGGTGGCTTACGGTGAATACCAAAGGGGACATGTATATTCTTAAATAAAAAGTAGTAGTATATGATTACCACTGTGTAATTCTGTTAAGTTTTCATATGTCAATAATACAATTAATAAAATTGAGGGGAAAACGATGTAACTGGATTTTTTCCTCAAAATTTGGTAACAGCAGTTTCTGATTTTGGATGGCGAACCCGTTGGTGTGGTCTGAAAATTATAAAACGAGTTCGAACGTCTCAAAATGGCTGAAAAATAATAATGAGAAAAACTAGATAAATAATGGGAACGGTGCTTGCGGAAGATCAAGGTAAAGTGGTTTCCCGAGTTGGGTTTTGAGCCCTCAAACTTCTTCATTTTTAGATTTATAGGACCACCAATCTGATGGACTTTAATAAAAATAATAATACTGACTCTGGCTAAATTTCCCTCTCCTGAACATCTAAGAAAAAATGAGTTACCTCGTTTTCCCCTGTAGTGTACATATATAAATGAAGCCATGACAATTTCCACAATATTACCTCATAACCTCATAAAAAAATTCTCTTTTTTTAAGAATTATTTTTTTATTCTATTAATATAGGAAAGAAAATCGATGGGTGGAGGTAAAACAAATAGTTCCTCAAATTGTGTAAAACTCTCTATTCATTTGAGCCACTTTGCAGGTCTTCTTCAGGGCTGAGTAGAAAGAATCCAAAAATATTGAATCAATTGAACAGAAGAAAACTAATTGAAATAAATAAACAAAATAAAATAATATATTAAAATGAAACGGTTGAAGTTAACAAGATACAAAAGTAGTAGTAATTTGTGTTTTTAAATAAATTTAAAGTATTTTTTAGAATTTGAACTAAAAGAGCAGGATATAGGTTAATAACAGTAATGATATTGTTTGTAATGTAAGTGTAATGTAAGTAAAAGTAAGCAAAATAATAATAAGTAAATATAAGAATGAGCACAATGTATTAGGTAGTTTTCAGAATTAAAATATAACATTATTAGATACAATAAAATTTGGAAATGTAAATAATACATGTGTAAAACACAACAAACCTTGTAATATAGGTTTCAGATATGGCCATGAACCTAAACAATAACCTACTAAAAGTTCCTACTTTTAAAAGATTAAAAGGGGTAAAATCTTAATATATTAACAAGGATACAATAATATAAAATTTCAAAATTGAGAGATGGGTGGGAAAGTAAGAATGGATGGGAGAATGTAAGGGAAAATGAAACGAACTATTTTCTAATAAGACTTAAAATTTGTCTGGAAATGCGGTTTATGTCAATTCGGTTTATGATTAATTGGATTCGGTTCAAGATTTATGCAAATAGATCCCGAAATCAGTCTTTTGTTACAGTTTGGAAATGTGGCAATGACTGAAGATTGATCAGAATACTTTATCTATAATTTATCACGGGCTATTTAAGATTTAAATAGTTAATTATTATTTAAGAATTTTTTTTGACATCCACCCAGACACTTTTCTTCTCCATTTTTTAATATTTTCATTTCAGCATGATTTACTTTCTGCCTAGACTATTGGATTGAGCAGAATCAATTATGAGCAGAATAAAGAACTGATCTTGGAAAATAGAGGATAATATATCAATCTATAGCATAGTAAATTGTTATTTGGTTTATTTCTGCATAAACAAAGTTCCTACTAGATGTAAATTGGTAAAGTACATTTTTTTTAAACATGAACTTCCCTGCTACAGACCATCTCTGACCAAATAGGCTATATTTTTAATTAATTAAAATAAATATCCTATTTGATATTTTTATTATTCGTCACCTCCTTGCAGAACCGGTGTCCATGAAACAGTACAGTCTCTACCATGTACTGAACCAGTTAGGCGTTTTTTATGCTTTTCAGGCTGCACACGGCTTAAAAGTCATTAAAACAATGTGGAAATACAAAATAAAATCAATGAAAAAATGAATCAAAATCAAATAAATAATCAGATACTGCTACTTTTTTCAGTTAGTAACTTAGCAGACACCTCGCTATAAACGGAAAGTATCCGATAAAAAACAGCTTGTTTCCAACGATTTATAATTTATTGTTATTTATTAATTACTATTATTATTAAAATTCCAATGATTTTTAATGTTCTCCTCCTTTTCTTACGCAAATCTTACTTCCTACTAAATCCTAGTAGTGCTTCTAGACTCTTGGACTTCTTAACTGTCTGTTTTCCTCTCTTAAAATATTGGGGAGTCTTCCCAGCTGCTTCCATCGTAACTTTCTGTGTCGGTACAAAAGTTTCTCAGCAAAAGTCTTCTAAAACTTATGCTGACTTGCTTCAATTTTGTAGCTCTTATAGTAGAAATCGGTCTTGAATTTTCACTCTAATTTGGTGGGAACAAGGAATAAGCGACATGTTAAAATTGTTTCATACTGTATCTTACATAGTATTCCGATTCAATTTATAGTTTCAGTAATTTTCTGTTTTATTTAATTTTTAACGCTAATAGTATCAGTTTTATTTTATTTAACATCATCTGAGGAATTGTTTATTTATGCTTTAAACAATATTTGATTTTATCATATAATTTTCTGGATAAATTTAATTGTCCAATCCACCACATACATTACGTATTTGTACGTATTGTAAAACTTATGAAATCCATCCTCTCAGTACCAGATCTTTAAAGTCATGCATCATTTTCTCGTTTATCAATAATATTAACAGATATTCATTCTTTGTAAGATCTAAACATGCTATGTGATACACAGATTAAAAAAATCGGTCATTAAATGATAAATGCAAAGAATCCTTGGAAGCACACAATCAACTCACTCATGTTCGAAGTATTTGAACACCTATGACAAAATAAATGGATCTTTATTGCTTCATATCCACTGGTTAAAAATGAGCTGTTTTTAATTATTTAATTAAATTAAATTAAATTACCAGTTAATTTTTAATCACTCTAGTGATCGCTAATGAATTGTATATGATAATATGAGACATATTGCTCTTTCAAAAGAACGACTCAGAAATTGGAATTTTTGAGTTAAGCCTTCAGTAGCAATTTTATTAGTTAGAGCTTTTTAATTCAGGAACGACTCATCTGATATTCCATTTCTAACTTCTTTTTTTAAATAAAATCATATTAAATTGTGTATCGTGTTTGAACTTGAAGTGTTATGGCAATAATAATATAAATTAAAATAAAAAATGTTCTAATGGGTAATAAAATAATTTCAATACCATCATTACAATAGGTATGCTCTGCTTCCATTTTGTTTTTTCATATTCATATTCAATATTGAATATTCATCACATGGAACTTTAAAATAGCTCTATTGAAAAATTAGGTGTTTTTTTTAGTTATCACATTGTTCTTTTGAAGGAGCAATATACTAAGCTAAATATAATACATTTGGATTTATTTATATATGTATTATTAACTATTAATTTTCAACCAGTAACTTTTTAACCAGCTAAATATCAACCAGGAAGTAACTAATGTTCCTAAAACAAAAAAGATCCAAAGAAACTAATGGAAAGCAAATGTATACACATGCTCTATGCGGCAGCTAGACTGGTATTTTTAAAACATTTATTTTGTAATAAATTACATGAAAATGATAAACAATCGAAATGATGAACATAAAAACCAACTGTGGTCTTTACAACAATAATTAAATGGAAACCACCAAAATTTAGTATGTATAGTATTTAAAAAACGTATTACGTTACTAATACGCCCAGAGGGATATGTTATTGAAGTTAATAGTTCTATTTGTTTCGCTGGAATAAACAAAAATTCATGATCGCATGCCAAGAAATAGTTCCAAGGATCAGCTGTCACAGAGCTCTGGTTGCTAACATTAACTAATAAGTCTCATATATAAAGCGCTTCTTATTTCTGTAACACCCTGGACTGGCCCGAAACACTAAACGGAAATAGAATAATCCCGACTGGGCGTAGTGTAGCACTGATAAATTAATATTTGGGCGCCAGGTAGAAGTTCACATTAATATTTTTTTTAAACTGTGGACAGACGAACAAAGTGATTAACTGAATAATATGAATGAAGACGGATGGGGGTTGGAATAGTTTTGCTAAAACTGTCCCACTAATATATTCTGGCTAATTAACACGCCTGTGTTTATTAGCCGTGGAATCTTTAATATGTCATCTAAAAACGTTCAGATGTTGTGTATAAGTTTTGTATCTAATTATATATTTCTGGATGGAGGCCAAGTTGAGATCGAGCAGTATTTTTAGACTGACTCGTATATACATGTGAGTTTTCATAACAATTAAGGACTGATAAAGCATATTTTATTGCATGACAATATTTTTGCTATGAGCAGATTACTATTTCCGGTATCTGTTCCGCAGGTTGTAGTTTCGAATTGGGTTACAACAAATTTTAACTTGTTTATACATTTCATTTTTAATATTTTCCAAAAAATACAAGTAATCGTGAGCGTTAAAGTGGAAAAGAGAATGTAATTATGAGTAATAAGTAGATTACGGTAATGGTTTCATTAAGAAATAAAAATTATAATTAACATTACGAGGAATAGATGAATATGTTCGTTGAAACGTTCATTTCGAGAAGAAATGATTACCGAACCATACACATTTCCCATAACTACATTATCTTTTCCATACCAAATCTAGGGTATATGATAACTTGGATTTTTGAAAAATATTATAAAGAAAAGTTAAAACTTGTTCTGACTCAACTCGAAGCGACAACCTGCAGAATGATTACCCTATTTACTTAAGAAACTGTTAGGGGAATTTAAAAAACTCCAATTTCAGACGGGATAAAAATTCCTCTTATGGAAAGATAGTGAACTGTTAGATATAACTATTAATTGTAACATATACATGTTGTAACCATAAACCTGTATATATTAACTTTAAAGATGAATGTTTTTAATTATACTTGCATGAGTTGTTTATGGTCAAAGGCGGATAAATAAGAAATTGAAATAATAGACTTTTCCACATTTCTATGGTTTAGCCTAACAATGTTGTACAACTTGATATCTCGCCATGATTTTCGGAGCAAAAAGCGTTGTTTGATTAAGCTAGCTAACAGTTTGTGAAAAAGTAAATTTTTATCCGATTTTGATCCTTAACGCCCCATATAACTTTTGTTAAAGTTTCGTTTTATTTAAAGTTCATCCATTTTTTTAGCTTGAATTTATATTTTCTCCAAAAATTACACTGGCGTATTTTGTTTTGTATATTGCATGAGATTGAGGAAAGTAGAGTACCTTAAATTACCTACTGGTAGTAATCAAATGACAAATTAAACTTAAAAGGACACGAGGATCATATTTACTTTTTAATAACGACACCAAAATTGTAAGGTCTGTGTAGCATTGAATTAACATGTTAGTCATTAGGCTGTGCTAGCTCTTATCTCGTCAAACGCAGGTATTGATCATACCAGGAATTAGTATTTAGAAATAATTATTTGAAAAATAATAATTCATAATAATAATTAATTAATAGTTGAAAAATGTCTGATGTTCTCAATCACTCCAATTTCTTTAGTTATTTCACTTTGTGTTAGACTCCAAATAATTTCAAATGATTTTTTTTACTGGATTACAAAATAATACAACCTGTCACACTTGAGGGCAATAAGTATTAGAGATCTAAGTTTTCAATCTTGCAGGAGAAAATGAAAACAAATTAGAATGATAAAATTCCGAAAAATTAGTTTATTTTTCAAATACATAGATAAATTTCGACAAAGTCAGGGAATATTTTAAAAAGAGTATGAAGAGTATGAAAATACATGAGTCAGCTTCTAAGAAAGTGCCGGCTGCTATCCTTTAACTGTATAAGTATAGTCTGGGAGAAGTAAGATAAGGTTATAAAAATATTTTATAATTCCAGTGGTCACTTATAAAGAGGAAACAGGATGTTTGCCACAAGATGACTGTCGTAGACTGAGACAGTTCTAAATTAATCCTTAGATACAAGCAACATGCAATAGGAATCGAAGTTAAATGGTACAGATTTTTCATTTGGAGGAAAACATCAGTGAGAAAAAAAAAAGAAAGGAGACCAAGAAGGAGGTGGAAGATGATGATGGATCCAAGATGGAATGAGAGGGCTGGAGAGAGTGGATGACGGAAGTGGAGAGAGATGGGATGAATCGGGGGGGTACGCAATTGATAACTAAGGGGGGGCAAGAAGCTCTGGTCTTATTATCAGATTCAATACATTTCAATACGTTATATGTATATATATATTGTTATTAAAAAATATATATACAACTGTCTATTTAACCTTTCTATGATGTTTGTCTATTTAAACATTCTATGATATATTGCGAAATAACTGATTGATGATAAACTGATCAATTCTTTGGAACTTGTAAGTACAAACCTATCCATTACAACTTACACGTGTCATCTATATTTATTTTAGTCTGCTATTTAATGTTTTTACTAAAAGCTCATTTTTTCACTGCCAGGGCATGAATATGAGACTAACCTAGTCTCAAAAGGTCGCCTTAAGAAGTTGAAATATAACTGACTGAAACTCAAGAATCAAAGAATCAAAAACATTATATATATATATATATATATATATATATATATATATATATATATATATATATATATATATATATATATATATGTGTGTGTGTAAGTATGTATATGCATATTATGTATTTAATAAGCTGTACGTAATATCTCAGCTTATACTAGTCTGCTTTTTTGTTTGTTTTATTTTGCAGGAAATTTTGTTAACTATCTTCAATTTCAAATCTAGTTATGTTAACTTTTTATATTTTATTATAACAGATAATGCACCTTGAATATAATAAAAAATTTATGTTAGGTACCATAGTTTGGAGGAGTGACTGTGCTACCCAGTAGATAGGTAGTTGGATTTCGAACTCTATGTCCACAGTTTAAGATCATCTGTGTACGTTGTATGTAACATAGTTATTCTGCCGACTAACATCAATAGACTCTGTGAGATTTAGAGACCTCTTAAGGCTCACCTCGCCTATGGAAAGTGAGTAATTGAAGGAACTGTTTGGTCGCGGTCTAATAACCTCCTCGCATAAGCGTCGGGCTCATCCTAGTTCCTAAGACAATATTGTTCTAGTGGTTGGTATATATTTTTTTTAATAATAATTTTTTTTTTTTAGTAATATTTTTTTCTGTAATAATAAAAACCGAGTAACCCAGCTGCAATCACATCAACGGTTATATTGGATATTAATACCTTTTTAAGTTACGTATTTATACCTAAGGGTCAGCAACATTATTTGGCTACTGATCAAATTCAACCCGTAGCGGAGTGGCTCAGTGCACTGAGTTATCATGGCGAAAATCCTGGGTTCAAATCCCGCTTGATGACAGACTTGCAATTAATCCATTAGCTGCCAGAGTTTGATCTTATGGGATCTAGGATCCTCCAGGGGCTGACTCAACTTCTTTAAATTGGGTACCCAAAATAATGGGGGATCTGGCGTGTGAGCCTGATCTAGGGCAAATCACCTCACTGCACAACCGTTGTCCAAGAAACAGTAAATAAACACCATGTATTGAATGAGTAGCATGGATTTTAATGAAGCAACAGGTAAAAATCAACCAGAATCAGAGTATTATATTGACATTTGGATCAGAGGTATTTTCATATTGAAAAAGTATTTTAGTAAATAATAAGAAATCTTTTATTGTTGTTGTTTGTCTATTTAACGCCACTTTATGCTGATATGGCTAATCGGACGATCCTACAGAGGGAGCTCTAAATTTTTCCTGTCCAGGTTTAATCAGGACAGGGGATCTTTAACGTGTCCTGGCATCATACAGGCTCGGGACCCCCGTTTAACGTCCCTTCCGAAGGACGGCATAACCGATGATTTGTTACTCCCTTTAAAAAATCCTAGGGTCACCTCCCGGGCTACGAACCCGCGATCTTGGGCTTAGTAGGTTTTTATGCTAACCACTAGACCACAGGTCGCCCCAAAATATTTTAATAAGAAAATAATTACAAACATAGTACAACGAACTTCAATAATAATGTTCTCTTCCACACCCACGGCTATGTTTTAAAATTTATTTTTATATATCATAATTTATTTTCGGAACTAAAGTGGGTCACTTGGTCATAGGTCACCTAGCCCTTGATTAACTAATCAGTTAATAATCTAGGCTGCAAGTATTGCACTGTAAGTAAGGTTGTAGTTTTGTTGATGATGTAGTTACTTATACAAAGAAATCGAACAAAACCTACTTGAAATACAAATTCGATTGGTATTTTCCAGTTCCTTGGTCGGAAAAGCGGGAAGTTCTGCTAATTACTGGGAAAGCCAGTTTTGTGCAGTTGCGATGAGGAGGCTAATCTGTGAGAAAGGGTTTCCCGGCCGCAGTGCCCATGGGCCGATTCCCTCCGGCCTTTTTCAGCCGTTTCCATCTTCTAATTAGGGCGATAAGCCTCAACCAGATTTAGGGCCGATGGGCGGAAACCTTTGACTAAGAAATCATTTCAAATGAACTCTTCGTTATGGCTTCTCGACTTTTCATTCACAATTTTATATTTCCCCCTAAAATAGACAAAAAGTTAATCCTCCCGAGATTTCGCTGAAAGGGTTCAAGAGAGTGGTTTATAAAAAGGGACAAAAAGAGTGGAAGGGGTAGAAAAAGAAAAAAATATTATAAAAAAATAATGCTCAATGATTAAAGGGGTCCATATTAGAGTTACTTTCCGAGATTCATTGAATATAGAATATCCGAGCTTTGATGTGTTTTCAGTATTTTCTAAAAGAGTTAAATGACCGGAAAGTTGTCGATTCCTAAGCTAATGAGGCCTCTTTATTTCAATTCAGTCGAGGCCTCCCCCTCCCGTCACCCCCCCCCTCCCCCCTCCAACGGCATTAGCGATGAATAAGCAAGAGCCTCTCATCCGATTGAAAAGGAACCGTCTCAGGGACGAAGTTTTAATATCAACTTTTAAATCGAGATAACTTTTACTCGACATCTGTTGTAGGCTTCGGATGAGTTTCGACTAATTTGCTTTAAGGAATAAAACGACCGTAAAGGTATTTAAAAACTGTATGGTATCTAAAAGGCTCCGAAATAAATTCTAAGCGTTCTGAATGTTTGAATAGAAAGTTTATCCTTATATATAATATTCATTCGACAATTAATCAACTCACTTAATTAAAAAGATGTATTTATTAACAAATCGATACAGATTTGTAAAAAAATATTCTATATTGCTGATTTAAAATAACGACTATTTCAAAAATTGGTATTTACTAGCAATTGTATTGGTTGAAGCTTTCGAATTCAAGTTCGATTCCATTTTCAACATTTTTTTAATAAAATTATATTTTGAGTTGTATCATGTTTGAACTGATTTTATTGATTTATATTAATATAGAGTTGTATGGCAATAATGACATAAGTCAAAATCAAAAATGGTTCAAGCTTTTTAAAAAAAATTGATAGTTAGTAAAAGAAATTCAATACTATAAATCATTAAAATTGGAAAGCTTTGCATTTAAAATACCCATTTTTTTAATTTTATTTTTTTAGTTCACATGGACCTTTAAAATACCTATATTGAAAAATTAGGTTTTTCGAGTTTGAGAATGTTCTTTTGAAGAAACGCTAAAATATTATAAAAATAGGGTACCCAAAATAAAGGGGAATAACCTGGCGGTTGAGCGTGACCTAGGACAAGTCACCTCCTTGCAGAACCGTTGTCCGTGAAACAGTACAGTCTCTACCATGGACTGAACCCCAGACTCGTTCACGGGTCGTAGTGGCGACAGGTTTTCAGGTTTCACATTTCTTTTGAAGAAGCGAGTGTGAATTGAGATGACCATATTTAACGAACACCTTAAAAAACGTAATGGTGCATAATGAACGTAAGTGTAATGAACGTCATGGTGCATAACTTTCGTTGCTACTAGTCCATCTAATAACAATATTATATTAAAATCTTAAAATATTATTTAAATATTGAGTAAAGTTTATAAAGAAAACTCATTTATCGTTAAAATTGAATTATTAAAATAAGAACCTGTATCATTACGACTCGTGAGGGGTCAAATTGGGATTAGAACAATATTGAGACTGTACTATTTATAGGACATCGGTTGTGCCGGGAGGTGATTTCTCCAGGATCACGAACAGCCGCCAGGTTTTTTACCTGGAATAAAGGCTGGGGAGACCCTGGATCCGCTACAGCCGGGACCTGAAAATACCCTTAAGTGTAATATCATTTATATTAGTTATAATATAACGCAACTGGTGAAATTCATTAAAAGAAACCTAAGCTGCACTGTATCTGGACATAAGTAACTGAAAACCACTTTGTTGGATCAGTGCCAAAACTGTAACAAATTTGATGAAAAAAACGAAAGAAGTTTAACTGTAAAATGATGTCACAACTATGTTGGAAAAAAACAAACAAATTAAACCCTGGGAAATAAAAAATGAGAAACGATACTCAGCTTCTATCGGCGTAGATTAAATAATCTACGGTCTAATCGAATATAATGAATTGTTCAAGCCAATAATCAATGAATAGCCAGCAGTGTCGGTAATTTTACCAATTTTAAAATTTTGGCTAAGTAATTGTGGCAATTGAAAACGTTATGAATACACAATATACATAGCGTCATTTTCAATAAAAATACAGTTAATAGATAAATTTATTTCAATAATTTTTATGATATAACAATAATTTTTCCATAAAATTATAAAGGTTCTAATTAAAGTGGTCTGTAAAATGTAAGATCAGTTTATGACTGTAAAAATAATGTATTTATTGGTCGGATGGAATCGCTATAACTCCTAAAACAAGTTATCTTCTAAATTTAGAAGCTTGGTCTTGTTTTAGGGGCATCCAATAATTCATTGAACATCAAAAAGTTTATGAATTTTATTTATTTGCGAAGGTATTTGATGGCCTTGCTTGTTATGGTTAATTTATGGTAAATACAAAGGAGCCTTATCTGGAAACTGCCCCGAGATCAAGATTAACGACCGCCCTTCGAAACGCAAGTAGTTGAATTTTAATTTTTCTTATCAACGGGGGACACTCCAGCCTAATTTCTCATATTATTTAGCGCCAGCGTACTAGAAATTACTCCGGACAGTTTTAACATCCAGCATCCTCCTCGTCCATTCTGATTCATTAACGCCACAGATATGGGTGTTGATGGAACCCTTTGTTTCAACATGAGAGTCACCCACAGTAAAACCGCACTTGTTTACTCCCCTTTTTTTTATTATTGTTATTATTTTTCCCTCGTATTTCCCTTTTATTTGGATTTATTTTAGAATTGGATCTTTCGCGATATACAGCAAATGACCACATGTTCTAACATTCGATATGTTATAAACTTCATACAAAAAAATAAAAACATGATTCGCTAAGTGTATTGATTTACTCCAATCATCAAAAATACAATTAAATACAATATTCAACTGCTTTAAAAATATAAAACCAAGAACAACTGGTTCATAAAGGTCCAGGATGATTTATAAGAGTTAAATTTAACAATGCGACGAATAGTAGACAGAAAAGAAAAGAGGATTTTGAAGAGTAGGTATACGAACTTTATAATTTAAGTTCGTATACCTACTCTTCAAACAGTTGCACGGAAAAAATACACCATATTGTAAAGGAAGGAAGAGCAACCATGTCTGAAAGAATGAAGAAGTTTGGGAAACAGAAGTGAAGAAATCATCACAGCTAATAGTTCAAAGATGTTCAACTAATGTACATGGATTGATTCAAGTGATCCAAAGTGGGCGTAAACTATGTAAAAAAAAAATGTATTTTTTAGTATATATAATAAAAAATATTATATATATATATATATATATATATATATA
Organism: Troilus luridus; assembly: GCA_964056705.1. Taxonomy (NCBI): domain Eukaryota; kingdom Metazoa; phylum Arthropoda; class Insecta; order Hemiptera; family Pentatomidae; genus Troilus; species Troilus luridus. The sequence continues at coordinate 69,718,792 of OZ057412.1, read as the reverse complement.
TATATATATATATATATATATATATGTGTGTGTGTGTGTGTGTGTGTGTGCATATATGTATATAATATTAAAACAATAAATTATAAATATCACTGCTTCAAAAGAACATCATAACTCAAAAAAACTAGTTTGTCAATAGAGGTATTTCACAGTTCCATGTTTGATAAAACAATTAAAAATTTGGGTATTGGTAAAGCAAAACATTCTGATTGTAATGATCGTATTGATATTCTTTTATCAGTAAACTTTTAAGAACTTGAATCTTTTTATTTTATTTTAGCCTATGTCATTATTCCCATAAAACTTCGAGTTCAAACATGCTACAATTCAAAATATGATTATATAAAAAAAAAATGTTGGGAATGGAATATCAGATTCGTCGTTCAATTGCTACTTAAGGCTTAGTTTAGCTATGCCAAATTTATATGTCATTGTTCTTTTGAAGGAGCGATATATAAGTTAGTGATTAATATCATATAGTTCGAATAAATATCAAAATGATGAGACAGGAAACACGATGAGACCTTATCAAGAAGTGTCTAGCCGGCTATGGAGTTACTGTCGACATATGTGATACAAGAATACAGGCCTCATTTTATTTATACTTTTATAATATAAGATTTTTCTAGTTGTAAAGAGTTCATTTTCTTCAGGCATATACTCCTTTAAGGATTGTTCTCTGTATGATTCGTAAAAAGAACAGTTTAAAAAAAAAATGCTTCCGAGTGTCTTCGATAGGTTATTGAAAAAATTTGCATGATTCTCAAGAGTTGAAGATAAGGTGTTTATTTGTAAAAGTGACTGCTAGTATGCAGTGCTTGCTACTCTCAATTGGCATATGGCCCTATGTTTTTGGTTATTTAAACTTAGTAACTGATATTCTTCCGATTGAGGATGTGTGAAACAGCAAATTATCGGGTTTAGGGGGGAATTTATTATTAAATAAGGTGATGAGAAATAATACGATAATGGCATTTGGTTATTAGTTTTTTCTTTGATTATAAAAAATAGGTAAGTTCATATAATCAAAGAAAAAAATTCCTTAAGGAAATCCGATCGTGTAATGAACATCTCTAAGTTGATAATAAGTTTAAGCAATAAAAATAATATAAGTATTTAACTAAGGCTGTAATATAAGTATTTCTTTCTGTCTTGTTTTTATACTTTCACTCCACTTTCTTGTGCTCTAAGTACTCCATAAAAAAGAAACAAGACGAGAAGGTATTGATAAAAGACTCCTTCCTCATTATGCAAACGTTTGTCGACACCGGGCAAGAGAGGGCGGAATGGCTAGAAGTAACAAATTTATTCGTTATTCATATATTTTTTTATGTATTTAATATAAAACAGTACCCTTGTAACGCAATTCCTACTTACGTTTATCGTAATAGATATTTTTGGGATTAGATTAGATTATGTTTTTTCTATGGGCGATCAACATCTAGGTTATTACGCCCTTTGCACCTGATATTTTTGGGTTAATGTTTATAATAAAAATAAAAATAGCCCACCTGGTCATTCTTATTTTTCTAGGCGGCCGAATGGCATGACAAGGTTAAAAAGAAATATCAATGATTAATCGTTGAGGAATGTATTCAGAGCTCAAATTAGGTGATGACTTATTTGTCAAAATTTACTGTTAACCGCATTCAAGATGGTGGTTAAAAACAAAATAAAATATTATGTTTTGATCAAGAACTTTATCAGGGCTCTATAATATATAACGTTAAGACTGAAGGGGAGCTGGGTAACTCTAGCTGGGTGTGTAGCTAAGTTTTTGAAGTTATATCCATGCACAACCGTTGGCTTAGATAATATTACATTTTCCAACATTTACTGAGCCCATCAATTTACACGAGTTGTAAGATATTTCAAGTAGGAACGAAACGTAAAAACAATTTAAATATTACTAAATATTTTTATTTGAAAAGAAAATATATGTACAGGACCGGGATTCGAACCCGGGTCGCCCACGTCTCTAGCGTAATAAATACAATAAAATATAAATACATTTATCTATACTGAATAATTTCATTTTTAACATCCATCGGTATTGTTTACTTCTTGCTAATTACAGAATGTTTGAATGCATTCTTTAGGAAAGATATTTTATGGTTTATATATTAAACTCTATTGAACTTTCGAGCAAGTCGATAGTCACAGATGGTCCCTGGGTGATCTTCAGATCTTTTGGGTCCTCGCCCAGCCTCTATATAGTCTGTACTCTAAATTGTGAGAGAAATCTGACGGTTGAGCTTGATCTCGGACTTATCACTTCCCTGCACAGCGGTGGTTCTAGAAACAGACTCTGCAATGTTCTGAACCCAAATACCTTCATTGGTTGTAATGGCACAAGTTCTTTTTTGCTTTTTAGATTTAAAAAAATAATTCCTATATGTAAATTCGTCGATCAATATTTTACGAAGTCTTAAAATAAAGCTTTAATAGATAAATCAAATATGATGAATATCATGGTGGAAAACTTAAGGGTTTTTGGGCATAAGTAGCTGAAAATAATTTTTGATGGATCAAATCCATTTCTGTTCCATACTGACATAAATGGAGAAGATGACAAAAAATCTTTGAAAAATTCAACTGTAAAAACAATGTAGTATGATATGTTACCAATATGTTGGAAAATAAAAATAATAAACCCTGTAAAATAAATAATAAGGGATCAGTACAACCTCTACTATGTACTGAATATTAAAACAATTTGGAGATTTAATATGTTTATTCGTACCTTCTTTTCCGCGATCTACCTGTATTATCATTGGATTTTATATCAATATACATTTTTATCAACCAGAAGTTTAATGTTTCATTTATAGGCGTGTTATTATAAAACTGTAATAACACTGACTTCCTTATTTCTATAATTAGGTTTTATTATATTATATAGTACATAGGTTATAATGTATTACATAGATGTTATAATATAACCAATAATTAGGTTAATAACCAATAATCTTAATATATTATATAGGTTATAATATATTATATATACAACACACACACACACATATATATTAATAGGTTATAATATATTCTATATAATATATATGTTATATATGGCTGAATTATATAAGTCATATTAACTGGATAGTGTAATCGTTCGTTATCCTCACTTCAGTGCCAATAGTGACGCCTATATGATTGCAGTTGCCCTATCGAGAAAAATAACAAACAGCCAAAATATTTATTTATTTTTCTTTAGCGTATACAGAGCGGTTGGCGGACTGCCCAGGGCCTATCAAAGGAAGCAGAAGCGATCTGAGGAGAGTCGCATATTTCCGCTACCGCGCCTCGTAAATCTGAGCAACATCAAAGAAGTGACGAGGTGTTCCCGCCCTTTGAGGGCTGATTTAGTGCCCTTTAGTGTGAAATTAGCCAGCCTATTTATGACTGTCACATCTCTCTACGTACAAAAACCTTGGCCAAGTCCTCATTAGCCCGGATTTTCTCACTGACTTACGATGGCAGTTAGCGGCCTAGCGGTAATTAAGAAGCAAATGTTATTATATTAAGCCAAAGCCCTAATTATCTTCGGAGGAAGGTATTTACCCTATTACAAAAAAATCATACTCATAATTTTATGCTACTCCTATATATCGTTGTTCATTACCAATATAATTCGGTCGTTAACAAATTTAAAAACGATCAACAATTAATAAGGTTTTAATTAGAATACAGCTATGTCAATGTAGGTTTCAGCATGTTTCATGAATTCATGGATTTTGGATGGAGGCTGATTTGAGCACTAGAATTATTTTTAGACTGATGCACCTATGTTCATGTACCCCGGAAGTATAGTATCATATTGTATTGGATTTCGTTAAGAAAATATTAGTGGAGTTGAAAGCTTTCAAAAGGTAAAGTTTCAGTTGGAATGAAAACTGCTCTGTTAAAATTGTTCTTTCGTAAATTTAGTGAAATGTAACAGATAATGAGTTCAAGATCCTTAAAAAAAAAAAAGCAGTTCCACTACATCCCATGAAGGATCAAGGTTTCATTCATGGTAGAAACTGTGAAATTTCTTGGACATCGGTTGTGCAGGTAAGTGATTAATCATATATCACAACAGACTGCCAGATCCTCCCCCCAATTTTGGTTACCCACTTTATAGTGGCTGGGTGAACCGCAGGAGAGTCCTAGATTCCATAGGATCCATCTATGGCCGCTAATAAATGAAATAGATGAATTCAACCCAGGACCTTTAGCACTGCAACTCCGTACTTGACTAACTTCACATCTGGTAAATAACCAGATTTAAAAACATCGTTTTCACCTTTATTGCTTGTTTAATCAACTAATTTTGCCTAATATGAAACTTTGCCGCCCAATTTCTCATAATTTTAGTCCGGTTCTGAAACTGAAGTTTAGGGAGCATAAACAATGCCATCGTGTGGTGGATGTTCTTTCCTCAGCTTTAGAACGTGAATTGTATTGTCCAGCGGTCTTCCTTCATGTCGAACAGGCTTTCGACCGAGTCTGGCACCCCGGGTTGGTTTATAAGTCTAAGTAAATTCCTACCTCCTACATACTTTCTCATTCACAGTAAATCATAACAATATCTACTCACCCCTCTTTCCTCAATCTGCCGGCGTTCCTCGAGGCAGTATCCTCGGCCCGATTCTCTACACAGTTTATACGGCTGACATCCCAACTCATCCTAATACTATCCTTACCACGTATGCGGATGACACATGTCTATTATCTGTCAACACTGATCAAATTATAGCAATCCAGCGATCCGTCGTAAACCAGCGACTTCCTGCCTGTATCGTTTAATAACATCCCTCTAAGTCCTGTAGAACAGATCCGGTACTTAGGACTACACCTTGACAAACGCTTAACTTGGAATCCTCATACTAGACTGAAACGACAAGAAACAGCTCGCCGTTTCAGGCTACTTCAACATTTACAAGATAAACGCTCTAAGCTCCCAATTAATTACAAGAGACTCATATACATGACAATCATTGGACCCATCTGGACTTACGGAATAGAGCTTTGGGGCTCCACTAAGCCATCGAATTCCTCTCATATTCAATCCTTACAATCCAAAATCCTTCGGAAAATCCTCAATGCTCCTTACTTTGTTACGAACAAAGTAATCCATAATGACCTTAACGTCCCGTTTATTGCTGATTTGGCCCGAATCCGATGTCAATATTTTCATGACAAACTTCATTTCCACTCAAACCCACTAGTTTCAAACCTCGCAACCTCATCAATTCCTGATAATCCTCCGAGGCGTCTGAAAAGAAGATGGCCTCGTTACCTTCTAAGCTGAACTTTTTATTTCAGTTCTACCACTGGGTAGTTTCTGTACTTGTCCTTTTATGTCACTGTATTCATTCATTATATTTACTCGATGTATTCTGTATACAGTTGTAAATTTCAATAAATAAAGTTAGAAAAAAAAAAAAAAAAGGGAGCATAAACATTGCTTGACTGAACGAGTGAAAAATCTTTTAAAAGTACAGTTTTGTTCCTCAAGGCAGTATATTCCAGCTATAATAACAATAACCCATACTACTACAATTCATCATGGGTCTTGGATTCACTATATGGTAGGAAGTGTACGGTTTCTAAGATATGCTGGGAGATGACTGACTGATCCGTGATTACACTCAACCGGCAGGTTTTTCCCCTAATTAAGAGTACTCGGATCTCAGAGGCTGGGTGGGCCTACAGTGTCCCCATATAAGGCTGTTGGCATATTAAAAAATTTATCTCACCGCTGAATTTGTTCCTAGAATATTGTTCCTTCAATAAAGAAGATCCCGGTATAGCTATCTTCCGGTTTGCTACTCCAATTCGGATATACAGAGTGATCTGTAATTAGTGGCGGAGCCGTTAAGGGGTGATAGTATGGGAAAATTCCAGTCGATATCGCTATGAGACTAACTGTCCTAAAGTTAACCCTTTCCAAGATATTCCTACTTACTGAATTTTACAAAAAAAATCCTATTTAAAATCTTAAAATAGCTATAAATCCTAAAAAATTGGTCTTTCTGGCCCATTTTGTTTTGTTTTGCAACAAAGATATTCTACATAATGAATGTTAATAGCCAAATCTTCGTAATTACGTAAATTTTTTTGTAAAATTCTTTAAGTAGGAATATCTTGGAATGGGTTAACTTGGGACAGTAGGTCTCAAAGTAATATCGACTAGAATTGCACCACACTATCACCCCTTAACGTCTCCGCTACTAATTTCAGGTCACCCTGTATATAATATAATTCAACCATCTCTCTTCACAGATAAGTAAATCTATAATTAATGAAGAAGTCTCCTGATTGGCTTATTTCGGGTGTGCTTTCATGGCTTTCAGCTGTTGCTCAAATTATTTCAAACGTCTTTTTCTATTTCTAATAAAATTACTTAGTAGCTAATACCAAGATCTTCTCAGGGTAGTAATGAGTACGTAGATCCAATGGATCCATATGAGACATGTATGTTACATGAAATATACCTAATATATATACTTTTCCAAATCATTGAGACAAAGTGGATGGATTATGTTTGAATCCTAGCAGAATACAACTTCATCCATCCTTGCGTAATCTCAGAGAAAATTGATTAGGTAACCAATTATTAAATTTTGACTCCATTTTCATTTGCCATTCCATGAAAGGAAAATGATGATTCAAAACTAAGGTATATGATTATACTTGGAACCAAAAACCCAATGGTGGGCAACAAATCATACACGATTAAGTTCACAACAAGGCCTCCTGACTGGTAAAGCTCAGTTGCTGAGGAGATAGCATCAGCGGAGTTGCCCACGCAGCTTCCTTCTGTTAAACTTTATGAGACATTAAATTAACATCGCTTCGTTTAAACGTAAAAAAAAACTTTTATGTTTTTCACCAAATCCAACGTCTCACTCTGGCTACCAGTGACATTTGATTACATTAGCATGCATTTATACCATGAATACATGCATTTGAGGCCATTAATGAACTCTGGAAATCGAGCCTGACAAAGAAAAGAATTCGGTACCTGTTTTATATTTTTTGGGTTACCTTACTTAAATAATTTTCTTAATTGGCTACCTACCTTAATGTGTCAAAATTCTATTATTTTCTTAATTTACGTTTTTAGATCCATTCTTTATACTGGGGCTACGTCTGACATATCGCGTGATATTGACACAATACATTTGCAATAAAATCTTTAAGAAGCAAAAGTCTTCAAACAATGCAGGACATGTGAAGGAACAAGGGGAGTGGAGAAGTCCAGTGTGTACAGGGCTGAGTCGCTTTGCTGAAGATCCAATGCTAGACCGATGTGAAAAATAAATTATTTATCACAACTACAGATTTCAGGGTTCACAACTGATCACAACTTCAGGGCTCACCAGCGTCTAAAAAGTGGCTAACCTTTATACAAACAATCAGAAGAAATCCTGGCGGAGAAGTAAACTCTTTGCACAACTTTTGTCTTTAAAACAGTACAGTTTCTACAATGAACTGAACTCAAGAACATTCGGGTCGTATGAATAGGAAATCAATGTCGTTTTTGCGTGCATGGTGATATTCGTTTGTCATTTATCAGCTCATTTTGTACTTCACACTCGTAGCAATGAAATTTTAAGGTTACAGTTGCTTAAAACTTGTAAGTAATGATTTTTTCCCCAATTAATTGTGAACTAGTTGATAATATTACGACAAGAGTGATGAGGCAACAGTTGATATAAGAATTATTTACGACGTATATCCTAATGCATTAGACGTTCGCAAATACCAGAGTAGATTCAAGGTTTAATTTTGATCTTATCGACAAAAGACGGAAATATCGCAAAGAACTTCAGACAATGGCACATTAAGAGCGGAAGTTAAAACAAAATCCTGTAAGACATTCAGAGGAACATTCAAACGCACTTAACTAGCCTTGGTCGACCATTCAGGAACATGTTCGTAGCACATTGGGAAAGTATCCACTGTGGGTTATGTCTGGGTTGAGCATAATACACCCGAAGAATACAAATTTAACTGATCCGCATCGAACAATTTATTGTATTATTATTATATTTCTGGAGATAAAAAAAGTGTCATTGATAATCGGAAAAAAACATAAGGCAGTGACTCTCCAATTGTATCGCCAGGAATTGTAGTCGATTTACATTGTCGTGACGATCAATTTCAAGTGCTGTAACCAGGACAAACTGTGAATGCAGACCTTACCTATGATCAATTGTATTAAGTGGATCAACTTTAATTGAAAAGTGACCTGCGATTGTTAAGATAAAAGGTGTTATTCTCCAACATGGTATTGCAAGACCGCACAGCGAAACACGGACCCTGGAAACAAAGAATTATTTCCTGAAATACCCACTCACCATACTTGCCCGATATTTTTCTAACGGTTTTGGATATAAATATTTTCAAACTGCCACAAAATTTTCAAATTTGGATGATGTCCAAAATATAATCCCAGATATTTACGATTATAACATCAAGGGCGATTACATCGTTGATTAAAAAACAAACGAATTAACTTTTCGGTCGTCTTAATTTTTGTTACAGATTTGAGACTTAAATACAATAGATAATTTTTCAGATTTGAAGTTAAATACATCTTTGAGAGGATGTTTATTTTTATAACATTTTAGACACATTGCTCATTTTTTTATTTGTTATAACTTTTTTACATTTTAATCATTTTGATCGGAATGTGTCTAGAGTACACATTTTAACAAGGTTTCCTGATCGAATCTAATGAATGAGAGGCTTTACAATAATCTAGTTCGTATAATACAAAAAAAACTATAATTATTGGGAGAAGGGTAGGTCACAATGTAGAGTGCTCAGTTGCTATGCACATTTTTAAAATGCAGTGGAGGCAGATAAAGTATTTAATATGTTAACTGTCGGGGATGGACTCTGCGTAATCTGTGGACTCTCTTAGGGCTCACCAAGCCTCTATAAACAGAAGGGAAACGTGACGTCGGACAAATTAGCTTTCAGCAGAACTGTTGTCGAAGCCTCTACCATAAGTTGTAGTTGTACAAGGTTTATTTTTTATCTATTGTTATTATTGTCGTGAATTTTTATATCAGATATCTATATGAAAAGTTAGAAACCATTGGGACTGAAACAACACTTTCTAAGTGTCTTATACCTAACATCTCTTATAGCCTTCTACACGGTTCTCGATATCTACTAACTACATCATATCCCAGACCCAAGTGAAGTTGATTGGACGAAACTTGGGTACAATGAGGCTAATGTATAAAGTTTCACTTGGGTAGCAAACCACCATATTTCGAAAGAGGTCGAACGGCGGGCGGAATACTAAACGATAGAGCCGCAAAGTTTTCTGAACCAATAGAACTTGGCTCCGGAGCGGATATCCGAGCACGTTTTAGAATAAATATGCCTATTAGGCTAGTACTCCAAGGGCTTAGGAGTGATATACATCCCAATTTATCATCTTACCACTTTTTTTATTTTATTATTCTGCAAATATTATGTCTATTGTTCAGGGTATATTTATCATGTGAACATTTTAAAAAAAACTGTCTTTTAACTATGGTTGTAGAAGATACAATATTATTGCAAACCAAATATCGAATTTATCTTTACACCATAAATGAAAACAAAATTTGGAAAAGTGCTGTGTAAATTGTAACAATAATATTAAATAACTTATCGAACCCCTAGGCTCGATGACGATCCTTTAACTATCCAAAACCCGCATCACCTTTAATGCAATCCTCCCACCTACACCTCGTTATATATACTTTTGTAGGAATTTATTCGTCCCAAAGCACAAACATTTTACAAGCCTATCTTATTTTCCTCGATGCTAACACAGAGTGCTGGCTTTGAAATTCCGTGCTGCTAAATTTCCCAAATTATTCAGTCACTTTTCGATTCGAATTTTATTTGCAATACTTTACCTTTGAATACCTTAGTGCGTAGCTGGTTCTTTAAAGCTTGCGACCACCCAATAGAACAGTTGGACGGATAATATTTGTATAAATTCTAACTTAAAAAGAACAAAAACATGATTCGAATAATTTCTAGGCTTAAAAAGAACATTTGGTGTCTTTAACCTTCACTGTATATCGTCACGAATTTATTTTTTTCTAATTACCATAGGGTCTATGTACAGAAATTTCTGACTTGATGGATCCTATTTCGTTATCAACAAAATTGTTAGGTACCGAAAGATATATTTCGTATTTTGGGTCTTCACTTCATACCCTATTTCCACCATATTTCGTAAAACTTATTGTAATGACTATTATAGTTTCTAGTTTCCAGCCCAACAAAACCAAACAATACGCCAGCCCAAGAACGGATATTACCCAGATTCAAAAAAATGTTTTTCCTTTTAACGTATTCATAATGACTATCAAGGTCTACTAGATCTTCGGAATATCCTATCTAAAAAAAATGTGATATATATACCTCCAAGACACATGTTACCGGCCTCTTTCAAATTATCTCTAATCTTACTCATAACTTGACTATATCATAAACATTTACTTCTTAAGATTGTATAATTTCAAACCTATTCTTGACATTCCAATTAAAAATTCTGAAATTAAAAGAGTTTACGCTTGCCTCTTATTATTATACATGGAATAAATTGACAAGTTCAAACTTATATCCACCTACAACAATAGTACTGAAAATTCCTCATTTTCCGTTACATGCAGTAAAACCTCTTTTATCCGGCACTCTATTAACCGCCACTTTCTGTTAACCGTCACCTCAGTTTTGAAAAAAAAAAAAGATGTGTATATATTGTTCGGATGCTAAAGTCATAGGCGCCGGCTAATCAAGAATCAAGAACCAATTGTTGTGTCTTGTCAACTTCGATTCCTAGAATCTGTTGTTTACTCAAAACCTAGGCTTTCCCACACACATTTCTCAGTAATTAATTATCTCTTCATCTCTACCTAATGTAGCTTCCGCAGTTAAACTACCTTCAGTTTTTATTCTTGTATTACGGGTATTTGTCGTTTTCTTAAAAGTACGTATAATTATGTCGGAAAAAAGACAAATAAAGAGTTTAGATCTCGCTACTAAATTTGAAATTGTAAAACGTTTACGAAAAGGTGAAAGTGCTTCAATCTTACCCATAATCTAAGATATTCCTCGGACGACAGTTAATGATATAAAACGTATTTTGATTTTCTTTAAATATTTTTACTACATATACCTTATTAGTACGTTAATAAGTTACGAGTACATATATAATGTCGAATGTTTGAAATTCATTGTTCAATTTATGTATATATATATATATATATATATATATATATATATATATATATATATATATATATATATATATATATATATATATATATATAAGATATGACTCATTCCCATATCCGTCTATTTCCCAAATACGTCACTATCTTTGTCCCATACCCTGATGGATAATCGAGGTTCTACAGTATATAGTTAATGTTACTTAGTCTTACACGAATTTACTTCCAACTTTATTCTATATATCGTTTCTGTATTTAGATCCCGTAATGAGTTTAATAGATCCGGCGTCTTCACATAGCAGTACCAAATATTCCGCAAACCCAATGTGCAATGTGCAAAATACAATATAATTAACATTTTCATACAAATTTAATTCAAATCGAAACATCTGCTTTCAAGATGGAATAAATGATAGGGAGTGGAATAAATCTCATTTTGTTAGGAAGAGGGACCAGTGTTTTCCAGATCGGGCAAGGGCTTGGAGCAAATTCAATTCGGCGGTAAGGGCCGTGTTCTCCTTATCAGGGCCTGAAAACCGCACATCTCCCAATTGTTAGCCCTTTCGCACCTCCTTACCCGAAGGTTCTATTACCCTTTTTTACGGTCGAAGCCTTCTCCTGTTTATAGCTTATTGCCGTCAGATATCTCATCCATCTCGGATATATTACGCACTCGTAAAAGTACGATGAGGTATCCTCGGTGTAAGTCTTTCATTGCAAGATTTAAAAAAGCCGGGATGGAATTGGATCCAATGGCGTTATTGTGTAGGTTTTCATGCTCAATTTTTAAAGTATTTTCCTTGGTACTACAACATTTTGTGATTTATATGTTCTCAACGCCAATCTTTGAACCACAGTGCTTGAAGTCAATAATGAATTATAACCGACTTGAATATCGATCAGTTGGTTAGCGGGAAAAGAAGGAAAATTATAGAACTAAGAAACGGGCGGATAGGTGAAATGATGAACTTTGATCTGAGTTCCACCGCTGTATAAAGAGGGGAGTGATTTTTTAAGAGTTTAGTGAACCAACTGCTACAGTATCCTCAGCCTTCGTCTTTCAAAATGAGTGTCGCCGATCCTTACTGTGAATATTATCCTCATACCTAGGTCACGGCTTTCTCTGCCAACAGTTATATTATGGTATAACACAAAAAATATTTTTTTGCTGTTTTTCATCACTACTTTCTAATACACAAGTAATATCCGTCTTAGATTATCTGAAGCTAATATATAACAGATTTGTTCTTTAGAATGCAAACTTTTAACCCTTTAGCGATATATATCACATTAATTCAGTTGGAACATTTTAAATAACAAAAAAAGTGGTGATTTAGGGAGTGGAATCAGATGGATTGCAGGATTCCTGTTCAGGTGAATACTAAAACATTGAGTGGGTACACGGAGAAACAGCGCATGCATACTGAATTTTTTAATTCTACCCTCATTATATTATTCGGCAATAAAGTGGTATTTTAAGGATGTTTCTTTTTATCTCAGTTATTTAGCTTGATTTCTTTTAAAGGAATCTTTTCGTTATTTCAAAATGAAAATGTATATACTATATATGTGGGTGCTATATGTATACAGTATTATTATTGTAAATTATTCCCCATTAGGAGAGCGCTAGAACTTAAATCAATCAACAGCTTCACTGTGTTTCCTCTCTTCCTTTCTTCCCAACGCCTCTTCATTAATTCACTGTGTTTTTTCTTCATTTCCTCTGTCCACCTCTTCGATGCTGTCTCTTTACTTGAGTCTTGTTCAATTTTCTTGTTCCTGATCTTATTCCTGAATTGTTGACTAATTTGAATTTCATCTTTGTAGATTTTAAATAATTCTATATTTTCTTGTGTTTCTTTTATCCAATTAGACTTTAATTTACTAGCATTGGCAATTTTTTTAGTGAGTCTGCTCTCATCCATCCGACATAGGTGTCCGTAGAATTGTAGCCGTCTTTTTCTAAATTTATCTGTGATGTTTTCTGTATGTTCATAGAGTTCCTTAGTAGGTATTTTGATCCTGATTCCATCCCGGAGAACAGCGCCATAAATTTTCCTAAGAATTTTTCGTTCTTGTTTCTCGATGTCATGAATTTTTGTCATCCCTTTCAAAACCTTTTTGAAATCCACCTCGTCTAGTATGGAGTATGGTCTTGAGCTCAATACACGATCTGCCCCTCCTGAAGCCTGCCTGATACTCGCCAATATGGTGGTCCACCTGTGGCTCCAGTCGATTCAGCAAAGCTTTCTAGAGAATTTCATAAGTGACTGGAATAAGTGGAATTCCACTGAAGTTATTTGGATCTGTTTTACTCGCCTTCATATGAATAGGGTGGATCAAGGCACTCTTCCATTCTTGTGGGATTTTCTCCGTTTTCCAAATGTCTAACATTATTCTGTGAATTTCCGGTGTTTTGTTTTTGTGCTCCAGTTCCAGAATTCTGCAATGACTCCGTCTTTCCCAGATGCTCTGTTGTTTTTCAAAGACTTAATTATGGCCACTATTTCCTCATGTGATGGTGGAAGGGAATCACGGTTTGGTTCTGGTTTTGCAAATTGGAGTTGTTCAGATGGAACTTTGGAATTGAGGAGTGCACTGAAATAATAGGCTAAAATCTCATAGTTATTATTTTGTGTTTGTTTCTATGGTTCCGTCAGTTGTAAAAATTTAAAATTTTGTAAAAATTTCGGGTGTTGTTTTTGGTGAAGTTCTGTTCTATTTCGTTCAGTCTGTTATTAAGGCACTTGCGCTTTTCACGACGAATAATTTTAGAGGTGTTTTTGCGAATGTAATAAAAATCTGTTTAAATATTCTAAAATTAGAAAAAACAAATAATAAGTCATATAATGTTAATTTGTGTTATATAAAATAAAAATATGTAGGATAAACACAAAACCTGCCACCTAATTATTGTTTTGACTTAAATGGATACATTAGTTTGAAGAAACCAAGTACCAGTTATTTCCGAATTCGTACTTGAAAGTATAACACTTTAAATATAAGATACGTGATTTATTTATTCCCACCATTTCCATTAAATCTTTATAATCGAATGCTCTTACGATTATCATTTAATGTAAATAAATAGCAAGAACGAGTTCTATCTTTCATATTTCTGAAGGCTGAATTTTCTGAAATGTTTTCTCGTGAGTTAAATGTGTTTCCTGTCTTGTTAGTGGTGCTCAATAGACGCGTCATTTTTTATTTTCTATTTCAAGACGTAAATATCCACAACTATATATTTATATAATATATGGTAATATTGCATATCCTAAATATGCAAGAAGATGTTAAAACAACAAAAAACAATTACATTCGATGATAGGTCATGGGTTCTGCACTTATTTCTAGGAAAACGATCTTGCAGGGAGGTGATTTGACCGAAATAACGTTCTACATCGCTTTTTTTCCTAAACCTCCTGAAAAAAAACAATGTTGCATTTATCCAACGTTTTATTTGTTAGAACATGTATTTTTCGCCGATAGTAACCGTATGGAAATGCAATTTTTCGTTTCTGTACTTATAAGAGTAAATAAAAAGTATATAAATAACCTACCCCCTCCTATGTGGTATGTACAGCTTATAAGCCGAAAATATTGGAATAACTACCGATTTATATAACAGTTTCTATCATTAAGTATGTTTCTGTTTGTTTTTTTTTCATTTCGAGACCTAATTTTTGACCACCTTAAGCACCCCGTTTTTGAAATTAATATAATTATATTTATGCCTTCATCTAAACATATATATTTGATTCCTCCGTTTTGGCCGACTAGGGACCACGTGCCAATTTCAATTCCTTCTCATTTGTCGCCGTCTTTTCCTCCAATACTCTCTAATCTTTTCACTGTCCCTTTTTTCTTTCTTCCAACCACTTTGTGCCTGTTCTTTTATTGTTTGTACCCTGGAATCCCATGTTAACAGTCTAATCATATATTATTATAGAAGGTTATTAATTTAGAAGATTCACATAATTACATTTAAAAATTAATAAATTAATTAATATAAAAATATTTAAAATTAAAACAACTAACTAATAAATTCTAAAAAATTATTTTAAAAACTTATAGTTACTATTGAATATACGTAACTGTATGACTAATTCTATCATGGCCTAAGAACGTGTTTTGGTTAAATTGAAGCAATAATTCGATCTATCGATACTGGTTTACTCGAGTCATAAAAAATAATTTAATGAGCTAAAATATAATCTAACGTTTCTTTCAAATATTTATTGGTTTTTCCATTTATTTACTATGTAGATTGATTATTCTACAAACTACGTTTTTTCTCTTATTTATTCAAGGGCAATGAAATTTATCTTACCCTAGGACGGAAATAGGGTCCATTTAGTTTCAGAGGTTAGCAAAAAGTAACGCTCTATTTGCAAGTCTTGTGAAGAGGCGATGGTAAATGTGTTTGAGATAAAATAATGTTGGGGAGAAGAGGTCGAAATAGGAGAGGGAGGGTCGGGAACCTTTGTCCAATCTGATCAATTGCAACAACCGCTTCTAGCAAAGCGCTTGTCGAGCAAACAGCTTCGGTTTCAAGTCAAGATTTTTTGTTGACAATCGAGTTTTTTTTTGTTGACAATCGAGTTTTTTTTTCTTGTCTACTATATTTTTAAATGTTGTTTATTACTTGTATCATATTGGTTAAAAATATAATAAATTAAGTATATACAAATTTCATCCATGATTCTCGCATGAAAGCCGGCAATTCTTCTGTAAAGTATATAATGGGAAACGCATATTCAAACCCAAGGTAACTTGCTGGAAGAATGAAGATGGAACCCTCCTCACCCAAAGAGATGGGTAATATTCTTCGAAAAATCCCTGAGTAGAGGAGAACCCATATTCGAACAGAATGACGGGGAAGCCTGTAGAGAATGCCGAACCCCCAGATGACGATGAGCTCAAAGACGCCATTGGCAAACTAAAAATTAATAAAGCCCGCGGAATGGATAGTATTCAGTAAGGGGGAGTAGAATTAAAGAAACCATTACAGAATATTATCGTCGATATATGGAAAGAAGAGTGGATTCTTAGTGAATGGAGTAAGGCAGTCATCTGTCCGATCCATAGAAAGGGAGACTAGATAGAATGTGAGAACTACCGGGGAGTCACCTTGCTAACTTGCGCATATAAAGTTCTTTCGAGCATTTTATTTGCAAGACTCCCACCACATGCAGAGAAAGAGCTGGGGAATTATCAAGCAGGTTTTAGAAAAGGGCTGTCTAGAGTGGACCACATATTTTCACTAAGGATAATTCTTGAGAAATGCAAAGAGTACAAGGTGGTCACACACCACCTATTTGGATACTTTAAAGCAGCCTACGATAGTATGGGCCTCAATAAATTATATCGAGCCCTATAAGATCTGAAAACACCCCAGAAGTTCATTCGTCTTGTGAAAATAACAATGCAAGGGTAAACATGTCTAGTAAAAGTCGAATCAGATCATTCACAAGAATCCCACACAGATACGGGAGTGAGACAAGGTGATGGATGCCCTCGCCTCCCTACTTTTCAACCTTGGAGCAGAAAAGTTCATAAGAAATTCTGGAATCCAGGTAGACGGAACTCTGTTTAACAGACTAGTCCAAATCATAGGGTGTACCGATGACTTTAACATTATGGCAAGATCTAAAAGGGTGATGAGGGAAGCCTTCTTATCACTGGAAGAGGCAGCCAAGAAATGTGGGCTTAATGTCAACATACAGAAGACCAACTGTGCGAATAGCGGGAACCCAAGAAAAAGAGGATTACTTCGAAGTTAGTCAGTAGCGATTCGATTGCGTTAAGAGCTTCGTCTACTTAGGTACAGAAATTAATCCACAAAATGGCATATCTCAGGAGATAAGAAGAAGAATTAAATCTACTAATAGGTGCTATTATAGCCTAAGGAAGCAACTCACTACCAGGTTCCCCTGCAGGCAGACAAAGTTGCTGATCTACAAAACCCTGATTCGACCGGTACACACATATGGCTCAGTGGCCTGGGCAGTAACAAAGGAAGACGAGAAAAGGCTCTTAATTTTCGAGAGGATCCTGAAGAAGATTTTCGGATCAGTAAAAATACAAGTGGGCGGACTATGGAGAGGCGATACAACAGAGAGATGTACGACCTCTAAAGACTTCAGATGTTGTCAGGACAATCAAACTTACCCGACTACGATGGGCAGGTCACGTGGGACGGATGGAGGACACTTGGATTTCCAAGAAGATCCTGACAGAAGGAATCCATGGCACACGGAGAGTAGGGAGATCAAACATTAGGTGGATGGAAGCCGTAGTGGAGGATGTACGCACGTTGTTAATACTGCACATAATAGAGCTGATTGGCGGAGAATGCTGGAGGCGGCCCAGACTCGGTTCCGAGTAGTTGCACCGTATATTGTTATTATCCGTCGAAATCTACAGAATCTTCATAGGCTCACCCGAGTTCTGTAAAGTTGGTATAGTTTATTGGGCTTGATCGACAACAAATTATCTTCCCGTAGGCATAAAACAGTATTCCCTAACATATACTGGACGCAAAACCGTTTGTGGATTATATTGGTTGCAGTTTTAAGGGTATATTTAAATGTATCTTTCAGAGAACAGTTAAATATTTCAGTTTTTTCTACCTGTTCCCTTATTTTATCGAAATAGTTAGATGCTTTATATGTTCTACGACTGCAAGAAATGCTTTTTCGTGTGATTGAAACTAACTCTTATCACTGTGTACATATCTATGATCAATGAGATTGATTTGTATTCATATAGGTTAGGTATGTAACGTAAAGCCAGATTACTGATTCACCTACGCTTTTGCTAAGCCGACATCATCATATATCATGTCTCATACATTAGATATCATCCTATATATATTATTTATTAAGTATTCCTACAAACTTTCATATCGTTACTTCGGTCTGCAGAAATATTCATGATTAATGGCAATATTTAATTCTGTTATAGCTGTTTAAAGGCTAAATGAGGTTTTAGAAAAATACTTTCATAAAATAAAGTCATATGAAAAGATCGTTTTTAGCAAAACAATTTATATAGACACTTTTTTTTGTGAGGGCAATGGATAATTGAAATGAGCTGCCCTATGCTTTTCCCCCAATGCTGATAGTAATCCGCCAACCAATGATCGAGCTAGTCAAAGACTTCATTAGAATAACAAAAAAGACTTATTAACTATTTTTCGGAAACTACAAAAGAGCAGTGTCCGGTGAGAAACAATACAGGAGAGGACAATGGCTATCGATAAATCTGTTGGTGGGAGCGACAATGCTACTCCAGCCGCAACTCAAATTGCTACCGCCAGTGAATGAGCTGTCATTCGGGGCGCATGGGGTGCATAGTGCGCAAATGAACAGGCCCTGTTAGTTCTCATACGTCCCAACTCCTATCTCTTTTCAATTTTGAAAACCCTAATCAAGATGAAAAATATTAATAAAATCACTGAAACAATTACATACTATGACTGGTTAATAGTTTGATTTTTTAAATTAAAATTAATTTAACCTTATAGAAAATTGTATATTATAAGTGATAAAGAAAGTAATAAAAATAAATCTAATAGAGATGGCGAAATACAGAGTGAAAGTGGTGGACATGGATACTTATTTTATTCTTCCTTACTTTTTTTTATCACCTTCTTTATCACCTAGTTATTAAGACTTTACATTTATTCCCCTTGTTTTGTATCTACATCTCAGGGCCCGCCCCAATCTTTATGTTCCATCACTCAGATACCTTGATGGTTATGTATTTTTATTTTAATGTTTACCATATTTAATTTTAATTGTCTGTATTTTGCTCATTTGTCCTTGAAGAACATCTGCAATGTGGGTCGAAACGTTGGATTTCCAATAAACAGTTCTCCCTACTAAACCCTTTCATGCCTAATGTAGCCGTTTGGCTACATGTTATGTACTCCTGGTAGCGTTTTAATGCTCAGTGTAGCAGTACTGTTATATGAATAGTTCAAGAATATGTTACAGATTAGAGCACAGGCAAGCTAATCTTTCTAACCTCAGTTTGGACGGATTATTGGATTTTTTTTTAAAATGATAGGGCGAAAAATTTTTAAAAAAAGTCACATGTTTATTTATGCCATTTTTAACAGAAAAAGTCACATGAGATATTTTTATTATTTTATTTTGACACTTAGGGCATGAAAGGGTTAAGAGCAATTTTTTTATACCTCCACCCGGACCATTTTCTTTCTCATATATATAATGTCAACTATTATTATTCAAATCAGATTTTTTAAATGTTGAGTTCATAGTCTTTAATGAAAAAAAAAGATAATGTAAATATTAGTTTTTGGTTGATAATTTTATTTTTTAGTTTAATTAGTTTTTTCAATGGAATTGTTTTAATGACCATAACGATATACAAATAAATTTAAAGGCTTTAATCAAATGAGTGAAATAAAACTACAACGTATTAAAGCACTGTTAAAGTAAAAAAATAACGTATTGAACATATCAGTTTATTTTTTTTATACAATTTCTAGTTTTTGTTTTGGCCGATGACTTGTTACAAGTGACTTCTTTCAACTTTTCAGGTTTAATAATCGTTTATTAAAAATAATAGTCGTTGTGGTTGACAAACGGTGAGGAATATATTCGAATAATTAAGGAAAGACACAAAATTAACATGAATGTTCGTTTATGAATTTATATGAACTATTCACATCATGAACATTATGAATTCGTACATTTTAAACTACATGAATTTGATAGTTCATAATTTAAAAAGGCTACCAATATAATTACCGAATTTAAGCGTCACCTGAAATTCTTTTTGTGGTGTAGACGTGTTTCTTTTTGTGTAAACAGTTTTTTTCTAAATTTTACTTCAAAGACAAAAAAAAATTGGGAAAAAAAAAGATAAATTGTGTATTTAATCATTTTGTTGAATTAAACCGAATACCAACATTTAAAGTCGCGTGTTTAAAAGAAATTAAAACGTGTTGACTGATACCAATAAATCTGTATCCCGGAAGTAAAGGAGACCATGTCACATTTTAGTAGTTTTTGTACTTGTTTAGGAGTGCCAATTTTCCATAACTTTGAACTATTAAAATTAGTTAGTTTGGCATACAAAATTTATAATAGGTATAAAAAAAATTAAGATAAAATTAAAATTTAAAAAGACAATTTTTCACATTGTTAGATTTGCAATTTTCACATGTTAGATTACCCCGATTGCCATAGCAGCATAAAGTGACGTTAAATGAACAGCATTGTTATAGGCATTGATAAGTACCGTCACCGAAAATAGTTTCTACATTGTGGAGATGGTGTCCTTTACCTCCTTGGCGCATAAATTAATTTATTAAATAAAATATTACTTGTGTAAACGTAGTACTGTTGCCTCAGTTAGTTTATTATAACTGGATTCAATAATTAAGAGTTTTTTTAAATTATTTACAATAAATATTATTAATAAACAATCGATGTATCATTTTCATGTTATGTTTAGGAAAATTAGTAAATAAATATGAACTCCAAGTCTGTATATTTTTCACACGACAGATTTGTATAAAACTGGAGTATTATATATTTTAATCTAATCCTTTTTTTTTTAAACATGATGACTATTATTTATACGAACAGTATGGCAATCCTTTTTTGGAAATACATAATTAAAAGAAATATTGGGGGGTAGTATTTCTGACAAAAAAAACACAGAGATTATCAAAATGTCAAGACCTTTAGCAAGCCTTCCTTTCCTTTTCAAGATTTAATCGTCGAAGGCTCTATAATTATCCTAAACAAACAGAAAGTTTGACCTGTTGTATAATTTATTCCATGTAGTGATTCGTATCAGTACTAATAAAAAAAAAACTTAAAAACAAGCAATGATGGAGAATAAATTATTTAACGCGATATTAATTAAGTTGAATTAGACCAACGAAAACACTGTGAACTGCCTTTCACAGATTTCGATCTGAAATTTATTATGGGCATATATGGAAAGCCGTTTATAAATTTACATCCACTTAATAAGCTATTAGATTCGAAATTATTGAGATAAAATTAAGATACTTGTATGCTTTTTTCATGTTTCTTTTCGAAATTAATTCTTATATATTCAACACAAATTTCATGTTTTTTTTGTGATTTGAAAATGAGTATAAAAGAAAAATGGCAGCTGGTTTTCAATGGAGGTTGTACACACCTCAAGTGAGGTATAAATACAAATCCGGTATGAAATCGATACAATTCACAATGCGACAGTGCTTAATGATGTATGCCCTTCCGTTTTTATTTCCTCTGAGAGAAAAACCGGAAACTAATATCCGTTTTGAAACTACCTAGAACTGCTATTAACTAATAAAAAACTATGCAATTCAAATATCCAAACATGATAACTGGTTTTTACTTATTAAGAAAAAAAGGTCAATCAAAGAGTTTTTATTATTTAAAAAAAAAATAGAAATTTCAAATAAAAGAGCTTTCGATAAAACAAAATGTACCACAACAGCTCATGAAGGCTCTAAGGATGTTGAGGAAGGAGATTAGGCTACACTCAAGCACAAGATCACACTCAACCACCAGGTTTCCCCCCAAATATGTGTAAGTATAAAGCCACTTTATAGAGGATAAGTGAGCTCCAGGAAGGCCTGCAGACCCCACTTTCTCCATCTACAATGGTTGTTAGAAGAAAAATAAAGCATCTGCCACAGTTGAATTTGAACCATGGACCTAATTACTACCTGATATGGAGAAAAACTCGGCACTCTACACATTGAAAATTGAAAAAAAAATACAGTTCTTGAATGTACATTCAAAATGGATATTCTATACAAAATTATCTATAGAGGTATTCATTTATCTGAGATGTTAATATTTACTGTACATTCTATTTCTTAACAGAACCATCAAGCCAGAGTAAAATGACAGGAGAAAAAACGAAACCAATGGCTTAAAACTATTTAAAAATGAATAAGTACATTGAGACAAATTCAAGCATCACTATTGTTTATTAAAACATAGTTCCAACAAGTCCCACATATAAGTGATTCACAAATTGATATAAGTGATTCACAAGTCGAGTAACTTAATTCACTTATTGTAATTAATATCTCATATATAATAGCATATTTATAGCATATATAAAGTAGTAGATAATAAAATTAAAAATTCATATCACCCTTAATAATGTTCTGAAGCCATTACATCATATGGTGGAAGAAGTTTCGATTAATCCGTCTTCCTTATAATGTTCCTGATAACTTTCAAATTCAAGTATTTTCTTTTTATTTCATAACAGTAAATTTACTTGTTTTATTGATATTAAATTACACAGTTTTTTTCACAAGTAGAATTTTTAACATTAGAAATAATTCCGATATACTTCTTATTTATTTCTAACCTGTGGATTTTTCTGAATTTGTGCTGATGAAAAATATTAGTATAAGCTCGAAATTATTTTTTACTTGGCATTTGTCGTTTGTTTAAAATAAAAAATAATTCCCGACATAACATTTTAAACTATGGGACAAATATCCTGTTCATTTGTAAGGTAATAATGGTTTTGAAGATAAAAAATCTACTAATTATACGGTATAATAGTTTATGATTCGAATATTTGAATGATGCATTGAATTCTCAGTTCTGTATGAATCTCACTAGTTAGTTAACATACAAGAAGCAAATAAGTACGTAGTTAATAAACAAGAAGCATCTTTATTTTTATTTTGGATGTGCCGATAACACTTCTGCATCAAAATCCTCCGTTCAATAAAAATGTTGTTTTTTAATGTTTTGAAGTGTACTGAACATGAATCTGAAGTCAGAAAATCTCCATCAGGCACCATTTTTTGTCAAATCTCTGTTTTAGGTCGAAAATTAGGTGTTTTTAGACATTTTGAAAATTTTTGGATCACTGAAAACTTGAACAAAAAATTAAAAACCTGTTTAATTTTGAAGCTTTAATAATGTACTACAAAATGAACAAATTGTGAGAGCATAATTATTAGGCTAATAAGCTCTCGTTTTATCTTATAGAAATATACTTTCAATTTTAAGTATTTTTCAATAATGCTTAAATACAATAGTTGTAAGCTAAATCTATAATAAAAGGCAACTAACTGTATCATGGTAAATCGAAGGACAGCCCCTAACTAAGTATAAAAATCCTTACAAATAAATATTTTCAGAATAAAGACGAATGTTATCTTTTACTTCAAGTAAAATAGTTAAAAAAATGGTATTTGTATTTCCATATATTATGCTTGACTACGAACATGAAAAATACGGATTTAAAGATTTATATCTTTAATACTGATTGCAATAAGATAAAACGAAAACCTCTTCTAGAACAGTTCCTAGGTACTACGTTACCATCAGAATCCACGGTTATTTGTACCTCAACATTATATCCATCTCACATTGGTCAAAAGTCGAAAAAAACCAACGTAGTAAAAAATATATAGGAAAATGTATCATATTCAGGGAAAAAGCAACTCTAGTTGCATTGATTAGGTACTGCATTGTTACAGGCGAATTCAATAAATAAATTAGTAGGAAAGAAATTCGTTGACTGGTAGGTACTAATTTAGGATGGAAATAGTTGGGGGTCCAGTCAAAAATTACACAACAAATAAGTTTAAACCTATTATATTTTATGTGTGCTGACGTTTCGACCTACTGTGTAGGTCATCTTCAGGGCTATGAGAAAAAACAGACAAAAAACAGAATTGACTGTAAAAATACATGACATAGAGATACAGAAAACATAACAAAATATAGTGATATATATAGAGATGCCTGTCATACATGAGATTCCTATTCTTTACTTTCTACAATATTCTTCTCTATTTATTCTTAGGTATCATATTTTTTAATTCTTTTACTTATGTAACTCCCCAGGAGTCTATTTTCTTACAATTTTTTCTACAATACAATTCTATCTTTATTAAACTAAGTTTTCCATACTTATATATCTCACTCATTATCGTTATATCTTTTTTCATTTTATAATTTTCTGTTTAACTTGATTTCTCTCTTTGTATTCTGTTTGCATTATCACCTTTCTATACATCTATTATGTAATCATCTGCATATCCTTCACTTTTTTCGCTCAATTTTTCTATATCTCTATATTTTGTTATGTTTTCTGTATCTCTATGTCATGTATTTTTACAGTCAATTCTGTTTTTTGTCTGTTTTTTTCTCATAGCCCTGAAGATGACCTACACTGTAGGTCGAAACGTCGGCACACATAAAATATAATAGGTTTATACTTATTTGTTGTGTAATTTTTGACTGCACCCCCAACTATTTCCATCCTACAAAATAAATAAGTAGTTTAAGGAAAACGGAAAACCACATTAAGTATGGTATCCTTTTCGAAATTTTTTCCATCCCGCTAGGGAAAATTCCAATCACACCATCAAACTAGAGTGTTAACTAAGTGGAACAATGGAAATCCCAGTATTATAATAATGCTATGTTAAGTTGTCGGTCGCTAAATATTGCAAAGAGTTGTATTATACGAAAATGTTTAATGGCATGGATAGGACGAACTAAAAATTTCTATTTTTACTTCCACTTGCCTGTATTTGAATTGTATTGCAAGAAAGAGTATTCAAATGGTAACTAAAATTCGAGTCGGAGTTTTGAACAGAAATATACGGTTTAAGGTCCCTTGAGTTCAAATAACGAAATCACGCGAAACGGTCTCTGCTTTCATCTGTGATAAGTCTAACTCACAAACGAAAAGTTGTACAAACTGAAATGAGATATTTAAGGTAGGTTTGTATACCGAAGTCCAACACCAACTTTTCAAAATAGCTCAGCAGAAGTACCATTTATATAACATCGGTTTTAATCATTGGTTTTTTACTATTTCCTCGAAAACGGCTCCAACGATTTGATTCAAACTCGTTAAATCATTGATAATGTAATGCTTCTAAATAGCTACATTTAAAATGAATTTAAATAGTTTTGAAGAGCTCAAAACCCGAATACTAAAGTATTTTTAATTTCATTTATTTAAAATAATTAACCGTTGGTCAACTAAAATAAGTAGTAGACGCGTCTTCTATTTTTTGGAGTCTCCGCATTCAGGTTTCCAGTTTTTGGTCAGAAAATATTAGTACGTGAATTCTTTCAACTTATGAGATTTCAGAATAAAAATTGTATAAGCAACTATACCAGAAAACTGCTTTCAAGAATGATAACTACACAGAGGCCACGCGAATATCATGATTTTCACTTCAATCTTCCCACCTTTTCCTCATTCTTTCCGATTACTCTTTTCTTCGATCATCGGTCCACGCTATTCCTTTTCTCGCATCTCTTTTCCACAAGGACCTTAATTTTTTTGAGCCTCTTCCCACAATCACTCCTATAAATACAGTCTTGGTCAGTTATTTTCAATCTCTCAGTTTCTTCCTTCATCTGTTTGATGTACCCCCCAGTACATTTCCTGCACACTTGTATCATTTTATAGAAGATTTCTCTATTTATTCTCTTAGGGGTGCATTCTCACCATATGTCCGTAGAACCTTAACCTTCTTATTGTTATGTCCGTTTCCAAATCATTCACTTATTTGTATATTTCCTTATTAGATCTCAATCTATAGCCTTCCAGAGTCTTCTTTGGTTCGTAAATTATTCTTAGTATTCTTCTTTCTATCTCTAACATTTTCCTTAGGCTGGGGAGGGAAGCGGTTTCCATTCCGTACAGTATCACCGGTTAGACGACCGTATTGTAGTGTCTTATCTTCGCGTTTGTTGACAGGCTCTTTTTATTATATAAATTGTTTGTCGCGAAGCTTAGTCTTTCCAATTTAGTTATTTTCTCTTTAATGCTTTCCTTCTCCGACCCATTGCTACATATAATTTCCCCAGCTACTAGAGACAGCATTTTTGTTATTAAAATAATGTTTATCCTCGTATTAATTAAAAATAATAAAATAACCTACTCTGTCCGAGCTGGTGGGTTCTTAGCCCGCTTGGTGGCCCTAGGATTTGTAAAAGGGAATAAAAAATCCTTGGTTGTACCGTCCTTCGGAAGGAACGTAAAACGAGGCTCCGACCATGTACGATGCCAGGTACTCGTTAAAAATTCCTATCATAGTTAAAACCTGGTGAGGCAAAATTTAGAGTTCCACTGCACCATCTTCCGATTACCTATAGCAGCATAAAGTTACGTTAATTAAACAAACAACAAACAATAATAATATAGAAAAATGTCCAATTTACGCCCCTTTAATTTAAGTTATTTTTATGTCCAATTTGCAATATTTTTAGACTGAAAATATTCATATATTATGGCAAACCCGATGGAGTAAGAACTCGTGGAAGTAACAATGGATGATGGAAGATGCCGTCTCCAAGGATCTGCAGTAGACCTGGATATATTTCAAATGTGCTAAAGACAGAGAAGACTGGGGAACTGAGGTTAAGTTGACCAAGTACAGCTTTAAGTTTCTGTTGCACCACGAATGAATGACAATATCAATAAATACGCTTTTAAACTTTTTCATTTTATTGTAACAAAATCATATATTCAAAGTTTCCCCTTCTACCATTCTGACTCATAGATAGATAGATATAGATATAAAATGCTCTTTATTAAATTATTTACAACTGTTCTTTTTAATTTTTATTTTCCACCTTAGCAACCCCAGCATGGTACTTATACCGTCTGCCGCTGACTCATAATATTACTTGGGCAATATTAAAATAAAATGTTTAAAATAAATGCGTACGACTATTCTTGTTAATATCTTTCTTGTTATCCCTCGAAACCACGAGCAGCTTTCCTTTCCGAGATTGAAGCAACAAGCTCTTCCAACCTCAGGACGCAGGTGTCTCCCTCCGCAAACAAGAGGAGCCGATAGTGCTGTTGTCAATTAGCCGACTGTGGGTAAACATGTACACAAGGATACTTTGTTCTCGGCTGGTTTCCACCTGCCCTCGAGCAGGTAGTCCAGCGCATCTGCCGTGGTTGTTGAAGAAATGTTCGGGTAATGGATTCGTGTTATAAGGAAGTAAGAGTGGTACTTCGGTCCAGAAGTTGAAGAGGTAGAAAAAAATCAGCATATAGCCGAAATTCGTGAACCTCTTATTAGATAAGATTTAGAATTGGTTTCTATTTTAAATTTTATTTATGTTATGTATGTTTTTATCTCAGTATACAGTTAACGATATATTGTTCTATTTTACATAAACACGTTTACACATCAGAACTAATAGCGCTTGTGCCTACTAAAATAAAAATTTGTTTATATCAAATTAGGACATTTTTTCCTTTTTATATATGTCCTGTTTTTCTCTTCTATAATTAATATATATTGGTTTCTACTTTTCTAATAATAAATACCTTTATTAATAAAAGCAATAAATAATAATGTCACTGTTTAAGGTTTTCCTTCAGTTCAGTTCTTGAGTTCCAGTCCTACACTCGTTAAATTATTTTTAGACGTTAAGTTTCGAGACTATATATATATATATATATATATATATATATGTATATATCCTGTAATTGTCCCAATGTTATTCATGGCTTATAGAGTGCTGAAAATGTTTTAAGTTGGATTTATTCTATTTCAGATAGGGTAAATTAGGATCAACAGGTATTATTTTATTGTTTGATCATTATTATCAATTGAATATTATTTATTATTATTCGTATTTATATTTAATTAGAGTTTATTAAATTTAATTTACACGACACTATTAATATATTTTTTTTTAGAGCTCGATTCTATTATATTGACATACTATTCATTTCTTTTATTTTGCGTTTGAAACT
The DNA here is from genome assembly GCA_964056705.1 of Troilus luridus. NCBI lineage: Eukaryota > Metazoa > Arthropoda > Insecta > Hemiptera > Pentatomidae > Troilus > Troilus luridus. The sequence continues at coordinate 69,690,773 of OZ057412.1, read as the reverse complement.
ATTTCTTTCGTAGTGTATTAGTTTAGATGTACCAAATTTGAATGTACGGGTGTTTTTGTTTTAGCTATACTAGATATGCATATATCACTTCTTCTTCTGTCTTATCGTTTATGACCTTTTAAAAAAGTTGTAAAAAAATGTATGTGAAACAATTTATAATTTTCTTTAGGTTGGGTCTATTAGACTTAAATGGTGCAACAACTAAGAAATGTATAAAAATAAATTTCCATAAATCTTGTGTTTCTGTAGTGTATTAGTGTAGTCTCTCAAACTTTTCATAATCTTTCTTTAACAAAAAAAAGTTTGAAGTGATATTTTCTATCCAATTATTTCACCTTTTTAAGACTAATTTTTGTTATTTCACCTTATATGTAAACATTGCAATAATTGGAGCGAAGGATTTGAATTAATTTTAAGTTTTGTATTTTAAATTGACAGAAAAATAGACAATATAACTATCATGGGAGTTTGCGTGATTTGAACAATTATACGATCGGAACATTAGGGGTAGGTCTAACACTATTAATATAAAGAATTTAATCAAATTTTTGATAAATGGAAATGGTTGCCATGATAATTATAAGAAAATTTTAAAACTTACTGCAGTTGTATTCATCTCCTTACCCTGAAGATGGGTTAAATCTTAGGTCGAAACGTAGGCACAATAAAATAACTCATTCTTATTTTGTGTAATTTTGTAACAGCATCCCCTGGCCATTTTACACTATTCTAATCAAATTTTGGTGCTTGTGCATTAAATCCACCACCTGTAAAGGCCAATGCGCAACCAGTTACAACGGTTATATTTCTAATAGTTACCTTTTTAAATATTTTTATTGGGGTTAGAATTTGCATAACATAACATGCAATATAATAATAATGGAAATAAATAAATAGAACTAATAATAATATAATTGAATATATAACATATATAGATAATATATTGAATATATAACCTATATAAATAATGGAATATATCATCAACAATTTAAAATAAAAAAATTATTTAAAAACTAAGTATTCATAATTTGCATAACATAACATGGGATATAATAATTTGTATTACATAACATGGAATATAATAATAATGGAAATAAATAAATAGAACTAATACTAATATAATTGAATATATAACATATATAGATAATATATTGAATATATAACCTATATAAATAATGGAATATATCATCAACAATTTAATTGACGTCAACTCCTCGCACCCGCGGTATATAAATCTTAAAGCTGAACAAATTGGAATTCTGCTTCCCTCAAACCAGGTGTCTTTTCTAATACCCACTTGCTCACCACACTTTTTGAAATTACATTTCCAAAACTTCCGTTGGCCAAGATTCCTTTTCTTCTGTAAAATATTTCTCTCCTGAAAAAATGAAATTGCATCTTCTTCTGTTTTAGGCAAATCCCAAATAAGCATTTTAATACAAATCAGCAATCAACTACAAATGTACAAGAAATAACCAAACAAACAACAACAAATGTAGAACAAATAACCAAACAAACAACAAAAACAACAACAAATGTAGAACGAATAACTAAACAAACAACAAATCAGCAACAAAAAAAAATGAGGATACAACAAGTCTAGAGCACACGTAGAAACAAAGAACAATGTAACTGTTACTGTTAGAAATATAACTGTTATAAACTGCTTGCGCATGCGTACAACATTGGCCTTTTCATGTGGTGGATTTAATACACAAGTACCCACATTTTTGTATGAATTTAGTTATAATTAGGAGCAAGTAACGGAAAGGACAACAAAACAAAATAATAATATAACATTCCAGACGACATCCCATAATTTTAAGTTGTCAACAGTCCTGCTTTATCCTTAAAATGCACAGACTGCTCACTTGACTCCAGTTGTCGAGTAGAAGTGGGTATTTGCCCCATAAGGAAGTAAAGAAGACTGGGAACTATCCAAAAAGAGGGGGCTGTAGCATTGTGCGGATAAAAGTGTGTACTCAGCTCTGTAACACTATCCCTATCCCGTAGGGGACTGTACATACTGGCTCTGTGTACCTTTTACCTCCTACCAGCCAACTATTTACTTACAACAGACTGTGTTTTTCCTTTTGTCCTTGTAGGCGTCTACGGATAGTACCATATTTGTACCTGAAGCTACGGTAGCCATCTGGATAGTTAGTATTTTAGCGAATCCTAATTCTACCCCTTTCTCTAAATCTTGATTATTCTTCTAAAACTATGATAAGTAGAAATAAATATTTTTGTACGACGTTATGAGCCATTTGAACGCCTAAACTCAATTCATCACTTTTCGGTGGTTAAAAGGGGAAAATTTGTACCTAGTCAGTAGCATTTTGGTGAGTTGTGATCAGAACACTTACCAAGAATAACTCGAGCTATTCTGTGAAATTGAGGGGTAGACCGAGGCGTAGGAGGGAGGATTGCGTTCATTGTGACCTGGCGGATTTGGGTTTGGGTTGTGGCCCGTGGACGGAAGTTTGGAAGCGGATTGTTATTATCATTCTTTGAAGTTAATGCTATTAATGAAAAATGTAAGGCCAACTTACAAATTATTTTTATATTTTATTAAATATCATTTTAAATATGTTCAAGAAGTAACAAACCGAACCAGGTACTTAAACGTACAAAAAATGTCGGTCCGAAAATAAATTTAAATACAATTGAATTAATTTTAAATTTAGTTTTTGGCATCTTTTACTCATTGATATATTGTACTCAATTTTAGATATATGAGGAAGAAAATGGTCCGGGTGGGAGTCAGAAAACATTATCTTAAACAAGGAGAACTATTTATTTTATAGCAAACATTTCGGCCCACGTTGCAGGTCTTCTTCAAGACTTGTACGCTATACTCGGCCATTTTCTTGTTCATATATATAAGATCAGCTAATATCATTAAAAAATTTAGATATTGTTGATTTGCAGGTGATACATTAATCGATACTCGAATTCTATTAAATTCTTTATGAACTGTTAATAATTACTTTAAAATTAGTTAAAGGATTATATTATGTTTATTTGTATAGCTTTCCTCTCCCCCTTTTTTTCAAATGAAGAATTTATCCTTCTGTTGTTTTCATATAGTATATGCTGATTTTAGTTGTCTATTTTATGAAAGGGAGAATTGTTTCTTTTTAAAAATAATATTTTGTGTATTTTTTTTTTAATATGCTTAAAACTTATATGATGAAAAACACTTGATTATATGATTGTATACATTGTACGTAACAGGTCTAAACCTTCTATCACATCAAATAAAGTCTTAAGGTGCTAATCATTCTTTTACGTGAATATGGAATTCGATTGAGACTCTAAAAAATAAAAAAAAACACATTAAAAATGTTATTATTTCTCAACTTTTTTAATGAATATTTTATGTAATTGATTACAAGAAATGTTCCGTCAATGTTTTGTATCAAATTTTGATTACATCCTCAATATCCAGTAATCAGACATTTTTTTTCACCTTGGCCTTCTCGTCAATTTTCCTCCTTCCGCGGCCCTTATCCATGTTTTCAGCCCTATAAGCCAAAGGTCCGCTGCGACATCGTCCAGCCGTCGCAGTCTAGGCCCTTACTCTTTCTCCATCTGAACTCGAATGTAATAAAACTAATAAATTATTATTTATTTCACCCTTTCGAATTTTCCAGATACAAACGATGGTGTATTTCAACATAAATTCAGCTAAACCTATTAATATTTAGGAGAATGAAAATGGTTAGGATGGAGGTCAGTAAAAGTTGTCTTTAATAGGGTACAACTATTTATTTTAAAGCCTACGTTTCGACCCACATTTCAGGTCTTCTTCAGGTTTATAATGGGGTCAAAGGTTGGCATTTGACATAATAAGGATACAGTGTTAAAGACAATCTTTTTTTACCTCAAACATATAAAAGGTCAACTAATATTATTCAAGAAAAGTATAAATATTTCAAGTTCCTACTAACCTTTTAAAATTTAATATATTTCATAATCGATTAGATTTTAATTGACTTTTTTTACTTGATTATGCCACAGCTATTACCGGTTGTTCCTAAGACCCAGGTATGCTGACTAACTAAGCCCGACCTATACCTAGACATGTTAATAGCGTTTTTTTGTTGTTTTTTTTGCCTAATCTAATGTTTTAAGCATGACCGATTAATAAATCGCTATCCCAATGTCAATAAAGGAACTCATAAATATGCTAATCAAAATTAGGAAATGGGTACCAGAGCATTGAGGACGCGGTCGTTAAGCTCATTAGCCAGAGGGAAAGAAATTTGGCTTGTTTACACAACCCATTTAATCATTATCAGATCTGATATTGCAATACATAAATTAGAAAGTCGATAATTTCTCAATTGACCAGCTGCTTGTGATTTCTGTCGGTTGACGATGATCTCTTTCGTTACTTCTTCGGCATTATAGGTAATCTCAGTTACCTTCAACCATGTCGATACCGAAGAAATAGAAATACAAAAAGTTGGATAATTAGGTTCAAAATCGAATCAAATCGTCATTCCAACATTTATCCAAAAATAAGAACGCAGTCAATGAACAAACAATGTGCTTTTCTAGGATATTTGTTTTTTTTTTTCTTGTTTTGATGTTTTTGTGGCGCGGGACCTTAGGAATAATTAGATAAGTCATAATTGAGCATAATTGTTTATGAAGAAACTAGTGAGGGGCTGTATTGATTTATAGTGTTTATTGTTGATGATTATAAATCGTTATTTCGACTTTAAAGGTAATTTTATTAAATTGGATTGTATCTATATTATATTATATTATAAAAAATAATTAATACTTGAATGAATACTAGATATGAGAAAAATAAAACAACGAAAAAAGCATTCCATTATATATTTTAAATTGACCAATCACTATTCTCAGGTGCTGAACAGTGTTCGATTTAACCACCATCATGTTAAACTATGTTAATGTTAAAAACTCGCACATCATGTCGCACATGTGCCAACTTTTGTGTAATGGTTAGTTAACAACCTACTATGCCCAAGATCGCTGACTCGCAGCCCAACAAATGGCCTTATGATTTTTTAAAAGGAGTAAAATATCAATACTTATCGCGTCCTTGGGAGGGAACATAAAATGGTGGTCCCAAATCTGTGCAATGTTGTTAAAAATCCATATCCTTATTATACCTGCATAGGCAAAATTCACGACTCCAACTAGAACAATTTGCGACTACTCATAGCACCATTAAGTGACAATAAATGAAACAATAAATTACACACACAACCAAACACCAACATTGATATCGAGATATATGAGTTTGGTGGAATTTGTGATGTTATTGTTATTGGTTATCGGTCATTTCCTCTCCAATAATTTGGTCTATACATAAGTAGGCATTAGCAAAGTACAATATTAAATTTTTAGATCAAGGCTTAATTAACTGCACATCTCACATCAGCAGTCCAATAAGACTCAAAAACAGAGACGCAAATTGCTTCTAGACGTTCCACAAACAACTGAATATATCGACTACTTTTTCAGTTTTTTTCATTATATTTCACTTATGAAAAATATAATATTTAATGTGAACTATAATTTAATGTGTGGTAGCAATTTTTTAAATATTTATTTTTGTGCACAGTTCAAACTCAGTATTAATACATTTATTTTTTTTACTGTAATTTTTATAATGCACAAATTTTATTTTTAAGTCATTATTTATTATGATCCGCTTATTGGTCATTTCCTCCCCAATAATTGGGTTTATACTTCTATAACATTCACTGAGTTCAGTATTAATTTAAGTACTGTATATTGCAATTATTCATAAATAAAATTTTGGAGGATGAGAAAAAGAAAAAAAAAGGAGGTGCTTTTTTTATAATAGAAATAATAATATAAAACATATAAAAACAAATATATAATAATAAAAAATGAATAAAAAACGATGTATTTTCGTAATCGTTACATACTAGATATATTAATAAAATACTGTGTACTACTGTCCTGTTACAATATTCTACCGCTGAAAGGATTGGGCAAAAGTTCATTTTTGCACCACTTTCCATCCTATCCTAACGTGCCTGGTGATGTAATCCAGAAAAACGAATACAGAAATTATTAGAACTTATTTTTTAATTGTGCCAACGTTTCGGCCTAGGATGTAGGCCACCTTCAGGGCAGCCAAATGGCGGGTGCCTGGGCTGCGGTGACTTGTCAGACTAACAACTGTCAACTGAACTCAAAGTGTGTTCAACTGGGTTCAAAGAAATTAATAAATTTATTATAGATAAAATCAAAAGTGTGTTTATATGACCTATCCATGATTCTAGAAATGTATTATCTGTGGAATCTAAGTAATAAAAATTATATTTATAAATTAAATACTCTCTTAAATTGATCTGACACTTTCAGGTTAAGCCTAAAAGCTTCATAGTCAAATTTAAAAGAATATGACGATGCGGTAGAAACCGGAGGAAACATTTAATGGATATTTATGTAAGTTGTCCGTGTAATTTTAATTAATTTAAATAAAACGGCCTTTCAAACTACTAACCTTGTTAATATAAATAAGGATTAATAAATTAAATTAGATCCATCCTTTGATGCCGGCCAAAGGATCTCACGTTTCATTTTAGATTATTGATTTTTCTTATAATATAATTATCAGAGTTCTTGTTAAAGGGAATAACTGACTGAGCCGAGTCTTCGGCTTTTGATCCCGATTCCTGAAAGAGGAAAAAAAAAATTTACGCTACTTCAGATCGTGTGCTTCAAATCTACAAAGCTAAGAAAGTTTGGCAAAACCCCCGACGGATTAATTATGAAGTCAGAAGATTCCGAGACTCGAAGTTTTTCAAGAAGGCCCGAGCCAGGCCGCCGATGTCTGGGAAAGAAGACCTAATTAGCTTCCTCCGCCAGTCAAAGAGGACTCATCAAAGAATCCTTTATTTATAAATTAACTATTTTCGAGCTTAGCCAAGAGAAAGAGGGCTCCTGAGGATATTGCCCAATTAGCCGGTTATTATTGTATCAATCCTCTTCGGTGTGAATATTCACCTCTTCAAAGTAAGCTTCTTCCTTTGTCTTGTTTTTTTTTTTTTTTAACCCGAAGGAATCCTTTGAGAACATCCCTCATGATCAAACTTTCTTGCGAGAAACAAATTTCTTGAACCTTCTAGAGTAATTTTTAATTTTGTACTTAGCTTACAAAACACCAAAATTAAATAGCTTTTTTAGACTATTATGCTTTTATTTAGATAAAATTTTGAAGCTTTTTCTCTCTTTGTATTTTGTTTGCATTATCACCTTTCTGTACATTTATTCTGTAATTTTTTTATTTTATTTTTTTATATATCCTTTCATAATATATCCTTCACTATTTCGTTCAACTTTTCTATGTCTCTATATTATTATTATTATTTTATTTTATTCTTAGTACTTCTATGTATTTTTATAGTCAATTTTTTTGTCTGTTTTTCTCATAGCCCTGAAAATGACCTACAAACGTAGGCACAAATAAAAAATAAGTTTCCACTGCAACCCCCAACAATTTCCATCCTCTGTCTAATGAAATAGTTTTGTGAAGAGAAAGGTTTATCGAAGCTTACGTGTTTAATGCAATGTAAACATGAATATATGTACTGACTCTAAAATTAGGCTAGAGAGAAGGTAGAAGGTAGGAGAGTAGAGAGTAGAGATGCAGTAGATAATTATTAATGGAAGAGAATAGTCTCTATGTAAGATGTGATCCTTAGCCACTAAGTTATAATGATATTCAATAGCAATAAGACACCTAGTTAGTTCATAAAAATGTCCCTATTATATCTCTGTTAGATATCTCGACAAACCTATGTAAGTCTTTCCCAGTTCGTCACCGTTTGTCAACGTTCGGGATCGCGTTCTACGTAAGGATGGTGATGGAAGAAGATAATGAGCTGGAAAGATTTAAATAAAAACAATCTGTACCAATAAAATTCTTAAAAATTGTTCGGTTCGATATGTGGTAGAAACTGTACAGTTCCTAAGACAACACTTACGGTTGGAGGTAATTAGCCTGAGATCACTCACTTAAGGGTACCCATTTTATAGAGGCTCGGTGGTCCTCAGGAGGGTCCATTGCTCCCAGATAGTCCATATGTGGCTGATAACAGATTTAATAATATGTCTACCACAGCAGCATTTGAAACCGGATCTTTAAGCGTAGCAATCAGTACTGATTACCTGTTTGCCGTTAATAAGAGAACATTGAAAATAATCTGAAATATGATCTTAGTACAACGAAAATTGCCAACAATGCCCTGGTGTTGCCTGTTTCAGTAAGTGACGACGAGGAATTATAGCAAATCCGCATATCATGTTGCCTTTTATATATATTTCACACTTTCAAGTAAGTTTATTAATTAATTAGGGAGATGAGTGGCTCAGTGATACTGAGTTGCCATGACGAAAATCCTGGTTCAATTCCCGTTGCAGACCATGATTTTTATTTGGTCTGTTTGCAGCGGGAGATCGATCATATAGGATCTAGGACCCTCCTGGGGCCCACCCAGCCTCTATAAAATATTATAAAAATAGGGTACCCAAAATAAGGGGGAAATCTGGCGGTTGAGCGTGGCCTAGGGCAAGTCACCTCCTTGCAGAACCGTTGTCCATGAAACAGTACAGTCTCTACCATGTACTGAACACCAGACCCTTCATGGGTTGTAGTGGTACAGGTGTGTTTTTTTTTGTTTTTTTCTATTAATTAATTCAGATACTTTCAAATATTTAACATTAGTTATTTATTTATTCTGTGATCATCCATTCTTCCATTTTTCTTCAGTTGCACTTTGACAGCTAAATTCTAAACATGATTTGAAGTTGATGACAATCGATTTATGACACTGATTTTTTTTCATTAGTGTTATTATGACTAAATAACAAGCTACACACTCCACAATAATAATTAAAATAAATCAGTTATTTTCATAAATAGAAAAATTTAACAACTAAAAAATCATTGCTTATGACATTTAAAACTTAGATCAAATTATAAATTTCAGGTCTATGAAGTCTTACATAACACATAAAGTGAGAAGCCTGTCAAAGAATGACACCGCAGTCCCAATATTTCTGTCTTAGCCGCCCACTGAGATCGCTGTCAGGGAGTTTTGACATATTGTCTCCGCCTCGCTATTGGCTAATATCTCTGCTCTTTCTTAACTATCAACCTCTGTCATTGGCCAATATCTTCTGTCGTCACCAATAACGGCCCTCTACCACTGTATTATATGGTATCGCCTGCCTGTGAAATCTATTTTGTCAATAAGGTCGTTTAGAGGTCAGTTAATTTCTCAGACATTTTATCATTAGTCATTTTAGTCTCTTACAATATTATTATATATATATATATATATATATATATATATATATATATATATATATATATATATCTTTAATATAGTTTAAAATTTACTTTTCAGTCGATCTTTCTTGGTGATAGAACTTTTGTTAGTTTTTTAAACTTTTGTTTTACAATAATTTTAGAATCATATTATGTGCATTACCGACATTGTATATTAAAGCAATAATTATGAAAAATATTCTAGCGCGGTTCGCCACATCACACCACCTTAACTGTACAGTAAATACCTGTTTTAAAAAATATTAAAAAAATAATAATATAAAGAATATTTTCACCAGGGCTTACATACTTCATGTATCGTCTCTTAAAATTACAATAAAATATGTTTTTATTCAAAATTATAAAATAAAATAAAACCTATACCACTACAACCCGTGAAGGGCCTAGCGTTCATTACATCGTAGAGTCAGTATTTTTTCTTGAACAAAGTTTGTGCAGGGAAGTGATTTGACCTTGATAACGCTCCATTGCCAGATATTTCCCCCTTAATTTGTGTATACACTTGAAAGGGACTGGGTGAGCCCGAGGAGGGTCTTAGATTACATAGGATCCATCTCCTGCGGATAACAGATTAAATATAAGTCTGCCAGCGACAGGGATTTGAACGCAGGACTTTCGGCATCGCATCTTTGAGGAGCACTCCTCAACATACATTATGTGGTACAATAATTATTTATTCTATTTTCAACATGTCTGTAGACTGATATAGAAATCTTTATCACTACAACCCATGAAGGGACTTGGGTACAGTACATTGTATTGAATGATTTGTTTATAGGGCTAAAATTGTGCAGAAAGGTGATTTGTCCGAAGCTACACCAACCCCCTGGTTTTTCCTAAGTTACGGGTTCCCACTTTATAGAGGAAGATGATCCAAAAATCTTATTTGATTAAATAGTTTTTCTGGCACACCCGGAACATTTGGAATTGCAACTCAAGCCTTCTATCCACTGAGCTACTCCCCTCGCGTCGCCTAATGTATGAATAACATATTTGTCTGACCGAGGTACGTACCAGGATAGCTCCAGTGGCAGAGCACTGCAACGGAAATGCAGAGGACCCGGGTTCGCATCCCGGTCATGGACAAATCTTTAATCTTCAAAATAAAAAAAATATTTAAAATTATAATAATTATAAAAATGTAAAATATAATGAATTGTGGATAACATAAGTTGAATGTATATTTTGAATATTTTCATCAATTTTCTAGGGAATAATACCTCGTTGTTTTATAACTTTGTGTAAATGTACGAAATAAAAGCTTATCCCCATAACCTGATTATTCATTCTGAAATCATGGAAGATTAACCAAAAATAATGATGTAAGCTTAACATAAACCTTAAAAAATTATTATAGTAATAATATCGAAACCCATTCAGTAAAGCTGAGAGCATATAAATTGTGAATACAAATTTTAACTTATTTTTTTAGAGTATTAGTTAATTAAAAAAAATAAGAGCCATTACCACCCACATTGTGGTAATTTGCTGAAATATCTTTTTCTATTTATCTTATTAAGGTAATTAAAAAGATTTCAGTTAAAAGTAATGAATAGATAATCCCGAAATATATTCCACTATTATTACATTGTTATTGCAGAATACCCACTAATACATAATGGCAATACTGGAATTAGATACTGACTTATTTGAATACATCCCATACAGTATCATTTATAATATAAGTAATTTAGAATCTTGATTGAATCAGTATTCATCAATAATTATTAATTATGCTGATTGGAATTACATCCAGATAACTTATAACATGCACGCGTTATAAATATTTTGTCGGTTAAAAATGTTGCAAGATCCAAGACAAATTGTAGCATTTCAAATAATAACAATTTAAATAATAATAAAATAAATAATTCGAAATTCCTGATGTTGCATTAATATTAAAGTTCTTAAAAATTTAAGGATTTAATGAATGTTACTCATCAAACTATATAAAGATAAAATTATTACTTTTTTGAAATTTAAATATTAAATTGAATTAGAACATCAAATCAAATTAAAGTACCTCGATATTTTTGTCCATTATTGTTTTTTCTGCTCAAAAATAGTTTTCCAAAACTGTTTAAAAAATTGATAAGTAGAAGCAGACAAATAAATGGAATTGAGAACAAATTTTTACACGCAGTAAATCAAAAAGTTTAGAATCAATGTAGCCTGAGGTGGAGCAAACCACGTTAGATATCGTGAAGTGTTTTCGTCAAAATTATTATTTTTTTACTTTTATTCTAATGGAGGATGGAATTAGTTGGAACTAATTGAAACTTATTTCTTATTAGCGCCGACGTTCCGACCTACGTTTTAGGTCATCTTCAGGGGTATAAGAGAAAAAAACAAAAAAACAATAATAATTATTACTTTTATTCTAATTGAGTATTCCTCCGAAATCGGTTATGATTTGGTTCAGAAATATTAAAAAACATGCTTATGCGGAACAAAATTCTTCTTAAACTACTACCAACGAATATTTAGAGGTACTGTTACTGTTACTTTAGCTTTTATAGAAAATGTGTACAACATAATACACATTTTAATAAATATTGTTTAAAATCATTTGAAAATTTGGGTGCTTTGGTGATTTAGGTCATAATCGGACACAAAACATCTTATGATATCATATGTTCCTTCTCCTGAAAAAATATGAAATCCTTAACCTGGTATTTAGGTGTTTTACAATGTTAGGCAATATTTTCCATTATCATAATATCCGCCCACATTTGCCAAAGATGAAAAAAGTACTCTGACAGTAGTTTGAACTAATACACAATATCCCTGTTAGTCAAAACTTTGGATTTATTGATGATGTGAATTGGTTTATACTAGCCGCAATAAAATTGTATATATTTTAGTTAGGAAGTTACATGAGGTTTTCGTTATGTATTGTAAAATCCTAAATCTGGACTGTACTAAATTTGTATATTGGACACTCTTTCTTTGATTATTTTCTATAAATTAATTAAAAGGGGCTTTTATGAATTCTCGTCTGATAAAAACACTGAATTGACCTGTTAATACAATTTTTTACATACATACCTTGGTCAGATGTTCTAGTAACTAATCAATTTAGTAAACATAGAAAAGGTGTACCCCACAGAGTAGTTTTCGTGAAAAAACAACAGCTGAAACGTTCCACAATTCCTAGAACGAATCAATATTCTGCACTGGCTTTTCCGTGAGGAGTCAAAAAGATGCATTCCGCAAGAAAAAAATAATAGAAAAGAAACTCGATTAATCAGTCTAAATTGGAAAACGGGTTTGATTCATGAAGGAGGGGTGAAGTGGGAATTTGAAGGCAAGGGAAGGTTCGAATGGACGTGCCTTTTCTGTTCTAATGAGAGTGTGAAAGGTATTCCAAGCAAGTGTGAGGTCCCATGAAGAAATCCAATGACGGATACGAATTCTTTCGGAATAAAACAAAAGGGAATGAATGGAATGAGGGGGGAGGGTAACGTGAGTGAAAAAAAAGCGACAAATTTGTCAGTGAGATATTCAGAGAGGGTAGCCAGGCCGAATGCCCGATTGGAAGAAGGCAGTAGCCAATAAAATTTCATAAATATAACGAGTCGCTACGTGATTTGTGAACGGGAGTGAGCGGGGCCTTTGATTCCTATAAGCAAAAACTTGCTACTTTTTCTAACGGGCATTCCATTTCCAGTCTCTGGAAAGCAAAAAGGAGGGTATGCAAAATATCTCCACGTTCGGCCATTACCTGACAATCCTTCTTATGCCTCTTACCTGTCATATTTTAAGGTAATCTCGACTACAAAGTGACGTTGAAACTTCTTGCCTTTCATAAGTCTTTTGGACTGGTAATATAAATGAAGTAGAAAAAAGGTACCGTCATATTCAAAATTGGAAGTTCGTATTCTAGAATGCTTGAAACCATCCCTGTCTATTATGAAATCATTCTATAATAAAATGTACACTGTAGTTTATTTGGTGTAATGGTCTTTAATTAAAGGTTTTATTGTAACTTGGTTTTGTAGCTATAAGAAATATCAATATTATACCTTGTTCTTCCAGTTAACGATGCAAAGAAATGATTTATTGTAAAGGTGGTTGGTGAATTATAACAGTTTACATAGTTCCTGTAAAAACAAAACTTTCAACAAAAATCAATTGTCATTTATGTTGAGGACTGGAACATTAAACGCATTGCATTCACTGACCCCTTTAAACTTATATAAACTTTAAATAAAAAAGATCAACTTCTAGTCATCAGGCTTGACGTAAAAGTGGCTTTCGACAATGCTTGGTGGTCTGCTATATTAAATAATCTCAAACGATATAGGTGTCCAAAGGATTTATATTTATTAATTAAACATTTCCTTGAAAATAGACGGTCAATTTTTAAAACGAATAACATCTCCTGCTTAAAAACTCTATCACTAGGAACACCACAAGGATCTTCTTTATCACATATTCTTTGGAACATTTTACTTAATGCAATTTTCGAACTTGGCTTACTAACTGACTCAAAATTAATTATTTTGCGCCGACGATATATTACTTTTTATCAGAGGAAAATGTTTTCAAAATTTACAACATATAGCAAACTTAACATTAATCAAAATACGTGATTGGACAAAAACATGCAAGTTAGAACTCAGCATAAGGAAAAGCTACTTTGGGACACGAATGAGAAGATGCGAGTAGTATACAAACTAGGCTCCATGTGTTCCAACAACCAGGCTGAGAAGTACGCAGTCGTAAAAGCGACAGAGTTCCTTCTTGACCTTCCAACCAACATACATACAGGCATAGTTAGACTCATAGATAACATGATCTTGAAACAATCAGTTCTCAACACAGACGTACATGACGAGCTTACAGAAAATATCAGAATGAACCTATGCACACTTGGGCTTCTAAATTTCTCTATAAAAATAGTATGGGTAAAAGGTCACTGTGGTATTGAGGCCAATGAGACAGCTGATAAATTAGTAAAAGAGGCAGCACAAAGTGATTTGTCTCTATGTTTTCACAAAACACCAATTTCGTTCATAAAATTCAAAATTAGAGTAGAATCAATTTTGAGATGGAATGAACGGTGGACAGTTTCAAATAAATCTCCTGGTTTGCATAGGTTTATTCCAAAACTGACAACTAATAACTACAAATTAATAAAATCCACTAACTACAAACTAACTCAGGTTTTAACTGAACAAGGACATACCAAACATACTTACACAGATTTCACATAATCAATGACAATACATGCTCAATAGACAAAGTAGAACAGACATTTAGACACATAATATGAGACTGCCAAATGTATGAAGCACAAAGGCCGAAATTAATAATTTCCAAACTATTGAGAGGGAAAGTTTGCCTAGTATCTGAACATGGTCAATACAATCTCTAAATTTATTTACAGTATTGATTTCTAAAAGTTGACATATAATTTAGAATAATCATACAATGTAAAACTGATAATCATTACATAATTAACCTAATTTGTAACAGAATATAACTAACAATGTCTTTTGTATAAAAGTTAGAATTATCACAATTGTTGCTAATCCTTATTGTAAAAATGAATTTAAATGGCACATAGTATACTCAAGTATGGAATGTTACTTTGAAAGGAAAAAAGAGAAAAAAAAAGGGGTCAAAGTATACAATTCTCTATTTTGGTTTGATTTGTCTAGTAGAATTGTATATTTTTCTTTTTGTTTGTCATGAGTTGCGTATCTTTTAATGATTAATTTTTTCAACTTTTTTTTCACCCTCTTTGCTTTATTTGTTACCAACTACCTTTTTATTTTTATAATTTATTTTTTTTTTTTTTATTGTTGTTGATTATTCGCACACCCAAAAAATAAAAATGAGTTGTTCGATGATTTTTAAACACAATAAAATGAGCAAAAAAATAATAGTTGTTTCATTTAATTTCAATAGCAATCCACATTTTTTCCGTCTTTCTATTTTAGAATTATTCAAGTAATAAAGTATTGTATTAACTTTACTTCAGTATCCCTAAAGTAGAAACGATATAGCTCAGGTCGTTCTATAGACGATTTGCTTAAGACACGGTGCAAGTGTAGGCTTAGGGTGTGATGGCCGGACATGTTGGGGGAGTGAGGAATGGTGTGAGTTCGATTCCAGCCTGGTTAGCTTAGAATCTGCTTGTGAGAAATTAAGCGCGACACTTCTACGCAGCGGGAACAATAAGAGATGGTAAAATAAACCTGAAATTCTTCTTGCAAGACTTGTTATACTCCTGGTACTAGTTCACCAAAACCGCGATGAAAGTACGAAGGATAGATAATAAGCTTCGGGCAAAATTGAATTATGTTATTATTAAAATGAAGTGTCGAGCCAAACACAGATAGAGTGCCTAGCTTACGGCCACGGAAATTTTATAAATGCCTTAAGCCTGATATTAGTCAAAGCCTGAGTTAAGTCTTCATCTGACTAAAATTAGTGCTCATCTGTCGCAGGCATGTGCAGCCCCTTAACAAATGAGTTAGTCCTACCCCTCGAGAATATTTTTAGACGGGGCAACGAGGGAGGCGTCAAATCCAGTCAGCTGGGTCCTAGGCCGTCAGGAGTCATTGTTGTTCCAAGTCGAGGCTTAGACAAATACTAGAGTTGGATGTTGGACGTGCTAGGACACATTTGTCTGTCAATTAGGATTGAGTTTCATTCAGAAATAGAATCCACTATATGGAGATGTCACTGGATATGACTGAGGAGCTCATTTCATTCGAGGATAAATGAAAGTAAAAGGATCAATTGTTATTGTTCCTTTTCTATTTAAAAGTTATCCTACAGATTTACAATGCCTGTAATAATATCTCCATGCTTATTCAGGCATCCTTTTTAGACATATCGTGCCTGTATTAATTAAATAGTACGGGACTTAAAAAATCTCATTGAGTTAAACTAGAATTGATAATCTTAAATAATATTAGTTGACCATATACATTAATATATGTATATATGAGAAAGAATACGGTCAGGGTGGGGGTCAGAAAAAAATTATCTTAAATAAGGAGAACTATATATTTTATAGCTAACGTTTCGACCCGCATTGCAGGTCTTCTTCAGGGCTTTTCGCCGAGAGGTTTGCTTTTATCTTTGCCTCTCTTTAAAGAAGGTGCAGAAATAACCATTTCTTGTCTTCCAAAATACAACGTTAGAAGGCATGTTGTTAATTCAATATTATATTTATGTATAGGAGGATTATATAACTAGGCTAATTTCATAATTAATTAGAATGGATCATAATAATCATAATAATTTATAATTCAGCTCTATTTTAACAATATATACAAGGATTTGAACCTGCAAGAATTATAGAATAAAATTATAGAAAGTGATATAAAAATAATCAGCAACGAATGCTTTATTACAGGCATTTATCGAGGACCGAAACTATATGTTTTAAACCAAGATACGTGAATCGTAGAGCGATCTGATGAGCAAATGTAACTGTTTTCTATGTAAGTCCTTGTTAAGAAAAAAAAAAACTACTGAATCCATTGCTGACGATTACAAGAAATGGGATTTAACGATTTGTCAAGATAGTATACGTTCAATAGTTCTTTAATATTTTCAGCTAACTTTTTTTTGCTATGGAAAAGGTAAGCATAAAATTGGCCTATAAAACATATTAAAACTAAAGGACTAGATACATAAATTTCTATTCTCAACTGTCAATTTAAAATAATTAACATTTCGCAATTATAACATTTACAATAAATATAAACAATTTTACAATTTACCGTAATCAAAAAGAAAGTTCTGAAGAAATATCTACTAATTATCTATAATTAACAGTGGTCTTTCACTCTAGAATTTTGGAATGCGACATCTGCAGTATATTCAAATTTAATTAAATTTTAATTTATCGATGACACTGATAACTCATCAGCTTTCAGAATGGAGAGTTCTTATAGCCCATATTCTTTAAACATTTGAAAGTTTATGAAGATGGTCTTCAAACTGATTACATGTCTCAGCAAACCCTGGGATGAAGGTTTTGTATTTAAATTCCACGGACCCGGTATTTGGAATTTATAAAATATGTTTCATCTTGTAAACAACATTCACGTTTTCTTATAAATCGATAAAGAAAACTAATTGAACCAAGTTTATAGTGAAGAATATAGTTTTACTATTTCCATATACACTATATGACAGGTTAGTTGGTACATTATTTTTGATATATACATCCACGTGAAAGTAATTCGCAAACCTGTTGAAGACAACAGGGACATGTGATATTTGTTGTCTGACTCAGTTGACAGTGTTGTTTATTAGTGTAATGATTTTTTGCACAGATTTCAATGTGTTTTTTTTCATATGTGTCAAATTTAGAACTGCTGTTTTCAAAATCCCCGATTCAAATACACCATACATATAAATATAATTGTTTATATTGGTAACTCCGTTACTATGAAAAATAAATAAGACTATAAACAATTGAGAAATTTCGTATATTCACTCTTTTGATGATGCTTATAGATTTTTTGCATATAAATTCTGTAGAATTTCCTTAAATAATACTATAAAAATCATCCAAATCACTCCCCTTGAAAATTCCTTCCGACAGAGGAAGGAGAAAGGAGAGAGATCCGTCTTCTGCCCTAGGAATGGGGTTTGGTTTAAGACGCCGGTTTGTATGGTTTATCCAAGTGAGCTAACGCTAGAGGCCACCCCATTAGGTCTAATTGGTTTTTTGGTAAAGGTTTAAGGAGATTTAGGCCGTCCTTACCCGAACATCATAAAAGTTCTCCTTTACCCTTTTCTGTCCTTTCATCATTCACCAGTTCCCTTTCTTTACGGTTCGACTTCTTAAGTCCCATGCTCCTACATTCCCTAAAGCGGAATTCGACTGGCATTAGTCAAATTGCGTCCCTATTTAAAATTTCTTCTTGTGGCTCTGGTCAAAGCTCTATTTGGTATAAAAGGCAAACATCAAACGTTCAATTATACTAGAGAAGAAATTGTGAGATAGCCCAGCAGCAATATAATTCCAGTAAACTTATATTTCATTCTTGTTTAAAAAAATATAACCTGAATTCAGATTGTTATATACCAAACAATCAAACAGGTTTATAACATATTTTATATATATCATCATGTGTTTTTCACGTTCTGGTTCCTTCTTTCTCTCCAATAATTCTCTATTCTTTCCGAAATGTACATTCTTCTCTCCTACGTCCGTCCGTTCCCATGGCCATGCCTCTTTCCCTTTTCCACTAGAACTCAGGTAATCCCAGAGTTTGCAATGTATAATAATTTTAATAGTGAAAGGATTGCAATTAATGGCTAAACATTGAAGGGAATTAAGTATTCTAACATTTATTTAAATTGCGTGCTTTGTAAAATGTACACACGATGCTACTATTAAATGTCCTCTTGTTACATTCTACTCTTCGTACAATATATACGTATGTATTATTTATTTCTAAAACATGCTAGCACTTTTTAAATATTGTTTATCCTGTCATGAGCGCGAGATTGCTCAATGTGTAAGGTGTTGGGTTGGTTATCTGTAGATCCCAAGTTCGATGCCGGCTATGGTAGATAAATTATTTATTCTTTTAACACTCCTTAATCTACTCTTCATAAGACACTTTGGGGTTCATACAGCCTCCTTATAGTTTTTAAGGATCATGGTTTTATTTTTTTTAGAAACATACTTCTTATGTCTTCTACCAACTTGTGTTTCTAAAAAAAAAATAATCATAAGTTGGCTGCATTACTGCATAGCATAACATGATATGCTTTATATGACACTGGTGGATTCTAGCCCATAACTCAGCGCTTTCCTATCCCACTCCCAAGATTTAATTTTAGATTTTTTTTATTTATAAAGGTATATATTTATTTAAGTGACCTTTTTTGTCAATTCAATCTCATTTTTCTTTAATAAGACTGTGGTAATAAAAAGATTGATTTTCCTTTAAACTTATGTTAAGCTCTTACCATGCGCCTGCATTACGTAAATATTTTAATTCGAGCCGGAATTTACATTTATCCAGATTTATGGTTAATATTCACTAAATTACCGAGGTCAAAGAAAAGGTAAATTTTGGCAATAGTGTGATACCGGCCAAATCACCTCTCTGCACAACCAGTTTCTTGAAACAGTATAATCCCGATCATGCATTGAACCAAATACTCTTCGTGGGCTGTAGTTTTTTATTTTTATTCTTTACTAAATTAATGAAATGTTATACATTTTTTTATTTGAACTTGAAAAAAAAATATTTGAAATTTCTCATTATTTTCTTTAAACTAATTATATATATTATTACTATATTACTAATACAAACAGATATAATTTTATTTCCTCGTCCCAGGAGGATGTTTATATTGCTGTCAAAACCGAACCATTGGATGGATATAACGTAAATAATTATATAAACAATTTACTTCAGGTTATTAACCGGTAACTATTACGAATAATGAAGAATTATAATTATAATAACTAATCAAAATACTACTTTTTGTTTTGTATTCAATCTCTATAAGATAATTTAATAAAAATGACTCCCTTAAGATAGTTAATTTCGACGTTTCCGCACGTTCAAGGACTGCTTCGAGACACCATAAAATGTGCGACTTCCGCGAGAGCTGGAAAGTCGGTCCTAGCTGGAGATTAATAGCGCAGTTCCTTAAGGGACCGTCCCAGCACCGGGGCATTAATAAAATTTAATGCGGAATCTGCTGCTTAAGGTGCAGCTGAGGAATTTCAGTTAAATTGGATGTAGCCCCGAGGCTAGTCCTTACAACGCCCGGTATTATTTCTCTCTCCGACGTCGTCACCAGAAGGACTTGCCGTTAAATTTATCTGAGTCGGTGTTTCACTTCGGTACTTGGCAAAGATCAAGGCCCCAGGAGCTGTCTATTTAATATAAAGATATTTCATACTGAAGGCTTAATTATCAACTTGAACGTACCAAACTTCGTCTTCCTCTTAAGTGATCTCTCTACTGAGGCCTGTGACTAAAATGGCTTTAGATTTTAATCCGCGATGGCATTCCCATCAATGTTTGTCCAGTCTCTGATTTTTCTTAAGCTGACAAACGGTGAGCGACTAGTAATTAAAATAAACATTTATTGAGATTTTCAACAGATATAATATGGATATAAAAGATAAATTCTTAAGAACAGACTGGGTCACTTATTGCTAATTACTATCGTTACAACTTATTTATTATGAACTTCATCTGACTTAGAGACTATTCTCTCGCATACTATGCACTATCTAAATGGAAAAAAATTGACTGGATAATTCTAATAACGGATTTAATTGGTCAGGGGGTGCAGTCAAAGATAACACAAAACAAGAAAAACTTATTTTACTGTGCCGACGTTTAGGCCTAAAATGTAGGTCAACTTCAGGGCAGTAGCGGGTGCCAAGTCCGAGGTGACGTGCAAACGTGTTGAAAGTTGATAGTTTGACACATCACATCGGACTTGGCATCCGCTGCTTTGAAGACGGCCTACATCTTTGGCCGAAACGTTGGCTCAGTGAAATAAGTCCTTGCTATTTTGTGTAATCATTAACTGCACCCCCTGACCAATTTAATCAATTATGAACCAACTACTATAGCTCTCTCTACCCTCCTACATCTTACCTTCTTTTTATACTAATCTTAGAGCTAGTACATATACATGTAAAAGCAGAATGGAGGTCAAAGAAGTATCCATTGCTGACAACACGGGAGTATTGACGAAACTTCCCTGTTACGTATTACGAAAGTCAAATTTATGAACAATTTACTTCGATCGTTCCCATAACATACTGCTGTGGCTAATAGGACGTTGCTACAGTGGGAGCCCTAATTTTCTTATATAATGCGAAAAGGGAACTATAAAGAGTACCTGGCACCTAACAAGCTCGGGGCCGCTATTTTACGTCTTCTCTGAAGAACTAAGGATTTTGTACTCCCTTTATAATTTCCTTGATCTTGGGCATAGTATGTTGCTATGCTAACTAATATACACGCCTTCCATTTTTTCTTTTTCGTATCAAATGCAGTTTTTCTTACTGTAGATTAAATTTCGAATATGGGGCTCTAACATTACGGACATGTTTTTTCTGTTAATAATTGTAGTCAAAAATGTTGGTGGTCAAAGATGATTTTAATGAATATTTTAGGGCAAATCAAGGAGTGTAATGAGTAGAGTAGGCGACATATAGGGTAAATTACAGTCACTATCAGAACGAACGAATCCCTTATTGCCCCTTACGATAGTATTTGTTCAAATATCCAAGGTTCTGTTATATGTGAAAATCTTATAATTAGTCAAATCAACTCGTTAAAAATAATTTTGATTGTCTAATAAGGCACTAATATCAAAATATAATTGTGCGCCTTCTTTTTTTCGAATTTTAAAAACATTTAAATGTTTTCGAACTAATGATCAATAAGTCGCTCAGTGAAAGCTAAAGTTGATTTAAACATAAGTTGTACAACTCATGCACAAGCCGCTAGGCGTCGCCAGTCTCGAGCATGTTGATGATGCGAAGCCGCTTACCGAAGTTTACCCCCTACCAAAATTCGCTAAACGCGCCTAAAGAAGTTTTCACCTAAAAAAACTGGAAAAATTCACAGAACTGATATTCGCGACTAAATTTCGAGGTCGAGGCGCTTCAAGATCTGTTTTCTTTGAATATATGTGGATATATCATAATTAGAAAAATCAACTTGTTAAACATATTTTGAATGTATAAAACAGTACCAAAACCAAAATATGATTGTGCTTATGGCATTTTAAATGGTTTTCAAACCAATGATCAAGGATCTCGAAGTCTATTTACGAAAGCTAATAATTCTGTACTTATTTCCGCCTATTTCGCCCTATCGTGTACACTGACACACTGACACATCTTCTTGCCAAGGCGGATCCTTGTACTGGATATTGTAAGTGACTAAGGAATCGATAATTGTAAGAGCTACCGGGTACAGATTAATCTGAAGTCGTGTGAGCGAGGATCGTGATGGGACCTTGTAGCCGTCACATCCTGAGCCGACAAGAGACGGAGGAAGTCGTGCCGCTGTCCTCCCGCCCGCCCTTGGTCATCGATCAAGCAGGATCAATCGGGGAGCTCCTCCTTTTGGAGCAGGTAGTTTGGACAGCCAGTCCGCGGCCCTTTGCTACAGCCTCATTCAATTAGGGATTACATGGCTTTCTCTCCTCCGCATCAGGTGTCTCCTGTCTTGTCTCCAGTTAGGAGTCCGCTTCATCAAAGATCATCCTAACGGAAAGAGAAAACGTATATCATAAATGGGCGGGACGTACTGTTAATTAAAAATGGTGTACGTAATTAATGAGTTCGGTTGTTTCCGAAACCGACAATGAGATTCCAGGTTTTTGACTTATGAGTCAATTAGTTAATCATTGTCTAGGTCCAGGTAATCAAGGGAGTGAATATTCAAGTTTTAGAGCGCTGAGTTACCGTGCCGAAAGTCCCAGGTTCAAATCCTTGGGGTCTGGAGAACCCTCGTGGGGCTCACGTAGCATCTATAAAGTAGATGCTCGCAAGAAGTGAAAACCTATTAGTTTAGCGTGATCTAGAGCGAATCACCTCCCTGCACAACTATTGTTGTAGAAATAGTTGACCATCTATAACCATTTATACAGTCTCTACAACCTACTGAGCCTAAGACTCTTCATGGGTAATGGAGTGGCAGGAGATTTTTTTTTTCAAAGCCAGCTTGTGACGAGGAAATATAAAGAATTTGTCTACACATATATGAGAGTGGAGTGGTTCTGTGTTAGAGCGCTGAATTGCCATCTCGAATGTCCTGGTTCCATGTCCTGTAAGTAGCCGGAGATCCTATAGGATCTAGAACCCTCCTGGAGTTCATCCAGCCTCTGTAAAATGGTTTCTCAAAATTAATCATTATCATCACCTCCTTGCAGAACCGTTGTCCATGAAACAGTACAGTCTCTATCATGTACTGAACCCCAGACCCTTCATGGGTTGTAGTGGTACAGAAAACCAAAAAACAAAATTAATTAGAAAACTCTGGCGGTTTAGCGCACAAAGCACCTTTCTGCAACGCCGTCGAAGAAATAGTACGGTCTCTACCATGTACTGAACCTCAGAACCTCCATGGATATCAAAATTGTCGAAGGAAAATTTTTTTTTTGGCTAATGTGTGAAGAAAACGGATTGGTTTGTAAATGATCATAGCTTTTTGATGCGTTTTATAATCTTTAACTGGCCGTTTGCAAAAAAAAGACGAAGGTGCACATAATCATATATTTGAATTTATTGCTATACTAGGCAGTCAAAATATTTTTAACAGATACATTTTACCGTTGGAAGTTTTTCAAATATAGTTGATCTTTGGGAAATCTTAGGCCTCTCCTATGAAAGTTAATATCAAAGATAAGTTCTCTTTTGTACATTAATAACTACGTTGATCAGTTCTCGTACGCCTTCCTTTTTTCTTTTTTTTTGTAATTGTATTTATATATTTAAATTAAACCCCGAGATGCTCGACCCAATCCTAAAGTCCAAACTCCACGCCAGCAAATATCTCTCCACCCTCAAAACTTAAGAGTCAAACTTCCACCACAACATCCGAATCCTGTCCATACCCTAGTTCAACACACGTTGAAAACAGAACCAGTACCTCAGGCTCAACCGGCAACCAACCCCCCTATTTATGTAAATTATCCACCCCAACCTCCAGATCTGTATCCTATCCAAATGCAAAACCCCAACGACATTAATTCAATCCTAACATCATTCCTGAAAGATCTTCAAGAAACCATAAAACCACTCATCATCCTATTGACAAGAATCCTAACCGAATTCCCACTTAACCGTCCACAATGAGCATAAAACCCCTAGCTGTCCTATTGTGGAATGCTAATGGACTAAATAATCACCGTGACGAACTTGACATATTTCTACATGATAAACAAATTGATATTGCTTTACTGACTGAAACACATTTCACACACCGCTCACTATTCTACATACGTGACTACATCACTTACAGATCAGACCACCCAGATAACACTTCACATGCCGGATCTTGTATTCTCATTCATAAAAATATATCCCATTCCCTGATTCCTTCCATTCCAACTGATGCTATCCAATCAACCTCTGTAAACATAACGACTAGTCCATTCCATTTCACACTTTCAGCTGTATACTGTGCTCCCGGTAGTTCCATTTCCCATAACCTTTTAGATTCCTTATTCCTATCATTTGGACCGCGCTTCATTGCTGGAGGAGACTACAATGCTAAACACCAACGATGGGGTTGTCGAACATCCAACTCCCGTGGAAATATTCTATCTTCCCTCACATCCTCAAAGAGCTACTCTATCCTTGCCCCAAAAAATCCTACTTATTGGCCTACATCCCTCAAAAAACGTCCCGACATCCTTGACATATTTGTTA
The DNA here is from genome assembly GCA_964056705.1 of Troilus luridus. Classification (NCBI taxonomy): domain Eukaryota; kingdom Metazoa; phylum Arthropoda; class Insecta; order Hemiptera; family Pentatomidae; genus Troilus; species Troilus luridus. The sequence continues at coordinate 69,665,997 of OZ057412.1, read as the reverse complement.
CATCTCAAATTTCACCCGCACATGCCAACATTGAATCCTTGGACGACCTGTCATCAGATCATAGTCCAGTCCTCCTTTTCTTACACTCAAGTTTCGCTCCCAAGCCTTCCCCTCCCACACTGATTACAGGACGTGTCAACTGGGATGATTTTTGTTATGACTTGGAGGACAAACTGGACTTAAAAATTTCACTGAAGACAAAACAAGACATTGATACAGCCATAGAAAAACTTACAACCTCAATCAGAAGCAGTTAACATGATAACATCACAAATCGTACAATTATTAACTATCAACAGACTGATTTGCCACAGCATATTCGAATCTTATTAAGAGAAAAACGCAGAGAAAGATCGAAGTGGCATAGAACTCGATATCCAGCAGATAAAACTATCTATACAAAATGAACTAACAAACTAAAAGCAGAAATCAAGAAATTCAAAATTCAAAATTTAATTACCTGGACTGAAAATCTAACAACAACCGACAAAACATTATGGATGACCACTAAAAAACTCCTAAAGTTCAAAGAATTTAATCATCCACTCCTTACTGAATCAAATAACTGGACAAGATCTGACGGAGAAAAATCACAGTTATTCGGTCAATACCTTTCCAAAATATTTCATCCACATCCTGATATCATTAACCCAACTCACATTAAACATATAAAAGAAGCGTTAGATGTTCCCCTCCAAATGTCCCTTCCACCCAAAGCATTCCATCCTACAGAAATATCCAACATTATACACAGATTACCTTCCCGCAAAGCTCCTGGGCACGACCTCATCACAATTCATATCTTAAAACACCTTCCTAGAAAAGCCATTCTATTCCTTACCTATATATATAATGCTGTACTCCGCTCCACATATTTTCCTGACCTCTGGAAACTATCCATTGTAAAAATGATACCCAAGCCTAAAAAAAAAACAGAATACCCTTCCTCTTATCGTCCTATCGCTCTTCTACCTTGCATGGGTAAAATCCTAGAAAAACTCATCCTCAAACGATTGTACCCCATCCTTGATGCAAATCACATAATTCCAGATCACCAGTTTGGATTCCGAGCATCCCACTCCACTATTCAGCAATGTCATCGTGTGGTGGATGTAGTCTCCTCTGCATTAGAGCGTGGATCATATTGTTCGGGCGTCTTTCTTGACGTCGAACAGGCTTTCGACCGAGTCTGGTATCCGGGATTGCTCTATAAACTCCGTAAATTTCTACCGCCTACCTACTTTCTCGTCCTTCAATCCTATCTCACAAACAGAACTTTCCAAGTAAACCACAATAATGTCTATTCATCCCTCTTTTCCCAATCTGCTGGTGTTCCTCATGGTAGTATCCTTGGCCCAATCCTTTATACAGTTTATACAGCTGACATCCCAACTCATCCTAATACTATCCTTACCACATATGCTGATGATACATGTGTATTATCAGTCAATACCAATCCAGTTATTGTATCCCAAAGCCTCCAATCCCATATCACTGATCTTGAAGAATGGTGCCAGAACTGGAGAATTAAAATAAATTCTCAAAAATCCCATCAAATCACTTTTACCTTACGTCGTAAACCAATGACTTCCTGCCCTTCAGTATCCTTTAATAATATCCCACTTGTGCCTGTAGAACAGATCCGATACTTAGGGTTGCATCTCGACAAACGATTAACCTGGAATCCTCATACAAGACTGAAAAGACAAGAAACCGCTCGACGTTTCAGGCTTCTTCAACACTTACTAGACAAACGCTCTAAGCTCCCAATCAATTACAAAAGACTCATCTACATGACCATCATACGACCTATTTGGACTTACGGAGTAGAGCTTTGGGGCTCCACTAAGCCATCGAATTCTTCTCGTATCCAATCCCTACAATCCAAAATCCTTCGTAAAATCCTCAACGCTCCTTATTTTGTTAAGAATATAGTCATCCATAACGACCTTAATGTCCCATTTGTTGCTGATCTGGCCCGATCCCGGTATCTATCCTTTCATAACAAACTTCATTTCCACTCAAACCCTCTAGTTTCAAACCTAGCTTTCTCTTCAATTCCCGATAATCCTTCGAGGCGTCTGAAAAGAAGATGGCCACGTGACCTTCTTAGTTGAACATTCGATTTGAGTACTACCAGTGGGTAGTTTCTCTACTTGTCATTATATCATGTCATTATGTATCACTCAGCCAATTTACTTGTTATATTACTGTAATATAGTTGTAAATAGCAATAAATAAATAATAAAAAAAAATATATATATATATTTAAATAACTACCTGCAAATAAAGGTATTCTGATTTTTTAATCTCAAAAATGACAATAAAAAGATAACCACATGTCTACATCTACTGCAATTAAATATCCGTGAATTTGGAGTACCACATTTGAATGTTAAAAACAAAGGAGTTATAGACCTCTATATGTCATCAATAAAACTTGGTCTACCTCAAAAGCTCCCAAAATTAATAATAAATGTTAAGGCCAGATGAATTATTAACCTTATGAAATATTATTAGTTTTAATCATAAAAATTAAATAATTGTTTTCGTAAAAGAAAGAGCATTTTTTTTTTACTTATTTCACATTTTTATTTTTAATATAATAATTTAAACATTTAATTTCATAATTGTTTAGAATAATTTAATTTAAAAGGTAATTTTATTTTGTTTAGATATAAGTGTAATATTTGTAATAAGTTTGAAAACATATGTTATAAAAAAGAGAAGAAGAGAGAAAATAAAAGAGAGTCGACCGGCTTTTGTTCGCTCCGGCGAGACCGAGCAGAGAGTGTTGGCACGAGCCTCTCGACGTGCGCATCGTATGCTCTAGGTGCCCAAAATTGAATTTTGATACTAATTTGCTGCCCACCTGCAGATGTAATTAGTTTTTCTTCGTCATCGATTCGACCAATTTGAATTGACCCAGTCGATCATCTCAACCTTTTCCGTCTCAACATCTAGCTCGCCCTGCCGAGAATCTACTACTGGAATCTACTTCGACAGACAAGAGTTTTTTTTTGTTTATATCATTTCAAATACAAAACCACATAAACATTTATTATTTTGTAATAGATTTATTTGAACATTTTATTTGTTTGTAATTAAATAGAGTTAAGTTTATTATTGTAAGATTAAATAATAATTGTTTTCTTTTTTCATTAATTAATTATTTATAATTTAGTTAATATTAGTAACGTCATTTTCTAATTATAAAAACGTTTAAATTGTTATTTTAATTTAATTAATTTTTTTTCATTCTCAAAAGTATTAGTTATTTAATTTATGAAAATTGATTTATGTTATTAATTTAATAAAAGGTTACAATCAAATGACATGCGATCTGGTATAATTGAATCAGAAATTTATTTTCCTTATCGATTTCGGAGCTCTCATCGAAAGGTCCAATAACTATTTCGAGGTTGCTCAAACAATAAATTTAACATCCAAACAACATAACAATAAGCCATTTTAGATATTGTGTTCCCTCCAACGAAAATATGGAAGGAAGAAAGACTAATATTTGTTTTCTGAAAACTGATGATGATACATTTTAAGGTGTTTTTTCATCTCTAGAATAACAAAAAAAACAAAACAATCTTAATCGAAATAGCCAACGGTTTTTAATTCCATACTATTCTAATCCAATTTAAGTTGAAATTATTTCATTTCAACAAGCTGATGTAGAAAAGGAAGAAGAATGCGCACGAGAGCAAATTAGATATTTTTCGAAATCAACATTTTTGTATTTTAGATAACAAAAAATGATAAGGTTAACTATAGAACATTACCCTATTCTTTCAATTTAATGCTGGAAAAGTGAATTCCACAACCAGCCATTTTAGTACAATTTTCATTGTCATGGATCTGTACTACTGAGCCATAGTTAACGAATGGTTATCTTGTTTTTGTTATTCACTAACACGTCCAATTAGATGTCTGGCTATACGTTGCAGTTTATTAGGCTAATAAAAAAAATGTGATAAAACAATACATAGTTGGGTTACGGAGACAAGGAAGGAGTAGTATTATGGAGCAATTCCAAAATAAGGGACATTCCTTATCAACATAAGGACATTGATTATCAATCAATAATTATATTGACTATTCCTCATCAACTAAATGATATAAACTTCCTCTGTTGGCAATCAGTGTCGTTTGCAAGTTCCTCGCGAAGAACAAGTTCAACAGTTAGCACTACTTGCTACACTAGAGCAGGCGAAACTTTAGTCTTACCGTAAGTGGATACGCAATGTGTGTACAGAATAATTAACATTAATGGCCTGCGCCATTCCTCAAAGTTATGTAAGCGTGGCCTGGCTTGTGGAAACAGATATATTTACAGAGAAGTGACTCTAATCAAGATGAATTGATCAAGTTACATACTCAGTGGGCGGCTCGACAACCCACTACAAATGGAGATCAAGAAGTCTTGTATAAATAAAGATGAGACCTGTGAAACCGTGGCAACTGTGAACACAAGACAAACTAAAAAGGAATAATTAAGAAAAGTAATATTCACCAAGACTGGTTATTAAAAATTTCAAACTGAAGCTCATATAATTCTTAGAGAGATAGATACTTCCTATAGCTCTCAGAGACCTAATTGATATATGTAGCAAATAAGCTTCACTTCTTCATGGATTTCTACAAAAACTGACAATTTAACAATTCAACTATTAAGAATTGATGGAAATTGATGGTTTCCAGGCATAACAATAAATAAAGATGAAAATAACCTTTATCCAATTATAACTAATATTATATCTAATGGATCTAGACAAAAAAACAACAGAAAATTAAAAGTAGAGATTTTAGGCTGATATTTCATCATAATTCAAAAAGCTGGAATGAAAAGGCATTGATTCAACAAAAATGATACAGCTAGTTATTGATATCTTAAATTATATATTAAAATAATTATTACCATTCCATTGCTAACCTATAAACTAAAGTTGATTTAAACAAATCGTACAGACGCGTCTCCAGTCTCGCGCAACACCTCACGAGCAAGTCGCGAATATCAGTGACACGAACACGTTAGTTTTTCGCCTACCGAAAATCGTTCAAGGTGGTAATGAAGTTTTCACTAAAAAAAAAAAAAAGCTGCAGATAAACAGGAAAGCAAAAATCGAGAAATTAATAATTAATTTGGAACGGTTAAACAATGAAGAATAGAAAAGTTGCTCGCCATCCATATTCTGCGGAAGAAAAAGAAAACAAATATTTTTTACTGTGTTTATATCAAACCTTTTGGTGAAAATTCCTGTCCATTATCAATTTTCAATGAATATAAAATTGAAAACTGGCCTAAACTATATATCCTTTAATTCTAACATTAATAATAAAAAAAACTTCTTGAATAAAATATAATTTTATTTGTAGGAAATTTATATTCAATTAAAATGAAATAGTTTGAAAAAGATATTATGGGCAAACTTCAATGAAATGTTTCAAGTTCTAATTCATCAAATATTTTAATTTCAACATTTTTGTAACAAATTTAATGGAGCAAGACCGTCAAAAATAGAGTAACCTAGGATGTCATGAGGCAAGAAGCATTTGTTGAAGGAAATAAAAAAGGAGATGAATAATCTACCCCTTATGCCGACCAGTCAAGCTCTTTCCCTAACTTTTTAGGGAACAACCTAATATAGTATCAGAAAGATATTATGAAAAATTTGTGATTTTGTTTATTTATCTAACGTCACTTTTGTATGTTGCTATGGCGAATCGGTCGATGCTACCGTGGAAGTGCTAAATTTTGCTTATCCAGGTATAATTTAGATTGGGATCTTTAACGATTATGTGATACCGAAGAGGCCCATTTTACCTCCCTTCCTTATATGATGGTTTATCCGAGGATTTTTTACTCCCTTTATAAAATTCTAAGGCCACCGGCTGGTTTGGGAAGTCGCAATCTTGGGTGTACTAGGTTGTAATGCTGAGAACTAAATTACAGGTTGTCCCAATATATATATATTTGTTTTAAACACGTGCTAATGTTATGATAAATAAATGATTTGAGATCTAATCCGGAGTTCGCTGGATGGTGGTTTCTTGGAATTACAACAATGCTAATGAATCACCAGCCCGGAATTATTATTACTCGTCGGCGGAGAGGTATCAGCGGGTTCTTTACGGTCCTGATTTCGATTTCCTGGCTGGGAATCCTTCCGGGCGAGATGGAGCATTAATAGGCCAAACCTCCAGAACGGTCACCGCTCCAGTTTCTCTCATTTTCCACATCGGCGCCCTGGCTAACAGGCTACCTCAATATCCAACTGTTATTAGTACACCTGAAATTGGGTTCGTAGTAGGAGCAACATTCTGATGCAGTCAATGGAACTGTTAACAGTTCTTGTTTGTATCATCCTCTTCAGTTCCTTAGAATTAGATATTATATTTAATAGAATTTACTTGTTGGAAATAATAAAAACATTAAAGAGCTTGTACCGCTACATCCCATGAACAGTATTGGGTTCAGTACATGGTAGTTATACGACTGCTGCAGGGAGGTGATTTGACCCAGATAAAATTACAACACATTATGGTGTCGTTAGGGTAACTGACAGTAGTAGAGGGCGTGCATATCTTCTATTTTTATAAGTCTCCGTACTTAGCATGTTCCATTTTTTGGCCATCTTTTCGCATGTGACTTCCTTCAAATTTTGAGATTTCAGAATAATATTTGTTTAGGACAACTGGTCGAGAAAACTGCCACACAGAAATAAAAATACATTAAGTTTTAAATATTCAATGACTTTGTTCCAAAAAAAAAATTGAAGTTAATTAAAAAAATATATAAAAACCCGTACCGTTACAACCCATAAAGGTCCTGGGTTCAGTAGATGGTAGCGACTGTACTGTTTCTTGGACAACGGTTCTGCAATGATTTGATTTGTTCGAGGTCTGACTCAATCGCCAGATTTTTCGCAAATTAAATGTACTCACTTTATGTAGGCTGGCCAGGAGGCTCTGTAGATCCTACAGGATAAATCCGAAGATGTTAACAGAGTAAATAATCTATCAACACAGCTGGATTTATACCAAGGACTGTCAGGGTGGCAACTCAGTTCTCTATACTCTGAGCTACTCGGCTTGAAAAAGTTAATGCTCATTTCATACAACAGGTATCGAAGGTTCAATGGGAATTAAAGTAATGAAATGAACTTATAAAAACATATTATTATTGTCCGAGTAAGACAACGGTGGCGTAGTGATGTGATTTTATCCAAGACTTTGTAGAAGCTGGGTGAGCCCAAGGAGGTTCTACAGATTCTACAGTGCCCATATACGGCTGTTCACAGATTAAATAATTCACCTGTTACAGCCGGATTTTAACTCGGGATCTTCATCAAGTCAACTCAGCGCTTTACTGAGGAACCCGCGCCCTGCTACTGGAAATATAGATATGAATATTTGCTCATTTACAGTTTATTCAAATTCGATTATGATTATGATTATGAATTTGGCTGTATCTCTCGAGTATTTTTAGAACTAACTATTTATTTCTTTTTTTATTCTCTTCCGTTTCTACAAACGGGAACCTACATTATAGTTTGAAACATTTTTGAGAACATTATTATTTATACTAATTGTTTATGCCCAGATATCATTAGTGAATATTTAATAGCCAGAACCTTAAAAACAGTAATTTATTCAAATTTGAGTCTGTCAACTGTCAGCAAAGTAATTTTGAAGTTTTGCCATATATTTTATAACTTCAACACTCGACAATGCATCCGGAAAAGCGAAATGGTAGAAGTTACAATATAAATGTATTAGAGAAGGGAAACAGATGTGGATAGACTCTCTGTATACAGTAATATTTTCCCATCGGTTAATGGATTGTTTTCCCTTACAAGTAGCAACTTAAACAATCTTTCTTTACCTCCTCAATGGATGTATATTACACACTCGAGTAAGTGTTCAAACTTATAAATTTCTGCCCAAGATAGTAAGAAAAAGGATAATCAATCTTATAGATACTAGAACATTCCAGAAGTAAAATCCGTTGATATTTCCTTGACTAAGCTATTCTGCATATTACTAATATTCGCTGTACCTACTCGCTTATTAAACATCTGAATATAAAAACTTGTTAGATTATACAATTATTTAATGGTTTTTAGAAGCTAAATTAAAAGTTTATATATTTTTGTAAAATATGAAATGCTTAATTAAAATGGAATATGAAAAATCCCGAAAAGGAATGTTTTAAGTCTCAAAAAAACTAACCACTCCAACGTCTTGGAGTGAAGACGCAGTCTCTACTAAATTAGCCGGTTTGGCTGTTGGTGTGAGATGTGCTGCACTATATCTTCTTTGATATGATGCTTCTTATGGTTTATGTCCTAGTAACGTCTGAATTGGTGAATCTTTGACTGGGTAGTTTTTTAGAATATTTTAGAGACTTAAGGCTTTGCTTTTTGGACTTTTCTTGTGGCATTCTAACACAAAGGTAAATCTGTATCCTATATTTTGCCTCTTAAAAAAATCCCTATTGTATTTACTTATAATATTGCTTTTAAATTTTTAAGTTGTTTGAATTAAATATTTCGCACTCTTAACTCTTAACAATTAAAAAAAAATCACTTATGGCACTTGGTTTCTCATATCTTAATATAATATATTAAATATGTTACTAATGTGCTCCTAATGTATTCCAAAATAATATATTATTTTCGAGTACATTAGGTATGGAAGTTGGGGTCACCTGTAGTTGAGCTACTAAGCCCATAAGGTGGCCATAGGATTTTTTAAAGGGAGTAAAAACCATTGGTTAAACCATCCTTCGGAAAAGGGGGGTTGCGAACTCCCCTGTACGATAATCGTTAAAGATTCCTGTCCTAATAATACCTGCAAAATTTAGGACTCCCAGAAAATTATTTTATTAAATTTAATTTTGATCCCCTCCCCTAAAAATAAATGTAGTATTAAAAAAATCTTTTCTCCCTTGATATTTTCCAGTTCTTATCTCTATCGTTTCAAGTAAGCTATAAATTAAAATATCTCATACACAACCTTGCTTGTATATTCGGAAATCCTGAATTCATACCAGGCATCGAGTCATATCAGATGGTCTGATCAAATGTTTCATCGGTTTACATGTTAACAATCGAATCGTATTAGTCTGCTACGACTGGCATTGCCTCATGCGACAGCCTCACAGAGCTTTTGTTCATTTGATGAGTCGAACAGACCCATAACGCGATGTTATTCTAGTGTTGAAGTTAATTCATCCGACTAGAGCCGATGGTTGTCCGATGAGCAGAGGACACTCAGCACTAAAGCCATTCCGAACTTCCAGTTACTGCTGGACTTCCTCTTGCAAGGCCCATCCAATAATCAGGTCCACTTTTATAACTGCTATTGTGACATACTCCGAGCAATAAACGCCGCCCCTCAACAATTAGTGTGATGTTGTTCAACCAGTAAATATAAACCTATATATTTGGCGACGTTTCGAGATTTTATTTTTCTTAAATCCATTCCCTAATAGCGAAAATAGTGAGTTTATAGAGTTTAGAGTAAATAATTATGGACATAAGAATCACACGCGTGCCTGAATATGAAATTATCACTTGATCATTACTAAAATTATGCGTTATAAATTGTATTAATCATATATTAGCATCAAGAATAGATGGAAAAGACAATATTAGTGTTCGAATTTTATTTACAATTAATGACAAAATATGTTTGAGAGTGGAGTGAGCCACTGGCCGGTGGCAGTGCACTGAGATGCAGTTCCGAAAGTCCCAAATTCAAATTCAATTAAACCACTCTTACAGACTTTATTTGATCTCTTAACAGCAGGGGTGGTTTCTTTGGGATAAGGGACCCCCCTGAGCTCACCCAGCCTCTATAAACAATAAAATCACCCAGTCTCAGCTATAAACAATAAATTATATTATTAAATTATAACCATCAACTACAAACTATATAATAAATTAATGTATTGTTAATATTCAGCTTATTTTGTACATTTAAAGAAAATAATTTATTATTAATTATTATATAATTATAAATAAATGATATATATTTATTTACTTAGAACTTCGTAAATATAAGCTTCTTAAATTAAAGAAACAATAGCCTGCAAGGGATATTATATGTTAATAGCTGCATCTAACAAATGATAATGAATGCAGGCTGAAATCAAAACTAAAACCTTAGTAGACTATTTTAGAATTAATTATTCGCACTAATATTAACGTTACCATATTAGACATCCCATTAAACCCTACGTCTAGCTAGTTTCTGATACGGGTGACGATTAAAGATGAATTTACATTATACCAAGAAGCTAGCAACAACCTAAAATTAATTTCGTGAACATTTATTCTAACCCTAAATAAAGTAAATGAAAATACTAATTAAAAAAAAAAAATTTTCAATTTTTCGTTAGATAAGGTAGTAATTAATCAATAGAATAATTGAGGAGGAAGTCAATGCAGGGAAAGGGTGTAGTTTCTATGAATGGTGGATGTTACCATTTTCAACCTTCTGTTCTTTAACTAATCGCAGAAAGGAAGGTTCTTTTAATGATCGTAGTAGTCGTGGCTTCTGTACCTTTCAGTTTTCAAATGATAAATCTGCTAATGAATACGGCCATGTTATGACACAATTTGGTTTTAAGGAGTCAAATAGAATTCGCTATGCTGTCCCTAAAGCTGTAGAATTGTTTTTTTCTTCGAATCCTGAATCATATAGAACACCGGGAGAAACTGACATTAGAACTTTTATTTATAAGAAGTAAAGTTATCGGAGAGCGAGAACAGGACACTTCCTTCCGTTGATACGACAAAGGACGAGTTAGAGGACACCCTTCCACTGACTCTACTCACCCGTGTAAAACTTGAGGAAGCTGGCATTCCGTTCGCAGGGGAAACTCAGTCATGTATGGTTGTCCTCTTGTTTTGGAAAAAAAGTTGAAAACATACTTCAAGCACAACTTTATAACGAACCGGCTCTGACTTTTGGACCTCACCTCGCTCTAACGTCGGATAAATTCTCTGAACGCTTAGTGAGCATACTTTGTTAATGAAATGGAAAAATATATTATCTAGTGCTTTAATCCTGGAGGTTGAACGTGATTTGGGGCAAATCATCTGCCTGTACAACCGTTGTCCGAGAATCTGTATGACCCTTCATGGGCTGTAGTGGTGGAGATTAAGAAGTTAAAATCAACTGTTATTTTTTGTATATTGTTCTTTGAATTGTGAGTCGGTTTGATAACAACCCGGTTTAATTACTAGGTTGCAAATCTTAACAAAAAGAATTGATATTCTAACTCTGATAATTCTGAGAATTGAAGCCTGTAGGAGATTGGAACCACCGTTTCCGTCCGAGCTTTGAGACTGCTTTCTTTCTTATCCTTTCTTAGAAAAAATAAAAATAAAAGTCTACATTTCTTGTAGAATATAACTGAAACAGAGTATTTCAATTAACAACAGGATATCCTCATAAACTAAGATTTACCGCGGTCTGAAGGGTGCCTATAAAAAATAAATGTTTACAAAAGATGGGCTCATAAAGCTCAATGGTGGCAAAGAATAAAAGACATTATAAACGTGACTATGGGCGCTATAAAAAGGAATGTCCACCTTCAGAAATAGGTTTATATGATCTGGATCGGTGAACTGCCTCTTAAAGCTATTCATATACAAGAGACTCAAGGATCTTTACGATCTCAAAGGCTGACACAAAGATTTGTTTCGGTAAGGTGATATTGCCGGCTACTAATATAGCCCTCTCCAACTTCCGTCAAATCGTTCGGCTTCGAGGATTTATTTATGTGATGTATGCCTCATGTTTTTTCACAGTGTGTAGGCGCCTGTAGAGATAAATGCGTTACTTAATAAGACGTGATAATTTCTGGAATACCTCTTTATGTAAATTTCTGGTAATTTTAGGTTTCTAGTCGTATACGTGTTTTATATTATTCTTAATGCAATTATTGTTTTCCGTTAGATGTTATATTTTAAATTACAATTCCATGGAGTCGTGGTAGTGAATAAAAACTATTGCTTGTTTAATAGAAATATTGTTCAAAACACACCAAAGCTACATATACACTAGCTGATATATTTATATTTGATTTTAATTCACATTTACAACTCGATTAGAAAAAGTCAGTAAATAAGCTTTTTGTAAAATGTGGTGGCGAATAGGAAAACCATTTAAAGCACTCCGATATTTTTAATATAGTTCTCGAATATAAAAAATAAGAGGTTTGCACATAACATGCAAAAAATTGTTAATTATGGGGACATCGTTGATTCTCTTAACAGTTCGATATGAGCCAAATTTTTATATATATATATATATATATATATATATATATATATATTCGCTACCACATTTAACAAAAAGCTGATATATAGACTTTTTCTAATCGAGTTCTAAAAGTCAATTCAAATCAAATATAAAGACAAATATTTTCCCTTCAAAATAAAAAAATACATAGAAGAATATAAAAATAATCTGTATCATCGGAACCCATTACAACATTTTACGCCATTGTGATTTTCCCGAGTCATATTCAACCAGTATTTCCTCATACTAATAAAAGCCGCAAGCGAGCGGGATTTGAACGCATGTGAACTCACCGCTCTTCCATTGAGCAACTCCACTCCCAACGATTGTTATTATTCTACTGAAATGACTTGATGATGATTGATAGTGAAATGACTTTGATGTTAAACTAATTTTCAATAGTATGGAATATAGGACTTATCCTTCACACCTTACAAAATCTACATCAAGGTTTATAACCTCATTCATAGCAAGAGATGACTGAACGCGATTTGAAATCAATAAAATAAAGCCGATGATTTCTGTAATTGACTGACTCCATTCATCCATCTAAATAATCTCGAAATGCCTTTGAGCGTGTATCTGATGTTGAACAGAGAAGCACTATTCAATGTAAATGTAATCCTCGGTGTTTGAACAAATCCGATATGGGACAAAACAACGTAACCAAGCTTCCTGAAAGGAGAGGATACACTCCCAGAAATACCTGCCATTACCGGATAGAACCGTATATAACATAAATATATACTGCCTTTTTTGGCCATTTGCCTCCTTCGGCAGACAGTATCAGTCCCAAGTTAGTCGTATCTGTCCTCCCAGTTCCCCGTTTTTATTGCTTCCGGAGGATCTGCGGGTAGATTGTCGACCATTTCCTTGTAAATTTGTCGATAAAGAAAAGTGTTGGTACACTGCGTACAGTATAAAATTGAGTTTAACACGATTGAAACTTATTGCTAAATATCAACTGTTGATATATTCCATTAAGAAGGCAGAGGTAGACAGGATATGCATTAATTGACATAATTAGTTTATTTAAAATATACTAATGACCTTAACCATGACAATCATTCAGCACTCGTCGTCCATTATGTACATGGAAATTACAGAGCAAATATCCAATTTAAACATACATACAAATACGATCAATTCATTCCTGGATCCATAATAAAACTATCGGATTAGTGTCGGAATTGCTACAGATGAAAGTCCTATTGTAATTCCGGATTGGATTTGCCGAATATTTCTGGACATTAGATTTTGTTGTTGCTGCGTTCTTTATATTGCTAAAATTCTTGGAGTAATACACAGCTTACCAAGTTACAACCAAGTTAAGGTATGAGATTTTCATACATCTAGGACCTTTTAAAATAATGTAAATCTAGCTCCAGGAATTCAGATCTTTCAGATAGTAACACACAATCGCCAAGGAAATACACATGACATAAAGAATTTTAGTTTGATTGTTTATTTTTATTTGTCATACAATTGATATAAGGACAAAACAAATGGTAGTATTGATAATTATAAAATAAAGTAATTGAGAAACAAGGAATTAAATGATTTTTTTTTCTTATTTAAATAAATTCCGAACCCAATATCATTTGTTGCATTACAAACTTTATTCCCACCCCAACCAACTAGTTTCAAACTTAGCTTCCACTTCAATTCCCAATAATTCTCAGAGGCGTCAGGAAGAATATAGCTTTGTGACATTCCGACTTGAATAAGTTATTTGAGTACTACCAGTGTGTAGTTTTTCCTAATTAAAATTAAATAAAATCAAAGGTGTATCTGCAGATCCAGTGAATAAGTCGTATTTTGTCCAGAGAGTGTTAATTTTACTCAAGGAATCAGAATCGTGTTATTTCTTGTGGTTTTGGCATGAATTGGCGATATAGTATCAGCAATAACTTCATTTCAAGCCGATGTCTAACTTAGTCCAATATTCGTTTGCAATATTTCATTTGAGCTTTGTTAAGTCCTATGTAAGACCATGATCAAGACCATTCAAGAGACCATAATGGCCAAGTTGTGTTCCGTTAGTGAACACGAAATTGCAACGGTGCCTACCTGAATCCAGATATTTCTTTGCGAGCTCATTAAACGAATATAAAAGCTTTCCACTTTAGTTAGAAAGGTTAGTTATCAGTAAAAACTCCTCGTCTTGTTACTTTAACAAGACTAGGAAAGGACTTTTAACCCACCAAAAAAATTCTTTGAAGGAATAATATGATATTATCAGCGATTCTTTCCATTTTTTTTTTCAATATGATCCTTAAAAATAATATTTTAAACACGCTATTGATTGAATCAAAGATTGTGAGTTGAGTGAATATTGCATTCCAAGCTTTACGTCCTATAAAGGTTGGCATCGGGGTCAACAGAGAGATAACGAGTTTTGAGTTTTAACGAGATGGTCAAGACTAAAGGTCATCCAACATTGATAATATTTTTTTTTATCATTATTTTCTTTCGTGTAACTATTTCGACTATAATAAAATATATCTGCCACTGTTTTAATGTTTTAAACTACATGACATTGCCTAATAACATAACATCAAGCAGCTGTTTAAATAGCATTGATGTTTGTTGGTCGGCTAAGATCTAGATGACATAATAAATAATCACGATGAAGTCCGCACATTACATTATGTTCTAAAACCGGCCTTTTGGGCAGAACCTATGAGGTCCAACTAAGGTTGGACTGAAACCTACATTATTATAAAACACTTTTATGGAATGAGAGAAAAACATATTGTTTTAACTTGAACAGTAATTTAATAACCATTATTATACTAATTTCATATTTCTTAGAATTACCTTAACCAATTTCCACTGAGTCATTAACATCAGAGTGTATCTTAAAACATATTTTACCAATGTCATAATACGTGGTTTTGTACCTTACAGATGACTTTATATAAATTATACCGAATAATGTATTTTAATTAGTTATAATATACCTTCGTTAGTATTATTATCTTTAATTGTTGACTATTTTTCTACGAAGTACAAAGCTAGCGAATATCCCATATTCAGACAGGCAAATATTCTGTACAACCTTCACTGACTTATTTGCTTTGCGGTAAAGCAAAAAAGTCTCACGCATTCAAACATGAATCTCCAAAAAAAACATATCTTCGATCCAAATGCTAAGTATCGAAAGTGAATAAAAAAAACTTTTCTGGAAATTGAGAAAACTTTTTCAAGGTTCAGTCAATAGTTCATTATTTTTTATACGAGGTTTTGTGCCTAATAGTTGACTCTTCATGAGTTTTATATCAATTATCAATCATCATGCAATCGCTATAGATCGAAAATAAAAATATAATTTATTCATATTTTAAAAATTGGTTGACAGGATCATATATTATTACAGGAAAGAAATACATACACACACACATATATATACATTACTTTCTTACTCATTGATCACAACTCACAATATATACATACACGAAGTATTAGAAGGTATTTGACGAATTAATGATTTAGAATCCATTCTTCAACAACTTTGTATGAGTATGAGACCAACCTAGTCTCAAACCGTTTTCAGAAAGAAGTTTAAAAAACTGACTGAAACTCGAGAACCTCATGTACATAAATAATATATATATGTTATGGCATAATTACGGTATATTTAGTATATCTTCATAATCTAAAAGTTTTTTTTCAGCAACGAGGATTTAAAAAAAAATAATTTAAGCAACTATCGGTTATTTTATTTTGTAATTTAGTGGCTTTGTGGGAGTAATAAAATTAAAGTTCCCAACTCGAAATTACAGCAGCGTGGTGGGTCGACAACTGGTCATTTTAGCTCAATTAAACCCCTAAGGTTGAGGTACCCTGTTAGCAATGTAATAAACTAAGCGTTAACGATATTTATAATCTAAACTGCTCATAAACGACGTGGAAAACCGTTTTGGGTGGAAGTTCTATGTAATTTGGACAGATACTGATCGGAGTGGATCTATCTTAATCTGTGGATAGGTAACGAGTGGCCAGGGAAGAGATGAGATGCTATCTCCCATTGGATAGCTGTAGTGGTTATCCAACTATTTTGAAGCTCTAGGTAAACTTATGGTTAAGATGAGAACACACGTGCTTAGAATTTTGAAGCCAAGCGGGAATACACCTTCCAAATATTATTTTTTAAACTTATAGGGTCTCAGGGATCAAACGAAAATTTTGACAGTTTTGGTTTGAGGTATTTTGGGCTCTAAATATTTAACCGTTTATGAGTATGAGAATTTTTTCATAATGAATCCAACTGAAGATTGGCAGACTCAGCCTTTCAGATTGATAAAAACACATATTCTTTCATAGCAGTAGAAAGTTCGTTTTTCTCTTCACCTTATCATAAGCTGATTTAAAATCCACGAAAAAATGATGAATATCCATTTTATCAGTACAAGCAGCCTATAAAAGATTTTCTATGAATAATCATTAATTCACCGCATGAGTAAAGAAGCAAATGATCCGGGTGTAGGTAAACAAATAATTCCATAAGTAGTGATAGGCTATTTATTAGAAACCAACTTTTCGATTCACGTTGCGGGTCTTCTCCGCTGAATAGACAAGAAACAAAAATATTTAAAACTGAAATAATTGGAATAAAATATTATATTTAAAAATAAAAACTATCAGAATAAACAAGTTACGAATACAGAAAAAAAAGTATTTTTAAATTAAACTATGACAATAGGATAAAGGTTAATAATAAAAATAATGTGTAAGTAATAGTAAGGTTTACATAATATAATGTTTACTTAAATCTTAACTGAACGAACGTGAGAGACTGTCGTTTGGTGCAATGCCAGTCGTCCCATACTAACACGGTTTGAATGATAAAGTTGGTTTACAGGTTAAACAAACAATTGATCAGATCATATACATATTATGATTGAAAGATATTTGATATGAATTCAGCTGTGAAAGATTTCCTAATAAATATTGAGAATGATAAGGGTTCATAGCCAAATAAGGGTTCATTTAATGTCACTGGTACAATGGATAATATGATAATGCTAAAGTGGGAGTCCTAAAGTTTCCCTTTCTACGTTTAATTAGGATAGGGATCTTTAATGAGTACCTGGCATCGTACATGTTCGGGATCCCCTTTTTACGTCCCTTCTGCAGGGCACAACCAAGGATTTTATACTTACTTTTAAAAAGAGGATCCAGCGATATTGGGGCTAGTACATTGCTATGCTAACCAATACACCACAGGAAGTCCCCAGTAGTACTAAGTAAAATAATTGTTTGACATTCACTCAGACCGTTTTCTTCTATATATAAGATTATTACTGTAATTTTATTAATATTCAAAGTCAAATACAGTTTCTTTCATTAAATGACAAACATGACTATTTAGAAGTATTTAAGTACTGAGGAAGCGCTAAAGCCCTCAAAGCATTAAGCCTGTTGAGAGAGGGGTAACGCAAGATGGATGTACACTTTAAATAACCAGGACTGGGGCGGTTAGTAGCGGATTAGCTTAGAGCAAACAGTAATTAGGCACATCAAGCCACTCTCAATTAGCAGTAAAAAAGGCTCCTGGTGGAGGAGAGAAGGAGAGGAGAGAGTACACATTTTCAACCTGATGGCCTGTAATCAAACCCCGACTTTAGGGTGGCGAGGACCGTTAAGTGTGGGGTAGTCTTGGCTTCCTTATCAATGCCCACTCCCTTTTACCTTATTCTTTCCCTCCTTCCAAAGTTTATTTCTTCACTCTTTTTCTTTATAAATATACGATGGAGCGGATTGACTCAGTAGTAAAGCGCTGAGTTGCCGTGCCGAAGTTCCTCGGTTCAAAACTGGCCCTACGCAGATTTTATTTAATCAATTAGTGACCTGAAATGGATCCTATGAGTTCTTAGACAAATCACCTCCCTACACAATCATTTTCCTAGAAACAGTGCAGTCTCCACCACGTACAGAACTCAAGACCATTTATGGGTCGTGGTAATACTTGTAGGCTACAATATTAAAGGTTTATTTATTTACAAGAACGATGTTGCACACATTTTTTCATAAAACTAATAATTTCAATTGAATCGGTCATTTGAGAAACACCTCCCATCCAACAAATCCATAATTTAACATCATATAATTTTTGATTTTTTATATGTTTCTACGGGGGGGGGGGGGGTAGGGTAAGCCAATTCTGCCAAACTAAAATTTTATTATTTTTATTTTGATATTTAAAAAAATTATAAACGTTGTTGGAGATGTGTTGTTTCTCAAACGACTGTCTAAACGATATGTTATCAGGTATGAAATAAAAGGTAAAACAATTCAAATTATTAATAAAAATCTATGTTTTATTTTTCAAATAACATGTACACATTTTCCAAACATGCGTATAGGATTTGTCTAGCCTTCACCAACAATTTACTATGTCTAACTCAATTTTAGCCAAAAATGGACATGAGGTTTTTCTCAAATGACTGATTCAATTGTTAACTAATGAACCATCTAGATGTCATTTTCAATACATGTTTTTTCTACAGAAGGATTCCATTCCTTCACGAAATTGTTTATGAAAACATAATGACTGTTATAATTTAATTTGTTTTTTATTGATGTGGAAATAGTTGACTGAATATATCTTAAGAAATGTTGAAAATGGTTAGGAAGTGTTGTCAATAAGTTGTACACAGAGTTAGTATAACATATTTTATTTTTGACACGGTTTCGTTCTAATTTTTAGGTCATCGTCATGGGCAAATAAATAACAATATGACAGTTTTTACTACGTTTATAGCGAACTTTTACTACAGTATACGGGAGAGTATAGCATCTGTATGTCTCAGAATATAGTTTCTGACAGATTCCATTCCAATTAACTAATGCAAGTAGCTGCTTTGATAAGTTTTTGTTGCATTATGTCAGCAATATTTACTGTATCATTAGTATTATTAATAAATAGAGGAGTAATAACAGCTCATTACAATCTTAAAACATAAACATAATATAGAAGTCCACCAATAATAATTTTAGAAACAATAAATACTTATATTACATAATAATTGGCCCAATAATCCTCCAAACATAGTAACTTGGTTTTGCTTCAGAATTCTAAGATTTTAAGGATATAACTTGAGTTTCTCGTTTTGCCAATTTCGGTATTAAATTAAATCAAAATTTCTTAACTAAATGACTAATTAATATATCGTAATATTAATAAAAATGTAAATATGATACCCATCACTTCTCAAAGTTGTAAAATATCGCAATTGAGCCATTATGTATGACTAAATTTAAGCTTATCACGTTTTCCAAGCTTTGATTGTTTTCAGTTATAAAACAAATGCTTTATCAAATTTAATAATTATATTTACTCGCATCACTAAATATTTCACAAAAATTATATTCATATGTCAGAACAATATTTCAAAAATTCATTCAGTCTTAAGAATGGAGGTTCTGGAATGACAAGAAAAGAATCATAGCGTAAGACACGAATTTCATATTGAATCCATGACTAAATCGAGCTTAAAGAATGGAATTGCACAAGGCTCAACATCACGATCTGGAGTCATGCGGACCTTGGCTATTGTTAATAGGAGTAGTATCTTTTAGTCGGTACCTGAGGGATCAACGACAGTGTAGCTAACAGCTTGGTTTTTGTAACTATAACTTTTTTTAGAGATCACTAAGATAAAGATAATTATGAAATTTTGGAAAAATCCCTAGACACGTTATGAGAATGTGAGAATGATCCCCCTCCGGGGCTGTTCAGCCTTTGTAAAGTGGGTAGCCAATAAAGGGGAAACTGGCGGTTGACGGTGATACCCACAACCGTTGTCCAAGAAACTGTACAGTCTCTACCACTGTAGTGGAACCGGGTTTATCTTTTAAATAAATTAGAATACTAAAGGGAAAATTTGACCTTATTTACATAAGAAATAACTAAGCGACATAGTCACACTTACAAACTGTTTCGTGGAGCGATCAGTAAAGTAAGATGGGCCGTTATAATCGCCAACATTCAAATAGGCAATTTTAGAATGTAGGCACACTCTATAAAACGATACAGGAATTATATTAGTCGCGTGTATTTACTCTCAGGTAAATAGTTTCATGTTGGGTAAGACATCACAAAATGGCTGTGATATTCCCAAAAAAATATATGCGATCTGAATTAAATATATTCACTAAAAGATAGATTTGATACACTTTAAACTTATAATAATTGAAAAGTGAGGACCATGACGATAGTAAGTTGAACATTAAAGAATCTCACGTGCTAGAAGAAAGTGAATTTGTAAGTAGACTGAAATATCTGTAAGGGTTTTAGGATGCAGAAAGACTAGAGACATTTGGACTATGTTGGGCATAAGGTTAAAAGAAACGGACCAGTGAACGCATGAAGGAATATCGGAGACAGAGATAACTCCAATGGAAAAAAATAAAGTTTTTCCGTGATCCGAAGCAGTCATTACAAAAAATACGAGAAATATTTGTTTATATATATATATATACAATTCTATGTTCAAAATAAACTCGCAGAGAACAAAAGTAACTCTACACTCATGAAAACATAATTTGTAAATTACGAGTATCAACGAAAGTAAAGTTTAAATTGGGAATATCTAAGGAATTTGATCACCTAGGTAAACACGTGATGAGTAATACATTCAAAACTATTAGGTCATACATGTGCGCCTTCTAAAAAGGTAAACGTAATTCCAATTTCCTTGTTTTTTTCTCGAGCAGTCATACATGATTTACCATAGTAGAAGCCATCTTGTATCATGCCTCATTTTACGACGATGCCAGTCCATATCCCTTCCACAAACAGCGCCTATCTCATGAGGAACACTCAAATCTAATTCGAGTTCCAAATGCAATTTCTTCAAAGACGAGGAGGTAAGGAGGCAAGAGGTAAGACACAGAGCATAGCTAACTAGGCAGTAATCAATTGGAACTCCATTCATATTGATGTATAAACATCTCCTAAGCTCCGGGTCACACCTGCCCGGGTCCTAGCCTCGCTGTAAATCACAACATCCATAGGACCCTCGCAGTGTTACTTCATTAGCATCTCAAACTGCCTACTTACATCACATTCCCAGCCCTGGTGAAAAACAACTTCCATTATTATCCTTGAGGAGGACAGAGTTCTTTGCCGAGTTCCTTTGAGTTATGGTACATCTTACAGGCGATATGGTGAATATCTGATTACTAACGCTTAAGGTAACTCAACTGTGATTTATGGAGTATTAAAACAGTGGTATACAAAGGATAATGCATAACTGTAACGGAAGGTGAGTGCAGTGACTGTAATATTAAAAAAATCATCATTTATTTATTTTTTAGTCTCGATAAAGCGTGAGTAGGTTAATTTGTTCAACGTTTACTTGTTTCCCATAGTACTCATTACGTTATTATACGTTTATGAACAACAAGAAAACGTTGTAATAATTACTTGATAACGCAAGGTATACAAGTATCCTTTGAGATATATTCTGTGTGTGACAAGATTTTGAATGATTTATTACGCCATATTGATAATTAATTAATTAAATAATTAATACTAACGATTATTATTCAAATAGTTAAAGTATTGACTCAGCAGCCGGAATGCAAACGGTACGATTGTTCCAAGGGGTAGAAAAAAAAAACCTCTAACACAACAACCCATAAAGGGTCAAGGGCTTATTAAGTGGTAGAGACTGTATTGTTTCTTGGACAGGGATATAACGGTTGGACAGGGCGGAGATTTGTCCCTGACATCGATCAACCGCCAGATTTTTCTTCCAATTTTGGAGAACCATTATATAAAGGTTGGGTGAACCCCAGGAGGGTCCCAGATCCCAAAGGAACCATTTCCCGCTTTTAATAGATTAAACCAAATCTGATACATCCAGATTACATACCTCTAGCAAGCCACTCGGATCCTTCTACCAATGGATGTTCTGCATTCTGAGTGCCCCTGGCGGCTTGTATTGTACAGACGCTGTTTTGTTAAGATGGTGTGACATTATTTAATTTAATCAGAATTTTTAAAGTTATGAAATTTAAACATAATATGAAATTTCGTTACCTCAGAATTAGAAAAAAGCACAATTGTGGCAATGTAGCTGATTTATAAAGGATTCAATAGGTCTGTTTAATTGGGTTTTTAAAATGACATGTTAAATTTTTTTTATGAAGCTAGAAGAATATCTCGAATAGTATGGTTGAGCACGTTAAATGAGGTATTGGAAGTATACGTAACAATAAAAAACTTACATACAGAGTAAGAGCGTAAGAAGCTGGGGGATGACAATTTAATAATTAATTGTCATTGCAATATATACACATTTATTTATTTTATACTATTATTATATATAATAGACTAAACTTATCAACCATGTGACGCAGAAGGGCAGCTGGCCAATCAGTGTTAGAACAGAATATAATAGAATAGAAAAGTAACTTTATTCTGGGACTAAGTCCCTTTAGAATAACAGATATGAACAAGAAAAAAAACCATAATATTTATCTGGCCAGAAGGCTAAATGTTACAAATCATAAAGCGCGTAAAAAATGACAATTTAAAACAATTTAAAAAGAAATATATAAACAAAAATGATAGTAAGTATATAAACAGTACAGATCTTGACAAGATATTAAGCAATTAAAGAGAATAGTTAAATCCATAGCTTTTGTTAGATGCATGAGCTAGAATGCAATAATTTCTTTACATGATGTACAGCTTTTCAAAAAGCAAAATTAAAAGAACTAAATAACACAACGAGTTATTCTATACATCACATTCTAAGCAAATGACTAACCTGCTTAGAGAGCATCCTTTTGGGAAGCTAGGAGGTGTTGAAAAAGCAAGGATTTAAATACTGATAGTGAGGGAGTATGACGGATATTAGGAGGGATTGTGTTCCACAGGATTGTGTACCACAGGGTGGAGCGGGCGAGAAAGGAACGTTCGAATGCTTTCTGTTAAGGAGTTATACTGGAAGTATTTTCAGGAATTCAAGGTATTTGCCAAGGTGGTTAATCGTCAATACACGAAATCAATATTATAGATGAACAAGTATTTTGGTTTTGTTTTCCATTACTTAGTAGTCATTTTGTGGCTATTTACTTTTTTTTTCTTTTATTATTTATTTATTCTTTTTATTTTTTTTCTTATTATTATGTGTTATTGTTTCAACTGGTTTTATGTGTACTATGCTTAATATTTTAAGTTTAAATTTTGTTTTAATATTTAAGTTTTATTTATAAATATTACAAAAAAAAATGTAAACAATAGAAAAAACAACAAAATGAAAATTCAATTGTATGTAATGTAATATAAATGTACGGAACATGCAGAACAATAAACGTCCTTCTCGTAGGGGTACTGCGTGAAGGGAAAACAAAAAAAAAAATATATATATACATATATATATATATATATATATATATATATATATATATATATATATATATATATATATATATATAAATATGTAATGTACTAATTTTTATTACTCTTTTTTTTATCAACAGGATATGGAAATGGTGACACGGTCTACCAACACATTATTACTCTCTATTCCTACCACAAACAGTCGTTTTATTACCACAGGAATTTAATTCGTAGTTTTCAATTGCTTTCTCTTAACTTCTTAAGGGAAAGTTTTATTACTTTTTTTTACTATTTAAAGATATATTTATAATCACCTAAACTATCAATGATTTCGGATGAATCTGTGTTCAATATAGTTATCGACTTCATACCAATAATTATGAGTTTCTACATTATATTATCTAAACCGTTACAAGAGTTAATTTTTTACTCCATAAAGTACTTTATAGAAAGTATCAGGAAAAACACATACAAGTTTGTATAAACCTTCGTTTGAAAAACATTGAAACTATTGAAATATTTATATTAAAGATTTTATTCATAAATTAAATTTTACCCATACTTTGTTGTTTTTTATTTAATAAAATGTTAGTCAAACAATTTTTTTTTTATATATTTTGTTTTTATGATTTAGTGAAATGTCGTTTTGCTTATTTATTGGATATTCATTAGTTTCTTCTTTAATTTTTTTTTACTGATTTATATCACTCTTATTGAAAGAGAATAAAGACTATTTATTAATCAAAATAATTTTAACCAAGGTAGAGTTGTCACCACTGTTGTGATTTTTCATAAAAACCTAATTGCTAGTCATATTGAAGAGTGATTTTATTTTTTAATTATCATTGTAATTATTAAATAATATAAATTTATTGATTTTCTTTTCTTGAGTGACTGAACACTATTAATTTAACATCCAAGTAAAATTTCATAAATTATCAGAGGAGGAAAGAGGACCTATCTGAATGGAAACCCAAAGGAAAATATCCAATAAATCTGGAGTTTCAAGATATTAATTTCGAGACATTGAAAGAGTAGCCCGTTATCTGAAGAAACCAAACATTTTGAGGATCTTAACGGCCCAATTATGGAGATTAAGTTTTGCCCAAAGGTTGTTAGTAATTAATTTTGAGAAATTGAAAGCGGATCTGTAATTAAGCGAAACCCCATCCCATGTCTTTTCAACTCAAGTCTTCGCCTAGCGAAAGAAGATGAATCCTTCACGATAAGTCGTAAATCTTTTAAATAATTATTTTTTAAGACACGGATATTTACTATTGTCATAAAAACATTCCTCTGAAATATTATATTTTAAATTTTATTCGCATTTCCCCTTAGGTGAAGTTTTCGGTAGAAGATCACAAATATAATATGTGCCAAATGGCAGATGTATAATTTCTGTCAATAATTATTCATTATTATTTCGTATTTAGGTTTATATCGCAATTTCTTGCTAAAAAATCCATAAAATTTACCCTATACTTGAGTCGGCGAAGCATATTACCTACGTACAAAAGACGTTCATTTCTTACACAAAAAATAAATATATAGCAAAATTCCTACAAATTTCAATGTGGAGAGTCTGTAGAGAAACAAAAAAAAAAAAAACTACAAAAAATCGAGAGGGGAGGATAATAGTCGAAATCCCTCCAAAAGAAAATACAACAGGGCTAACTCGCTTCTAATATTCAGTTCGTTCTGACATAAAGGGAATTCAGGATCAAAAGTTGATAACACGAAAATTGACTATTTTTTCATAGTTCAAAATATTGTCAAGCATCACACTCTGCCGTCTTATTTCTCATAGTTTCAGTCCAATTCTGCACCTGAAGTTTTGGGAGCATAAATCATTGTTTGAATAAACTAACGAATAAGTAAATTTTGAAATTAGGAATTATCCACTTTGAATCTTGATATATTATTATTGATATATATTAATGCTTCATATATTATTGTTCTGCCTGCTAAAATATTATTTACATTATGTTTCAGCTCATTTTGTCATAATAAATGAGCTGAAACGTAATACAAAAAACTGATACAATTTTAATATCTTATCAGAACCTATCGCAAGTTTTGTTATTGCACCAATTAGTATTCTATATATATATATATATATATATATATATATATATATATATATATATATATATATATATATATATATATATATATATATATTGTTTATGGTTCTCGAGTTTCAGTCAGTTATTTCAACTTCTTAGGCGACGTTTCGAGACTAGGTTAGTCTCATATTTATGCCCTGACAGTGAAAAAATGATCTTTTAGTGAAAACATTAAATAGCAAACTAAAATTAATGTAAAATGTCACGTGTAAGTATACTTTATACTTTATTATTATATTACACGTGACATTTTACATTAATTTTAGTGTGCTATTTAATGTTTTCACTAAAAGATCATTTTTTCACTGTCAGGGCATGAATATGAGACTAACCTAGTCTCGAAACGTCGCCTAAGAAGTTGAAATAACTGACTGAAACTCGAGAACCATAAACAATATATTTCTACAACAGTCAAGATAAGTAGAAACCAATATATATAGAATATAATAGAAAACAAACTTTATTCTTTAGAATAACAATAATGAACAAATAAAATAAACATAATATTCATCTGGCCAGAAGGGTACATAATAATACAAATCATGAAGTAATCAAGATAATAGAGAAAAAAAAAATGTGAATAAATAAAAAGTTCGAAACTTGAAAGGATTTTAACTAATTGTCGCAAATAAATAAAGGTATATATATTAACAAAATAACATTAATACAACAGTTAACAACGAAATTGCTAAATAAAATAAGTGAATGGCATAGCATGCGATAAAGCATTTACAAAGTCTGTATCTTCTTTGTTGTGGAAAAACAAAAACAAAACACGTAGGTAACAAGATCGAGTATTCAGTACTGATTTATTCAAGCGGAAGATTGACCAGCCTCGAGAGCGTCTCCATTTATATATATATATATATATATATATATATATATATATATATATATATATATATATATATATATATATATATATATAAGAATGCTAATAGATTCAATGAGGTTCTGTTTCGATATTTTCAGTTTCTGTAAAAAAAAAAAAACCTACAATGCTTTCAGACGTTGACTTTCAGAGTTATCTAAGTTGAAATTTAAAAGAAAATTATGTCTAAAAAAGAATATTTTTGTGGTAACGTTTCAATCACGTTTTAATTTGCATATTTAAATACAGATAATAGCTAAATGATTTCACGAATTAAATAAAAAAGAAACATGCAAATAAATATTATTATAAATAATGACCTAGATATAAAAATAAAGTTTAAAGAGCATTAGCCAACATTTGTCTGTAATTTTAAATAAAATTCTAAAAACATATATTTCTACATACAATTAAGTTTTTATCGTTGAAGTGAATTCTGTCAAAGATTTTTTACTAGCACTTTTCATATCTCATCTTTTTTCGAATAACTTTGATTCGGTAAACTTTTATTTCTGTAGAGAAGTCAGAATTTGCTTTTTGGATCTTCAAAGGACATTTTAATAAACACAGACCTCCCTTTCATTTCCTATGTTCCATCTGCAGTTAATTTTATAAGTCGCTTCTTCAAAAGAACAACGACATTACTCAAAAATTGGCATTTTCGAGTCAAGCATTCAACAGCAATTGCATTGGTTGAACCTTTGTATTCAGGTACGACTTATCTGATATTATTGAACAATCCTAGAGTCTTAAAACTGAAATATTAAGAAAAGAATAATTGAAATTCTGTGCTTGACGAAGCCCTCACGTGTTCGTAGCGAGTGTGCTTTACACGTGCCGGAAGCCATCGGACCACTTAGCACCTCAGCAAAAACTCATGTCTTCCGGCGTCTTCACAGCTTGGGCTAATGGTATCGCTCTCTTCGACTTTTTGTTCGGAAGTGCTGACAAGTTGGGTATCTGCCCCACAAGGGAACTCATAAAGCGAAAAAAATATTCCATTTCTGGGAACGAAAATATGGAAATTAACATCTATTACAAGAATACAACTTTATTTTAATTTTTAATGAGATTTGTTAATGTAGGGATATTATATATTTTGTTGTAAAACCCACCAGAACTCGTTCTTTGTCCCTCTTCCAAAACTCTTGTCTAATATAATATAATTTTATACATCACATTTATAGATCCGTAAAACAAAAAGTTTTATTTTGTTGGCACTTATATTTATGGATAATTTCAACATTATTGAATTTTTATTACTATTCTTTCTGACGGTCGTTATCCAAAAAATCGTACTTACTCTCCTGTTGTGGTAGAAGTTTTTTTTTATTAATATAGGTGGATATGATGACAAACATACTTAATATACCGCCTAAACGAAGAACAGTTACGTCTGTTAAGGTATAAAAGAAAAACATCCAAGGCGTTCAGGCTCGATTTGAAATAGAAATGAAATAATTTTAAATAAGACATTCATACTTTTTTTCTTACTTAAATAATTAATTGTTAATTAACTTTAAAATTACCATACTTTATAAAACAAATAATTTTTTTCTAGCTAACTCCATCATACTACAAATGAACTGTAGCGTATTTCATTCAAAAATAATAATAATAAGAGAGTATGAAATGGGTTATGATGCAGTTTGGCTTACATAGATTAGACAATTTTAAATTGCCGATTTAAAAAAAAAAGTCTGTTAACCTATATCTTGCGGGTGTCACTAATTATTCTTCTAAGCGTCATTCAGACAATAGCTCCAACATTTAATTATTGTTGTTTTTTTTTGTTAATTTAACGTCACTTTATGCTTTAATTATTGTTGACCAAATAAGAAAAATCTATTAATGGTTCTATTAAAAATGTTTTTCCCATGCTGAATTTTTCTTTCGAAAGGATCTCTAATGCGTCACACCTTTTCCTAAAAATCCTTCCACCTCCCGCAGCGTTTAAAACTAGACTTGTAATATTTCTACAAAAGCTTAATATTTTAAAGTCACAACCTAAGGTTTTTATTTGTTGTGTTGATAAACGGTTATTTTATTATTCATATAATTCAAGGAAAATAATCAATAATTAGCAACATCGTCATATTGTTAGATATTTTCACTCGTTTTTTTATTTGATTCCTGAAAAGTGTTTGATGAATGGTAGCTAAGTTCTTAATACACCATATATCAATTCAAGAGGATAATTTTTGTATTTATAAATCGAATAAAGCTTAAATAGAGAATTCTACCGCTTATTTCCTTGAATGTAGTGAAGCAAAAAATAAGTGCTCAAAAACACGTTGTATATTTTCGAAAAATATCACATTCACTGAAAACCTTTTTCATTTGTGAAAATATTTCTTAAAAACGAGCTACATCGTTTTTAGCTATATCGTTAGTTTAGTCTTAGCGAGCTATATCGTTCGCAAGATCTTATGTCAGCGTCTACGCAATCGGAGAATTGGAATTATCATTAAGTTTTTACAGAGGTCTGAGGACTAACTTAAAATGTACTTGACCGCATGTTCGTAAATTTAGTGTCAGATCTCTTGTATTGGAAGATTTCAAACTAAAAATTACTCTGTAAGGAAGAAAATAGTTGTTGGTGCAGTCAAATAAAACACTAAATAAGTGGGTACTTATTTAATTATGTGCCAACGGTTCTACCCACTTTGTGGGTCATCTTCAGACTTAGTGGAAGCTGAGGCTAGACTAAAAGGCATTTAAAAACTACTATATTTTTATAATATTTTTTATAAGTATAAAATCATTTTTATAATAGATACTTCCTTAAGGTCTCTATTATAAAAAATATTATACAAATATAGTAATTTTTAGTTTGAAATCTTCCAATACAAGAGATCTGACACTAAATTTACGGACATGCGGTCAAGTGCATTTTAAGTTAGTCCTTAAATGATATTTAAAAACTGATAATCCTTTTTAAATATCATTCTAATGATTAGTGAATAAGAAATGATTATTGAACATGCAGCTTATATAAAGTGGAATATGTTTTAATTTAAAAGTTGTAATTATTTATGAATATAATCATATAACCATTAATATATAAGTATTTTACTCATTTTTATTGAAAAGTCCTATATTTCTCATAATCCTTGTTTTAAAAATTGTCTTATTTAAATTAACGCTTTCTTATTCAGAAAATGGTAAATAGTTGGGCGACAGAAAAGGTATAAAAACAGTTTTTCACACCCCTTGAACAGGAAACACGAGTGCTGAGGACGCCTCGTGTGTACAAAAACTGTTGGGCTCACACTGCCCTTCCATTAGTAGTTGTTAGTTTCAAGTTGTTAGTTCACATTTGCTAACACTTCTCTTGTACTAATTGCTTCCCTTCTCACATCTATCTCCTCTAAATTGGTTCTTTATTACAATTTTATTACTTCTATTGTCTCCTTACCCATATAATTATCCTTTATTGTTTTAATCCATTTCCTTTATATCAAATTAATTGCCGTTTTGGGTTGGTAATAGCAACGTTTCACTTCCGAATACGCTTAAGTTATTCATAAACCGTATTTTTTTTTTTTAAATAGTGCATGTTTATTAAAAAGGGTTTAGTAAAAAAAGTATAGACTTAAATGGCAGTAAACAATAATGGTCTCTCATTTTTTTTATACTTATTTATTATATAAATTCAGCTAATGCTTTATTTGGTTTACGGATACAAACAGTGTCCTAATGAATTGATATCGGATTGATGTTTTGAAGCCGACGTGGCGATGTTCTAGTGGATGATCTATTTCCTTTATGCATAAGAAGACCGTGAACGAGTCTGGGGTTCAGTACACGGTAGAGACTGTACTGTTTCATGGACAACGGTTCTGCTAGGAGGTGACTTGTCCTAGGTCACGCTCAACCGCCAGGTTTCCCCCCTTATTTTGGGTACCCTATTTTTATAATATTTTATAGAGGCTGGGTGAGCCCCAGGAGGGTCCTAGATCCCATATGACCCATCTCCCCCCGCAAACTGACTAAATAAAAGTAGCTGACTGCAGCGGGAATTGAACCAGGATTTCCGGCATGGCTACTCATTGCTCTACTGAGCCACTCCGCTCCCCTATTCATAAGAAGAATAGAAAAAGAGTTTATCGGGATGACAAATACAAATATTTTGACTGAAAATATTAAGGTTCTGCGGAAATTTTACGAGGCCATTTTTGAATATGGTTCGTGGAACAGTTAAAATTGACATTAAATTCACAAATGTGAAAGAAAATGGTCCGGGTGAAGGTCAGAAAAAGTTCTCTTTAGTTAGAAGGACTGTTTATTTTTAAACCCAAAGTTTCTTTGGCATGATATTGCAGGTCTTCTTCAGGGCATTTAATATAATACAAAATGCGTATAAATTACAATAATATATAGTAATATAATATAAAATAATATGTTGTAAAGCATAACAAAATATACAGTCATCTAGGGATTTGATTAAAAAAAAATATATAACAAAAATCGGGAACCACTTCTCTATAACAAACTATAGCTATTCCGTCTGTTTTGTGTTAGATCTACCTAAAGGCTTCCCCATTTTTATTACATATTTTTTATCACTCTTATCCCTAGATGGCTATATATTTTGTTATTCTTTACTACATATATTAATATTATTATCAATATACTACAAATATTGTTATTCTTTACCAACTTCTCTATAACTGTTCCCTCTGTTTTCTGCATAAAACTAACTAACAATGATTATATTAAAAAATTCTTATATATTTCACGTTTCGAATTAAAAAAAAACAAAACTGTACTACTATATCCTACAAGGGTTTCGGATTCACTGCATGTTAGAGACTGTACTGTTTCTCACACAACGATTATGCAGAGAAGTGAATTGTCAGAGACAACGCTCCACCGCCAGATTTTCCCTAATTAAGGGTACCCGCATTGTAGAGGCTATTAACAGATTAAATAAATTACCTATCACAGCCGGATTTGAGCCCGGAACCTTCGACATTGCCACTCAGCGCTCTTCTTAGTATGTTACCTCCCTTCCTTTTCATATATAAATAAATTGCATTACATCATACTTAATAAAGGCATAAATGTTTATTTCTCAAAGGCAAGCTGTGCAAAAGTTGCATCAAGTTATGGTAAAATGAGCTTGGGATATAAATAAGAGTTCATTGGACATTTTGCTAAGAAGTTTTCCTTAAGCTGAGGCCTTATAGTTTCCTCTCCAAGCTCAATAGATGACCGTTCCGCAACGGGATTGATGACCTAATGACTGGCCTGAAGTAGCCATTGCTGGGCGAACAGCTTCCTGGAAGGCTTTAGTGGCCGAGGTTGCTCATAACGAAAGTAAAACCCGCTGACAAGTTTACGACATCCTTAGGCCCTCCGCTTGTTAGGGCGGCCCTCGAGAGAGAATGGCCCTTCGGCTTGGGCAAATCCTTTCGAAACGCTTCTCGGACCACACTCACCACACTAGCCTCCTATTTGTCATTTTCCTTAGTCCTCTCAGAATTTTATTTTATTTTATTGTGTTTTCTTGGTTAGAGTAAGCTTGTATACCTTAATAATGTATACCTTAACAATTTGATCCCATTGTTCATGATCAAGGGACTGTTATTCCTTGAACCAAGCGAATTTAATAAATTTACGATTTCTACATGTTATAATTATATATATTTTTTAAAAATATAATTATTAGCATTTTAATGTAATACTAAATTTAAATAAATGAATACATAATTGAGGTGTTTGGTTTCAAAATCAGGTACATCTATTTTTTCCGAAAGTGTTTTATTTTTTTTAATTCTCATTGCAATAATGATATATTCGTTTTTTGTTTTTTTTTCAAAAATGTCTAGATCCTCCAAAAATAAATACCAACATATTCCATTTTCTATCAAAAGTGGTTACATCCATTACACTAAATGAAAATTATTATCGATTAAAGTGATTCGTTTTAAAAAATGTCGATTTTATTTATTTATTAATTATCAACCATCAACTAACCAGATATCGATATTTTCTGACCAAGGTATCCAATATCCAACATATGTTTTCTATGTTAAATAAGATTTAAAAAGAGAGATAATAAAAAAAAATTTGTCAGTAATTATTGTTTGAGGTGAATTGTTAGTAAAACAACGAGAGAAAAATAACCTAGGATTTTTTTAAAAGGAGTAAAAAGGGACGTTAAAGTCCTGAGTCTGTGCGATGTCAGGTACTCGTTAAAAATCCGTCCCTAATTTAACCTGGAAAGGCTAAATTTAGAGCTCCAAACGTAGCATCGTACGACTAGCCATAGCTGATCGGATGAATAATGAAAATGAACAAACAAAAACATCAAATTTTTGAAAATGGATATGACCAGTTTTGAAACTAAACGCCTTAATTGATCTATTAAGTATACATACAAAGAATAGAACCTATGCCACAGCAACCAATGAAGGTATTCATGAACAATGAATACACTCGGATTTAACAGAATCATCTAATTGATATTCCATCGCTATTTTGTCAATATCAAGGCCATTTTGGATTTTATACTTGAAAATGGTAAACAAACGCTAGAAACTACAAGAATTCCCGCATCGCTTTATGGTTTGTAACTTTTATGGGTCGTTTAGTTATTTCTTAAGTAGATGAAGGCTGTTTCTCCTTTGTGGTTGTTTTTCGACTTGCCTAATAAAAAACCCAATACCACTAAACCCTATTTAGTGGGGGTTCAGTACGCGTTCAGTACACGGGAGTGACTAAGACTGTCCGAAATAAAACCCACTTCATTGAAGCTGGGTGAGCCCCAGGAGGAATTTGCCAGTTCAACAGTTTCTATGGCGCCGGATTTGAACCTGTGGGATCTTCCACTCAACACACTGAGCTATTTCCCTGCTATAATATACATATTGGGATGGTAAAATCAATGTGAGCTAAATTAAAAATTTTTTGAAGAAAAATACTATTGATTTTAAAATATTACCATCATATATCTAATTATTATATTAGATTTTTACATATGTAATAAGTAATTCAATCGAATCCCTTACCGATACTTTTTGTAGTTAAAATGTGCCTTTTAAATTGTTTATTTAAATCTCTTTAATTTATTTATTCACTTGTTCATCTTTTATTAGATGTTAGTACAGAATCGAAATGAACACGCACCATTGCACGAAAGATATTAGAAAAAGTATCTATGGTAATCGTTATTTGAATGCAATACGCATGTTCTATCGATCAATAGTACAGTGGAGCGTCGATTATTCTACCGTCAGTTATCCGAGCGTTCAATTAACGGAACTGTTTTTTTTCAATGTAATTTTAATTAATTATATCAGATCTTCCAGTTACTTATTTGTATTGTTAAAATTATTGTTATTTTAAATAAAATTTGAAAAATAAAATGATTTTTTCCATGAACGTCAATAAGTGGGCCTAAAGATTATTTATAATAAAAATTTTATTATATTTTGTGAACACGAAGCTCGGCCTTTGATTTGATGAAAGTTCCACGGGCGTATTATCGTTTTACTACGAAATAGAAATACTACACACCTACAGTAGTATTTCTTATTAAATATTTTTTGTTTTTCCTTCGGGAGCTAGAATCACCAGGCTACTCTGCGCGCTTACTCTGGAGCATGCCACATACAATTGGCCGTGAGAGGAGCAGCTTTCAGCATATAACCAGTTCGAAAAGGTAATGGATTATCCCCTAATCTCTAAATAATGTTGAGTCATCACATCAACACATTAAAAATATCTTCAAGAAAATGGTAGCTAGTAAATATTTTTAAATAAATAAAAACAATATTTTTTTTCAAGAACTTAGCACGTTAATTTAACACATTGCATCAACTATAAAATAAACGAAAAATAACGTCAAAATTATTAGCCTTATTAGTAGAAATAAGCCTACTCGCCCGGCTCAGACGGTAGATGAGGGTAAAAAAAGATTATGATTAGAAATTATTTCAAAAGTCAATATCATAAATAAAATATTTAATTTTCTAAGATAATATTTATGAATACATTTTAAATGTTTACCAGTGAAACCGAAAGTTATATTTGATTTTGAACAGAAATTTTTATAATTGAAAAGAAAAATTAATATTCGATCAGGAATACGTTTCAAATTACAAGGAAATGCTGTTTACTAAAAAGTTTTTGTTAACAAAAAAAAATATTGCAACCTGTCGAAGAAAAAATATTTCAAAAATACAATATAGATTTGGTATGCTAAATTTCTTGTTCCTAACTTCAAATAGAACAATCAACCTTAATTCAAGGAATTAAAATATTAAGATGAAAAGTGCGATCTAACATTAAGAATACCATTAATATTTATTTCTAATTGTATGTAATTTTTTTAGACTTCAATGTTTTGACTATATCCTCCATACAATCTCCCCCTTCGTTCGTTTAAAAACATAAGATACCGAATCTTGTGGCGAGGGTACCATCTCTTTTTTATGTCGAAGTGATGCCTACGAATGGCGTATTTTTCTTGAAACTCTTCATCTCATTTTTTTTTTTAAACCGAAATCCGATGGCTTCGACCTATCTAGATGTCCTATACATATATATATATATATATATATATATATATATATATATATATATATATATATATACATATATATATAAATATAAATATACAAATGTCCTCTATTACACATTTCTCATTTCTTGTATTTATAAATTAAATCATTGCATACTAAACAAATCACGAAGATCTGCATTCCTGGAATGAATAATTTTGTTTAATTGGATGTGTAAACCGTTGATATCCATATTTAGATATGTATAATTTATTATTCATTTACAACTATTTTTTGTCCACTTTTAAGGTTACTGTTTTTTAAATAATGGCTCTTAAAAGGCATAAAATTATTATTTAAAAACAATTAATGGATAATTTACTCTTCTTCAATTCAAATAATAGTAAATCGCTTGGGTGATGAACCTCTTTTTTTTCCATTCGTTATTTTTATTAAACAAAAAAAAATATCAGTTTTTATTCTTATGTCTACATGAGTTTTGAACTCACAAAATTCACAGATCTGTACCAATTTTATAACTTGGAATGTCCAAAGTGTATTGTATTGTAACCAAAATGTAATAACCAGCTATATATGAGTTAATTCGAAGACTAAAGTTTAATATGATTGGTCCATTATATTTACGGCTAAATGATTCTTTAATGGGGTAGATCAGTGATTATGTCCAGGAAATTCTGAATCACGGTTCAGATTTTTATTTGAATTGATTAGGTAATATATTCATTTTCATATACCAGATCGATTCTAGGATATGGAGGGCTTTCCCGCGGAAAACCATTTGGTGAGAGTTAAAAGAACAAACACCAATGGTGGTTGAGTCTGAATGCTGGTTTCAATAAACCATATATTTGGTCACAAACGGTGAATCCTTCCTAAACATTGAATCCAAAACTAGGTCACAGTTTTTCAGTAATTTATTCTATTATATCCTTACATGAACTAATATATTATATACTAATATGAAGCAAACAATATCATACATGTAAATTGTAATTTAATAAATTCAATTTATTAATTTTATACACCGTCCACGAAGTTACGATACACCGATTACTATTAAATTATTACACTCATGTATTAAAAAAAATTACATAACTTGTGCATTTGTTTATTTAAAAATTAACAGATGGACAGACAATGCAGAGAGAGTTAATACTGTCGAATTTTTTATGCCGCAAGATCATTTGGATTGGCCACTCGCGTTTTAGGAGAACGTAATGCCCTGTGTAAATAAATTTTACTTCATATTTCAAATCAATATTTGTTTCAACGTATTCTAAAATGGGTTGGTAATCGGTACACAACTAAAATAAATAGTACTGATTATATTTCAATAAGTTGTTGTTATTTTCTAGTTACCCTGATTCGAAGGAATCTGGCATGGTGGTATTCCTTCTCTGATTTCACGAGACCATGGAAATAATGAGCTCCCGTTTTGCGGGGAGGGACAACCATACACGGATAGGTCGCTTGTACTAAACCGTCGCTAATTTATCCCCGAAGCTCTTGTCAGGAGCTGTGTAGGGACTCCGGTTATTAGCGGAGCCTGAAGAAGCTGCGATAGCAATAGGGAGACGTGCGACCTTTAGGATCTCTCCATTCAGCCGTCAATTACTGCGCATATCATAGATAAGTTAGCGAGCCCTTTCAGCCCTTACTGGCAATTTACGTCGAAGCCTCGGATGCCTGGGACAGAAGGACTATATATGTCCCTACGGAGAGCGCCACGCCTTTAAGGAACATGTCAAAGCGTATAAATGATGGGGAATTAAGGTGTGTTGCTGGCCTTGATGAAGGAAACATCATTAGGGTCGCAGTTCTCGTTATCTTGGGCTGTGGAGGAGGAATCGCTGGTTGAGATCATCCACCTCGTGTCTAATCATCAAATATAATTAAATTACACGATGGATCTTAATTCCAAGCAGCGTCTTATAGATCTATTGTGGACTCAAATTTGAGTATTAGCCTAATTACTAATAAAATGTTGATTGAGTACCTGAGGCTGCGACGACTGCTATTTTTAAATTTCATGAATTCACTTCATGGCTCTTAAATAAATCAGTATCTTTAAATGGTGTGCATGTTTCAATATTCAAAGTCATTCTTTCTAATTTATACTTTTTACATTCAAATAAACGCTTCACTGGTTTGAACCATCACAACTTTGGCATGTAGGTTGATACAGCCATAAAAGTAGTTGGAGATGAGTTAGCTTAATATGTTCTATTCTTAGCCTGCTAATGATGCTGTATTTTTTAGACGTTATCCCTTTAGAAGGATCTAAGCTATGGCTTTATCTTTAAATTGAGGGAGAAGGTTTTGCTGTTGCCTCTCCCACTCTTTGTCTCAATTTTCTTTAATTTTTGCTATTCAAATTCTTTTTTGTCTCCAGATAAACTATAATTTTCAAGGCAAACTGGTTTATTATAAATTTAATTAAATTCAGTACATAATCTTTTAAAAACTGCTCCAAAAATCGGTAGTATAAACTATGGATGATAGCACGCGGATGTTTCTAAGAAATGATTGATTAAGATATACACACACACACACATATATATATATATATATATACTGGAGGAAAACTAGAAACAGTACGTATCCTGTTATCATAACAATTTTATTGGATATTACGTTTAACCATTCAGTTCGCATCGACTTGTTCGTCGCCACTTGTGCCTTAATGTAAATGGAACCGTAAGGTTATTTCAATTAATTAATAAGTCCGATTGAAAGTCTTCTATTTTAAGATGTACTATTAAAAAAGATTGATATGCTTGGAATGCTTTAATTCTTTGCCCCGGAGGTATAGGACACCGTGTCCATTAAATAAGTAATAAATTTATGTATTTTAAATAAATACCTCTAAATAGATAATAATTATATTCTATACCTCCAGTTACTTTTCAATGCCATTAAAAATGTGAACAATTTTCTTTAAGCTGTTCCTATTTTATTTTAATCGATGAAGAAACAAATCTTAATAGTTCAAAGTTATGAAATATTGACTCTCCTTAACAAATAAAAAAATGCGACATGGTGTCCTTCACTTCCGATGTACAGATCTGTATATTACAGAGCTTCAACCAACGGATTACTTAGAACAAATTTAATCGCTTCATTGCTCTAGAAACATCATTTGAAAAGTCTACTACTTTAGCCCATAATTATCTTTTAAAATAATGATAATTATTGATTTTGATAAAAAATGGGTACTAAATAGTTGGCTAAGACCAGTATCATTACCTCAATTTTTGTCAATTCAATTAAGAGCAAAAAACTGATTACA
Source organism: Troilus luridus (assembly GCA_964056705.1). Lineage (NCBI taxonomy): Eukaryota > Metazoa > Arthropoda > Insecta > Hemiptera > Pentatomidae > Troilus > Troilus luridus. The sequence continues at coordinate 69,627,497 of OZ057412.1, read as the reverse complement.
AGGAAGTTTCCAATTAATAGATGATCCTTGAACATGAAATAATAACAGCGCTCTTGGTGACGGAGCCCGAAACTAACTTATCCATCAAATCTGGCACAAAAATGTGATTTAAAATGGTTAGAAAAACTCATTTTGGGCAATAATTAAATTATGTGATGCTGGTTCTTTCAATTTTTAGTTTCATTCAGAATATCAATAATTACACCCACTACAAGGACCATTCCAACATTAGTTTATTCACCTAGCCTAGAGATAATAAAAATTCCAGTCTTTAAATTTTTTTATTATATTTTTAGAATCTCAAACTTTGAGTTGAGTTTGACTATTGCTTTCTTTGAATGTTTCACTATTGAACATAATCAACCAAAAGTTTATTTAATTAAAATAAAATAAAAAGAATCTGTTCGCCTAAAAGCCACTACGGGTCGATATTTTCTTTACACTGTTTGATTAGGTCAATCGTATTGTTAGTCTTGTAACCATGTTGTGGCTTCAAGATAATAAATATATTTTCCAATTGAATAGTTGTGATAGAAAAATACAAAAAAAGTTAATAAAATGCTTATTTCTTTATATTTTTACAATTTATCAAAATATTAATAATTATAGAACATGATAAACTGCAAACACACACACAAATTATAGTACTTTATATATTTGAAATATTTTGTGTGTTGAACCTTTGAAGTTACTTTTTCACATTTTTATGTATCCAGGCCCTTTTATTGGGTTGATTCTATTTTCCAGGATTTTTACGAATCCGTTTGAGTGATCTCATTCATAGCTATATTCGAATGAGGTTCTGTCTAATTGCCAATTTGAAGGGGATGGAAAAGCGAGTCAAAAGAAATGCTTAGGTTTAGATATTTTACAGAGCGGATCCTATAGGGCGGTTTTATTTCAATCGGATTTATCCCATCAATCAGAATCTATATCCTCTCGGTAGGGATTTCTATTTCATAATTTTAATGAGCAGCCAATGGCCTTCTGGATAAAAAGAATTAGAATCCGAGATGATGGTGGTTTATATTTATCTCTTTTCGTATTTATATAATTATCTATAAAGGCCTTTACACTCGACAGTCAGAAAAATGAATAACCAATATCGACATTAATAATCAATACCGATTATTAATATTTTAAACTATTTGGGCAGTTCATTGCGCAGCCCAAACATAAGGCAAATTCCGATTGAGTGAAAATATGTTGGTGGAACTGCTGAACCTTAGATATTGATAGCACTGTGTCATTGGTTTGATGACCTTCAAGATTGACATATTTAATCCTACTGTTAACATAAAGATATTGCCATTTCTTCAGGAACTTCGTGCCCAAATGCTGATGCTAGTAAATACGATAAAGTTTTGCATTGCAGGTAACACTTCCATTTCATCCTGCTCTAATTTTTATTTTACTTGTGTCTGCGTTTATGGTCTTGCCTATTTTATGTCGTTCTCTGTAGTAATTAATACCTCTACGAGGTGTTTTAAATATTAGCTAAGAGTTCTAGGTCATCAGGTGATCGGTATAGTTCAATGTGTACATCGGAGGGCTACAGTGTGCCAGATAAATTACTTAATTGGTTAACAGCCATCAATGGATCCTGTGTGATCTAAAAACCCTCTTGGGGGTCACTCAGCCTCTTTAAAGTGGGTTAAAGCCTCATTAATTAGGAGAAAAACCTGGTCGTTAAGGTGCCCTCGAACGAATCATCTCAACACCACTATACAACCAAGTACCACTATAATAAGGCTCTGCAATATAGCGAATCCAAGACACTTCATGGGTTGTAGTGATATAAGTACTTTGTCATCATTGAAAATAATTACAAAAATAGGCTCTGTTTTTAATTAATATAAAGTTTATTATTAAAAATAACTGTTATAATATCCAATACAATGTAGAGTATTCCATTAGCTGAATTATATTATATCTATTCATTAACTTTTTTCATTTTAATATGCATTAGTAATATATTGTAACTATGTTTCTTTTTTTTTTTTTGGAGTTTACTCCTTAAGATACGATTTTCATATTTAGCCCGCGGTATGAAAATTTTAAGAAGAGTAAAATCGAGTTTTGACTAGTGGCCCGTTACGTTCCTTTCTCGATAAGATTGTATTATTTGTTTTACATAATGGATAGAAATTAAAAGTTAAATTTAAAAGACAGGGAAGAAATCAGCTAAGAGGAAGACAAGGAAAGCTGAAAAAGCGACACCGGTAGTGACATTGAACAGCTTTACCGGTCTAGCTAATTTACCATCAACAGAGGAACCTACGGCGGCCCAACGAAGAAGATTCCTCCAGTTATAATGGACCGAGAAAACTTCGCGTTAACTGAGGTGAGTGATTTCATTAACAAAATTAATATTAATCAATATATTATCAAACAGACGAGGACTGAGATCGATATTCCAAGAAAGGATATCCTATCGCCCCAGTGCTAAAAATGTCAGCAATTTGGGCACACAATAAACTACTGCAACCATACCGTAAAATGTGTAAGATGCAGAGGCTATCATAACATTTCTGAATGTCCGCGGCTAGGCGAACCAAAATGCTCGAATTGCGAGGGAGCGCACGTCACTTCTTATAGAAAATACCTCCATAGGAAAAAATTAGAAGAAGTAGTGACTAAAAGGATGGAAGAAAAGACCTCTAAGCAGATCAGTACTAACTAAAATATACCCAAACTAATCACTAACAGCATGAGCCTAGGTATAGAATACGCATCTTTTCTACAAGGTACCAAAATGACAAACGAACCACAACCATCAACCAGTCAAACCATGCTTCACCACTATCAGAGCCTCCTCAAACTTTCGCCTATATACCTCAACCACCGCAGACGGACCAATCGAATCTCATGATAGCTCTTGTCAATCAGATGGCTCAGCTCATGGCAAAGTTTTTTTCAATGAAGTGAGAACTTACAACCAAAATTCAAGGATACAGGACAAAATTTAAACAAATAAATATAAATTCACAATATTAAAGCTCAACTGCTAAATTACAGGTAATGATATAAAAATGTTTGATTATTTACGTATTGGAAAGTTATATGAATTGATGTTAATACAAAAAGTGTCTTAAATATATATATATATATATATATATATATATATATATATATATATATATATATATATATATATATATATATATATATATATATATATATGTGTGTGTGCTTAAGTTCAGTAGACAGTTTTAGTGTTGTAACAAGTCACCGCACCCTCTTTTTGTCCTGAAGATGGCCTACAACGTAGGCCGAAACGTTGGCACGATTAATAAAAAAGATATATTTATAATTTTAATTAAAATAGTTCACATTAATTAAAAATAGTCTTCTTAAATAATTTACAAATTAAAAAAAGAATACGCGACGATAAGTATCAGTAGTGAACACATTTGAAATTCATTAGATACGGAAAGGGGTAAACTCCAGTTTTTCCGTTTATCTTATCCGTGCAGTGCTGCTGTCTATCGGTGTAGACCGAAGGGATTTTGAGTGAGCTTCAAAATCCCTTCGGTCTATCTGTAATTAATTTTGTGGGGAACTATCGTCGTGTGTGGATGTATAAAATACCTGAATTTAGTTTTTTATTAATTTATTTATTAAGAAGGTTGAAAGTTTTTGATATAACCATTTTTGTTTTTGCTGGGCATTGGAAAGCATCTCACCGCTGTAATTAAAAATAGTATTGTATATATATATTTTTATTTTTTTCTTAAAATTAAATATTTCTTTATGAAGTAATACAACTTCGTTTTATATGGACTTTTTTTATTTTATTTGGACCTTGGACCTTAAACCTATAAACCTGGTCACAATAATTTAAATCGTATAAAACATGCTATCATATTACTTATAGTCCTTTCATTTCTAATGAGGAACATCTTTTTAACATTTTTCGTTTGTATTTTACAACTAGTTGTATAAATTTAATGAAATAAAATTAATTAATTAACTGATGAAGCTGTAACTACTACCTTAGAATTCCCCAGATTCCTAAAATTAAGTGAAGAATTAATTCGACCATTGGCATCTCATGGGAACAGACCTAAATTGGACAGGCCATGTGGCACACAGTGGCCCAGCTTCCACCCCAAAACGACCGCAACAGAAACCGAAGACTCGCATACCGTAGAAGCCTCTGGGATCTGTTATCTGGATGAGAGTGAAAATCCTAGCTGTTAGAATGTTAAATTATAGTCAAGGCAATTATCGCTGGGTGAATAATTAAAATATGTATATTTTATATAGGGCTATAATAAACGAGATGGAATAATTTAAAGCGTAAAAATATAATGGACATAAAGATTTTTGGAAGGAGTCTAAAAATCACAATTTCACTTAGGGTTCGATTTTGATATAGGTAGTAATACTTCTATACTACTACTTATTACTATCACACATTTTTATTAATTGTTTTCATTGATTGTGAATTTAACGAATCAGTATGAAATAAAAGACCTTTATGGAGAGGTCTTTAGGAATGATCACAAAAGTTGCAGAAGGAAGGAATATATGTAAAGAAGCCTTTTCACCATTGCTATAGCTGGGAAAGAAAAGTATTCCTTTCTTGATCAAAATTTTGGTATACAACAGATAGCAGTTTATGAAGAAGTTCTAGAATTTGTATAGCCACTAAAGATGTAAAAACTGTTTATGTATGATAATGCAGTTCGAAAGATGCCTTTAATTTAGGAAAGTGTGTCAGACAAGGTTAAGATATTTGATCTATAATCAAAGAAAAATGTAGATTAGTTTATAGTGAATAAAATTTGTACAACCAATTGTTATAAATCCTAAAGAACTGAAGGAAATCGAACTTGCTTCACTAGCAAATAACACCAGCACTGTACTAAATAGTAATAGAACATGTTCTGCATATCTCACTTGCACAGCTAGACAATTTACACTATTTGAAGATTTAAAAAAAGAAAAAGAAAAATCATCGAAAAGGAACATTGTATGGTATAAATCACGTTTAGCGAATATAATTTACCTATTTTAACTGTTAAATTGATGACGTATCTGCCCAAATATATTGTATATTTTTTTTATTTACGTATTATATGGGTATGTTTTTCGGAAGATGCTTCAGTGGAGGTCCTAAATTTTTCTATCCAGGAATAACCAGGGTAGGGATCCAGAACGAATATCTGACACCGTTTACGCTCGAGACCTCCTATCCTACGACGGCATGACCAAAGATTTTTGAAAAATTCTGGAACCACCTGCCGTGCTGTGAACCCACGACCTTGGGCATAGTAAGTAGTTATGCCAACTTTATCTTGCAATTTCAACGTATGGTTATCGATTCCCATCGCAATGGAAATGATACTTCAATGAACCCTAAATATGACCAGTTTAATTGAGAAATATACTGAATGCTTCTGCAACGATAAGCAACGTTAGTGTTCACATTTCTATTTCTAACACACCAAAGTTATAAAGTTCGTTGCCATTCCTACTAATCACCTTTCATTGGGTGCCTAACGTTTCCTAAGGATTTTCCAGCTATTTTTCACCAAGTCAGGATTCAAAGTATACTATCATTGGTTATCAAACAGCAACATCACTTGGAGTAAAGAAGGACTTTAGGAATGTAATTCAGAGTGATAAATTCTAAAGTGTTATATCTTCTAACGAACCCATCTTTCCACAATTATTTCAGGCAGTGGACTAAAACATAAAATAGCAACAAATGAAATGATAAAGCATTTACTTACGCAGGGATTCTTCCAACATTATGTAAAGGTTCACTTCCCCCATCGCTGCCGGATTCACAACTCTGTTATTCAGAGGGCATAAAAGTAATCCCTAGTCCGTGTGGAGGTTGCAGAGGATGCAAGATGCTGAGGAGTTGGGGATCTGCAGGGCGGGGATCCCGGTGACTTCTTAAAGCCGTGGGGATCGTCGTGCGCTCCGCATTAGTCACGTTATGCCGAGCGAGCATTGTAGCAAGTCGGCATTCCGCTGGCTGGGGCACGATCTCTTTTGATAAATATATTAGCTACCTCCTAATGAACAATACTGCTCTGGGCCGGCCGGATTGAGCTGTAACAACCAGCGGTCGTGGTCTCATGAAGGACAACTTCTACATAGGTCGATACTTCTTTCAATCAGATTGGTACAAATAACAAAGAAATTATTCAGACTTTTATTTTTTTAATGTGGAGTTTGTAATTTGATTTCAAATAAATTAGTACAATAAGCTTATTTATAATCCGGTTCTGCTAATCCGAGTATGCTTTCAGTGTTGGAAATTACATAGAAAATCGCCTATTTGAATTTAAGCAATTAAAGAAAATTTACATTTTTTTCTCTATATATTTTTATCCATACCTTTCAAATAAGAAACAATGACAATCAGCAGATTGGTTGATTGTAGAATAGAACGTTAGGAAAATTAGTGAGAGGCAGGAAGAAGACCAGTGCTCAGTGGTTATTTTCTTGTGATAACTATTCTTATGGGCAATTTTAGTCTCCTCCTAGTGTTCTCAGGCATGAGAGCTGTGGCCATTGGTTATTTGTGTCATCGTGGAGAGTTGTGGCCGTTAACACATATGACATTTCGTTCTTTGTAAAGAAATCTGCATAGGAAAACAATGGAACTAACTCTATTAGATAAAATGTACCTAGAGTATGATTTTCTAAAAGATCAAAGTTGAGCATGTGAATCGTGTAAATGTCATATGAGACAGCAAACAATAAAAAAAATCGATATCGAATGATATAATATCCATGATAACTTATTATTTCGAAAATTAAAACTGATTTTTTAAATTAAAACCAATTTTATAAATCTATTTTGTTGAACAATCGTTTGTTAAATTGTACGAATTATAAATATTCAAAAACATCTTTAACCCCCATTCTTTATTTCCTATAATGCTTACATGTTACTCATTACATTCAGAATACAATTGATCAAGCAAGATAGAAAGTGGAGTGATTAGCTCGATTAAGAAAATATTGACTCCGTAGTACCTAATATCAGATAGAATACACAAATTATTCCTGCCTTGTTGGTAAATGATTCGAATCCGACACCGCAAATGTGGACTGTTCCGGGTAATCAGGTTTATTTGCCCAGATCTCGGAGTTTGCTCTTCATTCATTCAATGATTCAGTCAGTGGCTGTGCAATCATTATTTGACCACTTTGGCTCCATTTGTAGCTCCAGTATGCTCATAACTCCCTGCTTGCCTATCGACATAGATCAATATGTCGTGAACCTAATTACCTAAGATTATAACATGAAGGAATTTTGATCAGTTATGTGGATTTGTGTGTGTATTTGTAATTGAAGTTTTGGGACAAACTGTTCTTCAATTATTTATCCTGCAATTTACGTAGTTTAAGGATCCAAATATTCCAATTTAAATACTAATCTGCCCTTCCACCAATTTTTTCACGACATATTTGTATATATTTATCTATGCTACGGAATTCGTTTAATTCGTTGATTAGTTTAAGTTCGTTAAAAAATTCTTTTGCGTATGAAGCCACAGAAAAAAAAAATTACGTGGAGCAAATATTGGTTGCAGGGCACATTAAGCGCTATACCTTTTTAAACACATCTAACATTTAAAAATCAAGAACCAATAGGATAATGTACGAATAAGAGGCTGATATTAATCGGACATCTTAATAGATTGACCAAGCATATAGTTGACTTTTTGATGAAGAAGACCATCACAATGTGGACAAAAGAAGTAAAGAAGAATTTGGAAAAGTTGAAGATTATAGAGTCAAACGAGCTAGCAAGAAGTCAATTTAGAAGCAGAATGAAAAGCCTAGAAGGGTTTCAGGATGGAACCCTGGAAAAAATAAACGTGCTAGTGAATGCATGAAGGAATATAGGAGACAGAGAAAACTCCAGCATTAGAAAAATAAAGTTGTAACGTGATCCGAAGTGGTCAATACGAAAAAAAAAATGTTCGAAAATTGTGTACAGTTCGCTGTACTCATTTCAAGAACTCTGAAGATCTGTTAAGTATCAATAAGCACAAACATTTCTCTTTCTATTATACAAAATAGAATTACTTAAAATAGAGATCTTAACAAGAAACATGAAACATGTATTTAGTGAAATATAATTTTGTATTATAATTTTTTTTTTTAATTGGCTTAATTGAAGTATGAAAACTTTCTGTAAATCACTGCCAATAATTTATATTAGGATATGGAAAAAGAAACTGGTTGCATTATCACACAATCCATTTTTAACGCCAAAAATATTTAAATTAAAAACTATTTAAATTTAAATAATTCACTCAATATCAGATATTCAGAAGAAGCTAATCATTCGCAGCTATCATTTGCTCACTAATGTACACTCCCATAATACATATTACGGACCCAATGCAGACCCAAGGACGCATTGCGAAGTCGATACTTAATATTCCCAGAAAATTACTGCTTTGCATAGTAATCCTGGGTTTGGAGTAAAATTTTACTAATTATGCAAATAAATACCAGGGACAGCAAATAGTACTGAGGGTCAAAAACCCTTCAATAGTTCCTATACCAGCACCCAGGAAACAGGTTCATCCTTGGCGACCTTCCCGCGGGCCGAAACCAGAATTCATCAGTTATGGGCCGTTTTGTCATGGTACGCTATTGTCTTCAAATGCATGTCTTTGTCACCAAGTGTGGGAGTTCTACTCCTCAAGGGTTTTTAACTGATTTCCGCCAACAAAAATCTTTAACATGCGAGACCGAAGCTGGAAAAGTAATTCGTTCCAATCTTGAAGTCCGTTGAACTTAAGGACGGATACAGGTACCTAAGGGTGGTACCGGAACATATTGTTTACCTGAGAGTTATGTGAAAGCCTCCATTCCTCATTTCCGCAATGTCTGTTGTTTGTTGACTAAGGTTTTTCACCACTCGTTTTATCTCAAAAATAAAATTTATTTAGGTAAATCTTCCATTTTTCTGACCATTCTCTCTAAAGGATGGCTAATATTACTTATCTACATACCAGTTCAGAAAAGGACGATGGAAGACCATCCTAGCAATAAAGGAAGGAAGTGACAACAAAAGAGGCGGGATGAGGGATCTCTTTTTGTTACCTAATGCAAATGAATCATCGTTAGGAATATTCTTTTCTTTCTCCGTAGATGATTGATAATTATTTCTTTAAAGGCTAGATATAAAGGTTTTCAATACTGAAACTTGCAATTGATGCGGCTTAGCTTGATCTGAGATGTAGGAATTGAGAGCCACCGTTTAATAAATAGAGTGAATTTAAGGTATTTTGAGGATAGTAAAATTTATAGGAAACATTTAGATTTTGGAGATTAAGTTTTTTAACAACTTAGTAAAACTGTATAGTTCCTATAGAAAAATTGATCAAGGTTCTTTTAAAAGCAACATTTAAATTTAATTGAGAAATTACGATAGAATATAATAAAGAAATGATAATTCTCCGATTTTGCAATGATAATGTTCGATTGAGTAGGCAATGATTTGACAGTTGTAAAATAAAAAAAGAGCTGGTAAACTGTTAGTAAATGAATGAGGAATTATTATAAAATGCATGATATAACTTTATTAGCCCAAATATATTTCTAAATACAAACCTTTAGGCATCTGCTCCGTTGTATCTCGCTTCGAGTTGAGTAAAAACAAATTTAACTGTTCATTTGTTTCCTTTTTAAATTCTCCAAAAATACATATCAACGCGAGCTTTAGTGTGGAAAAGAGTATGTATTCATGGAAAATGGGTAGATTTTGGTAGTAATTTCATCGAGAAATAAACGTTACAACTAATTTTTCGAAGTATAGATGATATATACTTGTTGAAACGTTCATTTCTTGATGAAATGATTACAGAAATACACACATTTTCAGTAACTACATTCTCTTCTCCATGCTATAGCTCATGATGCTTGAATTTTTGGAAAATATTGAGCGAGAAACGAATGAAAAGTTAAGTTAAAAGTCGAAGCGACAGCCTGCGGAATAACTACCAACCCTTTCACTACAAAAATGTCGATATTGGGTGCAGTACTCGGTATGGAGTACCTACAAATGGAAATAATAGATATAACAACCGATGAGTATTTTTATTTTAAAACTGCATACTAAGTATTGCACATACCATATAGGCCACATTAACCAACTCGTCGGAGATAGGTCAGGATATTTTTCCTTGTATCCGCAATGAAGTACATCACCGGACTCCAAGGACTCTCGTATTACTATTACAATGTTAAAAATGATGTGCTGACGATCCTCAAGGTTCCTTCCCGCTAGTCATTAACATTTTATAAGGAAGCAATGCTAGAGGATAGATAAAAGAAACTAATAGGAGTGCGTGAGGCAACCGGTAGCCTAGGACAAGGCCAACCGGTCTCAGCGATTACCCATGCCAGGATGACGGGATCGCGGAAAGGTGACAATATGAGTCATTTTCTCCGCCATTCATCAGTACTCCATCGGAATAGTCATTAGAGATACCACAATTATCATTTGCATACGTTTAAAATTTTGATATATCTAAACCATTAAAATATATATGAGCTATCCATAATATAAAAAAAGATATCAACTTAATTTATGCTAGTTATTTCTGGACACCATAGAATATGTTTGCTTCTTCTTCTTTCACAACATTCGTTTGTGCCCCTCAGCATAGGGGAGCGTTTAATCATGGCTGCCATTCTTCTATGGTTCTAGCCAGGTTTCGAACTTTCCTGCTGTTTTTGGCTTTTTCCCGTTTAGGCGTGTATAATAATTCACTACATAAAAGTGATGTTATTGAATAATATCATGTAATATCATATCAAATAAACTTTTAAAAAATATCAAACTCAGTAGAAAGAAGAGAAAATATATTCAAAATGAACTGAAATCATTCTCCAACATTTTGATTTCTAATTTAAGAAACTGAGCAACGTTAAAATGATCACGGACATCCTTGCTACATATTTAAACAATCTTTGATGCAAAGCTAGAAACATAATCGTATTGTATTTTTAATTAGATTTATATTTATATTGAAGTTTATTAAATTATATTTTAAAATTTAACATATAATTGTATATAATACATGCATACATCATGTACCAAATTTGATCTGAATGTTTTTTTTCTCTTCAATTTGATGGAAAATGTAATTTTTGATCTGAATAATGTTTTCTGATCAGGTCTCTAGGTACGTTTAATCTTCTCATAGAAAGTCCAGATATCAAAGAGTAGGAAAGAGAAAAATTAGAAGTTTAGTGATGTGTTGAAGAGCGGAATATTATTTATATGCTGTGAAAATATGATTTTACTGTGGAAATTTTAATATCGTTCTGTATAGGGCTTAGATATCAAGTACTTCAAGCTAAGAGTACTTAAACTCCAACAGATTACGCCAACAGCTTACTTGTGGCGTACCATTGATCGTGTTTCCATAGAAAACTACATCTCTTAACAATAGCTTTAAGGATGCTAGTTTTATTGCCATTTCTGAAACAATGTTTCATATTTTCTAAAATTTATATAGTGACTTTATAAACGTTCCAAGTGGCCAAAAACATCGAAATCGTTAAATACAGTATAAGTTGACGAACATTTAAGAACAATTAAGATCAGGCGTAACCGGAGAGGATCGGACAGTGGGGAAGCGCGGTCGGTTGGATCACATTGACCAGACTGGCGGAAGGCTCTCAGTCACCGACGGAGACAGTCGGGTGCCGAAATCCGTTGGCTATTGTGGGCATTGTAACGGCAGCTGTATTATTGATAGTTGTGGGAACCAGCTGATGGTCATTAGTGGGATTGTGGTCCATTATTGACAGCGGTCGTCGAGCCCTCATTGATTTTTAATAAGTTAACTAAACCCGCCCAGATCGCTCCCTGTTGGCTGGTCGCCTATCGCATTTATAGCCGTCCATTTGGGGAGGTCCGGATCATCCCCTGGCAGCAGATGGGTACTCAATTAAATATGCATGGTCAGCGGCATAGATACCATCTGAAACAAATAATATTATATTAGCGCTACTATGCGTAATATATGCAAATGAATTTGATAATGCGGATTTAAATGTTCAGAAACACATTTTATGGCAACAGCCATATGGTTAGGTTCAACTCCTAACGAAACTTCTTTGGCTTGGAGTGATTTTCGGTAGGGAAAGAATTTAAGAGTTGGCGTCACCGATATGCTCGTGATGTATTGTGCGAGACTGGCGACGCCTAGCGGCGTCTTTATAGGTTATATAATTTGTTTAACCCTCAATGAGTCGAGTTTGGCTGTTGAGGTGAGATATACTACACTTTTTGGCGTGAATTTTTTCGAAGAGAATGTCCTGGTGATGCCTGAAAGGGGTAAATGTCGAATGGTTAGTTTTTCTAATATTTTTGAGACTTTAGGCTTTGCTTTTTGGAATCTTTACTATTGCAATCAAAGAAATTAATATATTTCTTTTAATTTTTAAGTCCCTATAATATTATATAATAACATAAGGAGGAAATTACGGAGTTGTTTATTAATATAAATAATTTATATAGTTCTAAAGGTATTGATAGTTACAAAAAAATACTTTATTTTTCTATTCTTCCATAGTGATTTTTCATTACCAAGATAATAAATATCTGATGTAATTTATAAAATGTTAATTTATTCAATTACAGCAGTGTTTATATAAACTATTAAAGTCAATGGAAAAATATTAAATTGCATGCAATTACCTCTGATATATAATTATCTTACATCAGAAGATTTGAGATATGATCTGACATCTAAAGAAGCATTAGAAATTCCTTTTCGAGTACCTACAAGGCCAGCGAGTCATATTTGATTACATCAGAAGGTTACTGAATACTAATTTCTTTCGTAATACTAATTTATATAGTTCATAATTTACATAGTGAATGTGAGCGTTTGTGATTAACGTTACATACGAGGAAATAAAAAATGTCTTGTATTTCGTATAATTATAATTTCATAGCTATTTAATTTTGAGTCCCTTATAATTAATGTTACGTCATTAATCTAACAATTATTTAATTTTTAAGTTCCTGAATTTTCAAAATGTTTTACGGAAACATTTCATTTAAATAAAGAGATACTGAAAATTAGAACCCCATTAAAGAAGATGCTTAAGTCCTTTCTGTAACAGAGGTTAGAAAAAAAATTTGAAAGGAAAAAACATTTTTGATTCTATGATTTTTGATTTGATATATTTAACACTAAAAAGCATAGTCGATTTATTACTAATAAATCGCTACAGTTTGGCTAACATTAACTAAAGAAATACTACAATACTAAGAATTTTATTGTTTTATTTATTTATTTTTCTAACAATTTTCGAATACTTATCATAACATGATTTTGGGAATGACGATAACTATGTAATGTTTAGACCTTAATTTTTTCTAATAAAATAAATGAGCCATTATATTTGAAAGTGGTATAATTCCATTTGTACATAAAAAAATCGATTATTTATTTTAAATGGTTTTCATGATTATTATTGCCTAATAAGAATTAAAAGGTGTATAGGGTTCAAGACGTCACTCTTTGCTAAGAGCTAAATGATAAAAACATTTGCCCGTTTGCACATAATTCGAAGTAATACAAATGGATATCGCGAATATGAAAAAATGGACCTATACCATTTTCAAACAGCTGATACAGTAATAAAATGCACTAGTTGATATGTCAAGAATAAAACGGATAAGATTTAAGCCATAAAAAGCATAAAAAGAAAGGTGTAATTATCCATAAAGGTGTGTAAGGAATAATGAAAAAAAAGCGATCATGTACTAATAAAGTATATAACCTGTTTAATGATTAAAAGAAAAACAAATCATTATACATTTTATTACCTATCCTTATTCTTTTTTATTATCTTCCTGAAAGATTCATAGCGGAGCGGGATAGCTAAATGGGTTTTGCTCAGATTTGCTGCCGACGAATCCGGGTTGAAATCGGGTTTTGGCATACACATAATATGTAAACAGTCGTGGTTTGATCCTGTGGGATCTGGCGACTCTCCTAGGGCTCACCCAGGCTCTATAAAGTTGTCTGAAAATAGCAGGATGGTCTTGAGCATGATCTCGTATAAATCGCCTGCCTGCACAAACGATGTCATAAAAAACTAGTCTCTTACATGTACTGAACCGTAGACCCGTCATGGGTTGTAGTGGTTGAGAAAAGATTCATAAATCATTTAACTTTAATATTGTGAGCAATGTTACTTATTTCCTCAAGAATTAATTGGTGCTACAGTACACTTTTTTTTTGTTTACTGATCATGTATACCTCTCAATTAAAATTGAAACTGACTATGGACTTATGGACCTATTTAACCGATCCATAGCTGTTAGAAGTGTTTTAAATGTAATCATTAACTTTTTAAATATAAGGTACTTTAAACAGCTAAACTTTTATTTCATGGACTAAACTTTTATTACTTATTACTTATTATGGAGGACGACTTGTAAGAAATATAGGTTTATTGAATTATTGAACATCATAATATGGATATGCATGAGCTAACTAGGTTATTTATTAACTATTGACTATCGTTATAGCTTATTGACTATAGACTACATCTAACTTAGAGACTACTCTCTTACATACTATAAATGGTCTACTACATCTCTACTACCTACCTTCTCTCTTCCTAATCTTAGAGCAAGTATTTATACATGTAAAATAAGAAAGAAGGTCCAGGAAGTTACATTGCTGACAACACGGAAGGTATTTCATAATTTAAGCGTTAGGAGCCCGCAAGTATACACAATATACCTAGGTAATCAACCCGATCAATTTTTTTTGTTTTTTTCTGTAACCACTACGACCCGCGAACGAGTCTGGGGTTCAGTACATGGTAGAGACTGTACTAATTCATCGGCAACGGTTCTGCAAGGAGGTGACTTGTCCTAGGTCACGCTCAACCGCCAACCGTTTCCCTCTTATTTTGGGTACCCTATTTTTATAATATTTTATAGAGGCTGGGTGATCCCCAGAAGGGTCTTATATCCCATATGACCCATCTCCCACCGCAAACAGACTAATTAAAAGTAACTGCCTGCATCGGGATTTGAACCTGGATTTCCGTCATGGCTACCCAGTGCTCTACCACTGAGCCACTCCACTCCCTAACCCGATCAATTAATCCATCTAATCATTAACTTTTCGGCTCTAAACGTAATATTTTTTTTTTACTTAACAAGTTTTCATTTCAGTCTCTATACTGTTAGTGAACCAAGTCCTTGAAGAATCCAGTGAATTTCAAACAAAAATAGTCTACTATGAACTAGAATATTTTCAAGAATAAAACTGGTAGGGCTTTAGTTAGTATTAGTAGGATTAGTATATTAGTAGGCACTATTTCATTTCAAACTGTATATAGGAACTTTCCCCTAGAGAGATGTAAAAATAAGATTCCACAAAAAACGTTTTCGAGAGATTTAAAAAATACAAAAGAATAGTTTTCATTTTCTGCTTTGACTGGTACAGGCGGTTGGAGGCTATGGAGGAAGAGACGGCTCAACGTGAGAAAACCACTCACAAGTGTGCCTTTGAAGTAACAACACTAACAGAGAGATCAAAGCTGGAGCCCAGGAGCACGAGCAGTATTTACACACCGCCAGTACTCCTTAGTCTTCAGGGGGAGGAGGGTTCTGTCCTAGCATAGCTCGTTTTCTTCAGTAATTGGATTGCACCAGCGCAGCTTCCAATCCTGGCTAAGATTTTATAGAAAACAATAACTACAATAAAGGGAATTTATCAATATTTTACATTTTTGTCCAATTTTCCAGTTTGTATTCACCACATTTGGTTATAATAAATTGGCAAAATGAATTCATTGATTTATTACCAGGTTAGAATGTTCAGAGAAGAATGTTTCATGGGGAAGAATGCTTCAGTATAATTCAGTATATAATGCATTTATTAAAGTTGTTATTATTTGCACAACTTATGAACTTATGATTTGAGTACTGCCAGGGGGTAGTTTCTCTACTTGTCATTTTCACATGTCATTATGTATCGCTTAGCACATTTACTAGATGTATTTTTATTATACAGTTGTAAATATCAATAAATAAATTTAAAAAAAAAAAAAAAATTTGCACAACTTAAATAATTGATTAAGTGGTCGGATTCGATCTAAGGGAAGTAAGGAATGAAAGGAACAATGATGTAACTGAACCGGATTCGATTTATTGAACGATTCCCAACACCTTATAGAATCCAGAAATACACTATTTAAATGACACCCGCCCCAAGTACTTCTATTACGATGTTTTTATTCTGTGAAAAGTTTTTCCCTATTTCTTTAATTTCCTCAGAACGATTGAGAAGAGATTATCGTATTAGCATAAAAAAAAACCTTACCGATCAGAGGCGGATCCCTTGTTGGGTGGCAACAGAGAGACAAAGAAACAGTCGACGTATTCTTTAATCACAGCAATTGAAGAGGAGGAATGCCAGGACAATGAGAGAATTCCAGGGAGAGGATTCTTTGCCTCTGAGGTCTGGGACGGAGAAGGTAAAACAATTATCGGCTAAACCATCAACAGGAAGGTGGAGTTAAACACAATGTCCGAATAAAGCGTCAAGCATATATTCTTTTCCTTTTTTTTTTTTTAGTAATATTAAATTTTAATATTATTTATTGAGATAAATGGTATTAAAAAAATATATTTTTTTAACTATAAGGGAGCATTGTGCCTTCATAGTAGAACGCCGAGTGGCCGTCCCGAATTCAAGTCTGTCTGTGGCAGCAATTATTTAATCTCTTATCAGTCGGGGATCCTTTGGGACCTGTGAAGTGGTGCAGTTTCTTTTTTTTTTAAACTATAAGATTTGTTGAAAAAATAATGTAATTTCTGAGCCTACTTTAACAGTCAAGATGGGCTGTGTAATAAATGCATTAGTACAGATTAAGGAATATAGGTAGTGAGTTTTATTACTCGAATGGATATATTTGTATATAAAAGTTTACTTATGGACCCTTGACTATACATACTTAATAAAACGAATTATTTATAAGTAATAGCGGAACTACTGATGCTCAGTTAGTTATAGTCTAGCAATTTGGATTCACTCCTGAATTGACTAAAATTTTTAACTTTTTTTTTTGTCATTGATAGATGAGTATGCCATACATAAAAGTCGTACGTATCCACTCTTAGGTCAACAATCGAAATACTAAAGCAGTTATTTTCATCTTCTGCTTTCTTTATTCCTTCTTCTTCGAATATTCTATATACGGAAAACGAATTACAAAAGTTAAAGTATTAAAATATCTAATAAGTTCATTATCAGTACTTACCTTACCGAATTATACAATACAAAAGTAAATAAATAAAAAGCCTATACCACGACATCCCTTGAAGGGTCTTTAGTTCAGTACATGATCGAGACTGTACGGTTTATGAGACAACGGTTGAGTAAGGAGGTGCCTTGTCCGAGATCACGATCTACCGCAATGTTTTTCCCTAATTGATTGTAGCAACTTTATAGAGGCTAGGTGAGCGCCAGGAGTGTCTCCAGATTCTACTGGATACATCTATGGATGTCAATTGATTAAATAATTTGGCTACCACAGCCATACTTGAGACGGCTACATTCTGCACAATAATGCAGCGATCAACTGCACCCCGCTCCCATTAAAAAATATAGCTGATCAAATAAAGTTTAAATATTCTTCTAATCTAATGGGAGTTGAGATATATAATATTCTTTTTCGTGTGTCTATGAGCGCTCTGGAGTTTTACCTCTTTAATTGTTACCATAATATAGTAGACATCCTGTATGGCTTTCTTTTGAGTTTTGACAAGAGTAACATATGCTCGCACTACATCCTCTAGTGGGCATAACTCTGCTAGTTCTACATTACCCATATAACGATATAATTTTTTATTTGGGGTAATAAGGCACGCTAGTATATTCCAATCAGGATCTGGGAGTGGGCGGAAGCGGATGAGAAAACACCACGAGGGGACGAAGACGACGCAGAGCCGCAGATATTTACTGCCTGTTCAGTCATTAGCGGACAAAGGCACAACAAGATGGTGACATAACTCAGTGGACCCATCTGCATAGCGGCCGCCCTCTCGATCAGCCTCAAATAGTGGGCCTTTAGCATCCGATACAGGTTTGTCCCTGTCCTTGTCCCCTGTCACGTCCCCCCGTATTTGTAACTGGTATCCTCTATTTCTTCTGTCTTCACCTCCTACTTAATCAACATTTACTTACGACCTTCTTCCGTCAATAATTATCACCGCAGGGTGTCAATATATCTCAAGTTACTTCAATAGCAGCCAGTTTCAAGACGGCAGACATACAACTGGTTGGTTCCATTTGCACTTAAATAAAATAATTTAAGTTTTCAGCATTTAACAAAGTTAAAATTTGTTTGTATATTTTAGATGGTGAATTTATATAAAGCCAGTACAAACCACGAAGGGTTTATCGGACAACGGTTTTGCATGCGATTTGTCCTAGATCCACTCTCTACCGATATATTTGATAGAGGCTGGATGAATCATAAGAGGGGTCCAGATCCCATAGGATCCAACTCGGGCTTTTAAAAGATTAAATAAAATCAACCTTTGATTTGAACCCGGGACTGTCTTCACGGCAAACTCTACCACTGAGCCACTCCGTTCCTGTGTATATATAAAAAAATAAATGCAATACAAAGCGTCTGAAGGAAAGACTTAGGCGTAGATGGGAGTATTGCGTTAAAAGTGATCTGACGGATTTGGGTTTGGCGGTAGTGATCTGTAGAGGGAAATTTGTAAGCGAAGATAGTTAGTATCGGCATCGAGCCTTCGGGATCGCTAAGCGTTATAATAAAAAAAAATGTAGAGTTTTGGTTGGAAATTATTGGTTGAAGGAAAACACCAGAAATAAACTAATCTTTATCGAATTTTAACTATACTATCCGCCTAATCTACGTCTATAATTTTCGGGAACAATACCATTTTTCACATGTTTTTCAAATAAAATTCTAAGTGAATTTTTAATAGTAGAATAAGTATAATTGTGAATCGTATATAATAATGATGGGCTGTAACCAAGACCACTTCAAGAAAATTAAGTATATAAAGAATTTTAATGCGTATGAAAATACTGAATGACAGTGTCATAATATCGGACGATAATTTTTAAAAAAGAAAATAGTATGAGAATTTATAGAGTAAAAGTTTTGCTAAACATTGCTTGCATCCTAGTAGGAAAACATAAATATCTATTTATTTGAGGATCCATCCATCCAGTTTAAACAAAAATTATTTTAACAAAAAATATAGAATTTAAGAGAAATTAGACTCTCACATGAAGAAATTAGTACACTTATCAGAAGCAAAGGCATTTATTGATTGCTTCAAGCTAGGTTTAACGTATTGTTTCTTATGAATATTGTCTTATTATATTTCATATAGAATGCAGCTTTTCCAAATAAGACAAGAAAAAATTGCAGTCACTAAATGAAATCGACAGCCCGTAAACATTAAAAAAAACCCTGTGAGTAGAGTAAGTAATGTATAATTAATTAAATGAGAATATTTCCTTATGTTTTTATTTTGCGTGAATTTCAAGAAGTGAGTTCCATAATGTTGACTCAGTGATGAGTACTCTGAGGAATTTACATACTCATATTTATTCATTGTATCATTAAAAATCATAATTTAAAATTCTAATAACAATATTCCTGTTACTATTTTTATCCAATGCTGGATTATGAGGAGCTGATATAAATTAATGATTTTAAAGTAAGAATTTACAACTTATTTTGACTATTATTTCATAAGTATCTTTGGCTTCATGCTTATTTTAATTTAGTACATTTTTATTAATCTTAACTCACCTTCTTTCTTTTGTCGACTTTCATAAATCCAAATCCGATACTTAGAATTACATCTTGAGAAACGTTAACTTGGAATCATCTTACTAAACTTAAAATACAAGAAACTGCTGGTCGTTTCATGCTACTGCAATACTTAATAGGCAAACGCTTTAAGCTCCCAATTAATTACAAAAGACTATTATAAGACCTATTTGGACTTACAGAGTAGTGCTTTGAGGCTCCACTTAGCCATCGAATTCTTCTGTTATTCAAACCTCACAATCCAAAATCCTTCGTAAAATCCTCAATGCTCCTTACTTTGTTAAGAACAAAGTAATCCGTAATAGCCTTAAAGTCCCGTTTTTTAATGATTTTTCCAGAATCCGATATCAATATTTTCATGACAAACTTTATTCCCACTCAAACCCACTAGTTTAAAACCTAGCAACCTCTTCAACTCCTGATAATGGTCAGAAGCGTCTGAAAAGAAGACGGCTTCTTGACCTTCTAAGTTGAATTAGTTATTCGAGGACTACCATTATGTAGTTTCTCTGCTTGTCTTTATCTGGTACCGTTATATATCTTTAAATATATATATTTGATGTATTCTATTGTACAGTTGTAAATTCCATAAATAAACTTTTTAAAAAAATTAATAAATTATTTTCATTTCCCAATATTTGGTTATAACTTCATAAGTGTTTTAGCTTCATATTTTTTTTTTTTATTTAAGCACTTTTTTATTATTTTTAATTTCGCCTCCTGTTTTTTGTCCAGTTTTATAGGTTATGGATTTTGAATAATCTTCAGTTTAGAAATGATTCATTTTATACAGCTTATTTTATATCTACTGTGCATTCTTTATGGCATTTATTTAAATGTTACTTCATATAAGAGCCTATTTAACCTAGTACTCCAGGTTCGGCCTTAATTCTTGCTTCCATTAAGGTAGTTGCCAATGGACCATAAATCAAATACTGTATCAAGGACCTTCTTGAAAGATTATGAAATGGTTTATCTCAGGTCAGATCAGGGACTAATCTTCCCGAACATTAAAGCTAATGACAGAGGTGCCGATAAGAACTTGGTTTAGAAGCTCGCCACTTAAGCTCTTTGATAGGATGAGGCACCAATGTTGTCAACATCTGGTTCAATAAATTAATAATAAATAAATTAAGAACGTCCTCGATAAATGTACAAATAGATTCCTTTAAAGAAATGCAATCAATACTGGCTTCAATCGCCTTAAAATTAAATACAGGTGAAGTGCCCATCAAACCAACCAAAACATACTTTTTTATTTTAAAATACTACATTTAATAAATATTATATTATTATTTGTTTTAAATTTTAACCTGAAATTCCATCCGATCTAAACAGGGAACAATATACCGAATGATCAGAGTTGATTATGTGTGCCTAAGCGCCAGATTGAGGAATACGACACCACTCAGCTCTTAGGAGGTAGATTGAATCCCGAGAATCCTCCATCAGTTTTAAAACAAGTTGTTTTTCCTTTATTTATTCGAGGTTTATAAATATTGGATTTAATTTTCAGCGTTATACTATGCCGTGAATATATATTTCCTGAAATATCGTAATCATATTATAGAGATAATTTTATGAGAGAAGGGTTAGAAATATTAATTAATTTAATATTATTTAAAGCCTTTTTTATTTGTTTGTTTGTTTCCTGGGGTTTTGGGGGCGTAGAACATCTAGGTCATCAACGCCCGTTGGCTCTTTTTTATTTTATCATGCCTTTGGCCGAAACTTCAAGGCATATTCATGATAAAGGCATATGTGGTAATAATAATTAATATATAATAATAATAAACATAGGCCTAGGGACCAGCAAAGAAAACATTGATCGATTCAAAAAATTCATATTCTTGCATATTGAGAAGAAAAATTAAGGATTTGAGATCAAATTTGCTGGATTCGATACTGCACATGTGGAAATGCAACATTTGTAAAAACAACAATAAAGGAATAATTATTGAAAAAATTGATTGCTACTTCATATTCACAGCAGTAAATGTATTAATTACTTTAATAAAATCCTATATTAGTAGGTAACAATAAGTAAAGTTGTATATTTTTTCGTGATTATATGTTTACTATCGCATCCATTATTTTTTTTTCTGTAAAATATTTCAAGTTCAGAAATTATTAAATTCTTGGTAGAGATATATCATTAGAAGAGTATATGACCCAACCAAGGAAGGAAATCGTTATATACAAAAAATAATTAATAGCTTAAGGACCTACTTAAGGAAATAGTTTCTTTTATCTTAAGCAAGATTAAGATGGCTGCGGTACGTTCACAGAATGGATAAAAAATGTTAACAAAGCGGAGGGACGTCCAGATGGAGAAAAAGGAAGAGACAGGCGTAGAATGAAATGGCATGGAAGCAGATATTATGGTTCCATGTGGTAATAGCATGGAGAATAGCAGCAGAAGATCGGTCAAAGTGGAGGAAAATTGTTGAGGAGGCCAACGTCCTCCATGGACCATAGCGCCGTGTGATGGTGTAAAGAAGTAAAATTTATTTTTGTGGAATGCGGGTCTCCAAACCACCCCTAACCACTTTTACTTAAAAATTTAGTAAATAAGTTTAAATTCTCAATCCCAGAGGTAGCAAAAATAAACAAGATAATACAAAGAACCATAAAGATACACAACTTATTTTTGAAAGGCTTGTCAATACTAAGAGAATAGTTTATAAAATAAGTTTGTTTAGACGTCTAAATGAATGCATTTTAAGGTTCATTAGATATGTTGGTCATCGATATAAAAATCTGTGCCTCAACAACCCTTGAAATGTCTAGGGTTCAGTGTATATACAGATTGTACTATTTATCCTAAATCACACTCTACCGCCAGATTTTCCCCCCTTAATTTGGCTACCCAGTTTATAGAGACTTGGTGAGCTCCAGGAGGGTCCTGGATCATATATGATTCATCTCCGACTACTAACAGACTAAATAAAAGCCTTGCCTGCAGTGGGATTTGAACCAGGATTTTCGGCATGGCACTCCGTTCCTCTTAGATATAATATTAAGAACAAATTAAGTAGACAGTTTTTTGAAATAGTAATGGCTGTTATGTTTAAAAAGAAATGTAACAGAATTGTGTAGTGCCTTATAAAAATTATATAAATTTGCATCTGGAAAATATTCTTAAATTTTATAATAACTACCTAACGCATTTCTCCGAGGTGTTAAAGAGCAGGAATTTCAAAACTGGCCGTTCCATTAATCAAAGAGTTACAAGTCGTATCACGATGATGGACAAGCGTGGCCCTGATATGAACTTACTGACAGCGAAATGAAATGACTTGTCAAAACCTATAACAGTTGCACCCGAAGTGTATTAAGTAGTTTTCGAAATGATCTTGAATGTCTTGGTGATGTGGAAAGAACAGGAGTAAGTAATAAACATAATTTATTCTCCATGACTCTAAACTGATTTAATGTTTTTACTAATTTACTCCTTATATACTATTATCACGGTTTAAATAAATGTGGGTTATAATGATTTTGGAAAGTAGATTTAAGATGTTATTTACCGCACTCTTTACATTTTTTACTTTTCAATATCGGGAAAAATTGCAACTGAAATTAAACTGTAGATAAGAAAAAATGATTTACGAAACTGTATATTTTCTTCACCGTTGTATTTTAAGACTGATATTCACATAATACAATAACGATTAAAGGTATTTTACTAATAAACCGAAAAATTTTCATTCACCTTGAAACAATATTTGAAAAATATCTGATCCACATGGTATATCTTTCACTAGCTTATCTTCTTGAAAAACATTTAAGAGTTTACGTTTATTTGCTGTGAAAATTCCAATTAAAACATTTCGATTGCATAAAATAGTAATGCACAATAATATTCGAACTAGTATATTAATATTTCTTTATAATATTATACTGAGGGGTAGACCGAGGCGTAGGTGGAGGATTGCGTTAAGAGTGAACTTTGGGTTCGGTGGTGGATTTGGGTTTGGACGTTGGTCCGTGGATGGAAGTTTGTAAGCAGAGATTGGTGGTATCGGCAGCTAGCCTTCGGGTTCACTAAGCCGTATTATTATTAACACTAGTATTCTCCCAATAGTGGAAGACATTAAGCAAACAACTCAATCAATCCTTCTTTGGGTTCTTCCTGTTCTTCCAATAGGCTTCATTCTCTCTGAGGAGGCTTGTTTACATTCTTTCGACCACTTCTGTCTGCACTGATTTTGCTTTGTTTGCTCTGATGTAACTTCCCACTTGTGCCTGAAGGTGTCTCTTTCTAAACTGTCCGTTGCACATATGTTTGCGTTTTTGAGGTCCTATCGAAGTACCTACGTCCAGCCAAGGTGTTGAATTCTTGTGAGTAAGCCTTATTATTATTATTAATAGCTTAAAATATTATACAGTAATGCATTTGTGTAAGAAATAAGTGTTATGTTAAAAATATGGGTCTATTTATTTAATAATAGACATGGGAAATATCAAAAGCTTTTAAATGCTTACAAAATAAAAATATTGTATATTTCAAATATAATGGTAATTATAATCTCATGTTGTATACGTGACATTGATACAAATACCGACCTATAAATTTCTATAAATATTCAAATAAACGTCTTTGCCTGAACGCTCTTCATAATAAGTAAAATTTACTCTTGGCTAAAAATGCTGCATATTAAGTAGCCTAAGGATAATTCACTAATCTGACTCACCTTCACCTGCTTTTAACCCAACATCCAGCAATATACCAAATTTGGGAAACACTCAACTAACAGTGCATTCATTCGAATGGAAATGAAATATCCATAAAAGGTACTAACAATGGTTTCTAACAAGTTGTCTTCGATTGAATTTAATTATTTTACAAAACACAAACGCATCTAAAACTAGCAAAGATAGTTTTAGTAATTTACGAGTAATGAATGATTAATAATTAAATAAATTAACAACAAACTAGTTTTAAATATATTCAACTGATAAGAAACTTGTTTTAGCTCACGACTTTTTTAGTTACTCGTTGCTTTAAACGATGACCTGAAAGCTATTATAAAGCGATTACCTTTAACAGCTCATTAATATATTAAAAATTATAATAAAATAAATTAGAAATAAAAAACAAATCCATACAGTATATATAGATAGATAATAGGCAATATCAATAAAGTAACCTCAAAGAAATTGTTATAAAATTAACAAATAATTAATTAATATTTTATAAATTTACCATTTACATTTAATTAATATTTTTTAATTACTGTATAAGTAATATATATTAAGATCAAATTTTGAATAATTATTTATTGAAAATAAGGGAACAAACAATCATTCTTTCGAAAATACTTAAGAATTTATTTGATGATGCTATCTATTATATATTATATATGATGTCATGGCCTTTAATTTGATTTTTTGTTTATGGATTATTATTTGCCTTTACTATTTTTAGTAATGATTTTAACTTAGCATAGCAAACAAAAAATACCATTTAAATCTTTCATTAGGGTATAAAGATTTTCAGAAGAACATCAAATACTATCTATACTATAATATTTTGATAAAGAATTATTTAACTTTTAACTTTTCAGGCAGTGAAATTAAAAGTATCCCTATTATTTCATTAAAAGTATCAGTCCAAGAAAAAGCTTTATTCCTGAAGAAGGTAAAATATATTATGTATATTTTTTGATGATATTTTATATTAAGAATTTAATATTAATTTAAAAAAAATCTAAAATACTTTATAATACTAAATCAAAATGTAGAGGAAACTTCTATATAATTTCTTGTTATCCAAAAGTAATTAAAGTTATAAAAACAACGCATATCTAACAAACTGTCAGTTCCGCGAAGCTAATTCCAACATAGCATAACTTAATTGTTTATTTAACAAATAAGTGTTTATAATATTTCATATTTTATTTGAAACCGGAAAGAAATGCATCTGCCATTTGAACGGCCTTTTTTTCAAGAAGGAAATATTAGGATGGTAAAAGTAGCCCAATCATCACACATTTTTTCGATTAGTTCCTTTAAACTTTTGGAACACTCATTTATAAACATAAAATGATAAGTAGGTTTTTACGGAACATTCCTGATACATTAATCTCACCTCCTAGGCCTTCCACTATGCCACCGATAAGGACTTCTTCGTGAGTCAGAGGAACTCTACCATGAGAAAATCGAGGACGGAACCAGCCGCATTCCGACGAACGGGGAAACTGGGACCGCTACTGAATCATCTCGATGAAGCAGCCTCAGAATAATAAATTTAGTGTTACACCATCATAGACATTCTTTTTAACATTCCATGGGAATGGAGCAGCTAGCGGTTATTTTTTAGCTAGTTCAATGTTTTTTTCTAGTCAAATCCAAGAAATAACCCCAAATAATGGAAGAAAGGAAATCCTACAGATATAAAAAAATATATATTTATTTCTTCTGGGTCAGGCCCTACTATTTTTAAATGTCCAAAAATTAGTTGTTATTACTTAATTGCATTAGATGAAGGACTTTGGTTAGTTAAAAGGGTAGATAATCTTAAATTAAAAATAATAAAAAAAAAACTTTAACACCACAGCAACCTCCACAAGGGTCTTGGCTTCAGTACATGGTAGAGGAAGCACTGGTTCTACCAAGTCTCGAGTAGCTCATATCTTCTCGTTTACGGTCTATGTCCTAAATAAAATGAATTATTTCTATTATTGTAAAACGGGTGAATTAATTATTTAAAACATTAAATTTTATCCTTTACTATATTACTGAAGTAAAACTTGTGCCCCCTTTCCTCCTTGCTTCGGACCAAACCCCATCGTCCAATTGTATATTGTTCAAATCACAAGAATATTGAGCTAAATTAATTATGTTAACCCATTTTTATTTTATGTCACCTTATATAAAATATTTTTATATATTGTATGAAATGCGGAATTTGATTTGATCTAAATGCTTTTTTTTTTCCCTCCTCAATCAGCTGGAATATGAAATTTTTGAATTGATTGATCTTTTCTGAGCTAGTTTATTGGCCAGTTTCTTTTTATTCTTCTCATAGGAAGGTAAGTATTAAGCGATAAGATAAGACTTTTTAAAATATATAATATAGAAATAATATTTACAAATTAACAAAGATATTATAAATTATAATATAATGGTTGGGGGTTTACCACATTACTCTTCGGATCATGAGTAAAAGCCCTTCGGAGGACCAATGCCGTGTAAGGGACTGGGATAAAACAAAATGAATATTCATTTCCAATAGAAGAGCCACTCATCATCCATTTACTCCTTTCCTTTTATATTCAGAGATTCATTGCCGAGACGGTAGCTCTCGAAGGTCCTATTACCTGGAGGACGCTTTAAGAAATTAGACCAAGCCCAAGGTTTAGGTTTCAACCGAGGGGGGCCAAGGCACATAAATTATTCACCCAACCGCCCTTTTCGCTCACTTTTTAAAAAGGTTGCTTGTTTTGGATGGACCCTGAAGGAGTTGGTGCAGCATTTCTTCAGACCGACCCCGAATTCAATTACCACTTTTCTAAAGTAACAGCTCCACTTCTACCCCATGTTCCCCTCCCTTCTTTTATATTTTAGAGCTTAACATTTTAGGGACCACTTGGTTGGGAGTCCGAGATCCGAATGCTACGGGGGGATCATCCATCGCTAAGCCCATGGTTATTTTTGTTTTCTGTTCAGTAATAAACAAAGTAACCTGTCTACTGTAAACTAATACACATTACCAATACATAACTTTTGTTTCTAAAAAATTATCCAATCCATCAATGAAATCCATCTGAATGTTCGTACTCCAATCTTCATGGAGGGAGATGCTCATGCTAGTGAGATGGTGCGCACTACCAAAAATGCCTTGTTGGACTTAAAATTAGAGCCTTGTAGAATTAAAAATTAAACTTTCATCGAAGGTTTGGAAATTTTTCATCGTCTTCTGTCTAAATATTTATATATTGGGCGACCGTGATCAAAAGTGGATAGTTCCAAAATTTCAGAAGTTGACTTTTTCACATTTTTCGCTAGTTTATTCAAGCAATTTTGTCTAACACGACTCTATATCTCACGCCGCCTTAAATCCACATGTATACTTAAAAATATCCATTTGAAAATCTGTTCTTTAATTCCTACAGTGCCTTCATTACGCTAAACATTTCAATTTAACATTTATGATCGATGAAAAATTATTTTAAAGAATCTTATGTTTTGTAGAATAACTATAATTATTTATAGTTATGATAGGGTTATTGAATATTCTGCTAATGGCATCCTGAGAATTAATGGATTAACTCATTATTCATTTTTGTATTTTTCATTCATTTCAAACCCTGGATTAATGGAAAAATGCTAAAATGCTGTATCATCAGTGATGCATATATTTTAGCCATGCATATGCCATATACATGGATGCATATCCAGTATTTTTATAGTCTTTTTCTTTATTTTTTTAAGTCTCTATAGATAATGATTTACTTACCCGGCGTATCTTACTTTAGAAGTATTTAATAGAATGGCAATGGAATAATACTTAAAAATGGCCAATCATGGCTAAAGAGCCTGAAAAATTATATTACGTCCTTTATTTTTCATTATATCGAAATGTGGTCTTCGGTATCTACCTCATTTTCATTACTACCAACGAGTGATTTAAATACAAGGAGGTAAAAAACACCTGCTTTGGCTTTCTCTGGTATTTTAGAACTTGTATTATCTCTATAGAGAAAAAAGTTATTTATATTGAGAACTACGTATATATTGTAACGTTCACATTATTATTAATGATACTTACTATTCATCATTCTTCGAACAATAAAGGACAGATTGATAAAGTAATCAAAGTAAACCTATTAAAATTGTTTATAGCAGTATAAATTTGGTAGGAAATGTATGCAATGTAAATTGGGATCTAACAAAGTAATGGAGTTGAGTATCAGATGTATGGACGAGTAGTTAAGGAAATTATTATATTCTTATGGTCAAATTATACTAGAAGAAATGTTACCAATTAAAAAAAATATCTACCTACAATTTAACGTAATTTACACATAGATATGAAATGGTAAGAACAAGATGATGCTTAGTGAAATGGTGAATTCGGAATTTTAAATAATTCTAGCATTCTAAGCATATGCTTAGTGAAAAGTGTGTATGATAACTCAGATATAACATTTTATAAGGCTTACATTTAAAGCAATTGCAACAAAGCAATTAGTTGGAAGACCATGTGTGTAGCTCGGGAATGGAAAGAATTCACTGTCCTTAATTTATTATTCTTAGAAGGTTGTTTGTAAGATAATTTTAATTCAAATTTGTTTGGCTTCGATGCAACTCATTAAAAAGAAACCTCACAAGTGGCAGATGAAAAATAAATTACTTTTTCTCCTTTGCCACAACTTTCTGTCCGTGTAATAATTAGAAGAGGCCCCGAGATGGACTTTGCACCACACTATATATAACATCTTGCTCTCTCATTCTATTTTTTGTCTAATTTGTTTTCTCTCAACTCCCCTTCCACCTGGCTTCAAGTTGATGCAAATCGTTTATGAATTAAATTTGGTCGGACCTGTCGAGGAAGTGAGCCAAGGTGTCCATCAGCAAAGCTGTCCCGTGTCTCAGGCCCGGTGTGTCCTCTTCTTTCATTTCAACACGGACGGTTGTCTTTGGCACAAAATCAACAACAATTAAGTACCTCATGAGTTATGCTTTCTAGTTTGTTATATTTATCCTGCGGGACTTTGTATATTTAGCTTCAACCTAACTGGTACACAAAAAAAACAAACAATGGTTTTTGAACAAAAACAAATTATTTCAACATCCTTACTCTAATTTAAACTTAAAGGCAAGTCAATACAAATTTAAAGTATCGGAAGTGATAGACAGCACTTTTTAGGAGAGTTCATTCCGGAATCAATGCATATTGTCAAACGTATTTTACCATTATACGTGGTTTTGTGCCTTATAGGTAACTATATAATTGAGTACAGACATGTGTAGTCATTAGCGAACACTATAGTGATTGAATCGTAACTGGAAATTTAGCATAAGTAAATTTCTAAAAACCGTTACTTTTTTAACCATTACTTTTTTAGGAAAGTAATTGACGTACCTAAAACAAAAAATACCCTTTTTTAATTATTATATATACTTAGTTTACCTATTTTTCATTCATTACTTCTTTAAAAAAATTTGTTTCCTTTAGAATGAGTAACTTCTACAAATGATGGAGTTGGTTGAGAACGTTGGGATCTGCTATGGCCTACAAGGAGTGCTATTGTAAATATTTTACGTAGGAGGGAAAACTTTCAAGATTCATTTATTTTAAATTTAATTTCATAAATTTTCTTTGTCGCCATTGTTTACCTGTCTTACCATCATTTAATTCTCTATCTACTTATAGTACAGGAGATAGGTGGTGGTGTAAGAATTTGCAAGATACAGATATTTATTTACCTAATCGTCAAGAGAAAGTGAGTTTCCAATTACAAAGTAGTGGTAAAATAAAGTGCTATAAAATCAGTTAGAAAGCAAGAAAAAACACACCGATAACACTGCACTCATCCAGAAACACAACAGCTGGAGAGAGGTTACTAATGGATTGTCACTGAAATATAAATAAAAGAAAAATGCAAACAATGAACTAGGAAGTAAATATTAATTTGTGAACGATTAAGAAATAAATACAGAACAGAAATAAAATATTATTAACTATTGAGGCAGTGGCAAATCTATTTCTCAGGACCTCTATGCTAGCCGTGTAACCTTCAAAGCATTCACGTCACATTGTAACTACTTATTAAGTCATTCAACTTATTTTAATTTATTTTTATATCATCCAATATCTGTAATAAATGAATACATAGGTCATCAATATAAATTCATTTTAATTGTTATAGAATATACTGATTCTTTACTTTAAAAAAAAATAATATCACTTTTATAAAATACATGATCAGATAAAAACAACGTGTAGGAATCGCTTGCATGTTTTAATAAGGAATCACAATATTATACCATGCAATAGTTTTATATTGTTTTACCTATACCTAACACTTCAAATAAAACTTACGTTTACTTAAATATTTTACTACCAAATCACACTTAGAAAAGTAGTCTTAAATTTTTTATTATACCGATATATGGGAAACAGCTCCCCACAACAATCACCACGAATTATTTGTGAGAAACCCCTGAATCATCAGATTTCCCAACAGAATCATTCCTCTCTTCCAAACACACTGAGATCTTATGGCATATATCTAGTAAATGATTAACGCATAGTAGTAAGAATATAATTATAGTGATAAAAAACAAAACAAAAAACTGTACCACTACAACTTGAGTTCCGTGCATAGTAGAGACTGTACTGTTTCTAGGGAACCGTAGGATTCATCTCCGACCACTAACCGATTATATAAAACCCAGCCAGCGAGCGGGATTAGAATCCAGGACCTTCGTTCGGCACGGCAACTGAGCCACTCCGCACCCTGTGTTAATGAAGCGTAATTAATATTAATTTTTTTAAACCCTGCAAGATATATGATAAGAGCGAGAATATATTGATGTAAGAATATAAGAACGACCTAGGCCTATCAATGTCAATTAGAAGGTAAAAGTTGAAGTGTCAAGTAGAAGGTTATATCTGACGAACGAATGATCCATTTTCTTGAAGAAATCTATTAGTGTACCCAATCATTGCCACAATTAACAAATTTGGGCTCTCCGCGTCAGCATATTTTCTTTTTTCGTTATATTGAAGTTGTTTTTTTTATTAATTAATCCCTTAGTAAGATGGAGCATTTTCTTTCCTTTAGCTTTTTGAATGTCTTACATTTTATTGGGGGGGGGGGGGTTCTATTGCCTGTACTCTTTAGTATCTAGCAGGGACATCTTTAGCAGGGTTATTAATCTGAAGAACTATGCCAAAGGTTCGTAAGTCTCACAGCTACGTTTCTGAATATATGAATAGAGATATTTCTTATTTCCCCTAACTTTTTCATTGTGTTTTCTTACAGCTCAGATATTTACCAATTTCAACGTGGTGTCGATCGTGGTTTTGTTTGTATCATTTCCTAAAACTAAAATATTACACAACTTAAGATCTATTAAACAAAACTCAGCTTTTTTTATCTTGTACAAGGGTGTGAAATAATTATAAATTCGAACCTCATCAGTTGATGAACTATGCCGGTGCCTTAATTGTTTTTATTCTAAATGTCAACCTGTCTGACCCGGGAGTGAGATATCCCTAAAATTCTTGCACTTGGAGGAGGGGTGACCTTTTGACAGGCACAGACTTGCTGGGCCTAGCGGGCTCACTTCATTAGGCCTGATGAAGGATGGCTTCCTGGATTCCGATAGCTGGGAAGTCACGATTTCTATTTTCTCAAGTTTTTAAGAAAAGGGATAAAGAGTACCTCTGATGAAGCGATATTCATTTGTAAGTAGTCGGAAAAAAATTTAGCAAAGTCGTGTTACACAGTGACACAGCGATTACGTCCCTTCAAGTTTCATATTTTACCTTATAAATAATTTCTAAAAAAAAATATTAATTTTCAATATCAGCTCTAATTAGCACTGTAACCCTAAAAATGACCCCCTTATAAAAGCCTATTTCGTGTGATAAAATAAGAGTGAATTAGAAATAAATTTATCCTGCAGAAGGTGAAAAGTGCACCATTACAACCCAGGAAGGGTTTTGGGGTCGGTATAAGGATGTGACCGTACAAGCCAACGGTTGCGCAATGAAGTGATTTTGTCAAGATCGTGTTCAGCCCTTAAATGGTTCCCTAAAGAAAGAAGATGCCTACATTATAGAGGCTGGGTGAGCCCGATGAGGGAGCTTCTTAGTCACCCGGATCCCACTAGTAATTATAAATCGACTTTTCTCTGGCACAATCTCTTACCCAGAAATCATTTGTAAATTATAAATCACCATGTAAAAATGTCAATGTTTTAAAAAAAGTGATTATTCATCGAATGAATTTATGATTTATTTGAATTAAAAATTATATTGTTTATAATTTTTTATTAATTGTTTTAATGACGTAAGTCAACAAGATCCTAATTAAAGTGATGTTCAATGAACATTCTTCCTCGTGTATATATCGCAAAATTGCGAGAACTCGGGGATATGTGATCGGTGAAGAAAACGGATTTGTCCTGACTGTGAGGCTACCCCTGGTAGCTCAATTTGTAAGCGCGCTGCCACTGAGAGGTGGAAGACCCGGGTTTGAATCCCGGCCAGGGCAAATCTATTCTCTTCAAAATAAAAATATTTAAATAAATTTGGTTGAAACATCATTGAAAAAGTAAAAATTATAAAGCCAAATATGCACAATATTAATACCTGTGATATGATCATACTAAATACTATTGAATCAAACATATGCGCTTATTACGCACTAGTCAATTTTCCTAACGTTGATATTCATATGATTCAATTATATGTGTACGTTGGATAATGAACATGAGATGATAATTAAGTCGAAATGAGACTTTTTTTCTTTAGATTAAAGCTTCAGGGTACTAATAAGAAAAAAATAGATTTCTTTTTAGGAATTCTTAAATATTTATCAATTTCTTATATTTTGATAATCCTAAGGAAAAAAAATTCAACTCATATACTAACTGTTATAAAGTTTTTTTAGTCATTATTAAATTGCTGCCAGCTTAAACGTAATAATTAGTGATTTATAGATGAAAGGAGGACATACCGCACTTCTTACTAGGGTTGGGTAAGGATGTATCAATCTGATACTTTCTATCTGATACTAAAAAGTAGTTGATACAAGTATCAGATACAGTCGAAATGTACCTGATACTATTGTATCAATTGATACAAGTATCAGATACGGTCAGATTGATACAATCAGATTGATACAACCTTACCCATCCCTACATTTTGGCAATAAAATTACATCGTCTCACGGATTTAAAAAAAAATTATTATCTACTATTAATCACGGTCCATTTAATAATAAATAAATAATAAGCAACAGTCAACCACTGATTTAAGCTCCCCTGATTTGATTACCGGCGAAAGATCATTTTCGCCGCATCTCCCCTTAGTATTAATAAATAAATAAGTAAAAATAATAGTGTACAAGTTTTCACTTATTATCAATATAATCTGTAATTAGTCACTTATCACATTGGCAAAAACGAAAATAAACTATGAAATTAGGTACCAGTAAAGTTTGGTTGAAATAACATTTTCCGAGATCGCTTCCTAATGATTTTTAACGAGCAACTTTCGCAAAAAAAACTCGACCTATGTCCGGGAGAATATGGGTTCATTAATCGATATATCTATACCATTAAGTAAAGGCAATTGACATAAATGATTAAAATCGGGTGACACAAAAAACAACAGCTATAGCGTTTTAAAGAGTGCGGCGGCGGACAGACAAATTTTGTATTACAACCCAAATTCTACGTGTCTTGGAACGTGAATAGCAAAAGTTTGAGGTAGGGTTAAAATCTATTTTTTATTGTTCAATTTCATAGCTTTCAAAAAATAATTAACCAATAAAAAACATGATTTTAATCATTTGATGCCTTGTGCAGGTTACTATTTCGGCAAATAACTCTTTTTCCTTTAAAAATTATAACAAAAACTGATGCCCCAAGAAAGGCTTCTGGGTAGCGTATTAGAAGAGTAAGAGTCGGGATATCTGTATTCAATTACAAGAGTATCAAATAAAAGTATCAGATACAGAAAAGTATCAGTATCACTTGTATTCAGATACAGGAAAATCCAGTATCAACCCATGACTAGTTAAAGTATCAATTGATACAAAAGTATCAAGTAAAAGGATCAGTTACAGAATAGTAGCAGTATCACTTGTATCAGATATAGGAAAATCCAGTATCTACCCATCCCTAGTTCTTACATATTTTTAGAAATCATTTTTTTTTTATGTCATTAAATGATTTAACTTTTTATCTTATTTTCATAATGAGGTGTTGTATGGGGAAATCTTGATACACATTTACATTACCTTTCTCATAACCTATGAATTAATTATTATATTTTAATATTTACTTTTTTTTAACAACAATTCAGTTCAACATTTAGAATTGGATGGTCCTGGTTACTTTTACTTTCTATTCCACTACGACCTTTCGGTTCCAAGGTTGTTGGTTGAAAAATTCGGCTGCTGATATGATCTGTACTAGTTCCTCCAACGTCAGCTTGTGGTCCTAAACGTTATAACGCTGTACCGATATCGAATTTCGAGATTTCGGCGGCATTTAGACTTAAATTTTAAACATTTCAAAGAACAATTGCTATCTCTTTGAGGATGAATTGTGAATTACAATTAAAAAAAAAAAAGGATAAACCGTGAACGGGTCTGGAGTTTAGCACATGGTAGAGACTGTACTGTTTCTGGGGCAACGGTTGTGCAGGGAAGTGATTTGTCCAAGATCACGATCAACGGCCCGATTCCCCCTAATTATACTACTCATATTATAGAGGCTGAGTGAGCCCCAATAGGGTCCTAGATCCCATATGATTCTTCTCCGGCCGCTAACAGATTAAATAAAAGTCATGCCAGCCGCGGGATAAAAATCCAGGACCTCCGAAATGGCCACCCAGCGCTCTACCACTGAGCCACTCCGCTCCCAATATTCAATTAGCTGCAACAAATAGTATACATTAATATTATTATTATATTATTTAGTTAAAGGGGTAACTCAGTACGTAGGGTGGTGGGCTACAAAGCTCCAAGTCCCGTGTTGGATGGTGGTCGATAAACTATTTATCTTAGAGGTCTTCCTTGATATTAGCCAAATCACTTCTTTGCTGAATTGTAGGCTTGGAAATATTACAGTCCTTACTATGTACTAAACCCAATACCCTTCCTTGGTTGTCGTAATATTGGTACAGTTTTTTTAATATAATAGATATGAGTAGATACACAAATAGTAAATTAAGGAATGCTCCCTTTTAGATATTTGATGAATTAATTTTGAAATAATTATTTTAATGCACAAAACAAACCTAGGTAATATTACTTCAATATATAACAACTTATTTTTATTTTTTAAATAAAAATAGTTCATTGTTGTCAGCTAACAGTTTTATACTTCAGCTTCTTTAAAATTTATATATTTGTCTCTGGTTTTACGAGAACTACTCATGTATAAAATTACAGGTTAATATATTACTTGAGCAATGGTTGATAAATTCATTTAAAATCACTTATCAGCTTTACATTTCAACTTCTTTAACATTTATATAATTGTCTCAGGTTTAACGAGAAATATTAATGTGTAAAAGTTACAAATTTATATACTATTTAAGAGTTTTTGCTTAAATTCATTTTTATATGAAACATAATCAATAAAAAAATGTTTTGTAATTAGTTTTGTGATGCAATTATTGTATTATGTACAACATTTCTTTATATCTCTTTTGGTGGTGAATGCACTTTAAAAAAACATACTAAAACTATATTTTTTTTGTATTTTATATTTATTGTGTTCACATAATTTTTCAAAACAATACTACTCAATATTCTAGTAACATACAATACAGGTGTGGTATATAATTAAGATGACATCTTAAACTTGTAAGCATTATCAAATCTTTTATAGCTTCCTGTTAGTCACTTCAATATGATGATGACTTAGTTCAAGATATTTTTCAATATAAAAAAAACCTCGTGATCTGGTAGTTACTTTATTCAACAAATTAATAAACGAAATGCTTAAAAATATATATTGTAATATTTTATGGTAATAAATGTGTCTTGTATTTTATGTGTTAAAACTATTTATGTAGTAGGGGCTAAATTCATAACAGTACATTTAACGATATAGGTTTTAGTTGATATTAACTAGTAATATGAAGTAAATTTATATATTTAAACCATAATTCTTTTTATATATATACATTTTTTTTTAATTTACATTAAAGCACATCAGTATGGTCAGTTTGGTCATAATGTATATTAATCTCTTTTTCTTTAAAGTTTCAGTTCCGTTTGAACATTGGTTCTTCTTGTTGAATAATTCGATATTTATTTAGAGAAAAAAAATATTTAAAAATAAAATGGGCCTCAGTATTTATCATACATATTTTATACATTGTCCGTTGTTCTCGGCTGTAAACAAAATTCGTTGAATGTTTCCGTGTTGATAAACGGCAAAGATAACATATATTTACATATCATCCTCCATTTACTTATGCCTTCCTGCCTTTTTTAGCGTTCCTCCCGGGCCTAAATCGAGAAGGTAGGCCCGAGGACACAATGGTGACATGGGCTAGACCACCGGACGAGCACAACTAACTATAAAAAGGTCCTGTCACAATTGTTTATTAGTCAACGGAGAGCCACTGAAATATTGCCCTACACCCAGGGTGACTAATGATTGATTCAACGCCAGGGCGGATATGACTAAAAACATATCATTAATCAAATGTTTATCCATCCGTGATACCCTTCTTATTAAAAAAAAAGGAAGTGTTCGACAGTAAAATAAACAAATTAATAAATATATATATGTTTTTTTACAGTAAATTTTTTTCAGAAATTGTAGTTGAGTGGCTCAGTCCAACCATTACAAAACCACGTTTTTGTGATATTTCGATAATTATTGTTCTCTTAATCATTTCCTAATAGTGAAAAACAGGCTCCAAGTAAATTAAAGAATGTGATCGTAAAATTAAACTTTATTCTTCTTTTTCTTATTCCGTATTATAATATTCTTCTACCTTGCAGTGTAGATATATTATAATTAAAAAAAAAAACACTACATACCTACTGATCCTTAGTTTAGATCATCTGGCTGCCACGAGTGGGATTTTCTGGAAACAGGTTCACCCAATAGCGATATTGAGTGATGTGTAGTATAGCATAATAATAATGCAGTGTAACAAATTCTGTCATCAACTAGTGGAACAATTAATGTATTATCATTGTATCTTTCATCTTTGTCTAATTATTAGCTATATAGAAATGCTAATTTTATTTTTAGACTAATATGTGATTGCAAAGTCTATAACTATTTACTGTAATTCAACACAAGGCAGTTTTTCACTGTTAGAGTATGAATATGGAAAAAATTAATTTCAAAATTTTGCCAAGATGTACTTTTATATAGACTAACTGAACTTTAAGAACCTCAAAATACATACATACATACAAACAACTTCGGATCAAGAAAATTAGGAGAAAAAAATTAAATAACTAGTTTCTATGTACTTTAGCGGAAGTCTTTTGGATTGTTCAGTTCCATGGTGATTACATTTAATATTTTGAATCTGGTTTTGTAATATGTGGTTTATAAATAATAATCAGTAATAATAAGAAAGTTTGGTTATTTTTTAAAAATTGTATTTCATATTTGTTTCGCATTGTAATAGATATGTAAATCGTGGCCATGATATCAGTTTTTATCTACTACTCCCCATTAAAGATAACTGTTATTTATAATAACAATAATATATATTTTTTAAAAGTCGAAATTCAGTAAGTAATATTCTTAAAGAACAGCATAGAATTTTTCTCGTAGACCATTGTTTAACTTGATATATTTAAAATAATAATTTTTACGTGAACTGAACCATTTCCGGAAACTATCCGAGAGAAAAAAACTAACCAATATAGTATAATTGTGCACAAAATAATCATAAAGAACTAGGTTATTTTTACACCAAAAAGGAAAAAAAAAAAAAATAGTATACGAAACTTATCTGCAATATCTAAAAATAAAATTCAGAAATATATGAATCATCATTACACACCGGCTGCGAAACAAAAAAGTGTGAAGGAAAATTTAAAAAATAACCACTTTTTTTTAGTGAGCCGTCATTCGGAGTTACAGATCACTGAATTTTCAATTGAGTGTGAGATTAGGGCGAGGAAACAGATGGTCTGGTGTATTTCTGCTTCTTCTTCATTCAGATTTAGAATTAAGAAACGAAATAAAGATGTTCTTTTTTATCATTCTTTGAATTGAAAAAAATATCTTTTTATTTTATGTTATATAAGATTTATAAATGAATATATTATTTAAATATATATATATATATATATATATATATTCAGTTTTCTATATTTATATATTTTGAAATATCGAATTAATGAAGAGGGTCTATTTATAATAAGTATCTAGTCTAGATTCCGGAAATTTTATAAATGATAAGTAAGCTTGTAAGTAAGTTAATTAGTAGCAAAAGTGGGGAGTAAAGCCCCTAAATCATCCAGTACTCAAGTCGAGTGTGCTTGTTGAAAAATAAACACTTCATAATATTCAGTTGCGTTTTAATGCCGTAATAAACAATCCATAATCCCCGTCATGCGATCCTCTTACGCTCATGCAAAACGGAACATTCAACACTTCGCCACCTCGTTTAGGAATGAACGAATTAAATTAACGCTGAAAAGTCAGAATAATATATCTATGTGATATAATTTTTGAAAAATGAAAAATGGTTATAACGAAAAAAATACTTTTTTATTTAATATTTAAGAATTGATATAAATTAATATTACTATTGAGCGCCAGGCTGTTCAGCCTTATTTGTATAATGAATCTTATTTTTTCTAGAGATTACTATGTGAAATTTCACTGAAAAATTATTAAAAGTAGATTTCACATCTGGCCATAATAACAAGCAGCAGGATTAGTTTTAAAATATATTTATAAAATCATATTAGTCCCAAGTCCCAAATTTCAACCTTTTTTCGTATTCCTTTTTAATGTCGAAAATAAAAATATTTATTAATGTTTATAAAATATTAATAATGTTTTACGTCTGACTACATAGTAACTACTACTGACTGTATGAAGATTAAAGAACCGACTTACACACACTGTACAGGTTACACCATAATCGATCCTTGGCAATGTTTGATGAAACAATGATTTCTTGATTATTTTATTTTATACGATTATTTTTATTTTCGAAAATATTAGAAAGGAAAGGTTGATAATCAAAAACTTAGAGATTTGATTCGAAGCGACAACCTGCCGACCTGATTGCTAAAAATATATTTCAAACCAAAAGATACTAGAAATATAATAATCATTGATTATTTTTTTTTTTTTTTTTCTTAGCCCCTAGGCTTTTATTAATTTTTGACAATAACATATTAATATGATACATGGTATCTCTTGTACTGCACCTGGTGCATTTTAAGAGAGGATTGTGCATTCAATTATCTTGAGATTAATTTGATGGTAGAAGTGGGGGGGGGGGGTCTAGTGATGGGGCTCACTAGTTCTTTCTGATTGAAGTTTGTTAGTAGTTTACTCAGTCCATAATGAGTGTCTGTACATGTGTGTGCTAGATATTGATATTTACAATCTAATAATTAATTTGTATGTATGAAAAGCATTAAAACGGTACGGGAGTCAAGGTAAGAATGAAGTAAACTCATGTATTTTTCAGATTTCTATCTATTTGCTTCGTTTGAGTTACCACCATGGTTACGCGTTATGGATAAATTTTCATTAATTTAAATATACCATTTCTTTTTTTATACTGGATAATACCGTTAAATTATTCGAGGGTCATGCTGTGATTAATTTCAATTACAAATAAAACATGTCATTTCCTGCCCGTTCAAACCTCGCAGTTATTATTATGTCGGTAAATGAACCGAGAGCATTGAGAAAATGAAAACTCAGCTAGACGCATGTAATTTTGGAACTGCTGTACGCTTGCCAAGAGCTCTAGAAATGCCTATTACGTAAGTTGTCAGTCCGGTCAACTTAGACTAAAAGCGTACAAACAGTTTTGAGTAATTAAGGAGAGCTGTCAACTTGTGTCAGGTTATTAGTTTTTTAAAGGAACCCCCAAGAAGAACTCCCAGCCCGAGTCTTCAACCTGCGTCCGACTGAGTGGTTAATTCTGGTCTCGGAAAACATCAAAGAAAATATCAATTCTAGATGAAGTGGAAAATTATTCATCAGATGGTTTCTCATTACGTCATCTGTTCATCTCGAAAATTGTTTATCTTTTTAGTCGTCTTTCAAGTTTTTCATTAAAGAACCAGCAGCTCTAAGATAACTACAATTATAGAAATAAAAATGCTGATATTTTACTTTTACACCACGGAAATTATTAAAATGCAATAGGATAAGTCAAAAACAAAGCGTTGATAATAATAAAAAATAAGCATTCAACGTTTCGGCCATGCAGGCATCATTAGGAGATATAGCGGATATCTAACACAATATATTTACTAGCTACTAAAATATATTGTGTAAGATATATCGCTATATGGAGAATAATATTGACTTGAAGGAGAAGAAAAACGATGAGATAGTTCGGCCAGTAATGGAATACATCTGATATCACGCATGAGCAGTAATAAAGGTAACCAAAAATTATCTACATTAATCCACACATTAATAAAACTCAGTATAATCCCAAAATGTGACAAAGTAATTATTATAATTAAACCAGTTATTTCTAAAAATAACAAAAATTAATGTCTCAGAAAATTGAAAAAATAGCAAGTCAACATTTCACCAGTTCAAGCATCATTAGGACAGAATGGTGAATGATTTCTACTTAGGTGAAAGAAAATGATGAGACAGTTTGGAGTGCACGAAGCTATTTATGTCTGATAATACTGGTGTGCAATAATAATCATTCCCAAAATATATCTGTATTAATCCACATAGCAATAATCACGAGAAAAAAACGAGGTATAAAATAATTATTTTAATCCAATTATAAAACTGCAATTATTAAAGCAATAAGTATCTAAAATGCTGGGAAATAGAAGCATTGTCGTTTTGGGAATTTTGTAATTGGATTCTCATATCTCTTATCGCTGGTAATAATAAAAAAATTCTGTACCACCACAACCCGTGAAGGATCAGTACAATCCTTCGGGGTTCAGTACATTATAGACTGTACTGTTTCTTGGACAACAGTTGTGCGGGGAGGTGATTTGTCCTACATCACGCTCATCATTTTTCACCATGATTAATAGTAAAAAAAAACTGAAGTAACGTACATATCAATAAAAATGAGCGAAATCTCAAAAAAACTAAATAAAATAGTATGAGTATAAAATAATGCAGTTGGAAAACTCCAAAAAACAAATCCTTAAGTTTCAAAAATATCAGAAAATAAATAACTAACCTCTGTTGGTTATGCTAACGGTTTACTGTTTTTCCAGTTTCTTAAAGGCTTTTTGAAATTTTCCAAATATTAAATAGTAGTAATTAAATAAGTCTCTTTATAAAATGCTACATTTTAGTAATTATTATAAGTCTCTTTTGGAGATTTTACTAATTTTTATTGGTATGTAGATTATTTCACAAGGTTTTTTCTTGTCATTTTCATTTCTACCAGAGCGGTCAGACACGTTTCGATTAGTATACCCATACTTAAAAATAAAAAACACCAAAAAGCAAAGCCTCTATTTATGGTTATTTCAGAGACTCAATGTCACGTTTCTTAGTGTACTCCAATTGCATTATAATAATTATTTGTCTGCCTCTTTTTGAGGTTTGGCTCTTTTTTCATAAATACATGGATAATAATTGGATAATATTGGTGGATTATGTTTGCTTATTAATATTATTGAGCACTGAGTAGCAATGCCAGAAATCCTGGTTCAAATCCCGCTGCAGGCAGTTACTTTTATTTAGTCTGTTTGCGGCGGGAGATGGATCATATGGGATCTAGGACCCTCCTGGGGCTCACCGGGCCTCTATAAAATATTATAAAAATAAGGTACCTAAAATAATGGGAAAAAACCTGGCGGTTGAGCGTGATCTCCTTGCAGAACCGTTGTTTATGAAACAGTACAGTCTCTACCATGTACTGAACCCCAGACTCGTTCGCGGGTCGTTTTGGTTATAGTTCAGGTTAATATTATTGCATGCCAGCGATCAGGTATACTCCAATACTAACCGAACTGTATCATCCTTTCATTCTTCTTATAGAGTATAAATTATTCTCCATATTGCCAACTCTATATATTTGTTATAAGTACTTTTATTTTTAAGAGAAAAGATTTGTCTTGCCCGGAATTCGAACCCGGATCGCCCGCGTCACTAGCGCGGTGCTCTAACCACTTGAGTTTTTTTATTATATATTTTTATTTTGATGAGATGACTTGGATGCGTGCCTTGGTAGCTCAAGTGGTTAGAGCACCGTGCTAGTGAAGCGGGTGACCCGGGTTCGTATCCCGGCCAAGGCAAATCTTTTATCTTCAAAATAAAAATATTTAAAAGATATTCAATATCAAAAGAACGATATAAAAAATAAATAATAATAATGTAAAATTTATGTAAGTCAACGAGATCCCAATTAAAGTAATGTTCAATGACACATTCTTTCACGTTTAGACATCGCGAAAATTGCGAGAACACGGGGATGTAGGATCTGTGAAGAGAATAGATTTCTCTGACTTGGATGCATGCATTGGTAGCTCAAGTGGTTAGAGCACCGCTCTAAAGACGCGGGGACCCGGGTTCGAATCCCGGCCAAGACAAATCTTTTCTCTTAAAAATAAAAATATTTAAAAAATATTCAACTTCAAAAGAACAATATGAAAAGTAAATTATAAATTTATTAGTTCTGGAGAAGCCTGGAACTAATAAAGGGTACTCTGCTACACTAATGTTACCTCACTAGCTCTGCGGAAGATAGCAACTTTTCGCACGGTGCCTGCCTGAGTCTGTCCTTCCCAGAAGCCATAAACTCCACGACATTTTCTCTGCAATCCTTGCCTCTGGAATCTCTGGGAACGGTGCCCTCAAGAAT
Organism: Troilus luridus; assembly: GCA_964056705.1. Classification (NCBI taxonomy): domain Eukaryota; kingdom Metazoa; phylum Arthropoda; class Insecta; order Hemiptera; family Pentatomidae; genus Troilus; species Troilus luridus. Next base: position 69,583,909 of record OZ057412.1, on the reverse strand, counting down.
AAATCTTCCAGAGTAGATGTCGCCTTTTGGGGAGCATGATGTCACCGGGATATCGCGGAGGATGACGTTATTCTATAACTGTCACTCGTTTCAGATGATTCATTATGTTTTACATTGGAAGTCAGGTTCAACAAAAAAAAATATCATAAAGAGGAGTTTATACCATGTTATGAATGCTTACCGTAGTTGTTGTTTTTTTTGGTGTCTGTTGGTGTAATTTATTGGTATTCTACCTCTCAATCTATTTATCTATCTTGAAGTTTACAACTGTCATCTAAATTCTAAGATCGTGAAATCAATGGTCAATAATGGCTTTACCGACTTTGTAGTGTGTGCAGATCCTTCTCGGGCGATCCTTAAGAGAATAAAACTTCAGTGGTTACCATAACAACCCACCAAGCCCAAGATCGCGGATTCATAACCTGGCAGGATTGTTTAAAGGGAGTGAAAAATCCTTATTTGTGCCGTCCTTCGGAAGGGACGTTAAACGAGGGCTCCGAGACGGTACGATGTGAGGTACCCGTTAAATATACCCTATCCTAATTCAGCCTGGATACGAACAAATTAGACTGTAGCATCGTCCGATTAGCCATATGAGCATAAAATCATGTTAAATAAACAAAAAAACAAAGTAAACAATTTATCTGTTTCAGCCGGTTTCTTATCCGGGACCTACAGCCCCAGTAACTATATACACTTAAGCTATCCCCCTTTCCAATGTTTGTTACTTATGTCGATTAAATTAATTATATGAGCTAATTTAATGTATTAAAATGAAGGAATTACTTACATTTAATTTATTTGAAGTCTGTAATTTTTTTATAAGTGAATCCACAATGAAAACTTTATGAGTCACTCGGCGATGGTTGGGATATCATATGTCCAGACATTTCCTGGATTAATGTCACATCGAATGGTGCGAAGGAGGCAATAAAATGTGTGATTTACTGGCGGAAATTCCTGAAAGTGTTATACAAATTATTTATTTTTTTAAATCTTGGAAACTCCATGTGTGAATCATATGTATCAGAAGTTCCTCCCAAATCCTCTGATATGTCCCAAGGCATCTTTTACGAACACATGGGACATCCTAGATGGGATTTTCATTGAAACATTTTTTTTCAAAAATGTTAGGTGTAATTTGAAATAAATTAAAAAGTCACATTAAATAATTATTTTGCAATGCAATGCAACTAACAATATAAATTGTCTAAATAAAAAAATATGTCTACAAATAGCTATTTCGTATATACTTAAAATAAAAATTAATATTAATAAAATTATTGGAAAATGTCTAGTATGAAATAAATAAATAATATTTATCTGAAAATGGATAATACAATTTAATTAGCTAAAGAGATGTATTTCTAATTGTAAGTTTTTTTTAACTGTAAATTATTCTCCAACCTTAGTTGCGTGAACACTGAAAGTCGTTTGATGCGTGTACAACTCTGTTTTATTTATTTAATGAAGTAGCACGAATATTTATAGTAAAATTATAACAATCTGCAAAATATTATAGCAAGGAATTATAATAATATGTTGTTTCTTAAGTTTAACTTTATTATATTGGTATATAATAATACTATAAAATTGATTGGAGTATCAGAATGGCTGATTTAGCTCAAGACAACACAGTTTATACTCTACTAACAGACCATTCGTTCATTTCATGGGGATGTAAACTGTAAAACAATAATTCAACTAAATTATTTTGGTTTCAGAAATTAAAGAGAAAATAAAACTGTTTTATCTACGGTATTAAATTTAGAGTTACCTTTAAAATTAAAGCTTTAAACCATGTCCAGACAAATTATTAAATTTTTCTCGGAGGATTTTATTATCTAACTACTATTTAAATATTTTAAATGATAAGAACACTACATATTTAGGTCCATCAGTCATAAGAGGAAATAATGAGTAACCATTTTCAATCCAAAAAATAAGTAACTGTTGTTATATTTCATTGCCGATTTATTATATTGTTACGGTCAGAGCAGGAAGTCGGACCGGCTGGGAGGATAAGACAAACAATGGGATTAAGCAGAAGGGATTATAGAATGGCGTAGATCCTTGTGGGTCGGTCTAGGCGGTTCTGGGCCTTCTTCCGAGAAATCCCCACCCCGACCGGCCTTGCCTATATAAAAAGGACAGCTGTTCTGGCCGGCGGTAGTATTAAGCCGAGTAGTAATAAGACGAGTCAGTAATAAGCAGTGAAGTAATAAGCCAGTGAGTAGCAGTCGTTAACTAGTGATAGTGCGTGAGTTACAGTGAGTTAGTATCAGTCTGTAATAAGTGCTTAGTAAGCAACAGTGATAATTAGTGGCCGTGTAATAAGTGTAATAAACTGTGGGTCAGTTTGCCATATTTGGAGAGTCTTACGGTCGGTGGACTTTAGTTAGCGAACTGTAAGTGTTAATTTGTAATTGTAAACTATAGTGTAATATTATTGTATTTGTACAAATTTATATAAATAGTTTAGTTACTTAGTATTAGCAATATCTTATATTATTTGTATATTATCTTAGAAATTAGATAACATTTAGTAGAATATTGTTACTGTAAATTGATGTTAGTTTAATAATTTAACTGTTTTAAATAATCGCATTGTATTCTTTCTAATTTGTTAATAAATATTAGATTATTGAATTAAGTAATAGTTTAGTCCATTTTACACCCAGTAGCCCGTAACAAATTGGTGTCAGAAGTGGGATCTTGTGTAATTGTTATTTTGTCTTGCATTTTGTAATAATTGGGCTACTGTTTGAAAAATGGCTTCTCAAAGTCTTAAATTGATGGATTTAAAAGTTGCGGATTTAAAACGGGAATTAGAAGAACGTGATCTGGATTCTTCCGGAAATAAAAGTGTACTGCAACATCGCTTGCGTCAATTTTTTGTAGAGTTAGGGGAAAATCCAGATGACGTTCTGTTTGAAACTGATTTGAGCAAGTTGTCTGCAACTTTTAAAAATGAATTAGGCAATGTAGAAAATAAGCTAGGTAATGAATTAAGCAATGTTAAAAATGAGCTAGGTAATGAGTTAAGCAATGTAGAAAATAAGCTAGGTACTGTAAAAAATGATTTAATGGATACATTAGAGTCTAAGTTAGGCACATTAGAGACTAAGTTAATGGAAAATGTAGATAATAAGCTAGCTAATGTAGATAATAAGTTAGCTAATGTAGATAATAAGTTAGCCGATGTAAATATAAAAGTAGCTGATGTAGAATCTAGGTTAGGAGAAAAATTGAATTCAGTTGAAAGCAAACTTAGGCAAAGAGTAGAAGCTCTAGAGGGACGTATGAGCAACCCACCGATGAACGACACCGACCGTTCCCCCGAGGTCAGTCTTCATAAAACCATTCTGCCCGCCAATAATGGGACGCCACCAGCTCACAACACCATTCCAGTATTCGACGGAAAGACGCCGTGGGAGGACTACATGACTCTCTTCGAGACAGCGGCTTCGATCCACGGGTGGTCACAGGAGACCCAAGCTTCAGCGTTGTGCCTGGCCTTGCGTGGAGACGCCTTGGGAGTTCTGCAGGGGATACCCATGTCGGAGCGGTCCAACTACGGGGAGCTGATCAGAAGACTGGAGATGCGTTTCGGCCACCGCCACATGGACCAGCTGTATCGCTCACAGCTGAGAAGCAGGGTCCAGAAGACCAACGAGACTTTGCAGGAATTTGAAGCGGATATTGCCCGGCTGGTGAGGAACGCCTATCCATCGGTCACCGACGATGTTTACGAAAGCTTGGCTGTCGACAAATTCCTGGATGGACTTCGGGATCCAGAGACACAGCAAGCAGTGAAGCTCGCCCGCCCGAAAACTTTGGGAGACGCATTATCCCAGGCCATGGAGTTCGAGGCTGTTAGACAGTCCGTACGGGGTCATGCGCGAGTTAGAGCAGCAGAAGCGGTGCCTAATGTGATCCCTAGCATCGAAGACATAGTGACGAAAGTTTTGGAGGCTCTCAGGACCCATAAGAAGGAGATACGCTGTTGGGGCTGCGGCCAGCTTGGACATCCTAGAAGCAAATGTCCAACCCGTAACGTCAAAGCCCCCAGGAAGGCCATCAGAGTTGCGTCGATAGGAAGCAGAACGAACAGCTTCTACGTTGATGGGATGGTGAACGGGCGGCTGCGAAGCCTTCTAGTGGATACCGGCGCGAGCATGACAATCTTGAACTCCAAGACACTTCCAGCTGAGAAGATCTTACCAACAACTTGGGCATTACGGACTGCCACGGGACAGCCAGCCAAGGTCTACGGGGAGACAGTTGTCACCTTCATCATCGGGGGTCAACATCTGAAGCACCGCGCTCTCGTGGCAGAAATCGATGAAGATGTCATATTGGGCATGGACTTCATGATGGCACACGGGATCAAGCTGGACATGTCGAGAGGTGTGCTGACGATGGGAGACGAAGAAGTCATCCTTCGGCAGGTTCGTGCAAACATCCAGGGAGCCAGTGACAGAATGAAGGAGCGTTACGACATCAGGGCAGAGAAAGGTGGATTCCAACCTGGAGATTTGGTCTGGCTACATGATCCTCGAAGAAGGCGAGGCTACTCACCTAAACTTCAGAACTCCTGGGATGGCCCGTTTGAGATCATCAATAGGATAAACGACGTCATCTATAGGATCAGGAAGCAGCCAAAAGGAAAACCCAGGGTAGTCCATTTTAATAGACTGGCCCCATACAAAGGAGACCATGGCTCGACAAAAGACCAGCAAGTCAGGTATCTCAACAACGTGGAGACCAGTAAGGTATCAGTTGCACAACCTAAGGTACAAGGTTCCCGTGGAATAACTCAGACAGTATACAGAGATATCTTCTCGTTACCCGCGGACTATTCTCTGGCCCATTGTGTAGCCGAAGATCTGATGACTTCCCGAGGGATTGCAACGGTCTTCAGGAAGAAGTTTGCTGGAACTGAGGAACTGGAACGCCAAGGACCACGCGTCGGGAAAGCACTCCACCATACGCACGAAGGACGACACCTGTTCTACTTAGTTACCAAGTGTGCTACTGATCAGAAGCCCACATATGACGCACTGCGGCGAAGCCTCGACGACCTGCGGAGTAAGCTTCTGAGACTGCGTGTCACCAAGCTCGCGATCCCTAAGTTGGGCTGTGGATATGACGGCCTGGAGTGGAAGGTTGTCAGGAACATGCTTGAACAGATATTCGCCAACTCTGGAGTCGCCATATTGGTGTGCACGTTCAACCCCTGGAAAGGAAATGCGTCTCCATCGAGGGAAGCTCATAACCGCCCGATTTCTCCGGACTATGCTCTGGGGCAGAGCACTTTTAAGGAGGGGGCAGTGTTACGGTCAGAGCAGGAAGTCGGACCGGCTGGGAGGATAAGACAAACAATGGGATTAAGCAGAAGGGATTATAGAATGGCGTAGATCCTTGTGGGTCGGTCTAGGCGGTTCTGGGCCTTCTTCCGAGAAATCCCCACCCCGACCGGCCTTGCCTATATAAAAAGGACAGCTGTTCTGGCCGGCGGTAGTATTAAGCCGAGTAGTAATAAGACGAGTCAGTAATAAGCAGTGAAGTAATAAGCCAGTGAGTAGCAGTCGTTAACTAGTGATAGTGCGTGAGTTACAGTGAGTTAGTATCAGTCTGTAATAAGTGCTTAGTAAGCAACAGTGATAATTAGTGGCCGTGTAATAAGTGTAATAAACTGTGGGTCAGTTTGCCATATTTGGAGAGTCTTACGGTCGGTGGACTTTAGTTAGCGAACTGTAAGTGTTAATTTGTAATTGTAAACTATAGTGTAATATTATTGTATTTGTACAAATTTATATAAATAGTTTAGTTACTTAGTATTAGCAATATCTTATATTATTTGTATATTATCTTAGAAATTAGATAACATTTAGTAGAATATTGTTACTGTAAATTGATGTTAGTTTAATAATTTAACTGTTTTAAATAATCGCATTGTATTCTTTCTAATTTGTTAATAAATATTAGATTATTGAATTAAGTAATAGTTTAGTCCATTTTACACCCAGTAGCCCGTAACAATATATTTCCAGATATACAAAAACATTCTGCATTTTTTCTTAGTATATTTTTTATTTTTTACTGGTCTTGCTCAAAAGGCATTTTCGAAAGGAAAAGTGTATTAAGATTGGAATAACATTTAGAAATAGAAAAGGTAATAATATAAACAGAGAAAGGTGTATTTAAATAGCTAACTGGTATATCATCTCTTTCATTTTTATTAAAAGTAAATATAAAAATTGGAAAATTAATATTTTCAAATTAAATTTGAATAGAGATACACTATAAATCATAACGAAAAATCATTAACGCATTTATTTTGTTGTGTAAGTAATTGAAGCTTACACTTCCACACGAGACTATTATATCGTTGATGCGCGGTCATTAGGACTTAAGTCAAAATTTTAAATTTTTCAGGAGAGCAACAGCAAAGTTCAAAACATTACGTAGAATCTAATTATTGATATTATTTGTAATTTTATTTTCATAAAACAATATAGCAGTGATTCTATTACAAGCATACATTTATTTCTTGTCTGATCATTCCTGATTCTGTATTATGGACTTATTTTGACTTAAGTCCTTATGACCGCGCATCAAAGATATATTCTCATATTATGTAGCCTAAATGCTACCTTAATCCTTCCATACATTGAGTTTAGATATGTTGTTTGTGTTTTGTCATTTATACTATAGGGATAGAATAAATACTGTATTTAAATTACAAAAAATATATACATATTATATTTTATTTATTATATGTACACATTGTAATTGTAGGTGATTGTTTGTTCAATAAACAAATTCTAATAAACCTAGTAATAACTGACAATACGTTAATTCTGCCAGTAACAACCGATTAAATATATTATAGGGGTCGGCAAACTACGACCACTGAATGGACGTTTCATATTTAGAAAAGACATTTCATAATGAGAAATGAAAGGTTCATTCAACTATTTAATGTAATTATTTCCAAAGCAAAACATTTTTGATTATTTACTAAAAATCGTTTTAGTTCCAAAATACCTTCAACCGAACGTATCTTTAATACTAGTATTTTAGTTGATTTTGACCCGCGGCCAAAAAAGTTCGTCGACCCCTGCTATATTATGCTCGTACGTATATATCTTAATTTTTCTAATTTTTGTTAATTGTTTTGTTAATTGATACTTACTCAGTAAGTACATTTTATTTTTAAAAATACATATACATTCCCTATTTTCTAATAATTATACTATTTTACTAACCCAGGGGATGCTAATAAACTGGCTAGGTTTCTTGGCATAGCTGAGGATGCTGATACTGATGCAGGAGGATTATTGCGGCTTCTTTGACCTCGCCACCGGCGCAACCTCGTACGGCTCCCTGAATGTTTAATGCCCATTAATATTTTAATGTAGTGTTCAACGAAGTAACTGGAAGATGAACTTAGAATGAAAATCCGACCAATATACACCGCCGAAATTTCACGCAATCTAGTATATAACCCGCTTATGTTTATAATATTAGGTTCATAACAATTCAGGCATGAATAAATTGCTGAAACAATAAATGTTCCCTTTATTATCAATTGATTATTAATGAAATAAAATTAATTAATTAAATATACTAGGGGTCGGCAACCAATGACACTCAAGTCACCCAATTGAAACCCATTTTATAAATAAACCCAAAAAATAAACGTTGCCAAAAATATTATCCGCCGTGGCCTATCCCTCTCTGACCCTTGCTTCCATGCAACTAACATCCACCGCATCCAAAATATACTTTTAAAAAACAATTTTCCTCTCCATATTATCAATAAACTCATCCAAGACTATAAAAAAACCCCCAACCCCACCTTGTCTCCACACCCCCCCTCTAACCCAGTATACAGATCCTTGCCATATATACCCTCCCTCTCAAATAATATTCAAAAATCCCTACGTTCCTCTATCCCCAACTAACGTTTAGCATTCAAATCCCATAACAAACTTTCCAAAATCTATACCCGTGTTAAAGATCCCATTCCCGTTATACAACGCTCACATGTTGTCTACCGTATCCCTTGCTCCACTCCCAATTGCAACTCTTCCTACATCGGCGAAACTAAAAACTTACTTAAAGATCGTATTTCCCAACATAAATATTCCATTTCATCCAATAACCCAACCGCTTCCAAACTCTCTGACCATGCCCTATCTTTAAACCACATTTTCAACTTCGATAATACGTCTATCCTATCTTCCTTTCCCAACTATGAAAAACGCATTCTTTCGGAAACCATCCACATCAATTTAGATTCCTCCACCGTCAACCTTAAGTCCGATTCACATCACCTATCCTCAATTTATTCCCAAATTTTTAATTTACTAAAAACTCCTTAATTTTCAAATCATATTTTATTTCTCTCCGTTTTACGGTCCGTTTCTGTCTATTTTTTCTTTTCTTGTATTTCATTTCTTTACCCCCTTTTTTTCCTTTAACTTTATTTTTTATTTATTTTTTCACATTTTTTACGCGGCCCCATATTTCCCTATATTGCCCTTTCCCTACTTCTTTATTTTTCATTTTTACTTTTTTTGAATTTTTTTTTTTTCGCTACTTTGACCTTTTTCCGACAGAGATCGCGGCCAGCGCTTCCGTCGTTTAACGGTTTTATCCGCGTCAGTTACTCGCTGTCCCAGCTGCCATCGGGTTCGTACTGTCTCATATTATTTATATCTTCTCTTCATCTTTCTCCATCTCCTTCCTTCACACCTATTTCTCCCATCATCACTTTTAGCATCCATCATAGTTTTAATTAAATGTTTTAATTTAAGAGTTCATGTTCACAGAACATTATTATTTTTTATAATATATCTCTATTCACTTACTGATATCTTATATCTCTCATGTATTGTTCCTTGTATTCTTTCATCTTTATTTATATAACTTCATACTATGTATACCTCTATATAATATATGTATACCTGGATACCACATCTGTTATACAATGTATAGTGTATACCTTTATATAACATTTATACCTTTACATCACTTCTGATACTTATATTTTTAAAATTTTTTTATATTTCACTTCTCGGCCCGTCATACTTAGATTCCTTGTCTTTACGTTCTATAATATATTCTTCTCGATGTATTATTAGGTATCATATTTTTAATTCATGTTCTCTCATTGCACTTATGATACTCCCCATGAGTCTATTTTCATACTATTGTTTTCTTTGCAATACATTTCTATCTTTATTATACTAAATTGTCCATACTCATTATATTCATATCTTTTTCATTTTATTTTTTTTCTGTTTAACTTCATTGCTCTCTTTGTACTTTGTTTTTGCATTATCACCTTTCTATCCATCTTGTACTTTGTTTTTGCATTATCACCTTTCTATCCATCTACCATGTAATCATCTTTATTCATATACCTACATACATTATTATATATATATATTATGTATATATATATTCATATACCTTCATATATCCTTTCATTATATATCATTCTTTTTTATATCTCTACATTTTATCTAATTTTTCTGTACCCCTTTTTATGTATTTTTACAGTCTATTCTGTTTTTGTCTGTTTTCTCATAGCCCTGAAGATGACCTACATAGTAGGTCGAAACGTCGGCACTTAAAATAAAATAGTTTCACCTATTTTTGCGTGTTTTCTTGACTGCACCCCCAACTATCAACATCCTAAAATAGATTATTTGACCTTATACGAGGGTGGTCTGAAAAGTTTCTGCCGAATATCGCTAAAGTTCCCCAAATGGTGCTAGACGACCGCCGAATTAAAGTGAAAGAGATAGCAGAGATTATGAACATGTCAAAAGAACGTGTTTGTAACATATTAAATAAACATTTAGATATGAGAAAGCTGAAAGCACGTTGGGTGCCGCGTTTGCTCACGTTAGACAAAAATGTGTTCTAATGAAGATTTCCAACGCTCTGTTGGCGCAGTTTATGCACAATAAATCCGATTTTTACGCCATTACACGCCCGAAACAAAAATACAGTCCAAACAGTAGACTGCAAAGAGGGAACCGGCTCCAAAAAAACAAAAACTCTTTTCTCAGCTGGGATAGTCATGGAGTTATTTTAATCGAGTATCTTCAAAAAAGAAAAAAAACATAACAGGAGCATACTACGCATCATTAGGCAAGCTGAAGGTAGAACTTGCGCCAAAACGGCCACATTTGCAGAAAAAGAAAATCCTGTTTTCCCAAGACAACGCACCGTCTCACACCTCAGCTGTTGCCAAGGCGGAAATGCACGAATTACGGTTTGAACTGCTGATATATGCTGATATTCACATATCAATCTTGTTATATTTATGCCTACTAGACGGTATTATATTTTAAAGATTGATTGAACTCAATACCCAGTTCAAATTAAACGTATATTTTGCCTTCCAATCACGATAGCTCTATTTTCTATAAGGTTGATCTGGTTCATCAAATGGTCTGTTCCAATGGCTGGACAGGGCATACCAAAGCAGATTGACAGGAAAAAAAACTGACGTTACCTCATTAGCTGGAATTCCTGGAGGCCAATTTTCCGGATGGCCAGTTGCCTCGAGTCACAGTAGGTTCTAAGCATCAGTGAATAGTGAATAAACCGATCGGAGGCCTTTTCTTAGCCTTCAAGTTGGAATAAGTCATTAGATTAAGTGAAATAGAATACATAATCAAGACCATTATTCATCATTTATGCCCATGGTTAAATAATTGGGAATTTCAAATCATTTCAAACAGTTGCGAGGAAGATGTTCACTCGAATCTACAGGGCATTATGTTCAGAAAAATTATCTTTCTTTATTTTTTTTAACCTGATGCATTAAGTATGATTCTGCGTTTAGTAACTTATATCTACAAGCTCTTAGTGATTTAATATCGTTTGGCGTTGCCAAGCAACGTATCAAAGAACTGATTTTCGTTGTTTTTTTTTATTTAACGTCACTAACGGAACGATCTATATATGGGAGTCCTAAATGTCGCCTCTCCGAGTTTAATTAGGATAGGGGATCTTTCACAAGTACCTGACATCGTAAAGGCTCGGGACTCCCACTTTACGTCCACTCCGAAGGACGGCCTAGCCAAAGATTTTGAACTCCTTTTAAAAACTCCTGTTTTGAATTAATATGGTAAAAATTGAATGCATCGATTTAAGAAATAAAACTATATGCTATTCCTATAAATAAAACTATGCTATTATTATAAATAAAACTATGTGCTATTCCAATATATCGTTTATATGGTTGGAATTTCAATAAAGAGAATGCAATGAAACGAAATTAGACATCTTTGTTATGAATTATAATTTGATTTTATATCTAGAAAACAAACCTTTAAAAAAATTCATTTTTTTTAGAATGCAAAACCCGATATTTCAAAAAAAAGGTGAGTGGGTACACACATATTAATTGGCTTAATAGGGAGAGAAGTAAAAAAAATCAGTATAATTGGATGTCAGTAAAAAAAAAAAAAAAATGGCATAAAAGCCATAATGTAGAACAGTACCCATAAATAAGTAAACCGAAATGTGTTGATAAGTTATAAAGTTTATATATGCATACATCTTTCTTTTTACTTCGATAAAACAAAAATAACATTCCTTTTTTTAAGTTTGAGAGTGGCCATTTGTCCTATGTGCTAGGTATTTTTTATTGAAACTTTCCGTTAAATAATTTTAAAAAATAATGTAGAGTTCGCAGACCACATCACCCGGAATTGAATGAACTTATGGGAGTTGCTTCAAAGTAATGAACTCAGATAGATGTTATATGCATTAATCTCCATAAAAACCTAGATTAACCATTATCAATTTTGAAAATATCAACACCCCCGAATAAGTGGTTAAGTCTAATTTTCTTCAAACGGAGTTTTTGTACTTATGGAAGCGGAAATTTATTATTTTCGTAATGAATAAAGGGCTAATTCAAGGATTGGATTGAAAAAGAGTTATTCATTAGAGTACAACTCAATTTCAAGCCAAAAACTATGACGGGACACGATTCCCCTCACGTCAATACTGTATTAACCGTTAACATTCTCTGAGTTAACAAATGGTAGACGACTTGTAAGAAAGTCGTATGAATATTTATTTATAGTGTTATTAAACTAAATTTGTGCATTGACATACAAGAGACTTTCTTATGTAACTAACTAGGAGAGTTTTTATAGTTGATATAGATCCATACAAAAGAAGAGAAGAGGTGAAAGAAGTTACATTGCTGACAACACGGATGATGTTTCACAACTTAGGGATTAGGAGCCCACAAGTACACGTAGTATACAAGTAACACTAGTCTGCAAGTAAAAAACTGCATTGGTTTTTTATACATTTTCTTATATATTTTGATGTCGAAAAGCGAAAAAAAATATTTAAAAAATTACATCACATCAATTTTTTTTACAATCCTAATTTTTATATTTTTATTTTGTGTAAAATTCTGATTTAGTTAAAATTTTGTATTTTATTTTTTAAGCTTCAAATTTAATTAAAATTAAGATATCTTACCCTTTTGTTAGTAGTATATTTATCTGTTAATAAAGAAAAAAAATAATAGAGGTAAATAATTAAGTGAAAAGGGGGGATAAAGAATTTCTGGTGTCAGGCAGACGGTTGCATTATTATCGTATCTTAACAGGTCAAGTTAGATGAAAACCAATAGTGAGAATTATTGGAAAGAATCCATTGTTGGATGAAGTGGTTTTCTATGTTTGTGGGATAGTAGAGCCAGAGAGCTACACTAGACAAAAACTGACTGGCCACCACGACACGGTTTAACTCCTGGGGAGAAAAACGTTATCAATATCACTTTGGTTCCGCCAGACAAGATTTTACTGCCATCTCTTCATATTCAATTTGGACTAGTTAAGCAGTTTGTAAAATCACTGCAAAAAGATGGGGATTGTTTTAGATATATATGTTCCAAGTTCCCGAAATTGTCTGAAGCAAAGTTAAAAGGAGGAGTTTTCACTGGTCCCAACATAGGAAATCTTTTTTTTGATCCTCTCTTTCCTGAATCAATCGTAGAAATCGAAAAAGAAGCATGGGATTCTTTCAAAAATGTAGTGCAGAAGTTTTTGGGCTATAGTAAGGATCCCGAATATAGACTTATTGTACAGCGCATACTGACAGCTTATAAAGCTCAAGGGTGCAAGATCAGCTCAAAAGTTCACCTCTTACACTCCCATATTGAATATTTTCCTGAAATCTTGGGTGCCTACAGTGAAGAACGGGGTTTAAGATTTCACCAGGATGTACGTGATGTCGAGAGACGTTACCAAGGAAGATGAGATGTAAGTATGTTAGCGGACTATTATTGGATGCTTAAGCGGTAAACCAAAGAAGAAAATCAAAAACGAGTTCGGAGAAGCATCAAAGAAAGGAAGATAAGGTTTCACAAGGAAAAAGAGATGTGTATAAATTTAAATAAGAAAAATAATGGTTGATAGGTTTTGATAAATATTATGCTGTGTGTTTGTTGTAGTAAATTGTTGGTTTTTCTCATTATTGTGTTATTATTTTGCAAAAAACTATACGTGATGGAGAGTAGTAGAAGTTATTTTTGAAATCTGCATACTTTAAAAAATATAATTCAGCAACAATATCTCATGCAGCTGAAAATATTTTTTTTTTTGCAGACCTGTGTAATCTATACTATTTGTATAACCTATTGACTACTCTATAACATACTCTGATTTAACCATGCCATCTACTTTATACTCTATAAAATCTCTCACTATATCTCTTCTATATCTTAGATCTTATATGTATACATGTAAAAGAAGAGGGGAGGTCAAGAAAGTTTACATTGCTTATAACACGAAAGTATTGATGAAACATCTTTGTTACAAAAATATTTTATTTAACAGTTTACATTAAGTCTTTGACCGTTGACTTCTGGACATAATTCGGCTTAACCACTTTTTCACCAGGGCTGCAGACATACATACAAACTTTGAACTCAAGGATGACATTATTCGAATTATTTTATAGCGTATTCTAAATGTAATTGCACTGCGCTGTGTTTTTGTGAAACATATGTAGAATTCATTTTTTTAATTCAAGAGCAATTGCACCGAAAGTCCAAGGCAAATGGAAAGTGAACCAAACCAAACAACCAATTTCAAAGAAATGCAACATGTAAGAGACATGTAATTATCGACCAGATCCGCTTAATCAATGGCCGAGGGGGGATCGATATATAGAAATGGAGGAAGGAGGAACGGCTATCTCATTACAGACATCTCAATTTCCTTGTGTAATAACATATTATGAGAGATAGGCTGTACTTTATCGCGTTTATCTCCTTCGTAACGAATCAACGGAGTAGGCACTCATTTGACTGGATTACAGTCTTTCGATTGTACTCGTTGAAGCGTGCAAGATGGATGGTCGTCCTTGGGCAAGGAGACCGCCAAGTTTCGGTTCCTTATAGGGAGAAGAAGACATTTCATGGAAATATTTTAAGCTTTGCGTTTGGTTTTAAAATGAACCGGCAAAATTTATACATATACATTTTATACAAATATTTTTAACATTTTATATACGATTGCATTGCATCGGTACTTTTATTTGATTGATTTTTTATTACACATTTAACTATTGAATTTATTTATTAAAATTTACAACTGCATTTAAATAATGCATGTAAATTATTAATAAATGTAAATTATATTTACAACAAGTAAATATAATGTATGAGATACAATGGCACGGGATAAAGCAAGAAAAGAAACTACCCGGTAGTAGTACTCTAACGTTATTTCATATTTAAATTAATTTTTACAAGCTCCATTATTATTTTTTTCTTCAGTATGTAAAATCCATTACAGAATGAAGCCGCTATACCGTTGAAAGAGTTCATTAACGGTATAACAGAATCATTGAAGACACAGAGTCTTAGTAGTGATCATTTTTTTTTTTATTGAATATTATCATTTTTTTTCTATTTGCACAATATCGATTTGTTTTTTAGTACATCTTCTTTTTTTGTACATTATCATTTTTTTTTTTTTGTAAATTGTCAATTTGCTTTTCTGTAAAATATCGATTCCAGCTTCTGTTTGTATTTTTTAGCCGATATTAATTTTTTTTTTTTTCTTGTATACTATTAATTTTTTTTCTGAACATTATCAATTTATAATTCTGTTTGCATCTTTTTATTTTTTGATGTGTTATCAATATTAATTTCTAATTTTTTTCTTTTTTGTATTTTTTAATTCGCTTTTCCTCAATATTATCACTCTCTGTTACGATTGTTCAATTTTTTCTTGTCATCATTATTTTTTTTTTACTTTTATTTTATTTTTTTTAATTTAATTTAATGATATTTACAACTATAATGGTATACCTTTATTAAATCTACAAATTTGTAATTTATTGTTATCAGTTACTGTGTCCTATAAATATGTATGGGGATCATTGTGTACATAATCATACAACGCAGTCTTTACATAATGTAATAATACACCTATTTAATAATACAATATACTTTTGTATTATGTGTTGAATGCACCCAATTTTTACAGAGAAAAATCAAACTGAACTGCGAATATAACCATTAAAAAATTATTATTTATATCATAAAATTAATCCGTAAATAAGAATGATAATAGAAACACAGACTAAGCAGAACTGATATTATATATTTATTTGTGTGAGTGTGTGTGTTTCGCAAACTTATTTATGACGCTAAAATAAATATGAAAAATAATCAGTATTTGTAAAAAATAATGCTGTTTTAAGAACGGATTTGATTGATGAGAATTTAGATATTCTTATAGTTTCCAAAAAGATGATAGCTAAAAATTAATTTTTTACCCTCTCTGTAGCAGTCTGTTAAGATAATTGTATAGATTACAACAAGCTGGTAAGGGAAAGCACATCGTCTATTACAATATTCTGCATGAACGCTTTAAGCATTATCAGTATGGAACACCGGTAATAGTTTTATATAATGCCACTACTGATAAGATCTAAACTGTTGCATGTTGAAGAGTTGCAGTTAACTCTCAGAGGGACTTAAATCTTTCAACTTTACTAGACTTTGATTAAATCTATATGTTTTTTAATCTGATTATCTGCCCTGATTAATTAGTATATGGGTTGATGAACGATAACTGAGTTGAAAGTACTGATCGAAACGAAGGTAATTGTTTTATTATTAAATGACTAACCACGAGGTTCGCTGCTTACAATCTCCCATTCACAAATAACTACGCAAATCCAAATATTCCTTCTTTTTTTGGGCCGAATATTCTACAATCTACCTAATTTTCTTATACTTTGTGACCAATTTTGTGGTTTCACCAAAGTTCCAAATGAAGAAAATAAAAAAAGGCCATATAAAACGTTTAATAGTAAAAGTTAAAAGTTTTATAGTTTCATTATCGATAACTTAGCATAGTAAAACACCAACGCTGAACCCCAAAAAATCAAATGTTAATCAGGAAAATACCTACTTCTTAGCCATATAAAGCGACAAATTGAGGTTAGGTATACGTCCACTTGTAACGATACCTCACGACAAAATGAATTACAGATTTCTGTTTTGTTTTTTTAAAGTTAACAAATTCCCCAAGTACTTAAGTGTTCAAATAACACTGTTCTGCAAAAAAAAACTTTTCTCCCCTCCCTTGAACAATTTTGCCTGTTTCTCATGTTTTCAGGTGTGCTGAGTACGAATCCGAACTCAGAAAAATTCTATCACCCTCTGATTTTGAGAGAAAAGAGGTGAAAGTTGGAAAAAATGAAAAATTGTATTTGAAAATTATTGTCTTTATTAGAACAGATTTTTTTTCTTTTTCAACAATAAAATATAATTAATTGAATCCTGCATGCTATCAGGTATAATACTAGATATGACACAACTCAAAAAATATACACACATCGTCAATGAGTAGTTTTTTTTCTTTTGTACTCTTCCTCCTCTGTCTTCCGCTGCAGTGTCCAGGAGTAATCCGCCAGCATCTTCTCATTCCATTTGTCAGAATATCTTTTTTCCATTCTGGATATGTCTTGGTGGAATCGTTCTCCATGTTCGTCCAAAACTGCACCCAAATTTGGGGCGAAAAAGTCTAGGTGACTATGCAGGAAATGTATTTTTAAGGACATTTGCATCCCAATATTTTATATGAAGTAAGCAGTTCTTGGACTATTTTTCGGTAGTCTCTAGATTTTTTGTTTCCCAAAAACTTAGCACATACCTCTCGAAAAGCAATCCAAGCCTTTTTCTCAGTAGTATTTAACTTTGCTTCAAAAGTGAGATCCTTGAAAAACTGAAAAAACACTTTTAGCCATATTTCTTTAACCACTTGTAATATTCCCATCAAATTTTTTTCGTTCAAATATACTTCATTGCGCTCAAAATCATTGGGCTTTTGAATTTTTTTCACTATGTTTTAATGCCGAAAAAAAATTCGTCAAATCCACAAAAAACTCACCTTTTTGGATAAAAAACTAGAATTTCTCAGGAAACTGTGCGTGATAGACAAAATCTGACTTCAAATTCGTGTTCACCACATCTGATAACAGTAAGAAAGCATGTTTTGGTTTGAAGGAGGATTTTCGTGCAGAACAGTGTAATTTCCTCCTATATTAGTTTCACCGAAACCACTCATGTTTCCGCTACTATCAGTGTACATTGTCTTATCCAAATAATTTAAATTATTATTTATAGTATTATAGTATTACAATATCAGAATTTAAATTCAAACCTTTTCCGGTTAACTTTCTAAAAATATATTCTAAAGTTAAAATATGCTATAATAAATAGTACCTACGAAGATATCATTAACATTATCTAAAAACCTCTCCTTACCATACATGATAATTTTTAAAAATACTAAACTCAAGCTGAAATCAACGATGATGTTCAGAGTCATATAATAAAAAAATCCGATATGATAAAGAAATACAGGGATATTAGATGATATTAAATTTTTTTAACCTATTAATTGCACCATATTAAAACATTCATGCACACATAAAAATAATCATACATTTTAGAAATAAACTAACATGGAAGTTAAAAAAATATATTGAAAAGTAAGGTACTAACCATATCTTCTCCTCTGAATTTATTTGGAGATCTACTTCGTTATTGTATTTAATGTTACACCTTCCGCATTTTCAGATAACAGAACTAAACCATCCGTAAATTATTTATAATAATAATATCGGATATTATCCGGCTATCAATAATAAAATCCCGAAATATCTCCCAATTATCATAGTTTAATATATAGTAAACTTAAGCTGAAGTCAACAAAAATGTTAAGAGTACTTTAAAATGGACATTTAAATCATAAAATGATTACAGATAAAATAATCCAGAGATAACAGGTGTATTGAAGTTTTTTGTTGTATATTTGTTGCATATTACTCTATCCATCCATCCATACAAAGTCTCATACATTTTATAAATAAATTACCTAACTTATAAGTTAAATAATGCATTGAATAGTAATATGAACTTCTATTTATATTATTTATCATAATACTGTATTTTTTGATGAATTACTTATATATTCTTCTCTCATAATGATATTATTTTTTATATTGTTAGATGCTTTTATTTCTTTTTTGTTTGCTCTCAAATTATTTCTTTTTATTGTAAATTTGTATGCTATTTTTTTTTCTTTATTGTCTGCTAGAACGTACCTTTTAATTTATATTTATGTTCATGTTATTATATAAATTATTTATTATGTATTGTTTACTAATGTAGCCCTTTGGCCAGATATAATTTTATTAAATTTTGTACACACCTGTTATTCTTAAGGGAACCGGAAAAAGAATAAAATTATATTTGTTTTCTATTCTATTATTATTATCGCTTACCTGTAACTTGTATTGTTGTTGGGCTGGAATGAACATTACATCTGTTGTATCCGATGTTTCGAAATAACTATTTCGCCCGTTAAATCCTCTTAAAAGGTAACCATTTAAACCGCACGTAGTTAGCTAAAGGTGACAGCCAATGTCCCACCTTTTATGGTGGATTGGCTCCTTTCGAAAGGTTCAATATTTATTGCTTGATTGTACTTCCTTAAATAGGGAATGTATCACTCCGTTCCAGTGCTTTGCTTTCTTTTTTGTCACTTCCCTATTGCGTGCCTGAGAGCAACTTCAATGGAGCAATAGATTAGTGCTAAAAGAGCCGGCCAGTTATCTTCGCCCAAACATTAACCGCCTCTTTAGCTAGAGCTCATGAATGTTGCGTCTTTCACACTTTGCATTGACCAGAGTTGAATTTTTTTTTATTTTACTTTTACTAAAAATATTGTAAAATTCGGAATAATAAAAGTTCATTAAATAAACCTTAACGCACTTCACGATAAGTTCAGAATTAAATAAGGAAAATAATATTGCTTTTAAGAGGATGAAATTGGTCCAGGTGGAGCTTAAAAAAATGTTCTTATAACTGTTCATTTTAAAGCCAAGGTTTCGACCCATATTGCAGGTCTTCTTCAGGGTTTAATATACAAGATCCATATATATTTAAATAATAAAGATATATACATTCGCATGGACAATGGGTGATAAAAAAAATAAAAAAAATGGGGAACCTTATAGGTAGATATAAAAAACAGAGGGTATAGCTCTAGAGAATTATAGTAGTAAAGAATAAAATGACATATAAGGATTATTTAAGATAAATTATATGTAAGTTGCGAATTCAACGGCTTAATCAACGAGGTGAATAGAATAACGCTCTTGTGGATGCAGTAAAGAACTGTAATTTAAAAAACATATTTGCAAAGTTATAACTAACTAAATAACTCTAGGTATCTTTAATAACAAACCTGAATCAACACAAAAGTAGATATTCAGTAGTAATAATTAATAATCTAACTTCTATCATAGCAATCTATAATCTAGCAATGTCTATTATAACCTCACTCACATCTGTCCCTGAAGGTTATCTCACGTCTGCGTCATACGACTAAGTTTGGCGCCAGTATTCTAACTTACATATAGAAAACCTACAACAGAAGGGATTTAATTATATAGTAACAAAGAGGTAGTATTTAAAAGCCAAAAGATTAACAAATGAAAAATTCAAAAATAAGGAATTATTCTTACCTACTCATACAAAATAGCAATATTTTAGAAAATAAAGTATAAAAGAGACATTGTTCCTCATATAAAATGTCAAATAATAGTATTCAATATTGCTTTTAATAATGCTATTGTATCAATTGTTTTTTTTAATGTTATTATAGGGAGATAGTCATTGCCAATCCAGTAAATATCATTTTTTAACGTTTTGTAGCTCTAATTTAAGAAGATAATACATAATGTTCTCCACGTCGCGACGCGTCGTTGACACAGCAACTCCATAACAACTGATGAGTAGAATAAAGTTCATAAAATGCCTAAAATAAAATTCATTTCTAAACATTTATTCATCGCCAGATAAAAGTAAGGGATAGTTTCAATTCATGCTTTTGATCTACTCTATTAATTGATATAAAAAATATAAATATTTATAATTCAATGTGTTACCAAGAAAACATTTTTTGAATACAGATTTTGTAACTGACTGTACCAGTACATTTGACAATGATTGTATACGATATTCATTAATTTGGTCACTTAATATTTATTACTAATATTGATATTGGCACTGACTTTTTTTAAAAATTATTTTTAATTTTCTTTTGTACGCTAAGGGAATATTACGATCCATCTTTGGCTTCTAATACGTGGCACGATTCTTTTTTATGATTTATAATTATTTTTAACAGACAAATATAGATGTTATTAAATATTGCCATTAAAGAAATGCTGTTATTAAATGATGTTATTAAAATAACATCGTTATTAAATGTTGATATTGTTATTTGAACGGGCGTAACATCTAAGTAATTTGTGACGATAACAGTTCATTATAGAATATTCAGGACGAAAACCATCGATAAATGGAATTATATATAATAATGTTCATTATTTATTATATTTAAAATGGGGTGTGGTGGTATGAAACCAACAAGAAAGAGTAAGCAATTTTTAATGATAAATGTTTTACATACATTTATCACTAACGTCTCGTCGAGTTTCCGAGACTAGGTGAGCCCAGGGAGGGTATCCAGACCTTACAGAGTCCATCCACATCTGTTAACTAAATAATTTATCTACTACAATCGGATTTACTCGAG
Organism: Troilus luridus; assembly: GCA_964056705.1. Classification (NCBI taxonomy): domain Eukaryota; kingdom Metazoa; phylum Arthropoda; class Insecta; order Hemiptera; family Pentatomidae; genus Troilus; species Troilus luridus. Next base: position 69,562,721 of record OZ057412.1, on the reverse strand, counting down.
ACCTAAACATCAGTAGCTCAGTGGACTATAACAATAACATTTTACTTTATACTGTTAACTATATTTTAATTGTTGTTTTAGTGTTTATGAATTTTCTGTTATAGGAAAATATATTTTCAAAAATACTACAATAACTCCTTAACATTGGGTAGAAGAACATAGCCACAGCCTCTTGTAATTTTAAAATTTACTATTCCATATTATTAAAATTGTTGATTTCTCGATATCATTTAAAAGTTTTATTCTTGATATTATTATCCCTCTTTCTAAACTTTGGAATAATTAAATATAATCGTGTTCACCAATAATTATATAATAAAATTGTCTCTTGACAATAATTAAAGAAAGATTTTAATGTTAGCTATGGAATCTTAAAAATTATTCTCCTAAAAATACCTTTACCTAAATAGGAGGGTATGAGAAATAAATTGAACCATTAGAGAGTGACAAGCCGAAAAAAAAAGGAATCCAAAGAGACGTATTGGCCATTCTAAGGATGGAAAGTATTTAAAAAATAGCTAAAGATCGAAAAAAAAAGAAAGAAAATAAATGAAAATAGAAGAATAATACGCTGGGTTTAACCGTGGACATTCGCGAGTCGTTAGCCGCGGGAAATAGTTGAGATTACTGCCGACTGACTGATTGAAAAATGTTGCTTGCAATGGACATCCATTAGTGAAGCGATCTACCCGGCCGGAGAAAAAAAATAAGTAATAAAAAAATAAGAGTCCATCCTGAGCCGAGGACAGAGTTGGATGCGACCACAAATCTATCCTATTCGGGAGGCCCCAACATAGATTTCGTTGAGTCAAAGCGAAATCTACTGCGCGACCGCAAGGAAAGAGATCGTCCCTCAATGTCTTCCTTGTTTACATCGGTCTTGTCTCATCCGCATTTAACTGCCTGTGCTTGAGAGAAAACATTTCTGCTACATTTATCCTATAACAACAACCTTACACAGGCAGTTGGAAAGAACAAGACATTGATTGATACTTAGGAGATGAAAAACAGATACGTTAAATTAATCAAAACTTAATCATTAATTACGACTTAAACATAATAAATAAATATGATCTTAAAATATACTCTTCAAGATAATCCATAATCTATTATCTTGGGAATACACCACAATACTTCCCTATCGGTGATCACGGGCGGTGCTGCGAGACTTTACTGAGTAGTGTAAAATCCAAATTTTTAAACTGTATTAGAAATCCACAAATTCCCGGCTATATTGTGACTTATGGCAATTTTTGATTGGATTCAGATTGAAAGTTTATCCTACATATTATGAATCTAGAAAAAAGACAGAAGGTCAAAATTTGAAGAGAAAAAAAAGTGAATTATTAATGCCTCTACAAATATAATTTACAAATGAATTTTTAATAACATACTCTAAAACAATGTTTTAGTGTTATTTTTGTTATATTTTTAATGTTATTTATTTTAATGTAATTATATTATACTTTAAGATATAATATATTAATACTTGTATTGTTATTCTATAGGGACTTTGTCCCAGAATAAACATACACTGGAGATCTCTTATCATTTTTAGTTCTAGACCCATCTAACCACGTTCCCTACATTTTTTACCTACAAATTCTCCATTTCTATCGTAGTCAAAATCCATTTGATGACCTTTTTCTCATAATTTCATCTTTGGAACTATTCCGAAATTATTGAAGAATTCTCAAATCTGTGACAGCTTCTTCATTAAAATACGGCTATTCCCACAGAGTTATTCTATTCATTTAAAGTACCCAATAACAAAAGGAATAAGACAAAAAAACAAAATTATATTAAAATAGTACAGTAATTTAAATGGACAATCAACGAAATTACAAGACAAAAAAAAAACACAGAAAACAATTTAAAACGCAGTCACAAATGAGACGGGTGATAAGAAGAGATAAGGATGATTCATGGGTACAGGCTAAATCTCAAGTGCAGCTATATTTTTCGTAGAAACCATTTCAATAATATAAGAACATTGTAACAATTTCTTGAAACTTGCAGAGTTGGTACGCTGGACATTACAACAAACGTAATATGACAAGGCTTGAAGTATCCCTAGCCAATCGTGGAAAAAAGACAAGACCTTTTCACTTTCGTACCTCCAGTAGGACCTTGACTTGTCCCGTTGTCGACTGCCTATTGTAAACACCCTTCTGGGAATGTCTTGTGCAATGGCAACTACCGCTACTGAACTGTCTTTGTGTCGTTGGGTTGTAAAACAGTTAGGAATCTTAGAGAATGGTGTAATAAATCTGTTATTTCGTCTGAAGAATCTCGTAACTGTCAACGTAACGAGTTCATTACTCTTGCTACAAGGTTCTGAGAAACTGTTGGCACCAGAAACAGTTGAAAGGGAGAGTATTTGTTCAGCTCAAGTCCCAACCTAACCTTTTTTTTTGTAGATAACAAACATATGCACATATATTCATAATGAATACCAATATACAAATAATCCAATCAACGTATCAGGGTTTCCAAGTATACATTTTTACAGTTGCCGAAAAGTAAAGTAAATTGTTTATAAAATGGATTTGTAGAAGGAAGGAGAGAATGAAGTGAAAACTATGATATTTGCGTGGTCTCTAAGGCTGTTCCGTAAAAAAACAAAAAACAAATGGATTTTTAACCAGAAAGTGGGATCAATGCATACGTTTTTAGCAATTTAAACTTCTTTTACATCCCCTAACCGTTTAAATGTATACATGCCACCTCTAACGGATAGAGAGAACGCATAGAGAGTAGATGACATGGCTAGACTATGCTATGTAAAGAGAATATTCAATAACTTAGTCCTATAAAATCACTAAGTTATAATGTTCATATCTGAAAGTCACTTCGTATATACAAGATCTCGCCTTTTCGACCTTTATAACCGTTCCCACAGAACCGAAACATTTGAGCGTTCTTTTCTCGCCCGTTAAACCACACTTTGGAACTCAATCCCACCTGATATCCGTCATGCTTCTTCCTTATCCACATTCAAATCCAAGCTTTTTTTACAACTCCTGAATTCCCAAACAATTGCCCTCTATTCTTCTTCTTCTTCAATCAGCGCAACAACCCATTACAGGGTCCTGGCCTCCTCAAGCAGATTCCACCAGCTCAACCGGTCAAGTGCAGCTGCTCTACAATTCCATACTCCGAGCAGGGTCCTTGCATCTTCTTCAGCACCATCCAACCATCGCAGCTTAGGGCGGCCTCTCGGCCCTCTATTCTAAGAGGATTAATAGCTCAAATCCATCAGAAGTGGTAGATGATTTACTGTAAACATTCTTCACCCATAAGATTATTGTTTTTTTATATTGTTAAGTGCTTTCATTTATTTATCTGTATTCTCTCTATGCATAATTCTTGTTTTTATTTTAAAGAGAAAAGATTTGCCTCGTCCGGATTTGAACCCTCTCCGTGGCAGAGCTCTTACCAATTGAGCTACCACGGGTCGCCTTACAGTCAGGACAATTCCGTTCTCTTCACCGATCCCATATCCCCTTGTTCTCGCAATTTTGCGATGTATACACCAGGAAGAATGTTCATGGAACATTACCTTAATTAGGATCTTGTTGACTGACATCATTATATTATTTATAATTTTTAATTAATTGTTTTAATTTTTAAATATTTTTATTTTGAAGAGAAAAGTTTCGCCCTGGCCGCCTGCCATGGACAGGCGCACGATCCGGGTTCGAATCCCGGCCAGGGCAAAACTTTTCTCTTCATAATAAAAATATTTAAAAATTAAGTAAACAAAACATAATAATATTATTTTTTATTCTATTCGTTTTGTTTTGTTTTTTTCTACCAGAGCATACCTTATATTTTATTATTATTAGTTTATATTTATTTTCATGTTATTATTTAAATTTTGCATTATTCTTATATATAAACCAAATTATATATTGATATTGCATTATTCTTGTATATAAACCAAATTCTTCTTCTAATAAACCAAATTATAGAAGAAAGAGAGGAAGGCCGAGGAAGGCATGGATGGAGGATGTAAGGGAAGGAATGGCAGGTAGAGGGCTGCGAGAGGAAGAAGAAAAATAGGAAGGATTGGCGGGAAAAGATTTTGGGTATCGGGATACATTAATTGTAAAAAACCCGAATAAATAAAAATTATTCTTATTATGTAGCCCTTTCGCCAGATATATGTTTATTAAATTGTGTACGCCTCTGTTATTCTTAAATGGCCTGGTCCCAGAATAAAATTCTATGCTATATCTTTCCATGTCTAAATAAACATATTTCTTTCGTACAAACCGTCTAATGTTTGTTAACTATAACTACTACCATAAATACCATAACTACGTTAGTTACAAAGTGAAAAAACATATGAATAAATAAATAGAATATAAATCATTCACATAAATGTGAAAATTTAATTAAATATAATTCTTCAAAGTTGCCATTTTAATTTTTAAAATCAGTTTAGATACCATATAGCTTACATTGAAGCAAGTTAAAAGTAACGATGGAGAGGTTGTATGAAACGCGATTGAGAAATTAATAAAAATTTAATTGTAGTACGGTACTACTCGGTAAGTCGTCCTCGGACAATTTGGCAATAAAGAAAGGAACTAAATGAAATTGGCTTACCTAAAACTTGTCAGAGCTTCCTCTCTTCATTGACGTCTCGCAGGTGAGCTCACCGCAGCGTACGTCAAAAAATGCCGGTCCTCTCAATTCGGAAAAGAGAAAATTATCCAAAGAAGGGGTTTATAACATGCGGGGTAACTGACTAAAATGTAACTCACGAAAACATTCACATATACAATCATAATAATCAAACATATGACTGTATTTTTTTGTAAGCGGTTAACAAAACGACTAATTTAGGATGCAGTGTACAAAATATCCGGAATTATATACAAAAAGAAATTAGAAATCATAAAAAACCCAATATAGAACTAAACAGAGGTGCTTGCATAATTAAAGGTGAAGTTAATAAATTTTATTTAAATTGATTTTCTGTCAGCATCTAGTCTATTGTATAGGTCCTACACTCAACCGAAATGTGAAGTGTGAAAATGATGTGAAAAACGATTTTTAAAAATTAATTCTTACCTGTTATGTTGACAGATCCAAGTTAGATTTCTCTAACTGCGCATTGGCATGATGTAGATTCGTGAGTCACGGAATTTTTCTACAAAAAGCTATTTTATACCCACTGTATTCTGGTTATCTAATCATTATTTATTCCCTGAAAATAATTCAACTGGGTGAGGATAGATTTCCAGGTAGATAGGGCAATTCGTTTATCGATTTATTATCTTAGCTCTATATCATTAATTTTGAGATGGATAAGAGAAGAAAGTGTCGAATAGATCAGCTTTAATCATTGATTAGTGGCCTATTCATGTTAAGTAGCATGATTCTCCCCAACAGATTCAATTAACGATAGAAGTTCAGTGAACCGTGGATATAAACTTAATATTTTTAATATAATTTAAAAGCTACTTGTATTCGATCAAATAAGCAGACAGAAAGTGATTTGACGTATTGAGCATGGAAAAGTATTATTTTCGTTTACGTATGGGTTCCCTATGTATCCAAGATTTATTATTCATGTACGTCAACTTCACAAACTAAACTCCGTCCAACGAGTTGATATGACATTATATTCCGAACCTTAGGACGAATAAATATGTACGATCAAAAAACGTTATCCATGCAGTTGGTAGTTGTTTTTTAAATTAAATATTTTTAACAATTATCACTGAATGCCGAAGAGAAGGCATTGCAGTTTTTAGTAGTCCATACGGAGGCTACATCCTAAGACGAATACAACCCAAGAGGCTACATCCGAATATTAATTCGGGGCGGGAAACATTTAACGAATTTACAGTTTTCAACCGCAGAAAAGTTGTGTTGAACTGAAGTAGTACTGGTCTCATCAATGTTCCCTCGTTTTGCCGTGGGGAATTTCAACTTATTTTCAGTGTAGTGGCCATCTTAAATATGTAACATTAAAATGTCATGGCACAAGGATAAGAAATAAGTCATTATGATGTGGAAACTCATTCCTTAGAATGTGTGTATTTAGTTGGCACAATAAATTACGGAGGGAGACGAAAAAAATAAATAAATAAAGCAGTACAGGGGCAGCAGATTGCTACATGGCGGTAATATTGTCAATCCGGAGAGGGCTGGGAACTAGTACTAGCGGCGCACAGTGGAACGAGCGTTAGGAGCGTCTGGACATTCATTAATATCTCCACTTCTGGTTCTCCTAGAATAAGGCTATTGTTACGGTTTTTGAAGGAACTATTTAATTATATGATAAACAGGATCAAACCTTTTAGGATAAACGTGTAAAAATTCTAGATTTGATATTTCAATGTTAGATTATTTAGTATCAAACATTGTACCATTTATTGTACCAACATACTACGAGAATAGGTGCAATACAGTATTCTATGGAAAGACAGATACATAGGTATTAAATAAAGTTACACAAAGGAAAAAGTAACAAATCAAATAATTTAATTATTAAACAAAATTAATAAAATAATTGATAATTACTTTTGTTAATTAATATACTAGGTATAATTGATACATCAAAATTATAATAAATGTAAGTGCCTATATAAAATTGTTTTATTTAAATAACGAAATAAAAATTAAATAAATCAAAAATTAAAAACTTGACGATTTGTTGTAGGGACTATTGCACCTATGTGCACCATTACACATATGTCGTTCAAATACCACACGCAAACTGAGTTTCATTGTTAATACTATTATGTTAGATGAGGGTTGTTCGGATAAATGAATGTAAGCAAAAACTGGTAAAAAAAAAAGAAAACTTGCGAAAAGTAGACGCCAATATCAACAGAAATTATTTTAAATTAATTCTCAAGGCCCATAAAATAAAAATAAAAAATCATTTTCTCGGAAAATAGCACTTAGTAGCAAAATCCGACTAATGGAAAAAAAACTTCAAACATTCTAGTTATTTACTGTGAAGGTAGCTTTTTGGGCGATTTTGAGCGATTTTCGCAATTGATTATTTAATTTTATCACCCAATTTTCACCGAAAAATCCTAGACGTTTGAAATAATCCCAAGTTTTATTTGCCTAAAATATCTTATTATGGATGTCTTTTTTTCCAGTAGGTGCACGATTAATTTAATCCATTACCTCAAACAGTGGATTGCTTTAAAAATATGAGTTTTTAGAAAAATTTATATTTCAATTCACAATTTTTTATATAAGATTTGATTTCACAATAAATTTATCTATGGATTTTGTTGAGAAGAAGTATAAAGTATAATTTAAAATCAAAATAAAGGACTAATTTAGTTATTAGAGAATTGGTCCAATGTCCAACAAATGCGTTGGTTCGTTCCACTGTGCGGCGGTCCGTTCAATGAGGAAAAAATCAATAATACTGTGTTGGTTTTTTTTGTTACATTGAGGCAAAATAGTAAAAAAAAAAAAAAAAAAAAAAATATATATATATATATATGTATATATATAACCGTTTTAAATGTAGCCAATCATACTTTCATTATCTTGTAAAAAAAACAACAACTAATTTACCTTAATAACTATTTAATAAAAAACAAAAGAATGAACGTAAGTTTTATTCCTTAATATATATGATATGGACATATAAGTCACTGAAGATCTCGATGCAAAACTAAAACGGTTAATCAATTGCTCCGTTCGTTTGATCTTTGGGATACCGAGAGACGGCCGTATCACCCCATATTACGAAGAGTTGAAGTGGCTTTACCCTTCCTATCGCCGTAAGTACTCCCTAGCATCCTTTTTTTAACAAGTTATCCAAATCCGCCGACCATCATACATCTCCGATCTCCTTAAATTCAAAACCTCGGTCCACTCCCGTGACACCCGTTATAACTTTCCTTATCCGATCTTCGTCCCTTTGGAACTCTATACCTTCTTCCATTCGTCGTTTCAATAATCTTCCAACCTTCAAATCCCGTATTTTCAGTCACCTTATATCCTCACAATTCCCAACACAGTTTTCAGATTATAATTTTCTAACTGATAAATTAATGACGTGTTTTTATTTATATATAAGTATATTTATATCAATATTTATATATTATATTTATATTATTGACGCTTCACTCATCCAGTTAGATAATTTTAAATACAAGGTATACTAGTTGATATCGTTCATATTTTTGTTTCATTTTCTGCTTTGTTTGTTTCTACTTCTCATTGTAATTTGCATACATATGTAATAATCTATTGTTTCTCTCTATATAATTATATAATCTTATAGTTCTGTTATTTTTCATTTCTTGTACTCTGTTTTTTGTTTTTTTAATGTTATCACACGAGGTAATTTGAAATTTTTTGTCTCATTAATTTTTTCTCATTTGTTAATTTAATGGTAGTAATTAATTAAATGTAATCACATTAACCTCTAAGACATAACAATACCCTTTATAGAAACCTGTATTGTTATTCTAAAGGGACTTGTCCCAGAATAAAAAAATACTTTATTATTAATAATAATATTTTCCATACATTATTCTCAACGTGGTATTAAATTATGAACCAAAGAACTGAAAAATTCAGGGTTTTGTAAAGTCTGAAAATGCGTTTTTGTATTGAGAATCTTTGTCGAAAATTTTACACTAAAGGGCGTGATCCAACATTCTGAACAGATGGAATTTTTTCGATATAGGTCTGGCGAGTAAGGTGGGTGTAGCAGGACATCGTAACACAACTCGATTAGTTTCTTCACTGTCTGTATTAATACGTGAGCCGTTGTCTCATAAGAGTAAAAGTCTCTTCCGATTAGCCAATGGAGGTTTTGTTGTTGCTTTTTTGATAAGTTTTTGTCGGATTAAGTCCTTCCGTAAGATGTGGATGTAATAGTATTAACTTTTCACCTCTATGTAGGAATGAGATATGAATTATTCCTGGCATTGAAAGCCACAAAGAAACCGATAATATTCTTGGTTGGGAAATTTCTCAAACCAACGCGGTGGTAACGCATCTTGCAGCTTGGCCTGCCGAGTGTCCCAGTTTAAACTCATATACATAAGAAATTCGCCTGGTTCATTGGTCAAATTTGATAGCATACTAAACAATGTTCGTTCAAGTGATAGTAAATATTATCAAAAAAGAGAGGATTAATTCCAGCTCATTACAATCTGTAAACATATACATACATAAACAAATGAAATTTTCTGATTCCACTTTGAATTTTAAAAACAATAAAAACGGACATTTCATATGAAACGACCCAGTATAAACCTTTTTAATTTTGCACTTTCATTGTGAACCATTAAAAAAAATGAATACAAATTACTTTTATGTTTTTTTCTCATTCATATGTATGTATGTATAACTGAATATAACTGGAATTGTAAACCATTACGGCTTTTATAACAGAAAACTATTGATCGAATATTCAAAAATAGTAAACATACTTTAGCGGTACAAAGCGGTAACTTATTGTCACATAATTTTAAATTTTAAAACTAGTTTATTCTCTTGTGCTGACACTTGTATTCCTTTTTGTTTAGGAAAGTGAAATTTACAACAGGACCCTGCTCGACACTTCTCTGTTACAGTTGAAAGTGAAAAGGATCAGTTACACTTTAAATTTATGATAGGGCTATTTCAGAAGCCGTTGCAGACAACAGTAGCCTTCCCAAAAGAAAGGGAAGGTTTTAGTGAAACCTAAAAGGAAAGGAAATTTTTTGTGTCAACTTATTTTTAATAGATCTAAAGTTCTGGTTAATGCTGGGTTCTCACAATTTCAATTGTTATTTTTAAAAAGCAATAATATTTAGAAGGTAGCGGAGTGGCTAAGTGGTAGAGCACTGAGATACGATGGCGAGTATCCTGGTTCAAATCCCGCAGCTGGCAAGACTTCTATTTAGTATGTTAGCGGCCGGGATGATTTATATGGGGTATGGGGTTTACCTAGCCTCTATAAAGTGAATACCCAAAATAAGGGGGGGGGGAAATCTGGCGGTTGAGCGTGATCTAGGACCAATTACCTCCCTGCACAACCGTTGTCTTTGAAGCTGTTCAATTTCTACCATGTACTGAACCCCAGACCCGTTGACGGGTTGTAATGGTTGTTGTGGTACAGTAATATTTAGAACATACATTTATGAATGATTTAACAAAAGTAGTATGAAAGAATATCTGTAAGTTTAAATTCATAATTTGTGCTCTTTCGTTAACTGTTTATACGTAGTATGTTTTTATATATCAGGAACATTTTTATTTTAGCAAAGCTTGCTTTGACGTCATCATATTTCAGTAAGTATAAAAGTCAAACGTTATCAATTAATACCAAAATAAAAAATATTCCTTATTTTGCTATAATAATTTTATTACCCAAATGAGATTTTTTTTCAAATCATATTACAATGATAGATTAATCGGGTTTTTAAATTTGAAAGTGGTATATGTTCATTTTTTCATATCCGCAATGTTTAAAGGTTTCCATTTGAATTACATTAAAAATATGGGCAAACGGGTAAATACTTCAATCAATTAGCAAAGGGTGGTTTTAAACCCTTTACACCTTATAAATTTTATCATGAAATTATAATCATTAAAATAATTCAAAAGTATACTACTTTTTTTTTCAAATGGACTTATACCACTTTCAAATATAAAACCTCAATTAATTAAATTAAGGGTGAAAAACAATTATTATTTTATTGTTGATCGATCGCCTGTAGTAAAACTCCTGTTTTCTTTTCCATATTAGAACAATAAAACTTCTAGAATGCTTATGTTGTAAGGAGAGAATAGTTGTAATACCTTTAACACCCTAATCACATAACAGTAAGTAAGCAACAGACCAATTCAACTTATATTTCTTAGGAAGCAAACGAGTATGACTAATGTCTATGACAATAGATGACAAGTGACCTTACCAAATCACTTTCCCTTATAGTCATTGAAAACTTTTTTTGAAGAGCTACTGGAACGGTATCTGAAATAGCCCTGCCATATATCAAAAATGAAACCGAGCCATTTCACTTTCAACCGTACGGTGTTTCCATGAAGTAGTACCCTTAGATTTGGAGGCTCTGTCGTAAATTTCACTTTCGTTAACAAAAGCAAAGCATGTGAACGCACGTCATAAGTACGAAAAAGACTATGAAGGTTACCCACTATTTAAAAAAAGTATCCAAGTTGTAACTTGGATTTTTTACAGTTTTAAAATTTCTTTATATGTTGAACCTACTTTGATCAAAATGGTATAATTGTAAAATACAAAAATAAATAAATATATTTCTTGTTTATGATTTCAGAAATATTTCAATTCAGTATGATAAGTATTTTATTATAGCATAAACAACTGAAGGAGATATGGGATACCGCTGACACCTCTCCCCCAACTACAATCTAAGCCCCCACTTACGTCTAGGCCTATCCAAAGGATTATTAACATACAGTTAGACTGCTTGGAATTCGTTCTTTACTAAGCCCCACAACTTAACGAAATCATCTTAACTGTCTTGATGGTATTGTCAGTGGTAGGCAACCTAAGAACCGCGGGTCACCGAGGAACCCTTTGATAATTTAAAGTGTCCCACTTTGGCAAATATATGGTAATAAATTTTTTATACATGGATTTGAAAATGTTGAGGCACTTGACGTTTTTTGTTTTATATATTCAAAACTACGGTTTTTTGGTGTGCTGAAAAAAAAGCTGCAGTATTTTTCAATATAGAAAATTGTATGAGAATGTTCGGAGGGAAAAGTGAGTTAATAAATTTCACTCAAATTATTTTTTTATGTATTTCCTTGCGAAAGTATTGGTTAAAAAACGTTATATAATTTTTCAGATTGGATATCATGCAGGTACCATTTTTAAAATTCGAGATACATATATACAATAAAACAATTCCGACATGCTTTATTATTTATTTTCTCAAAACCTAGGTCACATATCACCTGATTTTATTTATTATTTTGTAGATGAAAATTTTAATTGCATTCATCTATAGACTAATTTATGATGAGATAACAATTATTTCTTTTCGAGTTGGTCGCAAATAAAATACTTATTCTCCCCTTCGCGTAATAGGAATTTTCTGAGACGTTTAGGGGATACTCGTCATATTCTATTCTCTATTCTGACACAGAAACGATCCAAATCTGAAAGAGAGGGATAAATAGCAAAATACTTTCATCTCTTTAAGAGATAATCGGAAAATTAGGAAACATTGATTAAACACCCATGAAGAGAAAATATGGGAACAATTCTTATTTATATATATATATCGATACGACAAAAAAACTGCTTGCTGTTAATATCTTGTTTAGGTTGAAAAAACACTGATCTTGCCTTTTGGAAATCTGTTGACATTTAAATAATTTTCAAACAAATTTCCTGGAGTATTGATTTGGTTAATTTAAAGGATAATTAAATCATTCTATTGGAATATAAGTGGCAAGGAAGCCATCAAAATCTTTGAGTTGATTTGGTGCTACAACTAACAGAAAATTCCGTACGATCAAAACCTATATGGTCAACTGAAATTAACGAAATTGGTCTGGAAATTCGTGGGAAATCTGATGGAATGGCTCATAAATCTATCCTTAAAGACATTTTTTTATATACTGCAAATCAACTCAACAATACTTATCTAATGTTACATTTTTCCTTTCCTGTTCGCATAACGGATGAGTTCGCAATTAATATAAAACTACCGATTGCCTTCGTAATTGCTTAAATTGATTTTTACCAACCTCTCCAAAGTAAGAGTAGTATAAGAATTATGCTAAAAATATTTCATCCAAATTTTTCTTTTGATAATCTTATATTTTAGAAAATGAATAGTAAATTTTACTGTTAAGAGTAGTAGGTAAGTGATATTTAGGGATGCATGATGTACCTGCAGTGCTCGCAGATTTTAATTTGGCTTACAGTCATATTTTGAGCCTCCAAATTATAATTTTCCTGACGTACAAGGAAGTCCGACATTTTTACTTTAAATTCTTCCATAATATATTGGCATTTGAATCATTTTTATCATTACAAAATATTGGCAACATAGTGCTCTACTACTGAGCCACTCCGCTCCCCTTAGTAGAAAAAAACACTATAAGAATAAGGAAATAATTAACATAGATGCGAGTTCAACGCCAATAATAATAATATAATAATAAATTAAGAAAATATAATATCATTTTTGTATGATTCATGTCGGCTGTAAGATACAGTAACATATTTCATTGTATTCCATCAATCGATGAAATTTTATAAGAAATAGAATAAATAATTCCATGAAATACTTCCCTCTGAAAAATCGATTAACGAGTACCTCTGACCTTCTATAGGCCATTATTTTTTTTCTTGCAAACAGGAATAAAGGTTATATTAAGGTTGGTAAAATTTAGTTACTTTGTGCAAACCTAAAGAGTGAGTGATAACTGTTAGGTAGCTCGTTGAGTATTTATTGTTTGTATACTTCTTTTAAAAATGTCCACTACTGGAAAATTATTTTAAAAAATTATTTTTTTAGGATATTAAATTTTAATTTGCGTATTTATTTTTTATTTGTCACATTTCATGTCATTAAAGATTAATTGATTTCTTCTATCCAAATATCTTTTATGTAGTACAAAAGGAGAGTATTTTTCCAAATATCTTTAATGAATAAATGACAATTATTATTTTTATTTTTCGTATTGGCCTACTAAGGACCACGTAATTTCAACTGTCTTTTATCTTTTTGATATTCGGCCAGTTCTTCCTCATCTGTCGCCGGTGCTGCTCCCTTCTTTCTTCTCTCCATTTCTTTCCCGTCCTCAGCTTGGGTTTTTCTTGAAAACCCATATGGGTATCTAGTTTTATCCTGAGACGGCTGCTTACCATGGCATCTTCGCAATTAATCCTCATCTCCTGTAAATCTCTTTCCACCTCTTCGAACCACGCAGGTTTGGTCTTTTTTCCCTTTAAATATGTAAACGTACAAGCCGCCAGTCTTTTGGGTTTCATTCTTATTATTATTAATCATGTTTACTAAAATTTTTGTGTTTTTCTGTAATAGGACGGTAAGGAGATTTTCACGTGCATTCATAGGAATTTCATGCTGGGAATGTTGCAATAACTAAACATAACATACCAGTCATATTGTTGTAAGCAACAGACACAGTCAACATAAATTTCGTAAACTGTATAAGAGCACGACTAATTTTCATGACAATACACAGCAAGTGACCTGATAGAATCACTTTCCCTTTTGGTTACTGTGAAGGGCTACTGGACGGTATCTGAAATAGCCCTACCATAAATTAAAAATGAAACTGAGCCTTTTCACTTTCAACCGTACGGTAAGTTTCCATGAAGTAGTTCCTAGGTAGAGGGAGAGCCTGTAGTAAATTTCACTTTCAGAGTAAAAAAGAAAAACATGTCAACACACGACGTCATAAACAATACAAAGGAGAAGTTTATAATGGTTCCTCAGTAGTTTAAAAAATAAACACATTTTTAAAACTCGACATTGCTTTACCAATAAAGAATTCTGAATTCACTATATGTATACTAATATAAAGAATGCGGAATTAGAATAATATATATTCGACCATGGAGACCTGTTCATCATTCTCTTCACAGACTGTCCACAAAATTCAAATCTTCTTAATAACATGTAGGCATAACCCTCATAATTATATATCGGTTTAGCGATAATCTACTTTTCAGGAATTCCCTAATATTCGAAATTAAAATATATATCCTTCATTTTTTATAAACTACTTTGTTTTGTCCTTTTTTATCTATTTTAGTTTATAAATTGTGTGAAAAAAGGCGTGTTTCGGATATTATAACAATGTTTTGTTATAATAGACCTATCATAAGTTTCCCATTAGATCTTGAATTTTGCACACTCTTAAATGCTCTACACATTTTGATCGAACTTGCATAATTGTATATTATAAAATAAATAAGATTATTAATTTATTTTTATTAATTGTTATTTTAAGATAATTATTTTTTAATATTTTTGTTTTGAGGAGAAAAGATTTGCCATGGCTGGGATTCGAACCCGGGTCGTCTGCTTCTCCGTAGCAGTGCTCTAAGCCACTGAGCTACCAGGGGTCGCATCCAAGTCAGACGAATCTGTTCTCTTCACCGATCCTATATCCTCGCGTTCTCGCAATTTTTGCGATGTATACACGGGGAGTAAATGTTCATTGAACATTCTTTTAATTAGAATCTTGTTGACTTACGTCATTATATTATTTATAATTTATTGTTATAGTAATTATTTTTAAATATTTTTGTTTTTAAGAGAAAAAAAGTCCTGGGAAAATCTTTTCTATTCAAACAAAAATATTTTAAAAAAAATATCATAAAAATAACAGTTAATAAAAATAAATTATAAATAATATTTTGACGTATGTAGTTTTATTAGAGCACTGCTAAGGAGAAGCAGACGACCCGGGTTCGAATCCCGGCCAGGGCAAATCTTTTCTATTCAAAACGAAAATATTTAAAAAAGATTATCGTTCAGGTTTAAGAGATATTTAAATTCTCTGTTATTAACGTTTAAAGTAAGGGAAAGATAGATACTACCAATGTCACTTCCTCGACTAACCCCTCAATCTTCCCACTTACGTCCAACGAATACTTAACGAACTCGGCTTACCACTTGTTAAAGTATTAACCCCAGAACTTTACAAAAATATATAAATCATCTAGATATTCTTTGCCATAAATTATTCAGAAAAAATTCTGATTTTAAATATACTTTATAATGTGAGTTAACGCCCAACTGCTAGTTTTCCTCCAAAAAATGGTACCCACTTTATAGCTGTTGGTTGAGCAGCTGGAAGGTCTGTAGATCCCACAGGTTTATTCATAGCTGTTAATAGAATAAATAATTAACTTAACTCAGAAATTCGAGAAACTCAACAATGAGCTCTAATAGATAAGAAGAAATGCATTAATTATTAACGATATATGGTTCTGGTAATTGTAAGAGTGCATGCCAATACACATTTATGTTAATATGTTAACTTTGTCCAGACGGCTGAAGTCCTCCCACTCATAACTTTTTGAGTACGGAGGGTGCCAGACGCAACAATAACCTCGTTAGGAGGTAAAGGTAAGAAAGAAGACCGGGCTGGAATTGATTTAACCGCTCTGAGTAATTAAGTGGGTTTGAAACGGTAATGGCATTAATAGAAGCTGCACGCGAACCACCCCCCACCACCACCCTAACCACCCCCCACCACTGCCCTCTAAACTCTTCCATCAAATATTTAAATCCACACTCACCCCGGCCCTTTAATTATTTCACTCTGTCGGCCCTCTTCATTAACTCTATTAATAAACTGCAATTAACTCGATTTTTCTTTAATCATCAACAATCTTAATCATTTCTAAACGTTGTGTCTACTCCAACAATGTAGGGCGTTATATTTCGAAAAGTCAACCCCACTAAATTAAATTTGCCCATTTTTCATCCTAAAACTAGTGGGGTTACTATCTGTCAAAAATGGCTGAAATGCCACTAATTAGAGATACATTAAACCCTGTAATATAATCCGTATAAAGTAAAATCAGATCCGCAGATTGCCGCTTCGAGTTATGTCACAACAAGTTTTAACTCCTTACTATCCTTTTTAATATTTTGAAAGAAAAAAATAATCGTGTTTAAATATTTAAAAAAATAGTGTAACTATGGGAACAGTGTATACTTAGGTGATCATATCATCAAGAAATGAATGTTTCAACAAACATTTCAAAGTATAGAAGAAGGGATAACCAAAACAGTGTATTGCAATATCCTTAAAATAATCTAGAAAAATAGGATACTTTCTAGTGCCAAAGCTATAGGTGGAGTTAATAAGTGTATTACAATGTATGAAATGAATAAAACCCATACTATAATTTACGAAAGTGAAATGATAATAACTATGTATTCACTGAAAATGTTAGTATTGGAATAAGTACACTTCAAAACTCAAGTTGAGCAGAACGAAGGGTTTTTGTCGGGTGAGGTAGGGAGGCAATCTTCGTTCATTCTTTCGTGTACCCAATCCGAATAAAAAAAAAAAAGTTAGTCTATTTTTAAACAAATAATCCTTTAATGTATTTCCATGGCTGTGTCAGTTAAAATAAAAAAAAAAGTATATCTTTAAACTATATTAATCCCAAATGCAGTTGTGTAACAGGGGTTAAAAATGGATTCTGTACCAGAAAGGTGGTGCGATTTTTTGGCACCTAATGAGAACACATCAATATTGATTAATACGAAGACTTATTGAGAAACCCTTGTAACAAATACGACGACCTGGCTGAATCCAAAAATAAATTAAGACAAGAAATAATATCAAATAACGCTTAAATACTTAAATAAGAAACTAAAACAAGCAAATAAATTAAAAATGGTAATAGTAGATTCAAAGAACGAGATCAAAAAGCGATGAACCAAAAAACTCGGTATTTTTAGAAAAAGGGGGAAAACAAAGATGAGAGCGAATGAAGGAATACTGTCAAACAGAGAGTAATGAAAAAACAAGACCGAAAAGAATTTGAATAAGATAGTCCAATGAGCCCATAGAAGCGGTAAAATAACAATAATGATAAAAGTATAAATCAATTTACAATTCGCCCTTCAAATTCTGGCTGTTGTCCACAAGAGCCATTCCGAGACACAAGTTATTTTATTGTAAGAAAAAAATACCATTCAAGTTTTCTTTTTCCAACTCCAGTAATTAGGCTAGAAATGTGACAGAGCCGTTGAATTATATTTCTTCAGTAGCTTTATTCTTTCAGAATTAAATCTGTACTACTATAAACCATAAAGGGTCTTGGGGTCAGTCCAAGAGACTATATTGTTTCTAATCCAACGGTTGTGAATGCATTTGATGATGACATGGCCAAGATCATGTTCAATCTCCAGGTTTCTCACTCTCTTAAAGGTACCGTACCTACTTATAGAGGCTAGGCGAGCCTAGGATGGCTTCCAGATCCAATAGAATCAATTCACAGCTGTTAACAGAATAATTAATTTAACTCGGTCTTATTATTATTACCTCAGCATAAAACGGTCTCGAATTTGAGACCTTAAGATCAGTAACCCTACACACAGTCTTAACTAGCTTCACAATTAATTACTTCTAACTATTTAAAATATATATATTGAATGAAAATCTCTGTTTCTGATATCAATCATACTCATTCGAGACATTTACACTTAGTTTTCTAACTGTTTTCAACAAAAATGATGCAATTCCTTCTTAAATAGCTTTCAAGCGAAACTATTACTGTTATGTATTGCTTTCTTATGGTCGTCATTAGTTAGTATGAATGTAGTATTTTAAAATTTTACAGGTCATTTACAATAACCCTGTAGATTTCTCAATTTTTTTTCAGCACAATATACAACAATAACAACAACCCTGCAGAAAACTCTGATAAACGATTATATACCTAATCTATTAATTTTATTTTATGTAATTCTATATTTTATTTGAGGTAATTGGAGTGTTGTTATTATCTAAAGGCACTTCCTCGTCCGACGTCTCCTGGGTGGACTCAGCCCCGACAAACGCTGACTAACTGAACCCCCTTTTACCTGGATTTCTTTGTCAAAGCTCAGTTCTCACGCGGCCTGTGTAATTGCTGTCTTGTGTGGTCCCTCAGGTCCTTAGGTTTCCTGGTTCTTTGGGGGTTTTTACCCCACCTCGGTGACTTCGTCAAAATGTGTGATAAAGAATTCCCCTTTACACACTAATTGTCAGTTACAATCATATTAAAATTGAAATTTAGTAGTTTTGAAGTTTTATGTCTTATTATCTTCTCTGGTTAAGCTAGAAGAGAAAAAATAGGCATTTGAACTGCCGACTGAAGTAAAAACTCAAAACTTGGAATATATGTGATCTCTTTTGAATTTCTGAATCCTATACACACTGACTTATTTCAACCTTAAATTTAATAACATTGGTTATATGGCAAGTTTATAAACAATCATTTTGCAAAAAAATAGCAAGGCATGTATTTTATTTCTGACAATTTGAGCAAATAGTTTTGAGACTTTATACTTATTATAAAATTTAGTACTTTTCACCATGAAACCAACCATTTTATTTTATGTACCCTATTCTTATCACTGGCCTCATTTTGAGTTATTCGTGAATGCGTATTTGATTTGTATAACAATGTTGGAAATCTTCGTCAATGAATAGTTCGTCTTTGTTATTAATATTTCTCCATAAACATATATAACTATATTAAGTACTAACTATTGTCCTGTATGGTGATTCTACAAAAATAAATTCAAATAATGATTATCCTAAACACAATTTAAATACAATATTCTAGGGGAAACAAATAGTACAACTAGATACAATATAATCATTCTTAAATAAAACGAATTCTAACCGTTAAACTAAAGTTATAAATTGTTAAGTTGATAAAGAGAAATTGTATTAATCATGCACAGGCTGCTAGGTGTCGCCATTATCAGCATGTTCCTGACGCGAACTAACCATTTTGCCCTCAACCAAAAGTTGTCGCGGCTAAAGAAGTTTTCACTAAAAAAAATTTTTTGATTGTTAACAGTTCTCTTATGTCTGTTGATTTTCAATTCACCTTATTTTCTTTACCACTAGCACAAACTCAACTAGATTTTCTACCTAGTATGCGTACCTATCAATAGCTTAATTAAATTAATTAATGCCTAATACCGCCCATCTAGTCTTGGGACATAAAACCGAAATCATCCGGCGCTATAAAACCAATCGTTATCTTGGCCAGATCTAAACTGGCGGTTTAATGATTGCGCGGGTTATAACCTATAGAGATAACTCCCCTCATGAGCATGGTATAAACAAGAACGTTTAGGACGGCCCATGTTGCCGCAGTTAACAAACATTACCGATTCCGACTCTAGTTAATGCCTCTTCCCCTTAAGGGCTTTAGGTTTAATGGTTCAGTTACAGCCGAAACTTTTTATTTTATCTCGGTAGAATGTGTTATACAAACTATTTATATCCCACTATAGTTTAATTTCTATACTTAAGAATCAGTCTATTTTAGGAATATTAACAAGATTTTATAAAGGCAAAGGTGTATCAAGCGGGCTATTTTTTCTCGTTTATAAGAACCATAGCCACAGTACGAGTAGCTCAGTCTTAAAAGACTTTATTGAATATTATGAAATATTCACAGCCGACTTTGATATTCTGGGCCAATGAATAGACACCTATTAGACGCCTATAAGTCGAACTGGACTTAAACAAGGGGATGGACTCTCACCGATTTTGTTCAACTGCGTATTAGAGAAAGTCATGCGAGAATGGGAAATCAAATGTCTTCCAAACATCAACATTGGAAGAAACATAAAACTAGAATATCTTACATTCCCAGATGATCTTTCACAATTGACAAATAATCTGGAAGAGGTTAACTTACAAATTCAACAACTAGAAAACATAGCAGAAAAAGTCGGGCTACAAATTCCTTTGAAAAGACGTAAGATAGAAACACCTGTCATTCAACTAAATAATAACTACAAATTAAGATTGTAAATTAGTTGAAATATCTTGGAGAAATCATAACTTGGAATGTAAATGAAAGATCCTCGATAGAATACTGAATAACAATTCTGAAACAACCACAACGAGTCACTTGACCAACATATCAGAAGGAATCTCTCTCAATGAATGCCAACTCCAGACTTTATGTCAAAGCCTGTAGTTAAACCTGAAGCAAATTATGTCAGTAAAACACAATTTAAGTTGAACACCAAAGCAACCACAGATAAACTACAAAATGTAACAGGAGAATCCTGAGGACAATCATCAATGAAGACTGAAAATGGAGATTATGCCAAATGAAGTGGTCTACAATGCGCAAAAGAAGAATTACCTTTTTCAGTCACATATCACATTACATGAAACCAGATTAGTGAAACAATTATTCAACTCCTTTTGGAAATATAAAACCAAGAACAACTGGTCCATAGAGTTCCAGTGTGATTTTAAAGAGTTAAATTTAGCAATGCGACAAATAGCAGAGGGAAAACGGATGATACTGAAGAGTAGTGAAACGAGACTTAAATTAAATACAGTTGCACGGAAACCATACACCATTACGGATGAAAAGAGGGAAGCCAAATCTGAAAGAATGATGAAATATTGGGAACAGAAAAGGACAGAAAAGTAGAACAGCTAATAGTTTACAAACTGTAGACTGGGTTGATTCAAGTGCTCCAATGAGGGCATAAAGCAAATAAATAATAATAATATTATAAAAAATAATATTTAAAAAAATACAAATAATATTTTGTATTTATAAATAATTTTATTTGCCTTAGTTCAACTAATTTTATTCAATTACTGCTTTGATTATTACAGAAATATCTGTCTAGATTCATTACATAGTATTACTTTTTAGAAGATTTTAAAAGTTCTAATGAATTCTTAGTAACATTTTCGTCTAAAATTTGTTTTCGTATATAGTTTTTAATTATTTTCTCAGAATAAAAATATTAATATTTAAACTTAAATATACTGGAGGTCATAGATTGGAATGCCAGAATTATAGCAATCAATTGTTCTATACGGGACTATATGGGGTAAACAAACAAAAACAGAAGAAGGAAGGACATTTTATTTTGTGCTATTGATAATTACCGATTTTTTAAATTAAATTAAAAATTCTTATTAAAGATACACAGTTCTTTGTTTTTTATATTAACTAATCTTAATATAATTTTTAATTCATGCTTCAAAAAGTGATTTAGTGTCCTATGACGTTTTTTTATTTGCAACCAGTAAATGGGGAATGAATTTCAAAGCAGTGGATATAAATCTGAAGTTAATCGCATTTTATAATCATGAAATTATCTATTTCATAATACAAGTTTTTTTTTTATATTGTTCCCTAGAACTTTATCAAAGAAAAATTAACATAAATATTGAAATGTTTAATTGTAGTTCAATTGATTATAGGAATAAGTAGAAAGACACTTCACAGTTAAATATGACAAAATAACTCGATAGCTCGATAACATATTATAATAATTTAATATGAAAGCCGGAATAATCAAATGTAGTCTTTATACAAGTATATTATATTTGATAGAAAAAAGTTTATTTGAAAATAAATACTTAAACCATTCGATTAACACATTTTATAAAAGCATTAGTTCCTGTATTTTGATCTATGTTATTATGTCCCTATTCAATTATCTATTCCATTCATTTTTAATAATTCGTGAACCTAAAAAACAGAAGAAAGGCTGGACTGATGACTTGTTGTTCCTTCATTAATGACAACGTCAGTCTGGCGGCATATTTCTAGAGGTTCTCTCCTCAGCCGAAAGGGACCAGCACCTCTCACATCCACGTGTATACGTTACAACTCCCGCCTTACAAATAACATTTAAAAATATCTGTATATATCTAGTTATATATATGCAAGAGTAGCACAAAATAGTGTTATTGTATTCATATAAATGCTGATGATTAGATTTTGACTATTTCCCAAATTAGGTAATTATTCCGCAGGTTGTCGCTTCCAGTTGAGTCACAAGTTTTTACTCTTCGTTTGTATTCCTTTTAATATTTTCCAAAAATACAAGTTATCAAGAGCTTTAATATGGAAAAAATAGTGTAATTATGTGAAATGTGTATACTTCATTTATCATCAATACTTTGAAATGTTACTTGAATCTTTTATTTCTTCCGCTTCTGCCGAAATCTACTCATGACCCATAATTACATTCTATTTTTCATTCTAAAGCTCACAATAACTTGTGTTTTTTTGAAAAGATTAAAAATGAAACGAATAAACAGCTAAAACTTGTAATTCAACTCGAAGCGACAGCCTGCCGAACAGATACCCAAAATTTAAATAGAGGATTTTTTAATTAAACAAAATAGTTATTACAAAATTAATTAAAATATTTTTATTTTATTTAATACATGAAAATTTTAATTGATTTCTACCAGATAATTAAATCTCCAGACAAAATTCATTTTGAATAGATTTGAAAGTTTCAAATTATAATATTCCATATAATGAATTATCCAATGCGGTCCAAATTATATAATTCTATTTATTATATAAAATATTTCAAATTAATTTTACTTCAAGTAGTCAGTTCGATTATCTTTACATTGCTTTACATTGTTTTCAGAGATATAAAGTGTAACCAGTGCAGATTGCAATACGCGTGAAATACTATACAAATCATATCTTTCATGTATCTTTGCTAAGTCCTTTCTGGATCTTTAAATTTCTATGTAAAACCTTTAATTACCAGAGAAGTGGGAATGAATTTTTTATCTTGGTCGATGATAATAGTTCATATTTAAATTAATAAACGAAAAATATTTACTCAATCTATTTTATGGCCTTGGTATACCTATTCCAGATTTCGGTTTTGTAGCCTCAGAGAAAATCTGAGGACCATGCGCGGACGAACGGATTTCAATTCATCGGATATCATTGAACGTAAAACTTAAAGTTGTGTGTGAGTCAGATTTACTTTATTTATTTAGTTTTTGTCCATTCCAAATGTTTATAATTGGTAACAATAAAGTTAAAACAATTTTTCAATTTTTTATTTAAGAACACAGGTATTGTAAACTAAAATTTACACTTAAACAATGTGGAAAAATAACTTCAATTTTAAAACAGCGGCAACGACAATACGACACTCAATAAAAACATGTCTCAATTCCTTTGATATGTTTAAATTAAGTGAAGTTTGGGAAATAAAGATATAAAAAAATGGGAACTTATTTTTAAACAGTCCTTGTTCGGGCTAACAGATTGTCTCTATCTCCTTTTCCTCCTGATTCTTTCAAATATATCTGAATCTAGTGGTGAATTGTAAAATTTTATGTAAATATATCCTTATGTTTAACGAGATAAATAACAAAAATTACTCGGTTTCAAACGTACGATATCTACATTTAATCAAACAAAGTTTGGTGACATCTCACCAAACATGGCTTATTTGTTTAACAGAACCCGAAACAACTTAATTTAGCAACCAATTAGTTGCGAAAACACTAATTGAAGGACTTTTCCTATAGTTTTGTAATTAGCGCTGGCAGAGCAGTCTATTGGCTATTTAATTAGTTAAAATTTTTGTAACTCATTGTTGCATGAACTCGTTAAATGGGAACATTAAGTTCAAAGTACAAGTATTATTAAATTACAAACTTTTTCTGAATCCTTTGCAGCCATTTTAATTTTTTCCATTTCCACAGGTGAGGTGATAGTACTGTTACTAAACTATGATAATTATTATTTAAATTTAATATGGGAAGAAATGTTTATTTATTTAAACAATCTACAACAAAGACGATGTCTTCCAAGGTATTTTAATTTCAAGCTAACGTCATTAAGTTATTTAATTTCAACGTCAAGCTATACTGAATTTCATTTTTTAGGCTGGAAGTAAGGGAGCTAGACAACAGCGAATCATCATGCCAGCGACAACTTCATTACCATAAATATTATGAAAATTCGAAGGGCGATAATTTGACAGAGAACAAAAAACATTCCATGTTTGTAAAGGAAGGTCCAAGAATAGAAATCTATTCAGCCATCTATTAACATTAAAATCCTTATGGAGATAGAACATTACACAAACTTGGTGAGGACTAGCACATTTAACGGCATTCCACTGAATCAGTGTTACTAGGGTCATTCATATATTTAGCCTTGAAGTAGACTAGCACTTATAGTGTAGTACATACCAAAATAGATGAACGGTAAAATTTAAAAGGAAGTTACTCAGCATTAAATCACTTTTGAAAAAATAAGTTGTTGCTGTAGGACAGTAACTAAAGGGACACACTTATTAAATCAGCTTTTCTCACCACTCAGCTTAGAGCAAATGATATCAGATGTGTAATTCATTCAGCAAGTTTAGTTGTTTGAAGTTGCGAAGTGGCGCAGTGATAGACCGCGTAGCTGCCGTGACGAAGGTCTGAGATTCAAATACCGCTGCTGGTTCTGTTAGCAGCTAGAGATGAATCCTGTAGGATATAAAGTGGCTGCTATAAAGTGGGTACCCAAAATAGGGGGGGAATCTGGCGGTTGATCTATGACAAATATACCTGCCAGCACAAGCTTTGTCCAAGAGTACAGTAGAGTCTGAACTAAGACAAGTAGTATAGGGCACAGTTTTCTTTTTTGTAGTTGTTTGGAAATAAAGGTATCTGTTCCGCAGGGTGTCGCTTCAATTCAAATTACTACAAGTTTTAACTGTTAATTCATTTCATTGTTAAAATTTTCCAAAAATACAAGTTATTCACAGCTTTAGTATGGAAAAGGAGGCGTAATTATGGATAATAAGTAATTTTCGGTAATCAATCCATCAAGAAATAAAAGATTCAAGGAGAATTTCGAATTATAAATGATACATGTTCCTTGAAACGTTCATTTCAAGATGGAATAATTACCAAAGTAGACACATTTCCCATTATTACATTATTGAGTTTTTGGTTGAACGTCTTGGGTTGGAGGTGTGGTCTCAGATTATGAGCCTATTTCGGCGGTTATTTGTTGGGATGTATTGCACTTCTTCTTTGTGATGTGATTGATCTTACTCTTTTTTGTGTCTTGATAATGCCTGAATAGGCGAAACGTCGACTGGTAATTGTTTGTTTTTACTCCAGATTTGAAACATAAGGCTTTGCTTGTGGTTTTTTCCATTTGCATTCTAATAAATGTTAATGTTTCGTTTTGAGTTTTGGCTCAATTTTATTGATGGATATTCTGTATATTCGGAAAATATTAAAATGTAAACTAATGAAAAGTTAAAACTTGCTGTGACTCAAATGGAAGCGGATTGCGGCTAAATTACCGAAATACGCATTATTTACGGATTAATGAAGATGAATAGGTGAGGGACAATGTAAAGTAATTATTAAAAATGATACTTAAAGAATACGGAAATAAGAAGAACAAGAAAAGAAGTAATGAATAAAATTTTTTTTCAGGAAAACTCTAGTTTGAGGACGGTCTCAAGGTTGCCCCGCCCTGGCACGTCCAAGTAATAGCAAATGAACCCGGAATAGCAGAAGGGTCGAAGGGAGTTTATTAGGAGAGGGAGTTGTGCGACAGTTAGCGGGGTGAGCTGGCTGCGGTAGACCGCCGTCCAAATAAAACCGAGTTCCTACTTAGCCTAGCTCCGAATAAACTTTGTCTAAAGCCGGCCCGAGGCGGGCGCGCTCTATAATCAGTGCCTAATAGATTGTCCACACACCACCCTCCTGGTCCCCAGTGGAGCTAGCTACCTCCCAGGTTAGGATACCTCTTAACCCTAATAGGTTACATAGAATGAAACGATGATGATGTAATATTTACAATATCTAATGATGTGTTATGTCCTGGAAAATTCTACTAAAATTATCGGAAAACCATAGAGAAACTTTATTGTGAAGAAAGACCAAAATTTACCCCTACAATCCCGTCGGAAAAAAGTCTATTCCTTCGGCCAACCACCACCAATCCTTAGATTGGGATGCCCTCCTAAGATTGGCTACACGCCAACTTACGTTTTTATTTATTATAAAATAGCCCACCCGATTCAACTAAGTTTTTTAATTATGCTAAGCAGATGAAAGAAGAACTTAAAGACAGGTATCACTAATGAGGGCTTCATCGATAGAGAGAGATTTAGGAGCCAACTAAAAACATTAAAGTTGATGTGGAGGAACGAACGAAGCATGGGAATGGGGGATGGACCGAAGAGAGAAGAAGAACATTGGGAGAAAATGTAGGATTATTGGAAGATAAGAAAAAATTAACGAAAATCATGATAACTGGTTGTCTTTAGTTGTCCGTTTTGAAAAAAAAATGTATACACTCATTGGACTTAATGATCTAATGAACTGTTATTTCAGGAAATATATTCTCAAAATTAGTTCCAGGTTATTTTAATAATTTGGTTGTAGTATTTTTATGTTGCTACGCCAGCGTATAATGGCATCGGAGCCCCTTTTTAAACGAATGATTTTAATTTTCAAAAACACTAATGTTTTAAGGTGTTCAAATATATTTTCCCGATTGTTATTGAACAGAAAATTTACTTATTGATATATCAAACACCTGCAGCGTTGTCGGTGGTGACGACAATGGACTTTCTGGCTTGGTAGGCATTTTATTATTTTGTAATTATTCTATTTCATTAACAAAAGATTTCCTAAACCACTTTTCCATATTATATTACAACAGAATTGAAAGGCCAGAGAAAGTGACAAAAAATCTAGAAATTTCATCTTAATAAATTTAAGATAGCAGAATTTATCATTTGTTTTCACAGCGCTGTGTAACTGAGCTGTAGGTCCGAAGACCAAGTTGGACAACGAAAATTTAAAAGAGCTGGACCCTTTTCACAACTTGGAGCAAGTGCCATGATTATTTCCAGGCACCTTAAGGAGCTTGGTAAGACAAAAAAGCTGGAAATATGGGTACCACATGAAAAACCGAGACCCAGCAACTCACCCGATTGGAAACGTGCTCCTCACTTCTGTTCCAGGAGCTGACAGGTCCTTCCTCACCCACCATATTCTCCAGACCTTTATCCAACTGATTTTTACTTTTTCCGTTGTTTGAATAATTTTTTAATAAGTAAAAAAATGACAACGAAAATTCCCTGAAATCGGTCTTCTAAGACTTCAATTCTTCCTTGACACTTTGTTGGGAGAAGTGTATTGAAAGTGAAGGATCCTATTTTGAATAATAAAAGTATTATTTAGTCATTTTTTTGCTAATAATTAAAATTTGCACCTTCACTGACGTTTCATATGTTATTAGGAGTGAAGTAGCTCAGTCAGCGTATTGTTAACCGGGTGTGGAATATAAATTATATATTAATAGTCGTGGATTAACCTTGTGGGATCTTCAGATCCTCCAAGGGCTCACTCAACCTCTACTAATTGGATGGTCATCCCGATTGTTGAGCGTGACCTCGACCAAATCATGTTCCTGCACATTTGTTGATTAAGAAACAGTAAAGTCTCTGTCATGTGCTGATTCCAATCCTCTTTGTAAATTATAGTGGTACAGAGTTTTTTTTTAATGAGATAGTCGTTAAAAAGTTCAATAACTGCCAGGTTTTCCTTTCGTGGCAGGCCATTGGAAGACATCCTTAAACCAACAAATCTATTTGTTTTTCATAATGTATGCAAATGAGTTGTAAATTACTCCTCTTTATCAGATTCATTTATTCTGGAAACAAACTATTTACATGAGGATTGATGCCGTAGCTCCCAGCACGACCGGACCACATCGGCCGAGGTCTCCCACGACTCCTTCCTCCTCGTTTCCTCATCTCTTCCCCCGTCCTCTAATGGGTCATCCACGACGGCAATATTATCTCCGATACCCACCCTCCGATCTGTCGCTCCCTAAACACATACTGACCAGGATGATAAAGATAAGTTGGAAATTTCGGGAATGGCTAATGGCCCCTTGTTCACGAAGCATTTTAATGAGCAACGCTATTAAGATACCTTGTTCTGCAAGTTTTTTTTTATGCCCTCAAATTGAACATTTTCGGCGATGACAGGAGTTCGGGCTGAGGAGTGTAATGACTAGTTATTTAATGTCTGTAGATCGTGCAATTTGGAAAAGATTTAGATACCAGAGAGATAAAGAGATACTAGATTTCCAAAAAATTATTTCACTACAAATCTTTATGAAAAAGTTCCTAGATGACTAATACTAATTGCACTTAAGTGTAACAAATTATACCTATTAATATCCAATAAAAAAATATTATTCAGCACTAACTACTACTCGAGAAATTTACATGGACAATATCTTCATTGCATAGACTATATGGTGGTTAGTCTTTTGTTTAAAATATATAAATGAAAAAACTTACCTGTAGACGAATGAATTTATGACCCAATTAAATTCAATAAGTATTCCGTCAACGGATAAAAAAACAAACAACCTGTACCCCTACAGCCCATGAAGGGCTCGTTACGTAGTAGAGACTGCACTGATTCTTGGACAACGATTGGACAGGGATGTGATTTGTCCTAGATTAAGCTCAACAGCCAGATTTTTTCTCCTTAAATTGGGAACCCAATTTATAGAGGCTGGGTTAGCCCCAGGAGGGTCCTAGATCCCATAGGATCCATCTTCGGCTGGTAAAAGATTAAATAAAAGTCTGCCAGTGAGTGAAATTAAAACCCAGGACCTTCGGCATTGCAACTCAGCGCTTTACCACTGAGCCACTCCGCTCCCCATCGGGAAAATAGTTTTGACAAAACGATGATAATTTCAAATGTAATTGTTAAAAAGAGGAATAAATCAGAGGGAAGTTCGACACCATTGGGATTCAGAAAACAGATTTGCCAATAACAGTTTTCTAAAATCAATAAAGGAAGTAGGAAAATCAATTGAAGTTTTGTTAAAGTTATTTCGAACTTCAATTACTTAATCTAAACTAGATATAGACCAGTGCAGAAGCCTTTGAAAGTGCTAAAAAGTGATAATAATAGTAGAAGGATGAAAAGCATTGGAAAAGGAAGAGAATATAACCAAAATGAAAGGAAAAATAATTTACGGAATTATCGTACGGAAACGTCGGGAAGTGGAAGGGGGGGAAGGTTTTAAGGGCAAAAATCGGTTTATCTCGATTTTCGGCAAAACTACAAGTTCTATGGGAAAAAATTAGATGTCAAAGTTGTAGGTAATAAAAAAATCTACAACTTTGCGATCTATTTTTTTTCACATAAGATCAAAATTTATGTGAAAAATTAAAATAACCAAGTTTTTGGTTTTTCACATAAGTTTTGAGGTTATGTGAAAAAAATGTAAATACAAAAGTTGTAGATCTTTTTATTACCTACAACTTTGCCATCTATTTTTTTTCCCATAGAACTTGTAGTTTTGCCGAAAATCGAGATAAACCGATTTTTACCCTTAAAACCTTCCCCCCCTTCCCATTCCCGACCTCAGATCGCCCGTAAATTATTTTTCCTTTCATTTTTGTTATATTCTCTTCCTTTTCCAATGGGTCTCATACTATAATTTTTTTTTTTTTTTGGTTTCAAAAATTATTGAACCTGGTCTAATACTGTGAGTAGGATTTTTATGATTGTAATTTTCTTTTATTATTGAAATCGATGTAATACTTATATAATAATTGGGCACTCTTAACTGTGGGGACCTGAAGGCCCAGCGTAATCCAGCAACGACCACGTCCCTGCACAATCGTTGTCTTAGAAACAGTACAGTCTCTACTATGCACTGTACCCAAGACCCCTTATAAGTTGTACTGGTACAGTTTTTTTTAATGCATATTTGAGGTTTTTCATTATTTTATAGACACACTAGCCATCTCACCAGTGTTCTAAAACAACAGTGAAACTGAAAACGTCGTTTATTAATTAAACTAGTCATAGCATCATCTTTAATTAGTGAGCGCCATCACTAATTTTGCTTGGTTGAGAATAGAAAAGTACATTAAAAATGTAACTTTTTTTTTTCCTAGCCGCTTGGCTATTATAATTGTGTTGAAAATAAAATAATAGAAAGCATCTCTTTTACTGCACCAGGTGCATTTTAAGAGAGGAAACGTGAAAATGTGAATAGCATTTTCTTGATTATTTATATGGGGATCACTAGTTCTTTCTGAAAAATGTAACATAACCCCGAAATAGCTCTATATATGCTGAAACGTAAATTAGACTAACGAATTATTCAAGGTCTTAAATAGGTGTATGAAATAAAAACAAACATGTACCACTACGATCCATGAAGGTTCTTGAGTTTAAAGTATGATAGAGACTATGTGAGCCATAGGAGGGTCTACAGATCCAACAGTGTCAATATATGGCTGTTAGCAGATTAAATAATTCAGGTTTCATAAATCCAGAATTAAGCCCGGAATCTTCAGCATGGTAAATCTACCACAACGCTATCCCGATTCCTGTATGTATGTTAATTTACATATAATGATGATGTACGTTGGATGTAAGTTAATTAGATAAATTATTATCAATCTCCAAAAATTGGTACAAGATTCCTTTTTCAGTAAATATTAATTTTAATAATTATTTCTCCTTTGTGGATATCACATTGAAACCTAACGTCGTTGCTTATTTTTATAAAATATAAATAATTCATTAATAATTTAAAAAAAATATATTATTCATTAAAAATAAGTGAAACGTTTCATGCAAATTAACACAATAATGGTTGTCAAGCATGAGAAGATACCTACCAACATGTATATCTTCCGTGGTATTAATCTATCATAAGATTAAGAGATCGCAAAGGAGATCTCTCATACACAACGTTTTTTCCCGATGTTCTCATGCAACTTGTGGGCATTGTTCTTATCATTTAATTCTTTCGTTTGTATACTTTCATATGAAATCGTTGCTGGAAGTCTAATTTATGGCATAAATTATTAAATCGCAATGTGTTAAAAAAGAATCAGAAGCTGATAATGTAAATTACTTATCTAATTTATGTTCTCCGGTATTCTCTGGACTACAACCGTAGGGAGGTATAAACCCTTTACTGGAGAAAAACAATGTTAGAGATTAAAAAAAACAACATAAAATAGAACAAAACAATACTAGGTACCTACTGGGTTTTTTTTTTGTTCTTTTATTTATCATTTAAAATCAATTTTTCTTGGACATCAGACCAGCTTCCCTAAATTTGTTATGAAAGGAAACAACTTTTTCCGTCAAAGCTAAAAAAAATTTTCCTGTTGGAAGTTTTTTGTATATGTATTTTTTTCTTTCATTGTATATTATGATTCCGTATTTAACATTTAAATTTGCCCAATGGTAATTGTTTTTTAAAATTGAGACTGGTCTATTCGGTAGAGCATATAATCTTTGTGAATCGTAGCAAATTATATAAGAAATAATTACTAAAAAAAAAATTGTCCGTGAGATCAACGAAGCAATTCTGAAAATTATTCTTTTGTTTATATGATTGATTCTCATGAGCTGTCGCGTATTGAAGAAAGTTATTTCTACAAATTCGTTACTATTTCATTGGAAATTTATCATTAATTTCAAAAATTGTCAGAACTAGTGAAACACAATGAGAAATTCCGATTCTACAGAAGATCGAGAATTGATAAGAAAAATAGTGATTTTCTTGGACATGTGTGATAGACTGTCGTCATATTTCCTAATTAAACGAAAATGTGAAAAATTAAATTTTTGAAATCTAGGAACTATCCGCTTTTGACCCTGAAGGCCTCGAATGATTTATTTTGTGAATAAAATTAATAAAAATATAATTAGTAAAAACAAAGGAAACCCACGGAACTCAAAATTTGTTTAAAAAAGTATATAATTTTATAAACACCAAAAGTGTATTCCTAGAACAAACGTTGAATGAAGAACTACAACATCCTTCAACAAAGGATCTAGTCAGATACACCAGAATTTAGGTGTTTTTCTTTTAAATTTTAAAAACTGACTGACATCAGAACAAACAGACTAAATGCCACCCATGAAGATCCCTTCAGAGCTTGAAGCTGACAGGTATTTCGACAACGAGGGGAATTCCCGAAAAATCAACATTTTTCTTCAGATCTCCGTCCCGAGAATGAGCTATAATAGCAGACCTGTCTCTTGGCGGTTGGGGCCCTTGGGCGTTATCCCATGGGATGATCTTCTGCCCGCGGAGGATGTGGTCGTCTCTGGTACCTTGTTTGCTTTTGAGATTTGTCGGAGGCAGGTAAGCCTTCCAGGTGGCATAACCTCTTGTAACTGTTCCTCCGCCAAACCGCTTTCCATTGTTGACAACAATGGGACAAAGCCGGAAGATACAATCAACTGTTTGCTGATGGAGTTAGTGGTAACGGATGAAAAAGATCACTTGAGGAGGGCTCGTGGGGCGGGTAAAAAAAGTTAAATATAACAATCCTAACAAAAAAACCTCAGAAAGGGTTTTTCCCCAAATAAGTTCACCGAATGTGATGTGCATTGAAGCGGTTCTTCTATAGTGACAGACTTTGAAAAACGGCTTTAGGGTAAATCAGGGGAACCAATTTTGAAAAATCTTGAATTATTGTGAAATAATTCAATTTTTTTTTTGTTTGGCAAGAAAAATATTAACCTAATGATTCCTAGTCATCACAAAAGTAATACTTCTGTTTTACCAAATCACTACGATTTAGGAAGCCTCAAATGACCTGATTTTGAATAAAAGATTCTCAACAATATGTAAGTATGTATATCGTACATGCATCGTACATGCATGTGTTTATAATTCGTCAATTCTTGGCCACAAGGCCAATAAAGTATTAATCTATTAAATGATATTTTTTAATGACCTTTCTGGGATACTCCATATTCAATATACAATGTCTCATAATCATCTCTTCAAAATAATTTATCTCTTTACCTCAATGAGATAAGTCAATCGGATAAAAAAAATGAATAGATTAAAATTTAGTTGACATAAAATACTTTCTTAATGAAACCTCAGGAACTACAAACGATTAATCTTGAATAATATTAATTGGCCTTATATACATGGGGAAGAAAATTGTCTGGGTGGAGGTCAGAGAAATAATCCATTGCTAGATATACAACGTACAAACAAATTAAAATGATATATAAGAATTGTAGAGAGTAAAAATAAATGAAGTAAAATATAGAATAAATGCTATTGGTGTAAACTAGATAAAAAAATTGGGGATGATTTAAATTATAAAATAAAATAAAGTTATTATTTGAAATATATGAACTAAAACAATGGGATATGAGTAATAACAATAATGATAAGAACTCATGAATGCATTTAAAAACAAAAGTAAAAGTATTAAAAGTAAAATTAATAAGTAATAAAAATTGATTTATAATATTATTTATGACTTACTAAATAATACTCACTTACTATTCACTTTGTTATTAAATTTATTTAAATGGTTTCTCACCATTATTA
This sequence comes from Troilus luridus, assembly GCA_964056705.1. Classification (NCBI taxonomy): domain Eukaryota; kingdom Metazoa; phylum Arthropoda; class Insecta; order Hemiptera; family Pentatomidae; genus Troilus; species Troilus luridus. The sequence goes on along the minus strand of OZ057412.1, from coordinate 69,528,823 downwards.
TTATAACTTCAAATTCTTAAATAAATGAAACAGTAGACAAATAATAAGTTAGGATTAGCATATAATAAAAGAAAACATTGCTGATCTTTGGATACCTTATATTTCAATCATTTAAATTCTATATATTTTATTAACGAATTCTATTTATTTAATTATTTAATGTTTTTTTTACTTAACCATTTATCTTAGTTTAATGTTTCGCTGGTTTCATTATTTTTCATATTATAGCAAATATTCTCCATGCATCACCTAGAAAGAGTGTAGTCTTAACCAGGGAATGAACGTTCCTTGAGCATAGTAACGATCAAGTGCCTAAACAATTAGTTACAGCCAAGCTAGTTTATAAAAAGTTTGAAAATCGGATTATTGGTACAGACATCAAGCCTTCGGACACTATAAACCTTTTATTATAGTATTTACAATAAAACCAAGAAACTGATATGAGTATTTTGTGAGCTTCAATGCGTGAACATATCCTAGTACTTAGTACGTGATTGCTGTGCGATGTAACGGAATTGAATCGTATACTTCCCTCTAAATAAGATGCAGTCGTACTCATAAAGTGCAAATTTTATTTACTCTTCGAATATCGTCGATCGGTATGAGAATATATGCACTCCGAATGATATGTATAAACATAAAACGTAAAGTAAACTTGTTTATAACCGTAGAAGAGACCTAAGATAGTTGACGAAGGAAATGGGACGGGAAATAGTGATGATGTGCCATAAAGGAGAGCAAGTGGGCGCGCTGAGCCTAGCCGGGTGATAAAGTCCCATAGCTTCGTCTTCCAACGAATCACTCGCAAGGTTTTCTATTTTTTATATGCCAGTAAACTTTATCACTAGGATTTTGGAGTACATTGCTTATATTATGTAACCTATTACAAGAGAAAATCATAAATGCTATTATCATTTATCATTAGCTTTATACATATAGATATTTTTTTCTGAACTTGCCTCAATAACCTTTTTTCGTTGTTTCTTTTAAATCTCAAGTTTTTAAAATATTGAGGCGGTGCGTACATAAACAAGAGATATTATTTATTAATGAACTTTTATTGAACATTTTAAAAAACACTCATCACAGGTAATAAATATTACAAAACAGTAATTATTAAACGGAAGGTTATAAACACTTCTACCAGGGCTAACAGTGTGCCGCCACATCTTATAGAAAATATAAAACACATTAATTGTTAAAAAAGAACAACATTTTTCATTAATGCTACTAATATAATTTTAAAAAATATATAAATTGAAAACAAAATAACTGATTAGACAACTAGTGGTCACAATTTTAATTATTGTTATAATGTCGTAGGATTGAGAACCACCCTGATGCTTAACCAGATCTTTAATTACGAAGAAAATGGTCCGGGTGGAGGTAAATAAAATTCTCTTAATTCGGGAGAACTGTTTATAGAAAAGTCAAAGTTTAGAATCAAATTGCAGGTCTTCAGGGCTAAATATACCAGATACAGACAAATTTAAATTATACATGTTAAATAAAAAAAATACATATAGGTGTCAAGGTATATGGGTGATAAATATAATGATTTATGGACCCTTTACAATAGTTTTAAAAAACATTAATATTCCCATTTTATTCCACCATCTCTCATTTTTTTTCTGCTACAATTCACTTGATTAATTAATTATATTGTAACGAGTTGTTTTTTTTTGTCGCTAAATTCGTCCGTCAGGTGTTTCTATCTATCTGATCTCACTCTACTGTGGACTGTCGTTGAGTACGGATGTATATCAGTGGTTTATATGGCCAAGTAATTGCCAAATTTTACTATTTTTTTTATCGTTTCTTTGCGGCTCAGCGGTAAGCATCCTATATAATCTTTATTTTTAATATAATCTTTGTTTTTATTAATTATTTATCTATGATTTTTAGTTGGTGTTGTGTTATGTTATATTATGGTTATGTCGTTGGTGTTACCATTTGATGCAAAGAATATGAATACAACATTTTTTTTTGGAATTTGAATGAAATAATTTGAATTGAAATTTGATTAAATAAAAAGACCTTGGACCGAAAACCCCACAACCTGGTCACAATATATATATATATATATATATATATATATATATATATATATATATATATATATATATGATTTTTATTTTTCGCTCAGGCAATCTAAAGATCATTTTCTGTTGTTTTCAGTTTCATTCATTAATTATAAATAATTTGCATAAAAAAAGTAGCTATAGTTATGTAATCGTGCTTATTTATATAATATTTTCTTCTTGTTTACAAACATTATTCCATTTTCTGTCAAATAATTTTGGATTGAAATGAGTAATTTACTAATGGAAGTAACATTTTAAAAAGTCTATTCGTTGGTTATTATTTAAATTGTACAAATGGCTGACAGTTTTTATCATTTTCGGTATTTTAACATATTTTAATTTGTTAATAAGTTTAGTATCTAATGGTTTTAGTGCCTAATAATAAATTATTACAGTTAGGTTACTTAAAATAATAAAGTATGCATAGTTATGAAGGAATTCCTTTATTTAGTACTTAGTGCTTGATATTATAAATATTGCTATTTATTCTTTAAAAAATAGAATTAAAAAAATAACAGAAAAAAATACTGTCCTTTTTATAATTTTGAATTTAATCTTACTGTATTTAATCAGTTTTTCAACACTATTTTTATTCAAGGATTGAATCTACACATTAATTTTCCAACAAACGTTGTATGTAGACTATATACTATATAATATATATATAATATTATAATAATATATAATAATTTTACTTTGACGAACGGTGTTTATAGCATTTATAGTCTTTTTTACTTGTTAAAAATGGTTATTAATAAACAATGCCATGATAAGAATTATAAATTACTCACGCATTTAGTAATTTCAGCAGATTCCATAGCATGACTATGAAATAGAGTTTGAATGTAAAATATTCAATTTGCGTCCAATTATCATTATTTCTACCAAATTCATTCAACAAAAACATAGACGGTTACTCTGAACTTTCTCTATATTTATCGTCGAACGTCATAGCCAGGCTGTTCTTATTACCTATTCATTATTATAAGAGAAGATAAACTGAATATATTATAGAAGGAATCATTACACAGAGGATAGTGTTAGTCACTTATCATAGCCCGGGGAGACTTGAGATGCTTCGCCTTGGGAAAACATGGAAGATGCTCTGGCAACGAATTGATTAGCGCTTGCTTCTACCCAGATAAGCCTCAATCCCCTTTGAAAACATGACCGGGTACATGATCGGAAATTTTCATATTAAAGAAGATATTATCGAACTATTCAGTATTGTTTTACATCGAAAACTTTTAATTATTATTATTTTTTTATTAGTAAATAAAACAAGTTAATAGGATGTACAATAAAATGAATTCAGTATTTAAAAAAGTCAAATTCACAAACTATTTAATTCAGATTTTAGAATTCATTATATGTGTTATTGTTAAAATACTAATATTAAACACTAACAAATCAATACTTATTATAATATGGTCTGTTACATTTGAAAGTGGAAAAAGTCCATTTGGATCTAAAAAAATCTTTAATTATTTTAATGATTATAGAGTTTAAAACATTACTCTTTGCTGAATGCTAAGTGATAAAAATATTTGCCGGTTTGCCAACATTTTTAATTAATTTAAAAGGAAACCTTACGGTATGACGAATTTAAAAAAAATGGGCTTATACGACTTACAAATATAACAGCCCATAACTAAAACAATATACCTAATTAACCCAACATTAGAATGTGGCGGATCAGAAAAATCTCCCAAATTCTCAAACTTTACATGTATAAACCAAAACCTTTTAACCAATCATACACTACAGTTATATTGTACTATGTAGTGGAACACATATCCAAATATAATTTATACATCAACATAATTTTTTGTTTAACTTTATCAAATTATAATATATGTTAATTTCATTTTCAGAGTAGTGGTTAATCTTAAAATCTTTTTATATTTTCTGTGAGTTCAGTAAAAACCTGTTTTTTTACCAATAGGGCATGATTATAAGATCGTATAACCTAGAAAAAAGGGTCGATTTTTATTTATACTTATTTATTTACAAATAATTAACTTAAATAATCTGAAATACATAAATTAGTAATGGTCAAGAAATAGAAACGACTTTTGTATAAAATATATTGCTTAATTACATTACATGGGCATTCGAAGGAATTATTTAAAATATAATATTTATTTACATTCCTACGTTTCAATATAACTTTCATTCAAAGGTGTGAATTTGTCTTATTGGTTTATTAATACAGGAATACTGCTAGAAAAATTTAATGATCGCAGAAGATTTAAAATAAAGAAAACAACAAAACAAACAAATTATGTTTAGTTTTATTAGTATTAATTACAATATTTTATTTACTAGATAGCTAACTTATCAAGACGATAAATTCATAACATATTTCTGAGTATAACTAGGTAATTGAAGATATATATCATTCTTTGGATCTGTATTCGTTTGATTGTCTAATCTGAGATATTGACGTTATAAATGCAAAGTATCGAAAATGAAATACACGACTTTTCTGGAAAATATAACAATTGTAACGAAGCTCATTCGAAATTTGTGCTTAATTCAAATATGTCATTATACGTGGTTTTGTGCACAATAGATGACTCTAAATAGATTTTATGTCAATTATCAACCCTAAAAACAATTCCTATTGATCGGAAACGAAAAATGTGTTTTTTTTTTCATATTCGATACTTTGTATTTGCATCGACGATAATCTCTGTTTTATCGAATACTGTAACACTCGGGGTCTTATTTTTTTCCTTGTATACTTTTCATGTCCAATACTTTCCTAAATAAAAGGATTAATTTTTTGGCTATGTACGAATACCTTTATATGGTCAGTGAGTGGAGTTCACAAAATAAGAATGACTTATTTTTTTGTGTCTAAGTTTCTGCCATTTAGACCATCTTCAAGGCTGAGAAGAAAGAAACATAAAACATTGCAGGACTACAGAAGAATAACAGTTTATATAAACTAGTTTATAAAAAACTGCTACTTTCACTCAACCCATAAGATGGCCTAAATCTAAGCCCAAATAGTAGGCACAATAAGTAAGTCATTCTTATTTTGTGCATTCATTGACTGTACCCCCTGAATAATTTACGTTATTTTTAGAATTTTCCAGTCAGCTATTTTCCAGTTAAATTAGCTATTTATTTTTTTAAATACATTTAATGTTAAAATGAATACTAATATTCATACTTATTTCCACCTCTATGGATTTATTTCCTTTACTATGAATTGATATTAAAAATAATACAATATAATTAGATACGTAGATATATTTTAATATTGATGTGTATGTATTTGTGTTTTTTTTTTGTGTGCGTGTGAGTATCTACGCATCAAATAAAATGTTTTGATGTTCTATACATCAAAATTCATAAATAATATATCAAAATAATGTTTTGTTCTTTATGGCGAAGCATTTTTTGTAGCTTGTCATCAATCTCTAAATCATCCTATCTTACTTATCTCACTTGTTGAAACTGTTGCGTGTGGCCAGGTCAGCGAACAGACATTTGAGGATCAGTAATGAAGAAGAAACAGCAGTTATAGCGAGGGATATTAATCGACCAGCTGAGCAGTAAATCTTTGTAATTACCTTTCCTCTTCAATGTTTAGAATTAGTCATACTCTGACAACATTGATAAGGTAATTACATCTGGCTATGAGTGTAGATTTTTTTTCTTCTAGGTTTTCCTTTGAGGCCGGCCATGTTCTCGGTGGCCTGCCCCACGGAGCATGGCGGATGGCGATATATCATGGACGGGAGGATCATGGAGACGGTAATAAGGCAACTATTCCAGGGCATAATCTGCATCTAATTGCCGGATGTGGAGCAGTGGAGAGGGCAGGAAGCGCCGCCTACTTCCGCCGCCCAGGGACACCTTCATCTTCCGGGACGGCGATGACACCGAGATCTGGAATACAACATGGTTAGATTTTCAAAGTAATTTTTTTTTTCTTCTACATCTGAATTTGTGTTGTTTCATTATTAAGAAGAATTCTATAACGCAGAATAATTGAGGCTTTGGAAAAGGTAGTAATTGCTTGGTGAAGGGCTTGGACTTTTGAGTATTGGCAATTGAAGAAACTGGGGCCTATACTCCATATCGTCTATATCTAAAACTGAATGTGTATTATAGTTTAGACTCATTGTATTAATAATAATCTACGGTAACAATTAATTTATTTTTTGAAATATTTGCTGGTACTTCGGGCGCATTTCTTAGATCTGTCTATAAAAAAAAATGACCTGTACCACGATTGTGCTGGGAGGTGGTTTGTCCTTGATGACGCTCAACCGCCAGATTTTTCCCTCTAATTTTGGGTACTCACTTTATAGAGGCTGGGTCCTAGATCCCATGTAATCCATCACCGGCCGCTGACATACTAAATAAAAGTCTTGCCTGCAGCGGAATTTGAACTAGGATTTTCGGTGCTCAGTGCTCTACCACTAAGCCCCTCCGTTTCATAGACTTATTTATGTTGTATTATATTTAAGAGGTTCTACCTTTTGTCATAAATCAGTTCTTCTTTAACTAATCACTCACGCACTATAGGCCGCTTCAGTCCTTGCTAAACCTGGGACTCTGCCTCCATTCTTCTGCATCCCTCACGGTCTCCAGCAAGATTCCTCCTATTTCTTATTCCCATCTTTCTTTAATCATCGATCCACCGACGCTTGGGACTGTCCCTTTTTCGTTTTCCTTCCGGTGCACCATTTAACATCATTTTAAGCAGGCTGTAGGGGTCCATTCTTTTTAAGTGCCCTCCATCTTAGCCTGCTCATCTTCATATCACAGAGAACATCAGGTTCACCATACAATTCAGCATTGCTTCAGATCCTCCACCTGAGCTCTTCTTTGAGAGGTCCAAATATCTTTCTCGGGTCTCATCTCTCTCAGACCAGAAGAGCTCATCTGTTTTCAAAGTCCAAGTCTCACTGCCATACCTTACTACTGGCCTGACTATTGTTTTATATAACAAAAGCTTGGCTTTCCTGGAAATACTTTTGTATCGAAGAGCTTCTGCAGGACATAGAAACATTTGGTTCCTGCTACCATTCTGCCCTTAATTTCAATTTACAAATCGTTCCTCTCCGTCACTACTCCTCCCAAAGACTTGAATGTAGCACACATGTGGAACGTTTCTTTGCCCAAGTCAACAATATCTCTTCTCTCCCAAGTCTGTCTAGAGGTTTTCATATACCTTGTCTTTTTAACATATATTCTCAGTTCCAAGTCTAGTGCTGCTCTCTTGAATTCTTCTACTGCTCTGGCCAATACTGCTTCTTCATTAACTAATAGTATGGAAGTATTCAGTACTGGATCCCTCTTGTCTCCATTTGCATTATTAATAGGTTTAGTATATTACATTATAGCTACTAAATTATAAAATATTACATTAATGCACATCCTTTTGTAAAACGGCTGCAATCGCATTGTTCATTGTTATTTCAATTATTTGCTACTTTGTAAAAGAATTATGACACCAACGTTAGGTGCAGATATGCAACTTATCTTAGCCAAGGTTAAGAATTTGAAACATATTCCGTAGGAATTTAAACATAAATGTGAATCCTCATAGGCCGTAATCGAACAAGGATCGCGTATGACACGTTAACACTAAGAGTACCCATTGACAGTGTATGGAACAAAAGCCAAATTTATTAGACGGATACTCTTTACTTTCTTGAGTTAAAATTTGTATTTCGACAAAAGAAGAATTTAGAGCCACACATTAAATTGATGCGTGAGTCTAAACCAACGAATATATGACTAATTTAGTATTTATCTATCTTTTTTCATATCCTCAATGTTTAAAAAAAGTAACTATATACATTTAAATGCTTACTTGCATGGAAATAAAGTTCCTTTCACTAATAAAACTGCAATATTTTAAACCTAAAATAATTTTTTTTTTTTGGTTTTTATTTAATTCAATGATATTTACAACTATAATGGTATTATATCAAGTAAATGTGCAAAAATGTAGAATATGACATGAACACTTGTGGAGAAACTACCCATCGATAGCACTCCAATAAAGTTCTATAGTAGATGATCTCGAGGCCATCTTCTTTTCAGGCGCCTCGGAGGGTTATCAGGAATAGTATGGGAAGCAAGCTGAGAGACTAGCGGATTCAAGTACGTATGGAGCTTGTTATGGAAGGATAGGTATCTAGTTTGGGCCAAATCAGTAACATATGGGATATTAAGATCATGATGGATAAGTTTGTTTGTGACATAATAAGGAGCATTGAGGATTTTACGAAGGATTTTGGATTGCAAGGATTGGATACGAGATGAATTGGATGGTTTAGTAGAGCCCCAAAGCTCAACTCCGTATGCCCAAATAGGTCTGATGACTGTCATGTAAATAAGTCTTTTGTAATTAATTAGTAGCTTAGAGCGTTTGTCCAGTAAGTGTTGAAGTAGGCGAAAACGTCGAGCAGTTTCTTGTCTTTTCAGTCTTGTATGAGGATTCCAAGTGAGACGTTTATCCAGATGGAGTCCTAGGTAACGTATCTGTTCGACAGGGTTCAGTGGTGTATTATTAAACGATACAGTAGGACAGGAATTCGTAGGTTTACGACGAAGGGTGAAGGTAATTTGATGGGATTTGTTAGGATTTATTTTAATTCTCCAATTTTGACACCATTCTTGTAGGTGTGAGATATGGGATTGAAGAGATTGGGATGCAACAAATGGATCCTTATTAACTGATAACACACATGTGTCATCAGCGTAAGTAGTGAGGACAGTGCTTGGATGGGTTGGGATGTCAGCTGTATATATCGTGTATAGGATGGAATCCAGGATACTACCTTGAGGAACACCGGCAGACTGGGTGAAGAGGGAAGAGTAGGAACAATTATGGTATACTTTAAAGGTTCTATTACTGAGGTAGGAACTGATAATAAGGAAGTAAGTTGAAGGTAAGAATTTACGGAGTTTGTACAGCAGTCCTGGATGCCAGACTCGATCAAAAGCCTGCTCTACATCGAGAAAAGCTCCCGTGCAGTACATTCCGCGCTCTAATGCAGATGAGACAACGTCCACCACACGATGGCATTGCTGGATGGTGGAGTGTGATGTTCGGAAACCAAATTGGTGATCTGGGATTATTTGATTGGATACTATGATAGGATGAAGACGTTTCAGAATGAGTTTTTCAAGTATTTTCCCCATTATGGGCAAGAGAGATATAGGACGATAAGAGGATGGGAGTTCTGGTGGTTTTTTAGGTTTTGGAATCATCTTAATTATGGATAATTTCCAGGAATCAGGAAAATATGTGGTGCGGAGTACGGCATTGTATGTATATGTAAGGAGTAGGATCGCTTTCCGAGGAAGGCGTTTTAGAATCTGGGATGTGATTAGGTCGTGTCCAGGGGCTTTGTTGGCGGGTAATCTATGAATAATGTTTGATATTTCGGAAGGATGGAATGCTTTAGGAGGAGGGGACAACTGAAGAGGAATACTTAATTCTGCTCCAATGCATTCAGAGTGGGTTTGATTAAGGATATCTGGATGAGGGTTAAATGTTTTGAATAGGTGCTGGCCGAAAATTTGTGATTTTTCTTCATCAGATCTTGACCAGGTTTGGGATTCAGTTAAAAGTGGATGGTTGAATTTTTTATAGTTTAGGAGTTTTCTAGTGGTATTCCATTAGGATTTGTCAGTAGTACTGAGATTTTCTGTACGGTAATACAAATTTTGAATTTTGAATGTTCTGATCTCTGATTTTAATTTGTTGGTCAGTTTGGTATAATGACTCTTGTCCGATAGATATCTCGTGCGGTGCCACTTTGCTCTTGCCCGTCGTTTTTCTTTTAATAACTCGCGAATATGAAGTGGCCAGTTATTCTGTTGATAATGATTTTTACTTGGTAAAGTGTTATATTTTATATTGACTTGTATTGCTTCTGTTAGTTTGTCTATTGCAGAATTAATGTCTCCTTTTGTTTTAAGCGGAATTTTGGGGTCTAAATTATTTTCTAGATTTGATCGGAATTTATCCCAGTCTACACGTCCTGTAATCAGTCGGGGAAGAGAGGGCTTAGGAATGGGAATCGAATGCACTTGAAGCAGAACTGGACTGTGATCAGAGGAAAGGTCATCCAGGGATTTTATAGCAGTTTGATTGCAGGAAATCTGTGAGGAAACAAATATATCTAGAATATCTGGACGTTTTTTGAGGGATGTAGGCCAATAAGTAGGGTTTATGGGTGCGAGGATAGAGAAACTATTAGAGGTTGAAATTTGGGATAAGATGCTACCACGGGAATTGGATGTTCGACAACCCCATCGTTGATGTTTGGCGTTGTAATCTCCTCCGGCAATAAACCACGGTCCGAAGGATTGGAATAAGGATTCGAGGATGTTATAAGAAAGGGGGATACCAGGAGGACAGTATACAGCTGAGAATGTTATATGGAAAGGACTAGTTGAAATGGTTACTGATGTTGATTGAATGGCGTCAGTTGGAGTAGAAGGAATAAGAGAATGTGGTATAGATTTATGGATAAGGATACAAGAACCGGCATGTGCTGTATCGTCAGGATGATCTGATCTGTAAGTGATATAGTTTCGTATGTAGAAATGCGTGCGGTGAGTGAAGTGTGTTTCAGTAAGTAAAGCAATGTCTATTTGATTGTCGTGTAGAAATAAATCAAGTTCGTCACGGTGAGTATGCAGTCCATTAGCATTCCACAGAACGATAGTTAGGGGCTTCGTGCTCATCGTGGGTAATTAAATGGAACTTCGGTAAGGATTCTCGTGAGTAGGTTGATGAGAGGCTTGATTGTTTCTTGAAGGTCTTTCAGGAAAGATGACAGGATAGTGTTTAAGTCGATTGGGTTTTGGATTTGGAATGGATATGAGACTTGAGTTTGATAGGGATAATTAACGGGTAATGGATGGTTGGCTGGGGGTTGTACCCGAGGTGCTGAGTTTTCATTCGATGTTTGATGAACTACAGCTTTTGTTTGAATGTTGTGATTGGAAGGGAGAGGATTTGGTTGTTGAGGTGGTAATTTGACCCGTAAGGGTGTATGGTAGGGAGGAATTTGTTGACGTGGAGGTTGAGGATTGGGATTGGCTGCCTTGGGCTTGGATATGGGTTCCCGAGGCTTGGGTTGGGAGGTCTGGGATTTGGTAAAGGAATGCTGAGATTTGATTTGGGAGGTTTGAGGCGTCTGAGCTCGAGGCTGCTGCTGAATGCTTGAGGTTCCCAAGGTTTTGTTGTCCGGAAGTCTATCTGTAGGGTTTACGGTGGTATACGGTAGTACTACGGTTGGTCTAGGCAATTCAGGAAAGGTGGCAGTATTGTCAACTTCAGGAGCCAGCATTGTGCTTTTCTCTTGACTTTTTATTTGATGGTTTCTGGTTCTAAGACGTTGAAAGTTCTTATGGACTGAACAGCCTCTGTAGTTCGCTGGGTGACCCTCACCACAAAGAGCACATTTTGCAGGCTCGTTTCTCGATTTCTGACAAGTGTCAGATGAGTGTTGTCCAGCGCATTTGACGCACATAGCTTGGTGATGGCAATACGTCTTGGTATGACCTAAGGCTTGACAGTTAGTACACTGGACTATGGTATTTTTACGCCTAGGTTCTTCAAATTTTACTATTGAATATACCAGTCTTAAAACTTGAAATATCTCTGGGTTATTAGGGGCTGGTTCAAGTTCGACAAAAAATAATGGAAGGGGGTACTTTTCGGTGGGATGAAACACTGGCGAAATATTTCTTACTTTGTGACCTATTTCTTCGAGGTCACTTTTGATTGCTGTTGTGGGCGTTGAAGAGTGTAGTCCTCTTAAAACCACTCTGTACGATTTATCCTGTTTTAGTTGGTAACAGTGAAAATCATAGTTCTTCACTGTAAGATGATCAATTAATTTTTTGTATGTTTCTTTATTGGATGTATTTATTTTAATGTCTTTTACTCTAGAAAAACATTTAAAATTAGTTTGTCCTATAAGTTCAGATATTTCTTGAGCGAAGTTATAAAAATTTGTAATATTTGTGACAAAAATAGGAGGAGGGTTAGGGTCAATGAACCCTTGGTGTTGCTGGTTCTCGTCACGATTGCTTTCTGTAGGCCCAGGGTTGCTGCTAGTTGAGGCGATTGGAGATTTGCTAGAATTGACTGCAGTAGTTTAACCTAAAATAATAAGAGGTTCTTTGTTCATAAATAATAAAAATTCCGGATAAGTTCATACGGGCCCTTAATCTTCACTTCCATCGTACATCATAATCAAACTCACCACACTCGGATTATTTACTTTTAACAGCACAACCAAAAACCTATACCACTACAACCCGTGAAGGGTCTGGGGTTTGGTACATAGTAGAGACAGTACTGCTTCATGGACAACGGTTGTGCAGGGAGATGATTTGTCCTAGATCAACAAGCGCCAGATTTTCCACCTTATTTTGGGTACTCAGTGAGGCTGGGTGAGCCCCAGTAGGGCCTTAGATCCTATATGATCCATCTCCAGCTCCTACAGGCTCTTTTAATAGCACTACAGTTAGAAATTCTAATAAAAGTTGGATTCTAATCAATATTTAAGGAAAAATATTTCTTCTGCAATCCAAATTTGAACTTTTCATAGAATTAAATTTCCTTTATGACTTTTTTAAAAACTGGAACCTTATTAAACGCTCAAAAGGTATTCCTAAATGCTAAAATAACATTCAAATGGTCTCCATTAGTATGCTCTTTAAAAATAATATTAGTCACTCCATATTTTATTATTTGCCTTGATTTCGTTTCTATTTGTTTTTAAGAGAATGGGCGAAGTGTATTTGTTTACAAATTATTCCATGCAATTACAATTTGTATTACTCTCCACAATTTAATTTCAGTACATTTTATTTATTTAAATTATTGGTGGGGAGTGGTATTGAATTGATTAAGGATTAGGATTTTTTTAATTATATAGAAACTTTAAACTTTCTTTTTAGAAAATATAAACCACGATGTTGAGGCTTAATTTCAAAATAACTCATTTTAACGTACTATATACTAACCTTTATCAATGACAATGTACTAAAATATGCTAATAAACACTTAAAAGTACTTCACCACAAACACGCGGTGTTGATAAAAAAAAGTCATCTGTCAGCTGTGGTTACCAGTTATGATTTTTCTTAATTGAAAATATAAGTTACATTTATTTTGAAGGAGGGTTTAGGAAAGTTTTAGAATGCAAAAAAAAAAATCGTTGTGGTAAATATAAAACTCTATCACCAATATGGTAAAAGGATTTTATTTTACAACTGAAAGTGAACTAACTGTAGAAGAGAGAACCTAAAGCAAAAATAATTCCCTCAACAACATAAACATTCATTAATTGTACAATGAAAAAACGAGAAATTATAAATTGACCTCGGGTGACAAGGACGGAGAATTGATTTCGACACGATTAACAAATTTAATGATGAACCTCTTCAACCTTTTGCCCCCAAAATATAGAACATACTTAGCGGCTCTGTTGTTTTAACTCGCCAAAAGTTGTTATAATTCTGATGACCAACAGTTTGTAGACACAACCCCTGTGACAGAAAAATATATACAATATATGTATAATTGTTAACTATAACTAGTCATAATTGTGGTCCGGGGGAGTCTTTAAAACTGTTATAAATTACGGAAAAAAGGTTATAGTATTTATTTTACTTATCTAGTTGTATTTCATTGTTAATAATAACGTTTTTTATAAAATAAAATAAAAATTGAAATATACAAAGCGGGCCATCATGGTACAACTATTTTTACTTTAATCAAGAAATTAATTTTTAGAATCAAACTAATTGATTACAATTAAATATTTTTTTGAGTGGATCTGTATATGGAAATACCATTTGAAATTATTTCTAATATTCGAGTAATAAAGAATGTTGAAACGAAGTGCTTCTTAATAGAAAAAGGAGTTAAGCAGAGAGACAGTCTAAGTCCTTTTCTCCCCATCATCTTGATGGATGAAATTATTAAAATATGTAAGAGAAGAATAGCAAGGGCAGTGATAGGTCGTTGGAATATGCGAACAATACTGGCACAGGCAATGATATATGCTGATGACATCGTGTTAATTGCAGATTCTACGCAGAGCCTCCAACAAGCCCTAGTAGAATGGGAAGCAGAACTCGGTAGGAAGGGCATGGATATCAATGTGGTGAAAAGCAAGATCCTACAAGTGGAACGAGAGTCCAGACAAATCCATCTGACCTGCAATAATGAGGAGCTTGATGTAGTAAATGAATTATCATACCCAGGAACTGTGATCTGCAGTAATGGAATATTAGAACAAGAACTATCCCAAAGGATAGCCAAAGGTAATAGTATATATTACTCCATCTACAACAAAATTGTAGGAAAGAGAGAGATAGGTAAGATGTCAAGCTCCACATTTTTAAGGCCGTATAGATGCCAGTTCTGCTATATGGAGCAGTGAGTTGGGTCATCCCAGATAAAAATTGGAGCCGACTAACTGCTGCAGAGAGGAAGTACTTACGCCGAGTGGCTTCAAAAACGCGCCGGGATAGAATCCGAAATGAAAGAATTTGGGAAAAATTAAATATCCCCGCGATGGATGAGACCCTGTAAAAGAGGCAGCTGAGATGGTATGGGCACTTATGCCAGATGACCCTAGAAAGAGACACACGAAAATTTATGGAGGCCCGACCGGCAGGTACTACACCTAGAGGAAGGCCTCGGCTTATCTATATATCCAGCTTGGGTCAAGCAAGAGGAATAACGCTGCAAGAGATGACAACTCTTGCGATAGACAGAAAGAGATGGAGGTCTTGGGTTGGATCATAGACTCTACGCTGAAAGGCACAAAAGGGAAAGTTAAAGAAGAAGAAGAAGAAGAAGAAATCAAGAAATTTTAGAAAATAAAAATAAAAATTGATGCTTTTAAAAATATCAACTATATAATAATCAAATTAATTAATTACCAGTGAAAATTGATTATTTTATCCCCAAAAAGCTGTATGTAGTTTTCACATATAACTAGCTAGTTATTTTTAATTTTATATATCAATGATTACCAAAAACGATTAAGATTGGGATTGCAAAAATATCATTTTCGCATCATCAGTTTTTAATAATTTATTACAGTGGTCATGTTAAAAGAAAATTTCCAGTATATGGTGGGTTCAATTATAAGATCTGATGTAAGTGATGATTTCTTGTAATATTTATATTTCACTATTTAGTAGATAGAAGTATGGTCATAAATAATTAACAAAATTAATGAAGACGGAGAAGTTAATGTCATATTTAATAATGCTTAATAAACATTAAACATTAAATAATTTAAAAAATGTCATATCAGAAATCGAGATTGATGTTGTTCTGGCAGTATAAGAAGCTTGGCTAGTGGTAGTTTAAACAATTGTTATTTTTCGAACGATTTCAAATAACAATTGGAATTCTAATAACACGAAAAAACATCTTAACAATCTTACTCTATCGTGGATAATTGTACCTGCATTTTTAACTGTACCGCTGTACAACTTGAAAATTGTATTAAGCCTTTAGTTCAAAATCAATAAAAACTTGTTTGATTAAAGAGACATTTGGTCTGAGATATTTTCATATTATAACACCCTTTAAGTAAATAATAAGAAATATTTTATTAAGAAAGTAACTACATACATAGTTGAATGACAAAGAAAATGGTCAGGGTGGAGGTAAAAAAAAAATCACTTAAGTAGGGAGAAATGTTTTTTGGATATCCGAAGTTTTGACCCACGGTGCAGGTCTTCTTCAGGGCGAATATGCAAAATACAGACAGTTAAAATTACATATGGTAAATATTAAAATTAAAATACATAAGAATCAAATATTTTATCAAAGTTCTCCCTACTTAAGAGCATTTTTTTTACTTCCACCCGGACCATTTCCTTCATCATATATATATATAACAATAAATATCAGGACAACTATTATTATTTATGATAGTTAAATGAACTTTATTTATAAACGTTCTCTTAGATAGCAATGGCTTTGTTTGACATATTTTTTTTATGTACCTTATAGTTTACTTTGTGAACTAAACTGGGTCACAAGAAATTATCAAATGGGTCACTCCTAGATCCTTGGCCATAAGTTGCCGATCCCTGTATCACGTAATGACGTCAAAACCCCAATGGAAGGACTAGTTCATTTTTTCGACTGCTAAATGTATATTTGATGAGCCCTGAATGGGATTATGAGGGAGAATAGATAATCAGGCATGATATAGCGAAGAAACATGGTGGAAGAAAAGAGTAATTAATGCAGAGGGACTAGAAGAAGAAGAAGACAAGATTTTGTCCACCGAGGGAGCAGGTTGGGCTACCTAACATCCAAAATAATTATACGTCAGGCAACTAGTTATTATAGCTGGGAGGGGGGATATAATTTGGAAGAAAAACCAACAAATATAAGGAGCTAATGCCTCGTTTTAGGCAGCAGGTGCGTTTGAGCCGAATGTATTTATTACCTAGGATGATGAGGCCGTCTACCTGTCCGCTTAATTAATAAGTTCCCCGGGTCCGAGGAGGCTCACTTAAATAGCGCTTAAGCCTCCTCAAGGCGCCTGGTCATCCTCCCCTGGCCCCATTCTGTATTCAAAGCAAGTTCAATCTTTCCGGCGCAAATAACCAGGTCGCTCCTCTGTAAACAGGACTACACCCCTTCCTTTTTTTATCCATAAATATAAAAAAAAAAAAACATGATAAAAGTTGTTGTTGGCACTTCTGCTATTCTTAAATAACAGTGGGTCAATATAAATATTTTTAAAGGAGTGGAGCTGTAGCCTATTTTACAAAGGCACTTGATTTAGCAGAAAGCCATTGACAGTTTTCCGCTATTCTTCACAACACTGATAATTCTGATATTGATAAAGCCTTACTAATCCATATTTAGGGAAATTGAAATGTACAAAGTGTATTAGTAATAAGGTGTATACAAAAATTGACCGTTTTCAACCAAATATTCGTATTGTCATTCCTTTGATCTAAAATACAGTTAATACTCAAATTACAGTCCATTGTTATTAGCCATCTGAAAGCCAATTGCTCTATCCCACGCTGATACCATTCCTTGGTATGGCTGCCAAAGAATTCTTGGACCGCAATTTCGACTTTTCAATTTTCCGCAAAAGTATCAATTTTTTTCCCTTGAAGTATGGTGCATTACCATGGAACAAAAAAGTAGGACTCCGATTTTGAGAGGTCAATATAGTTGGTGGATGAAAAAAAATCTCATATCAGAAGGTTTTTTCAATAAATTTTCACAAATTTCTAAACTCTTAGCTGATTGTTGAGGATTAAGTTCTTGAGGGGCAAGTCTTATTCACCTTCCCAATGGAGCGTAGATGGTGACAAACTGTATCCTCCGACACACCACGCAGTGGCAAGTTCGCGAGGACTGTTTGGCTCAACAGCTTCCTGAAAAACCTCATCAATATCCATTAATGTTCGCCCGGAGTAACTTCAGGTAATTATTCCTATCCTTGTGGGTTTTGATAGCGGCAATTTTAGTAACCTCAGTGTTACGTCGATACGTTCTTCCCCTCCATCACTAACTATACATGTGTTAAAGAACCGACTTCTATATATTTTTTAAATTTTATATCTTTCACTATAGTTCCAAATGTATGTTGAGACGTTCATTTCTTTACGAAAGTATTACCGAAATATATACATTTCCCATTCTTACTCTCTTATTTTCGTAATACAATTATCAATATTATTAACATTAATCCATTCATCAGGTATATCTTCTTATTTCGACCGCGTAGTCATATTCTTTGCCAGGCACCGTTTGAATTTAATAACGCCCACACAAATAACTCAAATATGACAAGTGATAAGAATAGGTTATACGAGATATGGAAATAGGTTTCACGGTATCTGTTATATTACAAGTTACTTAACAAATTATACAACTGCTCACAGTATGTACTTTTTATATTGACGTTTTAGTAAAGTACTCCAATATTGTTATACAAGTTCAGTTAAGTACTTATTTTGTCCCCTCCAATTTGCCTATTAAAATATGAATACCCACTTAAGATTGTTTTGACATATTGAGCATTATAGATATTGAGTATAAACTACTTTTTTTTCTACGTATATTTCTATTTTCTAGCAGCTGTTAATAAAAAGTTAATAAATTTATTCTAATTTAAGGAATTTATTCTTTGACGTTCACATTTTCTTCCCATAGAACGACTATTCTAACAAACTTTGCGGTTCCTTTCTCGCCCAGTCCAGCACAGTAGGGAACTCAATCCCTCCTATCACCTGGCATGCTTCTTCACTGTCCTCATTTGAATCCTTGCTTTTTCAACATCTGGCTTTCCAAAAAGATGCTCTCTAAGCAGGTTAGTCATTTGCTTAAATGAATAATTGATTTTGTTGTTTAGTTGTTTACCAATTCAATGATTTAAAAGGTTTACTATTTTACGGTATTCCGTGGGATATGGTATTTAATTATATTACTAACCGTCTAGTAGGCCTAGCGTACCTGAGGGCCCCGGAACCAGACACGAGATCCTTGATGCATTTTACTCGGCGGTAACAAGGCTTCGAAGGCAGGTGAGCCGGGGTAAAAAACTCTGATGGATTTAGTTCGGACCTTCAACTCGTTATGGCCAATTAACTCGGAGTGAAAAATGTTTGAGAAAAAGCAAACCGCCGGCGGAAGGCTGGCCGGGGCAGGCACAGCACGGCAACAAGCGGCGGCATTGGGTCCTCTGAAGGGAAACATTAATTTGAACTCTATGATAAAAAATATCCACCTCGAGCTACCTACTTCAAGTCTAAGATAAATTAATCGCAGTGGTGTTCAGTCGTTATTTTTTATATTTTAGTTATATTATATAACATCACACTATAATATAAACATAAATCGCAAAGTAACGCAATAGATTTGATTATTGATTACTTTTTTAGTTCATATCGATATAAGCATACTTATCACGGCTATCTATACAAATAATTAATTTTTTAACTTCCTGTTGCAAAATATTTCCATTAAAACAAAGCCATTGAAATAGGTATTGCTGAAATTAATAACAAGAGATAGCTTTGGGTATTCCGTTTGAGAACAGTTGTTCTTATTTAAGAGATTCTTTTTTGCCTCCACAAGGACCAGTTCATTTCTTATATAAATAACACATTTCAGCACCAATTTGTTAATATAATGTATCTATTAACATTGTCTCTAAGAGGTAGAAGTATTAATTTTATGTTAAGATACATTTCTTAAAAATTGTTTGTCAGGTTTAGTTAATGTAATTTATTAAAAGCTTGTTTTTGTTTTGTTGTTTTTGGTGTGCTGAACACACATATGATTTCTAAAATTCTTTAACACGTACAGTTTTTTGTAAAAATCACAATTTTATCAGGAAAATGAGGATTTTGGATGGTTTTAGCCTATGCATAATGACAGATTTTATTTTTATTTTTTAAAAGAAACTCATGGACCCTCATGACTTCATTTTGAGAGGCAGAGCGACACAATCAGCAGGGAGAGAACCCAGATACCTGGGAGGGGACCCTTGACTGTTTTTTTTTTTTTATAAGCACCAGAGAGAGAAGGCCTATATTCTGAACATGCCTCGGGAGTGCAAAAATCCAGTGAACAGTTTCTGTTTTATCTGTGTTGAGGTGATATAGAAAAATAGAAGCAAGCCATTGTCTCCTCTAGTGAAGAAAGCCTACCATCCTTTCTTTTGGATGTAAAATGGGAGATCAGGATAAGGATTGAGCTCCTAAAGTTTGCTGCAGTATATGTAAAAAGTGACTGTTATTTTTGCATGGAAAATAGAAAAGGTTTCTCAAAGCGAACAAACTCCAGGATGGAATACCCTAATTGTCCATCTGCAATTCGACCAGTCCCCCATAACAGTCCCAAAGCCACCTGAACAGTTTCTATACTTCCAGATGAAGAACCTATCCCAGAGGATGTATCACCTGAGCCTGGGTACAGTGGAGAACTCTGCAGTTGTACTCCACCTGAAGCTCCTATACTAATAAGCCAAGGTAAATTAAATGACCTCGTACGTGATTTAAATCTGTCTAAATCAACGGCTCAATTGCTCGGATCGCGGCTACAGCAGTGGAATCTTCTTGAAAAAGGTGTTAAAATATCGTATTCTAGGAGTCGTGAGTCAGAAGTTCTTCATTTCTTTTCAATGGATGGGAATCTTGTTTAATGTAATGATGTACTTGGTTTGTTGGACAAACATCGGTTACCACAAGATAGTTCGGAATGGAAGTTGTTCATCGACAGCTCTAAATTCAGCTTAAAAGGTGTTCTCATTAATATAAGAAACAAGTACCTCTCAATCCCAGTTGGTTATGCAGTAAAAATGAAAGAAACGTATGAGAACATTAAAATACTCTACAAAAAACTTCATTTGTTTCTTCTGGTTTAGACCGTGTCGGTGAATTTTCTGCCAACGTTTCGCCAGACATGCTGCTGACTTCCTCAAGGCTTAATTGAGACTGAAGATGTCCAGCTAACCCGCGGCCTTATATAGTAGCTACTCGGGTCCACTCGTGATTCATCGGTTCCTTCCGTTAGTCGATCAGGTTTCTTCGGGTCCGGGGGCGGAGTCTGTTTTTCCATGCCTGTGATTGGCTGCTTTCTGATTGCTTGGGGTCTGATAGGCTGGATTTCGGCTTGATTGTCGCTGCTGGTTTAATTTGTTGTTCTTGTTGATTGTCTTTCTTCTGTTCTATGTTAGGGAGCCATAGTTTACTTAATTTGTACCCGTCCTCCCTGTTGAAGTTTTCCGGGTGTTTAACTATTTCTATGGCTTCCAGTATCTTCCTTTCTGTGGCCTTGCTACATTTCTTAACTACTCTGATTTTATCGAATTCTATGGCGTGGTTCGTCGTAGTGAAATGTTCTGCTAAAGCCGATGTTTTGCTGTCCATTTTCTTCACACTTTTAATGTGTTCTGTCAGCCTTGTGGATATCAGCCTTCCCGTTTGTCCAATGTATTCCTTACCACAGGAGCATGGAATGCTGTATATCCCCGGTGTTCTGAGTCCTAAGTTGTCTTTTGGATTCGGCAAAATCTGACCTATCTTCAAGTCTGTGGTGTATATCGTTCCTATATTAAACTTCTTCAGTACTTTAGCTATTTTCTCTGTTGTGCCTTTTACATATGGGATCGCTGCTCTCTTAATTTCTTCTCTTCTTTCTTCTGTTGTGTGTGGGCCTGCCTTTTGGGCTTTCTTGAATTCTCTGTTTATGATTTCTTCTTGATATCCATTTTTCATGAGAGCTTTCTTTAAATGTCTGCTCTTTCTTCAAACACACCGGCTCGGAAATCCTAAGTGTTTGAAGAAAGATCAAAGACATTTAAAGAAAGCTCTCATGAAAAATGGATATCAAGAAGAAAAGAACAGAAGAAAGACAATCAACAAGAACAACAAATTAAACCAGCAGCGACAATCAAGCCGAAATCCAGCCTATCAGACCCCAAGCAATCAGAAAGCAGCCAATCACAGGCATGGAAAAACAGACTCCGCCCCCGGACCCGAAGAAACCCGATCGACTAACGGAAGGAACCGAGGAATCACGAGTGGACCCGAGTGGCTACTATATAAGGCCGCGGGTTAGCTGGACATCTTCAGTCTCAATTAAGCCTTGAGGAAGTCAGCAGCATGTCTGGCGAAACGTTGGCAGAAAATTCACCGACACGGTCTAAACCAGAAGAAACAAATGAAGTTTTTTGTATAAATAGTGGCCGTGGAAACTTGAAAGAGTATTAAAATACTAATTGAAAATATAGTGAATTTAAGTGGAACATATGTGCTGATCTGAAGGTAATAGCCATGCTAACAAGCCTTCAAGCAGGTTACACAAAGTTTTTTTCTTTTCTATGTGAATGGGAGAGCAGAACATGACAAAGTCATTACACAGTGAAAGAGTGGCCTTCTCGAAAAACGAATGTGCCCGGCCAGAATAACATTGCTTATCCTCCTTTGATTGACAAATCAAAAAATGTTCTACCACCACTTCATATCAAACTGGGCCTAATGAAAAATTTTGTTAAAGCAATAGACAAAGACGCGGAAGGATTTGCTGACCTTGCTGAGGAAAATTAAGTTTCCTAAACTTAATGATGCAAAAATTAAAGAGAGAATTTTCGTTGGTCCACAGATACGATCACTAGTAAAAGACCAGTTGTTTTTGGAAAAATTGACCCCCCCAAAAAGAAGAGCAGTATTCATTAAAAGAAGTATGTTGCAACTTTTTGGGAAATGTCGGATGACTATAAACAAATTATGACTGAACTGTTACAAGCCTACCAAGTACTTGGCTGTAACATGTCCTTGAAAATCCATTTTCTCCATTCTCACTTAAACTTTTCAACTAAAAAAATCTTGGAGCCGTATCTGATGAACACGGGGAACGGTTCCATCAGGATTTTGCGGAAATGGAAAGGATGTATTGTGGAAAATGAAATGAAGAATTGCTCGCGGAATACTGCTGGAGTCTACATAATGTTAATTATCATTTTATTATATTAAAATTATTTTTTATTAATTATAAAACCATTATAATATGGAGTTTTACGAGGTATACCCATTTACAGGCTGAGTTACTGATATGAAGGTCCTGGGTTCAAATTTAGCTGTGGCAGATTAATTGTTAAATTTATAACACTAATTGGTAACAGCCAGTGGAATCTGCAGACCCTCCTGGATGTGCCGACACTCTTGAGGTTCACCCAGCCCCTACAAAGTAGGTACATACATACATTAGCAAAAAAACCTGGCTATTGATGGTGATCTGGAATAAATTGTTTCCCTTCACAACCATTGTCCCAGAAACAGTGCAGTCTCTACCATATACAAAAGCTAAGCTGCTTTTAGTAGTACAGGTTTTATTTATTGGTTTTTATTACAACATAAAAACTCATAAACTTTAGCTTAGTCATCATCAAGGACTGAGAGTGTAGGCATGATAAGTAAAAAAAATACTTATCAATTCATGGCGGGTCTATTCAAAAAATTAAATTCAAAACACTTGAGAAAAATTAGACTTCAAGCTGCAAGGTCAGAACCAAGGTCTTTCACTAAGTTCAGTGCCAATATTTAAATAGGGCGTATGATTGGATGAGAATTCAGGAACAGGCAACATGATTTATTAATGCGAAACAGACGTTTCAATCCATCATCATGCTTGAAATGAAGGGAAATATAGACATATGTTTAATTAAAAGACAGAAGTAAATGGTATGAATTCATGATAAATTAACGATATTTATTTAAATAATAAGCCTAATTTGGCACGGAAAGAGAGACTTTTACAGTGAATTGTTTTTTTCAATTATTACTATTCTGACACATCCTTAACTTTTGACTTATTGGCACTCCTTTGCTTCTATCTGACCGTAAAGGTATATATATATACCTTCAGCGAAGCTTTAAATTTTATTTATTTAATTTTGGATACTTCTATTTACTGTAATTGTAATTATCCCAGACTTAACAGAGAAAATTGTTTTAGAGTCCTTCTAAAAACCGTTATTTACGAACATAAGGCCATGACTTTTCATAAAAATAATCAATTTTAATTAATATTTCTGGCATATACCTGTGAAAAAGTCAAGATACTTTGCATTTGCTAAAGTTGAGAAATAATGATGATCACTCCGTTCCACTTGAATCCGAAGTTAGAAAACAGGACGTTATAGCTCACCCTTTCCCCGAAATTTATGAAACAAACAACGCTTTCTATTTTTCTGGATAAGAGACTTCAATTTGAAATAATACTTTTCTTAAAAAATATCAAGTAGTACAAACAAATTAGTTTGGTTGAAGTCACAATGGTTTAAAAAGCATTATACAAGCCATATTTGACAACTGTGGATATTTGGATCAAAATTTCATCATTCTCCTAATGGTATCTAATACTTCCGCGTAAAAATAAATGTGTACACTATTAGTCCGTTTCTAAATTCAAAATAGTTTTTTTTTATTTTATAATTACCAAAATCTGGAACTAATGTTCTTAGATAGGTGGTTTTTTTTACAGATGCACCTAAAATTTGTTGATCTATCGCCTGGAAGAGGTGGGCTCTTTACCGTTTTCTATAACCTTCCCAAGTTATCACGTCGCTTAACCTGATTTAATAATCATGAATATAGAAATACTCCATCCATCTCACTTAAACTTCAATATGTTTAACCTCCAAACTGTTTAGGCTCTAAATAGAAATGTTGGTATAAGATGGGAAGTCATAGATATCACGTTTGAATTAGTGTTTATGTTATTCTTGGACCCGTTGGAAAAAAAAGGCTACTGCCTAATACGTCTTGTAACACTTGATGGAAGGGAAGCAGTGGACTAACATACCGTTCTGAATAATTGGTTCCTTTGTGAGTTTTAAGAAGTCAGAGGAAGTAAATGTTTGGATTGGTAATCTTCCATCTGAGCTAGGTCATTGGTCCGAAGAAGGCATTCGGCTGAAACATAGGCTCATTTGCCTCTCAAAGAGTCACTTAGTAGCGAGGGAATATCTGGCTTCTGCTCCAAGCAACCTCTAACACATAAACAAACACTCGAGGAAGCGTCAGTAAACACCATAGGCGTGGCATAGACACCTCTGAAAAAACTACTTGTAAAATATTTCAAGCAACAGCCGGTAGTGAGAACATATATTGTCCAGGATCCTACTACATTAACGTGTGTAGGGAAAAATTTGATAAAATAATAGATTAGAAATGTGGAAATGCTAATAACCAACGAAAAAGGTAAAATAATTATTGAGATAAGAATTCAAGATATCACACAGTCTCTAAAACTACAAGTTAACGTACCACCAATAAAAACAAGAAGAAAAAAAATATGGCATGCTTATGAGATTTGTCAATTCTTTCCCTTCCAACTTTAATGAATTGATTAAACATCCACCATTTAACAGCGAAAGACAAAAATACCAAAGCAAAACTCCAGTACACAAAAGTTAGACAAAAATAACCCAATAAATATCATAAAATAAAATAAGGTCAGTATCTAAATATATTCATTCTCATTGCATCATCATGTTGTATTTTAGATTCTTATTTGCAAAATTTCCAAGACAAATCACTTAACTGATATGTTAAATGATACCCTTGGCGCAACACTGAGTGTTAACAGATTTTCTATATAATAATTCTCATTTAGGGGTCTATTATTTTAAATACAATGGATGTTCTCCCATCATTAAATTTTTTTCTTTATTATATTAGATCATATGTCTCAATTTTCTAAATTATAAAGTATTCTACAAATATTCATATAACCCCTGCGCAGTATTGTATCTAGCAAATTTGATGTCAATGACTTTTACTCCTCGATTCGCAGGAATATGACATTTTAGAAAATTGATTTATGAGCAGGTCTCTAGCCTATTCTCTTTTTAATCTTCATATTGGAAGTCCATGTCATAGAGAGGAGGAAAGAGAAAGAACAAGAAAGAATATTTTGGAGTTGTTTTGATGATTTTAATTTGCAATTAGTAAATTATTTAATGCATTTATTTTACGTCGTTTCGACTGATTCATTAGTGAAAATCATAGTTTCTAAATGCATTTAGTGCTTCTGTAATATATTGTTTTTCTTGTCATATTTCTTGACGGAGAAGTAATATTATCCATAAAAGTTTTACAGTAATTCTGCACTATCAAAAATTTGGGAAATCAGATAATGTAGCCTTAATGTAGATGGAGATGAGTCATTTTTGGATTTCCTATCCCGGGTCTTCTTAAATTGCAGCATTCTTTATTACGTGTTTTGCCCTTTATTTGGAAAAATTAAATCTTTTTCTTTTAATCTATTTTTTGATACTTTTATCTGAGGAAGAAAGTTTTGAAGAAGTCTGGATAAAAAAAAACAACCGAGAACGGAATGGCTCTGTGGTAGAGCGCTGAGTAGCCATGGCGAAAGTTCTGGGTCCAAATCCCGCTCGCTGGCTGACTACTATTAATTCTGTCTAATCTGTTTAAATAGCGGCCGGAGATGCATTCTATGGGATCTATGATTCTCCTAGGGCTCACTCAGAGTGCGTACCCAAAGTAAGAGGGAAAAATCTGGCGGTTGAACGTGATATAGGACAAATTACCTCCCAGCTCAACAGTACAGTCTCTATCATGTACTGCCCCCCAGACCTTTGAGGGCTGTAGTAGTATAGTTTTTTTTTTTTTTTTTGCAACAAAAAAAACGCTAAAAAATAATTTTCAGACTGAATAATCAATTAACTTAGTAGAAACTTGAATAACTATTTTTAGTTCGTAATCATCACATCTAAACTTTACTATCTGAATGCGAAAGCAATGTCTGACTCAATATGCAACCCCCTATTCCCTCAGGGGGCCTCTCGACTGATCCATTAGTGAAAATCATAGTTTCTAAATGCATTTAGTGCTTCTGTAATATATTGTTTTTCTTGTCATATTTCTTGACGGAGAAGTAATATTATCCATAAAAGTTTTACAGTAATTCTGCACTATCAAAAATTTGGGAAATCAGATAATGTAGCCTTAATGTAGATGGAGATGAGTCATTTTTGGATTTCCTATCCCTGGTCTTCTTAAATCGCAGCATTCTTTATTACGTGTTTTGCCCTTTATTTGGAAAAATTAAATCTTTTTCTTTTAATCTATTTTTTGATACTTTTATCTGAGGAAGAAAGTTTTGAAGAAGTCTGGATAAAAAAAAAACAACCGAGAACGGAATGGCTCTGAGGTAGAGCGCTGAGTAGCCATAGCGAAAGTTCTGGGTCCAAATCCCGCTCGCTGGCTGACTACTATTAAATCTGTCTAATCTGTTTAAATAGCGGCCGGAGATGCATTCTATGGGATCTAGGATTCTCCTAGGGCTCACTCAGAGTGCGTACCCAAAGTAAGAGGGAAAAATCTGGCGGTTGAACGTGATATAGGACAAATTACCTCCCAGCTCAACAGTACAGTCTCTATCATGTACTGCCCCCCAGACCTTTGAGGGCTGTAGTAGTATAGTTTTTTTTTTTTTTTTTTGCAACAAAAAAAACGCTAAAAAATAATTTTAAGACTGAATAATCAATTAACTTAGTAGAAACTTGAATAACTATTTTTAGTTCGTAATCATCACATCTAAACTTTACTATCTGAATGCGAACGCAATGTCTGACTCAATATGCAACCCCCTGAGGGAATGCCTCTGGACAATGAACAGTGGTTGCATAAATGTCGAATGCAATTTCAATTATAATTGAAATAATAATAATTTAACATAATTTAAAAATAACAACACTAAGTTCATTATTTTCCAATGAAAAACTGTTTTAAATCAACTGTTGTTGACATATCTGTGGTTCAGCCATCTTCTAATCATTAAAAGGTAACTAGGGTAAATGATTTGCCGTGTTTTATCAAGCGTACTTAACATTTTCTAATTCGGGAAATTTATAGGCCTTCACTAAACATCGGCTGGTTAACCTTTCGATCTAATTGAAGGGAAAGAAACTGGTCTACTAACGGAACGGACAAGAAGTTGCGCACCGGCCCAATCTCAATGCGGAACGCTCTCATACAATTCATGCAGAGATCTATCGACATGGCATTACATCCGTTAGATCTCAAGTAGGCCCTTGGTAGGGAGAGTTAGCTGTAAATCGTTCTAAAATGGTCGATTAAGCATAAAATAATAAATAAAAATTTACAATACAAAAGAATAGTTCGCTTATTATGAACAATTTTCGCCTTATTTCCATAAACTAATTCGTACATTTACACATGTATTCTTATCAACAGAGTAAATATTCCAAGCTGATGCAAAAAGTGGAATCACCTCTAGATCAGGGTTCGGCAACTTTTTGCTATAGAAGGGCCACAAATGTTGCCAGAGTATCAGTGCGGGCCGCACGTGTTTTATATTACGGATGTAGTTTTAATAAAAACTCATATCTAAATTTTTAATCATATAATCATGTCTATTTAAATTGAATTACTATACTAACACAAAAGTAAGAACTAGTGAGATTTTTGCGGCTGCATTTTTCTTTGCAAGTTTTTTAACGTCTGCTTTCATTTTAGTCGTTGACAAGTGCAGTATCGCGTCCATATGTTCATCTGTTAGCCGCACAAAATTTTGCAGTAGTTGAGAATTGAAAAAGTCTGCTCACACAAATACGTACTACCAAACATTGTGATTATCTGCTGAGCAAACTTTTTCAACTCTTTAAAGTTTTCAGAACTGAAACCTCCGTAGAACTGTGTACCAAGTCAGTGCTTTGGTTAAATGAAGTTTTAAGTGTGCTATTACTTTGCAAATCTACTATGTTCATTTGCAAATTGCTTGGTACATCATTAATATCAATTGCAAAAGGGTTTTGGAAAATTTCCATGTTACGGGAGATCTTTTTTAAGTCGGTGAATGGATTTACAAACTCAGTTTGTAGTTGTATTAACACTTTTCTCATTGTAATATTTTGCCACTTAAAATTATCTCCAGCTTCTTCCACAGCTTTCTTGCAATTAGGAAAACGGTCAAGCTTTCTTTCATCAATATGCTTGATAAACAGTTTTAGTTTCATCTCAAATGACTTTACATGTGAATACATATCGCAAATCAATTTGCATTTTCCCTGCAAGCGGTTGTTGAGCTGATTCAGTTCCGTAGTCAAATCAGTCAAAAAACCAAGATCGATAATCCAATGCTTGTTAGTAAGCTCTTCGACTGGCTTTCCTTTCATCTCCATGAAGTTGCCAATTTCTTTCCTTAAAAAAAAAGTTCCAAAACGGCACTTTGACTGAGCCACCTCACTTCACAGTAGTAAACCACGTCGCCATGATCAGCTTCCAGATCTTCCAAAAACTTTTGGAAGTTTTTGGTTTGAGCCCATTTATTCTTATAAAATTGAGAGTGGATTTCGCAGTATCCATTATTTTTTTCGGGATATAACCTTGGAGCACAATCCCTCTTAAAGGACAATACAGTGAAATATCTATGGCACAGTAAATCCGGATTCTTTGACTTTGTTGATGATTCTCACTTTGATTTGGCCGCTCATGTTCTTGCCTCCATCGGTAGTGAACTTGTTAAGTTTCCCCAGCTTAATTGCAATGAATCCAGAGCTACTCCCAAATGATGAAATAAATCTTCTCACGTAGTTGTACATTTCAAACTGCACACTTTCACAAGCACTTCGTAAACAGTGAAGTTGTCGTCAATGCCGCGTACAAATATGAGTAGCTATGCTGTATCCGACACGTACGTACTTTCATCCATCGCTAAAGAGAAGCAGTCAAAAGACTGCGCCTTATCCCTGAGTTATCCACACAAATTATCAACCAAGTCTTCGGTGCGTCGGGTGCAAGTTATAGGAGAGAGACTAAGACTTTCAAAAAATGTTTTCTGCTGTGGGCATATTTCTTCTGCGAAAGCTAAGACACACTCTTTCACTAATTCACTATCGGTAAACGGACGTCCATTTTTTTCTAGAATCTCTGCTACCCTGTAGCTGGCACGAACATTCGATTCGCTGTTGTCTGCCACAACCTTAAATATGTTTTGTTGATTTTTTAATGACGATTTCAAAGTGGAAATTTCCCTTTTTTGTATTTCTCCTCCAAGACAGTCTAATTTAGCTTTGTGCTCAGTGTCGTAATGTCGCTTCAGATTATATCCCTTTACTACATGAATAATCTTTTGACAAATGAAGCATAACGGTTTTCCATTAAACTCGATAAAAAAAATATAATTCCGTCCATAATTCGACCATAAATCCTAGTGGATTAATAAGGTCGTTTGCTTCGGTATTATTTTCTTGCGGACTTCAGGCTTGCGGGGCACACCGAGATGGTCCACGGGCCGCATGTGGCCCGCGGGCCGCCGGGTGCCGACCCCTGCTCTAAATAGTAAAACACTACGCGTGCTCTGCCCTCTATCTCGAAAATGGTTCAAGATATAAAAAAAATGACTAAACAAAAGTTGTAGAAAATTTAATCCTCTACAATATTTATAATAAATACAAATAGCATAAAACCCATACAAAACGAGATATTTGCAATAAATGTGTAAAACATCGATTTTTTACTCTTTGCCCTTATAATATCTGCAGTCGCGGACAACATACGATAAGTAGGTTTTGAGAAAAGTTTTAGGGTGCCAAAATAAAGATTTATACAAATTTATAGCCGACTATCTCTCATTCCGAGATTCTTGCTCTCGTTTGACTGGGCTATCGCAAACTAAACCAAGAGACGATTAGACAGATTCCCTTTACTGAATATTGAAGATGTATTGAACAGACTTAAAGGAGCAAAATATTTCAGCACTGCAGACTTAACATCAGTGTTCCAGCAGATATTAATGGATGTAGATTCAATAAGCAAAACAGCTTTTAGTATTGATAACGGTCATTACTAATTCTTACGCGTCCCCTTCGGTTTATGTAATAACCCCCCCCCCCACATTTCAAAGAATGATCAATATGGTCATTACTAATTTACCTAGTACTATGGCGTATGTTGATGACATTATTATCTATTCAAAAAATGAAGAAGAACACTTAAAAGATATAGAGACAGTTCTACGAAGATTAAAACAGTACAATTTAAGTATACCTACAACTTGATAAAACAGAATTTTTTAAGACAAAATTAAAATTTCTTAGCTATATAGTTACACAAAATGGATTGAAAACAGATCCAAAAGGATAAAAGATATTTTAGAAATGAAACTTCCTAATGATGAAAAATCCTTACGAAGATTCTTAGGTATGACGGGATAATATAGAAAATTCATAAAAAATTATGCAAAGATAACAAGACCCTTATCTGGAGCTATAAATAATAAAACATATGATACTACAGAATTTAAAAAAGCTTTTGATATCCTAATTACAATGATGTCTAACACTCCAATATTAGCGTATCCAGACTTGAATAAACAGTTTATATTAACGACCGATGCTAGTAATCAAGCTATAGGCGCTGTCCTTAATCAAATTATTGATGGAATAGATCACCCTATCGGATCACCCTATCGCTTAGGGATCTCGAGTACTATCTAAAACTAAAGAAAATTAATCGACCATAGAAAAAGAACTTTTAAGTATAGTTTATTTCACTCAATTGTTTAAGCCTTATTTATACGGATCGAGATTTCTTTTGCTAACCGATCATAAACCCCTTACTTGGTTGGGTATTTTCAATGAAAAATTGTAATTCGCGCATAAGGAAATGGATTTGGAAACTCCAAGAATTTGAATTTGATATTAAACACATCGAAGGAAAAATAAATTATGTAGCGGACACATTATCGAAAAGAAACGAACATAATGCAATAGAAAATATGGAGACGGAGTCAAGAACATTCATATACCAGACCCTTCGTCAGCAGAATATGATACTTTCATAAAACAACTATTACAAGAAGGAAGAGCTAATGAGATATCGCCAGATGTAGTAATAGATATAGAATTTCCAGAAGAACAGGACAATCAAGAAGAAGATAATCAAAGTATAATGACACAACACTCGCAATTAAGTAATAATGAACGTTTTTGGATAGTAGAGAAAGATAAATGTATTGATGTAGAAAAATAATAGTAAAGAAAGGATTAACAAACAGAGTTGAACCAAGTAAAATATTTGAAAAACTCAGATATACTCTTCATATGAAAAATACAAACGAAGCCAATCAATTATTATTAGAAATATTAGAACCAGATAAAACTTGCGGAATTAATTGTGAATCTATCTTTTCAGCAACAAAAGACATTTTAGAAAATTATTTTAAACATATTCGAGATTAAATCGAGAAAGAATATAGAACAGTTAAATTAAAAAGATATTATTTATTATGTAAAGATATTACATAGATATTACAAAGATATAACTTAGATGAACAAAAACAAGAAATAGAGACAAATTACCACCTAGGAAGACTTGTCATCGTGGAATATTAGAAACTTACGAACAACTAAAAAGAGAAATATATTTTCCGAATATGAAAGACAAAATAACTGAACTTATAAACCAGTGCGATGTTTGTAAAACAAGTAAATATGATAGAAGACCTATTAAAGCTAAATTTCAACTAACTAACACACCTGAAAAACCTTTTCAAGTAATAATGACAGACTTATTCTTTTACAATAAACGTATTATATTTACATGCATAGATACTTTTTCATAACGTTTATATGCACAAATTATTATTCTGAAAATGCTATGACAATTTGTCAATCTTTAGAAAAATACTGCATGCTATATCCTCCACCTGAACGAATAATTTGCGATCAAGGAAAAGAATTCGACATGTTGATCAAACAATTTTGTAAATCACTACAAATATAAATTCATTAAACAAGTACTAATCATTCCAACTCACTCGGAATACTTAATAAATGTCACGCCACATTAACTGAAATCTTAAGACTTAACGCTAATTCAAATAAACAATATAAATTTGATGGGATTTTACAATAATTCACTTAATCAAAATCAAAATCCTAATGAAAATACATTTGGAAAATTTCAAAATAATTATGAAACCGAAGACATTTAAGAAGTTTACATACATTATATTTTACTCACTTAAATAAATTACGAAAAATGGTATATGATAAAATAACTAATGAAAAGGAAAGACATACAGATAGACTTAATGAAAGTAGAGAAGAACCACCAGAATTGAATGAAGACACTATTTATGTAAAAACTCCTAAAGTTAAAAGTAAAAATGAAAATCTATATAATAAATTAAAAATTAACAATCAACATGCCAATAATATAAAACGTCCTAATAAAAAGAAGAAATCTTATTTTCGTGTTTCAGATGAAGAACCTAGTCATTCTTCAACTACTCTTCATACAATGTAATTTGTTAAAAATAGAAGACTTGAAACATTAACCAGGTATTCTTCATTAGATGGTAAATAACATTAAAATTATTAATACTTATTATGAAACATAGCATTATTACAGGACAGACTTACTTTCAAAAGAAGTTAACAATCTATACACATTACTAAAACAATTTAATGAAACTGATATTTATGATAATTTATGTAATAACGTAGAAACTATAGAAAATCAATTAAGAATTTTAAAATACACTCCAAAAAATTACCTTAGAACAAAAAGAGGATTGATAAATGGACTCGGTTCAGATATATCATGGCTAATACATGGATGCCGGCGATAAAGCATACTACGACGACATGATTCAAAAGACATTGACTAACACAATTCAAAATAATATTAACGAAAAAAAATGATTGATACAAATAAACAATTGATTAATAAATATGAAAAAGATGTAAAAATAATTAATAACAATTATAACAAGATTCAAGATTCTATTAATGAACTAAATAGAGAAGACATAGCTTATTATTTTTATATGCAGTTATTAGAACAAAAATTAAATGCACTATTACTTTCAATGGAACTCTGTAAATCAGGAATAATTTATTCCATTTCAATTCATTGCAATGTATGGAGTTAGAAACAACATCCCATCTAATGTTACTTTAATTTCTAGAAACATTAAAATTATATGGGAAAATTCTAAAATTTATCGTTCCTCTAATAATTCTACATTACAAGTGTTTATATGTTTGCCTACTCATGAGCAATTTTATGATGCATTTTTAATAATTCCAGTACCAATGTACATTAATACTTTTCAAGAATTAGAATCAGATCAACAACTATTTATAAAGAAAAATAATTTTTATTTTTATGCAGATTGCATGTTCCACAATTAATATTATTGTAAAAATATAAATGAAACATTTCTTTTTTTTTAGCTAAATTATTCCTTATTTGCTAAGCAACATAGATTTTCGATATTAATTTAACTCTCGCAAATGTTTTTTTACATCAACCCTTAAAATGGCAATTTTGAGGCTTCACACAATTGTAAAAACTTATTTCAATTAACGAAATTTGAAACAAAATCAAACCACACTTTTCCATTTTTTTTTTCAAAAAAAAATCCATACATATATCGATGCGTTATTTCACAAATGTGTAAGTGCAAATGTTTTAAAAATGGGTTTCGTTATATAAATAATACTGTACATTTTTTACCAAGAGGTCTTACATCATTTCGCGGGTCCGAAAGTATAATGACAAAACTCCAAAAAACCAAAGTACAAATCACAACTGAACAATTAATCGTTATTCTGCCGGAGGGAAAGGTAAATAAGCATGAAGGTTATAATCACGGACCTTCCCTCGCGTGACAAATTTTGTACAATTATGTCGATTTACAAACATCTAGTAAATGCATCAAACTCATCAATGCATAAAAGTCACTTTCACAAAATTTGAAGATGCGTCATTATACTTCCGGAGCAGCGATTTGTTGAGTTAAATTATTATCAAAGTTGACTCAAGTAAAATGTTGTTTTGGGCACTTAACACATGTGTGTGAACTGACTCACCGATTAATGAATGATGGTCATATGTCGCTCACAAGAATCATCTAAAGAACAAATTTGGAGTGCAGGCAAAGAAAATCCTATAAACGTTGAAAAACATCAAATTATTTTAAATAGAAGTGAAAGAAAATCATCAAAATTTGAAAATCTATTTGGCAATAAGGAAACAACAGATCGCACCGGTAGAATAGAAAGTTCCTAGGCTGGTACTGCATGGCTGTGTGTGCCAATACTTTTAAGACTCATCATTTTTCTATACATTGGGCTAAGGCTGAGATTGGTATCCAATACATCGCACCGGTAGAATAGAGAGTTCCTAGGCTGGTACCGCATGGCTGTGTGTGCCAATACTTTTAAGACTCATCATTTTTCTATACATTGGGCTAAGGCTGAAATTGGTATCCAATACATCGCACCGGTAGAATAGAGAGTTCCTAGGCTGGTACCGCATGGCTGTGTGTGCCAATACTTTTAAGACTCATCATTTTTCTATACATTGGGCTAAGGCTGAGATTGGTATCCAATACATCGCGGGTCCGAAAGTATAATGATAAAACTCCAAAAAACCAAACTACAAATCACAACTGAACAATTAATCGTTATTCTGCCGGAGGGAAAGGTAAATAAGCATGCAGATTATAATCACGGACCTTCCCTCGCGTGACAAATTTTGTACAATTATGTCGATTTACAAACATCTAGTAAATGCATCAAACTCATCAATGCATTAAAGAAAATTTCACAAAATTTGCAGATGCGACATTATACTTCCGGAGCAGCGATTTGTTGTGTTAAATTATTATCAAAGTTGACTCATGTAAAATGTTGTTTTGGGAACTTAACACGTGTGTGACAATACTGCACATCATGTCTGTGTGTTACAATACTTTTAAGACTCATCATTTTTCTGTACATTTGGCTAAGGCTGAGATTGGTATCCAATACATCGCACCGGTAGAATAGAGAGTTCCTAGACTGGTACTCAATGGCTGTGTGTGCCAATACTTTTAAGACTCATCATTTTTCTATACATTGGGCTAAGGCTGAGATTGGTATCCAATACATCGCACCAGTAGAATAGCAAGTTCCTAGGCTGGTACTGCATGGCTGTGTGTGCCAATACTTTTAAGACTCATCATTTTTCTAGACATTGGGCTAAGGCTGAGATTGGTATCCTATACATAGCACCGGTAGAATAGAAAGTCCCTAGGCTGAAACTGCATGGCTGTTTGTGCCAATACTTTTTAGACTCATCATTTTTCTATACATTGGGCTAAGGCTGAAATTGGTATCTAATACATCGCGGGTCCGAAAGTATAATGATAAAACTCCAAAAAACCAAAGTAAAAATCACAACTGAACAATTAATCGTTATTCTGCCGGAGGGAAAGGTAAATAAGCATGCAGGTTATAATCACGGACCTTCCCTCGCGTGACAAATTTTGTACAATTATGTTGATTTACAAACATCTAGTAAATGCATCAAACTCATCAATGCATAAAAGTCAATTTCACAAAATTTGCAGATGCGTCATTATACTTCCGGAGCAGCGATTTGTTGTGTTAAATTATTATCAAAGTTGACTCATGTAGAATGTTGTTTTGGGCACTTAATACATGTGTGTGACAATTGTCAGTGTGTGCCAATACTTTTAAGACTCATCAGTTTTCTATACATTGGGTCAAGGCTGAGATTGGTATCCAATACATCGCACCGGTAGAATAGAAAGTCCCTAGGTTGGTACTCCATGGCTGTGTGTGCCAATACTTTTAAGACTCATCATTTTTCTATACATTGGGCTAAGGCTGAGATTGGTATCCAATAAATCGCGGGTCCGAAAGTATAATGACAATACTCCAAAAAACCAAAGTACAAATCACAACTGAACAATTAATCGTTATTCTGCCGGAGGGAAAGGTAAATATGCATGCAGGTTATAATCACGGACCTTCCCTCGCGTGACAAATTTTGTACAATTATGTCGATTTACAAACATATAGTAAATGCATCAATGCATAAAAGAAAATTTCACAAAATTTGCAGATGCGTCATTATACTTCCGGAGCAGCGATTTGTTGTATTAAATTATTCTCAAAGTTGACTCTTGTAAAATGTTGTTTTGGGAACTTAACACATGTGTGTGACAATACTGCACTGCATGTCTGTGTGTGCCAATACTTTTAAGACTCATCATTTTTCTATACATTGGGCTAAGGCTGAGATTGGTATCCAATACATCGCACCGGTAGAATACAGAGTTCCTAGGCTGGTACTGCATGTCTGTGTGTTACAATACTTTTAAGACTCATCATTTTTCTATACATTGGGCTAAGGCTGAGATTGGTATCCAATACATCGCACCGGTAGAATACAGAGTTCCTAGGCTGGTACTGCATGGCTATGTGTGCCAATACTTTTAAGACTCATCATTTTTCTAGACATTGGGCTAAGGCTGAGATTGGTATCCTATACATAGCACCGGTAGAATAGAAAGTCCCTAGGCTGAAACTGCATGGCTGTTTGTGCCAATACTTTTAAGACTCATCATTTTTCTATACATTGGGCTAAGGCCGAGATTGGTATCCAATAAATCGCGGGTCCGAAAGTATAATGACAATACTCCAAAAAACCAAAGTACAAATCACAACTGAACAATTAATCGTTATTCTGCCGGAGGGAAAGGTAAATATGCATGCAGGTTATAATCACGGACCTTCCCTCGCGTGACAAATTTTGTACAATTATGTCGATTTACAAACATATAGTAAATGCATCAATGCATAAAAGAAAATTTCACAAAATTTGCAGATGCGTCATTATACTTCCGGAGCAGCGATTTGTTGTATTAAATTATTCTCAAAGTTGACTCTTGTAAAATGTTGTTTTGGGAACTTAACACATGTGTGTGACAATACTGCACTGCATGTCTGTGTGTGCCAATACTTTTAAGACTCATCATTTTTCTATACCCTGGGCTAAGGCTGAGATTGGTATCCAATACATCGCACCGGTAGAATACAGAGTTCCTAGGCCGGTACTGCATGGCTGTGTGTTACAATACTTTTAAGACTCATCATTTTTCTATACATTGGGCTAAGGCTGAGATTGGTATCCAATACATCGCACCGGTAGAATAGAGAGTTCCTAGGCTGGTACTGCATGGCTGTGTTTGACAATACTTTTAAGACTCATCATTTTTCTATACATTAGGCTAAGGCTGAGATTGGTATCCAATACATCGCACCGGTAGAATAGAGAGTTCCTAGGCTGGTACTGCATGTCTGTGTGTTACAATACTTTTAAGACTCATCATTTTTCTATACATTGGACTAAGGCTGAGATTGGTATCCAATACATCGTGCCGGTAGAATACAGAGTTCCTCTGCTGGTACTGCATGGCTGTGTGTGCCAATACTTTTAAGACTCATCATTTTTCTAGACATTGGGCTAAGGCTGAGATTGGTATCCTATACATAGCACCGGTAGAATAGAAAGTCCCTAGGCTGAAACTGCATGGCTGTTTGTGCCAATACTTTTAAGACTCATCATTTTTCTATACATTGGGCTAAGGCCGAGATTGGTATCCAATAAATCGCGGGTCCGAAAGTATAATGACAATACTCCAAAAAACCAAAGTACAAATCACAACTGAACAATTAATCGTTATTCTGCCGGAGGGAAAGGTAAATATGCATGCAGGTTATAATCACGGACCTTCCCTCGCGTGACAAATTTTGTACAATTATGTCGATTTACAAACATATAGTAAATGCATCAATGCATAAAAGAAAATTTCACAAAATTTGCAGATGCGTCATTATACTTCCGGAGCAGCGATTTGTTGTATTAAATTATTCTCAAAGTTGACTCTTGTAAAATGTTGTTTTGGGAACTTAACACATGTGTGTGACAATACTGCACTGCATGTCTGTGTGTGCCAATACTTTTAAGACTCATCATTTTTCTATACATTGGGCTAAGGCTGAGATTGGTATCCAATACATCGCACCGGTAGAATACAGAGTTCCTAGGCTGGTACTGCATGTCTGTGTGTTACAATACTTTTAAGACTCATCATTTTTCTATACATTGGGCTAAGGCTGAGATTGGTATCCAATACATCGCACCGGTAGAATACAGAGTTCCTAGGCTGGTACTGCATGGCTATGTGTGCCAATACTTTTAAGACTCATCATTTTTCTAGACATTGGGCTAAGGCTGAGATTGGTATCCTATACATAGCACCGGTAGAATAGAAAGTCCCTAGGCTGAAACTGCATGGCTGTTTGTGCCAATACTTTTAAGACTCATCATTTTTCTATACATTGGGCTAAGGCCGAGATTGGTATCCAATAAATCGCGGGTCCGAAAGTATAATGACATTACTCCAAAAAACCAAAGTACAAATCACAACTGAACAATTAATCGTTATTCTGCCGGAGGGAAAGGTAAATATGCATGCAGGTTATAATCACGGACCTTCCCTCGCGTGACAAATTTTGTACAATTATGTCGATTTACAAACATATAGTAAATGCATCAATGCATAAAAGAAAATTTCACAAAATTTGCAGATGCGTCATTATACTTCCGGAGCAGCGATTTGTTGTATTAAATTATTCTCAAAGTTGACTCTTGTAAAATGTTGTTTTGGGAACTTAACACATGTGTGTGACAATACTGCACTGCATGTCTGTGTGTGCCAATACTTTTAAGACTCATCATTTTTCTATACCCTGGGCTAAGGCTGAGATTGGTATCCAATACATCGCACCGGTAGAATACAGAGTTCCTAGGCCGGTACTGCATGGCTGTGTGTTACAATACTTTTAAGACTCATCATTTTTCTATACATTGGGCTAAGGCTGAGATTGGTATCCAATACATCGCACCGGTAGAATAGAGAGTTCCTAGGCTGGTACTGCATGGCTGTGTTTGACAATACTTTTAAGACTCATCATTTTTCTATACATTAGGCTAAGGCTGAGATTGGTATCCAATACATCGCACCGGTAGAATAGAGAGTTCCTAGGCTGGTACTGCATGTCTGTGTGTTACAATACTTTTAAGACTCATCATTTTTCTATACATTGGACTAAGGCTGAGATTGGTATCCAATACATCGTGCCGGTAGAATACAGAGTTCCTCTGCTGGTACTGCATGGCTGTGTGTGCCAATACTTTTAAGACTCATCATTTTTCTAGACATTGGGCTAAGGCTGAGATTGGTATCCTATACATAGCACCGGTAGAATAGA
Organism: Troilus luridus; assembly: GCA_964056705.1. NCBI lineage: Eukaryota > Metazoa > Arthropoda > Insecta > Hemiptera > Pentatomidae > Troilus > Troilus luridus. Next base: position 69,489,045 of record OZ057412.1, on the reverse strand, counting down.
AAGTCCCTAGGCTGAAACTGCATGGCTGTTTGTGCCAATACTTTTAAGACTCATCATTTTTCTATACATTGGGCTAAGGCCGAGATTGGTATCCAATAAATCGCGGGTCCGAAAGTATAATGACAATACTCCAAAAAACCAAAGTACAAATCACAACTGAACAATTAATCGTTATTCTGCCGGAGGGAAAGGTAAATATGCATGCAGGTTATAATCACGGACCTTCCCTCGCGTGACAAATTTTGTACAATTATGTCGATTTACAAACATATAGTAAATGCATCAATGCATAAAAGAAAATTTCACAAAATTTGCAGATGCGTCATTATACTTCCGGAGCAGCGATTTGTTGTATTAAATTATTCTCAAAGTTGACTCTTGTAAAATGTTGTTTTGGGAACTTAACACATGTGTGTGACAATACTGCACTGCATGTCTGTGTGTGCCAATACTTTTAAGACTCATCATTTTTCTATACATTGGGCTAAGGCTGAGATTGGTATCCAATACATCGCACCGGTAGAATACAGAGTTCCTAGGCCGGTACTGCATGGCTGTGTGTTACAATACTTTTAAGACTCATCATTTTTCTATACATTGGGCTAAGGCTGAGATTGGTATCCAATACATCGCACCGGTAGAATAGAGAGTTCCTAGGCTGGTACTGCATGGCTGTGTTTGACAATACTTTTAAGACTCATCATTTTTCTATACATTAGGCTAAGGCTGAGATTGGTATCCAATACATCGCACCGGTAGAATAGAGAGTTCCTAGGCTGGTACTGCATGTCTGTGTGTTACAATACTTTTAAGACTCATCATTTTTCTATACATTGGACTAAGGCTGAGATTGGTATCCAATACATCGTGCCGGTAGAATACAGAGTTCCTCTGCTGGTACTGCATGGCTGTGTGTGCCAATACTTTTAAGACTCATCATTTTTCTAGACATTGGGCTAAGGCTGAGATTGGTATCCTATACATAGCACCGGTAGAATAGAAAGTCCCTAGGCTGAAACTGCATGGCTGTTTGTGCCAATACTTTTAAGACTCATCATTTTTCTATACATTGGGCTAAGGCCGAGATTGGTATCCAATACATCGCACCGGTAGAATAGAGAGTTCCTAGGCTGGTACTGCATGTCTGTGTGTTACAATACTTTTAAGACTCATCATTTTTCTATACATTGGACTAAGGCCGAGATTGGTATCCAATACATCGTGCCGGTAGAATACAGAGTTCCTCTGCTGGTACTGCATGGCTGTGTGTGCCAATACTTTTAAGACTCATCATTTTTCTAGACATTGGGCTAAGGCTGAGATTGGTATCCTATACATAGCACCGGTAGAATAGAAAGTCCCTAGGCTGAAACTGCATGGCTGTTTGTGCCAATACTTTTAAGACTCATCATTTTTCTATACATTGGGCTAAGGCTGAAATTGGTATCCAATACATCGCGGGTCCGAAAGTATAATGATAAAACTCCAAAAAACCAAAGTACAAATCACAACTGAACAATTAATCGTTATACTGCCGGAGGGAAAGGTAAATAAGCATGCAGGTTATAATCACGGACCTTCCCTCGCGTGACAAATTTTGTACAATTATGTTGATTTACAAACATCTAGTAAATGCATCAACCTCATCAATGCATAAAAGTCAATTTCACAAAATTTGCAGATGCGTCATTATACTTCCGGAGCAGCGATTTGTTGTGTTAAATTATTATCAAAGTTGACTCGTGTAGAATGTTGTTTTGGGCACTTAATACATGTGTGTGACAATTGTCAGTGTGTGCCAATACTTTTAAGACTCATCATTTTTCTATACATTGGGCTAAGGCTGAGATTGGTATCCAATACATCGCACCGGTAGAATAGAAAGTCCCTAGGCTGGTACTGCATGGCTGTGTGTGCCAATACTTTTAAGACTCATCATTTTTCTATACATTGGGCTAAGGCTGAGATTGGTATCCAATACATCGCACCGGTAGAATAGAGAGTTCCTAGGCTGGTACCGCATGGCTGTGTGTGCCAATACTTTTAAGACTCATCATTTTTCTATATATTGGGCTAAGGCTGAAATTGGTATCCAATACATCGCACCGGTAGAATAGAGAGTTCCTAGGCTGGTACCGCATGGCTGTGTGTGCCAATACTTTTAAGACTCATCATTTTTCTATACATTGGGCTAAGGCTGAGATTGGTATCCAATACATCGCGGGTCCGAAAGTATAATGATAAAACTCCAAAAAACCAAACTACAAATCACAACTGAACAATTAATCGTTATTCTGCCGGAGGGAAAGGTAAATAAGCATGCAGATTATAATCACGGACCTTCCCTCGCGTGACAAATTTTGTACAATTATGTCGATTTACAAACATCTAGTAAATGCATCAAACTCATCAATGCATAAAAGAAAATTTCACAAAATTTGCAGATGCGACATTATACTTCCGGAGCAGCGATTTGTTGTGTTAAATTATTATCAAAGTTGACTCATGTAAAATGTTGTTTTGGGAACTTAACACGTGTGTGACAATACTGCACATCATGTCTGTGTGTTACAATACTTTTAAAACTCATCATTTTTCTGTACATTTGGCTAAGGCTGAGATTGGTATCCAATACATCGCACCGGTAGAATAGAGAGTTCCTAGACTGGTACTCCATGGCTGTGTGTGCCAATACTTTTAAGACTCATCATTTTTTTATACATTGGGCTAAGGCTGAGATTGGTATCCAATACATCGCACCAGTAGAATAGCAAGTTCCTAGGCTGGTACTGCATGGCTGTGTGTGCCTATACTTTTAAGACTCATCATTTTTCTAGACATTGGGCTAAGGCTGAGATTGGTATCCTATACATAGCACCGGTAGAATAGAAAGTCCCTAGGCTGAAACTGCATGGCTGTTTGTGCCAATACTTTTAAGACTCATCATTTTTCTATACATTGGGCTAAGGCTGAAATTGGTATCCAATATATCGCGGGTCCGAAAGTATAATGATAAAACTCCAAAAAACCAAAGTACAAATCACAACTGAACAATTAATCGTTATTCTGCCGGAGGGAAAGGTAAATATGCATGCAGGTTATAATCACGAACCTTCCCTCGCGTGACAAATTTTGTACAATTATGTCGATTTACAAACTTATAGTAAATGCATCAATGCATAAAAGAAAATTTCACAAAATTTGCAGATGCGTCATTATACTTCCGGAGCAGCGATTTGTTGTATTAAATTATTCTCAAAGTTGACTCTTGTAAAATGTTGTTTTGGGAACTTAACACATGTGTGTGACAATACTGCACTGCATGTCTGTGTGTGCCAATACTTTTAAGACTCATCATTTTTCTATACATTGGGCTAAGGCTGAGATTGGTATCCAATAAATCGCACCGGTAGAATACAGAGTTCCTAGGCTGGTACTGCATGTCTGTGTGTTACAATACTTTTAAGACTCATCATTTTTCTATACATTGGGCTAAGGCTGAGATTGGTATCCAATACATCGCACCGGTAGAATACAGAGTTCCTAGGCTGGTACTGCATGGCTGTGTGTGCCAATACTTTTAAGACTCATCATTTTTCTAGACATTGGGCTAAGGCTGAGATTGGTATCCTATACATAGCACCGGTAGAATAGAAAGTCCCTAGGCTGAAACTGCATGGCTGTTTGTGCCAATACTTTTAAGACTCATCATTTTTCTATACATTGGGCTAAGGCTGAGATTGGTATCCAATAAATCGCGGGTCCGAAAGTATAATGACAATACTCCAAAAAACCAAAGTACAAATCACAACTGAACAATTAATCGTTATTCTGCCGGAGGGAAAGGTAAATATGCATGCAGGTTATAATCACGGACCTTCCCTCGCGTGACAAATTTTGTACAATTATGTCAATTTACAAACATATAGTAAACGCATCAATGCATAAAAGAAAATTTCACAAAATTTGCAGATGCGTCATTATACTTCCGGAGCAGCGATTTGTTGTATTAAATTATTCTCAAAGTTGACTCTTGTAAAATGTTGTTTTGGGAATTTAACACATGTGTGTGACAATACTGCACTGCATGTCTGTGTGTGCCAATACTTTTAAGACTCATCATTTTTCTATACATTGGGCTAAGGCTGAGATTGGTATCCAATACATCGCACCGGTAGAATACAGAGTTCCTAGGCCGGTACTGCATGGCTGTGTGTTACAATACTTTTAAGACTCATCATTTTTCTATACATTAGGCTAAGGCTGAGATTGGTATCCAATACATCGCACCGGTAGAATAGAAAGTTCCTAGGCTGGTACTGCATGTCTGTGTGTTACAATACTTTTAAGACTCATCATTTTTCTATACATTGGGCTAAGGCTGAGATTGGTATCCAATACATCGCGCCGGTAGAATACAGAGTTCCTAGGCTGGTACTGCATGGCTGTGTGTGCCAATACTTTTAAGACTCATCATTTTTCTAGACATTGGGCTAAGGCTGAGATTGGTATCCTATACATAGCACCGGTAGAATAGAAAGTCCCTAGGCTGAAACTGCATGGCTGTTTGTGCCAATACTTTTAAGACTCATCATTTTTCTATACATTGGGCTAAGGCTGAAATTGGTATCCAATACATCGCGGGTCCGAAAGTATAATGATAAAACTCCAAAAAACCAAAGTACAAATCACAACTGAACAATTAATCGTTATACTGCCGGAGGGAAAGGTAAATAAGCATGCAGGTTATAATCACGGACCTTCCCTCGCGTGACAAATTTTGTACAATTATGTTGATTTACAAACATCTAGTAAATGCATCAAACTCATCAATGCATAAAAGTCAATTTCACAAAATTTGCAGATGCGTCATTATACTTCCGGAGCAGCGATTTGTTGTGTTAAATTATTATCAAAGTTGACTCGTGTAGAATGTTGTTTTGGGCACTTAATACATGTGTGTGACAATTGTCAGTGTGTGCCAATACTTTTAAGACTCATCATTTTTCTATACATTGGGCTAAGGCTGAGATTGGTATCCAATACATCGCACCGGTAGAATAGAAAGTCCCTAGGCTGGTACTCCATGGCTGTGTGTGCCAATACTTTTAAGACTCATCATTTTTCTATACATTGGGCTAAGGCTGAGATTGGTATCCAATAAATCGCGGGTCCGAAAGTATAATGACAATACTCCAAAAAACCAAAGTACAAATCACAACTGAACAATTAATCGTTATTCTGCCGGAGGGAAAGGTAAATATGCATGCAGGTTATAATCACGGACCTTCCCTCACGTGACAAATTTTGTACAATTATGTCGAATTACAAACATATAGTAAATGCATCAATGCATAAAAGAAAATTTCACAAAATTTGCAGATGCGTCATTATACTTCCGGAGCAGCGATTTGTTGTGTTAAATTATTCTCAAAGTTGACTCTTGTAAAATGTTGTTTTGGGAACTTAACACATGTGTGTGACAATACTGCACTGCATGTCTGTGTGTGCCAATACTTTTAAGACTCATCATTTTTCTATACATTGGGCTAAGGCTGAGATTGGTATCCAATACATCGCACCGGTAGAATACAGAGTTCCTAGGCTGGTACTGCATGGCTGTGTTTGACAATACTTTTAAGACTCATCATTTTTCTATACATTAGGCTAAGGCTGAGATTGGTATCCAATACATCGCACCGGTAGAATAGAAAGTTCCTAGGCTGGTACTGCATGTCTGTGTGTTACAATACTTTTAAGACTCATCATTTTTCTATACATTGGGCTAAGGCTGAGATTGGTGTCCAATACATCGCACCGGTAGAATAGAGAGTTCCTAGGCTGGTACTGCATGGCTGTGTTTGACAATACTTTTAAGACTCATCATTTTTCTATACATTAGGCTAAGGCTGAGATTGGTATCCAATACATCGCACCGGTAGAATACAGAGTTCCTAGACTGGTACTGCATGGCTGTGTGTGCCAATACTTTTAAGACTCATCATTATTCTATACATAGGGCTAAGGCTGAGATTGGTATCCAATACATCGCGGGTCCGAAAGTATAATGATAAAACTCCAAAAAAACAAAGTACAAATCACAACTGAACAATTAATCGTTATTCTGCCGGAGGGAAAGGCAAATAAGCATGCTGGTTATAATCACGGGCCTTCCCTCGAGTGACAAATTTTGTACAATTATGTCGATTTACAAACATCTAGTAAATGCATCAAACTCATCAATGCATAAAAGTCAATTTCACAAAATTTGCAGATGCGTCATTATACTTCCGGAGCAGCGATTTTTTGTGTTAAATTATTATCAAAGTTGACTCATGTAAAATGTTGTTTTGGGCACTTATCATATGTGTGTGACAATTGTCAGTGTGTGCCAATACTTTTAAGACTCATCATTTTTCTATACATTGGGCTAAGGCTGAGATTGGTATCCAATGTATCGCTCCGGTAGAATAGAGAGTTCCTAGGCTGGTACTGCATGGCTGTGTGTTCCAATCCTTTTAAGACTCATCATTTTTCTATACATTGGGCTAAGGCTGAGATTGGTATCTATATCCAATCATATTGGTATGGTTAACGTCCCATTTGTTCCTGATTGGAACCGAATCCGTTATCAATCTTTTCATGACAAAGTTCATTTCCTCAAACCTAGTACCTCTTCAATTCCTGATAACACAATGCTGCATTTATTAAATTTTTGATCGATAATTAAAACTGAAATTGTGTTTTCAAGGAAATAAGCAGAACTTGTGAGAAGGCAGTAAAGGTCCAGTGGTTTCATAGGGCTACACTAATTGCATTAGCAGGCAGCGATTCCTGCTACTGGATTCAGTGAAGCGAACCATCCACTAAAAAAAATGGGTAACGAAACCACAGGCAGAACCTCATGGGTGGTTTGGAATCCTGCCTATCTTATTGGTAAGTATTTTCTTATCCTTTTACTTCCTTCAAGTTCCATTCTGCTTCGAGTTGTTCTGGAGTCTTCCCAATAACCAATCGATATAGTTGCTGTTCTTCTCTTACATATTTATTTTTTATATTCATAAATATGATGAAGAGCAGAGGGCTCAAACTGTCTCCTTTGCCAATCGAGAAGTATGCTGTCACTTTTAAAATTATCTTACTTAAATAAGCTATTGAAATACTTTTTTTTTATTTTATAATTTATTAATAAATATAATTTTTATAATTTTAATTATCACTCTTAAATATTCGTCCGAATATGTATGAGTTATTTGCCAATTTGTTTAATTTGCAACCTTTATCATTTTATTTATAACCTTCTTCCTCCTTGTCCTTTTCAGCGAGGAGGTGCCTCCGTCCGTGCCAGCCACGCATCCCGGTTCCTGGCCAGGGACTTCATGGCATCCAAGCCTTGTCATCTTTGTTGTCCCAGCTTGCAGATGTGGTCAGACCATGTTAGAAGAGTATATGGCCTTGAAAATGTGCAGCCTCGCGTTTTTGTCCACTTCCCTCTTTCCAGCAATAGTAAACACAAGGTGTATGAACAGACACATTGCAACTATTGTGAAGAGAGGGGTTCGGGAATCCGAAAAAAGCCGAGCTTTGAAGCATGTTTTGAAAGTCCTTAGACTCTAGATAAATTGTTGGATTCAAATTAGACCTACAGTCATCGGTCTGTGCTTAAATCAAAGCTAAGTAAATTTACTACAGCTTCATTCCCCTGGACTTTCATCGCAGGATCACTCCTTCGGCCGTTGTTCCTCACGAAAGTCGGCCAAAACTTAAATTTGGATTTTTTGGAAAAAAATACAAATTTTCAAAGAGACGTAACTCAGAATCTATTAGAGCTACAGCACTGCGGTTGGCCTAAAATTATAGCCAATTGAATCTACTTTAATTTAAAAATGTTTAACAATGTTTTTGCGTCTCCCTTATGCTGGAGATAATTATTAAATTATCTAATAAGAGCTTATTATTATTATATAATTATTATAATAGTATTTTAATTTCATTACATCCTTTCATCATCACTTATTGTTGTAAAGTAATTTCTTTTACAGTATTTTTCAACTTTTTGTTCATACTATAATAACTAGTCACCATCTCAAGTAAATATATGGTGCTTATTGTCATTGTAAATGTTATTCAATAACTCCATGGAATAGTTCCATGTATATTTCATATTTCATATTGGTATAATAGTTCCGATAACGGTTAAGAATCACGTAGATAAAGCCACTTTGATAACGTTGATAAGGCAGTTTTACGCTGTAAAAACATATTTAATTGTAATTGTTTCCATATTTTTGTGCGAATTAGCAAAGTTCAATTTTTTTGTTAATTAACACCAAATACCAGTCACTTGGACAACGTCTAAGGGTAAAGTCAATAAAGTTTACATAAATCATAATTAACCAAAGAATTATATTTATTTACAGATAAAATGGAAATAATGAAGTACATATGGTGAACATAAGGTTGCATTGTAAAATAATTGACGAGATATTAAAAAAATAAAATGTGGAATGAAATTTATGAAGATAACGAAGAACCAATTTTTTATTTTATAGTCTATATCATATGATTTTTTTTTTTTAACGAACCATTATGGGCTATGTTTCCACTCTAACATAAATTTATTTATTAAGGGCTTCCTGTGAAGTGGGGAATGTTCCTCTTTATACTCCAGCATTCGGAGGCATAAGTAATAACTGGCCTCACTAGGGTCTTATACCATGCACCTTCGTGTACTGTGAAATAGCCCTGCTTCTTAAATGCTTCAGTAACCCGAAATAACATTTATTTAAAGACATAATTCTGCGATGGATTTCTGCTTTTATGTCATAATTTGCGTTCACCTGCGATCCAAGATAAACAAATCCCTTCACCCTTTCAAATTTAAAGCCTTGAGCCATAAAATGCGATGGTTCATGCCCATTCAGCCTGCATGCATATAGTTGGTTTTTGATTCATTGACCTCTAAACCCAATCTAGCTGCTGCTATATGGAGACTGATAAAAGCATTTTCTAAATCTGCAGGGGTTCTTGCCACAATATCTATGCCATCGGCGAAGGCCAAAATCATCGAAGATCTATTGAATACAGTTCCCCCAATTTGTATTCCAGATTTCCGCACTGCACTTTCGAGGGCCAAATTAAAGAGAAGGCATACGAGGCAATCACCCTGTCTCAGCCCTTTGTGAGTTTCGAAGCTTTCAGTCAGGTTACCTTGAACACGCACTGTGCATTGTACCTTCTTCATCGTAGCCCTAATCAGTCGTATCAGCTTCGGTGGTATTCCCATTTCCAGCAGACCAATTGTGGGCAAGTATTATGTCTCCTTTCCTACCTGCGCATTATGATCTCCCAGGATAATCTTAACATCAGCTCTTGGGCAGGAATCAAGGCGTTGCTCCAGACTACTATAAAAGCATCCACTAAAAGGCATCCTTTTCATCATCTCCTAATGTTTCAGTTGGGGCATGGACACTAAGCATACTATAATTATGAAATTTTCCTTTTTTTCGGAGATAACAGATTCTTGGACTAATTGGATCAAAGCCAATAACAACTGACTTATCTTCTTGCTCACAATAAATCCAGTTCCGAAGGTGTGCCTCTTTTCATCGCAGCTGTAGAAGATGGTATGACTTTTTTTATTGAAAGCTCCTTTACCAGTCCATCTTATTTCTTGGATTGCAGGTAGGTCAACATGATAGCGGTTCAGTGGTGTTAGAAGCTGATGTAGAGCTCCCGGTCTATGAAGGAATAAAACATTACATTATCCTATAGTAAGTTCCATTAGGGGTGCATTGAGTCGTTTCCGATTAATCCGTCCGGCTTTTCTCGTCGTCAATGCCGCTTACAAATATGAGTAGCGGATACAGCGTCCATATTTTCATCCATCGCTAAAGGAGGAGTCAAAAGACTCCGGCTTATCCCTGAGCTGTTCACACAAATTAGCACCAAAGTATTCGGTACGTCGACCAAGGAGAGAGACCAAGACTTTCAAACAAATTTTTCTTGAAATATTTCTTCTGCGATAGCTAAGACACACTCTTATAGTTATTCACTATAGGTAAACGGACGCCCACCTTTTGCTAGAATCTCTGCTACCCTGTACCTGGCACGAACATTCAATTCGCTGTTGTCTGCCACAACCTTAAATATGTTTTGTCGATTTTTTAATGACGATTTCAAAGTGGAAATTTTCCTTTTTCGTATTTCTCCTTCAAGACAGTCAAATTTAGCTTTGTGCTCGGTGTCGTAATGTCGCTTCAGAATATATCCCTTTACTACATTAATACTCTTTAGACAAATCAAGCATAACGGTTTTCCATTAAACTCGATAAAAAAAATATAATTCCGTCCATAATTCGACCATAAATTCTAGTAGATTTATTAGGTCTTTTGCTTCGGTATGTTTTTCTTGCGGACTTGAGGCTTGCGGGCCGCATCGAGATGGTCCACGAGCCGCCGGTTGCCGACCCCTGCTCTAGGTGATCATTTTTATTTATATCCTTCCCGGTTCAATGCATTGAAGCTTTCTTTATTGATTTATTTAGGCCATTGGGGTGAATACAGGCAGGGAGCTGTATACTTATGTTCAAATAATATCTTATGAGGAAAGGATGAATTACATTTTTTGCCCACATGCTAAGAATGAAACCCATACAATTGATGAACCGGATTTTTACCTATTCTAAAGAAAAGAAGACCAAACCTGCCTGGTTCTAAGAGGTAATTTAAAACTAGAGGCGATGGAATATACCCACCAGTAAAATCTAAAACTTACGATTGGAAAGAAATGGAAGGAGGAAAGAAAGGAGAACGTTAGTAGGAGCTTTAGGATAAGAAAGGCCGTTGAAATGGCGTTGTCTTCAGTAGGCTAATACGAAAAAAAGTGCAAAAATTAACTGTGATATCTTTAAATTATTTTTTTTTTATATAGAAACTATACATGCCGACAGAAACGTGCTGAGAAAATATGTTTTAGTCTGATACCCAGTAGGTTTTAAAAGAATTTATAAACATTTATATTTGTACAAGTATATAGGTATGTATGTCGTTTTATTTCTCACAGATATGTCTGGTTCGGGACCTGAAGTTTCGGGAACATAAAACGTTGCTTTACTAAACTAGCGACAAATTGTAAAAAGCCAATTATTGACATATGGAGTTATCCAATTTTGAGCATGAACGCTTTGAATCTAAATAAATAGTACATACTAACTTTATATTATTTTAATTTTGTTTTTGTAACTACATAAAGACAGCACCTGCTCTGCATATTTCAATTTTCTTGTTCTTTGATAATAACTATTGACCATAATAAAATACACTTAAATAAATACAAAATGGCTCCTTTTCGTCTTTTCAAAAGATTTTATAGCGTCAATTTATAAATTCACGGGTTATGTTGGTACAGGTTTATATACTCTAATAAATTTAGAACTGTAAATAGGTGAATTTATAATACACACAAGCACAACTGAAGGAAGTTGTAGCAATATTGCAACTTCACTAACGATTTATAACGACTGAAACAACAAGTCGTTAAGGTGTTCTGCGCTCATGCCGGAAACTAGTAATATAGCTTATATTTTTATCATTTTAAGTGGATTCTATTTTGAATATGGACATTCCTTTACTAAGCTTAGAAGTAGCCATGACTCAGTAAACTACTAGATATAAGTGAGTTTGTTATTCTTATTATACAAGTTGATATATCTTGTTGGAGAGCCTACTCCCCTTGAACCAGGGGCGAACGTGTCCTGGGAACAGAATCGGCTGGCTACACACTCTAAAGTTCATCGGGTCACCTTTGGCCGCCCGGCAAGGACTTCGCCTTTCGGTGATGTTAATTCTTCTTAAGTTAATCCAACAGATCTCTCTCTATCCCAATTCGAATTCCGTAGGCCTTGTGCCGTTTTCTTATTGGCTAATAGATAGCTAAGTCTCATAAATCTCCAACTTGCACCTGACATTTAGAAACATAGCTACCGTACAGTAATTAACTAGTAAATGTCTAGTCGTAGAAATTCGATGTTGTATAATATATTACTATCTAAGCCTATTGATTTATCTATATACCATAAAAAATACTTTCTAAAAAAAGGAAAACAATTAAAAATAAAATTATATTAATCTAATAAGTTCACTACAACAAGAAATAATCTTGATTTCAAAAGATAACAGAAAGGCCATGGAGCAAAATTATGCTGCTTTTTACTTATTTATTTTTTTCATTTAGTGCTCAAATTAGTGTACGATGATTTCAAATAAGTTAATCGTTATTCGTCCTTTCCCGTTAATAATCCTTAATTATGTCGGCAGAAATGAAAAATGGTAAAGGCTGTGAGATATATGAAATATATTAATGCCCCCTGTCCTGCTAATACAATCCTTATAAACATATTTATTTCCTTGTGGGCCAGCTGATTATATATGTTTAATTTCTTAAAGACCCTCCTCATTTTCCTCATGTTATTTTTGTTTTCGTACCAGTACTTAATTCATTTTTATAAATTATTTTTAGTACATGCATCATCTACTAGATTCATTATATTGGATTTTTTAAAATAAATTTCCTATAATAAGTTTTTTTTGAATAATAAGTATGAAGTATTTTTAGATTATATTTTTAAATGGAGCAATTCTTTCTTTTTTTTGCCAATTTCTGAAATAATCATTTTATTTTATTTTTTGCTAGAAAGACATTTTTTTTTAAAGTACCCGTTTATTTTCTAATCCGAAAAGATTTGTCTAATGACTAATCCGAAAGGACTGTTTATTTATTGGCACATTTCATATACGGTATATTTTATGCCATTTAATTACTTATTTACAATATGAATTCGTACCATATCGCCGCTGCCAAAACAATACCGCCTATGTTAGCTTTGGGCGATTTTACAGGAGGGCAAAAACCGCGCCGGCTGTAGACTTGGCAATTTTATTCAGAACTAATGAAGAGAAGTATCAAAACATCATACTCTGCCATGTTGCTGACCTTAATACGTCCCTTCCTTAGTGTGTAATTCAACCTGTAGAATGCGTTACCGTTACCAACTACTTTTCATAAAAAGTTGTAGAACGGCGGTATTGTTTTGACAGCGATGATATATGATAATTAAAATGTAAATAAAAACATTATTTCTTTAATGTTAAATGTTTTACAATGTGTATATATATATTGGTTTCTACTTATCTTGCCTGTTGTGGAAATATATTGTTTATGGTTCTTGAGTTTCAATCAGTTATTTCAACTTCTTAGGCGACGTTTCGAGACTAGGTTAGTCTCATATTCATGCCCTGAAAGTGAAAAAATGAGCTTTTAGTAAAAAACATTAAATAGCACACTAAAATAAATATAAAATGACACGTGTAAGTTGTAATAGGATAGGGTGTACTTACAAGTTCCAAAGAATTGATCAATTTATCATCAATCACTTACATCGCAATATATCACAGAATGTTTATATTGCATTAGCTATGATCAACGAATAAGTAATCGGTTTTTAGGAACAGCGGTTTTATTTAATTGTTGAATCATATTAGACTATTTATTATTATATCACCAAGAATTAATTAAATTAGCATAACACGAGCTTAGACCTTGAACATCCGATATTTTGTTTACAGCGAGATTTTTATATTTCTCTATAGTTATCATTTCTTTTATATTCCGCTTGAAGCTATTTTTTTCTTGGTGTAGGTTTATCAAATTTAAATGTATGTTGAGTATTTCTAAAATGTGTAGTGAGCGCTGTTTGATCTGGTTTATTAGGGTGTTTTATAATTGAATCACAACTATATTTGTGTTGGTACACTCTTCGTTTTAAGTATTGTTCCGATGTTCCGAAATAGGATTTGCCGCATTTATCTTCACATTTTATTTCGTACACGACATTTGATTTTAACTCTAATTTATCCGAATCCTTAGTTTTAGTAAATAGTCTTGACACAGTGGCTGTGTTCTTAAAAGTAATCGCGGAATCAATGTTACTTTTATTACCGGTGAGTGTTTTTGAGAAGTTGAAATAACTGACTGAAACTCAAGAACCATAAACAATATATATATATATATATATATATATATATATATATATATATATATTCTTAATTAATATTAATTCTGCTATAAAGGCCTATTTTCTGTTAAAATACTATTATAGCACTATTCAGCTATGTGTGTTGAGCAAAAGTAAAGGCCTTTTGCGGCAAATATCATTTTACAAGATTTCAAAATAGGATTGTAAATAAGTAAATATTTCGAGACGTCATGGCACTGAAAGAGATGTAAAGACGTAAAATAAGAAGAATAGATTAATTTTTGATATTTTTTTATCTTTTGGATCCTTGTTATCGCTTTTATGTAACTTTAAGAGCCGTATCGGGTTGCGGCACACTTTCTGTTGGGCCAACATCAACTGACCTTTCGGGCTGTATCTAATATCTCTTGAGATCGAAGTTATTTCTTGGCCGGACATTGCACCATTACTGCCAGTTATTGTCAAATACTTAGGCTGCGGTAGCCGGCCACTCCTGACGTGTAGCTTAGCAAGTCCCTTTGTAAGGACTCCTTGTCGCCGCTTAATCCTCTACGCACGACTCTCCACGGCCTCGCGGATTCCTCAGGCTGACCTCTCCTTTGAATTACCTACGTGTTACTGGACACTGTAAATTGATAAGCTACAACAGGTGCGTTATTACGATCCGTCTTGACTGTGAGTCTAATATTCTCTTACATTACTTAAAATTAAAGTAAATGTTCAAACGCGCAAGAAAATAGTCCGGGTTGAGGTCAGAAAAAAAAATCTCTTTAGTAAGGAGAACTATTAATTTTAAAGCCAACGTTTTGACCCACATTGCAGGTCTTCTTCAGGGCTTATTATGGGGTTAAGAGTTGAAAGTTGACACAAAGTTCAGTTAGTCAACTTTTTTCTGACCTCCAACCGCACCATTTTGTTCATTCATATACATAAGGTCAACTAATATTATCCAAGATAAATGTTTAAACGTATATGAGGATTCAGCATGGCAACAAATGCTGCTGGGCTCTCAAGAAAATTCTCTTAAGTCGAAATATATCCCGAGAGATTAGAGTGCGATTATATGAGACCGTTCTCTGGCCAGTAGTGACATGTGCTATTGGGGAGTTTCATCAATGCTTGGGAGAGAAAAATCCCGAGAAAAATATAAGGCCAAGCCAAAGTCGAAAATATATACAAGATAAAAACCAACAAAAATCATAGAGACCTGTTTAAAGACCCCGATATATTAAAAAAGTGAGAATATGGGGATTGGTTCACCTGCATCGAATGGACCAGGAAAGACTACCAAGGAGGATAATGGAGGGACGCCCGGAGGATAAAACAATATTTTCTCGAATTAACCTGAAAAACTTATTTGCAATAAACCTTTAGTTGAAGATCAGTATATAGTCCAAGCGTTTTATTTTATTTCTTTATTTTACTTGAACTCATACATTTTTTTAAAATATTCAAGTATAAAAAAATAAGATAAATAAAATAATTAATCAGTTTTTACGACATAAGATAATAAATTCCACATAAAGGAAGTATTCAAGTAAAGATTTATCTCAGCCTGATGGCAAATATTCTAGACAAGAATGCAAATGTACTAACATTTTCCCAGGTCCTGCCTTGACCCTATTGCTGGTATTTTCTCACTATGATCAATGTGATAAAATCATTACGCAGAACATTCCTGTGATAAAATGTCATCCTCATCTTCATCTTGTGATAGATAGTACAATATTTTTCAGGCATTAATTATTGTCTTGAAATCGTTTCAAGAAACTTTTAAGCCCTTCACCGGAGGGGTAATGGAATTCTTCCAGATCTGATTCCATCTTTCACAGGCATGATGGTTATTAGTTTCGATAGATGAGATGCCGGGTAGAAATTTTAATACCCCTGCGGTCTCTTTATAGCTATAATTAAATATAAAATCGTATTACTTACCGTAATGCAATAACCAAACTAAATGATTAAATTAAATTAAATTCATAACAACGTTCCTCCTGAACTACTTCCCGGATTAGTAATTAAAATATAAATGAACAACTTGCTTTAATGTTTTCATTTAAGGGAATTGATGAAGTATAGCAAGAAGAAAGGCGATATTTCCGGATTCTAGTGAAATAATTTATCCCACAGTTAATCTTAATGAAAACAAATATTGTACCTCTACAAACCCGTACTTGACTTACTCATATAGATTTTTGATATCATCTATGAGGAAAAATCTGTGAGCCAAGCTTTATTTCATAATGAATTATTGGATAATATTTTAAATGGTGTCATATTTTATGATTATTTTCCAGTCGTGCAAGTTAATTAACCAATATTTAATTGAGTATTTATTTCTATAATAAATAAAAAAAGGATGGAATAAATATTTAAATAGCTTTCTTGGCGAACTTTATTTAATTTTCAGAGGATGTATTGCATTTACCTCCTTCATCCAATATTGCATTCTCCGTAAAATGATGGTTCCCCCCGTCATAATAAAATATAAAACCTCCTCATGATTACTATAATAAGAGGCTAAGTACATATAAAAAGATGAATGTAAAAGAACAGACAAATAAATCCCTATAATAGCAAGTTGTGGAATAGACATTTCAAAGACCAATAATAACCGACCGGCCTTCCACAAGTACTGATCCGATCGGAGATAGCACCCAACACGATAGACTGTCGAAACTGCTTAAACAATTGGAGATCGTCTTGTTTTTTTTATTTTTTATATTTGCTAGTTTAGATCCGACCAATGTAATTGTAGTGTAAACTGGTTGATAGTTGTAATAAACATCTTGAATTATAAAAATGAAAATTAGAAAAATATAATAACTTCAAGCTTAACTTTGGAATAGGTAAATCGAATCTTTATAAGAGAACACAACCTATTGATTTGTGTACAAATAGCGCCTTCGGCAATTTTACATATTTCTGTTAGTATAGCCTTCATAATTAGAAAAAAATAAAACTACCAAGGTGAACATACAGGAAGGCAGGACTTTTTATTCGGGACACTTGTGGTATCAATATAAGCAAAACAATATTTTATTCCCCAATATCGTGAGCTCCCAACCCGGCAGATAGCCTTAGAAGTTTTTAAATGTAGTAAAAAATCCTTGGGTATTCCGTCCTTCGGAGGGGACATAAAATTACAAGGGTATGTGTGGTGTCAAGTACTCGTTAAAGTCCTTATTTCTAATTATAAGTGGATAGGAAAAATTTAGGACTCCCACTGAAGCATCGTCTATTAGCCATAGCGGTGACGTTGAATATGCAAACAAAAAATCAAACGTTTTTATTCTCTACAATGCAAACAGCAATATACATATTAATATTACAATAAATGCACAAAAAAATTTATCTATCTCTATCTGTGCAAGACAGCAATTCTCCTCAAGGAAAAGGTTCAATCATTTTACTTATGATGAGGTTTTAATTTTTTTGAGTAGCTAAATGTCACACGATTATTGGAGATTATGGCGTTGTCTATAAATGTTTAAACAATTGGGTGTATAATTATATGTATTCACGCATGACTATATTACATTACTATAAGTGTGTACTTATATATATATTAACATTCCTACTAATAAAAGGAACAAATGACCAGACCAAAACATCGAGGGTTGGTATTGTTTAACCTGAATAAATAGATGTTACTTGGAATGTTTTTGTTGGAGAGTCATTCATGATTTCTAGAAAAAAACCCATTTGATACACAATTAATGGTGTAGTTTATAATTTTTTTTTTTCGGATATTTTTCGCCAAAAAACACTCAACTTTATGAACACAAATAAGGCGGAGTTTACATCCCATTCGAGATATAGATCTTCCCATCGTTTTGTTTGAGTACTACCGTGACTTATGAGTCTCTACCCGGCGATTATCCAAGTGATGAATAGCGATGATTGAAATGTTTCGAGAGAAAGCCACGCGATAAATCAAATCTGAGACCTCCGGCCGGCCGTATTGAGGACTTAACATGAAACGGATAACCCGATATTAACAACCAGTTGTAACTACACAGCCATGGCGGGCCCCTAAAATAAAAGGTAAGAAGGCCGTTTGATGAATACGCTTTCAATTAAAAACTGGTATCCCTGATTGAAGTATAAATCATGGGATAGATCTGACACCGTAACAAGACTCGTTATCTTATAAATTACTGCTCCCGAAGGCGAATACTCTTCATGCTCGATAATTTGTTGGAAACAAAAAGAGTTTTCCCAAGAGGCCTGACATAATGGTCGCTTTAAATTGGGCATGAGAAGGAAAGGTGGATAAGTTGCGCCGTTGGTGGTCCTGGGTTCCCAGGGCACGTTCGGCTGCAACAGCTCACCGATACCGAGGCATTTCCCTCGAATATTTTGGAACTAGAATGGAGTTAATTGTATTAAAACGTATATATGTATACATGTATAATAAATCAATGTATTTTTCAAAGCTAAAGGTGAACCTTTTCGAAGAACATCGTGTTAATGGATTAAATAAACTAAATTCCACTTATCTGGTCATCATAGTACCTAAAAAAAAATGTAGCTTTGTTATAAGACTGTGAATATGCATAACAAAATTATGCCCTATAAGTTGCAAAAAAAACAACCATTTATAAAAACATTGATATAATAAATTTCAAGTTTTTGAATGGGAATGGTGCAGCTCAGTGTCCTCAGTGCTAAGCTGCTACCATGAAGTTTAAAAGTTCAAATCCGGCTGTATCAGGTCTGATATAGTTATAGTTTAATTTAATATTAGAAAATTAACAAAAGAATAGTTTATAAATAATAACAAGAGTATGAAACTCGGGGTTCTGGCCCGTGGAGCTGAAACGGCACTTGCTGGCTGCCATAGGTCAATAGAAATAAAAGGTAAAAGTTATACTAAATTATAGGAATCCTATTTACTATAACCTGTATTATTTGTATTATGTAGTGGATGTAGACCAATGAGGAAATAAGAAACCTCTATTAGACACCGGTTATTGTCTCCACCCTAGGTTGGGACATGACCGAAGAATGGAGATGTGTAGTCTCCCAAAAATGATGATGATGGGACATCTGCGTTGAAGAAGAAGCATAAATAGGGCTAGATTTGTTTATCATTTGGCTGGAAGATGGCGAAGACCTCCTTTGTTGAAGAGCCACACTACACCATACTTAAAGTGATAAAACCTCATAGCTTTATTTTGTTAAATTGCTTATAAAGAATTAAGTTTTGAATACTACTGGTGAATGTCCTCTATGCCTTTATTTCATGTCATTTTATATCGTTCATACTATCCACAAGATGTATTATTGTTTTACAGATATAAATTTCAATAAATAGATTTTTTTTTAAACTACTTTAGGTGGATTTCTTTACTTTTCATTCAAAGAAATATATTTATTTCTATATTAAAAAATAAAGAAATCTACTATAAACATAGTATACAAAATGTGGTTTCACGAAATTTTATGAGGCTAAATTTCAAAACATGACTTATTTTGTTTAGTCAGAAACTTTGTCTAACACAAGACTTTTTATCACATGGTTTAATCCTGTTCTGAACCCTTCTGCACCCTCCGTCTCCAACATATTGACCCGTAATGCACGAGAGAGCCAGTCCGCTACCACGTTGTCTTTCCCCGGCTTATACACCACCTCCATGTTGTACTGGCTGAGGATCTCCTTCCATCTTGTAACTCGAGCTGAAGATTCCTTCAGATTACCCACCCAGAGCAACGGACGGTGGCCTGTATGTACCTTAAATTTTCTACCAAATACGTATGGTCGAAAGTGTTGCACCGCCCATATGATTCCTAACAATTCCCGCTCGAGTGCGCTGTAACGAGATTCCGCATCTGTGAGTCTCCTACTCGCGTATGCTACGGGTCGTTCCCCCTTTTCACTTTCCTGGGATAAAACCGCCCCCAGTGCATACTCGCTGGCGTCTGTGGTGATCGCAAATGGTTTCTCGAAGTCTGGGAATGCCAGGATTGGTTCAGTTTGCAACTGTAACATGCACCTTCTGATCTTTGCTTCAATTTCTGGCGTCATCTTAACTGTGCGCCCCTTTCGCAGCAGTTCGTTCAAAGGAACCAAGTTCTCCGCCATCATCCGCAAGTTATCCGCCATCAGTATTTCATGCGGATAAAGGGTTAGAAGCGAACGAGGCGATGCCCCGAGCAATAGCGGCATATAACCATTCTATCCATATGGGCACCGGGTTTTCCCCTTTCGAAGCTCTTTTCGGGTTACGCGCACGAAGGAGAAACGAGGAGGAGACGGTGGTGGACGAGGGCATGGCCGAGAAATTAAACGCAAACAGAGTAGAGCTCGAGAGAAATTGGGGCAAAGCACACGGACGAATGGCCGCAGAGAAGAGTAGGAGAGTGGCGCGTGAGAACGAGGGAGTGAGAGATGTCATGGGTACGATTAAAATAGGCACTATTGATTATAGAAAGATCTTGTCGAATCGTGCGAAGGAGGTCCTCAGGTATGAGGGTCCATTCAAAGTGATTACGATTAGGGAGCATAATCTTGTCACTATTCAGAGTCTGGTTGAGCCCAGGAAACGGAGAACCGTTCATATTGAACAACTTAAGGTTCCGGCAGGGGAGGGCCGATCATGAAATTGTATTTATTTTAGTTTATTATTGGATATTTTTTTTTTTTCTCTTTTCCTCTTTTTCTATGTAGTTTTAGGAATTTAGCGATATATAGAAGTATATAATTTTTTTTTTTATGTTTTGTATGTTTTGTTTTTGGTAGAGTTTCCTTGTTATTGTAAATAAAGTTTAGGTATAAGCCTTATATTGTATATATCCAGCGATGCTATAGAGTAAGATAGTATTAAGTTGGTTTTGTAAGTTGTAGAATTTGTTTATTTGTGCCGATTGAGTTTAGCTTATACTATGTTGGTGTACCAGTATTCTTTTTTTTGTTTTTTAGAGTTTACGAAGATGTTCGTAAACTGGCAGGGGGGAGTTAAGATGAGACTAAGAGCTGTATATCCACTAATACCAAATTCTTATAAACAAACATTGTAAATACTATATATAGAGAATTATAAGAGGAATAAAGTCAGTGTTTAACCAGCCTTCAAGTGTGTTATTTGTCCCTTAACTTTCTTTTTTTTATGCTTTGGAGTGGTGAAGCCTTTAAGTTATATATATATATATATATATATATATATATATATAAATAAATTATGAGTTAACTTCTTTATCGAATTTAGTAAAAGAAATTGGATAACAATAGTCATGAAGAAGGAAAAATAACAAATAATTAGTTAAATAAAACTTTTATGAAGAAAACAATCTATTTACCGTTTTACAACATATTAACCGTTTTATAATCCTTCAACTAAGTTTTTGAATAGCAATGGTAAAGAAATTTAATAACTTTTGCGGCATGTTTTTGTGGATTTTGTGATTTCTAATACCTCTAGGTTGGGGTAGGGAAAAACAAAAGTGACATGTAAAAAAAAAATTAATAGTATGACATATATAATTTAGCAATTATCTAGCTTATTTTAAGGAGCAGAATCCAATCCATATGACCAATTCTAGAAATGACAGTCTGGTTTTTGAACGGTGATAAACAAAATTAGTTAAGAGTCTCAATAAGAGTTAAGAGATATATTCAATAATTAATAACGAACTCCTTAATTCAATTTCCTTGTTCTATATGATCTCAAAATCAGTTGCGTTATATTATAGAAAGTGAATCAATATCGACGTTGTCAAATTTTGAAATAAACGAATTGAATTATTTATTGTATATATGTAAAATATAGTTTAAGTTTCTTTTAAATTGTTTTATATAAGAACTTTCAAGACATCGCGTTCATATTATTCATTATTCTTTTAATTATTATTCCCACAAGACACACGCGATTCGAAAAAAGCCGCTTAGTTAAAGAAATAAACAAATATTTGCGGTGAGCCCTGGTACTTGTTTTTATTTCTTCTTTATCATTAAATGGTATATAGCGTGCTTAAATCGACTTAGCAGCTAGGGAACGCAAGCACCATTGGCGGTGATAACATAGCTTCATTATTATTCTGCAGTTCGCCCTAACTCGAAACGGTCAACAGTATTTAATTTACTTTTAAACACTACTAAGCAGCTTATAAATCTTTTTCTTTTGCTGAAATATTAAAGCGAGCTTCGATTTTTTTATTGTAATTAGTCCAATGAAGGAACTCAAGAAATGGGATGTAAGTTAAGAAAGGAATCTACCAAATATTCAGCGAGTCTTAAACTAAACAAGAAAAATGGTTTGATAATTGGGTTTTTAATTTATTTTATTTATAATGATAACTTGTAAAATTATTCTGTCCAATTCGTTGTTAAAGTAATAATATGTTAAAATAATTCTCGTGATAGAATTATTTTTATTCTTTAGTTTTGTAAAAAAAGTAAAGAGCCTCGTCCAACGGCCTTTCATTTTAAATTACTAAACCACCCGAATAATATGTGTATATTTAAAGTAGACACAGAATAAAGATAAATTATAAAGTTCTAATATTAAAACCATTCAACGATCTTTCATTCAACAACCTGCATTAATGATCTTAAAACAGTTAAATATAAATTTCATAAAACACAGTTTTTGAGGAGTAGGAACTGAACATTTATATTTGCATGCATGGAGCAGTACGGTTTATGTAGCTATATATTTATTTGTATTTACATAATTCGGGATGTTTATCAATTTTGCCTGATATGGAAAGACATCCCTTGGGATTTAAAAGTCAAACATTTCACATGGATATTTTATCAACTTAAAGAGTATACTGATATTAGTTAAAGATGAATAAACCTGATAAAAATATATGAGCCGATAATTTTGAAGTGACATACAACTCCATTATATGTTATTAATAGGTATTTACTTTTATAATCAAAATGTTTTAAATATTGGTGACCTAATAAATTTATATTAACAAAGGTATACATATATAGATGAATATTGATTGTTTACTGATCAATGATATAAAATTATGTTAATTTGTAATAAGATTCAGCATTAATATTTTTTTTTCAAATTGAAGTTGTCTCGCCTTCCGAATCAACAGCACATATAATATGAGGCGTTCAGGATTAAAAGCGAACAACTCCGAATTTCAAAAATTAGCTAAGAAATTTTTTCTAACCCGACATTTTGCCATTTGCAATCATATTTCTCATGGTTTAAGTACGGTTCTGAACCTGAAGTTTCTGCTGAAAAACATTGCTTGATAAAACCAGCAAAAAAAAAATGAATTTTTGAAATTTGGTTTATCTACTTTTGATCCTGAACATCTCATATTATATATTATGCTCAGAGTATTCTCCATTAGAATGGTTTTAATATTAGAACTTTAAAAACATTTTTTTATTACATATCAACTGTCGTGTGTACGTCACTGAACTTCTAAATAGTTGGGCCTATTACGATGATTTTTTTGTGAATATTCTAGTGCGTTCGAGGGTGATATAGGTTATTTTTACTGTCTGTTTTTGTTAATAACCTCAATGTATTTAATCTTTATCGGATCAGGTTGATAGCGCATCGAGATTTTTTAATTAGCCTATTACATAGTTATGAAAAGCCTAATCGCAGGAATAGGAGTAGTTTCATCCAACTATAGTAATAAACTCTAATTCTAGGTTTTTTACAGGAACTGAACTGCATTGAAGTCAATATCGGCTCCGATGTCGAATAATCAAACGGGACTAGGGAAGGTAGTGGAACTAATCCCTCAATCCCTAACTGAAGGGGGCACTCATTATATCTCGAGTAGAAATCCTTTTTCTACAAACTTTTCCATTTAGGTCCTACAAAAGGCTTTTCATCCTGGGCCGAAGAGTCGGTTGCCCGGAGTAAGATTAAAAGTCATAGCTTCGTCCTTGAGCTCTGATAACAATGAGCTGGATGAAGTGAGGTGAACGAGTTAGCTTCTTCTGCCGGCCGTGACAAACTTGTAGTTTATTTATCAACTACTCCTTCTTTTCTCTTAAAGAAACTCTCCCCTCCCACTCTTAAGTAAAAGTCCTCTTTTCCATATTTATTACTTTTGTTCTTGTAAAAGTGGCAACACTGCCTCATTACAGTTTTAATTGGGTTATTCAAAGTTTAAATAATAAATTTTCGTAAAGCAATTTCTCGTATAATTTAATCTGATGGGCTAAGATTACTCGCTTTCAAAAATAATTTCCAACGATTTTCAAAGTTGTATCCATTCTCTGGTCTTGAACTTATTTTTTTAAAGTTCTCCGAAATTAATATATCAGCTACTAAGGTTCTTCAAATTCAATTATATTAATCAAAGATGTATAATATTCATAGCAGTGATTACACAGTTATTAAGCCATTATAAGCAGCATTTTCTACAGATACTGCATCCAATCATTCATTTTATTACTATAATAATTCCTTGAACGATTATTATTATTTTCCCCGAGAGATAATGGGTACTCACAATACAATTCCCGAAAAAAAATACCATGAAGCGATTATGTGGTTTGGACAACTACTGAGGATGGAAAATAATAGAATACCAAAAATGACCATCCACCCCGAATCCTGCAAATGACAGGTGCCCTGAAGGAAGAAAAGGCCGACCTAAATTTCATAGATGAACCAAGTTCAAGAGGACATGGCAGGATATGGCCTGAATGAAGAAGATCCAATTGACAGGAAGACATGGAAAAAATATGCTAAAATTAAGTTGGAGAAAACCTCAACTTTGGGGAATTTCACAATAATAAAAAAATATTACTAGAATAATTAGTTTTTATAAAATCAAAATGTCTTCAATACAACGCTATTGGGTGATTTACATTAGTTATTCTAATTATATTATTTCTTCCAATTTTTTTAATCTCCTTTATTCAATGATATAATACAATTACAATTACCTCCATAATACAATATATATATTCATAGATAAATATAAATATTTAAGAAACAAAATATATGTTTTATTTCTTCCAAATGGTAAAAAATAATAGACATACCCGACTAATATTCTCGGCAGGTATAGATAATATAAAATAAGCACTATTATTTTTCATTCATAACTGATATTATGCATTTGAGCCAGTAGGGTCCTAAATCAGGCCTTAAAATGCTAAAATGTGCTTAACTTAATTCCATATTATTACATAACTATTGCTGTAGGAATATAATTTATCATGTCATATAATTCATTCAAATATTTTTTAGTGCGGTTGTATCCACATTATTAGTGAAATCAGCTTTTATTAATTAATAATATAATATCTCCCAGAAATTTAAATTTAAACAGATTTAAATCAGCATTGCTAGTCTGTAAACATATATATGTTGGTATATGTTATGTACCATGTGACATATATTCTCCTATTTGTGTATCGACAGTAATGAGCTTTGTCAGCCAAATCCAAATTCGCTCAAAACGTTTCAAAGTTATGTAAATTTTACTTATGTAGGGCTCGGATGGCCTTCCACTTCTACATCTAGAAGGCCTACAAGAGAGTTACAATAACTACAAGAGAACAGTCAAATGAAGAACAGGGCACATACACTACAGCATGAATCTCATCACCAAGGAATAGAACTCTAAGCAGCTAAGGGGAAGGAGAACCAGCAACCACCAGAAGTTAGATGCCATTCACAAATGTTACCACAAATTAGTAATTAACATTATATTTATTCCTTATAATTATATTTATTCCTTATCATTATATTTATTCCTTATCATTATATTTATTCCTTATTATTATAAATAATTCCTTATCATTTATATTTATTCCTTATCATTATATTCTATAAAACATAATGCCTTTTATTTCATTTCTACCAATATTTACACTCCACTAAAACCAGAGTGGGAATGTCTCATATCCCATAAAATGGGAAGGTTTGTTCCCACCTTAAATATGGTCCTCTTTAATAATTCATAATTAATACAAGTAACAATAGACTATTCTTTCTAGATTATTTATTTCTCGTCCTTATTTTTATCTATAAACAATCATGATTTTGATTCATATTTTTAATTAAACTAATAAAGTCGCTTGCTTGATAATGGCGTTAGCTTGACAACTGCTGTTTCATCAACGCTAAATATGGCTTATAATGGTATTTCAGTTTCCTAATACGTACCGAATACCAATTCCTTGAAGGCCCGACAGAAGGGATGGTTAGGAAACTTGTTGATAGATAAAGAGCTATCTGATTGGACAAGGCTCCGAACGCTTTCGGTTAGCGCAAACACGCCCACTAATCAGTAAGTGCTGTACACATGTTGCCACACCTGTCATAGCAAAGCAGTTGGCGTACTGGCGATTCAACAAAGGTGAACTCTGATCTCTGATCGAGCTATTTTTGTGACTTGATATTGAACCCGGATTGAGATCTGTCGGTTCAACATGGATTTATTTTGGACGTAGGTGTAAACTTAATCTAATAGTAGAAGAGAAATCTGTTACTTGCGTTTACTTCAACATTCTGTGTGGATTTACTTAAGCAGTGACTTTCCAAAACATGTATCATTCCCATCCGAAATGTTGTCTTCGTCAATTCCTCCCGCAAAATACACCCTCCACACTTTACACAAAAATCGTCATGTTCCAAGTCTTTTATCTTTACAGCTTCTTTAAAAAAATTCCATCATAAATTTTATTTAATTACATTTTTTTATATTTACTAACCATTTTGAGCAATTCCCAAAATATTTGTCTTCACCCGTGGTGCAGTGGTTAGCATAACATGACCCTAGGGTTTTTAAAAGGAGTGAAATTCATTCGTTATGCCGTCTTTCAGAAGGGACGTGATATGGGGATCCCGGGTTTGTATGATGTGAGGTACTCGTTAAAGATACCTATCCTAATTATAAATAGGATAGCAAAATAGAATCGTCCAATTAGTCGTACAAGAATAAAGTGACGTTAAATGAATAAGCGAAGAATTCGACGAACTGCCTTGACTGAATAACTTTTGATACAGACCCTGAATAGATACTGCCCTTAAGTAATTTTAAATTCTTTGTTAATAATAATAAAGACAACTAATAATAAAAAAAATAAATAATTAAGCACAGAAGAAGAGGGAGAGCTATGTAGATGGCGAGACCAGCTTAGTCACTGAGGGAGATTCCTGGCCTCCGCTATTGTCTATTAGCCATGGTCACCCGGCGGCTCTTCAACTCCTGCAAAAACCTGACCGGATCTCCTCCCAAGTCTCTGTCCAAGGTGTCTCTGATGGACAGAGTGAAAGAAAGTGGTAATGAAATGATGATAAGCACAAAATAGAATTAATAAGTATTAAAGAAGAATTAATGTTCACAAAGTATGTTTAAAGAGGAAGATTGTGGTCCGGGTGGAGATCAAAAAACAACCTAAAAATCACTAGTTGAAAAGCTAATATGTCTATACCATTGCACCCCTTGAAGGGTCTTGGTTCGGATACTTGGTACTGTGCTTGACAACGCTTGTGCTTGAAGGTGATTTACCATAGATCAAGCTCAATCGCCAGTTTTTCCCCAGTTAAGAGTACCTACATCATAGAGGCTGGGTGAGCCCAAGGAGGGTCTCTTGATCCCATAAGGTCCATTCCTGATTCTGGATCTTCAACATAGAAACTCAGCAAAATTCATGTTAAGCAAAGATGACAAGCAGTAGTCAATGCTAAATATGTTTTTCTTAATTTAATTATAGTAAGTTAAATTAATATTTGGTTAGGTTTTATTACAGTTTAGTATCTGATAGAAATGCTTACTTGTACATGATGAATAAGTCATTGCGTTTAATCTGAAGTACAAATCAGACAGCTAAACATTTTCCAACAATAGTACATTATTATTTCTTGTTATTATGTTTATTATAAATTAATTTAGATTTAAATTCACACCTAACTTGGAAATTAAATTTAGTAAGAATACGTAGAATCGCCATTACGAAGAAAAAAAGGTTATTGAAATCATCAAAATATTTAAGTCTAAATGATAAAATTAAATGTTGTACAGAAGGAATATTTAATGTTCACTAAATGAGGAGTCACAGATGATATATACCCCTAACTTATTCCTGAATCTTTTAATTCTAAAAACATTAACGTATTTATATTTATAACTACAAATAAATATTTTTTCCCTCGACTAGGCTACTGTATACCACGTTCATTTTAACCATTTATTCCCTTCCCATTTCTTCTTCGCCTAAAACTCTATTAACCTCTGCCTAGAGGATTTTCTTGTTCTCATCAATCCAGGCTCCAGTATTATTTTTTGGTTTTTATTGAAAACCTTTTTGTCATTCTTCTGCTTCTTTTACTGCTTCCTCAATCCTCGCGTATTGTACATTTTCTATTTCGTTACATAGCTGAATAAATTATATTATTTTTTATAAATAATTTCATCAGCACAAATGCATTCATATTAATATATTTTATTCTTTTTACCTACATTATTATATCTGTATATTTCCGATAAGATAACTATTACTGATGAAGAATCTTCAATAAAGCTCAATCAGAAATAGTATAATCCATTATATCAGAATTATCCTTTATTGTTAAAATATACTTTAAAAAATAAAAATATAATGTCTTTATATCAGAGCGTTATAATACAATAATATATCAGCAGTAATGGTGAAGAATCTCCTGAATTGGTTCTACTACGCTCAATTTAATTTTTCATTCCTCTCCCGCGACGGGACTCCGTCAATGAAACTTCATTCACACCTTTCACCGACTACCTGTTGCAGCTTTATCAATGGCCAGCCAGCTCCATGCTCTCCCGACCGCAAGGTCTTTGATAAATATATTACCCGCCAATTTTTTACTGATGTGCTGAGAAAACCGCGAATTTATTTTAAAGAAGCTGATAGATTTTAAAGTAAGTGTAATGTGATAATTTAGGTACTTATTTATATGTACACCTTGTACCGTAAATATGACGTACCTGCAAGGATGTTATTAAGAGTAAAACAATTTTTATACAGAAATGAGTATTGTATTGTAATTTTAAAATAAACTAGTTAAGCCATTGCTTTAGATCCTATTTCAAATTTAACATAATTTCCCATTCGTTTTGTTAAATGCGGTACAAACTTATTCGCAGTGCCTTATACCGAATCTAACATTCTTAAAAATCCAGTATATGTTGAAAACTGGAATGAAGTGTTTGAAAAGTTGACTACGGATTGAATAAGATTGTTTATAATGTTTAGATATTATTTAATAAATTGAATTGGAAATAAAATAGTAGAAACATTATCACAATCATGGTCTTACGTACGAAAAACTTTGAGTAATATGTTATAATTTTATAAGTAAGTAATATTTTGTATGGCATATTGATTACTACATAAGTTATGATTTTATATGCTAAATTTTTAATTATATAAGCTAATATTTTTGAATTCATAGTTCGAGTTATTTAAGGGTTTGTATTTAAAATAATTCTTAAATTTGGGCTAACGTTACGTTTTAACAAAGAGTGATATACTTAACAGTTGTATCTTTTAAACAGTATATGGTACATTGTATACATTTAAACGGAATGTGCCGATAAATTAGCGGTTCTCTCTTTAGAGAGCTCCTTTACAAGAAGAAGAACAGCAATTCATCAAGAGTGTGATTTAAAAAACAAAATACATTCGTGAACTTATTAAACATTTATAGTAAAATCTAAAGTTTATTTTCTTTTTATTTTCACTAAAAAACTAAGGCACATTCCTTAACCTGCATATTTAAGTTAGGGAGTAATTAGGGGTAACATTATTATTTTTTTCTTTTTGTCAAATCATTTTCTGTTAATAAATTATCTGTAACTTATAATGGGCCATTTATTTATTAATGATGAATTGTATCTTTCGAATCAACGAGAAGAAGTAATAATAACACAAACTATTTCTAAATTAATCATTAATAAAAAACCAACTGCATTCCATTGATATCCTTTTTTTCATCCTTCCTCGGTTCTACCCCGAGCAGTCACGAGCGTGAGAATGCCGACGCCGGGTTGTTATTAGGATCACTACCGTACAACTTCTGGGCACGGAAAATTAGCGGCAAATTAAACAAGAAGGAGGAGGAAATCAGGCGTGCCCGAGCCCAGAGGATCCGGCGATAATTCGTCATTTTCCTCTCCCATTCGACCAGAAAGAAAATGGAACATAATTCCTCGGCCTCAACGGTTCCCATTCGACTTCCAGCCTACCGGGAGTCCGCTACGATAAATTAATGTCTCCTTTAATGTCCAAATTTGAATAAAGGTCCTCTAAATCAGGGAAGGTATATAATATTTGTATTTAAATAAGAGTAAAATATATTGTGATTTTGGTTAATATTATGTGTCCAAGATGGCCATTATTTATGATTTATATTGCAATTTCGAAGACAATTTTTAACTCGCTGTTTATAATTTTGAAATATGCTTGATACGAATTAGAAAAGTGTCATATTCGTGATTTAAGATCTATTGAACCGAAGAGAATGTGAAAAAGCAAAAAAGTTAAACTTATATCATTAAGAAATTATATTTAAACAAAACTCCTTCAGCAAAAGGGTTACATAATAGAAAGTACCTGTCTGAAAAAATATTGTGGAACATATCCCCATGTAATTTAGTGTAACTATCAAGAAAGAACAGGGGGTGAGACTAACTAACTACTGAAAAATAAATTCTAGGGGGAAAAATGATCCGGGTGGAGGTCAGAGAAATTATTCCTTAAATAGGGTTGAACTATTTATCACTAATATCAGATAAAACTCTTATTATTCTTATTATAAACACTTGTTATTTTCTTTCCTATTGATTTATTTCATATATTTCAATCAATACCTTTATTTTGTAATTTGAATCTTCCCCACTTCTGCTTCTGGTTTACTCCAATAGCGTTACTCTATATTTTGTTTTATCTATTTTTATTTTTTACAATTTTTGTATAACATTTTAATTTTTTTGTATCTAGTATGCCAAGCCCTGAAGGAGACTGCAATGTGTGTCAAAACGATGGTTTTCAAATAAATAGTTCAATTCTATTTAGGAAATTAGTTCTCTGATTTCCACCCGGAACAATTCCTTCCCCACATATATAAGCTTAGCTAATATTATTCAAGAAAAATCAAATTTATCTTCATATTCAGGAAAGAATTGGCCCTTAATAGGGAATCATGGTTATGACGAAGTCAACTAGAATAGTAGCTAATTTTGCCTGGCGTCTTAACAGCTTATAAAAATTAATAATTTGGATACGAAACTTAATACTCTGTATTGGACATTCCCGCAAAGAAACCACAAAATAACAGTAACTATAAATATAATAATTACATCAGTACATTTGTAAATGGTTGATGCTTCGTTATTTTGTACTGTTATTATGTTCAACCTGTAAATATAATATACCAACATCCCACCTATATTATTAAAATATTTTTTAACAACAATACAAATCTACATCTATTGTTCTGTGAAAACTTCAAAGGAATAGAGTATTCTCCTTCTGTAAAGTAAGAAGGAATAGTAATATATTTGTCTTAAATAAATAAATATTATAAGCCCTTAAAATAAATGTTCAATGTTGGATAAAATGACAATCTGATTTAATCGGACTTAGAATTACTAATTATTTAATTTTATTTAATACTATTATTATTTAATTTTATTTAATAATGTTTAATATATTACACACAAGTTTACCGAATCTTTAGCATTTATAAAGGGAGCATAAATAATTCCACGTTCCTAATAATTAGATTCTCATTGGCCTAAAATGCTAAAAGTATATTTATTTTTACATATATTAAACATTCAACAAAATTTATTAATGATTTGTTGGTCATTTTATTGATTTGAGATTTAAATTGATAATTCCTGTTATCTCACTAACTATCATATAATATGATAAAGGTAGCGTTTATTATTGAATGATACCATTTCGGATGCTGAATAAAATGTAGCACAGAGTTAATCGGTAAATGTGGCCACAAAAGCTTTGATGTCAGCTACGAAGAAAATGTAGACAACACAACTCATGAGAAGGAACAGTGAAGGAAAGATTGGAGAAGTAGGATTGATGGGATTTGAGCATGAAAACATGGCGCTTTCGGTCAAAATTGTGTGATTAGTGTGGCTTTAAAATGAAAATAAAAAGTCAGTGATTTGACTTTTACATTCCAATTTAACCAAACAACTAAAAATAATCTCTTTTACTTCTGATTCTATAATCTATACTACCTTGCAGTGTTGAGACATATGCTCAAGGAGTGCCACCTGTCTCTAGCAAGCAAGATTTGCTCTCCTAGGTTCCGGGCATCCAATCCCTTTTTCTTTTAGGATATTTTGGAGGTTATTCTTCCAAGCCACTCTCGCCTTCCAATGGTTAAGCCTCCATAACTTCTTTGCTGCACACCAGCCTTCCATCCTCACTACATGGAAGCTATCCTTCCTCAATAACTAATTGGGAGTTTCACCTTTAAGTGCAGTCTTTATCCTCCCTCTTCATCTGACACTTTTCCAAGCTTTGGAGGCTGTTTTCATCACATTGTTGAGATTAACTTTCATAAGTGAGGATAGGAACTTACGTAGAGCGATAAACAGTCTTGATTCTTTTGTCACTTCTCTCTGTTTAAAAACTGTTCAATGACGGTAGAGAACATCCTTCCCAAAGTGACAATTCTTTCATTAATTTCTTCATTTAGTTTTCCATTGTTACTTGAAGGTGTGGACTTATATCGATATATCGCTTCCTCATAAATGGGAATTCTTAAACATTTCTTCGTTCTTGACACCAGCATAAACTTGGTCTTGAAAGTTCTAATAACCATATTTCTACTTGCCAACTCTTCTGTCCAGACATCTAAATTGGTCTATAGCTTTCCTCCACTGTCAGCTATCGGCATAATCTCATTTGTTGATTACAAACGATGCACAATTTATAAGCTGTGATCTCCAAATTGTGTATTTTTAGTTGTTTGCTTGCATTCCTTAATCACATCATCCATGAGGGTAATGAAAAACTATTTGTGACCGAAAAATATACATATTGCCAAATAAGGATATTTCCTTTAATAAGGATTATTTACCTAATAAATAAATGCAGAATCGTACGTTGACTAATGTTCGCTATCATGCCCGATTTCATATGACAAACGGCTGTCGGTTGAGAGAAACTTGTTGTGCCGGCCTCCTCTGATGTCCCTATTGGTTTTGACTTCATTAAAATAACTGACTGATGGGGAGCAGACAGGAGTGATGGAATGCGTCTTGCCGGAGGACGAGTAGGTGGTTGTACTACTTCTGCTCTATAAGCCGTTCTCCACAATTACTGAAACAATTCCTGAACTATTGCTACTTCATTGCTCCTACATTTGGCAGATTGCTGATGTTTTACAATAAAAATGAATTACAAATAAGGAAAGAAAAATGATATTGTATTTGTTGTTTGGTTATAAGGACAAAAAACTGCTGATCCTCATTATTGTTCTCATAACTAGACAATATAGATTAATCATTTTAATGATGAATCTTATTATACGTTTATATTATATTTTATTTTATTTATACATTAAATATCAAGTTTTTCATTATTAGCTCTATAAAAAGTTATTATAACATTGAAGAATACCATCACAGATCGACTATGATATTCAATACTATAATACTGAAATATAAACAAATATTGACTATATGTTTCTCACTTCTTTTTGTGTGAAGAACCACAATCTTTAAGAGTAAAGAATATCAGTGCATTTTCATACATTTTATGTTGTTGTTTTTTTATTATGATCTATTTTTATTTAATGTTTAAAAAAAATAAAATGTTTTGAAATTAAGGAATATCTTCTCTATTTATATTATTTTTTTAAATTATTTTATTTGACTTATTGTTTAAAACAATTTAGAAAGATCTACAGAGAAAAATATTAAGTAAGTTGACATATTAACAGGTTCAAATTAACCGAATTATCCCGATATTTTCAATAAATTTTAATGTGCTACGTAAAATTAAATTCATTTTATATAACTCGTACAATAGTGAAGAATACTAAAACATATTTATGGTACTTCATAAATATGAATAATGTTATCGCATTCTATATTGTATTTTAATTATTATTATTTTTTCGTACTGACCACTTCGGGTCGTGTCACAAATTTATCTTTTTTTATTTTCTTATTTGAACTTTTTATTATTCAATAAAACTACTATTTAACCAATAACTATTTTAAAAAATTTGGTAAGGGTTATAGATTAGTTAACTATAGTAAATATCCTGATATTTTCGTTAATAAATTTTATGTTACTATTGACACATCGTTCGTTATCGAATATTGATATTTGATATTGTTAAGTCACATCAATATAATATTTTTATCATCTGACATTTGCCTCAACCAAATGGTATTTAAATAAAAATATTGTAAAAAAAATATATATAAAAGATTAATAATTAAAGAAATGTTTTAGAAAATAACTAATATGATTTCAAAACATATATATTTTTTAACGTTAAGTACCAAGGGAAAATTCTTCTGGATATTTAATAAAAGTACATAATTATGAATTTAACCATAAACTAAAATATTATACTACTATATGACATATAAATATCAATCCGTTTGATTAATACAGTGTTTTTTGGATTTTTTTTTGTTTTGTTTTTTAGTTTTGCAGCTATTCACATTTCTCAATAAAACTCATGAAGCTATTGTAAATGTTCTGGAACATAAAATTATCCAACCCAATATATATATATAAATGGCTGTTCCTCTAGAGCAGTTATGATTGAATGTGGAAGCTTTTATCATAACAAGCTTCCATCCAGCGAGGACCCTCCTTATGTTTTATTCAGCCGGGACCACTTACTGATTTTCATTTCTTTTATTTATTATATCATTCAGGACAATAAAAATTCACAATTTCATTATCATACTTAAGTAACGAATCAAACAATGTGTCTTTCTTTGTAAACATTTTTACAAAATTCAAAGTGTTAGCGAATGAAATGAGAGAAAGTATGTGTATGAAAATATACTTGCAAAGCAATTCGAGTAGTATTTATTTTCACTCAACATAATTGAAAAAAAAAAAGTTTCTTCAATAAACAACAATTAATCATAATTTTTCTGCTACTAAAATTCAATTTTACTCATAAAACTCTTATAAGTGTTGATGCACAACAGATATTTGGTTTTATTAATAAACGGAAGGAAACAAAATATTAATAAATTTAAAAATCGCTGATTCGCCATTGGAATCATGTGTTTTGTGATTCGTGTGGTAATCTCTTGAGAGGGGTTTTCACTGAAACAGGCACGGAGAGAGAGATCGATTCGATTTTCTGATATTTGATCAATAATCTGTATCTTTATAAATATATTAGAAATTAGGTCATTAAAGTATCGAATGTGAAATAAACTCATTTTGAGTTTTCATCTGATTTAGGATTGACATTAGATATGAATTTCATATATTTTCATATGAAAAACAACTTATTCGGACAAAGGTAAAATATGCTTGACGATACACACTGATTTTGAGTGAGCCTTGATCAGTTTTTTCTCTCTCCTCAAAAGTGGTGTTTTTCACTTTCGTTGTTTTGCGTTTTAGCCAACGATATTTGTGTGTAGGGTATATTTTTCATGAAATATACACACATGACAGATATATCTTTCATTGATCCTTCGTATCAGTTCTTCATGTTCGGTAAAAAGGGGTCTCCTTATACTCATTAACATTTTATTAAGAAGTCAGAACAACACGATGATATCTATCCGTCTTCTTCATAATTATACAAGATTTATAAACGTTTGAAAATCAATAACGTTAGTAATTATTTTTAATAATAATGAAATGTCTTTTCTATCCACTTGATAGCTTCCAGTAGTCAGATACAGACGGGACAACCAGCTGCTATAATAGCCGTGTTAACGTCAGATACCTTCGGTGTTCGAGACACCGCCTGGCCATCCGGAAAACCCTGAGGAGCAGTAGCCAGATAATGAGGACGACCAAACTGGATCTTAATTCGGGGCGGACGAAGACCACACACAAGGGCCTTATTAAATAGATATAAATTTCACATCCGAAGGCACTTCTAATCTCCCGCTCGTTACCCCTTGTCATTAGCTATCTGTTCCCTCTAAGTCTCGTACTATTGATCGTACAAGTCTACTGGAAATAAGGAAATAATAACATATTCGAATATATTATGCATTTATTATACTATTGGATCGTTTCAGGCTAGGTTAGGTTTTATTGTTTATAGACGAACAACATTCACGGTCATCGGCGTCTTCCCTCTTTTGGTTCAAAGTTTATTTCCACTTACTCCATACAATTATTATATGCTACTGGACATGTTATTATGCTTATGAAAAGTTAACACTTTTTCATCATTTGTGGTGTTATCACCCATGGTAGCCTGGGTTTTTCTACCAATTCCCAAGCCTTGAAAATATGTTTCATACAGGAGGCAGTCTGGTGACAGGGTGCTAAATCTCTCTCAAATAGATATACATGCGTCAGCTGCGTATGCCCGAGTCTTAGTCTTGTGATGACTACTTCTTCTCTCCTGTTGCTGCGGCAATTTATTTCTTTTTTAATACTTTTCAGTTTATTAGTGTTCTCAGTTGCCTCCCACAGCTGTATTCACGTCACCAGTGCTTGGCGTATTAGATATTGTGACATATCTGTTATGGTAAAAACATTTCTTATAGGTAGTGATGATGCTGCTTTCTTGGCTGCTTGGTCTCCTGCTTCATTGCCTCTCCGTTTCATATGAAATGTCCGTTTATATTAATTCTAAAATTGAAAGTGGAATTAGACGACTTCTATTGTTTTATGTATTTATGCATACAGATTGTAAGGAGCTGTAATTGTTACTCTCTTTCTTTATAATATTTATTGTACTATCTCTAGAATTTAACGAACAACCTCAAATATGACCATGGTAACACTAGATGTTCGAGTATTATTTTTTTTTAACTTGAACACTCGGCAGGCCAAGATGGAAGATACATTACCACCGGATTAAGGTAAGAATGTTGTAACGGACGGCCCATCCCCGTTGGTTCGAAAACATTCAGCTGTTAACAGATTATTTCATAAATATAGCATTCTTATAACAATCCATTAACTTTCAACACCCTTCGTACATCTTATATCTCTCTTCCAATTCAAATGCTCAGCCCAGCACCTTGAAGTTTTAGCCCTTCCGATCTCTATACTCGTTCCAACAGAACCCAAACATTCGAGCATTCCTTTATCGCCCGCTCCACTAGAGTGTGGAACCAATCCCTCCTAACATCCGTTATGCTTCTTCACCATTTAAATCCTTGCTTTTCCAACATCTCCTGGCTTCCCAAAAAGATGCTCTCTCAGCAGGTTAGTCATTTGCTTAGTTATAGTTGATTTTGTTGAGTAGTTATTTTGGTTTATTTTTCGTAAATATCGTAAATTCTAGACATTATTTAAATAAATTATTGCTCCCTGACTCATATATTTAACTGGTGTTAATACTTTATTTATTCTCTTTAATTGGTTAATATGTTGTCATAATTCGTACTTTTTATTTATTTTATTTTTTATATACTTTTTTGGAACTTTTTAAATACTTATGTTAAAGTTATGATTTGTATAACGTAGCTTTCTGGTTAGTTATATATTATGTTTCCTAACTGTTTGTTAGAACAGAAAAGGACTTAGTCCCAGTAAAATGTTACTTTTCTATTCTGTTCTATTTAAATAAATAATTAATTAATTTCTATACCAGTGGTGAAACTGTCACATCCACATCTTACTGCAAGGATATTGACATATTTCTGATGCACAATGCAAAATTAGGTTGTAGCTTCATCAGGTTTCTTTTGGATTAGAATATCAGAATTCTAGGTGTTCTCTTATATATTTTTTTAAATATTGTGTTGATAACAACAATAGCGGACTTTCTTTGCTCCTGTTTGACACTTAACTTCGTTATAGACAGAGACTTTTCTATTGATGTATGACTTCTTTCGATGACAGATTTTTCTGAACGCTGAACTTTAAGGAACATTTTTACCTCTCCCGTAGGATCAAATGTAATATTGATAGAAAGGATCACCGTTCATTGCATTGCCTCTCAAATTTAAAGTGTCCTTCACGTAAGGGATCGGAATATCTCGGGCCCTTCAGTATAGTTGAATTAATATCGTTGCGATACTTCGCTAGTAGGATCCCAGAGAATATAATTAAAGAGAGGTTTGAAAGAGTGAGCCCATTTTCTATGGGTGCAACTGGGCATTAAGTGACTAAGGATGAAGGGCTAACTCTTCAAAGGTAGGCAATCCTGCTTGCACAATGTGAAAAGTTATATATTAAATATGACTCCCTTTTTACAATACTTAGGCACCGAACCCAATTCCCTGTATGGAGTGAGATAATAACCTTTTTTATACACTTAATACGCAAATAATCAGCGATATTGATGGCAACAGAAAGTGTCCATTAGCGATATGGAATCATTCGTTTTTAATAATCACTTCATACCTTAATTAATTTGTTAATTTTCTCATCAATTATGAAAGAATAAAGAAATTGCATTTTATGGCATAGCATGTTTGTTAATTAGTTTTTATCGTTTATTTATATAGCTCGTTTATTATAAACCTCAGTTTATTTATACATATACCTATTTAATTAATTTTTCTTAATTCTCTTTGTTGTTAAATATTATAATTTGTAATATACTAAAAATTTAACCCTTCTTGCTAGTTATTAATAATATTATTCCACTTCAACTGTTAAGCACTTACTTGACAGACTCCATTTTTCAAAAAGTTTCAAAAAGTCTTTTAAAAAATAATTATTAAGATTGACTTTCGAACATAATAAGGAGCGGGGTAGAACGCTGAGTTATTAATATAAGTTATTTAATGTGTTAACAGCTTTGGATGGGTACTATTGGACCTGACGACCTTCATGGGCCTCACTTAGCCTTTATGATCCGGGTAAATCAAATATGGGGAGAAACCTTGCGGTTAAGCGTGATCTCGGACACATTAACTTCCGTACAACCGTTGTCCTTAGAACAGGAAAGTGTCGACCATGTGCTGAAGCCAAAATCCTTCATTGAGGCGAAGTGGTACAGGGTTTTTTTTTTCTTATATAACAAAAAGAAGGAAGGAAGGAGAGAATGAAGACGATGGTAATTGTTAAATTTGAGTCACCTTCGTGTTTTCACCGAACCATTTCGTTATTACAGCGATAACATTGAAAAGGGAGTTAATTGTTTTACATCAATTTTCGAAAGAAATAATTGATATAATTATTGAAACAACTGATTATTACAAGGGGGCTAACGAGGAAAGGCCAGATATTAAGCTATCATCTCCGTTGAAAAGTGACAATCACCCAGCAGATGCATGGCATCTCACTAAACAAACTCACCTGCCTGATTATACATCCCCACCAATAGCTACTGAATTAGGAATAGCTACCTGCTCTGAACTTCTCTCCACCTATTTTTTACATTTTAAAATGAATATTCAATCTTTAGCGCATATTTCTCGGACAAAAAAGCATATTTGATAAAACTCAATATGTTCTGTTGTAGTTAATATGCAATGGGATATTTAACAGTAGGGCTCTAAAAATTCTAAAATATTATCATCTAAAATATTAGTTGACAAACTCCATTGCTTATTCCTTCAAAGTAATGTGGAATTTTATAGAATGGCAGATGGAGAAGTACAAATGGACAAATGGAGGAAGGAAATATATTGCTTCATATATTACAATGATTTCCTTTTATTATTTACACATTTAGCTCGCTGGTCAACTACCCTAGACCCTGATTTTTTAAAGGATTTATTTATTAACATTTACAACAATATCATATTATAATAATACAAGTAAATGCTATGAATGAAATAATGATAATACACAAAGCCAAGTATAGAAACTACTTACTGTAATTACTCCAACAACAGATTCAAGAGAAGGCCCCGTAGCCATCTTTTCAGATGCCTCGGAGGATTATCGGGAATCGATGAGGAAGCTAGGTTAGCAACTACCGTGTTTGAATGGGATACAGTTTTTCATGAAAGGAATGTTATCGCGTTCTGGGAAATTCAGCAACAAAAGCAACATTATCTACAAAGCAACAAGATCATTATCGACAATTTTATTCACAAGGTAAGGAGTACTGACGAATTAAGGAAGAATTTTGAAATGTAAGGATTGGATGCGAGAGGAATTAGTTTAGTGAACCTGATTATAAAAGTAAAATAATTCTTCAAGGTCTAGGAAAACTAAAATCGAGGAGGAGTTTTTTATAGGATTATCACAATGAAATAAATAGATGACTTATTTTATTGTGCCAACGTTTAGGGCTAAGATGTAGCCCATCTTCAGGGCACGGGGTGAAGAGGCGAAGAGTCAAACTTCAACTGCACAGTTACATCTAAGACCGAAACGTAGGCGCAGTAAAATAAGTCATTCTTACTTTGTGTAATCATTGACTGCACCCACTGAGCATTTCATACAACTCTTAAAAATATCCAGTCAACTATTTTCCACTATAATATTAATGATATTAATTTCCGATATGTTAAGTATATAATATCTGATAAATTACAGAAATATCAATATATCATTTTCAAGTAACGATTCGAAGCTAAAAGAGGAGATGAAAATTTAAAAGTCAAGAAAAAAGGTAAGAAAATGTGTATATTAAAAAATGTATATATTGATTTTTTTCTGTTGGTTTCCATTGAAGGTTGGTAGCCATCATATAAAAAACGAAAAAAATGGTCCGGGTGGAGGTTAAAAAAATACTCTTAACTAGGGAGAACTGTTTATTGGAAAGCCAACGTTTCGAACCACATTGCAGGTCTTCTTCAGGGCTGTTAGGATCAAGGGGTTGACACCAGACTAAAAGTCTAGTATCGACCCCTGATAGAACTGAACTCTCTGAACTCTGAAGAAGACCTGCAATGTGGGTCGAAACGTTGGCTTCCAAAAAACAGTTCTCCCTATTTAAGAGGAATTATTTTGACTTCCACCTGGACCCTTTTATTTCTCATATTTATAAGGTCAAATAATATTATTCAACATATAATATAGAAATATTTTTTAATAGTACTATAAGAAAATAAATATCGTAATGTTTTATCAAATAAGTCGTTGACTGCGTGTAACAAGTTTTTTTCTGAAGTAGGAAAACGAGATAACATCAGCAATGTCAGTAGCGGAAGTTATATGCAGTAAGTGTTCTGTTTGGTGAAGATTTTTTATACTCCTTTGCCAAAGAGTGTGGCTTCGACCTCGGAAAGTTTAACCGCTGGGGGCCCATGAAAAGGCGAAGACGGAAGAAGTAACCGACACCGAGCACATTAAAGTCCTTAAGACAAGGCTTTATACGTGCGAGTAAGTACTGCCCCTGTACTTCATAATTTATCAGCCCTAACGCTCCTCTCGGCTATATATTAATTAAAAACTTCCTCCAGCTTTACATTGTGGGATAAGAAACTTTTTGTATTAGAGGATTTGTCTTAACACGAAGTTGTTGCTTCTTATGGAGTATGTTCTCTCCGCGATAAGAAAAACCACAATGTAGATTCTGCTTAAGGTAAAGAACCAATATTGGTAAACATATGTCATCTAAAATTGAATTATGAAATTAGCTAACTCTGTCCGATAGAGACCACATTGCGCGAACAGTATTGAAAATGTTTATGTTAGTGGGAATGAGCCTTTTTAAGAGCGTTTGTTTTCCCCCATAAGTGAGAACTGGTACTCTCAGCGAGCAGGGTCGAGGTCCGACTGGGATGACCTGTCAAGATAGGAGTCTATATTTTTCTGAAGTCTGACTAGATTTGGGGTGTAGCCAGATGCTTGTTCAGTTGTTAATATAGCCAAACAAATACGACAATTAAATATTTTAATTTTCTTCTCTCTTTTGAAACGCTTCGATCACAAAAACATATGGGAGATTATGTTTTAAATTATTATTATTAGTTATTGGGCGTAATTTTATTTTATTTTGTTTTATTATATTCGAGTTTTTATTTTTTGATATAAATATTATTTCCTTACCGAGTTTTCCCTTTGTGTTCTAGACCAGAGATTCCCAGACTTTTATTCTCATATACCACTTTCAAAATTTAGCTGGTTCAAATGGACCCCCTGCAGCTACATTTCTACCTCATGCCCAAAACTCGACAAAAAATGTAAAAAATTAAGTAACCATAAGGCAGTCTTACTCAACAAGTAATGGCTATATTAACAGAATAGGACCTCCTAATTAATTATTGCAATGAAATAAACAAAGTACCGACGGCAAACTGATTCTAATTATTAAAACCGTTTTTTTGTCAGGCAGACGTAGACCCCTTTCGAGCCTCCCCTGTACCCCTGGGGGTCCACTTGGACCAATTTGGGAACTAAGGGGATTTTCCTCAACCAGCCCTTTTCAGGTGTCCACTAAGTCCAAGAGAGGCGCTGCAGTAACATAAGAATGACTTTTTTTATCGTTCCTACGTTTCGGCCTAAGATTCAAGCCATCTTAAGGGCAGTGATTCTAACTAAAAGAATTTAATTCACATTGTGACTAAGGAAGGGAGTAGAAATTAGCTAAGTTTTGTTGACGGGGAATTAACGTTATAACGTCTAACATCTATGTAATAGCGTTTGTTGGGTTTGTGGATTTTGAGAAATTCATAAACTCTGGGAGATAAGGAATTATAGGATATAAGAGTTTGACTCTTATTGATTATGACTCCGACTATTGGAGTTTGACTTTTCGCCCTGTCCTCGCTCGCTTCCCTGAAGAAGGGCTAAATCTTAGGTACAATAAATTAAGCCATTCTTATTTTGTGTAATCGTTGACTGCACCCCCTGAGCATTTCAAACCCCTCTTAAAATTAATATAAGGTG
Source organism: Troilus luridus (assembly GCA_964056705.1). NCBI lineage: Eukaryota > Metazoa > Arthropoda > Insecta > Hemiptera > Pentatomidae > Troilus > Troilus luridus. The sequence continues at coordinate 69,446,136 of OZ057412.1, read as the reverse complement.
GACCTATACAATTATTTAAATTATTCGACATATCCAAGAAACATTACACGATATTAAAAAGAATCATTATTCTTAAACATAATTGACATATCAGAAAATTCTTCGTTTCTTTGATAAATATTATCCAATTTCGTTATCAATGTTCGCTTTCCAAAACCTTAGCTAATCTATATATATAAAAGAGTTTGTCCTGACTGAATAGACCATCGCAGAGCAAAAACGGCGTAAGCTACAGACTTGAAATTCGGAGTAGGTACATTTTATAAGGCCGAAGCGCACTAAGAAAGGATTTTTGGAAATTCGTCACCTATGAGGGCGAAAAGGGTAAAAAAAATTTTAAAATACAAAAAAAACGTCATTTTTAAAGCTAGCTCTTTGAAATTTTATATTATCTTCTACATTAAAAAAAAAGAAATACGTGTTTTTTATTTTTTGAAAATTGCCCCTAAAAGTGTAAAATATGGGAAACCGTATCATGTTATCTATATATATATATATATAAAAGAGTTCGTCCTGACTGAAAAGACCTTCGCAGAGCCAAAACGGCATAAGCTACATACTGGAAATTTGGACAGTAGATACATTTTATAAGGCCGACGCGCACTGAGAAAGCATTTTTGAAAATTCGTCCCCTAAGAGGGAGAAAAGGGTAATGAGAAACGTTTGTAATGAAATAAAAAATTCATTTTTAAAGCGAGTACAATGAAATTTCAGATTTAGCTTCTACATTAAAAATAAAGAAATACGTGTTATTTATTTTTAGAAAGTCACCCCTAAAAGTGTAAAATATGGGAAACCGTATCATGTTATCTATATCTATATAAACAAAAATCTCCTGTCACGATGTTTGTCCGGGGTAATCTCCGAAACTACTGGACCGATTTTAATGAAACTGCGCAAAGATTTGTAACATTGCCCAACTTAAATTACTGGCTATGTTTTATTTCGATTAATGACCGTGATATTTTTTTTTGTCGTTTTTACCTGCTGCATTTTTGATATGTTTTAAGGGGATGTCAGAGCAGATTTACGCTAAAATCTTAGTGTAATTCGAAATTGGTATCCGAATAATCGGATGGCTATTTTTTAGGCTGCCGAATACCCGCGAAACTATCGGAGTTATTTTAGTTTTTGGCCTGTATTTGAAAATTGTGCGTTTTTGAAAAAAAAAAAAGTAACTATTTTCAAGGTAGATCAAATTTGCTACAATTTGAGCCCTATTGCAGCTCTGTACCAATAATAGATTCCGAGTTCAGTATACACCATATAAGAAATAACTGGAATCGTATCTATATAATATACAGACAAAAATCGTGACAGGAGCTAATCTCCGAAAGTACTGGACCGATTTCAGTGATATTAATATAATTTAAAACAATATAACTATTCATAATTAAAAATAAACCATTATATATAATGGTATCTAATCCTCGTATCTAATCCCAACACTCCCAAAGCCTTCGTTAACTCCACATCCATATAGATCTTAACGTCCCATTCGTTACTAATTTGGACCGAATTCGATATCAGTTCATTCAAGACAAATCCACTAGTTTCAACAATAGCTTCCTCATCGATTCCCGATAATCCTTCAAGACGTCTTTAAAGATGGCCTCGGGGCCTTCTAACTTAAATCCGTAATCGAAGTACAACCAGCTGGTAGTTTCTCTACTTTCCTTCGGGACAAACTCAATGCCTACTGCACGGATTTTCATGCGGTTTACAAAAATAGATGGAGTGATTCATGAGGAAGGTTTAGGTATATAATTTGTGAATTTTTTGTGCAAATTAGTTGGAATATAACGGTAATTGTTAAAAGTCTAGGAAAAGGTCAAGCCGCCTGGGAGGTTTCATCGAAGTCGCTGCCTAACCTAATGTCGCTTTGTCAATGCAGTGTAGAGTGCTATATAATTTTTATAAGAACCTCATTTTTTATACTTATTAAATTAGTATCAGCATAATATTGCCGATAGGGAGTGGAGTGGTTCAGTGGTAGAGCACTGAGTTGCCATGCCGGAAATCCTGGTTCAAATCCCTCTGCAGGTCTTGGCTTTTATTTAGTCTGTTTGCAGTGGGAGATGGGTCATATAGGATCTAGGACCCTCCTGGAGCCCACCCAGCCTCTATAAAATATTATAAATAAGGGGGGATCTGGCGGTTGAGCGTGACCTAGGACGTCACCTCCTTGCAGAACCGTTGTCCATGAAACAGTACAGTCTCTACCATGCACTGAACTTCATGGGTTGTAGTGGTACAGGTTTTTTTTTTTTATATTGCCGATTAACTTAATCATAAATATCTATAGACCCCCCTGCAGGGAGCAATGGCAATGCGTAACACGTGTCTTTTAAACTTGAAGAGGGTCGCTGCCCTTTACAACTTCTCTCCCTTCGGCCATGTACGCCTTTATCACAAAACCTCTCTCTGCCAATAAATCTTTTATATTTTATCTTACAATACTTTTTACTTATTAAACAATTTAAAGCTCAGATAGTCAGGACTATACACTCAGCCGATATTATAACTTTTTTTCATTCATAATTTTTTTATTTTTCAAAATGTCAATATTCTTATTCACCTATACATATTATAAAACAAAGTCCTCCGCCGCGTCTGACTGTCTGTTCGGGACAAACTCAATGCCTACTGCACGGATTTTCATGCGGTTTACAAAAATAGATGGAGTGATTCATGAGGAAGGTTTAGGTATATAATTTGTGAATTTTTTGTGCAAATTAGTTGGAATATAACGGTAATTGTTAAAAGTCTAGGAAAAGGTCAAGCCGCCTGGGAGGTTTCATCGAAGTTGCTGCCTAACCCCTTTAAGATATAACAAAACAATGCAAAGTGGAATATTCCCCCTTTATAGATCTACAAAAAAGTCCGCGATAATATGCATCTATCGTTTAAAAGGATAGTTTACTATAGCCATTATATCTTCTAAAAAAAGGTTAAGTACAATGTGGTATTTGGAAAGCTGTTTTGACGGATACAGTATGAATCCTTATTATCTTAAATACTTTAGTTATAATCAGGATTTCAAGCACATTATTATAAAAATTTACCTCATATAATGAAAATTTATATCTTAGGAGTTATCGCAAAAAATTAACGCACGTGAAAATTATTTCGTATACAAAGAAATATATTAGATAGTTTTTATGTTTATAATATCCACATAATAAAATGCATTAAAATACTTCATGTAGTGAAGACATTATGTTACATTTAAATATAATCCACACATTCGACTCATCAAATTGAGGCGATACTACGATATACAAAATATGTAAGTATACAAATATTAATGGGGTGTATAAAAACAAATAACCGTGAGGGACCTGTCTACTGGCCTTTTTCACCTTCCCCATGGAGAGAAGATGGCGACTAACAGTATCTTTCGACACACCAAACTCCCTGGCAAGTTTGCGAGTACTTGTGGATGGATTTGACTCAACAGCTTCCTTCAAAACCTCATCAATATCCATTAATTGTCGCCCGGAACCCTTCTTCCTTTCTAACGTCGTATCTCCACTGCTTAGTTTTTCAAACCTACGCCGCGCAGTGCGCTGGTCAAAGACACCTTCCACTTCATGTTTAATAATTTCACGGGTTGCTTCAGCGGCTGTAAAAAATTTTTCCCAGTAATGCCTTAAAATTACGAGAATTTCGCAGGACACTGTCATGTTTCTTCTTTGAAATCATAACTAAACTGAGGCTTTCTTTGGAGAAGTCCAGTGTTAGTAAACAAGCTTAGAGAATGCTCTAAACGGATTATTAAGTTTTGGTACATAATAAATAGCATCAAAATATTTACAGACTTTTGAACTCTGGAATTTGATAAAACGGTCCTTTTTTTTTTTATATACCCTATTATCTTCTACAACTAGTGCGAAGCAACAATTTTCAATGATGTTTGATCTCTGTAGTTTAGTGAGCATTCATACATTATTCAAATAAATGTAAATCTGAGCTTTAAAAAATGAATAGTAGAGGTGGATTGTATTAGTTCAAGATAAATGTTATAGCAAATTATACTACAAATGGTAGTTACGAAAAATAAGAGTGAATCGGTACAAAAACAAAGATAATTATGTGCGTTAAAACAAATAATGCTTGAATGTTGCCATTAACAAGATTCACTCAACTTCCATGAAAAAATTAAAGTAGCAAAAAATCTATTTGAAATGAATTCGGTAACATAGCTTCCTGCAGAAGATTTTAGAAATGGCAGTCCTCTGAATTATGTAAGCTTACTTGATCTAATCGTGATGATGGTAAAAAACATATATCTACCGCCCCGGTTGAGAAGTGGTTGAGTCAAATTTTCTCCTATCTAAGTTTCTTGTACTTTGGGAAGCGGGATTGTGTTATTTTCGTTGCGAATAAGAGGTTGAGTCGCTCTGTACAAAATTCGGGAAACACGGGTATTCATTAGGGTTGCAGATTAATTACATATAAATCAACTTTAAATTTATACATAAATCGTTCAAAAAGGGGGGGAGGGGCTAAGTGGTAGAGCGCTGAGTTATGGTACTTATGGTCATGGGTTCAAATCCCGTTCGCTAGCAGACTTTGATTTAACCTGTTAGCGACCGGAAATGAATCCTATGGGATCTTAATCGTTTAAAAACTTAACATAATTCTTATTCAATATTTTTATGAGAACTGAAGGTCAGTAAGTAACAAAAGAGGTTTCCAAACTCTAGGTAAATAAATAATCGTAAATGCTTTAAGAAAGCGAATACAATATTTTTTTGCCATCATTCCTAAAGAAAATAAATAAATACTTATATATAATAGAGATATCGCTAAAGATATTAGAATTTTCCCTGAATGAACAATCATACAAGTTTCTCCAATAGAATAAAAATGCATTGAAATTAAATAATTTGTTTTATCGATAATGAATAGTTGCCTGGAAGAAGGTCGCATGTTATATTTTTCAAAGTTTACGGGAAAGCCCAAATCGGAAAACGGTTCGTTTAATTAGGTCACACACGCCCTTCTTACATTTTATAGATTTTGCACTTACGCCCTTGTTCGACTGTAAAACAAGCAAAAAATAAATAAATAAATAAAATTGTTACAACCACGGTGCTTTGGTCAAAATGTTTATTTTTACATGACATTAAAAAACCGAAGAGTCAATAGAAATTTCGCGTGCGGACGGGTATTTCTTGACGAGAGAGCGGTAGGGGCCATCACATGGACCTTGTTCCACAAAAAAACAACCAAAACATAAAAATGTAACATACGCCCTTCTTCCAGGCAACTATTCGATTATCATTATGAATTTTTAATGTGACTTTTCTTAATTGATTGTTGATGAATCCTTATCTGGGAAGCATTGAATTACTCCTTATTAAACTATTGCGAACGTAAAAAAAACATATAGTACTGTGCAATCTCTGACTTAATAGCTGTACTTCATGAGGGAAAATGTACTATTTCTCTGCATTCCTTAAAAAAAAAAAAGTATTGCGTGACCGATGCCTTAGTACCTTTTAAGATACTAACTCACCGGGTCACAAATCTAAGACCTAATCTCAAGCTATGGCCTGGATTTAAACGAGGATAATGAATATTTAGATCCAAAGTTAAAAACTTTTCTTTTAAGGAACAATTTTAAGTTTCTTTTAAATGCCACTATTTTATAACTTACCTGGCTTCATGAATTATAAGGCAAAGTTTTTTTTTTATGTTAGAAGGATGTAATCAGATTAATCAGGAGATTGGCGGTTGGATAACACCACCATGTTAATATGAACCAAATTTTATTATTTAATTCCATATACTCCATTATCTGCTGCTGTTGGGAAGTTAATGATGAATTATGTGTTTATAGCTCCTAAGTGGAGGTAAGTTCATACTTCCAAGAAGCGAGGAAATTCGACCATAACTTTTATATTTAGTACAATAACTTAATATAACACAATATCATTATGAATAATAATAAGCGTTCTCAGCTTTTTTCGTTGTTTAATAACACGTTACAGACTAATCCCACAATTTGGAGGTATTTGTTAAAACAGACGCTCTTTTTTTTAATCCTTCATTTCACTGCTGAACTCGTTATTGCTATTATGTTATTAAAACAATATATATAATTTCTTTTTTTATTATTCTTTAATTTTCCGTAGTCATTACTCTGTATCATCCCTTAATTTTCTCAGTAAATGCTCTAGTGCAGTGCGATTTTCTAAAGGTTTGACTAAAGCAAGGAAATATCCATGTTAGGTCTATAGGATGTGGATTAGATAGTTATTTCAATAACCAATGGGATTAATTAAATTAATAAAAAAACCTAACCATTAATTGTAAGCGGATATTTTTTTTACAATAACAGTGACCTAAATAAAATGAGGGTAGTCTACCAAAAATTTTAATGTGGCTATAAAAATACACAATTCTTACCAAAAAAAAATAATAGATTTACCTATGAAGTATATAACTTTTATAAACTATTAGATTGTCATTATAACACAAAATATAACTTGATATATTTATCGTATACCAGTTCATAATCATTTCCATTGTGGGATAAACAATACTCATTATGCTTGACAAAATAAAGTTCCAAAACCGCTGTTGCTTGTTATTTTTAAAAAGTTTAAAATGGTACATGTTATTTACGACTCAGTGTAGAAATACTGTGTCTAGTGACAAACCCTGATCCTACTACCCCTGAAGAAGACCGGCAATGTGGAGCAAAACTTTGGTTTTCTAATAAACAGTTCTCCCTATATGAGAGAACTTTTTTTGCCTCCGCCCCGACCATATTCTTCCTCTTAATGAAATAAAGTGTATTGTAGAAGGTTTAGAGAAACAAAAATTAAAACAGATTTTCTGTTTATTGATATTAAGTGTGATTTAATATTGTAAGTGATCCAATAACACAGGTCTGCAAAAAAACTTTTTTTAAATTATTTAGTTAACTGATCTTTAAGTAGGTTTTTGCGCTGATTTCAAAAATGACATTGGTTTCTTATGTATCACGTAAGGCTCGCCTACAAAAAAAGTTGAAGTTTTTGAAAAAAGTACAAAAAACAGAAAATTTTGGATTAGTTTTTATTATTTTAACATGAAGTAAAAACAAAATAAACAACAACCTAGCTAAAATTGATGCACATGTGTTGTAAAGTTATTACATGTCCTTGTAAAAACGTTTTCTTTTTCCATCAAAGCTTATTTTGGTACTTATTGCTCAAAGCTTATTTTTGGACTGTTTTGTGAATTTTCCCTTTTTAACATCCAACAGTAGTCTGCCACCATCGACCTTGGTATCTGCGCTCCATTTCCTTTATATCTTGATCGAAACGTTCTGCTTGTTCCTCACCTCAAGCCCCAAGATTTTCTGGAAAGTAGTCCAGACGTGAGTGAAGGAAATGAACTTAGACTCTCATGTTGCAGCCCAACATTTTGTAGTTTTGTAACAATTCAGCAACCAAAGTTTCGTAGTTTGGATCTGTTTTGTTTCCATGAAACCCTGTTACAACAAGTTTATATGAATTTCAGGCATTTTTTCTTCCATTTTAGTGACAAATCTTTCATCTTTTAAATGTTTTCTGATGTCAGGCCCAACAAAGACTTCCACTTTCAGCTTAACATCGGATATACCAGGAAACTGTTCACAAAGATACTTAAAACACTCTTTGGGTAATGCTTTCACAAACGGTTTCATTAGCCCCAATTTGATATGAAGTTGTGAAAGTATGGTGTTTTTAGGATCCACTAAACTTTGTCTTTCAACATTTTTAACTCCAGGAATAAGAGAGTTTCTGATTGGCCAGGTCTGCTAGGCATAGTGTTGTTTCCTGTCACGGCTATCCCATTCACAGGGGAAACATGGAAACTTTGTGTAACCACTTTGTTGACCTAGTAACACGGAAATAACTTTCAAATCCCCACAAATGGTCTATTTATGGTCCGAGTAGCCGAGCTTAGTATGAACAAACTCAAGATTTTCGTAGCATTCTTTCAAATGGACTGAGTGTCCAACAGGCACAGAAGAAGTACAGCTTTCAAACTCATTTTTGATGAATCGATGAAAACAATTTGTGTCTAGGGGTAATGGAATTTTTTCACTATTTTTTCCGTAATCAGCACATAAAGTACTGTTAAACCCACTAGTTAAATATGCTACAATTTTTTCATCGCAGACCTGTGTACTTTGTGATCCATGATAACCATTAATATATAAACATGACTATGATTACTCAGTATCAATGGGAGTTTTTCCATGAACTACAACTATTAGGATGTTCTCTCGGGTTAGTATCTTACTGAATGTGCATTATTTGTGGGGGTTTTTCCACTTGCTACTATCTTTTTTCTTTCTTGAAGATGTCTTGAGGCTTTTTGGTTTGAATTTTTCCACTAATATCTTAACGAGTATTTCATGTATCTTTTGAGTTTTACCTCTTATATAATAAATAAATGCTTTATGCACATTATAATCATATCAATCAAAATACAACGAAGTTATTCAAAATGAATAATAAAGCAGCAAATATCAAAGTAACCAGCTCTAAAAACACTGGTACGGATGATAAAGGTTTGAGGATAGTCTTAAGCTTATAAAACTGGTGACCTGTGGTGTAGTGGTTGGCAAGACAATATGCTATGAAGATCGCGAGTTCCTACCCCGGCAGGTTGATCTGGGATTTTTCAAAAGGCAGTAATAATCTTTGGTAATGCCGTCTTTCGGAGGGAACGTAAAATAGAGGCCCCGCATATTTCTCCTCGAACCGAACCTCAAGTCAACAGGTTTTTAATTACAGTTAAACTGTTCATTAAACATATTTCGTTTCCTTAAAGAAAATCAAAAGAATGATTTTTATAAATGTTTATTACACACATTATTAATTCTTATAATAACGGGTGTTTTTTTAGGGGTAATTTAATTAAAATAAATCGAAGAAAATATCAATGAAGCTAACTTCGTGGAAAGATGCTGTACAGGAACGAGCCTGTGATGTCTGGACTCGTTTAGGATCCATATCCTAATTATAACTAGATAGGCAAAATTTATGATTAGTTTTTAGATTAACCTTGAAAGCATAAAGTGACGTTAAAGGAATAAACAAACAAGCAACCTTATAAAATTAGGTTTTGACTAGGTTCAGGAGTGTAGAAAATTCTCAATAATGTTAGTCCCCTTAGCGATATATTTGGTAGACCTAGATACATCAGCTAACCGATTTCTCATTACACACTGATTGGATAACTCCAGCACTATAAAACAAACGAACGTATAGAAATCACTCCATGAATATTTAACCTACGAATTAGCAACGCTCTCGAAATGTTTGGTAATTTTTCTATCACAGCTATAATGGGGCGAGTCCACTGGAGGCTGAGGGGGTGGCCCTTTTAGCAAATGAAGTCCCGGCAGTCCAATTTGGGAGCGCCCCACTCAAATCTAATTGGTCCAGCCAGCCTGCGCTCCGCTCAATGAGTACACTGCATGTTGCCAACGTGTGTCCCTACTCTAAATAGGTGTAATAGCACTCCCATAGAATTCTTCTATGGTGATCCCATTAGGATTTTCTATTATTCCTTTGTCCGGGAGGCCATCAGGGGAAGGGTTCAAATCGTTCGTAAAGGATGACGCCGATGATTTAATGCACACAAACAATATTGCACGTATGCATGAAACGTAATCTCCCTTTTCGGCCACCTTTAAAACTTCCAATTAAATTATTACTTCCACCAATCACACTTCTCAAGGATCGATGACAATACAGTAATTTAATAAGTTTGTCACTTTATCTTTCCCAGGATTTTTAAGATTATCAATTTTTCATTTCCTAAGACACGATAGCGTTTTGTGCCATGTACTAAGAGGTGTACTAAGGAATACATAAAGATATATTGATGTTTGAGACAATCATGGGAATGCTGACAGGATTAACTGGAGAGTTTCGTATATTTAGCAACAAAAAAATAAAAAAACAAGATGCTTTTGTAGGCAGCCAAACTAAGCAATACAAAATATTGCCTGAAAGATCGGAGTGAGACCCTACCAGATAATTGGTATTGCAAATAAAAAACATTATAAGCATGAAACATACCCGTTAATCAAAAAATTATCTACCAGATTATATTGGGAAATGAACATTTTCCTCAATGAAACAATAGAATAGAATAGAAAGGTAATGTTTTGATTCTATGGGGAAGACGAGATTTTTATATTATGTCTTAAACAAAGTGAAAAAGTGGTAAATTTTTGTATGGAAGAGCGTCAAAAATGTGACTCGGAGTTGTCAGCAACTAGAGAGAAATCATGCCAGTATCGAATTATCAAAACCTCTAGGACTCGGACATGATCTAAAAAAGGCCATTGTCTGTTAACTTTAAATATTAAGTTTTGCCGATTTTCTTCTAAACTATCGTATGTAAGATATTATATGGATACCTTCCTGATATAGGGTTTAGATGATTTTTACGACCTCAAGGTACTTCATTTTCTCTATTTTTTTCCAGTGTTGGAAACTGAAATATAAAATCTATTATTGTAACATCTAAGATATGTTAGATGAAAATGCAATGCATTGAATGTGAAAACACTGTTTCAACGTTCATTCAAAACCAGTGCATTTTTAAACCTATTTTACATTCAATACTCTATATTTGTATTTTAATATTTACATTTGTACCCTAAATAAATAAAACATAACATTTTTTCCCAAATTTATTTTTCAGTATTTAACGGTAATTGTTGACCACATTACAGTACTGATTATTAAATGGTTTATGAAACATTCATAGTTTGTCTTAAATACCAATATTAAATCTCCCGAAATGAAATAGCCAGAATTTATAAGATACGTTTCTTTTTGTAAATTGGTTTCGAAACAGAAGAAGATATATAAAGGAAAGGAATAGCAGATATAGTTCCAATATTTAAAAAGAAAGACAACAGTGATTGCGGTAATCACCGAGGCATTTCCCATTTAAATGTAACAAGTAAGATTTATTCCACGTTCCTCGAGATGAGAACCAGAAGAACGGTCGAATTCCGTGCTAATCAGATTACTCAGGATCTCCCAGCTATGATTTGGGCAAATGTAAGCTAAGTTTTAGGAATGGGCTCCAACCACAAGTAACGATACCACTATAGGTAGCAACATCAGACAGACGAGATAAGCGATAAAACAAAGAAAGTCGTTAAAGACATTAGCAAATATCTAACCAACTATCTCTTAGCTTTATGGATTTAACCAAAACATTCGACAATATCCAAAAAAGGTGTTATTTTTAAGGCTTTAAGAGAAAAATTTGTAGACACAAGGCAGATATTATCGATGGAAAAGTACAAAAAAGAATAAGAGATATGTAGTAAGATTCATACATCATCACAAACGAATTTGAGACATCTGCAGGAGTTCGACAAGGATCTAATTTAAGATCAATACAGTTTATATTAGCATTTTTTTAAAATTGAAAACGAATAGATAAAAATCATTTTATCGTAAAAAAAAAAGGTAGGGACCTTGTGTTAATTGTTGTAAATATATTATTGGCTGATATAGGCAGAATAGTTAAAGTCATTATAAAAATATCTTTAAAAAAGAACCCCAACCTTTTTTTAGAATTAAATTCTTTCATCACGGAATTTTTATTTTAATCTAATTGAAAATTATTTTCTACTTTTTAGGTTTGTTTCCTATTAAATCGTACTTTATAGTTTTTAAATTATTATATATTTTAATTTAACTTTCTATTACGATACTAAATGTATCAAAATGTCTAAGTGCTACAAAAATAGTAATATAGATTATTCAAATATAATATACAGGGAGGTGAAAAAGATAGCAATACATATAAAGAACAAGTGGTCGCAGTGATTCACCCTGCATCCGGGATTCGATTAAGGCGCCCTCAGCTGGCGAGATGGTCCCGATTTGAATAAGCCCCTGGGAGATCAGATTGAGAATTTGATACGGTATCAAGTGGGATCAACTCCTTACAAACCACATGCTACTCCTCAGAGGGTCGCCCGCTGGAGATCTAGCACCTCCTGACGTTCAGATCAAGACCTGGTCTGTAATCTATAATAAAATGTTATATCAGAAGGTGTTGAGCAATGAGTATTATTTGCTCGTTTATAGTTGCTTATGATAATGTTTAAATTGTTTGAATATGATAAATTATAAAAAATAAACCTGGGGTTCAGTGCATGGGTAGAGTCACTATTTCTTTGACAACGGTTGTGCAGAGAGGTGATTTGTCATAGATCACGCTCAACTGCCAGATTTCCCCCCTTATTTTTGGTATCCACTTTAGAGGCTGGGTGAACCCCAAGGAGGGTCAAAGGTCCCTTAGGATCTATCTCCGGTCGCCAACAGACCAAACCAATAAAGACAGAATAACTAAATAAAAGTCTTGGTCTTGCCAGGAGCGGGATTTGAACCCAGGACCTTCGGTCCACGCACTTCACCGCTGAGCCACTCCGCTCCCCATGATATGTAATGATATGTTTAAAATTAAAATTACAATAGGAACAAAAAAAACTTTATACCATAAATCACGACAATAGTGTTTCAGTGTTTCTTTTAAATCATTTAAGAAAAATATATTCATAAATTTGTTTGTTTCGTCTAATGTCACTTTATTTCTAAACGGACGATTCTACTGTGAGAGTCCTAAATTTTGCCCATCTACGTTTAATTAGGAAAGGGATCTTTAACGAGTATATGACACTTCACAAGCTCGTCATTTTACGCCGCCTCCGAAGGACGGTATAACTTAAGATATTTTACTGACTTAAAAAAATCCTAAAGTCACCTGCAGGGCTGTGAACCCATGATCTTGGCCATTGTAGGGCATTATGCTGACCACTAGACCACAGATGACCCCAAAAATAAATTGGTATAATATTAAGTTAATTAAATATAATATATTGCACTAGTATTTCTAAAGTGACACGACTCAAACATAGGAGTTATCTTCGGTACTGAGTTCTGACCAAGAAAAAAATTAATAATTATCTCTTTAGCACCCCTGAAAACAGTACCAACTTTTTGGGAGCTTGTCTGCCAGAAAGCAATTGTGTCACTCTTGGTGTCCTAATCCCCAAGCTCATTAATAGTTTTTTCCAATTTTTCCAAAAATGTTGGAATTTTAGTGATGTCACTTTAGAAATAGTAGTGCGATGTATTATATTAAAGTATATACAGAACTAACATTACATAATTAATAATATTTAATACTTTAAAATGAGTATCATGTTTGAAATGCAATACTAGACACAGTATTAATAACATAGTAAAGAAAGGATTACTTCATTATTAAGCATCTCTCCTTACCCTACTCACTTAGTATTATTAATATTTTATGCCAATAATATTATAAATGTCTAAAGCTACAAAAAATTAATTAATTAAAAAATTAATTTTCTTTTTATTATAAATTAAAAAATTAAAAAACAAATTAAAAGAAAATAAACATTGCAATAAGTTGTAAGCTGTCCATTGGTCACACAAATTTTAACTGTAGATTTATTAATTACCAATTATTTAAGATATTCATATGTAAATCAATATTTTGTATAGTATTGTTACGGGCTACTGGGTGTAAAATGGACTAAACTATTACTTAATTCAAGAATCTAATATTTATTAACAAATTAGAAAGAATACAATGCGATTATTTAAAACAGTTAAATTATTAAACTAATATCAATTTACAATAACAATATTCTACTAAATGTTATCTAATTTCTAAAATAATATACAAACAATATAAGATATTTCTAATACTAAATAACTAAACTATTTATATATAAATTTGTACGAATACAATAATATTACACTATAGTTTACAATAACAAATTAACACTTACAGTTCGCTAACTAAAGTCCACCGACCGTAAGACTCTTCAAATATGACAAACTGCCACACAGTTTATTACACTTATTACACGGCCACTAATTGTCACTGTTGCTCACTAAGCACTTATTACAGACTGATACTAATACTAACTAACTCACACACTGCCACTGACTTATTACTCACTCGTCTTATTACTTCACTGCTTATTACTACACTGCTTATTACTGACTGCCGCGGCCGAAAACGCTGTCCTTTTTATATAGGCAAGGTAGGTCGTGGTGGGGCATTACTCGGAACACGGACGAGGACCACCTAGACCGATCTAGAAGGTTCTACGCCATTCTATAATCCCTTCCGCTTAATCCCATTGTTTGCCTAATCCGCTCTAGGCAGATCAGAAGCCGGTCCTACTTTCCGCTCTGACCGTAACACTGCCCCCTCCTTAAAAGTGCTCTGCCCCAGAGCATAGTCCGGAGAAATCGGGCGGTCATGAGCTTCCCTTGATGGAGACGCATTTCCTTTCCAGGGGTTGAACGTGCACACCAATATGGCGACTCCAGAGTTGGCGAATATCTGTTCAAGCATGTTCCTGACAACCTTCCACTCCAGGCCGTCATATCCACAGCCCAACTTAGGGATCGCGAGCTTGGTGACACGCAGTCTCAGAAGCTTACTCCGCAGGTCGTCGAGGCTTCGCCGCAGTGCGTCATATGTGGGCTTCTGATCAGTAGCACACTTGGTAACTAAGTAGAACAGGTGTCGTCCTTCGTGCGTATGGTGGAGTGCTTTCCCGACGCGTGGTCCTTGGCGTTCCAGTTCCTCAGTTCCAGCAAACTTCTTCCTGAAGACGGTTGCAATCCCTCGGGAAGTCCTCAGATCTTCGGCTACACAATGGGCCAGAGAATAGTCCGCGGGTAACGAGAAGATATCTCTGTATACTGCCTGAGTTACTCCACGGGAACCTTGTACCTTAGGTTGTGCAACTTATACCTTACTGGCCTCCACGTTGTTGAGGTACCTGACTTGCTGGTCTTTTGTCGGGCCATGGTCTCCTTTGTATGGGGCCAGTCTATTAAAATGGACTACCCTGGGTTTTCCTTTTGGCTGCTTTCTGATCCTATAGATGACGTCGTTTATCCTATTGATGATCTCAAACGGGCCATCCCAGGAGTTCTGAAGTTTAGGTGAGTAGCCTCGCCTTCTTCGAGGATCATGTAGCCAGACCAAATCTCCAGGTTGGAATCCACCTTTCTCTGCCCTGATGTCGTAACGCTCCTTCATTCTGTCACTGGCTCCCTGGATGTTTGCACGAACCTTTTCGTGGATATTATCCATCCGCTTCCGTAGATTCGTGACGTATTCCTCTCCGTTAACTTCCTCGTCTGGCTTGAACCCGAATTTCAGATCACAAGGCAAACGAAGTTCTCGGCCGAACACCACATTTGCGGGGGTCTGCCCCGTTGCTTCATGGACTGAACTGCGGTAGGCTAACAGGAATAGGTGAAGATACTGGTCCCAGTCTCGCTGATGGTCGGAAACCACCTTAGACAAATATCGACCCATTGTCCTGTTCATTCGTTCCACCATGCCATCCGATTGAGGGTGAAGAGGTGTCGTCCTCGTCTTCCGTATTCCCAGTGCTTCGCACATCCCGGAGAAGACTGCAGACTCAAAGTTTCTTCCCTGGTCAGCGTGAAGTTCCATGGGTACTCCAAACCGGCTGACGAGCTGCTTCACAAGTACGTCTGCAACCGTGACTGCCTCTTGATTCGGAAGGGCATACGCTTCCACCCACTTAGAAAAATAGTCCATGGCCACGAGAATATATCGGTTGCCTTCGTCCGTCACTGGGAAAGGGCCAGCGATGTCAATCGCTATCCTCTCGAACGGTGCTCCCACGTTGTACTTCTTCATAGGGGCCTTCTTTCTTCTTGTTGGTCCGTTAGAAGCCGCACAAGTCGCACAACGCCTGCACCAGTCCAACACATCGTCCTTAAGGTTTGCCCAGTAAAAGCGTTCACGAACTTTTTCCAATGTACGGTGAACTCCAAGATGGCCGCCAGTTACACCGTCATGTAGTTCCCTAAGCACTTCGGGCACTTTATTCCTTGGAACGATGAGCTGTAGCCTGCGCTGATCTCCTTCCGCGTTCTCCAATGCCCGTTTCAGCAGCCCGTTGTCCACTAAAATGGAGTCCCATTGGGCCCAGTACGTTTTTACATTTTTCGACATTGGAGCAACATCCTGCCAGGTCGGTCTTCCTCGCCCCGATATTTTCCATTCCTTTATTTGTTTTAAATCCGGGTCCTCGTCCTGTTCCTTTGAAACCTCTGCATCTTACCAACTGTCCATGACAACTGTAGTCCTCAACACCACTGCCTGCTTCTCTTCTTGTCGAGAACAATGCTTGCAGCCTTCATCACAAGGTCTTCTTGACAGTGCATCCGCATTCCTGTGGCTCGTTCCAGAACGATGAGCAGATTCAAAGTCATACTCTTGAAGGCGCTCGATCCACCTCGCCACTTGTCCCTCTGGTGACTTGAATCGCAGCAGCCACATTAGAGCCGCGTGGTCCGTTCTCAGCAGGAACCTTCTTCCGTATAGATATTTATGGAAGTGCTCTATGGATTTTACTACTGCCAAAAGCTCTTTCCTTGTGACACAGTAGTTGCGTTCCGGAGCTGAGAGTGCCTTGCTGAAATATCCAATCACCCTTTCTTCTCCGTCTTGGAGTTGAGAGAGCACACTTCCAATGGCGATGTTGCTGGCATCTGTGTCGAGTATGAACTTGCCCTCGGGACGTGGATAGCACAGAATAGGAGCACTACTCAATTTTCTCTTCAGCTCCTCGAAGGATGCCTGGCACTCGTGGTCCCAATGGAAAGTCCTTTTCTCCTCGGTAAGCCTGGTAAGAGGTTTTGCGATGTCAGCAAATCCTTTCACGTACCTCCGGTAATAGGTGCAGAGCCCGAGAAAACTTCTCACCTGGTGCTTATCTCGAGGTACTGGCCAGTCGGTGATCGCTGCTATCTTCTCTGGGTCAACAGCAACTCCGTTGTCTGACACAATATGCCCCAGGTAGTTGACTTGCCTTCGGAAGAGATTACACTTCGTCGGGTTCAACTTTAGGTTCGCTGCACGCAGTCGTTCGAAGACCTTCTCCAGATTCTTCAGATGGTGAGCGAAGGACTTTCCCAGCACAATGATGTCGTCTAGGTAAACCAGGCATACTTCCCAAGAGAGACCTCTTAACACGTTTTCCATCAGCCTCTCGAATGTGGCAGGAGCATTGCAAAGCCCGAACGGCATTACTGTAAACTGCCAGAGCCCAGTGCCAATTGAAAACGCCGTTTTCTCTTTATCTTCAGGTGCCAATCCAACCTGCCAATATCCACTGCGGAGATCCAAGGTAGAGAAGAGTTTACACCCCTCCAGGGTGTCCAGCGTATCGTCAATCCTGGGAAGCGGATAACTGTCCTTCTTAGTGACGTTGTTCAGAAGACGGTAGTCTACGCAGAACCTCGTTGTGCCGTCTTTCTTCTTCACCAATACGACAGGAGACATCCAGGGGCTACTCGAAGGCTCAATGACACTGTCAGCCGCCATCTCCTTTATAATCTCCTCGGCGTCCTCCCGTTTGGCTAACGGCAGCCTCCGCGGAACCTGTCGGATGGGCTTCGCATCCCCAGTGTCAATCTTGTGCTGGACGATATCCGTTCTGCCCCGTGGTCCTGGTCCGATCTCGAAGACGTCATGCCATCGGATAATCATATTCTTCACTTCCTCGCTCTGTTCGGGCGAAAGGTCGCGACATGATTCGTCCAAAAATCCTTTAAGTTCCTCTGGGAGTCCTCGAAGCTCGGTGGGATGACGTTGCAGCTGACGAACCACTGAGGTAGCGGTGGTACACTCCCCGACTGGTGTTCCTTTCTTCAGCGTTACCGGGAAGCTGTTCAGGTTCATTAGCCGAATTGGAGTGGTGGGTCCGATCTTGATGAGAGACCTAGCAACCAGTACGCCTCGTCCAACCTCTTGTTCTTCGTCCCTTCCAGGTTCGAGTAGTGCACATTGACCCGCGGGTAGATGCCCTTCGACCGTCCCATGCGTCACGATTTGGCTCCGTGCTGGTAAAGCGGTGTCTTCTGGTAGCAGCACTCGAGCGCAGAAGTCCTTTTCCTGCCGAAGTATGACTTCCTCGTCTCCTAGCGTCATCACACCTCTCGACATATCCAGCTTGATCCCGTATGTGATCATAAAGTCCATACCCAGTATGACGTCCTCATCTATATCTGCCACGAGAGCGAGGTGCTTCAGATGTTGGCCCCCGATGTGGAAGGTGGCATCTGTCTCCCCGTAGACCTTGGCTGGCTGTCCCGTTGCAGTCCGTAATGCCCAAGTGGTCGGTATGATCTTCTCAGCTGGAAGTGTCTTCGAGTTCAAGATCGTCATGCTCGCTCCGGTATCCACTAGAAGACTTCGCAGCTGCCCGTTCACCATCCCATCAACGTAGAAACTGTTCGTTCTGCTTCCTATCGACGCAACTCTGATGGTCTTCCTGGGGGCTTTGACGTTACGGGTTGGACATTTGCTTCTAGGATGTCCAAGCTGGCCGCAGCCCCAACAGCGTATCTCCTTCTTATGGGTCCTGAGAGCATCCAACACTTTCGTCACAATGTCTTCGATGCTAGGGACCACATTAGGTTCCGCTTCTGCTGCTCGAACTCGCGCATGGCCCCGTACAGACTGTCTAACAGCTTCAAACTCCATGGCCTGAGATAATGCGTCTCCCAACGTTTTCGGGCGGGCGAGCTTCACTGCTTGTTGTGTCTCTGGGTCCCGAAGTCCATCCAGGAATTTGTCGACAGCCAAACTCTCGTAGACATAGTCGGTGACCGATGGGTAGGCGTTCCTCACCAGCCGGGCAATATCCGCTTCAAATTCCTGCAGTGTCTCGTTGTCCTTCTGGACCCTGTTTCTTAGCTGTGAGCGATATAGCTGGTCCATGTGGCGGTGGCCGAAACGCATCTCCAGCCTTCTAATCAGCTTCCCGTAGTTAGACCGCTCCGACATGGGCATTCCCTGCAGTACTCCCAAGGCGTTTCCACGCAAGGCCAGGCACAACGCTGAAGCTTGGGTCTCCTGTGACCACCCGTGGATCGAAGCCGCTGTCTCGAAGAGAGTCATGTAGTCCTCCCACGGCGTCTTTCCGTCGAATACTGGAATGGTGTTGTGAGCTGGTGGCGTCCCATTATTGGCGGGCAGAATGGTTTTATGAAGACTGACCTCGGGGGAACGGTCGGTGTCGTTCGTCGGTGGGTTGCTCTTACGTCCCTCGAGAGCTTCCATTCTTAGCCTAATTTCGTTCACTTTTTCTCCTAGCCTAGATTCTATATCAGCTACTTTATTATTTACATCGGCTAACTTATTATCTACATTAGCTAACTTATTATCTACATTAGCTAGCTTATTATCTACATTTTCCATTAACTTAGTCTCTAATGTGCCTAACTTAGACTCTAATGTATCCATTAAATCATTTTTTACAGTACCTAGATCATTTTTAACAGTGCTTAACTCATTACCTAGTTCATTTTTTACATTGCCTAACACATTTTTAACAGTACCTAATTCCTTACCAAGCTTATTTTCTACATTGCTTAACTCATTACCTAGCTCATTTTTAACAGCACCTAATTCATTTTTAAAAGTTGCAGACAACTTGCTTAAATCAGTTTCAAACAGAACGTCATCTGGATTTTCCCCTAACTCTACAAAAAATTGACGTAAGCGATGTTGCAGTACACTTTTATTTCCGGAAGAATCCAGATCACGTTCTTCTAATTCTCGTTTTAAATCTGCAACTTTTAAATCCATTAATTTAAGACTTTGAGAAGCCATTTTTCATACAGTAGCCCAATAATTACAAAATAATAACAATTACACAAGATATCCCACTTCTGACACCAATTTGTTACGGGCTACTGGGTGTAAAATGGACTAAACTATTACTTAATTCAAGAATCTAATATTTATTAACAAATTAGAAAGAATACAATGCGATTATTTAAAACAGTTAAATTATTAAACTAATATCAATTTACAATAACAATATTCTACTAAATGTTATCTAATTTCTAAAATAATATACAAACAATATAAGATATTTCTAATACTAAATAACTAAACTATTTATATATAAATTTGTACGAATACAATAATATTACACTATAGTTTACAATAACAAATTAACACTTACAGTTCGCTAACTAAAGTCCACCGACCGTAAGACTCTTCAAATATGACAAACTGCCACACAGTTTATTACACTTATTACACGGCCACTAATTGTCACTGTTGCTCACTAAGCACTTATTACAGACTGATACTAATACTAACTAACTCACACACTGCCACTGACTTATTACTCACTCGTCTTATTACTTCACTGCTTATTACTACACTGCTTATTACTGACTGCCGCGGCCGAAAACGCTGTCCTTTTTATATAGGCAAGGTAGGTCGTGGTGGGGCATTACTCGGAACACGGACGAGGACCACCTAGACCGATCTAGAAGGTTCTACGCCATTCTATAATCCCTTCCGCTTAATCCCATTGTTTGCCTAATCCGCTCTAGGCAGATCAGAAGCCGGTCCTACTTTCCGCTCTGACCGTAACAGTATAGTAATTCTAAATAGTATGTACTACCACTGGGTAGTTTCTCTACTTGCCTTTATCCAAGTCATTAAGTTTCATTCCTTTGCAGTTATAAATTTCATTAAATAAATTAAAAACAAACATTTTATTAAATAAATAAGAACGAGTTTATTGAGCGAATTAAACCAATATGTTTGAACCTTCCAATGTCTTAAAATTTATCTAACCAAACAAGAAGTTAGTAACAAGTAGCATGTATAATAGTACTCTTCCCCAACATCCGTAGTCTCTATTTCCTAGGTCCTTTTGTAGACCAAACCTTCAACTCACAACATCCATCTTATATCTATAGTCCCCTACAATTTAAATCCTCTATCCAATCCCAGGGATTTTCCGACCATTATACCCGTTTCCATAGATCAGCTGTGATTAGAAACCAGACCCTGTAAATACTTCTGGGGATGAATATTCTCCCTAAAGCAGATCAAACTTTAGTCCTAGAAGAGGATAGACCTTTAGTTCTGGATGCTAACCGCATCAGCACTGAGTACAATCACCGTTTAAAAGGCGGTAAGTCCTTACTGAACACTGAACCCCAGACTATTCCTAGTTCGTTGTAATAGAGGTTTATTTTTTAACACAGAATGTTTTAAAATTACTGACATAACTCTTTCTAGATATTATTATCAACCATTCAATTATATTTTTTCCCCTATTTGTACAATATTTTCGATCCGGAAAGATATGTAATGATATAAATTAAACAGGAGATAGAGCCATTGATTACTGATTAAACGGGAATGAATGGGGCAGGTAATGAAGCGCGGCGGAGATGTAGCCGAATCAAAAGTCGTTAGCCTATCCGACCGTTTCAGGACTTTTTAATGCCCGAAATAATTACGCTAATTATCTGAATTAGCATGTTAAATTGGTTTTCCTTCACGTAATGACCGAGGATCCTCTTCTCTCATTTCATTTGTTTCTCGCCAACTGCATCGATTCAGGCCGGACAACGTTTTGATTAATGCCTTTGCATACATTATGCTCTTCACGGTTTGTTAATTGCGTGTAACATTTTGCATAATTGTGCAAGTGATAATTTTTTCCCTTATATTTTCAATATAATAAAATCTATTAACTTTAAACCCCGGAAATTCCATACAAGCGTATTAATGTTCTTACATTAAAAAGTAACAAAAAAAAACTTATATAATCTTACTAATATTAAA
Source organism: Troilus luridus (assembly GCA_964056705.1). Taxonomy (NCBI): domain Eukaryota; kingdom Metazoa; phylum Arthropoda; class Insecta; order Hemiptera; family Pentatomidae; genus Troilus; species Troilus luridus. The sequence goes on along the minus strand of OZ057412.1, from coordinate 69,424,413 downwards.
AAACATATTTTTAGATAGGAACTATTTTTCAAAAATATAATTTGATTATGTTTGAGCAATATTAGTCAAGATTCATAGAAAAGTAGTACATTGAATCTTATTATCATTGTTTATAGCGAACATTAACAGTATACTTTGACAGGATCACGGAAAATTCTTTAATAACCGCGATGTATGATGTCAAAATTATTACAGCAGCTTTTCCAAAACCAATTCTAAAAACGTCTTGAGATTTTTCTTTTTCCCAACTAGAATAAAATCTTAATATTTTTTCAAAGTCTGTTTATCAGGAATTTATGTTTGGAAAAATTAATTTTAAAATATACTTCCTCAGAACTTTTTCAATTATCTCTGGTTGGATCCTGATCCAGTTTCATATATTCGTAAGGAGTGTAAATTAAGGAAGTCCATATTGTGTATATATGTATATATATAATATAATAAATAAAAAATTAGCACAGTAGGGATGGATTAAAAGTATCCAGTGACGAAAATTTCAAACTCTATTAATTTTTTATTTTATTTTTTTAATTTCTTTATATTATAGTATAAATATTATTCCTGTCCCATTAAACATTTATTATTATTTTACCTTGTAATTATATCATATATCCAATATAAAATATTACACGCCAAACTAAAAATTAGAGAGATTAAATTATAGTAAATTTATCTAGCAATTTACAGTAAATTTTCAAACGTCTTATAACTAACAGTGTCACCAGACAATGTTCACTTCACCCATGAACGTAGTAATTCTATTCGCCATAAGTTACCCTCTACTGACTTGTAATACCTGTAATGTGCGGATCTATTCATAGATGTTATGCAATAATAAACACTAACGTAAAAGTATAGTAACACTCTAGTAATTATTAGTTATATTTTTTTAGTACAATAACAGGATAATTTTTCTTCAACAAATACAATTGGTAATATTGTGTATCACAAAGAAAAGAATGTTTATTCGAATAGTGATTAAGTGTGTGTAGAATTAAACATGATGTTTAAATAAAATGAGTCGAGGGGATAAATAAAATGAGTAATTGTCGAAGACCAGTAACAAAAAATAAGAAAATCAGAACATGGAAGTATAATCTTTATTTTGTCCTAATGTTATAATAAGTTGTTATTTTTAAACTATGAAGATATGTAATGACCGACAACAATTTAAATAATTTCTTCTTTCAAAAGTTTAAATGAGTCGTAATAAATAAATTTATATGGATTTTTTCTGGAGTTTTTGTATAAGTACATTAGAAAGAGCTTTGTATGCCCCACAGAACTATTTTAAGACAGAAAAAAATAAATAAAAAGTAGGGAGGTGGTAGACTGTTTGCTTAGAAAACATGGAAGCCGTTGAGTGGTCTAAAAGTACTAATTATTCCATTAATGGAGGTACTATGTCATGGGGTGCGGTCCAGATGTCACCTTTCCCTCGTCCTCTCGGTGGAGTTGAGCCTTAACCACTAGCTCATGAAATTTTCACAAACCTTACTGTCCTACAAGTATTTCGACTCTCATTCTACGACCAATTTAATAAATTCCGTTAATGTATTTTTTTAAAAATCTGTTAAATGGCAGAGAATATGCTGCTTTAAAGCCAACGATTGTGCAAGAAGAGGATTTAGCCATGTACACTCTTTGTACAGGTGGGGTGTGCCCCAGGAGTTTCTGAGATCCAACAATAATTATTGATCCACTACAGGCGTTTGGGATGAAAAGCGAAAAAATATTAAATTTTAAAAATTCAAATTTGTCGGTCGTTTTGTCAAGCTAAAATTTGTCAATTGTATGCTCCCAAATTTTCAGGTTCATGACCGGACTAAAACCATGAGAAATAAGGCCGCAAAGTTTCATATTAGACTAAATTCCTTGGCCTACTACTAGCGAAAATTCTGAATAAGTCAATTTTTGAAATTTGGAGCTATCTGGTTTTGCTCCGACACGTGACTGGAGTTTACCCCTTTACGTTTCTAATGAATTTTAAATGTATTCTGTTACCATAGATACCACACATATTTATTCCTGATTAGTCCCGGAATTTAACTTTTAACTTCCATCTATTATATAAAACCAACAATACAATCTTATCGAGAAGGGAGCGTGACTCGCCTTTTATTTAAAACTTGATTTTACTCCTCATAAAATTTTCATACCGCGGGCTAAATATGAAAATCGTTTCTTAAAGAGTGAACTCCATTAAAACAGAAACATAAATAAATTAACAAATGTAAATAGAGAAATTTATTGACCTCTACCCTCTACCCGGACCATTTTCTTCCACATAAATAGAGAACGCTATAGGCTGAGGTAGAGTGAGCTCCAGAAGTAATTGCAAAAGCAACAGGGTCCATCCATGGCTGTTAATAAATTAATTGAAGTATTATTTTTGGATTATTTTATAGCAAATCTGAGAATATAAGTTATGTATTAATGTATTTCCTTTTATGTGAGTAACATAGCGGCAGAAAAGACGCGTTCCGTACTCCTGGTGTCATTTGTTGTTGAATCACAAAAGATCGGTTCTATAATCATGGAGACAAAGTAAAACGGATAGTGGGCAAACAGATTTGTTTTAGGGATAATGAGAAGGGGTATAAAATACTAAGTAGTGTCTGTTGCAACAAGGCATGTGTGAAATATGTATGATCCCAGGATCGGTCAATTGCTTTTACTGGATGTTATTTTTAGGAAAATAATTGACGTCTAAAAGCATATGCGCTTTTCACTTTTCATTTCCTGGTAATGGTTTCTTAGGTATATGGATATTGGTTAAAAGACAATCACGCCCCACAAGAGCACCCGATCGATTGGTTGCAAATCAAAGCGACCATATTCTAATAGGAAGACGCCATAGAGGCAATCTACGGAATGTGGGAACTCAAATCGGAGGTGCGAATGAAGATTCAGAACACTTCTATTGTATAGTACACATGACAGCAAAATAGGAAAGTCCGAAATTGCAGCTAAATCCAAAAGTTTCAACCTAATAGAACTGAAAGAATCAGAAACTCAACCCAAGTATACTGAAAAACTTTGAAGAGCGTCTAAGAAGCTATGATGCCGTTCAAGACATTGACAGCTAATGGTCACACTGTTATAAAGCAATAATGGAAGCAGTGGAATAAGTAATCGTGCCACACCAGAAACAAAGTATCCATGGTTCGATGAGGAATGAAAAGCAGATACGAAAAGTAAGAACGCTGCATACGAAGTCATGATTAGGACTACTACACGGAGGTTTATTGATGAATACCGACAAAGAAGTGAGAATGAGAATCGACGGAAGGAGAGGGATGCCAGAATAAAGAAAGTATGGAAAGTATCTTCAGATTGATCAATAAAGAAAAAAATCCCTATAGAAATATGTTAAAACCATGTTAGGACATAGAGGGTGACTTAGTGAACAATGTCCGATGTTTTTGCCGAATGGAGGAACCACTTCAAGAATATCCTCAACTGTAGTGGGGAAGGCACCGGTGATGAGGAAGTGAATAGAAGTCGTATGGAGGAATACAAAGAGCAATAAATAGACCTAAAGCCTTCAGATTAAGTGGATGCCCGAGATTAAGATGAGGTAATTCTGGCAGGTGATACTCTTTCAGTCTTAACACATCTTACAGTTAATTTTTGACTAATTAAATATTTAGAAAAGAAAAGCTAGAAAATTATATCAAATTCATTATTTAAAGCTACTGAATATTAACTTTTTAAATAATTAACTCCAACTTAATTAACTTTTTAAATAATTAACTAAATTAACTCCAAGTGCCAGTGTTGTTATTTATCACTTAAGTACTTGGAAAAGCGGTCTTTTGTAATTAAATTAAAATATAAATTACTCCACGCTGATATAGCACACAATAGAATTACAGATAAGCTGGGGGTCCTTTGTGGTTGTTTCCAATCCATGAAATAACACTGAAAAACGCTCATCTTGCTAAAAGGTCTGTTTCAGAGGAGAGAAATTAAACTATAAACATGGGGGCGACACAGAGTCTAACAGAGCCCAGCCCGCACGAGTCTCTTGGAATTCAGTTTAAATCAAATTCCTATGCGGGGACAAAAGGCCAGTTGTGGGGCTTTGTTCCCCTTCAGGGACAATTAGTGTGATGCACATATGTGAGAAACAATGTCAGGTGATTCACTCCCCTAAGACAATCTCGTTTAGTGGCGGCCCGGTAACTCAATAACTCTCTCGTCTGGTCCCTCTGAACCGTTCGTTATAAGGATTCGAATTCTAACCGGATAAGTTGAAATTAAATGCAAAGCTAATTAGCCACCCGGGAGGGAAGAATGCACCTGCTCATTCCAATCATTGCAAGGGGTAGATCAGTGGGAAGTTCTCTTAACCCCATCATTTCGGGAACCCAATAGCAATCACAGTAATGAATGCAGATGGAAATCTTGTTGCTAAACTTGTTAATGCCACCCTTGCCAATGCTAACTGTATCAGTCCGCCTACTGCGGGGTTTATGAAACGATTAATTTAGGAAATGAAAACAGCCTTAGAGGAACAGATGACTCAGTGTTTAGTAAACAAAAATTTGTATGATATACAATTTGTACAATGATTCCCATTGATTATTTAGTTGTAACAATTACTAAACTGATTATTTAGGTGTATGGTGTGCCTTTCTTTATTGATTGTAGGCGTTCAGGATGAAAAGAGGACAGCTCCGAAATTTCAAAAACTAACTTTTCTAAGTTTTTCCGTAGCATAGCCAACCGGTTTTGACGGTTTGCCGCCTATTTATTTTTAGGGAAACACCTGGCGATTGGAATAAGCCTCTCAACACAATCATCGTGCTATAAACAGTTCAGTCCTACATGGGTACATTTATTATTTATACATGTATTCTCTATTGCATACGGTTTACTTTTCATCAGGTTCCGAATTTCTTTACATAGCTATTAAGCTATTAGATTATTTTTTTTTTCTTTATGTATGTAAACATTTATTTTAGTTTTCTGTTAATGTAAAAAATTCCAACTTTGTATTTTTTTTTCTTAGTGGTAGTTTATATACAACAGTTTTTTGTTTTTATTTGTATTTTTTAAATATTTATATCAAAATTGTATTGAAAATTGAGCCTTCTTTCTCTTAGGACTTTTTTCTTTTCCTGAATTAGTAGCACCGAACAATAGTCTCAGTCATATTCCGTCGGGTGTAAAAGGCCCAAGTGAATTACAAATTAATTATATATGTTTTAGTACATATATTTGTAATTTTTGATTAATACAAAATTTGGAGAATGAAAAAAAAATAGAGTGTGTGCTTAAGACCGCAAGGAAGAAGTGAAAACTATTTTTTACGATGTTTTGTTAAGCATGCAATAGCTAATTTCCTCTTTCGTTTTAATTCGTCATCGAGTTTGTTGTTTTGATCCATCATCGATTTTGCAATCTGAAAAAGACAGTACTCAAGCACTCATACGTCATATTATTATTACTCATAAAAAGAGCTACTGTCTCAAACATATTTATTTTTGAATATGGGAAAGTAAAAGTTAACAGTGAATAAAAGTTAGGTTAATTATATATATACAAGTATAATAGCTTTTGCCCACGGCTTCGCTAGCGTGGAATTTGGTTGGAAGTTGGAATTTGCCACATAAAGTTTCGTGACAGATCATTTTAAATTAATTAATTAATTTAATAAAACTATAAGTTACTCGTACATTCGAAATTTCAGATGTCTATCTTCAAAACTGACGGATTCCATACAATCTTTGAACCCCTTATACATTATGGTGGAAATCCTTGGGGCTGGAATTGTCCAAATTCCTTTCTTTGTGCTCATTTAAGCTATACTAAGAACCTATCTGCGAATTTCTAGATGCTAAGTTCAGTGGTTTCTGCTGTGTGTTGACCGCTGGGTGTGTAAGTCAACCAGGTTAAAGTTTTATATAAACTTCCCTTTGTGGTGCTGATAAAAAGTAGCCTATGTCCTTCCCAAGGCTTGAGATTATCCATATCAAATTTCAGCACAAACGGATCAGCACAGCCGTGAAACATACATTGACACTGATTAACAAACGGGGCGGACAGAAGTTACTTTCGTTTACTGTTGTTCGGGTCAGTAAAGGATTAGTATGTAATGTTATTGAATTTATTGAAAAGGATTACCTAAGTATAACGGTTTCTCTTGTTGTACGGCAGCAACGAGAAATTATATTAAAACTGAAAGGATTAGAATAATGTACATAATACATATTATGTAGCTAATTTGTCGATGTGTTGTAATTTAGCGGTGTAGCCTATATTACTGTAGAGTTTCATCCAAATCCGTTCAGTAGTTTTTGCGTGAAGGAGTAACAAACATAGATCCATCCTCACAAACTTTCGCATTTTCAATATTAGTAGCGAAAATATGTAGATTTTGCGAGTAAGAAACACGTGAGGAAGCTACTCAGAGGGGAGCCCTGTAGCGATGCTAACAATCTTTAACAATTAAATTAAATACCGCGATTACATTCTGACCAAATGTTGGAGGTAATATTGAGAATGTGTTATATCCTAGTACTTTTTTATGATATTTATCGTTATATTATGACCAAATTACACAAAATCATTATAAATTGTAGCCTATTGTTATTCTGATGTATAAACTATATTACTGTAAAGTTTCATCCAAATCCGTTCAGTAGTTTTTGCGTGAAAGAGTAACAAACATAGATCCAAATTTTCGCATTTATAATATTAGTAGGATGTGTATACTCTAATTAAATTACCTATACGATCGAATCACTCTTTATAATAATAATATTTATTTTTTAATATTGGAAAGTAAAAGCTAACAAATATTAAAAGTGAAATTAATTCTTAATAGCAGCTGGCTATCGAGCGTTTCACCTCTGAGCGTAACGATTGAGCCTGCCTAACTTACTACCTACGAAAAAATGTGTGTGCGGTGCGGCAAAAGAGGTTTTCACTTCAAAAATCATTTAGTTAGGATTGGCAGGGGTGTTATTATCAAGTTTAGCATCACTTCATTCTGTATTTATTATTGTTATTGTTATTAAATTGCCGAAATAATGGGTTTATGAGAACTTCTCACTGATATACCCTAGGGATCTACAATGATTGGGATATTGAGGTCCATTTTTCCTTTTTCCTAGTTAATTAGCTTTGCACTTTGTGTATATCGATAAAACATTACCATTCAGGAGGGTGATTATTTCAGTACTTGGTAGGGACTGCTCTGTTTGTAGCACAATGGTTGTGGTTATGAACTGGTGGTGACTTATCTGAGAACACGCTCAATCACCAGGTGTTTCGCCAATTACGGGTACCTATTTTACAGAGGCTGTGTGAGCCCCAGGAGGTTCGTCAAATCCTGAGCTGCTAGCAGACTAAATAATTTATCTCCGCTGTCGGATTTGAATCCTGAAACTTCGGCATAGCAACTCAGAACTCTAAGCACTGAGGTACCTCGCTCCCCCGCCCCCCTTGCTCACTCTCTCTCGCTCTCTCTCTCTCTCTCTCTCTCTCTCTCTCTCTCTCTCTCTCTCTCTCTCTCTCTCTCTCTCTCTCTCTCTCTCTCTCTCTCTCTCTCTCTCTCTCTCTCTCTCTCTCTCTCTCTCTCTCTCTCTCTCTCTCTCTCTCTCTACCTCTCTGGATTCGTTAAGATTTTTTGTATTTTTAAAGTTTTGTATTATTTGGAGTAGGACTTGCAGAAGGGGGAGCCAACTACAGTATGTCTGCTGTTCTTTTTTCAGCATCGCTCTTAGCATTGGGTAGGATAGTCGTAGTAGTGTTAAGAGCTAAAAAGTGAGAATTAATAAAAAACTCCAAAAACGCATTTTATGAAATACTACTACTATCGAGCTTATTTTATAATAATCATTTATTGTAGCAGTACAACATATTTTATTTGTCTGAGGACACGCTCATCCCCCAGCCTTTTCCCCAATTAAGGGTATCTACTTAATAGAGGCTGAGCCCCAGTAGGGTCATCAAATCCCGTAGGGTCCAAGCACGGTTGTTAGTGGATTAAATAATTTATCTACCACAGTCGGACTTGAACCCTGAAACTTTGGCACAGCAACTCAGCGCTCTAACCGCTGAGCTACCCCGCTTTCCATTCCTCCCTCTCTGAAATTGTAAACATTTTTATTTTTAGACTTCTGTATTATCTGGAGTAGGAAATGCAGGAGGGGAAGCAAACTAGCATTCTCCTGGCACCTCCCTTAACGGTATGAATATTTTACTCCCCTCGGCATAAAAAATACCAGGTGGGAGGGTTATGGTTTCTGCACGATGTTACCCCACGCTGGGGTGCAGGTCCAGCCCAGCATATGCGGGAGATAGGCCTGATGCCCCCGCCATATGCTCTGCTCCATTATGTAAATGAAGGATTCCCAGTCGGCGATTTGCCGTTAATGTCCGATGTGTATGTGTTCGGTGTGCCTACTGTTCTTTTATCCGCATTGCTCGTAGGATTGCGTAAGATAGCCATAGTTGTGTTGTGTGTTACGAACGAAAATTGAATGGAAATTTCCAAATCTCACGGCAATGAAATACCACAGCCATACTTGCTTTATACTAACTCTTCATTGTTGAATAATAACGTTTTTTAAATTTAAGTCAATATTTCTTGTAAAAACTTTTAAAAAGAAAAACTGAAATGCTGTCATGTATGGAAATCCATTTTAAGCTTGACTTAAATCAAAATATTGTACTCTTCTTGAATCGAATTGTTTTGAAAAAAGAGTAACTGTTTTATTTCCATTTGAAAAATCTAGAAATTCAAAGCTAGAAATTCTGACTTTATTAACCTGATAATAGCCGCCAATTATTTTTACAATTATTGCATTTCAATCATTTTACTATTTCAAATTAATTTTTTTTTAAATTCTTTCCGTATATCTTCGATTTTCTCAGTGTTAATTCTGTCTATTTAGCGTCAATTTATGCTGCTGTGGCTAATCGGACGATATAGTGGAACTTGTTGGACACCCAAAGCTACTGGTACAATCATTACTGAAAGACACATTACCACAGACCCGAAAAAGGAGGCTGAAACGTCTCAGAAGGAGGGATCTACCACCAAGAGATGCACCAGGCTATTATTATTATTTACGTTTCTGTGTGGGAGGATACAAATAATATCACTGTTAAACTTTTTTTTGGTGCAGTGCCGTGTTTTTAAGATAAAATTTTAAAAAATGTCCTGAAAAACTTTAAACAAAATATTTCACTGTAATAATTTTGTACTTTACAGCCACATATAGGGTTATTATTACGTATGTATACCAATTCAGATACATCAATAATTTAACACACCTATACTTACCAATAATAAAATATTATTTATATATAAGTATGTGTAAAATGAAAAAAATAGAATTTTTGAAATAGTAAATATTATTTTTCTGGTATTCTCACTCATCACTATATACCGTACAAAAATGTAATGCTATAGTGCTTTATATGCTCTATGAGTAATAATAATAAATTTAGGAGAGGAAAAAACTGGTCCGGGTATACTGGTCAAAATATTCTCTTCTATAAGGAGACATTTTATTTGGAAGCCGACGTTTCGACCCACATTGCAGGTCTTCTTCAGGGCTATTTTAGTTCTTCAATCTTCTTCATTCTTCAGTCTAGTGTCAAGTGTGATCCTTTTATAATAAATTTATTATAATTTTGTGATCTAACGGATTGCGGTTTGGTTAATATTTATATATAAATGGAACTTTGTAAGCAGAAATTGGTAATATCGGCATTGAGCCTCCGGGTTCGCTAAGCCTTGTTATTATAATTATACTTTTGTAGTTTTTTCCCCTCGACTAAACGTTCTCTAAATGTCTCTCTTCGTTTTATTTATCACAAGGATGCTATAAGCATTGGATTACACTGGCTATTACGTATAAATCCTGTCCTTACTGCTTTAACTTGCAAATTTCTGCCCATAATTTTATTAGCCCGATACATTAAAATTTTTACCACTACAACCATGAAGAGTCTTAGGCTACACCAACATTGGATCCGATTCGGTGCGACGTGATTCTATCACATACGATGCTGGGGTGTATACATTATACATATTTTACTATACACTATAGTAAAATATAAATGTATTAAAAATAATTAATAATTAATCTTAATTTTATAAATTTAAGAACCAAATGTTATAACTCTTGATATATTTCAGTCATTTGGTTTGCTAGCGACGTCTCATCGTATCACACCGGATCCAATGTAGCCTTAGGTTCAGCAAGTCCAAGGGACTGTACTGTTTCTAGGACTTTTACACGAAGGTAATATGTCTTAGATCACTTTCAATCACCATATTTTTCCTCCTGTAAAGAGTACTTATCTGACAGAGAACGGATGAGCCACTAAAAGGTCTCCAGATCCCTAGGGTCTAACCTCAGCCCTTTACAGAATAACAGCCATAGCTGAATGTGAATCCAGGTACTTTCGCCACTGCAAATCAGCGCTTTAATCAGCTACTCTTCTTTTTTTTCAAATATATACTTAAATTATTATCAAATTATAATATTTAATACATTTATTGTATTCTTCAGGAATATTGAGGTCATAAAAATACAATCTGTTAAATTGCTATGGCATAATTCACAGCTCAACGTAATCATATTAATAAACATAAACAAGTAGCTGTTGCATACAATTTGAGCACTTATTACTAAGCTTATGTTTCCGACCACCGATACTCCCGCTCTCTAGCCTGATACATACTTTAAGCAAACTTATGAGCATTTTTTTTTTGGAGGGGGGAATCAGACACAATAAGACATGGCCAAACACAAAAAACAAAACACGTCATGACTGGGTTGTTAAATGTAAATTGGCCTAAGCCCTTCGTCGAAGCCTAGATCCCTCCCGTCGCCGGCTGAACCCTACCGATGTTTTCACACATTAAGCTAAATCCCTCCCTAAGGGCAAAAACATGATGCCCGCAAGAGGCAGACTTAGCCCTTATCTACTGCCTGCATACAAAGTGGAATGAGTAGGTGTCACCCTCCTCGCCCTCTTCAAAAACAACCGCTAATTTAGACGCCCTACCCTTCCTCCGTCATCCTATGCATTTATTTTTCGCCACGTTGAACAGTACCACACCGCTCGCCCCCGATTATTCCAATAAGACGAATTGTCTCTTTGGAGTAGCTTGGGATGGGAGGGCACCCTAACAGGGTATATCACCGCACCCGGGGGCTGTAAGTGTATTAGCTTCTTCAATACGTATGTGCATTCCACCAAAATGAAAAAAGCAGTTCCCCCAGTTGCAGAGATGAGATTATAAATTTGATATGATGTCGAAATTGAATTAAAAACTTTTATTTATATTGGGGAGGGTCTGTATGAGTATCTGAATAAGATGAAAGCAGCTGAAATAAAATAATACCAGTTTATTATTTGTCTAAACATGTTTAATAGATCCATTACTTCAAAATTGATGTTATGGTTTTAATCTACTTATTTTAACTTCATTGTCATGATTTATGAAGTAAATTATATTTAATAAATTTTAAAAATAAAATAAAGTGTTCATCCTGAAGTTGACATGAAGGAACGTCCCTACAGAATTTTGGGTTACATCCGATAAATGCAAAATTGAATAAATATTAAAACCTTCCTAAATACTAAATTAAAAAAGTAAACTTTATAAAGACATGATTCAGATCCGTAGTCTAAAATTGGATAACTGTTTTGTCTACAATAAAACAAACATATACTTAAGACATTTAAAGATTCATGTATTTATAAATGATATAGTTTCATATGCATAGTAATTGTTTTTAAAAAATCGTGCACGTCATTTACACATTACATATGTGATATTTAAATTTCGATTTTACTAAGATTTTTGAAAGCCATTAATATAAAAATATGTAAATATATTGGGTTCTTGGGTTTCCCAGAACTAAGTTTTCGTTTTAATGAAAATTATATCACCAACAATGTCTGTTGCTTCAAATACTACTGATGAAAAAAATAATTCTCATCTTACTACTATAATTTTAAGATACAATATATAATTTTCAGCGTTCATTTTACACCATGTTCTAACCATGAGTGCGAAAAGTGTAAGGTTTCTTTGAAAATATCTGGTTTTATAAATGTTCACTTACAACTTAACTTAAAACATAACCATACAGAACAGTTTTTAAGAATATCTGGAGCACTCTAAATGGAATGGTAAACTATTACAGATTTATTATTACTTGATCCAGCTGGTTATTTTTCTTCATTAGAAAACGTGGTTAAACTTCTCATGGTGAAGTACGTTAAACTCATTTTTACCGTCAAAGATGCAATTAAATGTTTTTAACAGGCTATTTTAAGAAATATGCTTTGTACTACTATATATTGCAGGAGGGGCTCACCCAGCCTCTATAATTTAAGTACCCTTAATAGGGGAAAACATGGCATTTGAGCGTGATCTCGAACAAACACCTTCCTACACAACCGTTGTCCAAAAAACAGTACAGTCTGGTGCATAACATTTTTAATAAAATGTTTTATATTAATATCTCGCTAAATATTCAATTTTGGCTTTATATTATTAAGAATAACGGATACATTTGGACCATTGCATTGCTATAAGGTAAAAATAAGGTTTTAACACCAAGTTTAGCGACCAAAAAAAAACAACAGATTATGAGAGCTATAAAAACAAGAATTTCATGTATAAATGATTTTTATATTTTTTCTTTTATTAATGTTTTATTAAGTTACGTGTTAATTCTTCTGCGTCACAATGTTTCTTAAAAAAAAGAAAGAAAAAAAGAAGTGTCCCCCTGGAATGCTTGTTTTTGTAAAATCTTATACGAGAAATTTTGTCAGATCGTTGTTTTATACCTAATAGTTACGCTTTGTAGTTTAGGTGGGATATTTATTAGTATATTTTCAAGGTACGAAAAAGAATTTCAACAGGTCTTAATATTTTTCAGAAAAAAATTGAAACCTGAGTGCTAATATATTCCCTCTAGATCAATATGCGTATAACATTACGAAATGAAACAATGACTTTAAAATGAGAACGAATTAGACGTGTAAAAAAATTGTACATTTGGTTAAGCTAATTGTAACAAGATGAAGAGATATTAATGAAGCATATTTCCCCGTGATGGGGTGGATTTTTATTGCAATCGCACCACGTTTTGGGAGTGGAGTGGGGAATTATGTAAATTGTACAATTAGTTTAATGCAACAAGGGTGTCCCCACCAGAGCTCTGCATATCAAAAGAAAACTCAATTTACCTGCAGTGAAAATTGAGTTAACTGCCAGGCCCACAGCGGCCACCCCGCAACCCACCGCAGGCCACGGTTCCTTTATTCCATTACCTCAAGAGCCATTTTTCTTAGTTATTGTTAAGAAAGGAGATGACGTTCTACCCTTATACAATAATTTTACCCCAAAATTTGTAGGTGATAGTTTTGTGGAAGGCTTTTACTAACTTCGTTTACAATCGTGGTTTAATATGTCTGACGAGTATAATGCAACCTGGAGACGCAATATATAACACTTCCATTCCCAATATAATCCTGAAATCTTTCCTGATAATTTACGAAAGTTGTATTTGGTTGTTTAAATACTTGTGTAAATGCAGCAATATAATTTGGTCTTCCCCTCCAACGCCTAACTCTCAAGAGCAATAAAAGCTTAATCCACATCCATCCATCCATCCTTGACACTACAGACCGATGTGGTCCTTGGACTCCTCAATATGTTTTCGCCAGGTGGCTCGTTCCATGGCGGCCGCTCGCCAGTTTCGAGTCTTACGTAGTTGACGGGCATCACTGGCAACAGTGTCCTTCCATCGAAGAGGAGGTCTTCCTCTTCCTCTCGTTCGGTAGAGCCTCCATCCCATCTTGGTTACTTTTTCTTCTCCCATGGGTCCAACGTGACCAGCCCAGAGCAGTGTTCCCAGCTTGATATATCTCACTACATCAGCTTCACCATAAAATAGGTGAAGTTCGCTATTTGTTCTCCGTCCCAGGTTTCTTCGTCTCAAACCGTTCCATATATTCGTCGAAGGATCTTCCTATCACATATAAGGATTTCTCTCTCACCATTACTACTGAGGGTCCAGGTCTCCGAAAATAAGGCCTACTAAGGTTTTTGTACAAGAGGCGTGTGAGGTAGAAGCTTCTTAGGTATTCTCTGAGCCCAAAATAGCAACCGTTAGCTTTGATGAGGCGATAGTTCGTTTCCTCGGAGTTCCTGTTTCCAGCCTCACTATCGCCCCAAGTACACAAATGGGTCGACATTCTAAAAAGTATATCCATTACTACAGGTTTCCGGTCTGCTTCTCCTCCATGTCCAGCTCCTATATACTTGGTGTTCTCCTAGTTAACGCACACCCATATCCCAGCTGCCAAATACCTGTGAAAAGCGTTTTTCAGGAATTCGAAAGATCTTGCGACAATATCCAGGTCAGCAGCAAAGATGATGATTTCGACAAACCGGTTGAAGATGGAGTCGGGGGTCTGTATACCCGAATCACTCTCAATCTTCTCCAAGGATAGGTTGAACAGTAAACAGGCGAGGCCATCACTCTGCCTATAACCTCTTGTAGATCCAAACTGTATCTGTGAGATCTGACTAAATTCTTTAATGTACACACTACCATCTTGGTCATCTTGATTAGTCAAACCAATTTCAGAGGAACTCCAAGTTCCACTAACTCTGCATATAATTTGGGCCATCTTATCCTCCGGACGTCAACAAATAGATGATGAGTAGTCATCCTATAGTCCTGGGACTTTTCAACAATCATTCTGAAACAAAATATGATCACGAGTAGATCTTCCTCATATGAAACCCATCCGACATTTACAATTTCTCATTCTGCAAGTGGAAGAAGCTTCTTGTATATGACATTCAAGAGAACCTTGTAAGAGCATTTTAGAACCGAAATGCCTCGGTAGTTGGAGCGTTCCTGGATAGTGCCCTTTTTGTGAATCGGATAATAGCTTTCCTCCACTTTTGTGCCATTTATTCCCATTATCTTTCCTTTCTACGGTGAAGTCTCTTATCTTTTCCGCATACTCTTGGTTGAGATGCTCTTCTTGTGTGTCTT
Organism: Troilus luridus; assembly: GCA_964056705.1. Classification (NCBI taxonomy): domain Eukaryota; kingdom Metazoa; phylum Arthropoda; class Insecta; order Hemiptera; family Pentatomidae; genus Troilus; species Troilus luridus. Next base: position 69,409,354 of record OZ057412.1, on the reverse strand, counting down.
TTCTGAATCATGTTTCGATAGGCCTTGTTTGTGGTTTCCGTCAAACCATTTAGACCGTACTCTTCGTCGTCCATTCCCTAGGATTTGATCTGGTAAACCAACTTCCGTGATTGCCTCACTAAGCTTCAGGTGGTACTCTTAACTAATCTCTGTAGTCCTCAGTTTAGTTGAAGTTACTCTCTCCCTCTTCTTTCCTATGGCTTTCCTGGCATTTGATATTCTCGATCTAATGCTGGAGAACACCAGTTAATGGTCAGTGTCCATATTTGCTCCTCGGTATGATATTTAGCTCATCATCATAGGCCTATGTCTCCTACTGACCAGAATGTGGTCAATTTGTATCCTTTTCCCAGGGAATAGTGTGATTTCAACAATCATGTCCTCTAATGCAGAAAAGTTAACGAGCTATTATCGTTTGTCTTATAGTGGAGGTTGTATTTTCCTATCTTTGGCCTAAAAACTTCCTCTTTGTCTATTTTTGCATTAGTCCCCACAAATAACCTTAATATCACTCCTCGGGCAGAATATTTCTATGAATCCTTAATCCACAATAGATAGGTAGTATTGCTGCATTCACACCATTCTGTACATCCTTACAAGAGAATGTTAGATTTTGTAAGCACTATTAAGAGAATCATTTTTTAACATTGCTGTAAGTCGTGTTTTGGAACAACTTGTAAAAGAGGATTCAAGACATGGTGATCATCCACATGAGACTGGAGAGGTTCTTAAATGGGTGTAAGTTCTATTGAAATAAAAAGTTGCTTAGGGGAAATTAGGAAAGAATTTAAAATAAAATAAAAAATATATAAAACCGTTTGGTCAGAAAAAAAATCATTTTAGCTTTAAATAATTTTCATGAAATTCAAAAAATGGAAATCTATACTTTTTTACCTGCCAACGTCATTCATTGAATCATTCGTACCTGCTCGTGATTTTACAAATTATTGAGTGTACCACATCCTCTACAGAACTGAAGTTTCCATTAATAGCCCAATCCAATAAGGTTCATAATTTATGTTTGTAAGAACGAAGAAGTATCCTGTAATCAAGAAAATATTCTCAAATGTTTTATTTTTACATCTCCGATTTTGATTTATTTTCGCAGGTTACGTTTTTCAAATTATTGAAGTTTTATGACTACTGCCGTGATATCTGCGATTATGAAAAAAAAATAAAGGAAATGAAGACTAGCTGAAAATTTTAAAAGGATAACTATTATCCTTGAATTAATTAACATAACGTTATTATATTGAATTAAATAAATAGAAAGAATCTAATGGAAGTAAAATGAAAAATTTGTGCAAAAAAAATTTTTTTTTTCAAAGTACTAAAATGTTTCGTGTTTAGGAACTTTATGGGTGCATTTAGAAAATACATTAAAATAAATCGCCTTATTTTCTCTATTGCGTGTTATCGTATCCAAAAAGATAATTAGCAATGCTTTCATATTTTTTTTTTTTTAGTAATCTATTTGAATATTATCACCCCAAATTATATTGCCCAAATAAATGTATACATATGTGCTAGTCTCAAAAAAATGTTTGAAAATATTTTTTTATGTTCTGAAATAAGTGTGATGTACTTTTTGTATTTTTAAGATCATATTTTAATGGTCCTTTTTCGCTGTTTATGTTTATTGAAAAAAAAAATTGAAAATTGAAATTTATAAAGGATTAAAATGTCGATATGAAGGCTGAGGAAATCAAATTACACTGGGAACTGTGGGAAAAGAGAAAAAAACGTCATGGGCAACTGAAATGGAAAAGTAAGAGATGGATTACTCACAAGAGAAGTGCAGGATTTATTCATCACCAATTTTAATCAAAGTTTTTTTCGGCTGAATCCAAACAAAACAAAATTGGAGTTCTTTTTTTCTTTGACGTTGTCGATAAAGCTTGGAGGTGGCCCGCAGTTAAATCAAATTGCATAGCACAAGTACATCTACCGTTGACCCAGATTTGATTTGAACCATCTAGATAAATAAGTGATTTTAATAATCCCCCAATAATTAGAAGAATACATAAATTTTTGTATTGAATCCATTTCTATTTGTATGCATACCTTAAAATAAAATTTTAAGCAATTTCAAATAGATAATTAATATCCAGATTTCGGGTAGTTTTATTTAATTATATGTAATCTTAACAATAACGGGTATATTTTTACTTCTATGTTTAATATTTTTAAAAATTAAACCTTCTACTTCTTAATTTCTTAACAAATTATACTTTCTATGATTATAACTTGTAGATGGTTAAGAACCAAGCCTAGATATGGGATATCAAGTTCAATATTCAAGACCATGTTTGAAGAATTGCTGGTGGCACAAAAATAATTAGTTACTTACAAACTCTTAAAAAATCTTTTTTGGATTTATCTCTTACCTTTAGAAGATACAGTCTCTCGAATCAGAATGTTTTAGTAATTTTTCTGTATTGAGGTTTAAATGATATAGTTCTTCTTAGATATTTAGCAAATATTATTACGTTTTTAACCACAGGAAATTCAAAATATTTGATTAAGCTTAATTAAATACATTATGTTTATTTAATTAGATATTCGAAGTTTTTTAAAACAGTTATATACATTATGGTTTCTTCAACAGCTTCAATGACTAAGTTGCGAAAGCATATCTTGTGTGTGTTTATACAATATATAGATGTATTTAAAATGGTTCAATTCTAGCTCACTACTGATTACTCTGCATTGTTACTTATTAGATTATTCATAGATGATAGAACAGTAAATAAAGGTAATACAGTAGGTAACAGTAAAAAAAAAAAATTACTAAGAATATTCAGAACATCCTAGTTGTAGTAACAACTTACACACTATTCATTATGTAAATTACCACTAAAAATTAAAACGATATTAAGAATTCAGAGGAAAGTTGTATCTTATGAATTTATTAAACAAAAAAAATTAATAAAAAAAAGAATACAAAAACAAGAAAGGTTGAAAACTCTTACCTAAAAGAATATTCCAATTAGCATAAGAGTAGACTCCTTTAGCAGGGTTTTTTAAAGTCCCATTTTTATTCATAGCGCAGGTGTTGTTAGCATGAACAGGTATTTAGGGGGAATTTCGAAAATAAATAACATAAAATATTAATCTACCTTTCAGAAGGAAACGTTAGAATAATTATTCAGATTATCTTAGTGCAATCTCTTTTGAATTATCTTATCATAATTTCATTTTTATCAAAATCTTTAAAATCGTTTTACCACGCTATACCTTTAGTAACAAAAATGAATATTAAGGTAAAATAAACATTATAAACATTATGCTCTATGAAAATGTTATGGATATTATTATTATATTTATTTATTATATGAGATTGGGAGCTCAGTGGTAGAGCTCTGAGTTGCTATGCCGAAGGTCTTGGGTTCAAACCCAAGACTTCGATCTAATCTGCTATCAGACGGATATGGATCCTAAGATAATTATCCTATGGGATCTAGGACCTTCCTTGGGCTCACACAGGCCTCTATAAAGTGGGTACTAAAAATAAGGGGTACACGGTACAATTTATCATGTACTGAACCTAGATCCTTCACGGCGAGAACTTTTCAAACCACCCTCGTATATTTGTACGTTTACAAGCTACACAGTATTCGACTGATACTAACATACCTTGACATTGGTTAACAGCTTGCTCGTAATGAGGGTGCCTAATCAATCTCTACATATTTACTCGTATAAACGTGAAATATTACTTCAATGTGGTTACTTCTACCCATATATATTTATTATAGGACAGACAAAATATTGATTTCTGCGTGCGCGTGACTGCGAAAAAAGAAAAGCTGCGTAAAATCAATAGTTACATATCATCAGTAACGTTACGAACTTCCTAATTTGAAATAGAAACACTTTAGTTCTTAAAAAAAAAATTACCTAACAAACAAGTGGTCCACGTGAGCACTCACTGGAGCGACTAGCTGGACAAAAGTCATGTTTAAAATTTGTAATTGGAATATTGTAAAAAAAATTTCAAAACTTAAAAATCTAATATTACCTTATGCCTGGCACGCTCCATCTAGTCAGTAATAGAGTTCGAAGTAATGAATCCATAGAAATATACTAAATCAGTTGTATTTATAGTGTTACGGGCTACTGGGTGTAAAATGGACTAAACTATTACTTAATTCAAGAATCTAATATTTATTAACAAATTAGAAAGAATACAATGAGATTATTTAAAACAGTTAAATTATTTAACTAATATCAATTTACAATAACAATATTCTACTAAATGTTATCTAATTTCTAAGATAATATACAGATAATCTAAGATATTGCTAATACTAAATAACTAAACTATTTATATATAAATTTGTACAAATACAATAATATTACACTATAGTTTACAATTACAAATTAACACTTACAGTTCGCTAACTAAAGTCCACCGACCGTAAGACTCTCCAAATATGACAAACTGCCACACAGTTTATTACACTTATTACACGGCCACTAATTGTCACTGTTGCTCACTAAGCACTTATTACAGGCTGATACTCACTCACAGTAACTCACACGCACTGACACTAGTTAACGACTGCTACTCACTGGCTTATTACTGACTGGCCGGCCGAAAACGCTGTCCTTTTTATATAGGCAAGGTAGGTCGGGGTGGGGCATTACTCGGAACAAGATCGAGAACCATCCAGGCCGATCCAGGTTGAACGAAATGGGCCTCGGCAACTTCTTTAATCCCTTCCGCTTAATCCCATTGTTTGCCTAATCCTCTCAGCCGGTCCTCCTTCCCGCTCTGACCGTAACAATAGCCTCACTTCAACCGCACAAAATTAAAATATTACAAATTTTATATGAACCAATTGTTGAATATCGGTAATATATGTACTCGTGGTGCTATTTTTTCCAATTAAAAAAATCTTCTACTAATCAGCCTGTATCAATTTTTTTTTTAAATGCAAGAAGGATTTTTCCTCATTTTGAAACTTTGAAGTGATGAAAATGACTTGTATCCGTTTGTATCCGGCCTAAATTTTATATATTTCACAGCTGCATCTCTCGCATTGATATTAAGGTGCATTATAGCCTGCACACTCGAGTACAACATTTTTTTTTTTAATTTTAGAGTACTTATTTCCAAGAATCTTCTTTTTTTTTTAATGGTAGAAACACCCTCATTTTTTTATTTTATAGTTCTCTTCGACCAAATTAAATGTTAGGAATCTTGTAGAGGACTCTGAAAGGAAAATTAAAATAAGATTGGCTAACAATTCCTCCAAAATTTCTGATAAATCGCGGGAAAATTAAAACGGCGCACAATGTTTCGATTAGTACAAGCTTGGACAAAAGTCATGTTTAGAAATCAGAAATATGATATTGGAATATTGTAAACCATACTTCAAAACATGGTAATCTAATATTTGTGTAAGTCTGAAACACTTCACAGCTAGGATAGGGCCTAAAGTAATCTTAGCAATAGAATAAATCAGTGGAATCAAGGCATCATTTTGACCCCAAAAATTTATTTTTAAATATTTTTGTTTTGAAGAGAAAATATTTGCCTTGGCCGAGTATCGAACCCGGGTCCTCTGCTTCTCCGTAGCAGTGCTCCAAGCCACCGAGCCACCAGGACGCATCCATGTCAGACAAATCTGTTCTCTTCACCGATCCCATTTCCCCGTTTTCTCGCAATTTTACCGATGTATACACGGGGAAGAATGTTCATTGGTAATTAATTAAAAACCATTTTTTATAATTATAATGCTTAATTGACAATAGAAATGCAAAAATACCGAAAAATAATTTTGTCAGGTAGCTCCTATTAATCGAAACACTGTGGAATGGTTTGAAACGCCAATGAATTGGGTAGGAAGGTATGGAAATAATCATAATAAATAAAATAAAAATAATCTTCACCTCATCCAAAGGCATTTCCAACAATATTAAATATCGCATTTACTAATTTTTCTGACTATTAGAATGCTGAACAACTAAAAGAAGAATCGAATAAGGAGGAAGTCGAAATATTCAACAGAAAATTGAAATCTTATAAAGCATCGACGACATTCCTAGGGGACTTATAAAACTGCGCAGAGAAGCTGGATTATCGAAAGTCCTCCTTACGGCTAAGATTAAAAATGCCTGAAGGACAGAAAGAATCTATAGTTATTTAAATTCATGATAAAGGACCGAAGTCGGGTTTTAATAACTTATGTGGAATTCGAATCCTCCTTGTGTTATAAGATGTAGTAAGTAATTTTTTGTTAATGCCAAACTCCTGTAGATGGAAGCGTTAAAGAATAAAACAGATATTCTCATTTCCGCCAGCACTGGTAAATAAATATTAAATAAAATGGTGAAAGCTAAAAGCTTAATTTCAAAAAGGTTGATAATTTTGGTCATTTGGACCCAATGAAATAAAATCGAGATTCAAGAAGAAAGAAAGACGCTATTAGTACCGGGATGTACTTTATATTTTTATTTTATTAATAATTATAGAGATATCTTAGCCTTTGGTCCAGGTACTTAAAAGTAAGTATGTATAAAACGGTTATACCTCCGGACTGTTATACCTTAAGAGGGAGGACAATTTATTAAGATCTTCGAAAATAAGGTATTGCATAGAGTATTCGGCCCGAGAATCACGAATTTGAATGACTTTACAAAATATAATTTACAAAAAAAAGTTCCTAGTTAATATAATTGTAGTGATAGCATTGGGAAGTGTATTGATGGGATGTCAAATTTTTGGGCTTGGTAACGAATGAATACTCAAAACACCAATGAGAGCCAACTGATAAGTGTATAAGGGATAAACCGAAGCGTAGATGGGAGGCTAGGGATAAGAGTGGTCTGCGGATGGAGGTTTAGACAGCAGTTGTTGGTACTGGATTCATTACAAGCAATTCTAATCTTAGCCGTCATCTTAATTTCCTGTTTTCATTAGCATTAAATCAATATTAGTTGATGTGAGTGTAGAGTAATTAGGTTAACTAATTATTTTGTTATGAATTTTACTTGATGAAAGTATATATAAGGCGTTATCGGAGACACTTGTCACCTTAGAAATTTCAAATTTTGGCTTTTTCACATCGTTAGTTTAGTCAATCTTTTTATGCTCCCGAAAGTTCAGCTTCTGAACTGGTCCAAAACTATAAAAAATAAGGGGGCATCACGTTAGATAAAATTGTTTGACTTAAACCAGTGAAAAATGTGTTAGCTGATGAAAAAAAGTTAATTTTTTTTAAATTTCGAAGTTGATGATCCAGAAATCCTTATATGTTCATTGATTTTTCTTCTTAATCTTTTTTTTATTTGTATTTGACAGGTGTGGATAAACATATATATATATATATATATATATATATATATATATATATATATATATATATATATATATATATATATATATATATATATATATATATATAGAAAACATTTTTTTTTCTAGATAATAGGGTCGTGCTGTGCTTCATGTCTTCATCTTCTCTTTTTTCATTTCATCTTCACCTTTGTGCTCTCATTTTACAAACATACAATTTTAATTAATTATTTAAACTTATTTAAGGAGGGTACCCTTCTGACAATCACAAGAACAGATAACATAAATGGTAATGAAATGTTAAGAACTATTATATACGTTCTGTTGTCTTGCAAAAAAAGTTAATTGAAATCCCATTTATTTTTCGGAGATGTAACAGCATCGAAGTGATCGCTTCGATTATTTACTACAATATTTACTATGTAAAAGCAGAGGTGGGAAAGGGTTACAGGTACAAATTTAACGGCACCGTCCATTTACGTTCCGTCCCGATTTACATGGGTAAAAAAAAGTATTGGCAACTTCTTTTTTTTTATGTGTTTAGTCACTTAAACTAGCAATGAATGAATGATCGGTCTATCGACGCTATCGCCAACAGATATCCCGGAAAAGCCTAGGCGTGAATGAGATTATTCCGAAAGGGGAGCGGAACGGCGGCCGTTAAATTAGGGCTGACCAAGCCGATATGGATCTTCTCCCTGACGTGGCTATAACTCACACTCGTCGAGTTTTCTTTATTGTTTCACACACGGGGGGCTGAGTGCAGATAAAGGGCTCAAATATAAATTTATTCCCGAGTTGCGCACACCTGTTGTCCCTACGTGCCGCTTATCACTCCCGCGTTAGCGCCGTATAAATCAGGAGGCCGTGCCCTACTCTTTAATCAAATCCCACCCCCGCCCTCCGTTAATGCTCGGATCTTAATGACAGTGCCAAATTCATTTTTAACATCTTCGGCATGTGGTCGTTAGGCTCGAAGAATACTTTATTTATTCATCTCAGGAATACATTCTTATATATCGGACTATTTTTAACGGACCGTACATTTTTATAAAAGTAGAACGTTATTTTGGATAAAATTGATTAAAAATTTTCATGGGTAGTTAGTCCACAGGTTTTGAAAAGTATTAAGTTTTCATTTGTTTCCCAAAATATATAAGTTACTAGTTTCTGCCCACGGCTTCGCTCGAGTGGAATTCGGTCTGCCACATAAAGTTTCGTGACAGAGTATTTTAAATAAATAATTTAGTTTTTTTTAACTATAAGTTACTCGTACATCCGAAATTTCAGATGTCTATCTTCAAAACTGACGGATTCCATACAATCTTTGAACACCTTTTATATTAAGGGGGAAACCCTTGGGGGTGAAATTATCCAATTCCCTTTCTTAGTGCTCATATAAGCTATACAAAGAGCCTACCTGCAAATTTCAAGATTCTAAGTCCAGTGGTTTCTGCTGTGCGTTGACCGCTGGGTGTGTTAGTCAATCCTGATTTATATAAACTTCGCCTGTGTGGTTTGCTGATAAAAGACACTCTGTCCATTTGAAAGAATGCTACGACAATCTTGAGTTTGTTCTTAATGAGCTTGGCTACTCTGACCATCAGGGGGTTTTGAAAGTTATTTCCATGTTATTAGGTCAACAAAGTGGTTAGTTTCCATGTGTTCTTTGTGAATGGGATAGTCGTGACAGGAAAGAACAATATGTCAAGCAGACGTGTTCAATCAGAAATGTCACTACAAATTCCTGGAGTTAAAAATGTTGAAAGACAAAGTTAAGTGGATCCTAAAAAGATCATTCTTCCACCACTTCATATCAAATTGGGGCTAATGAAACAGTTTGTGAAAACATTACCCAAAGAAGGACAGTGTTTCAAGTATCTTTGTGAACATTTTCCTGGTATATCCGATGCTAAGCTGAAAGAGGGAGTCTTTGTTGGGCCTGACATCAGAAAACTTTTAAAAGATGATAGTTTAGTCACTAAAATGGAAATGGAAGAAAAAATGCCTGGAATTCATTTAAACTTGTTGTAACTGGCTTTCTTGGAAACAAAAAAGACCCAAACTATAAAACTTTGGTTGCTGAATTATTAAAAAACTACAAAATGTTGGGCTGCAATATGAGTGTCAAAGTTCATTTCCTTCACTCACATCTGGACTACTTTCCAGAAAATCTTGGGGGTGTAAGTGAGGAACAAGGAGAACGTTTCCATCAAGATATAAAAGGAATGGAGAGCAGATACCAAGGTCGATGGAATGTGAACATGATGGCAGACTACTGCTGGATGTTAAAAATGGAAAAATCACTGGAACACAGCTGAAAAAGTACCCAAAGAAGCTTTGATGGAATAAGAAAACGTTTTTACAAAGACTTATAACAACTTTACAACACATGCGCATCACTTTTATGCTCATTTTAGCTAGGTATCGTTGTTGTTTTTTTTGCTTTTACTTCATGTTAAAAAATCCAAAATTTTCCGGTTTTTGTACTTTTTCCCAAAACTTCAATTTTATTTTGTAGGCAAAAAAAAACTATCGTCCTTTTTGAAATCAGCGCATAAAAATACATGAAGATCAGTTAACTAAATCAAGACAATTTTTAAAAAAGGTTTTTTTTTTGGAGACCTGTGTTATCAAAAAGCCTTTCTTACTGCGCTTTGGCCTTAGAAAATGTACCTACTGTCCAAATTTCAAGTCTGTAGCTTATGCCGTTTTGTCTCTGCGATGGTCTTTTCAGTCAGGAAGAACTCTTTTACATATATATATAAATAGATAGATAAATGATACGATTTCCCCTATTTTACTCGTTTACGGCTCGGTTTTAAAAAAAAAACAAAAACAAATATTTCTGTATGTTTAATGTAGATGCTAAATCTAAAATTTCATTGAGGTCGCTTTAAAATATACGTTTTTATTATGCCAAACGTTTGCCCCCCTTTTTCACCCACTTAGGGGTAGAATTTCGGAAAATCCTTTCTTATAGGATGCCTAAGTCATTCAAATAACACACCCTCCAAGTTTCAGGTCTCTACGATCAGCGGTTTAGGCTGAACGTTGATCAGTCAGTCATTCAGGACAAAGCATTTTAGATGTATATATCATGAAAAAGAAAATTTAATAATATTGAAAATGTTTATAATTCGGTAATCATTTCATTTCAGTTCATTTTTGTTTTGATGATGATTTCTGAACATTATAACAAGAAAAGTATGCTACCCTCAAAAGCCTGCTCTACCAACGAAGAGAGGTAAGTATAATGTTAATAGCACACTTTTAATTTTTAATAAAATTATCTGATTAAATGGGTCTCTCGTTTTATTCTTGTATAACTTTTTTTTTATTATTTATTTGTTTATTGTTTTTCTACTGCATCGAATATATCAGCTCAATATTTTTTTGAGAGTTTTAAATGGTCTGTTCAGTTGGTGTTTCTACTGATATTTCTTAAAAAACAAAATCCCTCGTCTGGAGATAGGTTTATCAATAAAAATATGTCCCCCATGGTGGCAAATAAGGAACTATATTGCTAACTGTTCGATTATTGAATTAAATTTGAAAAAATTATTGGTGTGTCAGTGTTTTAGTTATTAATTTACGTTCAAATTCAAACACTAATATTTTCTATTTGCTTATTTTCAGAAGAATGAGAACGGGGGATCTGTATTAGCTCGTTACCTGTATTATGTAGCTCATAATCACCATACTAACCAATACATTCAGAAAGTAACACCATTCCTCATTTCAAACATAAATCGGTCTTAAAACTAGCCTTGTTTCCTACAGTAAATTTTATTAGAATCTTAAAAAAAAATATATTATACCATAAAGAACTGAGGGTCAGAAAAAGGTCTAGTATCAGTTTCTTTTCATTTTATATTCTCTCATAAAACTATTTTTATTAATCATAACCCCTAAAACTTTATGGTCTATTTTAAACCTAATAATAAACATGCTTTTTATTAATTTGAGATTTGAATCATAAAGTCTTTATGTACTCCAATATCAAATTACTTTTTCTTTTACCTTTTATTCTTACCAAGTCAAAGAAAAATTATTAAATCATTTATAAGATATATGTATGCTATGCATACATTATTATAATTAATATATCATTATATTTAAATTATTCAACCAACATTTTAAAGTGACATTTTATTAATATAATAATAAAAGTATTATTAAAAATTTAAATCCAGCCTCTGTAAAACTCTTCTTAGACGAAAAAAGTAAAATTTCTATAGACAAATATAAAAACAACAAAGAAATTGTAGATTAAAAAGAACAAGATATAAAGCTTAATGTAAATTTTGATTGACACAGTTGATAAATACATGCATTAAATCTATTAATTAAATTGGTCTGCATTTACTACAATAATTTCGTAATGTAATAATGAATTATAAAAGCGTTAATTGTTTTTGGATCATGATTTCATATTTGACCCTTAAAAAAAAAAAAATCCCAAGGCCTGATGATCGGCCTATAGAGAACACCCAAAACAGTTTTAAACATGTTAGGTCCTATAAAATACGTAATTAGCTGAATTGTAGTAGTTTTAGCGTAGCCAATATTTTAACAATGTATTATTAAAACTTTCTGTTGACCATACAAATTTTAAATTATTAATTATTTTATCTTGTTTCAATATTGAGTTACTTTTATGAGCTCTTATTTTTTAAATTGGTACAAGTCCATTTTTTTCATATTCGCGATATCTAAAGATTCCATTTCAATTACTGAATACGGACCAACCGGCAAATATTTTTATCACTTAGCGCTAAGAAAAGAGTGACATTTTAAAACCTATACACCTTTTAAATTTTATTACGAAATAATATTCATTAAAATCACTTAAAATAATAAACGATTTTTTTTTTTTTATCCAAGCGGAATTATGCCACTTTCGAAAATAACAGCTCATATCATTATAAATATATTCATGATATTTTTATTTTATTTTTTACAAAGGAATATACCCACGGGAGACCATAAATTAATAAGTAGAAAAAATAACTAGATAATAGTCATACTCACTAAATTTGTAGCTAAATTCGTTCCTCTACACAATAAATAGTTCTGTATAATTTTTTTTTTTTTTGCTAAAGGTAATTTAAATTTATTATTTGATACCTATAAAGTAAACAAAAACAATTTTAAAATATGATAATATTAATTCCTGCCTTCAAGATAATTTTAAACGGCCACATTAATTCTCGACGCACATGTTGCTATTAATGAAACGCCCAAGGCATGTCATGTGTTATTTATTGCCAGTAAAAATTGCTTCTCCTCACACCCCATCGAATGAAATTGAACAAGGACCGGGTGCCAATAGTTACTGAGCATGTACCAACTCCCCTCTTCTGTACTATCACCAATTATCCGCTTAATTGTTAGTACTAAAATAATAGATGGATAATATATGCATTGATCAATAGTGAACGCACCTAAAATCATAATGCTCTGCAAAAATGACATTTTTAGTGTAGACTCGTGAGAGGTTTTAATTATTGTAAATATTTCAGATTAAAATTTCAGAGGATTTCTCCGCTAATCAAATAGACCTATAAGAGCATTAACACTTATTTAATACTTTTAAATAAGTAATAAATGAGCAAACCGTTTGTTTATTTATATGCCCCTTTTTATGAAGGAGTGTTATTTTTTATTTGATTATTATTTTGTAAGAAAATCAATTAATGGTTGCTGGCTTAAAACAACAGTAACTCTTGTTACTTAAACAGGGCTTAAAACACTGATAGTCTCTACTCTTGTTCCAGTATATTCGGAGATAACATTAATAGTTTTTAGAAAGGCATGATCGTTGTCAATTCAGATTGATGGACGAAAAGCTAATAGTAGGGATAAGATAATATGGATCGATTTGGTGGCATTTATTTTGATTTTTCATGTGTGGAACCACTTTGATAAATCAAATAAGTGATTTTGGTGGTACAAGTGTGTTCCTGGATATGAGAGGTGTAGAGGGAAAAAATAACATGGCTTAAAACACTGGCTTGAGATACTCCTTGCATTTCCCATATATTGCCCGAGATAATAAACATGGTTTTAGGAAGTATTTTAGGTAGACAGTCGTTATTTTTTATATAAATTATTTCATGTTTATCCTTCTTACTTAAACTGTTATAAATGGTGGGAGCAGAATTGACAGAAAATGTATTTAATATTATCAGGTAAATTTGTTAGAAGGGGGATAATTTAATTCAGCAAGAGACATTTTAAAGAGAGGGAGACTAAGCTGTCGGGCAGGAATGGATTTTGTGAAAATTAATTTTGGCGGATCGCGGTACTGTATTCGTGAACCTGTACCGAAGGGCCCTGATCCCTTCCCCCCCCTCCACTTTGACTGTTAATTTATTCACATCTGGGCGGGACTGGAGTACAGACAGTGCTGTTTGCTGTTAGCATTGTTGGGGGTGTAGTCTTAATTGCTGCGCTGCCTCTCGTTTCATTTGTCTAAACACAGCTCCCTCTTGCACTAATATATCGAAGGGTTAATAATCTGTAGGGGGAGTAAGGGTACGATGACCTCTGTAAACGATAGAGTTGAACATTACAGGTGCAAGCTTAGAGCATTAAAAATAATTCCTCTCTCTTTCCTTTATTAATCCAGAATTAATTACAACAAATAAAATACAATAAATTAAAATAATTATAACGATGTAAGGCAACAAGATCCAAATTTAAATAATGTTCAAAGAACATTCTTCCCCTCGTATACATCGCAAATTGCTAGATCGCGGAGACTTGGGATCAGTGAAAAGAAAGGATATGACCACGACCGAGAGGCGTGCTTGATTGGGCCAGGATAGCTCAAATGGTAGAGTTAGATGGTAGACTAGCGATCTGGACGACCCGAGTTCGAGTCCCGGTCCTGGACATATCTTTTCTTTTCAAATAAAAATATTTAAAAAAATGTAAATTAGTTATTGAGAGTCGGGTAGCTCAGAGAATCCGGCGGATACATTATGTTATCAGTTAACAGCCACGGATAGACCCTGTAAAATCTACAGACCCTCCTGGGGCCACCCTGCCACTAAAAAGTGAATACCCTCAACTGAGTAGAAAACAGGTGGTTGAGCTTGATCCCGGATGAATCTGCACAGCTTTTCTTAGAAACAGTAAAGTATTCCATGACTTAACAGTCTCAGACAGTTCTGTTTATTTCCATTCTTGAAATGAAGCTATGTTTATAGGGTTAATGTCACAACGTTTCATTCTCAGAATTACTTAATTTTATATTGTATTATAGACATAATTTTCTATCATGCCAGCCACTATATAGTGGTCACCCTTCATTGCGGGAAAACCAAGCCGTTTGAGCATGATCTCGGACAAATCATCTCCCTGCAAAGCCGTTATTCTAGAAACAGTACAGCCTCTACCATGTACTGAACCCAAGATTTTTCATGAGTTGTAGTGGTACGAGTTTAATTACTTCTTATTTTTTAAAAAAACCTAAATTAACTATTTACCTTATTTATTTATTGTCCGTTCTACCATATGCCACCTTAGGGCTAAGCATGGATGAAATAAATAAATTCAGTTTAACCCTAAAGTTAAACAAAAATAAAAACATACAAAGTAAGAACCAATGGCATTACATTAATGTTTTATTTTTTTATTTATTTTTTAATGTAACTTTCTACATAATAAATGTTGCTTATATACCACCAGTCAACTATCGTAAATTGAATGTGCAAGATCCAGAACATTTTGAACTTATTTTTATTTTTGGAGAATATTAAAAAGGAAAAGAATAAAAAGTTAAAACGTGTGTAATATGTTTCGTACCAACGAAAATCTGATGAAAAATGGCGACTTCCCTTATAAACAAAATATTTATATTACCACCATACAAAGGGAATCCCTGGAACAAAACGCAGTAGTTGGGAAAAGAAAGAGATGGGTTACCTAGAAAGAAATTAAGATAATGAATTTTCAGAATCCACTTAAACCTTTCCTAAGTGCTATTCCTTCATCTTAATTATGGAAATTCCATATAAACGGGACCATTATTGGTTCGGTGGCCATAATTGGTAATTTACTCTAAGATGATTATTTTACATGAAGTAGTTTTACGCCTGCTTAACTCTTAAAGTCGTATAGGTGCATAGGAAAACAATCGGTTGGAACTATGAGTATGAGGGGATATATGTCTGTTGAAAGTCTGCGTTTTTCAATTTTTTCTCTTTTTCATGTAATGATTATATAAAATTACGTTTAAAATATTACAAATAACTTTATTTGAGACAGATATATACATATGAACTACGGCTTAGATAAAGGCAGATTAAGAAGAAATCAGGCTAAAAATTAAACGTAAGTCAAAATATAAAAGAGATCAAATCATCAAAAAGATCATATTGTTCTTATTTGTCCGAAACCCTAAATAGCTGCAAAGGTACTCCTACTTTTTTCTTATTTTTATGTTGTAATAAAATAAATATTACTTTATTCTGCATTCTTTTATTTTTCATTTGCACAGGCGCAATCGCGAATCCAAACGATTGGATCCAAGGTTTTTTTTTCTGTTTGCTTTCCAGGATCAAGTTTTGGAAACGACCAATAGTTCTTGAGCAGGCCTCTTGGCTATTGTCTTTTTAATGTTTTTCCATCAAGCGTTGGTAGCAAGGAGTAGGAAAGAGAAAGAACAAGTGGATTATGGAGATATTGTGTTGATAAGTGAAATTTTGTATATTTGTTTATGTGTGTTGTCATTCGAAATAAACCAAGGAGCATTAACAATGTTTCTTAGAATTTTAGACTATGTTGTTTCTATCTTACGTATATAGACGTGTTTTGCTGAATCCCAAAGTTCTGCTCCATATGTCCGAATAGGTCTTAATATACCGTTATAGATTAGTCGTTTCTTTTGTAAGTCAAGTGAAGATCTGCCCAGAAGATATAAATTTAATTATTTTAATAGACTGAAAATAATGTTGAAAATAGTTTTAACTGTTTGAAAATAACGTTGTGTTATTATGCAATATGTTGCAACAGTCTCTCTGGACCGCATTGGCCGAGAGTCTCCCACACTTTAAGGGTTGAAATCACTATACACCCCTAATACCTTCCTAATGGTAAAGCAAGTTTAACCGAATTAACGTATCCTCCGACGGTTGCACCTGTTTCTTGTAGATTCTTTGTTTTGCATCGGCTAATGAGAGATAAATTCATCAGGATGAGGCGATTAATAGAGTCTCTTATCTTAATCGTATTATCTCTTCCTCTTCTAAACATGTGCAGGGCAGGAGTAATATACCGCCACTAACTATGAGACCAAGAGGACAGGAAAGATAGGCAGTGAGGAGAGTGGATACAGGCTGGTTAGCATACAGCTGTAGCAGGAAATGGCCCCTCCAAGTCTGTATTTTCCCTTTTGAACTGAAGAACGGCCATTTGTGTAGGCAATGAAGGGAAGTCGCGATACAATCTCTGGAGGTGGTTCGGTTATTTTTCTTCCTCCACAAAGCATTCGTCTTTATGTACATGAAACTACTATAATTTATTATTTAACTTTTTTTTAACTTAGCGATTTTTTTATTTAGTCAACTACGTCCATTGATATATTTTTATATCCAGCCGGTATAAAACCATTTTTTGCTCAATTAATTAGGACTAAAGTACGTCATTTCACCCTTTCCGTTCCTAACTAGGGTAAAAAGTAGAAAAGAATCCCTAGGGAACAAGCAACATAGATGACAACTTAATTTGCTTAAATATTGTAGTCCAACACGCAGAAGAGGTCATGATTATGTTGGTGCACTTGTCAACGTGTGCCATTAGGTTGAGTTGTTTTGATTATGACTAGTATACGTTATAGAGAGACTAGAATACTTACAGTATCTACGATTGTGCTATTCTATTTTTTTTTTTAATATTTTTATTTTGAAGAGAAAAGAATTGTCCTGGCTGGGATTCGAACAGGGGTCGTCTGCATCTCTAGTGCAGTGCTCTAACCACTGACCTACCTGGGGTCGTATCCAAGCAAGACAAAAGCATTCTCTTCACCGATCCTATATCCCCGTTTTCTCGCAATTTTTGAAATGTATCCACTGGGAAGAATGTTCATTGAATCTTATCCCTAATTTATTCGATTGAATTTCAATTTTATTAATTATTAAAAACTACTTAATTTAATTTAATTCCTTTTTTACGTTATCTATTCCTGAAAAACTTCCAATTCAGATTTTGTATTATTATTATTAATAATATGTACATAGTACTCATTCAGACTAAATAAGTTGGGCCATAAAATTTTTAAATTACATCGATGAATATTCATCCTGTATAATTATATGATTTCATCAATATTATCTGTGTTTATTATAATTTATTTGCTAGGCCGTACATACCGATGAATTTATTTTCAATAATTATTTAATTAAAAAATAAAAAACTTAATTTCTTCAGTGTTTCTTATCAGAAGAACATCGACACAATATTTTCTTTTATCAAATCTTTATTTTTCGTTCCTGTATTAATTGTTATATCCTTCGTTTTAAGAGGTATTTTATTTCAATAAAATTGCATTTTGAGTTTTAGGTACGTCAAATCTCTATGACCAAAATTACTCAAATGTCTCATCAAAAGCATCCAACATATTGTTTCTACTTAATAAAGTGTTATTCGTTACATCAAAATATTTTTCATTATGTAAAAAGCAATACTTTTCTTTTAGTGTCTTTTCCATTACTTTCGTTATGAGATATGTCATTAATCTAAAAACTTCTACTCTACCAGATATGTATTTGAACAGTTTTTTGGTTGTAATTGATGATTTGGTGTATTGTGGAAGAGCCTGGCAATCAGTTATATCAACTTCTTAATTCTTATTGGAGAAATACATATTTCGAAATTGATTTATCTGTGTGATGAATTGCATTATATCATTCAATGATTGACATCAGCTTGCAATAAAAATAAATAAATTTTTACTCAATACTTAAACTTTTTGTTTTATTGTGAACACAATTTACGGCGGTAAGTAAATATACTTGTAAATATAGAATATATTATATTTTAATACTAATAGAATATATTATATTTTAATACTCATGGGAATCTCGGAGTCTGATGAATTTTTGTATTTTATATAATATCATTTTGTAATTATTAAGTTCAGGCTAGCTCTAACTAATGTCTACCAATATTTCTCCATAAAGAGGCAATTAAAAAAATAAAAATAAACATAAATTTTTTTTATTCATGGAACATTTCATTTTACATAAACTAATTTTATCTCTTCTCCCTACCTGTATAGGAGCCGGTGGTAATCAATTATTCCGAACGCCTACCTTACGATTCAATTTTCTTTACCAGATTGAGCCATCAACCACAGTAAGTTGACTAGTTCTAGAGAAGAAAAAATGAAAAACAAAAAACCAAATAGAAGCCTATTCATTCATATGAATTAATGATCATGGTTTAATTCATAGCCTGGGCGAGAACCTTCTCCTTTCTACGTCAGCTGTCTCTAGTATGCCTCTTCATTTAAGGCATCAGTCACGACTCAACTTATTTCAGTCGGTATTAATTACAGCGGAATGAGTGCATTAGTAAGGACTGACTTCTTGATCGGCACCAAGCACCTGACCCAGTCGATCATGTACAAACATGTCTCTTCATAAAAAAATGAAAAAAAAACCATCATCCAGTACAAATAAATTCTTCATTTATTATAATGCAAATGGAAAAAACCACAAGCAGAGGCTCTGCTTGTGGTTTTTTCCATTTGCATTATAATAAAAATTTAATGTTTCATTTTGAGTTTTGGCTCTAGTTTATTGATTCTTCATTTATTGATTCTTGAAACTTTTCGACTACATAAGTAATTTTCAATTAGAGATGGGTCAGGTTGTATCTATCGGATAATTTGTAGCCGATTTGAAAAGTAGTGGATTCAAGGATCGGATACGGTCGAAATGTACCGAGTACAGATACTCAGTTGAATACTTGGGGTGGGAGGTCCTACCAAGGTCACCCCACCTCTCTCTAGTAGTGGTTACTGACTAGTTGGATGCTAGGGATGAGTAAGGATGTATCTATCGGATAATTTGTAGTCGATACTTAAAAGTAGTGGATACAAGGATCGGGTACGGTCGAAATGTACCGGGAACCACACCTCTCTCTAGTAGTGGATACTGACAAGTTGGATACCGACTAGTTGTATTCACTACTTAGTATCCAAGATGATCGGCGTATCCACTACAATCTCTACTCCCCCACCTGCTACCTACTTGACCAAATAGATATGAGAGCTGCATTCAAGGCTTTCGTTGCATTAACATTAGAAGCATTAGCTAATTAAGTATTCACAAATATATTCACTACCTCATGCTACCTTATGCTATTTGTTACTATTACATATGAATTAAAACTGGTATATTATTTTATTGCATCTACTTTGTAAATCAAATTGCGGGATTTAATTTACCATAGGATATGGTTCTTAAATATTATATATATATTTTTATTAAATTAATTTGGTTATGCCATAATTTATTGATAAGTTTTATTGGGAAAGCATTACTTAAAAGAATATCAACAATTTTCTTTTTTTTTCCTTTAAAGGTTTTAATTCTATTAATTTGATGGACTTATTAAGTTTTGTGCTGCATTATGGATTTGATGTTTCGGGTGATTTGAATAGCAATTTAATAATCTATTAGAAGTGATTTATTTTTTGAACCATTTAGTTGAGAGGGTGTTCTTATCTGGGTTCCTGATAATTGTAATATCTAAATAGTTTAAAGAACAATTTCTTTCCAATTCTTGGGTAAAATTTTTATTTTTGTTTTGTTTGTTTAAGTACTTTAACGAATTGTTCTAAACTATTTTTATTAGTTTTTTATATTTAGAACAATTCGTTAAAGTACTAAAAAGTAAAACTTGTCTTTTTTCTTCCCCTAAGAGTCTCTGGCCGATCATTAACGACCATTAATGATATAAAATATTTCTTTATAACGGAAACTATAGATAAATATAAATTCATATGAAAAGAAAATTAAATTTTGAAATAGGTGTCTGTGTCGACAATATTCAAAAAGATTTTTTGATACTAACTTGAATACTAATAGACCAGTGCTGAAGCCTTTGAAAATGGTAAAAAGTAAAAATAAATTATAGTAGGTTGAAACCCATTGGAAAAGGAAGATAATATAACTGAACGAAAGGAAAAATAATTTAAGGGGGAGGGGTTTTAAGGGTAAAAAACGGTTTACCTCGATTTCCGGCAAAACTACAAGTCCTATCGAAAAAATTAAAATCGGTAAGTTGTAGTTAATTAAAATATCTACACCTTTTGTATTTACACTTTTTCACATGACATCAAAATTTATGTGAAAAATTAAAATAACTAACGGAAAACTTACCTTTTTATGTCCCAAACACACTATATTTTTTTAGATTTAAAATATTTATTTTTTCACCTTATTTAGACTTGAAATAGAAAAAACACCCTAATTTTCAATCGAAAATTCTCACGTCAAAATATCTGATTTTTTAATAAGTCGGTGGACTTTTTGTTTGTTAAAATCTCTACTTTCTGATGGTGTAAAAAAATATACATTACTATGGTAAGCGCTCTCAGAAAATGCAAAGAAACGAAAAAAAATCGAATCCGAAAAATTATTTAAATAGTTATGTACAATTTTGAGCTATTTGTTTAAAATTAATTTCATTTCAATCATTAAATTCTTCTTCCACATTGAAGAATTTTTCAGAGTCATGACAATTTGAGCATACACTTTTGCATTTGGTGCTTTTGAATCCATTAAATTCAAATAACTATGACATTTATTTTCTCAAGCCAGGTTCTGGAACTGTAAAAGATCTATTTTTCACGTCAAATAGTTTCAAATATGCATCCTTCAAAAATATCGTGGCATTTCTGTATTGCTTTTCTGGTGGCGATACATTATCTGGATTTGTCGTAAAAGGAAAAAAAAGTATCGCAAATTCATTATTAGACGATAAAAATTTGTCGAATTCGGCCAATATTTTTATAAAAAAAGATCCAAACAAAGAAGAAATCGAAAAAAATGGATTAGAATTAATCAAATCTATTTATAAATGTAAAATGTATAATATAACACTGAATAAATTAAGATTTCGAAAATATGAATTGGCAAAAATCAAATCATCTTTCATATTGGCTAATCTCCCACCCACAAAAGGTGCAGCAGAACAACAATGTTGCAGGGCATATTATCAGCTTCAAACTTGCCTGGGTAACGAGCTGACAGGAACAGTTGGGGCTGGAAGCATCATAACGTGGCATAATGCCCAAATTTACAGAAAAGGAATTAATACAGGAAATATTGCTCAAAACTATTTCTTGCAGCTGTGAAACTGGATGTACCAGTTCAAACCGAAAACATGGTTTAAAATGCACAAATGTATGCTCAAATTGTTATGGTACTGAAAAATGTTCCAATGTGGAAGAAAAAACCTAAGAGGAAGTTAATGATTCAGATGAAATTGAGGATGAAGAACCAATGCAGACTGAAAATATTATTGGAGTCGAAGACGGAGATGGTCTTGAAGATTTCGAAGATCTACTAGAATCGGGAAGGTTTGTCGAACCTAACGATGAAGAGGTGCCATAAAAGAGACAGAACTAATGGATAAGTGATTAGAATTCAAAATAAGGTATTTATAAATAACAAGATTAATGTATTTAAAAATATTATAATGAATAACGTAATCAGTATTAAGTATCTAATATACTGTATTGTATTACATGTAAATATACATGTAAATTCAATAGTACCATTTACATGTATATTTATAAATTATGAGATTTTCTATGACATAAATGTAATTAGAATTTAATAAATCAACGTTTTTACTGAAAAAAATTGCAGCAGTCACATTTTTTAGATGAAATCCCCTTAAAACCAATCTTTAACATTTAAAACGTGGTTTTTGCAATCTTTATGTTTTATGGATTTGTAATTTTTTTGTTTATCAATGTAACATGGAATCATACGTTTTTCGAGTAATTAAAGTGTAAATTTTAAAAAATGGCTCATAAATGTTTGTAATGATTAAAAAAAAAAAAAATTCGGATTCGAGTTTTTTCGTTTCTTTGCATTTTCAGAGAACATTTAACAAAGTGATGTATATTTTTTTTTACGCAATCAGAAAATAGAGATTTCAACAAACAGAAACAGCCTACCGACTTTTTTTAAAAAGCAGATGTTCTGTTCGATTGAAAATTAGGGTGCTTTTTCGATATTAAGTCGAAATGAGGTGAAAAAATAAATATTTAAAATTTTTTAAAATACAGTGTGTTTGGGGCATAAAAGATAAGTTTTCACCAAATTTTGTTAAACAATTTTTTTTCTAAAAGATTAAAAAAAACAACCAAAAACAGTGTTTTTTGAAGTTTTACTATACATTTTGAGGTTATATGAAAAAAAGTGTAAATACAAAAGTTGTAGATCTTTTTATTACCTGCAACTTAGCGATTTTAATTTTTTCCATTGGACTTGTAGTTTTGCCGGAAATCGAGATAAACCGTTTTACCCTTAAACTCCCTCCTCTCCGCTTCCACTTTCCGACCTCAGATCGCCCGTAAATTATTTTTCATTTCATTTTAGTTATATTCTCTTCCTTTTCCAATGGGTTTCATCCTACTATATTTTTTTTTTGGTTTCAAAAATTATCGACCCTGGTCTATAACTATAGACAATCGTTAAAAATTATTTTATTAAGTTATCTTACTTACATTTTTTGTTTATAGTCGATACTAGTTGCAATGAATTATAAAAACATTTACAAAACCTTGTTGAAATAAAACAGAAACATAACAGATTTCACTCCTACCTATCTTATTCTTTGGATATATGCATATAAAAATTCGATGAATAAATCAAGAATTATATTATTTATCCACAATAAGTTAAACACACTGACATATTTTATGAGCTCTTAGGAGCAACTGTTTTCTAATAAGCCAATCATTTTCAAAAAGCGAATCAGACTTTTAACTTTTATTTTGTAAATATCATGAGCTTTTTAGTAAACTTATAAAAACCGTATATTTTTTCGACATGAATGTTGTAAAATTATTAATAATTTTTTTCACACAAAGAAAATACATTTCTTATGAATCTGTAATAAATAGAATAATTTTGTAGAAAAAGTGATTTCTATAATTAAAAAAGAAAATAGTTGTTAAGCTTAACTGAAAGGGATGATGTGGGTAAAAACATATACATATTAATATTAATAAATATTACATCGTAAATAAAGGCTTTTTAGTTCTTTATATTTAAAAAATCATCTAACTTCGCAAAGCGAAACCATTAGTGATGAAAAACATATCATTAGGATACAAACAGAATTATTAAGATTTTTTTGTTTGTTTTTAGTTGTTTTAGAATCTTTGGTTCATCCAACAGGATCTTCCTTTTTCTTTTCTTTTTTTTTCTCTCAGTTGATTCCTTAAACTTTTAATGAGGCCCCGGATTTCTTTCTTCATTTATCTTGAAAATCTACATTCAGACTATTTCTAATAATTTATTTATATTTTTTAATAAAAATCTTCTCATTAAATATTTGTTTAATTATGTAATTTAAATGTTTCAGACTCTTTAATGAATGTTTTTCTTTCTACTGACGTGAATCATTATTTTATTAAAGTTTGGAGTATAAAATATTTTAGACTTCAGTCATTTCTCATATTTTAGCAAACAAAATAAAATATATTTTATTCAACCCAATTGTGTTAAGGTCTCGTGCACTTCAGAAAAATAATGTTTAATTTTATATGTATTTGGTTAAAGTTAGTTTGAATTTAAATATTCAACGGTGTAGAAACATTTCAATATGTCTAATAAATATTTCAAATGTCATGTTTTCTCATTGTTTATTTTTCGTTGGGATGTGAATGTTTTTTATAATACGCTAAACACTGATATACTAAGCTATGATATACTAATAGACTATAGACTATAAAGTGAAATTTGATTATTTTACTTCGTACTTCAAATACGAATCTGTAATTCATGACGTTTTATGAGAAACAACTTTAAGAATACAAAAAATGTAATTAATACAATTAAAATATTTATATCAATAAAATAGAGCCAAAACTCAAAACGAAACATTAAATTTTATTAGAATGCAAATGGAAAAAAACCACAAGCAGAGCCTTATGTTTCAAATCTGGTGTAAAATACAAACAATTATATAACTGAGTTTTGGGTTGAACGTCTTGAGGTGGAGGTGCGGTCTCAGATTATGAGCCTTTTTGAGCGATTATTCGTTGGGATGTATTGCACTTCTGTTTTGAGATGTGATTGAACTTGCTTTTTTTTGTGTTTTGATAATGCCTGAATAGGCGAAACGTCGACTGATAATTGTTTGTATTTTACACCAGATTTGAAACATAAGGCTCTGCTTGTGGTTTTTTCCATTTGCATTCTAATAAAATATTTATATTTTAAGTTAATTTGTGGGGAACCTCAAGTTCCCATTTCGTGTTAAGATAGTTTTGGATAAGCAGTGACTACGACTCAATAAAATAGAAGGCTTCGATAAACAAACTAATAGCTGAAGTTATGGATTGCTTAACAGTTACAATTGCAACTTTTGAGGACTTAAATAATGAAGTTTCATTACAAAATTCCGAAGGAGAGGAATGGTGGCGGAAATAATTGATTTTTATCTCGTGTTTTAAAAACGTTTATCAGTTCATTATTTTTCATAATGAATCATTGCAATCGAATTAGAAAACAAAAATTAAAGACGTCTTTCCTCAAACTCCCAGTATTTTACATTTAAGACAGTTAAATTACAATTATATTTAACTTTAGTAAGTACAGAAATTAAAATACCATTCCGTTATCCATAACCGTTCCACGGCTTTTATTCGATACAGCTGAACCGATTTTCTGCAAATTTATTATGAAAGACACAGTTCAGCCAAGAATGATTCACGAAATTCCAGATTTATCACAATTTTTGGTTGAAAATAGGCGGCTGACCAGGGAATTTACAAGTTTGTAATATTGCCATTCATATGAGATAGAGGAACAAAGTAAAGTGTTTTTCAATTACAATTAGAAATTAATTAAATCAATCAAAAGCTTTTTTGGACTTATATTTATGAAAGAACATAAAAACACATCCCTCCTTCAAAAGAACAATTTCATAATTAAAAAAAAACTAATTTTTTAATAGAGGTTTAGTGAACCTGTAATATAAATAAATGAAGTATCTAAGCGTTCACTAATATATATCTATTTTTAAAGCGAATACAAAATGATTTTTTTAAACAGAAAGTATTGATGTTGCTACAGGGGTATTCGAAAGTCCAATTCACTGTCAAACCCAAGGCTCATTGATGGGCTGTAGTCATACAAGAAGAAGAAGAAAATATTCCTATTGTAATGAGTATTTTATAATTTATTCATTGAAATTTGTATTTTAACAATACCACAAGTAAATGGTAGTATGATGGTGTTAAAATTATTTTATTAACCGTACCTAATTTTTGAAAGCATGAAACTTTTTTAATTCTAACATATGTTCAAAAGAAAAGTTCAAATTCAAAGATGATACAAATCAAAATATGGCTTTATTAAAAAATAAATAAAAAAACATATTGGAAATGGAATATCAGATATGTAGCTCCTGAACTAAAAAGCTTCCAGTACAATTGGCTACTGAAGAACATTGCTTCAATTAGTACAAGCTAGGTGGACAAAAGTCATGTTTAAAATTCTGAAATATTTTATTGGAACAATTCTTCAAAACCTAGAAATCAAATATTTGTTTATGCCTGGCACACTCCATCTCGTCAGTAATAGGGTTCAAAGTAATGAATCCATTGCAATAGACTAAATCATTTGTATTCAGAGCTTCATTTCAACCGCACAAAATTAAAATGATACTAATTTTATATGAATCAATTGTTGAATATCGATAATATTCCAATTAAAAAAATCTTCTGATAATCAAACTATATTATTTTTTTTTAATGGATGAAAGATTTTTCCTCATTTTGAAACTTTCATGTCATGGTATTGACTTGTATCCGTTTGTATCCGGGCTAAATTTTATATATTTCATAGCTGCATCTCTCCCATTAATAATAAGATGCATTATAGCATGCAGACTTAAGTAAAATATTATTTTTTTTAATTTTAGAGTACTTATTTTCAAGAAAGGTATTTTTTCTTTTCTTAGGGAAAACGAACCCAATTTTTTTTTTCTTTTATAGTGATAAGATTGTTATCACCACAAACATTTTCAGTAATACTGACCTGGTTAATGTCCGACCATATTATATACACTTCTGTATTCTCCTCTTGTCTTATATATTTTATCACAAACAAGTTTTAGTAGGTGTTTATCAATTCATAATAAAATTAAGGCAATTATTCATTTTTTGTTGCAAATTAAATGAGCATTATAGCATGCACACTTGAGTACAACATTTTTTTTTATATTTTAGAATACTTATTTTCAAGAAAGGGTTTTTTCATTTCTTAGGGAAAAAATCCTATTTTTTCTTTTTATAGTTCTTTTCGACCAAATTAAATGTTTGAAAACTTACAGAGGACTCTAAGAGGGAAATTAAAATGAGTCTGGCTGACTATTCCTCCAAAATTTCTGATTAATAGCGGGAAAATCAAAACAGCGCACAATGTTTCGTAAAAAATACTTCAAAACATGATTTGAATCTAATATTTATCTAAGTCTAACACACTTCACAGTTGACTATAGGGGTCCAAAGTAATCATAGCAATAGGATAAATCAGTGGTATTCAAGGCATCATTTCAACCTCACAAAATGATTGCTCAACTAATTTTATCAAAAAAATTGTTGAATATGGATATTATTTGTACTGGTAAAAGCTATTTTTTATAAATAAAAAAATCTTCTGACAATCAAACTATATTAATTTTTATTTTAATGGTCAAAGAATTTTTCCTCATTTTGAAACTTCCAAGTTATGATAATGATTTGTATCCGGGCTATTTTTTCTATATTTAATAACTACACCTTTCCTATGAATAATAAGACACATTTTAGTCTGCACACTCGAGTGAAACATTTTTTTTTTTAGAATACTTTATTCCGAGCAGATATTTTGTAGCACCCAAAATAAGAAAGGAGGATTATGATTGATGAAAGACATATTTTGGAACATAACGAATTTCTGGGAGGACCCGTTCAGTTTAGGCAGCTCACTCAGTGGAAGTCAAATTGAAAGTACCTGTTATGTAAGGTATAAGTACTGATCAAAAAACAAGGAAATACCTACAGCGCAAGGGGAAGCCACTTCAACTCGGCGTTATACCTGGCATGGTTTGGGAATATACCCATACTTGAGGAAAAGGAGAGGGTCGGGCTGTAATAGCTTTCTTCTTAGGACGTTTTTCGTGAGCTATGGCGGAGCTGTTATTATATGTAATAAATTTCCAAATGATATCAGTATAATCAGATTGATCGGGAGAGAAATTCAGACATCGGCAACATACGTATAATAATGCATGTCGATGTTGTATTTAGTATGACGAACAAACAGCGAAAAATCTTTAGTGAACATGAGGAATATTGGGATAAATAGATATTCAGATATATACTTTTTGGTGTCAGAGAGCCAAAGTGGCGGTATGGAACAACGTCAATCAGGGAACGTCCAGGAACGAAGAGCATTAGAATGGAGCTTAGATTTTTTTGTTATGGATATAAGCTTTTTGGTTATGGAAATAAGCATGACTTATAGCATGGCAATTTTAAGAATTAGAACAGTTACCGAGTTGTTCATATAATCTTCAGGGGCAAGGTACACACCTTAGATCTTATCTGGTCGGATATGCAAAAGAATATTCTGAGAATATGTTATTACTTCAGATTGAAGTGCAGAAGTAAAAGAAATTAACATTTCAATATTCAATAAAGTTAAACGTGTTATATCATCCACATAGTAATACTGAATTCACTATATATGATATTTGCTCGTGGAATAGGAGTTTAACTTAAGTTAGGCTTGATATAGAATTCCTGTTAATCCATTTTTCCTCATTGAAAGGGCTTATAAATGGACCTAACTGAATTATAAATCTGAATT
Source organism: Troilus luridus (assembly GCA_964056705.1). NCBI lineage: Eukaryota > Metazoa > Arthropoda > Insecta > Hemiptera > Pentatomidae > Troilus > Troilus luridus. The sequence goes on along the minus strand of OZ057412.1, from coordinate 69,380,935 downwards.
TTGTATTTCAGACATGTGTCCCTCAAGGATGCTCTTATTTTACCTTGAACGTCCTATTTTCAAAACGATTTATAAGCTTTTACTTAACTTTCCTCATTGCACACTCGAATTGTACATCTGCATTTTCTGTCAATAATGGCTTAGCTATTGCTGACTGTGCAGTCCATAGATAGACCAGGGTCGGTAATTTTTCAAACCAAATTATTATAGTAGAATGAAACCCATGGGAAAATGAAGAGAATGTAACTAAAACGAAAGAAAAAATAATTTACTGGCGATCTGACTTCGGGAAGTGGGAGGGGCGGTTTTAAGGGAAAAAAACCGTTTATCTCGATATCCGGCAAAACTAAGAGTCCTATGGAAAAAAGATAAATGGCAAAGTTGTAGGGAATAAAAAGATCTACAACTTTTGTATTTAAACTTAATTCACATAACCTCAAAATGTATGTGAAAAATTCAAACAAGCAAGTTTTTGGTTTTTATTTTTATCTTTTACAAAAAAAAACTTTTTTTAATAAATATAGTGAAAACTTACTTTTTTTTGCCCCAAACACACTGTAATTTTTTTAATTTAAAATACTTATTTTTTCACCTTATTTTGACTTAATATCGAAAAAGCACCCTAATTTTCAATCGAAAATTCTCACATCAAAATATCTACTTTTTTAAAAAGTCGGTGGGCTTTTTGTTTCTTGAAATCTCTACTTTCTAATGGTGTAAAAAAATTATACATTACTATGGTAAATGTTCTCAGAAAATGCAAATAAACGAAAAAAACTCGAATCCGAAATTTTTTTAAAATCATTATGTACAATATTGAGCTATTTATTTAAAATTAATTTCATCTGATCATTAACTTCCTCTTCCTCATTGGACCATTTTTCAGAACCTTGATAATTTGAGCATTAATTTGTGCATTTTAAACCATGTTTTCGGCAGCCACATTTTAAAATGTTCCATCCAGTTTCACAGTTGCAGCAGATAGTTTTGAGCAATCTTTCTGGAATTAATTCATTTTCTGTAAATTTGGGCATAATGCCACGTTGATGTTGCTTCCAGCCCCAATCTGTTGCTAAGTTCGTAACTCAGCCAAATTTGATGCTGATAATATGGCCTGTGACAATGTTGTTCTGCTGCACCTTCTGTGGGTAGGAGATTTGCCAATATGAAAGTTGATTTAATTTTGGCCAATTGATATTTTCGAAATCTTAAATGATTCAGTGTTTTATTATCATTTTTATAGTTATAAATAGATTTGATTAATTGTAATTCATTGTTTTCGATATCTAGTTTGTTTGCATCTTTTTTATAAAAAATATTGTCCAAATTTGACAATTCTTAATCGTCTAATAATGAATTTACGATACTTTTTTTTTTCCTTTTCCGGCAATTCCAGATGTTGTATAGCAACCAGAAAAACAATGCAGAAATACAACGATATTTTTGAAGGAGTCATATTTGAAACTATTAGACGTCAAAAATAGATCTTTTACATTTCCATAACAAGAAGGCCACCGAGATTTTTTTTAAAACAGATATTTTGACGTGAGAATTTTCGATTGAAAATTAGGGTGCTTTTTTGATATTATGTCAAAATAAGGTGAAAAAATAAATATTTGAAATCTAAAAAATTAACACCATTACTGTATGTTTGGGACATAAAAAGGTAAGTTTTCACTGAATTTCGTGAAACATTTTTTTTTGTAAAAGATAAAAAAACACCAAAAACTTAGTTATTTTAATTTTTCACATAAATTTTGAGGTTATGTGAAAAAAATGTAAATTTAAAAGTTGTAGATCTTTTACTTACCTACAACTTTGCCTTTAATTTTTTTCCATAGGACTTGTAGTTTTGCAGGAATTCGAGATAAACCGTTTTTTACCCATAAAACCCCTCCACCTTCCACTTCCCGACCACAGATCGCCGTCAATTATTTTTCCTTTCATTTTTGTTATATTTTCACTTTTTACTATTTTCAAACGCTTCTGCACTGGTCTAAGTCAATTAAGAAATTTATAAAAACTGGTAATTTAATGAAGATCAAAATACATGTGGCTTAATACTTAATATATGTTCCCATTTAAATTTGAAGAATAGATTAAGACCAACATCATGCGTTTTTTAAAGGATCTTGCTAATATAATTACTGGCTTATTACGGTTAGTAAAACATTTCCTTAAAAATAATTAAAACACTAAGAATAGCATTCAATAATAATAATTACAAATATTTATTGACAGAAGTTATACAAATGCCATTTGGCACATATGTGTTATCATCTCTCGATAACCTCCCCTAAGGGATTCACGTTGAAGCGTGTACGGAGAAACTTCCCATTGAAGGCACTCCTACCGTGGTTCATCTGTCTGTAGTAGATCCCTGCTCCAGAGACGTTTCAGTCTCTTGTATGCTAATGCTTTATGAGTAATGTAAAATGGACAATGAGTAATATAATGAAGGAATTTTAACTGCAACATTTGAATTGTCTGTACGTGAGATTTTTTGCATGAGCCCCACACTTGCAAGCATAGGTCCATATCTGTTTAAGTAGCATGTTGTATATAGCAATTTTGTTAGCGATAGTTTTTTTTGTGGTAAAGTAGTCGTCTTAGGAATAAGAGTCGGTGGTTCAACCTTTTCTTCAAAATGGTCGCGTGTGATTTTCCGGCCAGTCTTCAAAAAATCGCAATTAAATTTTCATAAAATGGATAGAAATTTTGTCATAGAGATAGAAAAATAATTATGTTTAGAATAACTTAGTCATAAATTAATTAGTCAGTTTCAGCTCTGAAACTTAACCGGTATTTTTTATAAATACAATATTGTATGCACACAATATTAATATAAAGTTATGAATGCATTGATTCTGTTAAATAATAAAATACCTCTTCATCATATTACGAATCTTACCCTTCTCTGAAAAATAAAACGAAATTCATTTATCACGGTAACAGATCCTTAACTTTTTATCTCACAAGAAATAGATTGCTTTTATCTTCCCCTGACTCTCAAACTATTGAATCTTCAGGAGGATGTTTGATAAACGGCTTCTTCCCATTTCATAATAAAATAAAACATCCGTATTGAAATTGTTCTGAAGCAGCGCCAATGTAATCAGAGACGGGCGAACAAGAGGAGGCCCTGCCCCTGACAACCGCCACCTCCTGGAGATAGTCTGTCGAGCGCTGGGAAATTGAATCGGGGAGGGAGAAAGAGGGAATAATAAAGGGGAAAATGCTCCCGTTATGATTAGTCTTATCAGGCAAGGAGGGTCTGAGTTAACAGGGGTTAAAATCGTCAGGGCCTCAGGAATACCAGGGTCGCCAACTCCCACATTTGCATAAAGTAATATCCCTCTCTTCCTGTAGCTGAGCCGACCAGGGAAAATTTCACTGGGTTTTTCATCTAATACTGCCAGAGCCTTAATAAAGGGAAGGAGAAGGAGTTCGACATGTAATATCCGCCAGCATTTAGTCCCATCCGAATGCCTATGGATGGGAGGCTCCCTGTTTTGGGAACATACACATATGACCGACTAATGAGGTAGCGGATGATGTTTAAATTTTATGTTATTTTCCAATGTTTTTCCTGATTTTTACATTATAGAAATGCAAGTGAATCATAAAGTTCAGACTGGTTTTCTGGCATACTTCTAGGGTGCCTTTAATTCATAAAAATTCTATCTATGGTTATTATTTAAGTAGGAAATAGTTGGCTGGATAATTCTAATAATCGATTGAATTGGTCAGTGGGTGCAGTCAAAGAATAAGAAAAACTTGTTTTATTGTGCCAACGTTTCTGCCTAAGATGTAGGCGTACTTCAGGGCTGAGAAAAGAAACAGAAAATAAAATAATATAAAAGGATTGCAGTGCTGGGGCGTATTCTTCCTTGGCATCTTAGGTCGAAACCTTGGCATAATAAAACAAGTTTTTCATATTTTGTGTTATCTTTGACCGCATCCCCTGACCAATTCAATCCGTTATTTAGGACTATGATTCAATGGTATATTACTATTTGATTATTGATTATAAAACACTTGATTATTTAAGAATTCCATTTAATCAACAATTCAAGCAACATCTTTGTAAACCAGCGACGGCACAAATGGAGCGGGAATGGTGAAATGCATGAATTATTCACTCATGGGGCCGTGATGTGCCACAGACAATTAGTTGGTAATACCAACCTTTGGGTTCTCCATTAATTAACTTTCCGCCATCTAGAACTTTATAATTAAACTACACGTAGTTCACAAATGTATTCTGTAATAAGGAAATGTCCAAACTAAACGAAATTAAATGTTCCCTGAAATATTTTCGAACTGGGTACAGCCAAACTAATATCTATAATGGCGATGCCACTAGTCGTTCAAATCTCATGATCTTCAAAGCCCAAACCCTAACACAAATCAGCTTTAACAATATCCTTCCACCTACGTCTTGGTGTGCCCCTTGGGCAAATTCGTTTGTTTCTAGGCTCAGTGGTTGTACAAACCTATCTCAATCTTGAAGATTCTATCACTTCAATATTAACGCAATGCATGCTCCTAAAAAAAAATACCGGATTGTGTACTCTTTTAAATTTTTACGCTGACTCATAATTTATCAGACCAAATATTTTAGGCAATAAGATATTTAAACAGTCCTTCTTTGAAAGTTCACGTCTACGTTTCAAACTCTTGAAGAGTAGTTGGAAGGATAATATTTATATATATACTAAGTTTTTATATTTCCGGACAATATACATAACATCAAGACAAGCATTTCCTCTGGAATCAACCAACTACTGCAATGCGGAATTCGTTTTCTGTTTTAAAACAAATTATACAAGGTCGGAGCATACTCTATTTAACAAAAAAGAGATTTATTTTTCCATCAGATATGTAAAGCTTTAACTAAAATATATTTTAAATATCTTGATTTTTTATCAAATAAATTTTTTTCATCATCCAGTTATATTTGTTGAATAACTTATACATATAGTATATAAAGATATATATATATATATATATATATATATATATATATATATATATATATGTATATACATATATATAGGCGTTGATAAAGAAAGCCAGTATTAGATATATGGGACCTGTGGAAAGGATGTCAGACCACAGGACACCAAAGAGAATGGTCAAAAAGAAACCAGACGGCAAACGATCTGCTGGACGACCTCGAATCAGATGGCTGGATGATGTCGAAGAGGACTTGAAACTGCTGGGTGTACAAAACTGGAGGAGGATTTCGCAGGATCGCAGAGATTAGTTGGCTGTGGTGAAGGAGGCCCGGGTTCTTGCAGGACCGTAGAGCCAAAATAATTTTCAAAAAGTGACTTTTTTATATTTTACTCAAGTTTAGTCAATCAATTTTATAAAACACGATTTTGCTGGCTTTTTTCTCATTGATTTAATCCGGTTTGGAACCTTAAGCGTTGGTTAACTAAACTAGCGAAAGATGTAAAAAGACAATTTTTTTAATTTGGAATTATCCGTTTTTGATCCTGTATGACACACATACAGAGTCGAAATAAAATTATTCAGAATAAAATATTGAAAGTGTCTGTTGATCTGAGTCCATTTTTCAGTATTTATTTTAATATATGAAATTAACTATTTATACCGGCTTAGCTAGAAAATTCACCTCCTGAGATCTATAATCCGAGAGATATGAAATTCCCTTAGGGATATTTTTCAAGAACGGTTTAAATGTTTTACCTGTGGTAACGTTACGGGATGAAAATAAAAGTGGAAACGATTATAATTCAGCGCTAGCTGCAGAATGCAGTCCCGGCCTCTGTGGAAATATATTTTTCCTGCATACTCGGAATTCAGTTCTGTTCTACTTCCAAGACTTGAATTTATTGATATTACGTTTATAATGGGAATGGGCTTTGGAAGCTCTGCACAGACACTGGGAGAAACCAATTTCAGAGCTCATTACAGCTTTCGCCGTTTTAGCATTTTTCACCAACGCCATTTAAATAATAAAAAAAATGTATATTTCAGAATGAAATAGAATCGTAGAGCGAGAAGGGCCATGTTAAAACATTTTATAATTTTTAGTGATAATTTTGTGTCTTCTAGCTCCATCCCACCGTTGAAATATAACTTCAGGTCAGTAATAAACACGAAAGTAGCTTTTATAAAAATACTTAACTCAGGATTAAAATAAAAAAGCTTTCTTAATGTACCGAGGTAAATAAATCCTTTTTAACTATGATGAATAAATTACGACCATGGTATTTTATCTTTTAATAAAAATCTGTTAAAGGTCGCATAATTTTATGTAATTTAGTAAGAATTTCAGATTAATCATTTATGCAAATTGTGAAAAGTTTTACGTTTTTATTTAGCAATATCATCATTTATTTACGAAACAACTGGTAAGTAGAAATTAAATTATTTTATTTCAGACATAAAATAAATATAAAATAATTAACGGTTTCATTTACATCGCCTGTACGTACACAGGTATCCAACGGTGTTACAACTAGATTTTCAACCACTTCAAAACATCGAATTAAATTGAAACTTAAGCTCAATTCTCAAGAATCGAAGACCATCCAATAACTTAGTTTCATTACCCAGACCAGATTCTTCAGGATAAGCGATTTTTTACTTAACTGAAGACAAGGTCGAGTTTTGTGCAAAGTACAAAGGCATGCATGGTTTAATCTTTGAGACAAACACAGGACTATTAATAGGATCAACTGGGAAGTTTCGTATATTTTCCAAAAAAAAAACAAGAACAACTTAAGAATACAAGTTTAGAGCTAGCTGAATTAAAAAAGTAGAAAGTAACTAATGGGTATTAATAACTAAAAAATTGGCTTTAATATAAAAGAAAGCTTAATGTAGAAAATAATTATCAATTATTTTAGAATAAGAATAATGTGATAAACAAAAAAATTCATTCATCATGCTTTTTTAAGATATTTTGATAAAGACTCCACTTTTACCAATATCAGTCAATTCAATATGGCCAACAATTAATATTAAGCATTCCAAGCTTTTCTAGATCAAAATTAATTTGTTTGTTCACAGTGTTTTTGGAACCGTACTTCATTAAGAACGACTGTAACAAAAAAAGGAAATATCCTTCCTTAGCAAATCTTGGGGTTTAGATAGATTCGCATTGAGGTTTTGATTTGATTCGTGAGTAGAATATCAAGGAATACTCTGTTTTTAATTATATTTTATGTTTCGCTGGAGTTGCGAAAGTCATGCCAGAGTTGTACAAACTGTTCGTACGTGAAGGACTACTGAACAGTTTATAAGAACATTCGCTTCAGTCTAATCACAGCTATCCACACGTGTTCGAAATCTAGAAAGTAGTCGAGCTCAAATGGTAATTGGCTAAACTCGGATTGGGCAACATCACGTTTGTTTGCCAGAGGAAAGATGTCGTAAGGCATTCAAAGCTGATCTGGTTTAGAGACAAAGCAAACATACTTGGGTAGAGCTTAGATCCTCTCTTCCTCCTTAATCCTATAGTTAAGTTAAGGTGCGGTAGTTATCAGTAGCATAGAAATACCTGTCGATGTGTTCTACAACTACAGTTATAGAAAAATAAATAATTAACAGCAACGGTTAGACTTTCTCGGACAAACAATTCGTCATTCCAGAGAATGTTTTATTTACCCATCAAATTTCTCTAAAGTGTGTGTTAAATTAACAAACAACAAATAACAAACAAACCTGAATAAAAAACAATTTGTATATATGAGGCGTTCAGAATCAAACTCCAGGTTTAAAAAATTAACTTGACCGCTAGTTTAGTCAAGCAACTTCATCCTCCTGAAACATCAGGCTCAGTACCCGATTAAAACCATAAAAATTTAGGCGGCAAAGTGTTTGAAATAGAAAGGCGTATAACAATGTCATGTTCCAAGATCAACCTGGATGGACCAATCCGAAAAAATATCGCGAGAAACTTTCAGTAAAAAAACGAGCATGACTTTCCGACAACTTTTAATTTGATTTCTACGGACTTAAAGATTTGAAAATTCATGTTGCGTACTAAATATTTTTCTTTACTTGGTCGATTGATTTGTTCATTAAAGAGAATAATAAAGCAAAGCTAAGAATTACTTGGTGAGACTTTTAATTTAAATAAATCAAGTTTATTTCTACAGAATTTAACTGAGTACCATTTATGAAATGCTAAGTCCTCACAGATCATTAAGAAACCATTAGAATTATCCCATGCAATGTTTGGTTAAAATCTTTTATATTACAAATTATATCCATAATAGTCCAGGATATAATGGTCCATTTTTGCACTTGATTACTATCAAGCTGAATCTTCGTGAATAGCTTCGTTTCGATGAGATGCCCAACAATTTCCTGTGCGAAAATTCTCGATAGTGGTAGCTAACAGAGGTAGCAAGGATAAAATATGTCGATTTGATGATTCTCAAAAATTTATTACTAACTGGTTTTTTTTTGTTAAATCTCAAGATGTATGGTTTGATCAAAGAGTCCCCTCCTTCCAACATGTATCGATAACCAGGTCATCAAAAATGATTACTAACCAGCTGATTATTTGTTTTTTCATTTATATTGGAAGGAGGGGACTCTTTGATCAAACCATACATTTTGTAGGACAAATATTTTTTCAAATAATTTAGATAATTATATTGAGATTTCACAAAAAAAAAAAAAAAAAACAGTTAGTAATAAATGTTTGAGAATCATCAAATCGACATATTTTATACTTGCTACCTCTGTTAGCAACCACAATTGAGAATTTTCGTACAAGAAATTGTTGGGCGTCTTATCGAAACGAAGCTATTCACGAAGATTCAGCTTGATACTAATCAAGTGCAAAAATGGACCATGGATCCTGGACTATAACTAACTTTATCCGCTAAACTTGTCAAGCTTCATATGTCACACGAAATGAATTCCATACCATAAAAGATGATGTGTGAAATTGGAATTAATGTAAAATTAGGAACGATATTTTTTTGATGATTTAAATATCTTTAGAATTTTTTTTAATATTTTAAAAAACCTATACCGCTATAGCCTATAAAGGATCTTGGATACATAACATGCAGATGATGTCCGTTTCGAGGAAAATAGGAGATGATTTGTCCGAAATTACGCTCAACCGCCAGGTTTTTCCCCAAATAAGATGGTCTGAATATCCCACAAGTTCTATCCTTGGCTGTCAAAATAGTAAATAATTTGTCTCCCAAAGCCGGATTTGAACCCTGGATCTTCACTATAGCAACTAAGCACTCTACCATTGAGCTACCCTACTCTCTCATTTATTAAAATCACCACTATTCAATATCGGAATTGATATTTCCATCAAGATTATTTAAGAAATTTAAAAAAAAGTCTTCGTCCATTGTTAATGAGTTATGACAGCTGACATTATTGATTGGAAATAGAAAAAATAAATATGCATCATGATCAACAAGAACTAATATGCTTAACTGACAGGCTTTTCTAATTTTAATAGTTACAACACATGCAGAATTCGATACTGCATTTAATAGTACATACTGAAAGGTTTTTAAACTACTAACACACTGAAAAGAATACTTTAAAAGAAGCCTTCTTAAAAAATGATTATTCAAACCTAGACTTCTCAAAAGGGTTGATTCCCTTTTTTTATATTTATTTTTTGACCTTTATGTTCCTAAGTGATTAAAACTGAAAAGAGGTAGCATTCGTTAACAAATTAATTCTGTTAATACTGAAAATTTTCTTTTACATTAAAGAGATAAAAGCTAAGGAAATCTTTTTCATTCTTGCCCTTTCATCATCCTCAAGAACTTATTAAGGTTTTAATTTTATAAAATGGTAGAGCATATTGAGGCTGAAAGGTGAAGCAGGAGATGAGATTGGGCCCTTCTCAATCTTTTGTGAGTCTTTATCTCACTGTTTCTTCTTATTACAAATGATGGAATGATCTGATGAATGGTATATATTTTTTATATACATATGTGTATGTGTGTACATACATTTTGCAATGAAGTCATTTTTTCGACATACGAAATATTAGCTAAAACAAACCACATTATTGCCTCACAAGCCTTTGGAGTACTTTAAAAAAAAGTAAAATATGATTTACCTTTTTGCTTTATATTTTGGATTTCTTAAGAATTGTTATTCAGTTATATTTTATACTTATACTTGCAGTACTAACAAAAAATAATCAAAAATTCAAAAAAGTCATAAAATAAATATTAGATCATAAATACAAATGGAAAAATTAAACGATTAACAATAACTTTCATTTTTTAAATAGTTCTTTTTTAAAAATTAACTCTGCTTGACTTATTACCTTCTCCATGTCAACGTCTACATCTTCTAATATTTGTTACTGTTCATATCTTAATAGAAAAAAATAGCAGGGATTGAAGCGGTTTATAAACAAAAACCTTTTTTTTTGTTTAACGATTGAACGACAATTTGATCGGCCAATGCCGAGAAGTGCCAGAAAGTGTCCTCCAAAAGAAAACTCATAATACAAGTGGTGTCGTAGGTACAGCAATATGATGGAATGATGAGGCTCCCTTAATACTAAGACTTAGACTTAATTTTTATTTTTCAGTTATAACATTGTTAGCATTTAAGAAAAAAAATAATAATAAAGAATTTATGGCCAAATAATACCATAGGGGAGTAACATTGAGCGATTGAGATCGAATAACGGAAATAACTATGAGGAAAAGACCACCAAGTTTCTACGGACTCATAGTTAGGATGGAACCCAGGTTGAATAAATCAATATTTAATAAGATAAATAACATGGTTTGGTTAAGCATATGAAAGAACTTAAATGAATTGATTTGCTGATGAATATTAGATAATAAATACAAATGGAAAAATACCCAAAGCCTTAAGTCTCTAAAACATTAGAAAAGAACTTACCAGTCAACGTTTAGGTTAGTTTTTCCAGTATTGGAAAAATGATAATATTATAGCCTCACAAACTTAAGGAACAAATTTAAAAAGAACTTAAGTACGATTTATTTGTTTGCATACGTTGGGGATTTTCTAAAAATTGTTTTATACTCACATTTTATGTTTCTTCTTACAATACTAACAAATAGTGAAAACAAATTATTAAAACTCACAAAGAGACACAAACAAAAAATATTAGAATACAATGGGGAAAAAAATTCTCAAGCCTCTAATATATTAGGAAAGAAATTACCAGTTAACGTTTATGTTATTTTTTCAGTATTTAAGATGCTTAAGACTTTGTTTCTTTTATTGTTTTCAATTCTAATGGTAAAAGAAATAAAGAAGATCACCTCATGAAGATCATATATCAACTTTTAAAAATAATGGTAGATAGCAAAATTACTCGATCTTGAAATCTCTCCTAAAACATACCACCATACCACCCACAAAGCCAATTATAAGACATAAGTACGATTTTGAAGATTAATAATGCACAAGTGTAACGCTTAAATACTTAGGCATGTGCTGCATAGCTTACGTTTCCAACCCCTTGGGATCATCAGGACTCCCCAGTTCAATAAAAGGAAACGATTAACAATATCCTGTCGTTGTTCTAATGAAACCTTTCGTTCCGCTTCCTCTAATGGCCGAAGAGGAATCATTTGCATGCCGCCCCCGAACCCCGAATACACCGGCCTGGAGAATTGGAAAATTCTTCGCCACGGCTTGTTCAAGGACTAGGACGGAGGAGTGGTGCGGCTAAGTGATAAAATGGAGCCGTGACTCAGAAGGCAATTGGTGCCTGCAATTAGAGTGGGCCAGCTCATTGTCCACCTCCAATACAGATTTGGTCCGCCCCATCCACCTTTATCCACCCTCCAATAAGGGCGACCTTTTAGCGCCCTCATCTTCTGGCCCTTCACGCGACCCTCGGCTCCAGAAGCCGCTTCTGTAGTCTCATGTAGTGAATGATTAGTCCTACCAGTCGGACTCATCTTCTATAGTTAAAAGGAAGTTGACTTGACTTGTTAGAAAAAATTATGTTTATTGTTAAATCGAACGATATAATGTAGAAGCACAAGGAAACTTTGTGATATGAACTAAATAGATTGACTATTAACAATGGACTAACATTATAACTTATCAACTAAAATAGTAACTCTTCTCTTATCTATACTCTGTACTATTCCATACTCGGTTATTTCCTCTCATTTCTGATCTCTCTTTATACGTCTCCTAATCTATATTAGAGCTGGTATATATACCTAAAGAGAAGAGTGGAGGTTATGGATCACAAATCCTGACTAGTCCATGAAGATGAATATATGTGATACTTTAGATGTAACTTATAAAGTGATTTATCTGACTTGGATACGACCCCTGGTAGTTTAGTGGTTTAGAGCACTGCATCGGAGATCCAGACGACCCGGGTTCGGATCCCGGCCAGGACAAATCTTTTCTCTTCGAAACAAAAATATTTAAAAATAATCACCATCAAAATAACGATTAATGAAAATAAGTTATAAAGTGTTTAGCTTGAATGCTTGTCTAAAAGAGCTAATGGCTGATAATGCTAATAATAATGACAGGTCACACTTGGTTTATCAATCATGTTTCGAAAGAGGACGTTTCATTTTTAATAGAAGTAATTGAAGCGTTGAATTGGTAAAGGACGATAGTAAAAAAAATCAGTTTTCTTTTTTTTTCGTAAAAAAAATATAGTGCCCTAATAGTATATAAAGAGGAGGAAGTGAAAACTCGGGTTGTTTTGTTTCTATGAACGGTGGTAGTTACTATTTTACAATTGAACTTTTTTTCTCATTTTTTTTAAATAGTTCTTTGTTTCTCCTTTAAAATTAACTTTACTTGACCTATTACCCTCTCTATGTCATCGTCTACATTTTCTAATACTTGTTACTGTTCATATCTTCAAGGAAAAAAATAGCAGGAATTGAAACGGTTTATAAGCAAAAGCTTTTTTTGTTTAACGATTGAACGACACAATTTGATCTTAGCCATTGCGGAGAAGTGCCAGAAAATGTCCTCCAAAAGAAAACTCATAAACATTACTCATGAAGTACCATGTGGCTTCCTTACAGGGTTTTAAGGATTTGAATAGTAACAAACAATTAACGAAGAGTTCCATATATATATATATATTTTTTAATATCATGTATATTCCATTTATTATATAATTTTTAAATATTTTTATTATGAAGAGAAAAGATTTACACCCGGTCGGGATTCAAACCCGGGTCTTCCGCCTCACCGTGGCAACGCTCTAACCATTTGAGCTACCGTGGTCTCAAATCGGATATCGTAGTCTCAGTTATAACATTGTTAACATTTAAGAAAAAAATAATAATAAAGAATTTGTGCCCAAATAATACCACAGGGGAGCAACAGATTGAGATCGAATAACGTAAATAACTACGAGAAAAAGACTACCAAGTTTCTACGGACTCATGGATGGAACCAAGGTTGAATAAATCAATATTTAATAGGATAAACAACATGGTTAGGTTAAGTATATGGAAGAACTTAAATGAATTGATTTGCTGATGGGTACTGTTTGAGCAGTCTCAAAACATCAAGGTTCTTGTAGAGAAGGGAACTAATGAAGGATTATTGGAGGAGGAGTGAGCAAAATATGAGGCAGTAGTTTGACCCTTTCGTGTCTCGTTGAAAAATATAATAAAATTAAGTAATAAATATGAATGAGAATGAAAGCCTATTGGAAGAACAAGAAGAACCCAAAGAAAGCTTGATTGAGTAGTTGGCTTAACGACTTCCACTAGTGGGAGAATACGCTAATAATAATAAATAATTCAAATATAATATAAACTATAAGAAAATATAAAATAAAACTAGCTTATTGAATAGATATGAGCACAATAATAACCACCAGCAGTTTTAGTCCTTAAAACCAAAAATCAATGGTACATCAAAGCAAGTGTTCCATTTCATTACCACAAAACGTTTAACATATATGAATCATAATTATGCATACATATATAACTTTTTTTTATTGCAGTAAAAAAAATAATACTAAATACTAAGATTGGTGAAAAAAATTAATCTCTCTTATTCTTTTAAATAAAATTACATACTCTGATGTAACTAGAATCTATACAAGGGGAAGAAAATGGTTCGGGTGGAGGCAGACATTTTTTCTTAATTATGGATAACAGTTTATTGGAAAAACAACGCTTCGATCCACGTTGCTGGTCTTCTTCTTACCTGATATATATGGATCCCCCGACCTTTTTGTTTTATCACTCATATACCTTGATGCCATATACCAATAAACAGTTATCTTAATTTAAGATAATATTTTTTACCTACACCCTAGGACCATTTTCTTCCTCAAAAATATAATGTGAACTAGTATTATTCAAGTAGAATCAATATATATTCTTATGTAACGATATTTAATAACTTCCTATTCCTATTTAACTGGCACATTCCAACAAACATGAAAACGATACAGGTGGAAAGAATAATACTGAAAATGTAATCTTCTCATATCAGCAAAACATTAAAAGCAGACAATGTCAGGGAAGAGGGTTCATGAATAAAGTCATTTATGATGAACATTAGCAAGAATCTCATCTTCTCTGAAGGAAGGTTTTTTGCTAATTTTTTTGCTTTTTTTCAGGGATGTTGTATGTGATTATAATCCTTGATGGGATCGAGTTGTCCGTCAGAAAACACGAAGAGATACCTGTCGTGTTTTAAATTACCAACAATGGATGGACGAAGACCTGAGAATCCATTGTATTTATGCAGTACAAAAGTAAGTGTATTATGAAATAATATCATTTGCATAATACCGTATTTGATATAGTCTGTTTTGAAGATTATACACGCATTCGATACATACATGCACAAACTGCAAGCATGCCACCAAAGAAACCTTTATATATTTCGAACATGAAAAATTGACTTATACAACATTATTTAAGTGGAAAATAGTTTACTGGATAATTCCAATAATGGATTAAAATTCTAATAGGGTGCAGTTAAAGATTACTCTAATAAGAAACACTTATTTTATTGTGCCAACTTTTCGGCCTAAGATGTAGGACTGGGAAAATAAATATATAAAGCATTGCAATACCAAGGAAGAATAACAGATTTTATGGACATAATTGACAAGAATAAAAAGAGATACAGAGAGTTGGATAAATTTTGAAATAACTATTGAGAAAAAATAAAGAGTCATAATAAGAATGGATAAAATACTGAATTACATTTAATGATATATGAAAATTGTATACAAAAAAATTAAAATAAAAGAAAATTATGTTTTTTTAGATATATTTTTTATATGATTGAATTATGAAATGTAACTATTACCATGTGATCAGTAAAATTAGAATTGATTATACATGTTAAAAAATTTTTATAAAATGAATCATTAAATAATTTAAATTGTAGTTTTTTTTTTAATTTATATTTTTAAGTAATACAAATAATAATATTTGAAAGAATTGTATAAAAAAGTCAAGATTAAACTCTATTTTATTGCGTAAAACATCAGAATTATAAAAAAGATACAAAAGAAAAAATAAAGTATTAGCTTGACAATTATTTCAGTAGATAACTTCGAAAATAAAAATCACATTTTTTCAAGTATTTTAAATGATGATGTCGCTGATTCATTATTAACCCAGATCTAAGAAAACCTAATTTAACCTAAGTTGAGCCCACCATTCTGCTTATTATTTCTTGGAGTTTATTATTTTGTATTTTCAGCTTAGGATTATTTAAAATTACAGGTGTAGTCTAATTTTTTTGGCCATTAAAGCTTTCAAACTTTGGTTAGAGTACTCGATTGAGATAAGCGAGGAAAGAAAATATCGAAACATTTTCCTCAGGCTTGAGAGGAAGAAGAGGTTGCCAAAACTGGATCATAACTTGAATACAAATTAAAGAAAGCACACAAGGGAAGGCTCTAGAGTCCATTACCGGCGTATCATGGGCAAGGCATTCTAACGGCCCAGCGTCACATTTATCCCTGTGTAGACCTTCCGCTCCGCTGGGTTTTCATTTATAACTCTCACTCTAGCGGGGAAGAGAAAAGTCGGAAAATGGCTTTCCCTCCTCGAGCGTGAAGCGCCGTATGAAATTAGAGTCGACTAGAAGCGGACATATAAAATGTACCTCTCGGATTCGAACATTGAGCTTTCTTGTGAAATGGTCCTTAACTTAGGACGAAATTCGAGTGGCCCTTCTTAGGGTCCTTTGTGCCTGTCAGCATTAGGGTCTCGCCAGATCAACTTTTTAAATCTTCTCTTACAAAAAGAACGATAAAATAAACTGAGGTTTCATTTAATGGATTTTTTATTTAATGGAATGATAATCCTGCGTTTATTTTTTTAAAAATATTATTTCCCCCTATCTCCAAACATACAATGTTAATTTTGTCTTATTTGTTTTCCTCTTGGGCTCCTAATGACCTAATGTCAACTGTTCTTGGCCATGTGCTAACCCCATCACTGGACTAATCAAAGGTAAAAATAATTTTTTTCACAAATGTCTAGAAAAATTTTATTTTTCGGTTGTATAAAATATATATTGATTTATTTTTATTTAGTTCATCCTGATTTAGTCAATATTAATATTTGGAAAGGAGAGGGGTTAGAAAAGGGGAAGAGTAAGGGGAGGGTGGAGGAAGTGAAAAGATGATTTTGATTTATTTTTAATTCCCCTGTTATTTTTTTACTTTATACTCGATCGTGTTATTTAAATTGAACCATTAGCTCCATTCACTTTTACTTTCTTATTTCATGTTTTGTACGTATTCCTTTTTTGTTACTCAGCTTTATTTCGTGTATTTATTCTATTTAATGCAAATTAGTTTGGACAAACATTATTCGATAAAATTTCGCTCCTTCAAAAGAACAGTGTCAAAACTCAAAAAACGAAATTTTACATTAGAGGTATGTGAAGGTTCCATGTCTTGTAAAAATTAAATCAGGTGAGTTAAAAAAAAAAAATTTAGGCATTGGCAAATCAAAGCATTGCTATAGGATTGAAATGGTAATTGGGATCATTTTACTAATCATTAGAAAATTTTTAAATGTTTGAAACTTGTTTTTTATTTTAACTTATGTCATTAATCTCACAAAACATCAGACTCAAACATGATACAACTCAAAGTATGATTTCATTAAGAAAAAAAACCGTCATCATATGCTATCATGGAAATGTAATATCAGACTTGTCATATCTGAATTGTAAAGCTTTCACCGATACAATCGCCACTACAGGCTTAACTCAAAAATGCCAAATTATGAGCTATGTCGTTGTTCTTATGACGGAGTGATTTATCTGCTTAAACATTCAATTACTTAAATATTTGTCAGGCCTTGTTTATATACCATTACATACAATATGATGTGAGTAATTATATTTTTAATACGCACTGCTCTTAAATATGGCAATTTTTTTTTAAAATAATCTTTTAGTTCAAAATATATTATAAATATTATAGCTTCATTAATATTTACTTTTACTGGAGGAGTACCTATCCCAAGTTCTGATCCATGGCTCTCCCCCAGTTAGGATTTTACTTTATTATCACTTCAAGGATTTTTTTAATATTTTGCTATGTCGTATCTTGAGCATAAGTCGGAACGTTAAGGGCCATTATCTATTAAACTATACACTCTACCATCAGGGTTAAAATATTATTATGTCAAAAGTAATATTTAGATATCTACTCAACTTTCTTAATGTAGACACTTAAAAAAAAAAAAAATCATATTGCTTTTTGGCAAACACTCATTATGAGCATGTCTTAAACGGCCGGATTATAAACTTATTATCGAAAGAAATAGGAATTTAGGGGAAAAGAGCAGTGATATTTATCAAATGATAGCTGGGTGAGTGATTACAGATTTGAAAAAAAAAAAAAATGTGCCTACAATCATTGTAATTAATGCATGTTCAAATATTTTTTTTTATCTCGTTAGTGTAGAAATACTAGTTACCAAAATTTCTCGGTATATTATTGTATTTTCTTTATAATCAATGATGTGCACTGGTTCAGTGATAGCATACTATACTCTTCAGTACCATATCACTGACTTTGAAAAATGGAGTCAAAACTGGAGGGTTAAAATAAATCGCCTCAAATCTGTCAAATCACCTTTATCCTCCGTCGTAAACAAATATTTTCCTGTCCTCCTGTATCGTATGTAGAACAGATCCAGTACTTAGGACTACACCTTAGCAAACATTTAATTTGGAATCCTCAAACTAGACTGGCTCGACAAGAAACAGCTACATTCAGAAACTACCTATTCAGGCTATTTTAACATTAACAATTGCTCTAAGCTCCCTATTTATTACAAAAGACTCATTTACATGTCAATTATATGATCCATCTGGACTTACGGAGGAGAGCTTTGGGGCTCCACTAAACCAACGGATTCCTCTCGTGTTCAATCCTTACAATCCAAAATCCTTCGTAAAATCCTCAGTGCTAAGGCAATGTAAGGACATTGCTACGAACAAACTAATCCATAGTGCCTTGCCTTTAGTGACCTTAATGTCATATTTGTAACTGATTAGACCCGAATCAGGTATACATTTTTTCATGACGAACTTTATTCCCACTCAAACCCACAGGTTTCAAACCTAGCAACCTCTTACATTCCTGATAATCCTCCGAGGCGTCTGAAAATGACCTCATGACGTTCTAAGTTGAATTTGGTATTCAATAATTACTGTTGGGTAGTTTCTCTACTTGCCTTGAATTTACAGTAGTAAATTTTAGTAAATAAATTTAAAAAAAAAATCATTGATGAGAGTTCAACAAACCATCTTTGTTACAATATTATAGTTATGTTATTCTCTTACACTAAGGTGGAAGACCTTCCCTCCTATGACCGTTATCAAGGGCTGAATGTACCCATTGTTGACACTGTGACTGAGAGTACTGAACAAAAAAAACAGAACGGTACAGGGCACTCCCACACCGGCCCTAGGCAATCAGTTACCTTAGGGACAGGGACCTAACGACTTAAACATAGAGGCAGATCCTGATCACAGGGATTAGGGCCATTGTCTTGGTGGCGGCTATGCTTAGCGCCATTGTCTTCCACGGCTCAATGGAATTGCCCTCATTACCTGGCCTCGCGAGCTTCGACATCGATATTCACACAACACCTTGTCGTGGTGATATTAAAGCCTCCAGCAGGTCTGGAAATATAACAGCTATACTACGTTAGTATTAATCTGTTAACAGCCACGAACCGTCCCTGTGGGATCTATAGACCATCCCGGAGCTAACCCAGGCTATCGTGGAGAAAAATCCCCGAACAACGAAAACTAGCAGGGAAACTCAAAGTCGGTAAGTAAATCGTCGATGGCCATTTCAAGCCGTTTGGGAAGGTGAAAAAGCTTGAGAGTTTCCAGAACTTCTGAAGTTTTTATGGCACCACCATCAATATCTGAAAAGAGAGCCATTACTGGTTTAAAGTAAATATTCATGAAATCGATAAGATAAATCTATATACCTTAAACATTTATAAATTGTAAGAATTCAATCAATATTTTATTGTTTATCTTTTTATGTTTTATGCAACAGATTAAAGTAAAATCCATCTAACAAATTTCCTTTTCAAGTGCTTTAAAAAGAATCCTTCCGTGTCATTAATGGCAACTCTGATGGCTATCAATTATTTGGTTGCCCGTGAAATGTTTGTTTGACTGTTGCCTTATATAAATTTAAATACTTATAAATAAATTCAAACAAAACATTTCTTCCACGGCCTCCTTGTCTTCAAGCCTCAAGTCTCCCTCCCGAAATGTCTGAAATCACCGGTGAGCAGTGCTCAAAAATATTCAATAGTCAAACAAATATTTTTAAAAAAATTGGAAATTCTTTTTAAAGAAAACATAAAATCCTGCATTATTTTCCGGACATACCATATCTGTCATTGTTCTCTGCCACTATTCAAATCCATGATTATCCAACAGCTCACCAATTCTCAAGCAGAAACTGTGAAATCTGTTATAATTAACGGCTTTTATCGATGAGAAGTAAATAATGGCTTTAATTGGGTTAATACTTACATTTGCTGTTTTTTCATTGTTTTATATATTTTTCTTAAGAACTTACTTTTTTTGGTTTATTTTGACTTATGTATATACAAATTGATTTTTACTATGTAGCGTTTTCTCCTTTCTTTTTTCCTGTATACATTCGTTGTTCTAATGAGACCTAATCCCTTAATAACATTATATATTGTATTCCATTCTATATTTGTCACAATGGAAATAAATCACTGAACTTGTTTATTGTAATAAGAGCGCCATTGCTCAGATACACCCTCATTTAATATAAAGAACGCGGAAAGAAGGACGCCCAACAACGTACGCACCATTACAGGAACTTCACCAGGCACTTAGGCACATCAGGGAAGAAACGGGAAAATATAATTGGGAGGCCTGTAGGACATTGCAGGGACATAAACCTGACTCGTGACAGGCCGTCATACGAGCGAATTGCCTCTCGCGGAACATGAGTGAATAATCCATCCGGGGCTAATGCGGGAAAGGCGTTTGAATAAAACAGTTCACTGGGTCGGCCTTTTTACGGCACCGTGCGTAAGGAACTCAAGGTCCTCAGGAAGAAATGGAAAAATCCCTTAGAAGAAAACATAATGGCTGGGTAAAACAGCTGATCTTTTGTTTTCCTCTTCAAAACCTATTAGAATCGGGAATTGACTAGAGAATTCGGATTTTTTGAATTGAAAACTTCTTTAGCTGCAATTATCAGTAGGGGAAAAACTTATGGTTACGCATCACCTACATACGTAACATTCTCGAGACGTGTAGCGCGCTGTTTATGAGTTATGCATTTTGTTTTAATCAATTTTAGTTTGAATGGTAGAACGAATCTTCGAAATTGATTTAAGAATAATAGATAATATTAAACTAAATATTCGATAAACAAAAAAATATTTTCCCCCTTATTTTTTTTTTTTTTATGTTGGCTAAAGACTTCCTTTGAAGTCCTATACAGCCCGATATCTTTAATTAATTAATTAGTATTTTCTTTGATGCCAACAGCACGCGGTCTTCCCAGGCGGTCACCCATCCAAGTACTAACCACGCCCGACGTTGCTTAACTTCGTTGATCGGACGGGAACCGGTGTGTTCAACGTGGTATGGCCGTTGGCCCCCTTATTTTGGGTACCCACTTTATAGAGGCTGGGTAAGCCCCAAAAGGGCCCTGGATCCCATAGGATCCATCTCCATCCGCTTACAGATGATATAAAAGTTTTGTCAGGAGCGGGATTTGAGCCCAAGCAAACCTTCGCCATAGCAACTCAGTACTCCACCACTTAAGCACTCCTCTCCCTAATTCATACTAATAATTTGTAATTTTTAAACTTCTTCTTATAATTTGAGTAACACGGTTATTCCAATGCGTGGAGTTTTCACTTCTGTCAGCAGTCCTCATTACTATCTATTAATATCTCGTATTTTTAGTTTTTATTCAAATCAATCCTGTTATAAAAATAGTGACAATAATCTAATTTATTTGCCATTGCACTGAGACACAGAAAGAGGAGGATGAGGACCTAGCAGGTGCCTTACTTTTTGGAAATATTAAAATTATTGTGAGTAATTTTTTTGATTAATCATAAAGAAACGTTGCGCATGTTTATGTTGCTATGTGTTAAACAAATTATTCAAATTTTAATAACTGTGCGTTCCCATTAGTTGGCTCTTGAATGACCCCCGCACTGATTCCAAATCTGCACGATGATTTCACATTCAATTACTTACTAAATTATTGAAGTTCAAGAGAAAAACCAATATGCGATTTAAATATCCCAATATATTACGTTAATTCATGGAACTCTCCATGTTCTGGTAATTAGTATATTCCCTACAAAAAAATTTATCGATTCAACCAGTCCTCATAGGAGTACTGCAAGGATTATTAACATTTCATTTATTATAAACTATATTTATAAATGTCATAACAAGAATCTAATTAATTCCAAAAACTCTTTCTAGGGCATTTGTATAACGCTATGATTTCTTCTTCCTTCCAGCTCCCCAAGGTTTCGACACCGTCATCGCGGCCATACATAACCAAGGATGATCCCTCGCCTCTGGAGGGCAGTTTCGAGAACCCTCGCTGCGCACTCTGTTCGCCCTCGCACCAAAAAAGCCAATTCTGCTGCGTCCATGGGGATACCTTTAAAAAATCTCACAGGCAACTTAATTATTTACTGAATGGTGTCCACGTGCTCGAAGCTAATAAGGCAGGATCCGTGCCACGACACGTCCGGAATCCTCTCTCAGCCTGTAAATATTTTATCGACCCCCCTTCCGTGTGGAGCAGATCGAGAAAGCAGCAACTGTAATCCGACAGTTTGCCGTCTATGGATTAGCATCACTTATTCAAGGCGATTTGATCTAATTGAGCGAGGATTAGCCCTAAGCTCATCCTGCCTGCTCGGTGGGCCAGCACAGAGGCCCGATGCTCTGCCCATAATGGCCCCGCTCACCCGCCAGCTCCGTCTTATATCGTGTCCATCAATATTAGATCATCAAAGGTATCCTAAGAATTTTCTAAAATAATACAAAAGTTGTAAAAACTAAACTGAATTCATGAACGTATCAAGCCTACGCTAATCATATTAAAGTTCAATTTTTAAATTCAACTCTATATCCATTGATTAATATTTTGTTTACAACTTTTACAACATTGGTTGTAACAACACAAGGCAGTACATTTAATTTAAAATAATATTTACGATTACGTATGATTGATAATTACGATTATCAAAAAGTAAGTTAAATTAACTTTTTCAAAAAGATTATACCAATATTATGATTATTTAATAATTCAAATTTTATTACATACTGTATACTAATCTATTTTATTCTTCATTTATTTATCCGTAAATTAAAATTTACATGTATTGTAGTTACCAAAAGATGTCACTAGACCATTAATTCTATTTTGTCCTTTAAAGCGGCTTGAGACCACTACCTCAACAGTCAATTCTGTTGTTTGAAACTTTGGAGCGAATACGCTACAAGAACTATAATAGATATGACGAATCTTCGCCCTTTTATGGTTCCCTCTTATTTCGATTTAATATAATATTCTAGGCATCATTTTATAATAAAAAAAACTTTCGTTAAATTCACTTAGATGCACTCTGATACTAACGACAGGTTTAAGTATGTACTTATTTAATTACATATCTATGTGATTTGTCGATGAGTGTATGTTATGTTATTCTAATATTGTATATAGTATTATATTCTAGTGTTTTATTGTAATATTCTAATTGTGCATTCTAGTGAAATAGTGAGTGATATTTGTCAATAGTTTAAGGTATTAGCCAATATCCAGTTAAGTCGTTCATGTATATATTTTATAATAAACGAGGTCATAACAATAGTTATAATAATAATAAATAATAATAATAATAGTCATAATCCTTGTAGTAATCCAGTCAGGACGTCTTGAATTGAAGACGTTTTTCTAAGATTGCCGTAGGAGGAAAATAGGTCGAAGTTAAAAAACTGAAGGATAAACACGTTTGTGTGCATTATTGTGGTCTACAGTTTGAATATGTAGGAATCAATTCCAAAATCATGGTGTTAGTGCTT
Source organism: Troilus luridus (assembly GCA_964056705.1). Classification (NCBI taxonomy): domain Eukaryota; kingdom Metazoa; phylum Arthropoda; class Insecta; order Hemiptera; family Pentatomidae; genus Troilus; species Troilus luridus. The sequence goes on along the minus strand of OZ057412.1, from coordinate 69,357,349 downwards.
CCATAAAGGAATGAAATCTTGAAATACATCATGATATTTATATATTTCATGATTATGCATCCTGCACTGTGCATTGGTTTGTCTTTTGTACCTCTACAATGTAAGTAGTAAGTAATTGAATGTGGTATCAAAACAAATTTATTATATACTTAATCGTTAGGCACAAATACAAGATACAGGTTATTTCATGTATTATTTTTATCCAGTACTGTATAGATCTGAAACGTGAAGCATACATCTGGATATAATGAACAGAATTAATGTGGAGTCAGATGAGCATAACCGCATTGCACCTTCACTTATGAAGACGAAACTTGAGGAACAACAGTTTTTCAAATGAGGTAAAATTACTAAATACCCCATAATTAATTAAATAAATTCAGAGGCCACTACGGCATTGTTTTTCAACTATCCTTTGTTTTTGAATTGTGTTCTTTTTAACACCTCCTCCCAGCAGTTTACAGAGGGCTGTAGAGACGACCCCAGTCACATCTTTCAGGATATGGAAGGTGTCCATGTTACTCCCCCTGCGCAAGGGAATTTAGTTTAATAAATAATGCCAGATGCTGTAAAGGAGCTTGTGAAATATTGCTTCTTCCAAATCCTCAGGGGTTGGTCACCCTCCTTCTGAATCTGGTCAATAATGAAGCACCGATAGATCACGTGAAATAGTTTTAAGAACCTTAGCTCGGAGTATCGTCAAATATTAAAAGCTTGTGTCCGCTAAATATTTAATAAAGTTAACAGGTGAATAATTTATAAGTCTATTATTATCCACCGATATTTCAAACCGTACAAGTGATTTGCCTTAATATTACTTAGATCATTTAATTGTTTTAATACATAACATGTATGAACATTTAAGTAAATAATATTTTGAATAAAGAGGGTTGTTAACTGAGGGTTGTTCTCCCTGTATTGTATTTTTGATTAAGCAGCCGCTCCTAAAGAAAGCCTACTTTTTTAGTCACCTGGTTACTAGGGAACAGGTCAAACTTGAATTTAGGGGTATTCAGAGTGATTCAGTCAACCCCAGGAACATGTAATATCTAAAATGTTTTTAAAAATTCAATTCTCGAAATTTACAACTGTATTATAATAATACCACCGGTAAATAGAACGAAAGGGCGACCGGTGGTCTAGTGGTCAGCATAGCAACCTCCTAAACCCAAGATCGCGGGTTCGCAGCCCGGGGGAGGGTGGCCGTTGGATTTTTAAAGGGAGTAAAAAATGCTTAGATATGCCGTCCTTCGGAAGGGACGTTAAACGGGTGTCCGATCCTTTACCACTCGTTAAAAATCCCTATCCTTATTAAGCATGGATAGGAAACATTTATAGCTCCCACTGTAGCATCGCCCGATTGCCATATCAGCTCAAAAGTGATGTTAAATAAACATACTAATAGAATAAATGATAAAGGCAAGTAGATAAACTATCCTTTGTTATCATTCAAATAACAACTTCAAATTAGAAGTTCTTCTTTTCAGACGCCTCAATGGATTATCAAGAATTGAATTGAACGTTTAAAAATAGTGTGTGAGTTCCTAAAAAAATTAATTTTAGATAAATTAATTTAATTCTACTGCTAAATCTACATTTAGCACGTTCCCTTAGTTGAGACGTTTTTTTTTCAATTTAATTTATTGATATTTGCAACTATAATATGATTATAACAAGTAAATCTGCTGATATGTACATTATGACATGAAAAAACACTTGTGGAGAAACTACCCATCGGCAGCACTCCAATAAAGTTCTATAGTAGATGATCTCGAGGCCATCTTCTTTTCAGACGCCTCGGAGAGTTGTCAGGAATAGTATGGGAAGCAAGCTGAGAGACTAGAGGATTCAAGTGTGTATGGAGCTTGTCGTGGAAGGATAGGTATCTAGTTTGGGCCAAATCAGTAACATATGGGATATTAAGATCATGATGGATGGGTTTGTTTGTGACATAATAAGGAGCGTTGAGGATTTTACGAAGGATTTTGGATTGTAAGGATTGGATACGAGATGAATTGGATGGTTTAGTAGAGCCCCAAAGCTCAACTCCGTATGTCCAAATAGGTCTGATAACTGTCATGTAAATGAGTCTTTTGTAATTAATTGGTAGCTTAGAGCGTTTGTCCAGTAAGTGTTGAAGTAGGCGAAAACGTCGAGCAGTTTCTTGTCTTTTCAGTCTTGTATGAGGATTCCAAGTGAGACGTTTGTCCAGATGGAGTCCTAGGTAACGTAAGTTGAGACGTTTTAAATATATATTGTGATTATTATATTATTATATATGGTAGGTACTATAAAATAAGTCTTTCTGATTAAGTGTAATAATTGACTGCAACCCCTGACCATTTTACACCACTCTTATAATTATCAAGTCAATTATTTTCCATTTTAACAAAATATTTGTATATGCTTCTGTAAGCCAGAATGCCTTTTAATGTTATTACGAAGTAACTAACTTCAGCAGTCGTTCTTAAAGAATAATATTTTCCTGGCTAAAGAGAATAGTTCCGTGATATTAGGATGCATTTTTAGTATTAAATCTTTCAGAGTATTCCACGAATAAAAACGAAAAAGCCACTGTAAGGGATATCTAAGATTAAAGAGATAGCCAGCCTTCCCAGGACAGGATTGTAAGGAACAGAACTGATGTCCCTAAGGCTTTAATATTGCACGGACCTAGGGCACGGGCACAAATGTGGTCCTGGTCGTGATTTCTCCTTTTGAAGGAAGAACCCATCTGTATCGTATTGCTCCCTTCGGAGGCTGCTTTGATGCAATACTACGTGCCTCACCGGTGTACGCCCCTCCGCGGTTATAAATATTCAGATTGATCCAGTCACCCTCAGGAATATGTATTAGCTAATAAAATAATTAAAAAGAAAGGAATATAAATAATGAGAGCAGTAATCCGCTTTATTTGATAAAGTCAGGGAATTCGAGCGCTATTGTGTCACGCAATAAAACTTCACATGCGACTTTTTTTATGAGAAAAAAAAGTTATTTATTTCAAAGCTCCCATCGAAATTGCCTCAATTCAACATTTCGCGATGTTAGAAAATAATCTGACTCTTATAATATCATAATGAGTTATGTGGAATCCTGGAGTTGATTGGAATAATTAGGCAAGTATTTGTATTCATTTAACGTTAGGATGTTAATTTAGTTACTGGGGGAGTCTTAAATTTTGGCTAATCAGGTATAATTAAAATAGAGATCATGCAGGCTCGAGACCGCCATTTCACGCCCACTCTGAAGGCCTGCATAACCAGATTTTAAAATCCTAGGGCTGTCAGCCGGGCTGCGAACCCGATCCGGGCAAAAAAGGATATAGAAATAACGCTAACCTCTACACCACAGGTGACCCCCAGTTAGACCAAGAATATTTACAGACAAAAGATGCTAATCGTAAACAGCACAGTCTATATTCACACGAATCTACTGTAGTTGCGGTTGATAGGACTGGGCCACGCTGAGTAGATACAAAATTTGAGTAAAAATATTTTTAAAATACGAAATCAATGTTTACAAAAATACAATTACATTACAATTAACATTACTTTTTATTAAAAAATTAATAATAAATTGATCTAAGACTGAAACTCTACAGTTTTATTCAGATACCCAGTTCGAAATTTATATTTTCAATCGTATTAGGATATAAAAAACAATCCACAGAATATTAAAAAATGAAGTTGGAAAGGTCAAAAATCACCTATTGGTAACATGGTATGCAAATAATTACCGCTTTCAGAGTTTTAAAGGTCTAAATCAACAGACAGATCAAGGAAGCTTTAAAACAGATTTCAGAAGTATTCGGCCTGAATGAACTCATTTTATTCACAATATAGGTTAATAGAAATAATTATATTTTTATATGGAAAAAATTGTGAAAATGTTTTCAAACTATTTTGAATCACTGTTCCAGAAAATTTTGTAGTCCCACAATAGATACCGAATAACAAGGACCATTTCCACGCCGTTAATAGAACTCCCAACGGACTCCCAGAAAAACATTTAATGCATTTCAGGAAAAAACGCCTACTTTCCAAGGATGAGAATGTTTTTTTTTTGCACCTGATGATTCATTGTCCCTATAATATAGATGAGGATGGAGGCAGCGGATCGAGACGGAACCCCGGATGCCACGGTCTGCTGGGAGGAGGCCAGGACTCCTCAAGACGAGACAGATGGGGCGAGATTGAGGACGCACGAGTGGCCCTCAGCTGGAATTTGTCATTATTAAGTGGTCTCAGGTTTCAGGTAGCTCTCCGCCTATTTGTCAAGTCTGATGTCGGCGCTCTATATCTCCTTCCTCTCAGCTGTTACTTGTGTCAAATGTGGAATTCGTTGATTTTGGTTTTATTTTCCTAAATATATTAGTTCACTTATGATTTTAAATTCAATAAGTAGCTATTAGAAAACAAACCTTCATACTCCATACAAACTAGCTAGAGCGGTTGAGATCTAGCTTGCCAGCAATTCCAACATCCATTCATAACTGTTTTATTTAGTCAAAATTAAGGATTTAGAAAAATAAGTGCACAAATACTTAAGTATTGTCCCCGACAACGTATAAAATCGGTTCTGGATTCTGAATTCTGGGTTGACTTGAGGATAAAAAAAATAAATAAATAAGGAACTATACCACTATAACCCATGAAGGGTCTTGGGTTCAATATATGGTATAACGATTGTGCAGGAAGGTAATATGTCCGAGATCACACTCAGCCGTCAGGTTTTTCCCCCATATAGGGGGGTACCCTATAATTCATGGAGGCTGGTTGATCCCCAGAAAAGTCTGTAAATCCCACAGGGTCCATCAGTCTTAAAAAGTAGGGATGGTTTAAATTATAAAATAAAATAACGGTATTGTTTGAAACATTTAACCTACAACAAAGGGATATTAGTAATAACAGTAAAATTGATAAACGCTCTAAATAAATTTAAAACAAAGATAATAATAAGTAAGTAAAAAAATAAGAGCCTGTACCACTACAATCCATGAAGGGTCTTGGGTTCAGTACAAGGTAGGGTCTATACTGTTTCTTGGACAACAGTTGGAATTTTTCCTATGATATACCGCCAGGTTTTCCTCCAATTTAGGGTTAACCACATTATACAGGCTGAGTAGGCCCAAGGAAGGTATGTAAATCTCACAAGGTCCATCAGTCTGATACAAAAGTAGATTAAGTTGAGAAACCATGTAAATAAATTTAAAACAAAGAGAAGAATGAGTAAGTAAAAAAAAAAAAAAGACTTCCGGTAAAATCCATGAAGGTTCTGGGGGTTTAGTACGTTGTACAGTCTATACTGTTTCTTGGACAACGTTTGTGATTTGTCCTAGGTCACGCGAGACCTTAAGGTTCTCCCCGACATAGGTTACACATTTTATACAGGCTGGGTGAGGCTCACAAAGTTCTGTAAATCCCACAGTTCCGTCACAATCTGTAGTTAACAGGTCAATTAATTTATCTGCCACAGCCGGATTTTTTATTATTTAATTTAATGATATTTACAACTAACTTATAATCGGACTGAAACGATTATTAAAAAAGGGAAAGATTACGGGGAGCAGCGAAACACAACACATCCAGAGAACAACTAACTTTATTTATCTTCTACAGCTCTTATATATAGTCTTTTTATCTGTGTTTATAGTTTACAAATAACAAACTTAATCCTAAGCTCCTATTGGTTTTACCTAGGTCTAAGTGTTTATTTACAGCGGATAACTCCCCCCCTCCAGTTCCTTCACTTGGAGGAACTCCTAAAAAATAAAAAAATAAAAAAATACAAGCACAATCTTCTTTACTATAACACAGCTATTACTATGAATTACACAATAAAAAAAAAAAAAACCCAAAGAATATTACCTGAAAAATAAGGAGGAAAACAAACAAAACAAATTTCCATGAATTACAAAATAGCTTAACTATTACCACAATATGTTACAAATTAATTGTCTTCTTAAACACTACACAAAGTAACTAAAATAAAACACAACCAACACTAGCTCTCCTGGCCCACAGCCTCCGGTCCAAGATGAGACACTCTGTGAGGTACACGTAACTCCTCTAAATGGACATTACGAACCTTGGATGGGTGATTGATGTCCCGAATCGTATATAAATTATGTTCCCTAATCGTAATGATTTTAAAGGGCCCCTCATATCTTGCAGCCGTTTTATTCCGTGCTGTCCGTAATCGCCGATATACAATAGTTCCCAACGGTAGTGAACCCTTCGAACACACCCTCACGTTCTGATTAGCCTTGCGTACCCTAGAGGTCTTTTCTTTAATCAACTTCTCGCGCACCTTACGCCATGACGATTTCTGTTCAGCACGTCTCCGGGAAAGTTGCGCCAATAATTCCGCGGTAGTAACCGTCAGTAAGTCCCCACGATCGCGTCTTGTTTGGCCAAACACGATCTCGACTGGAGATAATCCCGTCACCGAATGGATAGTATTGTTATAGGCTATTACCGCTCTTGGCATTGCGTCGTATGGATCTAAATTCCGCCCTAATTTGAGAAGCCGAAGGTGCTCCCCAAGAGTATTATGCAGACGCTCTACCGCGCCCCTGCCCTTTACGTGGTGGGGGGTATTTAACTGCCACGTAATTCCCAGTACCGTACTCTCTTCCCTAATCAGGGTATTGTCAAACTCACGCCCGCAATCAGAGACGATCTGCTCGGGAACTCCGTAAGTTGCGCACCATTGCATCACTCCTTCCCATACTGCCCCTGGTGTCTTCTCCTCTATAGGATAGGCCATTGCGATCTTGCTAAACGTATCTATCGCAGTGAGCCAAGACTGTCCCTCATTCGAATAAATGTCCAATTGCACGACTTGAAGGGGTTCAAATGCTGTGGGGGTAACTACCTGTTCCGCCACCGGTGGTTGCCGATCGTATTTCGCACGCTGACACACAGAACATTGATCGATATACGCCTTAACTGTGCGGCCCATGGCTCTCCAATAGTACAGACGTTTGAGTGCACGCACTGTCTCCTCCACCCCGCGATGATTGGATTTGCCCCCGTGGTGATCGTCAATAATTTGCCGCTGCGTTGTCGGATTGGGAACAGTTTCGACCTGACGCAGACACCGTACCACTGGAAAACTGACCCCTATTCTCTCTTGTCTCCATAACCGCTTAAGCTTCTCGGTAATGATTTTATTGCCCAAAAATATGTGGCACGTACGGCCGGGGACACCGAATTCTGAAAAAAATCGTTCCAATTCCATATCGTCTACTGTCACTGGAATACGCACTATCACTGTCGACAGACCCTCATAAACGCTAGCACTGGTTTCCGTCCCAGATCCCTGTTTCGACCGTATAACGATTTGCAATTTCTTGTCGTTTATGATTTCGTCAACCTCTGGTAACTCTCGAGGGCGTTCCGATGAAGCCGCGCTTTCCTCAGAATTCTGCCTAACCAATGGAATATCTGGTCCGCTCTCAGCCCAATCTCGTAAATATCGCACAGCGAACGGTTCTGCCGAGGTTCCTTCTTCGTCGATAGCGTTAACGACCAGATCCCGCGACAACCAATCTGCCACCGCATTCTCTACACCCCTTTTATGGATCACCCTAAACGTATATGCTGCCAGCCGTTCCTTCCACCGCGATACCCGTGCTGAGGACTCCTTAAGGTTACTTAAATAAACCAGCGGTTTATGGTCCGTCAATAGTTCAAAGCTTCTACCATAAACGTAAGGGCGAAAATGTTCCACCGCCCATACCACCGCCAACAGCTCCCGTTCGATGGCGCTATAGCGTTTTTCCGCCTCGTTCAACTGCCGACTCGCATATGCGATTGGCTTTTCTCCTTCGGCAAAATTTTGTGACAAGACCGCGCCTATAGCCATTTCGCTCGCGTCTGTCGTTACGCGGAACACCAAGCGGAAATCCGGGAATGCGAGCAACGGTTTCGACGTTAAAATTTCCCGGCATCTCCGGATGCTTTCTAATTGAGTTGGCCCTAATGCGAACCGTCTCCCTTTTCTCAAAATCTCCGTTAACGGTTGTATTAATGCCGCGATTCCCGGAATGAAGCGGCGGTAATAATTCACCATTCCCAAAAACCTACGGATTCCACGAACATTGGTGGGTAATGGAGCCTCTTGGATTGCTTTCACGCGTTCCTGGTCGGGTTGCACGCCTTCGTTCGAGACCACGTGTCCTAGGAACCTAATTTCTTTTAATCCGAACTTGGACTTACTTTGCGAGAGCTTCAGACCAAACTCCCTTAGCCTATCAAATACCCTCCTTAAATGCCTCACGTGTTCCTCTAGAGACCGGCTGAACACTATCAGGTCATCCATGTACACCTGTGCGAAATCCTCTCCCAATCCCCTCTGGAATTCGTCCATAAGGCGCTGGAACGTTAATGGGGCCCCCTTTAACCCAAACGGCATCCGCACAAACTCGTAATGCCCTCTTTCCCAGGAAAACGCGGTCTTCCCTACATCTTCTTCTGCCATCCTGACCTGATGATAACCGCTCTTGAGGTCGAGGGTGCTAAAAATGGTCGCGCCCGATAGCCGATCAAGAATATCCTCGACTCGGGGAAGTGGGTATCTTTCATCTACAGTAGCTTCGTTCAATTTTCTGTAATCGACCACCACACGGTACTGTTTCTCCGTCTCGCCCGCCTCACCCTGTTTCTTCTCGACCACCCACAGCGGGCTGTTAAACGGGGAGTTACTATGGCGAATGATACCCTGCTTAAGAAGATCCCCAAGCTGTACCTTAATTATATCCCTCATGGCCTGTGGATAGCGCCTGTCCTTCACAAATACCGGGTTTTCCTGTTTCATAACTATTCTATGCACGGTTTTCCCCGTAGTCGGCAACCATTCCCCCTCTCGATAGAATAGGTCCAAATTTCTCTGGACTACCTGCTCTATCTTATTCTTCCTGTAGTCTACGACCCCGATCTCAATACTAGTTCGCTTATTTGATACTGGTTCGTACTTGCGGTCCCCTATCCGATATCGCCAAGTTTTCCGATTTACTTCCATAGTTAACCCCGCTTCCCGTAATATGTCACACCCTATTATAAGGTCGTATCCCGGCATCAACCTTTCGATCACGTGTATAGTGATTTCCGACTTGCTTCCCGCTAGCTCGTTCAGATTGAATTTTATCTCGCCCAGGGTTTTACAGGTCCCGCTTACCGTGGATATAGTGCAACAACACGTTTTTCTCCCCCTCCAAATACCCAATTTTACCGCCCCTTCCCGGCTAATTAATGAATTAGTACTCCCTGTATCAACTAGAAATTTCACTCTTGATGCTTTTAGACTCGCCACGGGCAACCTTGACCATAACTCTTTCTCTACGCTATTATTAACTAAAATCACTTCCCGCTGGTTGCCCCCCCACGTACCGCACCCTCAATCCGCTCTCTGTTGCCGCTGCACTACATCGAACCCAGAGAAACCCCCCCTCCGGGGATTCCCACTCCTTACCTCGTGTCCTCTCGGCGCCGGAGTACTGCGGCCCGAACGTAAACTCTCCTCTCCTGAAGACTCTCCGCTGGAGTAGTGCTCCTCTCTCCTCCCGTGTGTACGCCTCCTGGTCTCCTCCTGGGCGTTGACCTCCATCGGTTCGGGTTGGGGACCTCTCCTGCTACCTCTCGGTTTGCGCCTGGGGCATTCCCTCGCAACGTGCCCCTGCCTGCCACACTCGTAACATCTGATCAGGTGGCATTGTGCTGCGACGTGCCCAGGTTGGTCGCACTCGTAGCAGCGCCTCTCCTGCCTTTTCCGCCGGTCTTCTGGGGCTCTGCTCGGTCTTTTTTCGAATCCTCTGTCTCCTCCATTACGTCTCGGTGAGATCCGGAACTTTCTTCTTGGGGCCTTGACCTCCGTCCACTCCTCTTCTGTATTTGCCCGCCTCGCTCCTTTCCTCTCACCAGCGTCTATGAGCTCGTGGGCACACTCCACAAAGTCTTTGTCTCGTGGAAGTGAGCCTGGCCGGTCAGCATAATGGTTCATCTGCACCTTTAGGATGCTCCTTACAAACTCCTTCCTTTGTGCACCCTCCGATTGGCCCAGTGCTTCTACCGTCTTCTCCACCAATCGGTTATATGAAACCAGGAGTTTTTCGGCGAATTCGCCTTCTGATTGTCCGGGGATCCTCCGTTCCTTTAATAAGTAAAAGGTGTCCTCCTCCGGAGTCCACCTCCCTCCGCCGTATAACTTCTTTAGGCGCCCCTTAAGGGTGTCCCATGAGTGCGTTGTATCTCCCTGTATCGAGTTCAAAATTCGCCTCGAGATGCGACTCACCAGGGATGCCTCTAACAGCACTACATCTGACTCTAGTAGAGCCCCCGACTCCTTCCTGGATGATATTAGATCTTTGATTTGGTCTCCTCCCTTTAGGAAGTGCTCCAAATCGCCCACTACTCCCGTGAAGGGTTCCAATTGTCCGATCACTTCATGTATGAATGCGGAGTTTTGTGTCCTCACCTTTAGTAGTTCTAGCTGCATTGTTTCAGACGCCTTCGCAAGTTGGGACTCTAATTTGTTTCTCTCCACCTGCGCTTGAGCCAGCTGATAATCATATTTCGCCCGCTCGTCACTGTCAACCATCGTTTCGAGATATGGGTTAACGAAGTTAGCTCTTAATTACCTCGGACTTTAACACACTTCCCGGGTTTCGGCACCACTTATAATCGGACTGAAACGATTATTAAAAAAGGGAAAGATTACGGGGAGCAGCGAAACACAACACATCCAGAGAACAACTAACTTTATTTATCTTCTACAGCTCTTATATATAGTCTTTTTATCTGTGTTTATAGTTTACAAATAACAAACTTAATCCTAAGCTCCTATTGGTATTACCTAGGTCTAAGTGTTTATTTACAGCGGATAACTACTATAATGGTATTATAACAAGTAAATGTGCTAAAATGTAGAATATGACATGAAAAACACTTGTGGAGAAACTACCCATCGGTAGCACTCCAATAAAGTTCTATAGTTGATGATCTCGAGGCCATCTTCTTTTCAGACGCCTCGGAGAGTTGTCAGGAATAGTATGGGAAGCAAGCTGAGAGACTAGCAGATTCAAGTCCATACGCACTTGAATCTGCTAGTCTCTCAGCTTGTCATGGAAGGATAGGTATCTAGTTTGGGCCAAATCAGTAACATATGGGATATTAAGATCATGATGGATGAGTTTGTTTGTGACATAATAAGGAGCATTTAGGATTTTACGAAGGATTTTGGATTGTAAGGATTGGATACGAGATGAATTGGATGGTTTAGTAGAGCCCCAAAGCTCAACTCCGTATGTCCAAATAGGTCTGATAACTGTCATGTAAATGAGTCTTTTGTAATTGATTGGTAGCTTAGAGCGTCTGTCCAGTAAATGTTGAAGTAGGCGAAAACGTCGAGCAGTTTCTTGTCTTTTCAGTCTTGTATGAGGATTCCAAGTGAGACGTTTATCCAGATGGAGTCCTAGGTAACGTATCTGTTCGACAGGGTTCAGTGGAATATTATTAAAGGATACAGTAGGACAGGAATTCGTAGGTTTACGACGAAGAGTGAAGGTAATTTGATGGGATTTGTTAGAATTTATTTTAATCCTCCAATTTAAACACCATTTTTGAAGGTGTGAGATATGGGATTGAAGAGATTGGGATGCAACAAATGGATCCTTATTAACTGATAACACACATGTGTCATCAGCGTACGTAGTGAGGACAGGGCTTGGATGGGTTGGGATGTCAGCTGTATATATCGTGTATAGGATACTACCTCGAGGAACACCACAGCCGGATTTAAACATAGAAACTTCAGCATAAAAACTGAGCGTCCTACAAACTGAGCAACCCCGCTCCCATTATACAAATAAATAATACATAAATATATTCATAAAATATTTGTTCCGGAAAATATATAACATATATAATAATATATATATATATATATATATATATATATATATATATATATATATATATATATATATAATATATGTGTCATGTTACTGGTGTATCGATATTTATTCGTTTTACATTTTTTTGCCTATTCCATATACAGCAGGCAACTGTCTTTCTGAATCCAAAGAACTGATTTGCCTAATTTTAATAAACAATAGAAAAATCTTAGTTAATTTTAGAAGTTTATCTTTGTAGCCTCCTTAGTTAAATTTATAATCTATCAATGCCCCCCCCCCCATGCTAGAGCGAACTTTGGGATCACATAATCTTCAGTTTTTATTGTGAAATAATGAAGCCCAAAGTTTTTAAAGTTCTTTCTGATATATTCAATGAGATCGTCCTATTTGCAGCACAGGTTGTACTGGGTACTTAGTCTCCACCTATTCATGACTCGAAGTAGTCGAACGCGGCATATATTATTTCAATCTTTAATTCCGTCTATGTTTTATGTTAAAAGTTTGGAACTTAATGATGGATTCAACCATTGTGAAGACTTCAATTCGTATAATAAAAGCCAACAGTTGATTATTGCAATATTTTTTTAAGGGAGCATTTCTTTTCAATCGCCAAATTGTCATCGCTTAAAGCATTTTGGCAATCAATGCTACCTTATATTTGTACATAACCTTCATATTCTCAACACCTGGAGCCCAGTTTGTCCTTGCGGCCATGTTAAAACAGTAAATGGTTAGAAACCCTTTCAGTATGTTTTTTCTTGTCTGTATATTTGTCAATATCAAAAAATGTATTTATTGTAATGTTCAAGAGAGATAGTGTTTCTAAGGAGGATTTGGTAAACGTTTTAAACATTAATATGTTTAAGTAAATACATGACCTTTATACAATTATCTTTATTTAAGATGGGTAAAAAAGAAGGGCTCAGAAAGGGTCTATAATACCTACATTCAAATGTAGGCTCGAATGAGATAACTCAGATGTAGCGTGCTTCCTTCTGATTATAAGGATCAGGGGGTGGACACTTACGGCTGCTTCAAAAATAATTCTATAAGCATTCGAGTAATGACGTTATTGGCGTATGATCTGAGCTTCAGGATACAATATGTAATAAACGAAAGCATACTACAACGATTAGAAAAGCAGTTCAGATAATGGATAGCACCAAAAGATATAAATTGGCATACATTGGTCATGCGATGCTGCAATTGATCATACAGGGCAAGATTGAGATTGTCCAGGTCGCAGGCGTTGTAAAACCTCAGGCAATAGAGAGGATTAACATAGGTAGATATGTTTCATGCAGCGGTCAGTAAAATAAAATAGGCCGTTATAATCGTCAGCATCGGAAGAGGATAGGCATTAGAAGAACAACAAAGAATGCAGTCTGACGTTGCCAAGATCTCCTTTTATGTCAAGTTTGTTTTATAGATGTTGATGTTATGCAATTAAAGCATCGGCAATATTTATTGATGGTGAATGCAATGCGTTTAATGGTCTGGATCTATGTAAAAATGCAATTTGTTAATTACTCAATCTGGGAAACTGGGTAAACCTGATTTTAATTGTTTTCTCGAATATTTTGTTTATAATTGGGTTATGATAAGTCATCTTCGGTCTTATCAACATTAAATCCACACTGTACAAGTAAATAGAAAATTAGCAAAAGCTGAAAAAAATGTCATATAAAAGTCAAACATAGATTTCGATAAGTTCAAATTTAGAATACGATTATATCGTATTTGGTTGTTGTAAAGTTCTAGGACAACATGTGCTTGAGTGGATTATCCGTTCCAATGAATATTCCGGGCATTATGGTACTCATGTTTTATGATAGTGATGCTTTTGCTTTGTTTATATTGCGCTGGTTCACACCTCTATGTTGAGTCCAGGAGAGCCCCCTTCAAGTCGTAAATAAACATTTTATTGGCCCACATAAGGACCGTGAGCCCTAACAATAAAATCTCGAAATTTACAGTTTCCAATGAAACATCTGACATTAATGTCGTTTACTATGTGATGGTTCTCCGCTCCGCGCCACCATATAAATACATAAAAATCCAATGAGCGTGATTTCGTTTTATGTATAAACCCATGAGGTAGTTGAAAAAATGGCTCTTGGGGCATATTTATGATTGCTTATATCAGACAGCCGTTAACTTTGAAGTAGCTTAGAATTTCGGGACATAATACATATATGTTGCGGCTACCTCTGGTTGCGTAGGAAGCGGTGTTGTAAAACCGTTCGATATGAAATTTATTATAAGCAATCATAATTTTGGGTTAGTAGCCCCGTATAAACCGGTCGTTATTTTGTCGCTTTAATCCGAGCATAACTTTCTTTCTTGTCTGAAATGTACGGATTTTACTTTCATTTTATGCTTTAATTATGCATTCAAACGATAAATACAGCAAACCGGTTAAAAAAGTATATTATACATCAGAAGAATATCGTTTCGCACATAAAATATAATTTTAATAATAAATGGTTATAGGACAGCTATACTATTTTAGAGGAATAGTTGCCAACACACTATGTATTTCAAATAAAAAAAGTCACAGGACTGTTCGAAGTAACATTTCACTAGAGAAACAATATATTTTTCTTTTTTGGTCCACAGTAACGATGGATTACGTTGTTATCGGAACACACATCACTCTCCTTAAGTAGAGATGAACTATTTATTTGAAAACCAACGTAGACAAAAAAGATAAAAGCAAAAAATGATGTATAAAACAAGTCGTATAGAATAGAAATAAATAACATAAAAAATAGAAACAAAGCTATTGAAGTAAAACTGATACAAAAGTAGGGGTGAATTCAATTTTAAAATAAAAGAAAGTACTATTTAGAATATGTAAACTACAAAATTGAAATGTTTGTAATAACAATAAAGATGAGAAGCTGTGTAAATAAATTTAAAACAAAGAGAATAATTCAGAATTAGCGTCCACGTTTCACAACCCTAAAAGAGGATGATGGTTTTAGATCAATAAAGAAAGTAATAAAGTGATATATTACATTATTTATTTATTATCTATGTACACCCTGAAAAAGGCCAGCATGTGTTTCGGAACTTTAGTTGTTTGCAGTTCATTTAACGTCACTTTATGCTGCCATGGCTAATCGGACGATGCTACATTGGGAGCTCTAAATTTCGCCTATTCAGTATTTATTAGGATAGGGATTTTTAACGAGTAGCTGACATCGTACAGTCTCAGGACCCCGTTTCCGAGGGACGGCATAACCAAGGATTTTTTACTCCCTTTAAAAAATCCTAAGGTCGACTGAAGGCTACGAAACCGCAATCTTGGACTTAGTAGTCTGTTATGCCAACAACTACACCACAGGTCGCCAGGAACTTTGATTTTGTATAAATTATTCATCTCAATTTATGAATTTTTTTCTCTAACCTCCATCCTCACCAGTTTCTTTCCGATTTAGGAAATAGAATGTTCAGTTGAAAATTAATTCAAACTATCAATTAAACAATTAACTTTTGTTGAGGGTAGTTTGATATAAGTTTGTATTTGTTTTGTATTGCAAATAAATAAATTAGGAGGATAAGAAAACAAAATTAAACAATTAAATTGAAACGCTAAATGGTACAAATGTACCACAGGAAGAGTTGTTATGCCTGCAGCAGTTTCAGGATTTCTTTCAGGCCAATATTTTTCATTGTTTCTACTCATTTGAAGTATCGAAGGATAATGATGCGAAATTTCTAATAATCCAACAAACAGGGAAACAAAAAATAATAATAAATTTAATTATCAAATGATGCGATGAAGTCGCTTTCGGGAAGGCAATAAATAAGCGGGGCTAATTGCCGGTTAGAGGAATGAAGGAGCGAGATGAAGGAGGCGGTGGGAACGGCTGAGCGAGATGGAGATCTTTATGAGCCATTGTCCCTCGCTGAGTGATGACGCCCCATCAGATCCGATCGCCTCCATTATAAACAAACAAAACTCTCTTTTTCTTATCAAACCCGCCATTGAGTTATACACCTCACTTCGCCGTCCGCCGGCCGAGGAGCTTTGCCATTAGCCAGTTAAATAAATTGCTTGGTCGTGCGAGTTTTACTTAACCGGCGCCAACCGAGGGAATTTCGTAATTGGCTTCAACCATAACCCTTTTAAGAGAAATTTGAAGAAAAAAAAAATCATGTTACCTGTTACCTATGGCTCTTCTTTTGGACCATGAAAAGGGCTGGGAGAGTAATAAGGTACAGATAAGGGCACACAGGGAAAACTTGGGAAAGAAACCAACCCAAAACATTTTTTTTAAATATTTATTTATTGAATTTTACAGCTATATTGTAACTATACGATAAGTATATATAAAAGCAGGAATGATACAATTGTCGTGGATAAAGGCAAGTTGAGAAGCAAACCATCTTCTTTTCAGACGCCTCGTAGGAATTGAAGAAGCAGCTAGGTTTGAGTGGAAATAAAGTTATGAAAAGACTGATAACGGGTTCGGGCCAAATCAGAAAGAAATAGGACATAGAGGTTATTAAGGATAACTTTATTCGTAACAAAGTAAGGAGCATTAAGGATTTTACGAAGAATTTTTGATTGTAAGGATTGGATACGAGAGGAATTCTAAGCTCCCAAAGCTCTATTCCGTAAGTCCAAATAGCTCTTATTTTAGTCATCCTAAAATCTCAAAAAAAACCTGTAGGCCAAACCAAAGATAAACGGAACAATGGTCAATAACAGTAATCATAATAGCAAACATAACAATAATAGCTAAAATCGATTACAAGATTCACAATCCTTTTTAGTCTTGTCATAACTAATTGGGTCTATCACCAAATGTAACGGCTACAGAGTTCCCAAAAGATTGCAGTAAAAAGCAAGAATCATCTTACTCGTGGATTACTGGGGAAAAAACTCCTCATTATGTAGGTTAATACCCACCAGCGTGAGCATGTTCGGTATACTACTGTACGCTGCTGTGCCCTAGCGGACCCATTCAAATAATGTTTTTTTCGATCGAGATGAGGCTTTCAGGTAATACGGGTCTGCTACTTATACGAAAAATGCGCTTTGGATCTGATTGTAACTCCTCGATCCTTAACAATATAAAGTTTCATAAACAAAATATAATTTTTACTTCATTACATTGCGCTAAAATATTTTGTTTTATCTTGTTTTAATGTTCGATTTTATAACATTCTACAGTTCTTATAGATGTGGAAACGGTAGACTGGATATATCTTTAAAAATGTCGAAACTGTTCGTGGGGTCCAGCAATAAATTTCACAAAAAATAAGAGTAACTTATTTTAAATGAGCTAACGTAAACAGTGCAGTACCAAGAAATATAACAGATCATATTAACATAAATGAGAGGAATGACAAGAAAGAAAAACAATGAACAAAATTATTCAGAAGTACCAAGAGTTTCAGAAATCGCAATTTTGTTTTTACTGGGAAGTGATTGCAAAGAGATCGCCAGGTTTTTCCCCAAATAAGAGTACATATTTTATAGGGGCTAAGCGAAAAACCCGGAATGGTCTGCAGAGTTCGCAGGGTCTATTAACAGAATATAGTCGAAATACAAATAAAAATAATTTTGTACAAATGAATAGCCCTCCACCATTTTGAACCTAGGAATGGCATTCAATTAGCTATTATTGAAAAAGACTAGTTGTAAAAAAGGAGTTTATTTCACGAAAGAAGTTCGGGTTCAATCCTAAAGTATTGATAAACGTTCTCCTGCATAGTAGTTTGGATAATTAATGAATGTTGTATAAGCCTGATAACCAAGTTTTTAACCTACACTGCGATCATTCGATGCACGTTGTCTAGGGTTAAGTGAGATACGTAGCACCTGTTTCATATGGAGTAAAACGTTTCCTCCCATTTTTTTTATTCGAAGAAAGTTCTACTTCTAACTTACACTTCTGTATATTTAACGACATTTACAAAATAATGGTTATTAAAAAATTAAATCTTAATACCAAAAACATTATATGAGGCGTTCAGGTTCAAAAACTATTAACTCAACAATTTTGACTTGGTTTGCACTTTTCGCAGGTTTAGCCAAGGAATTAATCTGAAGGAAGGTTCGAAAACGGACTTAAACCATGAGAAATAAAACGGTTAAGTGTCAATTTTTGTAGTTAATGGTGTTTCTGTTAATCAAATATGAATAACAAGGCTTGATGTGAGGTTGTTTATGAGGAAACAATCAGTAGGTACATTTCGCGATACGTTGCAGCGTCTAGATACCGCCTGATAATACTCCCACCGCCTTCACGAATCAAATCAACACACAAAGGGTTCCCTTCGGCTTTCCCCAATTCATATTCAAATCTAGAAAATAATAATATATAACTCATCCCATGATAAGAAGCGTTTCACCGAATATCACTGAATTATTTACTCCGAAAACAAACTTATCGTGTAATAAATGCAGATTTCTATACAGGAAAGGAAAGCATACTCTATCCGAAGAGTTTATGAAATCATGAATTTGAAATTCAAATTATGGCTTAATGAATAAAGGTAATGTATTTACGCGTTTAAAATTGACAGAAATTATTTAACCAGGGAACAGTTTACGGGAACCACTTACGTCTTCTCCTGTCTTATATATCAATTACTGAAGAAGTGGGTATTAGAACCTCGTTTTACAATACCGGTGCATTGATTTGCATCGATGTTTTCAACGGACGTTTTTAATAATTTTTCAAAATTTATAAGTTTGGGTTTGAAAGTATTAGTAATTTTAGTAAGTGATCAATAATAGACATATTATTATTTAAAGATACAGAACAAATTGATCACTTATGATCCAAAATTAATAAAAAATACCCAGGGGGAGAAGGGTGCCTGAGTGGGGACAGCCCCGAGTTCCTATGTCGAAGGTTCCAGGTTTGAATCTAGTTGAGACAGATACATTATTTATTCACTTAACAAGTTTAGTTCGACCCTGATGGACCCCCCTGGGGCTCACTCAACCTCTATATAGAGGGTATCCTTAATTGAGGGGAAATCCTGGTGGTCGAGGGTAGTCTCGGACAAATTACGTCTCTACCTTATACGGAACCAAAAACACGTCGTGGATTGTATTGGTACAGGTTAACAAATCAATCTGTGCGTACATTTAACTAAATCAATTCAGGGAGGTTTATATAGAAAATTTCAAATTTATTATGGAAGCACTAAACTAGAGTTCTTTGTGAATAAATAACAGTGAATATATACACGCTACCTTAAATTTATTTATATATAATGACCCAGAGATTCAGATTTTTTAGAGTGCAATAATTAAACATACCACCGGTTTACAACCAGCCTTTAAGTTCGTTTTAAAATTTAATTGTTTCATTCTGAAAACTATGGTTAATGCCAATGGTAGTTTGATCACCATGCGTAACGGCAGTATAAAAGCAGGAAGTGATTATGGTGTTTTTCCTATAAACTGTAGCGCCGAACAGCTCACATTATTTAGATTAAATTACTTTAAATTTACTTATACAAACATTCAATTACAACCAAATTAGCCACATGGAAGGTACATAAAATGTATAGTTTTTTGTTTATTCGAACAAAATGTTGCATGTTTATGGGTTTCATGGGAACTTAGGAAACATCCATATTATGTGGCCTAGGAGGAAATATGATATATAATGAGGGGGGTCAGTCTATCAGATATATAGTATCGAACCGTTAATTGCAGCTTTTCTGTCAAAAGGTTTTCGAATTAAGGTTTCATATTCTATTCGTTATTATTCTAAAAAGCGAAATACCTGGGTAAAACCGAAGAAAACGGTTTTACTCAGGCATTTCACAGTTTATAATCTCGTAACTTAATTAATTTTCTCTAAAACACATTTTTTTTTATACCGACTTCTTTGATTTCCAAAAGTATCGAGGTGTCAGAATGTAATGTTTACGAGTTTACACAAAATAGGTGCTTATGCTGGAACCTAAAATAATAAAAAATACATTTCAGTAATAAACCTATTTTATTCATAACTATTTGATTAATAATTTTAAATTCAGAATCAGTTTCTAAGGATTTTAGTTAGAAATTTAAATGATTTTTCATTTATTATTTTTAAATTTAATTGTGATTATTTAAATGTTTTTATCTTGAATTTCTTCCCCATAAATACATCACAAAAAATTACGAGAACTGGGGATACAGTATCGGTGAAGAGAATGGATTTGCCTTGCCTGGTTACGAGCCTGGTCGGTTAGTTGGTGAGGTACCGCACTAGAGTTGGGCAAGACCCGGGTTCGAATCCCGCCCAGGACAAATCTTTTCTCTTCAAAATAAAATGATTTTTGATTTGGTTTCTAAATGGTTGAATTGAGGTAAAACTTGTGATATTTTGCTATTCATTTAACATCACTTTATACGGCAATACCTAATGGGACTGTGGAAATCCTAAATTTTGCCTATCCATTTATAACTGGTTTAGAGATCTTTAACGAGTACCTGGCACAGACTTTGCCCCCCATTTTATATCCTTTACGAGGGACAGCATAGCCAAGGATTTTTTACATCCTTTAAAAACCCATAGGGCTCACTGCCGGGCTGCGAAACTCGAGAAGGTAGTTATGCTAACCTCTACTCAACAACTCCATTGCGAAATTATTGTCACTTGTGCCAGATCAATTCGTGGAAGACAAAGATTCAGATTCATCAGAACTACAAAAGTTTGATTCAATAAATAAATATGTGTGGAGTGAAGATGTGCTGCCAAATCATCTAACAACAATGATATGAGGAAATGAACGGATAATAAGATAAGATTAACGCTTGATCACTGTTAAATTCTTTCAAGAAAAGACAGCCTTATTAACACTGAATGAGGGCATAATGTTCATTTTTATTATCGAGAGGTTTTTGGGAAATTAACTTGAAGCAAGCGATGATTGGTCTCAGATAGGAAGGGGTTGGTTAAGAGCACTCAATCGTGTGGGAGGCGGTCGTAGTAAAAGGTTCAGGTTGACATTTATGTCGGGCGTACCCTCTTCTCTCCCGAGGACCTGAGTCTTCCTCCGATTGATTCAGTTGTTGTGACTTGGAACATTTTAGAAAAGTCAAGCTAAGAAAGATTTATAAAATGGAGAAATGGTAATTCATTTTACAAAAAAAGTAACGATTAATAACATTGTAATTACATAAATAGATAAAGCAAGATATGCAATGGTATGAACATCTAGTAAGAAAACAATGAATCATAGATAAAACTATAAACAGTTGTCAACACCTTTATTTATTTTTAATAAGACATTATAGTTCGTATTTTATTTTTTGTATTAGGTATCAATCTAAAAGGATTGGACAGAAAAAATAATGATCTGAAAACCAAAGCACAAACATTAAAATGATTATTTACTTATTCATAATGAAGAAAATAGTGAAAAAAGAAAATTCGTGCCTAACGAACAATTATATAACAAACAACTGAGGGTAGAGAATATGTTCTAGTCTCTAAAGATCGAATTGAGATACCTTCATAGATAAAAAAAAAGGAAGAAAAAAAATATAAAAAGCTATATAAATAAATTCATTCAGATAGATCGTATGTATCAACCCAATGTCACTCAGCGTATTATTGCATTCATTTTACTATTCACTAATAAGAGGAATGAGTAAATGTGCATGCTGAAAATTAGGTGGAAGGGAATTCAAAAAAATAGTATCGAATGTTGAAATGTACAAATCAGTTAAAGGGAGTGATAATTATTCAGAAGATCGAGCACGTGTGGTAAGAGAACAGATGGATTACCTCAATAGGGAAGATATTAGGCGTGGGAAGGGCGATATTAATTGATAATACGGAAAAGAATAGTCCCTAGGAAATATTCTCTACGGAAAGTGGAGCCGAATTGACTCGGTGTAGTGGGAAGGAGGGAACTGGAATACCTCTTTCCACTAATAAATCTTACGACTTACCAAAAAACGATCTATTTATTCGAATTTCGTTTTACGTTTTTATATTACATTTAATTCTAATTCACAACGATCGCCGCACCTAGCACCAACTGTTCTGCATGGATGCAGTCCAAAAAAGTTTGGACGCAATAGGACCATGACGTACGCAGGTGGTGCCATCGCCTATAAACAACCGCACTTATCCGATTTACATTAAAGTGGTGATGCACCTGTCTCGCGGTGCCAGCAGGTACCATAAGCCACCCATTGTTTGAAAGTGCCGCTTGTATTATCCATCACTAGGACCAGTCAGGCAAAAAGTACCATTTCGATGTTAATGAGCTCCATTTGTTAGGTAGGATGTAACAGGGTGCTCATCAGTTAACATATTAGTTCCCTTAAAGCCACTCAGCCAGGTATAATTAAATTCAATTAGGAGATTAATAATATCAGTAGAGGATCTTGAACAAAATATATTGTTCCTACGTGTAAATGTATTCTTGAATGTAATAAGACATGGAGAACGAGGTAGGTCAGTTGTAGGATGTTGAGTGGCTAAGCTCTACGCCATAAGTTCAAACTATATTATGTCAGCAGCCATGAATCAACTGGAGTCCATGCTTGGCCTCACCCAGCGTTTATAATGTGGGTACAGCTTAATGAGTGTGATCTTGACAACAATACCTCTTTTCACAACCGATGGCTTAATAGCAGTACGGCCCCAAACATTTGTTGAGCTCAGTACTCTTCATGGGTTGTAGTGATAAGGTTTATTATTATTAATAGTAGCAAAACTTCCAAATGTCAAGACGCTAAGTAAAGATTGTTCATGTTTTGAGCTACTTGTTCTTCTTATGTATTTGCAGGTTTTCATTATTTGCGAGAATTCAGCTTTTCTTTCTTCGCTCCATTTTGTTACAGTTCTCGGGGGGTTTGTCTCTGGCTTTGCTTCCTATTTTTCAACTTTAAGTTTAAAACTGTTTCTTGTTTTCATATCTTCATTAGTAATTTAGTCTAATTATAAGTCCTTCTTAATATTTCGGATCCATTCCCCTCCCTTAACAAGGGATGCTACGTATTTTACCACATTAAGTGCTTAAAAAATTTAAAATTAATGTTATTGGCAAAAAGATATTTTTTTAAAAATCCCATGGCTATATACTTTGAGCTCAGTTGTGGTTCTCTTTTTCGTTATCGATTATTATGAAGTGGCTTTAACGCATCCATAAGTTTATTAAATATTTACGCCGAATTTATGATCAAATTTAATATAAAATTTTCCTCTCCCAAGGCCTTTACGGGATGCCGAACTCTTTATTGACCCCACTGCTAATCCAATAACCAAGATGTTTGATGAAAAGTTCCCAGTTCACCAGCGATTAAAATTTCATCGGTCAATCCGTTCAATATCAATTATGGCAGATGCCTAAAGTTGAGGCTCAGGCACGCGGATTAACAATGCTCTAAGCCCTTGGATGTAAACTAAGTTGGGACGGAGGAGCTTCTTCCAAGTCGGTAAAGAGAGAACCGCTCCCCAATCTGATTTAATTGGAATTCTTGTGCGGCCGCGGTCCCCTGATTTCGCTCATAAAACTATTCTTAAGAGTTGGGTAATTGACCTCTGAAAGCATTAAAATTGCGATTATCGGGATAAAATGAGTTTTATTGCACATATAGACCATGTGAATAGTTGCGCTATTATATGTTCGTTCGCTCCAGTAGGGATTTAAAAACAAGAGGGAAACAACCAAGAAAAAGGAGAAAAACATTAAATAAATAATGTGATGTCACTAAAATTCACCTTGCCTAAAATCTAACTTATGTAGGATGGAAGTATTACTTTAGTTAAGGAGTATCTTAAGAAGAGAGAGGGAAATTAAAGAAAAGTGAGATATTTGAACATATTACAGTGATTTTAAAATCTAATAATAATGTTTTTTTAAAAATAACCTGTGCTAATACAACTTATGAAGAATCCTGGCTTCATTAAATGAATGATAATGTACGGTTTCAGAGAAAAAAGTTGGGTAAGGAGGATTTGTCCAAGATCACCAGGAATAATAAAGACAACAAAACTAAATTTGCTTAAAAGAAAAGCCACTAATGTTTACAGTACCTTCTGACACATATACTAAACATTTTTAAAGGTTAGAGAACAATATTACCAAAGAAAATAACTGGAATCGAATAATATATCATAAGAAATTGGAGACCCTGGTTTTCTGTAGTGACTGCACAATGCTGATGAGTTTCACATTGGCTTTATAGATCACTCAGATCTTTATCGATAGACTAGTAGATGTAGATTAGAAATTATAGGAATGACGAGTAAAAAGTCAAATTATAGAATAATTGTTGGGATATTACAAGAGTTAAAAGAAATCTATAGATGATAAAACATACCAAAAGTTACTAGAAAATTATTTTACATCAAAACGTAATGAATGTCATGTTCTTGCCTAAAAACAATATGACTTTGAAAGAGGCTAATATTAACAAGAATATGAAACTATGCCAGAGTTATATATTAAATTGATAAACTATTAATGGTTGTAATCTTAAATGGAGAAAGAAGGATAGAGATAGAGACAATAAAGGAGGGGAGATAATAATAATAACAGAACAAAACATACCAGAGGGATGTAGAGTCCAACTTTAAGAAACAAATATTAACTGTACTTTTTAGAAGTTTGTAAGAAACGTTATTCAGTGTTGCCAACCCTGATAAACTAATGATAGGCCATAAATATTATTTTTAAAATTTGTAAGTAAAATTGTTTCAAGCCATGTGTATAATTAAGTATTGTAAGCTGCTGATATAAAAAGAAATAAATTCGTATTATTTATTTATGTTTTTCAAGTACAGGGACAAATTAAAATATCCTCTACTGATAAAAATAAACTTAATGATTTAAATCCTGTAACGCATTATAATTTATATTGCCTAAATAGTGGTTAATAGTAGCTAATGATTATTTTAAGAAATTATTTATGAAACCGCAATTATTGAAAATTATTAACTTTATAGTTAATTAAATATTCAAACTCAAAATTACTTCCTAACAAATAATATTAAACAAAAGTATTCACAAATTTATTGGACACGATTCCGGAAATTCCTCTTCCATACATACGAAGTTCTTAACGATGGAGAGGCCTCATTAAGGCAAAATTATATAAAATACGATGGGAATATTACACGGCCCTTCTAAAAATTCTGAAAACAATAGGAACATATTTTACCTTTTATAGCTCGAGACTCAAAATAAACATACAAATGAGTAAAAACATAATTCCCTACTGAAAGCTTTTAAGGTGTATTAAATTAGGCATGTCATAATGAGCTCTCGGATCTGGAAACAAAAGGAAACACCCAATTTATGCGAAGGGAAGATCCCTAAGGGGAAAGGGAACGAAGGGAAAAAAAAGAAAAGAAATGGGGGATGAGGGTGGAAATGTTGAATTTTTTTATTTATTTTTTTTCTCCTCGGAGAGGCTATAACCAGAAGGCTGGTGATTAGCTGGGAGGGTCGACCCAGGCACCCTCGACTCCTGAGGATACTGCCCCGCCGACAATACACTAGCCATAGTTACACTCCAGAAAACAAACAAGTGCGGTCCCTTCCGCAAAATACAAAAAAAAAAATCTTTTTCCTTAATAAGATGTCTCCCCCTCGCTCTTTCGGGAGGCTCTGCAATTCTCTCTGAAAGTTTAAAGAGATCATTTTAAAGTTACTTCGTACTAATTGAAATTTCATCAGTCCTTCATATTTCATAATAAATTTTACAATATACGAACATCGTATGGGTTTGCTAAAAGAAAATACAGTTTAATGAGATAGGATGTAATTTTCATGTCGAATTAAGGCCACGTAATAGAGCTGTTATTTTTGAAAGTGATTAAGTCCATTTGGTTTAAAAAAGTCATTGATTCTTTTAATGATTATTATTTCATAATGAAATTTAAAATGTGTATAGAGTTTAAAACGTCACTCTTTGCTAAGTGCTAAGTGATAAAAACATCAGACCGTTCGCCAGTATTTTTAAAGTTATTCAGATGAAAACAACAGCGAATATGAAAAAATGGACTTTTACCGCTTTCAAATATAACAGCTCAATTATAAAATAGAACACCTTCTGCCTTGAAGAGCTTGCATAGACATGAAAACAACAAATAGGTTCCCTGCCCACTAACCACGGCATTAAGCTAATTGAAAAAGATATCACTTCGGTAGATTGTCGCTTCGAGTTGTGTCACAAGTTTAAACTTTTCGTTGTATTTTTAATGATAGAAATTTATCGAACAATTAAATTAAATTTTTAAATATATTTGATAAGTTAATCATTAAATATCTATATTATAGGTAGTTATATTTTTATTCATGAAATATTTCAATTACTGCAATTGCACATTTTGATTTTACTGAAATCATAATTAAGTAAATACAATTGATTACACCTTATCCCTAATAAATGTTAATGGGGCGGGATTTAGTATAAAGTAGCCATACTGTATGGAAAAATTAGTCATGTTTGGTTATTAATGTAATTAATTCCTACAGATTTAGTATGAACAAACCAGTACTTGGTTTTTCAATAAAAAAAAAATTAATTGGAAATAGAATGCAAAGTTTCTACTTAATATATTCATTTTAAACATTAAATATACTATCATTTAATTTTATGAATTCCACTCTATTTTTCATAACTTGGTTAATATTACGAAAGGAACAGAGCGATGGAAAATATTTTAACTGTCTCCGAATGAGACTTTAAATGTAGTTAATTGTATTGATTAATAACTACATTTAAATCTTTTATTCATGAGAATTTATGTACTCATCTCTTCACTCTTCTTAAAAAATTTAATTTAACGCAATTATAGTAAGCAGAATGACTACCCAAAAACCTTTATAAGATATTATTATAATGGTTCTTTTATTGGCTTTACAATTTCCGCCAAAAAAGTACAGGTTTACCAATTTTTCTTTTTAACAAAAAAAGATAGTTTATTTGTAAATTCGAAACCGTGAGATGTGCAGATTGTTACAACGGCCAATATTCTCTTGATAGATGGATGAGTTCTAGGTAGCATACATGTTTAATGTGAGACATTTGAGATCGAATTGGGATAATTCCGAAATTTCAAAAATTGACTATTTCACACTTATCGTTAGTTTTGTCAAGAAATTTTGTCTAACAAGACACTTTGCCGCCTCATATCTCATGGTTTTTGTCAGGTTCTGAGCCTGAATTTTCGGGAGGTTAAAGCTTTGTTAGACTATTAATGAGAAAAAGTCAAGTTTTTAAATTTGGAGCTATCCGCTTTCGGTCCTCATAAATTACAATGTATAAATATTTTCAAATTAAACCGAGGGATCTAAAATTAAATAAAACGGAAGTATAATTCTTAGCTCAAAAGATAATGTGGTTTCGTAGCTCAGAAATTGAAAAAAAATTGCTTTATTATATTATCCACTCTCATAAGCTTCTGACCTAAAGGTACAGAAGAGTAGGTCTTAAATATAGTAGGTCGCTTATTATCCATGGCAATATAACAGTTCATAATAAAATTATCTCCCTTTCCCAACCCTAAAAATATATACATCACGCAATATCCTAATTTGTAAATTGCGGGAGCGGTAAAATAACCCAGCATTTTCATTTCGGGCCTGGTTATAAGGTTGCAATAAACACACGGGTGAGCAGGCGGAGTTGGGGGAGGATGTCTCTATTAAGAAGGAATAAGGGTGGCTTGGCGGAAGAATAAAAGCGGCAATTCCGCAATTTCATTACGGCGCGGTAAGACAGGGGAAGAAGAGAAAGAAAAACGGAGAACAAAGAGGAGAGAGAAGAATTTAATAGGATTAGCAAGGGAAGGTCCCAGGAGGTACCTACCTGGTGCAGTAGCTCATGTGAACTTAGCCAATGGAACCCTTTAATATTACAAGATAGTACGCGAGGGAGGTATTCTTCACTAATGCCCGCCCTTCTTAGCAGAAAACAACTCTTGGCTATTAATTGTTAATTAAGCTAAAGGCATGGGAGCGGGGGTGGATTTATCGTAGGCTTCAATTTATTTATCTCTGTCTGGTCGGAGTAGCCGATTTGGAATGACCCGGATCTACCATCAGACTAGATAAATAATAGCCCTAATAAGCAATAAGCCTTTTGGAACATTACACTTCTTCTTTGATGTATGCATTGGTCTTTGTCTATACCATATTTCTGAACTAAATAAGAATAAAACCACCATCTTTGAATTTTTTATTTATTGATCTAATTAGAAATTATTTTCTTCAATTTTACCCTACTTTGGACAACCTCATACCATTGACTTTTTCATTAGTCCTTTTTTATACTAACAGAAATTCATCCTTTAGCTGTGGATTCTCTTCATCTCTTTCGACCTGATATTCTTCTTTTTTCAGCTCTGATATTCTTTCGCAAACACCCTTTTGTGCTTCTCAGCGTAATAAAGCGTCTAGCCGTGGTTGTCATTCTTCCTTGGTTCTACCCAGGTTTCGAACATCCCTAGTGTTTTGCTTTTTTTCTGCGAAATCGTTTGGGTGATTTTGAGCAAACCACTCCTTTTGATAACTGTTTGCTTATGAACTATAAAGATACTACAATGTACCCAATTATGTGAGCCCAATACCGTTCATAGCCCCTATAGTGGTTGTAAGGTGGATTGTTGGCAACCAGCATTCGAAGCACTTTAAAACTAATTTAGTCAAAAAAAAAAAAAAAAATTACCTACAAACAATCAATCTTGCATGTGCATCTCTTGCAATATAAACAAAGTGTTATAATATCCTGTAAAATATGTTCATTACATTTATTAGTATCATACTTCTTCATATTATTTTTAAAAATTCCTATATCAATGAAAGTACTCTCTAGTCTACTCATCTATGTTCTCATCTCTAGCCTACTCCTACCGATTTATTTCCGTTTTATGATAACCATCACTATAATTGAATATTTTCATTTATGGCTTTTTTATGGGGTGGAATGAAAATAATACACGGCAAAAAAATATTTCGCAACAAAACCTTTTGCTTGTATAAACGCCATTTATTAGCAATCTTATAAAAATTAACTGTAATATTTATAAACTTTGTTAAGATATTTTGTGACATTATTTTTGATAATCATGTTTCTATGTTATAAACATTTTACATTAAAATCCATAGGTTAAATATTCTTTTTTTCTTTCTTACGTATATTATTTTTAGCTAAGAAAAACACTTTTACAAAAAAAGAAAAAACTGAAGGAAATAGGATAAATGTTATAATTCGTGATTTTAAAGTAAACGTTGAAATAATTAATCATCCATGATAATTAACTTGCCGTTTAATACAATATAAATTCTTACTAAATAAAATGAAACAATGTAATTGGTAAAATAATACAATTTGTAGTTATATATTCAGGATTGTTTTACAGCTTTGCAGTTTGAACTTCTTTAGGAATCCTGCAAAACAGTACAAGTTGCTCTTTTTTTTTTTTATTGAAATTTTATTAAGCCAATAATCATTAAATATGATAATTATGTAGTTATTATACCATAATGATTATTTTTTAATTAGGATCAGATTTGCTGTATGCGCTATTGTGCAGGTGCAATTGAAAATTAAAGAATAGATAATATTAATATTATTTTTGTTGGTTACTAAAAATTAAACATTTACGACTTTCTCACCGTTCCACATCTCCGCTAAGAAACTTCTAAGAGCTAATTGTAATACAAGATGGAGTGTATTTCATCAGCTCGTCAAAGAGATGAAGACTTGTTCTTTTTCGGCTGACGTTATCAGATTTATACATCATGCTTAATATCTTTGTTTCTGTTAGCCTGATGGGATGAAGGTTCATTTCCTTTGTTTGCAGAGCTCCTATCGTATTAAGCCGTCAGTAAAACCGTTTGATTGGCTTCAGCTGCTGTGGCCAAAAGGTTTTTTTTGTTTCCCCGAAGGACCCATACCTATTAAGGGAGGTATCGTCTAGTACATCCAATAAAATGGGTAAAATAGGCCATCCCAGATAAGAACGTGGACTAGGTGTCAGAAGAGATCTGTATCTTCAGGGTCTGGTTGGAAGGCACACCCGGCCACTGAGACAATTGAGGACATTTCAAACAGACCGACAAGCACTGAATCATTCCCGAATTGGTTCTTATAACGACAACTCACTTTTTTTCAGAGTAATTAACGTCAATTGACTGTCGTGAAATGACGATATAGGACTGTTTATTATAGCCAGATATCATGTTGGTCCTCTATTTTCTGATCCGGATAAAGCAATTAAGCGATGATTCTTCTTAATGAACGTAATTGTTGAAAATTATAAACATCTGGTACTACCCTGGATAATAAACGAATATAAAAAAGTAAAACTAGAACAGATCAAATTAACAAAAGTCTCAAAAGCATAAATAAGAAGATTGTTCAGACAACACAAATTTAGAATTTGGAAAAAAAAAAATTGATAATCAGCGATAGAAGGTACTGAAGTAATGCATAGTAGTCGTTCGCTGCTTTTAGGCTTCCCCAAAAGCCTTCGGTGACTGAAATTGGACTTAAACTAACTCTGTACTAATGTGTAACTGCCATAAATGTTTTAAACTTCAAGTTGAACGGAACATCTTCTGACCTAGGTATTACGCTGAATTCAGTGACATCTATTGTTGTCTCAACTGAAAAAAAGATGATTTGGAGGTCCTTTTTTATGATAATTTAAAAAAAATCTTAACTTTAGAGTAATATGATATCAAGCTATAAAAGTAGTTAAAATCCATTAATAAAAATTGAAAAACTTGATGACATGCAAACATTTTTACAATTATTCTTGTTAGGTAAATAAGATAAATAATATATTACTCTTAAATATCCGCAACCCCTTATAGTAATTAAATCGAATTCTTTCTATATTTATTTATTCGGAATCAGGGAAGCGGTATTGTATTTGAATTTTTGGCTAGAAATGGAGGTAGAGTATATAAGATTCCGCTTTACTCATTTTGGACAGAACTCGACTTAACCGCTTATTCACCAGGACTACAAATATAAAGATTACTATTATTACTGTAAGAAACTACCCCGAAATAAAAAAGGGATATTAATTTCGCAGGTTGTCGCTATCGAGTTGTGCCTCAAGTTTTAACTTTTCGTTCGAGCCATTTTTAATATTCTCGGAAATAAAAAAAGTTGTGAGTTTAAGTATGAAAAAACAGGGTAATTATGGGGAATGTGTATATTTCGGTAATCAATTCATTAAGAAATGGACGTTTCAACAAACATACACCATCATCTATACTTGGAAATGTTAGATGATACCCCATTGCACCTTGTTTTGCAATAAATGAATCAGTTAGGTACAACAGTATTACTTATTTTTTTCGGCTTTTCCTTACTCATTAATTCATAAATCGTCAAATGCTTCCACCATTTACTGAAGTATTATAATCCAAAAGCAATACAAATAAGCAAACCTGGTGTGAATACATTATAAGGCGAATGATGAGACAATGGAGAGGAGAGAACGAGACAGAGTGGATGTTGAGAGGGGCGCGAATAAGTGAGTGAACTACGTGATTTATCCTAAATTATCCAAATTTGGTAGCGGGGCACGTTCGGGGGTGACGGAGCCGACTGTATCCTCCCAACTACGGCCCCGAAATACGGAGAGACTGGGATCAGAAGCGAGCGAACGACAATTATAATCTATCAGTGAGTAGCAAAATTTAAGCATCGTTAGAGATTAGTCAACTTAATTCTACAGTGGCTACGGAGAGTAATTTTCTGTTCTTTAACCAGAAAAGCATGACATTCTCAGATGAATTGGTAGTGATTTTTTTTTTTTTTGAAGTGCAAACTTCTTTAGCGACATTTGGTAGGGGATAAACTTGTGGGTTTGGGTCAGCATCACGCTCGAAACTGGCGTCACCAACCGGCTGTAGCATGATTTATACAATTCATGTTAATCGACTGTAGTTGAAGGGGTAGAATTCCATTGGTATAAGAATAATTATATTTATCTAAGATGTCGTTAAATAGCTATGCAATTGATACCTTAGTATAATATATTTTTTAGTACAATATAGTTTGTGATCACTTCTAAAATAGTCGGTGTAAGCAAAGAACCTCCTGCTGGTGTTTCCATCATTATAATTGCCAAAATTAGCTTTAGGAACATCCACTAGTGGCCCAAGTCAAATCTTGCAATGATTTTTTAGGACGACCCAAATTAGATAAACATGGTTTTATAGGAATTTCAATGGTTCCTTGCAACCAATCATGGTATTTCTTAAAAAATACACCTTCTGTTCTCTTAACACCCTGCCAATTTGATTTCATGTCACATTTGAGTCTTGAAATATTTTGCTGAAACTGTTGCATTTTTTCCCCTGAGAATGTATGTTTCTTTTCGGTATTTTCCTCGACTAATTCCAATTATAATTTTCTCGAATAATTTCTGTGCAAAATCAATTCCTATACAGTCTTTAGCTATCTTATAAACAGCTTGTCGGGTCATGATCTTTAATCCAGAGGAGCCTATAACAAGTGAAATGTTAAAAAAGTAAAAGAGTGAAAATAATAAATAAACTCTTTGGTTCTACAACAACTGACTTTTTGTTCATTTAATGTATGTTTTGGCACTTTTTGGCACCTTGTTTTTGATAAAACTGGGAAACAACACTCAAATGTTAAAGAAAAGTCATAAATCAAACCCGGGAAAAGGCCGGATATATATCAAAATTATTAATTTATACATCTCTTATGAAAAAAATGTGTACAAAATCAAACATTCGACAAAAAATTATTAAAATTACATGTTGTTATTTTCTAATTCTACATACCTGGCTGTATAATATCTATTTAAAAAATCCCCAATATTCACTTGATAACACACATAAAACCATTATAAAACACACAGATATTTCATTCATTCACTTGGTAATAGCACGTGCGACTTGTAATACCTTAATAATACAAATAATACAGCGGCTGGTACAGCTGTTTTCCCAGAAAAAAATATGACCTCTTGTTCTATAAACATTTGGGTTAAAGTAAGTAGAGGTAGGTTCCCGGAATTGTCAAAAAAATGTTTCCTATTTTGATCGCCGTTTGGTGTCAGCGCCTCGGAGGATTATCAGGAATTGAAGACCTTTGAAATTAGGGGATTTGAGTGGGAATAAAGATTTTCATGAATATACTGATATCGGGTTTGGGCCAAATTAGCAACAAATAGGACATTAAGGTCATTAAGGATGACTTCATGATCATCTATATAAGCCTTATTTATAATTATTTATTTGGGAACTTGAAGCGTTTGTTTTGTAGCATGAAACGGCAACCTTAAAACTTCGTCATGTCTTTTGTTCCCACTGTTACATCTGTTGAGAATTACTTAAAAATAGTTCCCTTATCGAAATTGGAGCATTTGATTAAAACTTATTTTCCTAAAAACATATAAGGATCTTTCCAGGTGTTAGCTATCGAAAGCAATAGTAAATTATTTTTATTTTTGCTGTGCACACCAAACTCCACTTCTAATATTATAATACGGAATAATAAGCAATAAGCCTTTTGGAACATTAAACTGCTTCTTTGGTGTATGCATTGGTCTTTGTTTATACCATATTTGTGAACTGAATAAGAATAAAACCATCATCTTTGAATTTTGTATTTATTGATCTAATAAGAAATATTTTAATTACACCTCTTACCTCATATTAACTATATTTGTTTTACTATTTATTAATTTAGCCCATTACATTCAAGTTTAAAAGAAGAAAACTTGCTCCAAGTGACCAGTAGAAATAGCCAGAGTGAAGGAGCTCGAATTAGGTCATTTTCTATCTATGGGACAGGTGGAAACTATTTTTATTTTTATTTCGGAGCAATATCGAAAATCTCTTGTGAAGGGCTAAACTACCAATTAGTTTTCCCCATACTTAAGGTCTGATGACTTAATCTTTTTATTCACATGAATTATATCTATCTTTATTATATTAATTATACCTGCCTGGAAGCGGGGGAGCTCAATAGAATGGTGAGTTTCTGTGGTGAAGGTTCCAGGTTCAGATGCGGTTGTATCAGATTGATTATTTAATCAGTTAACTGCCACGGGTAGACACTGTGGAAGCTACAGAACCTCCTGGGGCTCACCCAGCGTCCATAAAGTGGGTACCCTTAATTGGGTAAAACCTCGTGGTTCAGTAAGATCGGACAAATCAACTTCAGGTACAACTTTTTTTCTAAAAACAGTCTTTACGGAGTGCTGGACCCAAGACTTGGCATAGACTGTAATAGTACAGGTTTTTTAATTTATCTTTTATGAAATGATCAGTAAAACTTACTTTAGACATAATTTGTTACATGCACCGTTTTCTCAGTTTTTCCCCTCCCATAGCTTAGATTTTTACTTAAATCCATTCTTACTTATTCGTCAAAGTTGAATATTTCCGTCTCACAAGAATAAAAATTACTAAGAAAATGACTTGGGGGACATGGTCTCAATTAGTTTTCTCCTCAAATACCGAAATAGCTCTCATGAACAGCCGCCCCAACTTCCTGGCAGGCGACGGAAGGAGACCCACGTGGGGAGGCGGCCAGGAAGGCAAGTGCTAAAAGGCGATTATGGAGGCTGTGCTTTGGAATTATGGCGGTGAGACTGAGACAAATGAACAACCTCACGAACTACAAATGAGGACCAGATGTGCCTCAACCCCTGTCAGCCTCAGCGAACCTCTTCGTAATCTATTGGGGGCAGCCTCCCAGCCAGGAAATTGGATGTGGCGTTCTCTACTAATTAGTACAAGCATCTTAGATTAGCAAAGTCAAGGGCGAGTAGTGGTCCAGGACACTTGCCTGGGTGGAACATCAGTCTAGCTTAATAAGAAAAAGTTGGACCCGAATAGGTATCGTATGGTATTCCCAAAAGTCGTGCAGTAAAAGGTAAAATTAATGGAGCAGCGTTTATGTCAACTCCAACAATATACATTAACATTCAAAGGCGAGAAATAAACTATTTATATAATAATTTGGAGGTAATACAAAAAAAAAGTTTACATTTAATTTTTTTTAAATTATTACATATTTTCATCCTGAACGAAAATAAGTTCATCGATGAATTGAGTCCTTATATAAAAGAAACTATAATTTAATGATGTTTGGAAAGTAATAATGACAATTAGAATAATAAATATAGTAACCAAACATTTAATATAGTCCCTTAAGTACTTAATTAAAAACAAATTATTTTTTCATGATAAATTTTAATATTTACAACAAAATTATTTCAGAAATTATACAAATGCGATTTAGCTCATATTGTTTTGAAGGCGCTCCTAACATGGTCCATGTCACTGTTATGATCCCTGCTCCAGAGACGTTTCAGTCACCTTGTCGGATTCTGTGGTAATGTGTCTGTTAGTAATGATTGCCACTTAGTTATAGTAAGTTTGGGTCTCCAGGTACTGAGTCATGAAATTTTTTTTACAACAAAAACCGGTTACTTTCTCTAAAATATTCTTTAATATTTTTGCCATGTAAATAAACTTTTTTTTTTGTAGAAAAACGTTTCTTTACTTTTAACTATTCTAGTTCAATTATGCGAGTTATTACATAGACTAGAAATGCCTGGACCTAAATGATAAAGCAGCCAACGTTTTTCTAATTCCATTATCAACACCACAGAAAAAGATTTCATCACATCGTTTACCAGTAAGAGTTCAATTCAAAATAGGATAACTTCAAAATATCGAAATTTGACTTTTTCACATTTTTGGCTAGTTTATTCACGCGATTTCATGTTCCCTTCAAGACTTAACTGAACTTCAAGTTCAGAATCGGACTAACCAACGAGAATAAAGTGTCGTGTGAAACCAAATTGGTTGATTGAACTAGCGGAACGTGAAAAAGTCAACGTTTGAATTATCCGCTTTTGATCCTGAACGCTTCAGTTATACGGTAAAGGAGTTAGAGTATGGTTATGAATTCAATTCTTGACTAGAAATTTTAGGGTTTATCCAATAATATCTACTTAAAATATAATAGTAAATTATTAAATAAGGCATAATATATTTTTGTCCGAACCCCTATAAATAAAAAAGTTCTGAAGTGCTATTTCTTCCTCTTACTGTGATGCCTTGTACTACAATTTATTGCATTTTAAGACATTCCGTAAGCTATGTTACAACCGAAGTTAATTAGAAATAACTATGACGACGTTGGGGCACACAATTTTTATATATTTTTTCTATATTCAACTGTTTAACATTATTAATACACTACATATAAATAATCTAAGAGTATATGTGAAATACCTATGACCAGCTCAAATCTCCTTTCAATCGACCCTCAGGCAATTTTTATTTTGTTCACATTCTTAATCGTTTATTTTATGAAGTAATAATATTGTGTCATCTATAATGACCTGAAACGTTCTCAACGCATAAGAAAAACACCAAGTCTTTAGAACGAATTTTTCCCGAACATCGACCGGGCCCATGTGGCGACCTACTACAACCCTAGGCAAAAAAAACGTGAACCGATGTTAACAGCAAAGAAAGTACGGAAGAAAAGGAAAAAAATGGCTGACAGCTGAAATAAATGGTCTTCCATAGTCCTGATTATAATGGGAAAAAATTCTGTTGGTTTTAAAGTTTTTTTTATTTACTTTTTTTTCGATTTTAAGCGAAGGTTAATGGGAAGGCGTGTATCAATTATGAAATGTTAATTGGGACTTTTTGCTCACCTCTCAGCTCCTTGCCTTCCTCTCATTACTTCTCTTTATTAAATAATCTTACCTGGATAAATTCTTGTCAAAATATAGTTTTTTTAAGGTTAAGGAATATTTATGGTTATTGGGTTATACAACTAGTCATTACGATAACTTATTACCATTCAATGAGAACTCTAATTTTCCATAAACGATTACATATGTGTAATAAAAAGAACAATATGTTTTTAAATGACCTAATATTAGTCAACATATTTTTATGATAAAAACTATATTCGCTATAATTATATTATAATATATCTTTATTATATTAAATATAATTATGTTTTTTATATAACGGACTACATAAATTGCCACTATATAGGATCAATGAATTTCTAATATTAAATATTGTTTTATATAATCTTCATTATTAATTATTTCTTAGTTATTGTTGCTAATTTTTCTAATTTACAATTATTACAAGAAGGTTACTAACAGCGCACCAATCCCGATACTGCAAATCATATAAATGTTCTTTTAATAGTATTATCATTATATGACGAATAATATTAGTTGACCTTGTATATATGAGGAAGAAAATGGACCGAGTGGAGGTGGGTGAAGAAAATTCTCTTCATTAAGGGCTACATATAAAGATAAATTGTATGTTATATATTTAATTTTATGTTATGTTATGTATGTAATATATTTAGCCCTGAAGAAGACCTGCAATGTGGTTCGAAACGTTGGCTTAGCAATAATAAGTTCTCCCTATATAAGAGAATTTTCTTTTTTATTATCATTATATTAAGGTAATAAATGAATCGAAACATTTATGTGGAATATTAATTATTAATTAAGTATTAATATTAATCTATAAGTATAAATCCATTAATCCATAAGTATTAATTTATCATCATGAATCACTTTTTTATTTTAAGTTACGGACTGGTTCATATTGCAAAGTAAAGGTTCTGTTAATTGTAGTAAATGTTTACTAAAGTGCTTGCTAAACTGAGACGACCCTATTAAATACTCAAGACAATCAGAGTAACCCAAGTCCAAGTTCCACAACTACAATCTCCGCTATTGTCTTACATCTAATCAATTAATGGTAATGCTATCTACCTCATAGAAATTGGATATACGAGTAAACCAAAATATTTTTGACCATATCCATTCCTACAATTAGTGGATTTTATTTGAATTTTAACTATAATTATTTTCATTTTAGGTTTCTTTGTAATCAACTATTAATTCTGCCTAATGTCAACTACTGAACTCACCAGCCCTGAAGAAGACCTGCAATGTGGGTCGAAACGTCGGCTTCCAAATAAACAGTTCTCCCCATGTAAGAGTATTTGTTTACCTCCACCCGGACCATTTTCTTCCTTAAAAAAATTCTAATGCTTCTCGAAATTTGAAGTTTTACATTTCTAGAAACATATAATTCAAACATTTAAAAAAATCATTCTCCAACCGCCTTCCGGAGAATTTTTTCTTGAGGTTTGGCATCAACGTCACAGCTCAATCCAAAATGATCCTCCGAACTGCTCATTTCCAACTCCCGTTTTATATTTAAAATGGCTTTCAGTAAAATATTTAATGCATTTCTAGTTCGGTAACTTATGAAGATAAAATAAATATGTAAACGGTTTCAGAAAGGCAAGGAAAATATATAAAACAGGTACTTTTTTTTATTTTAATTTTCTATCTACCCAGTAAATATTGCATCTTCCTATAAAAAAAAGTATTTATAGTAATTATTACAATAAATTGATAGACAATAAACACTCTACAAAAAGTAAAACAAAATAAACGTCGTAATTATACTGGTAATAGTAAAGAAACGGGCCTCTCTCTATCTCTTTCTGAAATAACAATTAATAGACATTCAGATTTTTCATCTTTTTCTCATCATTTTCTCCACTTGATTATTATTTAGATCCATTTTCAATTTCCACTTGCACCTCTAGATCTTCTCCTTTTTTTCTCTCACTGAATCACACCTGCATAGGGAAAACCTACCCCAATTTACCGTGTACTTTAATTGGTACTCACTTATAAATATATATCTGTCCAAAGGCCTACATCAAAATAAAACAATATTTACATATTATCTTGAAAGTAAATAACTAAACAGGTACAGGTACAGGAGAATCAAAAAATGAAATACAAACTTAAAGTAAAAAAACAGAAAAACTTACAATAAAAAGAAATAGAGTTATGGAAAAATAAGTGAATAAATAATAGCATCTAATAATAAAAAAATGATATCATTATGGGCGAGGAATATTTACAGTAGTTCATCAATCGATGAAGTTGAATATATCTATAAATTATTTATTGATTATAAAGTATCTGATTGGGAGTTTAGAAGATGTAAGAAAAGTTTGGATTTAAATAATGTTAAAGAAGACGCAAGACGGGTATGGAGTGGGAGTGAGTTCCAAAGAGAGATAGAACGGGCTAGAAAGGAACGCTCAAAAGTGTTGGTTCTGTGGGAACGGATATAAAGATCAGAAGGGCGAGATGTTATGCCCTGGGGTTGGATAGAGGACTTGATTGTAGGAGACTATAGATATAAGATGGATGTTGTGAGTTGATAGTTTAATATAAGAAAGAACCAAGGAAGAGTCTACGAATAGAAGGGAAAAGCCACTTCACCTCAGCGTAACGGCGGGACACATGAGACCTCCTCGGGGCGTCGAAGACAAAACGAAGCGAACAATTTATGGCTACTATCTTGGGACAAAATCTAAATAATGAATTAAATTAAGATATGCATCACATTTGGTATTTATTCTGGTGTTAATTTCTTTGCTGGGGTTGGTAGATATGTTTTATAAAGTACCAATGAAACCGGTCCACCATTGCTTCTTTCTATTATAACTTGAACACATTAAACTGCCTTAACATCGATCATTTTAGGCGAAAAATAATTATATTCCTCGGACTCTAAATAGACAATTGTCATACTATTCAAAAAAGAATATTCTCTATACTTAAATTTAAAAAGAGGGGGTTAAAACGTTAATTCGACCAGTCCTTACATACGGAGGAGAAATATAGACACTTACTGCTGCAATGAAAAACAACTCCAAATTAAAGCGAAAGGTTTAAGGAAAATTTATAGTCCGAGTTTAATAATATTAGCAATGTATTGAGAATAGGGACTTATCGAGACTTAGGTGTATTCATTGATTAAGGACACTTATGCGGTCCAATTCATCAAGACACGATTTGCGGAAACAGGTTGGTGATTAGACCCTGAATGGAAACAGAAAGCCAGGAACAGAGAAGACTGGAAAAAAATTGTTAGGAAGGTCATGCCTGCAGCACTATTCCATTAGTAGAAGTACTAATATCGGGGGACGATCGTGGTTGGGTTGTTTTTCTTTTCTTATCCGAGTATTACTACAGATACAATTATAACTATCGAATATGACGTTATAGGATATATCCGGTTATAATTATCTTTTGTAATCGTAGCATCGTAATTACATAGATCAAGGGCTAGTTATCTAGATATTTTGCACCTTAAAACATCATTACTTGAGGCAATTGAAGTTGAAAATGAATACAAGTGACGCCATAACAATAATTTCTATAAAAATATAGAAAAAATGATGGCCCTTTCTGCATCCTTTAACCCTACTGCATTTGTTTACCGAGATAAATTTTAAAAAAATATTTATTCAATCTGAAAACATTATTTAATTTTTACAGGGTGCTTCAATGTAGATTCAAAAACTTCATTTGGTGACAAACATTTTCAAATATTTTTAAGCTTAAATTAAGGAATACACAGTTTGCTGAAGTGGAAAAAGACATGTAGGAGTTGAAGAATACTCCAGTAGATATTAAAGAGAGAACTTCTTTGAAGGCCAAATTATTAAAATCTATAGGTTTTCAGGGTCCATCTAAAAAAGAATATATGAAAACCATAGTGGAAGAACAAATGAGATTTGAGAGCAGAAGGTACAGAAAACAAGTAGAAAGTTGAAGAAACGTTATTTTTTAAATAAGCTAAATAGAATAGTAAAATTTCTGTGGAAATACAAATAGTCCAGGATCCATGGTCCATTTTTTCACTTGATTAATATCAAGCTGAATCTTCGTGAATAGCTTCGTGTCGATGAGACGCCCAACAATTTCCTGTGCAAAAATTCTCGATTGTGTTAGCTAACAGAGGTAGCAAGGATAATATACGTCGATTTGAAGATTCTCAAAAATGTATTACTAACTGGGTTTTTTTTTGTTAAATCTCAAGATAATTATCTAAATTATTTGAAAAAATATTTGTCCTACAAAATGCATGGTTTCATCAAAGAGTCCCCTCCTTCCAACGTGTATCGATAACGAGGTCATCAAAAATGATTACGAACCAGCTGTTTTTTTTTACATCTTCTTTTTTGACTTTGTTATCGATACATATTGGAAGGAGGGTACTCTTTGATCAAACCATACATTATGTAGGACAAATATTTTTTCAAATAATTTAGATAATTATCTTGAGATTTAGCAAAAATAAACCCAGTTAGTAATGAATTTTTGAGAATCATCAAATCGACATATTTTATCCTTACTACCTCTTTTAGCTACCACAATCGAGAATTTTCGCACCGGAAATTGTTGGGCGTCTCATCGAAACGAAGCTATTCACGAAGATTCAGCTTGATACTAATCAACTGCAAAAATGGACCATGGATCCTGGACTAAAAAGTTTTATGTCGTTCTTCGTTGTTATTTTTTTTCACCTCTGATGTATGTTAATCGATTTTTTTTGTCTCTACTTTTCTGATTAGATTTATTAAAATCAGTGTTCATGACATAATTTAACCGCAAACTAACAGTATTCCCTATGAAATATCGTGAAATCACGATTCCCTTCTTGAGATAAGGGTACCCATCTCTGATGCCATCTGCTAGGTAATCACTCTATGATGACAGAAAATTATGTCATTTGCCCAAATGGGCCCTAAAAAGGCAGCTCGTCAAGGGTCATGAGGTTAGCTTTCGGTCAACACCTGTTTGTGATTACCGAACTTCCTGTGGGCTTTGAAAAGTACATAACTGCTAGGTCTTCCGTTGACAAAGCATTATCAAGGAAGCAATTGACTGCTAACTGTAAGCATTAAAGAGTGTAATAATCCAACAAATTTGGACTGTGTATCAATTTTGCTTTTTAATGCTTCTGATATTCGCATCTTTTCCTAGATTGGTGTAAAACGGTGGGTGTAATAAGAATGACTTACTTTATTTTTCCTACGTTTTGGCCTGATATAGGCCATCTTCAGAGCAGAGAGATGAAGAGCCCAACTACAACTGAATCATTGACTGGCCATTTCACACCACTCTTAGGATTATCCATTCAAACATTTTCTAGATTAGAGAGAACTGTTTATTCGAGAGCCAACGTTTCGACCCAGATTTCAAGTATTTTCAGGGCTGTCGGTGAAGGGGGAGGAGGGTGAATATTTTTTAAATTATTATGCTAGATTATTTTCTTGTAGGTTAAAAACTGGTTCTCCGATGAAATAATGCACAAAACTTACTATACATTTGTGATGAACATATAAGAATGCTGTAGTTATATAAATAAAAAACATCAGCAAATAATCAATAAGTTATTTAAGAAACCTAAGCAACTATATTTGTTGATTAAATCTGAATCTCCAAAATAAATAATGGAACATGTAATTCTTAAATCATATGTTTATATTAATACGATAAAAAAACATACATTACCCATGATCTTTCATTACATGCATTACGTCGATTTTTAATACGTGGTAGGATAGGTCGGTTTTCAATACGTGGTAGAGACTGTACTATTTCTTAGACAACGGCTGTAAATGGAAGTGATTTGTCCTTGAGTACGCTGAACCGCCAGGATTTTCCTCTATTTTGAGTACGCACTTTATAGAGGCTGTGTGAGAACCAGGTTGTCCCAAAACCCAAGGGACCCATCTCCGATCATTAACAGGTTAAATAAAATCTCAACAAAACAAATTTGAACTCGGTTGCTTCAGCACAGCAACTCTGTACTTTACCATTGAGCCGCTCCGCTCCCAAATTATTAAATTATTAAAATTATTAAATTTTACTTACAATAAAATTCATCATGAATGTGGTATATTCATACAAAAGATTCGTAATCATTTTGGCCCTTTTTCCTAGAAAGCATTCAAAATGAATGGAAATGAAGAACTATTTACAGGTTATTAATTCACATATTTTTATTGTACTTGGTCAATGACAGTGAAAATGAGGGTAATTTCTGCAGATATATCAAATAAGTATCAATGATTATGAAATAATTAATTCAATCGTCATTGATTTTAATTATGCTATTGTTTTTTATTTGGCTAGAACTGTTAGGTAACTTGGCTTATAGCTTTGATAGCCTTAGTAGAAATTAAATACATAATTATAATTATTGCACTAAAAACTCTAAGGGATATATTCGATTACCAAGAAATTTTTTAAAACGATTTCAGTAAATATTTATTTATGTAACGGTTCGTTTCGTTGATAGTTCAGGAAGACCGATGGTTATAGTTGATAACATTTTGTATAAAGGCTTTAAGTTAGTATAAGAGGAATTTGAAAATTTGAGGCGCCAGAGCTTTTTTAGTCCTACGAGAGCAAAACAGTATTTATAGATTTTTTAGAAGCTTTTAGAAAAAGTTGTAAATTATCAAGGAGGGTTTTTAAGCTATGAAATATTTACTGTAAAAATTTATTCTGTAAAGTTTATTACTTTGTTAAGTTGAGAGTTGCGGTATCCTCCCTTTACAGGTTACCCGGGTTAGTTCGTAGGTTTTTCATGGTAGCTGAACAAGTGCTTTTAACTTTCAGAGTCCTGTAGAACTATTTGGGAGGCTGTAAGAACTATAAAGAAATAAACTAAAAATTAAAAATACTATATATGGGTCTTGTAACTCTACACCCCATGAACATTCTTAGGTTCAGTACGAGGAATAGATTGTATTGTTTCTTAGGCAACGATTACGCAAGGAGGTATTTCCTCAACCACCGCTGAGGGAAGACGAGACAGAATTACTTTATTAATATAATTATAGTAATAACAAATGAGGTAAGATTTTTTTAATTATAAATGTGTATAATCTGTCCAAGCATGATTTGGAATGTCCGTGTTCAGTTAAAGACAGCAATAGTTTATAATTTTTGGATTTTATCAATTTCTAGTTGTTAGTCGTGGAGTAAACTTTATGCATAGGTATATATTTAATTAGTTATATAACAGAATCAAAGTAAATAGAACTTTATTTGTCATCTCAGGATCATAAAGCATAGGAGAAGGAACTATTCATTCTTTATCTTCGTAAAAGTTTTAGGAATGGACTAATTTTTTGTAAAAATAAAAAATTATACAGTTATGTAAAATTGTAAACTTTCTTGATCATAATAAATATAATCATGATTATAAATATGATCATAATAAATAATGTTTTATTTTTTTGGTTTTACAACATTTTAGTCTGTTTCCTAGAAATTTTACAAAGATAAACAATTAAAAATTCCTTTTCCTAACCTTTCTGATCCTACAATGATAAATTCAATATTATTTAGAACTTTACTAATTTCATTCCCATTCTTGCAAC
Organism: Troilus luridus; assembly: GCA_964056705.1. Lineage (NCBI taxonomy): Eukaryota > Metazoa > Arthropoda > Insecta > Hemiptera > Pentatomidae > Troilus > Troilus luridus. Next base: position 69,313,169 of record OZ057412.1, on the reverse strand, counting down.
CACTAACCTCTGAAGAAACCCGCAACACCAACCATTAAATAAAAGGATATGTAATAATCACTGCAAATATTTATTCTACAACAGTGTATTCCTTTTTTAAGTGGAGAGTTCCGGTTTCCTGTCAAAGCAATTATTTTTTAACCCTGCTTAAAAAAATTTCTTCTCCATATGTATACGGTTAACTAATATTTCTTCAAAAAGAATCATTTATTTTGATTGCACTTATCCAACTAATTAAACAGTAGTTGTTAGTTGGAATGAGAACCTCAACCACTCTCATCCTTCGCTGCTCCATCAACAGCAACTCTTCGTGACTCCTTTGAATTAAGGGATAGGAACTCAATATTTTCTTTCCCGAACCGATCTTCGTGGTCGGACGGTATTGCCTCCCTTGTTAGCATGTCTTCCTCACGATAAAATATTATCCAGTTTATCGCGGATTGTTCAGCATCTCCGGGTGGATGTGCACGACTCCCTGAGCCCGCCATCAATACATATCAACCCACCGTGATTATGATATTTCCAGGAGCAGAACATGGATTGCACGGAATCCTTATTATAGGGTCCGGAATCTTTTCAACAAAACGATCTGTTGAATTAATACATTATGCAAAGTTTCTCGAATTTAGCATTTGTGAATAATATCTCTCTTAATGATTTAAAAATGTTTTTAGAAATGGAATATTGAATCGTGAAAATACTTCTTGTATAGTATTTTCGATCACTTAAATCATATAGATTTTTAAAATTTGGTAAATCACAAATCCACTGTTCCCGACTTTTTTACACAAAATATTATACGGTTTTGATTTTAAATAAGATACATAATGTGGAATCCATCGACTTAAATCAACTTTTAATAGGTAATTTTTTAGGTAAGCTGCTAATTTTTATTCATAATCTTATTATCGTTTAATGTTTTTTATTATCTCAGAAACATTGTTTGTATTCGTTTCTTCCTTGTTCTAGCTTGCTTCGAATCCTTATTATCACTCAAGGAATCGAATCTTGTCCAATTCGACTATTCCTTTTTTTCTTGCATTCGTTTTATTTTTCCATACATCTTTTGTTTACGGTGAAATAGCTTTTCTTGGCCTGATAATTGTTGAATTAATTTAAATTTTCCTTCTTTTTTTTTTACGTTATTTTTTTAGATTCTGTATCATTTCGTGTCTTTTATCTTCTCGATTTTTGTTCCAGCAATAAATTTTTGTTCCAACAGAGTTTTTTTTATATTCAGTATTAACTTTTTCATTAGGGCTTCACATATTTCTTAGATGATAATTTTTACTCAATAATTTTTTTAAAAGTAATATTCGGGTCATCATGAAACAATATCGTGACTAATGATTAAAATAATTTTATTAATAACTAAATATATTTATACTATTTTTTACACGGTACTGACATTTTAACTGTAATAATTCGGTAATGAATTTGATAGTATCCAACTACTACATTACTTAGATCAGTAGTAAGTACAAAAATCCATTACTTATGATTAAAAAAAAATCAATCGAATCGTAGACAAAAGTTAATAAGCCAGAATTCAATTTAATATGAAGATATTGAGAAAAAGTTATCAATAGTATTAATTTTGCTTATATACATTATGAATCGCAAGAAAAAAATTATGAATTCATAGGGTAAATTCAAGAAATGGACATGACACGAAACTGACATTTAAGTGATATACTTTAAGTTTTCTCTTAACAGTAAGATATGTTATAAGAAAGAAGTGATGAAATATGTTCGTGAGGATCATATTGACACAAATTAATATTAATAATAAATTAATTTAATGGTGAGAGGAAACAGGACATTAATAAGCCCTGTTAAAAAAGAATCATGTAGATAATGCTAAATCCTAAAAGATCAGTGGAAAAAAATGCTGTTTTAGTCTAAAGGTATAGTTTTTCTGAGTAATTTTCGTATATAATAGTAATTATAACCACAGTTAATTTGTAATTATAATTGTAAAAAATATGTAATTACAAAAAAATAGGTTTAATGTAAACCAATTACTATAAAATTCACTATTTAACACTTATTATTAATAGAAATACCATATTTAATTTTAAAAATAGTTGATACTTTGGTTTGAAATCGAACCCATTATCAGTAAACGACTTTCATATACAATAAAAAATGGAGAATAAGCCTTCATGACCAGTTACTAAGAATGTCTGAACATAAAATGACAATAAAAATATTTGATTATTTTAAAAACAAGAAAACAAAATGTAATTGGCTACTGAATTGAAGAAGTTCAACAGGATTTCAATGAGTTCAATATTTCAGAGAGTAAAATTAAAAGTACTGTAAACATAAGAAAGCTTTTAAAAGATGAGAATAAAAGATTCCAAGTGAAACCTAGGGTTAGATGAAAAACAGTAATCTCGGAAAAGAGAAAAAAGCCAATATCGGAGAGAATGGACGAATATAGAAGAAAGTGTCTACACATCCACGTAAAAATAATTGATTTAATGTTCACAGATTGGTTGAATTAAACAAAAAAATTATAGGAATCTTGTGATAAAATTGGCTTTCTAGATTTTTTTTCGAAACCTTATTCGCTTTTATACTTAATTCGGTGTTTATAGATTTTTTTTCAGCAATTTGATTCGGGAAAACTGTTTATAGTTTAATCAGCATACAAGGAAATGTCGTTTTCAAATCGGATTTTTGTTTATAAGATGGGCAAACGTTCTGAAAATTGTTAATCAATTAGAACTTAAGCCATTACACGAAACAGTATCATCGGACCTGGCAGTTTTAACGAACGGATATGAACAATTTATTAAGCGATCCTTTATGTGTTTATTAAAGCCATTTTGTTATTAATATCTTGTAGCCTAATCCTCTTCGTTACATGATCCAAATTGAATTGAAATGTACTTTACAGAGAGTTGTACATCGGATTGTTATTTTTTAGAAAACAAATTAATCTTTTAGCGGCCAATGTTCCAAAATTGGGCAGTATTTAGGAAGTGTTAAAAAATAGTGTCCTTAAATGTTAACATTCTTTTACTATTATATATAAAGTCAATAAATATTTCTGTACAGATTTTTTTATTTATTTTACGGTTGATTTCATTTATATACGGTTTCTTTTGAGGTAATCTGCCATGCAGGTCTTCAAAATTCCGGCAGTATCTGATAGTCCTGTCACTAACCTGAACACCAGTAGTTGTATCGACCATATTAGCCAGGTCTCAAGGAATGCTTTATGCTCCTGAGACTTTAATTTATAAATATTTATGTTAGCTTCGTTTGTATTTTTGTATTATTATATTTATTTTTTTATTGTAGACGCTGATGCAATGGGCCATAACTTATGCATTGAGGGAAAAAGATAAAATTTATTCTTGACCGCCTCCCTCTTAATATAAGTTAGTTGAATTGTCATTATCTTGATACGAATTTCTTTTAGAATGACTATTATCATTAGATAAACTAAATATAATTATTTCTTATATATGTATGGAAAACTGGTCCGGATGGAGGTTAGTGAAAGAATTTCTTAAATGGAGTTTAAACCCCCTTTCACACATATGTGTATCGTTTACTCCAATAGCATTATTTCTATATTTTACTTTATCTATTTTTACTCTTTGTAGTTTTTATATATCATTTTAATGTTTTTGTATTTTGTCTATCCAGCCTTAAATCTGCAATATGGTTCGATATGTTGGTTTCAAATAAATATTTTAACGATATCATAGAAATTCTTTAACTGACCTCAACTTAGATCATTTTCTACCCCTAAATATAATTATGAAACAGGTGTTCTGAAATCATCTTTCAAGACCGCCATAACTCTCGCCGAACATGTGACAGGCAATTAGTAAAGCGGGAGGAAAATGTTTTAGTCACAACAGACAAATTTCACTGGGAGACTTCAATTTATAAATCGGCATGAGGATCCGGCGACATCCTCCCACAGTTTCGACCGCGGTTATGGTCATCACCAGGTCATAAGTCACTCCTTTCTCTCCCGAGCTATATAAATCACCGCCATCTAATTGAGGGTTGGTATGTTTCAATCGGCTTCCATCAGTCATCGCCCGGTGGTCTAGGCCGAGGAAGGCTGAAGATGTGGATTATACCAGCTGCCGGGGAATTACATACCCTCTTCGTCTTTGATTTAGGGAGCCCCTCGAGAAACCAAAAATATGACGACTTGAAAGAAATTTAGATTCGGAAGATATAAAATGGGAACGGTGAAAAGAAAGTCTTTTCAATTTATGGGACACTTAATTCTGTAACGTACCATTTCCTCAAACACGAAGCTTATTCATCATGATTATTTTTTTGACGATTTGGTTTACTTCGTTATCCATGACTCCTGTGTCTGTCATGACCCTTTGTTTCTGCTTCGTTTTAACAATGGAGAACGATTAAAATTAAAATGGTTTGCTCAATAGTTGTTAATAGAAATGCATGAACCCCCCTCCAAAAAAAGGGTACTCATTTCAAAAAATAAAAGTCCGATGAAAGCAACTGGGAATATATATAAAAACCAATTTAATAAAATGTCATCAGTCATAAATTTAAACAGGATAATTTATGTAGATATGTTTAATTTGCAAGTTAAAATATTTAAAGATTTATATATTGGATTTTTTCCCACATTGTAAAGCCTGGGTGATCCCCTGTAGGATCTCGTACAGGATCTGTCATCGAGAGTTAACTTAATTAATTAACTGCCAGCGCTGTATTTGAACCCTTCGGGACCTTGGGCATGACAACTCAGTCAGACAATCCATTGTAGCGACAAGATGAAAAAGTGAATATTTTATTACATACAGACTAATCCATCGTAATTCTCTAATTACAGAGCACAGTAAGTGCATCAAACATCTTACAGTAGATGTTAGGTGCAGTTATTGTGTTCTGTAATCGGAGAATCATTACAAAATCATAATCATAATCATAAATCATAATCAGCCAGCCGGATACCAACCTAGTTTACTCAGATGGTTTAAGAACGTCGAAAATTTTCAATTGGTGGGTCACAAAATAAATGTATAACAGCCTATTGACAAACGGTCTCCTCATCATATTTAATAAAAAAAGGAAAAATAATTTAATTAGAATTAAGACTGTAAATTTTAAAAATTTGTTTATTATTATTTATTTTATTATTTTTGCCAGTTAGGTAAAGCAATGCTTTATGCTCCCTAAACTCCAGGGTCAGAACCGGGTTAAAACCATGAATAGTAAGGAGACAATGTGTCGTGTTAGAAAATTGCAAGATTAAACTAACAAAAATTTTGAAAAAGTCAATTTTTGAGTTATTCGCTTTCCATCTTGAACGCCAAATGTAATCAAATAATTCTAGCTCTGGGAGAGTTCATTAGAGGTACGTTATATGATAATCATAGTTATTAATTTTTTTTTTATTTAATCTTAATTAAACCGATATGGACTTATGTCATGCAAGTGTTGTACACATGCTAAAAATCTCACTTTCAGAACATTTAAATGATTCAGTAAAAATTCATTTGTTATATCTCAAATTGTCCCTTTTATATAACTAATAGGTAATTACGCAAAGCTCTCAACATACCACTCGTGACTGAAACATTCAACAAAAGCTACAATAGAACACTGGACACCCAAACTTACTGGTACAAACATTACTAAAGAATCCGACAAGGAGTCTAAAACGTCTCTGGAGCAGGGACCTATTACAGAGAGATGAAACACGCCAGGAGTCTATTCAATGGGAGGTTTTTCCATCTACACTTCCACACTAATCCTTTTTAGGAGGTTTTCGAAAGTGGTTAGCATATACAATACTAGTGTTAGTATAATTAATAAATAAATATTTTTATTTATTTATTTAATCTTTAAAAAAATAATTTGAGATAAATCTCAAGGTTTTTCCTCTTTGTTTTGAAATTATTATTTTTTTTTAATGATGGTGCTATCCGGGAAGGAACAAACCACATAGGAACAACATACGGCTGACAGCTAAGTAAGACGCTCGTTAGAAACCAGACAGCTGGGGGATGGCTCCGTGACTCCCGCGCGTGTCCGTAAGGTGCTGTTTACCCCTGGGTGGCCTCCCCACTCTTTTGCAGTATGCTGTAATTACATCGTCCGGCAGGGCATTGTCTCTAGAGCTCTCTCATCCGGCACCTTATCGCTCCGGTCCCGCAGCCTTCCGCAATGGCAGTTCCCCTAACAGGCCTACTATGGGGAATGGCTTTAATCAGTGTATATATGTCACCTGGAGTAGTAAAGGGTTAGCCAAAATAGCTAGGCCGTATGAAAAATACTCGTGTTGGCACACTCTTGTTAATAACACTGTCTTCAAAGAGCGTATGGATATATAAATGGAAGCTTTATTAAATAAACAGAATTACTATTGGTTTGTTTGTTTAACCTCACTTTAAGCTGCTATAGCTAATCGGGCAATGCTACAGTTGTAGCTCTAAATTTGTTTCTATCCATGTTTAGTTAAGATAAGGATTTTTTAACGAGTACCTGACGTACAGCCTCGGGGCCCCCGTTTAACGTCCCTTCCGAAGGACGGCTTAACCAAGGATTTTTTACTTCCTTTAAAAAATCCTAGGGCCGCCTGCTGGACTATGAACCCGCAATCTTGGGTTTAGTAGGTTATGCTAACCACTAGACCACAGGTCGCCCCCATATTTCTAGTGGTTTTTCAACAATCAAAGCACAATAAACATCTTCTAATATTTTCTATTGTCAATTTTTTGGATCTCTTTGCCTAAGTGACCACAAGAACTAAGAAGCATTCCTCCATAATCATGCTTTATATCTCGATGTTTGATTCTGATATTATGCTTGATATAAAAATTATAAGAAAATTTAATGTTAATCTTCTAGTAATATTTTTTTTCTCCTAGTAATATTATACTTGGGAAAGAAAGATTCTTAGAAGAGTATATGGCCTAATTAAGGAAGGGAATCGTTTCCTCATAAAACAGAATCAAGAACTTAAGGAACTAAGAATCTGATATGGTTTCTTGCATTAAAAAATTAAGATTAAGATGGTTGGGGCACATGACAGAATGTATAAAAAAATGCTCTCAAAGCTGATCATGGGATGTCCCTCCATGATAAGTTGGAGAAAGAGGAAGAGGCAGGCATAGAACGCGGTGGATTGACGATGTGGAAGCAGACCTAAAGCTCCTGGTGGTAAGAAAATGGAGTAGAGCAGCGGAAAATCGGTCAAAGTAGAAGAAAATTGTTGAGGAGCCCAAGGTCCTCCATGGACCATAGTTCCATGTGATGATGATGACTTTTTTTTTAATCGATTTTATTGGAAAAACGATAACATTTCTCGTAACTATAGATATTAAAAACCTCTAGCACTACAACTCATGAAGAGGCTTGAGTTCAGTACGTTGTAGAGACTGTACTGTTTCTTGGACAACGGTTAGTACGTTACGTTTAAGAAACATAAACTGATAATATTTATGAACATACAGTCTTAATGTTAAATGTATTTGGCTTTTCTGACCACACAACCTGGTCTAATTGCCCAAGAATCCATAATTACTCACTCAGAACCTAAAGCATACATCCCCTCTACCTTTCTGAACTAAAATTTATTATTTAATACTTGTCTCTGGACTTAATATCAACACTTTAAGAAAATGTAACGTTATTCTAGTACTATAAATAATTCCGTTTTGTTATTCATGAATATAATAGGAAATACGACGACATCTCCAGTAATCATGGGCACTTAACAAGTAATTCTTAATGAGCAAGCTGTATTAAAGTTAAATTTCCCTCCCCCTCTCACACACACACTTGCCATCTTGAAATATTGTCTATAATCATCTCTACGGATCTATTTGTCAATGTGTCCAATACTATAAAACTAATTTAAGTTATTATATATCAAACAAATCAAGTACAGCTGTACCTATCCGGACTAAAGTTTTAAGTTTTATACTAGCCCCTGAAATTATGATTGAAATCAAATTTTAAAGAAATGCATCGTATTCTTCTATTTGTCTATTTTCTCTTAGGTAATTGTGTTTATGATTTAAGTAAAAATTTAATTACAAGAAATGGCTGGCCATAATAATATTCTTATCGGAGATATCCATCAATCTTCCAAAAAAGAAACAAAAAACATTAAAGTTGACGAGTCAGCCTACATTACACAGATGGCTGCCATATTCATGAGGAAAATATGATAGAAAGTATGAAGAAAAAAATAATAATACGCATCATTGAAACACAATAAGAAATTAGATGCAGCTGCCAAGCATGATTATAGTAGATGATTTCGCGCATTTATAGTAAAAACCTCAACAGAACGCTAAAATATTCAAGCTACTTTCAACTTAGATAAAATGCTTAAAGAAATGAATTAATTTATAATTGCAAGCAGTTTCATAGTTTAGAAACGAATTATCGAAAATGCACTATTACCTATTACAATACGAAATAGTCAATTACTTGTTTGATCATGATACTCATAAATGTGTAGTAATGTATGATGCTTAATTTAGTTTTAAGGGCGTTGTTTATTTTATTTTATCTTAATGAGTTTGCTGACTTGTTCTATCATAAAGAGATCAAAATATGAAATAAATAATATACCGATTTTCTATGAATATATCACAACTGGAAAATCTAATTTCTCTAACAATAATGGCATATTTTATTTAAGACGTTCAGGACCAAAAAAATATAAATCCAAGTTTCAAAAATTGGCTTTTTTGCTATTTTAGCCAAGCAATTATTAATTAATAAATATTGGGTAGAATGCGTTACTTTACCTCCTAATTTCTGATGGTTTCAGTCTGGTTTTGAACATGAAGTGTCGTGTGTGTGCATATGTATAGATAAATATTTTATTTTTTTAAAACCTATAAAATCACCACAGACTGTATAACATACCATTGTTCCGAGTTGGATTAATACACCCAAATAAGAATTATAATTCAACAATAATTACTCAATTTTTGATCAATTAGATTTTGTACAATTGTCTATCAACATAGATTGATGTCAAGCCGCTGCTAATGAACATTTTAAGAGAATTGTCATTTAAAGATTGCTCTTCTGTTAATTAACTTCGTTAAAGCAGTTGATGATTGAGGTTCATTTGTTCAATTGGTCCCGAAGGCTAAAAGATGGGATTAATGTGGGACATTTTTATTTTGTGGGTGACAAGTCCTTTTTTTTTTTTTTTTTTTATAATAGCCCTTTATTTTTTATTAGTCATTATTGATTCATCTAGATTTAAATTGGTCAATTTTGTTATAACCGATGGTTTTTTAAAGATGGAAATATTAACTATTAATTTTTTTCTAAAATAGGCACTATATTTTTATTATTATTAGTAATATTAATAGTAAATTCATAATAATTTATGATAAACATTTCAATTTTTTTTATATTTTAATAAATACTGTTACTATAATACATAGTGCTAGTATAATATAGTATGGCCGCTTCTTATTGGATATATGAGTAGTTTAAAGTATTTCCGAATAAATATTGGTCTACGCTTTTACGTAGTTTGATGCCTGACATCAAAATACCTATTTCTTTCTATTTATTATTTATTTAAATGTTTAAAATTTAAAAAATTGTTTAGCAATGATCTTTTAACAGACTTCTTTTTTAAGATAATCACTATTCAGTTCCTGAAGCCATCATCATTCCCACCATCAGAACTTAGGACTAGGTTAACGTGATAAGGTCTTGTGAGTATGAATGGTATTGTACTTAGTTTGGTCCTAATGAGCAACATGTCGTCCTTAAGATAATTATGTATTGAAATTATCAATTATAAACATATTTTATGGCATGAATTGGATACAAAAGAAATGTCCATGTTTTAGTATCAGGATACCACCTTAGCCTCTTTTCCAAATGCAATTCTGTCCTTTCAGTGGTCGCTAAAAATAGGACCAATAATTTAAAGAACTAAATATTGCCGAATTAATGAGACTATTATGAGTTCTAAGTAACGCTTCTAATAATGTCGTCATAATGAATATACCTGTCATAACATGTTAATAGGGTGGAATAGGAAAAATCCCCAAAACAAAGCCTTAAATTTCTAAAGTAATGGAAAAACAAGTCAAGGATTCGCTAATTCAGGCATCTACGTGATCCACGCCAAAATAAAAGCAGACCAAAGAAGACGAAGTGCAGCTCATCTTTTACAGACACAAAGGAAATATCAACCTCGCTCCAGGACGCTCCACAAACAGCTCAACAAATGAGTTGTTGATGATGAGTCTGTTTGTGCTGTTGGTGTGAGATGTTTTGCACTTCGTCTTCTCTGATGTGATTTTCTTTTGGTTGTGTCTTGATACTGTCTAAATTGGTAAGACATTGACAGGTGGCTTTTTCAAGTATTTTGTAGATTTTATTAAAGATAAATCGTTTTCATTATACGCTGAAGGTGAAACCTCGGCATCATTAGGTTTAATGGTTTGGAATTTCGCAAATAACATTATTGCATGACAAATCCCCGTGGGCCGGTCTCCCAAATTGACAACTCCATTAATTCGAATACAGGAGTAATTTAATTTCAATTAAGGCGAAAAATGGCGATAGGTCGCTTGGGTATCAATCAGTGTTTCGGAACAGGAGGGAGAGGCGATGCCATCTTGCCTTCGACAGGTCCAGATTATGCTGGAAGCTGCTATGAATCAGAATTAATTGAAACTCAGTCGGCTCCAAAGACAGCCGGGTCACATCCACACACAGCTCTTGGAATTGCCTCTCAGGGCTCGAGGTGTACCTGGTCGTGTTACCGCACCTAATCCCATTCGGAAATGTTTAATCAACAATTGACACTCTACACGTCGGAAGGGCATTGTATAGTCAAATACAATTAATTCTGTAAGCAAATACATTCTCTGTTGTAGTTAATTGAGAAAATAGTAAATAGTCATCAAGGAAGTAACAACTGGGTCATGCCAAAATATAACTTGAGTTTTTTTTTTTTGGTTTATTCATTGACTAACAACTGTTTCATAACAATACAACAAGTAAATGGACGGAATGATCCATAGTGGCATGGATAAAGAGAAACTCCCAATTTATGTTACTCAAATGTAAAATTCAACTATGCATACGAGGCCTTCTTCTTTTCAGACACCTCGGAGGATTATTAGGAATTGCAGAGGTTGCTAGGTTTGAAACGAATGGGAATAAAGTTTCTCTTCAAAATATTGATATCGGATTCAGGTCAAATCAGTAAAAAGTTAAGTTAATTACGGATTGATTTGTTCTTAACAAAGTAAGGTATAAGAAATCATGGATAAAAATTTTTATTAAAAAAAAAACGGCACCATTGTGATTTAGTAGACCGCAATGAAACCTACCTCTGTACTTATCTCGTATAACCTCTTCTTATCACTGGTCTTATATGAGTTATTTGTGTATGTGTTATTAAATTGATCCCGCACTGCCTCCAATCTTTAATTTTGTTTATTGTCTCTTTGAATTTCTTCTTTATTAATTAAATTTTATTTGGTGTTTTGTCTTATTAATTTTGTAAAAGTCTATTCGAACTGAATACAATACTTTGGAAATTGCCTTCAACGGAAGAAGTGAAATACTTCCTGAAGTTCGGAATAAGGTGAAAACGGTAATAAAATTTGAAAATTTGAAAAGAAGATGAAATGGAGATGCTTTGGTCGAAAGGGGAAAAAAAATGTCTACAAGAGAATGAACGTGACTGGAGAGGTCTAGAATCAGCATTTTACTATTAGATATTGTATATTTAAATTTCCATTAAAGTGAATAATTAGGTAGGTATTATAATTATCATATTATATTATAGTATAATTATCAATGTTATAAACAATGGCAGATAGCAGTCCTTGGCGACCAGCTATATCACTATTACCTTGGGTTCAGCAGATGGTAGAGGCAGTACTGTTTCTTGGACAACGATTGTGCAGGGAAGTGGTCTGTGTCTGAAATCACTCTCAACCGTCAGAGGCTGGGTGAGCTCCAGGAAGAGGTCTGTAGAACCTACAATATACTTAGAACGGTACAATACACCTACTCCATGGCTAAAAGTACTTCTAATGGCTTTTAACAAATTAAATAATTTATCTGGCATAGCTGAATTTTAACCCGGAACCTTCAGCATAGCAACTCAGCTCTCTACACTTTAGGCGACACAAATTATTTAATTAGTATTTAAGTATTATTAAAAGAAAGGTTTTAAAAAATCAACTACTTTGAAGAAATATTGTGATAACTCATTGTAAACCCGTTCCGGAAATAAGGAATAAGAGGTCTCCTAACTTTGCCACACAGGACTGCCATACACAATGTTTTTTATTTATTTTATAAATGGCCAGTTGAGACATGTAACATAAGTTACATACTGAAACTTAACGGAACTGTAATTAATGATATAAGTAAGTTGGAATGATAAGGTGCTCAGGTTTGGGATCTCGGAACTTAGTGGAGGAGTAATTGTAACCCTTGGGATTTGATGGAGGGGTCAGTGTGGCCCATGGGACAGCTAGTGGTCTGAAGCAAAATACAAATCGGCTCTGCCATGGATTCGAACTTAAAAAATCATGAAATAAAACTATATTTAACTCCTTAGTATTTTATATTTTATTTTTCATAGTTAGCTTTAGTTATTAAAATATGCATAGACTATAAACTATTTTACTTCAGTAATAATATTTATTCCATTACCAATTCTTTTATGGAGTTTATTTATCTTAATTTATTTATTAGCTTTGAAATATTTTTACTGAGTTATTTCAATAGTCGTCTAAACACTTGCACATTTTTTATTTAATTTTTTTTTTGGTTATCCATTGTCTCACTTCACTTAAAAAATTTCTCATTATAATAAAAAAATACAACAGTTAAGAATATGTTGCATTATGAATAATTTGTTTGAATTGTCGAAGAACTTCTTGTAATAGAAATATCATAGAATTTGTTTTGTGTCTATGTAATTACATTTTTCAATAATATTTAATTTAAACATACACTCATTTTCCATTTCAAGTCATTTATTCAAAGAATCTTGAAAGGAACGATAAAGTAATTTCTAAATATCAAAGTAATTATTAATCAATAAAACAGGAATTTTCTAAATCTTCAAGGGGTTTTAGATATTTTGAAATATCTTTTTTTAAATAATATGTTAATAAAAAAAAGGTGTTATTTACTTCTTTGATGATGATTTTAATGATAAGAGTATTCATTTTCTGTAAATGGTAAAATTATTAGATACAGGACAAATATTATCTATTCTTTTAATAATATAAATAAATAGGCATGTATAGTACATTTGCCTTACATATTTATGCAATGGTTTAAAGTGTTACATTAGTTATTCCTGTAATTAACTAATTATAATAAAAAATTGTAGGAATATGGAAGAAAATAAAACAACAGTTGAAATAGACAAAAGTGCATAGTAGATCGATCGCAAAAAAAAAAAAAAAAAATGTAACACTAGCCTATAACTAAGTATTTCATAATTTGTTTTCATTTATAGGTTTAACGTCTTACTAACTCTGACAGGATCTATTATCTCCATTTCAATCTAATTGTTCGTTAATTTACTGATTAATAAAGTTGTTAATTTATTAAATAGTTATTCTTTTATCTTTTACAATAATTAAAATGATGGTACAGGAAATTTTAAAATTTTGATCAAATTTCTTTTCAATTCCGATCAGAGTGCGAACTACATGGATGACTTTCAGAAGGTCTACAAGGGTATAATTTTGATTTCATTGTTAAATTATAGTAATGATCGCATTAGATAAATATAATAATAATACAATATCATGTTTGTTTAATACTGGACTTTGTATTTTGTTCTCTAAAATAAACGCTTTTTACTTATTAATTAAAATTTGTATCCCAACAAGAAATTGATTACTAAATATTTTGTATCTGTTGGACACAATCAATTCAATTAATGCTAATACACTTAATTCAGCCATTTATAGGTTCAACTTCTTCTGGGCCGAATTGAATGAAAAGTATACCAGAGAGTTCAAGTCAAACAGATTTAATTGAAATACAGAATAGGATTTTGAAATATTTATTCTAAAACATATTAATATAACAATAAGATTATTTAGGACTGTATTAATAATAAAGATTATTTCTCATTTAGATATTTTTCTCGGGTTAAGATCTTTTTGAACAGATTATTTTTTATTCCTTCTTGTCATAATTCAACATTACATATTTTTATTTTTTTTAAAATTATTATAATAATTTTTTAGTGGAAACAAATAATGTTTTTACCAATATGCATAGTACTATTCACAACAGTTAATCAACATAAAAGGGTTTATCAAAGCAATAGATCCGATTGGTTAAGTGAGAAATCATCATCATACGGCGCTATGGTCCATGGTGGACCTTGGCCTCCTCGACAATTTTCCTTCACTACGACCTATATTCCGCAGCTCTTCTTCAAGTTTTTACCATCAGGAGCCTAAGATCTGCTTCAACATCGTCCAGCCATCGCATTCTCGGCCTGCCTCTTCCCTTTTTTCCATCTGGATGTCTCTCCATAATCAGCTTCGAGAACCTTTTTTTATCAATTTTGTGTGCGTTCCTCAACTATCTTAATCTTGCTTTTTGAATGAAAAATCTATATCAGGTTTTCCATGAAGGCCCTTATCTTCTTGATTCTTTCTGTTGCGGAAACGAATTCCTTCCTTGGTTGGGGCATATTCTCTTCTATGGATCTATCTCTCTCAAGTATTCGATATCTTTTTCTTGCTGCTGGGATAGAATCGACGCCTCCACACCATACATGACGACTGGACGAAGTATGGTCTTTGAGACCTCGGGGCATAGCTCTATTTCGGAACATATAGAGCTGCGGAGAGGTAATTATAGAGGAACGAATGTTTTTTTAATTATTTACAAAAGCACTGATAATGAAAAGTTTTACTTTACTTGATTAGTATCATTTTATTTATTAATAAATAAAATAAATTATAAAAATATAAATATTTTTTTATTTACATAATCTTATTTCTGTTTCGCTATTATAGTTATGTTTATAAATAATCAATATATATATTCGTCGAACATTTCAAAGTATGTCAATAGATGTGGATAGAGACTTATATAATTTATATATTTTTATCGCTATCTTAACTTTGTTTAATTTTATTTATGCTTGAAGAGTATTTTCTCGCCCATTTAACAGCTTAATTAAAGCCTAAAGGAAAAGTTGAGAAGGAAAACTCATCGGTATTCATTAAGTCATCTTGAAGAGAACTTTACAGACGGCTTTTTTTCCCCCATAATTTATTCACAAAATTTATCTTGTTGAGGAATTAATAATTAGAGTGTTCGATGAAATACCATTTCGCCTATTCAAAAAGAGATTGAAAAAAGAACAATAAAATTTTCCTAACGTTAGAGGAAACTTTGCGGAGGGTAGTAGATAGAAATAAACTAAGGGTGATTTTAAATTAATACATTCATTGAATTGCATTCTTAAAGTACAGATAAGTGATAACGTGTTATTGGTGATAGCGGAATTTTTTTACTTTCAGAGCGTGCTACGTTTGCTGTCACAAGTAGCACTCTAGTGCTGTCAAAAATATATAGCATTTCCAAGTCTATTTGAACCTTGTCCAAGTCAACTGTAACCTTTTAGAAATCAAATGCTACCCTTTCCAAGTCACAAGCAACCCGTTCCAATTCAAATGTAACACTTTCCAAATGAGTTGAAACCCTTGCCAAAGCAAATGTAACGCTTTACAAATCAACTGCCACCCTTTTTATTTCAATTGTAACCGTTTCCATTTCAATCGTCACCCTTGAAAGTTAAGGGCTCAGAACTCAACGGGATTAATCATGACTTTTGTTATTTTCAAAACTATTATTGGCACAAAGCGGTAAACGAATGAAATTAATATAATTTCATTCGTTTACCGCTTTGTGCCAATAATAGTTTTGAAAATAACAAAA
This sequence comes from Troilus luridus, assembly GCA_964056705.1. NCBI lineage: Eukaryota > Metazoa > Arthropoda > Insecta > Hemiptera > Pentatomidae > Troilus > Troilus luridus. The sequence goes on along the minus strand of OZ057412.1, from coordinate 69,297,218 downwards.
GTCATGATTAATCCCGTTGAGTTCTGAGCCCTTAACTTTCAAGGGTGACGATTGAAATGGAAACGGTTACAATTGAAATAAAAAGGGTGGCAGTTGATTTGTAAAGCGTTACATTTGCTTTGGCAAGGGTTTCAACTCATTTGGAAAGTGTTACATTTGAATTGGAACGGGTTGCTTGTGACTTGGAAAGGGTAGCATTTGATTTCTAAAAGGTTACAGTTGACTTGGACAAGGTTCAAATAGACTTGGAAATGCTATATATTTTTGACAGCACTAGAGTGCTACTTGTGACAGCAAACGTAGCACGCTCTGAAAGTAAAAAAATTCCGCTATCACCAATAACACGTTATCACTTATCTGTACTTTAAGAATGCAATTCAATGAATGTATTAATTTAAAATCACCCTTAGTTTATTTCTATCTACTACCCTCCGCAAAGTTTCCTCTAACGTTAGGAAAATTTTATTGTTCTTTTTTCAATCTCTTTTTGAATAGGCGAAATGGTATTTCATCGAACACTCTAATTATTAATTCCTCAACAAGATAAATTTTGTGAATAAATTATGGGGGAAAAAAAGCCGTCTGTAAAGTTCTCTTCAAGATGACTTAATGAATACCGATGAGTTTTCCTTCTCAACTTTTCCTTTAGGCTTTAATTAAGCTGTTAAATGGGCGAGAAAATACTCTTCAAGCATAAATAAAATTAAACAAAGTTAAGATAGCGATAAAAATATATAAATTATATAAGTCTCTATCCACATCTATTGACATACTTTGAAATGTTCGACGAATATATATATTGATTATTTATAAACATAACTATAATAGCGAAACAGAAATAAGATTATGTAAATAAAAAAATATTTATATTTTTATAATTTATTTTATTTATTAATAAATAAAATGATACTAATCAAGTAAAGTAAAACTTTTCATTATCAGTGCTTTTGTAAATAATTAAAAAAACATTCGTTCCTCTATAATTACCTCTCCGCAGCTCTATATGTTCCGAAATAGAGCTATGCCCCGAGGTCTCAAAGACCATACTTCGTCCAGTCGTCATGTATGGTGTGGAGGCGTCGATTCTATCCCAGCAGCAAGAAAAAGATATCGAATACTTGAGAGAGATAGATCCATAGAAGAGAATATGCCCCAACCAAGGAAGGAATTCGTTTCCGCAACAGAAAGAATCAAGAAGATAAGGGCCTTCATGGAAAACCTGATATAGATTTTTCATTCAAAAAGCAAGATTAAGATAGTTGAGGAACGCACACAAAATTGATAAAAAAAGGTTCTCGAAGCTGATTATGGAGAGACATCCAGATGGAAAAAAGGGAAGAGGCAGGCCGAGAATGCGATGGCTGGACGATGTTGAAGCAGATCTTAGGCTCCTGATGGTAAAAACTTGAAGAAGAGCTGCGGAATATAGGTCGTAGTGAAGGAAAATTGTCGAGGAGGCCAAGGTCCACCATGGACCATAGCGCCGTATGATGATGATTTCTCACTTAACCAATCGGATCTATTGCTTTGATAAACCCTTTTATGTTGATTAACTGTTGTGAATAGTACTATGCATATTGGTAAAAACATTATTTGTTTCCACTAAAAAATTATTATAATAATTTTAAAAAAAATAAAAATATGTAATGTTGAATTATGACAAGAAGGAATAAAAAATAATCTGTTCAAAAAGATCTTAACCCGAGAAAAATATCTAAATGAGAAATAATCTTTATTATTAATACAGTCCTAAATAATCTTATTGTTATATTAATATGTTTTAGAATAAATATTTCAAAATCCTATTCTGTATTTCAATTAAATCTGTTTGACTTGAACTCTCTGGTATACTTTTCATTCAATTCGGCCCAGAAGAAGTTGAACCTATAAATGGCTGAATTAAGTGTATTAGCATTAAAAGTAAGGTCATTTTCCTTATTCTAGCAAAAGGGTTTGCGTTTATTCATTATAGTGGTCCTTTTTACAACTTGCACAATACAATAGCCTACGTTTTCAGCCCAGAATTTTTTAAAGTGAGTATTATATAGTTTCAAATAGGGCTTATAATCCTTCATAGAGTAAAGAAGGACTGTTTAATATGAAAAAACGTATTTTTTTTAACCTGGAGCAAAATTAGTCCATCGATTAGCAAATCGATTTACCTCGTTTTTTTCTGTGAATCCGGACCTTGGTCAAGGGGATGGTTCATTTTATGATTAATTCGTAATTGAAAAATTTTCTGACGATGCCAGCAGTCCCCAGCATGACCGCTTTCTGCACTATTTGAAGTCCCCAACTTATTTAGCACTAAGGTATTAAAGTACTCCATCAAGTACCTTTAAAGATTTAATTGATTATTCAGGGATCAAACCATTGATGGATACTATAATCGGCAGTACTTTTACTTCCGCCTGTCGTTAGAGAAGCCTTACGCAATCTACTCGCACAGCTCTTGGTATTTTTTATTTTTTTCACTCAACGTTCTAGAAACATTAACATCAGCAGAAACCCCAATTTCGATGCTGATGGCTTACTTAATTTTTTTATCTCTGAGAAGTATGACTGGTCTATTGTGGCTAAGGATGCTTAGCTAAACCCGAAGAAGCTACGTTACCTGGTTCTTTCTCCATTACTGATGAACTAGTTTTTTTCAATATATTTCTTCATATTAAAAATATATTATTACTTTATTATATATGTAATTAAAGCAATAACTAAGGAAGTATAGTTAAATTATAAAATATATAATTATATAAATAATGTCATTTTCCTTTGTGTTTCAAAGAATTTCTTTATTTAATTTTTGGTAATGTAACTTTATTGGACATTGAATATTGATTGAATACATTATCGGGAGAGAAGAGCTCCCGGAGAAGGTTCTTTCTTCTTTGTAGTGCCCGGACCCTCCTTGTTTTAGTTGGGAGGCAGGGAGGGCAGGGAGGGCAAGGAGGGCCGCTATTGATAAATTTCCCTGGGCTGGTTCCAAACTTGCCCGTTATTACTTCTTATTTGTCTCCAGTCGAACCCCCACCCCCTTCGTCCATCTCGCTCTTCGCCCTGATCGAAAATCGGATTTGCACCTCCAATCACCACTATAGTGATTCACTTTTCATAGTTTTCCTCTATTCAATCTTAACTTCAAAACAAAAATAAAAATAATATTTATTATTTATTTATATAGCTATTATCACTCCGTCTTCTATAAGACAATTTCTAAGACCTGACAAAGAAATAATTTTTCGTATAGTACAAGAACTATCCATATCCATGGGTATAGGAACATCTTTGAAAGATAAGTTATCCACCCTAATTATATTATGTATAATACAATACGAAATACAACTTCTAAACCGGATCAGTACTCGTGAAAATATTAGCTAATAAATAAAGTATATAATATATTCAATTAGGCCCCGGTGGTTAAGTAGATTTTTTTACGGAGAGAGTTAAGTGTATTGAGGGAAGTGGGATCGTGTCGTTTTTTACTACAGTATGTATGGTATTAGTTCCGCAGGCTGTCGCTTCGTGTGAAGTCACAAGTTTAAACTTTTCATTCGTTTTCTTTTTAATATCTTGAGAATAAAAATAATCTTGAGTCTCATTATGAAAGAATAGTGTGCAATTATGGGAAGTATGCAAATATAGGTAATCATTTCATCAAGAAATTAACGTTTCAACAAACATTTCGAAGTATAGACGATGATATAACCAGTATGTGCAAGTCGGTTATTTAATCTATTTGCAGCCATTAATAGTTATTTAATCGAATGCAGGTATTAATAGTAACACAGTCGATCAGTAATAGTTACGGTAAACGAGTACAGTCAGTAATAAAATTATTCTTATTTTCGAGAATATATAAAAGGAAACGAATGGGATGTTTTTACTTGACTTTATGTTCGTAGATTGCCATGAAAACCCATCATTGATTTTTTAAATAATTCGAAAACTGTATATTTAACACAGGAGTAAAAGATAGATAATTAAATTATTTAGGTTATAAAAAAACATGGCAACCACTTAGGGTCTGACCTAATTATTAGTATGTCTCAGAAACTGAGCTGATTTTTTTTTTTTTTTTTACAAAGCTAGGTTATAATATTTACCGCTCCAAGAGCGTTATTACGTTATTACGTGGGTATTATATCTTGGTATCGAAGTCATTTCAACCAGTTTTGTTTATATGTAGACCTGAATGGAGACAGAAATGCGTAACTTTTTAAGTACGGAAAGTACTGGAGAATTCACCTTAAGAGATCAAGTATAAGAGTAACGTATCGGATATTCAGAAGGTTCTTGGGTTTTCAGGCCCGTTTCTCCCATACAAGCAACCTTGGCTGCCTTGGACGCAAAATTACGGAAACAGCAAAATAGGGTTATCAATATTAACTAATATATAGTATAAGTGTGGCTGCGCCCGTCATGTTTTCGGAAGGCTAATACTTTATATTAAATTGTAATAAAAACTTCAACAGTTGCTAGGCTGCTCTGCACCATCTCTCCCCTTCCCAATGACGTTTCATCAATAAACCGCTGGCAGTTGAGTACATTAATTATTAATTTAATTATGAATTATAAAAGTAGAACCTCCTCGATGGGACCTAGACTTATAGAGGGGCAGTGGACGATCAAAAGGGTGGATTATTTAGAGATGGAAAAAAACGTTATAGTTATTAAAATTATATCCCTTTTAAATAGGGGATGATCTTTATTTGGTTTAGGGATGGAGTAGAAGGGGATAGTATGTTGCCTTTGTTTCACAGATGGGCCCAATATTATGCATGAGAGAATCATAATGCTATTACATATGTTCAACACCATGATCACCTATTCATATGTTGATTCTCCTGACAAGCTTGATATATTATCTGGTATGGTTAATTTGAAAGTTAAAACAATGATTCATATTTTGACCAATGGTTCAATTTTCGGTAAATTGTGGAGATTCAAAAGTGTGGCTATCCTCAAGCACACAATATGTAACACAATTACTTGCAAATAAAACCATGTACAGTAAAACCTCTATTATCCGTCACTCTATTTACCGTCACTCTCTGTTAACCGTCACCTCAGTTTTGAGAAGAAAAATAAAATAAGTGTATATATTGTTTGGTCAAATGCACTATATATACCGCAAAAATTAGTCAAATGCACCGGCTAAGAATCAAACGTTGTGTCTTGGCAACTTCGATTCTTAAAATCTGTTGTTTACTCATAACCTAGGCTTCCTCGCACACATTTCTTAGACATTAATCATCTCCTCATCTCTACTTAAAGTAGCTTCCACAGTTGAACTACCTTCAGTCTTCATTCTTGTCTTACGGGTACTTGTCGTTTTCTTAAAAGTACGTATAATAATATCAGGAAAAAAACAAAGGAAGAAGTAGTATGTCCCTGTATTATTACATACTACGTTTGTGCACGAGGAAAGAATTAAATTCCACCTTTAAATCGATATTTAATTTCTCCAGAGGGAAAAATGGACATACAATGATTGTGCTTTTAGCCATCGATATACGTAATTATTATTTTTTTTTTTTTAAATATTTTTACTACATATTTATACCTTATTATATTAGTACGTAAATAAGTTACGAGTACATATTTAATGTCGAATGTTTGAAATGTATTGTTCAATTTATGTGTTTATATATATAACTTGTGTCTCACTCCCATATCCGTCTATTTCACCAATCCGTCACCATCTTGGTCCCATACCCTGACGGATAATCGAGGTTCTACTGTACTAATCTTTATAACCATAGATCCAGAAAATAAGCCAGTATCTGTCCATTAGAAAGGGGGGGAAACCTGGTTGCTGAGTTAAAATGCTGATGATATAGTATTCTTTGTTGATGCTCCGATGATTCTCCATCGCCGCTAATATTTCAATTTTTTTTAACATAAATCTTAATTTATATTGATTTTATTTTTTTGTTCAGACGTGTGACGGGACAAAATGTGTCCGACACTTAATTATTATAATTATCATACTCTTAAATTGTTTAATAGACATTTTGTTATAAAATTGTCAACTCTATCATTTAAAAAAAATAAGACTATAAAAAGTTTACACTGACAATCAATCAAAACTTCAAATACTAATTACTTATTATGGTTAAGTCCCACCTTCACCATTTAATTAAGAACTATGCTAATTTCTTCGTATACATTTATATTTTATAATTCGAAGTTAGTTGGATGTACGGTAAAAAATTATTAATTAATTCTACTACACGCGATACGGATAAAGTTATATTAAAATATGCCAACGTTCAGGCCCATATTGAAAGCATTCGTAACACATTCCAAAGCATAGATGTCTCCGTGATCAACTATTGTAGTTTATGTAGAAGGGTACCATAAAATAAATTAGTTTATCAAAGCACAGACAGCTGCGTAAATTTATTTCATATAACAATATTTCACTTTACATTTTTTTTTTTTTACCGTATACCTAATCTTCTAGAATTAATTCTACTATCAAGGATATCTCCAACAATAAGTAGTTTTTTATTCAAAACGGACAGTAACTAACTGTAATTGAAATTAATAAATTCGTGAATGAATAGTTAATAACATGGTACTGTTATGTAATGAAATACTGTTTTTACCTTCACCGGTACCGCTACTACGCATGAATTTACTTTGGTTTAGTAGATGGTAAAGACTGTACTATTTTCAAGGACGACAATTGTGCAAGGAGGTGAAATTTTCGAGATCATGCTCAGCCTCAGATTTTTCCTTGATTAGGTGAACCCCCTAAGGCTAGGTGAGCCCCAAGAGGGTCTGAAGGTTCATCTGTGGCTGTAAAGTGTGTTAAGTGGCTAACAGATTAAATATATCATCTGCCACAACTGAATTAGAAATTGGAACCTTCAGCAGAGCATACCCCGCTGCCCAATGTATTACCTTGAGTAATATTAGTTTACCTTATATATAAGGAGAAGAAAATAGTCCGGGTGGAGGTCAAAGAATTAATTCCTTAGATACTGATAGGATATTTATTAGAAACCGACGTTCAGACCCCAATTGCAAGTATTCTTTAGGGCTTGTAATGTTGGTCTCCAGCCTGAACTCTTCAAGCCACTTAACACACTTAACAGCCACGGATGAACCCTATGAGATCTACAGACCCTCCTGGGGCTTACTCAGCTTCTATAGAGTAGGTACTATTAATTGGGGAAAAATCTGGCGTTTGTTTTGTAAACTCGGACAAGTCACCTCATTTCACAACTAATGTTCTAAAAAACAGTATTTACTGTTTAGTACCAACTATGGTAATTTCGTTATGATGCAAAACGACGAATCAATACCAGTTGTTTTTTTTTTTACTCCGTAGATTCCTACCTCTTACATAATTTCTTGTATTAGAATATAGGACATTCAAGATAAATGATAATAAAATAAATGATTTTAATCACCCAGTCCTTAACGAATCCAATGTCTGGCCAAAATGTGATGAAAAAACCCTCAATATTCGGCCAAAAACTTTCTAAAACCTTTCATCCACATCCTGATAATATTACATCCAACCCACCTTCAATATATAAAAGATGAGTTAGATGTTCCCCTCCAAATGACCCTTTCTCCCAAAGCATTCCATCCTTCAGAAATATCACAGATAACCTTCTCGGAAAGCTCCTGGCCACGACCTAATCACAATCCACATCTTAAAGCATCTTCCCAGAAAAGCTATTCTATTCTTCGCCAACATATATAATTCTGTACTCCGTACTACAGATTTTTCTAACCTCTGTAAATTACCCGTTGTAAAAATGATACCTAAACCTAAAAAAACCCCGGAATACCCTACCTCTTACCGCCCTATCTCACTTTTACCATGTATGGGTAAAATCCTGAAAAAGCTCTTCCTGAAACGATTATACCCCATCCTGGATGCAAACCACATTTTACCAGATCACCAGTTTGGATCTTCAACATCCCACTCCACTATCCAGCTCATGTCATCGTGTGGTGGACGTTATTTCATTTGTATTGGAACGTAGATTATATTGTTCGGTGGTATTTCTTGACGTGGAACAGGCTTTTGACCGAGTCTGGCACGCAGGATTGCTTTACAAACTCTGCCAATTCCTATCTCCTACATATTTTCTCATTATACTATCTTGTCTCACTAACGGAAGTATTCTCGGCCCAATCCTCTACACAGTTTATACAGCTTACATCCCGATCCATTCCAATACTATCCTTACCTGCTAATGCTGTGTATGCTGATGACACATGTCTATCATCAGTCAACACTGATCTTGTTATATCATCCCATACTCTTCAATGCCATATCACTGACCTTGAAAAACTGGAGAATTGAAATAAATTCACACAAATCCCGTCAAATCGCCTAAACCAATGTCCTCCAGTACCATTTAATAACATCCCACTGATTCCAGTAGAACAGGTCCGGTATTTTGATCTACAACTTGACAAACGCTTGGAATGCTCATTCTAGACTGAAACGACAAGAAACAGCACGCCGTTTCAGACTTATTTAACATTTATTAGAAAAACGCTCTAAGCTCTCAATTGGTAGAACACAAAAGACTCATATGCATGAAAATCACAAGACCCATCCGGACTTGCGGAGTAGAACATTGGCGCTCCACTAAGCCATCGAATTCTAACCGAATTCCTCTCGTATTCAATCCCTACAATCCAAAATCTTTCGTAAAATCCTCAATGCTCCTTACGTAGTTACAAACAAAGTAATCCATAATGATCTCAATATCCCTTTTGTAACTGATTTGGCCCTATTCCCGTATCAATCTTTTTAATCTTTATTGAATTGAAGTCAAACTTAATTCCCACTCAAACCCCCTAATTGCAAACCTGGTTTCTCTTCTTACCTTTATCTCGTACCATTATCTATATTTCATTATATTTACTTGATGCTTCATTCTATTATACAGTTGTAAATTACGATAAATACATTTAAAAAAATGTTTTGTTTTTTTGTAGAACAATCCTCAAGATTTGGGCCCTGAGGCATAAGATAGGAGCGGGATGGAGTGGCAAGTCAAGAAAGAAGATGGTATTCGCATGGAGGACCGCAGGAGCATAATAGCGATGCACCTCACCCAAGCCAGATAACAAACCCGAGGCCACGACAAAGCTACTAATAACACGCTCAGTTACTGCTCAATGCGGCGATATCTTCAAAGGAACCTCTGAATTTACTATTACGGATTTGTTTAAATATTCAAAGGCCGCTTATGGATCTAAAGCTAATTTAAGCTGGAGGCAGCTTCATCTGCCAGGCGAAATTCAGGATTACCTGTCGCTTATACATCAGATCGCTTTGTGTCTTCAGAAGCAAGATAAGAAAAGTTTATCATACATTCATTATGTAACATTAACATCATACACAAATGTTAGAAATATGTTATTCGTTATTTGATTTCTAAGCCCCTCAGGGAGCGGAGTGGCTTATCGGTAGGGCGCTGAAAAACAGTGCCGAATGTCTCAGATTCAAATCCGGGTGTGGTAGATAATTTAGTCAATGTTGAATTTATTATGAACATAATGAATTAATGTAACAACCCCAGCCGGGTATGGGCCCTGTGGGATCTGGTGACAGTTTTTTTTTTTACTAAATAAAAATTTAATATTTAAAGGTGGGAAAAAAGAAGGAAGGAGAGAATGAAGTGAAAATTATGATATGCGCATGGTCTCTAAGTCCGTTCCGTGAGAAAAAAAATTGAATGTAACTGGCTTACCTGCATTCAAATATTTTAATTTGTATTTAATAAATACTTCTTATCTTATGATCGTATCTTATTTATTGATGAATTCTTACTTGAGGGTTTGAATATTTTTCTTCGCAGCTATGAACATTGATAATGAATGGTTTTCATTTTATTTTAGTTGAACTATGATACATAAATTATAAATCATATATAAGTGGAAAAAAGTTGACTGGATAATTCATATGATGGATTGAATTGGTCAGAGGGTGCAGTCAAAGATAAAGATAAAATAAGGAAAACTTATTTTAATGTGTCAACGTTTCGGCCTAAAATGTAGAGCTGGTAAAAGAAACAGAAAATAACTATATAAAACAATTCAATATCAAGGAAGAATAACAGATTACGTTAACAGAATTGATAAGAATGGCATACAGGAAGTAAGATAAATTATGAAATAACTAGTGAGAACAAATTAAAGATGAATTCTTCCTTGGCAGTCCAATGTTTTATAACATTGCTTTTTTGTGTTATCTTTAACTAATACCCCAATCCATTATAAATCATATACTTCGTTCCTCATAAAAAATGACTTCGTGCGTCAGTTTTAAGTTAAGTAAATTTGTACTAGTATTACCCATACAGACATTTCAGTAAAAACAACAGTTCTAGGAGGTGATTATACTAAGATCTACCTCCAACGGTTATTTTTTTACCTAAGGTTACCCACTTTATAGAAGCAGAGTGAGCCCCTGGTACCACAGAGTTGCCAACCTGTCTCGAACTCTCAACCCTACCCCCATCCACTGAAGTACGCAAAAAAAAGAGCCAACATTTTCCATTCCATATTATTAGTTTCAATTCATGATTCATATGTCTATTTTAGAGGTAAATTATTAAAAGTAAAAAATTTCCGAATTTTCATTCAAATTTTCTTATATCTCGTGGAAGGATAGATTCCACAGTTGTAATTATTATCCAGTTAAGTTAAAGGTAACTTTAAAAATTTTAAAAAAACTACTCTTAAAAAATCTTATTAAAAACTACTTTTCATCAGCATTTTTTTACAAAATAAATCCATACTTGTTGCGGACTAGATTTAGCTACAGTTTTCCTACCAAGCTCCCTGACAATGAAGTGTTTTCAGAACGTAATATATTTAATAAATTGTTTGTAGCAATTATAGTTGGGTCTAATTAAAGTGACATTGTCTTCAATAGCGTAATTATTCAACAATTGCGTGATTGAAGACAATATCGCCTTAGCAAAACAGATGTTTTTGGATTCGACAGTATTTTTATAAATTAATTACTAAAGTATTAGAGTGCTGCCACTGGATAGTGCCTCTACATGCCCTTTCATGTATCTAGTTAGTCATATAGCCCTTGTACTAGATGTATATATTACAGTTGTACAATTCAATAAAATAATAATTTAAAAAAATTACTAAAATACACTTTTTATTCACCAATAATGTGTGATATAAAAAAATCTAATGGTTACGAAAGATAAATACCCTCTTTCGTAAAAATTCCCATTAGTTTTTAGAGATAACAATAACAAAAAATTAAAAAATTATTTGTATTAAAATTTTCAACGTGCCCTCTAGGGAGCTAATCGTTGACCCTTTATCGCCCTTTGATACATGGGAATGGTTCCTGCAAATAGAGTTAACCTAAATCCACAGATCTGGTTAATTCAGGACATTTCATGATAATAAGTAATTTATTATTATTCACCCGGAATATAAAAAAAAAAAATTGAATAAATATTCTTAATAATTTATTGTGATTACTACTTTCCTGATAATCCTGGTAGTTTGAGATGAGAGAATTTCACATTTCGTAAATGTAATAGCTGTAATTCCAAAATGAAAGTGAATCCCAGCTTTGTAATAGACCTCAATTTAATTAACACGGACTTTAAGCTTCTTAGGGTTTTTCAAAGTTAATAGGGTTTTCCTCGGAAGGGCAGGGAGTAGAAGGAATCTGTAGTTAAGTAGGAGGCTATGAACATAAATCATGAGTAATCCACGATTTTAAGAAAAAACGGAACAGCTGAAATCAATGAGTAATTAGTTTTAAAATAATAAAAAGTCATTGACAAACGAGTTCCGTTCCACCTCATAATAACTTTTTCGGTATCTGTTCCGCAAGTTGTCGCTTCGAGAGGAATTAAAACAAGTTTTAAAACTGTTTATTCGTTTTGTCTTTAATATTTTCCAAAAATGCAAGTTATCCTGAGCTTTAATGTGGAAAACAGAATGTAATTATGGGCAATGAGTAGATTTCGGTAATCATTTTATCAAGAAATAAAAGTTTCAACTAGCATTTCGAAATATAGATGATATATGTTTGTTGAAACGTTCATTTCTAGATTAAATGATTAATATATCTTAGAGACTTTTTTCTTCTTTTTTGTCTCAAAAAAATACTCAGTTAAACTCATTTTTTAACGATAGATCTTAATAAATTCACGTTATAAAATAAAAAGTTGCAGGGTTATCACAAAAAACTTCTTTCTATAATAGAGAGATGTAGCGTTTATCTTTGTTCCCCTTGGAGCATGATAATAATTAGGAACGAATGTTTATATAAATAAATACTACTAAAATATCCATTACACTATTAAAATATAACAGTTTTGGTAAAACAAATTAGCAGGAGATAAGAAAAAAACCAATATTGGTGATTTTCAAAACAACATATTTGCTTATGCTACTGTATAGAGCAGAACACTGGACAGCTCACCTGAATTTTAAATATAATTCTTAAATATATAATCAACTAGATTTTGATGTTTTAAATATTATTATTGTTAAATCTCATGCATAGGTCGCTAGGTGTCGCCAGTCTCTTGCATGTTGCAGACGTGAACTCGCAAGTTTACTCTCGACCAAAAGTTGCCACACATTGCTAAAGAAGTTTTCATTTCCAATAACAAAAATTTTTCATGAAATAAACTAGTTTTACAGATTTTTAGGAAAATGGTATTACTTTTCATATAAATAAAAATCACTATAATCGCTACGCCTGGTTTACAAAAGATTCTCCCCGTAATTAATATAAGGCTATGCATATTAGGAAATTTGAAATTCAGTGTAAAACTTTGCTGTAACGGATGTGATATCATTTCGTCAGTCTATCATCAAATTAATGGAATTGTCTCTTTCTTCTGGGAATTTTCAACTTCTAAACTCTATTAACTTAATGGAAACGAAACCTGATTCTCATACATAAAAAATTCAAAAAGTTTTCAATAGCAATCTTCTCTGTCGTTTTTCTTTTTTCCGACTGTGGGGACATAAAAAAGTTGTTGACACATTCGAAGTGTCAATACACACCTCGGTTTCAAATATCACTTCTCAGGAATGAAAACAACCAGAGGTTAAATAATACTGCTACCAATGTTTAGCTGAATGACTTTCAATTTGACTTTTTTTTTTTTTTGCAAACATTGATTTGACAAAAAACCCCGCCAGTGATTGAAATTAGGAATGTCAAATATCAATATAGACCAGGATTCATGGTATATTTTTGCACTTGATTACTATCAAGCTGAATCTTCGTGAATAGCTTCGTTTCGATAAGACGCCCAACAATTTCCTGTGCGAAAATTCTCGATTGTGGTAGCTAAAAGAGGTAGCAAGGATAAAATATGTCGATTTGATGATTCTCAAAAATTTATTACTAACTGGGTTTTTTTTTTGTTAAATCTCAAGATAATTATCTATATTAATAAAAAAAATATTTGTCCTACAAAATGTATGGTTTGATCAAAGAGTCCCCTCTTTCCAATATGTATCGACAACGAAGTCAAAAAAGAAGAAGTAAAAAAAAAAAACAGCTGGTTAGTAATCATTTTTGATGGCCTCGTTATCGAGACATGTTGGAAGAGTCCCCTCTTTGATCAAACCATACATTTTGTAGGACAAATATTTTTTCAAATAATTTAGATAATTATCTTGAGATTTATCAAAAAAAAAAAAAACCCAGTTAGTAATAACTTTTTGAGAATCATCAAATCGACATATTTTATCCTTGCTGCCTCTGTTAGCTACCACAATCGAGAATTTTCGCACAGGAAATTGTTGGGCGTCTTATCGAAACAAAGCTATTCACGAAGATTCAGCTTGATAGGAATCAAGTGCAAAAATAGACCATGAATCCTGGTCTAATATTGATGTTAATAAAGAATTATAGATAAATAAATATGGACAGTTATAAAACAAAGACAAATTATTCAGGCATTGGATAAATTCATTGTTAAAATTGATTTGATTTGTTTGTCACTTAAGACACACGGAAGCATTAAATCAATTATGAGACGAATGTGTTAAAACGATCTGTATCATTATTCATTATTTGCCCGGTACCTCGTTGACACACCAGTTTTACGCTATTTTTGTATGTCTTATATTCTTCTAGATTTAGCAGATTTAATAATTGTTAAAGGCCAAAAAATAAAATACATATCAAAGATCGAATTCTGGCATAGTTAGTATATACTGTACAGAATTGTGCAAAATGTAATTCAATTGAGAATTATTTTCTTTTTTAGCAAATACTGTATTTTACATCCTCTTTCCTACTCCATGTTACCTGGGCTAGATAGGAAAGACCAAGAGACATGCTTAACTATTGATGTTTCCATTTCCAAAATTTGATGTTCCAAACCAAAGAGAAAAAGGATCAAATTTAGTGGATGCGCAATTGCAATTCAGGTGCAATTGAAAATTAAAGAATAAATAAATAAATCTATTTAAAATAACAAAAACAGATGTAAACTAACCATTAATAAATTATAAAGTAAGACTATGTCGTTATAGTAAAAAAATAAATGCGCAAATGTTATTTTTATAATATTATAAAATGTATATATTTGTGGGTGGGTGAAAGAACGAATGGGGTGACCACCCATTGGGTTAAATTTTGAGCTTCTTGGTTGGCGAATAATTACTACGATCCACCCTTCCAACGAGTATGTGAGGCCCGCCAAGAGCAAACACAGAATGACCATGCATAGGAGTGAAAACCCTAACCGGTGTATCACTATCAGGAAGCGTCAGTAGCCGCACTGACGTGTGATCCAGGGATGGTCTGCTTGGGGGAGAAAATAAATGTCCTCTTGCACATACTGACCTAGAACATACACAATCCACGGACCTAGACTAATTTGACACCGTGCTTTAACCGATTAAACACGTGAAAGACAAAGGTTTTCTGTTCTCCCGGAAGTAATATATATTCTGTAAGAGGATCACATGGTTTTTATACTTTCGAAATATTATATGTAAGGTTTTAATACAAATATACGAAATATTATATGCAACGTTTTAATACAAATTTCTATGTATTGTTTTATACTACCGGGTGTTTTTTTTTTTTTATTAGATTTACCCCTGCTATCAGTTTATCATAATAAATAAAAGCCCATAATTTGACTCGTTCTTGGAACACAGGACAAGGAATCAAACTGACGGTTAATGATACCCATTACAAATTAAGTTTTATGCTTGAAATATGGATCATTCCTGCCTCTCCCATTACATCCTAAGGAGGAACATTACCTCATCACATTAGGTAGAGGAGATGATAACTCTTGGTTAACAAGATTGTACGATGAATCTAGAAAGCTTTATTAGTGGAGGCGGTTCAGGGCTCAGCAAGCGCAAGTCATAAGGTGGGTTACATACTGTCTTGGGGATAATAATTCAGTGCACCAGCGCACAATGGGCGAAAACCGTTCTTAAAGATGTGATTGGAATGATAAACTTTTTTGCCTGAAAATTCTTTAAGAATATGGACTATACTTTAACAGATTTATTAATTAACGATATATTTTCATGATATGTTGTTAACTTTATTATGAAAAGGGGATCGATATGATGCTTAGTTTCAATTTCTAACTAATTTATAGTTAGAGTAATTCATACTCTATGAAGTGATACTATACGATTTACGACTGTATGATCCCCAACTGCAATTTTTATTGTTTTTGAGATTAAATCAATTGTTTAAAACCTGTTTGTAATTAACCATTCTAACAGAATAAACATTGATTTTTGTTTTCATACTTCTTATTTTCTTATTTCCTTATATTCTATTCGATTTTGTTTTCTATTTCACATTCCTTTAATTTATGTTCAATTTTGGGTGCATTCTAAGTTCTAACGAACTGGGTCGCTAGGGTTTAGTTCATGGCACTTTCACATTGCGAGTATCAGTTATAGCGGTTCAGTGTGACAAAAAAGAAAATCTCGTTTGTAAACACTAGATTAGTATTGTTGATAAAAAATTTGTTACTTTGTTACTAATACTGATTTTTTTTTATACTTGCTGCTTGTTTGTGTAAAGAACTAAAATATGAAATTATTAATTAGATTAAGCAAGTGAATTGTTAAGGAACTCATGAGGGGTAGAGAAGGGCAATCAAGCATTTCCACCAACCAGGTCCTGTTAATGTTGCAGAATCTTTTTCCAAAAGTTGTCAGGATTTGTATATTATCTAACCAGCAATAAAGAAATCAGCCAAAAGAGTGCACTAGGGCGCAGCACCTTAAGAGGGAGTATTGAAAATGTTTACGCTAGCGGGAATTATCATAGCGGGAACTGTCAAGGTAGAAAACCCTCTTTTTACTGTAGTCAGACAAGATTCTGGATGTAGCCAGATGTAGTTTCAGTTGATTATAGAGTCAAACAAACAGTAAAAAAAAATTGGTCTTCTTTCCTTTAATTTTTTTTTGTTGTGACTACTCGATCAATAAACAGATCGGGTTTAATTAATTAATTCCAGTATGATTACTACAATTAGTGGTTTGTTGCATTTTTATTTTTTTAAATATAATAATGTTTTATTTTTGATATGAGGATGTTTTGGGTTTATATTTCAACCAAGTTTTCCACATCTGTCCTTGACTGGGGCACACGAGTTTTAGCAACTAGCCCTTTTTAAGTGACCACGAAGTCCGAAAGAGAAGCCGCAGGTAATATTAGGTTTAATTTTTCCTTGAATCAAGTCTAATTTTTATTATATTTCTTTTAATTTTATAAATTGTGTAACTACAATTCGTTTATTAACTTAGGTATATATACATATATAGTTCGCTTCGATTTTTCTTCGAAGCCCCGAGGTCTCATGTGTCCCGCCGTTACGTTGAGTTAAAGTGGTGGCTTTTCCCTACTATCCGTAGACTCTATTTCCTTAGTTCTTACTTATATCAAACTATCAACTCACAACATCCATATTATATCTATAGTCTCCTAAAATTCAAATCATCTATCCAATCCCAGGACACAGAACCAAAACGTTTGAGCGTTTCTTTTTAGCCCGTTCTATCTCTCTTTGGAACTCACTCCCACTCGATATCCATCATGCGTCTTCTTTAGCCTCATTTGAATCCAAACTTTTCCAACATCTTCTAAATTCCCAATTAGATGCTTTATAATCAATAAATAATTTATAGATATATTCAACTTCATCGATTGATGAACTACTGTAAATATTCCTCACTCATAATGATATCATTTATTTTATTATTAGATGATATTATTTATTCACTTTCCATATGCCTATTTCTTTCTATTGTAAGTTTTTCTGTTTTTTTACTTTAACTTTGTATCATATTTTCTGATTCTCTACCTGTTTAGTTATTTCCTTTCAAGATATTATGTAAATATTGTTTTATTCTGATGTGTGCCTTTGGCCAGATATGTATTTATTTAATTTTGTTCATCTCTGTTATTCTAAAGGGACCTGGTCCCAGAATAAAATTATCTTTCTATTCTATTATATATATATATATATATATATATATATATATATATATATATATATATATATATATAATTTATTTGGCTACATCATAGCCTCGATACTCATTTCTTCTTGTTTAATTTATTTCAATTAAATTTTTCTCCGTTAGTTATCCTCTGTTATCATAGGAAATTAAATAAAGCCACGGGAGAGGTACCAATGGTCAATGTTCTTCATGCTTCTCATGTCATTTTGTTCTATTCCACTGACAGCCAATTTGCTGACTGTCAATTGTTTTTACTTAATAGGCGTGGGCACAATTATAAAGAGAAAAATATATATTCTCATTTAAATAATCATAATATTTGTATAGCGTTTTATTTATAACTATATTTGAATTAATTTATTATTTTCTTAATTAAATGCAATACCTTTTTTACTACTTTCTTTTTTACTTACTTAAAGGACTAGGACTCAAGCCGAAACGTCGACCCAGAATACAAATAGGTTTCACATGTGATTGCTCTTCTCGTCTGAAGAAAATATCTGTTCAAATATTCAGATAAAAAAAAAACAAGATTCATCAATATTGAGATTTTAAAAAAAACATTAATACTATGCTTACAAGCTTTGAAATGATAATTCTTAAAAATTGTGAAATTTATAATATTAACAGAAACTGGTAAGTTTAATAAATTGCCGGAGTATGATGACAATTTTATTATATTTTTTTGTAATAGAATCCAGGTACATTTCAAGGGATTATATAACATATCATCGAACGCAAAATATGCTTTCTCGTTGATATACTACATGTCTAAAAGTCGTCTATCTTATAAATGAGAATAAAGTTTAGTTACTAAATGAAAATTCAAGGAAACTTAATCGTTTTAGTTTCTAAAATACCATTTCGGTTTGTTCATTTTTGAAAAAGATGTTTGGATTCAATTTGTTTATCCGGCAATCCCAGCTGGATATTACTAAAATCTTATTGGGATAGTAAAACTTCTTTTCATAAAACCTTATTAAATGAAAAAAAAACAGCTATAAATTGTAAAAGCAACAAAAAACTAAATCGACAGTAGTTTCCGAAACTCTTTTTTTAATCAAACGACCGGTCAGACCCGGTGGCTTTCGGGTCGTAAAGAGCTAAGAACAGTTTGGGGCTCCCAGTGGAAAAACTAAAAACTTTATTGCTTTCACTTGCTTCAGGGCCCTCTTTTTTCCCATTCTTTCCTTATTTATTTTTTCCTTTTTCAGTATCCCTTTGCTATATTAATATAGAAAATTTAATTTCAAATATCCTTAAGAGATAGTATTGTTACCGGATATGAAAAATTAACTGACTACTTCGGATTCTTACTTTTTTTCACCACCAATAATTACAATACTTTTATTCATTGATGATACTTTTGAGCGTTAATATTAAACTATAAGGATGATTCTGTTCTAACTGTTCCTTTTTTTATTTATTTTTTTTAATTCTTAATTAAATGTTCTAGTTTTTTAATCCTCTCTGTTTTATTTCGAAAGTACTGAGAGGATTTCTCTACTTCATAGTATGGAGAATGATAATTTTCATTGATTTTGATTGACAAAGATGAGCGGCAAATACTCCTTGCCACGTTACAGACTCATTCAGTATTGGCATATAATAAATTTGGTAATCATTCCACAGAAAAATTATAAAATTTATTTACGAATTGAAAATTAAGATTTATAGATTAATTAGTTTGGATTATTTATTGCGACAACAAAACAATTATGAATTCCTGGGAAAATTCCAGAAATGGACATCACACGGTACTGACACTTAAGGATAAACTGTAAGTTTTATTTGGTCTGCAAGTTATATTATGAAATAATATATGTTATATAGATGAAATATGTTCGAGAGGATCATCTTTTAAAAAATAGAATGTTAAATTTAAAAAATAGTCTGTTAATGGATGTCCAGTGAGAGCAAACACTGTATGACCTTAATAAGCACTGTTAGAATGGAATCGCTCACATTTGAACAACTATTACGACTGGGATTGGGGTATCGGAAAATGCTGTAGTAGGAGTCCTAAAGTTTACCGACCTGAGTATAATTAGGATATGGATCTTTAACAAGTACCTGACACTGCTCAGGCTCGGAACCTCATTTTACGTACCTTCCGAAGGATGGCATAACCTAGGATTCCTTGCTCCCTTTGAAAAATCTTGATTTTCGACAGAGCAGTTTTTTATGCTAAACACTTCACCGCAGGAGCCCCTATCAATCAATTTATTATTATTGATTATGAATTATCATTGAAATTTATTTATGAATATTAACGGATAAATGCCTAAGCGTTTATTAAGCATACTTCGAAATATTTCTTTTTTTTTTACTTCAATAAAAAATATACTTTTTTGGTATTTATATGAAGTAATTAGATATAATTTATATCGACAGATGTTGGGATTTGTAATTCGGCAATCTGGATGCGTATTAAATGAACATCATTTTCTTTTAAGGGGGGTCTAATTGAATATAAGCGAACGATTTCTCAACCTCTTAAAGGAATGATTCCAATTGGACTGAATAGCCCACAACCACTCCTGACTTTCAAAAGTCTTCAGGGATACAGGAATTCTTCAGTGTAACAGTACGCGAACGATGTAAGAGGGTGGAGGATCTAGGAAGAGGGCAGGAGGCCTGGAGGTCGGGTGGTCCCTAGATAATAGCTGTTTTGATTTGCCCAGAAACTGTGACTTATGGTCGGGGATGGATCAAACAGAATTTGTACCTCCCTTGTAGCCTTTTGTGGCGAGAGCTCTTTGTCCTCCCTTGGATTTATGGCTGAGGGACGAAAGGACCTTATGCCCCCCGTGGGCGCTGCCTCGTTCAACACGGGCAGATGGCAAGGTACCGTGTCAAAGCCACCATCTGACCGCCATCGTCTCTAATAAGTAATTTATTTTCATTAAATCAGCAGCTTTGGGGGATTCTCCCCAACCCCTCTGTTCCCCTCCCTAGGTACTTACAGGAGTGTCCATTCGAGCTGTATAATTTTCACCTTATCGAGTGAAATTAGTCCCTTAACGGCTCACGCTTAAACGAGCAAACATTTTAACGTTATTAAGCAGGTTCGATTGAGTTCATGAATTCTAGTTACCTCCTGCCTAAATGTGAATAAGCACCTTTAACTCAGGTACACTTCTGTGATTTAGACAGTTATTTTATTGATGGTTGTAAGGAAATAATTATTTAAAACGTTAATATTTTATAGATAAACCACCTGACCCGACAAACGTTGTCCTGTTCAAACATTTAAATCCGAAGATTATAAAATTTTAAAAATATATTGTAATTATTTAGATCGTTTTAATGAAAATATATGTAAAAAAAAACTGACTATCTGACCTGAGTTATCACAACTTGACCTATTAATTGCGTACGGGTATATCCGTTGCTTAATATGCGTTAAATATAAACATAAAACTGTTTTAATTAATAGCAAAAAAGAATTAACTCAATTCTGCAATAAATACATAACATTAATTTGAGTAACTTTTTAAATATAAACATAAAGGGTGGACAAATTTTCACTAATATAACTAAAAAATAGTCTATTACTATTTGATAGACAAATTAAAAAATATCGATACCCCAATCGCTGCGCTGCCAGCTGGATCCTGTGTAAATCTGACTGGGTTATTAACAACATCAAACAATAAAAAAAACCTAAACCTTCCTCCAACTAATATTAATATTTTAAAAAAATTTCATCAAAACAGTCCCAATCGCTTAGGAGGAGTTCAGCGATGTACACACGAACAGAAGAATTTTATTTACAAAGATAGCAAACGAATGTATATATATATATATATATATATATATATATATATATATATATATATATATATATATATATATTAATAAATTATAAATAAATAAATTTAAAAAATAGAGTACGGTCTCCGTCCTAATCCAGCAGTCGAAAGAGGGCTTTGCCTTGGCCCGCTTGGGCCCGGGCCACACTCAATTCACTCATTCACATATTATAAAAATATTGCCACCTCTGGAATGTCAATATTGTAATTCCACTCTTACTATAAGTTTTTTTTTTAACTTCTTCATAAGCCAGTCTGAATGCATGAGTGCCTATATGGGTTTGTGTGTGCGTGAGTGTGTATTAATGAGCTTGTGTGTTATTTATCAACAAATATACTAAAATATTACAAAGCTGATTAATTAGTAGTTTCATGGCATCATAAAGAAGAATAAAAAACAAAAAAAAATTGACACGTGACTTCCTTGCTCTGCTATAAATCAGCGGCTCAAACTAACATTAAAATCTGCGAGTACCGCATTAAGTATCGTTCAATTTGCATTTACTACTAAGTACAGAATATAGCAAAATATATAAAAAGTAATGGATACGATTACTAAAGTAAGTAACGTACTTTTTCGTATTTTCGGAAAAGTATTTGCTGTTATTTTATAACAAGACTTACCTTAATATTCAATACTTACCTGCTTTTATTTTATATTCAATACTTACCTGAAAAAGTGGGTATTTTATAAAACGGTTTATGCTCGAAATCATTTTTTATGAGCAACAAGTTATATGATTTATAATTTCAACTTGAATAAAATGAAAATATTCAAAATCAATGTTCGTAATTGCGAAGAACAGTATCCAAAAGGTCAAGTAAGAAGACCCAAGTATATATAGAAGTATTTATATTTTTAAATTAAAATAGTTGAGTGTAGACAGTCAGTTACATTTAGATTTTATTTATTAAAAAAATAAACTTGTACCGCTATAACCCATCAAGATTCTTGGGTTGTGTATAACTGTACAATTTCTAAGGCTGTTATGCAGGGTAGTAATTTGTTCTGAATAAAGAATAATTAAATGAAAATAAATTAAAAAATGCATGTATAAAGAAAAATAAGAGAAAATAAAAAGTAGGATGTAACTGTATTAGATATTCATGAGAAGCGAGGAGATGGTTGACTGGATGATCTGAGAAAGGTAGGGAATTGTTGGGGGTGCAGTCAAATAAAAGACTAAATAAGTGGGTACTTATTTAATTATGAGCCGACGTTTCGACCCACTTTGTGGGTCATCTTCAGGGCTAGTGGAAGCTGAGACTAGACTATTAGATATTCTAAATTAATTCTTCTTTTTATAGAAAAGCGATGACCTTGTTAATGTACTTTTCTTCATTTCCTAATACCGTGGATACATTGGCAGGTAGTCCTATTTTATCCATCGCTCTTTTGTACTTACCACATATTGGGGGATGTTCTTTAGTTGCTAAGTGAGCGTGGGTAATCCTTGTATGCCCTATCCTAAGTCGTGTAAGGACCACTTCCTCTCTTCGGAAGCTACGATAGGAACTGATCCATGGTGTAACATCAGTTTTTATAAGTTTCATTTATTTGGAGGGCTACTGTCCCACAGGGCACTCTTGGATTAAGTTCTGTCTTAGTGGTCGCGCTAGCTTGGATCGGGTCAAGATTGCTTTACCATGAACTGAAAGAGCAACTGGAGCTTCTTTTGCTGCCCAATCAGCCAGTTAACTACCTATAATACCTTTACGTGCCGGTGAC
Organism: Troilus luridus; assembly: GCA_964056705.1. Taxonomy (NCBI): domain Eukaryota; kingdom Metazoa; phylum Arthropoda; class Insecta; order Hemiptera; family Pentatomidae; genus Troilus; species Troilus luridus. The sequence continues at coordinate 69,274,172 of OZ057412.1, read as the reverse complement.
CAGATAAAATTTATCGATGTTCCAACATGATGCAGGTGTATTGCATGGTTTAAAATACATTCTATTGTAAAATACATTATTCTATTATAAAAACCTTTCTATTATATACTGGTTTTCGACGTTAATTAACGTTAGTGCATTGATATTAATTGTAAGAAGACTATTAAAATTTTTAGGTTGGTTAAATAGTTATAATATTATTTTTTGAGAGATCGCTTCATTAAATGATTCTCTTTTTACTGTTTTCAAAGACCCTTGAATAGGCAGAGGAGTGAATAGCTTTTCTTTTAATCTTTTGATCCACGATTCTTCAACTAAGAGATATCCCCGCTCATTGATTGCTTCCGACTGCACCATGTCCATTGCACGGACCCTCCTCACTAACCCCTGGGTAATTTTCTTTTGAGAAAAGTCAATGGGTCGCAATGAGAGGGGTCCCAGCTCAGAGGCACGCTCAGCTCTCCGAGAGGGAATACTTTGAGCCCCACTCTAATTACACTCCTGGTTTAACAAAACTGCTATTCGAGAATGGCTTCTGTGTACTAATATTTGATTACTTGTCGTTGAACAAATATTGAAGTACGTTTGGGATCTGCTCCTTTACGCAATGCTAAATCATCAAGTGTTTGCACACTTGTATGAACATTCTAATAAAATAAATGAACCCTTCGAACCGCAAATTATAATAATCAGCTTTGTTAAACATAGCATTGCGGAGTATAACTAAGTGTAAAAATTTACTTCTTGACAAATGGTCTCTTTGGCAGAATTATCTTCCACGGACTGTTATGCTCCTCTTAGTTCTTCAACTTCATCTTGGTGGATTCGTTGCCATTTTTATTTTATTTAGTCATGGAGATTTTTATTCATATATAAATTTATTATTCCATAATATATGATGGTCACCTGTGGTGTAGTGATCAGCATAAAAACCTTCTGCCCATGAACCATGATCACGGGTACGCAGCCTACCAGGTGGCTATGTGATTTTTTAATAGTAAAATATCCTTGTTTTGCCACTTTTACTTGTTTCGCCCTTCAGGGGGCACGTGAAATGGAGGTCCCGAGCCTTTGCGGTGTTTGGAACTCGTTAAGGATCTCTAGCCTAATTATACATTGATAAGCAAAATTCAGGACTCTCACTGTAGCTTCGTTCGATAAGCCATAGAAATATGAAGTGAAGTTAAATAATTAAACAAACATAATAGATGAAGTGGCCGTCTGATCTGAGGTAGCTATTTGTCGACCATAAAAACAAAAGCAAAGGTATGCCACTAGGATAATTACGGCGGATAAATCATAACCTTTAGAGAGTTTTGAAAAACTGTTGTATATTTGTACATTTAAACCGTCTTCTTTCATGGAAACGCATCGCGTTCAGGATCAAAAGTGAGTAATTCCAAAATTCCAAAAATTTACTTTTTCAATTTTATCGATAGTTAAGTCAAGCAAATTTGTCTAACACGTCACTTTTCTGCCTTATTGCTCATGGTTTTAATCCGGATAATAACACTAATTATCGGGAGCATAAAATTTCTTGACTAAACTATCGAAGAATGTGAACAAGTAAATTTTTTAAATTTCGGAGTTATCCGCTTTTGATCCTGAACGCCTGATATGGTCTCATATAGTTTTTCGAGAAGAATTATTGATTTTCAATATTATCTATTAAAAACATACATTAAAAATCTTTGCTACCTTCTGTCATAAGATCGAAAAAGAGGATTATTTCCTCCTTTAGTCAAAACCAGATTTCCTAACTAACCCTATTGAACTTGATCAATGGAGCTTCACACGACAATCCGCGAAAATCCTCGCATCCCCTCGATTCCACACTAGGCCAACTAAAGCGGATTACGACTAACGTTGGATCCTGACTTTTTTTTCCACAAAGGTAAGCTGGTGTTTACAATCGGTTTGACTGATGCGGCAAGGTGTGTTGTGACAGGCAGATGGGACTGCGACAATGCAGCAAACGTTGGCCTTTGTGTCCTTAGCCACAAAGAGGCCTCACTCCAATGATACATCGCCCTCTAAGAGGTCCTGAGACCTGTCTCCTCCCTGTCCTCGTCCCCGTATCAGGGGAAAAAATCGGGATTTATGGTCACGGGAGCTTGAGGTGGCAACAATTTTTTCACTTTTTCATAATCGATCTTCAGAAGAAAAAAAAATTACAATGAGCTTAGGTTGTGGAATGTATACAGATTAGCCCATTGAAGCTTGTGTAAAAAGTTCCAACATGAAATGGCCACATCCTACTTTGTCGTATTTTAGTTGGGAAAAACTGTAAAATACTATTAATGGTTCAAATTCTTGTTAGCAACAAGAACATAAATTCAGTGGCTAAAACCCCAAATTGAGGAATGCCTACAGTGCCCAAACCGGAAGAAACTATAAGTCATTGATTGCCCAAACTATTAAAAATAACCAGATGCCGACTATAAATGACACCCTTATACGAGTTATTACAATTATAAGTACATATATAAGTAGGGTTTCTGGCAGTCGAGTACGATCTAGGGCAAATCTCCTCCCTGTACAACCGTTGGCATTCACACAGTAAAATCTATAATATGTACTGATAATATATCCTTTCATGAGTTATAACGGTTCTTGTTATAATGGATTATCTTTGGAAGGCTGTTGAATACCAAACAAATAATAAACCACTGAAACCGGACCCATTGTTAGCAAAGATACGATGTATTCTTATAACATCCTACCGCAGCTATTGTTTGAACTCCTAGTGACAAGTACGATACTGGTTTAGTAGTGTATTGTAATCAGGTCAGATTATGGATGTGCGTGTGTTTTTTTTAAATTGCTCTCCACGTTCCCGAAAGTTAAAATATGTCCATGTGCTAAATATGTCCCGATTATCTATAAAGATGGTGAATTAATTACATTTTGAATTGATAAAAATTCTTTAATTATAACAACATTTATTTAGGCTGTACAAAAATAGTAAATCCACTGACACAAATCAAAACATATGCATATAACAATAATAGTAATAATTAATCTTTATAAATAAATCCTAATTACTTTATCTGTTTGTAAAATTTAATCAATAAACTAATATTGATAATAATTACTTTCAGATTATGTTTTTATACAGGAAAATATAACTAATAATAAAAAGTAAACCAGTCCAGTGCCGTTCTGCCACTGCTGCTGTTGAAGAAACATGCCGAGCCAGTCTTATTGCTCATGGAAATAACTTTGAACTACATTTAAATTGAATTAAAAATGTATTCATTTACAGATTTCGCATGATCTATCCACATCTGTTAACAGATTAAATAATTTAGAGTTACGTGTGATGGAGATTTACACGAGAAAATTAGGTGGTTTAATACGATAGGAAATTTCAGATGATACATTTGTATTCCTAAATTAAAAAAATTATACCGGTTTTAATAGCGTTGGTAATAGAATCTTAAACACCTTGAAAATAAATGGTTATTATACAATAATTTCAGCGATCTGTAAATGAATCAACCTCTCTTTGACGTCTTACCCCAACAGAGATGCCTAGATTCTCACCCGACGGAATATTTGGGTTTATGTTCTTCTTCTTCAAGTTCAAGAGCACTATAACCCTACATCTTCTAACCGCTGCAGATCCAAACCGATCTCTTTGAATAAGAAATGGCAATCTTGTTTACTGCGAACATTAAATGCGGGTGTTTAAGGAAAAAAGTAACTGCTCGGTCGCCAATAAAATATACATAAAAGGACATTTCACACAAATCTCAATTTGGTTTTACATTTATACAGGTTTCGAGATTGATGTTACGACACGGATGGGGAAGGCATAAACCTTCGCAATCACTTAACCCCTTCGATTAACGGATGACATTTAAGCAGTGAACTGTAATTAGAAGTGCCTCTGCAACATTTATAGTTTACGATCTCGAGTAATTAACATGAGCAACTGCGGGCCAGTTATTATATCGTATACCTTTTAATTTAATTAACACCACGGACTGACAATCGTTAAAAACGATTTAATTAGTTTCAAATCGACAATTTTACTTTATTAATTTACATTAAATAATACTAAGCATACTTCGTCTAGTAATAATTTTTAAAATAATTGATCGTTTTCGTATCAACTAATTGCTACATACTTTTCTTTCTTACTTGATCTTAGAATTATTTTATGGTACTTACTACTCCGTTATTTTATTTATTGTTTATCTGCCTAAAGAACTCTATAATTATAATAAAGCTTAGCGAACCCGAAGACTCGATGCAAATACCACTAATCTCTGCTTCCGAAATTCCGCTAGATGTGTTGGCACTTAAGGCCATCCTCCAACCGTCACCTCGGTTTACCCTTCGGATTATTCGGCTGATTGCTTGTTAACCTTTTAAGAACTCGTTCGTCAGCATCCACAAAAACTTTAAAGTCTTCTATTACCATTTATTTCATCTTATACATTAAAAAAAAAGATGTAGTATTATATTTAAGGTGTTTAATAGTCTATTATATAGATCGTGCAAGATCTGTTGAGCCTCCTCGAGCTCACCCATTCTCTATAAGTGCGTACACTTAGAGCAAGTAGGTTTCTTGCACTCGAGTGCGTACTGCTAGGCCAAATCCTCTCATGAACATCCGTTAGCTTAGAAACAGTACGGTCTCTACCGAATATTTAACCCAATAAACCATCATTGTTCCTAGTGATATAGGTTTTGAAAGTGAATAAATTTTATAATTTAGTTAATTGAATAGTTATAAACTATTTTTTTATTATTATTTTTATGTTTTTTCAAGTGTATTCTCGCATTGGGGTTTTCTTCAACTAACCATCGCAGGCAACTAAAATCTGATTTTAGTTCCTTTTTTCCATTTCCTTCTGTGTTGAATATGTTCCTCTCTCTGACCTTGCATGCTTTCCTCAACTCCTTTTATCCACCTATTTTGTCGTCTTCCTCGCTGTCTTCTCTTTTCAACTTTGCGATAAAAAAATAAATTGGACAACCTTTCCTCCTTCATTCATTAGAGATGACTAAACCATTCCAATATATTTTCTCTATATTTTGTCGGGCGGTTTGTTGAGATTCCATTCGCTATCTGATTTCAAAAATATTCCTGTTGTTGTTGTTTTATTTTTAAGGGCAAACAACTGCAAATGGTTATTATTGCCCTCACCACTATAGAATGTACATATTTTTACATTATTACATATTACATACATACATATTTACATTACCTACATAATTACGTATATGCTTATTCTTGTTACATTATTACTTAGTAAAAATATTGTTACGTATTAAAACATTAACATTCCATGCTATGACAAACATATAATATAATATAATAGACACATTAAACATATAATAGAAAGATAAATACTTATATAAAGTTATTCATATTAAAACAAAACATATTTATAAAAACTTTAAAATGTAATATAATATAAAATTTATATTATTTCTATAAACGTTATACATATTAATAATTTAAACATATTTAAACGTTATACATATTAATATGCTTTCCTCTTATTCATATACATAGCCCGCACATGTATGCTTCCGTCACCAACGAACAACCGGAGTATTGTTGCAAAGCAAAGTATTACATACACACAAAGATATATTGGATATATACATAAACTCATATACACACATACACATATACGTATAAGTATATGTCAAATTGACTGAAATATATTGATGATTTTAATAAATTCTAAGGTTTTATTTATACATTGCTTGTTATCGCCCAACGCCTTAAGCATCTGCCGAGGCACGCCACATCATTTCGTCGCTCTACTGTACCTAGGGCAATCCTCGAAGATATGGCCCACTGTAACTGTCACCTTACACAGTGTGTCTAAAATAAATATATTGAGGTGGGTCTCTCTTTGTTATCAGATATTCGTGGGTCAAACGACTGTGACCAATCCTAAGGCGGGTAATAACTACTTCTTCTCTTCAACACTGCCTGGAAGATGATGGCCAGCTACTGATAGTCGGTTTGATTATTTTCAGTTTATTGTTCTCTTGCGATGTCTAAGTCCGTTGCCATTCGCTTAGGATACTTGTTTTTATTTTTTGGAATAAATCTGAAGGTGGGATATAAGAAAGCGTTATTTCTGCTATTGAATGGGCTTCTGCTGCTGCATCGTCGGCTTTCTCATTTCCAACAATTCCTGAGTGACTGGGGACCCATAAAAAAGTTATTTTTCTTAATGAGTCTGCTATTTGTTTTAAGGCCTGGTAAATTTCCTGTATACAATAATAGTCCTGTACAAGAAAATTCCTGTACATCGTTAGTCCTTCTTTCTAGTTTGGACACTTTGCATACAGACTGTCTCAATGGCATGACCTTTTTCCAAAATAAGCACTTTTCGTCCATGTGTCTGCTCCATATATGCTTTCGATTAGGGAATGGACTTGTAATTGAGCTTCTTGGTACCTTTCATCATATCATTGCTACCAAGTACCGGGTTCTGGGTACCAATAGCAATGCGAGTTGTTATTATCCTTCTTTTTATTTATATTTCGGAATTTACGTTTCTTAACATTTTAGATCCCAAAATATTTACGTTTCTCCATCCTTTTTATTGTATTTTGTTCAACAACGAAGTCCACCTGATCTTAAATGGTCACGTATTCAGTTTTCCAACCAATGGTCCACGCGGGAAAACAAATGCCTGAGAACAATTTGAGTCTGGTTGTATAGATTAATCCAGGATTGGATCTAGACAGCAACATTGAAATATAAGCTAATAAGTCGTGAATAGTGTCCACTCCACTACAATCTAATGGCGGAGTGTATTTATTTTATATTTATAATTAGTTATTGGGCCTCGAAGCTTTCCAAATTCAAATTAGGGGAGGGGGGTCCGTACAACGAAAAAGTTGGGAACTAGACTATTATACAAGGTCTCTCATAGTTTTCGTACCTTGTATTCTGCATCCTCCTTTATGAGACTTGTACCACCCCAACCATGAAGGATGTTAAAGACAGTAGTGTTATGTCCTGTACTATACTATACTGTCCGAGATAACACTAAACAGCCAGGTTTTCACTCTATAGAGGCTGGGTGAGCCCCTGGAAGGTCGTCAGATCCCAATTGCGGCTATTAACAGATCATTTATAATTTCCCTGTCACCGTCGGATCTGAACCCCGAACTATCTCTACACACTGAGCTACCCCGCATCTTCATTTATAATAATTTAAATTATTATTAAATTATAAATTAAGATCAGTTCAAGTTATAAAATAGTTTAACGTCGCCTGTGTGATGAGTAAGTCACCATAGGTACTTGAGGAGTACAAATCGGACGATGTACTTGGCCTGAAAAGAGAGAGAGCAATGTTCAGAAGGTAGTTGCGCCGCGCAGAGGCCTGGAAGGGCAAAGTTGACCGAGCTAAGTGAATTAGCTCTTTTCGAAATTCAAAGGGCGATGAGAGCCCTCCGGTCCGCCCTCCGGAGCAATGGAAGAAAGCGGCCTCTGATCTACTAACGGTCCATCTATTTATTGATCCTCGGCCTCTTCGGCATCATTAATAAGCCTCTACTAACCCCTTTGTATGCAGATCCTACTCTTTGGCCCACTCTTAATAATTGTACCGCCTGTTCTTCAGATACGCATTCCCTTCTTGGACAATGAATCGATATATTCAACCGTATCGTAATCACGGACCTTTTATCTTCCACCATCATTTACTATGTTTGTGTGACTTGTTTTCGGCTGTTAACAGAAGGTCGCCACGAAATTCGGAATGTGAGATATGAGTACTTTCTTACATTGAATTCTGATTCTTTAATGAGTCAGGAAACAAAAATAATTGTCTTTGAATCTTACAATGAATAAAAACATACATTGTTCTAAGTTGAATAATTGTTTTCAAGTAATGAAATAGCTTCAGCAAACAAAAGTTAAAGATTAATATTTCTAAATTTATTTATTAATGATTAATAATTTTTTAATGAAAAGTGCAGATGTTATAGTCCTAGCACAAGAAATGAAAAGGTTCTTAAGAATATAATTCATTGATTTTAAGCAAATATGCACAATAATCAATTTAAAAAATGGATTAAGTAATAATTTCAAACATTTAACAAATAGCTCATTCAAAATAATAGCGAGATAACTAAAAAATTGGCATTTTTGAGGTACGCCTTAAGTAGCAATTGTATTGTTTGAGGCTTTTTAATTCAGGAACGACGTATCAAATATTCCATTTCCAACATTTTTTTTTAATAAAGTCACATTTTGAGTTGTATTTAGTTAGAACTTTTGGGATTAATGACATCAGTTCAAATAAAAAAAGTTTCAAGCTTCTAAAAAAATTTATTAATGGTTAATAAAAAATGTCAATACTATCATTACAATAGAAGGTTTTTCTTTGCAAATAACTAATTTTTTTTTAATCTCACATGGAACTATCAAATATGTTTATTGAAAAATTAGATTTTTTGAGTTATGTAGTTGTTCTTTTGAAGGAGCGATATGTACGCAACTAGAACAAAACCAAAGAGACGGATTTTCTTACAGGTGCTAATAGGTTATGAGCTTTCGTAAATGAAATTTCAAAAACGCTGATGCAAAATAATAAAAAGGAACCGCAGTTAATTGAAGTTGTTCACTGAAGTTCCACAACTAAAAACAATTGTCATAATTTTTCCAATGTGGTAGGAAATTGGTGAAGCAGAATGAGGTAGATGAGAGTATATCTATCGCTTGATAATATATAAAGTTTAAACATTAATATTTGTTTTGAGCGTGGAACAAAGGTAGCCTGATAAATAAATTGACTTATTTTCAACATATGCAGCAATCAATTACTGTTATTATTACTTTGTTAATTATTAAAATCATTATTATTTAGAAAATTATACAACAGTGAGACAATATGGCTCAATATAGCTGACAGGAAATGGTAATGCAGTGAAACAATATTATTTTAAATAATTTCTAATACGAATGATTTCATTATTTGATGTGCATACTCAGAAACATACGCAAACATATTTGTAAGCCTTCGTAAATCAGACAATTAGTTACATTTTCAAAATTTAATGATCAAGTATAAAAATAATTACCACATTGCTATGAATTGCTTATTGTGGCTAATAGATGTATGTATTTTTGAAGTTTTGCGGGTTTATTTTAGCATATTTACGGTCACTCACATTGGAGAGATGTATTAGTAGTGCATACATGTAAACCTTATACATTTTAACATATTTTTCAGTTGGTAATCATCTCATTCAAGAACGAATTGGATGTCAATTGAAAAAGAGGTACCACACAACCATCTTAAAAAGTTTCAGAGATTAATTACTAAATGCAATTCACTTCAGGAATTCATGTAATGTCATCGATTTGTAACGCAAACACATCAATCACAAGAAGAAAGTCCCCTAATATGAGGAATGGTAGATATTAGGTAGGGAGTCATCTATTCTAGTTAGGAGCTGCTGTTGAGGTCCTACTTTCTTCTGCATTTGTCTCAATGTACTTCAATCCTGTCGATCTCGTTAGAGAGAAGGGAGAATAAAGTCTTGGTTTTGCCAATATGCTAAAGAGAGACTTATCAAATAATCGAAAAAAAGAAATCAGAAAATAAACTATTCCAGTATCCCTAATAATAATTATTAGCTACAATTATTTACTTTTATAAAAATTAATGATATTCAATTAATGAACAGAGATGGATCTATAAATGTTAGGTATTTTGTTTCTAATTTTTCCTTTTTAAATATAACTATTATTTTTGTTGAGTCTTGCATACCACGTCATGCTTTCTTATTATTTTTAGGAATAAATTAAAAATAAGCTGTGGAGCCTTAAAAATGAAATTCAGAGAAATTTCAAAAGTTATTTTAGGATTCTTGAATTTGGATGAATGATACTGCGTCATATAGTCTCTTAAAGAATGTTTGGGTATAGTTTCTTGTTTATGGGTACATTTTGTGATGAAAGTCAATAGGATTAGGGATCAAGCGAACAAAATGATCAAGCACTATCTTCATGAAAACTACAAAGTAATTCTAATATTATCCTAATATTCTAGAGTGAATGAAATTTACCTACATTAAAAAAACTTACCAAAATCAAGTGTTATTTTAAATAATACTCATAATTCAGGTAATATTGAAACGAATTGTTTAAATATTTATAATACTAGATAAATTGAATCTATACCACAACAAAAATCTCAGCATACTTAGACCCAAACTTTAACAACAAATAAAAGCGTGTTGAAAACATAGAAATTCTTTATATTATTTTTGCTTCTCTTTCTCTGCATGGATTTCATAGTTTCTAACATCTGTCAGTTTGTTGTTCACTTTAAACATATTGTAAGGTGTATTAAATCAGCCTTAGAAATAAAAAAAAAAAACGCGAAACCTCCAATATAACATACGAACGATAAAAATTTATGAAAAATTAAGGTACATTTGTTCTAAGCATCCCTGAAAGTACTTAAATGTCTGCTAATCCACACTCCATAGATTGCTACTTAAATAAATTTTGTTGTCCGTCGAGAGTTACATTTTATATGGAATTGTAGGAAGTACGATTCCTAATAATGATTGGTACAATATATTTTTTTTTCTTAACTGGACGGAATAATATTTTTTAAGGCGGAAACAAATATTATCGGGTCGTGCACATGTTAGGAGACTTGTACGGCTATGTTTAAAGATAATTAGATAGCTATACAGAGTTCTGACAAATATCCCATAAAAAGTAATAAAAAACGCAACCCTATCTTAAATTGGTAATAAATCACGTTTACGTAACCCCACTGGAAGAGATTTATTGAGGATTAATTGGAAGAAGGACTTTATTTTGTTTTTCTCAAAACGCTAGAAAATACACATATTGTAGTAGAAGATAACTTTAAGTTTTTTCGTAAATGAACAAAACATATAAAATTTAAAACGATTACTTCAATTTGATAGTTTTTCAAACACTGGACAGTTTAATACCTTCCAACAATTATTTTTTGATGTAGGAAAAAAATTTCATTAGTGACCAACTATTTATTAGAAACAAACGTTTCAAAACACATTGCGTGTTTTGATCTCATCTTAATGGTCACTCAAGTTTGGGAGAACATGGAATATTCCATTTTTGATTGAAAACGATGAACATGAATTATCTTTGTCTGTCAATATTTTTTTTGTGGGCGACCATTTTGTTATTTTTGTTTGTTAAATGTTTGTAGTTATGTCAGGGTATTACAGATACGAATAAATAGAACATCTAGGTTTTTGTACCCTAGTAGGAGGATTCAAATCACATTCAATAATAATTATCATATTGCCTCCTTTTTTTTTCTTCACGAAAAGGCCTTAAAGACCACGCGCAAAGCATAACTTTAATGCTTCTTCTTCATCTGTTTCCTCTTTTCCCATATGTCCTTCATGAGCTTTGCGTGCCTAAGTTTTCTCTCTTCAGACCATGCCAGACCCAATTTGAGGCACTTTTTTTCCACAAGAACCTTTATTCCCTTGAACGTCCTGTTGTCAAAACAATCTTGGTCTGTTAGCTAAATTTCTATCATATGGAGGAAAACTTGATATATTCTTTGGCTTATAGTTAATGATTCATAATTGTTTGTTTTGTTTGTATAAGGTTGGCGGGTATAGTACACCTAGTTAACGTTTTAGCTGATATAAATTGAATATTGTCTTCTTTTTATGTTAATTGTAAAATATCTAATTTTTAACTTTCTGTACCTTTATTTCCCTTCTTACTTATCCAAGAGGCCATTTCATATATATTTTGAAATAACCTAATTTGCAAAACGTAGTTACAATAACCATATGCATGACTGTTATAATACCTATAAGCAACTTAACTAAACCATCAAATTCCTCTCGAATCTAATCCTTAATAAAAAAAGAAACACAATCCAAAATCCTTAATAAAATCCTACTGCTCCGAATCGTTAGAATGAAATTATCCATCATTATGTTAATGTTTCATTAGTTGCCGATCTGGATAGTTTTCAATCCTTTCATGACATACTCACTCCCATCCAAACACAAGTTTTAAACCTAGCTTACTCATTAATTGCCGAAAAGAAGGTGGAATCGGGACCTTCTAACATAAATAGGTTATTATACAGAGACCTACCAGTGGGTAACTTTTCTACTTATATTATTGTCATGTCATTATTTCATTCATAATATTAAATTGTTTTATTTTTATAACACAGTTCTAAATGTCTTTAATTTTTTTTTTAAATATCAACATTTCGTCGAAGTCAACAAGCAAGTTGTCAAAGGGTGATTTTGAAATAACATAACGAAGGATGATCAGTAGAAATTTTTCTCTTTCTAATCTCTAATCTCTAAAGAAGATTTCTCCAGGAAATTGCAAACTATTAGGGTTTATAGAAAGTTAAGTACAGACTAAAATTAAAGATATTGACAGGCAATATAGACCAGACATCTCTCTCATCATGTGTCTTGAGAGTTTTTGTCGAGGTCCGGTGTGGTCCGAGCTGCAATTGCCCGTGGCCAGAAACCACTTGAATCTCTAATTGCAACCACAAATGGAAAACACCGACTTTTTAGAGCATCATTTTTTTGTAGTGGCATTCCAGTTGAAATTGTACAGTTGCTATATTTTTTTTTATAATCCTTCTGTATGATTCATAGCTTGATGGATAAAAAATACTTATTAGCCAAGTATATTACATTACTAAGTTCTTAGTATCAATTATTTATACTAAGTAAGTAGTATCAATGGAATAATACAAATTAAAACATAAAATATTGTCAATGTTAGACTAAATTATAACTATGTTATATTATTGTTGTATAGAGTCGTTTTGCTGACCCTACTTTTAAATTAAAATCGTAGAGAACAATGAAAAACATTAAACTTTGAAGATAACTAATCAATGTAACGTTTTATGAATTTGCTTAATACATTTTAGTATAAATAAATTATCAAAGATAAACAAAAAAATAATTTTGTTAACACAGGAACTAACTAAGATTTATTTTACAAAAATATGTAATAATAAGGCTTAGCGAACCCGAAGGTTCGATGCCGATACCACCAATCTCTTCTACCTAACTTCTTTCCCCGAACCACTACCAAATCCCAAAACCGCCAGATCACTCTTACAGCAATCTTACAATTTACGCCTCGGTCTACCCCTCAGTTAAAAATGTGACATAAACTATTAATATGATAGAGTATCGATGAAACCCTCAATTCGAACTCTCCGAAATGAAGATATAAAACTAAACACAAAACAAGTATTTAAGGTTTCAGGCCTTTAATCTCTGAAATGTACAATTCCAAAAAACTCCAAAGTCTCAAAAATAACAGGCTACAAGAATTTATTTATGAATACAGAACAAAATGGTGAACATCCGATACGAATATTAAACAAACAAAGACAGCACCCCACCACTACGATTCCAAAGCTTATACTAAAACATACTTGGTCAAGGTAAGGCTTTATTTTATGAGTAAATTACAAATTAGAAAACAGAGTCGTTATGACATGTCTTCGATACTTTTATTGTCTCCAAAAATTTATGAAATAAACTTGTATTAATTGCTTAAAATCTAGGAAACGGGGTAGCTGAGTGTGTAGTGCGTCCCGGGTTCGAATCCGAAATTGGCAGATTAATTATGAAATCTCTTAACAGCATAAATATGACCTACGGAATCTACAGTAGTGGTGCTTGACCTGCCTCCATAATGTTTTTTTTTTATATCCTTAATGGGGGAACAAACCTGGCGATTGATTTTGATTCAGTCACTTCGCCTACATGGAGAACTTACCGCAAGCGCCTACAGGTATTTTCTTAAATCCTTCACATGATTACATATATTTATCCTTAAATTAACAATGTTTGTAACTAGACACAAAAAGTTGTTCTCCAAAGATATTTGTTTCTTATGCTGCAAGATACCCTCATTAGAATGTTTTGCACTGTCTTTAGCTTATTAGGACATAGTGATTTCATTCAAATCATTCAGAATCGATGACAGAATTTTTAAATCAATTATTTATCTACTTCTAAAAGGTTTCGAGAATAACTCCCAGATTTTCCTAACTTCTAAATTCCGGATTGACTATACAGCAAACCCAATAAGAAATTAAAACATATCGGTTCCTTCCAAGAGTCACTTCATCTTGCCAATCTCCGACCATGTAATCAATACGTTTGAGCGTAATCTACCTCCACCCATTAGATGAGAATACTCCGTACCCTGCAGGAGGTCTTAATCCTCGTCGGAGGTCCCCAGGGTACATCACCCTATCCATCAGAGCTATTGTTGCCCCGTCAACCGATACCATCTTGATAGCCATTCCATCATTTATTACATGTCTGATCGGGGACAGGTTAGCATTGGCCACATTCTATTATAGTCATCCTGGGAACGAGAGGGGTCTTAAGAGAGGTTTTCCTTTTATACGGTTTGATATAAACGAGAAAATGTAGTCCTTCTTATAATATTTATACATTCTTATCACCAAATTTTATCACCGAACATGTTCAACCTAATGCCTCTTCTACAGGTCTAAAAGATATCCGATTTCGAGGTCTCGTTTAAACTACTTTACACACTGTATAGTTTGAAGATTTGGTCTTCCTTTAAAAAATATATATGTATTACCTAGGCTGATGGCACTACAGTCTTTTCGATCACGAGAGTATCTTCCATAAGCCTTCATAACTCGTGGCTGTGTGTATTGTCAAAAAAATAATCTTTTCATTTAACTTTTTTTTTTATCTTAAGCCTGGATATTCCAAATAGACCATATTATCAGGTTGACAATCTTGTTCACCTATTAAATTATAAATTAGTGGTTTAAATTTTTTTTTAAATTAAATTAAAATCTACTGTATAAATATCGGTTATTATTTATTGCCAAATATTTAACAATAAAAATTACTATTATTAGTCAAATGGAATCAGGGATAGTGTATAAACGGTGGTGTCTTTTTCGATTTTCATATTTCAAATTTTCGCGACTAACGTTAGTGTGTTTTTTAAGTTAAGTAATGTCACTTTATGCTGCTATGGCTATTCGGACGATGCTACATTGGGAGCTCTAAATTTTCCCTGTCCAGGTATAATTAATTAAGTTAGGGATCTTTTACGAGTACAAGATACCGTATATGATCGGCACTACCATCACATGTTCCTTTTTTGTTTGTAGATAGATTTATATCAAAATTGGTCTTTATAAGAAAATGTTTTATTTTCTATTTTAACAGTTGTATATAAATTCAGTGGTAGGGCGTTGAGCTGCCTTAACTTCGAATACGGCAGAAAATGCATTTAATCCGTTAATGGCCGAGAATGAGTCATTTGGGATCTAGACACCCTACAGGTGCTCAAGCAGTCACCATAAAGTGGGTAGAGCATGATCTCGGACAAGTCACCTCCCTGCACATCCGTTGTCCTAACAATAGTTCATTCTCAGTACTCTTCAAAGGCCCTAGTATTACAGTTTTTTGTTTTTTTTATAAATGTGATTAACAAATTACAGATTTTAATACAGTTGATAAACCCCAAATATTATTTTACTTGAAACTTTATATTGCTCACAACTCCCACCTCCCCATCGATGTGGTAATTAATTTATAATTGAGATTAACCTTAAAAATGAGTTGGAACTTCAACATAAAAAGTTTGCAAACAGATTACCCTTGTTCTAATCAATACAATATTATCACATATGAAATAAATAAATCTTCTTCGATTATTGGATAAAGCCGGAAGGTTCGTATCACTATAGAATGAATTACATATTAGCCTAGCATCTTACTAATAATGTTGATACAGAAGCCATGATCCAGCGTTTAGTATGTAAAGGGGCTAGCATCAGTAAATCTGAATAAGGACCATTAAAGAGCTCAAGCGTCTCATGTAGTAAAAGCCTTGGCGCTTCTCCAGAGCCTGTATTTATGGAAAACTTTCCCAGATGCAGTCGAGGGAAAAATTATTGTCTGCAGTCCACTTACAGTACTAATCTTATTAGGCACTAGATATCTTAAACTTTATCTGTTTGGTCTTTGCAAGATGTTATGTATGTAGGATGATATGTGCTAAGATATAAATCATTACATGAACTCGTAGTTTCTCTATATGTTTCTCCCTAAAGTGAATTATTATTACCGAGAATATTATTTTAAAACATAAATAATTAGAATTTGAAACGAATGGCATCTTTAAGCCGAAATAACTCAGAGACAAATATAACTTGTTTGATGTCGTATAAAGCTTTTGGGGCAGCATTCACCAACCTGACAGAGTTGGAGTATTACAAAACTACAATTATGGATCTGTTTTAATGTAAAAAGCATGAAAAAGAAAGAAAGTATACGAAGAGTGAAACGCCTCAGCTCATTAAAGAAAATAGTATACTAGATGACACGCTGATGTATTTAAAAGCAGCAATGTTGATTGAATTTTGAAGAAGATTCATCGCTCATAGCCCCATTAGTAAAATCTTAATTAGCAATATATACTATAAAAGAAAGTGCACAATGTGTGTGCCGCCAAAACTCAGAAATGAGTCCCGGTACGATCAAGGGAGTTATATGGTGTGGTAGCTCTCCATCATGAAGGTTCCCGTTCTTACCTGAAGGGCATGCTTTAGAAGATATAAGGGCTGAAAGTTTCGCCATCTAGAAATTTCTAGAACGGTGCAGAACATTCGAGAGCATGCCACAACATCCTGGAATGTTCTAGAATAATGGAACATTTCAGGATGTTGTGGAATGTTCGGGAACATCCCAGATCATTGTGGAATATTCCAGAACACTCTAGATTGTTGTGGAAGATTCTAGAACATTGTGGACCATTCGAAGATGTTTTTGTATGGCTGGAGCTACCTGTTGATAGGAGTCTTTAAAGCAAGATATGCCGTAGGTTTGAATGTTCCATAAAACTCTCGAATGTTGTGAAATATTCTGGAACATTGTGGACCATTCGAAGACTTTTTTGTATGAGTGGAGCTACCTACTGATAGGAGTATATAATCCAAAATCCGTCGTGGCTTCGAACCTTCCAGAACATCCTGGAATTTTATTAGTTGATTATTATAGCTAGCTAACTAGATGTAACCCAGCTGTAGTTGTAAAAACATTTACAACGTTATCATGGACCGGATCAACAACAACACTGGCGGAATTATCTACTTGGACGCTGCAGGCGGCACCGGGAAAATGTTTTTAATAAATCTATTTCTGGTAGAAATGCGTGCTAAACAACTCATCGCACTTGCACTGGCATCATCTGACATTGCCACCACACTTATGGAAGGAGGACGAACTCCCTATTCCGTCCTACAACTACCGTTAGTACAAAATTAATTTCCTCTTCTTCCTATGATCTCCAAAAGGTATTCATTTTCACTGATGCATGCTCTGTTTTCCAGACAGATAAAAAGCTCTTCCAAGCCTAAAAAACTTGTCTCCGCGATAAATTTGGTGACAACCCTTGCAAGAACAACAGTCGTCCAGTGGATCCCGGGACACTGTGGAATGAAAGAGCGGGCACGCTGGCGTAAGCAGGATCACTGATGCCTCAGTTTGTCCTAGTATTCCAATTTGACGAGGTCAATGCACTTAATAAGGGCATCATCGTGGGGCGATGGTTAGAAACAGATCCCATACATGGCTCAAACGATGACTACTACATATTAAGCAGAAGAGAGCAAGTGGTGATAATTAGACTTAGGACTGGGCACAATCGGTTCAAATCGCATATGTCCAGAAAGTTCAATCATATCTCTGGCAACACTGCGACTAACAAAAAATATGAGAGTTGAACTACCGAAAGACGAAACAACAACACATTTTGCTCAACAACTTTTACAAATAGGCGAAGGCACACATCCTACTGACCAGACGAACGGCCTCATTGAATTCAACAGTGATTTCTGCAACATAGCCAGTACTGAAAAAGAACTTATCGACCAAATTTATCAAAATATTGTTCATAACTATACCAATCCGGAGTGGCTATTTCCTAGGACAATTTTAGCAACTACAAATAATATTGTCGACGATATCAACTTTAATATTCAAAAGAAAATTCCCAGGGGAGAGAGAATATAGAAATTGATCGACACGATGCTAAACATTGAAGAAAGTGTCAACTTCCAATTTGTGGAATTTGTAAATTCTTTGCAAGTACCAGGAATGCCATTACATTGCCTTAGACAGAAAATTGGATCTCCAATCATTCTGCTCAGTAATCTCAACTCACCAAAACTATGTAATGGAACAAGGACGATCGTCAAACAGCTATCGAATAACATCTTCGAAGCCAAACTTATGACTGGGAAGGACAAAGGACACACAATATTTATCCCCAGAAAACCACTGATCTCTACTGAGGCGCCATTCCAATTTAAAAGACTCCAATTTCCAATCAAATTAGCCTTTAGTTTTACAATTAACAAAGTGGAAGGAAGAACTTCAAAATATTGCGACATCAACCTCAAAGACTCCAGTTTTTCTCATGGTCGTAGCTTTTGCTCTCGATTAGGAAATTCGAATAAATTATACATATATACTCCAGATAACAATATGAAAAATGTTGTTTATAAACAAGTATTGTGAATAGAAGTATTGAAAGTCAATACAAGATTTTGTATCCCATTTACTTTTATTAAAGTTTATTTTTTTATTGCAACTACCACACAATCTCATATCAACTCCCTGAGCGAACTACACCTGCTTTCAAAAAAAAAAAATAGAAAAAAAAGAAAAAAAAAGAAGGTTGAAAACCACAATATGACCATAACAATGAACCTGAGTATTATTATTGAAGCCACTAACCTCCTTTTCAAAATAAGAACCACGATATTATATCATGTCGTCTGTACTACTATTATTTATCCTTGCGGGTAAGGGAATTACCATAATGGAATGGTAGTGGTTGTGACATCATTTTTCAGTTATAATCACGTAAGAGCTTCGGTTTTCGAGTTTAGTAAATAGTAGGCGAATAAAATAATACCTTAATTTACTTACTTAGCTATTACTAAAACCGAAATTGTCGGTAATGAAGTGAGCACACACTTTTAGTTGCTAGCGCTTATTTTTTTTTTGTTACTATGTATTCGAATATAATTTATTTATTGTAAGTATAATTTATTAGTATTTCGTTTGAATAATAATTGTATTCAAATAAGTTTTTGATTAGATTCTTTTTTACATATAGTCAAGAAATTATGCATAATGCTGCCATACAAGGCAACACAAAAATATGTAGCACATCTACAAAATACACTACAAGTTTTCATTGGGGTTTTGAACAAATAAACGGAACAGCTTCCATTTTTAGAATGCCAGGAAATAAAGATATCCCGAACTTAGTGTTGGATAGAGGTTTTCTATTTGTGTGTTCCGTTGCTCAAATTTCAGTCAAGGCAAGGAAGAAGGTATAGAGTTTGAAAGGTTTGAAAGGGTGGCTAGCCATTTGACTTAGTAAATAGAAGGGACTGCTTAGGAGATAATAAGTCACCCCACTGCTACCCCTTTCGCTAATGAGGGAGATACGTTGTATGTTTTACTCCCATGAAAAAATGCTCTGTACAACATTAAAGCTTATATAATGCCCTGCGATGATATCCATATTATTCTCTCTTTTAGGTTACAAATTTGAATTTATACACCGTGGCCTGGTTACCAACGCGTTATATTTAAAACATCATTTTATCATTGAGTATTTTATTATTTCTATATGCATAACATCTTTGACCAATAATTAATTTTACAAACCTCCTGTCACAATGTTTCACAGGTAGCCTATCTAATTGTACCCAAACTTTCCACATTGTAGTTTTCTTTTGAGTTTGATATTCGAACATCAATGCCAACTCTGGCCAATGTGCATAGCTAGTGCTACAAGAATGCTTACTAAGTCCAACTCTATTCGCTTTGGTCATCAGTGAGCTATGGGCCAAAACAATAGAGTTAAAGCTATGTTTTTAGTCTGAATTTTATACTCCAGGATGATTTGATTCTTTACAGTTGCTTAATGTAAAACAACTCACTCATTGCTCTGCTCTATTACCTTGCAACAGAGGCCATCTGTCATATCCTAGGCCCACAATGAGAACAAACTGGACTGCTACTATATAACAGCTACAGCTAAGCACATGCGCTCTTCATATTTTAGCATTTCGACATTGCCAAGGAGTAGAAACCATCAGCAGACAGCCAGCAGCCACAAATAAGAATGTAGTTATATAAATGACAATCGCTATTCACAGTTGTCTCGAGCCAGAATCAGAAATTAACATCATTATATTTGTGTTATTATAATTTTATAATTCACAACAGGCCTTTAATTTTCATTTCCAATATAAATCTAACACACATTCCGCAATACCAGAGCGGGGATGTACCATATCCCATAAAAATAGATTGTAGGTTTCCACTTTGAACAACAATTTCTTCTTAAAAAGTGTTTTTTTATTTATTTTCTCGACCCACCGAAAACCTTCTCTAAGTGTATATTTTTAATCAATTTGTGATTACAACTATAAATGATTTTTTTCTATATGACAATTTTGCTTTTTAAACATAACTGGAATTCGAAACTCCAGCATAAACGAGTGGTAAAAGTATTTACTCAGTTTTTCTTTTATTTATACAGGCATTTTTAGCTGATTTAATATAATTACATATTGCATACACTTCTATATGTTAGGTTTATTCAGAGTTTTACGGCTAAAACTCATAATATAATGGAAAGCATGTAAAGATGCAAACAAGCTGCTATTTTCTAAAATGGTACAAGTCCACTTGGTTCTAAAAAAAACTATATTATTTTAAATAATGTTAATTATTATTATTTGATAGTAGGGATCGGGGTAACTCAGTGGTAGAGCGCTGAGTTGCCGTGTCATAGTTCTCGGATTAAATTCCGGTTGTGGCAGATAATTTATTTAATATGTTAAAAGCCGGAAATGGACCCTGTGGGATCTGGACCTCCTGGGGCTCACCCAACTTCTATAAAGTTGATATCTTCAATTCAGGAGAAAACCTGGCAGTACAGAGTGATATAGGACAAATCATCAGAACTGTCTCTACCACATGCTGAACCCAATAATAAAAAATATCATACTAGTAGAGGTAGTATTTTATTTTTTTATCATATCGTAATAAAATTTGAAATGTTTATAGTGTTAAAAATATCATTCTTTGCTAAGTGATAAGTGTTAAAACAATTGTCCGTTTTCCTTTATATACTCATTTTACGTAATTAATAAATTATTACACAAAGATTTGAACAAACCACTCGTGACTGATACAATAAAAAAAAAAAAACACTAAATTTTCATGACCCACTTGCTGGACCCCCAAATTTACTGGTACAATCATTACTGACATACATTTAACCACAGAATCCTACAAGGATACTTACGCGTCTCTGGGAGCAGGGATCTACTACAGAGAGATGAACCACGTTACGGGTGCCTTCAATGGGAGGTCTCTCTATCCACGCTTCCAAATGAATCCTTCATGGAATGTTTGCTAAAGAAGATCACAAATACAATCTGTGCAAAATGGCATTTATAAATTTTCTTTCAATAAATATATTATTATTTATTTTCCTTCCTTTTTTTTTTAGTATATGCCCACATTGAAGCACATATTCGTTACAGTCCTTAAAATGTCAGCTGTGATGCTTTTGTGTCCTCCTCTTCTGTTCCTAAAACTTCCTCATTCTTTCAGACCTGGCGTCCCTTTCTTCATTTGTTATTGTGTATTGTTTCCGTGCCACTGTTTTTAACTTAAGTTTCGTATCCCCACTCTTCAGAATCATCTTCTCTTTTCTATCTGTATTAGTCACATTGTTAAATTTAACTCTTTTAAAAAATCGCGGATCTCTATGAACCAGTTGTTCTTGGTTTTATTTTTCAAAAAATATTTGAATAATTGTTGTACTAATCTTGATATGCGTCTGAAAAAAGCAATTCTTCTTTTGCGCATTGTATCTATTATTGATTAATTTTCCCGATAGACCACTACATTAGGCAGCAATCTCAATTGTCCTTCTATTTGATGATTGTCATAATGATTCTCCTATGTATTTTTTATTACTCATTTTATTTTAAAACGAATGCAAACCCCTTAAAACTTAATAAATGAAAAAATGGACTTATGCCCCTTTCAAAAACAGCTCATATCTAAGTATCATAAAAACATATAGGTTTCTCCCTCATTCATCTACATATTTTATTTATACGCCCCACGTTCATTTAGAGATGAGTCAGACGGCTGATTATTGTTTCGATAGCCGTGGGGTGATCGGTTCAGTAGGGCCACTATCTCCCCAACTGCTACTCTCCTTTTTAGCTGATACCGGCCTGATATATAGCCAGCCCAAATACCCCCGAAATTAGGCCCGTCCCCTAGGCGAGGGGAAGCACTGGCTGGCACGAGATCCTATCTCCGACAAATTCTTGTCATCACGGAAAAATCTCTTCTTCTGAGCCTTCCGATGGACGTGCGCGGCTTCGAAAATCCGATGACCCTCTTATCTGATACGCTATTGGATGTGATCAATTTTTGGGGAAATCGGAAACAAAAGCGTAGAAATAACTACCTACTCAATTTTTATACAACATCTAATGGGTTATGTTAAATTAATTCATTAATTTAGGACATGAGTCCGTTAAACTGAGCCTGATGCCATAAACATTTAGCAGATTGTCTTTTCATGACCTTAATATGCCTGAAGAATACAGCAAATTTATTTAATATTATAATTTTATAAATATTTAGTTTATAATTTTATTTATATATTTATTATTTTTTTGGAAATAAAGGAGTGGAGTTGCAGTGCCGAAGGTCCTGGGTTAAAAATCCCGCTAGATGCCAGACTTTTATTAATCTGTTAGTGGACGCAGATAGATCCCTCTGGGGCTCACCTAGCCTCTATAACATAAATATGTATTATACTAGCCAAAATAAGGGGATCTGACGGTTGACCGTCACACTATACACCAAGACAATGGGATTAACCATTGTAAAATCATTTGTTCATAGCTACAACATTAATATTAAGATACAGCATTCCACTCTTCAACCCAGTATAAAAATCATATTTTTCTCTTTCCTACTCTATGTCATCTGGACTACCTATCAGAAGATTAAACAGATGAGAACCTTTATAATATAATTATTTCATTCTAGTTTATTACATATCAACATGCGAAGTTCTCGAGTTCCTTAAAAGCTAAGTTCTTTGCTACCTCCCTCAAGACATGGCAGAGAGGGACTGCCTAAGTGACTAGGACAGGAGACTTTGAGGACACCCAAGACAGCCGTTTGCGAATCAATAGGACGATGACGGACCAGCGCTAGGGCGGTAATGAGTGAGGACAAGACAAGCCACTCCGGAGGCTGTTCAAGTTCTCACACTTGTCCCTAGTGAGGCCTTGGAGGGCTCTCAGGGCCAGTTGTTACCGCCTCCTCCAGCTCTTCTTCTCTCCAAGGTCCTTCCTAATCATCTCCCGAACTGGGTCACTGTCTCCTGCGGTCAATGGTCATTTTACCTGCATTCATAAAAACATATATTTGGATTGTATACTTTACATGTATACTTTACACGATATTATTGAATCTGGCCATTAATTATAGATTTCATTTATGTTTTTTTGGATACATTTCTTAGATAATATAAGATATGTAAGTTGTATTAGGTTTATTGATTTGATTGAACTTTTGGCACAAATGGCGGTAGAACTATTATAAGCTTTGAACTTCCAGCATTGATTTTAGTAAATTTAAATTAAATGTATTCTAGGCACAACCGTTAAATTAGAAACTGAACCCAAGACCATGCGTGGGTTATAATGGTACAGTTTTTATTAAATGATGTTTTAAATAATAATTATTTTTATAATTGAATGATATATAATAATATATATGTATTTGATAATTTATTCATACTAAAAGGATGTGAAACTAGCCCGCTAACTCTGAGGGACGGACAACGTCTTAAGGTATTCGAAAATAAGCTGTTGCGCAGAATATTCGGTCCAAAAAAGGATGAGACCACTGGAGATTATAGGAAATCACACAATGCGGAATTGCGAAGCATGCGCCCGGTTAATAGTATGCAAGTGATGGCGTCGCGAATATTAAGGTCGACTTGCAAAGTTTTTGGGCTGAGTAACGAACGAATTCCTAAAAAGTTAATATGCGGTGTGCCAACTGGGTAGCAACTAGGGGTAAACCGAGGCGTAAGTGGGAAGATTGCATTAAGAGTGATCTGAAGGATCTGTGTTTTGGTTGTGGTCCGTGGACAAAGGTTTTTAAGCTGAGAATGGTGGTATCGGCATTCAGCCTTCGGGTTAGTTAAGCCTTTTTATTTATTTATTATTTATATTAAAATGAATACTACAGGGGAATAACGAGGTAACTAGATTGTTTTCTCAAAACTAGTCAACAGCGGTTTCTGATGGATTTTTTATGGCGAACACGGTGGAATGATCAAGTCAGTATAGAAACTAGTTCAAACGGGTGAAACCGTCTGAATAAGAATATCAGTAAATTGGAAAAACTAGTTTTTCCGAACGGTGCCCGGTGAAGATTGAGGTACGTCGGCTTCCCCGAAGTGGGCTTTGAGTCCCTCAAGCATCTTCTTCATTTCTAGATTGACAGGACCAGCAATGTGATGGGCATTAATAAACATGATAAGACTGATTCTGGCTGAATACCGCTGTCATAAATATTGTTATCTCTTTCGATATAAGAGAACTTTTTCTAAATAATTGCAGGGAAAATACATAAACCTTGTACCCCCTTAAACTCGTGAACGGGTCTGGTGTTTAGTACATGGTAGAGACTGTACTATAAATGGACATATAATGGACAACGTTTGTGCAGAGAGGTTACTTGTCCTAGATCACGCTCAACCACCATATTCCCCCCCCTTATTTTGGGTACCCACTTTATAGAGGCTGGGTGAGCCCTAGGAGCGTCCTAGATCCCATATGATCCATCTACGGCTGCTAACAGACTAAATA
This sequence comes from Troilus luridus, assembly GCA_964056705.1. Classification (NCBI taxonomy): domain Eukaryota; kingdom Metazoa; phylum Arthropoda; class Insecta; order Hemiptera; family Pentatomidae; genus Troilus; species Troilus luridus. Next base: position 69,249,150 of record OZ057412.1, on the reverse strand, counting down.
AAAGTAACCGCCTGCAGCGGGTTTTGAACAAGGATTTTCGGCATGGCAACTCAGTACCCTACTACTGAGCCACTCCGCTCCTTTTTTTCCAAGTGTATATACTTAAAATTTTATCAAATTTATATATTTTACTATATTCTCCAGGCATATTAAGAACATTAAGAGAGAACCTGTTAAATTTGTATGGCATCACACATACAAAAATACATAAACCAATGTATGTATATTCTGTCCTTATTTGTGTATTTCCACACACACTGGCCTCTATTATTTCAAGGTACAAAACTACAAATTCATATTTTTATTTTGAAGAGAAAAGATTTGCTCTGGCCAGGATTCGAACCCAGATTTACCGCCTCTCCGTAGCAGCGCTCTTACCATTTGAGCTACCAGGGGCACCTCTCAGTCAGGACAAATAGCGAGAACACTTGGCACACCCTGGTAGCTCAAATGGTAAGAGCGCTGCCCACGGAGAGGCGGACGACCGTGGTTCGATTCCCAGCCAGGGCAAATCATTTCTCTTCAAAATAAAAATATTTAAAAATAAAAACAATTAATAAAAAATTATAAATTCATATGTTTGCGAAGTTCCTTCAATTTGTACTAATACTCCTGCCCTAAAAAGAATGTTTTTGATGAATCTATATTAAACAATTAAGGGTATTAGGATCACAAACTAATCTGACCATATACTTACTCATCATAATTTTACAAAATGCCCTTCAGTTTCAAAGTATAATACCTTTCTTGTATGGCGAAAATACGTATTCTAAAACTGGCTGAAGAAACCAAAACTTTCTAAATATTTGTATTTTGAATTAAAACAACTAACTAATATTTATTTATTTTATTTATTTATTATTTAATTTTCATTTGCACCTTCGCAATTGCCCATTCAGCAAATTTGATCCTAATGTTTTTCACTTTGCTCTTTTATGATCATAAAACTATATGATGATGGGGTAAAAATCAATAGGTGAGTAGGTCTCTTGGCCAATGTCTTTTTAACCTTTTTCTATCAAGTCCAGGTACCAGGGAGTAGGAAAGCGGAAGAACGAGTGGGTTTGGGTGATATTGTGTCGATGAGTGGAATGTCATGCATTTGTTATGAATATATGATTTTATAGTGGGAATGTTCATGTCGTTGTGTATGGTGTGATTCGAAATATACCATGGTGCAATAACAATTTTTCTGAGAATTTTGGACTGTGTTGTTTGTATCTTGTGTATGTGAACTTTTTTTGCTGAACCCCAAAGTTCTGCTCCATATGTCCAAATAGGTTTTAGAATACTATTATAGATAAGTCGTTTGTTCCGTAAGTCAAGTGAAGATCTGTAGTCCAGTAGATGTGATAGTTGTTTGTACCGTCTAGTCAGTTCTTGTCTTTTTAATTTTGTTGTACGTTCCATGTAAGTCTTTTGTCCAAGTATAGCCGGAGATAACGTACATAATTTTTGGAAGGTACTTCGTCGTTGTCAATTTTGACTGCTGGACACGAAGCTTTGCGTAGAGAGAAGGTTACATGGCTCGATTTTGAGGGTTTATTCTTATTTGCCATTTATTGAACCACTTTTCTAAATCAAATAAATGATTTTGAAGGGCTATAGATGATAGGTTTGGGTCTCTGTGAGAAGAAATAATGGTTGTATCGTCTGCGAAGGTATAGATGTTGGTGCAAGGATGCTCCGGGATTTCAGAGGTGTAAACAGAATAGAGAATGGGGCTTAAAACACTGCCTTGCGGTCCACCCCTGTATTGAGGAAAGAAGGAGGAAATCGAAGAGTCAACGGAAGTACAGAAGAAACTGTCTTGGAAATAAGATTGAAGAATTAAAAAGTATGTAGGAGGAAAGTGAGGTTTTATTTTCCAGAGAAGACCCTTGTGCCAGACACTATCAAAAGCTTTTTCAAAGTCAACAAAAATCGCAGAGCAATATTCTTTTTTCTCAAAAGCGATAGATATTGCATCCACGATACGATGACACTGTTGTACAGTTGAGTGATAAGAACGAAAGCCAAATTGGTGGTTCGGTATCACTCCGCTATTTTCGAGGATAGGCTTTATGCGATTAAGGAAGAGTTTTTCAAATAATTTAGACATTATAGGGAGGAGTGCAATTAGACGATAAGATGAAGGATTAGTGACAGGTTTAGAAGGTTTAGGTATCATTTTAATTATGGAAAGTTTCCAAAGGAGCGGAAAATAAGTTGTGCGCATGATAGAATTATAGATGAGGGTAAGAAAGAGAACAGTTTTCCGAGGTAGGTGGCGAAGGATGAAGGGAGTGATGAGATCATAGCCAGGAGCTTTTTTGTTTGGCATTTTGTTCAGTACTTGATAGATTTCTTTTGGATGAAACGCCGGAGGAGGGAGTGATAAGGGTAGTGCTTTTGTCAAGTCGCCATGTATTTTGTCAGTTAGAGTATTATTCTGGATATCATTTGCCTTAAATATATGAGAAAGATGTTTTGCAAATTCGTTAGTTTTTTCTTCGCACGTCATCGCCCAAGTGTTGTCTGTACGTCTAAGAGGATATTGAACCACCTTTTGCTTTAGAATACTCCTTATAGCTGTCCATATTTGTCTGTCTCTGTTGTTTATAGAATTTAAATAGTCCTTGTAACTGTTGTTTTTAAATTTTGATAATTCTTGTTGAAGTTTTCGGGTTAGTTTGTTGAGTTTTATTTTGTATGAAGGATATCTTTATATCGTTATACTTTGACAGGATATCTTCAAGGATATCTTTGCCATAAAGCTCTGATCCTACGTTTTTCTTTAATAAGATTTCGTATTGGTTCAGGTAGGTAGGAATCAGGTTTTGATAAAGTCGTCTTTGGTGTTGTGGAATACCAAACTGCGTTTTGAATACATTCAGTAAAGTGATTAACAGCATTGTCCAGGTCGTCGGGTGTACGTATGTTAGTATTAAGGGTGATTTTGTTGTTTGAATAATTTTCGAACTTACTCCAGTTTATATTGCTGTTTATTGATGCCAGGGGTGCAGGTTTTGTAAATGTGTGATTTGATAGCTCGAGGAAAACTGGGATATGATCTGAAGAGAGATCAGAATGAGTGGTAACGTAAGAACGTTTAAGTGGCAAGGAGTTTGTAACAAAGAAATCGATAACATCGGGTGACTTTGATATTGCTGTAGGCCAATAAGTAGGTTCAGAAGGGGAAATAGTAGAAAGTTTTAGTTCTTCTATGCATTTATTTAGCCTTTTCCCACGAGTATTTGAAATTCGAGAACCCCATCTAGTATTTTTAGCATTAAAGTCACCACCAGCTAAGAATGGTTTATACCCTAACCTACCTCTACTTACGTTAAGCCAAATGTTTATAGAACATAAGGTCATAATTTTTTCTAGGAAAACAGCTGTACCAGCCGCCGTATTAGTTGTATCATGAAGGTATTACAAGTCGCACGTGATGTTACCAAGTGAATGAATGAAATATCTGTGTGTTTCATATTGGTTTTATGTATGTTATCAAGTGAATATTGGTGATTTTTATATGTATATAGAATCAGAAAATAACAACATAAATCTAGTGATGCCTTTCAATGTTATTTTAATAATTTTTTGTCCAATGATTGATTTGTGCACATTTTTTTCAAAAGAGATGTATAAATTAGTAATTTTTATATACTTCCGGGCTTTCCCGGGTTTGATTTTTCACTTGTTATAGGCTCCTCTGGATTAAAGATTATGACACGGATAGCTGTTAATAAGATGGCTAACAGTCTTTAGCCATCTTGTAAACAGCTTTTCGGGTCATATTTAATGATTTATACATCTCTTATGAAAAAAAAATGTGCACAAACTCAATCATTCGACAAACAATTATTAAAATAACATTGAAGGGCATCACTAGATTTATGTTTTTATATTCTGATTCTACACACCTGGCTGTATAATATGCATTTTAAAAATCACCAATATTTACTTGTTAACACACATAAAACCAATATGAAACACACAGATATTTCATTCATTCACTTGGTAACATCACGTGCGATGTTTTTGTTAATGGATGGAATTGGTAAGAGGGTGCAGTCAAAGATAACACAAAATAAGCAGAACTTATGTTAAGGCACCCCCTGACCAATTCAATCCATTATTAGAATGAATGGAACTATTTTCCACTTAAACTTGTTTGTGTTCTTTGACTTTGACAGGACATCGGTTTGCTGTTTGTTCATTTAACGTCACTTTTTGCTGCTATGGCTAATAGGGCGATGCTACATTGGGAGCTCTAAATTTTTCCTACCTAGATTTAATAAGGATAGGGATATTTAATGAGTACCTGACATCGCACAGGCTCGGGACCCCCGTCTAACCTCCCTTCTGAAGAACAGCCTAACTAAGGATTGTTTACTCCCTTTAAAAAATCCTAAGGCCACCAGCCGGGCAACGAACCCGCGATCTTGGGCTTAGTAGTTTATTACGCTAACCACTAGATCACAGGTTGCCCCACAGGACATCGGAACGCAGCGTCAATAATATACTTAACTGAAATTTCAACTTCCTAAAGAAATAGTCCAGGATCCATGGTCCATTTTTGCACTTGATTAGTATCAAGGTGAATCTTCGTTTCGATGAGACGCCCAACAATTTCCTGTGCGAAAATTCTCGATTGTAGTAGCTAACAGAGGTAGCAAGGATAATATATGTTGATTTGATGATTCTCAAAAATCTATTACTAACTGGGTTTTTTTTTGTGTTAAATCTCAAGATAATTATCTAAATTATTTGAAAAAATATTTGTCCTACAAAATGTATGGTTTGATCAAAGAGTCCCCTCCTTCCAACATGTATCGATAACGAAGTCATCAGAAATGATTACTCACCAGCTGTTTGTTTTTTGACTTCTTCATTGGTTTTACAACATAGATATTCGTCTTTCCAATAATTCGTCACATCGCCTCTTAAGCTTGTCAATTTTTGCAGTAATTTCCCAGAGGATATAAGAGAGGCAAGAACGCTGCTTGGACAAGGCATTAAATCCCTAGTACGAACCCTAGAACAAACATTAGATTGTATATAGTGCATGATGGATGGGATCGTGCCGCATATATCAGGAGGGAACATGCACGCATTGCGAACAGGGGGATATGCTTGGCTTAGCTCATCGTGACTGAGATGGCAACGCAGCCTTCTACAACCACAAATGTTTCTGTACATAAGCCGATGCGATAGTCTGATCGTAATGTTATGTTTAATAAATAGTAGTGAACGAAATGAATAACAATCTTACAAGATCACCTATATGTGCATATATGTTTATAATCACAAATAAAAAAAAATTGTAACAGCTCATAATCAGCTTCGCTGATATTAAATTTCCACTATTTTAAGTACTAAGTCTTCCAGTGGATACAAAAAGGGTGCCAGAGATGGAAATATGTTGAAGCTCTTGATAACACAGGCCAACAAAAAAAAATTATTTTTTAACTTAAATAGTTGATCTTTATAGATTTTTTTTAAGCTAAATCTAAATCTGGCCTTAGTTTTTTTTTTGTAACATCCATAGTTTTCAAATTGTTGCTCTCTCTTCCCGTACACATAAATGCTGGTTCCAACCACCAACAAGTTCTTTTCTTATAGTCTAGATCCAAGCAATACAGCGTTTTCTTTCGTTAAGCCAAGATCCCGAACCAAGTCGCTCAGTGGAGTATTAGCCTTTAAAACCTGGCCAAAACTAGAAATACCAAAATTCAATAAATGCTATCAAAATTGGTATTTCCTGATTCATAACTATCTGGCATATCTCTTCTCGGCACATTTTCGGGACGATAAGTCGCTCTGACTTATCTTAAACGGCAGTTGAACACAAGTTTTCGTCAACGCGACGGATCACTCAGTACGCTTTTTTTGTTCAATATAATTAGTTATATAGTTTTTATTGTTTGATTGACCAGTGATATTTTTTCCTCAGTTATTTGCGAGGTAGGTAACTAATGTTTTCATGGTTTATTGGAAATTAATAATAGCACTTAATTGCATATTTTACTGTTTTTTGTATAATCTAACTCCAATGGCACATCAGAAAATACGTCCGCTGGAATAGAATTTAAATCATCGGGTGGTTCAGGGACCGGAAATCTACACTGTGCCCTATTGGTCGGATGGCGGACGGAAGGTTATGGTAGCTTAATACCTTCTTATTTTATGAGTTATGACCAGTAATATCGACACTGCAAAAGTAGCAATCATCGGAATGATTTCTTGGCTCCCTCCATATAATATTAACAGCAAATTCAAAGGTTTTTTTTTCTCCTTTTTCGACCATTTTCTTAGATCTTCGACACATACATAACATACCTTATGCGGGGCCCAAGATTTATCCTGATCACCAAGTTATGTTCCAAAGTATGATAGATAAACCTTTTTGACAAAGTCTGTAATGTTTCTTTGGTGTTTTTAAACCACAAACTCACCACAAATATAACAAAAACTGTCAGCAGAGTTGTTTACAACCGCGATTAGACATTGTACAGGAAACGTGAAAGTGAGGTTAGGTTGACAGTAAACAAAACATCAGCTGTTAACCGAAAAAAGAATCAACCTTTTTTGGCCAGCAGATGTGTTTCAGCAGTGCTACCAACTTCATCCACACCAATAGACCTAGTTTTTCAGTTATTTCTTTTAAAGATTAAGTATTCATCTTCAGTTGTAAGCATTCCTCCTTAAGCATTCCATCCTTCCGAAATATCAAACATTATTCACAGGTGTATATCATAGATAATACTTATCTATGATAGGGTTGCACAAGCTCAATAAAACATATCAATAATTTAATTGAAATAATAATTAGTTTATATAATGAATAGTATATAGGTATTTGTATTTACACAGATGTTGACGAACTTTACTTTCATTTTTAGCATTATTAACATCGTTAAGTTCAACAATACTTAGATAATTTGAACTTTCAATAATTCAATAAAATAAGGCATTTATTTATGAGAAATAAAATCTTTTAGGGTGAAACGAAAAGTTCAACAAGTTATTGATGTTTTAAGTTATCATTAGTATTAATCAACTGCACGACTATTATGCGTCTTTTCATTAAATGTTTTTATTCTTATATGAATGAAATTCTAACCTTTGAACTAAAGTTGAGTAAAACAAATGTATATCATGTATACATATGTACATATAGGCCGCTATGCGCACCAGTCTCGCGCAACACGTTACTAGCTCTGGGTGTGTGTAACGTAGAACCCCACCTCCTTAGAAAAGTAGATGGCCAGAAACGCGTTTTTTTCTACTTATCCGAAAATATTCTTACTTTATCATCGTTCATTCATTGTCGAATCACCACAAATCGACTCATAAATAATCGACTGTGTTGCTAACAGATGTGTTGATGTGCCAGTGGGAACGATTTCACGTAGTCGGGTATGTCTTTGTCACGCCATCCGACTACTGTTACCGTGACAAACCGTACACACCCCGCTCCGTATAGATGTCAATAGAGGGAGCGATCGCTGCGTCGAGTGCCATCACTGGCTCCTGACATGGCCGAATTATGGCTGCTCCTGTTCGTTATTGCTATTCCCAACAGTCAGAATAATTATATCGAGATATATTGTAATCGAAATGTCATGCACAGGATCCTGTTTGAAACCGAAGTTTCAAATCGGCCAATATCCAGTCCTATTAGCTGTTACCTCCATGAAGCACTAGGACCTGCAACTGATATCTACGGGTAAGTTTATAGTGCAAGGAATTTGGTTGTGAACGAAATATTCACATACGTGATTTATGTTAAGCTCAAATACCGATTCCTACTTTTCAAATGTTCAAAATTAATGGCCCTGTTCTCTAAAATAATGGCGAACTTTAAGATCCTACAAAACAAATATGTAAAAATTACCACAGCATTTTTACATATTTGTTACATTGGAACTCAATTCAGCAAAAAAATATATATTAAAGGAAAAGATCGAATTTTAGTGGAAATAATTTTTGTTTACTACCTAAAAAATAAATATTAATAAGGGATTGGTGGTGCTTAACCATGTCACAAAAACCTTCAGCAAGATTTCCATAATTTTTAAGGCGAAATTAATAGTAAAATCCAATATTTCTAATGGCACCAACAAGTTTTTAAACGAATTATAGACTATATTGAGTGAATTGTGGATTTTATTATCATATATTGTACATCACAATTAAACTCACTTTATAAAGATTATTTGGTCAACCGAGAATAATATTTTCGGAAAATGTATTTAGATTCACTGACCTTATTCATTAGTTTATTATTTAAAATAGGGATATATATTTAATATTAAATTTATTCTTGTAAAAATCATTTATCCTATACGTTAATAATTAATAAATATTAAAAAATGAACTAAAAGTATAGTTTATTTATCGTGTTTTTTTAATATTATTTATTACTTATTAAGATTATTTATTCATTATTAAAAAACATTTATATACGTGGTATACAATCGTTAGTTGTTAAAACATCTATTTTTCAACTAGCCCAGGTTGATTGGCTTGTACCGAATGTTTGGAGGTCTCTACAGACATGTTTTTAAGTTCGTAAGTTTCTGGCTTAAACATTTGAAGTTGTGGCTGTAGCTTATATCTAATTATAGAACTATAATAATATATATAACATAAGTACATAACATGATTGAATTTATTATTTTATTTTATTATAAATAGCACACGTACGACATCCGGCAGACTCTAGAAACACCATAAACTATTAAATAAACCAATAAAATGAACCATTACACAAAAAACTTTAAGGTACCACACGTGACTAACATGATAAAGAAAAACTACAAAAAAATGACTCACTTGCTGGACACCCAAACTTATTGGTAGTCATAACTGACAGACACATTACCGGAGAAACCGACAAGGAGACTGAAACGTCAAAGGAACAGGGATCTATTACGGGGAGATGAATCACGCTAGGAAAAATATGAAGAAGCCTAAATTAGTTGTTCTCCAAAGAATATAATTAAGGTCAGTTCAGGACTACTCATTTCAGTAAAACTCTCACAAAGCTTAAACCCCGATAACCTTCTTGAGATACTTACTCAAGCATCCGATGCAGAAGAAATGGATTAAAGTTTCCTGTCCTAATCACGGGAGAAACTTAAAAACTTATAAACATAAACTAAACTTAAAAAGAATCATTCATATTTGCTTATAAAATTGGACCAAATGAGTAAAGAAGTTAACTATGTGATGAATAAAGGATTAGTTAAGTCTTACATTTAAACCCTAGATGTTAGTGCCAGGTAGAATCCCCGTCTTTTTAAGCATGTAATGTATTGATGTTAGTTTGAGGAGATCTCTTTTTTCCGCACCAACGATTCGTCGTAGCGATATACGTATACATTCTATCAGAAAGGTACTTCTGTTGGTCCTTTTCATATGATCTTATCTAGTTGTCTATATGATCTTATACTCACGCGCACACACACACACACACGCACGCGCGCGCATATATATATATATATATATATATATATATATATATATATATATATATATATATATATTATATATATATAAAGAAAAAGATACAAATGGCGCGGGTCCGGCTTTATTCAATTATTCATGAGGGATATTAATAATTTATTCGGTGGGGTCAGGGGGAAGACAAAGAATACCCGGGATACAGATGAGCGTTCTGGAACGAGAGATAAATTTCCTTAGGAGGACCTTGATATTCTTCACCGTGTATATCCATTTGCTCCACTTCCTGAGATTTCTCTTATTGCACATGCACGCTTTGTTTGAGTCAAATATTCAGATACCGAAATTGGAGTACGTTTTTTCGCTGTTCAAAATCGTATTCGCTCCCGGTACTAATCTTGTAAGAGTACCTGTTGCTAATAGAAAGGGAACGGATTCGGAGATGATGTATATGAAGGCAGTTCAGGAAAAATCTGCGGGACGGATCACCAATGGACTGGAATCCATCAGCTGGTGAAGTAGGATACTTTATAGCTTCTCCATAAAATAAATTACCCTAATTCAACACTGACAATCAATCATGTGAAATACAGGAAACTATCTCGAATGCACTGGATATAAGCAAGTTCATTATTAAAGAGCTCATTATTTTTGTTCCCTTATTTTTTTTTAGTTTCTTTGCCAATTTTGAACAAAAGTTCAAAAAATAAACAAATTTAAAACTTATTCTAAATTATGAATGAAATATCGAATAATCAAAGTTGGGATATCTTGGAAAATGGTAACAGAACAGAAGTAAAAAGGGAGCTTCGAGTATCATTTATAATTATAACAATAAAAAATAAAAATTGATTGTGAGAAATTATACAAAAGTCACTTGCTACATGTGACGTTTGTGACCATTTGCAAATATTCCCTAAGGGATTCGGTGAAACCTCCCTTTGATATAGGGATTAGAAAAACTCATTGCTAGGTAATACAAAATTGATTTTTTAACAATAGATAAATATTGTTTTATTTTTTCATTCTTTTTATTGATATCTTATGGACAGAAACAAAATAAATTTAGCCAAAAGGTTATCTAGATTAAGATAATCAGAATCTAGACTGTAAAGCTATGCGTTATAAATATCTCGGAAATGATTCCTTTATCTAAAAACTGTTCCGATCATTCTTTTTCTCCCCACAAACACGCCGCCATCCACTCGGAGAGAACACAACGCCTCCGATGATTTGTGTCCCCTAAGAACAAGGAGGGAGGTCCCGGGCGATACAGAACTCGATATCAGCACGACTAATAGCCGTCATTCATAAATCTCGGGTATCTCCTTCGGACCGTTTAGTTTTTTAATTCTCACATATATTCCTCCATATCTAGCCGTCTTAAAGGCTTTGTTGTTGAAAATTTGGTGGTTTATAAGTTCAAAAATAAACTTTAAAAATAATTCGATAGAAATGACGAAATCGTATTGATCGTTTAATAATGCATCAAATCAATTTAACCTATCGTTTGATTTAATTGACTTTTAATGTAATGAAAGATATACACACCATCACAATCGATTCCTATAGTTTACGACAAACCGAAAAGCAAAATAATTCGACATTTGATTGAATTAAAAATTTAACTTTAAAAACCTTGGAATTGTTACTCCTCCAACCACAAAGTAATTAAATATGTATATATTTCGCATTACAGAAAAAAAAAACTTGTCAATTTATGGAATTAGTTTCTTTTTACAATAAATGTAGAAAAAATAATTAAATTCCTCAAATATTTAATTTGGGAGAAAAATAATATTAACTGAAGTAATGAGAACAATCAATTAACACATCAATAATTTCCATCATTACTAAGAACTAAAAAAAATTAACTAAATTTCTAGTATACCTATCACAATCACAATAAAGCAAAATAGTGAATTATGTATACATATAAATCACTTAGTTAAAAAATGAATACTAACGTTAAGAATATCTCCATAATGTCTTGCACAACGTTACGAATGGGACACCTTGGGAACCCAACCTCCTCATTGTTTGTAGTAACTCGGGAAAATATTTATGATTTACACAATATTGTTTTAAATATTGATCATAACATTAAAAGCTTTAAAGCTTTTCGAACAGTCCCAAAAAATACTTAGAATGATACTTTTTAAAACCTTATACTTCATAAAAAATTCATTTTAGCGATTTTTTTAGAAAAGAACTCGAACATGGATGGGCACTTTCCTAAACAAGATGAAACTTCTTCACAGTGTCTTTAAAAAGCTATTAGCAACAAATAAATAAATAAAATACTTTAAAAGGTATAATTTAATAATAACAAAATAATATAAGCTGTGTTTGCAATGCTCTTTTTTAAAGTCAAAGATCGAGAACAGAGTAATAAGACTGACAGAACTACTTATATCAGCAGCTTGACACAATATGACGCAACGATTAATAAGAAGTAGAATATTGGACAAATGGCTTGCCACATCTGTCAGCAAAGAACACTGGCTAAAGGAGGGAGAAAAAATACCCCCGATAGAGATTGATTTCATCGGAATCAACGCTCGCATCAATATTAAAGTTGAAACAACTCATCGAGTTTCGGAAAAAGGTCATTTTTAACTTATAGTGGATGATGAACATCGAAACAATATAGATATTTTGACTCGGGTAGGCCTTGACGACATCTGCATGATCGTTGAGATTACTTCTCTACTTCTGTAAATAGAAAAGATAACCATATTATTATTCTATTTTATTATTAAAAGCAATGTATACTTGAAAAATTATAGCATTCGAGTTTGAGCCAATAGCAATACTATATATTAATTTGGAATTATTTCTTTAGTTCCTTACAATATTTTTGTTATAATTTTTAACAAATAATACAAGTAATATCATTAAAATAAAATAAACAATATATTAAAAAAAGCCTGTACTACTACAGCTCTTGAAAGGTAATGAGTACAGTAAAAGGTAGAGACAGTTCTTCTTTTAAGACGAGGGTAGTTATGTGAGGGGATTTGTCCATAGATCACCTTTAACCGCAAATATTTTCCACGAATCAAGGATATAGTGGTTGGGTGAGCAAGGCCCTGCAGCTCCAAAAGGGCCTGCAGCTGCAACAGAGTTTATCCATGGTAGTTAACAGTCAAATTAATTTAACTGCAACAGCACTGTTTGAACTCGGAAATATTATAGCACAGCAACTCAGCCCTTTACATAACGAGGTTTCCTGCTGCCATAAGAAAAAAAAAGATTAATTTAATGCATCCACATAGATATGTTCATATACATATACCGCATACAAAAATATATTCTATAACTTGTACTACTGCAACCCGTGAACGGGTCTGGGGGTTCAGTACGGTTGAGACTGTACTGTTTCGTGGACAACATACTGTTGTGCAGGGAGTTGATTTGTCCTAGATGAGGCTCAACCGCCAGATTTCCCCCCTTATTTTGGGTAACCACTTTATAGAGGCTGGGTGAGCCCCAGGAGGGTCCTAGATCTCATATGATCTATCTCCGGGCGCCAACACTAAATAAAAGTCTTGCCAGCAGCGGGATTTGAACCAGGATTTTCGGCATGGCACCTCTGAGCTACTCTGCTCCCAAAATATATTCCATAATATGTATTATATTTATTCTTAACATGATTATGGTTGTGGGGAGTGCAGAGTATCAAATATAATTCGGAGCTTACTAAAAAGATATAAAATTCTAAGCGCTTCGTGGGTACATTTATCAGTCATAACCATGCACATTTATTAGTTTCTACCAACAACATCAAAATGATATTACCGCCAGCATAAACGCCGAAAAGACTCGGAAACACCATTTTTGTGACTCCCCCCCTTCCCTCCAACGACTTTACTCTTGTTCAGGCGCCAAGGCTTTACGATATCATCAAGTTCAACTGAGGCAAAACTACTTGCAGTTTTTCTTTTCCATTTATTATCACTATAATATTGGGTTCCGCAGGAATGCTAACGACTGGATGGCTCATGAAAATTTCTCCTCAAATGATCCTAAAATTAAATTCATATTGCAGGAACCATTAAATAAATTTTCTATTCCATTCCATTTTATTACTGCTACAACTCGTTCATTATTACTACTTTGTTTATCAATTTCTTAGAAAAAATTACCCAACATTACTTATCCGAAAATTTCGATTATATCACTTAAATTAAAAACCCAATTTACTCCAATTTTTCTACGTACTACCTTTTATAATGATATAAAAAACAGTCATATGGTATCATGGTAAACCCATATTTTTTTCGGGACTCAGTTCAATGTTATCATCAACATTTTATCCTAATTAATAGGTTTCGCTTATAATTGAGGCCTGTCAGCTAATGGTGGCAACTCACAACGCCCCGGTGTAGTAGTGATAAATCTATCTAACGGATTTCATTCAGCAATGACGTTTTGGTTTTCCGGGATGTTACATAGTGCTTGAGATTTGGTCCTGGGACGATCTCCTTCGGGGAAAGAAAAATGTAGGTCTTCATGTATCCGGTGGTCCCAATCAGACATAAGTCTTAAATCTAGACCAATCTACCACTATCATTGGACTCGTACGCCAAGTTTACGTCAGTGGAAAAACATTGAACAATCGACAGTTATAGATTGCTTATCGGGCTATAGACCGCCTGCTCCTGCACGAAGAAAAACAGGGTTTGTAGCAACCTCCAGATTACGCGAACCCCATCAGGCTGCGCTCCTAAAAGAATTATGTTTTTAATATAATTAATTACGTAGTGGATCAAAAGACCTATGTGGGTCGGTTATGTCTGTTCACTCGCCAAAACTTAATTGACACTTACCAAAAAAAACTGATATAGACCGACTATAAGCTATATAGTCAGAGAAAAAGTCGATAGATCCAACACAGTTGAGGAGTTATAACTCATATCATTACAATTCTTATACATTTAGCATTTTCAAAATCACCGAGGATGGCTATTTTTTATTTATTATATAATTATTTTCCTTTTCATTAATTGTTTTAATTTTTAAATATTTTTATTTTCAAGAGAATATATTTGCCCTGGCCGGGATTCGAACCCTGGTCGTCCGTCTCTCCGTGACAGCACTCTACCATTTGAGCTACCAGGGGCCGCCTCACAGAAAAATGCAATTATGTGTTCAAAACATAACGTTTGTCTAAATTTTTAACTTAATTAATACTCGACTATCTCGAGAAAATGGACTTATTCAATGGACTTAAACATTCAAAAATAACAGCTAATTTTGTTATTTGTTGAAACTTTGTACTATAAAATTTAATCATTTCTGTGATAATTCTAAAAATGCACAATGAGAATTAAAAAATATTTAATAATCCGGTTAAATCATAATCAAAATCTTATGAAAGTAGTAATATAACCTGATGCACGCTACGCAGAAAATTAAATTTCGAAAAATTTAGATTTTTTCATTATTTCTAAAAGACTTATTGAGTTATTTTTTAATATTAAAAAAGTTAATTCCTCGGGGATAGACCCCCCCGTAGGCCGCTCACTTCCCTATATCAGCCTCTTCATAATAAGAAATTCCAGTCACATTCCTCTGATACCCCTAGAAAAGGCTAAAGATCATAACAGATCTCCGGCAACACAAAGAGAGGGGGTGTAAATCTTCATCTTAGTTTTATAAAGAAAAAGGACGGGACACGTAGGGGAGTAAGGCCCGCTAAATCAATATTATTGTTGATGTGTCTCACTCTCAGGGGGAGTTCACCTTTTATCATCCCTTAGTTACCTCGGCAAATAAAACTGAGAACCTATGCGATGCTGCCTTGAACGAATCGGCTCTTTTTTGTATCTAGTCTATACATATTATAAAACAAAGTCCTCCGCCGCGTCTGTCTGTCTGTTCGCTCTAAGCTCAAAAACTACTGCACGGATATTCATGCGGTTTTCATCAATAGATAGATTGATTCATGAGGAAGGTTTAGGTATATAATTTGTCTAGGTTTTGTGTAAGTTAGTTGGAATATAACGATAATTGTGAAGTGTTGAAAAAGTCAAGCCGCCTGGGAGCTTTCGTTGAAGTCGCTGGCAAATCCCTTTGAGATGTAATAAAACAATGCATGGTGGAATATTCCTCTTTTATAGATCTACAAAAAAGTTCGTGATAGCATATATCTATCTTTCAAGGATAGCTCACTATACCGATTATATCTTCTAAAAAAATGGTTACGTACAATGCGGTAATTAGAAAGATTTAGTTACTTTAAGCATTTCATGCAGATTGTTATAATATTAACAACATATAATTTAAATGAGTATCTTAGGAATTATCGCAAAAAATTAACACGCGTGAAAATAAATTTGAATGTGAGGAAATATTTTATTTTGTTTTTATGCTTATAATATCTACACAATAAAATTCATTAAAATACTTCATGTAGTGTAGAGATTGTGTCTACAGCCCCGGTAAATAAGTGGTTAGGTCTAATTTTCTCCAAAATGAGTTTCTTGTACTTAAGTAAGCGAGATCGAGTATGGCTTGAAAAGGAGTTATTGATCATAATACAACTCTATTTCAAGCCAACAACTACGAGAATGATAAGATTCCGGTTATCTAAAATCAGTTAACTGGAGAAAATCCGACTTAGCCACTTATTCACTGGGGCTGTAGATATTACACTTAAATCTAATTCAAATATTCGACACTTCAAATTTATGCGATCCTACTACATACAAAACATGTAGGCATTATATGGTGTACAACCCGTGCGAGGCCGGGGTGGATCGCTTGTAATTTTATAATTGTAAGTATAAATTTTAAAATATAGCAAATTTTAATATGAGAGGTTATTTAGTAAAACAACTTTATGAAATCGAAAGATTTTTATTCAAAATATGTATCCCCATTTTCTATCCCTACGTGTTTTTCAATCCTAGAACTGAAGAAAGGGTTTTGTGATGAAATAAAGTATGAAAATGCGTTTTTTGCCAAGAATAATTATCAAACATTTTACTCTGAAGGAAATTTTTCTTTAAGTTTCGGCAAGTAGAAATTTTATTTGCCTAAATTTGGCGATATGTTATGATTTTTCAATTTTTTATAAATTGTTTTGAAAAGTATTAGGTCGTTTCATGTGAAATTTCCGTTTTCAAAAAAATGATTATTCAGTAAACACGAAATCAAAACAGTTTATTCAAACTGTTTATCCACATTTTCTATACATTTTTCTCAACGTGCTATTAAATTTTTAATCCCATAAATGAAAAATTTTAATAAATGAGTTTTGTCAGGAAATATAGCCTAAAACGCGTTTTGAAGGAAGCTTTACAAATTTCTGAGCTAATGGAAATCTGTTGGAGATGTAAGGTTCTTGTGGGACGACTTCGGAACCCAGATGATTTAGTTACTTCTTTGTCTATCGTGAAGCATGACCATTGTCACGTAAGAGTTTCTTCTGATTAACTAATGCTGGTTGTTTTTATATAAGTTTTTGTTCCATTCATTTTTTCAATATTTCTCGAACCAACGGCGAATGATCTTTTTGTTACAACACTCTTCCTCGAACGCGGTGCTAATGTTTCATGCGGCTTGGATTGTCGAGTGTCAAAGTTTAAACTCATAATTAAAATTACATGAAAATGACGCGTTTCCAAGGTCATTTTTGATGGCTGGCTCCTCAAATTCCTCTTTGAATTTCATAAATAAATAAAAAAATTCTTATGAAATGGACTTTTTCATTTGAAAAGTAGTTATCTGTGCTTTTCGGCTCCACCTGCGTACGGCTACACCACATTCACCTCAACTAACTATAAATTAGCGTAAATAATAAAATTAATATTTTAAACACTTTAGCACCACATATCAGTTTGATTTTTCTTAGGGTTAAACATAACCATAATGGATATTGACATTGTGAAACCCATTGCAGGTGTAGGTATTTTTTAATCAAAAATATGCACTTTAAAAAGAGAATGGCGCAAAAAAATTGTCCGCCGAAGGCCGAAATGTTTGCGCATTACAAAATATATACATTTTTTTTTTTTCTCGCACATTATTACTTTCTTACTTACATAAGATTTTGATATTTACATATTTTTAGCGTAGGTTAGTGTACTTTAAACCACATTAGAATATTAAAAAGGCTTTCGTGTAGAAACTTTTTTGGAAATTTCAACAAAATATAAGCGATACGGTTTATAGAAAAGCCCATGCCATTTATCAATGCAGCTAATCGAATGTTCGAAAATGCAAAATTATAATTTACTTAATATCACCAACTTATGTAGTGACATAAATTTTTAAGGCCTGAGATTAATTAAATCATTGAAACTGTACAAGTGTGAACTTTGAGCTTAAATATGTACAATAATCAAACATTATTCTTTTTGAATTGAAATATATTGCAATGATGTGATGACACAACCAAACCAGATAATATAATTTACCTGCCACAGCCGCAATTGAACTGCGAAACCTTCAGTATATTAACTCAGCATTCTACACATTCAACTACCTCGCCCCTTTTGAAGTATAAGAAACAACAAAATTATAATAAATGCAGTAAAGATGGAAAATACAATTTTTATTTTGACTAAATTAGTACCACGATGTAAAAGCAGCAATATATTATGGTACCTCTTAAGAGGCAATGGTGGAACCAGGAAGACAAAGTATGGCAAAAGAACGTGAAAAATGTTGGAACACAGAGAGGAACTATAAAGTGAGCTGATCACTATTCCGAGGGTGTGTATACGAACTGCAAATTGCTTGTAAAACAACTGGTTTAAGTGAGACAGGAAACAACCCTCCCTCAAATAACAGTAGCACAATCTCAAGTGTCATCCATATCTTGGCCAATATCCTTCTCCTCTACCACCAACCTCCTCCCCGGAGAAAATATTTTCATTTGCTGTAATCCGAGGCTCCTGGCCACTCTCATCTTTGTTTTCCCAACCATCCATCAACCACCTCTAGCTAAGCCCCAAGAGCCCCCTCCCTTCCTCTAACCTCTTCCGGACTTAGAACTTTTAGCAAATCCCTCGTTTTTCATCACGCGTCCGACCGCTTCGGCTGCCATTAATTTGCAAGAGTTGATCGAAATTTATGAGAAGAGTTTGAGCGATATCGGGGGGAGGGGACCGGAAAACGTGAGCGGAATCATAAGCCCTCTTCTTAGGATTTCATTTTACTAATTTATTCTTTGAGAAAGCCTAAAGATGTTTTTAATGCAGCCGTTTTTTTTTCTCATCTCATTACGGAACAAAAAATACTACAAAGGAAGAGGCATACGAATTAGAAACTCGAAAAAAACTCAATTATGCAGAAGCAAATTATTATTCATAGAATCACTATGATGCCTCATGAACATTATATAAGTTGAGTGCAGTTATTGAACATACTACATGAACATCATTATCAACCCTGGAATACTAACGTTCTTAGAGTAGTTGTTTAATACTAATCTACGTATTGGTGACGTACACAAGATATTTTTTTTATTTAAGGTAAAATAAAGTGGCCAATTTTTTAAAAACTAACAATTTTTTATTTCACGAAGCACAATCGTCACAGGGAAACAGAAGGCCCATAAACAATAAAACTAGAAAAAGTATTAAAAAAGTTGAACAATCAAGTTCCATATTTTTAAATTTTTTAAAAAGTAACAGAATTTTCATTTCACATAGCATTGATATAATTATTATAAAAGAAATGAAACAGAAATATCGTTAAATATTAAAAATATATATAGGTAAAAATATTTTAAAAGTTTAAAAATCACTTTCCATTGTTCGCATACTGAGGAAATATTTTATTAGTATGCTCGCTGCATATAGATAGGACTTTGTCATCCTCCTTTGACTACAAATAGCGCATAGAACAGTGGGCACATGATCTTTTTCCAAATTGGTGTAGAGCGATCGTCGTCAATTTCTAAAGATTGACTGATAACCAATCTCAGTTCACTTGAAATTGTTGGTAACGACAATCTTTGGTACTTCCAAGGTTTCGCTAGTAGGTCATGTAAATTTAGCATGAATTCAATCCTTGTCAAAGGTTTTTCATTACACTTTCTTTGGCGATAAAAGTTATGAGCATACATAACGTACGAATTTATACAAGCGATATTCAACATATTGTAAAAATAACACAAATTGATCAAATGAGTCAACTGCGCCCTTTGTTTCATTGCAAGTGTGTATAATTTCCGGTTTAGGACTACTTTCTCTAATTGAAGCTCGATGACGCATTGTCGATACGATGGTAACTAGCTTGTTTGTTTTCGGTTTGTAAGAGAAGATTGTTATGTTGTCAGAGCTTAGAAAAATAGGAAGAATTAACACCCCTTTTTTTAAATTCTTCTGGTAACTCTCTCTTATTTTTTCTTATGGTCCCAACAACAGTTAATTTATATTCATTAAAAAGCTTTTGAACCAGTGGAATACTCATAAACCAATTGTCCATAGCCAAGTTCCTATTAGAGTATTTAATAGTCTCGACTAGCTTTTCCACATAGTAGCCAGGGACATTTCCTTTAGTGGATTTACTCTCTTTTCCAAGATATGGAATAGCATCCACCATATATTTGGTGCCATTGCCATATAGCATCATGATTTTTAATCCGTATTTGTTCGGCTTGTTACTCATATACACGCATGACTTCAAGAATTTTCTCTGTGGTCGAGTAAGTTTTCACTGGACACTGGAACAATTTATTACCTATTTAAAACCATGAGCAAATAGGGAATTAAAATAATATAAATATGTAAGTTTGAATAGTCATGCCAAACTTAACAGCTGTGAAGATAACCTTAGGCACAGATGTGAGGAAGGTTATGAGAGAGATTGGCTTACTGAAAGACTCACTGTAGTTAACGTGTTAAATTGATATTATTAATGTTAGAATGGAATATGAACAATTGTGTTGATTCAGGTTTGTAAATAAAGATACCTGTTGTTATTTAGTGATTTATAAGATTGTAAATATATTTGTTTGTAATTACAGTTCCTCACTGCATCCACGTGTTATCATTTGTTCCATTCATCTCCTGGGTTAAGTCGTTGAATTCACGACTTACAAATCAACACAATGAAGAAGATAAAGGTAAAATTTCATTTTATATCAGAAGCAGGAACAAACTCTAAGAGCACAGTTGTAAAGGTTAAAACTATACAATTGGTGAATCAGGAGGAAATTTTTGCTTTCCCAAAGGACCAACAAACTAGTGAAGCACATAAACAATTGTTTGCTACCAATATTGTTAAGAATGTTGTAAAAAGTTTAAATGTGCGGGATAAATATAGGAATGTAGTTATATCTTTAACAGATGAACTGAAGCCTATTTATTTGGATGAGGAAGGTAATGTAGCCTTTCATGATATGTATTTAGATGAAGTGCAAGAAAAACAAAAAGTAAGTGTACCAAGCACCAACACAGAATTAAACAATAACTATTGATTGAAATAAACATCGCTGAAACGTAAACGCACATGAAAAAACCAAGCAATCAATGTGTGTTTTTGGAATTAAAGAAATTCAAAAGGAAAATTAAGGCTAATACTTCGAATTCTCGGGTTTAGTCTGGCTTATAAAAAACCCAACAATACAGTGCTACCAACATACGTAGAGGCGACGTGTACAATGATAATACACAATTACTAATGTACGCTTCAGCGACGTGTAAAAAATATTCAACACCAACTAATGCACGTATTAAAGCCGTAGTGACTTACCTTATTCATTGTGGATAGCACTGAATATGGCGCAATAACAATATTCTCTTCACAGCAACCTTTGGCTAACTATAGGTACACTAGAGGCGGAAACTTTAACACATTGGAGGGGAAACTTTAAGCTACGAAAAACAAAATGGCGGCAACCGATTTTCCTTTGAAGCACACATAGCGGAGACGTACATTAGTATTCTAGGGTTAAGTAGGTACAGGAATATAATTTTATAAAAAGTCTTCAAGAGGAAGTATGTTGTCTTTCCAGTAACCAATATGTTAAGCTTGAACCCTCACATCAAATATTAATGTTCATTCCATGCATAACCATTAAGTAAAATAAATATAATTCCTGTTAATCGGGCGTGAAGTCATAAATCGCGTTTCTGCGACCATTTTTTGGCTCTTCTTCAAAGACATTATATTTCAATTCATTTTATTTATGCCTGGAATTTATGTTTTCATTGGTCGGGATTTCTGCAGGTTGGACCGCAACGGACTTATAGGCTCATAATTTTTATTATATTAAATACTATCTTTCTACTCTTGATCTGTACGGGAAGAACTATATGTATTATTCGAATTGGAAAAAAACAGTACATTATTTAGCTAACTATTTAATTTTTAACTGTCACAATTACAGTAATAAAAAAAACTGACTTCAAGGGTGACTTGTTGTGAAGTGGTTAGCAAAACAGCCTAATATGCTAGGATTTTTATATGGAGTAAAAATCCCTTGTTCATCTTTAATCGGATGGGACATAAAATATTCCCAAGCCTGTACGATGTCAGGTACTCGTTAAAGATCACTATCCTATTTATACCTGGATGGGAAAAAATTAGGTCTCCATTTGTAGGATCGACGATTAGTCATAGCATCATATAGTGACTAAATGAATAAACAAAAAAAAAAAACGAAGAAAACTGAAAAATACTGGTTTCATTCATTTCAAAACTACAGGGAGTAAAAATATATATGGTTCAGAATAGTGTGGCGCCTCTCTTCCTGATTCTATTTACCCAAAGAATTGCTTCCGGGCGGACCCAAGCGAGGATGACTGTCGGATTAAGCTGGCTCCTGAGTTATGGATCATCGAGTGAGCACTGTCCAAAAACAGTGGTCTTTCCACACCGAGCACTTGAGGCAGGCTTTTAGGATTATTAAGGGATCGAAGAGTAGGGTTGAGATTGATGTCAACGGGACAGACGAAGAGGCGACTGTATCAGTCCGGGGCAGACACGACTTGACTCTCGGGAGAGTCCCTCATATCGTAAATGGAACAGTCGTGTTTTAGGCCCTTCTTAGTTTTCCCCCCTCATTTCTTTGGCTCAAGGAGGGGCAGAAGACCCTAATAAAGAACTGATCCCACTCTCCCCAGTTGCGAAATTAACCCCCAGGCACCCCCTTAATGTCATCCTTTTCAGCAATAATATTGATATAATAGCTGCGCCATTTGGTAAAAGAATCCTCCATTATGATTTCTTCTCTACAAAAATGATTCATATTTAATAAAGTATTGGCTTACGAGAGCTGTTATTTTTTTCAAGGAAAAGTAAGTTTCCGTGTTATAATCGGATGACGTAACGATATGAATTACGATATGAACGTTATGGAACGCAATATCTTATAGAGTATTTGTATTTATTATGCCTGTCCTAAATCGTATTAAATTAATCATAACCGTTATTCTCATTGTTAAGACCTGAAAGCAAGATCTGGTTCTAATATTTGTCTCCCTTTTTTTTGTGAAGTACCTGTATATTCTATGTTATTGTTACGGGCTACTGGGTGTAAAATGAATTAAACAATTACTAAATTCAAGATAATAATATTTATTAACAACTTAAGGTTACAAGGAAATTATTTAAAACAATTAAATTATTAAACTAATATTAATTTACAATAACAATAGTCTACAGATTATAAACTGGGCTTAACTGTTATCTATTTACTACTATTATTATTATTATTATACAAATTAAATAAGACATTGATAATACTAAATAACTTAACTATTTATATACATTTGTACAAATACAATAATATTACACTATAGTTTACAACTACAAATTAACACTTACAGTTCGCTAATTAAAGTCCACCAACCGTAAGACTGCACAATCCAAATATGACAAACTGACACACAGTTTATTACACTCACTAATCACATATCACACTGCGACTGGCTGACACTAACTGTCACTGTCACTCACACGGGCTGTCACTGTCCACTGTCACTGCTTTACTACTGATCACTACTGAAACAGCTGGCCTTTTATATAGGCAAGGTAGGTCGGGGTGGGGCACTTCTCGGAAGATCCAAGAATTGTCTCGTTTCATCCAGGCTGATCCAGAAGGTTCTAAACTATTCTTTAATTCCTTCCGCCTTATCTTAATCCCTTCAGCCGGTCCCTCTGTCCCTCAGATCGTAACATTACTTATTTTTATCCTTTACAGTTTCATTTCATTTATGTATCCAGGATTCATCATTTCAGATGAAGGAGTATGCTATTCCCAAAATAACCAGTTTGTGTTTTATCTTATAATTCAGATTATCAGGACATAGAAAAAAACGATATTCCGTTCATAAAAATGGGTGGGGCACTTCTCGGAAGATCCAAGAATTGTCTCGTTTCATCCAGGTTGATCCAAAAGGTTCTAGACTATTCTTTAATTCCTTCCGGCTTATCTTAATCCCTTCAGCCGATCTCTGTCCCTCTGATCGTAACATTATTTATTTTTATCCTTTACAGTTTCATTTCATTTATGTATCCAGGATTCATCATTTCAGATGAAGGAGTATGTTATTCCCAAAATAACCGGTTTGTGTTTTATCTTATAATTCAGATTATCCAGATAATCATAGAAAAAAACGTAGAATCACATAGAAAACAACGCTATTCCGTTCATAAAAAAAAAAAAAAAAAAAACGTATTGAATATACCAAGCTGCACAATGCTCTTGTGCCAAGAAAATGCAAAAGCACATCTTGATAATTGTAATATACACATATAATAGTAAGCCAAAAATAGTGGCGGTATAAATCTTTTAAATAGAATGTGATTGGCATAAATAAATCAATATTTTCACAAATATATAATTTAAACTCACATTGATTAGTGGATAACAATTATTTCTCATAAATGATAGTTAAAGTATACTGTTATTCAGTGGCGTTGTAGTAGGACTAGGTGTTAGCAGCGAACCCCAATAATGGCGCCGACGGCGTCAGAACTTGGGGCCAAAATATGTATATATATAATAGAAGCTAAATAATAGAAGATCTCGAAGCACACGCGGAGTATGTAATAGGATAGAACCGGTCAGAGTAACATTTACGAATACGAGAGTTCTTATCAGCAACAAGAGACAGCAGGGACTGATCAGTCATACCTTGTAGATTTGTGGTTTCTTACTGATTTAAAAAAAAAAATCTAAATGAACTGTTCTTCAAAATGCAAGGTAAAAATCGTCGAGTTGGGAAAATTGCTGGACCAGTGAATATATTCAAAGCCAAACTGGCTCTATGGAAATCCCATTTACTGAGAAATTCAATTTCACATTTCCCAAATTTAAAGAAAATTTCATATCACGTGAATGTATGTGAAAAAGAAATTTATACCACTTCGTTTGCTTCTTATTTTGATACCCGACGAAATTGTTTCAAACAATTTAACAATTTTGGAGTTCATAATTAAACCACTGAACGGTCCCTCGACGTTTTGTAATGTATAACGTCAGCGGCCTCGTGCCGGTTCGAGTAAAAACCACCTTCAGCGGACTCAGCCCGATGTAACGCCTTAAAATACTGAAAGGTAACAGAAGGTTTTTATTTATATAGAAGCCGTAGTTTTTAACTATTTGTAATTGTAATTTCATATAATAAAGGAGGTTCTGAAAAAAAAATAAAATAAAATAAACCATTCCCAGAAGGTGGTATTTCGGAAAACATCAAAAACTATTTTTTAATTTATTTATATGGCAGGAAATAATAACCATGAACAACGACTTGAGTCTGAAATCAAACAAGAGGGATGGAAACTTTTGTAATATTGTTATGAAATTGTGTATCTAATTTTAAGAGCGTTATCTTATGCACGCGTATAGTGCATCAAAACACCGATCTAAAACCATATTTTTAACAATGAAGACATAAAATCAAAATGACAAATGTAAATTTGGACCATTTTATTAGGACAGGCACTTCAAATTATGAGTCAGAATTCATCAAGTTGTAAGAAATGCAAGGCCAAGGATCGCACTTATAATTAGTGATTAATTGTTGTAATAACAAGGGACATATAATACATATAAGTATGTATTTGACTGTATTATTTATGACTGGTCTAATAAGCATCTTATTTTATCTTTGTCTAACACTTTATTTGCCTCAACCATTCCCACTGATCTAGATGAAAAATACGGTCAATAATTAATTACCGATTCAAGTGTACGTTAGCTTATTGTTATTTTGAAAAAAAAAATTATTGTGTAGATGCTAGGATCTCCATAGGAACGAAAATTTTTGAAAAGGTCGAAGAAGTTTTCTATCTCGACCCACAGGTTAACAACGAGATAAGAATGAGAATAGTACTTCTGGTTAATACAAGTCATGTGAGATCATAGAGAGCAAATATGAGATTGTATAAGACACTGATATGCCCTGTCTTGTTATACGGTTCGGGGACTATCTCAAAATCGGACGAGCAAAGTGTCCTTGTGTTTGAGAGCAAAATTGTACACCGAATTTGTGGTCCAGTGAAAGTTCCAGTAGGCGAGAACTGGAAACCGAGGAGTAAGCTCTACACATTGACGGGTGTCATGCGCATAGGGAGGCTTACATGGGCTGGACATGTTGCCAGGATACAGGATGAAATCGTTCCAACAGAGATAATGAACAAACAACTGTATAGATCAAGAAGCATCGGAAGGCCAAAACTGCGATGCAGTGCGCAGTCGCGAAGTATTCTAGTATTCTGCATAGTGTGCGGAATTGGATCGCGGCTGCACAAGATAGAGAGGGATGGCGAAAGCTGCTTGAGGATGCCTTGACTCAATAATTGGTTTGTTTCACCACTGATGAAGAATAACGAATTTTAAACTCGCTATTTACCCGAGAACAAGTTTCACCCATACGGTCATTATTGTATTCCCTGCGTTCAGCTAAATATTTTAATATAGAGGAATTGTGGGCGGACACTGATGCACTTAATGAAAGAGATGATTCGACGTGAAAAGGTTAGCGATACAATTCCTTTACCCGATTGACACTCCATTATAGCCACCGTAGCCATATGTCCAGCGATAAGTCAGTCTTCCATAAGGGATGACACACTCCTTTCGTTAGTCCTATATTAAGATATAATATAAATGATGAGCAGTTCTGTCTTGAATTGCTTGTTCTGCCTACCCGTAGTACATTTTTGTTTAGGTATGCGTTTTGTACATAGTTAAAACTGTAAATAGTTTTGATTTTATTTCTCTTAACAACCCTTTTTTAAACAGATGTAGGAAGAACCTAGATATATTCAATAATATACAGTTAAACGTGCCATATGTTAAACATATTTAAAATTAAAATAAATTCTAAATTATACTAAGAGAGTATACAATAGGAGAGTACTTTTGAATTGAAAGAACCAAAAGTAAAACAATTAATCCAAATAAATATTTTAAAAATTGTTAAACTTAAAGGAAATTCTTCCTCACCACTGTTCAGTTTTTATTTATTCAAGATATATTCAAGCAACAGGTAGTACTTTCCGTATGTCTTTAATCAAAAATAAAATGTTTGCATATTTCACGGTTCTGAACAAAAACATACATTCTGCGGATTCGATCAAAGATAAATTGATAGTTCGTGGTTATCAATAAAACTAGACAATTACTATAGACACTAAAAACTTACTTATATTAACTAATAATTAAACTTATTTATATTAATAAATACTAATATAAACTTACATTATAAATAAAATATTAGACATATATATATATCAATTTCCATAATAAATTCTTATATAAGCTTGTTTATATTCTCTTTAAAAGCTATACATATTCGTATTTAAACTTATACATAACCATTATATCCAAACATACATAAATCTACTTATTTTAGCCATCTATTGTTTTATTCAATTTTTATACTTATTGTAAACAGGTAAAATTAACCAGCGATTCTTCAATTGATTTACATGTTATGAAGGATGTTATATCTACTTCAGTAATGAGTTTAGTTAGTATTTTTTTTAAATTAATCTCTTGTAGGCCTCAACATTTTATTTTGTTATTTGATTAATAGAAAAATAAATATGGATTATTGCATATGCATATGTATTGAGTAAGTAAGTGACCATGATCAAGATATAATTTAGATTCATATTGTATTTTTTTCCAATAAATTTTCGTTTGAATTTAGTAGGATTCCAGGATGTTCCCTGCTAAACTCCTGTAAGAGAGGACAGAAAAGTTGCTCCTGCAATCTCGAGGTGACCTGGGAGTGCCATTGATCAGAGCTCACAAGAGCCACGTGGCTGGATTGGCTTCATCAGCGGATGGAAGGCGGCGATGAAGACCGCAAACTTGGCTCTGACATAAATATCTGACTGCAGGGCAGGCAACGACCTCCTCCTAATGGAACCACTGGTTGGTTACTACCGGAGGATTGTACGCACCACTCCAGCGGAAGTGATTGGTCATCTGTATCATGGCCATGCGCTGTAAGAGCAGAAGGATATATCTTACCTAAAGTATAGGAGGAAAACTCTACAAGTGTGTGAGTTAACAGATTTCTCATCAATCTAATTAAACATGTAAAAATGATACACACGTGAACAATAATCATTGACTAATATTAGTTTACATATACGTGAGGAAGAAAATTTTATTTTTTTAGTCTAGTGTCAACCCCCGATCCTACTTCCCCTGAAGAAGACCTGCAAATGTGGGTTGAAACGTCGGCTTTCCAACAAACAGTTCTCCCTATATAAGAGATTTTTTTTTTACCACCACCCGGACCATTTTCTTCATCTAATAACAGTAATTGTTGACATTATATATATGAGCCAGAAAAAAATTCATTTTCCATTTTAATTATAAAAACAAATATTTTTGTTCGTTGTATTTATTTAATTAATTAATTAATTTATAATATATCTCAAACACTTTTAGTTTACTATATTTATTTAATTTATAGATCCATTATTTTTGTCTGATAAGAAGATTGTTATTCTTTGTTATCCCATAATTTTAATCATCCCTAGTCATGTAACTCTTCTATTCTATACTTTTAAATATTACCATTAGGTTATTTATATTCTATTATTAATTTCTATAATTCATCAATTACATCTAATTTATAATTCAATTCCCAGTATATTTTATAATTCAACTATTACATTTATTGGTATATTATTTTTTTATCTCCAATATTTCTTATTTGCATTTCTTTATCTCTATTAGATTTATTTTATATTACCTTTTTTATTTTCAATACCTTATTTTTAATTGTCATTACCTTATGATTTATTTTTATTTCCTTCTTTATTACTTATTTTATTCTTTATTACTTACCTATTTGCATTACACCCTTTATAACTTATTTGTTAATATTCTATATTTATTCCCTGTGCTTTGTATATTTATCTGATTATCTATATAATCATTCAATAATTAAAACTAAAGAATGCCAAACAGAAATTTAATAAAATAGTACAATAACAAAAACAGAACTTCCCATTTAATTCCATAATCTATAAAACATCAAGTGATTTCATTTCACTTATTATTAAACTGTCTCGTGTTTTAATCAGCCGTTTCTTAACTGAATAGAAAGTACTTAGAATTGCGTAGAATAGAAGTTAAATAAACTAACCATTTTGTCGTGATTTATCGTGATGTTATTGAAATCTGTGTATCGTTCTGTATTGTAGCTAATTTATTAGCGGAGTGATACACATAGCATCTATGCCAATCATCTACGATACATTACTAGATGCGGCCAGTAGTTCACCATTAAAGTCTTCGACATCTATGGCTCTGTTCATTTGCTCATCAAGAATTACATCGTACTAAACTTGAGATATTTTCCCTGTGATTTCATAACGTCTGGTCCAGAAAATTGACCTCAGGAAATTCAATTGCTGCATTAACTGCTGATTTTACCAAAGGCATGCATGTGACTATCAAGTTATCCAAAAGGTGGCAATAGCTTTTTAGGGAAACACAACCGGAATGTGGAATAGTAAAGAGCTAGATATTTTATCATAATATACAAGGGCACGTCAACATATAATACGCAGCATATTATGAAGGAATAGCAGTGATGTAAATAATATCCATGTATTTACCTGTACCACTCCAACCCATGAAGGGTTTTACCCTGTCGTTAAAAGTGTTACAGTCTGTACTGTTTCTTGGACAACGGTAGTGCAGGGAGGTGATTTGCCCTAAATTACTCTCAACTTTTTTTAATGTTTTTACCCAAATTAGGTTATCAATTTTATAGATGTTGGGTGAGTCCCAGGACCGTCTCAAGAACCCATAGGGTCCATTTCCTGCAGTTAACAGATTAAATAAATTATCTACCTCACCTGGATGTGGTGCTGGGATCTTCGCCACACTATTTCCCATTTTTCGAACTCTTTATTGAGATCTAAAGTATTTGAAAAAAAAATGTCTGTATGACATTCCTCACATGTGCCTCATGCCTCCCACCCTCGGAGCCCTATTGTAGGACGAGGGACGCTATGTTCTCATTAAACGGGCCCGTTCCATTACACCTACACCATTCCATCCTTCACCCGCTCATTTTCTCATTCCTTTTTCTTCTCTTGCTGTCCTCTATAGGCTATTATACTTTTTTTTATTCGTCCCCTCCGTAGAGCATTAGGTCGGGGTCAGCGCACGTTTCATCGTGGGTGTTGGGGACGCTCGTCGGATTTATTATTCCGGAATTGTTGATAGCGGTATTATCATAATTATATCTTAATTCAATAACGGTTGTCACCTCCAATTGTTGTCCGCACAGGTTTTGATAAGTTTATGGTGTGAGAGAGGAGGTCGAATTGTTTTTATTATGCATAATTGGCTTAAAACGTATTTATTCCACTCTTTTTTATGTACCATAAATTAATTTCATAATCATAAGAATATTTACAAGCAATAATTTTAAAAAATAAAATACGTGTACCACACTAAAATCCATGAAGGGTCTTCAGTATATGGTAGAGAGCGTATTGTTTCTAGGGCAGCGGTTGCGCCCGTTCAACCACCAGGTTTTTCGCCCAACTAAGGGAACCCACTTGATAGAGCCGTGGTGAGCCCCAGGAGGATGTGTAGATCCCACAGGATCCATCGGAGACTACGAGTATTAACAGATTAAATGCTTTACAAAATTCACATTGAGTTACCCCGCTCTCTTAAAAATAGTTAAAGCACCTTAATATCGAACGGAATACACAATAAATGTTTCATTCATTGTTGCCAAATCGGCATGATTCAGAACATATTTTTTCAAAATAAACTTATAGGTTTATCCACACATAACTTATATGGAATTTCCAAGCTTTTATTTAATATTTTCAAACCTATACCATAATTTGTTTTAGTAATATCTTCATATGGATTACGATTTTTTTATCAATTACTATGAATAAAAGACCTAAGGAGAAATAAAATACAAACAGTAAATTAATGACGGATTAAAATAATTCCTTGTGCCATAAAAACCAACGTAATAAACCCCTGGGGTTACAGGACTAACATCGTCATCATATTGAGTCAGATTGCTTAAATTAAGGTTGTCTGGGCACCAAAACTTCTGATATGGTTTCGGAAACTGACTGAGCTAGGCTAAATTCTAACCCTCCAAGTACTGAGGAACCCTCTCAAAAGGACACCCTGTCCTCTCACCCTTTTTTTTATTTACTTTTACCACTGCAGCCCTTCTCCAAGATGTGCCAGTGTTGTTTTGTGACCGAAACTGTGATGATTGAACCATCTTTCACATCAGAAAAAAAGTTTGAAATATGTCAAATTTTGAAAATGGATTTTCTCCAACGCTAAGTGTTATAATTTTGTTAATAATTTTTTTTAACTGATAAGATTATAGACTTAGACTCTATAGAGTCGTATCATGCTCCAGTATGAGTTTCATTAGAAAATAATAATCCTGAAGGTTTTCATATGGCCGTCACTATGACTGTGATCATGTGATCGTGCCAGTCTTTTCACAAGACAAATTTTTTAAATTGTTGATCCAACAAAAATTTTGTTGTTTATTGAAAATAAAAATAAAAATGTGCATTTATAATAATTTTTTAACTGATTTTTTAGATAAGTCATAGAACTAAAACCAAGATAGAAGAAAGATGGAATTTTTATTTCCAAATGGGTTGATAACAACGTTGTATCAGTTGCTTCTACATCATTAGGCTCAGGTAAAAAGATATAGCAGAGGTTTGAAAAAAAATTATCAGCATCCCTCAACCCAAAACCGTAAACAAATATAACCAGTTCCTGGGTGGGACCGATAGAATGAATGAGGACGTGAATAGTCTGAGGATCTGCATCCTCAGTAAAAAGTGGTGGTGGCCTCTATTTACATGGTTGTTAGATGCGGCAATCAACAATGCCTGGATTATCCACAAAACATCCGGGAATCCGATTACAAAAATCAAATTTCGCCGACAAATAGTTATAACTTATCTGGCCAGATACAAAACAGTATTCAAGTCGAGAGCAGCATCGCAATCTCAAAGATGGGCCATAGTCAGCAAGTACTGGCAGATATAAGGTATGATAGGATCGACCACTTTGTAGTTGAAGCAAATGGTCGCCGATGTGCAATGGAATCGTGCAAAAGGACTGTGCGCACCCAGTGTGAAAAGTGTGGTGTAGATTTGTGTATCTCATGTCTTGCGGGGTTTCATAGAAAATAGTCATGAATTCTGTATAAAATAGTTGTTTTTTGTTTGTTTATAAACTATATGAATTAAAATAAAGAATAGATTATGTTAGAAAAATGTTCCTATTATGAAATTCCAAAATTTAAAACTTCCTTTTTCCACCGGACAAATCATCTTGAGAAAGGCGTGAGCATGACCATATGAACACGGCCAATTATGAGGTGACTTCGGTGAGTCTGATTTTTTTTTTAACAATTTTGCTGAATTTCAGCATATCCATCAACAAAGAAAAATATAATTTTTTTTATCTTTATAAACAAAATTTTTGCTTAAAAAAACAAAAACCATCTGCGTCCTTGGAGGGCTAATCAACTCTGCGTTTGGTGGCTGATGACCCTTGCCCTATACATTAATATTGGATAGCGAATATTAGGAATCTCATATAAAAGTATTTGTAATCAAACATCTTCCTGCACCTTACCATTAACCGCAACAAAATTCACTGACAGCAATGCACAAAATCTGAATATTGAAAGGAATAAAGGAAAGTGGCACATCAAGGACCCAAAATATTACTTTTGGGGATTTTCCTATCAGGAGCTAAAAATCACAAATGTACCTATTTCAATATTTACATAATAGCTAACCTACTTATTAGTGCAAATGAGGACAAGACAGTTG
This sequence comes from Troilus luridus, assembly GCA_964056705.1. Classification (NCBI taxonomy): domain Eukaryota; kingdom Metazoa; phylum Arthropoda; class Insecta; order Hemiptera; family Pentatomidae; genus Troilus; species Troilus luridus. The sequence goes on along the minus strand of OZ057412.1, from coordinate 69,216,402 downwards.
TGTGAATGAAGCCCACAATCTGATTCATTGGAAGTGATAAATTATGGGGATGTATATAACTTAGATTCTAAAAATTCAAAGCCCTCTTGCTCAACAGTTTTTGTTCAATTCAGAATAGCCATATCTAGTGTTCAAACGTTTAAAAGTCACTATATTGTATTTCTTGGCCAAGTTCGTTAGGATTGTTGTATTTCATCCATCAGTTTACGAAAACTAATTGTTTGGATTGATTATGAGGATGTGGCTGAACCAGTTGCTGATTCATGCATCACTTTGTCTTAAGTTATATATGTTATTGCTGTTAATGAAAATTACTAAAAGCTACATTTTTCATTTTTAGATTAACAATTACGTTACAATGAGAAAAATGGAGGGGGAAATACAGCGTGAGCCAGCGATTCCATGATAAAAGAATTCCATGATGTAAACTTAATAGCATTAGCCTGCTAAGGGTAAGCTAATAACGGGACACGGTGGTGAAGGGTGCTTTGATGAATATGCATCGGAAATATCATCGGAGCTTCATCATGAACAGAATGGCGTCGTCCCCTGGTTATTAGTAAAGCAATTTTATACTGAGTTGATTTTGTTGATTGCTTTTCAGATGCTGTGTCTAATTGGCCTCCGGGTTTGACGGTCGGCTCAATTCATAATGAATCGGCTTTGTAAGAAAGGTTTTCTTCTCCTTTGACGGAAGAGCCTTAAGCCTGAGAAATAAAACAATGGGTATTCAGGTCTGCAGATCCCAAAGTAAAATGGTCCCAATAAACTTATTTGTTTGTTTGAAAAACTATTAAGAAGTAAAAGGTTTTCCATGAGGCCAAATGGTGCCTAATCAATAAATTGAAAGACAAGTACTTTTTTGTCTAACTGATTACTCGTGCTTGTTTGTTCATTTGACGTCACTTTATACTACCATGGCTAGTCGGGTGATGCTACTGTGGGAGTCTTAAATATTGTGTATCCAGGTATAATTAGGATAGAGATCCTTAAAGAAGACCTGACACCGTAGGGGCTCGGTCTCCCATTTTATGTAAATTCCCAAGGACGGCATAAGAATTTTTTTCTGAGCTAGTCCCTCAGGACCCGTCCTTGTCTGTTATTTTTTGAAAATTGTGAAAACTAATTTTTTGATTATTACTCTATAATCATTTACTTTTACACGGACATTTAATAATTAAACTGAACCGCTAAATTTGAATAATTTCCATATTCTATCAATTAATTTATTACTGCACTAGGTTTGTCATTACCCTCTTAATGTTGACTATTACCCCTAATTACTCCACCATGGTCCTACTGATATCAAGCCACACTACCCTGCTTCGACTTCTCTTATGATGGATGGCCCAATGACACGAGCCGGTGCCCCCCCCCCCGATATGCTGGTGTCCGCTACGGCTCATCGCGGCCAATATGAGGAGGGCTACGACGTCATATCAGCCCACATTACTTTAGATAAGGCAACAATAAGCGATCGGCCCCCATCCGCCTTCATCCAACTTAATGCCAACACGCTTCACTACTCTTCAACGGCTTAGGGTGGGCGAGTCCTCATTCTTTATGTGTATCGATGTAAAAAAAAGTACCGATTTAAAAATTATTTTCATATATATATTTAAATCACGTTACAGGCCAAGTAAGGATCACGCCTATATAATATCTAGGGTCCTTCCTTTTCCGCCCATATCTTTTTCATCCTCGCTTCCATCCTCTTCCTCCGCTACTCCATCCATTTCTTACTCTACTGCATCTTTCTTCCTACCTCTAGGACCTTTATTTTTCTAACTATATTCCGAAATCCTTCTCCGTCCTGTCAGTCCTCTCCGATGTCCATTCTCTCCAATTCCTTTATTTGTTTTGGATGTCTCTGTATAGTTGTATTGAACGTTATTGAATATCCCTTCTATAGTTTTATTGAACGTTATTGGATTTAATGTTGTACAATGTCACCACTCCATCAAATATTAGTTCCTCCAACTTATCCTGGTTCATTCTCTTCATATTTCAAGGAAAATTTTAGTCACCGTTTTCTCATCAACATTTCCAAGCGTTCTATATGTTCCTACAGTTCACTGTTATATATGTTATAACTCTGACAAGTCATTTTGGATCTTGTCCTGGAATCTCGACTCCCTCATCAGCAATTTCACAAGGCTTATTGGGGCATTCATTCCTTTCATTCTTTGAAATATATATGCACTAAAAATAATTAAAAGTTCTTCGTGATTTAGAGTTTGGCATATTGAACACAATCTTTTTTCCTTCGTTATCTCGTTGGCTCTCGTATTCGTTGTCAAATTCTGCCCTCGAAAAGACTCAGGGTTACAGGTTACCGCTACGATTCTGACAAAGTCCATCGTAATAATATAAAGACTAATAGACTAGTAAAAATTAAAACATAATAAAATTAAAAATAAATAACTTAGGCACGCAAAGCTGATGGAGAACATATGGGAAATGAGGATACAGATGAAGAAGGAGCATTAGAGTTATGATATTGGCGTGGTCATTATTCGTGAAAAATAAATAAAATAAAAAAATTAAATTAAATTAAATTGAATTAAATTAAATTTAAAAAAATTAAATTAAACCAAAATAAAATAAAATTAAAAATTAAATTAAAAATTAAATCAAATAAAATTAAAAAATAAATAAAAATTTAAATAAAAGATAAAAAATTAAATTAAATTGAAAATAAAATATAAAATTAAATTAAATTAAAAAATAAAATAAAATAAAAAAACAACAAAATAAAATAAAATAAAAAAACAACAAAATAAAATTTAAAAAACAATTTAAAAAAAGTTATATAGGAATATAGAATAGAGTAGAATAGAAAAATAATTTTATTCTAGGACCAGGTCCCTTTAGAATAACAGAGATGAACAAAATTAAATAAATATATGTCCACAAATATGTATGCTTGAGATTTTTTTTTAATACAATAATATTTTCTTAAGGAACATAGTCCCAGAATAAAAAAAAAAATTTGTTGTTAGCGTGAGCTCGTGACACGTGTTGAAAACTATTAATTTATATGAGATCACTTAATTAACTGAACGTGAGAACTATCTTGAACAAAATGGGAATAAGTAATTATAGAACTGCATATTGATGATGCATTTACTATGAGAATATACTTAACATGAGAACGTAGGTGCATTGAGAAATTAAAATGATAACTATAAGCGTCACTGCTACGATCCACGCACAATCAATAATATTGGCCGACACATATCACTTAGGGGTATGAAAAATAATTTAATTCCTATTCTCAGACCTACTGTATATAAACACAAAATTTCATAGCAATCGGTCCAGCCGTTTCGGAGAAGTTTTGTTACAAACACTGGGACACGAGAATTTTATGTATTAGACATTAATATTTTTTTTAATGGTTGGTATCTCATCTGATTTGTTAAGAGCGACGGCAATCAAGCATGTGCCATCAGGTTTCGAAACCTTAAAAAAATCTCTTAATCGTCATATTATCGGATTTGTTTACACCCACATAATGAAACTTATGACAATTTTCTTTCTCGAGATGAAGATTTTAATTTAATGTTTTGGGTCTGTTGTGGAATCATTTCGAAAAATCATCATCCCGAGGCTTGGGGAACGCCATTGCGTTGGTTGGGACAATTAAAGCATCGGCCTGTGAAATTAGGTTGAGCCCTTCCCAGTTCCAGGCTGGGTCTTGTTAAAAACCCTACAAACCCAAATCATCAGCGTAAATAATCAAAATCATAATCATAATGAAAACCAAATGAATTCCTAATAATTACTTCATTAATTCATTAATTTGACAAGAGAAATGTATAGTGATAGGTTTGTTGCAACCGAATAATTCTGTTTGGGCTTAGAAACTGAAACTTTTCCATCAAGGGGGCCAGCTTCCCTTAAGTCTCCGCCAAGAAAAAGCAAAATTCAAACCCGGTAATAAATATTCTTCCGGTAAATGTGAAAAGACAACCTAAAATTTTGCGACCTTTTCATTCAGGTACTATTACTCCTATGTTCTCGATTGTTATGTTTTCATGGTAAGTTATTTAAACTCGGCACATTTGCCTAATAACTGATGCCAAGAAGGTATTTGAACCTAATGATGCCTCTGACATAAGAAGTATGCAAAACACTGCACCGGGCCATATATCAAGGCCATAATTCAAGAAAATTGAATTATCACCTATAATGATAACTGTTCATCAACCAGCTATTACCATAAAAGATATACAAGACAAAGTAAGTCAATAGATGTATATTCACAGTTGCAAACTACATCCCCAGAGAAGATATTCTACCGCCCCAGTGCTATAAATGTCAGCACTTTGGGCACACATAAAACTCACTGTAAAATGTGCAAGATGCAGCTGCTCACACACATTTCTGAAAGTCCGCGGCTAGGCGAACAAAAATGCTTGAATTGCGAGGGAGCGCACGTCACTTCTTATAGAAAATGCCCCCATAAGCAAAAGTTAGAAGGAATAGTGACTAAAAGTTTGGAAGAGAACTAAAGAGATCAGTATTATCCCCCGACATGCCCGAATTAATGATTAACAGCATGAAAGTTCGCCCAGGAATAGATTACACATCTTTTCTACAAGGTACCAAAATAACAACCGAAACACAACCTTCAACCAGTCAAACCATGCACTCACCACCAATATCAGAGCCTCCACAAACTTTCCCCTATATTCGTATACCTCAACCACCGCAGACGGACCAATCGAATCTCATTATAGCTCTTGGCAATCAGAAGGCTCAGCTCATAGCACAATTTACTTCCATGATGCGAGAATTTACAACTACAATTCAAGGATTTACAGGAAAAAATTTAACCAAATGAATAAATTCACAATATTAAATCTCAAATGTTGTGGGTTGGTCTCAAAAATCGATGAAATAGAGGCCCTATTAGCTCTAACTCAACCAAAAGTGGCTGTCTTCACCGAAACTAGGATGAGGGGTCGCCGACCATACTTCCCAGGATATGCCGTAGTTATTGGCGATTTAAATGATCCTCATGGAGGTGTTGCCATTGCTGTCAGGAATGGAATTACATAGAAGAAACTGCTCAATCTTATGGACACCAGGGACGTCCGGATAAGTCATGTCACTGTCCAAGTGCTCATGACACAGCCTAATTATGTAACAGGTACGTACAGACGACCTCGTGGGTCGTTAAGGGAGTTGAGAAAAGCCATCGAGAAGTGCGGCACAAAGACGAACCATTGGCTGGAAGGGGATTTCAGCGTCAGGCACAACCTATGGCATAACAGAACAACTAATCCAGCGGGCAGGCAATTAGTGAAAACATCGTTTGTTGTTGTTCAACCTGGCACTTATACTTTTCGGCATGTCATAGATGGCTCCACATCTACTATCGACCTACTGCTCACAAGACAGCTTTACCGCACCACAGGCTGCACTGCCATCGACTTCCTATCATCAGCTCATCGTCCGGTACTACATGAACGTCAAGGTAAAAGGACAGAAACAGTGATTAAGAAATATAAATATACGGAAGCGAACTGGGACAGATACAAGGATGAAATACGCTATAGGTTACGACAACTGCCAGCTCTGAAAACTACAGAAGATATCTTTTTTTATTTATTGTTCTTATGATGGTGATTACTTTTAAATATTTTTATTTTGAAGATAAAAGATTTGTCTTGCCCGGGATGCAAACCCGGATCGCCCGCGTCTCTAGCCCGGAGCTCTGACCAATGAGCTACCAAGGCTCGCATCCAAGCCAGACAAATCAAGAGACGCGGGTTCGAATCCCGACCAAGACAAATCTTTGCTCTAAAAAATAAATATATATAGAAGATATCAACAACTACATTGATAGCTCCACGAGAGCACTGACCCTATCTGCGCAAAAGACGATTTCCACCTATCAGCCACAACCACCCTACTTACAAAAACCACTACCTCACGTCATGGCACTCATAGAAAGCAGGCGAACGCTAAAAAATATATATTATCGCTCAAGAGACCAAGTACATCAAAAAGGCCTTGAACGCAATTACCACCCAGATTAGAAATTTGTTAAGGGTAGTGAAAATCTGCGACTTCGCATGAGCGACTTCAGGCCATACATAGGGACTACCGCAACTTCTGGAAACTCACAAAAGCTTCTTCAAATAAGTCTTCCCGTGACCGTCTGCATGATTAAGACCGGCTCCTAGTAGCGGCTGAGCACTTAGCTCAGTATTATAAGCGTGACGTCGAGGAACGCACGGGATTGCCACTCTCGATACCCGTATTGAGCAAGGAAAACAATTACATGTTTGTTAGCCTGAAATAGTTAAAGGGTATCCTAAGAAGATCTCATGGAAACAGAGCCCCTGGGCATGATGAAATACAAACGATTCTACTAAAACAACTACCACCACAGGGAATGGCTCATCTTGGGAATCTGTACTATTCGTGCTTGACGCTGCGATATTAACCCGAAAAATGGAAACATCCCATCCTGTTTCCATTCCTCGAGCCGAGTAAATCAGGTAACAAATCAGACCACTAGATACCAACTACCCTACTGCCTTACCTCGCTATGATATATGAAAAAATCATCCACAATTATCTGCAAGAATCCTGTGATGAACAATCTGTAATACCTTATGAACAAATGGGTTTCAATCCCAGATGACTACTGAACACCAACTCATGAAACTCGGATCCGAGGTGAACACTAACTCCAGTCGTAATACTGCAACGGCAATGATCTCAATAGATCGCACTAAGGCCTTTGATTCCGTGTTCCACGGCATTATATGTCGTAAACTTATGGATATAGAATGCCCTGAGCAACTATACTTAGTCATCATTCCGTTTCTTATGAACAGAATCATCTCAGTACGGGTTCGGGAAGAGCACTCTAGCAATGTGCCTCTGACATATGATGTGCCACAAGGAGCAGTTCTTTCCCCAGGTTTGTTCTCGATATATACTGCAGATGTAGTTGGTAAAAATTATAGAAGAGCTACTGTCGTTGCCTACGCAGATGACATTGCTATTTACAGCAGCAGTATAAACCCCACAAAGGCACTAAGAAAGGCTGAAGAGACGTTCTCTACGGCTCAAACTACAAACTTAAATATCAAAGCATGTTAAGATATTCACTTTTATAGTGAACCCCAATGTTCACCTATCTGACCGAAGGCACGAAACATTCCCCATTTTCCAGAGATCCCAAGAAGCTATGCAGAAAAAGACGTTCTACTGGATAACTCTATTCTACCTCTACGCTCTACCAGTATATCAAACATTGATCCTTATTTCAGACACCTGCACGTCAGTGGATCAATCGACTGTGTAATATTTATAAAAAATGATTATTAAAAATCATGTAATAAAGTTAAGAAAATAAGTGATATGGACTAGAAAATAAATCTAATATTCCTTAAAATACACCTTCAGTAAAAAGAAATAAGAAAAAAACTAGAATAGCGGGTATAAACTCTAGGACTTAGGAGTTAAGAACATATTTTTGCAGAGGTTTTGGAAGGGAAACAAAAAAACAGGAGTAAATAGTTGTTTAAATTTGTTGAACTTTGATATGAAATTATTTAAAAGGCTAATATCTAAGAACATAATTAAAATTTGATATCCAAAAACTCCATAAGACTTGATCATTAAAGATTAAAATGGTGTGATAAGAACATAAATCCAGGATTAGGAAAGACTATTAGAGAAAAGGAGAACATGATATCATTATTCGTCTTTCAAAGAATAAAATTTCCGTAGTTAAGTTTCAAAATATAAATAATGAATTATTCTCAAACCTGTTTCAGTTTGCACTTTTATAAAAGGATCAACATTCTAAATCATTGCTCATAAATGGTATAAGAACTTTATGGATTAAAGTTTATTCTTTTAAGAATCTATTATTCAAAGTCAAGAAAAACTACACAGACACCCAAACCCAAAGCCCAAACCCAAATGGTAGAACAAATTAGTATAGTGACCCCACTAATGCCAGAAAACACTAGGAGGAGACTAAAAAGTACGTGAATGAGGGATCTATTACCATAGAAAATTAAATCAAGACACAGGAGAGGTACCACTGGGTACTGTTCTTTTTCATGCCTTTCTTGTTATTCTGTATTTTACTGTCAGCCAACCTGCTGATTGTCAATTATTTATATTTGACAGGTGTGGATAAAAATATAAAGGGAAAACAATTAGTCCATGTGTATGTTGTATACATTTTATCTAGGCATCATCACATTTTAATAAAGCATATGTTTGAATATCATCCAGCCTCTTTATAAGTCGGTAATGTTAAATCGGTAAAGCTCTAAACAATAAGAAGATTCCAAAAACGTAAGTTGATAAAAATTCTTTTAATCGATAGATAAAGGTTATATTATATAAAACCGTTGGTTACCCACACTCTGAAGATGCAAAGAAACAAAACTGTGGCGTTAGATAGAAATACTGACCGCCAAAGTTACAATCACATAAGTACAATTATTGTTTGAAAAATGGCACCAAAAGAAAAAATGTATGTGCAAGGATGAGTAAGTAATAGCAGAGTATTCCCAATCAATTGTTTTAGTTGTAACAACTGTGTCTAATCAGGGATGAATGAACGATGCCCACTAAAGGAGAAGTGAATAAAACTGAGTGGAGAAATAAGGCAATTTAGTCAATAAATAATGAAAGGGAAAGGAAGAAAAGACAAAGCAATGAGGAAGGAAACAGGTAGAATGGTCTGCACCAGGACCAGGATCGCAGGGCCCTACAGGAGCTAAGAGGCTGTGGCGGAAAGCACCATCTGTTGCTGACGTCATATGATCATTCATTTCTCGCAATTATATTATTTATGTGATCTTGTTAAAAAGTTTCTTTTCTGAATATATAATTTTATTGCTCCAAATATATTTACAGAAATAGATATTAAAAAAATAGTCTCTCAATTCCTCGGTCATGAGTAAATTATAATTACAAACATATATTTTTATCTTACCCTTTCCTCATATATTAAAAATAAAAATATGTCTTCTGCCTTTCCTAAAACATAGTTATAATTTAATTACTGACAAATTTTAATATCAATATCTTTGAAACGTAGGGATACATGCATTTTTATTATACTGTTTTGTACTGCATAAATCACTTGTGCTATACTTCCTCCCGACTATCCTCTTATCTGGTTTAATAGTGTTATTATGACACTATATACAAAAAAAAACATATATATTATATAATTTGTTTAAAAAAAATCCTCTGTGGTTAATTATCAATGTTTATTTGTATTAAGTTTAATGAAAATTTAATAAATAACGCTAAGTTCGCATGAATTCATTGAATTTCCATAATTAATTAATAATCGAGAGAATTGATATTTTCATAATTTCAAATCTAAATGCATAAATAATATTTATGTAATATTAATATATAAATTTCTGATATATTAACAAAATTGTATTAAAACAAACTATACTTACAGCTATTTCATAATACTAGATTAATCCAATGTAATACTTTTTTTCAATAAAAAAAAAAAGAATAAGAAATAAATAAAAGAAACCTCGATAAAAATGCAAGGAAAATAATGATAAAAAAATAAATATATTCTTTACTGATTAGCAATTCTTAATAATTTAGTTAAATATATTTTTAAACTGCGGGATACAGAATATTATATCATGGAAAAAATAATTATGTATCCCCGTGATTTTCGTTTACTTAAAAGATGCAAAGAAAGATCTTAATTTAGAAATATAATAAAGGATTGATTTTAGCATTTTTTTATGAATATAATTGAAAATCTGTTTATTATGTTATATTTTTCATTAATAAAAATCATCAAAGAAGTGTAATTATTTCAGTTAAGTAAATTACAAATTAGGAAATTCTGTTTTAAAACAGATAATTTATGTATCCTCTATCAGGATTAAAGTTAACTTTATGGATTAAAGTTAAATCTTTTAAGAATCTATTGTTCAAAGTCAAGAAAAACTACACAGACACAAAAACCCATTGATAGAACAAATTAGTCCAGTGTCCCCACAAATGCCAGAGAACACTTGGAGGAGACTAAAAAGTACGTGAATGAGGGATCTATTACCATAGAAAATTAAATCTAATTATGTTATTTAATTTAAATTAAATTAAAAGTGGGATGTGATAAGACCCATGGACTAGCATTATCAGCTTAGGTAGGGCCTACACATTTAGCTCCTGCACACACCTAGCCGCACGCGAGGCCCCACATAATTATTCCTTGTTTAAATGACAAAACAATATATACTATTTCAATACGATAATAAATAAATAAATATATATTTTATTAATATATACATATACACACATACAGTAACACAAGGAGATGACAATATTGAAGTAAATGAATACCCGACCAAGAGCGGATTTAGGGGGGGTGGGGCGTGTCCCCCTCCGAGACGGATTTTTGTGTACTGTGGAGAATCCATTACAGTACATACTTATAGGCAAATCAGATGATCATCTTTGTAAAAATGTATGAATAAAATAACAGAAATAAGCTGAGTGAAACTATGTTTAGATATTTTAACAAACCTTTGAAACCTTTCTATAAATACTAAGTTTATTTCTAAGTTATTGTTGATTTTTTTGCCCATCTGCCCGTTCTGCCCCCCAGAAAAAAAGCCTGGATCCGCCCTTGTGCCCGACTAAAGTAAAAAATTTCTTTCATGAAAATTTTATTTTAAAAAATAAATAAATTTGAAACAACTTTTCTGCTGTATAAATTAAAATCTGCTATGTATTTAATTTTGTATCGCAAACCTCTGGAGACTCTTTTGAGACCAGCTCAGCCTCCACGAGAGTATCATTTATAGGGGAAAACTGGCGTTTGGGTATGGATCAGTCCCTTATTTAACTGTAAAAAGAAAAATGTTACTTAAACCTATCATCGTTGTGTTAGTATTTTTTAACTGTATACTTATCATTTTTTATCTGCTGTAGTCCCTATTAGGTAAAGCATTAAGATTCTGCTTGCGTAACCTCCTTGTACATTCTTCAAGACAGTGTACTTAACTAATCTTGTCAAATGTCAATTCCCTTAAAATCATTTGTCTGCTCTATTGTTGGCTTTGAAATAGCAAAATCCAATGTAAATAGCAATACCACAATGTTATGTCATGTCATCATGGTCTTATATTCTTTCATTATTGGTGCGAGAAACAACCTCGCTTCTGGCTGGTCTGGAGTATGACATCAAGATAATAAACTGACAGCAGATCAGCGAAAATTTATCATTTAGCTCTATGAATCCATTGACTCGTCCGTCTATCACGAAGCGGTACGACACTAAGCCTCTTAGCCTTAGGCCTAGAGGAGTAGTACCTCTTGCTCATTTCATATGATAAAAAAAAAAGTTTTATAATTGTTTTCCTCTCCTCCTGAAAGCATCCCTTAAGCTGTCGTCCCTGGAGATCCGAGGCCTTACTCTGAGCCTTTTTCCTTCCGACCGGGTCTCGTAAGTCTTCGTTGCGATTCTTTCTGGTTTCATCAGATTAGCCCGTATAGTTATATTCTGTATCTTATCTATCCGAGTTATATTCAAAATCTTATATTCAAACCAAAAATGAGTAGAAATAGTCACTATGGCCAGAGATGGATCTGCCTAAAACCGACAAGAGGTTAGTAACGGATTACGGTTCCTAAACTGAGAATTTTCATTGGGGGAAAAATTGACCAAAATCTATGGTCTTGGGATACATTAATCACAAATTTTATGAAATATAATTTTAAATTATATTGAAAATTTAGCGCCGCTGCAACCCCTCATAGTCAACCACTAAATCCTCCAATAATTATATCATTTAGGGCGATATTCCAAAAACGAAAACACTCTTACAACACTGATACAACGAAAACCCGTCATAAATGAGAATCGGGTGGTTGGCAATAACATTAAATCATACTGTCTCCTCCAAGCCTCCCAGATTGCATCACGGCCAATAAATATTACGGATAAAAGGCAATGTTCAATATTCTGCCCGAAATTGATTCCTACCATCTGCGTCGGCAAATAACCTATCGAATATTCCTTCCGACAAATTTGACGCGAAATTAATCAATTTTTTTGCATCGTACTACATTACCTACTCCAATCGAAGATGTCAAGAAGTAAAATTTTGCCACATTAATGCAAATTCCTTCAGGCACGCAACAAAAAAAGTTAATCCGGGAAATGAACAGTTAAATAATAATTTTAAAAAATTCAAATTTTTGTTTAGTAAATTTAATAAAACTAAACAAAAAAAATAGTTAAATGCATAAAGCAATAATGAGGAAATGAGAATACACATGGACTTATTAATATATATGAATTATTAATTAGCTTTATTTTTGCATTTCTCTTGGCTTTTGTAGGATATTCATATTTTAATTGCTTACACCTTACTTTTTCATAGACATTGCTTTGAGCGATTTTCTTCTCAATTTACTTAGAATTAAAAAGCTATCTATGCCCTTCTTCATTTCCATCTGCTTTTAACTTTTTTTATCAACAATTTCTTTTAAACACCACTAATACTTTTCCCTCTTAGTAAAAAATAAAACCGTATTGACTTAGATAATATATAACCTAACTTGTTCCTCAACAACCCATGAAGGGTTTTGGGATCAGTGCATGCCAGGGTTTGTACTTTAACTATGCCAACAAATGTGCAGGGAGGTGTTTTGGTCGAGATCACATTCAACAGCATGTTTTTTTCAAATTAAGGGTACCCACTTTATAGAGGACGGGTAAGCCTCTGGAGATTGCAGAACCCATGTAGTCCATCTATGGATGTCAGATCAAATCATTTATCTATCACCGGCATATTTGAACCTGAGATCTTCAGTATAGCTACTCTGTCCGCTCTCGCATTATATATCCTACTAATATTATAAATGCGAAAGTTTTACTCTTTCACGCAAAAACTACTAAACGGATTTGGACGAAACTTATCAGTAATATAGGTATAACGCATACAGTATCAGAATAACACATATGCTACAATTTATAATGATTTTTAATGATATAAATATTTCATTAATAAAAATTACTTCATTATTTCACATTCTCAATATTGCCTCCAACATGTGGTCAGTAGGTAATCGCGGTTATCTAATTTAATTGTTAAATATTGTAAGCATCCCTACAGGGCTCCCCCCTGAGTAGCTCGCTCAATTGTTTCTTACTCGCCAAAAATCTACATATTTTCGCTGAACGAAATAAATCAAGTAACATAGTTTATTTACAGGATATAAATGCGAAAGTTTTTTGAGGATGCACGTGGATGTATGTGTGTTACTCTTTCACGCAAAAACTACTGAACGGATATGGAAGAACCTTTACAGTAATATAGGATATACATCTGAACAATTTATTATGATTTTGTATAATTTGGTCATAATCTATACATATAAAATGCTTTGTCCTGAATAACTGACTGACGGATCAACGCACAGCCTAAACCGCTGATCGTAGAGACCTGAAACTTGGAGGGTGTGTTCTTTGTATGACGCAGGCATCCGACAAGAAATTATTTTCCGAAATTCTACCCCTAAGGAGGTGAAAAAGGGGGGGCAAAGTTTGTATGCTTGCTCACTTCTTTCTTACTTGCAAAATCTACATATTTTCGCTGAAAAACAAATCAAGTAACATAGTTCACTTCTCGCTGCTGCCGTACGATAAGTGAAACCGTTATACTAAGTAATCCTTTTCAATAAATTCAATAACAATACATACTTATTCATTACTGGCACGAAGAACAGCAAAGTTCTATCCGTCCCGTTTGTTAATCAGTGTCAATATATGTTTCACGGCTGTGCTGATCCATTTGTGATGAAATTTGTTATTAATAATATCAAGCCTGGGGAAGGACATAGGCTACTTTTTATCAACACACCACTCAGGCGAAGTTTACATACGGTTTACATACAGAAGAGAGGTTCTTTATATAGCTTAAATGAGCACTAAGAAAGGAATTTGGACAATTCCAACCCCAAGGGTTTCTCCATTAATATAATTTTTATTTTTTATTTATTTCTAATATAATTTGCTACAATTCACACAAGTAATATGCTGTACCAAGCAGACTAGTCTCAAACTTCAAAAACTTAATAGTCAAATTTAAATGTATCTACAAAGAATCACATATACAATGAAAGAAAAAAAACATTCAGCAGTGAGAAAAAAAAAACAAATTATAATTAAAATGAACAAAAATTGTATCTATACATTCTTAGTAACTTATATACATCTGTATGAACAATAACAATAATATAAGATAATATGGTATCCTATAGTAATAAATGCTTTGTTCTTTTATGTATATACCGCTTTGTACTATTTTTTGTATAGTTCCCTATATTTTTTATAAGTCGGTTTTTATTGTGTTTACACTTATTAAGGAATTTTTCGCATAATTTATTTATAAATTCATTAATATACGGTATATATAATTCTTTGTGCATAACTTTAACTTTAGTGTAATATGCATAGTTTCCTGCAATTCTTAGGCACCCTTAATATAATAGGGGGTTCATATATTGTATGGAATACATCAGTTTTAAAGTTAGACATCTGAAATTTCGGATCTACGAGGAAATTAAAATTAATACAGTTAAAAAAAATTAAATTATTTATTTAAAATGATCTATCAGGAAACTTTATGTAGCAGACCAAATTCCACGCGAGCGAAGCCGTGGGCAAAAGCTATTAAAGAATATATCAACCGGTTAATAAGGTCAGAAAAAATTCTCTTCAGCAAGGAGAACTGTTTATTTTAAATCCAACGTTCGTCAGGGCTTATAATGGGGTCAAGGGTTGAAAGCTGACTACATAACAAACCAATGGTTCTCCAATTCTCCATTAGTTTGTTTTTTGGTCAACTGTCAACTCTTGACCCCATTATAAGCTCTGGAGAAGATCTGCAATGTGTGTCGAAACGTTGGTTTTAAAATAAACAGTTCTCCTTACTAAAGAGATTTTTTTCTGACCTCAACCCGGAACATTTTCTTCCTCATGCTTATAAGGTCAACTAATATTATTTAAGATCCTCCTATATACGTAACAAAGCGTTTTTATTTCCATACTAACCACAGTATAATTATGACAAGAAACAAGAATTAATTCATTCGAAATTCGAACAGCTTGGACAGTTCGGACAATTGTTCCTGTAAGGTCCCTTGTTAGGAGCAGTCGGAGCGAGCCCGAAGCCGGATCGATGGAGTTCGGATTACGGTAACAGCATGCACCCTGACCCTCCGCTCCGGTATCAATAGCTAATGAGCTCGGGGAAATTTAATTATCCCTTAATGGAGGTGCAGTTGGCTCACCTGGGGAGGGGCCTCTTTGTTTGTCTGATTGGTCTCCGGTTGGCCACCCTACCCCCTTTAATTGCCATCTTATATTATTGAACGGATTCTGCACAATTCTCATCTGTAATCCGTATACTATTTCACCTGCTACACCATCTCGAATAACCAGAGGGTCAAGTGGCCATCCGACACATTTAGGTAGTCCATTCAACGTGAACAGTTGACTAGACTATTTTATGTGGAAGAGAATGGTCCGGGTGGAGGTCAATAAATTTCTCTTAGATAAGGAGAAATGTTTATTATTTATTGTTAAAATGTATAATCAAGGTCAACTATTATTATTCAACATAGACTATTTTATATTAAAAACACTCCATGAAAAATTAGTATATTCGGGAAGACAATAACGATTGTCTTATGCCATGCTTATATAAATAAAGAACTCGATTGCATATTATGGAATACAGAAAACGTGTAGACAAAAATAGAGTTTATACAGATTTTTATTTTTCACCGCTAATATTGTTGATAAAGAGGACCAGAATTATATAGATGAGACATGTAGAAGGAATGCCAGAACACAGGATACCAAAGAGAATACTCTAGTCTAAACCAGACGCAAAACGAAGCAGAAGACGTCCTCGGATCAGAATGCTAGAAGATGTAGAGGAGTACTTAAAGCTGCTGCGTGCACAAGAATGGAGAAGAAAAGCGCAGGATCGCAGAGATTGGTTGTCTGTGGTGAAGGAGGCCGGATTCTTGCAGGACAGTCGAGCTAGAATAACAATAATAAATAATATTGCAACGACGCTGGCAACACTGAGGGAAGCAAACAGATGAAAATCTGAAGGAAAAACATACGGTTCACTCATTCTTACCTCATGGATTAAATCTCTGGCTACCTTTAGGGCGCAATTCCTCAGACTTAGGCAACATGGGGCATGCGGTATTGACGCTGGCTACACACGTAGTATTTCCATAGAAGCAACATAAAGTGACAAAAAATATATATCCTTGCCGCAAGCTACAATTTGACCGTTGTTGCCTGTAAATGGTGTCACCTCTCCACATGATTCAACGTGTCGAACGGTGTCGTTGTCTATCCGATAGTCAACGGATCGGTTTAGCTTGTAGAAGACAAGATGGACAGGGCGAACGAAAAAAATTACATTTTTTAATGGTACGATTACTATACTTCCGCCATATTATGGAATAATAAAACCACCGATACAAAGAAATAACTAAAAGCGATAAGTTGAAACAATTATCGGGTAAATGCAATTGATGTACTGTGATGGAGGTAAAAATAATTGGTTTGTTTAATAATGATTTATTTGAATTTATTGAATTTATTTGAAAAGGAAAATATGATTTTACGGTTTTGGAGGTAAACGAAATTAAGGATATTCGATCTCCTATTGAAATAGGAGATGAATCGCGAGCGGAAAAACACTTTAACGACAAAAGAGTGGTTCATCTCCTGGCACAAAACATAAATGCTTTGGTTATCAGCTACTGAGTTTTCTGGACACTATGTTTTACTTCATCTCAAACAATTTTAAGGTACAGGAGGTACTTACAAGGTTTTGTGACATTTTCTGCTTTTTCAAAATTACTGTAGTGAATGTGTTTGAATTTTCCACTCCTCTAAAAGCGCGTGAATGTCAATAATTGTATACTAAAATGAAGTAGCATGAATAGAATCTCCTTAGACGCATGCTACGACAACGTCCATGCGACGTGGAGGAAGTAAATTCCACATGCGACGTTGTCGTAACTTATGCCAAATAGTCGAACGGCTACAATAGGCGACAATGGGAAACAAGTATCAAGCAACATTTCTTCGATGTTGCCACATTGGAATTGCACCTTTAGATGTATCTTATAAACATGTGTATCCCTCTCCATTTTCTTGCATGAAAATTTAATTGTTTTAGTGTAATCTTTGACGAACTGATGAGCGAATTCGAGGTACGAAATTGTCGGTCTGCCACGGAGTCATCTACCATCGGGAACATAGTCGATATACTTCAACGGATCCCTGTGATCCTCCAACGAAAAGCTCCGCAGGAAGGGGATGATCATCAGTACAAGAAAGAGCAAGATCCTACAGGTTGGAAGGGTACAGGAAGATGCTCAGGTGTACTGCAATGGAGAGTTGGTGGAAGTAGTTTCGGATTCCACCTACCTTTGCACTGTTATGGATAGGTCTGGGAAAGAGGATTCAGATATTCTGAACAGGATAATAATAATAATAAAAATATTTAATTGACAAATAATAAAAATACCGTTTGGCACATATTGTATTTTTAATGTTCTTTGGAAAACCTCCCCTAAGGGTCTCGTGAAAGCGTGAATGGAGAAAACTCCCATTGAAGGCACTCCTAGCGTGGTAAATTTCACTGTAGCAGATCCCTGCTCCAGAGACGTTTCAGTCTCCTTGTCGGATTCTGTGGCAATGGGTCTGTCAGTAGTGAGTTTACCAGTACGTTTGGATGTCCAGCAAGTGAGTCATGAAATTGTTTCTAGTTTTTCTGATGTGCAACAACGCTGATGTGCAATATTCCTTCTTTTCTAGTGCCACGGCAATGCTATCAACCACTCTATGACATTGTTGTGTTGTAGAATGTGCAGGCCTAAATCCGAATTGGTGGTTAGGAATTAAATTATTTATTTCTAATAATGGATTGAGCCGCTTTAACAATAATTTTTCAAATATTTTGGAAAGTAGTGGTAAAAGACTAATAGGCCTGTAGGACGCAACTAGGTCTAATGACTTGTTTGGCTTTGGGATCATTTTTACAACGGAAAATTTCCATACTAGAGGAAAATAAGTAAGTCGAAGAATAGAATTGTAGATAGCTGATAAAAAAGTAAGCCCTTCCTAGAAAGAAGTCGTACAATTTTAGGTGTAATGGTAATGCAGAATATTTCTAGTTTGTTGCCATAGAGTATTATTACTTGTCTGTATGTTAGTCAGATGTGTGTTGTAAATGTCATTTTTGTATTGCTTTACTCGTTTTTTTGATCTATTAGACAGTTGGTTTAGTAGTTGTTAGTCACTAGGGTATCGAGATCTTTTCCATTGGTTCAGTGCACTTCGCTTTTCAATGATGAGGGATCTTATGTCGGGTGGTAAGTATTGTTTATGTCTGAATGTCTCATGCCTGTGAGATGATAGCCAAGCAGCAGTTTGTACAGTCTTGGTAAGCGTCTCAATAGCGTTGTTAATTAATCTCGTATTAAGGTCAATTTTGTCATTTATTATACGATGAAATTCACAAGTCATTATGGGTCCAGGAGTGAGCGTCGGTATATGATTTATAGTTAGTACTTGTCTTGAGAGAGATAGAACGATTGGGGAATGGTCAGATGAAAGATCGTTATCAACACTTATGTGGTGATGTAGAGTACTTAGATTTGAAGTGATGAAGAAGTCAAGTAGTTCTGGTTGTCGGTTTGTGCCTGTTGGCCAAAGAGTCGGCTAAGATAGAAGAAGGCTGTCATAACGAAGGTCTAAACACGTATTAAAAAGAGCGTTTCCTCTATAATTTTGCGTCCTGGTGCCAAATCGGGGATGTTTGGCGTTGAAATCTCCCCCGCATAAAAATTTGGGTCCTAAAGTGGAGAATATGTTGCTATACATCTCCTGGGAAACTCATTGCCCAGGGGGACAATATGGGCTAGCTGTTGAAATACTGCAGTGATTAATTTTAATTTAAATCGCTGTTAATTGATTTCCGGGTAAGGCTACACCTACATTGGATCCGATTCGGTGCGACGTGATTCTATCACATACGATGCTGGGGTGTATACATTATACATATTTTACTTTACATTATAGTAAAATATAAATGTATTAAAAATATTTAATAAATAATCTTAATTTTATAAATTTAAAGAACCAAATGTTATAACTCTTAATATATTTCAGTCATTTGGTTTGCAAGCGACGTCTCATCGTATCACACCGGATCCAATGTAGGTGTAGCCTAAGGCTGTAATTTGTAAATTGTTTCTAGTTTTTCTTGATTGTGTCTGTCACGAGTGGTATGTTGAGATCTTTGTGTAATGTTTTGTAAGTATTGTAAAAGGGACTATGTGTAATATAACGAAGGAATTTCGATTGAAAGATTTGAGTGGTCTGTAAGTGGGAATTTTTGCATGACCCCCAGACTTGCGAGGCATAGGTCCATATTGGTTTAAGTAGCATGTTGTATATTGTAATTTTATTTGTTAGTTTGATAATTTATTTTTGTGATTAAGTAGTCGTCTAAGAAGTGAGAGTCGGACACGTGATTCGATTTTTTCTTCAAATTAGTTAAAGTGTGATTTCCAAGTCAGTCTTCTGTCCATTGTAAGAC
The DNA here is from genome assembly GCA_964056705.1 of Troilus luridus. Taxonomy (NCBI): domain Eukaryota; kingdom Metazoa; phylum Arthropoda; class Insecta; order Hemiptera; family Pentatomidae; genus Troilus; species Troilus luridus. The sequence continues at coordinate 69,196,723 of OZ057412.1, read as the reverse complement.
CCAAGTATTTTATCTGTGTTTGTCTTGGCAATGGTGTATTGGAAAGTGTTAGTGAGGGGGAGTCTGAATGTCTAAGTGTAAATGTTACTTGGTTACATTTTTGTATGTTAATTTTTTTATGCCACTTAAGGAGCCAATTTTGTAATATAATGAAGTTATAATGAACGTTTAACAATTACAGCAGAACCTCCACAGGCAGCACCGCTTGGATAGTACTAGATTGTGGATGAGGCATTGGGTATTTAGGAACTGCGTTTGAATGTGGTGGGTAATAATATTGTGGGTAATGTGGTATTGAAGGATGAGGTGTTATACTCATAACTTGAGCTGTTGTATTTTGATGAGTTCTATATTGAGACGTTGTGTATTGAGGTGTTGTGTATTGAAATGTTGTGTATTGAGATGTGGTGTATTGAGATGTTGTGGCGTTTTGTACTCAAATATTGTGTTAGTAAATGTGGCCTGTGGTAGTGGTTTAGTAGTTGGGTTAGTAAGTCGGTCACAGTCCGTCTCTGGTGGCAGGGGATCCGATAAATCACTACGTGAAGTTACCTGTCTTCGAACTTGCAGTCTTCTTCTATGAAGTTCGAGATGAACTGTGCATCCTCTATAATTTGATGGATGATCTTCGCCGCACAGCGCACACGTAGGGGCTTCTTCACGTGGTTTCTGGCATCTGTCACTAGGATGATCCACATTTCACACATCTTGGCTGGTGTCGGCAGAATGCTCTGGTATGTCCATATTCCTGGCACCTCATACATTGAACAATGTCCCTTCTTTTATGAGGTTCTTCAATTTTAACTTTAGTGTAAGCCAAGTGGGTTATATTGAACACTTCAGCATTGTTTGGAGCTGGCTCAATATCCACAAAGAAGAGTGGGAGGGGTTCTTTCGACCTTGGGTGTATTACATTATTGATAAGGCGAACAGTGAATCCTTTTCTCTCAAGATCATATTTAATCATATCATGAGGTGTGGAATAATAAAGATTTCTGATGACGTACCGGCTTTTTCTTCTTTAGGTTGAAATGTGTGAAAAGATAAGTTTTTAGATTCTAAATATTTTATGCAGACTCTATATGCATCACTGGTTTTAGTTTTTAATGTGATCACTTCTTTATTGGAGGAACATTCAAAATTATTCTCTCCTAAAAGAGCTAATAAGCCTGTGCATAAGTTTTGAAAGTTGTTGATTCTCTTTATTTTCATTGGCGGTGGTAAATGGACTACTGTTGGTGCGACGCGTTCTTCTTCCATTTCGACAGATAGTGGTGCAGACATGTTACTAAAGGGAACATTAGGAGCATTGCTTAGTGTAGGAATATTCATAGAATTATGAGTAGTAGGTTGAGTCACTGGTTGTTGTATAGGTTGAGATAGTCGATCGTCAGCTGTTATTTCAACATTTTCAGAATTAATGCTATTAATTAAATGACCACGTGGTTTTGGTAGGTTAGGTTTTGTTAATAATGTTTTCACTTTTCATTCTTTTTTTGTCAAGTTGACCGTCTGTTAAAGAAATTCTGGAGTTTCTCCTTACCTTTCTTTTCAAAATAGTAGAAATAACGGCTTCATCGTCTTTCCTACTCGTGCCGGCAATTTGAATGTCTTTCATCAGGAAAGTGTCCTTTTTCACAAAATTATACTACAAATCACTTTAAGGAACCATACTTCACTGTAAAACACATCACGAATACATGAATTCAATTAATTCAAAAACTTAAAGAGCTTCACAGTTCGAAGCCAAACAGCTGATCTGAACAGGATACGCAAGGAAAACTCTATATACTACCAGATCTGCAATACTGTGATCGGGAAGAGAGAAGTGAGCAGAGGCGTGATACTACACACATTTAAGGCAGTGTACCTGTACTCCTATATGGGCCTGAAAGCTGGGTGAAGATGTACAAACTGGAGAGAAAAATTACTGCTGCAGAAATGAGGTTTCTCCGAAGGATCGCAGGGAAAACAAGACGTGATTGCATTCGCAATGAGAGAATCAGGGAGGAGTTGGGGGTTCCCCCGATGAAGGATGTCCTTGAGACTCGGCAGCTTAAATGGTTGGGACATGTCGTCAAAATGGAGGATCACAGCGATCCATTGAAGTATATGGACTATGTCCCCGATGGTAGATCACCCCGTGGCAGACCGAGAATGTCGTACCTCGTATACGTCGACCGTCTGTGTAAAAAAATAAACAAGAATATATGCCAAGCAAGTAACAGGGAATATTGGAAATCCTGGTTAGACGCTTCCCTACGCTGAAAGGCACTAAAGAGTGATGCGAAAGAAGAAGGTTACCATAAGATCTATAACTGTTAAAATTTGGAAACTACGTACATCTTCCGCTATAAATTTATATTGACATGCTGATCTAAGTAAAGAGTTTAAAATGAATGGAAATGGTCAGAGATTTCTCAATCGCATTTGATATACTAAGTAAGTATTTCTCGCTTACAAATTCCCGATGATCGGAGCAGGCAGGCTAATAGGATGGGAGGAAACTTGGCACTGATTTATTTGAGAACAACACGAAAGATCTGCCCGTGGTTGCTGTTTAGTGCGAGATAACCTGAAGGAGGTTAACATGGTTTCCGCTGAGGAAATTGATAATCTAGATAAAGGTAAGCATTAGAATGCTCATCAGATCTCCGTGGTAGGCTCATTTCCAAGAGAGTCTAGTTTGGTACCACTGTCTCTGATAAGCTGCATTTAAGCCATAAAGTATAGTCTTGGAATTAATACTAGAATCATAGACATGTATGTATTTATGTATTAAAAACAGATCCAACAGCGATCACAAAAGCACCAAACACTTCAAATGGTGAAGCACACTTTCGATAGGAAATAAAATCATGAACTACTTAATTGTTGTTAATAAATACTTACTAATAAAACTGAACAATCGTCGATAGAAATGCAAAGTATCGAAAATTAAATTTTTTGGGAGAGTGAAAAAACTTTTTCAAGGTTCATAGATAATATGCATTTATAGTCCAACTAACTTTACTTATGTCATTATCAGTTGTTTTTGTGGCTTGTACATGACCTATATGAATTTTAGAGCAATTATCAATCCTAAAGGACACGAATATATATTGAAAACGAAATAATATAAATTTTCTTGTTTTTTTCACATACGATAATTTGCATTTGTATAGACGATATTTAGTAATATGAATAATGGAATAAATATGATAAGATGATGTTGGAGATACCATGAAGATGAGGTGATTTTTAAGGGTCCTTGAGTATTAAGGCTATGGGTAGAATAACTCCACTAGAGAATAGAGGAGAAATCGGAATCACAGTGCACATTACTGGTTAATATCACTGAAGTGGTAGTATCTAGAAGATTAAGATGGGCCTGTGAAGATTAAGGAGTTAGTAAGGAACGAATTCCGAATTCCAAAGAGATAATTATTCTCATTGAATGGTTAACTCATGTTCCGCTATGGTTGAAAATAGTTTGGTAAGAATTATAAGCAAGGTAAAGAGAGATTGATAAGAATAGTTTTGATTTAGAGGTAAGCCCCATCAACCATGGACTTGACCATAACATTATCAAGATTATAAATAAAATGGTATCTAACTATTATATAAAAAAGTTTTTAGTGATGTAATATTTTATCATTGATAACAAGTAATGGATCGATGACTACTTTCTGCTTAATCTTTTTCTCATTTTCGATCACTTCAATTATACATACCAAAAATTGTTAAATTACAAAGCCGCTGTTCCTGACTTCCTTATACTGTTACACATGTGCCCATATTTGAATAGGCTCACAAGTGGGGTACAAAACACTACTACAAAATACTAAACTGATTTTCAATGTTTAGAATGATCTCTGGGTACCTCAAATAAAACTGCAGAACAATTAATTAAACAGTTATATAATTTGTAAAACGAGGGTTGGTATGGCGTTAATCGGACAGGGGTTACCCCCAAAAAATTAAATAAAAAAAATAACATAGATAAAATAAAACTATTTGTATACTGTGTAATTTATACTTCTTTTGTGTACTTCTTTTTTATAAGAAAATGTGATACAGGATAGACTCACTTATAAATAAAATCATTTTAGTTCATAAATAATAATTTTACAAATATGTTATGCATGACATCAATATTTTGTATAGTTTATGAACATGATATAGATTGGTAAATTTTAGAGTTGACAAAATTTTGTGATTTCAGTAGTAGAACGTGATTAATCATGTAACGAAAATCTTAAGCCGAACTACTTTTAAAATTGTCTTTATGTAATGATTAAAAATGTATTTATTTTAGCTCTTTTAATACATAAATTGTATAAATAATACCATTTTTTTTGCTATTTAGAGATGATGATGTGGCTATGAGTCAGTACCTGCTCGGGTTTCTCTATTAGTGGCGGTGGCTATGGGCATAGATAAGCCATGCGAGGGATCATGTAATTATTCACCCCACCGTATTTCCCAAGCGGCACCACCCCCATAGCCTCAAATTTGAAAGTTTAATCTCATCAATTATATCTTATTACCACCATAACCTCATCCTTGTATCAGATCTTGTCCTGATAATTGGTGTACACACAACAACCATCATTAAAACCTGGTCTTCGTATTAGAAGATTAAAAAGACAATGGCCTAGAGACCTGCTCAGAAACCATTAATCAGTCATCGACAATTTTATATTCCTGCAAATAGGGGAGAAAACCGCTGGCATCAAATCCACTAGATATGAAATTGCGCTGTTGTAAATATAATATAATGTTACAATAAATAAAAAAATCAATTTCTTTCCTTTTTTGTAGCATAAAATGTGATTTCTTCATAGCTTATCATTCATAGGGAGCAGATCATTTTTACTCAATTTAAATTTGTGAAAATCGGATATTGCATCATATATTTAGATATGCGGATATGCGGAATATATTTAGAACATCTTTTCAACTGAAAGGAGCAAAACCAAGCTTATTATGTAACTTTAAAAGCATGACTGTAGAACAATGCTGGACGCACCATTGTTTGGTGTGGCTTCAAAAGATATTGATTACAAGATGTCCGTTGTTGCTTAGAAAACACCTCTTATTAAGATGTAGTGATGATTTGCGAAGGAGCAGACCTGCTCCTCTTATTCGTGAGATTGGCGCCACGAGACTAGAATATGATTAACGTTAAGATTAAACCAGACAAAAGAAAAGACAGGCTGGACTCTTCCCGTCGACTTTATAACTTCCTATTGGGCTAGTAAAATCTTACTATAAAATAACGTATCTATGTTATGATATAATGCTGTATGTATCAGTCTCTATTATACACGATACCATTTCTATTATTTATGTGAATTTTAAGACTGTCGTCCACCCTTATTCTAACGAAATCAATTTTACCGCTGTAGTGTTTACAACTCCATTTCCAAGCAAGGAGACATCATTGAAGACCTCATCCTTGGTCCTCGCCAAATCTCACTAATGTATTAGCCCCTCATGATGATGAATAGATCAGATATAGATATTCTATACTATTCACTGGTACATGATATAGGAAGATTGACAGGCTTACACATTACATTGTACCTTCAATGTCAGCTACGAAAGATACACAACTTGTGTATGCTGTTCATACAGGTTAAGCTGTGGTTTTGAAATGGATCTCTCGAAAGTCATCATTTAGCTCTGATATCTGATTCTTATTAAAATCTACGCCCATATACTACACGAAAGCTTGCTCAACCAATATTTTGCCTCACTCGAGACTTAGATACCCCCGAGCGCTTCTGCGATACTCAAGACTCCAATTCACGAGTAGCTGGAAAAGCTGTTCAGTGCAAAGTATGAACTGCATGAAACGCCTGAAAGGATAGAATAAGTTTGAGTAAACCTCTTATTTAGAGTTAGCTATCCAAATAATTTTGTTTAAAATAAAATTATAATATATTATTGAATTGTTCCTCTATCTCTCATTCCTCGATGGTTCCTTTTTTCGATTTGTATATTTGTTATAAATATTTCAGACACGAATTAACAATGGATACCGTACGTTGGGGACACCGTTCCACCTTGTATTGGCATAGATTCCAGCAGGACCCAATTTTATCGGCTAACCTAATAATAGTGCTATGTATAGTTTCTGACAATAACATACTACCCGCATTGCACCTCTAAAAGAAAAGATGTGCACATTTCATAGAAGTAATAAGTTTTTTTTTTTCAAATTGTAATAAATACACTATAAAAAATAATGTTACGACTATTTAAAATTGTGTAGCTTAATCATGATTAAGTTTGTCTATATCTTTAATTTTCTCTTGTCAAATAGTTTTTACTACATTATGAGGTGAAATAATAACAGTGTTTTAAAAATAAGAGGCAGAAAATGGGCTGGGTGGGGGTCAGAAAAAAATTCTCTTTAGTGAGGAGAACATTTTATTATATAGCCAACGTTTCGACCCATACTGCAGGTCTCCTTCAGGGCTTATAATGGGATCAAGAGTAGACAGTTGACGGACATGTAAGTACACCAAATATACAAGATGCCTTCCAAAAATAAATAAAGAACCATCGAGGAATGAGAAAAAGAGGAATATTCTAATAATATATTAAATTATTTGTTTTAAAAATAATTTACCGATATAGGATTAATTCATTTTGATAGAAAACTTCTAGGTAAATAGATAAATGCATATTTATATTATAATCCTAGAACAAGATACAAGAAAAATTGAAAAAAGTTAAAATTCAATTAAATCACAATAATTTAACAAGGAAAACTCAGAGGGTAACTGATCAAACACGTTTTTAGGAATATTAAAACAATTTTTTGTTCTTTGCAAAACAGGGACCGTGAGCATATACACGATGCAGACAGATCTTTTTTCGCTTTACCTCAACAGTTCCCATAGAGAAAACAAAAGGGTTAATCGCTAGTTAACGGTTCGCTGGATCTACTTCATCCATTTCCAACTTACTTCAAAGTCGCTAATAAGTCTTCAGTTTCCAATGGACTATTTTTTTCAGTGCAGTCCACTCTCGAGATGTTCACTTTGATCTGTCCGATTCGTACAACCAAAAAGAACCCCCTTTTTAAATAAATACAAAGGGTTCATCTCTCCTAAGCAGGGCTACAAACTCAAACATGCTCTTTCTCTCATTGAGTCTCTATAAATTGATCCTGGGCATTATGAGCTTGGGAGATTTCAGTAGTACAGGATAATGTTTGTATTTCATCGTGAGTGGGGTGGAGCATTTTTATCAATTTCTCTCAGAGGTTCTCGTATCAAGGAACAAGGATTGATTGATCTTTTATTCAAAACTATATGAGGGTCAACTTGCTGAATACACCATACCAATTATTAAATAATACAAACTTAACTAAGAAAACCCGAAACTGTTATTAATATATTGTCTATTGGAGTGCTATCGACGGGTAGTTTCTCCACAAGTGTTTTCATGTCATATTCTACATTTTTGCACATTTACTTGATATAATACCATTATAGTTGTAAATATCATTGAATTAAATAAAATAAAAAAATATATATATATTGTCAGAGCATTCTATAATAACAAAACATTCAACGTTTTAAGAACTGAGATACAAACAGGGAAAAACACATGTTTATTTTTTTCACTGTTTGGTATTTGATCTAGTTTTTCAAGAAAAGATTTTCCACGACAAAATATCATTTTTGCAATTATTAATTGATCCCATATACTTTACCATTTGTTTCGCATCATGTTCCCAATCATTGGCGATAGTTACGCTATTTAGTGTGGTCCCATGTTCTTTTTACCAAGCCGTAAGCCGCAATATCCTCAACTTTATTTTCGAGCACATTAAACATCAGACACAATTTTTCAGTGTTCTTACCATTGCAATCGGTAGAAATTTAATTGGGTCAAAACTTTTGACGAAACGCGTTAAATTTTCCCATCAATCCCCTTTTCGTAATTTGCATCGAAATAATAATAGAATGTATGGTATAATCATTTGAGAGGAAAGAGAAATTCAATTTTTTTTAAATGACCAAAATTGGACAATCAGCAATGACGCAGAGTTGATATTGAATACCAGCTACTCATTTGAAAGATAATTAATGGATTCAGAAAATTATACAACAAAAAATATCCTTTACTGACCAACATTACTGAAATACAATGCAGACAATATTAGTGCAGTAATGATCCCAGTGCAGTAGTCGTGTGAGTTGATATTTCGGGTCAAAAACAGTAATTTATAGAATCTTTTTGATTTGAAAGAAAACAAAATAAGGCTAGCATTATTTTTTCTAGAAGACCATGCTTATTGATTTATTTCATATCTCTTATCATTTTTAAAATATACTCCACCATTTTAATAAAGTATAAATTTGTTTATAGCTTTTTTCAGTGAATTTCATAATTTTTTCAACCAATTTCATAATTTTACCAATCAAATTCATAATTTTTTCAAACAATTTCATAATTTGTAAGATGTGGCGGTGTGGTTGTCAGGAAATGATATATTACCAAAAAAAGAGTTGGTAGCCATCGTATAAGCTTAATAAACACTAATAAACTAAGTACGATGGTTACCAACTCTTTTTTTGGTGTTATATGATTTCCTGACAACCACACCACGACATCTTACAAATTATGAAATCGATTGAAAAAATTATGAATTTGATTGGTAAAATTATGAATTTCATTGGTAAAATTATATAATTGGTTGAAAAAATTACGAAATTCACTGAAAAAAGCTATATAACTAAGTTTTTTATAAGTAACAACTAATAACAAATTGGGTTCTTCATTTTTGATTCTCTATAGCATGGAATAATGGATAAAATTATGGGTCACCTATGGTGTAGTGGTTAGTGACCATTAGTCGCAGACCAATAGGTGGCCTTAGGATTTTTTAAAGGGAGTAAAAAATCTTTAGTCATGCCTTCCTTAGGAGGGAGCATAAAATGGAGGTCCCGAGCCTTTAAAGTCAAAGATCTCAATCCTAATATAACTGGATAGGCAAAATCCAGTACTCCCATTGTAGCATCGTCCGATTATCTAAAGCAGCATATGATGACGTTAAATAAATAACAAACTTAAACATGATAGTAAATACAAAAGTTAAGTAAACAAACATATTTAAATTTTAGAATTATATTCATTTTTTTAAACGTGGAATATAATCATTTCAAAAACCCAATGATGGGTCAGAATTGCGCTCGTTTCTGCTTCTTTCAAATATTAGCTTCATTTTACGCCTTTCCCAAATTCAGCTCAGTGAATTCACCATCACTTCATGAATTACCATATGTAATAATAGCGTGATTTTTAATAGGAAGCAATGCTACACGACCTAATGCGAACTTGTTCTCGACAAGAACCAATCCCAGCCGACACTCAGTATGCATTATCAGACGACCCTTATTACCCCGGGACTGGGATCCAATAAGACAGAGGGCGAAGCCCCGACAATATGATGCCCGTGTTTAAAAGCAGCTCACACCCTTAAGGACAGCTATATCGCCCCCTTCGCCAAATCCCTCTGCCTTAGACCCTATTGGCTATATCTGCCCCTCCGTCCTATACCCGGACCATCTCTTTATTCCTTTATAAAATTCATGAAAATTAAACTTTCATAAGTCCCTATCGACATTCCACTCCAGTTTTTTATCTACATTGCACCCCAGGTGAATTTGAACAAGGGGGGGGGGTTATTTCATAGGTTTAACAGGGTTGTAAACGTACAAAAAACTGTGCTTGACCAATTCCTTACGTTATTTGATTATGTTTACTCTAACTTACTAATTACGGAAGAGAAAGAACAACGTTCGTCAAAAATCAGAAATGATTTTTTTAAGTAAATACACGCCTAAGGTCCGGCGCACATTGGACCCAGCCCACGCACAACCCAGACCATGGGATGGGTCGAGTACCGCATATTGAACCCAGTTGTTGTCACCCAGGTTTCGCGATGTCACCGTCAGAACTCCTCCTGGATTTAGAATCCGAGTCAGAACATGAACTGCTTCAGGAGGTTCCTGATAGTGTTTTTAAAAATATTTTATTTTTATTAATTTTACAATTTTTAAATAGTTTTATTTGAAAAGAAAGACGGCAGAGCACCACGCTAGAGACCCGTGTTCGAATTCCGGCCCTGGACATATCTTTTCTTTTCAAATAAAAAAAAAAGTTTATAAAATAGTTTTCTACTCAGCCTTCATATTGAATCTCATTTAGTCGGCATGACTAGTGTCAAATAGACCGGGATGGCTTTTTAACAAACATATATCATCAATATTTAAATATTTTTATTTGAAAAGAAAAAGATATGTAAAGGACCGGGACTCGAACCCGGGTCGCCCAGATCGCTAGCCTGGAACTCTACCAATTGAGCCATCCTGGATTAATTGGATAAATCAACTTTTATATAAATTCACATCAAACTTATGTGTTTGTGATTGTCGGAACACTGACATTACAATGAGTTAAAATCTGTTCAGGAAAAAGATACTTTAAGGATATATATGAGGTTATTTTATTAGTTTCAAATATTCTTTTTTTTTAATGAAGAAAATTATTACTAACATAATTTAAATAGCCATTGAAATAATTCCAAGACAAATTAAACTAAGAAGACTTATTAAAAATATCATGATTAGTAATTATCAAGTGTTTAAGGATACTGAAATTATTTATAAGTAAAATATAAAATGTTGATAGATTGTTGTTTTTTACAAGTGCAATTGCTTAAATTTTATACAAATAATAGCACTTCCCCCACCTAAAGATTTCAAAAATGGAGAACAGAAATGTTGATATTGTTAACAGGATCAGAAACAGTTATATGAGCTAATTACTTCTTGGGAAAAAAATTACTGATATATTGTCTCATTTTAATCAGTAAATTTAGGCTCTCATGAATAACACTACTAATCGATTACAATAATTCAATTTATTGAGTAGAATGTAGCTAGTATGAATACAAAATGTTAAGAGAAAAAAATATAACACTTTTAGGAATTAATAAAGTAATAAACTCAGAATTGAAAATTTCATTTTATTTTGATCTAAAAACAATAAACTGAATAATATATTAATAAATATTTAAAAAAAACAATTTAATAACTTAATAATTCAATAATGATTATCTGGTTGATTTCTACCAAAATCATTTTCAATAACAGGTACTATCAAGTTAATTTTAGGAACCAACTTAATTATTGTTTCATAGACAAATACATACATTGGTTAATAATAAATAAACATGAAAAACACAGACAAATTACTAATACATACCATAATATAAATACCACAGCTAATTTATTAGACTATTATTGCTTACATTTTGTGTTTAAATATTCTGTAGATGTAGACAATGAGGAGAGCCTCATTCTTGTGTTTTTTCACCAACTTAAAAAACTACCAAGAAAAAATATTTTTTCTTTTCAAAATTACTTGTTTCCTCCCAGAGCATTTAAAGTAAAATTTAAAAAAAAGAACATGAAATTCTCCAGTTGTTTTATGTAATAATAATGGAAAATTCAGAATAGCTACTGAGATAAGAGGCATCAAACAAAATTCAAATTCACTACAATAGTGTGAAGGAGGCAGTGAGTCTAGCAACAAAACATTTAAAATTGGGACTGATAAAAGGAGGTCCTTTTCTTATATATTATAAACTGCTGGCAGTTAAATATTTATTTTCAAACTGGATATCGTTAGTGAAATGTTGGCATGAAATAAATCACACCTAATATGAAACCAAAGGCTTGAATTAAATGTGAAACTTATTTAATTTATTGGTATTTTTCAATATTTTAACAGTTCTGTATCTCAGTAGCTATTCTGAATTTTCAGAGGTGATTCACCACGAGAATGGAAAAAAGAAAATTCACCATTGATGAGATGGTCTATGTAGTCCATGAAAACTATGGAAGATGCTACTCGAGAAAATACTTCTCCACCATCTGATCATAGTTGAATGTAAAATAGACTCTCATGGGAAGATTTCTCAGAGGTCATGGGTATTTGAGGCCAAGCTTTATGGTAAGAAGGAAATCAATCTTCTATGGCCTAGCTGCGGCATGACAATGTGACTATATGAGCTCTCCGAAAACTGTTTTCCTCAACTACTGAACAAATTGAAAAGTTTTTTCTAAACTTTATACTTGAAACTTAAGAATAAAAGTTTTATAACTGTTATTTTCAAATTGTGCAAAAAAAATCTTTTAAAAATTTTTTTTTTTCATATTTAGGGAAATATATTAGTATCAGAGTATATTGAATATTCAAAACCGCTCACTTGTGCATTGATTTATTTGAACATATATTTGTTTGATTGGTAAGTCTAATATTGTGTAACCAAAGGAAAACAGAGGAATATATGAAAATATCACCATTTTTAAGATCCATTATTGTTCTTGGTTAAATTTATTTAAATATTTCCAATATCTTTGATATTAAAGTTCATAAATATAACAATTTAACCAACTTGGGGCACCTTTTTTTTTTTTTTTTAGTTTTAGTTTTATTAATAATATTCCAAAACACTAGAAAAAAATTTTAATCTTAATACTTTAAAACAAGTCTTTTATAAATGATAAATTCAAATCTTTTGGGAAAATGTCTCTATAGAAAATTAAGATAACCATTTATATTATAATATCCATAACCATTTATTTCACAAATATTAAAAAATATTGGTACATTTTTTTTTATAGAACCTTAATAATATGTTATTCTTTGATCTTATAAAAACTTGTATTTTAAAGTTTAAAAAACTTTCTAATCTTCTAAAAATATTTTGATAATAAATTTCAACCACAATTAATATACTTACCTATATGTTGAACTGTTCAAACATTTCCCTTATCAAAAATAAATTTTGATTTATGAGTTGTGAGAAAGATTTAGGGTATACTGAAATCTTAAAGAATAAAGAATACAAGTTTTTTCTACACTCTATACTTTAAAATATAGCCAATAGAACAGCATCTTCAGGATTGTAGGAAAGCAAAATCCCAACTTTATTTCTAAAGGAACAGATACTGAATATTTTATTACCTAAACACAATATTTTGTTAGTTTTTTATTTTATATTTGATAATGAACTGAGGGAAATCACCAACCCTCAGAGAAAGGAGAGAGCAGCAAGCCAATTCCAAGAAATCAGCTCAACAGACCCAGGCTACAGCATCATGAACGTCCAGTCAAAAATTAAATCTCAACAGTAATTCAAAGTTCCACTAACAAAATGTAATACTTTTGGCTTATCAATAAATTCAAATTAACTAACAAAATGTAATACCTTTGGCTTATCAATAAATTCAAATTAACTAATCAATATACACCTTTTTACTCAATGTACATCCCACTAATCATTTTTAAAATTCAGTATGAACCAAATTACTCATTTTAATTAAGCTGTGACCAGGGCAATTTGTGTCACACAGCTAATGGCTAGTCACAATATACTTAATATTAGTATTATTTTCAAAAACAAAGACTCCAAAAACCACAATAAAACACCTTTATATCCAAGAAATCCAAAATGTTAAAATAAATCAGCACTTGCAATTATATCGATATTATCTTTAAAACTACCACTGAGCCACTCCGCTCCCCAAAAAATATGTAATGGAATGGAATTTTAAGGCAGGCCCCTTATTTTCAATATAGGGAGGCATTTTTCACAATTAATATAGAATATATCCAAAAATTAACAAAAGATGTGGGCAAATAAATCCAACACACAAGCTGTGTATCTCAATCTCGAAGCACAATATTCATTTATTTACCCTAGATTAGAAATCATGAAAAGGATAGTAATTTTTTTCTCTTGAAAATTTTTAAAACATTCTAATAAGATAAGGGGAGAGGCTCAGAGGAAGAGCGCTGAGTTGCCATATCGAAGGTCCTGGGTTCAAATACCGTTACTGGCAAGACTTATTTAATCTGTTAGCAACTGGAGATGGATCCCATTGGATCTAGGACCCTCCTGGGGCTCACCCAGCCTCTATAAAAGTGGGTACACAAAATAAGGAGGAAAAATCTGGTGGTTGAGCTTGACCTAGCACATCTCCTCCCAGTACAACCGTTGTCCAAGAAACGATACAGTTTCTACCATGTATTGAACCCCAGACCCTCCATGGGTTGTAGTGTTACAGTTTTTTTTTTTTTCAATAAGATAAAAGTAGAATTACAACTTTTAAAAAACTTTTGTTTAATGAGGTTTTTAGAGAACTGTTTTAATGAAACTGTTCGTAAAAAGCGAATAACTGTTTTGTTCCCTGATTTAAACAAATCTATAATCATCATTTATTAAAAAAAAAAAAAAAAAAAATAGCTATGCCCAATTTTAATTAATATAAAAAATACGCAAAAAGAAGTCATATATTGTTGTTCTCTTTTTAATGACTATGAATATGTTTTAATTTATATTGATTACCATTAATTTCAGTCAGTTCTTTTTGCAGTGAGGATTACAAAAGCAAGGAGAATAAGTAATCCGAGAGTGAATAAAATAATATTTTCCACATCAAGTGCTCTGTCATCAAGATTAAGTTCTTCAATCAAGCTTACTAAATCCAAACATATTGATGAATATGCAGAGAAAAATGGACAAGGCCGCTCTTCACCAAGCGGGACCAAATCTCCATCTTCAGTGTTCATATTTTTACCTGAGAAGCAAAAAAATTTTTACTTTTTCTTTTAAATAAATAAAGGCTGTCCAACAGGAGCTTAAAACTTCAATTTGAAAAATAACTTCATACATTTTTACATAGATTTCTCTATCTAATCTACATAATAAAACTTAATATCTAGTTCCAAATAGCACATAAAATATTTGTAAGCATTACTTAAATAATGTTGAAGAATTAGTTACATATTAATTTAAAAAGTAAATCAACAGTATTAATATCGCTCAATTTCAGTTATCTGAATTGGAATATAATACTACCAGAGAATTGATAAAGCATGTATAGTTACTGAAACATTTCAGCATAGAAAATAATCAACTGACGGATAAAGCTACCAAAAAGAATTGTGTTTTTCCTAATCTATGTTGCCCACTTTTTCATCCACGTTAACTTTGGATCGACCCTCAAAAATACAAGCATAGTTTAAAAAATGATCTACAGCCTTAAATATGCTTTAGATTGCTAGAAAAAGCAACAATAGAGTCAAAACAAAGATCCTTTTTATTTAATAACGGGAACAGAAAGTTCACTTCAAAAGTTTCCACACTCTTTCCCCTCTTTACTCTTTCTTTTATTTTTGAATTAATACTTTTAAACATACAATGTTTGTATAGTCAACATTGTTCCATAGATGAACATAAGCAAGTTGGACACTTATACTAAATTGATTAACGGTTACTTCTTCACTACGTTATCAAAGTGTAATATTATATGGCATAAAGCTTTCAGGCCATAATGATTTTATACCATCTACCTATCCCAACAATTTTTTTCAATCAACATAAATACAATACAATCTATGAAAAGGGGTGGCAAAATTTCTATCAATAGAGCTATTAAAGTAAACACCCGAACATAGCCAAAACTAAATGGATTCTAATAAGTAACAGCAGCTTCCAGCATGTCAACATATGTTAAATCAACAAAATAATAAAACACTTAGAATTATGCATTTGCCTGGAAACAAGTATCAATTCATAATGGGAGCAGGCTATTGAAATAAGATCAATAATTGAGAAAACAAGAGCATCATTTAATAGCATAAAGAACCTTCTCACTAGTAAATAAAACTAAGATAAAATAAAATAAGACTGACAAAATTTTATGTATTCCAGTACACAACTCCCGTAAGGCGCAGATTGACAGAAACACTCATCAAGAAAGTAGAATCATTTGAGATGTGGGTGTCCTACTCCCTAAATTTTATGGACCAACCACATAACCAACAGAGAAGAGCTAATTCGGGTCCAAAAAAATAACAAAATTGCATATATTATCAAATACCTTGAATATCATGCGAAATGACAAATATCATCTACTGCAGCTGATAATGAAGGGAAAGATTAATAGTAGGTGGGGACCAGGAAGGAGTGGGCGTTCCTGGCTGCAAATATAAGGCAATGATTTGGTACCACAACTGTCCAATGATTTATAAGAGCCATAAACAAAATGAAGATCGCCATGCTAGTATCCAACATCCAAAATAGATAAGACACGGGAAGAAGATGATAGAAATAAATGAACCGAGAAGAAGTTAAAGGAGTTGTACATAGAGCAGCAAAAGTGCTTCACAAATATCAAGGATATTAAGCATTTACTTAAACGAATATGAATGAAATTTAGAAGTATGCAAATCATTAGTAAGAAAATTAAACTTTTCAAAAACACATGTTCTATCAATAACAAGATATGAAACATACCTAGTAGTTTTGGTTTCCATCCATTCTTCTTATAATGGATATAATATTAGAAAACAATAATTGGTAAACTTTGTTTTTACAACTAAAGTACAGTTGTATCCTAAAGAAATTCCATAGCAGAATAGTTAAAGGTGTTACATGAATAAAATGTCAATTAGCTCCCAAACCAATATTATGTTATACAATACCAACCCATAAGATTATAACAGTTATATTTCCCACCTAGCCAACTAAAATTTTTAACAATTACATTTTAAAATAGATTTATTATAAACCACTTAAAAAAAACTTTATTAAGTGTATAACATATGTCTGACAATAGAACCAGTTTTATATTTGTTAAAATCAATAAATACAATGTTAAAAACATGAGAATCAGCCATATTTAATCATTATAAATAAACAGCTTAAATAATAGACTTTATTTCTTAACAAATACATTTATGAAAAAATGCGATAAAGGAAAAGACAAGGCCACATATTTACTACACTTGCCCAACTTTTGACATATGATAATAAGTATACATAGTGGGATACTCCCCTCAGGCTGAATGATGTTTTCTTGAAGTGGTAGGCCTACCCAGCAATCTTGGACTAGAAGTTAATAAGTCTAAAATTAAGTATTCCCAAACCTGATGAGGGTATTACTACTGAAATGTATTAAAAGTAAATAAATTTACTTACCTAGGATCTGTGATTACCCAGGCTGATCCGATATCGAGATAAGGAGGGAGGCTCAGTGCTGCCTACGAAATACTACTGCGGGCTGAGCAAACAGCAAGATAGTCATTATCTATGAACCAAACCATGAAACACCTCTATGATAATACCCAGTGTCCCATACTTCTTTACGGATTAGAGTTTGTAGAAGATAAAATGAATTCCTTAATTTTTAAAGAAATTTTAGATTCTCAACCATAGTTTTGAAGGTTAGAAATATTAATTTAATAATATATTTGGACATCATTCATTTAAATAATTACTAGTAAAATTGTTCAGTATTATTTTGAAACCATGAAAAGTTTTTTCTTATCGAAACCTTCAAAGTGAATTGACTAATTAAATAGAGCTAACGTCCACGAGTTATATCAGTAAACCCATAACTTTTAAATGCTGGTGCAGTCTGGGGTAGCCAATATTTATTGGTTGTATATAAGCAACGATTTTATTACTGGACAAACTAATTTTTTAATCAGGCAGTGTTCAAGCTTAATTTACATCAAGGAATAGATGTACAAGCCAGAAGATTAGAAATGGTTCAAAACTGATCAGTGTCTTATTCAGTTCTTTCTTCCCTAAATGCGGCCACTGAAGTTAATAATGAAGATACTGTTACAAGCCTATATCATCATATCTTCCTAAAGATGCGCCAATTTTGAAATTTTATTATCAGTCCCTAAAACACGCATGTCAAAGATAATAACTTTAAATAGGGATAAAGTTTAAGCTCTCATTGACACTAGAAGCTCTCTGAGCTTCATAAGCTCTGCACTAATCATTGCTTATAATCATTTAGTTGCTTAAGGCCATTGACACTGTTTCAATAAATTCCAGGCAGCACGACTACCTAGTTTACCATACTTACCTATTGTAAATGGCTAAAAAATAACACATACAATAACCAAAGAAAAAAAGGTACTTTTCCGTTAGTCGGGTGCAGCGAAAAATCACAAAATAATGTAGAATTCCACCAAATTTCATACAATCATAAGGGGAATGTTTGTTTGGGCCCATGTGTTTTATTCTCAGTATTCATTCAAAACAAAGCAGGTTTTCCTTCTTTTCTCCGGTGTTAACTTTTGTAAAAAAAAAAAAAGAAAGATGAAAAATTGGAATCTAGCTATAACTATAACTGATGCAGTACCTTTTTTTCAAGGGAAAGGTATACTGGCAAAGAATACAACATGCGATCGGAATCATGAAATGAAACTGTGTTTTTGTGAGGGAGTACGTTGGGGGGGCAATCTTTCAACATGCCGCATGAAGAAGAGCATTCGCAATACCTCGCAGAATTTATGTGGAGACGAGGAGTAAACAATCCATTTGAGCAAATTCTCAAGGACATCACCGTGTTCTGGAAAAACCAATACTTGTGGGTAAAACTGTTTTTTTACAATGCATTAATATTTGTTTATGGTTAAACGTTTTAGACTTTTATTCCATTTTAGACTGTTTTGTCATTTGCTTGGTGAGTTGGCTCGCATTTGGTTCACGATTCGGGACATTTGAGTCCGGCTAACAGAAAAGTACCAAAATTTTAAGAGATGATTTTTTGAACAATTCCTAGTTCTTCCTTATACCATATATGGATACCAACCATCTGTTCAGAATTTCAAGCAAAATATCATTTCCATATATACACCATATATAGATATACACCTGTTAAATATTAAATTAGCAAAAATAAGACTTTTTATTCCAATTTCTATTGGGTTGTCCAATAAATAATACAAGATTTTATGTTTTCTTTAAAATACTCCTCCAAATAGTAAACTGTTTGTATTGTTTGGGTTGTGACTTTTATAAATTTAAATACTTATTAATCCTCTTTCAAACAAGAATGTTTGTTTACCTCTGTAACAGTTAGCTACTTGGAAAAAGTTCAGTATTCACTAAGACGGCAAAACATGACTTTCGTATAATTTTGTTTTACAAGTTCAAACTTGTCCGGAACAGGGCACTAATAGCTAGAAATATAGTTAGGGTAAATAATCTGGGTCAAAGGCAGTATAAGTGAGCGTAATGTTCAACAGTGGTTCCACAGATTTTGAAAGGGAGCCTTGAAGACAAAGAAGACGGTGCAAGAAGTTTTGCCAACTTAAAAGGTTTTTCAGCTGTCTAATCGATCCGGGTTCTCAAACAGTTGATCTGGGATTTTCTTTCACCAAAACTCAAATAACATCGTCATCATGGGGAGACTTCTTCCACATCCTTCTTTGTCTTCAGAGCTCAAGTCTCCCTCTAGAAATTTCTAGAACCGCCGTTGAGCAGTGCAATCAAATATAATGCCTTCACCCCAGACTTTGTTGATAATTCTGACAGCTTGAGCCCTGCTGTGGCCAAATTTGAAATTTTAAAACAAAATCATGTGAAAACCATGCTTCAACATCTTAGTCAAGACTGAATTATTTCCAAGTAGTAAAATGTTACAGAGGTAAACAAAAATTTTCATTTAAAATAAGATTCTTCTTCTTCTACCATCTTCCTTTAGATGACTGTGTCAGGTTAACAGAGACAAAAATTCGGTTGTTCTCCTGAGATCCTCAAAGCTTCCGCACAGCTTCCTCTCCAATGACACTGGCTCTGACCAAATTTGTTTGCGGACATTTTCGTGGAGTCGGCAGGACTGGAGGCTATGGACACCTGTTTACTCCTCTTCACCGCAATCCCATAGGGGGCTCAATATCAGTCCTAAGTCTAATTATCAGCACTTGTTCTCTTCTGGTCAATTTGTAGTATCGTGGGAGCCCTGTGTGGGATGTGTTTCTAACCATCGCCCCATGCTGATGCCCTTATTATGTACCTTGACCTCGTCAAATAGCAGTGCTGGGGCAAACTGAGCCATCAGGGATCCTGTTTTCGTGTTCATTTCCGGCGATTCCACAGTGTCCCGGGATCCACTGGAGGACTGTTGCTTAAGCAAGGTTTGTCATCGAATTTATCACAGAGACAAGGTTTTTTAGGCTTGCAAGAGCTTTTACTCTGCCTTGCATTGCTTGGAGAACAGAGCGTGCATCAGTGAAAATGACCACCTTTTGGGGATCATAGGAAGAAGAGGAAATTATCCTGTGGGCCTCAATTATGGCTTCCTGCTCAGGTCGGTAGTTGCTAGAGTTTAGCCCTGTAGCTATAGACTTTTCTACAGCTGCACCATACTGAAATTCTATGTAGATTCCGCCCCCACTGCCCTTGTTTTCTTCTGCAACCGAAGACTCTTGTCCATTCTAGTCGTGGGTAGTCCTCATAGATAAATATTAGTTTCATATAGGAGTTCAATTGGCAGGAGTTCATTTTTGCTAATTATACCTGGTATGCTGTCTGATATTCTTACCTTTGTAGCAACCTCCCAGGGTGGGGGAAGAGTTTCACATTCAAGCGGCACTAGCTATATATCTCGCATACTGAAATCTTGTAGAGATTTGATGTGGTGCACAGGACTCAGGCTGAGTATCTGTGTGTAAAAAAAATATTTTTTTCTATAATTATCAAATTTTTAAATCTACTTCGAGTCAGGTCTAAAAGCTGAATTTGGTAATTGAGTTTATTAAATCTTAGATATCCTTACAAGAAATTAAACACTTAATCGGGTTTTTATTAAACACTATATATTATTAGGCACTATAAATTATATAACACTGAAACACCATTTATCTTGTATAAAAAGTAAATGTTGAATTTTGTATATAATATACAAATATAAATATGTTTTTAAACAAAGAGCAATGTTGGGTTGAAAAGAAATAAGTCACGCAGGTGGAAGGGTCCATACCCTTATGGTCAAGGTGGTTGAAGAGATAAATAAAGAGGGGGGTCGAAGACTCCACTTTTGCAAGAACTCTCTGAACAGATCAGTAGGAGGAAGGACCGAGGACGCAGAAGATGGAAGCCGGCAGACACGGCCAGGCGAAGATCGAAGTATTAACCCAATCTACCCCTTATGCATCTTATGGCAATCCGATTTATATATATATATATATCTTATATTATATATTACTTATATATATATATCTTAATCATTACCTGTATTTCTCAATGTAGATATTAAATCATTAATCTTGTTTAAAATTGAATTAATAAACTATAACCATTATATTAGCAAGGAGATAGTTGACTGGAAGACCTGAGTAAGGAAGGAAATAGTTGGGGGTGCAGTCAAATTAAACACTAAATAATTGGGTACTTATTTAGTGTTTAATTTGACTGCGCCCCCAACTATTTCCTTCCTTACTATGACCATTATAACTCTTTTGGTGCTTACTTACCCCAGATGATCTATTTATTTATAAATAATATATTGAAGGTTTAAATACTGAGTAAATTGGTAAACACAAGAACAGACCTCTGGAAAAGAATCCAATTAAGACTAAGGTATAGAAATAATGGCTTGAGTAATCATCATAAATTTGCGTTTGATTACTCTGGCATCCCTAAATCAATAAGAATATTTATAATATATTTAAGCATATAAAATATAGCAATATATTATATAGATTTTTAGTTCAAAAAGTATTTCCTCATTTCTAGTTCAGAATTTACTGAGTAATTTCATTTTAAAAACCATATATCTCTGAAATATAAAATTTTAAAAAAAACAGTAGCCAATTGAAAAACTGGATACAATAAAAATGTTTAAAATTGATTAAAAACTATCAAAACATCAACAATTAGATTTTTAAAAATGATTTGTTTTCTGAAGTGGTCAAACAATTTTATATTTTTGCTGTTCTGTCCATGCATTTCGTTTTCATTCACAATTTTTTATTAAAATATGAAACTCTCAGGACTAACAT
The DNA here is from genome assembly GCA_964056705.1 of Troilus luridus. Taxonomy (NCBI): domain Eukaryota; kingdom Metazoa; phylum Arthropoda; class Insecta; order Hemiptera; family Pentatomidae; genus Troilus; species Troilus luridus. The sequence goes on along the minus strand of OZ057412.1, from coordinate 69,174,838 downwards.
GGAAAAAAAAGAAGATAAAACTAATCTGCTAGGAACCATCAGGCTTCATTTTTTATACTGGGTTGCCCGGAAATTAGTGCAAGATTTTATATTTTCTTTAAAATATCCCTCCACATTGTAAATCGTATATGATTTACTTATGATTATCGTATGGACTTTTGACTTTTATAAGCAAAAACACTTATGAATCCTCTTTTAAACAAAACTGTTTGTTTACTTCTGCAGCATTTTGATATTTGGAAATAATTCAGTCTTTATTAAGATGTCCAGGTGTGATTTTCACTTAATTTTCTTCTACGAGTTCAGCCAGAATGGGGCCCAAACCGCCAAAAATATCAACTAAGTCTGGGACAAAGACAGTATATGTGAGTACATTGTTCAACAATGGTTCCAGGGATTTCGAGAAGAAGCTCTGCCTTTGATGACTTTACTCTCCAAGCTTTGGTGCAAGAAAATCCCAAAACAACTGATCAAGAATTGGCAGGGAAACTCAAATTCAGCAAATCAACCCTCAATGAACATCTCAAGGCGATTGGGAAGGTAAAAAAGCTTGAAAGTTGGGTTCCTCGCACATTAAATGACCGCCAAAAATATCAGCATTATGAAATTTGTGCTACACTTCTTTGCTGAAACAACAGAAACATCTTTTTCTGTCCAGAATTGTGACTTGCGATGAAAAGGGGATCCTCTTTGACAACACCAGACGCTCTGGACAACACAATATTGATATACAAAACAAAATTATACAAAAATCACTCATTGACATGTTATAAAACACTAAATTATTTCTAAGTAGCAAAATGTTACAGAGGTGAACAAACACTTATGTTTGAAAGAAGATTAATAAGTGTTTAAATTCATAAAAGTCATAATTCCAGTGAGCAAAAACAGCTAACTATGTGGAGGAGTATTTTAAAGAAAAGAAAATCCTGTGTTATTTTTCGGACAATCCAATTAATAAAAATAATTCAATATAATTATTTAAAAACATTTTCAATTTCATTATTTTTTTTTATCTTGCCAATAGTTAGTTATGGAGGCTAATTAGATGTGTAGAACTGAACTATTGTAGTTCAGAGGAAATGGAATCCCCAATATAGGAACTCCTTTATCTTTCATAGCTTAGGCCTTAGTGGCCTAAGCAACTACAGCCCCATAACACGATTTAAACAGGGAGAATATAGAGCATATCTTACCTTCATTTGTAAATCCATATTAAAAAATATTTAAGTACATGTTATATCAATCAATATATCCAATACTTTTTGAGGCCCATTTTTATTTTAGTTTATGTTTCTATAACCATTTTTGCTTTTTTATATACAAGGTTCTGTAGAGAAAATATTATCTCCTGCAGACCTGTATAGTACTTTCGTACACATCAATTTAAGTAGAAAAAACTGCTAATTCCATATAAGAAACAATTATGACTGTTCTTCTTCACTTTTTTTTTAATAATAAACAATTAACTGTAGTACATTGAAGACACTGGAAAGTAAAATAATGCAGTTCAAATAAAATTAACAAAAACATATTTAAACAAAAAACATTGCCTTGTATATAACACAACTGAAGTATGAATCTCCTAATAATTCACTTTATAATGATTACAAATTATTTGAGAAACAATTAAGTGAACAATGAATAAAAAAAAAACTTCATAAAAACCATATACAGGCAATAATTAGATTATGTATCAATTTACCAAAATACAGACAATAAATGACTTAATAATTAAAAGTTAAATGTTTTTCATGCTCTGTAACAATAAAACAGCAAATCAGTTTACAATTTTCAGAAGAAAATGAAGCGATGTTAGAGAAAGTGCAAGGCAGCATCTACAATTTCACATAAAAATAATTGACTTGTGGGGCCAACCTCTGGTCTAGTGGGTAACAACAACCTAAGCCTAAGATGGTGGGTTCGCAGATTTTTTTAAGGGAGTAAAAAATCCTTGGTTATCCCGTCCTTCAAAAGGGACGTTAAATGGGCGTCTCGAGCCAGTACGATGTCAGGTAATCGTTAAAAATCCCTATCCTAATTAAACCTGGATAGGCAAAATTTAGAGTTCCAGCTCTAGCATGGCTAGCATCGTCCGATTAGCCATAGTAGCATAAAGTTACGTTATATGAACAACACAAAAAATAAATTATTTAATATACCCCAAAATGGGTGATACGGTAACAAAAACAAGAAAGACCTAATAAACCAAATTTATAAGACCAAACTTTTTCATTTTATTTTTTATTTTATAGTAGTATATTTTGAAACCACTGAATTTGATGTATATTTCTTATACATTTCAAAATCAACACAAGGATCTAAGAGAATCATTTATAACTCAATGTAGTGTTTTACAAGCATTTTTAATCAACGAGGGCTAATAAATATATCAAAAGCAGAATAGTCAAAAGGTCTAAGTGAGATGTTTACTTTTAAAGTAGTCGAAGTCCATTTATACTTAAATTGAGATATTTAAGGGTTTGTGTTTCAATAGAATTAAAAAAATACGTTCTTCCAGGATATAGAATACAGATACAGACAGATAGACTAAAGGATACTAATGAGTCATAATGCTTAAGTGTATCTAAAGGAGTTAAATATATAGTTCCAATTGAAAATAATGGCAATTAAGTGAATAATATACGCTTCCTTAGTAAGAATGGATTTAAGCCACTTTCAAAATTAATAACCAAAATCGTTACTAACTTTGAATGTGCCAGAGTCCATTCAACGTAATTTAAACACACAACAATAAAAAACAACAATAAACAATTTATTTTATCCGATTTATTTTATCTTTACAATACTTTAAAAACATTTATGCAATTCAAAACATTTAACTGCATAAATAAAAAAAAAATTTACATATAATTTGCATTTTGTGTGTGAAGGGATTTGAAGAAGTCAAAATGTTCCGGTGGTATATATCACAACAGTAGATCCAAGGTATGTCCTTGAATTTTGCAGTTGTAATTTGTTTGATCTTTTGGTTAAGTGTTGTCAATACAATGTTTTCAAACTTACTTGGTCTGCCCAGACGTAGTAATAAATCCAAGACTAATAATTTCATTTTCAATCATCGATTGAAGTGCACTTTGATTCTAATTGAAAATGATGTATATTCCTTTTCTGACAAAATCAACCAACATATTTTTAACCAGTATTCAGGTAAAGACCGAAATTTATGACATCAATCAACACTGGCTCTACAACCCAGTAAGGGTCTTGGCTGCATAAAGGTGTTGCTTCCACTCTTCTCGGTCCTGTGCCGAAGACCTCCCAGCTCTCTATCCAACAATGCTACCCGCATTCTTCTCGACCTCGTCTCCCCATCTTAGTCGTGGTCATCCATGTTTCCTTTTTCCCTCAGCAAATAGCAGTATCTTATGAGTAGCATTGTACTCCATTCTGGCCACATTTCTAGCCCACCTAAGCCTAGCTTTTCTTATATGCCAAACCACATCTAGCTCCTGATACATCCGATATATCTCTGCATTCTGCCTGATTCTAAATTAATTACCAACTCTAACTGCTCCAAACGTCCTTCTTAATATTTTTCTTTCAAAGAACAGTAAACTGTTGGGATCTGCCCTGGACAGAGGCCAGGTCTCCGATTCTTAAGTTAAAACAGGCATGATAATTGTCTTGTAAAGCATCACCTTGGCTCTTCTTGTTATCAGATGACTTCTTAAAATTTTTGCCATCCCAAAATAACACTTACTAGCGGTAAAAATTGAACTTCTGCACCAGTTGAATTATCCGCTTTGACCAGAGAGGTAAGATAAACAACACTGTCGACACTTTCAAATGTGTAGGCGCCAAACGTGATGGAGGGTACTGATTGCCTTGAAGTGCTAACCAGCATATATTTGGTCTTTGCCTGGTTCACTTGAAGATCCATACGCCGTCGTCCAGCATTCTCCAAAGCAAGAAAAGCCTGTTGTAGACCCGTCGGTGTTCTTCCGACTATATCTATGTCATTCGCATAGGCCATTATTTGGATTGACTTAGTCAGAATCGTACCAGTGACCTTTTCAACTGTGAAATGGAATAACAGGCATGAGAGTCCATCCCCATGTCTTAGACCCATAGTTGTCTTGAAGACATCTGACAAGTCATTTTCACCTGGCTTCTCGACTTCCTCATCAGCAATTCCACAAGGCTTATCAATTATCTGGGGACATTCATTTCTTCCATATCTTGATACAGTTCCCCTGATGACACTGTCATAGGCATTGCTGAAATCCACGAAAAGATGGTGGGTTGTTATATTGTACTCTCTAGTCCTTACCATTAGAGTTCTTAGGGAAAATATTTGATCTATACAAGATCTACCATTAATCAATCCGCATAGGTACATTAAATTTATAATATAAATATTTAATTTATAATTTGTTATTAAAGTAGTCAATTTTGGGTAAGGTTTGACAAAATATGACACCATGCTCCTCTATAACGAAAAATTAAACCCTCAATTCAGCTTCAATCCGTGAAATGCTTAAAAATTATGCCCACTGAGGTAGAAGATAACAATGTAAAACAAGCTTAGACACTCCCTGATGTTTAAAATATTTATAAAAGTGAAGAATAAAAACTTCGAATGAAGTAAAATGTATCCTAATTTAATGACAAAATAAATAATTTAATAAATTAATAATATATAATTTATTTATGAGTAAAAGTTGCATCAAGTTAAGAAATATAATGTCAACAAATCAATTATTGGCCTGCTCTCATGTTTTAGTGGAATAGAGAAACATGTGAATTTTTTTTAATTGATGAAAACGCATTAATTTTTTTTAATTAACCACCTTCAGAATGCTCAAGATATTTGATCTAGTGAAAGAGTATGATTTCATATTAATGGAACCTGCGTTACACTTGAGGATAGTTGCACGAGAGATCAATTTAAAAAAGAAAATTATAAGTACAGCTGTTTATCTTCATGGAAATAGAAAAATATCTAACAACATGGGATTCCATAAGAAGGAAGAAAAACAAAGTTGTGACCTATAAAACTATAACAAAGTTTAGCTGGAAAAGCAAGAAAAGGCTGACTAGCTTATTTTTCGGTTTGCCATGTGAAATAACCATCATCGATAACAGTTTGCTCTACATCCCATGGTGGGAAAGGCCTCCCACATCAACCATCAATCATCCCAGTTAATTGCTGCTCCTGAGTTACGGATGTGCAGAATGGTCTGAGCGTTTACAGCCATGCAATCTGCTCGGTCTTCCAACCCTTCTTGTTCCATGCACTTTTTCTTCTAGAAGTTTTTTAGAGACATCATTTGCTCCCATACGTGCAATGTGTCCTGCTCATTGTAGCTTATTTACAACCCCAATAATGTCGGCATATTTATATAGGCTCATAATTTCTATGTTTGATCATTGCCTCCACGAGTCATTATGATATACTGCTCCAAATATTCTCCACAATATTTTATTCTCAAACCTCATGAGAGGAGCAAGCTCTTGTGCTTTTGTGAGAGACCACCATTCTGAAGTATATGTTAGAATGGCCCTTATCAGTGTTGTTTATTCTTATTTTTGTGATACCGGATAGGGCATTTCTTCTGAGGTGTAACCCAAGGAAGGATCTATTTACCGCCACTATTCTTCTTTGGATTTCTGGTTGCATTTCATTGTTAGAATTTATCTATCTCAGTACCAAGATAAACAAATTTGTTCACGTTCTGGAAGGTGTAGTTTCCTACTTTGATGGTTGTTTCCTTGTCTTCTTGCTCATTTCTTTGCCTCGTACACATGTATTTTGTTTTGGATTCATTGACTAGTTCTTTTTTACCGGCTGCATTGGTTTGAGCTAGGAACCCACAATTCACAGCATCGAAACTGTTCCCTATGTCTATATCATCGGCAAACCCAAGAATTTGCACCCTTATTAAATATAGTTTCTCCAATTGGTATTCCCGACCTCCTGACCGCGCTTTCCAAGGCTAAATGAAACAAAATACAAGCCAGGCAGTCAACTTGTCTAAGGTGTTTATATGTCTCAAAACCTTCAGAAAGGCCGCCTTGTACTCTGACATTGCAATGCACTTGTTTTATTGTCATCCTAAATCAGTCGCACCAGTTTTGTTGGAATGCCCATTTCCAGTACCACTTTGTATATCATTAAAATTCTATAAAAAGAGAGTACATCACTATTCACCACTTATTCATAGATTACAAGAAAACATATGGCAGTATTAAATGGGAAAAAAACAAATAACCACCATACTTGATGAAATCTAGTTTGAAAACTGTAACTAGCCATCCAGCTAAAATAACACCAATATCATAAAGCATAATAACAGCTTATTGTATTTGTAAGACCAGCGAGCCAATTGTCCTGTCAGTTATTCCATCATAAAGCTCATTGCTTTGGGAGTAGTTCTTTGGTTAAAAACACAATGGCTGTACAAGGTAAATAGCCATAGGGGAACTCAATATTTGTTCATTCAGTGTTTTTGGTATATTTGCAATAACGGAGGCCTGATTCTTCAGTTTCTGAGTTATTTGGATTAAACACATCATACAAATAAAAACTAATCAATGGCCCAGAGTCTCAACTATAAATCAGTTTTAAATACTCATTATCAAATTGAAGTGGAACTAATGTTGGCAGGTAGAGAAATGTAGTAGCTAGAGAACCAGAGACTGGAGAAAAGAACTGACACATAAACTTAGCCAATGAGGATGACAAACAGCTGTTTAGCAACCTGTTACAACAAGTTTGTGCACTTTTGAAGGAGTGAAATTCAAGGAATCTGTTCATTAATACATAATATTTTTTCAGAAGGAACATTATTTAACTAATCTCCCACTACTAATGATTTATTTGATAACTTATCATGACTGCTATAACCATTTAAATTTTAGTGATCTGAAAGAAATATTAATTTTCTGAGCATAAAGTAAAAAATTGACATGAAAAGTTTTGTTCTATAAACTATAATTAGCATTACAGATCCTAAGTTACTTACAAAATGCCATCTCAGCAGTTAAAATAATGGTATTCATTTAAAGAACTAATTGTTTATCAACATCCAGGATAGCTAACTACCAAATAAATAACTTAACAACATTCAAATGCTTAAATAATTTCAATTTTTTTTATTTGTATTCTAATTATAATGGTAATGGTTTCTTTAATCCTTTTAATGATATACTAGTCATGGATTAACTTGTAGATTAGGTACAATCACAGCCAATTATAGTAGGTTCTTGGCCTTCTTAGGTTCTTGGCTTATGTAAGAGAATAAGTAAGCGCAAAGTACACTTCCGTCTATAGCCTTCAGTCAAGAAACATTGTATACTAGCCAATCATTGAAGCACCAAAATCCACTAAAGTCAAAGTGGTACTTATTTGGTAACCCATATCAACATCAGGACACTTTTATGTTGATTATACAAGTGCCTTTAATACAAGAATAACATACAATTTGTGAATTTAGCCTAGGTGCATAGACAGATTTAATATATTTAATGGTGCATGGTAAACAAAACATATAAAAGTTTAAACTTTAATTTTTTAAATGAATAACACAGTTAAATCTGCAAGGTCAAAAACATACTACATATCAGCGAACTAAGAAACAATACACATGATTACTTATGAATGCATAAGATATTCCAAGATTGTATTATGTAACCAAAAAACACTCCAGTTACTTTATTTCACTATCCCAAATAAACTGGTGACCAAGGATATTAGAGGCCAAGGCATCTCACAGTATAGGTCAAAAGCTACATATTTTAGGTAGGTTTTCATTTCGCAGTGAACACACTAAGTAGTAAATACCACAATATAACTATTGGCTGGAAAGATAAGCTGGTTTAGTTCACACCTATTAGCCTATTGACCTATTAATGATTAGAGTATATAAGGAAACAGAAGCAATCGTTTTTGTTAGAGAAACACAGAAAATAATCACTGTCAAGAATTAAAGGGAGATCATTTAAAGATTTTTTTTTTTATTCATTTATTTTTGCTTTTCCTCATATAGGAAAACTTTTCATTTTCCCCATAATCTATTAAAACAAACTTGTAAGGTTCGTCAATTCCCCATATTAGTATCTTTGGATGATAACATAAACTTAAGGCATAATAGGATTCACCCTTATCGAAATAAAGAACAGAAGTTAAAACATAAAAGGATTTAAAGAAATTTAAGATGAACACATAATAATCTATAATAAATATTTTTGTTAACATTATTATAAATATTTTTTTGTCAATATTATTGAAAATAGACAGAACAGTGTCATAAGATCACATATGAGAGCAAGTCAACATTTGTTTAACATTTTGATACACAACATAATCAAAAACTCACAATACTGAGTTTTTATAGGTAAGCATTAAGCAAAAGATTTATTTAGATATCAAGTTCCTTCGTTGTAAACATTTAGATCAAACCAAAAATGAATAATACATTATTTGTTCAACCTACATCGATTCTACATTGGAAAAAAAAACATATATATCAAAAGGTTAATATTAAAAGTACCTAACAAAATTAGTCAGTTAAAAATTAAATGCACCTAATTATCAGGAGTCAAAGTTACATAACCAGCAAATCATATATCTGTATATAAATATATATACCATACATATTAAAAACACAATTTTATTTCTTGGAGTTAGTATTCATCTAAATTGGAATATAACATTCCAAAATTATAAATAAGAAAAAATACATAAAATGGTAACGCAATATAACAGGAATCAAAAATATAACATAAATTATGTTGATGTTACAATATCTAGTTAATAAAATAAAACACAAAAAGTGTTCATCTCTTGTTTCTCTAAGAGAACTGATATTTGAAATAATAAATAGAATTGTTAGAAAATTTTCTTGACAAATAGATTCAACTTAATAGGAATTTGAGCAATAAAATATCAGCATTAAATATTTATTTATATAAATTAATAAATTTCTAATAATAATAATAAACAAGAAAATTTTCATAATAGAAAAACATTTTTTATTAATTTTTTTTTTACTCTTTTTAATATTTTTCATTTTTTATTCTCGTTTTAATAATCGTCATATTCATTTTCATATCGTAATTACTCGGCACACTTGTCTTACTCGTAAATTACAAATAGGACATCTTCCTATTTGCTTAACTGTCTTAACCGAACATCTATAACAAGAATAAACATGTACAATGTTTTTATGAACGTACCCCCCATCTTTGGATCGAACTAAGCAAGTACCACAAAGCTCTTTTCTATGAATAATGTCCTGTTCAGAATCATTTTTAGTCCTTTCTCCAAACGCTTTATCGGATAAACTCTGAGAAAATTCAGAAATAATACCACTATCACAGGATGATCTAACGATATCATCATTACTTGAATTGCCAGTGCAAGCCTTTTTCTCAGTCTTATTTTTTCGTCCTCTCGGTCGTGGAGGAAAAAAATTCTTCCTTACCTAAGGGAAAAATCATAATAAACAGCACTAAAAAATAATACAAATAGTACAAATGGTAGGTATCTACTTAACACACTAATTCCAGACATGATAATTTCTAGATTGGATAGAACAAATCAAATCTTATGTATTTTTAGAAAATCAATTAACTCTTGGTAACATGAAGTTTCTAATAAAATAAGTTTTTCCATGCTCCTCTAAGAATAAGAAAAACCATGATGTAGTAAAAAAATAAGCAAACCATTCATGAACGTGGTTCACAACCAAAAAAAGCATAAAATTACAGTGACATCTAGTAGAGAGACCACACAACCAGAAAAAACGTGAATATGTTATTAGTTTAGAATGATTATAAATTTGTAATCAGGATTAGAAATCATTCAAGGAGTGTAATTTAAAGAGAATTTTTACCCAATGTGTCGGTTCATTGTAATAATAGCGAAGTAAATTTAGGGCTGGTATTTAGAACAGGAAAAAGAACCAATAGAGAATAGAAGAGGGGAAGATAGAAGTAATACAACCAATTAGTTTAACATACATATTTTATGAGTTAGTTTTGATAAGTAAAAAAATTATACTTATAATTTTTCTTTATACCAGAAAAATAATCACCATTTTCTGGTATAAAGTAAGAGGGGCAGTGAATTGGTTGCAAATTTTTAATCGTTTAGATACTGTCTGTAGCTGAAAAACTCTGTATTTTCTTATCAGCTGAGCATCAAACCCGCATGATATGCAGACCCTTCAGAGGCTCACTAAAGCCGCGTATACACTTGAGCATTCGCCCCGAATGAGCATACAGCCCACCGGGAGGGGGAAGCATTCCCCCGCACCTCCACGCACCACATGAGCACTGAGCCGGGAAGGTAGAGGCCCGAACCCCGAACACAGAATCCAGTCTGCTCTGAGTCCCTGCCTACCATGGTGAACAGAAAACTTCTAGTTACCAGTTTCTCCTTTATTTACTTTCTGTTAAAAAAAAACAGAAAAAGCGATGGTGGCAGAGGAAACTCTACAGGGAAAGGAATGCCCAAATGTTAATAACTATTGGGCACGAAACAGAAGAAAACTTCACTAGGATGTCACGTGTGTAGTTCGAATTCACTACTCAACTGTATATAGGCGGCTTAAAAAGGGAGAGCTTAGAGTAGAGAGGGGATGGTTGTTCGGGCAATCGGGGCGTCTCGAGTTTTTCCCCATACCCACCGAGCACGAAACGAATGCGTGCTCACTTTGAAGTACTGACAACTCTCGGCTCGGGCTGAGCGGATCCGTTTAGCTCGCCTTGTACTCATCTGATCAAAACAGGGCGAACGAATGCTCATTCGGGGCGAATGCAAAAATGTATACGCGGCTTAATAGGTGGATTTCCTTAACCTTCTGTCAGGCACTAAGACTTTTGTAATAGGACCAGGCAAAAGCCATATTTTGGACAGCCTACAAATTTTGTTTTCTTTCACTTCCCCAATGATGCTTAATGATGAATTTGTATTTTAAAAGTATAATATGGTTCATTTATAAGTGAAAAAAGTATAAATGAAAAATATATTTATTTTTTATGAAGTTATGTAAAAAAGAAGAAAAATATTAATTGACAGACAAAATTTGTATTTTATTTACAATTAATTGAATTAATTTTGCAGATTTAAATTACTTATGGGTAATATTTCTATTTCCAACAAAGCATATTGTGAAGACTTTCGCCACCCAATTTTTAAAAAAAATCTTAAATTTGAATAATAAAAGTTATAAAAATAGTTGTATTTTTTGTTTGAAAATGAAAATTATATTGGTTGCTTTCAAAAAAATATTTTTATAGCAGGAAACACGTAATTGAGTTATAAATAAGCATGTATAATATCTTTTCAAGAGTAAGTGTAAAAATGTAATAGCTCCTTGGAATAAACATATCTTAAAAACTCTTCTACTACAAGAAAATTTTCAACATACCACTATGTTAAGATTTTAATAAAATTTCCAACTTATTTAAATATAAATTATAAAATCAAGATAAAAGCATCTGTTCTTGGGACTGCATTATTGTAAATCTTATTACAATAAATGTAAGGTGTAATATTGTGTTAAGATCACTAACTTTTAAATTAAGAAATAAAAGAATTACAAAGCTGTATATTCTTGATTTACCAAATAATTCACTACCAACCCATAGTTTTGGTTAGTAATGAAGTAACTTAATTAACATTAAGTTACTTCCTTAATTTTCCCCCACTAGGACTATTACTGAACAGTGTACGGAGTGTCTCTGGAGACCACAAAGAAAAACTAAATCGGTTGATCAATTGCTATGTACATTAAATCCCTGGGATCTAATTTTTTTTCTAATTTAGCTGTTAACACATCCAATTACATTGTTTTATTTTAGATTTTTTTTCCTTTCATTATTCTTTTGTTTTTGTTTTTTTCATAAAATCTGTACATATAAAAATATTGTTTTTCTTTATAATTATTGTTATTTTATTTTTTTATTTCTTTTAATTTGTTATTGGGAACAAACTCCTAATTTATTTCCATTTTCATTTATTAATAAATTGTAATTATATTCTACTCTTAAAAATTATAGTTCATATTTTATTTTTTGTCCCAGAATAATTAAAAACTTTACAATTTATTATTATTATAAATATAGTAGATCATATTGAAGGCAGAGAATAAAATCAAGTCACATTAACTTACCTTGTAACATTTATCACAGTATCTATATAGTGGTGTACTATTAGTTTGCCCACACTGCACACAATTTTTAAATAAATACAGGTTCTTATAAATTCCGTCTTTTTCTGAGACAACAGATGAATTATCGCAGGCATCGCCATCGGAAAAGACTAAAGTTTCACCATCTATTTGAAAAGTTATAGCATTGCCAGGAATATCCTAAAAAATAAAAAAATTATTTCTTTTTACAAGAAAAAGGCAATTAAAACATAAATACTAAGGCATTTTACATTAGTGTAAATACATGTAATAATGGTTTGATTCTGTTAAAAAAATTGAATAAACATAATAAAACAATGGTAAAATTTTAAAAAAATAAGGCAGATTTGGAAATGAAAAAACAAATTAGGTAGAGATGATAATTGTGGAAATCTTTTTAAAAATTAGTAAAGATATGCTTTAGTAATCTTTGTAATGATATGCTGAGCCTACTGGTAAACATCTGAGAAGTAAACGGAGATGTGGATAGGATTGTGTTAAGGGTGATATCAAATTACAGTTGTTGTTTTGTTCTTCAGATGCTAGGGAGGGAGGCAAGGAAGATTATGAAAGCAGTAACTTTATTTTTATTTTTCAGAAGTCAAAAAGTTAAGTACAATATTATAACAAAGATCAAATGAAAATGTATATATTTGTGACATTTACATATTTAAAAAAATAAAAAATGTACCCAATTTTGAAAATAAATTACATATTAACAGCCTAACTTTATTATCTTAAAATATAGAGGTGTTTTTTAAAATAGTGGAGACATTTTTTAGAACTGCATATTTTAAAAACAGTTTCCTCTTCAACTATTGGGCATAGAACCTAAAAAATTATGAACTAAGAAACATTACTTGAAAAGCATAAATAATGTTATATTCATCGAGAATTACATTACAATGAAAAAGTTAAATATCGGATTTTAAATTTGATATTTACAATTATTAATGTTTTAAATATCAATAATTTAATAATGTTTTAAATGCTTATATTCATTAATGTATGAAAATTTTCTCCCCGTTTCGTGAAAACCTGGTCAATCTGCATAAAAGAGGAAAGAGCTATGCATGTTCACACAGGCATGCGCATGCACATACATGCTCAAGCCCACATCACCTTTCACATATCTTAGACCACAGAATAGTAATGCTCTTCACTAGTAATGTGGAATCAATTTGAATCCATGATACCAGGTTAGTAATTAATAAAATAAAAATCCAACATTGTAAATTATTTAAAAAATATTCTAAGTGTCCCCTTATTTTTGGGCTTGACTGGATCCACTAAAAACCTATTTGAGCATTTGACAGCTATTATTCTTTACATATTTTTTCTGAGCCAGATATTGAGTAGTTATTAAAGAGATAACTCGATTGAGGCACAGCTGGGAGGTACAGGCCTCCATAGTTCTATACCTGTCCATGTGAATTTATGGTGTCAATTTGACCCTAAATACCATTATAGCGTTAATAAATATTAAGCCTTTCAATCTAAAAATTTACTACCCTTAGGCAATATTCCAGCACTGGTACATAGCAACAGCATCCTGTACAATTAATATAATAAAAAAGGTATCTGTTCCGCAGGCTATCGCTTCGAGTAGAGTAACAATTAGTTTTAACTGTTTATTCGTTTCATTTTCAATATTTTCAAAAATACAAGTTATCATGAACTTTAGTAAGGAAAAGAAGAAGTAATTATAGGTAATGAGTTGATTTCGGTAACCATTTCATCAAGAAATAAAAGTTTCAACTAACATTTCGAAGTATAGATGATATATGTTTGCTCAAACGGTAATTCATCTAGATGAAATCATTACCGATCTACTTTCCCATTATTACCCATACATACATTCTCTTATCCATATTAAAGCTCATGAGAACTTGTATTTTTGGAAAATACGAAAAGAGAAACAAAAGAAAAGTCATAACTAATTTTGATTCAACTAGAAGTGACAGCCTGCAGAATAATTACCTACTTATAAGAACTAATATCAGTCCAAGTAATATATATTTGTCCGATAAATATTCCAGGTAATATTATGACAAATGGTAACTATTAAGTAATTACTTGATTTCAATTAATTCAAACATCAGAGTTGAAACAGGTGCACCTTAGTTTCTAATAATTATACAACAAAAGCTAATAAAGGCACAAAAAACAAAATCAAGAAAATGTCCAAGCAAGATACATCAAACCTTAAACATCTTTAAATATGTCATTAACACTTTATAAATATAAGCTATAGGTTTACAGAAGCCATCTCATAAGTATGCTTTAACTGTGGCAACTGGTATACATTAATTATGCTGGGAACCATGTAACAAACAAAAAAATAAAAACAAAAAAAGTACCTCCGGAGTTGACGAAGAATCTTTTAAAGAAAAGGGATAAACAAGATCGTCTGAATTTGATACCACTTCAAATTCCACCATCGAGTCTTCACTTTTTGTCGAAGTATCCGAGGTATCTTTAGCAGTATCTAAAATTAAACCTTGGTAAATTAATTTATTCACAAACACAAAAAATTAATTTAAAAAACAAATTAATATACCAGTTGTCCGGGCTTGGATACTGTAGATGCTTTCATTTCCATCGGAGGAATAGTCAGTAGATTCCGGTTCAAGCAGATAATAATACTTGGGTCTTTTAATCAATTCACCATCACTTTCTAATAAAATATCTAAATCTAATCAACCCAAATAAGGGATATAAGTAAATACAATTAAATAGTTATTGGGTACCATACCATCACTTGTAGTTCTATGCCTCTTAAAAATGTTGGTATCTGAATTGGTTGCCACTAAGAGAATGAAAAAGTATTAAATTGCAATTCACAACTAAAAAACATTACATTACACTCAATTCGGCAAAAATATTTACGAATCAAAACATATAACCTCTAAAAACTATGTATGAACACAATTGATAACTGTCCAATTTTGAACAAATTATTGTTATATACGTCTCTGAAAATATTATCACAACCTAAATATAATAAAACACAGTATTGCTAAAACAACATTTAACTAGGTGTTACCTCTGTTCATCTCAACGTTTGGTAGATTTTACCCACAACACAGGGAACGCTAAGAATGAATCGTTACAAGGCAAAGCTGATTACCCAGGACAGGTCCCAACATGAACCACAGACTGACGTCGACGTACTTTCAACGGCCTGGAGATATATCGTGTTGTTATTTTTATTTGGGTTTATTATCAACTATAATACTAACGTAGCAATCTTTATTTTTTATTGTGAGTGTTTTTTAAATCGGATACTACTGTTTATATTCTCACTATAAAATCTAACCTTACATTTTTACCTAGTAACAGTAAGAAAGGTATAATGTACGACATGTGCAGTTTTTTTAGGAAATATGCTTTTCATAGTCAATTTCAGTCATTTTTTTATCTGTGCCACAATTATTTCGTGAACAGATTGAGTTGTTTTCTTGGCCGAGTGTAGACGACCGATGCCTATGAACTACATTCTTTGTTCAATGTGGCCTTTGCTCAATATCCAAAAAAATGTGGATTTCTCTTGAGCGCAAAAACGACGCTAACTTATGATGTTACATTCTCTGTAGGAGGAAGTGTCTTCTATAAAACTGCCCTGAGAAATACAAAGAGAGAATCTTTCCAATGATATGAATGACT
This sequence comes from Troilus luridus, assembly GCA_964056705.1. Classification (NCBI taxonomy): domain Eukaryota; kingdom Metazoa; phylum Arthropoda; class Insecta; order Hemiptera; family Pentatomidae; genus Troilus; species Troilus luridus. Next base: position 69,159,011 of record OZ057412.1, on the reverse strand, counting down.
GTTATAATTATAAAAATGTTTAAGATTAATAAATACATTTATATTTAATTATATAAAGGGTCATCTTAGGCTTTATTTTTTTCTTTCAAGGATTTCAGCAATACAAATTGTATTACCTTTTATGTTATAATATAGTATAATTATTTAACAATATTATACGTGGTTAAAAAAAACTTGCTTCTCGTTTTTTTAATTTTCTTTAATAAATACTCACTTATTTTTTGTCTTTTACGACTCATTAGTTGTTGTTTATCCATTTAACGCCAAATTATGCTCCTATGTCTAATCGGACGATGCTACAGTGGGAGTCCTAAAAATTCCTATCCAAGTATAATTAGAATAGGAATCCTCAACGAGTAATGACATCTTACAGGCCCGGGAACCACATTATACGTTCCTTTTAAGGACGGCATAAACAAGGATTTTTTACTCCTTGTTAAAAAATGCTAGGGCCACTTACCTGGCTCTGAACCCGGGGCATGGGACATAAAAGGTTGTTATGCTAACAACTACACGAGAGATGACACCTTAACTGATTTAATTAAAAGCGACAAACAATTTAAATGACAATGTCGATTATAATTGTAAAAATAAAAATAATCAAATTGTATAACAACGGTTAGGATAAAAATGAATTCTTGCTACACGAACTTGGGATTTACTTAAGCATATTTGCAAGGTATGATTGACCATGAGACTGGCTAACAAGAAAGAACTAAATGGCTTACTTGGAAATATCCATGTAAGTGCTAAAATGAAACGTTAGCACTTACGAGGAAGAAAATGGTCTGGGTGAAGTCAACAAATTCTCTTCAGTAGTAAGAACTTTTTATTGCAATGCCAACGTTTTGAACCACATTGCAGGTTTTCTTCATGGCCAAACACACAAAATACTGAAAAATTAAAATTATATATGGTAAATATTAAAATACATAGGCATCAAGGTATCTGAATGATAAAACATACAGATAGGGGGACCCTTAGATAAATATACAAAGCAAGGGGAATAAATGTAGAATATTAAATAATAAGTAATAAAGAAAATAATAAAAATAAATCATAATGTGATTAAAAATAAAAATAAGATAATGAAAATAAAGAAGGCAATACAAATAAATCTAATAGAGATAGAGAAGAGTTAGCACTTAAAATTCAATCGATTTTAACTTAATGAAAGTTGTAGCACCTGAAATGAAATAAAATGTATGAACTGTCTTAGTTAAACGTCGTCTGGATTTTTCCCCACGGACTCTGTCCCAATTTATCTAATTGAACAGTTTGTTCTAAAATAAATACTGAGATCTTTTGATCTCAGTAATTTTTATTTATTTAGAAGAATCGATCCTAGGCCAGTATTTGCGTAGTTCTTTTTCGTAAATGCTATTATTGATGAAGTTTATTGTTTAACCTATAAAGGAATCAAACAGAAGGTTGATCTCAAATGTAAAGTAAAGGCACTAGCTGTATACTTTTTAAGCCTGAATCACCTCTTGTATACGAGTCAGCTAATTTATAGAAATTCATTAATTTTATTTCTATCGGAATATTGGTGATTACCGGCTCTCTGGTATTCCTCCGAGTATTTTTGATTTGAGAAATGACAAAGCTTTCTGTTCTAAATTGGTCATCCTCAGAGCCATTTTTCAACCTTCTATCGTCCACATTAGTAAGAATTTTTAATGGAGAGCATGGGCTTATCCCGAATGTTCATCTAACAGGGCAAACAGACAAGCCTTTTTTCTGTTTTCAAATATTTCTTAACATCATTCAAGGAATGGAAGTGACATATTTTTTATTAAAGAATTTATATCTTCTATTAGCAATTGTAGAGTGATTTGATGTTTCTTGTACTTTTCGACCTGGGCATTTTAGTTTTTTTTTCGACTCATTATTTTAGCCAGGGAGGAAAAGGCATTCCCTGTCCTGCCGGATAAGGACGGAGGAACATTGTCTTATCCTGTCTTTCTTTCTTTGAATGGAATTTTAAATTAAACTTGCATTATTGCCCCGTAATAATTGTTTAATTTATAAAGAAAAGAAACTTAATTTTTCAATAAATGTTTAACACTAAACATACCATAACGGGTCAAATGACCCATTTTGAACTTTTCCATTGAAAATGCACGTATAATTTTATTGCGTTTGCACATTTGACTTCATGACTTTTTCTAAGTAATTAATGTACAGTTATAAAAATATTTTTGTTTTGTTTTGTTTTGTTTATTCTGAGTAATCCTTGTTGTATACCGATATCTACCACAACAGGTCATTTGACCCGGAGAGAATTTTTTTGTTTTATGAGATTATCTAGTCATATTTGTAGTCAGTAAGTTGCACATTCTTCCAAAGACTGTTGCGTATAGTAGTTCAACGAAAATAGCTCAGAATAATTTCAAGAAAATATCAAATTTTAGATTGAAAATAGCTTTTTAGTGTAAGAAAAAGTGGCAAAAATTGAAAGTCTTGGTAAGTACCTAGCTTATATTTTATTTTGATAGCTATAGTAATACAGATCATTTTTTACCCAGAAAAATGTCGAAGCAAACACGACAGTACAAGTTCTTAGAAGATATAAATAATATTGGCGAAGAGTTTTCAGAAATTAATGAAGATGAATTTTCTGAAAATGAAGATATATTGGTTGCAAATAAAAATGAGTTTGATTCTACAGATACTGACGATGAAGAGGAAAATATTGTGAATGTATGTAGTGGCCGAAAAAGAATAAGATTACTCTCAAGTTCGGAAGAAAGTGAAGTAGAAATAAATGAACAAAATGTTGCGAATGATGGATCTGTTTGGCAACAAATGCAAGTAGGTGCCACACCTGGAAGAGCACCACTTCATAACATTTTCAGGCAAGAAGTAGGCCCAACAGGATATGCAAAACGCCATATAATGAAAGGTAAAGTTAGTACTGCATTTTCATTGATAATTGACCACCGTATTATGAACCATATAAGAACATGCACAATAGAAGAAGCAAAGAGAGTGTTAGGTTCCGATTGGAGTTTATCTAAAAAAAAATTAGATGCATTTATTATTATAGGAAAATGTACAATGGAAACACTTATATGTAAAAAATGCGATGAACTATGAATTAAAAGTTTTTATTTTTTGCTTTTGTAATAGAAATGCTCAACATACTATTTTGTTTAATTATAATAAATTTAATTTATATTTTTATTTCCTTCCTAACATCCATATTTCATACATTCTTTTTTTTTTTTTTTTTTTTTGTATTTATTTATTGCTATTTACAACTATATTACAGTAATATAACAAGTAAATTGGCTGAGTGATACATAATGACATGATATAATGACAAGTAGAGAAACTACCCACTGGTAGTACTCAAATCGCATGTTCAACTAAGAAGGTCACGTGGCCATCTTCTTTTCAGACGCCTCGGAGGATTATCGGGAATTGAAGAGGAAGCTAGGTTTGAAACTAGAGGGTTTGAGTGGAAATGAAGTTTGTTATGAAAGGATAGATACCGGGATCGGGCCAGATCAGCAACAAATGGGACATTAAGGTCGTTATGGATGACTATATTCTTAACAAAATAAGGAGCGTTGAGGATTTTACGAAGGATTTTGGATTGTAGGGATTGGATACGAGAAGAATTCGATGGCTTAGTGGAGCCCCAAAGCTCTACTCCGTAAGTCCAAATAGGTCGTATGATGGTCATGTAGATGAGTCTTTTGTAATTGATTGGGAGCTTAGAGCGTTTGTCTAGTAAGTGTTGAAGAAGCCTGAAACGTCGAGCGGTTTCTTGTCTTTTCAGTCTTGTATGAGGATTCCAGGTTAATCGTTTGTCGAGATGCAACCCTAAGTATCGGATCTGTTCTACAGGCACAAGTGGGATATTATTAAAGGATACTGAAGGGCAGGAAGTCATTGGTTTACGACGTAAGGTAAAAGTGATTTGATGGGATTTTTGAGAATTGATTTTAATTCTCCAGTTCTGGCACCATTCTTCAAGATCAGTGATATGGGATTGGAGGCTTTGGGATACAATAACTGGATTGGTATTGACTGATAATACACATGTATCATCAGCATATGTGGTAAGGATAGTATTAGGATGAGTTGGGATGTCAGCTGTATAAACTGTATAAAGGATTGGGCCAAGGATACTACCTTGAGGAATTTCATACATTCAAGCATGAAACATGGGGGTCATTCAAGTCGGGTCATTTGACCCGCTATGGTAGAAATAGGTATGTATTAAGTCTTGGTATGATTAGTGTTAAACCATCAAATGATACATCCGAACTGGTTACTACCCTTTCGGGGGAAATGTTGCACATAGCTGACTCGTATATCAAAGGCAACAAGCCTACCCTCCCTCAAGGGGTAAGTGCTTACTAAACAGTACTTTATCAACTAATCAACCTAAAAATCTCTCGAAAAAAGAACGTGATTGAAGTGTGACCTTGAAAGTAATATTAGTAAATAAAAGTCTAACTTTACTTTTTTCTAACAATTGTAAATTATTTTTCCAAAAAAATAACAGCTTAAAACATGTTTTATAAATTTTATGAATGAAATACAGTAGAACCTCGATTATCCGTCAGGGTATGGGACCAAGATGGTAACGGATTTGGGAAATAGATGGATATGGGAGTGAGACATATGTTATATATATATATATATATATATATATATATATATATATATATTAATTGATCAATATATTTCTAACATTCGACATTATATATGTACTCGTAACTTATTTACTATTAAGGTATGCATATGTAGTAAAAATATTTTTTTTAAATAATAATAATTACGTACATTGATGGGTAAAAGCACAATCATTGTATGTCCATTTTTCCCCTCTTGGAAAAGTAATATCAATTTTAAGGTGGAGTTTAGCTCTTTCCTAGTGCACAAACCTAGTATGCCCTTCGTAGCTTTGAATGTTGAGTCGCCACTTAAAATTTGATAACTTTCCTAGTCTTCTTTTTAGTCGCATCTCCATCACACACTTCCATTTCCGCAACAAAATTTGTATTTGAATTTATATTTGTCTCCGTCACGTTTTATATCATTAACTGTAGTCCGAGGAACGACATAAATGTTATATCAGTGTTTATATCATTAACACCCATATAAAAGGAAAATAGAAATATTTTTATTTTGAAGAGAAAAGATTTGCCTTGGCCGGGATTCGAACCCGGGTCGTCCGCCTCGTGGCAGCGCTTTTACTAATTGAGCTACCAGGGGTCGCCTGGTGTCCTCGTGTATACATCGCAAATTTGCGAGAACACGGGATATTTTTTGTTTTATTTTATTTTAAATAATATACATATATTTTAAACATTGTTGGGGATAATCCCTGGCAATGAGAATGATTTTACATACATGGTTGTTAGGTTAATAAGTTTTTGTTGTTGGTAAAATTAAAAAACAAAACAGAAAAAAGAAGTAGACAGGATTATATATAAGAAGATATACATATATTAGAATACATACATAGCATTATCATATACAACATTATTATTATATACTACATTGTTCTCATGCCACGGAGAGGCGGACGGGCGGACCCGGGTTTGAATCCCGACCAGGGCAAATTTTTTCTCTTCAAAATAAAAATATTTAAAAATTAAATCAATTAATAAAATATTATAAAAGAAAATAGAAATGATTTATTTGGTGATGGATAGTCAAACTTAGTAAAATCTGCCATGTATTGACGCCGCATTACTTCATCTTTTATTAACGTTTACGTTTAACATTTAACTCAACATATTGATAAATCATTTTATGTGCCATTGATTTTTATCAAGAAAAAGTGTTTTAAATATTATATATATATTTTTTTTTAATTTTATCATAAATATAAATTTATGCAAATTTCAGAGTCTTATTTATACTAATTTATAATAAAAAAATTATGTTATTTTGAACAAAAAAAAAAAAATTAACTTCTCTTGTAATATGGATTGTAATAACATATATATGCAGGATATAACATAACTATATAATATGATATACTTATTATATTCTTACATAACAAATAATAACTCATTCTTAGTATAATAATTAATAGATGAATACTAGAAATCAATTCTGTGATTACTTAATTTATACCATAAAATGTTAAATTGCGTGTTTCTCGTTTTAAAAACAAAAGGCACTTCGCAGATTCTTAATCTTATAATGCCTCATCACAAGCGTTTTCATTTAGCTTATTAAATTTTGAGTGTCCAGTCGGATTCGGTTTTTTGCCAACACTCTTCGGCTGTTTCCGGCATTTGCTCGTTTTGATAACAGAGGCTCTCGTAAGCGGCATGTTATCTAGTTGATCCACGATGGAGGCGGTCGTCAAGAACTCCATCCGTTCGCTCGTTGAAAATGGTGTTTTTGGTGAATTTAAATTCGTGGATTTGAAAACGAACGATCAAACTGAAATAGGTGCACAATTTGCGTCTTCTTTGTTAATTCTAAATTTAGTAGTGAAAGGTTCTGACGAAAAAGTTTTCCCAATTGTGGTTAAACTACCTTTTATGGACCCTGAAGTAAGAGAAGCCCGGAAAGCTGATATCATGTTTTACAACGAGGTGACTATGTACAAAGAAATTCTTCCAGCTCTTGGTTATGATAAACAATTACCAAAAATGTATTATGGAGTTACAACAGCTGGCCTCAATCCAGAAGATGATTTAATAATTCTTGAAAATTTAAAGTATAAAGGCTTTGTGCCATCAAAGCCGAAGATGTTTCTTGATTTTGATCATATTTCACTTGCAATAATAAAAATTGCCGAGTTTCATTCTCTTTCTTACAAACTAAAAACCGAAAATAGAGAAAAGTTTGACCAACTTCAAAAAATGTTAAAAGAAATTAAATATGATGACACATTTGAGCAAGAATCTGATCTTATCAAATCTGCTGCTCTGAAAAGAGGAATAGAAGCTGCATTAAAAAAAAATATACCGACTGATCAGTGCCTCATGAAAAAAATTAATAAGTGCCTTCATTTATTTGAAACTTCGAGTGAATTGTTAAGATTTCTTAGTCAGCCAGAAGAACCGTTTTCCGTAATATGTCATGGTGATTTTTGTAATAACAACATACTTTACAAATACTCAGAAACAGGTGAACCAGTGGACTGTGCTTTATTTGATTTTCAATTATCAATTTATTCAAGTCCTGCTGTCGATTTGATGTTTTTTCTATACATGAATACAACATCAGATCTAAGAGAAAAATACTGGCATGAAATACTCGAGCTTTATTGGGACACAGTAAAGAAAAATGTACCGACAGACATGCCTTCATTTCAAGAATTTATAGAACATATTGAAAAAAGATCTATTTACGGATATCTCATTAGTGGTTGGTTCCTTCCCATCATGATGGCAAATGAAGAGTTCCCCGAGGAAAGTTTTAGAGAATACAAGGAAATGAGTATTGAAGAAAAAGCAGAATCTTTTCGAACTGCTGGAGGAGAGGCAGGCGAAGAAGTAATTTGCAACATTGTTTTGCATCTTATAAAGATGAATTACCTGCAGAGGTTTGTGGATTTTTATGATGAAAAAGAGGTAGAGTGTTAATTAAAATATGGTATTAATGTTTTTATTACTAGATTTAATTTTATAAACTAGTAATTACTGTTTTGATAAGTACCATTTCATTACTTCTCAACTGTAATTTTTTTTATAAAGAATACTAAAGTGAATTTATTATAATAATTATCATATTATATGTTTTTTTCGTACTAAGGATTGTCTTAAGTACTAGTAACTATAATTATGTGTGAACTGTTCACTCAATAATTAAAATTTAGCTAAAGAAACGGCTGTGATTGATGAACAACCATTATTAGCATTATGTTCTTCATTAGAATTCAATTTGTTAATTGTATTAATAAATTATCTCTTGGTGAATTTATTTCTAATAATATATGTTAATCAAGAACTTGATTTGGGAGTGGGGTAAAAGAAGGAAATCAAAGATTATTTTTATGTGTGCCATCTCCATTTAAGTCATAGGTATTCATGAGTATTAAAAGGATAAAGAGCCAGAGCAATTATATTTATAATTAATAAAGTATGTAAATATGTATTACTACATATAATTTATAAGATATTTTATTTATGTACAATTCACCATTAGTCTTATGGTGGTAAATTTGTTTTGTAAAAAGTGATTTAGTCTATGTAAACAGAATTATATGATTTTGTGTTAAATGTTTTGATATTTTAAATAAGTTCAATAATGTACTGTAGATTGTTAGAACAGCATATAAACTGTCTAAATGTACAATACAACAGTAAGTTACATGATAGTTTCTTACTGATATTATCTTCATCTCATGTTATATAATAAACTGAGGCTGATAAAGTTTTTGGAGTATAAATAGTAAAATATATATTTTTTAATATTGTAATGTTACTTCATAAAAGGTTCCCAAAAATTAAAATAACTTATAAAACCTAAATAAAAATTATTGTATGAGCTGTTATATTTGTAAGTGGTATAAGTCCATTTGGATCTGAAAAAATTAAAAAAAAATTCACACATTCTTTTAAATGATTTTAATGATTATTATTTCAAAATAAAATTTAAAAGTTGTATAGGTTTTTAAACACCACTCTTTCTAGGTGATAAAAACATTAGCCCACTAGCTCATATTTTTAAAATAATTCAAATGGAAACCTTTATATACCTTGAATATGAAAAAATGGACTCTTACCGCTTTAAAAAATAACATCTCAGATTAAATAATAAGTTTTCAAGGTTACAATAAAAATTAAAAAAACCTACAACATATTAAAATATTTTTTTGGTTGAAAAAAATGTTTAAATTGATTTCTCAAAAAAAAAAAAAAGAGCTCAAGAACGGTAATTAGATTTGTATGCTCAATGAAGAATATACCTGAATATTAAGTTAATTCTGAGAACATAATTCACATTACAATCCATAAAGGGGTCTAGTACATGGTAAACATAGAAAGATTGTTTTTAAGTTGATTGTTGTACAGATCTCATTTCATAGAGATTATTTTAAACTTCAGGTTTTCTCCCTAATAAACGGTTCCTTGATGTTTAAGATGTACCTGGGATTACTATAAATAAATAATTTAACCTATTCTTGGTTTTATCATTGAACAGGACTATCTTCATTATCTATTAGACGGTAAGTTATCAATTCATAATAAAATAATTTGTCGTTTATAAAACAGCGATCGCTGGTGATTGCTACAGTGAATCAACATACAAAGTATCATAAAATAAATTTACTTTTTCGCCTGTTACGACTTATCTGATGGTCGCATCTTCATTATTAATGAGGGAGGGGATACTTCAAGGCCAGTAGGCCGATTCATACGCCCTGTATTACATACTGGCTAGTAATGGATTTTGATAGAATGATATCAGATTTAATCCGAGAGGGATTTTTCGGTGATGTGAAATGTAAACATATCCAGCCTGTTGAAGATGTTAACATAAGTGCTCAGTTTTCCTCAACTCTAAGATTCTTTAACGTTAGAGTGGAAGGAAAAGAAAAAGAAGAAACCGTCTCAATAGTTGTTAAACTGCCTTGCATTGACTCAACCGCGAGGGAAGCTCGCAATTGCGATGTGATGTTTGTTAACGAGGTAGCTATGTACAAAGATATTCTTCCTAGTCTTGGAGTTGACAGCGGGTTATATCCGAAAATGTTTTATGGGATTTTAAACTCTGCAATCAATCCTGATAGAGACTTACTTATTTTGGAAAACATGAAAAGTAAAAATTACATTACATCTCCACAGAAGATCTTCCTTGATTTAGAGCATATTTCTCTCGTCGTCAAGAAACTTGCAGCGTTCCATTCAGCATCATATACACTCAAGCACAGAAACAAAAACGGTTTTTTAAAACTTAAGGAAAAATTGAAAGAAGTAGTTTTGCCTTCATCAGTACAAACTAGGCTAGAAGTAATCCATTTTGCAACAATGGAAAGAGGTATAAAACCATTATTACCACTTCATGACAAACTAAAAAAATGTCTGAAGCTTTTGCGATCCCCATATAAAATCAAAAAAATGATTTTATATCCTGATGAACCATTCGCTGTCATATGCCATGGAGATTTTTGCAATAATAATATAATATACAAGTACGATGAGTCAGGCATTCCAATAGACTGTGCTTTTCTGGATTTTCAGATGTGTCAGTATTCCAGTCCGGCCATAGATTTGTTTTTCTTTTTATATATGCATACGACATCATCTTTGAGAGAAAAACACTGGGATAATATAATCAAAATGTATTGGGATAACTTAAAAAACAGTTTGCCCAGTGACGTAATGATTCCAGGATTTGATGATTATAAGAAGCATTTCGGCAAAAGAGCTATATATGGGTACATGATATGCTCGTGGTTTCTTCCTTCTATGATGGATCACCACCCGGTAACAAAAAGTGATTACGCGGCTTTGAGCCTGGAAGAAAAAGTTGCTAGATTTGTTGCGATCGCTGGGGTAGAAGGGGGAAAAGTGCTAAATGACATTGTCTCGCACCTACTCTGTAAAAACTACATTGACGACTTTATAGAATTTTATGAAGAAAAAAATAATGAATTTTGATTCTATTGTTGATTAATTGAAGTTTTTATAAGTGCCTTGGTTTATTATTATTAAGACTTATCCAACAATAGGGACTTAACATACTTTGCTGCAAAAGAGAAACCAACAAGAGAAAAAAACCCTCGTAGGTAAAAACGTGAAATGGAACCCTGCCAGCGAAGCTATACGATACCTTGGAGTTCACCTGGACCGCCGCCTAACATGGAATACCCATATCAACATTAAATTAACCCAAACCTACGCACGGTTATCAATGCTCTATCCTATCGTAAATAGAAAATCTAAGTTAAAACCAGAGATAACAATTCTCATTTATAAAACAGTCCTAAGGCCATTACTGATGTACGGCTGTGAAGTCTGGGGAGCAGCATCCGCTACGAAAAGAAAAAGATTGCAAACTTTTCAAAACAAGGTCCTAAGAATCACAGTGGATGCTCCCTAGTTCATCAGAAATAGACAACTGCACCGAGAACTACAAATAGAAACAATAGATGACCACATAAAAAAAAGATTCAGAAAATTTCACAGCCAACTACCAGCAGTTAAAGGAGCAATAAATTACAACGTAGGAAAGCAGACATCATCTCGAAGACTAAAGCCCAGGTTACTGCAGGACATCTTATTATAAGTTGTATAAGTATATTCATTTGAAAAGAAAATATAAGTATATATAGAAAGTGTAAGTAGATTTTGAGATAGTTGACCAATAGTTATAACGATGTATTTAGTTAGGGGTGTCTATTGTACGAGACTATACCCCCCCCCATAATCAATTGCTATCAATAAAACCAATATTATAAGAACCATGTAAAGGCCCACCAGGCCGATCTGGTAAAAAATAAATAAATAAAAAACAAGGGAAAAAAAAAATTGTACATATATAGAACTGATTGTGTATAACATTTTTAAATATATGTGGGATAAAGATAGTCTGGGGGTGCAGTAAAAAACCCCACTAAATAAGACAAACTTATTTATTTATTATATAATAAATATAATAATAATAATATATAATAAATAAGTTTGTCTTATTTAGTGGGGTTCTTTACTGCAACCCCAGACTATCTTTATCCCACATTAGATCTTCCAGTCAACAATTTTCCTCTCAATCATTTTAAAATATATTATCTTTTTTTCATAGTTGTTTGTTTATTCATTTAATGTCACTTTATGCTGCTATGGGTAATCGGACGATGCTACAGTGGGAGTCATTAAATCTCAGTTACCATCAGCCTGTTATATCTTTTTAAAATACAATAAATAAACTACTTGAACATGTATATAATATTTCTCGGAGTGCCAATAGATGTGAAAAACAGACTGAAGCTAATAATTTCAATTTACAAATTATGAAATTTAAATAACTCAGACTATAATTGCTTTAGAAATTCAAATAAGAACACATTTATTTCACTTCTGTCTGCAGTTTCATGACTGCCTTATTATTTGATGATATTAGTTCATATGTTTTATTATTAAAAATGACTGAATATGAGGAGGGAGAGGAGTAGCTCCGTATTTAGAGCAATGAGTTGTGCTGAAGGGCAAATCCACAGTGGTAGATAAGTTATTTAATATGTTAACTACCACGGATGGATCCTGTGGGATCCAACTATATTGGGGCTCACCTAGCCTTTAAAAGTGGGTTCTTAATTGGGAGGGGAGGGGGGAAACCTGGCGGTTGAGCGTGGATTCGGATAAATCAGATCCCTGCACAACCATTGTAAGAAACAGTACAGCCTCAAACATGTCCAGAACCCAAAATTCATGGGTTGTAGTGGTACAAGTAAATACATGGATATTATTTACATCCTTACTGTTCCTTTATAATATGCTGCATATTATATGTTGACGTGGCCTTGTATATTATAATAAAATATCTAGCTCTGTACTTTTCCACATTCCGGTTGTATTTCCCTAAAATGATATTGTCACTTGATAGTCGCATACTTCCTTAGGTAAAATCAGTTGTTAATGCAGCAAATGAATATCCTGAACAGACATGATGAAAACGAAATGGAAAATATCTCAAGTTTAGAACGATGTGATTCTTGAAGAACAAATGAACAAAGCCATAGATGTTCAAGGCATTAGGGGAGAACTACTGACCTAATCAAGTAATTTATCGTAGATGCTGTGCGCATAACACCTCTTATGAATTAGCTACAATACAGACGCCCTTGAGATACAGTGAATAAGCAGTTATTGAAGAAGAAACAGAACTGACACTTGAGCAAATTGAAACTGGACAGATCAGAGGCGTTATTGGCAATATTTGAAGAAAGAGTTCTTCTAGGAACCACATTTAAATCTCACTGTCGGAAGGGGTACTTAAACCTAAACAAAACCTAACCTATTACAAAAAGGGGATACACCCATATCCATCACGAGTTCAATTTTGTAGATCCCAAAAATTTGACTAATACACAGAGAATAGAAAGGTTGTGGTGCTTCGCATGATGATACAAAAAAAGATGAACTGAGAGGTTTATAAATTTTTAAAAGAATAAGGACCGGTAAAATATTATCAGATATTAAGCTATATTGTAATAATTGAGGAAATTCATGATTTTGGTTATCGTACTTATGCTTCACTCACTCAGTGACAATGTTGATTCTGCCTGCATCTATTCAAGGAAACATTCAATTGCCTCCCAACACTTTACGAAAACCGTCATAACAACTATTGAACACCCACTTTACGAAAACCTCCTATAATAATATGATTCGTTTAAACCATTTTCCACACACAAACTTCTCGTACGCAATTGTAGCAATTCACTGTTATGTTTTCACTCATAAACGTGTAAATGCTTTTCAAAATATTTTATGTAAGTCATTCCTTCTGTCCATGAATAAACGAAATAAATGGCATTTTCTTATGAAATTTTAGAATCCAGAAGCTACGTCAGTCCCAGGCCTTACACCGTTTTGTATTTATAGTTTTTAACATTACATCTCCATCTAACACAATCTGCATAATATAACTTCTTAGAATGTCCATTACTGCTTATCATTTTTTTTTTTACGTATTGGCCTTCCCGGAAAAACGTAACTGCGCTTTCCTCATTATTATTTGTATTAAAAACCAGCTTAAATTATATAAACTGTATTAAAAATATGCGTATGAGGCACTAAATAATCATATTATAATTATTTTAAATTAAAACGAAATCAATATTCTGAATTGATGCCATGTATCGATACAAAAGCTTTTCGTTAAATAATAATTAGTGCTGACACGGACTTAGATTGTTAATTTTAATGAATAGTGTTTAATCCCAAATAATTTTTTTATTAATAAAACTTACCTGCAATCATTATTGATTTCGTAAATCTATACATATAAAATTCTTTGTCCTGAAAGGCTGACTGAGATATCAACGCACAGCCTAAACTGCTAATTGTAGAGACTCGAAACTTGAAGGGTGTGGTCTTTGTATGACGGAGGCATCCATTAAGAAAGGATTTTCCGAAATTCTACCCTTAAGGGGTTGAAAAATGAGGGCAAAGTTTGTATGCTTACTCACGTGTTTCTTACTCGCAAAATCTACATATGTTCGCTGAACAAAACCAATCAAGTAACATATTTCACTTCTCGCTGCTGCCGTACGACAAGTGAAACCGTTATACTAAGTACTCCTTTTCAATAACATTGCATACTCGGATCCTTTACTGACACGAACAACAGTAAACTTCTGTCCATCCCTTATGATAATCAGTGCCAATGTATGTTTCACCGCTGTGCTGATCCGTCTGTGATGAAATTCAAATCAAACCTGGGGAAGGACATAGGGTACTTTATTATCAACACACCACATAGGCGAAGTTTATATAAAACTGTAACCTGATTGACTAACACACCCAGCGGTCGACCCACAAGCAGAAGCCACTGAACTTAGCATCTTGAAATTCGCAGATAGGTTCTTTGTATAGCTTAAATGAGCCTCTAAGAAAGTAATTTGTACAATTCCACCCCCAAGGCTGCCCCCCTTAATATAATAGGGGTTCAAAGATTGTATGGAATCCGCCAGTTTTGTAGTTAGACATCTGAAATTTCGGATGTACGAGTAACTTAAAAATTAAATTATTTATTTAAAATGATCTGTTACGAAACTTTATGTGGCAGACCAAAATCCACGCGAGCGTAGCCGTGGACAAAAGCTAGTAGTAAATAAGGTTGTTATATTCAAAAACTAAATCATGTGATTATTAAAATTAATATTCATCTAATAGCTGATATCTGGTATCAAATCACGATGGTCCCCATAGTACAAGTATGCTTTGTGATACTCCTCAAGTAGATGTTTGATATCGTGTTATACAATTCAAAACTTTCGGATATCTTGAGTAATTATTTATTATAAGATACAAACATTAGTTTATGTGAAACGTTTCGGTTTGATTCAGGGCCACCGTCCAAGTCAGCACATTCCCCGAGGATTTTGTACAGAAATTACATCACGATAGTCTAGATTGTAGTATTTGTATTTCGTGTACGTAATAGTTCTTTAAGGCAATGAAGATAAGACAAAATAAAATCTCTGTTTTATCAATTAGCAATAATGAACAAATCAAAGGAAATTTAAAACTTAAAAAAAATTTTTTAGATACTATAGCCAATTTTTTTTTTATATATCTCTACCACTACAACCCATGGATGGTTTTGAGATCAGTAAACGGTAGAGACTATACAGTTTCTAGAACAACGGTTGTGGAGGGAGATGCTTTGTCGGGGATCACACTCGACCACCAGGCTTCCTCCAATTAAGAGTACCTACTTAATAGAGATAGAGTGGGCAGGTTCCATAGGGTCCATCCATGGTTGTTAGCTGCTAAAATAATTTCTCAACCACAACCGGATTTGAAACCAGGGCTTTGGGCACAGCAAATGAGCTGCCCCGATCCCAACTGTACTACAAAAATACAAATCCAATGAAATATTAAAAACTAATTAAAAACAAATCAAATGCAACCTAAAATAAAATTAATTATCAAATAAAACAACTTTGATTTGCCATGAAATACGGTGATATTAGAAAGAAAGCTGATATAATCTTTCATAAAAGCTAAATCAAAAGTCTATTGGATACACTGATTTTTTTCATCTGGGTTGTTTCAACCTCTCCATTTCTGTGTCCTGGAAGTAAAGGAAACCATCCATGCCCACAAAATAGATAATATTATAGGTAAATTTTCATAGTTATTACTTCAATAAACTGCACGAAAATGAATAGTTATACAATTACTTTTGTTGTATTTCAATATTATTTTTATAATAAAAAGCATTAATATTTATTATAAATTATACTGCATTGAATATTAATGTAGTTATTAAATATATAATAATATAAAATCCAAACTTCCATGGATGAAGGTTGAAATTGCCAGCTGGTCAAATTCATTTAGAGTGTCATGGGACATTGTTAACTCGCTTTAATCTATAAATGATATTTGCTGGGGAAACAAAGTGTAAAGTAAACAGAACATTTTCAATTGTTTCGTCAAAAACAAATAATTACCTTTACATTTTTTTTTCTCATTGAGTTGGACAGTGAAATTTAAGTAAAATACAATTAAAATCGGTCTTTGTAATAATTACCATACATTAAAAACATATATTGTCCCATTTATATTCACAAATAAGTATATAAAATAAAATTTACAATCACGGTCCTTATTAATACAGATAAGATGATCCCGAATCAAATTAATAATATAATGCACAACAAGTATTATTAATTTATAGCCTATTGCTTATTAAGAATACTGCAAAATATGTATACTAGCGAATCCGACAGGCAATGTGTTATTCAAAAATTTAAATCCGAAAATTTAAAAAAAATTTAAATACACTGGATCACTTATTAAATTATTTGGATAGCTTTGGTGAAAATATAGATATAAAAAACAACATTAAAATACCTGACGCCATTAGTTATCTTGACCTGTCAATTGAGGAGTTTGGTTTCAAAAACGGGAAATCCATTTTTTCCCCCAATTTTATTTTTTTATAAGTTTTTAATGACAGAAATGATTTATTAGATGTGTTTGTTTCAAAACCGTCTAAACCCTTGAAAAATTAATACCAAGAGATTCCATTTCCTATCAAAAGTTGTTACACCCATTAGATTAAATGAAAATTTTTGATGTATGAAAAATCCAAACAATGTATGTGTATTGTTTAATTATATTGATTAAAATGATTCGTTTTAAAAAATAAATTTTATTTATTTGTTTCTATTTGTCAACCATAAACTAACCAGATATCGATATTTTCTGATGAAAGTCTGGAACATCCAACATATTTTTTATAATAAATGAGATTTAAAAAAAAGAGATGATCACAAAAAATTGTTAGTAATTATTGTTTGAAGTGAATTGTTTACAAAATAACGAAAAATAATAAAAACAATTGATTATTTTTTACAATTGAATCTTTTTTGATCAGTCCTGAAATTTTTTTTGAAAATGGATGTAACCGGTTTAGAAACCAAACACCTCAACTGTGAGCATACTTGCATACTATAAGCTAAGTTGTATTAAATGTAAAGTTAAAACTGTTTTAATTAATAGAAAGAAAGACAAATAAATTCAATGGCTTCATTTCAACGGTTTCACCTCTAGGTAGAAAGGAGAAATGAGTTATCTATGAATTAATCATTTATTTGAAAATTAATTTGTGTTACCAGCTGAAAATTTCTCAAACCAACGGCGAATGGTCCGTTCGTTACTACACCCTTCCCCGAACGCGGTGGTAATGTTACTTGCAGCTAGGGCCGCTGAGTGTCCAAAAACATATGAAAATCGCGTTTCAGTGGTCATATTTTATGGCATACTAAACAATGTTCGTTCAATTGCTGTGACAGTAAATGTTATCAAAACGAGAAGATCAATACCAGCTCATCACAATCTGTAAACATAAAATTGGAAACAACAGAAGCCCCATAGGAAACTACCCAACATACCAATTTTTTACTTGCATTGATATAAAACTATTAAACATTTTCTTCCACTATTGAACATTATATTTGAAAAGGTTTTTTTTTTTCGAGTAGAGGCAATGTGGGATACAAAATTATTAAGATCTTCAAGTTTAATAACACTTCCGTTAAATGATACCATTTATGAATGACTGTGGATAAAATAGATTATTTTGGATAGAATCCCATTTTTTTTTTTTCAAAAAAGTTGGCCTTTGAACGATGTAAATCGGCAGAATGCTCCCACTTCCTTTTTTGTAAAAATATTTAAGGATGGTTTAGTTTTATTGGGAAAATATCCCACCTATCGAAAATTGAATGCTACATTTCACAACAAATCTTTAATTTCTTCATCTAGTAAGTGCCATCTAATAATCATTTTAATTGTATTTTTGAAGACTCAGTACTCAATACCTATTTTGAAATTCCAAAAATGTAATCTATAAAAAAATATAGGAGATTTAATTTTCTTTAAAGTTGTTACTAACAAATTTTTACACATGAAATGTTTTATTTAGGAAAAAAGTGAAAAAAGCTCGGATTTTTAAGGACAATCGACAGAAAATAGCTGAAAATCAACCATTTTTTTGGTAGACCAAATAATACTAAAGGTCTAATATGTCTATTACTGTAGTTCGGGTGAATTAAAAAGATGTATTTGAACTTATTTTTATGCTTAATAGACAAATAATTAGATGTTCTATTACTTTATCTTAGAATATTCTTTTTCAAAATGCAGACACATATGTAGCATTCTATTTTTTAGTGATGGTTGTCGACATTGGACTTTACCAAATGTTTTATGATACTCATTAAATGCACTAGTCAATGTTCTTTAATTTTATATACCATAATATTTTCGATAAAATGCACCATAAAGGAATTATGGGAGGGAAAACAAAAGTAGTCATAAAATTCGAAGATTTTGTCAGCCATTTTTTCTGATGGCATGATTTAACTGGCAGAATAAAACTTTCTTAAATGCCAATACTTTAAGTATTTAAAAACTGTAATAATATTAAGTTTTTTTTCAGACCATAACCATTTTATTAAATATACTCTTGGACTCATTTATGAATTAACAATGATAAAAAAAGAATATATATATGTGTGTGTGTGTGCATAATAATATATTACATATGCCATTTTTAAATAAAGGAGGGTCAGAAAAAAAAAAATAGACCAATTAATGAGATTCGCTCTATTTTTTTAAGGAAACTTGTTAGTTAAGTGTCCAAAAAAATATTTCATTTTACAAATGAAATTTACAATGCTTTTAATGACCATTCACCATGGATTAAAAAAAAAGGGAGAAAAAAACGATTTTAAGTTGAATATATTTGCTTTTTAGCATTACATTTACATAGATAACATGTTTAAAATATAATACAAATTTACAAAAGTAAATATCAAATAGATTTAGTTAAATAAAAAAAAGTAAGTACATAAAAACTGTCTCCCCTGGAGAGCAGAAGTCTAAACTATTTCTTAGTAACTAAATTTTATTGTTCCAGTAACTCCAATTCAATTTCTTATATTTTAGAGATCATAAATTCAATTTAACTTTTAATAATTAACAGTCATAAAAATACTTATTAAAAAATAAAAAACAAAACAATTCACAGCATTAAAAAGTATGTTAGTTAAATAAATACTATAATGATCCAACATAAAAAACAAACAAAAAATATCATACATATTTACAACATGTAGAATGTAACCATAAGCCTCTTTTCATTTTTACTAATAATTTCTCATCCATTGGAAAATTGAAATGTTAATGAATATTATTACGGAAAAAATAAATAGAATTTTAGAGCATATTACATAAATCCATATATGGCACATGAGCATTGAAACAAAACAAAAAAAGTACTATAATCATATAGAAAATAATAAAAATATAAATCCCAACACCCTTCTAATTCTTTTAATAATCATATTTATTTTATGATTTCCAAAAAAAAATAAACCTAACTTTTTCAGTTGAAAATATTAACTAATACTGATCTTAATATTCCTCAGTGAATAACTAATAGATAAATTATGCAATTTTGCCAAAAAATGACCCTCTTGAGTATGTACTTTATGATCTTTTTTAAGCCTTAAGCAGAGAAGGAGATAACTCACAGCATTCTTCTCAAAAAGATTTAGAACTTAAGGTTAACAAGTTTAGAGTGCAGATGGCTATGAGCACACACAAAATTAATTAAAACTATTTTCTGACTTGTAAACTTACAGACTATAACTATTAAATAAAAGTTGATAATATGTAGTTGGATCGATTGGAATTCGGATTTATGTAAAATTCTATACATATATGTTCTAATAAATTCATATATTATCCTTAATTAAAATTATTCATTAACCTTATATTAAATTTAAATCATAACCAGTTATTTTTAATAAAAAATCATCTTTCCAACTGTTTTGGATGAGATATTTTGCCGTTAATGTTGAAGGATCAATAACTTAAGGTATTACATAGAATATTTGATACGAAAAAGGATGAGTCCACGGAGAAAAATTAGAAGATTTTTCAAGGTGCATACCCAGTTAATATAATTGAAGTGATAGCATCACAAAGGTTAAAGCAGTTTGGCTTAATAATAAATGATTTCCTAAAAAGTTAATAATCCGTGGACAAAAGTTTATACACAGCTATTGGTGGCATTCACATCTACCCCACCAAGAATTTCATTATTATTTATAATAAAAAAAGAAGATTTATCAAACCCAAATGTTCCATGCCCATACCATCTATTGCTATTTATAAACTACTTTACACTAAATACAAACTTCCTTCCACGGATTATTGCCCAAACCCGAATCTGTAAGGTTATTCTTAATGGAATTCTGCCACATACTCCTCGGGCATTTACTTGTCATTTTTGTAAGATAATAGCATTTTAGGAATTCATTAGCTACTAAGCCAAACAATTACTCCCTCCCTACATCTATATCACAAAATAGCTTTTTCTGCTACTAACCATACGAGTAAAGTAGCCTTATCCAAATTTGATTTGAGCCCTACTTTAATCAACCATATCGTATTGAGTTTTGTAGTATCTATATTTCCACCCAACGTAAGCAAACCATCCACAAGCCCGACCAACAATTTACCTGAGATATTAATCTTTCCTATTCAATCGCATACAATAAAAAAAATACATACATTTATTTTTTAAGCAATAACAAATACATTGTAAATACATTTGTAGATAATTGTATTTTTTTTTTGTTTTAATCAAGTACAGTCTAACATAAAATATTTTTATATTCTAATATCAACTGACAACAAGTAGTTCTAAATATTAAGATACTAACTGAGGATAAAACAGCGACATGCTTTCCTATGACGAATACAACATGAATTAACATTACACACTATTTCATATTAACAATAAATATGAAAGATTCACTTATTGTAAAGGAATAGCAGGGCCAATCAGATAAAATAGTTTCGTATTGGGATACATTCATATTGGCTGAGGGGAGGAATGATAAAATAATGAAAAGCTACATCTTCGACAATTATTAATATTTTGCCCACAACACTGATTATTATACAGTATTACAACATATACCTAACTTAGCAATTAAACAACTAATAAGTAAACACTTATAATTCAAAAAGGGATAATGTTTTATCCTTGACAAGAAATAAAGTATAATAAACATAAAACATTACAAAGTATAAATAATCACAAAATATAATACCAAGTTATTAAATATTTCATTTCAACAGTTATTTCCAAAAAAAATAAAAATAAAAAAATAAAAAATCACTAAACTTAATTAAACAATATGAGGCATCTGCTACCAAAAGGGGACAACCCCAAATTATACAAGTTATCAAAGACATTTGTCATTGACAGAATAAATACGAATCAAGTAAGACATGATTTGTCTTGTCAAGTCCGATTGACTGTTTTGTTTTTCAGCACATATCTTGAGTATATATATCAGTACATATATTTTTGAGAATCATCAAATCGACATATTTTATCCTTGCTACCTCTGTTAGCTACCACAATTGAGAATTTTCGCACAGCAAATTGTTGGGCGTCTCATCGAAACGAAGCTATTCACGAAGATTCAGCTTGATACTAATCAAGTGAAAAAATGGACCATGGATCCTGGATATATGCACAAAAACAGTAATAAAATTTAACCAAAAATGGAGTTATCCCTTTCTTTTGGTAGGAGCCTCATAAACAACACTTAAAAAACGACAAAAAATGAAATAAATCAGCTTCATACGCCTTCTTTTACTTGAAGCTAAAACAAAAATAAATGAAAATCCTTAAACTAAAACAAACTATATTTCTTGGATTACTATACATTTTTATAAAATATTAACATTCTTTATTAGTTTTTTCATTCCTAGTTTTTGGTCGTTGATTGATTTACTTCTGCTTCACTATTGATAAAATAGTGAAATTATATGTAAATTCTATAAACTTTTGAAGGATAAATTTAGTTTAGACACAGGGAAATACATACTTTCTCCTCCATAAAAATGTAGTTGATCACTTTTACCACTAAACCAAACATATTGTCGGTGGAAATGCAAAGAATCAAAAAGTGAACAATATCACTTTTCAGGAAAGTGAAATAATTGTTTCAAGGTTTATTCAAATCATTGCGTATCGTCAAACACATTTTACCTCGTCATTATAACTGGGTTTCATGACTCTCTATGAATTTTACACCAATTATCAATCCTAAAGAAATCATTACAGATTGAAGAAGAAAATGTGTTTTTCACATTAGATACTTTATGGTCGGTTGCTTATACCAGTATAGGGTTGCCCCCTTACACCCCTATGAAAGTAGTGTACTGAGGATTTATACTATCCTTAAATATACAGGATGTAGTGGAGAGGTCAGAATTCTCCTTGAACATAGCCATCAGAGTTACAGTTGCGGGCTAGGGAGGGTTGATTTAGGAGAACATTCATTGTCATTTAGTCAATCATGAAAAAGGCCACCTACAATAATGGCAGATATGTTAGCACACTATTATTGCAGGTCAGACACCATTTTGAATTTATCTAAACCCCAGCATAACTTTAACTAGGGATGTTGAAATAATATTGATAATTTTATTATGGTTCTTGTGATTCAGTCAATTCTTTCAACTTACTTTTGGTGACGTTTCGAGACTCTGTTGGTCTCATAATCATGGCAAATAGATGTCAGTTACATTTTTCACTGAGCAGCCACTCCTAATGGCCCTGAAGATGACCTACAAAGTAGGTCGAAATGTCGGCACAAATAAAATATAAGTTAATTGATACAATATATAAGATGATGCATTTTTTCGATATCAACATCACTACCACCAACATTAAAATGAATTGATGAATCAGCTAGCGTGGTATAGCTATGGTTAATTAATTACACTAACATCAACAAAAATATGAAATGTCACATTCTTTATGTTAAGATAATATCAATAATCTAACATGTAAAAAATAATAATAAATACATACAAGCCTGCAGTAGTGGTCAATTCATCAAGTAACCTGTTAGCTGAAAAAAAATACAACAAAATATGCATTTATAAAGTGAAGTGAAAAAACAAAAAATAATCCAGAACTTCTGCAAATAATTAAATAGATTTTTTAAATAGCAAATTTCATTGATTAATTCTTATAAATCGACCATATAAACTATTTTTATTTTAACACCCATACTTTTATACCCTCTGACATCTTACACTATAAATATTCTACACTTACATTCTTCAGCCTGCTCCAACAATTTCTTTTTTCTGGGTCTCCCTCGACCTTTTCTTCTTCCTCTTCTAGAAGTAGATGTAGCTTTCCTTTTGATTAAGTGTGGAAAGGAATTTTCTGTTACAGAATCTGCTTCCCTACTTACTGAGTAGGAAGGATCATCATTTTTTTCAGAGTAAACAGAATCTATTAAAATAATAAAACCAAATAAAAAAAAAGAAAGAAATATTACATTACTTAATTGTAAACATTCAACTCTACATTTTCATATAGCACTTTAAATAATACAAATTTATTAAATATCAATTCACATTTATGAAAGTATTGCTGGCATAGAGCAGATTCTTTTATTAAAAAAAAGTCAACTTACATTTAAAAATTTCCACAATATTAAAAATGATAGATATATGGGAATAAAAAAGTTTAAAAGCAATCATAATGCATTCGTAAAGTCTTAAATGACACTATTTTTCATTTTCATTTCACCATGAAATTTTTCATCTAGAAAGAAAACTAGCCAAAAAATAATAAGAACTTTTGAGAGATTCTGAGACATGCCCACTTTTATTTTTTTAATCATCTTTTAAAAATATTAATGTCTAAAAAATAATATTTCAAAGTACCCGTGAAAATTTTGAAATTATAACAAACAATCCCACTTATTTTAATGTCTCCAAATATTTCTTACAAGAATTAATGAGAACAGATTAAAATATGTAAACTATTAAATTAATTAAAACATCAAACATTGAAAAGAAAGCAATATATTAATTTAGTATTGCCATTTATTTAACATCAACATACAAAGTGTATTTTTGCTGATAAATCGTAATCTATTAGGCTCAGGGGAAAAATAATTCTTACCAAAACGAAAGATGATTAATTGCTATACAAAAAAAGTTATACTTATTTTGTCTCAAATTCCATTGTTAATGAGATAATCACATTCCAAAATTAAGAAAATTGACAATCAACTTGAAATTAAATGAGTTATCATTAATTAAATAAATAATCAAGTGAACAAAAGAAGTAATAATAACTACACAAAATGTTATTTTGTAATTAAATAAAGCTATTAAAAATGAAAAATGCTTTTATTTGCAATATTAACTGATCACACCAGTAAGCTAATATTCTTATATGTGGAAGAAAATGGTGCGGGTGGAGGTCAATAAATTTCTCTTAAGAAAATGGTGCGGGTGGAGGTCAATAAATTTCTCTTAAGTAGGGAGAACCGTTTATTAAAGAGCCAACGTTTTGACCCACATTGCAGGTCTTCAGAGCTGTAGAGGGGGGAGGGGTGTGGTTTCAACTTACTTCTAGCTGACTACCAAGGGTGGATCCAGGATTTTTTTATGGGGGGGCACAACGGGCAGACGGGAAAAAAAATCAACAATAACTTACAAATAAACTTGTAATATTTATAGAAAGATTTCAAAGGTTTATTAAAATATCAAAACAATAGTTTCATTCATGTTCTTTCTGTTATTTTAACAACTATGATCATATGATTAGCCTATAATTATGTACTGTAATGGATTCTCCACAGTACACAAAGAACTGTCTGGGTGGGCACGTCCACCTGTGACCCCCCCTAAATCCGCCTTTGCTGACTACCATGAATTTTCTTATACATTGTACTTTGAGAAGAAAACATCAAATTTCACATTCTTTATATTGTTCAATTTTTTTGGTATACTTACTTTATATAAACTAAGTAATGGTTTTATTATCTATATTAGTCTAAATGATCTCTGCTTCAGAGATCTCAGTAGAATCCTTTGTTTTCTATGTTCAAATGGACATGATGGTATAACCAATAAACAAAACCTATTGATAGCTCATACCTATCTATTATCTAGTGGATAATTACGAAATCGAGATAGAATATCGATTACTAATTAAAAATATATTGCCTATTTGATAGTAAAACAATGGCTCTTTTAAGAACTGTATAGCCTTTCCTGACTTTTTTCGTGTAATCAATAAAATGTCTAAGATTTTAAATATATGCCATTTTTGTTCTAAAATATCATTACATTAGAACTCTTTTATTAATTGATATATAAATGCTCCTTAATGGTTGAGTAATTAAATTTGTCAAAGGAGTAATTCATCGTCATATAATTGATGTTTCTAATAAAAATATGGTTTATAAGTAGTTTTTAATTTTATATAAAGCTCCACATACTAATAATTTAATACTAGGAGAACTTTTCAAACATAATATTTAAAGTTTATTACATATATTATTGCTTCATTTTTTGTTCCCTAGTTCAGAAAGTTAAATAAAGCTTGATTAATATAAGTAATAACAATTTAAATCTTGTTGAATTAATCTCTGACCAAGATGAGACTGGTTTAATTTTCTTCATTTTGGAAAGAAATTACCTCATTAACAATAATCTAAACATGTAAACTAGATATAACTTTTTTTTTATAGAATTCAATTGTATTTTTGAAAAAAACAAACAAACAATTGGTCACATAAGTCAAGAAGATTACCATTTATAAGCAAAATAGCAATACATTTTTTTTTTTAATCCACTCACTTCCACTTATCAGGATCATCAGTAGGCAATTGCAAAATATTTAAATTTATGATCAGAAAGATATATAAAATTCCACTGTTATGAGATACCCGAAAAAGAATTAGTAATGAAGTTATTTTCAATTTAAAGACTAAAGACACTACATCAAGGTTTTCGTAGTTAATGTAATTCAGGAAAGAACACATCTTACAATATACTGTAAAATAATAGTGTTCTTGTAGTAATTGAACTATATTAATCTTACCTCCAACTAAAGCAGCAAACCATTGATTCCTTCTTAATCTATTATTAGCAATAATGCCCAATTTGTTTTCTCTGTTTTTATAATTTAATTAAAATATGATACAAAATACTTTAGAATGTTAAAAAAACCACTGAAATAATTATAAAACTTTCAGGTAAAAATAACAATAGTAATTTAGAAAAATTGAAATAACTGAGTAATAAAACAAATTAAACTAATTTAGCCTTTAACATTCAAGCTACTCAAGACCTCAAGATACTAAATAAATGTTCACTTGAATCATCTTCATTCTTCTTTCCTAATTATTTATTCCGTCTTCAGCCAAACTTTGATTAATTGAACAATATAAATTTAAAATTACTATCAATTTTAAATTAATCAAAAGTAACTTTATAATATGAAAAATTAAAATCAATAACCAAACAATGAATAATGAATACAAAACATTCTTTGAAATTTTGAAAAATGGGGCAGTCAAATTAAACGCATAAATACCATTTAATGTTAATCAACATTACTACCCACTTTATCAGGGCACATAATTTAAAAATAAAGAAAATACCACCATTGACAAGAAATTGGTTATTTTCACCACCCAAATGACAAATACTGCTCATGAAAGGTAGGTTTCTATTTCCTGATCAGTTTGTTTGCCAAAAAAATATACCCTAAAATGTAAATATTAACTATTACGACCAATGTATACTTGGCGGAAGATGGGCCGGTTCATAATAAAAGATTTATAAAGATATAAAAAATATTATTTTCTAAATAGTAGTTTTCCTCATTTTATAAAACTATACTTTAAAAATGACATCACCAAGAACACTAATGTTAATGTCAATATATAGCCAGAGTTATTGAATGAGATGGATATGGTGTGAGTATTTTATCTTATTCTGTACTTTAACATTTTTATAATATAAAAAATATCTTTCAAAACTTTTCCTTTAACTTTAAAAGACAAAAAATTGCAAATCTGTATCACTCAAGATATATCAAATATTTTCGTCTTTGAGATGTTCTTTGTAGCCATTCGTTTTCTGTTCCTAACAAATTTCCAATCCTGGCAGGAATTATTTTCACATCTGACAAAATATATATAACCAATTTTTTTTTCTAACAATAAGCTTCCTTAAATAGCCAGGAAATTAAACAAGATCCATAATCACAAACGTAACCTTTCCTTCACTAACTTTACATCTTCAATACAGCCTTCAGCTCAAAAACCGCACAATCTGAAAACCCTCCCTGAAAACTTTCCTATAAAAAATAAAATAAAATAATTGAAAACTGATAACTCAATTCTTATATTCATGTTTTCTGGGAAAAGCAGACTTTAAAACTAAAATTTTAGATTAAAAAAATAGAAATATGCGATTATCAAAAGTGAAATTCACCACAAAAAGTTATTTTCAGATAATACAAAACTTTTCCAAATTACGAGAAATAAATTTTAATTTAATTAATTATTAAGAGGCATAATAAAATTTAAAATACTGCAACAATATTTCTTACACATTCATTGTTCAATTTTTCAAAGAAATTGCTTAATTAAAAAAATTAAATAATAATAAAAATCAAATTCAATGAAAAAAAAAATTAAAACTATAATCCCCTTTCATAAAACCTTAAGCTGCTTTGGAACTTCAGAACTGAGGTAATATTCTCATCTCTCTTCATATAATACACATTATTAATTATAAAAAAATCAATAATTAATAAGTTATAGCAAGTTACATCAGAGAGAAATTATTTCTAGACAAATCTGTATAGGCTGTTCTTTTTTGATTGGGTGATTTCTTTTAAAAAAATCTACTACTTAACAATAAATAATTAAGACTGACTTAATATTTATAATTCAACCTTGAATTATATTCCATTATTATAGATTAAATGATTTTAAAATCATTAATCAAATAAGTTTGGCATAGGGAAGTAGCGACCCCATCGGCCGGCCCTAGGGTCGCAATCAGCTACTGGTCCTCCAGGATGGGGGTTGATTAAAGGGGCCAGCTACCCTACCCACTGAAAACGTGTATTGCTGTGATTGCTGATTGAAACATCAAGAAATTTTCCTCGGATTTGGACTGTCTTCAAGGAAACGACCTGGCGGACTCAAGGATTTTAAATTAGCCACATGGAATGTAGGATCATTATGTCATCATGCATTATGGAGATGAAGCATCCCACCACATACTACAGTTGTCACAAAGTTCAGCATATTTTTGGAACAGGCGGTGGGATGAGACAAATGGTTACTAATTTTAAAGGCATAATCAAAGGAAGATTCCGAAACTATTCTATAATTTCATGCCGTGCACCAACAGAGGTAGAAGAAGCAAAGGAAATTTTCAATAGCAACCTTTCTATAGAAAGTGCCATCGAGGAGTGTCCTTGTTACGACATAAAAATAGTTTTGGGAGATCTCAATGCACAGATTCAGTTCTTTGGCCCCTAGTTGGAAGACACCCTGCACAATATGTCCAATGATATTGGAACTAAGTTGGTCAATTTTGCAGCATCACACAATATGGTAGAACGTACAGAGGACCAAATGTAGATAGCAATCATTACCTGTACGTATCCATGGGAAAATTAGGAACATATAGAAGACTAGAGGTACCCGCTTAAGGAGAATAAATACTCGAAAGGTGCAGGAGCCAGAGTATAAAATACAGTTTGAATATGGGTTTGAAATTGTAGGGACGCTATTAAGCAAATAATTGGTAAACCAAGTAAAGACTAAGTAAGTGCTGGCCAATCCTTCAAGACAATCGGATCCCACCATCACGTTTGGTTCCTACACATTCGAAAGTGTCGGCAGTTTTGTCTACCTCTTTCTCTGGTCAAAGCAGATAGCTCAACCAGCCAAGAAGTTCAAAGAAGAATTTTGGCCATTAATAGATGTTATTTTGGGATGGCGAAAATAACATCTAAAGCTCATGCTGTACAAAACAAAAGTATTAAGAAGGATGTTTGGAGCTGTAAGAGTTGGTGACCAATTTAGACTCAGACAAAATACAGAGCTGTATCTGATGTATCAGAACCCTGACGTGGTGAAGTACTTAAGAATAGCTAGACTGAGATGGGCTGGAAATGTGGCCAGAATGGAGGACGACGCTACCCTGAAAAGACTACTGTTTGGGTTCGTTGACAGAAAAAGAAAATGTCCAAGACTAATTTGGGCAGATGAAGTGGAGCAATAATGCAATAAAGTGGGCAGCATCATTGAATCCACAGCTAGGAGGACCTTGGCGCAGGATAGAGAAGAGTGGAGGCAAGGACCCTTAATGCAGCCAGGACCCGTGCTGGGTTGTAGAGCCAGTTTAATTAATTAATTAATCAAATAAATAAATTACTTAAGACCCAAAATAATTTAGAAACTCTTTTTTTTTTTTAAATAAAATTTTTATAAAAAAGTAAATGCTAAGAATAACAGATTTTTTATTGAAATACATACGGGATCCAAGAGCTAAGTTAATAAGATCAGTTGGTTCATTAAAGGAATTACTAAATGCTTTCAATTGGGCAGGGGTCTTGAAAACCATCTTTCTCTCTTCGGGTTCACCACTAACCATGTCTGATGTATCAGTACTATCATTTTTAACAAATTTATTATAAGGAAACCCTCTTCTCTTTTTAAGAGGTAGATTGGAAGAATGTTCACCATCATTTCCTTTCTCACCTTCAACAACATTAAGATCAAATAAACATTCATTCGAAGAACTGATTATTTCATCTTCAAGGTCAGATTTCATACAACATTCAGAGGTGTCATAGTCCTCTGATTTCTCTTCCTTCATAATATAACTTTCTTTTTCCTTCTTCACCTCCAAGTCAGGCTTCCAACACAGCATATCTTTATTTTCCTCTTCAGCATGGAAAAAATCTTCTATTGAGTGTTCATATTCATAAAGACTTTCATATGTTAAACGAATAAAGACATCTTCAGTTTCTAACTTGATAGAATGTTTATCTTCTCCAGCTACAGGTATATTCTCAGTCGAATTTTTATTAGGTTCAGATTTAATGTCATCAATTGTACCTTCTCTTTTCCGTTTGAACTTGGAATTCTTTGATAATTCATCAGGAGAATTCATTGCTACATTTTTCATTACACTGCTATTGACACCTCTATTGTCATTTAAAATATCCCATAGATTGTTTAAAAGCTGGTCAACTTTGCTATTGCCCTAAAACACAAAAATTATACTAATAAAACAAAGGAGATATTAATATCAAGTACTAAAATTAAATGGAAATTTTAAGCAACAAATGTATGAAAAAATTACCAAAGGATACAAATAAAACTATCATATTGCAAGTGGCGTTTTTAGAACTAGTCCTATCCTTAGTTAATGCGCAGAAGCAGGTTTACCTTCCTTGCTGTACAGAAGACAAAAATTGGCTATAAATTATTTCGGCACACAGACCACCCAAATTTCAGATACATTTTACAATCTAAATTCTCCACATCTCTCTGATGAAAACCAAACTTAACTTTTCCTTTGTCAGAAAAAAATCCTACAAATTGTCACATTAAGAGTGACAAAACCATTGATGAAGTTTAGAAAAACGGTTTTACACAACAGCAATTAAGAATTGTCTTATTTAAGTTGAAAGTTCATTTAAGATAAAGTTGAAAGCACACTGGAGTTTTATCTCAAAAAGTATAAAAAACAAAACAAATCATGATATATGATTACTTTTCAGTTATAATATAAATACAATTTTTTTGCATATACGAGGAACGTCCAGAAAGTAATATTACAAAGGCTGTGCAGGACATGGGAATTATTTTTTTTTATAGTTGAATATGTAGCTAATTTCCTAAAGGTCAAAACAAATTAATGTATGCCTCAGTTCGATACGAAACATCATCGCCGCAGCAAACTGCGTCAAACAGTTCATTTTCCATTTGCTCCAACTACTAGGGGTGAATCTTATCTTGACTGAATTGTGACTGGGAACGAAACATGGATGTGCCACTATAATATTGAGTCAAAAAGGCACCATACCCATTCACCATCAACCGAAAAATGCTTTTGGGATATATATACAACAGGATTATATAAAAGCTTATCTCCAGGCTTCAAAAATGTATTCATCTCAATGGCTAATATGTAGAGAAATAATGACAAGTATTTACTCATATCATGAAATAAAGGAAAATTTTATTTAAATGTTGGCATTTTTCTTTTTTTAACATATTTGGTAACCATACTTTCAGGAAGTCCCTCATGTAATATATATTATATTGTTTCTTTTTCCTTGTTTTTGTTTAAATGTTTAAGAATGGAAAAAGATTAAGAAGTATACAAAAATACTAAAAACATTTACTTAATGTATAAATAAACGTGTTTCTCTTAATGTTTATTATTATAATAAAATGTAAAATACTGTACTAGTTTTTGTCGCCAATTATTAATTTTACAAAACTTTATTATCACCCTTACATTAAAGGAATACAGCTAATTAGTTATAATAACAATTAGAACAAATGACTGAATATCTCTGGTACCTTCGTATTCAAATAATATTTAGTCTATTTGTTTGGAATGCACTTAAAAGACTCAATTTCAATTTAAAAGTACTAATTTTACATCTTTGTGTTATAATAACAGGCCCTTATGACATAAAAAAAATTAACATACCTTTTCACAAAATACCGAGTCAGAATCTTCCATAAAAGGCAAGTAAGTATTATTCAAAGAAGCTAATACTACTGGATTGGTGATAGCTTTATAAAAAATCTAAAACAAATAATTAACAAAATCTAAATTTATTAACATCCACTAATTTCATCTTACAAATAGATAATTTTACCTTGGTTTTCTCCATACTTGAAAATTTAGCCTTCATTAAAAAGTTTGTTATGTCAGAGTGTGGCAAAATAGGAAATAAGTCCCGAAGTTCTTGTATAGATTTCAGTTTTTCTTTAAATCCAACAGGGGGTTCAATCCTCATACAGGCAAGCTTTGTTATTCGTTGTTGTTCTAATTTTGATCCTTGCATGATTTCTTTCCACATTTTATAAGCAAGAATATTTTGAATATACGAAATAGAATCTAATGGAGACTCTGGACCATCCCTCAACACCCATCTGATTAAACGAATACATATATGTCAACAAATTATATACCTGTCATTTCAATATGAACCACCAACTATTGATTTGGTAATACTTCAGAAAATTAAATTCGTGACCCCCTCCCCTTAGAAATATTCCAAAAATGGTTCCTAAATAATAAAAATATTAGACCTGACAAAGACTCTATGGAGGGATTTATATAATCATAAAATACAAATATTGTTTTAGGATTTATTAGTTGTTCATGATTATAAGATCATGTAGAACATGGTAAAAACTGTTCCTTCTTGAGTGGGCAATGGAATAAGAGTTAGTATTCTGGAGTATTACCATTTATTTTCATTAACTTATTCACATACCGAAAAATGAGGTCACCAAGGTCACTGCATCTTTTATTAGTCAGATTTGTCTTCAGTAGAGAAGCTATTATATATTCTGGATATTTACCTGAAATTTTTTAATAATGAGCATTATTATCTGAA
Organism: Troilus luridus; assembly: GCA_964056705.1. Lineage (NCBI taxonomy): Eukaryota > Metazoa > Arthropoda > Insecta > Hemiptera > Pentatomidae > Troilus > Troilus luridus. The sequence goes on along the minus strand of OZ057412.1, from coordinate 69,126,323 downwards.
ACTACTACTGCTATTAAAAAATATTGCAAAATAAATTTTTAAAAATAGCATATGCATAAATCTCACCGAAGTATAATTTTAATGATGATGTAATCTTGCTAGCCACCTTCTTTACACTTTCGATACCATTCCTATGTAATGAAGTAATCATTTAATCAACAAGTAACATTAAAAATTTAAGTAAATATAATTAATTGCACAGTTGAAATTACAATTATAAACAATTTTCACATAAATTTGAAGTATAAATTATATACTTCCTTTCACTCATACACCTAAGTTTACATTATATGAGCATTAATGTCATTTTAATATTAGGAGAAGCTCCACCAGTGAGTAATACTCATTTTTTTTTTTAATTATAATAATAGCTCAGGCAATAAAGGTAATATACAGAAACAAAAGTAATAAAACAGAATTTTGTTATAGTTATTCCCACCCCATTAATGGGAGGCAGAGAGGAAAGTTTGAACAATTATCAAAAGTTAATTAATTAATTATCAAAAGTTAGAACAATTTTAACTATATCAGCAAATTCCACAATTTTGAAGAATAAAAAAATTATCTTTTTTTTTTCATTATAACACTGCTCTAACTCTTTATATAAGCCAATATATGCATATTTCTAAGTATAAATAGTAGGTAGTAGGATTATAAATAAGTTTGTGCCATTTTTAATTTAAAAAATTACAAATTTATTGTGAAAAAAACATATATTATATTTTATTAAAAATATTTCCCAACACTAGCTACCACTCTTTCTCATGTTTCTACCAGGATTAGGATACCACCCTACGAAAACTCTTCATATTTTGAGCCTATCGAATCGATCCAATTTTTCGTACTCACATGATGTGAAAAACTGCTCAAACAGAACATGTACCATTGACCAGAACAAGTGACAATCACTAGGCTGAATGTCTGGAAAATGGGAGATGGGATAGGACTTCCCATTTCAATGTTTCTAAATAAGTTTTAACTGGCACCTCAACATGAGGATGAGCATTATCATGAAGTAAAATAATATTGCCATGTCTGGATGTCAAAATAATCATGTCTGGAGTCCTAATGGACGTTTTCCCTTGAGGGCTTGGCTTAACCTCATTAATTGTGTTCGAGTATGTGCTGCTAATACAAATTCAGAAGTATTTCAAAATTGTGTTGTTGACAGATGTCCGAACTTACTAAATGTTGTTTTACATCTCACAATTTCAACATAATCTCGTCGGTTGAGTCATCTTTTAACAACGGTGAAAATTTATTTGTTCACCTGATATTAAATAAATAAGAAGTTATTATGAATTATATAAAGTAGTATTAACAACAAAATATAAAAATGGCCTATCAGATAAAAATCATAATAAAAATGTATATCTTAGTTCAATTATTATATTACATTTAAGTTGGAGTCTTCTGAGCAAATGAAGAGTTGGCAGAAGGATAGAGTATAGTTAAACAGTGATTATTGAATTGATCAATAATCTTGATACAGTTTTTGAAATAAATACAACTTTTTATGATGGTAAGTTACATTCATTTTTTTCTCTCAAAGAGAGCAGTTTGGTAGATTTTAAGTTGAATTTGCTTGGTAGATTTTAAGTTGAATTTGCTTGGTAGATTTTAAGTTGAATGTCAGAATTGGTTTGAAAAATTGAGGGTAGACTTACTGAAATTATTGATGACAAAGTGAAAGCCATAATCACACCGAAGTGTTATTCAACTATGCGAGAGATTGTAAAACAGCTCAGTGTGTGCACACACAAATTAAAATCATTAGATTTTGGGGTTCTGCACAAATTTAAAGTGTTGCAAATGTCCCTTATTTCGAAACAAATTATCACTGCTAATGACAAAGGGATCAGGGATTCCTACTCCTAATGACAAAAGGATCATATACCATAATCTTAATAATAAAAAAAAACTAAAAAGATTAAAGCATCATGAACCAGCACATATCATATTAAAAGTCGAATTGGATCAGAAAAAGATCATATGTCAATTTGGTGAGAATACAAAACTGTATTTCGAGCTGCTTCCAAACAACCAAATAATCAGCTCAGATGTATACTGTTAAAAACTTATGGCATATAAAAAGCAATGAAAGAGAAAAGGCCAAATTTCACAAATTGCAAATGAATCATGGTGCAGATTGACAATTCAAGGCCTAATACATCTTTAGCGGGCGACCTGTGGTCGGCTGGTTAGCATAACAAACTACTGAGCCCAAGATCGCAGGCTTGTAGCCCGGCATGTGGCCCTAGTATTTTTTAAAGGGAGTAAAAAATACTTGGTTATGACGTCCTTCGGAATCCCGAGCCTGTATGATGTCAGGTACTCATTAAAAATCCCTATCCTAATTAAACCTGAGCTCCCAATGTAGGATCGTCCGATTAGCCATACCAGCATAAAGTGACATTAAATACTGCATATCACTATACAGGTTAACTATTTTTTCCCAAAACCAATCCGCTTCAAAACTATCAGAACATGCTTTGGTACTCAACTATTACTTCAATTTTGAACAATCCTCTGTTCTTGTCACTGTCTCTAATCACTACAAAAGACTTATTGCAGAATCTATTTATATACCCTTAGAACCTAACCCAGTTAACATCAAAATTGACAAAAATGCATTTATATGACCTACAACCACATAATAAACCTTATCAAAGAGAGTTAACATTTTCCATTTTGACCACTGTTATTACATGTCACAACTGGTCCCTCTTCATTCATCCCCCCTTCTTTCTCCCATTAGTTTATATTTTTGTATAGTATTAAATTTTTATCCTTGTTTGTGCACTAGGGATGCTACAAAAGTCATTTCATAAATCACCCCTTTTAAGGTGAGTTCAACCCCTTTCAATGCATTACCTCACCCATTGTATTCATTTCACTTTCAACCCTTAACCCCATTACAAGGTATGAGCTATTTTTATTTTTCAATTGTTAATCTTTTTATTTGTTATGTTATACTTTATGTTTCATTGTTAGTTTTATGTTTTCCTTTATTTGTTAAATTATCCATAACTATTTTCTTTATTTCTTCTCATTATTCTCTTTGTATCTATTAAAATTATTGGCCACTAGACTCATTACCAATATCCCATTGTTCTAGCCCATATAATTTAAATAATACCGCTGTGTTATTCTATAATTTAATCCCTTATCTAGTAACTCATATAATTTATATTTTAAATGATGCTGTAATGTTATGTTATTCTATATTCTACAACAGGATTTCTATATTTTATTATTTTATCTATTATCAATGTTATTTATTTATATTTATTATCATCACTATTTTATCTATTATGGCATTTCTATATTTTATTATTTATTATACCCTTTCCAAAAACAATTATATCACAACATTTTTTCTAAATCATTAATATTTCTTTTCTTTATATTTCACTGTATATTCCACAATCTCCCCCTATTCAGCCACATTCATGCAAAATTTCAAAAAACGAGTGTGTATGTGCATGCAAAGCCGTGGAGGCCATTTGCCTGATGTGTTATTCCATAAATAACCCTATCCTATGTACTTTATGATTAAAAAAAAAAAATCAAAAGACTAAAAACTGTATTTTCTATTTAATTCAAATCTTCCGTTAATTTTGGGACACCCTACAGTAAATAAGCTGTAAAAATATAAATCTAAAATAGCAAAGGAATACTATTGAAAACGAAGCAAAGAAAATGTGACATATTCAGTCCATAGGCCAAACTTAACTCTTAAAACCTTTTGCTAAAGTTGATTGTTTTCAAGATAAAAAAAACAACTTTAAACTGCACAATGACTCCCACTCACCTTCTTCCTAACTACATGTCTTCTAGTATCTTTAATACAAAAACTTTACAAATCCAAAACTATAAGTTTGGCCCAATTAAAAAATAAGTTTTACTTATTTTGTGTTATATTTGACTGCACCCCTGACCAATTCAATACATCAAATCTATAAGATTTTTTTATTTCATACTACCTGCACAGAAAATTACAGATATAATGGAATACAGAGTTAGAGCAAGCAATAGAATAACATAAAAAAAATATAAGATACTAAAGTTTTTTTGCTTTTAGAAATTTTTTGGAATTTGCATTTGGATTTTTATTTGAGACCCTGTATTTTCCTCCCTTAATACTAAATCAAAACCTATTCAAACCTAACCTCCCTCTCGGTCAATCCTCTTCAGCAAGTAAAAGATACTGTAATGAATAACTGGATTAAGTTTAATACTTTTTTTTTTTTTTACAAGTTAATGATTTTATTCCTCCATTGCCTGAACCATAATTTCTATCCAACTAATTGAAATAAAATTTAAAAACTTAATTTAATTAAAACATAATAAAAATGTTAAAGATGTTTCAAATAAATAACTAAAGTAAAAATTTGAAACAAAATGAAATTTGCCTGGATTTTAAAAGTCTATCATAGAAAATAGCCAAAAAAAAAGCATAATCAATTGAGCCTATAGGCAAGGAAATATGAAATATTTAAGTGGCAGACACATTGATCACCATGGCCCAAGGTGAATGTCATACAGTGATCATAATGATTGCCATGCTAGTCCAGATGTTAGAAAAAAAAACTAAGAAAAATATAAAGAAGTAGAATCATATGAATCCAAAACAATGGCAAAACGTTAAATATGTATTTAGAAGGAGGTTAATCAAAACATCCTCAATGGTAGTAATACATATCTACTGATAAAATAGGAAAAGAAATATACTAGCTTTACACACAGAAAGTAAATAAAAAATATTACCTAACGATAGGTATATGAAATAAACCAAACAAAAAACTTGGGGGATTATTATAAAGCATAGTTATATTATAAACCAAAATACATAAATTTTACTCTTAAATATCACAATAAAATAAATGGGGTAGATTCTGAAGACATTCAGTAATAATTAGAAAAACAATACCTAGACGCCTTAATTTCCATATCCACATACATAGCCATAAGATCAGACATTTTCTCCAGATATGAGAAGTGCTCTAAGGGCTGAAAAATAATTTCAGTTTACTTCTCAATCTTTGTTGCTAAAGGAGTCCAATGTAAAACATAATAACATTGAATTATCCAAAAACATAGTTTAACTCAATTCAATGTTATGTTATATCATTGACACAAAATATAAATAATGTTTTTTTTTTAAAGTACTAAAAACAAGACGAATACAGTTAGAAACATGATAAAATTTGATTTAAAAAATAAATAAAAACAGCATGTTTCGAAAATTTATTTTCATTTTCTTTCTTTTAAGTAATATGTGGCATTTAAAGGAACGAAATTTCTGAAAACATAAGAGCAAATAAGTATTAAAATAATAATAACATCAGCAATAAGTAAATGTGAATTAGTTAAAACATAAATATGTTACTAAGATTAAATTTGGATATAAGTATAAAAAATAAGTACTACACATGGTACTCACAGTTTTAATTTCTTTATAAGCAAAATAAAAAAATGTGAGAGTGTTTGAAAGTTCTATTTTAAGCTTCATAGCTCTTTTAGGTTTATGGTAACAGTCTTCAACAGCTTTTGAAATGTTACTGAAATAAAAAAGAAAGCAATAGGTGAAAATGTAGATCGTGGATTAGACAAAAACCATAATTACATACAATAAATAAAATCCAATCTTTATTAAAAGCAGTTATAATTGAACTCCAAGTGTCACTGAGCTATAATGAGCTTTTAATAAATGCCCTATTCAAAAAATAAACATGATGAGTAGAGAGTATTCTATGAAAACAGTCAAGAGGTGAGGAGGAAAACCAAAAAGGTAAAACTTGTTGGAAAATTGCTAAATCATTTCGATAAATACCATATTGCCGTATCAGGCAAGAAGAACTGTATGGGAGAATAAAAAGAGATAATTTTTTGATGTGATAACAGTGTTGTGGCGTTTGGTAGTAATTAATAAAACTGTTGCATACATTCATAACATTTGAAATAATAATAGTTGAGCTTATAAATATATTAGGAAGAAAATGGTACGGGTGGACCATTTTCATTTTGTCCTCCACCCGGACCATTTTCTTCTTCATTTATAACATCTCTATTGCTCATAATCAAAATAGAGGAATAAAATGAATCATGAAAAACTCTTCTCACTCTGCCATTGGTATCAATAGCAAGAGGAAAATTTTAAGAAGAAGACAATATGTTTAGATTGGTTAAAATAAAACTCGGAACTGTTTGAAATTGGAGTGCTCAAAATAATCTGTTAATAGATACAAAATATTTGGAGCTAATATTTTATTCTACCCTTCCTTAACATCTTCAGTTTAATCTGTGACTGCAGGAACGAGCCATGTAAAGTAAGACAGAAAGTGTTCGAGAAAAACAAACTGAAGGATAAAGTAAGGAGATGAAGGCTTTTTCTAGCTTTCTGGGCATTAGAAAAGGTAAATGGTAAGAACAACTAAATTAATCATCATATTAATTTTAAAAACTTGATGCCAAGGGCAATAATCTCATACAGAATAATGTGTTCTGATGAACACTTCAAAATAGAAAATAAACTATATATATCATTTACCTATTATAGAATTTTATCAACTTCATCAAACTCTTCATATTACAATTCATTAATTCTGAAAGACATTTTTGCCTGAAATATTGTATCCAAGGATAAGTTGTAACTAATGAATTTTTTTGATCATCATTTGTATCATCAATAACAAAATCAGTGGAGGACGATTGATTGTTCTCCATAATATCTGAAACTTCAAAAAAGATGAAATAAACAAGGTTAGTATACAAAAAAGTTAAATCACTGAAACTTATACAACATTTATATGTTATTATAAACAGCTCATGCTAGTGAGAATGAAAGTGATGTATGGCACAATAGCTCAACACTAAGAAAATTAATGTTTTTAAGATTTGCTTGTAAAAATTATATGCAAATGATAAAATTAAATTGTGGAAGAAAACGGTCCGGGAAGAGGTCAATAAGTTTTTCTGAATATCAAGAATATTTATTCAGTAGCCAACGTTTCGACCCACTCTGTAGGTCTTCTTCAGGGCTGTAGCGGGGGGAGAGCCCGATAGGTCCGTCCAAGCTGTAATCACTCTCTTGTTCGAGTGGGTCGAAACGTTGGCTACTGAATAAATTTTCTTGATATTCAGAAAAACTTATTGACCTCTTCCCGGACCATTTTCTTCCACAATTTTCATCAAGGTCAACCATTTTCTTTCAAGATAAAATTAAATGCTTTTAATTTCATCCAATAAAGCTCTACAGTTTAAGAAGATGCATTAAAACTGAAGTTTGATCGAATTTGTTGTACAAAAATTCTTGTATTTTCCACAGGGTTTTGGTTGATTGAAATGAAATGCCACATTCTCAATCAAGATGAGCAATCGTACTATTTAAATAAAAATCAATTAACTTCGAGAAAAAGGAAAATATAAGTTTCAGTCATTAGTTGTTAATAGCATTTTAGTCCTTGTTTATTGTTTATTGTTGTCTTTATTTACAGGAAGACTCCTAAGTCTTATAAGGTGGGCCAAGAAGCTCTAGGTAGAAATAGTGAACCGGGAGAGCCGATGAAGACATCCCACCAGATAGTAAGGAAACAGAGGAAATCATAATGGAGTTGAAAAATATTAAATCACCAGGGATAGACAGTAGAAGGCGGAACTGCTGAAATATGGTGACGAAACACTAATTGTTGCTTTTTACCAACTAACTAATATGGGATAATTGGATTAAAAAAAAATTCCAGAAGAATGGCACGTAGCAATTTTTATATCTAATATATAAGAAAGGAAGTAGACTGGAGTGTAAAAACTATTGAGGCATAACTCTCCTGAATACTGCCTAAAAACAGATGTCTGATGCCATATCCAGAAGACTAAGGCTACGAGCAGAAAACATACTGGGTGATTATCAAAGTGGCTTCAGACGAGGAAGGGCCACAATAGACCATATCTTTTCACTTAGAAAAATGCTGGAGAAGACTTATAAATACAATGCTAATCTGCATCATTTATTTATAGATTTTGAACAAGCATAAGATAGCGTAGAAAGGGGAAAAAATATAGTAGCCATGGGAAAATTATAAACTCCAGCTAATAACTATAAACTATCAAACACCACATGCTGGGTCAAAGTTCAGAAATGTTTCTCAGGACAATTCAAAGAACAAAGGGGACTACGTGAAAGAAATAGTCAGAAGAAGAAAAAAAAAAAAAGCAACACCGATAATGTATGAAAGCCCTGGGTTAAGATCAAAGCTCAGAGAAGACAGTTGAAATGGCGTGGTTCATAGTAAGCCAATGAAAAAAAAAAAAAGGAGGTAGGACATTTTTTTTCCCTAAGTTTGATTGAGTTTAAGAGGTTAATGTTATAAATAATTTATAACATCTAACAATAAAATAAATAAGTTATAATAATATATAATGACGTAAGTCAACAAGACCCGAAAATAAAAGTAATGTTCAATGAACAATCTCTCCATGTATACATCGCAAAATTGCGAGAACACGGAGATATAGGATCAGTGAAAAGAAACGATGTGTCTGACCAAGAAGCGAACCAGGATGGCTGAGGTGGCTAGGCCCCACGACGGTTACGTGGAAAACCCGGGTTCGAGTCCCGGTCCTGGTCATATCTTTTCTATTCAAATAAAATATTTATAACATCTAACAATAAAATAAAATAAATAAATTAAGAGGTTAATATTTGTTATATAGTTGATATTAAGATGTAGAGATTTAAAAGGAACTCTTCAACTGGACTTAGCTTAGCCTTCCTAAGCAATAGGTCTTGTAATAAGAATAATGTCATTTATCATTGTACCAATTGTAAGCAAGCTGATTGGTCTGTAGTCAGCTTGCTGAGATCCCTTCTTCACGGGTTTCAGTAGCAGAAAAAGGATATTTCTTTAACATGTATCAGGAAAGCATCCTAGCCTTTGGCAGTTATTATAGAGGTTGATCAGGCGAGATATCACTGTATCTCCCCAGGGAATTGTTTTAACATAATCCACTAATTCCCCTTCACATGACAGATATCTGCTTTTAGCTCTTTTCAGGATACATGTCAAATATCTTAAATAGGTTAATTAAGCTGCAGTGTTGGTTTGTCTGGTTATTATTTTACTATAGTGATCCTTCAACAACTCTCATTCATTCACAGATAACATGTTCCAGTCCTGAATATTGTACAGCACCTCTTCCTGCTGCTCTTCTTTAGCAATTTCTAAAACTTCTTGAGATGATGGAAGGTAATGAAGGTGTCAACTCTAAAGACCTCTGTTAAATTTCCGTTAAGTAAAAAAAGGTTTTCACCAGTCGGGGCTGATAGGTAAGTCAAAGGAAAAAAAACAACTCACAGCCAGTCAAATGGATGACAACTCAGCATCTACTTCACTTAGGGTAATGAGCTTGTCGACCGATTACTCTTATATGATACTATATTATTTGTATTACATTAATACCAGTGGAGATTTGCTGGGTGGTTAAGGCTGAAGGTGACAATATATCACCTGTAGACAATATATCTACAGGCCCATCTCAAAACTTTGAATTCAGAAGGACTCTGTTCCCCAAGAAAAATGTCCTAAAAGGGCATAAGGGAGTCCACTATTGGCAAAGAACAAATAAGATGGGGACTATAACTTTTGCAATGTGGAACCTGGCTAAAAGATTTACGGAACCTCAATTCAAAATTTAATTCCTAATTACATGATAAATGAAATAAATATTGATGTCAACAGTTTATACAAGGAAATAGCGATATCTTAGAAGATTTAATAGAAATTCTAGTTAAGTGTAGAAAATATAAAAAACAATGAAGAAATAAGGTTAGTTTTTAATATATCCTGAAACTGACAAATAAACTTTTATTTAGATGTCCATCAAAATTTTTACACACACTAATGAAACAACAAAGCGCTATTAGTAATAAAATCACTGTAATTGATTAATAACTCTTATTAAGCATCATTAATTCAGCATGTATCAAAAATATGAGTGGTTTATAAATGGGAATATCACTCATAATGGATACATTAAATAAGAAATGTATCATAAAAAAAAAAGTATGTATGTACATGTATATGTGTGTATATATATATACGTGTGTATATATATGTAGTTTCGCTAAAAGAAACACAACTATACAATTTAGAAGAAAAATCAAATTAACTAAAAATTTAAAAATAAAATCAACTAATTACATCCTATCATAAAAATCAAATTAGTTCTATAACATTTTCAAACATACTCTGGTTGAAATTCATATTATCCTGAGTTTGTACCAGACTCATCAACTATTTTCATATTTTCAGGCACTGTATCTCTTTTAATTTCCGTGTATACATGAGATGTCTATCTATAAATAAGTAATAAGTGAATGCATGAATTACGGTATTTGTCAAAACAACTGTTTTGGTAAAGGTAACCTCCTCTTACTGTGAGGCAGCTCTTATAGCTAGGGTTCTACCGATACCGAAAAATATCGATACAAGCTCTTTGCGATATATCGGAACAAAGTAACGATAACCCGATAAAATCGAAAGAAAAATATCGATATCACGCTATATCGGAAGATTTTTTAGTCGTTTACAAGCAAGGTTTATAGAATAGCTACGAACAATCGATTTCCAGGAAAACGCCAGACATTGGATAATCGATATCGGTATGGAAAAGTAAAAAACTTTTTTTTTTCTTCCTCTTTACGATATGTCAGAAATTAGATTCGATATTTTATCGGAAGAAGCCCTGTATGTACATATAAGGGAATTTAATTAAAAGAAAAAAATAATATGTATGCATAGGAAAGCACATTCTTTCGATATTAGTAGAATATGGTACTCTTTCGATATTATCAAAATATCGAAAGATCTTTCCGGTATTTCACAGATGATCTTTCCGATATTTCACAGATGGTTGATATCTATATTTTACCCCAAGCTCCTCTCTTATTCTGGCGTTCCTGATGTGTTCCCTCCGTGTTCGGCCAGTCACTCTTCTGAGGTATTTCATCTCTGAGGCGGTGATTCAATCTGTCAAGAAGGACCCAGCTCTCGCTTCCGTATAGTAGGGTGGGAAGGTAAATTGCATTAAAAATGTGAAGTTTTACCTTTTTGTCAACTTCACGTTTCCCAACAACAGTATTGCAGATTTGGTAAAAAATATTGTTCGCTTATTTAATCCTGTTGGAAATTTCTTATTGAATTTTACCATTTCTGCTGAGAACTGTACCTAGGTACGTGTAGTCTTCTGCTGTCTTTATGATGTCTCCTCCGCAAGTGATCTGTACATCTTCAAGATCTCGCCCTATTTCCACGACTTTACTTTTACTTGTATTTATTATCATGCCTTTTCTCTACAGCTCCGCCTCCCATTCCACTACAGCTTGCTGAAGATTTTGGACGGAGTCCGCTATGAGCACAATATCGTCGGCATAAAGAACCGTCTGAGCAAGAACTGTTCTCAGATTCCATTTCCCTACTTTGTTCTGGACCACCTGGGACAAGCATATAGGTCTATAGTTGTTGCATTCACTTTGGCTTCCTTTCTTATGTATCGGGATAATGATATTATATTCCCAGTCTTCGGGAATGATTTTCTCGTCGTATATTTTCTGAAATAAGCCCTGTAGCACTTTATTTGATGAGCTCCGGGAAAATACTGTCTCCTCTGGGTGATCCTCCTGTCTTGAGTTTATCTATAGCCTGCATCACTTCTTCTTGCCATATGGTGCCATCGTAGTCCGTGGTTCTTCTTTCTACCCCCTCATTTTCTTTATATTGAGGATCTTCGAACTTCAGTGCAAAGTGCTTCCTCCATCTGTCCAGTATATCGTTTTCCCAGGTCAGATCTTTTCCTTCCCTGTTTTCACGTTTCTTATGGCTTTACACTTTTTGCCTTTTAGGGTTTTTATCTGTTTCCAGAATATTTTTTTATTTTAAATATTATTTAAATGAGCTTACTGGAGATGAGACCAAAAATACCAACGGCCAGGGGCTGATTGAATTTTGCGTTGACTTCGACCTACTGAATGGGAACTCCCTATTTCCCCACAAGAAAGTGCACAAGATTACTTTCAGCGCCCAAGAAAGGAATGCAAATAGCGTAATAGACTATTTCCTCTATATCCTCATCAGAGGAGCGGAAATCGGTTCAGACCATATGATGCTCATAGCCGATACACAAATTCTGAAGCCCCGGAGAATGCCAAAAAGGCAATACACAAGAATTGATATTTCACAGCTCCAGAATCCACAATTCCAAGAAAGGCATGCGGCAGAACTGGAAGCAAAATTGCGCAAAATAAACGTTGATGCACCGATAGATGAGGTGTGGAAAAATATCAAAGATAAGATCCTGGAAACGGGGACAATGGTATGCGGCATAAAGAAATACTCCTCCAAGGCAAAAAGAACAGAGTGGTGGAATGAGCGGGTAAAAGCAGCTGTACAAAGCAAGATTTTAAAGGATATTTAAAGGAGCAAAGGATATTTAAACAGAAAAAACGAGCAAACCTGGGAGCTGTACGTCCGACGGAGGAAAGAAGCAAAATTAGTTGTGAGAGAAGCTAACAGGAAGAGGTGAGAAAGATTTGGAAAAAACCTGCAAAACGACTACAATGGAAATATAAAAATATTCTGGAAAAAGATAAAAACCCTGAAAGGCAAAAAGTGTAAACCCATAAGAAACGTGAAAAACAGCGAAGGAAAAGTTCTGACCAGGGAAAACGATATACTGGACAGATGGAGAAAGCACTTAGCACAGAAGTTCGAAGATCCTCAATATCAAGAAAATGAGGGGGTAGAAAGAAGAACCACCGACTACGATGGCACCATATGGGAAGCAGAAGTGATGCAGGCTATAGATAAAGTCAAGACAGGAAGATCACCAGGAGGAGACAGTATTTTCCCGGAGCTCATCAAATATGGACGAAATTATTAAAGTGCTAATTGTATATTTCTGCTTATTTATGGGAATATAATATCATTATCCCGATACATAAGATAGAAAGCCAAAGTGAATGCAACAACTATAGACCTATATGCTTGTCCCAAGTGGTCCACAAATTATATTCACCAGTCCTCGAGAAAAGACTCAGAGAAGTAGTAGAAAAGGACTTTGAAGAAGAGCAAGCCGCATTCTCAGCGAACAATAACAAATATAGAACAAATCAGCTCTTAAAAATATAACTGTTACAAAATATAACTGCTCGCGCATGCGAACAAGTAGGCAAAAATAACTGCGGCTTCGTTAATACACAAGTACCCGGGTTTCTATATGTATAAATAATAATAACAAAAGATCCTGCACCACATAAACCCGTGAAAGGTCTGGGATTCAGTACATGCTAGAGACTGTATTATTTCTTTGCCAACTGTTGTGCAGGGAGGTGATTTGTCGTAAATCATGGTCAACCGCCAGATCTCCCCCTTATATTGGGTACCCACTTTACAGAGGCTTGGTGAGCCACTGTAGGGTCCTAGATCTCATAGGATCCATCTCCGGCCGCTAACAGATTAAATAAAAGTCTGGCAACGAGCGATAGTTGAACCCAGGACCTTCGGCATTGCATCTATGTTAGAGTTCATCCGGTCTTAAGATCCGACAAAAACCTAATCTTACTAAGGCTACACCTACATTGGATCCGGTGTGACACGATGAGACGTCGCTAGCAAACCAAATGATTGAAATATATCGAGAGTTATAACATTTGGTTCTTTAAATTTATAAAATTAAGATTATTTATTAATTATTTTAAATACATTTATATTTTACTATAATGTATACACCCCAGCATCGTATGTGATAGAATCACGTCGCACCGAATCGGATCCAATGTAGGTGTAGCCTAAAGTTGACATACGATTTGGCGGCTTGAACCGGAACGATAATTTAAGATCCGTTTTAAGCGGCCTAGTATTTTCAATACGAGCGTTCATACGATACAAGGTTCAGTCGAAGGTTTTTGTCGGATCTTACAACCGAATGCATCGCGCGCCAGCGGGAGGGGGCCAACACCGTGCGTACCCGCCGCCAGTCAAGTCAGTGCGCTGACAAAGACTACATGACTGCTGTTATTATGCTAACTATTATTATTATTATTAGCTATTATGCTAGCTAGGTATCTACAACGCGGCGATTGTCTCACTATGGCGTCACAAAATAATACTGAATTGTTGATTCCTCTGGTCGAAAATCGGCCATTATGGGACAAAACAATAGACACTTACAAAGTTAAAACGTCCTTCGCTTCCAATCGACAGGTACTGACTGAGCGTGAACGTGCGGTTTTCTGCCAAAAATCGGATCAAAGATATCCGGATCCTGGGCAGTCTGACACGATTGCGCCGGGTGAACTCAACGTTCGGTTTTTTCAGATCCGACCGAAATAAGATTCGACAAAACTTACCTCATGTGAACGAAGGCTAACGGACGAACCAAGGACTAAACTTATCAACTATGTGACGCAGAAGGACAGTTGGCCAATCAGTGTTAAGGAGTTATACTGGAAGTATTTTCAGAAATGCAAGGTATTTGCCAAAGCAGTGTGGTTTTCCATTTCTTTGTAGTAATTTAATTTGGCTATTTAATTTGTTTTTGTTTTATTATCATTATTATTTTTTTCTCTTATTTCATATATGTTTCTGTTTCAACTGGTTTTATGTTTACTATGTTCAATATTTTAAGTTTAAGTTTTGTTTTAATATTATATGGGAGCGGAGTGGCTCAGTGGTTGAGCACTGAGTTGCCATGCCGGAAATCCTGCTTCAAATCCCACTGCGGGCAGTTACTTTTATTTAGTCTGTTTGCAGCCGGAGATGGATCATATAGGATCTAGGATCCTCCTGGGGCTCACCCAGCCTCTATAAAGTATTATAAAAATAGGGTACCCATAATAAGGGGGGAAAACCTGGGGGTTGAGCGTGACCTAGGACAAGTCACCTCCTTGCAGAACCGTTGTCCATGAAACAGTACAGTCTCAACCATGTACTGAACCCCCAGACTCGTTCACAGGTCATAGTGGTACAGGTTTTTTTTTTTTTTAATATTGTATTATAAATTTAGCGTTAAGTTTTATTCATAAATATAAAACGAATGTAAACAATAGAAAAAACAACAACATGAAAATACAATTGTATGTAATGCACTATAGATGTACGGAACATACAGAACAATAAACATCCTTCACGTAGGGATACTGCGTGAAGGGGGGAAAAAAAATATTTACATATATATATTTTGTATTTTAATTAAATTAAAATAATTATGTACGGATAGGCTATTTCTGATAAAATACCAATAAAAGAGGAACAAAAGGTCATTCAACTGTTTCGATACTCACTTGTCCATACCGGTATCGATAAAATATCGGAACAAAAGTATCGATACAAAAATATAGGTATCGAAAGGAAAAATATCGATACTATACCCATATCGGTAATATCGGTAGAACCCTACTTATGGCAAATCCTTCAGAGCTATAGACCTAAATCGAGAAGTTGGACCGAAGGTGAACATTGAGTTATCTGTTCCGCAACTTACCGCTTCGAGTTGATTTACGACAAGTTTTAACTGTTTATTCATTTCATTTTTTATATTTTCTAAAAATACGAGCTATCGTGAGCTTTAGTGCGGAAAAGAGAATATAATTTAATATATGTAATGAGTAGATCAAATTGATCAACCAGGTGTATTTGAATTTCGTTTTATTTGTACAGAAACCTTAGGTTGGAATTACAGTTTTTAAAATACACAATGTGTGGAATGAAATCATGGTCTGAATTATTGTATAAACTAATGCTATTGACGCGTTAGATTTTAGCCTGTGTGCTTCAGAACCGGATTCTATCCTAGTCCACAGGAAGCAATCAAACAACAGGAATAGGCACAATTGTAGAATCACCGGCATTAGCGTTTCCAGATTTCTATTTCAAATCAGTTTATCAATCAATATTTCATAGCAAAAATTACCTAGCGCTGAACTTATTTCCATAAAGATAAATCTTCCTTCCTTCTATTTATATGAAAAATGGGCAAAGTGAGGACACCAATTAATTGTATTATTCTTTTTTTATAACAACGATCGTTTGTTTTAAAATTTAGTGCCTAATCAGTTTTTTCATCCACTTTTATCTGTTTAAGTTCTTGTAAATTGTATTTTAAAATACAATCAGTTTCATATATTCCCTCATATGATGCTTTTTCTAAATTCTGTTTCATTTTCCTTACTTCTCGATCCCCAATAGTCCCCTGTAGTCGTTTTCTTCTGTATCATTATTAACCGTATGCTGTAAATGTTCCAACTTTTTTTGTTCCAAATATTCTTACCTTTTTATGTTGGAATTTCAGCTCATATCCTACTCTCATCACTATATCTCACTGTTTATGCAAAATATATGCACCGCAAGCCATCTCTCGCACGTTTTATTGGTGGCTTCGCGGATGATCTTGCTATGTATTCTTACTTGTATTGGAATGTAATTGAATTAAAGTGAATTCACGAAAATAACGTAATTCACGAAAGTGAATTTGAATCCTGGTTTGCCTTCTTAAATAATGTACATTAGTGCAGGAAACTATCCTATTTGAAAAAATAAAGAATATTTGATGCATTCAGGATCAAGAGCGAATAACATCATCAAAAATCCGAGCTCTTTGCCGACCATCTTTCTTCCGTATTTACCTCACATACTGACTTCATAAACACAAAACACGAAAACTTGGTAAATAACACACTTGACATTCCATTACAACTAACACTGCCACCGCCCTCATTTACTCCCACAGAAGTAGCAGAAATAATTAGACAAAAGAAAAGCCCCGGGCTATGACTTAATAAATGCTGAGGTGCTCCAGCAAATGCCTGGGAAATCTCTAGTGTTTCTAACGACAATCTACAACTCAATACTTAGAACCACAAAATTCCCTATACAGTGGAAATACTCTTTTGTAACCATGATTAAAAAACTAGATAAAGATATTAGCAGCCCTTCCTCGTACAGACCTATTAGTTTACTCCATTTGTTCTAAAATTTTTGAAAAATTACTTTATCCCCGATTATTAAAGTTACTGACAGACAAAAATATAATCCCTCACCATCAATTCGGTTTTCGGAAATCACACTCAACAATTACACAGAGTAACTGAATACATATCGATAGCACTAGAGCAGAAGTTATATGCAACTGGAGTGTTTCTGGATGTCGCCCAAGCATTCGACAAGGTCTGGCACCAAGGGCTTCTCGTTAAACTCAAGACTGTACTACCACACACTTATTATCTAATTCTTCACTCTGTAGTATTAAGTACTGACATACTGACAGCAACCTACGCTGACGACACTGCCATAATCACCAAACATCAAGACGTGACGCAAGCCTCACTAAACTTACAAAAGTTTAATGAGTGGTGCCAACTATGAAAAATTAGACTGAACCACGAAAAGTCACAACACATCACTTTTACTCTTAGACGCGAAACATGCCCTACCATTTACCTTAATAACTCACCCATCCCGCAGACAGATAAAGTACAATACCTTGGACTAACGTTTGATAGGAGAATGACATGGGGTCCTCACGCTAAGATAAAACGCCAATCACTGAACCATAAGCTCAATTTAATGTACTCACTATTCAGGAAAACCTCCAAATTAAATATAAGACAGAAACTAAAAACGTACACATACCTACTAAAACCAGTTTGGACATATGCATTACAAATTTACGGGATCCCTAAACAGACTCACAGAAAATGACTGCACACTTTTCAATCAAAAGTACTAAGACTCATCACCAAAGCACCATCAATAACACGTCAATACGTCAATAACAAAACTCTGCATACTGACTTTAAAATACCAACGGTTGACGAACACATACGAACATACTACAAACGCTTTCAAGAAAAACTACACGGACATCCAAACCCGTTAATAGAACGAATGGCCTCTACTTTCATGCCAGAGAACACTAGTAGGAGATTAAAAAGAACGTGGATGAGGGATTTGTTATCATAGGAAATTGAATCAAGCCAAGGGAGAGGTACCGCTGGGTACTGTTCTTCTTCATGCCTTCCAAGTCATTGTATCATGTTTTTAGTGTCAGACCATCTGCTGATTGTCACTGTTTTGTATTTGACAGGTGTAGATAAAAATATAAAGAGAAAAAAAAAGTAATTATTTTATACATTAAATTTTGGTTAATTATATTTCATTTTTTATGATTCCAGTAATTTCTGTTAACCCTTAAAAGCCTCCTGACAATAAACTAAAAATTATGACCTTATACCGAAACGTCGATAAACAATAAATACCTATTAAGTTTTCACGTGTACAAATTGACCGCACCCCAAACAATTACTACATAATCGATAATTTACACACTTGTATTCATGTAGATATGACTTGTTTTCTGGAGTGTATTGAAAGTTCTGGTAAGAAGCTACATTGCTAGGGAGCCTAGCGGAGGATATAACAGGCATATTTGCAATATAATTACAAATCCTAGAAAGAGGACAATAGTCTTGACTTTTTCACATTTTATTGCTAGTTTAGTCAAGCAAATTTTGAAGTAGCTTCCACGGCAACTAAAAAGGATTGGCATCAGATTCTCGGACAGACTGGATGCAGTTGTGTTAGTCATGAAGGCAAACTACGTCTTAACTTCCTAGATTAAATGGGTTAGAGTTCTGTATCATCTGTAGCGCTGTGAACCATCTCCTGATGGAGTTCCTATTTGACCGTGATTTAAGCATTTATTCCTTAAAAAACTGACACCATTAATATCGCCAGAAATGGTGGAGGGTCTCGTTGATCTCTGGGATACGTAATGTGTTTTTATAAGTTGATGATTGGTAACAACAACCAGTCTTTTTGATATGAGGCGTGGAGATGCAAAAACGGATAAATCCATATTTTATCATTATTAATTTTTTAAATGTTTTTTCACAAATTTAGCGTCATCTATACGGTGGTACATGGTTCACCATTCAAAACATGCTAAATCCAATCTAATTTTTCGTTCAAAATTTGGGTTGAGATGCCGAAGGGGATAAATCCTTTTTCTCAAAACATCCGCTCGGGGCACTACGTACGCAAATTGACGTAATTTTCCCTGTTGTTGGTCACTAATTTCTTCCATCGGATAGGGTATTTGGCCAAATTGAGAAAGACATAAAGAAGTCCATGCGAATCCAATATCACTTGCAGGAAAGGTGATGGACTGGAATAAAGTCTTACCAAAATTATTAAACCACCTGCCCAGTGGCAATTCAAGTTTATGTAAACAAAAGATTTCTCTAGAAAAAAACTGAGAATAATAATAATATCTATCACGTATCAACGTGGGGAAAGAACCTACACTATTAATTCTGGCAACTATTTAGTTGTAATCAAAAAACATCAAAATATTGAAAATGTTTTATCACAATCTACACAAATACAACCTGGTGTGAAACTAGCCCCTGCAAAGATACGTGATGTTGCCAGACTTATGGTGAAACATTTCGGCTCTGAATGGTCAGAACTACATGAACTACAATTTTACAAAGAAATAATGTTACTCACTGAAGACAACGATGAAGATTACGAACTGGATGTTGTTCAAGAAGAAATAAATTCCGTTGACCAATATGAACATAAGATCATTTGGAAGTAAGTTTGAACAAATATTATTATAATAGGTAGTTAATTTGTTTGATAATAATTAAAAAATAATTGTTTTCAGGTTATGACTTTGGCTCTAAATGTTCTAGACTATTGTTCGATTTTTAAATACAAATGTTTAAAAAAATTCAAATTATTCAAGAGAAAATAAACCAACTTTGTTTTTTGCTACTTATATTTTTCATCAAATTTCATCGTTAAATTATTAAAAAAATATAATGAGTTAATTTTCATGAGTTCTTTTTCCTAGTTTATTGACTTTTTTAAATGTTCCCTTGAAGAATAGGATAAGTCCAATTTATTGCAATCGCTTAAAAATTTGGAATTTCGAAAATCTGAACAATATTGTGCAGAGGTATTTTGAAAACTTTTGATCCAAAAATAATTGTCTCCAATAAATAATCATCCATATTATGCATATTTTTGTGTTTCCTGAAAAATTTTCAAATTTGGATTTACCCACTTTTGCATCTCCACGTCTCATATTTCCTCGCTACTTTCCCGGCCTGTTCCAGTGCTACATCCATGTTTTCGAGAGGAGCAAACGTACATGATAAACCCAACTTTTTCTTTATCTCTTAATGTAAGGGAAGTATCCAAACCCTAAATATTGCCAATTTGAAATCAATAGTAGTTTGAATGAGTTGGAATGATTATGGGCAGAACTATCGGGATGATTTAATTCGTTACAAAACTTCCTAGTTCACGATCTTCAATATAGAGAGGAAATTCGCTGTGGAACTTACCCTCACATTTTGAATATTAATAGGATTGAAAACTGTTGGCTGGGTGTCTTTCATATTCTGAGTTAGTCGGAGTTGGATTTCGAAAGGAGCATGATGATACTTCATGGAAAGTGCATACTTCAAAAGTTTGAGGTTTTCCTTCTATCATTAATTAGTTGAAAGACATTACCGTGTCATGAATAGAATCTGTCTTTGTTCATTTGATGTCTAGTCCATCTGCTTCAAAAAACTAGTTTTATTACTTGCCATTTCGGAGAAGCTTTTAATGCTATATTTTCTGAACATGACATTGCCTCAAAATGAAAGTTAACCCAGTTAAAGTGGCAGATAGCTGAGAAAAAGTCATCTCTGAAGTACCGAAGACAAATTAACGGTACCAAGTTTTGGTAATTATTGGAAGATACCATCTTAGACAACCTCATTCTATTATTGTGAACTCACAAAATTACCATGAGGATGTTATTAACTAGAGAAGAGCTTCTCAAACAAAAGTGATTCTTCCTGATGAATAAATGATTAAATAATGACTATTGCAAAAGTAAGAGAATTGGTATAATTGCAGGGTACTACCAAATATCAACTTGTAGCACTGCACTTGTGATATCTATTCAAATTCTTGGTACCAACTGCTTTAAATCCTTGTTAATTGCAGTTATTAATATCATTGCTCCTTTCATTTAATATTATTTAAAGTTAGTGTATCTGCTGGTTTAGTGTAGTTGTGCATTTAGGGATTTGTCAAGAGCTGTTATCTAATTAAATTCCCTATAATTAAAATTACAGGCCTTAACCATAACTTAAAAAGAAATTCAGGGTTTTGGTTATCTCTTGAGCGAATTTAACAAACGGAATGAGACATAATTAGTTATTTTTAAAAAACATGAATTAATAGAAGAAATAATTGAAATAATTCAAATAATAATTTACTTGAATAATAAATAATTAGATTTCACGAATTCCACTAGGTAGATAAGACATTGTGAACTGGTAATGCAACATTATTTTTGAGTTGTATTGATAGTAAGGATCAAATTGGGGACATTTTAATAAAATTAGCTTCCCCTAACAAAATTATATAACTTCTTTTCCCAAGAAGATTACAAAACTTCTTTTTTTATCTTTCTGTCGATGTATCTCAATATATTATTTTGATGCAGTTTATCGGTTGTTAGTCTTAAAACTAATATATTATCTTATAATAAAATTTATATTTAATTTATCTTTCACTGGCTTTGGTAGGAAAATCTATTTCATCAATGTAATTTTAAACTAATGCTCCTGAAATAGGGTCACAAATACCCTTGAGTTAAAAAAATGCACATTTTTCAAAGTAGAAAGCAATCTATTCCTAATCAGGAATATAATCAGTCATTATCTCTCTCAGTACTAAATAATGTACTTCCCTATCATTAAGGACCCTCCTCTGGCCGATGAACTTCATGCATGAGGACTACTTTAATTAAACCTAAACCAGCTTAATCACATCGTGTTTTCAAATTGAATTAACAGTACGATGCGATCTACTTGCAGACAAACATTATTTGTGAGAGAAGATTGCAGATGTCACACAACTTAATATTGCTATGTATCATGGTTTCCATGGTGCAGCAGCTGATAATAGCTTCTAACCAGTCTCTTTGAGACCGATTTACCAGTGTCCTTACCTCTAAACTATACTCTGGTTCAAGAATAGTGACAAATCGGATAAAATAATTATTGCTGCAGATGTTATGAGAACCTATATTTCTTTCATGAAAGCAAACCCCTTAGAACAAACAACAGTGCAGTTATGTGATATCTGTAAAATCACAGTGTGATTCCTAATACAAATATGTGGTTAAGTGTGTTAATTCAATTGGCCTACTTGACCTCCCATTCATATATATTTTAATCATGATAATATAAATTCTTATATTATTACATGCCAATAATTTATAACAGTCATTATTCATCTTATACCCTGAGTTTATTACATTTTTCAATTGGATTTCAAATAAGGTTACGTACACATTTCTAAAACAAAACTTTATCTTTAGACTTGTATAGCATGTGTGAAAATTGTTGCGATCATAATCACATTATAACATCTAAAAAATAAATTGCATAAATATGGGCTAGAGGAGCAAAACGGAATAGATTCAGTTGTTTTATTATTTTAGAAAACACGAATCTACTAGTTTTTCAAATACTTCCCAATATCTAGACATAAAATTTTATTGGATTTAGAACATTTCAAGGATTTGAAAGCATACCTTGAAACTATAAAAATCTACCTTCATATATCAACTTTAAAGAGACAGGTTAAGATTATAGAAAACGTTAATAAAATAAAAATGAAAAACAAAAATGTGATCTTTCCTTCTTTTACATCTCTACAAATCAAGCCATGTTTAAAAAATGGGAAAACTCAATAAATTTAGGCTATGCACTGACATTTAAATTTATTGCAAAACATATGTCACTAAATACAATACACATACATACATACACAGGATATTTTCTAGATTGGAAGCACCTCAACATGGCCAGCTAAATAGAAGCATCTATTTACTGACCAAAAAGCATTAAAAATATTGTTATTTTTAACTGTTGTTTCAAACAAATTGCAATATAAATTGTGAATAATTTCAATATAAAAACAGAAATAAATTAAAAACAAAATTAATATTGTACTATTTGCAATTTTTTTTTTTCATCCAAATAGTGTGTCTATGTCAACCATATTAATAATATGTTGCATGGAAAATTTTCAGCTATGAAGGAAAAGAGAAAAAAAAAATGATTAATTTCATAGTAAAAAATTTTAAATTTGATTAACAAATTTCTAAAAATCATTTCTTGAATATTGAGTAATTGAAACCAACTAAATCAGGAATTTTCTGTTTTATCTAACAATTGTCAAACTTTTATCCAAAGTGATGTCATTTCCTTTTCATAAAAATGTATACTTGCAAATGACTAAAATTAAAACATGAGTAGAATATAAATAAAGAAATATTTTAAAACTATAATCTGTTATAACAATTTTCAATATCACCTTAGTCAATTTAAGATCCACAACCTCGATTGATTTGTCATAGAGCATACTGTACAACATTGTTCTCAGATTTGCAGTTCCTATTATTATCAAAACTATGTAACTGCAATAATTTCAATGGAAATGGTTGTTGTTAAACATCAGAATATTTTCTTATAACTAATTTAAGCAAGGGTATAACAATTTCAAAGACATTAAATTGTATGGAAATAGGACTACATAGCTTACACCACCTCTGTTGATGTATGTAACTTACTTGCTTTATTTTTATTTTTTTATTTTTTTGTAGTGCATCTTATTTTTGTTAAAAAAAGAATCTGTGATTCAACTAGTTATATTAATAATACTTACAGAGTATAAATAACAGCATTATGTTGATAAGCAAAAAATCCAGTGTGATGAAGCTTAAAAAATAATACTTATATTCAATTTACATTGTAATTATTTCAAGTAACACCAGTTTTCCTGGATTTATATACATTTATAATATGTCAACAATATAAATATATTCTAATGTTAGGTCCCATGAAGTTATTAGAATTGTCCCTTACGCAAAAATAATGCATTACCATAAAAGCTCATCTAAGGGTTGTAATAAATATGAAAGAACCAAGTAGGCTTACTATGCAAATTTATTTAGGCTATCTAAGACTAGGCGCTCCATACTGAGGTCAAATTATACTATCTCTCAGATCATTCTTACAAAATTTAACTATTAAAATTATTTTAATTTAATTAATTCTATCAAAACTCCAAGGTTAATCTACATTGTTATCACAGCAGGATCAAAAGTAAATACAAGATTAGTTCTTCAAAGATATATTTATACCTTAAAGTAAATTATTCCATTGGAAATTAAAACTAGCAGCAGAGCACTGCGATAGAGATCCAGACGACCCGGGTTCGAAATCCGGCCAAGACAAATCTTTTCTCTTCAAAATAAAAATATTTAAAAAGGGAATTAAAACTGTTTCAGTTTTTGAAGGGAAATGGATAAATTTTGAGAAATTTATTGACCTCCACCCGGACCATTTTCCTTCACTTATATATACAAGGTCAACTATTATCATTCAAGATGTTTTAGTTTTTATTGGAGTCTAACAGACTTAGGCCTTTTAAAACATAATTTTTTTCACCAACCAGTGCACAAGATTTTTATGCATTTTATTCATTCTTCTTCTTATTCAACATATTTTTTTTTGTATCATATACAATTAAGTTTTGCCCAATTTTCATTCTATTAATTACTATGGTAATACTGGGTATAATAATGAATTTATGCTCTCATAGGTTATAATGGTGAAGATATATTCAATGAGAATTATTGTTAAGTTGGTTAGAGGAGCGATCAAGAAAGAAAACACACAGATAGTGCAAAACCACTTTAGTGGGTTTTAGCATTAGGGCAGGAGTTATAGGCCTAATAGTAAACATAGAATCACATAAATCCAATTGTTTTATTTGAATGGGATATATTCAGTTGTTTGATACTTTCTTAAGCATTTCATAAAATATGAGTATATATTCATCGTCTTAGTTTATGATTACTGTATGGTTATATTAATCTAGCTAAAGCCCTTCAATTTAGGGTAAGACATCGGTACATTATTTTTTTTCACATTCTATGTGTGTTTACTCTCTTAATTGATTGACCTTACCAACTTCATAAAAATTATTTTACTAATAAGGAATAACAAGCATATTAATAAGACATTATTTACAAACACTGAGAATCTACCTAAGTCTGATGATCAGTTAAAAGACTTTTGTCTTAATTTGAATTTTTTCTAAATCAATTACTTTCTACTAATAATACCAATTAAAATTAGCTCTTTGGTATTGAAATTGCTAAATAAAATTGAACAATGGAATAATTTAGCCGGGGTTGATATTGAAATTATATTGATATGAAAATAAAATAATAATCGATAGTGATATAAGAACATTGTTTATAACGTGAAAGACTGTAATTATAATTAGGGTTGATATAGTGTGTATATATAAGTAATAGTTACACTTTTTACTTAAATAATATTACTTATAGACAAGAAGCTTCAATGAATATTTTACCCTGGATGAAATGTTGTCTTAATAAAGTTGATGTTTGATGATACACACGTAACTTAAATTTATTTTTAAAAACTATTTTGGTAAATCTTAACAATTAATAAATATTCCACTCAGGCTGTGTTTCTACATTATATTTCTTAACAAAATTGCAACTGTACATAGTTTATTGAGTATATTAACATAACATGCATTCCCTGCACTTAACAAACAAATACTCACTCAAATTTATTCTATTACTGCTGTAATATATCCCTATTAGTACATCTAGTTTATCATTCTTATAGTCAATGCCATAGTCAGTATTTAAAGTAGGGTGGGAAAACATTATTTTAAAGTTTCACTTTTTATTTGTATTTAAAATGTTTATTATTTTTTGTCAAGGTTCAAGACAAAGAAAGCCATTTTTTTTAATCAAACAAATAAAGTTTGATGATTTAAGCTAATAAAGTTACTTAATAAAGTACTTCTGATGATTTAAAAAATAATTGCTTAAAAAAAGAATTTTCATTCTTCTAAAAAGGGCAGGCAATAGCTATCTGGTAAACCCAAAGGATATCTAATGAATTGTACTGATCAACTAAATATAAAATTTTATATTCTGATAGAAATAAAACATAAGAACATCTAATACTAAACAAAATGAAATTAATAAAATTGCCCTGAAACTGTAATAAAGTTTTCATTAAAATATGAGGAAGTGAAAAGCCAAGAAGCATGAGCAACAATATACAAATTTTAATACCTCAAATTTTAAAGTTAAAACATTTTGATAATAAAGATATATAATAGTAAACCCTGAAGTTTGTAACATACTTCTGATTTGGTTTCACTTAATACCCCTTGAGTGATAAGTAATATTCCTTTGCAAAATATTTTATATGTTAAAAATACATGGAGCTACACTTAACTCTATCTTTAAAAAAAAAAAGAAAAAAAGAAAGGCTTCTCATCTCCACATCTTTATAATATTAATATGATGCAATCATAAAATTAATACAAGATAAGATGTTAATAAGGTGACAATAAATATAATCATTTTGCACTTAAGAAATAGATGAAACGGAAGAAATGGTAGAAAAAAACTAATGCTATTAAATAAAATGACTAAAATTATTTATTAAAATGACTAAAATTATTTATTAAATTGACTGCAGAACTAAATCGAATGCCCAGTGGAAGAAGTTCTAAAATACGTTGAAGTACTATAAACTACAATTTTTTAATTGAAAAATGAACTTGTTATGAAATGTGTATAAGGTATGTAACTGAAATATAAAATATAAATGTGGACATTTAAAAGGAATACGGAAAAACAAAGTTTCCACAGATTATTTTGATATTATCTTGATATTTGCAAATTATTGTTGGCAGATATTTTCCTGCTAAGGACTAGGTAAGCGTCTTATGGTTATTAGCCAGAAAAGTTTCTTTGATAGTGAATAAAAACACAAAAGCATTTTTTCATTTTGGTACAGCTGCATTGTGCGATGAATTATTATTTAATCAAGCGGTTATAATTTAAATGAATGCTTCAATTATAGTTGTGAGTAGCTATGGTTGTTTAAACAATTTTTTAAAATTATTAATCTAAAATAAAATAATCTAATTAAAGTTTAATCCAATGCTGTTATATGCCTTTATTCCATAGAAACTGTCTTAGTTATTCACATTTCGTCTACTCTTAATTTCTGAGCAAAGATCTTTGATAAAAAAAGAAAAACTAGTGAATTGGATATTTTGTTTTGTTATTCAACCTTTTTTTATTAACACTTAATAATAATTTAACATTAATTCCCCCTTTACTTTATCATGTTATTTTTTTTAAACATTGTTCTAAAAAAACTAACATGCAGTTGATTTATAATACATTATATTACAATACAATAAATTGGTGCAAGTTTACTTACCATTTATGCACCATACCAAAGTATAACACATGAGTGATAATGCTTCCACTACAATCCTATGAAAATAAATATTTATGTACAGTTGATTGAAGCTGAAATAATAAGGAATAATCTTTGAAGAAAATGAACATTTAAAAAGCATAGGTCAAAAACAGTCTTCATACAATCTCTATCACAATCAAGCAATTCTTACAGAAGTTTGTACAACCATAAGATCTTCTGGACTATTTACATAATATATATTACATCTCAACCATTAAAAACATCCTATAATATCTAAAATATACACAATTTTGTCAAATCACTCAGTAAGTTCAGAAGGGACTACTGTGCTATATTCGAGTAGAAATTTTAAGACTTGATAAATATGTTTACTTCTCTGGTACCTAGAGTATTTTTAAAGAATAAGGCAATGCACATATTTTTGCATAGTATAATAAATTGTTTTACAGTTAGAAACATTCTATAAACATTACTTATCAAACTATTTCTTTCTTTTACATACAATAGATTTTACACTTTATACAAATTTGAATTTGATGCTTATATATAAAAGCCTTTTATTGTGAGTACTTATAGATTAAAGTTTGCTACACAAATGAATGCTATTCAACCTTGCTTTTAATACTGATGAAGTGTTTAAGTGATTTAAATAAAATAATTTTATGTTGGTTTCATCCTGTTTTATATTAAAGATCTACTTTCTTTGTCTGTGAGCTTAACGTTTCACCCATATGTTTTTTCTTTAAAAACATATAAATTTCTCTAAATGTTGGCCTGAGACTTTGATCACGTGTCCAACATTTTACCATTATTTCGAAAACATCATTTGGACATATCGATGGCTTGGGAAGTAGAATCTGTAACAAAAAAGATTTCATATTGAAGAATCATTTAATGAAATAAAGAAGTAGATGTACTTAATATCTTTATTTATTTTATATCATCCTAAGTTTGTTTTTTTACTGGAATAATGTAAAATCTTCAAATACTTATATTATCCTAATAATAAGCTAATATATTTATATATAATTTATAAAAGTTAGGGTTACCCAGCAGTTCAAGTGAGACATAAAAGAAATAAAAATCTTACTGGAAGGTAATTAGAACCTCTGTAGGGTGATCGGAAGGCCGAGGCCTGTAATTTTTCCCTCCCAAAAGGATGATTTTCGTTTTATCCATGGCCATCTTCTCCTTCTTCCTCCCCCACAATATTTTATTTAACAGATCAATGCATTTTTCGATTTCTAACATGAGCCCAGCTCTGCTATTCGATGCTACCTTTGAGGCCAAATCATCCATATAGCTTATACCAAGAAACCATACTTCTAATATAAACAACTAGTCATTTAAGACTAATTTCTATAGAGCTGTGTCAGGAACAGATTTGTGGGGACAACCCCTCTCTAGGAAAGATTTGATCTTGTAGTTTTTTCACCCAACAATAATTTCCTTTTCTGGTCGTAGGTCTTAAAAAATCATACATGCTGCGGGGGTACTATATCTTTGCAACTGGTGGAGTACATGTATATACTATCAATGGTGGAGGATTGATTAAATAGTAGCTGTATGACATACCACTCTCTCATCTATGCCAATTTTTTCTTAACTGTTTTCAATGATTATTATTCAATTCAT
This sequence comes from Troilus luridus, assembly GCA_964056705.1. NCBI lineage: Eukaryota > Metazoa > Arthropoda > Insecta > Hemiptera > Pentatomidae > Troilus > Troilus luridus. The sequence goes on along the minus strand of OZ057412.1, from coordinate 69,097,261 downwards.
TTTTTCAAGATTTTTCGTAATAAATAATAAATTAATGATAATTTAACAACATGCACCAAACCTATAGGTTTCCACCAGTGCTTAAATTAGCTTCATTCTTCAATTTAGTTCGTGATGACATTCTCCTTTGATGAATATTTATATGAACAATGAATTATTACTTTTTCGAAAAAATATGTTTCTCAGGGACCATTATACTACTATCAAACATCATAAATATATTGATTCAATTTTATTTCGCAATCTTCTTATATCGATGCCTTAGTTCACAAATGTGTTTAGTGCAAATTTTTCAAAAATGGGTTTTGTTATATAAGTTTTATTGTAAAGTTATGATGAAGAAGTCATAGATCATTTGTTGATATAAAATTAATAGAGAAGCTTTAAAGGATAAAAAAATATATTGTGTGCTTAATCTTGAACTGTATTTCTTCTGTTAAATTATTATCAAAGTTGACTCATGTAAAATCTTGTTTTCGACACTTTACATATCTGTGAACTAAGGCATCGATATGATCACTGAAGGTTTGAAATGTGAATCTCATACAAACTTTAACAATTTTTTTTTTAGAACATAAATATTTCAAAATATGAACCAGAATGGCTTATGGTATTCACTCACCGGAAGTTCTCCTCCATAGTACATTTGCTCAGCATTTTGGACTACTTCATCATTCGTCAGTGTCTCGAATGGTGTTTGTGTACATCTGCTCATTATTTCCCAAAGGGTAACAGCAAAGGACCAAACACTGCTAGCACAAGTGTGCCTATCCTGAATGACATAAGATAATATAATCAATAATCTCAAATAATTAGAAACATAATAATAAAAAATAATATATGACTTTTAAAACAAAATTTGTAGCCCTGATTAGAAATTCTCACAAGCTCTAGCGTGGAAACCTCTGACTCTGATCTTAATTACATCAATTAAAAGATTTTAAAATAAATTTGTTTTTTATTTTAAGGTACACAAGATGTTTGTTTTTTTAACACAAGATTCTTCAACCTAATATGAATATAACTTTCACTAAACACATATGATATCATAAAAAACTAAACAAAATGTTGGTAAATTTAATAATCATTCATATTACCAAAAGAATGCTCTCCCAAGCCATCCATCTAATGGGTGCTGGTGGTCGACCACCTATAGCACTGTAATCATTCTCATAATCTGGATTACATATTGCAACATCTGCTATTTTTACTGTATAGCCCCTTGCTACTAAGCAATTTCTGAAAAAATAAAAATAAAATAATATTTTAGTTAACATCTAGTCGTTATTATGCATTTTATATTAATTTATAATCATGTCTTTATTATCATTGTACCTATAACTTAATTTAAGCAAATTTAGATTAAATAAAATGTATAAACATAGCTATTTTCTATTTATTTAGTTTTTACCTGGCTGCAATGTCTTTATGAACCAAATTTTTTGATTCTAAGTATTTCATTCCTGATGCAATTTGTATTGCCATAAACATCAAACAGCTATACCTGAAATTAAAATATTTTATTAATATTTATTGGAATATTCCATTTCATAATTTTTTTGTAGCACTATCTCCTATTAGAATAATTTGTCTTTTAAAATTCTTTGGTGATATTTATAAGTTTTTAAAAACTTAATTCTAGTTGTTTAATGACTGTCTACGCACTTTATTGAGTCATTATTGACAAGCAAGTGATGAAGGTCACCCAATTCAGCTGGAAATTCGGTCACAACCCAGGGAGGTTGCTCGGAAGTACAGACACCCAATGTCCTAACGACATTTTGGTCATTGAGGCTGGACAATAGTTTTGCCTCTCGCACGCATTCGCCCCTCATACTTTTCACGAGGACTCTTCCTTTTCCAACTTCTTCCCCATCCATTTCACACATTAATACCTGTAAAATTATGATTGTAAACATTTTTTTTTTAATATTATTTTTTAATGTTTAAATCAGTAAATGTTATTCTTTACAGTTATTAAAATTTTAATAAAATAGTTTAATAAATATGTAGTTGAATCATTTTTATATTAAATGCGAAATAAGACATGAGAATCTCATATTTCAGAATTTTTTTTCTCCATAAAAGAATAAGGTATTAAATTTATGAATATATTCAATTAAATTATACAGTTGTTATAATAATATAATAATATTATTTTTGTATTTAATTATTTTATAAAACTCCTTCAGTTTAAGAAGACAATATGTTTTTATTACTATTTGGTTACATGGGCTTGCTGAGTAAATTGAAACTATTTTAAATTTCTGACCTTTAAAAACCATGTACAAAGTAAATTAGTCAATTTTTTAACCTTGTTAATTTTTGATTCAAAGAAATACCAAATTTGTTTGCCAGCCCTCATCACCAATCTCATACAACTTTAATTACTTTATTTTACTTATGCTTATGAATTCAAATAAAGCATTATTTATTTTTAATTTAATAATTTGTATCAGATATGTAAAAGTAAGCTAGATCACAACAAACTGTTTTGCATACCGTTTACTGCTTAATCTCTAGTAGTCTAGTGATAACTGAAAACCTTGTAAAATATGAGTAAAACCGCATGATGGTTTCTAATGAACAATTTTTAATTAATAAAAAAGATATTTAATTTAATGACAATTCGAATAGTGTACTTTAGCTAAGCAATTGGTTTCATTTTGAACAAATAAAGGCATCAATAACTTTTTAGCTGCTTGAAATTCTAAAAATATTGTAAAATAAATATCATTCAAGCCTTGATATTATTTTAAAATAATGTTAACACATCAACTATCAACTTCCTTCGCTATCAATTTTTTTTCAAATATAAATTCATTCAATATAGTTCCGGTTATTTTTAAATTAAAATTTACTTTACATATACCTTTATATATTATAAATATATTTTTTACTGGAGTTTATTTAGCTTGGGAGGAAAATAATATTGTTTTTTCTGTTTAAATATTAATAATAAACGCATTTAAGTAAATAAATAAATGTGTACCTCTCCGACATGACATGTGCCTAAGTGCTGGGTAACTCTAAGGCAATAACGTGGAATCGGAACCAGTTCTCCTTCTCTGCATTTGTAAGGCTGTCCCATACTTGGTGCTATATTCCATGAAACAGCAGGAGGTGCCATCTACGATAAATGAACAAAGTCAATTATTTTAAGCAGAAGTATGGGAAAATTGTACTTCTGTATGAAGAAATAAATAAATAACTATAGTTCTTTATTTATTAGTATTATTACAGAGCCTTGATACCTTAATGATACCTTAATGATACCTTAAAATCAAGTTATTAAATAATTATTGGTAGCTTATATAAATTATATGAAAGAGAAAATGGTATAAATGAAGTTCAAAATAAGTTCTTAAAAAAAATATTTAAATAATCATATAAAATATATAAATAGTCAAAATAAATTTTTGATCAAAACCTTTAATGGTATATTATTATTTTAGAAATTTTTAATTTTTTTACTAATCCAATGCCAGCAAGTGGCATTTCTGCCTTACCCCGACGAGCCTCCCAATAAAGACATGCATCATCATCATTATTTGGAACATCTCTCAAGCCACTGCAATGTCGTAAGTGTGCATCTTACGATTTTATTTATTTTAGAAAACATAATTAAATAAAAAATAAAAAATTCAAATAGGATTAATATAATTTTTTATTTCTCAGTTTTACCACTTGTATTTGTTAATTTTATCTTCTTGTGTTAAAGAGAAAGTTTTACCTTCAATGAAATTTTCACGTAACACGCATAAAATGAAACAATTGATTTTTAAACTACTGAAATTTAGTCTTTAGAAATATTGATTGAACTACTTTATTCATTATTTGAGGACTATGTTTTTTTTTTTTTTTGGAATGAATTATTTCCTTTCCTTAATTACCTATCTGAATGATCTGATTAATGATTTACAATCAAGGAGTAGTGTTACTATAAAATTAATATATTTTAAGATAAAATTTTTGATTTTACAATTTAAACAAATTCAGTTGTTGAATGACTGATTGATATCCAAGTCTAATTTTTTTCACTGATTTGCAATACTTTATTTCACTTATCATTTTTTAATTGCTAATGATAAATGAAGAAGAAAACAATATTAAAATAAAATAAGCTATATGATTATAACTGTTAAGATACTGGGTATCTTATTTTTCAGTGGCCAAATCCGGAATGCAATTTACTGCTCAAAAGCAACTAAAAAGTTGTGATAAATTTTATTTTTTTAGTATCCGAACTGTAGCGTAATTATTTTTAAATATATCTTTTCTTACATTTAGGTAAAAACTAATTTCAGAGCCTAAACAATTTTTATGACACCATTTGAAAGTGTGTCAGTTAGAAAGTTTTTGAAAATAGAAGCTCACACCAATTTTTTGAATTTACTTGATTAAAAAAATACCCACAACTATATTAATTGATGGAAATGATGATAGAATTTTTCATTATCATTAGTAAATAAAACTAGGACTTTTTTGATTGTAAAAAAAATCCTTTTAAAAAAACTTTAAAATAAATAATAAATAGATAAGAAAAGAAAATATAAACACTTTAAATATATTAAAACAATGTAATTTTACTATTTCAGGAAATATTTCTAATAATAAATAAAATATTTTTATTGAAATCTTTAAATCCGAAATTTGTTTGAAGTCCTTTACCCTGTGCTTCTCACGAGGTGCTGTGTGGTATCTTTTTCTCACGGGTGATCCTGGTCCTGTAACTGCATAAGGACTCGCGGCACCTCTACCTAAACTTCTTGAAGCTGTCATACTTTTTGATTGAGTTTGTGAATCTTCATCACTTTCTTTTACTATTCTCTCTTCTACTATTTCTTCTACTGCAAAAAATATAAAATAAAATGAAATAAATTATGATAAATTGTATATAATTTTAACTGAATAGGCTCATCATTAAAATTTTATATTTGATAGTGTAAGTAGTTAGAATTGTTATTAACTAAAAAAACCTGTACCACTACAACCTATGAAGGGTCTGGGGTTCAGTACATGGTAGAGACTGTACTTTTTCATGGACAACGGTTCTGCAAGGAGGTGACTTGTCCTCTATGTTATTAACTATTATTATTAAATCATTATTAATTTATTTACTTATATTTGAAATACAATTTATCAATGCATGACTGATAAAAAGTTTATACAATTATCAGCTTACTTCAAGTTCATGAAGTGACCAGTAAAATGATTTTTCATTTTATTCAAACCAATTGGGACATATGAAATATTTATTGAAAGAAGAATGTAGTGGTGAATACCTTGTCCGTTACTGTGAATAGGCGACTCAGTTCTTACACTGGTGTAGGCAGGTGCAGAAGAATAATATGGGCTTACTAATGGTGTATGATAGTGCTGTGTAGCTTCGAAACACATTGAAGACTGATCTGATGAGGGATCTTGGCTGGCCGGAGTTGGCTGAGAGCTGACATGAACCATACTTGTATTCAAAGGGGAAAGGTTCATCAGCAAATCCTATGTAAAAATCAGAAATTACATGTGAGTAGTGGTTAGTATGAAGGTATTAAAATTTTAAAATTATATCTACTTTATTTTGTGTGCAGTCTGTTTAAAATTTCCAAAACACTAAAGAATGCCGTTGGAAAAGTCCGATAAATTGACACTCTATTAGTTGTATATGAAGAAAAAGTAAAATTTTTAAGTTACTATTTTTCTTAATTATTTACGTTATTCATATTTAAATCTAGAATTTCTTACGTCATAAAAAGAAGTAGATACCTTCATATTGATTGTAACACCAAAAGGGTTTCTTAGTATGGTTGTCGGGGAGCCTTGATGTTTCTGTCTACGACTTAAGACAAGTATAATCACAAAAACTCCAATCAATAGCAACATTACAGCTGTTAAGACTCCTATGATGATCTCAACATACTCATTGTCTTCATTTGGGGCTGCAACTGAAGTTTGTAGCTCTTAAAACAAAAATAAAAATGATATACTTAAAAAATGTGTTAAGTTTTCTACATTATATTTGAAATAGATGTATATTATAAAGTTGAAACTAATATTTTTATACCTAACATAATAACAGCTCAATTTTGTTTAGAATTAAAATAAATCTTTAAGAAGCCTCTTAGAATTCACGATGTAAAAAAAAAATGTTACTCCCTTAAATGACTCAGTAACTTATTTCTAATTTCTTTATCCCTCTTAGACAAGAATATTTAGAAAGGTGGATTTTATTTACATCTTATTGATGTTTTTTTGCATATTCAATTAGTATTCTACAAGACATCTGCTATCATTTCATGGCAAATATATTAAAGTTTCTTTTTTTTTTATTAACAAGTACCAGATAATGCATAGGTATTCTTGACCATTCTAGTTAGTACAGAGCAACAACCTATTTGTAATCCTTATTACCTAAACCACTACAACCCTGAAGTGTCTTGGGTACAGTACATGGTGGTGACAGTACTGTTCCTAGGATAAATGTTTTGGTGCAGGGAGGTGATTTGTCTGAGATCACGCTCGACTACCAGGTTTTTCCCCCAGTTAAGGATACCCACTTTATAGTCTGGGTGAGCCCTATGAGGATTTGTAGATCTCACAGGGTCCGCTGTTGACAGATTAAACAATTTATCTGCCACAGCTGGATTTGAACCTGGAACCTTCGGTATCGGAACTCTGCTCTTACTACTTACTGAGCTACCCCGCTCACAGTAGAAATCCCCGTGCTTTGTTTTGACAAAAAGAAACATAGCTAATACTTGCCTATCTAAATATCCTATCAATATCAGTATTAGTATAAGTTGGTAATTCTTAATATTGACCATTAGTATAAGTACACAAGTTGTAAGTAATTATAGACCTTTCAAAATTTCATAATTTTATTAAACATAATAGAAAAAACTTTCTCTACCTGTTATTACAAATCGATGTGTTAATCAATATGACCATTGTATACTATGTATTATTAATACAGAGTTTATCTATTAATTAAAAAAAATATATTAAATGTTTAATTACTTGTTTCATAGCTGTCAAATATCATGTTATGACTGCCTCCAGATTTCAATATAATTTCCTCCTGAGCTAGACTCGCTTCAATTTCTTCAGTCACATTTGTGTCAACTGGTTCTGTAAAACATTGTTTGTAGACATTATTTTAAAAAGAATAAAATAATTTTGATGAAGGAAAATCGCACAGTTTGAATAGACTTTGTTTCTTGACTTGTACAAGTATTTTAATAGTTTAACCCGTTAATCTTGTGGGTTAACAGGTAAAATATTTTTCTGATCCATACTTTTACTGTTACTGCCTTTTTATGAGATTATTTTGCAGTTGAAAAGAAGACTGAAAGAAAGGTTGCTAACTCAACTAATTTTGCAAATACATTTTCCTCAACATTTTGCATCTGCAAAAAAATTTACATGAGAAAGAAAAATGGTTAAAAGACTTCTCAAAAATTAACATAAGCCAAGGCTTTTAGAGTCTAATAAGTTCATTAAAGAAATGAGACTTGGCTTTTGTTTTCCTGTTTTTTATTCAACTATCTAAAAAGATAATTCCTATTAGTACATAGGAATATATTACACCAATTGGTGGCTTACATAAACAATTATATTTTGGTAATTTTTCTTAAAGACCATCTAGAATTATTTACTTTTAAACGATACTAAGTAAATATGCGGTCGCGTTGGAAAATTCATACATAAAAAAAGAAAAAAAACTGGTCTGATATATATTACAAAAGAAAAAAACAAAACAAATTTATCTAGATTTATTTTACGAGGAAAAAAGCCTCGTTTTTTAATTAATTTTTGTGAATTCTTCTTACCATTTTCTTCATTGATGATGGTTATTATATGGGAGGATACAAAATGTAGATGATATTATAATTTTAGTATGTGTTTTGATTGATGCAAAAATGCTAGATTGAGAGACTTTTTTTCTGCTAACCTGACTTGAAATGATAAAAAAAGCAAAAGTATTAGTTTAAAAATGCTTTAGCCCTCTTTGTTTTTTTTTACTTGGCCAATGATACAATGGTAATTAATCATTTCCGAAAATCACTAAAATTAGAATTACAAAAACAAAATGAATCAATGGAATTTATGGAAAAAAAAATTTGTCAACTGTTTATGTTTGTTTAGTATTAATACAATTCTAAAAGAACTGGTGTTAGTTTTAGGGATCAGATATTCTTTACTTTTTTGTTACTTATTATTTGATTATATTAGTATTACTAAAAATACAAACGCAAAGCTGATTCCAAAAGTTATTCATAAATCGTTAGATAAATGATTTGGAATCATTCTGATTGGTTTTTATATAATAATAGTTTTATTCATTTTGTTGTTGGATTCACAAATGTTTGTCAAAAATAATTACCTGATTCAAATATTGTTTCACTTATCATAATCCAAGGAGAAGCAAAGTAAAGTTGAATTTTCACATATTTTGCAATATGATGATGAAGGTGGATTGTGACATTTCTTGCATTTTCTAGGACTTTGTCAGGCATGTAGGTGTAGGATACTGCACGCCTGCTGAAAACAGCTCCTCCAAGGCTAAACTGTACCTTCGCTTTGCTGAAAACCTGCAACATTTGTTGGAGTTGATAATTAATGAAGAATTGGGGCATAAATGGGCAATAATTTTTTCGCAGGAGGATTCAACTAAAAAGCAAGTAATTAATAAAGTCTATATATACACAAAATATGGATTAAGATTTAAGGTTCAGATATTTGATTTTTTTGTTAATTATTATTTGATTATATTGGTATTACTCAGTGTTTGGCTTACAAAATGTTTTAAAATTTATGAACCTCTCAAGAAGGGCTACAGAAATAATTTATAAAACTATTATCTAGCCTACAATCACTTACTGCAGTGAAACCTGGGTCCTTACAAAGACACTGGATAAAGCTCTAAGAAAAGTTTATGGACCAGTCAATGACAGCAAATGCTTAAGAATGTGAAAAAATGTTGAGCTAACAGAATTGTTTAAAGAGCCTGAATTATTGCATTCATAAAGAATAGAATGTTAGCTTGGCTTGGTCATGTAGAAAGAAAAACCAATTTAGACTCCCGAAGCAACTAATGTACAGCCATCTAGGTGGAGCAAGAAAACAAGGGAAATCATCCAGGCTTTTGATGGCTGGATGATGTGGAGGATGGCCTGCGAAGAATGGATGAAGACAGGTAAAATGAGAATAGGCTGTTGGAGGATGCCTTGGTCCTACAAGGACTTAGTACCCGTCAGTGAGTGAGGAATAAGTATTACTCAAAATACAAACGCTAAGCTGGTTGGTATGAAAATTACATTTAATCACTCATTTTGGGGGAGTGAATGTTTTATGTTTTCCCCCTGTGTTACACTTCCTTATATATGGTGATGATTAGGGGTGTTCTTAACTCGCAACTCCTGAGAGAAGTATCTATTTGAATACAGATAGTTCAGATTATGGTTTGGTCTTCTCAAAAGGAAAGTGGTTTTTAAAAGTGATGAGCATAGTAAAAATGTTTTTAATATGTGGATTTTATTTCCGGTATGAATATTTTAAATTACATTTTACTTCTGATATAACCAAAATAAATCGGTTTTAAAATTATATCTGAAATAAGATAAATTAAAATTAATATTGTAAATGTCTATAAATGTGTGTAATTGTCTTTATGAATCCAAGAAAAGGAGTAGAATTAAACTTTTTCATTAAATAAATTTATCTAAATAAAACAATATCAATAATATTGCTTTTGATGTCTTATGGAACAGGAAAGTCTTGTGACTCTAAAACTTATAAATAAAACAACGATTTATTTATCTTCAGATAGATATTTTTTTCTTATAGGCTGTGAAGTTTATTTTTGCGATAAGGAAACATTCTGAAATATGATATTTTTACTCATTTAGTCAAATAAATAAGACCTAGGATGAAGTATTAAGATCAAGAGATTATTCGGAAAGCGACGATTAAAGCTAAACCTAAAGCTGTTTTTTCTATTAATCGTGAAAATTAGTAGTTTTCACATTCATTATTATACGTTGTGATGATTCAATAATTAATGATTCAATCAGCAATCGATTTTATCCGAAAACAGCGTTCTTCTACCAATTGGTTTACTTTCCAAGAGCATGGTTCTAAAAAATATTGTTTAAAGTTTAGGATAATCTGTATTACACCGATTCATTTAATGGAATGTTATAAATTATTATTTCTATTAAGAGAAATAAATATCGTCCATTTACTTGGCGATTTGAACCAACGAAATGCTTTATGATTAAATGTTTTCTTTAGCTTGGACCTTCGAAGTTTTCGAGAGAGATTTCATGCTTTGGGATGGAAGTCACGTACCTGGCGAATTCCAAGTGGTAGATTGGAATTGCTTTAGATCCCAGAAAAAATAAACACAATGGTGCACTATTTAAGCAAAACCCATCCTATATTTTTTTTAACTCAGTGTAATCTATATTGTTTAAAAATTGTGTTGAACCATTAAAATATTTCATTCATTAATTTACTCGTTGAAATTTACAACTATATTATAGCAATATAACATATAAATGACAGGAATGGTACGTAATGGTATGGGTAAAGACAAGTAGAGAAACTACCCAGTGGTAGTACTCAAATAAGAAATTCAACTTAAAAGGTCACGAGGCTTCAGAAACCTCGGAGGATTATCACTAGGTAATGAAGAACTAGCTAGATACGAAACTAGTGTGTTTGAGTGGGAATAATTTTTTCATAAAAAGACTGGTATCGGGTTCGGGCCAATCAGGAACAAAAGGAACATTGAGGTCATTATGGATGACTTCATTCGTAACAAAGTAAGGAGCATTAAGGATTTTGGATTACAAGGATTGGATACGAGAGGAATTCGATGGGCTAGTGGAGCCCCAAAGCTCTATTTCGTAAGTCCTAATAGGTCTTATAATAGTCATGTATATGAGTCGTTTGTAATTTATTGGGAGCTTAGAGCGTTTGTCAAGTAAGTGTTGCAGTAGTCTGAAACGGCAACCATTAAAATATGAAAAATTAACTCGATTCGTTAATGAGTGACTTTATTTAATACATTATATTTATTTTTTAATTTAGTTTTACTTTTAATTACTGGGAGAGTAAATGATAGAAATCTGCAGTATTTTTGAAATAAATATTTTGAAAACTACTCTTGTTTTTCCTTGTGTTCATCCTGAGGATTCCGTTTTGGTGAAAAAATTGCCCCCTCCCCCTGAAATTCCAAGCTTTGAAAGAGTAAAATGAAAAAAGTTTAAAAAAGAGGAAAAAAATTCCTTTGTTTTATGAGGATCTCGGCATAGCTCTGCACTGGGTCATTGTTAATCTATGTATTTACAAACAATATGTACGAAACAGAAACAAATTACCTAGATACTTAAAAGACGTACATGTATAAATCGATATTTAGGTTGTAAACAGTGTTGCCAGAATCTGCCCATTTTTTTATCTTCAAAAACGCAGTTGTTTCTTTTAAATTTGGAAAGTCGATAATTGAGGTTTTCGGATTGAAAATTACCAACATTTACTTTTCCATATTTTTCGCAAGTTTAATCAAGCAATTTTGTCTAACACAACACTTTTCCCCCTTATTTCTCATGATTTTAGTCTGGTTCTTAACCACTAGTTCTGGAAGCGCAAAATTGCTCGAAAAATTTCGGAGTTAAACGCTCTTTATTAGTATTTTTGATTGATAAAAAAAAATTAAAATGGTTAATATCCTACCCTCAAATTATGAGGTTTTATGGTTCATGTTACGTTGAAATAAAGAATAGAATTAAGTAAAGAAAAAATCTTTTATCCATCGCACATTATTTGAGGCCGATTAAAAAAAACTAGGTATCAAAGCCAGATATCCCTCAAGTTGTTTTATGGTGTTGTCTTTTTTTCATCTGCGGACTTAGGGCTCTCTCATGCCCAGAGACATCGACAGGGGTTTTGAAAGTAAAAATAAATAATTCAGTAAAGCTTTTACAAAAAAGACACCATTGATACATCCATGGAAACCAAATCTTAGCTCTTAGTTATTTTGATACGTAAAAATTAAGTTTTTTTTTGGTTATAGGTAACTTCTTCAAAAATTGGTTTTGAAAAACTAGATACGTCAAAAATTGGTACAAGCGTACTAAAAAATATATCTTTTCTAGTTTGAAAATGTATTAGTGTGAATTCTGATAGCATATATTGATCGGTGTTAAATTTTATTGCAGTTTATAGATATATTTGTTACGTATATAATATAAACTTATGTTTTTTCATTATAATTGATGTTTGTAACATTTTAATCTAAAGGTTTTTCTAGTTTAAAAATTCTTCACTGATAAGATTCATGATTTTTGTGTATAAAAAAAATAAACAATATTTAACAAAGTTTGTTAGGTTATGAATTTTTGTTTTTTATCTAAAGAGAGGTCAGCTGAAAGCTGTAATGGTTGCTTCACACTAAATTATTAGAAATCAGTCGTATATGGTCATATTTAAATGACTGTTATATAATAAAAACAAGTTGATGGCTATCAAATAAGTTAACTCAATTATTTAGTTAAAATTCAAAATAAACATTTTATACACGGATAGATATAATTTATTTAATGGAGTATCCATTACAATTCATTATACAAGCTTCTATATTTGTATAAGTAGGAAAAAAATATTTTTAGATTCCGGGATTGAAGGATGAACGAGGAAAATTCTGATTGACCTAGAGGAAAATAAAAATAAAAAAGTGGTTAGCAACTATTGTCTGCACTTATTAATATTTTAATAATTATTAAATATTTTATTCGAGTTACATTTAATACTTTACTATTTATTACTTTGATTGCTCCTGACTGTGAGGTTTAGCTTGTGAACCACGTAAGCGAATACATTTACTTTGTGATAAATGAAGTGAACATATTTTACAAGACTGAATGAAAAATAAAGATGAACACTTCGAATATTGAGAATGCTTTCCCATTTAAAAGACTAACAATGACTCATTGTTAGTATTACGATAGGATGATTTGTATCTTTAGTTTAATAATTAATCAAATGAAAAGATTGTTTCATTATGAAAACAGCTTTATCAGATTTTAAAATACTGGATGACTATTAAAGATGAGCGCTAAGGATTTCCAAGCCCAATGAATGATTAAGACTAATAAAATGATCTATAGATATTACTAAAAGATCCATTAATCAAAGAAAAAAATTAATAAAAAAATAAATGAAAAATAGTTCTTCTATTGAGAGCAATCCATGATTTTGCAATTTATTTTTTTTATTACAGAATTAAGTGGCTGTGAAATCTTATCTGTACCTATACACGAGTTATTCCAGTAATTAAACATTTCGGTACGGCGCACGGCGGGCAGCTAACCATGCCCACGGCCGGCACTGCTACTCAGTGCCGCGCACGATACATTGAGCCACAACGATGATGAATCCGTTTCGTCCATTTAACTAGAGTTCCTCGTTTTATATATTTCATGTATATATACATACGTGTATGTATGAATGTATTTACGGATATAATTACTTAATTTTTCAATGAGACCTATTCTTTAAAATTAATAAATGAGATATATGAATTGAAATAAAAAGCGATATTGGTTTAAAATTAGAAAATTTATAATGTTTATTTTTAATTTATAGTTGCGGGGTTGCGAACCCGCAATCTTGGACATAGTAGATTGTTATGTTAACCACTAGACCACAGGTGACCCCCAAACCTTAATTAATATGGCTCAATGTAGCCGGAACTGTTGACTAATTTTAAATAAATTAAAAATCATGGTAAAATAACTTAAATTACTCCCTTTACTACGTACGATTACTGAAGAGGAGAATATTATTAGTTTTTTGTATACTCAATGAATAGAAGGTGTTCAATTTGAGTCTCTACAAAGTGGGTACCCTTATTTCGATGAACACGGGGACCTCCCTGCACAAACTTGTCCAAGAAAGAGTACTATCTCTACCATGTACTGAATCCAAGACCCTTTATTTTTTTTAAAGTGTTAAAATAAAAGTTTTAAAAAATAGTTTTTCGACTCAGCCTTCCTTTTGGATCTCATATAGTCGGCATGACTAGTGTCAAATAAAAAGGAATGGCTCTATTAACTTTTCGAACTCCAATTGGAAATCACAATGGTACCCACGCCCACGAAAACTGTGCGCAGAGGACAAACGTTTCCACGTGTGGATTGTGACCAATGTGCGGTGACTCAATCAATCCTATGCTTCACAGAATCATCCAGGCGTGGGATGGGCGTGTGCTGTGCGTGGGATGGGTTCAATGTGTGTCGGGCCTTAGCATCATAAATCTTGCTCATGCGGATCCCTTATCTAGCTTCTTCTCAACATTCTACTATAGTTGGTGAACATCTTTTAAGTGCAAGATACACGTGGTAATCTAATAGTTTGTTATCAAATGGTCATCTTTTTGATTTATAAAGGGGTCCATAATGGACGACAACAAAAAAAAACTAGACAAAATTTGTTTTATTACAGAGTCACCCAGCTACATATCGTTTAGTTTGGTTGATGAGAAAGAGTACAGTCTTTAACACGTACTGAACCCAAGACCCTTCCTGGGTTGTAGGGGTAGTTTAAAAAAAAAATTATGTTGAGCCTTTTTCTGTTTTCTTTTAATGCTTAAGGGCTTCTCAACTTGCCACTCAACAACGCTATAAGAGATTCTGGGTGATTTAAAATAATGTATTGAAGATATTTGAAATTTCAATTTCTTGCGAGATGAAGGGAGTACAGGTTTAATCGGATGACTTTTCGATAGCCTGTGTTCTAACTGAGACAAATGGCCATCGTCATTTATAAGTTGTGTAACTGCATTAGGAGACACCTCATAGATCTCTGATCGGAACCGGGAATCCTAACTGATATAAATGGTTTTCCCAACTTCTAATTGCATTCCACTCTCATGGCTCTTGGTTAATACTTGAAAATTTCTCCCATATAGGACACTTCTCATTCCGGAGTACAAGGGTAGCAATTGTGTTTCTTCTTCTCTTTTTTGGAGTTTATAGTCCAATTTTTCAAAACTCCAAGGATCGTATTACTCACTAATAGAAATGCTATCTCCAGTTTGTCTATATCTATTACACAGTATTCTGCCAGCCGGATGCAGTGTAAATCAAACACATTGAGATTATTAACCTTCGCTCCCAGGATTTGTCTCAGACAAATAAACATTATGCTTTGGGTATTTTGTTCTACATTGAATATTTAATACTTTTTTGTGAACACTATTTATTTAAATTGCAAAAACTTTATAAATATCTAAAGTTTGAGAAAATCAATATTTTTCATTAATTTTTTCCTTTTGAAATAGCCGTTTATTTTCGGCACATTTACATACAATTGTTTGAATTAATTTTATTGAATATTTTCTTTTCATCGAGAATACAAAAAATTAATAACCCCCCTCTTTATTGATTGTACACATTAAAGGAAGTACTTTTGCAGTTGTTAAAAATATTGGATTCCTTCCCCTAATAAAAGAATAACAAAATATATTTGAGAAACCATTACTCCAACAACGACGAATTTGCAATACATCATTGACAAACATTGTAGATTGTAATAATAAATAATTAAGCTATTTCAAGCAAAATCTGTAATATATAATTACTTTCAATATTAACGATCCGTTAGTTGCTAATTAGCTGATGGAAATTTATGTCATTAAATTCTCGGTTAATTATTCCAAAACGGATTTGGTACTCATCAAACTGTGAGGAGTTGATTGCCCCGGAAGAGGGTGCCAGCCAATTATTAGAAAGAGTTGGGATAATTGATATTCATAGGCTGTATATCTTGCCGAGGTGTTCATTCGTTTAAAATTCAGTTTGAGGGTTGGGGAGGGCCTAAGGCAATTGAAGTGCTTTGATTTATTTTTCTTTCATTTTTGGGGGGTTTCCCGCCCCATTGCTAGTCGTAACAACGTGAGTTCAGCATTTTCCCTTTATAGTCTTGACCAAAATATTGTCAATTTATTCATTTTTATCTTTATCCTTCATGCCTATAGGAATGAAAATATTTTTCGGGAAAATTAACATCTTCCGCTTTCTAATTCTTTATTTTTTTTTCAATGGATAATCGGACGATACTACATTCCTAAATTTTGCCTATTCAATTTTAATTAGGATAGAGATCTATAAGGATTACCTGACATAGTATAGTACCTGAACCTCTATTTTACGTCCCTCCCGAAGGACGGCATAACCAAGGATTTTAACTCCCTTTAAAAAAATCCTAGGGCGGGCTGCTGGGGTGCGTACCCGCGATCTTAGGGATAGATGGTTTTTATGCTAACCTCTTCACCTCATGTTACCTCGGTACCTCTATCTTTTTACTCATGAGTGAACGTTTAAATGATTCGGTTCCTTTGCCTCCTTTCTTTCCCCTTTACACATAGGCTTCGTTTGAATGATACATTTAAGAACTAGCTGTAAGATAAAGGTACTCCTTGACGTGGAAGGACGTCAACGTCACAGCTATTGTAAAAAAATAAAATAAACGAAAAACCTTATATTAAAGAATTAATATAATATTAATTTTTATTATTTAAGGGTCAGAATTTATATGAAATAGTATTTGATTAAACAAATCTGCAACACCCATTTGTCACTAGGAATATTATGATAGACTTGTTAGTGCAATATTTAAGTTTATTTACAATTTTCAAATAATTAAATTTTGCAGATTTATAAAAACCCTCTGCCATATTTAGTTTATCTGTGAGGTTCATTCAAACATAGGAAGAGATTTAATTCTGTGTGTAACTAATCAAAGCTTTATAATAAAAATGAAAATGTCAATTTCTCAACATAATTCATATAAAATATTTAGAAAGAAGGAAAAGATTAAAAAAGATAATAAACAAGAAATATATTGTTACGGTCAGAGCAGGAAGTAGGACCGGCTTCTGATCTGCCTAGAGCGGATTAGGCAAACAATGGGATTAAGCGGAAGGGATTATAGAATGGCGTAGAGCCTTCTAGATCGGTCTAGGTGGTCCTCGTCCGTGTTCCGAGTAATGCCCCACCACGACCTACCTTGCCTATATAAAAAGGACAGCGTTTTCGGCCGCGGCAGTAGTAATAAGACGAGTGAGTAATAAGTCAGTGGCAGTGTGTGAGTTAGTTAGTAGTAATAAGACGAGTCTGTAATAAGCCAGTGAGTAGCAGTCGTTAACTAGTGGCAGTGTGTGTTAGTTAGTATTAGTATCAGTCTGTAATAAGTGCTGAGTGAGCAACAGTGACAATTAGTGACCGTGTAATAAGTGTAATAAACTGTGTGGCAGTTTGTCATATTTGAAGAGTCTTACGGTCGGTGGACTTTAGTTAGCGAACTGTAAGTGTTAATTTGTAATTGTAAACTATAGTGTAATATTATTGTATTTGTACAAATTTAGGTAAATAATTAGATTATTTAGTATTAACAATATCTTATATTATTTGTATATCTTAGAAATTAGATAACATTTAGTAGAATATTATTATTGTATATTGATATTAGTTTAATAATTTAACTGTTTTAAATGATCTCATTGTATTCTTGTTAATTTGTTAATAAATATTAGATTCTTGAATTAAGTAATAGTTTAGTCCATTTTACACCCAGTAGCCCGTAACAAATTGGTGTCAGAAGTGGGATCTTGTGTAATTGTTATTTTGTCTTGCTTTTTTGTAATAATTGGGCTACTGTTTGAAAAATGGCTACTCAAAGTCTTAAATTGATGGATTTAAAAGTTGCGGATTTAAAACGGGAATTAGAAGAACGTGATCTGGATTCTTCCAGAAATAAAAGTGTACTGCAACATCGCTTGCGTCAATTTTTTGTAGAGTTAGGGGAAAATCCAGATGACGTTCTGTTTGAAACTGATTTAAGCAAGTTGTCTGCAACTTTTAAAAATGAATTAAGCAATGTTAAAAATGAGCTAGGTAATGAGTTAAGCAATGTAGAAAATAAGCTAGGTAATTTACAAAATGAGTTAAGCAATGTAGAAAATAAACTAGAGTCTAAATTAGGTACATTAGAGACTAAGTTAATGGAAAGTGTTGAGAATAAGTTAGCCGATGTAGATAATAAAGTAGCTGATGTAGAATCTAGGTTAGGAGAAAAATTAAATTCAATTGAAAGCAAACTTAGGCAAAGAGTAGAAGCTCTAGAGGGACGTATGAGCAACCCACCGATGAACGACACCGACCGTTCCCCCGAGGTCAGTCTTCATAAAACCATTCTGCCCGCCAATAATGGGACGCCACCAGCTCACAACACCATTCCAGTATTCGACGGAAAGACGCCGTGGGAGGAGTACATGACTCTCTTCGAGACAGCGGCTTCGATCCACGGGTGGTCACAGGAGACCCAAGCTTCAGCGTTGTGCCTGGCCTTGCGTGGAGACGCCTTGAGAGTGCTGCAGGGAATGCCCATGTCGGAGCGGTCCAACTACGGGAAACTGATTAGAAGACTGGAAATGCGTTTCGGCCACCGCCACATGGACCAGCTATATCGCTCACAGCTAAGAAACAGGGTCCAGAAGGACAACGAGACACTGCAGGAATTTGAAGCCGATATTGCCTGGCTGGTGAGGAACGCCTACCCATCGGTCACCGACTATGTCTATGAGAGTCTGGCTGTCGATAAATTCCTGGATGGACTTCGGGACCCAGAGACACAACAAGCAGTGAAGCTCGCCCGGCCGAAAACGTTGGGAGACGCATTATCTCAGGCTATGGAGTTTGAAGCTGTCAGACAGTCTGTACGGGGCCATGCGCGAGTTCGAGCAGCAGAAGCGGAGCCTAATGTGGTCCCTAGCATCGAAGACATAGTGACGAAAGTGTTGGATGCTCTCAGGACCCATAAGAAGGAGATACGCTGTTGGGGCTGCGGACAGCTTGGACACCCTAGAAGCAAGTGTCCAACCCGTAACGTCAAAGGCCCCAGGAAGGCCATCAGAGTTGCGTCAATAGGAAGCAGAACGAACAGTTTCTACGTTGATGGGATGGTGAACGGGCAGCTGCGAAGTCTGCTAATAGATACCGGCGCAACCATGACAATCTTGAACTCGAAAACACTTCCAGCTGAGAAGATCTTACCAACAACTTGGGCATTACGGACTGCCACGGGACAGCCAGCCAAGGTCTACGGGGAGACAGTTGCCACCTTCATCATCGGGGGTCAACATCTGAAGCACCGCGCTCTCGTGGCAGAAATCGATGAAGATGTCATATTGGGCATGGACTTCATGATCGCATACGGAATCAAGCTGGACATGTCGAAAGGTGTGTTGACGATGGCAGACGAGGAAGTCATCCTTCGGCAGGGAAAGGATCTGTATGCACGAGTGCTCTTACTAGAAGACACCACTTTACCTGCACAGAGCCAAATCGTGACGCATGGGACGGTCGAAGGACATCTACCAGAGGGTCAATGTGTACTACTGGAACCCGGAACGCACGAAGAGCAAGAGATTGGACGCGGCGTACTGGTTGCTAGGTCTCTCATCAAGGCCGGACGGACCACTCCAATCCGGCTAATGAACCTGAACAGCTTCCCGGTAACGCTAAAGAAAGGAACACCGGTCGGGGAGTGTACCACCGCTACCTCAGTGGTTCGTCAGCTGCAACGTCATCCCACCGAGCTTCGAGGGCTCCCAGAGGAACTAAAAGGATTTGTTAACGAGTCATGCCGCGACCTTTCACCTGAACAGAGCGAGGAAGTGAAGAACATGATTATCCGATGGCATGACGTCTTCGAGATCGGCCCAGGACCACGGGGTAGAACGGATATCGTCCAGCACAGGATTAACACTGGGGATGCGAAGCCTATCCGACAGGTCCCGCGGAGGCTGCCGTTAGCTAAACGGGAGGACGCCGAGGAGATTATTAAGGAGATGGCAGCTGATGGTGTCATTGAGCCTTCAAGTAGCCCCTGGATGTCTCCTGTCGTATTGGTGAAGAAGAAAGACGGAACGACAAGGTTCTGCGTAGACTACCGTCTTCTAAACAACGTCACCAAGAAGGACAGTTATCCGCTTCCCAGGATTGACGATACGCTGGACACCCTGGAGGGGTGTAAACTCTTCTCTACCTTGGATCTCCGCAGTGGATATTGGCAGGTTGGATTGGCACCTGAAGATAAAGAGAAGACGGCGTTTTCAATTGGCACTGGGCTCTGGCAGTTTACAGTAATGCCGTTCGGGCTTTGCAATGCTCCTGCCACATTCGAGAGGCTGAAAACGTGTTAAGAGGTCTCTCTTGGGAAGTATGCCTGGTGTACCTAGACGACATCATTGTGCTGGGAAAGTCCTTCGCTCACCATCTGAAGAATCTGGAGAAGGTCTTCGAACGACTGCGTGCAGCGAACCTAAAGTTGAACCCGAAGAAGTGTAATCTCTTCCGAAGGCAAGTCAACTACCTGGGGCATATTGTGTCAGACAACGGAGTTGCTGTTGACCCAGAGAAGATAGCAGCGATCTCCGACTGGCCAGTACCTCGAGATAAGCACCAGGTGAGAAGTTTTCTCGGGCTCTGCACCTATTACCGGAGGTACGTGAAAGGATTTGCTGACATCGCAAAACCTCTTACCAGGCTTACCGAGGAGAAAAGGACTTTCCATTGGGACCACGAGTGCCAGGCATCCTTCGAGGAGCTGAAGAGAAAATTGAGTAGTGCTCCTATTCTGTGCTATCCACGTCCCGAGGGCAAGTTCATACTCGACACAGATGCCAGCAACATCGCCATTGGAAGTGTCCTCTCTCAGCTCCAAGACGGAGAAGAAAGGGTGATTGGATATTTCAGCAAGGCACTCTCAGCTCCGGAACGCAACTACTGTGTCACAAGGAAAGAGCTTCTGGCAGTAGTAAAATCCATAGAGCACTTCCATAAATATCTATACGGAAGAAGGTTCCTGCTGAGAACGGACCACGCGGCTCTAATGTGGCTGCTGCGATTCAAGTCACCGGAGGGACAAGTGGCGAGGTGGATCGAGCGCCTTCAAGAGTACGACTTTGAATCTGCTCATCGTTCTGGAACGAGCCACAGGAATGCGGATGCGCTGTCAAGAAGACCATGTGAAGATGAAGAATGCAGGCATTGTTCCCGACAAGAAGAGAGGCAGGGGACAGTATTGAGGACTACAGTTGTCATCGACAGTTGGCAAGATGCAGAGGTGTCAAAGGAACAGGACGAGGACCCGGACTTAAAACAAATAAAGGAATGGAAAATATCGGGGCGAGGAAGACCGGCCTGGCAGGATGTTGCTCCAATGTCGAAGAATGTAAAAACGTACTGGGCCCAATGGAACTCCATTTTAGTGGACAACGGGCTGCTGAAACGGGCATTGGAGAACGCGGAAGGAGATCAGCGTAGGCTACAGCTCATCGTTCCAAGGAATAAAGTGCCTGAAGTGCTTAGGGAACTACATGACGGTGTTTCTGGCGGCCATCTTGGAGTTCACCGTACATTGGAAAAAGTTCGTGAACGCTTTTACTGGGCAAACCTTAAGGACGATGTGTTGGACTGGTGCAGGCGTTGTGCGACTTGTGCGGCTTCTAACGGACCAACAAGAAGAAAGAGGGCCCCTATGAAGAAGTACAACGTGGGAGCACCGTTCGAGAGGATAGCGATCGACATCGCTGGCCCTTTCCCTGTCACGGGCGAAGGTAACCGATATATTCTCGTGGCCATGGACTATTTTTCTAAGTGGGTGGAAGCTTATGCCCTTCCGAATCAAGAGGCAGTCACGGTTGCAGACGTACTTGTGAAGCAGCTCGTCAGCCGGTTTGGAGTACCCATGGAACTCCATGCTGACCAGGGAAGAAACTTTGAGTCTGCAGTCTTCTCCGGAATGTGCGAAGCACTGGGGATACGGAAGACCAGGACAACACCTCTTCACCCTCAATCGGATGGCATGGTGGAGCGCATGAACAGGACAATGGGTCGATATTTGTCTAAAGTGGTCTCCGAGCATCAGCGAGACTGGGACCAGTATCTTCACTTGTTCTTGTTAGCCTACCGGAGTTCAGTCCATGAAGCAACGGGGCAGACCCCCGCAAATGTGGTGTTCGGCCGAGAACTTCGTTTGCCTTGTGATCTAAAATTCGGGTTCAAGCCTAATGAGGAAGTTAACGGAGAGGAATACGTCACGAATCTACGGAAGCGGATGGATAATATCCACGAGAAGGTTCGTGCAAACATCCAGGGAGCCAGTGACAGAATGAAGGAGCGTTACGACATCAGGGCAGAGAAAGGTGGCTTCCAACCTGGAGATTTGGCCTGGCTACATGACCCTCGAAGGAGGCGAGGCTACTCACCTAAACTTCAGAACTCCTGGGATGGCCCGTTTGAGATCATCAATAGGATAAACGACGTCATCTATAGGATCAGGAAGCAGCCAAAAGGAAAACCCAGGGTAGTCCATTTTAATAGACTGGCCCCATACAAAGGAGACCATGGCCCGACAAAAGACCAGCAAGTCAGGTATCTCAACAACGTGGAGACCAGTAAGGTATCAGTTGCACAACCTAAGGTACAAGGTTCCCGTGGAATAACTCAGACAGTATACAGAGATATCTTCTCGTTACCCGCGGACTATTCTCTGGCCCATTGTGTCGCCGAAGATCTGAGGACTTCCCGAGGCATTGCAACGGTCTTCAGGAAGAAGTTTGCTGGAACTGAGGAACTGGAACGCCAAGGACCAAGCGTCGGGAAAACACTCCACCATACGCACGAAGGACGACACCTGTTCTACTTAGTCACCAAGTGTGCTACTGATCAGAAGCCCACATATGACGCACTGCGGCGAAGCCTCGACGACCTGCGGAGTAAGCTTCTGAGACTGCGTGTCACCAAGCTCGCGATCCCTAAGACGGCCTGGAGTGGAAGGTTGTCAGGAACATGCTTGAACAGATATTCGCCAACTCTGGAGTCGCCATATTGGTGTGCACGTTCAACCCCTGGAAAGGAAATGCGTCTCCATCGAGGGAAGCTCATGACCGCCCGATTTCTCCGGACTATGCTCTGGGGCAGAGCACTTTTAAGGAGGGGGCAGTGTTACGGTCAGAGCAGGAAGTAGGACCGGCTTCTGATCTGCCTAGAGCGGATTAGGCAAACAATGGGATTAAGCGGAAGGGATTATAGAATGGCGTAGAGCCTTCTAGATCGGTCTAGGTGGTCCTCGTCCGTGTTCCGAGTAATGCCCCACCACGACCTACCTTGCCTATATAAAAAGGACAGCGTTTTCGGCCGCGGCAGTAGTAATAAGACGAGTGAGTAATAAGTCAGTGGCAGTGTGTGAGTTAGTTAGTAGTAATAAGACGAGTCTGTAATAAGCCAGTGAGTAGCAGTCGTTAACTAGTGGCAGTGTGTGTTAGTTAGTATTAGTATCAGTCTGTAATAAGTGCTTAGTGAGCAACAGTGACAATTAGTGACCGTGTAATAAGTGTAATAAACTGTGTGGCAGTTTGTCATATTTGAAGAGTCTTACGGTCGGTGGACTTTAGTTAGCGAACTGTAAGTGTTAATTTGTAATTGTAAACTATAGTGTAATATTATTGTATTTGTACAAATTTAGGTAAATAATTAGATTATTTAGTATTAACAATATCTTATATTATTTGTATATCTTAGAAATTAGATAACATTTAGTAGAATATTATTATTGTATATTGATATTAGTTTAATAATTTAACTGTTTTAAATGATCTCATTGTATTCTTGTTAATTTGTTAATAAATATTAGATTCTTGAATTAAGTAATAGTTTAGTCCATTTTACACCCAGTAGCCCGTAACAATATACTCCAAAGCTTGCATCCCATGACCCAAACCAAGAAGAGCCTCCTGATTTCATTTTGTACTAGACACCGTAATGTCCAGGTCTATTATTGTTAATATAGATTAATGTAATAAACAAACAATAAACTATATTGGATTTTATTTAAAATTTAAAGTCGATTTATCAATAGCTCCTAAATTGTTAAAGGTTGAATCAGGATTTACATAGGAAGGAAATAAATAAGTAAAATCAATCGGTGCTATTTGCATTCGTTAAGACAAACGATACTCGGAACTTTTTCCCGGTTACAGTTTAATCCTTATTTCATTTATTTTTCATTCGCTTATTCAGTCATGCACAGGTGATTTTATCAATATATCCACTGACTTTAACAACCAAAGAATTCGACAGAGTGTTAAAATGAAGTAAGTAGTGAGAGTAAAAGAGGAGAATCATAATATAAGACTTAAATAATAAAAATAAAAAATAGAAATGGAGGGAGCAATAAATACACATATTATTTTACGAAGAAAAGAATGTATTGGAGTCATCCTCTACATACGCGCTATAATCGGGATTAATTCACATACTATAACAGAACCAATAAATACTTCAAGAATTCACTCTATACGTTACAATAACATAACACGCAAGATGCATGTTACGCTTTAGAAAAAAACAATTAATATATAATTACATTATATGGACAATATAAATTAAAATTTCTAATGACACGATCTAAAAAATTAGAAATTCTTTTCAAATGACTTTCTGATATCTGATAATGGATTCTATAAGGTACAATGTTATAATTAGATTTTCTACTTTACTTGAATCATTTTAAAAGTAATAAATAATTTTATGGACAAGAAGACCTAATTTTTACAAAAGATTTTTATAATTAAACAAGTCCACTACGGGATTTAAAACCATATTATGTATGAATGTATCGATGTACTTTCATTTTGAGCTATTTTATTGTTATTATTATTTTATTTAACAGTTGCGAAACAGTATATGCTTGGAAAAAAAGTTGATGTCATCCTGAAAAATAACTTGATAAACCTTAACAAGCTGCCTTGAAAGAAAAGGTAAGAAAGAAAAAACCGTCTCCGATCTTCGGCAGAGGAATTTTCTCTTCTATATTTAGAGATATATATATACGTTAGCGTGAACAACCAAACTTCTCAACCATTTTTCGGTAAACAATCCTTGCTAAAGTTATAATTTAGCATATAAAAATCAGTTTGATTAATAAATTTATTCATCCATATTTTAATTAGTGGTATTGTCATATTTTTCTTTCCAAATGTGTTATGTTAAGCTCTATTTCACGCACAACAGTTTAAGATGTCAATGGAAATGGACCTTAGGTTTCCCTCGCAATACTGTAGCAGTATGTTATAAGCTATAGTTATTATTTATGTTATATAAATAATAATTATAAGATTTGTAAATAAAAATCTACATAACTATTATTTTAAGAGCATGTCTACCTGGACATTGAATTCAGTACCAACGATAAGTAATTCATCATTAGATAAATAAGCAGAAGGTAATTAACGATGTTACAAATGCTAAGCATCAAATGTGAAAAAATATTTTTGTTTTCGATCTATAGTGATTGCTTTAGAATTGATAATTGGTATGAAATTCATAAAGAGCCATAAGATGCACAAAATCATGTGTAATTAAGTGTAAATGTGTAAAGTACATTTGATGATATGCAACATCGCGATGTTGAATGAACCATCTTGAACAGTTTGTTCAATCTCCTGTAAAGGGGTATTTTCAATATTCGATACTTTGCATTTGTAATGACGATTTATGGTTCATAAGAAAGTGGAAGTTTTGATATCACCTTTGAATAATTAAGGGTGATATTAAAAAAAATATATGTGACGGAAATATACATGTATGAATGTGACATTACTTCTTTATTTCAAATTAGTATTGTATTTAAATAATGATTTATAATAAATATAATATTCAATGTCACTCTTCTTTTTAGAAAGTTAAAACTGTAAACAAATAAACAACAACCTGATATTTTTTAGGATGTTTTCGTGTTAGTTGATTGATACTCGGAACATAATGAATCAACTAAATCATCCTCTCTACGCAAATCCATATTATATTTGATTCGCTTACTGTAGCAAGGCATCTAGTCAACTTTTTTAAGTTTTACAAGAGGGGGAAAAAAGGTCTTGTCCTGGTCTAGTTTACTATTTGGACTAAACAAAATATTGAAGGGGTTGTCTAGACTCTGCTAACTTGCGGACAAGTTTTATTTGTGCAATCAACGATCCCTTTAGAGCCTGGTAAGAGTTACCAGTTTAAAAAATAAAAATCTAAAAAGTTTGCCTAGTTGCCTTTCTACAATTAGCGATTCAAATAACAATATACAATACTACAGAGGATAAACTTTTAAACAAGAAAATAAAACATTATATAAATCCAGTACCCAATTACCCATTTTAGAGAAGTACTGATATATTTTTTAAAATTTTACTTATGATATTTGAACGTTCATTAAGTTACCGGTCAATGGATTTAAGCTAATTGTTTGATAAAATAGTTTTGTAACAAGCATGTTTTCTCAATGTTTCCGTGTTGTCAGCAATTTAAACTTCCTTATCCTCCCCTCTTCTTTTACATGTACATATGCTAGCTCCAAGATTAGAGAAGAGAGAAGGTAGGAGGTAGGACAGTAGATACATAGACATGTAGTTGATAGTTTATAGTATGTACGAAAGTAGTCTCTAAGTTAGATGTAGTCCTAAGTCCATAAGTTATGATGGTTATCAATAGTCAATAATTCTACTAGTTAGTTCATAAGAATGTCTTTTTTATATCTCATGAAGATCACATTATATCTGTTCAATATCTCAATTAATATATATTCATCTTAATAGTCGTCCACCGTTGTAACTATTACTTAGTAGGAGATATACTGCTGCCTTCTTCAATTGCTAGTCCTAGATACAGTTCATTAAATCAGTTTAGCAGTAGTGAAAAGTGAGAGTCTATCTTCGGCTGCTAATAAAGAGAACTTGAGAAGGATGTTGAGCTATATTTGTGACAAGGAAGAACAAATTATCTTTTAGTTGATTCTGGGGAAAGACCTCCTTTCTGTTAATAAATCTGCAGAGCTGTTTGTAGACCGGAGCAAACAAATTAATAGCTGGTGAGGCTGAGTTTAATTGAAATTCGGTGCTCGTATATCTCCCTCTCTTGCGTCAACTCTCCCACGTTTAAAAGAAAGTGGAATGCCATTGTTTCAGTTAAAACGAAATTTAACCCAAAATATTCATCATTAGGAGTGATATATTACGAATATTGATTCCGTCGGATAAAAGTTAATTGATTTTCATTTAGCATCCCCTTTATAAAGAAATAGTTATATCTGATAACTTATTAGCTTCTTCCATGAACAGCCATTAAATCTAATTCATATGCCTTTCTGTACAATTATGCACTTTCAAGTACATATTTAATTATTAACTTTAACAAAAGATCTGTAGTTAAAACTTGATTTATTAACTTAATACTTTTTCTTACCTTACCTGAACACGGATTCTCACATTAATATATTGATTTTTTATAGGTTACAAACCAATTCGTTTTCTTTCTGCGTCATCTCCGTCCTGTGGTGTTCCAAGAACGGGCCTTCTTTCAAGATCGAAATGGATTCTGCTCTCTACTATTTCCATTTGCACTCATTGTAGTGTGCGTAATTATTCTCCGTCATTTGCTGAGGGGAATCGTTCTCGGAGAGGACACATAGTCTTACCCCCCTCAGCAATTTAGTCCTTTGTGTCTCAAAGGAGGTGCAGTTTATGCTCAGCAGACTCCGGGATGCCTTGTATCGATGCTACAAGGGTTAAAAGGATCAATACCCTAACCGTCCTCAAGGATCCTTAAGGGTAGGGAACCTT
The DNA here is from genome assembly GCA_964056705.1 of Troilus luridus. Lineage (NCBI taxonomy): Eukaryota > Metazoa > Arthropoda > Insecta > Hemiptera > Pentatomidae > Troilus > Troilus luridus. The sequence goes on along the minus strand of OZ057412.1, from coordinate 69,069,528 downwards.
AATCTAAGCTTCTCTGAAATAAGAATTTTCCTCAAACAGATATTGTCCTGTAAATCTGCTGAACCTTCCTTTTTAAGAATGTATTTTAGTGAGTCTTCAAGCAGTACTCGGAGAGGAAATCAAATGCCAGGAGGTAGTTTTCAGAACGTCTCATGAGAAATTTTATTAGAGCCTTCTGCTGAATTAACACATATCAGCGCTTCTGATGGTGCGAGGGGTTCTACAAGAACCTCAAAATAACTACTTCAATTTTTAATGCCCACAGAAGCAGGCTTTTATTCCGGCTCTACCGACAGACTCCACTACAACCGCAGATCATCTACGTTAGCCGTTTTTACCAATCTTTTTCGATTATCTGCAAAGAACCCGTAATATTTGAGCTTTCATAATGCTTCTCCTTTCTAAGAACCCGTCTAAAGCTGGTTAAAATCGTCTTAAACATGATTTTTTTTTGTAGAGTTTATATAGTATTTTGTATTGTATAATAATTTAGGATACGTACATTTTCAAAATCGAAATTCGGATTACTCTATTGCTCTAAAATATACTATCGCATTCGATTGTTGAATTTAACGTTCAATGTTATTACCATTCTAACCGCACAATCATAAAATTACGTACCTAGGGGTTTTAGATAATTATTAGGTAGAAATTTAGGGAGGGATAGCACATAGAAGGTTCAAGATTTAGAAGTGCTAGATTATAAAAATAAATTACTTATGAAATGATTAACTAGGAAGCAATTTGTTTACTAAAAAGTACAGAATAAATTAATAAGCATTTATTTTTAATCTGCACATAATAATTAAACACTAACCATTCTAGATATTAATCAATTAAGATGTTACCCCCGGGGCTCTTCTCTTTGGACCCTATGAACACCTAAAAAGGGCTGGGAGAGGGGAGGGTAAAGTCGAGGACACGTAGGGAAACTGGGTGAAGAAATAAACCCCAAAACATTTACCTATCAAACATAAAACGCTATTATATTGAAATAAAAATTACATTCAATTACTATTAATAAGGCATTAATAAAATTACAATTACAAATTCATTCATTAATATGGCATTAATAAAACAATAATTACAATTTAAACCGAAATTCCCAGTCAACGGAATAATAATAAAACTCTAATTTAACAGAAGACTCGCCGTCAATATACTAAACTAATATTAGTACTTAATAGTACTAATTAATATCATACGAACTAAAATCATACACCAGATTCTCCATCAGTAATCATAATCCCTAAAACCACTAATAAAATAATAATTTAAAACTTGATCCATCATCTACGATCCTAAAAACCTGGCACCCAATCAAAATTGAGAATAGAAGAGAGGACATTTTTTTGGAGATTTCTCATCGGCAGACCAGTTCACTTCATTCGCTTTTTTTTTCATCAACGGAGCAGCTCACTTTGTTTGCAGACAAGCTTACTCTTATCTAATAGACGAGCCAATTTACTGCCATTTACAAAAAAAAAAAAATAATATGAAAAAAATGTCTAATATGATAAAAACAAAGATAGATCAGCTGATTCAGTATTAACATTTAATCAATTCATACTAAAATTAAGTATTTTTTAAATACATGAAACTAAATCTTAATACCTACAACTATTTTAAATCTTGATAATTATTGAGAGATATCTAAGATAAAGTATATCGAATTAATATTTCATAAAATATTCTTGATAAATAGATTGATTAATTACAAATTTTGTTTTATTTTCTAATAAGGGCTTTAAGATTTAATATCGGTCCTATCCCCTACACAGTATATACAGCAGACATTCCAACCAATCCTAACACCTTCATCTCCACGTATGCTGATGACACATGTGTGTTATCAGTTAATAACGACCCATAAAGAGTCCTAAATAAGAGTCCCATATAAAGAATCCTAATCCCTTCAATCACATTTATCAAGCCTCGAAGAATGGTGTCGGAATTGGAGAATTAAAATCAATTCCAACATGTCCCATCAAATTACCTTTACCCTTCGCCGAAAACTCATGACTTCCTGTCCTACTGTATCCTTTAATAGTACTCCACTTATCCCTGTTAAACAGATTCGCTACCTAGGACTCAACTTAGACAAACGTCTTACTTGGAACCCTCACACAAGACTGAAAAGACAAGAAACAGCTAGACGCTTCCGACTACTTCAACACATACTAGACAAAAGCTCAAAGCTTCAGATCAATTACAACAGACTTATTTATGTGACTGTTATAAGACCTATATGGACTTACGGAATTGAACTATGGGGCTCCACCAAACCATCAAATTCCTCTCGTATTCAATCCTTGCAATCCAAAATCCTTCACGAAATCCTAAACGCTCCTTATTTTGTCACAAATAAAACCATCCATAAAGACCTTAACGTTCCATATGTTACGGATTTAGCCCATTCCAGATACCTATCGTTCCATAATAAACTCCAGCCCCATCCAAACCCACTAGTTTCCATCCTTGCATCCAATTCCACCAGGACAATCCTCCTAGGCGTCTGAAGAGAAGATGGCCTCGGGACCTTATATTATAGAAATGTTATTAGAGTGCTGCCAGTGGGTAGTGCCTCTACATGTCCTTTCATGTATCTAGTTAGTCATATAGCCCTTGTACTAGATGTATATATTACAGTTGTATAATTCAATAAAATAATAAAATAAAAAAAAGATTTAATAAATGAAGTATATTATCATCATTATATAACAGAGAGATAAATGCATCTGTAATTAGAAATATTTTAATTTAACCATTTAAAGTGAAAGAGTAAAATATGAATACTAAGTTCAAATTAATGCGATAATTAATAAAATATTTTTCTTGCACTACCTACATCTGACATCACCCCCTTCAGTGACATCATGCCTTTAAACAAACCGAAGTTATATTACTTAATATTTATCTATAACCTGTTAGTAGTCATGAACCCTGTGGGATCTGCAGACCCCAGTGATGAAATAGGTTGAGTGAGCAGTATATAAAGAATGGGTTCTACAATCAACTGAAGCCAAGGCCCATGTATTGGTAGATGTGTGTATATATCCATAAATTCAGGGTGTTTCCGGTTCAAGTAACCAAACTGAAAATTTGAACTAAGAACCTCAAAACTAGAAAAATATTTGCTAAGGAGTTATGTCCGCACACGGATTTAGGAGATAACCACACCTAATGATTTTCATTGTTACGAATTATTTAGGCCCAGTAATGAAATTAAATTAATTGTATTTGTTACTTTGTTACGAACAAAGTAATCCATAATGACCTTAACGTCCCGTTTATTGGTGATTTGGCCCGGATCCGATATCATTATTTTCATGACAAACTTCATTTCCACCCAAACCCACTAGTTTCAAACCTCTTCAATTCCTGATAATCCTCCGAGGCGTCTGAAAAGAAGATGGCCTCGTGACCTAAGCTGAACTCTTTATTTGAATACTGCCACTGGGTAGTTTCTCTACTTGTCTTTTCATGTCAGTGTATTCATTCATAATATTTACTTGATGTATTCTGTATACAGTTGTAAATTTCAATAAATATATTTTAAAAAAAAATTATTTGTTACAACTACTTTATACCTTAAATGTAAACATTAAAATTCATATTAAATGTTGTTCAAAGTGATTTCCTTGAGCATTAAACCCGACTCGGCATCTTTCTTCATCAGCAGCAGTGGCAGAAAGGCACTGGATATGTGTTATTGTTTCACAAGATTCAAATATTCTTCTTCTAAAAGATAATTATTATGATTTGTTTAGCGTAGGGGATGTCGCCTATGAATAAACTAAAAATATTTCGCGTTTCGTTTAATGCTGTCCTATAAATTTATACAAATTTCATTTCTAAAGCACCAATCTGATTGAAGGACAATCCGTTTAGACTGGAAGAGGGCGTGACTGGACTGGTGAAGATGTTCTAACAAAGGCTCACCCAAACCTTTCCTAACTCTTAAGTGTTACTCAAGTTTGTCTAGGAGAGTTTCGTTTTCTAGCTAGGCGCTCCTCTTTTATTGATAGGAGACGCTTTAACTTTTCTTATTAGGCTGAAAAGTGAAAACGTAGGCACGTTTTTTGCTTCATGTGTATGTACTTGCTTCTACAACTACCTGTTATATCCAGTTAATATATAATTCACATTAACCAGAAATGTAATTCATGGGAATCTAACATTCATAGATTTCTTGTTAATGAAATTTTCAGAAAAACAGGGTCAACTCAATTAAATTCTTCATTAGGTCTATTTAAATTTATATTATGATTATCTGACGTAAATTAAATTAAATTAAAGGCACTGTTTTCTAATTCAGCAAAGCTATGGACGTGAGACTAGAAAATGTCAAGCCACAATTTCGATGATGATCAGTATTTTGTACAAATCTTTACTCAGATTTTCTTTAAATTTCTTTATTTTGTATTGGGCTAAAGTAGTGTAATAATGGACTCTATAGAGAAAGAAGGATTTTAGATCAAAATACATTTTATCCTTTTAAACGTTGGAGGCCACATTGTTGACTAGGCTTAAATTGTTTAATTTTTTTTAAATATTTTATATGAGTACTGCCACTGGGTAGTTTCTCTACTTGTCTTTCATGCTAATATGTACCAATCAGTATATTTACTTGTTGTGTTACTTTGATACAGTTGTAAATTTCATTAAATAAATTATTATTTAAAAAAATATTTTATAACTGAACTATGAAAAGTCTGATCTCCAGCAAACTTTGATGTATCCAGAACATTTTTTCTCAGCTCGACTTAAACTCCTACATGCCTCAATCATAAATTTTATTTTAAGCAATATCAAAAATTATGTTAGTTATGTGTTTTTCTTCCAGTAATCAACGAAAAATAAAATTTCTTGTAACTATTTTCGGCAATAGTTTTACAAATGGGATTTTTTGTAATAGGTGATTTTTTGTAATAGGTGATTTTTTGTATAGAGAAAAAATGTTTTAGAAACTTTCAATTGGTCTACTGGGCTTGGTTTACTATTTCATTATAACAGGTTTTCTAAGTCTAGATCAGGAAGGAGCCACCTGTTGTGTAGTGTTACGATTTTTCAAAGGGAATAAAAAATCCTCAGTAATGACGTCCTTCGGAGGACCGGTAAAAAGGTGGTGCGATTTTAGGAACTCGGTAAAAACCCCTCTCCTAATCATACCTGGATAGTCAAAATTTAGGACTCCCATATAGGACTATAGCATTGTCCGATTAGCTATATCAGCGTAAAGTGAAGTTTAATAACTAAACAACAATTAATTAAGCACTTAATTTTATATGTACTGAATATATAATCAACAAAAAATCTTATGAACAGTTTGAAATATCTTATTAAAAACTTTATATAGAACATCAATAAAATATATTGTTATATAAAGTGAAAAGTTGTTATTTGAGTAGAGTTCCAATTGGTAATAATGTATTGGAGGGTGACAGTCAGCAACTGAAGCATTTTCATTTTTCAGCGATAACAACACGACTAATTAAAAACATATTTCTTCTTTTAAAAGACACATATCCTGGTTCCGGTGCTCTACAAGAGAGTTCTTCAGATCTACCATATCCAAACCCTTATGATTGTCGACCTTCGGCACAAGGTGTCACTTGAGGAAGAAGAAGATACCTGAACACTTGAATTACCTGAATTGAATAACAGTAGATGGTATTAAAACCTTAAACGTAGGTAACGCGTCGATGTTTATATTTGAAAAATAACCTAAACTTATTATAAAATAAAATGTTATTCTTGATTGTGAAGAATTGTTTAGTATTTCTTTTGGTAATTATTCCGCAAGTTGTAGCTTCGAGCCGAGTAACAACAAATTTTAAATTTTGATTCTTTTCCCTTTTAATCTTTTCCAAAAATACAGTTACCATGAAGTTTAAAGTGTATACTTCGGTAATCATTTGATCTAGAAATGAACGTTTCAACAAACATCATCTATACTTCGCAATGTTAGTTGAAACTTCTATTTCTTGATGAAATATTACCAAAATGTACTCATTAACCATAATTACATTCTCTTTTCCATACTAAAGCTCACGTTAACTTATTTGTTTGGAAAATTTTTAAAGGGAAACGAATGAAAAGTTAAAATTGTTTGTGATCCGACTCGAAGCGACAATTTGCGGATCAGATATCTTTATTTTTGTGTTATATCAAAATGCTTTAAAATAGTTGGAGGTGCTGGCTAAAAATTTGTGGGGAGCTCGTTTATAATTGTGTTTGGTCTCGTATTGGTTAAATAATGAAAATCTGCCTACGGATCCTCTATATTATATTATTTAGGAGCTTTTGCACAATTTTCGGGACACCGTACGGTTGTATTCTGTATTTTATTAAAAAATAATGTGTACATAAAGAATCGATAGGAAGCAGGGAATAGGTTTACGGGCGGCGATAAAGACAGAAGACATGGGGCACAGGTTGAGTTGCGGTTGATCCTACCATAGATCTCGCCGGACGACTATTTATAAGGCCCTGATTTGGCAATATATCAAACCGTGTAGCGGACCGCTCCTGATTTATACACAGCCTTATTTCACCTTCATATCCCTACGACCCCGTCTAATAAATCTGTCCTCTGTCTACGCCCGTGTTCTACGCCTACGAAACAAATTAATACATCTTCCCCTACCTGTGTTTCAGTGAAAATCATTCAGACTCGTGTTATAGGGGAACTGTATACATCCAATAACGCTATAGGGAAGCAACCGATAATGTGATATCAATTACCAATATACAACCTAACAACATCTCAAAAGAATTTGAGACATCTGCAGGGCAAGGTTGAAGTCTTAGCCCACAACTGTTTATTTTGGTCCTGGATTCAGTCATAAAAAATTGTAAGGAGAAATTGAAAAAGTTCCACCTAGGGTGTTTCAATCTGACGCCACTAAATATATATCTACTGACGTTTGATGATGATCTCATTATGTTAGCAGATCATGATAAAGATCTTCAGCACAATATTCTGATCTTCCTAAAAGAGCTGAAGTTTATCAAATGTAACATAAGTATCAACCCGGCAAAAACAAAAGTAATGAGGATTGGAAGGTATGAGAGTAATCAGAATCAACGTAGAAATAATTGAACAGGTAACTTATTTCAGATAACGGGAGCACACCTTAAGGAGAATGGCAACATCGATAGTGAAATAACAGAGCGTATTGGGGCAGCAATCAGGATGTTCAACGCCGTGAAATGAGACTTTTTGAACCGTCGCGAGGTGGCAAAAAAGACAAAGATGGCTGTCTTCAAGTCTACCTTTATTCCGATCTTGACATACTCCTCAGAGTCATGGTCTCTAACAACCAAGCATAAATCAAGGCTTCAGGCTACCTCAATGAGGTTTCTTAGAAAGGTGGAAGGTAAGACCAGTAAAGTCCGAGTGCGTGATAAAACACATCTCGAGACAGTTCCAGTCACTGAACTAATTGCGCGGAACTGGCTCAGACGGTTTGGACATCTGTTACGTTTGGAGACAAGCTGCACAGCAAAATGTGCATACAGTGCAAGAGAAGAGGGGAGGAGAGGGAGAGGAAGACCAAGACTAAAGTGGGATGGCGGAGTGAAGGAAGTTTTCAGGAAAAGAGGAATGGATTGGAATAGAAGAAATATGCTTGTAGAGGACAGGGACAGCTGGGTTTACAAAGGGTCCCCTCACACTGCTTAGTCGCTAGAAGAGGATAACAGATTATGATGATGATGATAATATACAATATCTTAGCTTTGGTTAAACGCTCTCTCAAAATCGAATAAGGAAACTGAGAGAGATCACAATTTTCTTGATGTTCACTGAGTTCCTGGTTGAAGTTTTCTAATTTAGCAAGTTGTCTAGAAATTTATTCTAGTTTGAGCGTGAAGAAATTTCATCCTTGACTTTGTCGGAGACATTCCTTCTATTAACGAAATCTATACGGACCACTCGATATTTTTTAAAATATTAACTTGCTTTTATCACTAGAATATTGACACCCAGCAAAGAATTTGATCATGAGGGGCCTAGGAGAAACATTAAGGATAAACAATTAGCTACATCACTTATTTTAATCTTTTACCTAAGGACATTTTTAGGAACTCCCTCGCAGTTATCGACTCTGGCTAAATTAATTTATTTATAATTATTATTCACATCATTTAGAAGAAAAGATTGAAAATTTATATATACATATAAATCTAGCATATTCAGTTATCATACATAAGTACCAAATTCATCTTAATGTAAATCTACGTATTCAGTTCAGTTTAATATGTTGAAGTTATGATTATTTACCATACACAATCGATATCTATAACAACTTTATGAATAAAAGAACAATTTTTTGAGGGTAGCTACAATGGGTTAGAAACGGTTACATTTTAGCGGTTCCCTATGCTAACCGAAAGGCGATTTTTTTTTTCGGATTAAGTACGGTATCACACTTCTGGTGTAATTTCTTTTTGCTTTAGCAATATCCGTCGAACAGAAACCGCTGTCCCTTTTCCTAATATTAAAATGTAAATTATTAAAATGGACATGGGGAAAATGCTGGGACACTGGACTGGTGTGAAGGGTCCTAAAAACAAAAATACATAAAGGGCCGAGGACAGGGCCCAATTAGAAGGGAAGGCGATATGTGGAAGCGGTTATCTTTTTTCTCCAAGTTTTTATTCTCGCCAGCAGGCGGCGCTTAGTGCTCCTCTCTCCGACAGTTAACCCTCCCGAAGTTTATCTCTCCTCTCTCTTCTACTTCGTTTCTCCTATTCAACAACCACTCTCAACACTTCTTCAAAACTGACATCTGTTCCCTTAAAAGAACAATTCTCTTTAGTCGAGTTAAAAAGTACGGACGGCAGCCTTCGTCCATTTTCTGAAAAACTTTTATGAAGATTTTAATGATGTTTTTCTTTGATGTCGTATTGCTTGTAGGATTTTTTAAATTAATAAATGGTAAAAAAACAACTTGTTTTTCAAATTCAAGATTTCAAAGGAATGAAAATATTTTAATCATATTTAATACTTACCGATACTCAATAATCCGTTTTGAGCTTTCTTTAAGCTTGTTTAATCCCATTCGACTGTTTCAACAAAGCCTCAGTTTAGTTATTTGCTTCAAAGAAGAACAACTTGAGTTCTACGAAATCCAGTTGGTGTTTGTTTGGAAAATTTAGCTGTGGAGATATGACATTGGAAAGGAAGAAGGGCTCCATTAATGGATATTGATGAGCTTCTGCAGGAAGCTGTCGAGTCAAATCCATCCACAAGTACTCGATAGCTTGCCAGGGAGGGTGGTGTGTCGAAAGATACTGTTAGTCGCCATCTACGCGCTATTGGGAAGGTTAAAAAGTGGTGTAGACTGGTCCCTCATGAGCTGACTCCTCAGAAATCACTAAGAGGTTAGAAATTGGAAAAATTATGAGTTATGGCTAGATCTCGGTAAAGCTGCTTTTCCGGTTGCTGCAAGGGGTCAATTTGAAAAAAAATCCAAGATTTGCAGTTTTTTGGAACTTTAAAGGTGTTATCTTTCACGAATGTGTTGTTGATGGATGCTCTTTTAGTTCTGAATTCTACTGCGAACAACTGCAGTACGTACGCGCAGTTGTTAGAGCGTTATCCCGCTATCCCAAGGAATGCAATCAGTCTGACCAGTCAGACTCTTTACCATCTATTTTGAGGGCTGTATCAATCAACATGCCAAAGCTGTTATAATAAAAAAAATACTATTTGAATGTAAAAAGTATAAAATATATTATAAAGAATGAATTTTAATTTTGAAACATGTCTACAGTTAAAAGAAAATAATGAAATATAGAAGAAGATGATTAAATACCCTTTTAATTGTCCATCAGTACAATTAACTACTTTAGGACAAAATTCGACTTGACATCTTATTCATTGGCAGTGCAAATATGTGAAAACATGTGTCAATTAACCAGATGACTCTTTGTCATTTGTTATTTATTGTAAGTAGTAGAATAAAATATTCAAGCGTACTTAAGGTCTGTTAGACGATTGTTTCGTTTCTAGGTATGCTTAACTTTATATTTTCCATTTGATAGTATCTATTTTCAAACCCAATAAGTTATGTTTTGTTACTATGATACTAGCAATTAGCGATTAATCCATGTACTTAATGAAAATGTTATACATATTTATTTGTGTATAACATTCTGTGAGAACCTACACACATATGGTTATTACCTCAACACTAAGCCATCGTCACTAAATCATACACCACCAACCATGCACTTTGATAAGCAGATCGCGATGAAACCTACCACCTTATCTCGTGTAACTTTTTCTTTTAAATAACTCTCAAACTCAAGAGTCGAGTGTTATTGAATTGTTTTCCATATATTTTTTTTTACGGTTTTTGTCTCGTTGATTTTGAATGGTTATCAATTGTCAATTCAAAGAATTATTCAAATTATGTGAAAAAGTCATCAAATGGATTTTGAGTTGAAATGGAGCTGTTTTCGTCGACTGTAGGAAAAACATTTCTATAAGAAAAGGGACGTGGATGAGGGGGGGGGTCTAGGATTATCATTTTACTATCACATATAGTATATTTCAATTTCCATTAATATAAATAATTAGTTAGGTGTTAGCAGTATCAAATTACCAGTATCCAAGTTATATATATTGGAGGGTAATCATTGGCGATCAGCTGAATCCCAAGTACCCTTGAATCAATCAACGGATCTCTTACACGATTTGTTTGGATAAGAAGGAAGGAGAAAAATATATTAATGTCAATTTTCATAGCGTTTCTTTGACAACAGTATTACTTATTTTCAATTATTATTGAAAGTACCTTGTTAGACCACTTGGGCTGCAACATTCCAACTTTGAACGGAAAGCAGTAAACCGATATTCCCAACACGTAATACATTTCTTTATCCCTTTCTTCTAGAAAAAGTAATTCTCTTTTCGTTGTTTCACCATGAGATTAATTTGCTCGGAAGTAGGCCAGCCATTGTAATTCACCACCACAATTGTTACATTATTGATCTCTTTCAATGCTATCAATAATGGTCGTGCCGTATTGAATGGGCCCGTAGTCACCAAGATTTGAAAGAGTTCTTCGATATTTAATTAATTGATTAATCCTCAGGAAATAAAGCCATGTGTATTTAATAACGCAAGGAAATTTCTCTGAGACTTTTAATTTTTTCAATCTTTTTAGAGTGTATACATTCAACATTTGCTCAAGTCCTTGACGTTCTTGGACTGAATTGATTGCATTCTGCAATTTTTTTTTAATCTCAAAATATTTATTATAATCAACGTATAGTTTGTGGTACTGTCTGGTATGGTAAAATATAACATTTATTTTATATTATAACATAGGTATACTCCTTCTCAATACATTGTATTGTACTAGGAAATGAAGTATAAACATGTTAATGAATCTTTAAGCTCATTTTAATATATTCCATAGCTAGTCACTAATTATTTACATACAACTACTGTTTTTACTGTGACTGTTTATGAAGAGCTTCATAGAAGTTATTAAGAGTTGAGATACACTTATCAACGGCAACTTCCCTTAGATATCAAATCTACTACGTTTGTTGATCATTCGAACTAATCCCGTCGGCTATGATTCGGGTAATGCTGAATAAAAAAAAGGAAGCTAATTTATAAAAAGAAGAAACAGCTTTTAATAACAAAATGTTAAGCTACGACAGGCCTACTTTCTATTTGGATGACTTGGCACGAACCCTTTTCAATGTTGAGGTACCAATATATTACACTTGGAACACAACAAGGAGAGAATGGAAACGCCGAATTCAAGGAGCACCTGTTCAGAATTGCCCTGGTGTCAAAGATGGTTTAGGTCGAATTACACGGTCCATGTTAGTAGTATGGAATGCTTTTACACCATGTGCGTGGGCCAACCCCTTTCAAAGATCTCAGAAAGCTCAATAATCAAGAATTTTCAACATTTCGAGAGGTATGTGAGGCAAGAGGGTTATTAGAGAATGATGATCATTGGGATACAACTCTGGAAGAGGCTGCACAATGCAAATATGCGCCCAAGGTGAGAGAGCTGTTCGCTATATTAATTGCGGCATGTGGACTTTCAAACCCTCAAGAATTATGGGAAAAGTATAAATATGACATGGGGGATGATATTTTACACATATTACATAATCCGAATGCTTCATACAATGATTTAATTTACAATGACGCGCTAACAAAGGTTGGAGACCAAGTGATCACTATTACCGGAAAAAATTATCCGATTTTGGAATGAGCAGACCACAAAGAATTGGAGAAGTTAGTAGTGAAATAATGCGAGAACTAGAATACGACACTGTTTCTTTAATGAAACAAATAACAGAATCTCTTCCACTTTTAAATTCAGGACAAAGATTAGTTTTTGACACAGTTAGTCAAAAAGATGCCAGTGTCGACGGAGGTTTCTTCTTTTTGGATGCTCCAGGAGGCACTGACAAAACCTATATATTGAAGTTACTATCAGCCCAGATCCGGAAAGATAAAAGAGTTCCTGTTGCAGTAGCTTTCTCTGGAGTAGCTGCTACGCTACTTAGTGGGGCACGTACAGCGCACTCAGTTCTAAAATTACCATTGAACTTAGCTCATGAGGAAATACCAGTATGTAACATTAGCAAAAGTAGTGAGCGCGGAAGAATGTAACAGCAGTGTAAACTGTTGGTTTGGGATGAATTACGATATCCCATAAAACAGCAATCAATGTACTAGACCTATGAAAGATATCAAAGGCAACGAGGGTATCATGGGAAGGATAGTATTACTTTTAGGTGGTGACTTTAGACAGACTCTACCGCTTATTACTAGAGGTATGCCGGCAGATAAAATAAATGCCTGTTTGAAAGGATCTGTATTATGGGTACACGTAAAAAAGTTTTTCTCACTACAAACATGCGATTAAAACTTAAAAGTGATTCTCAAGCAGGGCAATATGCAGCTGCTCTTCTAAAAATCGGAGAAGATTGTATGCTAACAGACAGTAACGACATGATTAGCCTAAGACGTGAGTTCTGCCAAATAATAATGTCTAGTCTGATCTTCAAATAAATATGGGCAATCGAGAATGGCTGTGTGAAAGGGGAATTTTGGTGCCGACTAATGAGGTAGTTAACCAAATAAACGGAAAAATCATGTCAGACACGGAGGGGGGTGTTGTCGAATACCTCTCAGTAGACAATGTTATGGACACTGAACAAGTCACATCATACCCTATAGAGTTTCTCAACTCTTTAGAATTATCAGGAGTGCATTCCCATAAGTTGAGGCTGAAAGTTGGTCTTCCAGTCCTATTAATGAGAAATCTTGACTCGCCAAGGCTATGTAATGGTACACGGTTAAAAATTGCACACCTGGGACACATTATTAAAGCTACAATCATGACTGGAATGGCAAAACGAGAAAATGTTTTGATTCCCCATATTCCGATTATTCCGACTTATTTGCCATTTCAGTTTAAAAGAGTACAGTTTTCCCTGAAAACAGCATTTGCAATAACAATAAACAAAGCTCAAGAACAGAGGGTTAAGGTTGCAGGCGTTCATTTAGAAAAATAAATGTTTTTTCCATGGGCAACTCTATGTGGGATGCTCACGTGTATCGAACCCGCAAAATCTCAATGTTTTGGCAAAAGATGGGAAAACAAAAAACTTTGTTTGTAAAGATGTATTAAAACAAGCTATTTGCAGTGAAACACTTATCTATTTTATTTTCATAAAATAGATAAGTCATTTTGAAAGAAAATGGTTGACCTTGATGAAAATTGTGGAAGAAAATGGTCCGGGATCATTAAATTTCTCTGAATATCAAGAATATTTATTCAGTAGCCAACGTTTCGACCCACTCTGTAGGTCTTCTTCAGGGCTGTAGCGGGGGGGGGGAGATATTGAGAGAAATTTATTGACCTCTTCCCGGACCATTTTCTTCCACAATAATAATTGAAATGTATTAATAAATTATTGTTTTCTTACACTGCAATTTAAATACCTTTCAAACAGTTTTAAATTTAAAAAATAAGAGAATTTTCAGAAAAAAAAATTAAATTAAACAAGGGGATTTGATTTTAAAAATCATTTCAAAGTCGAAATTGAATCAATCGTTATGGATTACACAAGAATAGCAGTAAAAAAATGTAAAGGAATTACAACAGAAAATAATAAGTAAGGTATCGAATAGAATAAGTAACGAGTTATAATAAGTAATTGAGTTATTATAAGTACACTGATATTGAGTTGTTAACGTTTTTAATGAGGTCTGTTGAGTTTATAATTCCACTCATTTGTTTCAGAACCATTGGGTTTAAGGGGACGAAGAAATAAAAGCTAAAAGATAAAATATGAATAATTTTCCTGCTGGAAGAACTTTGCAATTAAAAACGAATCTCTGTCGTCATAAGAAAGACTGTGTATCTCCTGTCTTCAGAATCTGTTTACTTTTTATATAATGTTTGAGTAGTTTTTTTAAAATTAAAAAGGCTACTTGTGACTCTAGTCCTATTTTTATAAACGGGTTTATTATAACAGATGTCATTTCACATTATTCTTTCTATGCTGATATAATTTAAAATATGTTTGGTGGTAGTTTTTAAAATATCTGTCATGCATATAGTTAATGTATTGAGAGATTAATTGTTCAGTTATATATTTATTGTATCCTTTATCCTTCCTTATGTAAGAATTTCCATAAAGTCTGGTCTAAGAAAGGACCGAGGGATTATAAGACCCGTTACTGCTGATCTGATGTGGGTCAAAAGGTTACGTTTGGGATCAGCGGAAAGGGCAATCACGGCCAACTGCTGCCCAGCAGAGCAATAGCTCCCCGGCTCAGGGAAATATCTATTGTTTTGTTTAAACTCGGATCATTTATATTTCTCCTCCATATACAATATTTATTTAGTTATTTTGTGCTGAATTTTTCATATATAAAAATTGTCTTGGCACTACTGTACATTCAATATATATATATATATAATCTATATGATCGTTTCGGTAGCCTTAAAAGGTTTAGTATTTCAAATTGTTGATGAAGAAATCGTGCTTCATTGAGTGAGTAAATATGAATATATACAATGAGGATGTTTATAATATTAATTAAATTATAATTAATAATTTTTTAGTGGTTAACTTTTTAATATTAAATAAAATATATAAACATAACAGAAGTTAGTACTCCTTTCGTGTATATTTTACACGGTTCCAACTCGTAGATAAGCCAAGGTTTTTTTTATAAATTTATTTATTGAAATTTATAACTTTATTATAATAATACAACAAGTAAATTCAATTAATGATACGCAATGGCATGAGATTAACAACAAAGAGACTACCCGTTGATAGTACACAAATAACAAATTTAATCTAAAAGGTCAAGTGACCATCTTCTCTTCAGAGACTACGGAGGATAAATGAAGAGCTACATTGTAAATCAAGAGTAAATTGCTTTATGTTATAAGTTCCGATAATTGATTTATAATTTCGTGTTACGAATGCCATATGAAGAAAGTATCTATACAATCTATTTCAAATTTTTCACTATTTTGGTCAGTCAAAATTTTCCTTCCGAATCTTTAATTTCAGAACCTGAACCTTTTATTCTAAACACCCCATATACATAATGTTTATGCACTGATCCTAAAAAACGTAGAATGAAAGTAGTCTTGCAGAATTCCTTTCTTTTTTATTGCAAAATTTCTTACGTAAAATGTCTAATTTCAGAACGATTCCTTACGTATTACGTATTCCTTACGGTGATATATTTTTAAAAAAATACAACTTTTCCTTATTGTTGTAGATTTCTAGTGGTATGACAGTATTGATGAATCCTGTTCTGTACGTCTTTTTTTTGGATTTTTCCTTGGCTGATAATTTTCTATTTAATTCTGGCCATATTTTATTTCTGCCTACTTCTTTTTTTTTCAACCTCCTGGGGTGAAAAAAACGTTTCAAATAAAGAAACAACTAGGATTACGAAGTTGAGGATTCCACGCGGTGGATTTCTGCGGGGAAGGGTTGAACTGATTGTAGCCAGTTAATTGGTAAATCAAGCTGGCGGATGTCAGGAGCACACATTGGAAGGCCACAGTTAATTAAGTAATTACATGACACCGCTCCGCACAATAGTCTCGGGTTAGCGATCAGCTGCTATCTTCCTTCCCTCAGCCAAGATCCTATTATCTAAAATTTATACGAATTTAAAATTAAATTACAGTTCTGTGAACCGTTATCAAAATCTAACGGTGTCCATAATCCTGTATGATTTTTTAAAAATTATTTTCTATAAACGTTTCGAATTTAATTTTTGGTCATTGTGAAATACTGCTGACTTTTCTTGTAAAAAATATCAGTAGAATTAAATGTGTGTTATAGTTAATAAAGATAGCTAATATTAAGGTAGCCATTTTCTTATAACTCTATAAAATTTCCATAATTGTCTATAATTATATACTATCATAGTTTTATAACTCGATAAAATTTCCGTAATTATTTTGAATTCCTAATCTCTTCTCATTCTTCATTTGCTAGTGTTTCGTTTTTAAATAGTACCTATTCTTTACTATATAATGCTGCAAGTGCAAATGAAAATTAAATAATAAATTAAAAAATAAAAATATAATGCTGGTTATTTATTTCAGTGTCTGGTGTTATTTATCTATCATTTATCTTAAATAATGCCTTTATGTCATGTTATTATTTATTGCATCATGTTATTCCTTATTTCTTATTCGATAATTCATGTTATTTCTTGTCTCTCATTCGATGATTCTTTATGGAAACTATTTCCTCAGTTTTCTGTTAGATCTACCTTTTTCATTTTCATCACTCATACCATTCGATTTTTATAAATTTTTTCATTCTTTACTATATATATTTTGATTTTCAATATACTACATGCACTGTATTCTTTACCATATATTATTTTAATTTATATGTATCTTGTGTATTTAGCCCTGAAGAAGGCATTGTGGGTCGAAACATCGGCTTTAAAAATAAACAGTTCTTCTTACTAAAGCTAATTTTTTTCTGACCTCCAACCGGACCATTTTTTCCTTCTTACATATAAGGCCAACTAATATTATTCAACATTTTTCAAGTAAATTTCTATATTTTCTTATTTCCTATTCTATCTATTATACTCTATTCTATATCATTTAACCTCTTTTTATTATCTTCATTTCTTCTATTTCTGTCTATGTAAACTGCTGTATTTTCTTTGGGAGTACACTGTATGGGTACACATATTGGTATAACTATTAAATAATAAAACACATCAATCGAATTTTTTTATCTTTATCTTATTAATTTTATTATAATTTGAAACTATTTTCCTTTCTAACAAAGCAAAATAAAAGTAATGATATGTAGTGGTGTTTTCACCAAGAAAAAAAACGAACCATATATTTACGGCTTAAAAAGATATTAGTAATGTATTCGAATATGTTTATGTCTTCACTGAAAATTTCCGTTTAAATAAAAAATTAACTTATCCAGATAAACTATTTATGAGATATAATAATTCACAATAAATTTGTGCTTGGAATGTTGAAGTGAACATGCACTATGGCCTGCTCCTGAGAGCTGTTTAGGAACTAACCTGTACTTCCTTTGTGAAGTAGTTGTTAGTGAAGATGTTAATAAGGCTGAAGTTCCTCACGGTGTTAAACTCAAACACAAGTTCGACATATTTCTTAGTGAAAGAGTCGTTCTTCCATCCAACCCATCCGCTACCTGTAACATAGTAAAGTTTTATTAAAAATGTTTTCTTACATTTTTACCTCTATTGTTTATACATTTTGACTGGCTTGAAATGGAGTTGTTATAAAAATAAAAAAAATTCAAAAGATTGTTGTGCACCTTCACCATCGTTATTATTCAACATCAAATGCAACATAACTCACGGAATGCCATAAAATGAAATAAACTGCAGAACAAGACAAGAAGAAGAAGAAGCATTTCAGAACTTATTTATAGGGGCTTTGCAAAAAAAGGAATCATTCCAATGCTTGACGTAGACCCTCATGCATTACGAGAATAACACGACTTCGCTTCCCTGAGTACAATAAACTCATTTTGGAAAAAAACTCGACTTAGCCACTTATTCACTGGAGCTGTTGATATAACAGAGATGTTATAATTATCGAAGGTCCTGGAGTCAAATCCTGGCAGAATTTTATTTAATCTGTTAGCATCTGGGAATGGATTATACGGGATTTATGACCCTCCAAGGGCTCACCCAGCCTCTTTAAAGTAGGTACCCAAAATAAAGGGAGAAATCTGACGGTTGAGCCTAATCTAGGACAATTCACCACGACCTTTGTCCAAAAACAGTACATTATCTACCATGTACTGGTACAAAATACGAACTTTTGTATTTGAAGCGTAAAAATAAAAGTTCCTTGAAAATAGAGCTTATACAAAGAATACGGTAGTGGACGTCCGGAATTGAATCAACAGATGTCGCACATATCAATCGATTGTGAATAGTGAGTAGCTCTGTCTCCCACAATACCATTTTTTTATTACATTTTGTGTTTGTGAGTTCTGAAATAAATAGAAAAAAATATAAGGAAGTGTTGTAAAATGGTTAAAAAAATAATCTCAAACTTCCCTAATGATACATTTGATAATACCATGATTGTTAAGGATGCTTGGAATACAAGTATAATATATAATAAAAATACTACTTCGTTTTCTATTAAAAAATTAATTTTTGAACATAAAAAATTGAGCATCCATTTGTCAATTGTTTTTTAATTGTTTGATTGTACTCAAAGTACTCAAGGCATAAGTCAAATTTGCCACTGAGTATAATTTATTAGGGACGAGTTACAGGTCGCACAGAGGCAGTAATGCTTATATTGTGTCAGCTAAGTATAATTTATCGCTGAGCAGTAAGTCCGAGGAGACGTGGGCCCTCATGAAATTCAATGGCAGCTCTTGTAGGCCTCTGCAACGGTTTACATGCCCACAGATCATCCGTTCCTAGGATATGCGGAAACTCCAAGCACAGCCATCTGCATCGTAGCAGCCGTTCTACTGCAAGATGGCTCACTACATTTAAATTATGGATAACAGTTTTAAGTATTTTATGAATGTCAAATTTTATATCTTGGATACTTGGCGGTTGAGCCTGATCTCCGACGAATCACCTCCCTATTGGATCTTTGTCTTAGAAACACCGCAGTCCATACCATGTACTGAATCTTTCACGTATTGATACAGGTCTTCATTTTATCAAAATACAGATTTATTAGAAATTATGTTGTAGTGAATATTATTTATGCTTACTGTCGTGGATCTGATTAGATTTATCCAATAGTTCAAGAGGTGTTCAAGGTGAGATTGAGTCCGTAACTCCCCTATCAGGGCAAACCTTAAGGATATGCCAGCCAACGAGGCAATATCGGAAAACCGACTTAGGTATCTGCAGATGAAGCCTAAGAGAATTACTAGTGTGACCTACCGAGCCCGAGTAATGAGAAAACAAGGAGAGGACGACCTAGAAAGAAGTGGGACGAAGAGATGAAGGAGGATTTCTAGAAGAGGGGACTTGAAAGTGGAATAGAAAGACAAATAGAAGAGGACAGTTGGTGGAAGACCAACAAATATATAATAATACTCGTACTGCATATTATTGCACACGGTTAATACTCGTATATGAAGCTCGACAGCTTTAATAAAATATAGTATATTGATGCACAAAGTAAATCAATTATAATATATAATATAACGTCGGATTATTGACAAATCAACCTATCTAAAAAATTGATGTTTTTGTGATACGTTTGGAATGTGACAGTATTTTTCATGATCTATTTTAGGACCACAATATCTCATGCCTGAGTTGTCTGGATATTAATTTTTGATATTTTTTATTTTCACTCATAATCACTTCTAAATCATTAATTTCAGAAAAATGGTAATTTTGTAGATACGTTTTTGTTTCGATAAGGTGGCGATAACACAACTTATATTACTGATGAAACAAACTAATTGAAGAATTCAGTTTGCGCAGTCATAATTATTTCGGTTAGAAAAATCGGAATTTTTTTTTATCATTGGTTACTGGAATGATTAACACACGTATCCGGGCAAATATGAAAAAACGATTCCTCTTTTTTTTTCCTTTTCCTTTTTTTTTTTAACTGAAACCATGTACAGCTGTATAATAATTCTCTCACTATCTCGGCATGTTTCCGTAGGGGGTTGTTTTTTCCTGTACAAAAGTATGGGGTATGTCGCCATGTCATAATTCACACATTAACCGCTTAGGGGAAGCCGGAGGAAACGAAAGTGGGGGAAACACAGGGCCGGTGAAAATCATCAATATTCGATTTTAATTCCGACGGTTCTAAATACCGGGAGAGTAAGTTTTACTTTCGTAGATTTTATTTGATGAGGGCCCATGATAGAATTTCTGATTTTAGTTCGCTATCGAGTTAGCAGCGAGGAGACTATTTACGAGCCCTACCTGACGGGGGTGTTAAGAATTATACAACTTGCCGGTTTGCTGGAGCGAGAAATTTCCAGCCTTATCTTCTCGTTAGCTATGACCTTTTATAAAGTTTTAATAAGAGTTGGAAAGGGGGGGGGGTTAGAGGCAGGTTTCTCCAGAGAACGTAAACCTTAAAATATTCTGGTAAGCAGCAAAAACCTTTACTCCCAGTCTTAAAAATATTATATCGCCGCCGTTGAACCTATGTCATAAAGGGTGAGGCCACATAAAAAAGTTGCCTAGAAACACGAAGGAATTGGCGAACGGTTGAGCTGTCTAGTACGGATATAATCGTATTAGAGGCACCGAAAAATTTCTCTGAAGAAAACACACCCCTCATAAAAACGTAATTTAACTTATATTTGTTGATATGATTTAAAAAATAACATCACTTCCTTCCTGTACCACTACAACCTGTCGAGGTTCTGTGGTTTAGCACAAAGTAGTGACTGTACTGTATCTTGGACAACGGTTGTAACCCCCAGATTTTCTCTCCTTATTTTGGGTACCCACTTGGTGAGATTCCATAGGATACATCTCCGGCCGCTAACATACTAAATAAATGTCTACCACTGAGCCACTCCGCTCACATCAATTTCATCATACGTTAATTTGGCATCAAAGTCAGAGGTCCCTTAAGTTGTGCTAGTAGTTAGTGGTATGTCTTTTTTGAAGTGAAAGCTTCTTTAGCTGAGTTGAGCGATTTTTGGTAGGGGAAATACTTATGGGTTCGCGTCACCGGCATCTGGAGCGGCATGTGTATGAATATACGATTAGTCTGAGGTTTAGAATTCGATTGATATAAAAATAGTAACTTTTAACTAAAAGGACGTTTGATAGTTGGGAAATTCATACTTAAAAGATATGAATATTCATAAAATTTTCGTTTCGCTTAAAAAATATTTTTGTTATAGTTAAATGGTTTGTTTTAAGTTGCGAATGAAGCAAATGCACAAGATTTTTGGATGATATAATTGTATAGTAATTATTATTTCAATTAAGTATTATTGATATTATATATTGAGCTTGTGTGCCCATTATATGTTTTGATTAATAAATAATCCACTTGAAAATGTAGATAAAAACCGAATCGCTGATGAAATTGAAGGCTATACCCAAAACCGACTATGAAAAGTGCTTCAAGGATTGGAAACAGTAATGGGACAAGTGTATTATATCTGTTGGGGATTACTATTGAGACGACAATATTAATACTGACGGATAAATAATTATATCAATACTTCATTCATTCAGGCATAAATGATGAGGGGGAGTATTAACTATACTGTTTCATGAAGAAAATAGTTGGGGGTGCAGTCAATTAAAACACTAAATAAGTGGATACTTATTTTAATTAAGTGCCGACGTTTCGACCCACTTTGTGGGTCATCTTCAGGGCTATAGGACGCTCGCAGTAGCACGAGGGGACGCGGTCTCAGGACGCGGACCGAAACGTCGGCACTTAATTAAAATAAGTATCCACTTATTTAGTGTTTTAATTGACTGCACCCCCAACTATTTTCTTCCTTACATCATCCAGTCAACGATATACTGTTTCATGTTTATCCCTTAAACATTTTCCTACAACAATCAAAACTTCCCAACTTAAGTTCATAGTACATTTTTAATATGTCAAAACTTGGTGCCTACGTGCTAAAAAAAATAATAAGAAAAATCGCTTTTCTAAATCCAAAACATATTAATGTGAACACTAAGTCAGATTGGAAACCTCTAAAGTGTAAACGTTTACTATCCATTGTAGTTACCCTCAAACAATTTTTCTTTTATATATGAAGTTATTATAGACGAGGGGTCCAGGATCATGAGCGAATAGCTCCGGCATTTCAGAATTGGCTTTTTTACATTTTTCTTTAGCTTAGCCCAGGAATTTTATCCATGAGGAATTGTGATGAGATTAGCCCGGTTCGGTTTTTAGCATTTTAACACAAACAGTCGAATGTCACATCCCATTTATAGAAACTTCTGGTTACGTGAGTTGTTATTCATTATCAATGGGGGTTATTTTTACTCTATTAAAATCGTTAGAGTTAAAAATTGTCCACGATTATTCAACATCTTACCAACCCATCGAAGTTTGATTTAGAGCGTGTGGTACTTTAGTGCGCATGAATATGGTAATGGTGGGACGTAGGTCCCAGGATCGAGGTAAGCTGTAACTGATCAATTATTTCTTCTTTGGATCGAACCCAAGGGATATACAGACCCCATGAGGCTAACCCATCCTCTATAAAGTGGGTTCCCTTAATTTGGGGAAAATCATAGCGGTTGGGTGTGATCACGGCCAAATCACATCTCTGAAGAACTATTGGCTTGGAAAAGTAATGACCAAGTATTGAAACCCCCCAAAAATGATGATATTAAATGGCTTAGGAAAAAAAGTTGAAACTTCATTGGTCATAGTTTACTTCGTAATTTGTTTATATTAATTTAGGAAACATATGAATTAATATAAGTATTAAGAACAGTACTAAGAATCATTAAAACATTTTCGTAATTGTTTGCAAATTATTTACTGTGGCAATAGAAGGGAATGAGTATATTTCTGTTGGAGGGTAGGTGTTTAAGAAGTTCATTTTATTTTAATTTGTTTCACCAAGTTAGCTGTAAAAGCTATTAAGAGTGGTCTTACGAAGGAACAGCACCTGGTGCAACGATTAAATGCAGGCATCAGGCCTTAGCACAGTTCTGATTTATTGTTAATGGAATTTCTCATTTGTTCTCCAATTTCTTTAGCTTGGCAATGTTTAATTTTCTGAACATAAGTTTACTTCAAAACTTAATTATTCATGGCGATAATTAAATACTGAATCATACTGGAGTTTGTTCTGAAGGATTTTTGTTTCATTTTTTTTTTTAATTCTCTTTTAAACTGAACGTTGTAATTGTATTTTCCTATAACTTTATATATCCAGTATATGAAAGATACGAGTATATTTAGACAACATCATTCATAAACCTATTGTATAAATAGTTAATTTTTCATACTCAATTTGCAGGAATATTTTATTTTGGATGATTGAATCATCTCATATAAAATATGATCTCAGGTAACAGAGAGGAGGAGAGGACTTGTTTTTCTGAACCCCAAAGTTCCAAAAAAAAAAAAAAAGGTATAGATCTTTGTTTAATTTTGTAGATTAGTCGTTTGTTTCGTAAGTAAAGTGAAGATCTGTAGTCTTTACTAAAGATGTTTCTTGTTGTTGTTTACTATGATGTTCACTACATTCATTACATAATATTTGTAAATTCTTGTTTGTTTAAACTATACCAGTGTAGATAGATTTCATTTGAACCGACTTTTTTTTTATTGCATAAAATATAAAAAAAATAGTAGTTTTTAGAAAGAATATAATCGTCAATTTTGAATCAAAGGGATTGGTTCAATTTGATGACGTTTATTTTAGTTTCCTATTTGTGTAACCACTTTTCTAAATCAAGCAGATTATTTTGGAGAAGTATAAGGGCTACGCTGAGATCTTTGTAGGACATTTCTTGGAAGATTCAGCCATTTATTGTCGCCATACAAAATTTTGCCAGCACGAGCATAGAGAAACCTGGGCAAGAGACCAGGAACTTTTACAACACGATGTACAGTTAAAAAAAAACAAGAGATGAAATGTCCTCACAGTAAACCATGTGAATGAGTAGAAGGGAACAATATTCCGGATTTCAAACTTTATTTATACAACAATTATTAATAAGAAATGTGAGAAAAAAATTAGTTATTTCATTGAAATATTAGTTATTAGTTTGTTTTTTTAAATTTAAAATTAGGTAGTTAAAATTAAAGTAGTTATTTTGTTTATGATAAACTTACCATGACCAAGGCCAATGTCCATTTTGAAGTTGTCGCCTCCATATATCCCATCGACTAGCCTCCCTAGACCTTTCACTAGGACGTCTCCTTCCTCTTCACCGTCGTAGGAGACATCGGAGAGCTCCTTACTGCTCCCTTTTGGGAGGCTGTAGCTCACAACACCTTCTGAAAAAAAAATACATGTTTTAGGAAGAGTATCTTAAATTTCATGTCTATGTATATTAAAACGTCATTTAATATTTAATCTATATTGGAAAATTGATTTGAGACTTACATAGTTTTCTAAATCTGCTAAGCACTTATAGCTTAGTTTTTGGTTTTTTTTTTTAAATTTCGATTATGATACATAAAATTGAGGCTAATATACTTTTCAAAGCGTAATGAGGTGTACCAGAAAATGAATTCCATGTTATGTATCGTATAGACGATATTAGGTTTCAGAAGAAAGAACAGGTATGTATATCAACATATATATATTCGAAAACGGTATAAAGAAAGAGGGGGAGTTTATGGTAGTTCTGGAAGCAAGGCCTGCAGAGGAAGCCGAGGGAAGACAACAGTGGCTCTGGTTCGCAGAGAGTGCGGAGGTGGTCCACCATAACTGTTGAAGAACCATAGAACTACCCTCTTGTAGATAGCAGATGAGTGTTAATTTAATGGATGTACGTATTTTATAGCGATCCTCTATTTATCAAAACCATTATTGCTCATGCCTTAATGTATATATTAAATGGTATTCAAAGTAAGTAATCGTATTAATAAAGTATATTCATTGTACTATTTAAGAGGTTGCTTAAGCCAGATACACTGTATATTTATGAATATGGTATTGACGGTTTAAGTAAGGTTTTAAGTTGACTGATTAGTAAAAACACACAACGATCCTCTGAAAATTATCCAATTTAATATAAAGTTATGACATTAAAATAAAATGATCATCAATAATTACTCATGGTAACTCAAAATTAACAATATTTATAAATAATTTTTATGTCATAATAAAGCAGCACCCACTTATATTTGCTAATCTGCATAATGATTTAGACGACAAATAATTATAAAACATTAAGTATTGCAAGTGTAGGTTGAACTTTTAGTATAAATTTAATCGAGTTTCCTGCATTAATTTTTATGAGGGCACTTGAGAGTTTTATTGAAGCCGTTAAAAGTAAGTAGAGATAGCGAAGTTTGTAAAAATTTAAACCAAATTTTGGCCGGGATGGGACAGCTATTGGATTTGGCACAGGACTAATGCAAGGGGGGATCGTAGCGAAATCTTGTATTCCCTGGTTGAGGAATCGCCTGCTTTATTTTTCATGTAATATGAGGAGATTGGCCTCTTCCTCTATCTTAGGAGGGCCAGGTTTTATTGGTAGCCACGTGTATCACCACGTGGCACGTTGGAGGTCATCTTTGTTCCAAGACATCTTAAGCTACTTAAGGCTGGAAATTCCCACGTTCGTGCTTCAGGTCTGCATCAGTTACTAATCGTACTTACTCAGGTTGTTGAAATACTGGTATATTTTTAATCGTTTTTCTCTAACCCAAAAATATCACCTGAAGAAAAATTTCTATATTTTTAATACATTAGATTAATTCATTGAGTTTATGGCGCAAATAAGGAAGAGTGCTGCAATATAATTACTATATTACTAAAACCCTATGATAATATTTTTTGAACCTAAAACATGAACAGTAACAGTAAGGGCTTTTTGGATTCTGTTCTGTAAATCGAGACAACAATAATTAACAGTCTGGGACATCAGGAGTAAAATAAAAACTATAATCCATTTATTTTAAATACGGATATGTTTATAGCAATCCCTCTTTGATACTTTGATGGAGTTTAAAAAAAAACAAAACAGAATACTAAATTACCCATCGTGCTAGAGTAAGTTCATGAGTTGAGTTCATGCTACTAAATTCCTTAGGTACAGAGCGTAATCCTTAAACCTTGAATTAAAAAAAAAAATCACTTTCGAAACTGAAACAGCATTCACTACGCATTTTTTTGTAAAGAAACAAAAAACAAGCAAAATTGTTAACAACAATCAGAAAGATCAGGAATATTTAAAAAAATATTTATTGACATTTACTACTGTATTAAAACAATACAATAAGTTAATATAATGGCATGGATAAAGGCAAGTTGAGAAACTACCCAGTGGTACTACTCAAATAACAAATTCAAAATAGAAGGTCACGTGGCCATCTTCTTATCAGATGCCCCGGAGGATTATCAGAAATTGAAGAAGTAGCTATGAAACTAGTGGGTTTGAGAGGGAGTAAAGTTTTTCATGAAAGAAACTGGTATCGGGTTCGGGCCAAATCAGCAACAAATAGAACATTGAGGTCATTATGGATGATTTTATTCGTAAAAAAGTAAGGAACATTAAGGGTTTTAAGGAGGTTTTCGTATTGTAAGAATGGGATAAGAGAAGAATTCGATGGCTTAGTGCAGCCGGAATAAAATAAAATCATTATAAATACGACTATGAGACCATACAACATAATTATTGGGAAAACAACTCGTCCTATCTGTTTAATTAATGGTTTTAATTATAAATCAATCATAATAATGAGTTATCAATCGTTCTACAGTAACATCTTAGGTTTATAGTTATATAAAATAAATAAATGTATGGCCGTTTTACCTACCGATTCAATCTGCAATTCCACCTATTGTAAATTAAAATTCAACAAAGTGAGATGGGAATCTGCTATTTTTATATCTACTATTTTCACCTTTAATAGCTACTAGGAATTGCTTTATTGAAAAATAGCGTGGTATTTAGGTCGTTTAAAACTCGGCATAACTCGCTTATAGATAAATTTTCATAAAATTCTTATTTTAGCTTTATTTTAACCACTGATAAAAATTTATTCAATACAAAAACAAAACAACGGATGTAATTCGTTAGATGTTTAGCCAATTAAAGGCTAGCTTAGATTTGATTCTGCAAGTATTAAACAACTTTGACTCTCGATTATTATAAATGATAATCCTTTCCGTTATTTTAATCATGTGAGAGCTTGGTAGCTCAGTGGTAGAGCGCTGAGTTGCAGGGTCCTGGGTTTAAATCCGGCTGCGACATATGATTTATTTAATCTAAAAACAGCCGGGAATGGACTCTGTGGGATCTTAACACCCTCCCTATTTCAATACAAAGGCCCGCTTTTGAAAATAATACACGAAAACGATTTATTTGTATATAGTTTATGTTTATAAATTACCAACAACCATTACTTATGTAGTCTGCTCCCTCTGTCCCCTGTAGCCCGTCTCTTATAAATAATATATAAATTATATTATCTTATATAAATTATACTCAGAAGCAAAATTGTCTCTGGCCTTATTGAGTACAATCAAACAGGTCCAATTTCAATTAAGGAGAATCAAGGCATGGACAATTAATATTTTATTTTCACCGTCCATCACAATCATAATCACCAATTGTATCGTTTAGTAACTATGGCAACACAAAATTTATATATATATATAAGGTATTGTAGGAAACTGAGCTACTTGCTATTCACAATCGATTGATATGTGCGACATCTGTTGATCCAATTTCGAACGTCCACTACCGTATTCTTTGTATAAGCTCTACTTTGAAGGAAGTTTTGTTTTCCTGGTTCATATATACAAGTTCGTTTTTGAAAATAATACAAACAAAACCCTCTTTTTTATATATTAGACCTAGACCGAGTTATAGGCTTGTAAAATCTTATTTTGGCGATTATTTTGTACAAAGTAGGGGTAATGTCGAGTTCCGAGGATTGTCACGAGGTGATTTACGAATAACCAATAAAGAAACCTGTACTAATACTAGCCATAAAGGATGTATGGTTCAGTACATGGTAGATACAGTTTTTTAGACAACGTGCAGGCAGCTGATTTTCCTAGATTATGCTCAACTGTCAGATTTTTCCCCTTATTTTGGGTATCCGATTTATAGATGCTGAGTGAGCCCCACAAGGGTCCTAAATCCCATAGGATCCATCTCTAGCCGCTAACAGATTAGATAAAAGTCTGCCAGCTAACGGGATTTGAACCCAGGACCTTCGGCATGGCAACCCAGCACTCTTCCACTGAGCCACTCCGCTCCCACCAATTCAACCATACGTTAAAAAAATACTTCATATGTTTCGAAGAAATTCCACCAACCTCGAAGAGATATTTTCATATATTTTATCTATATAAATGACCCAGTTATAGGCTTGTTTAAACTCCTTTTTGCCGCTATACTATAAAAAAAGGGCTTTAATGTCGAGTTTAATGTCCTGAGATTGTCAAATCTTAAGAAATATGGGGAGAATTTGTTTTAATATACAATTTGATTACTCATAGGGAGCGGGAGAGCTTTGAGTTGTTATTCCGAAAATATTTAATTCACTCACGTATGGACCATGTGGCACTTGCAGTCCCTCCCAAGCCTCACCCAACTTCTATGACGTTGGTAAAACCTAAGGGAATAAGGGAAAAATCTGAGGGTTGAGCGTGATCTCGGACAAAACACCTCCCTGCACAACCTAGTAACAGTTCAGTCTCTACCATGTACGGAACCCTATAATGAACCTCTTGTTTTCTGTTTTAGTAATTTTGAGGAGAAACTTATAAGGGAATCTTTTATATAAACTATTACATCCCTTAGTATGTATACTGCTTGCTTAAGCAGATCTTTTATCCACCTTCTTTTCTTGTGGTGTTGTTAACCCAAAATCCTTCATGGTTTGAAGTGTAACAGGTTTTTTTAAGTTTTTAGTATTTATTTATGAAAATATTAACTGGAGTTCTCGGATTAAGACATGATCTCTGTTAGTTAAACTAAGTAAATGGAAAAAAAAAAATAATTGAGGTATTTTAATTTCGGCATGTTGGAATTGGCTGGTTGATGAATTCGCGACATAGGACCGAGGTGCCACTAAATCTGACGCGCAGAATCTGTTCTAATTACAAGGAGGCAATAAAACCTGCGGAGCTCCTTCTTTAGTGGCTATTAACAACCATAAGCTACCCTTCGCCCTTCTTAGCTCCCCTCCTGTTTTTAAGGGCGGCCCTTAATTAAATAATAGTCACCCGCCAAGCCTGGGCTCGAACGCGGAATTCGTTCCACTGCTGTCCGAATTAAAGCCACCCCAGCTAATATTTGTGTTTTCAGTTTGTCGCCTTTTAAGTTCTCTCTCTCTCTCTCTCTCTCTCTCTCTCACCCTCTCTCTCTCTATCTGTATATCCCGGTCTCTCTGTCTTTTTCCCTTCAATTTCTCTCTTCGTTTGTCTACCATAAAGCCCGTCTAATTGCCATGGAAGTGAGCCCTCCTCCTAAATTCTGGTAATACACTTGGCTCTCCGTCTCAACAATGGCTCAAGTCTGGGAATCGAATTATCTAGTCGTATTTAACAACAACCTTACTGGGACTCTTGCGATTCTTGTAATAGTGAATAGACATTGTTGAGCCCAGATTTCGTAATTCGTTTATTTTGGAAGATATATATTGTTGTATGTTAATTTTAATTTAATTTATTAATTTTAGTCATTGGTCTTTTAGAATGTAGTAAAAGTTCTTTTATTTCTTTTGGTCCTACCTAAATATTGTGTAATCTTATTTTTTGCTTTGTTGTTTAAATAAATAAATTTGTACCGAGCATAGATTAGATAATAGATAGATAGAAAATAGAATGTTTTAGCTATTTTGACAAATTACAAATTGATATTTTGATTCAGAATTTCCGGTACCGGTTATGAAATATGTGCCTAACTCCACTCAGTGTTTAATTATTTGTGATTAATGGGATAAAATTGAATTTATAGTACAAAAGATCAGCAGAGGAATATTTTTTGTCTTTAGAAAATGATATCAGGGAAATAATTTGAACAAATATATGACTATAAAAGAAGTTGCAGACCACACTTCTGGAAAAAGATATCCTCGTTAAGAGGTAACTGTTAATTACTAAATTTAATTGTAAAATACTTAAGATAGTTAAGATTAGAAGTTAGTTGAGCGTGATATACGACAAATCACCTTCCTACCAAACTGTTGTCCTAGACACAGTACAATCTCTAGTATGTATTGAACTCTTCAAGGGTTGTAAGGTTAGAGGTTTTTTTTTGTTGGGTTTTTTGACAAATTATTCATTTATATATTAACATCCTTTCTTGATTGTAACTTAACTGTTCTGTTTCAAACGATTTTCAAAAACCTTAAAATGAACTTGAAATTGAAATGAGAATACAGGGAAGAACACATTTTCATGTTCATTTTATCGTAAAAAAGCTTGAAATGCTGAGTATTAATAGGTGTAAATATTTAATTCACTGGTATCAGTAAAAGCAGTGTCATTATGAAAATATCTTAATAACCACCCTACACTTTTTTACCATAAAAGTTTTAACTTATTGAACTTTTTTTTTTAATTTTTAGTTTTGTTTTCAGTTAAAGCATGTTTTTTAAATTATTATTCATTTCCTACATTCTAGTTCGGATGGCTATTAACGTGTGTTCTTCGTCTTTTTTTTTTTCTTAGCCCCTTGGCTTTTATTAATTTTTGACAATAACATATTAATATGATACATGGCATCTCTTGTACTACACCAGGTGCATTTCAAGAGAGGATTGTGCATTCAATTATCTTGAGATTAATTAGATGGTAGGAGTGGGGGGGGGGGTCTAGTGATGGGGCTCACTAGTTCTTTCTGATTGAAGTTTGTTAGCAGTTTACTCAGTCCATGTTGAGTGTCTGTACATGCGTTTTCCAGCGCTGAGGTCGGCCTGTCGGTGTAAGTGTGTTGAATAGTGGGTTCGTGCAGTGTTAGAGGCTATCAAAGAATTTGATATGCCTCCGTGTAATGAAGTCCGTTACCGTCGAGAGTCGGAGGGTCTCGTGTATTATGTCTGATTTCGTCCTTTGTAGAGAGGTGTGCCTTACTACACGCCTCAGTATATGGTTTTGAAATTTTTGGAGCCTTTTTGAAGTTGTTGGTGAAATGTTATTCAACATAGGCGCCCCATAAAGGAGTGCTGGTCTAATAACTGCCTTATAAATCATTACTTTGAGGCGGAGTGATAAGTTCGGTGAGGTTAAAAGGTGATTAAGCCTGTAAGATTTTGTTCTATTTTAAAACTAATATTCATTTTATACTTTTTAGTTTTGCTAGCAAAAGCGAGATTTAGGTAATTACTTTTACAAACTTTTATTTTTTTGCAAAATAAACGTACCCCCCCAGTTGATCCGAGCAGTAGTCATACCCTCTTAAAGATTAACCCATCTATGCCTTAGTACTAGCATCAAGACATTGCCGCGTCTCTGCATAATGAAAAGATCCTGGTCCGGATAATGAGGCGAACTTAATAAATTATTGTGTTGTTATCGGTCCTTAAGTAGTGTGCAATGTTTTAATTTAATTAGATGTTTTACATTCAAAGCTAATAAAAGCGTGCCACAAAGAAATATATGTGTTAGTCATGAACAGATCGGTTTACTCCTTTCTCGTTTTAAGTTATGTAATCTCAGTATTTTCAAAACCTATTTTATAATGTTCACTGTTCCTTCGAACTCTCCATATTTAAACTACGACGGAAGTCCCTCCCTCTCGGGGAATAAACTAAATTGAAAAGTAGCTTGTTGTTGTAGAGAGAGCGAGAGAAGGGAGGAAGGGAGGGAAGATTTCCCTCCTTGAGGAGGGGATTTATAGAGCAGCTGAGCCCGAGCGCCATCTAATTGCTGCCACAGCGGGAACCTATTTGATTGAACTGGCCTCTGCACGCCACCATTTCAAATCCTACTTTAACTCTTCTTTATCTCACCCGTCATGCCGCTCAAAGAAACAGAAAACTGTTCCTTTTTCTGCCATTAATATCTAGGTTATTATATCTGGGGTTTAGCCCTTCTAGGTAATTTTTTTTATAAATATCTTAGATACCACCAATCCGACAAAGCTCATAGTCATTTAACAAGCTAATAACTTTTACTTTTAAAGAATAATTTTTTACTATTATAATATCTTCTTATAGGCAAGTCCCTCGAATCTGAAAAAATCTTTCAAGTCGTGGAAAGCAGATAAAGATCAAATGGCGAAAAACAATGAGAACTTATAGCATAAGAAACTCACAGGAAAGCTAAGATTGAGATAGAATAAACAAATGTACGAAAGGACAGAGTACTTCGAAACAACTCTGAGGAAATGTGCATAATGTTCTACGGGCTCATGGTAACGACGGATCCCAGAAGGTTGCAAGCTAATTCAATTAGATATGAAATGCTTAAACTAAGAAGAACTTAAAAGACTTGGTATTACCGTTGAGGACTGCATGGGCAGAGAGATATTTAAGAACCGACTCAAAAACATTAGAGTTCTTCAGGAAGAGGAACGAAGCCTGGGGGATAGATGTAGGACAGAAGAAATTCAAGATTCAGAGAGAATGATGAATAAATAAGCAGAAAACAGAGAACCACGCAAACATCAGCGTGGTTCTTTGTTGGCCGACTCTAAAAAAAAAAAATCTAAATGATTAGTTGAAATGGGTTGAGGATACTTGTTTATTAAAGTTTTTTTAATTTCTTAACAGAAAAACAGTTACTTCTACAACCCCTCAAGGATTCTAGGTTCTGAACATGGTACAGACTGTACTGCAGAATGAATATATGAATCAATATATTAGTTAAATAATTCAAGTAATCGTGAAATTACTTTCCAATAGAGCTTAATACTTTTCCTATTTTAGAAGTTTAGGATCAAAAAGATATAACTGCAAAATACCAATAGATGTTTTCTCGTTTTAGTTTAGTCAAACAATTTTATCTAACACGAAACTTGGCTGTCTTATTTCTCATGGCTTTAGCCCGACTCTAATCCTAAAGTTTCGGGAGCATAATATTGGTTGTCTAAACAAGCGAAAATGTGAAAAACTCATTTTATAAAATTTTGGAGTTATCCGTCATTCTCATATACCTGTAGAAAGGTTTTGGGTAAGTACTTGAGCACTATTTAACCGTCCTTTGTAGGGAGATGATTTGGCTGCGATCACACTTAACCCTTAGGTTTTTACTATAATTAAGTGTTTCCACTTCAAGGAGGCTGGGTGACCCTTAGGAGATTCTGCAGACTCCATATGGTCCATCTATGGCTGTTAACATACTAAATAGTTTATTCGTTACAGCCGGATTTCAACCGAGGAATTACAGGACAGCAATTCTGCGCTCTATGGACTGAACTCCCCTCTACCAAATCTTATAGTGATATTCAAAATCTAGTGAGCGTATCACACAATTATCACTTATTTAAATATATTACATTGGAATGAACTTTCATTAATTCATTTTAATTGTTTAGCTCCTGTGGAATGATTTAGTTTACGTTTTATTCGTTCCATCCATAATATAACAACAAAGATTATTAACTATAGAGAGATTATAGCCAGGCAATCGCGTTTCTACAGGCAACGTGTCAAATAAATCTATTCAGTTCATTATTTATTGAAATGAGGAAATCAATGGCCATTTCCAACTCGAGTAGGCAGGCCATCAACTGGAACGAAGTATCCACTTTGGGCCGTCATGTATCAAGTTTAGCTTTGACCTCATTAGAATATTTTTTATTATTCATAATCAAATTATAATCTAAATATGGTATATTAATTAAATGTATCAAAATAATGTTTTATAATGATGGCATTCGATTAAGCATTATATTATTCGTTGAAGACGATATAAAAAAAAAAAATGTATACCTTATAGATCTCGATGTCTCTCAAATTTTTTACCTTTTGTTTCAAATG
Organism: Troilus luridus; assembly: GCA_964056705.1. Taxonomy (NCBI): domain Eukaryota; kingdom Metazoa; phylum Arthropoda; class Insecta; order Hemiptera; family Pentatomidae; genus Troilus; species Troilus luridus. Next base: position 69,035,410 of record OZ057412.1, on the reverse strand, counting down.
ATAATCGAATCATAAAATATTTCCCGAAATGTTGTGATTTACATTCCAATCAGCTACCGTATGTTTTCATCTTAGTTTCCTAGCCTAAATTTAAGAATATGTTGTTCTGTTTGTTAATACGATTGTTTTGTTTGGTATCATTGTTCTGTTTCAAAGATACCAGTGTATCGATTATTGATATTTCGTTTTTACAGTCCACTTCAACGTGAGATGGTCCTAAGAATTCACGTCTAACCCAACTAAACTAGAAATAAATAAAAAAATTCTTATAAGTTCGATTCAAATCAAAATAATTTTGAAAATCATTTAAGAAAGTTGACGATTCCTGTTTTTTTCAAACTTATCATCATGTAATATTTTTGAAAATTAAACTTGAAAAACACACGGCATAATATACATATAAAACAAATTTAATATGCAATAATGCAAAAGTAATAATACAAAAGGCGTAATTGCAATAATACAACATGCTAATAATATTATGTAACTTATAATACAAAAGTCGCTAAAGTTCGATCAACATTATTTCCATGATAACGGTTCCAGAACACTATGTTTTATTATGTGATTCTCAGGAAGAAGGGGGTACGTTAAGTATATATTATTAGAAACTTACGATGGTATTAAAATAATAAATATTTGGCTGAAACAGAATAAAGACCAAAAAGCAAATCCTTAAGTCTCTAAAATACTTGAAAAACGGAGTAGTCGAAGTAGTTTTTGCCATTGAGGCTTCAGCAGAACACACAATGAAAGAAAATCACTTCAAAGGAGGCAAAATGCAGCACATCTCTTTGTCTTTGTTTAAGCGATCTCTTTTTGCCCAAACATTGACTGTTTCATTTTTCCAGTATTTTCCCTTAGAGGCCTAAGCGTTACTTTTCAGAATTTACCCCTCTGCATCCTTTTAACACTAGAACTGCGAACCGGTCAAAATGACCGGTTGCATAATTTATTTATAACATTTCCTCTTTAAGTCTTATTTAATATTTTACGATAATGTCATGATTTTTATTAAATTTGTGTATACAATAATATTATAAATTATTTATTTTATTTTATTTGTTATTGATTGTATTAATTTTTAAATATTTTTATTTGAAAAGAAAAGATATGTCCAAGACCGGGACTCGAACCCGGGTCGCCCAGGTCACTGGCCTGGAGCTCTGCCAATTGAGCTATCCTGGTTCGCCTCTCGGTCATAGACATATCCTTTTTTTTCACTGGTCCCATGTCCCCGCGTTCTCGCAATTTGCGATGTAAACGAGGGGAAGAATGTTCTTTGAACATTATTTTACTTTCCATTAGCTTCAGGCTCGAGTCCCGGTCCTGGACATATCTTTTCTCTTCAAATAAAAATATTTATAAATTGTTTCGTTCTTACGCTTCTAATTTTCAGAGATATGTGTGTGTTATACCTAAATATACGAACTGGTCATTTTGACCAGTCATGAAAATATCATGAATACATGTTGTGAATTCCCGGACTTTTTATACATCTATAATTCCGGGAAATTCCCGGAATTAAAAAATTCTACGTTTTCAATATATTAAGCGTAAATTTGTGTATATGTAATAGATAAAATTAAAATTTAGTATTCTTGCTCGCCGAGTATAGTTGCAAGTTGCACCACGCACTACTCTTTATGCTATGTTGATACTACTCTTTATGTTATGTAATTACTATATTTGAATAAAATATATTTTATTTTATTTAAAATTAAATTATCTTATGAATTTATGGTTTTATTTTTTTGACTACTATTTTGACCGGTTGGTAGAAATAGGTATATGGTAAATCTTCGTAGTTCTAGTGTTAATTAATTTATGTCTCTTTTTGAGATTGGGCTCATCTTCATTTAGAAATAACTGTCGGAAATTTGATCTACACACTCTAAATTAACAGAGGTTTTATTTTTAGATATGAATTGATGCCACTCTAAGGACTTTGGGTCTGCATGTGCAGTATTTTGGTATAAGTTCTAATTTGTTTGGCTATTTATATCTTAGAAGTGTTCATTCCATGTTTCTTGTAAACATCCCCCATCTGACCATTCTTCGGAAGATTGGAGTCATAAAAAAAAAAGAGAATCGAATAGACTTCCATGAAGTAGACATTAGCAGTAATCTATTGGACTGGGAATCTTGTGGGCAGGATCATACCCCACCCTCGCTGTATAAATCTTGGACCCCTCTAACTGGTTTAGGAAGCTAAGCTTCATTTGTCTCAACCTTATCTAGCCAACATGCTCCATTCTTCCTCCCAATGATACAACATAAATTATTGTAATGATACATTAAATGTTTTATTCATGACCAGTATTTCGCGAAAGTCTCAACACCATAAATCGCGATGAGGGGAAACTTATGAATAAAATTCTCTTTGATAAGCCTATTTAAGGCTGATTATTTTCCTCACGGTGGAACGAGTTCGGGCCCGTTCCTGCAGATGTTTGTCAGGACGATATTATTAGCCTGGAATATTGAAGTTGTTGATGGGAGTAAATGTCCTTCTTTCGCGCTTAAATTTTATCATGGGCACATTCAGTATAATTTCAGTGTCGTTTGAATGTTATGAAATGATAAAGCTCATTTGGAAATGATAAATTATTTAATGGTTAAGAATATATTGTTAGTTCTTTGAGCAGAACTAATACAAGATATGTGATTTTAGTAATATGGAGTAATTTCGATACTTGAGAACCTTTAAATTATAGAATAGACAAAGATCTCAAAATGAGATGAGACATTCTGACAGTCAAGAAGACAAATATAGGTTAACTAATTAATATTCATAACACTATTAGAATTATACAAATCTTTTATATGATATTAGAACAGATACAGACTCACAATAAATCTTCATGATAACAGAAGTATAGCTCGAAAGTTGTTCTGGTATCCACTTTTTCGTAATATTTATTTGACACCGTGCTCATTGCATTGTTTTTTAAAATTTTCAACGCTTGGGAAAAAGACAATATTCAAATTCATAGCTTAGTCTTTGGTTTAGTTCAAGTACCTATTATTAGAAACGATAAAATATTAGAGGAGATATGATCTAAAGAAAATATAATATAAAATTATAATTTCTTAACGTGTATCGGATGGACAGTAAAGATAATGGCTACATCCATTATCTTATATGGCTATAGCCAATATCATGTACCCATTATTAGTAATGCTTCAATTTCGATAACTTTTTATAAGATATTATATTATAAGGAAAGTGGTTTATCATATTCTATGACATGGAAACTACTAGCTGGAATGGAAGACTTACTCGAGAAAGAGAGAAGGACATTGAAGAATTCATGTTCCATGAAGAACGCTAAAAGATATAGATTGAGATTGAACAATAAGATCTATGCTGGCTCTGCTCTATCTCTTTGCCATAGAGGTATAGTCATCTCTAATCTTCCTGGGCCTACTGCTGGGACAAAATGGCCTAATTGAATTTGCCCAATCATGAGCTTAATTTAATTCAGTAGCTCGTCCACTTAATCTAAAATGGAGTTGAAAACTCTCAGCAGACAACCAAAAGAACAAGTAGCAGAACCCAGCAAGTCAACCAACAGGACGTTGTAGATCATTTGTAGCAAAGGCATTAACCATCACAGATGTATTACCACCGAGAGGTAAATAGAATACTTACTCTTAGTGGTATGTTCTTTTTTTTTGTTATCACGATTATAAATTACATAAATTATATTTACAGCATATTGTTTATGTCATAGGATATTAAGCAATATTCAGTAAATAATCTGTTATATGTGACACTATTTAGAATGCATATAATATTTAAATAAATCTGTGAAGATTTACTAAACATACAAAGCAAAACCCCCAGGGTCTGTACATGAAATAGGGAGTACAACTACGGTTGTAGGCTTAACGGGGGATAGCCAAGATGCCGGAAACGTCAAGGAGGAATATTAAGAGGTAAGCACCCACATATAGCGAATGGGCTTTTTTTTTAAGTAGATATATAATTTTGTAACCATAATCACCACATTATAAAAGTTATGTTATTTTATCTCATGTCAAAGGATCTTTATTTACTAAACAACTCCCAATCCACGTTCACTTTTGGAAATGAGAGGGATATGTTTTTTAAGAATAATGATTATTTATAAGAATTATTTAGATCAAAGGATCTTAACTTCCCTGTTTTGGTAGTGAATGCGTCACAGCAATTAATATTATAAAATACAGGCAACAATCAGAATGGGAGCGTACCCTATCCTATATTAAAGGACATTATGTTTCCTATGAACAGATACTATTACTGAGTTTATATTGACATTGTATACACTTGAAGGCTCAATTGTCTTAAGTTATAATGAATTATATGGAAATATGGAGTCAATATTTCGCATTTTAATTTCCTATTAGCCATTAAGGTTAATAGAAAAAATTTGGATTTCCCTGGGAAAACTTTTCAGTTTAGTGCCTTAGGACCTTTCCCCACCATTATTTAGAACTAGGGCGGGATAATTTATGTGGGGACAAAATGAATGGAGCTTTGTGGTGCAGTATGTAGGTGTACACCACACATCACCTCGCCCAAACTCAATATAACCAGGCAATGATTTACTTCCCGCCCGTATTAATATTCGCCTTAGTTACATCCTGCCTCTTTGTTCCACCCTATGCCCTTCCATACCTTAATGAAGGGTACGTCATAATGATCGTAAACATGGAAGAAATAAATTAAATCCTAATATAAACTTTTTTCAGCATCAAATGTATTTGCGAAGATCCCCGAGATGCTAAGTATAGTTAGAATAAGTATTTTCTATTTATTTAATTTCTACATATACTGTATGTTGTCAGTTTCGAAAATTAGATATTTATATTAAAATAAAAAAATGTTTGAGTGTGAAAGTATAAAATGGGGGGGACTGTACCACTATAACCCCATGAAGTGGCTTGGGTTAAGTACATGGTAAAGACTGTACTGTTCCTAGGACAACTCTCAACTGCCAGGTGCAATAGGTTACACTATTCGGCACTTAAGGAGTATCTAAATAAATAGGGTAAGGTTTATTAAGTAGGTAACTGTGTCGGTACCTGTACACCTTTAAGAGACAGGACAGGGCAGTCGTAGAAGTGGGCGCAAGAAGTGGGCAACTCAACATGAAGACTGCCACATTAGGGCTCGATTTTCTTTCATTGTAACTAGATATATAAGTTAACTTGTAGATATGTTCAGCACGCAATAAATAATAGGTTGGGGAATAAGAAATCCATTATTTTCTCGGTAGATGGCTGTAGCGATCGATATCTCGTAAAGTATCGTTCAAACAATTGCAAGTTTATGCTCGTTTTCAAGGTTATATTTCACACTAAAAAAAATCTTGGGCTGCTTTTTGTTTGTTCCACTCAGTTGTGAGTTACAGGGTGTTAACAATGGAAGGCAACAAATAGAAAATTCGGTACATTTTACAGTTTTTCTTTGATAAAGGCGAAAATGCAAGCCAGGCCGCTGAAATTGTGAATGGTGTTTATGGTGCCGATACTGTAACAGCTAATTACGTGCAATTTTGGTTTCGTCGATTCCGTTCAGGCATTTTTGATGTTAAAGATGCACCTCGCAGAGACAGCCCCGTCGTCGAAAATGTCGCTAAATTCACAGAAATAATCGAAGTTGACCGGCATGTTAGTAGTCGTAGCATCGCCCAGGAGCTAAAGATAGACCTTAACAGTTTTTAACCATTTTCGCAAAGCTAGATAAAAGAAGCTCTACTGTGAACAACTGTATGATGTTATGAATTGATGTTAAAGATGCACCTCGCAGAGACAGCCCCGTCGTCGAAAATGTCGCTAAATTCACAGAAATAATCGAAGTTGACCGGCATGTTAGTAGTCGTAGCATCGCCCAGGAGCTAAAGATAGACCTTAACAGTTTTTAACCATTTTCGCAAAGCTAGATAAAAGAAGCTCTACTGTGAACAACTGGAACGTGTGAAGTTACCAATTTACCAGAAACGGTCAGAATTGGCCAACAGAAGAAGTGTTGTGTTCCATCAGGACAACGCAAGGCCACACACGTCTTTAGTGACTCGCCAGAAACTCCGGAAGCTTGGTATGGAAGTTTTAATGCATCCACCATATAGTCCGGACCTGGCACCAAGCGATTACCACCTTTTTCTCGCATTGCAAAACTTCCTGAGTGATAAGAAATTGCAATCAAGAGAAGATTGTGAATATCTATTACTAGAGTTTTTCGCCAATAAGGGCCATGATTTCTATGAGAGAGGCATTATGAAGCTACCTTTAAAATGGAAACAAATTATACAACAAAACGGTGCAAATATGACCCAAATCGGACAATCGGAAACAACTTGAATAAAAATTGAATTTCAAGCCAAAATAATGGACTTCTTTTTCCCCAACCTATTATAATGTTATTCACTTAGATGAAAAAGGATCTTTAATTATTAAACAACTACTAATCAGTCAACGTTAGGAGAAGAGAGGGATATGTCCCTTATTCTGCAATGATATAGAATAACTACTTTTTCAAATGCATCGATCTCAGTGTGGCATCCCATTGGGCAGTGGAGCCAATATAGCATCGGGTACCAATTTCATGAGACCGAGGATCTACCCTGAGCGTTTGTACATCCAATATGGTTCATCTGGAGATGTTAACAGATTAAATAATTTATCTACCACAGCTGGATTTGAACCCGGATACACTGGGCTATCCCACTCCTCGTAGAGAGAAAAATAAAATAATAATGAAATGAACTTTATTCGGTATATTTCATTAGATTATTCAGTTAAAACAATCATTTCGTTTAGCTTTTTACAAATGGAAGCTCTAACAATTTGATTACAAAGTGTATTGAGATATATTACAATTTAACCACCGTGTACACTTTATTTGTAATCTGATACCCTTTTAATCTGTATTACTGATTGCATAATCTTTAGTACACTGAAACTGTCTCATCTGAAAGAACCATTTGAAATAACAGTAGGTTTTCTATCATGATAACTTATTTGTAAAATAATGTCTACACTCAAATAGTTAATAGTTTTATATGTTAATAGGATTGAGGAACACATTTCCAGATCGAGTTGTAATCTGGAAACAGTATCTAGTCTATTCTATCTAGTCATGATAAGGAAACACACGAAGGAATAACCTCAATGTCACCTTCTTCTTTCCATGCAGTTGAGTTTAGATGTCTCTTTTTTGTTATCATGAGGATAGAGTTGATATTGTATTCAGATTATAGGGAAATGTATTGTATTGTTAAAATCATTGTATCATGATTATGATTGTATCATGTTTCATTAAATCTAGTAATAAATGGCAGTACATCATTTCTACCAGTAGCAACCCATTATTTAAAACAAATAAAAATATTTATTAAGTTCATAAGCTGGAAGGATAATTTAGTCGATATCACCGTTAAATTATCATATTCTACTGAGTTAAAAACCTGTAACCACTACGACCCGTGAACGAGTCTGGGGTTCAGTACATGGTAGAGACTGTACTATTTCATGGATAACGGTTCTGCAAGGAGGTGACTTGTCCTAGGCCACGCTCAACCGCCAGGTTTTCCCCCCTATTTTTATAATATTTTATACAGGCTGGGTGAGCCGCATATGATCCATCTCCCGCCGAAAACAGACTAAATAAAAGTAACTCCCTGCAGCGGGATTTGAACCAGGATATCCGGCATGGCTACTCAGTGCTCTACCACTGAGCCGCTCCGCTCCCTTACTGAGTTAAATAAGTACATTTTATTTGGGCTGGCGTTTTATTCATTTTATTTTATATATAAAATCTCTCTCTCTCTCTCTCTCTCTCTCTCTCTCTCTCTCTCTCTCTAAGAGATTCATTAGAAAACCAGGTATATTTCTAATTTTATTTATTGAAATGTATAAGTGTACTATAATAATATAGCAAGTAAGAGGAATGAATTGTAGGTAATTGCTGAGTAAAAGGCAAGTAAAGAAACTGCCGTATAATTAGTAATTGTAATTTTTAATAGTAATTGTAACCCGAAAGCCAAAAAATGGCTAAAGATTTAAAATTAATTTGTTCGAGAAACTTAAACCAATATATTCCCAGATGAGAACAGAACGTTGATTTATGTTAGATATTTGTTATCTAATATATTTTATGCTATTATTTATTGTTAGACATTTCTTGTGGATTTTTTTTAGATCCATAGACTTATAACACCTAAATTGTTCAAACAATATGTAAACAATAGTTAACCCTGCATCTAACATACATAGTACATCCCTTCCCTAAACGAATCCTTCCCTAGACATCGATCCTCTTGCAGTGCCACGATATCCGAATTGTATCCTCTTCTCGTTTGCGACCGATTTTAACCCAACAGGTCTATTCAAACTTCTTGCGTTCCATCATGCTCTTAAACGTAAATCACGTAATCATTATCTGATATTTCCAAGTAACCTAATAAACCCGAACGTTTTAGGTTTCTTTAAATTAAATTAAATTATTTAAGGATACTAGAGGACAGTAACTCATTGGAATACGTTGAAGGGTAAAGGTGATGATTGGACGAGATTTTTGTGGGAAATATGATCATATAAAATATATTATGATCACATAAAATCATCCCCTCATTGTTGGACTCATTTCAAATTTATATTATGAAGGATTCCTATATTATTTTCCAATTTATTTAGTAACACCTACATTTCGAAGATGAATAGATTGATGTGACGTAATTCGATAATTTTTCACTAGTCGTCAATTTCTAAAAAAAACAGGACTATTTTTTTTTTTAATGGAGTCATACATTAACCAAAAAAACAGTGAAATTGTATTGTGATTTCAGTAAATTCTTTATACAGTGAATTTTTTACTAAGTACATTTGATTAACGTAGAATATTTATAAGTTCAACAATAATTCCTAATCATAAAAATCAAATCATTCCTAGTCATGTTATGTTCTAGAAACAAATTATTATATTGAGATAAAACATAGGGTATTCGTTATAGTCATTTTAAAAGTTAGTACATATTTTTAATTTTATTCTCCTGTAAGAAGTTTATCTTAAAGTTCATTACCTTATTTCTTAATTAGCAAGACAATAATAATCAATAAACTTTTTTTTTGTATCAGCCGTTAAGTGATACTATACGAAGTCACATCGCCACCCCCCGGCGGCCCTCAAGAAGACCTTCAATGTGGGTCGGAACGTTGCCTCTTCAATAAACAGTTCTCCCTAATTAAGAGCAATTTTTTTCCTCCACCCGGACCATTTTCTTGTTCATAAAAATCAGCATTATTGGTTTCAAACTCATACTCAAGCAACAACCAGAACTGAGTTGTGGTTTTCCACTGAATACCAATAAAGTATTATTAGTAGTACACTGAGTAGTTACTGTAAGTACCAATAAAAAAATTAAGCGTTCAATGCTTTATCCTAATGTGTTGACAATACCATGCATGCGCAAAATAAATATTTTTTTTAAATAAACGAAGCTTTTTCCATACCTACCTTCATCTTCTCAAATACAAACAAATACGAGAATTGCAAATGAGATCAGTAAAATGTTCATGTGTGATGGGACTTTAACAACAAATATCAAACACGAAGCAATAGATCTACAAATCCCAGAGGTAGGGGCGAGTATAATGCGATAATGGAAGTACATTTATTTGTACATATCGAGTGTAACGATCCATCACTCAACCATTGCCTTCCCCAAACGATTCTATCATTATGCTCTGTATTGCGCAACTGTCCAAAGTCCATGTTATGGAGATAATAAGTGTAAATTCGTCACGCAATTCTGTTACATATTAGCAACCCGAAAGCCAAAAAATGGCTAAAGATTTAAAATTAATTTGTTCAAGAAACTTGAACTAATATATTCCCAGATGAGAACAGAACTTTGATTTATTTTGGATTTTTGTTATCTAATATATATTACACAAATATTTATTGTTAAACGTTTTATGTAGAACTTTAATAAAACCAAAAATAGTTCATAACGATTTGTATTAGAGGATTTATTTTATTTTTCATACGTCTTTTTTTATAGAATATAGAATTTTGTTATAGAAACAAATCATTAAATTGGGATTGTTGTTTGTTCATTTAACATCACTTTATGGTGCTAAGCCTAATCGGACGATGTTACAGTGGAAGCTCTAAATGTTGTCTTTCCTGGTTTAATTAGGATAGGATTTTTTATATAGGAGCCTGAAATCGTACAGGCACGGGACCCCGTTAACGTCCATTCCGAAGGACGGCATAACCAAGAAAGTTTTACTCCTTTTAAAAAATCCTAAGGCAGCCTGTCGGGCTACGAACCAGCGATCTTGGGCTTAGTAGTTTGTTATGCTAATAACTAGACCACAGGTCGCCCTTTAAATTGGGATTGAACATAACGTAATGATTATGGTTATTTAAAAGCAAGTAAATATTTTTACAAAACTTTGATTTCTATTAATCTCCTACAAGAAGTTGTAACTACGTTTTTCTTAAGGTTCATTATTTTCATGTCATAATGCTTATTATGAGATTCAACACTTTTAATGTTCAATATCTTAATTCTTAATCAGTAAGACAATAATAATTAAAAATTTTTTTCCCAATAACTTTTTTATTTTTTAATAATAGATCTGATATTTGAATGTGCTGTAAGTTTTCCATGTATCTAGCTAGATATTTAAAAGTATACAATTGAATTAATTTAAAAATATGGGCACATTTTATATTTTTAAATTATGAATAATAATCATTGAAATTATTTAAAAGAATAAAAAAATGTTTGTAGATCTATTGATTTACATCGCTTTCTAATATACTAAAATAACTACTACTAAAATAACAGCTCGATTGTTTAACCAAGTACCTAAGCAATAGTTAACGATTCCTCCATAGCAAATAGTATACTTCCCTACCCTTGACAAACCCTTCCCTAGACAGCGAACCTGTTGTAGTGCAAAGATATCCAAAATGTATCCCATTATCTATTTTGTGACCGATTTTAGTCCACCAATTCTATTCAAACTTCTTACGTTCCAGGTCCTTATACGAAGAAATCGTTATCCTTATCTTATATTTCAAGTAACCCAATAAACCCGAAAGTTTTAGGTTTCAAGCAAACATGGCCCATATATTTATATACGAGTATATGAGGAGTTTTTGATAAATTATATCCATTACTCAAAAATAAAGTAACAATATAAAATATTGTCCTTTTACTCTGGTATGAGTTAAGATTTTGACGGAATATCGGATCTGTTCTACAGGATTGAGTGGGATATTATTTAAGGATACTAGAGGACAGTTGGAATACGATTATGATATGAGGAGATAAAAAAAAAAATTAAAATAGCCACTAATCAAAAATAAAAGTTATAGACGAATTGAGTCGTTCATTTCCAAAACGTCCTTTATCCATAAGATGAAAATTTTGGCAAACAACGAAATAAAGCCTATGAATTTAAATTAGGGCATACCAATTTGGAAATAGTTCCTTAAATTAAAAAAAATGCTGATTTATTTGTTTTTTATTCAAGAATGATATATTACATTATTATTTAGTTATTTTAAAAAATTTTTTGAAAAAAGTCGTTTTGGAACCAAAAGATGGATAAGAGACGGTTTGAATAAAAAATAAAGGTCAAGGGACAGTTTGAATAAAAAACCTTATCAAAAACAGGTTTTTTCTTGTCTAACCTTAAAATAATAAAACTATTATGATATAATATGAACTTGTCATCATGGTTGTAATTGAAGGGAATAGTCCTGAATGTAAATTTCTTTTAAAATTCTTCGGCGCCCTACATAAGCCCACCTTCGTTTCCATCATCTGACTGCGCAGTTGCATTTTTTGGATTTTCATTTCCAAAGATACTGTTTTTGTGAAAGATTAAATCTTCATTATCCGCCCAATTAGCTCCAAAGTGAAGTTCAAGAAGTTCTTGACGGCAGCAATCTTGGCAGTCTTGATAGGGACTCCCGGGAAAAGAAGCGGTAGTTCAAAATCTTGAGTTTTATAACAAGGCTTTATGTCTTTTTTACATTGTCCAAGATTCCATTTACCAGGGCTCTCCTGAGACAAGGACTTGAGTGTTGGGTACATTGCTTTTAGTAATTATAAACCTTTTAGCACTGGCAAATTTAAAGTCCCAGGGTTGCGGTTTCCTCTAAAACTTATCAGAGGCTGTCTTCCAGTCGAAGAAATTGGAGTTTTCAATGTAAATTGGAATGTAAATACCATCATGAATGAGCATAATACTGTTGTTGCTTGATTAAATTCACAACTTGAACTATTAAAATTGTAATTAGCTAAATATCGACTTTAAAAAGAGAGTGCTCACTTATGAAAAATCTTAAAAATACTGAACGCTATAGTATGGAAAACAGTATAATAATCATCAATTTCAAAGGTCCATAAAAACATATCCTTTTGTCAAAAGTGGCGAGATTTTTTTTCAAGCTGATCAGCAGGTCTACCGCAACAAATTTCAGCCTTGAAATATTGGACAAAGAGGTATAAATTAGTATTACAGAGGAAAATATTACTCAACTAAATTTGGCATAAGAGACATGTTGAAAACAAAATTGAACTCATCCATTTATTACAATGTGGGATAGAGGACGATTTGAAAACAAAATAGTTCCTGTTAGTTGGTGGCCATATTAGATTGGACAAAGGACGTTTAGAAAGCAAGCACGAATTTCTCACAATTTTGAGATTTATTTTAAATGGTTTAAAGAACGTTTTGCTACTAAATATTTGGTTAATTTGATAGGAAAAATTATATAGATTGTCATGCTGACAGTAACTCAATTTCTAAAAAAATGGATAAAGGGCGTTTTGGAAATGAGCAACTCAATTATAAGTGTGTATCCAAAAAATATTCATTTTATTATTATTTATTTTATAAATGTCTTCCTATCTAAGAAATGTTATAAATTTACTTTGCTAATAAAAAAATGCTTAATCTCTATGAGGTGCCCCTATTATATACTTTTAGCAGTAACTTAATAAAAGTTGATATATTTACATATGATGGAAAACTGCTCTTAAACTGAATCTTGCAAATACAATTAAGTTAGTTATGTAATAGATGAATCAAATATTTTTTTATAATCTCTTTAACTTGATTATATAATAATCGGCTTTGTTTATTAATGCCAATATATAAATAATTTTCTATAAAATACTCTTTTCTATTAATTTAAATAATTTTCTATTAATTTCTGAGTACTCAGATGTTACGTGTTCTCAGTTTTGAACGTATCAGGGAAATGGGCACTTGCGGATGCTTCAAAAAACTTCAACAAGTATCTGAGATGTGGAGTTACAACTGCCAATATCCAAAGAGAATAGGAACTTTTAGAAGAAGATTTATTTTTTATTATTGTCAGTATTAATCTCGATTACGTATCATTTGTCAAGAAACGTTTATATTACTGAGATCACCAACCCTTTTTTGTTCTAACTTTCTATTGAATAAAAACACACAAGTGTAGCAAATGTTTCTTAATCTTTTCGACCTGTATACGGCCTAAATACGAATTAAAAAAATATAAATAAGTTTTCCTAGAGATAATTTACCTGTTGAAGGACATCCAAGGAGCTCTATCCTAAGGCACACCGTCCGCCTGTGGACGCTGTACGGAAGAACTCGGATCTGATTGGCAAAGACTGGAGGCATCAGTTTGTGGGAGACCACGGTTGCGGTATCACTGTTTCCGCTGAGAATCTGCAAAGAAAAAAAGAAAGATTTATTTTAATTTTCAAAATAAAGCTTCTTCAATAATAATAAAGTTACGAATAGTAGTCACATAATCATATGAATGTTTCAAGCTCCATGTTGGCTAATAAATATTGAAGTTGGTACGAGCGATGGTAATTTTATTGCTTCGCTAGTTACAGCAACAATTTGGGTTTATTTACTTAGAGTAGTTTGATGCTAGTTAGCTGTAGATATATAACTAATATATACATGTAATCATAGTCAACTTATTCAAAGTGGAAGAAACGGATACACTAATTAATGTACAGAAGAATCGTCACTATCAAATGTATGTTTTTTATTTGAGAGAAATTTGAACATTTTCATTTCTTTAGAAACTACGTTTTTAAAAATAATAGTTGTGATAAAGAAAATCTAAAATTAATATTTTGCTGTTAGAATCTGAAGAAAAACATGTTGGCCCACACCATGGTGGTAATGTAATATTTGCAATTACATTAATTTTTTGTCATAATAAAATATTATTAATTATGACAGTAATAAATAAGGCGTAATCTCATATATTTCCAATTTATTCAGTAGCGCTTAACTACCTTTTCAAAGCTTAAGTGTCACAAATAGGGAAGTCAGTCCATACTTAAATGTCATTCATATACTTGCAAAGAAGCTCTGATGAAGGCCAAAAAAGTGGATCGAAACGTTGGTATTTAATATATAGTTAATATTTAAAATTTTATTTTGACCTTCACCGGAACCATTTTCTCGTCCATGAACAATATCTTAGATAAATTATATCCTCACGATCGCCACTAAATCAGGATCAAGAAAATTTCTGATATTATAATTAAGATAAGTCGATTTTTCCATGAGAATTTTTTCTTTTCACTTTCTTAGTTTTATTATTTTTTTCAAGTATTTATTTTAAGGAATATTATTACATAATGACTTAATGAATAGCTAATGAGAAAACTAATTTAATATGAAATATTTACCTATTTCATAACTATAAGTACTAACCTATTTAGTATGATAAAGAAATTACGAAGAGTGAGCTGAAGAAATAAAATAAAGTAGTTCTTTTATTAAGTTGGCCCACGTTATTTTTATTTAATTTCTGTTTTTTTATAATAGTCTTTGTACTTCTTCAAAAACTAATGACATATCATAAGGGTATTTATAGGACTGGCTGTTAATAAGGCCAGCTAACTTATTTGTGATTATTTGACAAAACTATATTCAAAAATATAAAACGACAAGAGTCCGATATTTATTAGGCCAGCTGCCAGCGATTGACATGGTGAAAAAACTGGGGAAAAATGGCTCTTGATCAAATTTAAAAAAAAAGTAGGAACCATCGGTATTTTCAAAAATTATGGGAGCTTGGATAGGACAGCCATTCCCTATCAACTACAATTTTAGTTGGAACCCGTACAAAATTGGTTAAGCAAAAAAAATATATTATTTAATATTTATTATTTTTTAAATAATTCAAGATGCGGACAATTTATACCATCGTTTTATTAAAAAAATATTTAAAACAGTATGAAAACAAATCTCATTACCGTCAAAGCTGACTTCATTAGTAGAAAAATTAAAATGAAATGTTTTTTATTTATTATAGGTTTCTATTAGAGAATTGTTTTTTTTTAATAGTTTACACGAAAAACTACCTTATTCTAATTTTATTGAATTCTCTGTATTCAAATGACAGTCCTAAATTCGAAATATATGAATAAGATGTAACTAGTTTTATTTTTTAAATCGGTACATTCCATTTTTTTTTCATTAAAATGGAATTTCTCATAAAAAACAAAACAAAAACGTGCTGTATTATTTGTAACGGCTTGAAGAATATTTACAATTTGACTTTCTGAGCTCGACAAAAGAGTAAATAAAGAGCAGTTCCTCGATCCTTTATTAGGCATCGCTGATAAATTATTAAATCGCTAATAACTTTTTTTATATGATAGAGAGATATTGGAAATATTATATCAGACGTTTATACAAAGAATTATGCCTGATAAATTTCAATTACAGAAATAATTAGGAGCGAATCGTCAAGTTTGAGCTAATGCCTCAAACAGTTAACTTCATGAACTCGACTAAATTCCAAACAAAGGTAAGGCAACACAAATCTCTTACCTAAATTCCTGCTAATGACTTATATTAAACTGCTTGAACCGGATTAATTGATTAAAAAAATAATATTAATTAACGAGTTTAATTATTATAATAACTAAGATCAGAAACGATAAAAAGGAATGGTAAAATATTTTTGAATAAGTTAATATCAGAGAAATGAATATATATTTATAAAACATTTTGTAGGGAATATTGGTATTTTCCATTACTAGTTTACTGAAACCACCAAGGTAGAAATATTGTCCTTCAATAGATGGGATATTGCCTTTTCCCCTTAAAAGATGAAATCGACCTTCATGGCATTCATAACGCTGGTATAAGCTAAGGAAAGGCAATACTAGATGTTCTCAAGAGGTTTATTATTCAATAAATAGCTTCTTATTGATGTTATAAAATTACTTCATTCCTTGCAAATATAAATAAATAATTTTTTTTTTTTTAATTATTTATTTATTGCTATTTACAACTATATTACAGTAATATAACAAGTAAATTGGCTGAGTGGTACATAATGACATGATATAATGACAAGTAGAGAAACTACCCACTGGTAGTACTCAAATCGAATGTTCAGCTAAGAAGGTCACGTGGCCATCTTCTTTTCAGACGCCTCGAAGGATTATCGGGAATTGAAGAGGAAGCTAGGTTTGAAACTAGAGGGTTTGAGTGGAAATGAAGTTTGTTATGAAAGGATAGATACCGGGATCGGGCCAGATCAGCAACAAATGGGACATTAAGGTCGTTATGGATGACTATATTCTTAACAAAATAAGGAGCGTTGAGGATTTTACGAAGGATTTTGGATTGTAGGGATTGGATACGAGAAGAATTCGATGGCTTAGTGGAGCCCCAAAGCTCTACTCCGTAAGTCCAAATAGGTCGTATGATGGTCATGTAGATGAGTCTTTTGTAATTGATTGGGAGCTTAGAGCGTTTGTCTAGTAAGTGTTGAAGAAGCCTGAAACGTCGAGCGGTTTCTTGTCTTTTCAGTCTTGTATGAGGATTCCAGGTTAATCGTTTGTCGAGATGCAACCCTAAGTATCGGATCTGTTCTACAGGCACAAGTGGGATATTATTAAAGGATACTGAAGGGCAGGAAGTCATTGGTTTACGACGTAAGGTAAAAGTGATTTGATGGGATTTTTGAGAATTTATTTTAATTCTCCAGTTCTGGCACCATTCTTCAAGATCAGTGATATGGGATTGGAGGCTTTGGGATACAATAACTGGATTGGTATTGACTGATAATACACATGTATCATCAGCATATGTGGTAAGGATAGTATTAGGATGAGTTGGGATGTCAGCTGTATAAACTGTATAAAGGATTGGGCCAAGGATACTACCTTGAGGAACACCAGCAGATTGGGAAAAGAGGGATGAATAGACATTATTGTGGTTTACTTGGAAAGTTCTGTTTGTGAGATAGGATTGAAGGACGAGAAAGTAGGTAGGCGGTAGAAATTTACGGAGTTTATAGAGCAATCCCGGATACCAGACTCGGTCGAAAGCCTGTTCGACGTCAAGAAAGACGCCCGAACAATATGATCCAAATTCTAATGGATACTACATCCACCACACGATGACATTGCTGAATAGTGGAGTGGGATGCTCGGAATCCAAACTGGTGATAAATAAATAATTTAAAAAAAAAATATATTCATTGGAATTTACAACTGTATACAGAATACATCAAGTAAATGTAATGAATGAATACGTTGACATGAAAAGACAAGTAGGGAAACTACCCAGTGGTGGTAAAATAAATAATTTAAAATAGCTTTCATGGATCTTAAGCATTCGTAGTTATGGACCGTAGTTACTATTTTCCAAATGAAACCTTAATTTTTAGTTGTCAAAACGTTTTGTTTTTTTCTATTTCATGACTTACTACCTTTTCTATGTCAACCTCTCAATCACGAAAAAAATAGTTTACACGAAAAACTGCCTTATTCTAATTTTATTGAATTCTCTGTATTCAAATGACAGTCCTAAATTCGAAATATATGAATAAGATGTAACTAGTTTTATTTTTTAAATCGGTACATTCCATTTTTTCAAAATCAATTAAATGATAGTATAGACAGTTCTTAAACTTCGCCCGCCAATGTGCTGTGTAAGGAATATAAATGTTCATGCTTTCTATTGTGAAAGCACTACACAATAACCTCGTATATTCATTAACTTATCTCTAAATTCTCTATATATAATCATTTCTCTTATATACGGCATAACCAAATGCTGCGAGTGCAGGAGAATTACAGTGGTGACTAGTGTCTTTCATGGGTCGTAGCGCCATTGAAGATTTATAGATTATCAAATTTCATTCAAATAGGTTCCGAACATATGGTACATCTTTATTTTGGGAATAGTGTGTTTTTTTTATTCTGAGGATGATGAATAAACATACATAATTTGATTTTCATGAAACGGCTTTATGACCTCTCAAATATCATTAATTTTCCTTTCTCACTTTCGCCTTTCATTTTTCCCAGTGTTTTCTCACCATATCTGCGTGGGTTTGCTTCATTTATTGCCCGGTACCCTTCCGTTATACCTTATTTTCCATAATAACATTGATTTTTCTTATTTTTCTCTATTTAGGCATCCTTTGATAGTTATTTTAAATCTTTTTTTCCGTCTCATTTGCTTTACATACATACTTACATACTTACAAATACTTTCTTGTTTACTCTCCCTCGGTCCATTCTTACTAAGTGTCCACAGAATCTTAGTCTTCTGATTCCTATTTTGCTTACTAAGTTTTCTGCTATGTTATCTCCCTGTTGATTTGGAGATCGATCTTAACCTGTAGCCTTCCTGCCTTGGACCCATAGATTCTCCTCAGAATACATATCTCTGTTTCAGTCATTTTTCCTCTTCAAGGGAGACATGTTGTCTCCATCCCATACAGGTTTTATCACCGTGTTGTAGTGTCAAATTTTTGCATTAGATGATAGGTTCTTCTAATTGATAATATTTCTTGTAGCAAAGCTTAGTTTTTCCTAAATTTGTGATTTTTTCTTTTATGCTCTCTTTTGACAAAACTTTGTTGCATATTTCTCCTAAAAAAAACTGTACCACTACCATCCGTGAACGGTTCTGAGGTTCAGTATATAGTAGAGACTGTACTGTTTCATGGACAACATGTGAAGGGAGATGATTTGTCCTAGATAACGCTCAACTGCTCCCCCACTTCATAAAGACTGAGTAAGCCTTAGGAGGGTCCTAGATTATCATATGATGGATCTTCGGTTGTTAACAGACTTGACAGTCTTTCCAGGAGCGGGATTTGAACAAGAACCAGGATTTTCGGCATGGCAACTCCGTGATCCACTGAGCCACTCCGCTCCCCTGCATATTTCTGCTAGAATTTAAATTTATATGCTACTTTTATTTGTCTCCATTATTTTTTGCCATAGTTTTTCTCAGTTGTCATAAATTCCGTCTTTTCATAAGAAACTTCTTGAAGTCTTGAATGAAAAGTTCTTGAATTTAAGGTTTGGGATCTGTCCTTGGCCAGATCTTCCTTTCCTTAATCCTTCCGCGTATTCCCCGATTTCAGGGTCTATATTGTGGTTCTAGTTTGTTTAGTAGAGCTTTTGAGAATTTTTTGTCAAAGTGACAGGTAGCAGTGAAATGCCTCTGTAATTATTTACTTCTATTGTAATATTTTACTTCTATTTATATGTAGAGGGTATATCAGGGTGTTTTACCAGTCTATACAGAATTTTATTTTATTTTTTCTATACAGAATAGATAAAGTTATCCCATCGCCAGGAGTTAGCATGAATTATCAAACCGATTGACCGGGTACTAATAGCATAACGAGGGGGGTAGCGTGCCCTACACGTAGGTAGCTCCTGAATAATGACTCGGAGGGGACAGAAATATGGCATGTTCCACGCGAGCTGCCAGCCATGCGGCTTTGATGACATTGTTGCCGTCAACATTGGTGTCCTTTGATCAGAGCGGGAGCCTGAAATACCTATAAGGCACCCTTCATTGAGAAATATCGGAGAAGGAGGTATTTTAGCCTGTCGATTGGCGCTATTAATATCATGACATAGTATAATCATGATCGGTAATCTTGTTCCTGTGATCTCTAGTGTCCATATTGGTATAGGATTAAATCAATACGAATCTATAATTACTCTGTTTAATTTCAAATTTCCAATTGTTTCTATTGAACAAATCTGATCTGTGTGGAATATAATATTTCCTAATAGTTGGTTTTGCTATATTGGCTTCACTGCCAAACACTGATCTCAGAGAAAATTCAGATCCTTTGATCTGAATAGTATTTAAATAATAAAATGGGATGGGACCCTGAGATCTTTATACTTCATATATAATAATTCTATATCATTGATGAATAAGAGACATATCCCTCTCTTCTCCAAAGGTTGACATTGTTGATTGACCAGGAATTGTTTATTAATTAAAGATCCTTTTTCATTTAATTTAATAACGTTGTATTTATTGTGTGCTGATCATATCTACAAGTTAGCTTATATATCAACTTATAATGAAAGAAAAGTGTGCCCTTTCGCTAGTCGTGACAGTCTACATGTTGAGTTGCCCGCTTCTTGTCTACAACTGTCGTCCATTCTCTGAAGAGTTTATATTTGGCAAAATTATGGCCTACGGTTTACATTAAGTAGCGGTTTACATTAAACAGTTATTTAGTATCGTTATTCTTTCGTCTGCTGCCTCCGGTGAATAAGTACTGAGGTCATTTTTTCCAAAAAGAGTTAATTCTACTGAAGGGAATCGGAATCGTTTCATTATTGTAGTACAGAATTGTCTAAGTGAGATGTTTGCTTGAACAGAAGTTATTGCTTTATCTCTATTTTATTATTTCTTGCTCTATTTCAAACAAAAGGCCACTATAATGACACTATTCCGCTTCACTCAGTACAATTAACTCTTTTTGGACAGTATTTGACTCAACTCTAATTCACCGAGTATTAGGATGTATATGAAATAAAAAGAAGATATATATAAACACACTAAATAGATTTATTATTAACAATTATTTTATAAGGTACACACGAAATCATGACTAGAAGAATATCGAACATCACAGTAACAGCGCTAGGAAGGTTACACACAAGTTTGCATTAAAATCGATATTTCTATCACCGAGGCGGTATATATTCAATTGAATAAACCAAAAATGAAGAGAGGAGGGATTACTGGGGTATGATGCTGAAACTGTCCAGATCGAGAGCAGTTAGAACACAAAAACTTAAAATAGGTGATCCGTGAACAAGTGAATAAAAGGCACGAATAAAATATTTGTCTAACCTTCAATGAGGCATGCTGATAAATTATTTATTTGGATGGCGGGGCTGCGATACATCAGGAAAGGTATATATTTTTTTAAATTACCAGTGTCTAATCCGAAACCGGTACATTACACTATCTTGATTTTATTATACTTATGGATTTAAAAAAAAACTATTTTATTTCCTATGGTTTTGATTATTTTATATTCTGATCCTTTTAACATTATTCAAAATTGATTTTTCAAGTAATTAGTGTTATAAGCAACTTTGATCATCTTTTAAGTTTTTGCTATCAGCTCTTTAAAGCGATTGAAAAGTTTTAACCATTACTCAGTGCTGCTTAATTTTTTTTAAATTCTTAGTCCCTTATTTGGACATGGGAGTGGAGTATCTGAATCGGGAAAACGCTGAATCGCAATGTCCTAGGTTTACGGTTGAAATTCAACTGTGGCAGTTAAATAATTTAATCTGTTAATGGCCTGGAATTTAATCTGTAAAGATCCTCCTGAGGCTCACCAAGGTTCTACTAACTATAATTGAAAAACACGAGGCGGTTGAGCGTGACTCAGATAAATAAGCGTTGTCCTGGACACATTACAGTATCTATCAGTATACCATGTACTGCACCCAAGACCCTTCATCGGTTCTAGTGGTACAGGCTTTTATTATTCTCTACTTTTCTCGAGCGACAAAGGGGTTCTACTGAATGTGGATAGCTTCCAAACAAAAATTTTTATATCTTGAGAAATAGTGCAATGTAATTTTAATGATAACATTCTTTAGCTACTTATTCTTACTCTTCTATAGCTGCCCCGTATTCAACTTGGATAGCATAAGGATGTATTATGCCCAAATTATCTGATGTTTATATTATTTTTATCCAGTAGAATATTCTTATCCATTCTTAGTTAAAAAATTATTATTCAAAAAAGGGGCTCAATCAGAGAGACAAATGATAGTGCGATAAGTTGCTGGTCCCGGGTTCAAATCTGAGTAAGAGAGATAAATAATTTATTCTGTCAATAGTCATAAATTAACTCTATGGGACTCTATCCCCTATAAAGGGGGTACATTTAACTGGGAAAAAGCCTTGCGGTTGAGCGTGATCTCGGACGTCTCCTGTACTGCCGTTGTCTTAGAAAGGGGAAAGATTTATTCGTTTTGAAGGGAGGACAGAGGTTTTCGTAGAAAAAGTGCAGTCTCTACCATGACATGACTTTACATGATTCGTATTGGTACAGGTTTTTATGTTATTTGAAGATAACGTGTCGTAAATATCAGTAAAAATGAAAAATTAAGACATATCAGAAAATTTGTAATTTCACGATTACTTAATTTATTTTCTTAATTTACTAGTTCACATATTTATTCAAGTGCTCTCGTCCAAGTCAGTATACATCCATTATCATAGAAATAATACAGTCCCTACCATGTCTTGTACCCAAGACCCTTCAAGGGTAGTATTGGTAGGGGTATTTGTTTTTGTATAATTAAAAAAACAACAAAGTTCAAAAGGGAATCAGAACCTATTTATTGATAATGTAAGTTGATAATCACTTTTTTTCTAGCCCATTTAATTTCGTATTTACTTTTACTGTCAGAACTAATATTTCACGAACCCCTGCTCGTATATCGTTCCCACTACAACATAAACCAGGGGCAAATAAACCATTATTAAAATGTTATTTAAATGAGCCTCGAAAACAATAATGGTCAGATATAAATGGAAGAAGAGATAAAATTAAAATGATAAAGGATTGAGATGAAAACTGGTGGAAGGTGAAAGAGAAATAAATGATAAGGAGGTGCAACCTGTTGTGGTGGACAGCGCCCTCCCAACTTGATAGCCTGACCTCCCGCCCTCCCCCTAATGCATCTAGTCTTAGCTCTAATCCTCATCGTATTTATCTTCCTCCCTTTATCTTCTCTCTTGATTTATATCCATTTTAAGGGATTTTTCATAATCTTAATCTCTCTGAAACGGTTGCTATTCAATTTTCCGTTATTCCCCTTTAAATCATATTTTTTACATTGTAATATTCGATCATAACGAATGTATTATTCTACGCTTATACCTTAATGTATATCAGTCGCATTAATATATTTATAAATTATATTATTAATGTAGAAAAGCAAAAGGTCAAAAGAAACGTAAAACATTTGTTAGTACGTGAGTGGAAAATACCTAATCAACAGCCTTATGTCTCTAAAATAACAGAAAACAAAAATACCAGCCAATATTTCAACAATTAAGGAATCAACACGACTGAAAAATATTAATAAAATTTAGGAAGAAAAATACCACTCATGCGTTTATTTTTTAAATTTCTTATAGCATTGATGAGCTGGGTTTTTTTAACACTTTTTTGCACGAAACAGAAAAAAATTGACCAATGCGAACCTTGATGGGTCTTAGGTTTAGTATGTGCTAGAGACTGTAGTGTTTCTAGGAAAACAGTTCTGCGGGGGCGTGATTGAATGACAGGGGCATTATTGGACGTGGTTTTTTCTAGATATAAGAATTTACCCAATTTGGGTACCCACATTTTAGCGGCTGGGTGAGCCCAGAGAGGGTCTCCAGATATCAAATGATCTATCCTCGGCTGTTAAATAAATTAACTGTCGCAGCCGGATTCCAACCCGGGACCTTCGGCACTGAGCTTTCGTCCTCTTAATATAAACTTACGTACTGAACCCTTTCCTGAAGACCTTTTATGAGTTCTATTAAATTATTATGAGTTATAAAAATATTAAAATTAGTTGGCCAGAAATAGTATAGATGTTGATGTCTTTAAATTTTTCTCCGTTGTAGGTTGGTATATAACCATAAATAAATAAAGAGTTTGGTACTTTATTCTAGTATAATAGACATTACGTAGCAATACTTGTAAGAAACATACAGCATTTATTCATTTTTAATTAATATATCTGAAAAAGAAATGCATATATTAAAAAGATTTTAAGATGTGCTAATTTAAAACTAGTTTGTATTCAGTTTATAATTGACAAGTAAAT
Organism: Troilus luridus; assembly: GCA_964056705.1. Classification (NCBI taxonomy): domain Eukaryota; kingdom Metazoa; phylum Arthropoda; class Insecta; order Hemiptera; family Pentatomidae; genus Troilus; species Troilus luridus. The sequence continues at coordinate 69,011,234 of OZ057412.1, read as the reverse complement.
AGAGATTCAAAATCTAATTTTTCATTCCTACGGATAAATGGAATAATCCATGCAAATGAGAAACTTTTTACTATAAAACTACTTATTATATTATTATATTTTGAACAGATTGTCATGTCAACTCCAGTATGAATGGCGGATTTGTATAATTATGTTGCTAATCATTTTAAAAACAATCTGTTGCAATAAATATTCGAAAAATCAATTGAAATTAAATTGTAATTTTGTTAAATGGCAATAAAAAATATACTTATAAACATAATTCATTTATCTTCATTTTTCAAAAAGTTATAAATAAATGCTGTTTAAAATGTTATAGGAGCGGATTTGGTTTGTGTGGTGGTCCGTGCACGGAGGGTCGTGGACTGATTGGTGGAGTCAGCATCGAAACTTCGGGTTCGCTAAGCCCTATTCATATTTCCGTAATGTTATTTTGAATTTTTAATAATTATATGGGAAAACTTCAAATATTCTGTACGTCAAAGATGTGACCGACCCATTATTAATTTGTTTCTTACTCCCAAAGAAGACGGCTATAAAACCAGTTATTATAAAGTCTGTTAATAATCTCATAAATGATTTTTACCTTGTGTTATTATGCTACTAAATAATTTCAGGTTATTATATATACATAAAAAAAATGTTATAGTTATATATACATATGTTATAGTTCTAGAACATATGTGATTTTATTTTCTTAGAACATCTCTTCTCAGTATATTCTATATTATGATAACAATTTAATAAATATAAGAACTGATCGTAAAGGAAGCAAAGAGGATATCGATCACAATAGTTGGAAATGTTTTTGGAAACTGCTAGGCAATTTTAGAACGAACGGGGACACAATAGCTGGGAAAGCGATATACAATATAAGGAATGGATTGTTGTATATCTCTGCTCTTGTGATGAGCCTTCCTCCCATTCCATGACCATCATCATCAGGCTATTTCCGAATCTAAATCATCGTTTTCCTCATCACACAATAGATAGAGCATCAATCGGTATGTTCTCTCCTATATTGTGCTATACAGTTCAAACAATGGTTAAAAAAAGTTTTAGATAAAACAACGGTTATAAAAAAAAAATTCCTACTCTAGGTTCTATATAGCGATATATTCTATTATTGGTTCATGTCAAAATTAAATTCTGATAAAAACATGTTTAAAATAGAAATAAGATGTACATGAGTCACACTGTCCCCAAGTGCTTACTTAATATAAATAATCACGAGTTTATTTCTAATAATGGGGTTTATGAAAAAAAAATGACCGTTTCACCTTCTCCTTGGAGAGAAGATGGCGACTAACAGTATCTGTCGACACACCACACTCCCTGGCAAGTTCGCCAGTACTTGTCGACGGATTTGACTCAACAGCTACCTTCAGAACCTCATCAATATTCATTAATGGTCAACCGGACCCCTCTCCCTTTCTAACGTCGTATCTCCACTGCTAAATTTTTCAAACCAACGCCGAGCAGTGCGCTGGTCAAGGACACCTTCCCCTTCATATTTAATAATGTTGCTTCAGCGGCTGTGAAATTTTTTTTCAGTAATGTCTTAAAATTACGAGAATTTCGTAGGACACTGTCATATTTCTATGAAATAAACAACTAAACTGATGCTTTTTTTGAACAAGTCCAGTGTTAGTAAACAAGATTAGAGAGAGTTATAAAGGGATTATTAAGTGTTGGTAAATAATAAATAGTATTAAAATATTTACAGACTTTTGAACTCTGGAGTTTGATAAAACGGTCATTTTTTAGCTACGTTTCCACCTTTGGTACACTGTTAATCTAATGTTCGGCCAGAACGATAATTAGTTAACAATTTTTTTTCCACTTTTTGATTCAAGTGAAAACACACTGGCTTACGTACTCTTTTCAAAAAAAATTATAATGCTAGATAAAAAATACAATGAAAAAAATGGATATTATTTCCCCTTTCATAAACGATTTTTTAATTTATTTGCCATATTTGAGCCACATCAGTTGAATCAAATTAATACTGATAATATTGCATGAGGAGGAGTACTGTATTTATAAAAAGCTCATAATTAGTTATATTTATATGGTTAATGTAACTTATTACGGCGGTAACAAAGTAATGGAAGGTTCCAAAAATTACTCATTTATCAAAACATTTACACGCATTTGTGTTTGTGGCTATTAAATAATAGCCATTTGTTTGTATTAGGAGAAATATGAGTATAATAAAAACATAAATCATTAAACTGCTTGTGACACTTACAACAACTTGATGTCGATGTTAAAACAATACCAACCATTGTGTTACGAGAGATGATTTATATATACGACGCCAAGAATACATAAATTTTTAAATAAAAGGTGAAGCAAGGTTTAGAGGAAAAATCTAAAGGGCCTTGGGCTCAGTAGATAATAAAGACTCCGCTTTTTATAAGCAAAGATATAGGGTGGAACATGCTAACAGTCAGTTTTTTCTTTATTTCAGGTCACCCACTTTATAGAGGCTGGATGAGCCCGAGAAGGGTCTGTATATCCATCTGGATCGATCCACCTCTGCTAACAAAAAAATAATTATCTACCTGTAATGGCACACTTCAAAATATGTTGTGACCTATATGTAGTATTTTTTTCCTGTGTTCACCTTCCAACCACCACCACCCAACTTTATAGCCATACTTTCTTCTACAGCCATACTTTTGGTCTTCATGGGAACAAAGCAATTGAAATTTCGGCTATATATGTTTATCCATCTGACACAGCTCTTTTTAATTGAATACAATAGTCTACCTTTGAATAATTCAGACAGGTATATAAATACACTGCGTAGGAAAATGTGTTCATGTTTTTATAAATTTATTCCATCGCTTTAATTTTTTATTTCAAGAATGCTGAATCTACTGAAAAAATGACCTTTTGACATTTAGCAATTCATATACATTCCAACCAAGGGTATCTGGTGAACCCTATTTTTTGTGCTAAAATGGTTATTCTTGTACTTCATATTTATTCATAAAAGTTTAGTTTAAATTGAGGACAAACATAAATATTCAAGCAAAACTTAAATGAATGAATGTAGTACAATAAGAATCATTCGTTAATAACAAAAAAATATTATCAGGGATATATTGAAGAGATTATTAATTAGTAATTGCATTCGTAATATGACTTTAATCATAATTTTTAGAGATTTGAATGAGCTAATGTGATCAGCTAGAAATTATTTCGGACATAGTCTTTAATTTAGGAAGTAAGTATAAGACTCATCATGCATTACTATATTTCATTATTAACCGTTTCGCTAGGTAGGGGGAAAGCTCAGTGTTTAGAGCTCCGAGTTGCTCTGCTGAAGGATTCAAAGATGGACTCTGTGGGATATGCAGATCCTCGTAGGGTGTGTCCAACCTTGGAGAAAAACCTAGCATCTGATTGTGACCTTCCCTACAAAGGGCATTAACAACAAGCCCAAGTAATTGCCAAGTACATAACCCACGACCTTTCTCAGGATAAAATGGTGTAGGGAAAAATAATTCAAGCAGAATTGAAAAATTTGTAATTTCACGATTTATAATTTTTTATTTATTTCCCAAGTGGTCATGAATATTGGTGGTTGGCGTAGGTAAAGGCTCGTCAAGTGACGTGATCTTTACCAAATACCAGATCATAAAAGCTGCCTAAGAAACAGCCTCTACATTTTACCCTGTTAACCAAGGAATAAAATTTTGTTCAACATATTTCACAATGTGGACTTTTTTGTCTTATTGTTTTTATTTATTTCGAAATAATATTCTATTAGAACATATATAAATAGTCAAATAGAAATACATCATCATACCCAGTTAACAGGTTAATGAAATCAAGGCCCTTTATGGGTTCAGATCTTTTCTGATAGGACTTTGCTAGGAATGAGTTCTAGAAAATAATATTACTTACTGTGGCCGTCATATTGGCCCAAATGCTATCAGATGAAATATGTGGGTCTTGAAAAATTAGGCAATATCTGATGAAATAGGTTGAGCGAGCGGTGTGTAAGGAATGGGCCCTCTAAGAGAGCAATAATGTCATGGCTAACTTTTATCTGGGCGGAGGGATGTCAGTGTAATGAAGGGCCTCGTCTGGGCAGGCAGCCCTACATCACCCGCTCCTAGGCATCAATCTCTTTTTTAACAGGAGCCTCCATGAATATTATATCCTTCACCTAGATGATACCTACCCTTCATCCGGGGGAAGCCACTTTTTAAATTTTCCCTCTACAAAATTGTGATATTTATTGCTTTTACCGCGATTAGCTCCTGGGTTATTTATGACTCTGAAGAGATTATCTAGAGAGAATTATTTATTACGTCTTATAAATAAAGAAATACATTTCACTGTTATAAAAGATACATAAAGTTACGATCTTGACTTCAATTTGTAGACGAATTAAGGTGTTTCTATATAATTTAATTAATCCTAGAGCATAATCTTGAAATGATATGTTGTTAGGGTAGTGACTGAGAATGTGGCAGATTTTGTAAATATATAAATAAAATAAATTTTGTATAAAAATGGCGCAAAACGTGGAATTGCGAAGCATGCAGCCGTTTAATACTGTTCAAGTGATGGCGTCGCCATGATTAAGATGGACATGTAAAGTTGTTATGCTGAATAACGAACGAGTTCCTAAAAAGTTAACAAGCACTGTACCGACTGGGAAACACCTGAGGGGTAGACCGAAACGTAGGTGGGAAGATTGCGGTAAAGTGATCTAGCGGGTTTGGGTTTGGGGAGGGGTCCCTATCCAGGGTTTGCAAGGAGAGATTGATGGTATCGGCATCAAGCCTTCGGTTTCACTAAGCCTTTTTATTTATTTATAAAAATGGCGATCGTATTGTACTAATTGTTACTTTTTATGAGTATGATTTTAAAGTTTGTATAAATCTTGTTAGGTGTAATTTTTGAAAGTGGTCTAAGTCCTTTTGGATAAAAAAAAAATCCAGTCCGATCTTAAATGATTTTAATAATGGTATGAAATGGTCGGGATGAAGTACAGTGAATGATTATACAAAATAAGAATGACTTCTTTTATTGTGCCTACGTTTTCGCCCAAGATGTAAGCCATCTTCGGGGGAGCTGTGTGTCGCGGTGAATAGTCAAACTTTAACTTTTTTAACTTTAACTCAGTTAAAGTTTGAGTCTTCATCTCGGCACCTCGCCTTCCACACCCATCTACAGCTTAGGCCGAAACGCAGCCACAATAAAATAAGTCATTCTTGTTTTGTGTAATCATTGACTGCACCCCCTGACCATATCATACCGTTATAAGAATTTTCCAGGCAACTATTTTCCACTTAAATAATTTTAATAATTATTATTTTAATATTAGAAAGTATTTTTGAATTGAAAAAAGTATACTTATTTATTTTTCTATTTCAATTACTTAGGGGAGCGGAGTGGCTCAGTGGTTGAGCACTGAGTTGCCATGCCGGAAATCCTGGTTCAAATCCTGCTGCGGGCAGTTACTTTTATTTAGTTTGTTTGCAGCCGGAGGTGGATCATATAGGATCTAGGACCCTCCTGGGGCTCACCCAGCCTCTATAAAATATTATAACAGCTCATATTTTATTAGTTTTATAAAATATTCTGAACTTGTAGCATTGAGCCATCTAAATTTAAAGTATAAAACTTATATTTTTTAAGCTAATACCTTCTAATTTTCATTCATTAGAGTATAACATATTATATAATATTATGGTTTGGCACAGATCATAGTAACATTTTCAATGACCGTTGAAAATAGGATCATGTTGTCTGTTATTTTATATATTTTGTTTACACTTCCTCTCCTTTTAACTTTTTCATCAATCTCCAATCTTGATATTTGTTCCAAAATTTAACGCAGCATGTTACCTAATTGTTTATGTATTCCTTTTTTTCTTTTTCTTTTCCCCCAATAGGGGTGGCATTGGTATATTCCATACAGCCATTATTAATTCCTTGAACTAAAGTCAAAACCAAAACCATAAATGAAAACCATCGCATCCGTGTGAAGTAAAATGATAACAATTTTTCTTCTTTTGGCCAATGGCTTGAACCATTTTTTACTGTTTTTCTTTGACTTTATTTGTAACAAAATTGAACTGTGAAAGCAAAATAATAAATTCGTACAACTCATTCTCAGAAATCTTTTTTCAATTCAGTCTATTTAAATTTGTCGATTGCATACCAAATTATTTTAAGTAACGAGCCAAACAAAGTATACTTCTCATTTATTGTAGCAATTTATTAGATAAAATATGAAATATCAGAAGTTCTACAAGGACAAGTAGTGATAGAACTGGGCAACTGCTGGAGAACCTGTGTTGGACCAGATCCAATCATCTATAAGGATGTTAACCTGGCACCGATGAGATTAATAATATAAATCAAGCAATAAAACAGTAATAATATTAAAAAAACATTTGAATTATTTCTTGACCTCCGGGTTTGATAAATTCTCGGAAATACCGTATCTTCATACCACATTTCCAATAATGATCTTCTCTACAGCTGTCACTGGCTCCATTTCCCATTTAAAACCACCATACCTTGTAATACTTACGGTACTTATTTTTATTTTTTCGTTTAACTGCCTTTCTGGATCATCAAACATCAGCGTACTCAGGTATGGTGCTATTCCTGTCTGTCTAATCATACTCCATTGACGCTGCTTTACTAGAAGCATCTTTCACTTTTTTTATAGGCTTCTTACTTTTCAAGGTTTTTGTCTCCTTCCAAAAGTCGTTAACTTTCAATGTAATCTTATAGTAGAATATGACCAAATTCCTTCCTAACTTTTTTATTCTCTCTTCAGTTCTGCGAAGTGCTTTTAGTTCCCAGTTTTAAGCATTTATAAATTAAGTTCAATAATAACAAATAATGAGATCTCTCTCTTAATGATGAACAAAATGATCTTATTGTCTTTATTTATCAACAAATAAAAATACGTAAATCAAGTAAGGTTTCTAATGTTATGATAACTTTGATTGATTGGTTTGTACGGAGGTTCGATTCCAAAGGAAGTGAATCCACTGAGGGAGATATGGATCCTACAGGTGATAATATGTAGGATAAGCCGCTCTGCTTGTAACGGACATGAAACGCATATAAACAAAGGCTTTAACATAATAAATTAACCTATTTTTTTTTTAAGCGGGTTTTTCTACATTTTTCCTGCTATTTTAAAACTTATTTATAAAAGGTAACTGTAATTAGTTAAAATCACTGTTCTTTAAACATGTAAAGGTAGTCCAGAACATGTATTCACTCTTATGCTGCTTGTATATGTAAAGTTGCAAATATAGTAGTTTTTTTTTTTTTAAATTAACCTATAAGATTTAGTAGACTTTTTATCTAATGCCCTACCAGTGTCAACTAACTATTACTGAACATGGCAATTTTTATCCTTCTATAGGAGAATACAGAAATGGCGATGGACGAGAGATCTCCTTCCGTGACCCGAGGTAACTGGATTAAATCCGGGAAGAGGTGTTGCTGGTACGGATCCTTTCTCATGGCCTGACATGTTATTATTTTCTCATGTTGTCAGACAATTTCCAGATTGTGAATCTCTTGTATGACAGCTAAAAATTGCATTTATATGTTGTGCCACCGTTTTAAGGTACTTCTACTACTAGATGTACGCTCTATGCCCCCAGTTAATTACAAAATACTCATATACATGGCCATTATAGGATCCATTTGGACTTACGATATAGAGCATTGGGGCTCCACTATACTATCAAATTCTTATCATATCCGATCCTTACAATCCAAAATCGTTAGTAAAAAACTCGATGCTCCTTACTTTGTTACGAATAAAGCCACCCACAATGGCCTTAACGTCTCATTGTTTGCTAATACCGAACCCGGTATCAATACTGTTACGACAAGGTTCCTGTGACGAAAATTTATTCCAAATCAAACCCACTAGTTTCGAACCTAGTGCTATGTTTTGTAGTCTTAAATATATTTTAAATATTCTAATTGATTTTGGTATGCCAGAGTAATCATTTATGATTACTCAAATTATTATTTCTTTAAACGTCCTGACTTTATTATTAATTGATTCTTTTCCAGAGGTTGGTCGTGTGTTTACCAATGCACTAATTAATTAAACCATCAATATACTATTCATAAGTATATAGTGCATCTGGGTTAAATAGCACCAAAATAATTAAAATTAATAGACTTTATTAATACAATTTGAAATGCGATATAATATATACATTGAGAAGTACACTTAATGATTCAGATGTAATAGAGGATGGCCATTAAATACATATAGGACTTTAATTACAACTTATCTGTGAAACAGAGGTACATCTAGAGTTCTTCTTGGTAAGGTGTGTTTTCTCCGGGTCTGGCTGTCTTCGGATACTCCTCCGACCGCATCTTTCACCGCTTCTTTCCTTCTTCCTCGAGATTTGTTCAGAGAATGCCTTTTCAAAGGTGGAGTTTTGGAACCACCTTTTCCTCACCCACCTTGACCATTTGGGCAAACCATTCTACCTGAGCGACCTATTTCTTGCAAACGGTCATTTGCTCTTTGTGCAAAAACATATTTATTTTTATAATACCGCCCGGTGCGATACATATGCCCGGCCTCAAGACAAGATGGCCTCGTTAAATTTTAAGTTGAATTTGTTATTCGATTAGTACCATCAGTGGGTAGTTTCTCAAATTGTCTTTATCTCATCTCACTATGTATTATTCATTCTATTTACTTGTTATATTATAAAGGGATCAAATCCCGCTAGGTGGCAGCATTTTATTTAATCTGCTAGCGGTTGGAGATGGACACTATCGAAACTAGGACCCTTCTGGGGCTCAGCCAGCCTGTTATAAAGTGGGGAGCCAAAATAAGAGGGAAAATCTGGCTCTTAAGCGTGATTAAGGACTTATCACTTACTTGCACAACCGTTTATCCAAGAAGCAGTACTGTCTCTACCATGCACTTAAGCTCAGACACTTAATGGATTGTAGTTGTACAGCTCTTTTTTTAAATTTCAATAAATAAATTATTTAAAAAATGTTTCGATTGTATTGCTATTAATATTATCTTGTTTGAAGTTACCGATGATGATGGCTGATAATTTTGTTTGTTTATAACTGATGCATAACTATAGGTCTGTTAAGCTCCATAAGAATTAATTTAAGCTCATTTCATTCATTTATTGGTTGTTTTTCTCTATTTTTTTTTTGTATCTGCAAAGTATGAAACATGAGTTGTCCGTACATGTACAAGGGGTTGGCCAAGAAAAGGCGTTTTTATGTTTAAACAAAGCTTTAGCCCCCCTCCTTCCCTTCCTCCCGTCTTATAAATAAGGATTAAAGTCAGCGGCTCCTGTTTATTCCCAAGTGCTACTTTTCCCCACTTCGAGGCAACTTATAGGACCCGCGGGTCGACTTCCTCCTCTCTCTTCCTCGCCAGTTTGTTACAATATTTGGCCAATATTTAAGGTTTCCGTTCATCTACGGTATAGAATGAGCTCTATTCAACATTAAAATAATCACTACACACTAAATTAAATATGAAATTATTATAGTTATATTTTTTATTTTTTTCGCCGTTTGAGGCTACTACAACATTTACTAGATAATCGCTCTAAGCTTTCAATTAATTACAAAAGACTCATATACATGACAATCATTGGACCCATCTGGACTTAAGGAGTAGAGGTTTGGGGCTCCACTAAACCATCGAATTCCTCTCGTATTCCTCAATGCTCCTTACTTTGTTACGAACAAAGTAATACATAATGACCTTAATGTCCCATTTGTTGCTGATTTGGCCCGAATCCGATATCAATCTTTTCATGACAAAACTTCATTCCCACCCAAACCCGCTAGTTTCAAACCTAGCAACCTCTTTATTTCCTGATAATCTTCCGTGGCGTCTGAAAAGAAGGTGGCCTCGTGACCTTCTAAGTTGAACTTGTTATTTGAGTACTTCTACTGCGTAGTTTCCCTACTTGCCTTCCATGCCAATCCATTTACTTGTTGTATTAGTATAATGCAGTTGTAAGTTTCATAGAAAAAATTATAAAATTTGTATTTGTTACAATATTAAAATGCACAACAACCTGATCTTGTCCTATATCCCATTTCCTTCTGACCGGAAAGAAAGGATGATAAAAATATTTTATTCAGTATTGAATTTTAGTTAAATTTTATGAAATCCTTTACTGATGCACCGCTCAGCAGATGTGGTTCAGCAATGGATATTAAACAAAATTATAATACATCATCATCGATAGCTTCATACAAGATAACATTAACAGCTACATTCATCGGATCATAAAGGATTTAGGAAGGGTTTTTGATTGTAATGATTGTACATACATCATTAACAAACTATTTTCTTAATGAATTATATACGTTTTTTAATAATAAAAAAGTAATTTAAGATTTATCGTTGTATAAAATAATAATATTAATTATTGTTTATTGGTATATTTGCACGTGCACAGCAAATTTTATCTCAATAATGTTTTTCCTTCTCGGTTTCCAAAAATACGAAATTTTTGATATCTGATTAATGGCTTCTAGACAGGTCTCTTGTCTTCTTGCAGTAAAAGCCCAAATAACTTAGAGTAGGGAAGAGAAAGATCTCTAAGAAGAGAAAATCCTCTGGGTTATTTGCTGACAAGTGAAAAGTTGTGTGTTTTGCTATATATATATGATCTCCCTGTGGGAATGTTCATATTGTGAATAGTGTGATTCGAATAAATCAAGGAGCATTTACAATTTTTCTTATAATTTTGGATTTTGTTGTCTGTATGTTATATGAATAGTTGCCTGGAAGAAGGGCGCATGTTACATTTTTCAAAGTATACGAATGGTTAGGAGTGGCCAAAATAAGAAAACGGGTCATTTAATTAGGTGACTGTCACATACGCCCTTCTTACATTTTATAGATTTTGCACTTACGCCCAAGAAGGTCATGGTATAGTGTTGTAGATTAGTCTTTTGTTACGTAAGTCAAGTGAAGATCTGTAGTCTAGAATATTAAATTAAATTTTCAAATTTTCAGACAATCGTAAACATAATTGTTAAGTGTCTATCAAATTGGATTTTTTATAATGAATTACTTAAAAAAAGGTACGAAATATATCAATAGGTTATTGCAAATGACACAATTTATAAAATGTATTTTGTCCAACACATGCCTCATACTTTGCAATACCTAATATATCAGGACAGTTATAAAATTTAAAAGTTTACAAATTCTAAGACATTATTTTTATTAGATGTATAATACTTTTATATTGTGTAATAAAATAATTTAATTTATATGTTAAATTTAATAACCTGCCCTCCAATATAACTAGATAATACACTAAACTAATCCAATGGACATACACAATCCTATACTTCGACTTGACATTTCACTAGAATTAATAAAGCACCCTGAACCAATGACTTAAACAATTAAACTCACATCTTTCAAGACGTTCAATATTGAAACATTTACATGAGTTGAACACTTATACTTAGTATTCAAGATGTAAGGGACCGTTAAAAAGACGTTCAAAAGTAAACTTCAAAAAGTTTATCAAACCACAATGAATGTGGTACATTTCTAACAAAACATTACATAAAGACCTTTATATGTTAGCAGTTAACGAACATATGTAGACCTCTACAAACAATTTCATGATATCTTATAAGGAACTAACGAACTCATGACCCAGACCATGCCTTTTTAATCAGCATGGATAAAATTATTGTATTGATAGCAATGATAAATCACTCCCTTAAGGCTGAATAGGAGTAAGATGAGGAATCTTCTTACGTAACTGCTTACATTAATCAAGACAGGAATAGTTACAGCTGAGCAACATAGATTACTCAACGCTAGGTTTAGTATGGAACTCTCTATCATAGTACAACATCGAATTTTCACAACAAATCCCCTGATTGTCAGCATTTATGAAATATTTGAGTAAAAAAATGAAACCAGTAAAATATTATAACTAATTTTGAAGTTTGTATAAATCTTTTACTGTTGTTATATAAAATATTCTGAACCTTTAGTATCGAGTGATCTATTTTTAAAATATAAAATTTATATCTTGCTATGCTATATCCTTTAGTGTCCATTAATTAGAGTGTAACAAATTAAGACTTATCATCCATTTAGGTCATGATATCAGCTCCAATGACCGTCGAGAATGGATTGATACTGTTACGGTCAGAGATAGAGAAAGACCGGCTGAAGGGATCAAGATGAGCTCGAAGGATTAAGACCGATTAGACGGGCCTCGAAGGGCCTAGAATCTCCCCCACTCTCTTCGGGTAGTCTCGAACATTCGATGGGCCTTTCTATATGTATATAGCTTTAGGGGTCAGCCTGTGATAAGTGCTAAGTGATTAATAAGGAAGTACTGTTGTGACAGTCCATGTGAGTGCCAGTGACAGTGACAGTTAGTGCCCGTGTGATAAGTGTAATAAACTGTGTGTCAGTTTTTCATATTTGGAGAGTTTTACGGTCGGTGGACTTTAATTAGCGAACTGTAAGTGTTAAATTGTAGTTGTTAACTATAGTGTAATATTATTGCATTTGTACAAATTTATATAAATAGTTTAGTTATTTAGTATTAGCAATATTTTATATTATTTGTATATTATTTAAGTAATTAGATAGCAGTTAGGCCTAGGTTATAATCTGTAAAATATTGTTAATGTAAATTGATATTAGTTTAATAATTTAACTGTTTTAAATAATTTCCTTGTAGTCTTTTTAATTTGTTAATAAATTTTAGTATCTTGAATTTAGTAATCGTTTAATTCATTTTACACCCAGTAGCCCGTAATAATACTTTATGTAATTAATTTTTTTTGGCAATAGTTTTTTGAACTAAGAAAGAGACACAAGTCTATAGAGTGAATGGATTATTTTTTACATTTTTATTTTTGAATTACTATGGAAGGACTGATTGAAACCCTATAACAATTTCACAACGAAATCGAACAGATAAATCCTTGTTTCATGGAAGGATCAAGTTAGAATAGTTATTTAACTTGCATTCTTATGCTTCGGTATCGTTTCATCTAATAATTTTTTTTAAAATGTGGATACGTAGTCTTTTGAAAAAAAAAATCTACTGCTACAACCCATGAAAGGCTTGAGCCCAGTATATAGTAGGCACTGTGCTGTTTCTAGTACAACGGTTTTACAGGGAAGTGGTTTGTCCGAGATCACGCTTAACAGGTTTTTCCATCTTTAAGTGAACTTTATAGAGGTTGGGTAAGCCACAGGAGGGTCTGCATGTTCCTAAGGATCCAGTCTCTTGGCTGTTAAAAGAATAAATAATTTATATCCGTAGCTGGATTTGAATCCTAGTCCTTAAGCACAGCAACTCAGTGCTCTACAAAATTGACCTACCCCTATCCCTTTTAAACATAAGATTCTATTTATTCACAACACTGATATTAATCGATCTATTGACTCTCCTTGACTGGCTACTTTATGCTTAGGATGACAAAGAACATTTCTCGCTTCACTTACAGAACATTGAACTATAGGAGATAACTCTCAACAACTTTTTATTTCTGCCAATAACAGACGCCTCCTTTTCTTGCAATTGACAAGAAATAAAGTACATTTTTCCTTTATTTTTTTTTTATTACTTTTTTCTTAGCAACAGTTTCTAGATATTCGCTGCTCGCCAAGTTTGGTGGCCTTTTAAAAAACTTATTGAGAGGAAACGGAAAGTGGCAGAAGGAGGGTGAAGTCACTTTTTTTTCTTCTGGAGACTCCTTGAGAACTCTTAGCATCGATTAATGAAAGCGCTTACACCCTCTTGTTTCATTAAAGCCCTAATGCCGGTACTCGACCTAACGTACAGCTTTTGAGATATATAATATTACATCACGTTCGTTTAATATAAATTATTGTTCTGATAATTTTTTGTTTTTTCTTTTTAAAAAAAACCAGCTCTAAACACATTGTTAAGAGTTAAACATTATTCTTACAGCTTTTAGCCTCTTATTTAAAAATTATAGCAATACACACATACGAAATGATTTTATCTGGATAATTATTCAGTTACTGACGTTAGATGCTATTTTACCATTTAAATATTAAATTTAGTAAGAATTCAATTAATAATGTTTTTTGAGCAATATTGAAAATGGTCGAGAGCTGCAGTTAATAAATTTTACACAAATAAGTTCAACTTATTTTATTACTTCATAAACATTATTATTATTTCATTAGACAACACTACTCTAATTACTCTCTTGATAGATATCGTTACAAACTGTAACGAATCCTGTCAAGATGACCTTTTGTTAATTTCTCATCAATTATTTTATAATTTAACCGTATATTAATTTAAATCAGTCTTTTCATTCGTATCATTTCTGTCTATAAAAATGCATATTTCTATTGGTACTGAACGGATGATATTGTTATTCCTTTTTTTTATTCTCAGACCAGATGATGGCCTAAAAATTAGCCCAAAACATTGGGTCAAAACGATATAAGTTATTCTTATTTGTGTAAAATTGATTGATTGCTACCACTAATATTTTTTAACATTGCTCAAGTTACAACATCCAGTTCAAGTTTTGTCTTATTATTTTTTTTTTACAATTTAATTAATTAGTATTATTATTTTAAGCAATGTTTGCTTCTGCACATTATAGCATCCTGAAGATTATGTATCAATGATTTTTTTTTTCTCCTCGATTTGCAGTGATATGAAATATTCGATAAATGATTACCATTACCATTTGTTAGCTATTGACTATCATTGTACTGTCTCATCAGGTCTCCATTCTCTTTTTAATCTTCACATATGATGCACGGGGTGACAGAGTAGGAAAGAGGAAGAAGGATTTGATGTTGTATTGACAAGTATTTCCTGTGAATGTCTTATTTTACTGGAGGATATTCATGTCATTGTGTATAGCGAGAAACAAAATATGCCAAGGAACATTTACAATTTTCTTTAGAATTTCGGATTGTATTGTTTGTATTTTTAACTATTTCAAAAATGATTATAATTTTTACTTTGATTCACAAACTATTGACTATCATTGTACTGTCTCATCAGGTCTCCATTCTCTTTTTAATCTTCACATATGATGCACGGGGTGACAGAGTAGGAAAGAGGAAGAAGGATTTGATGTTGTATTGACAAGTATTTCCTGTGAATGTCTTATTTTACTGGAGGATATTCATGTCATTGTGTATAGCGAGAAACAAAATATGCCAAGGAACATTTACAATTTTCTTTAGAATTTCGGATTGTATTGTTTGTATTTTTAACTATTTCAAAAATGATTATAATTTTTACTTTGATTCACAAACAGTTTTGTGAATAAAGCACTTTTTGATATATGTAATGGATCTTTATTACCATATTTCAGATTTGCAAATGGGGTATCGTTACTGATCTATGGTTTCAATCCTGACACTTAGTTTGTTTTGTTTTTTTTACAAATATTTTGCAAATTTAAAGATAAAAAATCATAACGAGACAATTTTATATTTGTCTATTCTCGATTAATTTAATCTGAAAGGCACATCTTATTGCTCGAGTAATGAAATATTTGACGTTGCCTGTGAGGAAATAACTAAAAAACTGGACGGATTGAATATTACAGTTAATCCCAAGAAGACCGACTGTATTATTCTCTCCTTCCTAAAGAAAAAGCGCCCTCTACCTAAGGTTTATAGAGTAGCAGGCAGAGTAAACAAACGTGCGACTAGGATAACGTATCTCGGCGTCACCCTCGACCGGCACTTAAGGTTATCCCAACATTGTAATAAGAAGATCTGGTCGGTTAGAACAAAATCTTACAGGCTTAATCACCTTTTAACCTCACCGAACTTATCACTCCCCCTCAAAGTAATGATCTATAATTCAGTTATTAGACCAGCACTCTTTTATGGGGCGCCTATGTTGAATAACATTTCACAAACAACTTCCAAAAGGCTCCAAAAATTTCAAAACCGTATTCTGAGGCGTATAGTAAAGCACACATCTCTACAAAGGACGAAATCAGACAATACACGCGACCCTCAGACTCCCGACGGTAACGGACTTCATCAAACGGAGGCATATCAAATTCTTTGATAGCCTCCAACATTGCACGAACCCACTATTCAACACACTTACACCGACAGGCCGACCTCAGCGCTGGCAAACGCATGTACAGACACTCAACATGGTCTGAGTAAACTACTGACTAACTTCAATCAGAAAGAGCTAGTGAGCCCCCACTCCTATCATCTAATCAATTTCAAATAATTAATGCACAATCTTCTCTTAAAATGCACCTGGTGCAGTACAAAAGATGCCAGGCATCATATTAAGATGTTATTGTCAAAAATTAATAAAAGCCAAGGGGCTAAGAAAAGAAAAAAATTGACGTTTGTTAAAAAAAAATTCTCGTCTCCACATGAATCATGATTGCGTGTGTTTACTTATTAAACAAACTACTAACAGGCTAGTAATGACGAGAGTGTCATCAATTTTTAACAACTGTAGAATGAGCGAGGGAGAGTTCCCTCCATAAAGGAAACAGATGCTCTTCTTTATGATGAAAGGGTGTTAGGGGCTTAAATATTTATTAGCTTTACTGTTTTATTATTTATAAACTGATAACGTCCGCCCAGTGACTTGTAATATATTCACTAGATGAGCTCATAAGTACGATTATCGGTGTCTGATAAATTACTTGGGTTTAAAGAGGACAACGGCACTTTTTTTTTGGCGGACGATTACATCATAGCCTCGCACTGAAGCTAGGTCACAGGTAATTGATCGCCCAGATCAAGTCCTGAAGGTCAGTTTTCTTCGTACATGCTTCCCGTGTTTCATCTCTCACAAAAGGTAAATAAGGGTTATTATGAAAGGCCATCTGCATTTCCTTATCTCTTTTTTTGAAAGGTAGATAAAAAATCACACTTGAGGGGTTTTTTAAAGAATTTTTTCACTCATGTCCTTACATATGTTTTACGTCTAATACCACACTGTAGAAATAATATCTATTGAAACAGAACAAAATAGTCTACAAGACGTTTCTGAGATAATTAATAATGAGTTAATGAATAATTAGTCTGTCGAAGAGTTATAGAAATCTATGACTAAAGATGCATTATATAAATACGAGTATAGCTTGTATGAGTGGATCGAATAACAACAGAATTTTCAGATCACTATGTACTAACAGTTGTAATGGATTTTTTATGATATATTTACATGATTTTATTTTGACTAATATGCATTCTATTGATAGACTGCGAACGTTAATGTGAAGTGCGAATACCAAAAAAAAACACATTACTAATTACTTTTTAAATTATTGTTAAGTAAAGATGCATCTATCAAAGACACGTATGTTTTAGAACATATCAAATTTTGCAGTAATTAAATATTATGAAACAGAAAAACCACACTTATTTGGGAAAAAGGAAAAAAAACACAACTGAAAACAGTATAAAGAGGGTTGAAAAACATAGGTAAGCTATATGCCAAAAAAAAAAAAAATATCTCGTCACAGAATTTAAACAGACATAGCTTAGATTGAGAATATCTCTCTGTGATACAAACACATTTTTAGTGATGTAATATTTTATTGCCGTTAGCATCGGATCGAGGAATTACTTTTTGTTTAGTATTTCATCATGCGTGATCATTTAGATTATAAATATTTTTTTAAATTGGTTAATCGCAAAACCAATGTTTCTTACTTCTACAAGCCGCTAGACAAAATAATAGAGCTATTTTAAATATAAATTGAAAAAATGAAATACATCTATTTAGAATATAAAAATGTATAAAGTTTTCTTAAAAATTGTATTTAAAAAATGATCGATTGGAAAATAGTTGACTCGATAATTCTAATAGATGGATAGATTTGGTTAGGGGGAGGAGTAAAAAAAACGTGTTGAAAAGTGTTACTTTGAAACGTCACCACACCTGCTATTTGCCAAGAAGGTGGCCTACAACGTAGGCCGAAACGTTGGGACAATGAAACAATAATTTCTGCTTATTTTGTATTATCTTTGACTGCACCCCCTGACCAATTCACTCCATGAAAAAAAATATATAATTTTTCACCCAAATATTTTTATTATTATTTCATTGATATAATTAATATTAATGATATGATATAATGAAGTATAGTCCATTGTTATCTGCTGTCATTTCAATTTCGTAGGACACTGTCATGCTTCTTCTTTGAAACAAATAACTTAACTGAAACGTTTTTTGAAGGAATCGAATGGGATTAAACAAGCTTAGAGAATTTACAGTCCTTTGAAATCTCAAATTTGAAAAATTGGCCATTTTTTTCATACACTCTACATTTTTAACAGCTGTATAATTTGAAAAATTGAGGTTGGTCCGCCGTCAGTTGTAAAGGAGTACCCTCTGCATAGTTAATGATCAAAATTAATAACTAGTTTGTCGAAGAGTATACAAATTACCGACTGAAATTATATTATAGAAAAAATCCAGTAAATCTTGATACATCATTATGTATTATTCTGCCGTAAGCCTGACATAATTTGCGGTCAGTCTTGATGTATAGATAACTAGCTTTCGACGCTGAGTGCTGAAATTAGATTACATCATTCATGACGAAAAGTTAATTGATTTGTAGTCATTCATCGATTCCGCCAATCACCTTCTTCAATGTTAGAACAGCGCCCCAACTACGGCTCAACTTTTTAACATTACTTCAATAATAAATTTCCTGATCGGGGATTGTCATTATTTCTTGGATTATTCAACTTCCCGACGCCATGCTCACAGCAAATAAATCTTCCCTAAAAATTAGTTGCCTTAATTATGAATTCACAGACAAGCCGTACTGAAAGGGTGTATACCTATTTTCAAAACATCATCAAAATATAAAAGTCAGATCTCAAATCACAATTAAATAATCAATAAATGAAGAACAACGCTATTATCTCGATTATTATTGAAAATATACTGTTTATTATATAATATCCGTTATCCGTACATAATAAGTAAGGAATTAAATATTTTTTATATAAATTAAATTGATACTAATATAAAAACTAAGGCGTTACATTCTCTGCATCCTGTGAAAAACTCAACGTAAAAATAATAATATATTGTCAGATCCAGCAACTATTCCCTTTATGTTTGTTCAAACTGTTAGGAAGGAAGAATTTTAGAAGAATCCACAGGGAGCGGATAGGATCGAACTGAAGATGGTAGCGGGAGACAAGAAAGGTAAAGTTGAAATACTTTCAGGGGAAAATGGGAAAGGAGCTCTCATATTAAATCCTAAAGCAAGTTTTCTTCTCAACAATCCGCTGCTCGAGGGGAGAAAAATATTAAGTAGTCGAACTTTTCTCGAGGAGGTTAAGAAGCCCTCCTCCTCTTCGCTCTTGTATTGTTCCGCTGAATGAAGCAGGAATTAAAGTATTCCGAAACTTATCTGCGAACCGTGGAAAAGTTAAGGAATACCAGGAGATTATCCTTTGGTATACTCTCAATAATTACAGTTTACTTAAATGAGTTATTTTGTTTGGGAAAAGATTAGCTTTGTGGATCCGTTGACTTCAAGCCTGGGAATGATTTACTCTAAACTTTAAAACAAGAGCAAGTCTTTTTTTTTTTTAAGCTGAAAACTCAAGAAAAATCTTGTTATTTTGCAATCTTTAAATGTAAATCTACCCGTTAACTGCTAAAATAGTTTTTGAAGGCTTTATATAACAAATATTTGCCTGGAATGTTCGACCTATAAGGTCACACGTTTCTTTTGTCTGTTTTACTAGTATTCTGTTTATTTCACATATTCATATGTTTAGGATCTAGGATATAGGACGACATTGATCCCATTCTCGTCAAAATAAATAATTATAATGGTATATTTTGTATTAATTTTTGTGCTTATCTGGTTATCGAAAATACATCGTTAGATTCGGATGACAAATGTTCAGATAATACCACAACACAAAAACCAAACAACCACCACATTTTAAAGAAAATAGTCGATATTTTATTGTGCTACCTACATAAGTTAAAAAATACATGTAAATAGTTAAAAACATGAACGTCAATGAAAATATTCACGTACATACCAAGTTTTATGGTAGTGACACAAAGAAAGGTGTAATATTAGTTTGATTCAATTTTGACTTTTTCTCCATGACAATTAAGTCTCTAATTCTTTCAAGTTTAATAGTGATTATCAAGAAGTATCCCGTTGTTGCCAAGAAAAATAACTATAAACGCATTGTTACGGGCTACTGGGTGTAAAATGGACTAAACTATTACTTAATTCAAGAATCTAATATTTATTAACAAATTAGAAAGAATACAATGAGATTATTTAAAACAATTAAATAACTAAACTAATATCAATTTACAATAATAATATTCTACTAAATGTTATCTAATTTCTAAGATAATATACAAATAATATAAGATGTTGTTTATACTAAGTAACTAAACTATTTATATAAATTTGTACAAATACAATAATATTACACTATAGTTTACAATTACAAATTAACACTTACAGTTCGCTAACTAAAGTCCACCGACCGTAAGACTCTCAAATATGACAAACTGCCACACAGTTTATTACACTTATTACACGGTCACTAATTGTCACTGTTGCTCACTAAGCACTTATTACAGACTGATACTAATACTAACTAACTCACACTGCCACTAGTTAACGACTGCTACTCACTGGCTTATTACAGACTCGTCTTATTACTACTGCCGCGGCCGAAAACGCTGTCCTTTTTATATAGGCAAGGTAGGTCGTGGTGGGGCATTACTCGGAACACGGACGAGGACCACCTAGACCGATCTAGAAGGTTCCACGCCATTCTATAATCCCTTCCGCTTAATCCCATTGTTTGCCTAATCCGCTCTAGGCAGATCAGAAGCCGGTCCTACTTTCCGCTCTGACCGTAACACTGCCCCCTCCTTAAAAGTGCTCTGCCCCAGAGCATAGTCCGGAGAAATCGGGCGGTCATGAGCTTCCCTCGATGGAGACGCATTTCCTTTCCAGGGGTTGAACGTGCACACCAATATGGCGACTCCAGAGTTGGCGAATATCTGTTCAAGCATGTTCCTGACAACCTTCCACTCCAGGCCGTCATATCCACAGCCCAACTTAGGGATCGCGAGCTTGGTGACACGCAGTCTCAGAAGCTTACTCCGCAGGTCGTCGAGGCTTCGCCGCAGTGCGTCATATGTGGGCTTCTGATCAGTAGCACACTTGGTAACTAAGTAGAACAGGTGTCGTCCTTCGTGCGTATGGTGGAGTGCTTTCCCGACGCGTGGTCCTTGGCGTTCCAGTTCCTCAGTTCCAGCAAACTTCTTCCTGAAGACGGTTGCAATCCCTCGGGAAGTCCTCAGATCTTCGGCTACACAATGGGCCAGAGAATAGTCCGCGGGTAACGAGAAGATATCTCTGTATACTGCCTGAGTTACTCCACGGGAACCTTGTACCTTAGGTTGTGCAACTGATACCTTACTGGCCTCCACGTTGTTGAGGTACCTGACTTGCTGGTCTTTTGTCGGGCCATGGTCTCCTTTGTATGGGGCCAGTCTATTAAAATGGACTACCCTGGGTTTTCCTTTTGGCTGCTTTCTGATCCTATAGATGACGTCGTTTATCCTATTGATGATCTCAAACGGGCCATCCCAGGAGTTCTGAAGTTTAGGTGAGTAGCCTCGCCTTCTTCGAGGATCATGTAGCCAGACCAAATCTCCAGGTTGGAATCCACCTTTCTCTGCCCTGATGTCGGAACGCTCCTTCATTCTGTCACTGGCTCCCTGGATGTTTGCACGAACCTTTTCGTGGATATTATCCATCCGCTTCCGTAGATTCGTGACGTACTCCTCTCCGGCCACTTCCTCATTAGGCTTGAACCCGAATTTCAGATCACAAGGCAAACGAAGTTCTCGGCCGAACACCACATTTGCGGGGGTCTGCCCCGTTGCTTCATGGACTGAACTCCGGTAGGCTAACAAGAACAAGTGAAGATACTGGTCCCAGTCTCGCTGATGCTCGGAGACCACTTTAGACAAATATCGACCCATTGTCCTGTTCATGCGCTCCACCATGCCATCCGATTGAGGGTGAAGAGGTGTCGTCCTGGTTTTCCGTATTCCCAGTGCTTCGCACATCCCGGAGAAGACTGCAGACTCAAAGTTTCTTCCCTGGTCAGCGTGAAGTTCCATGGGTACTCCAAACCGGCTGACGAGCTGCTTCACAAGTACGTCTGCAACCGTGACTGCCTCTTGATTCGGAAGGGCATACGCTTCCACCCACTTAGAAAAATAGTCCATGGCCACGAGAATATATCGGTTGCCTTCGTCTGTCACAGGGAAAGGGCCAGCGATGTCAATCGCTATCCTCTCGAACGGTGCTCCCACGTTGTACTTCCTCATAGGGGCCTTCTTTCTTCTTGTTAGTCCGTTAGAAGCCGCACAAGTCGCACAACGCCTGCACCAGTCCAACACGTCGTCCTTAAGGTTTGCCCAGTAAAAGCGTTCACGAACTTTTTCCAATGTCCGGTGAACTCCAAGATGGCCGCCAGTTACATCGACTGACCTCGGGGGAACAGTCGGTGTCGTTCATCGGTGGGTTGCTCATACGTCCCTCTAGAGCTTCTACTCTTTGCCTAAGTTTGCTTTCAATTGAATTCAGTTTTTCTCCTAACCTAGATTCTACATCAGCTACTTTATTATCTACATCGGCTAACTTATTCTCAACACTTTCCATTAACTTAGTCTCTAATGTACCTAATTTAGACTCTAGTTTATTTTCTACATTGCTTAACTCATTTTGTAAATTACCTAGCTTATTTTCTACATTGCTTAACTCATTACCTAGCTCATTTTTAACATTGCTTAATTCATTACCTAGCTTATTTTCTACATTGCCTAGTTCATTTTTAACAGTACCTAATTCATTTTTAAAAGTTGCAGACAACTTGCTTAAATCAGTTTCAAACAGAACGTCATCTGGATTTTCCCCTAACTCTACAAAAAATTGACGCAAGCGATGTTGCAGTACACTTTTATTTCCGGAAGAATCCAGATCACGTTCTTCTAATTCCCGTTTTAAATCCGCAACTTTTAAATCCATCAATTTAAGACTTTGAGAAGCCATTTTTCAAACAGTAGCCCAATTATTACAAAATGCAAGACAAAATAACAATTACACAAGATCCCACTTCTGACACCAATTTGTTACGGGCTACTGGGTGTAAAATGGACTAAACTATTACTTAATTCAATAATCTAATATTTATTAACAAATTAGAAAGAATACAATGCGATTATTTAAAACAGTTAAATTATTAAACTAACATCAATTTACAGTAACAATATTCTACTAAATGTTATCTAATTTCTAAGATAATATACAAATAATATAAGATATTGCTAATACTAAGTAACTAAACTATTTATATAAATTTGTACAGATACAATAATATTACACTATAGTTTACAATTACAAATTAACACTTACAGTTCGCTAACTAAAGTCCACCGACCGTAAGACTCTCCAAATATGGCAAACTGACCCACAGTTTATTACACTTATTACACGGCCACTAATTATCACTGTTGCTCACTAAGCACTTAATACAGACTGATACTAACACTAACTAACTCACACACACTGCCACTAGTTAACAACTGCTACTCACTGGCTTACTACTGACTCGTCTTATTACTACTCCCTCAGCTGGCTTCAAACTTGAATTAAGTAATAGTTTAGTCCATTTTACACCCAGTAGCCCGTAACAAATTCATATTTATTCATGGAAAGAGCTTCTGGCAGTAGTAAAATCCATAGAGCACTTCCATAAATATCTATACGGAAGAAGGTTCCTGCTGAGAACGGACCACGCGGCTCTCATGTGGCTGCTGCGATTCAAGTCACCGGAGGGACAAGTGGCGAGGTGGATCGAGCGCCTTCGAGAGTACGACTTTGAATCTGCTCATCGTTCTGGAACGAGCCACAGGAATGCGGATGCTTTGTCAAGAAGACCTTGTGATGAAGGCTGCAACCATTGTTCTCGACAAGAAGAGAAGCAGGGAACAGTATTGAGGACAACGGTTATTATCGACAGTTGGCGGGACACAGAGGTGTCAAAGGCGCAGGACGAGGACCACCTAGACCGATCTAGAAGGTTCTACGCCATTCTATAATCCCTTCCGCTTAATCCCATTGTTTGCCTAATCCGCTCTAGGCAGATCAGAAGCCGGTCCTGCTTTCCGCTCTGACCGTAACACTGCCCCCTCCTTAAAAGTGCTCATTAAAGCATACCGACCATTCCTCCGAGGGCAGCCATCGTGACACCATTCTGCCTGCCTATGCAGGGGATGCCCATGTCGGAGCGGTCCAACTACGAGGACCCGTAAGAAGGAGATACGCTGTTGGAGCTGCGGCGTTGTAGTTGTGTTAGAAATTACCGGAGGTACGTGAAAGGATTCGCTAACATCGCAAAACCTCTTACCAGGCTAACCGAAGAGAAAAGGTCTTTCCATTGGGATCACGAGTGCCAGGCATCCTTCGAGGATCATGTAGCCAGACCAAATCTCCAGGTTGGAATCCACCTTTCTCTGCCCTGATGTCGTAACACTCCTTCATTCTGTCACTGGCTCCCTGGATGTTTGCACGAACCTTTTCGTGGATATTATCCATCCGCTTCCGTAGATTCGTGACGTACTCCTCTCCGGCCACTTCCTCATTAGGCTTGAACCCGAATTTCAGATCACAAGGCAAACGAAGTTCTCGGCCGAACACCACATTTGCGGGGGTCTGCCCCGTTGCTTCATGGACTGAACTCCGGTAGGCTAACAGGAAGAGGTGAAGATACTGGTCCCAGTCTCGCTGATGCTCGGAGACCACTTTAGACAAATATCGACCCATTGTCCTGTTCATGCGCTCTACCATGCCATCCGATTGAGGGTGAAGAGGTGTCGTCCTGGTTTTCCGTATTCCCAGTGCTTCGCACATCCCGGAGAAGACTGCAGACTCAAAGTTTCTTCCCTGGTCAGCGTGAAGTTCCATGGGTACTCCAAACCGGCTGACGAGCTGCTTCACAAGTACGTCTGCAACCGTGACTGCCTCTTGATTCGGAAGGCCATACGCTTCCACCCACTTAGAAAAATAGTCCATGGCCACGAGAATATATCGGTTGCCTTCGTCTGTCACAGGGAAAGGGCCAGCGATGTCAATCGCTATCCTCTCGAACGGTGCTCCCACGTTGTACTTCCTCATAGGGGCCTTCTTTCTTCTTGTTAGTCCGTTAGAAGCCGCACAAGTCGCACAACGCCTGCACCAGTCCAACACATCGTCCTTAAGGTTTGCCCAGTAAAAGCGTTCACGAACTTTTTCCAATGTCCGGTGAACTCCAAGATGGCCGCCAGTTACACCGTCATGTAGTTCCCTAAGCACTTCGGGCACTTTATTCCTTGGAACGATGAGCTGTAGCCTACGCTGATCTCCTTCCGCGTTCTCCAATGCCCGGGGAACGGGAAGGAGGAAAACGGGAGGACGCCGAAGAGATTACACTTCTTCGGGTTCAACTTTAGGTTTGCTGCACGCAGTCGTTCGAAGACCTTCTCCAGATTCTTCAGATGGTGAGCGAAGGACTTTCCCAGTACAATAATGTCGTCTAGGTATACCAGGCATACCTCCCAAGAGAGACCTCTTAACACGTTTTCCATCAGCCTCTCGAATGTGGCAGGAGCATTGCAAAGCCCGAATGGCATTACTGTAAACTGCCAGAGCCCAGTGCCAATTGAAAACGCCGTCTTCTCTTTATCCTCAGGTGCCAATCCAACCTGCCAATATCCACTGCGGAGATCCAAAGTAGAGAAGAGTTTACACCCCTCCAGGGTGTCCAGCGTATCGTCAATCCTGGGAAGCGGATAACTGTCCTTCTTGGTGACGTTGTTTAGAAGACGGTAGTCTACGCAGAACCTCGTTGTGCCGTCTTTCTTCTTCACTAATACGACAGGAGACATCCAGGGGCTACTCGAAGGCTCAATGACACCATCAGCCGCCATCTCCTTTATGATCTTCTCGGCGTCCTCCCGTTTGGCTAACGGCAGCCTCGGTCAACTCGGTCAACCGACCGATCAGGACCGTCAACTTCTCAGCTGGCTTGAAGTGCGTGTTAACTGTGGGCCCGTGTTCGAGACGAGCTGCTTCACAAGTACGTCTGCAACCGTGACTGCCTCTTGATTCGGAAGTTAGCCTTTGAGGCTATAAATAGTTTAGTTATTTAGTATTAGAAATATCTTATATTGTTTGTATATTATCTTAGAAATTAGATAACATTTAGTAGAATATTGTTATTGTAAATTGATATTAGTTTAATAATTTAACTGTTTTAAATAATCTCATTGTATTCTTTCTAATTTGTTAATAAATATTAGATTCTTGAATTAAGTAATAGTTTAGTCCATTTTACACCCAGTAGCCCGTAACAAATTCATATTTATTCATGGAAAGAGCTTCTGGCAGTAGTAAAATCCATAGAGCACTTCCATAAATATCTATACGGAAGAAGGTTCCTGCTGAGAACGGACCACGCGGCTCTCATGTGGCTGCTGCGATTCAAGTCACCGGAGGGACAAGTGGCGAGGTGGATCGAGCGCCTTCAAGAGTACGACTTTGAATCTGCTCATCGTTCTGGAACGAGCCACAGGAATGCGGATGCTTTGTCAAGAAGACCTTGTGATGAAGGCTGCAACCATTGTTCTCGACAAGAAGAGAAGCAGGGAACAGTATTGAGGACAACGGTTATTATCGACAGTTGGCGGGACACAGAGGTGTCAAAGGCGCAGGACGAGGACCACCTAGACCGATCTAGAAGGTTCTACGCCATTCTATAATCCCTTCCGCTTAATCCCATTGTTTGCCTAATCCGCTCTAGGCAGATCAGAAGCCGCTGAGGACCATGGTGGTGGTTGTTAAGACCGCACGTCCTCACATGAAGAAGAAGGGTACGTTTCTGTAAGAATTCCTTTCCACAATTGGGACAAGTATCAGGAACCCGTCCATGCTCTCTTTCATGCTCTACCAACTGAAATTTCCGTATTAGAATACATTTAGTATTAGATAACATTTCCGTATTAGATAACATTTAGTAGAATATTATTATTGTATATTGATATTAGTTTAATAATTTAACTGTTTTAAATAATCTCATTGTATTCTTGTTAATTTGTTAATAAATATTAGATTCTTGAATTAAGTAATAGTTTAGTCCATTTTACACCCAGTAGCCCGTAACAAAATTTGAGACCAATTTGAGACCAATTTCATTCGTGAATGTGGACAAACATTTTCTCAGAAAAGACACTTGAGCACACATTTAAAATTTCATTCTGGGGAGAGACCTTACTCCTGTCAGATCTGTGGGGAATCCTTTTCAAGAGAAGAACATCTAGTAATGCATTCAAGATTCCATGGTGGCTTACAGCCATATATATGTCCTGACTGTGGTGCAGGATTCCTACGGAAATTTCAGTTGGTAGAGCATGAAAGAGAGCATGGACGGGTTCCTGATACTTGTCCCAATTGTGGAAAGGAATTCTTACAGAAACGTACCCTTCTTCTTCATGTGAGGACGTGCGGTCTTAACAACCACCACCATGGTCCTCAGCGGCTTCTGATCTGCCTAGAGCGGATTAGGCAAACAATGGGATTAAGCGGAAGGGATAATAGAATGGCGTAGAACCTTCTAGATCGGTCTAGGTGGTCCTCGTCCTGCGCCTTTGACACCTCTGTGTCCCGCCAACTGTCGATAATAACGCCTGCACCAGTCCAACACATCGTCCTTAAGGTTTGCCCAGTAAAAGCGTTCACGAACTTTTTCCAATGTACGGTGAACTCCAAGATGGCCGCCAGTTACACCGTCATGTAGTTCCCTAAGCACTTCGGGCACTTTATTCCTTGGAACGATGAGCTGTAGCCTGCGCTGATCTCCTTCCGCGTTCTCCAATGCCCGTTTCAGCAGCCCGTTGTCCACTAAAATGGAGTTCCATTGGGCCCAGTACGTTTTTACATTCTTCGACATTGGAGCAACATCCTGCCAGGCCGGTCTTCCTCGCCCCGATATTTTCCATTCTTTTATTTGTTTTAAGTCCGGGTCCTCGTCCTGTTCCTTTGACACCTCTGCATCTTGCCAACTGTCGATGACAACTGTAGTCCTCAATACCGCTGCCTGCTTCTCCTCTTGTCGAGAACAATGCTTGCAGCCTTCTTCACAAGGTCTTCTTGACAGTGCATCCGCATTCCTGTGGCTCGTTCCAGAACGATGAGCGGATTCAAAGTCATACTCTTGAAGGCGCTCAATCCACCTCGCCACTTGTCCCTCAGGTGACTTAAATCGCAGCAGCCACATTAGAGCCGCGTGGTCCGTTCTCAGCAGGAACCTTCTTCCGTATAGGTATTTATGAAAATGCTCTATGGACTTTACTACTGCCAGAAGCTCTTTCCTTTCTTCTCCGTCTTGGAGCTGAGAGAGGACACTTCCAATGGCGATGTTGCTGGCATCTGTGTCAAGTATGAACTTGCCCTCGGGACGTGGATAGCTCAGAATAGGAGCACTACTCAATTTGCTCTTCAGCTCCTCGAAGGATGCCTGGCACTCGTGATCCCAATGGAAAGACCTTTTCTCCTCGGTTAGCCTGGTAAGAGGTTTTGCGATGTTAGCGAATCCTTTCACGTACCTCCGGTAATAGGTGCAGAGCCCGAGGAAACTCCTCACCTGGTGCTTATCTCGAGGTACTGGCCAGTCGGTGATCGCTGCTATCTTCTCTGGGTCAACAGCAACTCCGTTGTCTGACACAATATGCCCCAGGTAGTTGACTCGCCTTCGGAAGAGATTACACTTCTTCGGGTTCAACTTTAGGTTTGCTGCACGCAGTCGTTCGAAGACCTTCTCCAGATTCTTCAGATGGTGAGCGAAGGACTTTCCCAGCACAATAATGTCGTCTAGGTATACCAGGCATACCTCCCAAGAGAGACCTCTTAACACGTTTTCCATCAGCCTCTCGAATGTGGCAGGAGCATTGCAAAGCCCGAATGGCATTACTGTAAACTGCCAGAGCCCAGTGCCAATTGAAAACGCCGTCTTCTCTTTATCCTCAGGTGCCAATCCAACCTGCCAATATCCACTGCGGAGATCCAAAGTAGAGAAGAGTTTACACCCCTCTAGGGTGTCCAGCGTATCGTCAATCCTGGGAAGCGGATAGCTGTCCTTCTTGGTGACATTGTTCAGAAGACGGTAGTCTACGCAGAACCTCGTTGTGCCGTCTTTCTTCTTCACCAATACAACAGGAGACATCCAGGGGCTACTAGAAGGCTCAATGACACTGTCAGCCGCCATCTCCTTTATAATCTCCTCGGCGTCCTCCCGTTTGGCTAACGGCAGCCTCCGCGGAACCTGTCGGATGGGCTTCGCATCCCCAGTGTCAATCTTGTGCTGGACGATATCCGTTCTGCCCCGTGGTCCTGGTCCGATCTCGAAGACGTCATGCCATCGGATAATCATGTCCTTCACTTCCTCGCTCTGTTCAGGTGAAAGGTCGCGGCATGATTCGTTAACAAATCCTTTTAGTTCTTCTGGCAGTCCTCGGATCTCGGTGGGACGACGTTGCAGCTGACGAACCACTGAGGTAGCGGTTGTACACTCCCCGACCGGTGTTCCTTTCTTCAGCGTTACCGGGAAGCTGTTCAGGTTCATTAGCCGAATTGGAGTGGTGCGTCCTACCTTGGTGAGAGACCTAGCGACCAGTACGCCGCGTCCGATCTCTTGTTCTTGGTGCCTTCCGGGTTCAACTAGTACACATTGACCCTCCGGTAGATGTCCTTCGACCGTCCCATGTGTCACGATTTGGCTCTGTGCAGGTAAAGTGGTGTCTTCTGGTAGCAGAACTCGTGCGCTGAAGTCCTTCTCCTGCCGAAGTATGACTTCCTCGTCTCCCAGCGTCATCACACCTCTCGACATATCCAGTTTGATCCCGTATGTGATCATGAAGTCCATGCCCAATATGACATCTTCATCGATCTCTGCCACGAGAGCGCGGTGCTTCAGATGTTGACCCCCGATGATGAAGGTGCCAACTGTCTCCCCGTAGACCTTGGCTGGCTGTCCCGTGGCAGTCCGTAATGCCCAAGTTGTTGGTAAGATCTTCTCAGCTGGAGGTGTTTTCGAGTTCAAGATTGTCATGGTTGCGCCGGTATCTATTAGCAGACTTCGCAGCTGTCCGTTCACCATCCCATCAACGTAGAAACTGTTCGTTCTGCTTCCTATTGACGCGACCCTGATGGTCTTCCTGGGGCCTTTGACGTTACGGGTTGACAGTTGCCCCTTCCCATCAACCCTATTTAGTTTTCCTGTGGCTTTTCTTGCTTCTTCGATGGACACTTGCTTCTAGGGTGTCCAAGTTGGCCGCAGCTCCAACAGCGTATCTCCTTCTTACGGGTCCTGAGAGCCTCTAAAACTTTCGTCACTAGGTCCTCGAAGCTGGGGACTACATTTGGCTCCGCTTCTGCTGCTCGTACTCGCGCATGGCCCCGTACAGACTGTCTAACAGCCTCGAACTCCATGGCCTGGGATAATGCGTCTCCCAAAGTTTTCGGCCGGGCGAGCTTCACTGCTTGTTGTGTCTCTGGGTCCCGAAGTCCATCGAGGAATTTGTCGACAGCCAAGCTTTCGTAGACATCGTCAGTGACCGATGGGTAGGCGTTCCTCACCAGCCGGGCAATATCTGCTTCAAATTCCTGCAAAGTCTCGTTGGTCTTCTGAATCCTACTTCTCAGCTGTGAGCGATACAGCTGGTCCATGTGGCGGTGGCCGAAACGCATCTCCAGTCTTCTCATCAGCTCCCCGTAGTTGGACCGCTCCGACATGGGCATCCCCTGCAGCACTCCCAAGGCGTCTCCACGCAAGGCCAGGCACAATGCTGAAGCTTGGGTCTCCTGCGACCACCCGTGGATCGAAGCCGCGGTCTCGAAGAGAGTCATGTAGTCTTCCCACGGCGTCTTCCCGTCGAATACTGGAATGGTATTGTGAGTTGGTGGCGCCCCAGCATAGGCGGGTAGAATGCTATTACGATGGCTGCCCTCGGAGGAACGGTCGGTGTCGTTCGTCGGTGGATTGCTCTTACGTCCCTCGAGAGCTTCCATTCTTAGCCTAATTTCGTTCACTTTTTCTCCTAGCCTAGATTCTACATCAGCTACTTTATTATTTACATCGGCTAACTTATCATCTACATTTTCCATCAACTTAGTCTCTAATGTGCCTAACTTAGACTCTAATGTATCCATTAAATCATTTTTTACATTACATAATTCATTACCTAGCTCATTTTTAACAGTGCTTAGCTTATTTTCTACATTGCTCAACTCATTTTTAAAAGTTGCAGACAATTTGCTTAAATCGGTTTCAAACAGAACATCATCTGGATCTTCCCCTAACTCTACAAAAAATTGACGCAAGCGATGTTGCAGTACACTTTTATTTCCGGAAGAATCCAGATCACGTTCTTCTAATTCCCGTTTTAAATCCGCAACTTTTAAATCCATTAATTTAAGACTTTGAGAAGCCATTTTTCATACAGTAGCCCAATAATTACAAAATGCTAGACAAAATAATAACAATTACACAAAATCCCACTTCTGACACCAATTTGTTACGGGTCCAATTTGAGCCCGTAACTTCTTGAATTAAGTAAATTCTTGAATTAAGTAATAGTTTAGTCCATTTTACACCCAGTAGCCCGTAACAAATTCATATTTATTCATGGAAAGAGCTTCTGGCAGTAGTAAAATCCATAGAGCACTTCCATAAATATCTATACGGAAGAAGGTTCCTGCTGAGAACGGACCACGCGGCTCTCATGTGGCTGCTGCGATTCAAGTCACCGGAGGGACAAGTGGCGAGGTGGATCGAGCGCCTTCAAGAGTACGACTTTGAATCTGCTCATCGTTCTGGAACGAGCCACAGGAATGCGGATGCTTTGTCAAGAAGACCTTGTGATGAAGGCTGCAACCATTGTTCTCGACAAGAAGAGAAGCAGGGAACAGTATTGAGGACAACGGTTATTATCGACAGTTGGCGGGACACAGAGGTGTCAAAGGCGCAGGACGAGGACCACCTAGACCGATCTAGAAGGTTCTACGCCATTCTATAATCCCTTCCGCTTAATCCCATTGTTTGCCTAATCCGCTCTAGGCAGATCAGAAGCCGCTGAGGACCATGGTGGTGGTTGTTAAGACCGCACGTCCTCACATGAAGAAGAAGGGTACGTTTCTGTAAGAATTCCTTTCCACAATTGGGACAAGTATCAGGAACCCGTCCATGCTCTCTTTCATGCTCTACCAACTGAAATTTCCGTAGGAATCCTGCACCACAGTCAGGACATATATATGGCTGTAAGCCACCATGGAATCTTGAATGCATTACTAGATGTTCTTCTCTTGAAAAGGATTCCCCACAGATCTGACAGGAGTAAGGTCTCTCCCCAGAATGAAATTTTAAATGTGTGCTCAAGTGTCTTTTCTGAGAAAATTTTTGTCCACATTCACGACATTCAAATGGCCTATCCCTGGTATGCATTTTTTCATGACTGACAAGATGATGCTTTAAGGTAAAGGATTTATTACATTCATTGCACTTATAAGGTCGTTCGGCACTATGCAAAAGTAGATGAGTACTAAGACAATGTTTTAAGGCAAACGTCTTTCCACACTCAGGACAAACGTGAGGGCGTTCTCCCGTATGCACACGAATATGCGTAGCCAGATGATGTTTGAGTAGAAATGACTTTCCACATTCTTCACATGTGTGAGGCCGTTGTTTGTACTGAGCCGGCATTTTGTTTGGAAGAACTTGCTCTCCAGTTTGTGATGAGACATTTTGCTGACTATTTCCACTGGTAGAGCCTGGCTTTCGTTGAAAAAAATCAGCTTCATTCGAAAGAGATGGTATGTGCGGAGCTAAAAAATGTCTTGGTTCATCATTCATAAAGAACATACTACGAAACATTAAATTGTTATTCATATTTTCAGACTCATTTAACTTATTTGTGTCTTCAGCTTTCGGCTTAGAGCCTTTTATCACTACGCTGGTCTGAGCAGCAGGTTTATAATCATTATTATAATAAGGTATGGGCTCTTCATTGGACTCCAGGGTGATTCGCTCAGAAAGATGGTCTGAAACTGCTTTAATCGGATCCAAAATCCGTTCAGTCTTACATCTTAACATGTGTTTTACTTAAACTTTTCTCTTGCTCCTTGAATTCTTCTCAATTATTGTTAAATCGGAATTAGTTGTAATCAGGATCCATTCATTTTCTAAAGTCTGAATAAATAATATTTCTTTTGATTGTTTACAATTTATTGACCATCCTACAGTTTACAATTCCACAGTGTTGCCAGAGCAGCACAAAAAAAAATACAACTTTTTTCTTGTAAAATTAAAAATAACTTTTATTTATTCATAAAGTAATACAAATTAATATCTGTCACTGGCTCCCTGGATGTTTGCACGAACCTTTTCGTGGATATTATCCATCCGCTTCCGTAGATTCGTGACGTACTCCTCTCCGGCCACTTCCTCATTAGGCTTGAACCCGAATTTCAGATCACAAGGCAAACGAAGTTCTCGGCCGAACACCACATTTGCGGGGGTCTGCCCCGTTGCTTCATGGACTGAACTCCGGTAGGCTAACAAGAACAAGTGAAGATACTGGTCCCAGTCTCGCTGATGCTCGGAGACCACTTTAGACAAATATCGACCCATTGTCCTGTTCATGCGCTCCACCATGCCATCCGATTGAGGGTGAAGAGGTGTCGTCCTGGTTTTCCGTATTCCCAGTGCTTCGCACATCCCGGAGAAGACTGCAGACTCAAAGTTTCTTCCCTGGTCAGCGTGAAGTTCCATGGGTACTCCAAACCGGCTGACGAGCTGCTTCACAAGTACGTCTGCAACCGTGACTGCCTCTTGATTCGGAAGGGCATACGCTTCCACCCACTTAGAAAAATAGTCCATGGCCACGAGAATATATCGGTTGCCTTCGTCTGTCACAGGGAAAGGGCCAGCGATGTCAATCGCTATCCTCTCGAACGGTGCTCCCACGTTGTACTTCTTCATAGGGGCCTTCTTTCTTCTTGTTGGTCCGTTAGAAGCCGCACAAGTCGCACAACGCCTGCACCAGTCCAACACATCGTCCTTAAGGTTTGCCCAGTAAAAGCGTTCACGAACTTTTTCCAATGTACGGTGAACTCCAAGATGGCCGCCAGTTACACCGTCATGTAGTTCCCTAAGCACTTCGGGCACTTTATTCCTTGGAACGATGAGCTGTAGCCTGCGCTGATCTCCTTCCGCGTTCTCCAATGCCCGTTTCAGCAGCCCGTTGTCCACTAAAATGGAGTTCCATTGGGCCCAGTACGTTTTTACATTCTTCGACATTGGAGCAACATCCTGCCAGGCCGGTCTTCCTCGCCCCGATATTTTCCATTCCTTTATTTGTTTTAAGTCCGGGTCCTCGTCCTGTTCCTTTGACACCTCTGCATCTTGCCAACTGTCGATGACAACTGTAGTCCTCAACACCACTGCCTGCTTCTCTTCTTGTCGAGAACAATGGTTGCAGCCTTCATCACAAGGTCTTCTTGACAGTGCATCCGCATTCCTGTGGCTCGTTCCAGAACGATGAGCAGATTCAAAGTCATACTCTTGAAGGCGCTCAATCCACCTCGCCACTTGCCCCTCAGGTGACTTGAATCGCAGCAGCCACATTAGAGCCGCGTGGTCCGTTCTCAGCAGGAACCTTCTTCCGTATAGGTATTTATGAAAATGCTCTATGGACTTTACTACTGCCAGAAGCTCTTTCCTTGTGACACAGTAGTTTCGTTCCGGAGCTGAGAGTGCTTTGCTGAAATATCCAATCACCCTTTCTTCTCCGTCTTGGAGCTGAGAGAGGACACTTCCAATGGCGATGTTGCTGGCATCTGTGTCAAGTATGAACTTGCCCTCGGGGCGTGGATAGCTCAGAATAGGAGCACTAATCAATTTGCTCTTCAGCTCCTCGAAGGATGCCTGACACTCGTGATCCCAATGGAAAGTCCTTTTCTCCTCGGTAAGTCTGGTAAGAGGTTTTGCGATGTTAGCGAATCCTTTCACGTACCTCCGGTAATAGGTGCAGAGCCCGAGAAAACTTCTCACCTGGTGCTTATCTCGAGGTACTGGCCAGTTGGTGATCGCTGCTATCTTCTCTGGGTCAACAGCAACTCCGTTGTCTGACACAATATGCCCCAGGTAGTTGACTTGCCTTCGGAAGAGATTACACTTCTTCGGGTTCAACTTAAGGTTCGCTGCACGCAGTCGTTCGAAGACCTTCTCCAGGTTCTTCAGATGGTGATCGAAGGACTTTCCCAGCACAATGATGTCATCTAGGTACACCAGGCATACCTCCCAAGAGAGACCTCTTAACACATTTTCCATCAGCCTCTCGAATGTGACAGGAGCATTGCAAAGCCCGAACGGCATTACTGTAAACTGCCAGAGCCCAGTGCCAATTGAAAACGCCGTTTTCTCTTTATCTTCAGGTGCCAATCCAACCTGCCAATATCCACTGCGGAGATCCAAGGTAGAGAAGAGTTTACACCCCTCCAGGGTGTCCAGCGTATCGTCAATCCTGGGAAGCGGATAACTGTCCTTCTTGGTGACGTTGTTCAGAAGACGGTAGTCTACGCAGAACCTCGTTGTGCCGTCTTTCTTCTTCACCAATACGACAGGAGACATCCAGGGGCTACTCGAAGGCTCAATGACACCATCAGCCGCCATCTCCTTTATGATCTTCTCGGCGTCCTCCCGTTTGGCTAACGGCAGCCTCCGCGGGACCTGTCGGATGGGCTTCGCATCCCCGGTGTCAATCCTGTGCTGGACGATATCCGTTCTGCCCCGTGGTCCTGGTCCGATCTCGAAGACGTCATGCCATCGGATAATCATGTTCTTCACTTCCTCGCTCTGTTCAGGTGAAAGGTCGCGGCATGACTCGTTAACAAATCCTTTTAGTTCTTCTGGCAGTCCTCGGAGCTCGGTGGGACGACGTTGCAGCTGACGAACCACTGAGGTAGCGGTTGTACACTCCCCGACCGGTGTTCCTTTCTTCCGCGTTACCGGGAAGCTGTTCAGGTTCATTAGCCGGATTGGAGTCGTCCGTCCGGCCTTGATGAGAGACCTAGCAACCAGTACGCCGCGTCCGATCTCTTGTTCTTCGTGCGTTCCGGGTTCCAGTAGTACACATTGACCCTCTGGTAGATGTCCTTCGACCGTCCCATGCGTCACGATTTGGCTCTGTGCAGGTAAAGTGGTGTCTTCTAGTAAGAGCACTCGTGCATACAGATCCTTTCCCTGCCGAAGGATGACTTCCTCGTCTCCCATCGTCAACACACCTTTCGACATGTCCAGCTTGATCCCGTATGCGATCATGAACTCCATGCCCAATATGACATCTTCATCGATTTCTGCCACGAGAGCGCGGTGCTTCAGATGTTGACCCCCGATGATGAAGGTGGCAACTGTCTCCCCGTAGACCTTGGCTGGCTGTCCCGTGGCAGTCCGTAATGCCCAAGTTGTCGGTATGATCTTCTCAGCTGGAAGTGTCTTCGAGTTCAAGATCGTCATGCTCGCTCCGGTATCCACTAGAAGACTTCGCAGCTGCCCGTTCACCATCCCATCAACGTAGAAACTGTTCGTTCTGCTTCCTATCGACGCAACTCTGATGGTCTTCCTGGGGGTTTTGACGTTACGGGTTGGACATTTGCTTCTAGGATGTCCAAGCTGGCCGCAGCCCCAACAGCGTATCTCCCTCTTATGGGTCCTGAGAGCATCCAACACTTTCGTCACAATGTCTTCGATGCTAGGGACCACATTAGGTTCCGCTTCTGCTGCTCGAACTCGCGCATGGCCCCGTACAGACTGTCTAACAGCTTCAAACTCCATGGCCTGAGATA
The DNA here is from genome assembly GCA_964056705.1 of Troilus luridus. Lineage (NCBI taxonomy): Eukaryota > Metazoa > Arthropoda > Insecta > Hemiptera > Pentatomidae > Troilus > Troilus luridus. Next base: position 68,974,217 of record OZ057412.1, on the reverse strand, counting down.
ATGCGTCTCCCAACGTTTTCGGCCGGGCGAGCTTCACTGCTTGTTGTGTCTCTGGGTCCCGAAGTCCATCCAGGAATTTGTCGACAGCCAAACTCTCGTAGACATAGTCGGTGACCGATGGGTAGGCGTTCCTCACCAGCCGGGCAAATCACTTTTCAAGAGAAGAACATCTAGTAATGCATTCAAGATTCCATGGTGGCTTACAGCCATATATATGTCCTGACTGTGGTGCAGGATTCCTACGGAAATTTCAGTTGGTAGAGCATGAAAGAGAGCATGGACGGGTTCCTGATACTTGTCCCAATTGTGGAAAGGAATTCTTACAGAAACGTACCCTTCTTCTTCATGTGAGGACGTGCGGTCTTAACAACCACCACCATGGTCCTCAGCGGCTTCTGATCTGCCTAGAGCGGATTAGGCAAACAATGGGATTAAGCGGAAGGGATTATAGAATGGCGTAGAACCTTCTAGATCGGTCTAGGTGGTCCTCGTCCTGCGCCTTTGACACCTCTGTGTCCCGCCAACTGTCGATAATAACCGTTGTCCTCAATACTGTTCCCTGCTTCTCTTCTTGTCGAGAACAATGGTTGCAGCCTTCATCACAAGGTCTTCTTGACAAAGCATCCGCATTCCTGTGGCTCGTAACTGGCGGCCATCTTGGAGTTCACCGGACATTGGAAAAAGTTCGTGAACGCTTTTACTGGGCAAACCTTAAGGACGATGTGTTGGACTGGTGCAGGCGTTGTGCGACTTGTGCGGCTTCTAACGGACTAACAAGAAGAAAGAAGGCCCCTATGAGGAAGTACAACGTGGGAGCACCGTTCGAGAGGATAGCGATTGACATCGCTGGCCCTTTCCCTGTGACAGACGAAGGCAACCGATATATTCTCGTGGCCATGGACTATTTTTCTAAGTGGGTGGAAGCGTATGCCCTTCCGAATCAAGAGGCAGTCACGGTTGCAGACGTACTTGTGAAGCAGCTCGTCAGCCGGTTTGGAGTACCCATGGAACTTCACGCTGACCAGGGAAGAAACTTTGAGTCTGCAGTCTTCTCCGGGATGTGCGAAGCACTGGGAATACGGAAAACCAGGACGACACCTCTTCACCCTCAATCGGATGGCATGGTGGAGCGCATGAACAGGACAATGGGTCGATATTTGTCTAAAGTGGTCTCCGAGCATCAGCGAGACTGGGACCAGTATCTTCACCTCTTCCTGTTAGCCTACCGGAGTTCAGTCCATGAAGCAACGGGGCAGACCCCCGCAAATGTGGTGTTCGGCCGAGAACTTCGTTTGCCTTGTGATCTGAAATTCGGGTTCAAGAGTACGACTTTGAATCTGCTCATCGTTCTGGAACGAGCCACAGGAATGCGGATGCTTTGTCAAGAAGACCTTGTGATGAAGGCTGCAACCATTGTTCTCGACAAGAAGAGAAGCAGGGAACAGTATTGAGGACAACGGTTATTATCGACAGTTGGCGGGACACAGAGGTGTCAAAGGCGCAGGACGAGGACCACCTAGACCGATCTAGAAGGTTCTACGCCATTCTATAATCCCTTCCGCTTAATCCCATTGTTTGCCTAATCCGCTCTAGGCAGATCAGAAGCCGCTGAGGACCATGGTGGTGGTTGTTAAGACCGCACGTCCTCACATGAAGAAGAAGGGTACGTTTCTGTAAGAATTCCTTTCCACAATTGGGACAAGTATCAGGAACCCGTCCATGCTCTCTTTCATGCTCTACCAACTGAAATTTCCGTAGGAATCCTGCACCACAGTCAGGACATATATATGGCTGTAAGCCACCATGGAATCTTGAATGCATTACTAGATGTTCTTCTCTTGAAAAGGATTCCCCACAGATCTGACAGGAGTAAGGTCTCTCCCCAGAATGAAATTTTAAATGTGTGCTCAAGTGTCTTTTCTGAGAAAATTTTTGTCCACATTCACGACATTCAAATGGCCTATCCCTGGTATGCATTTTTTCATGACTGACAAGATGATGCTTTAAGGTAAAGGATTTATTACATTCATTGCACTTATAAGGTCGTTCGGCACTATGCAAAAGTAGATGAGTACTAAGACAATGTTTTAAGGCAAACGTCTTTCCACACTCAGGACAAACGTGAGGGCGTTCTCCCGTATGCACACGAATATGCGTAGCCAGATGATGTTTGAGTAGAAATGACTTTCCACATTCTTCACATGTGTGAGGCCGTTGTTTGTACTGAGCCGGCATTTTGTTTGGAAGAACTTGCTCTCCAGTTTGTGATGAGACATTTTGCTGACTATTTCCACTGGTAGAGCCTGGCTTTCGTTGAAAAAAATCAGCTTCATTCGAAAGAGATGGTATGTGCGGAGCTAAAAAATGTCTTGGTTCATCATTCATAAAGAACATACTACGAAACATTAAATTGTTATTCATATTTTCAGACTCATTTAACTTATTTGTGTCTTCAGCTTTCGGCTTAGAGCCTTTTATCACTACGCTGGTCTGAGCAGCAGGTTTATAATCATTATTATAATAAGGTATGGGCTCTTCATTGGACTCCAGGGTGATTCGCTCAGAAAGATGGTCTGAAACTGCTTTAATCGGATCCAAAATCCGTTCAGTCTTACATCTTAACATGTGTTTTACTTAAACTTTTCTCTTGCTCCTTGAATTCTTCTCAATTATTGTTAAATCGGAATTAGTTGTAATCAGGATCCATTCATTTTCTAAAGTCTGAATAAATAATATTTCTTTTGATTGTTTACAATTTATTGACCATCCTACAGTTTACAATTCCACAGTGTTGCCAGAGCAGCACAAAAAAAAATACAACTTTTTTCTTGTAAAATTAAAAATAACTTTTATTTATTCATAAAGTAATACAAATTAATATCTATCGAGCACCAGCTAGTGAAAAAATCAAAAACAAATCGTAAAGTATTCCATTTAATACAAATCTAACGAACAAGGTTAAGACGAGAGTAGGTACGAGAGCAGATAAACCATTGTTGACGGTCGGTGGACTTTAGTTAGCGAACTGTAAGTGTTAATTTGTAATTGTAAACTATAGTGTAATATTATTGTACTTGTACAAATTTATATAAATAGTTTAGTTACTTAGTATAAACAATATCTTATATTATTTGTATATTATCTTAGAAATTAGATAACATTTAGTAGAATATTATTATTGTATATTGATATTAGTTTAATAATTTAACTGTTTTAAATAATCTCATTGTATTCTTGTTAATTTGTTAATAAATATTAGATTCTTGAATTAAGTAATAGTTTAGTCCATTTTACACCCAGTAGCCCGTAACAAATTGGTGTCAGAAGTGGGATCTTGTGTAATTGTTATTTCATTTTGTAATAATTGGGCTACTGTTTGAATTTAACTGTTTTAAATAATCTAATATTTATTAACAAATTAGAAAGAATACAATGAGATTATTTAAAACAGTTAAATTATTAAACTAATATCAATTTACAATAACAATATTCTACTAAATGTTATCTAATTTCTAAGATAATATACAAACAATATAAGATATTTTTAATACTAAATAACTAAACTATTTATATATAAATTTGTACAAATACAATAATATTACACTATAGTTTACAATAACAAATTAACACTTACAGTTCGCTAACTTAAGTCCACCGACCGTAAGACTCCAAATATGACAAACTGCCACACAGTTTATTACACTTATTACACGGCCACTAATTGTCACTGTTGCTCACTAAGCACTTATTACAGACTGATACTAATACTAACTAACTCACACACACTGCCACTAATTAACGGCTGCTTATTACTTCACTGCTTATTACTGACTGCCGCGGCCGAAAACGCTGTCCTTTTTATATAGGCAGGGTAGGTCGTGGTGGGGCATTACTCGGAACACGGACGAGGACCACCTAGACCGATCTAGAAGGTTCTACGCCATTCTATAATCCCTTCCGCTTAATCCCATTGTTTGCCTAATCCGCTCTAGGCAGATCAGAAGCCGGTCCTACTTCCCGCTCTGACCGTAACACTGCCCCCTCCTTAAAAGTGCTCTGCCCCAGAGCATAGTCCGGAGAAATCGGGCGGTCATGAGCTTCCCTCGATGGAGACGCATTTCCTTTCCAGGGGTTGAACGTGCACACCAATATGGCGACTCCAGAGTTGGCGAATATCTGTTCAAGCTCTGGGGCAGAGCACTTTTAAGGAGGGGGCAGTGTTACGGTCAGAGCGGAAAGTAGGACCGGCTTCTGATCTGCCTAGAGCGGATTAGGCAAACAATGGGATTAAGCGGAAGGGATTATAGAATGGCGTAGAACCTTCTAGATCGGTCTAGGTGGTCCTCGTCCGTGTTCCGAGTAATGCCCCACCACGACCTACCTTGCCTATATAAAAAGGACAGCGTTTTCGGCCGCGGCAGTCAGTAACGAGTAGTAATAAGTAGTGATAAGACGAGTCTGTAATAAGCCAGTGAGTAGCAGTCGTTAACTAGTGGCAGTGTGTGTGAGTTAGTTAGTATTAGTATCAGTCTGTAATAAGTGCTTAGTGAGCAACAGTGACAATTAGTGACCGTGTAATAAGTGTAATAAACTGTGTGGCAGTTTGTCATATTTATTCAAGCTTTTATATGAGCGGGAAGTAGGACCGGCTTCTGATCTGCCTAGAGCGGATTAGGCAAACAATGGGATTAAGCGGAAGGGATTATAGAATGGCGTAGAACCTTCTAGATCGGTCTAGGTGGTCCTCGTCCGTGTTCCGAGTAATGCCCCACCACGACCTACCCTGCCTATATAAAAAGGACAGCGTTTTCGGCCGCGGCAGTCAGTAATAAGCAGTGAAGTAATAAGCAGCCGTTAATTAGTGGCAGTGTGTGTGAGTTAGTTAGTATTAGTATCAGTCTGTAATAAGTGCTTAGTGAGCAACAGTGACAATTAGTGGCCGTGTAATAAGTGTAATAAACTGTGTGGCAGTTTGTCATATTTGGAGTCTTACGGTCGGTGGACTTAAGTTAGCGAACTGTAAGTGTTAATTTGTTATTGTAAACTATAGTGTAATATTATTGTATTTGTACAAATTTATATATAAATAGTTTAGTTATTTAGTATTAAAAATATCTTATATTGTTTGTATATTATCTTAGAAATTAGATAACATTTAGTAGAATATTGTTATTGTAAATTGATATTAGTTTAATAATTTAACTGTTTTAAATAATCTCATTGTATTCTTTCTAATTTGTTAATAAATATTAGATTATTGAATTAAGTAATAGTTTAGTCCATTTTACACCCAGTAGCCCGTAACAAATTGGTGTCAGAAGTGGGATCTTGTGTAATTGTTATTTTGTCTAGCATTTTGTAATAATTGGGCTACTGTTTGAAAAATGGCTTCTCAAAGTCTTAAATTGATGGATTTAAAAGTTGCGGATTTAAAACGGGAATCAGAAGAACGTGATCTGGATTCTTCCGGAAATAAAAGTGTACTGCAACATCGCTTGCGTCAATTTTTTGTAGAGTTAGGGGAAAATCCAGATGACGTTCTGTTTGAAACTGATTTGAGCAAGTTGTCTGCAACTTTTAAAAATGAATTAGGCAATGTAGAAAATAAGCTAGGTAATTTACAGAATGATTTAGGTACTGTTAAAAATGAGCTAGGTAATGAATTAAGCAGTGTTAAAAATGAACTAGGTAATGAATTAAGCAGTGTTAAAAATGAACTAGGCAATGTAGAAAATAAGCTAGGTACTGTAAAAAATGATTTAATGGATACATTAGAGTCTAAGTTAGGCACATTAGAGACTAAGTTAATGGAAAATGTAGATAATAAGTTAGCCGATGTAAATAATAAAGTAGCAGATGTAGAATCTAGGCTAGGAGAAAAAGTGAACGAAATTAGGCTAAGAATGGAAGCTCTCGAGGGACGTAAGAGCAACCCACCGACGAACGACACCGACCGTTCCTCCGAGGGCAGCCATCGTAATAGCATTCTACCCGCCTATGCTGGGGCGCCGCCAACTCACAATACCATTCCAGTATTCGACGGGAAGACGCCGTGGGAAGACTACATGACTCTCTTCGAGACCGCGGCTTCGATCCACGGGTGGTCGCAGGAGACCCAAGCTTCAGCATTGTGCCTGGCCTTGCGTGGAGACGCCTTAGGAGTGCTGCAGGGGATGCCCATGTCGGAGCGGTCCAACTACGGGGAGCTGATGAGAAGACTGGAGATGCGTTTCGGCCACCGCCACATGGACCAGCTGTATCGCTCACAGCTGAGAAGCAGGATCCAGAAGACCAACGAGACTTTACAGGAATTTGAAGCGGATATTGCCCGGCTAGTGAGGAACGCCTACCCATCGGTCACTGACGATGTCTACGAAAGCTTGGCTGTCGACAAATTCCTCGATGGACTTCGGGACCCAGAGACACAACAAGCAGTGAAGCTCGCCCGGCCGAAAACTTTAGGAGACGCATTATCCCAGGCCATGGAGTTCGAGGCTGTTAGACAGTCTGTACGGGGCCATGCGCGCGTACGAGCAGCAGAAGCGGAGCCAAATGTAGTCCCCAGCTTTGAGGACCTAGTGACGAAAGTTTTAGAGGCTCTCAGGACCCGTAAGAAGGAGATACGCTGTTGGAGCTGCGGCCAAATTGGACACCCTAGAAGCAAGTGTCCATCTAAGAAGCAAGAAAAGCCACAGGAAAACTAAGTAGGGTTGATGGGAGGGGGCAACTGTCAACCCGTAACGTCAAAGGCCCCAGGAAGGCCATCAGAGTTGCGTCAATAGGAAGCAGTACGAACAGTTTCTACGTTGATGGGATGGTGAACGGGCAGCTGCGAAGTCTGCTAATAGATACCGGCGCAACCATGACAATCTTGAACTCGAAAACACTTCCAGCTGAGAAGATCTTACCAACAACTTGGGCATTACGGACTGCCACGGGACAGCCAGCCAAGGTCTACGGGGAGACAGTTGCCACCTTCATCATCGGGGGTCAACATCTGAAGCACCGCGCTCTCGTGGCAGAAATCGATGAAGATGTCATATTGGGCATGGACTTCATGATCGCATACGGGATCAAGCTGGACATGTCGAAAGGTGTGTTGACGATGGGAGACGAGGAAGTCATCCTTCGGCAGGGAAAGGATCTGTATGCACGAGTGCTCTTACTAGAAGACACCACTTTACCTGCACAGAGCCAAATCGTGACGCATGGGACGGTCGAAGGACATCTACCAGAGGGTCAATGTGTACTACTGGAACCCGGAACGCAAGAAGAACAAGAGATCGGACGCGGCGTACTGGTTGCTAGGTCTCTCATCAAGGCCGGACGGACGACTCCAATCCGGCTTATGAACCTGAACAGCTTCCCGGTAACGCTGAAGAAAGGAACACCGGTCGGGGAGTGTACAACCGCTACCTCAGTGGTTCGTCAGCTGCAACGTCGTCCCACCGAGCTCCGAGGACTGCCAGAAGAACTAAAAGGATTTGTTAACGAGTCATGCCGCGACCTTTCACCTGAACAGAGCGAGGAAGTGAAGAACATGATTATCCGATGGCATGACGTCTTCGAGATCGGACCAGGACCACGGGGCAGAACGGATATCGTCCAGCACAGGATTGACACCGGGGATGCGAAGCCCATCCGACAGGTCCCGCGGAGGCTGCCGTTAGCCAAACGGGAGGACGCCGAGAAGATCATAAAGGAGATGGCGGCTGATGGTGTCATTGAGCCTTCGAGTAGCCCCTGGATGTCTCCTGTCGTATTGGTGAAGAAGAAAGACGGCACAACGAGGTTCTGCGTAGACTACCGTCTTCTGAACAACGTCACCAAGAAGGACAGTTATCCGCTTCCCAGGATTGACGATACGCTGGACACCCTGGAGGGGTGTAAACTCTTCTCTACCTTGGATCTCCGCAGTGGATATTGGCAGGTTGGATTGGCACCTGAAGATAAAGAGAAAACGGCGTTTTCAATTGGCACTGGGCTCTGGCAGTTTACAGTAATGCCGTTCGGGCTTTGCAATGCTCCTGCCACATTCGAGAGGCTGATGGAAAATGTGTTAAGAGGTCTCTCTTGGGAGGTATGCCTGGTGTACCTAGATGACATCATTGTGCTGGGAAAGTCCTTCGATCACCATCTGAAGAACCTGGAGAAGGTCTTCGAACGACTGCGTGCAGCGAACCTTAAGTTGAACCCGAAGAAGTGTAATCTCTTCCGAAGGCAAGTCAACTACCTGGGGCATATTGTGTCAGACAACGGAGTTGCTGTTGACCCAGAGAAGATAGCAGCGATCACCAACTGGCCAGTACCTCGAGATAAGCACCAGGTGAGAAGTTTTCTCGGGCTCTGCACCTATTACCGGAGGTACGTGAAAGGATTCGCTAACATCGCAAAACCTCTTACCAGACTTACCGAGGAGAAAAGGACTTTCCATTGGGATCACGAGTGTCAGGCATCCTTCGAGGAGCTGAAGAGCAAATTGATTAGTGCTCCTATTCTGAGCTATCCACGCCCCGAGGGCAAGTTCATACTTGACACAGATGCCAGCAACATCGCCATTGGAAGTGTCCTCTCTCAGCTCCAAGACGGAGAAGAAAGGGTGATTGGATATTTCAGCAAAGCACTCTCAGCTCCGGAACGAAACTACTGTGTCACAAGGAAAGAGCTTCTGGCAGTAGTAAAGTCCATAGAGCATTTTCATAAATACCTATACGGAAGAAGGTTCCTGCTGAGAACGGACCACGCGGCTCTAATGAGCTGAGTGGATTGAGCGCCTTCAAGAGTATGACTTTGAATCTGCGCATCGTTCTGGAACGAGCCACAGGAATGCGGATGCACTGTCAAGAAGACCTTGTGAAGAAGGCTGCAAGCATTGTTCTCGACAAGAGGAGAAGCAGGCAGCGGTATTGAGGACTACAGTTGTCATCGACAGTTGGCAAGATGCAGAGGTGTCAAAGGAACAGGACGAGGACCCGGACTTAAAACAAATAAAGGAATGGAAAATATCGGGGCGAGGAAGACCGGCCTGGCAGGATGTTGCTCCAATGTCGAAGAATGTAAAAACGTACTGGGCCCAATGGAACTCCATTTTAGTGGACAACGGGCTGCTGAAACGGGCATTGGAGAACGCGGAAGGAGATCAGCGCAGGCTACAGCTCATCGTTCCAAGGAATAAAGTGCCCGAAGTGCTTAGGGAACTACATGACGGTTCGACTGGCGGCCATCTTGGAGTTCACCGTACATTGGAAAAAGTTCGTGAACGCTTTTACTGGGCAAACCTTAAGGACGATGTGTTGGACTGGTGCAGGCGTTGTGCGACTTGTGCGGCTTCTAACGGACCAACAAGAAGAAAGAAGGCCCCTATGAAGAAGTACAACGTGGGAGCACCGTTCGAGAGGATAGCGATTGACATCGCTGGCCCTTTCCCTGTGACAGACGAAGGCAACCGATATATTCTCGTGGCCATGGACTATTTTTCTAAGTGGGTGGAAGCGTATGCCCTTCCGAATCAAGAGGCAGTCACGGTTGCAGACGTACTTGTGAAGCAGCTCGTCAGCCGGTTTGGAGTACCCATGGAACTTCACGCTGACCAGGGAAGAAACTTTGAGTCTGCAGTCTTCTCCGGGATGTGCGAAGCACTGGGAATACGGAAAACCAGGACGACACCTCTTCACCCTCAATCGGATGGCATGGTGGAGCGCATGAACAGGACAATGGGTCGATATTTGTCTAAAGTGGTCTCCGAGCATCAGCGAGACTGGGACCAGTATCTTCACTTGTTCTTGTTAGCCTACCGGAGTTCAGTCCATGAAGCAACGGGGCAGACCCCCGCAAATGTGGTGTTCGGCCGAGAACTTCGTTTGCCTTGTGATCTGAAATTCGGGTTCAAGCCTAATGAGGAAGTGGCCGGAGAGGAGTACGTCACGAATCTACGGAAGCGGATGGATAATATCCACGAAAAGGTTCGTGCAAACATCCAGGGAGCCAGTGACAGAATGAAGGAGCGTTCCGACATCAGGGCAGAGAAAGGTGGATTCCAACCTGGAGATTTGGTCTGGCTACATGATCCTCGAAGAAGGCGAGGCTACTCACCTAAACTTCAGAACTCCTGGGATGGCCCGTTTGAGATCATCAATAGGATAAACGACGTCATCTATAGGATCAGAAAGCAGCCAAAAGGAAAACCCAGGGTAGTCCATTTTAATAGACTGGCCCCATACAAAGGAGACCATGGCCCGACAAAAGACCAGCAAGTCAGGTACCTCAACAACGTGGAGGCCAGTAAGGTATCAGTTGCACAACCTAAGGTACAAGGTTCCCGTGGAGTAACTCAGGCAGTATACAGAGATATTTTCTCGTTACCCGCGGACTATTCTCTGGCCCATTGTGTAGCCGAAGATCTGAGGACTTCCCGAGGGATTGCAACCGTCTTCAGGAAGAAGTTTGCTGGAACTGAGGAACTGGAACGCCAAGGACCACGCGTCGGGAAAGCACTCCACCATACGCACGAAGGACGACACCTGTTCTACTTAGTTACCAAGTTTGCTACTGATCAGAAGCCCACATATGACGCACTGCGGCGAAGCCTCGACGACCTGCGGAGTAAGCTTCTGAGACTGCGTGTCACCAAGCTCGCGATCCCTAAGTTGGGCTGTGGATATGACGGCCTGGAGTGGAAGGTTGTCAGGAACATGCTTGAACAGATATTCGCCAACTCTGGAGTCGCCATATTGGTGTGCACGTTCAACCCCTGGAAAGGAAATGCGTCTCCATCGAGGGAAGCTCATGACCGCCCGATTTCTCCGGACTATGCTCTGGGGCAGAGCACTTTTAAGGAGGGGGCAGTGTTACGGTCAGAGCGGGAAGTAGGACCGGCTTCTGATCTGCCTAGAGCGGATTAGGCAAACAATGGGATTAAGCGGAAGGGATTATAGAATGGCGTAGAACCTTCTAGATCGGTCTAGGTGGTCCTCGTCCGTGTTCCGAGTAATGCCCCACCACGACCTACCCTGCCTATATAAAAAGGACAGCGTTTTCGGCCGCGGCAGTCAGTAATAAGCAGTGAAGTAATAAGCAGCCGTTAATTAGTGGCAGTGTGTGTGAGTTAGTTAGTATTAGTATCAGTCTGTAATAAGTGCTTAGTGAGCAACAGTGACAATTAGTGGCCGTGTAATAAGTGTAATAAACTGTGTGGCAGTTTGTCATATTTGGAGTCTTACGGTCGGTTGACTTAAGTTAGCGAACTGTAAGTGTTAATTTGTTATTGTAAACTATAGTGTAATATTATTGTATTTGTACAAATTTATATATAAATAGTTTAGTTATTTAGTATTAAAAATATCTTATATTGTTTGTATATTATCTTAGAAATTAGATAACATTTAGTAGAATATTGTTATTGTAAATTGATATTAGTTTAATAATTTAACTGTTTTAAATAATCTCATTGTATTCTTTCTAATTTGTTAATAAATATTAGATTATTTAAAACAGTTAAATTATTAAACTAATATCAATTTACAATAACAATATTCTACTAAATGTTATCTAATTTCTAAGATAATATACAAACAATATAAGATATTTTTAATACTAAATAACTAAACTATTTATATATAAATTTGTACAAATACAATAATATTACACTATAGTTTACAATAACAAATTAACACTTACAGTTCGCTAACTTAAGTCAACCGACCGTAAGACTCCAAATATGACAAACTGCCACACAGTTTATTACACTTATTACACGGCCACTAATTGTCACTGTTGCTCACTAAGCACTTATTACAGACTGATACTAATACTAACTAACTCACACACACTGCCACTAATTAACGGCTGCTTATTACTTCACTGCTTATTACTGACTGCCGCGGCCGAAAACGCTGTCCTTTTTATATAGGCAGGGTAGGTCGTGGTGGGGCATTACTCGGAACACGGACGAGGACCACCTAGACCGATCTAGAAGGTTCTACGCCATTCTATAATCCCTTCCGCTTAATCCCATTGTTTGCCTAATCCGCTCTAGGCAGATCAGAAGCCGGTCCTACTTCCCGCTCTGACCGTAACACTGCCCCCTCCTTAAAAGTGCTCTGCCCCAGAGCATAGTCCGGAGAAATCGGGCGGTCATGAGCTTCCCTCGATGGAGACGCATTTCCTTTCCAGGGGTTGAACGTGCACACCAATATGGCGACTCCAGAGTTGGCGAATATCTGTTCAAGCATGTTCCTGACAACCTTCCACTCCAGGCCGTCATATCCACAGCCCAACTTAGGGATCGCGAGCTTGGTGACACGCAGTCTCAGAAGCTTACTCCGCAGGTCGTCGAGGCTTCGCCGCAGTGCGTCATATGTGGGCTTCTGATCAGTAGCAAACTTGGTAACTAAGTAGAACAGGTGTCGTCCTTCGTGCGTATGGTGGAGTGCTTTCCCGACGCGTGGTCCTTGGCGTTCCAGTTCCTCAGTTCCAGCAAACTTCTTCCTGAAGACGGTTGCAATCCCTCGGGAAGTCCTCAGATCTTCGGCTACACAATGGGCCAGAGAATAGTCCGCGGGTAACGAGAAAATATCTCTGTATACTGCCTGAGTTACTCCACGGGAACCTTGTACCTTAGGTTGTGCAACTGATACCTTACTGGCCTCCACGTTGTTGAGGTACCTGACTTGCTGGTCTTTTGTCGGGCCATGGTCTCCTTTGTATGGGGCCAGTCTATTAAAATGGACTACCCTGGGTTTTCCTTTTGGCTGCTCCCACAGTAGTAATAAGACGAGTCAGTAATAAGCAGTGAAGTAATAAGCAGCCGTTAATTAGTGGCAGTGTGTGTGAGTTAGTTAGTATTAGTATCAGTCTGTAATAAGTGCTTAGTGAGCAACAGTGACAATTAGTGGCCGTGTAATAAGTGTAATAAACTGTGTGGCAGTTTGTCATATTTGGAGTCTTACGGTCGGTGGACTTTAGTTAGCGAACTGTAAGTGTTAATTTGTTATTGTAAACTATAGTGTAATATTATTGTATTTGTACAAATTTATATATAAATAGTTTAGTTATTTAGTATTAGAAATATCTTATATTGTTTGTATATTATCTTAGAAATTAGATAACATTTAGTAGAATATTGTTATTGTAAATTGATATTAGTTTAATAATTTAACTGTTTTAAATAATCTCATTGTATTCTTTCTAATTTGTTAATAAATATTAGATTCTTGAATTAAGTAATAGTTTAGTCCATTTTACACCCAGTAGCCCGTAACAAATTCATATTTATTCATGGAAAGAGCTTCTGGCAGTAGTAAAATCCATAGAGCACTTCCATAAATATCTATACGGAAGAAGGTTCCTGCTGAGAACGGACCACGCGGCTCTCATGTGGCTGCTGCGATTCAAGTCACCGGAGGGACAAGTGGCGAGGTGGATCGAGCGCCTTCAAGAGTACGACTTTGAATCTGCTCATCGTTCTGGAACGAGCCACAGGAATGCGGATGCTTTGTCAAGAAGACCTTGTGATGAAGGCTGCAACCATTGTTCTCGACAAGAAGAGAAGCAGGGAACAGTATTGAGGACAACGGTTATTATCGACAGTTGGCGGGACACAGAGGTGTCAAAGGCGCAGGACGAGGACCACCTAGACCGATCTAGAAGGTTCTACGCCATTCTATAATCCCTTCCGCTTAATCCCATTGTTTGCCTAATCCGCTCTAGGCAGATCAGAAGCCGGTCCTGCTTTCCGCTCTGACCGTAACACTGCCCCCTCCTTAAAAGTGCTCATTAAAGCATACCGACCATTCCTCCGAGGGCAGCCATCGTGACACCATTCTGCCTGCCTATGCAGGGGATGCCCATGATGGGAACGGGAAGGAGGAAAACGGGAGGACGCCGAAGAGATTACACTTCTTCGGGTTCAACTTTAGGTTTGCTGCACGCAGTCGTTCGAAGACCTTCTCCAGATTCTTCAGATGGTGAGCGAAAGACTTTCCCAGTACAATAATGTCGTCTAGGTATACCAGGCATACCTCCCAAGAGAGACCTCTTAACACGTTTTCCATCAGCCTCTCGAATGTGGCAGGAGCATTGCAAAGCCCGAATGGCATTACTGTAAACTGCCAGAGCCCAGTGCCAATTGAAAACGCCGTCTTCTCTTTATCCTCAGGTGCCAATCCAACCTGCCAATATCCACTGCGGAGATCCAAAGTAGAGAAGAGTTTACACCCCTCCAGGGTGTCCAGCGTATCGTCAATCCTGGGAAGCGGATAACTGTCCTTCTTGGTGACGTTGTTTAGAAGACGGTAGTCTACGCAGAACCTCGTTGTGCCGTCTTTCTTCTTCACCAATACGACAGGAGACATCCAGGGGCTACTCGAAGGCTCAATGACACCATCAGCCGCCATCTCCTTTATGATCTTCTCGGCGTCCTCCCGTTTGGCTAACGGCAGCCTCCGCGGGACCTGTCGGATGGGCTTCGCATCCCCGGTGTCAATCCTGTGCTGGACGATATCCGTTCTGCCCCGTGGTCCTGGTCCGATCTCGAAGACGTCATGCCATCGGATAATCATATTCTTTACTTCCTCGCTCTGTTCGGGCGAAAGGTCGCGACATGATTCATCCAAAAATCCTTTTAGTTCCTCTGGCAGTCCTCGGAGCTCGGTGGGACGACGTTGCAGCTGACGAACCACTGAGGTAGCGGTTGTACACTCCCCGACTTGTGTTCCTTTCTTCAGCGTTACCGGGAAGCCGTTCAGATTCATTAGCCTAATTGGAGTGGTACGTCCAACCTTGATGAGAGACCTAGCAACCAGTACGCCGCGTCCGATCTCTTGTTCTTCGTGCCTTCCGGGTTCAACTAGTACACATTGACCCTCCGGTAGATGTCCTTCGACCGTCCCATGTGTTACGATTTGGCTCCGTGCAGGTAAAGTGGTGTCTTCTAGTAAGAGCACTCGTGCGTAGAGATCCTTTCCCTGCCGAAGGATGACTTCTTCGTCTCCCATCGTCAGCACACCTCTCGACATGTCCAGCTTGATCCCGTATGCCATCATGAAGTCCATGCCTAATATGACATCTTCATCGATCTCTGCCACGAGAGCGCGGTGCTTCAGATGTTGACCCCCGATGATGAAGGTGGCATCTGTCTCCCCGTAGACCTTGGCTGGCTGTCCCGTTGCAGTCCGTAATGCCCAGGTGGTCGGCATGATCTTCTCAGCTGGGAGTGTCTTCGAGTTCAAGATCGTCATGCTCGCGCCGGTATCCACTAGAAGACTTCGCAGCTGCCCGTTCACCATCCCATCAACGTAGAAGCTGTTCGTTCTGCTTCCTATCGACGCAACTCTGATGGCTTTCCTGGGGGCTTTGACGTTACGGGTTGGACACTTGCTTCTAGGATGCCCAAGCTGGCCGCAGCCCCAACAGCGTATCTCCTTCTTATGGGTCCTGAGAGCATCCAACACTTTCGTCACAATGTCTTCGATGCTAGGGACCACATTAGGCTCCACTTCTGCTGCTCGAACTCGCGCATGGCCCCGTACAGACTGTCTAACAGCTTCAAACTCCATGGCCTGAGATAATGCGTCTCCCAACGTTTTCGGCCGGGCGAGCTTCACCGCTTGTTGTGTCTCTGGGTCCCGAAGTCCATCCAGGAATTTGTCGACAGCCAAACTCTCGTAGACATAGTCAGTGACCGATGGGTAGGCGTTCTTCACCAGCCGGGCAATATCCGCTTCAAATTCCTGCAGCGTCTCGTTGTCCTTCTGGACCCTGTTTCTTAACTGTGAGCGATATAGCTGGTCCATGTGGCGGTGTCCGAAACGCATTTCAAGTCTTCTAATCAGCTTCACGTAGTTGGACCGCTCCGACATGGGCATCCCCTGCAGCACTCTCAAGGCGTCTCCACGCAAGGCCAGGCACAACGCTGAAGCTTGGGTCTCCTGTGACCACCCGTGGATCGAAGCAGCTGTCTCGAAGAGAGTCATGTAGTCCTCCCACGGCGTCTTTCCGTCGAATACTGGAATGGTGTTGTGGGCTGGTGGCGTCCCATTATCGGCGGGCAGAATGGTTTTATGAAGACTGACCTCGGGGGAACGGTCGGTGTCGTTCGTCGGTGGGTTGCTCATACGTCCCTCTAGAGCCTCTACTCTTTGCCTAAGTTTGCTTTCAATTGAATTCAATTTTTCTCCTAACCGAGATTCTACATCAGCTACTTTATTATCTACATCGGCTAACTTATTCTCAACACTTTCCATTAACTTAGTCTCTAATGTGCCTAATTTAGACTCTAGTTTATTTTCTACATTGCTTAACTCATTTTTAACAGAACCTAATTCCTTACCTAGCTTATTTTCTACATTGCTTAACTCATTACCTAGCTTATTTTCTACATTGCTTAACTCATTACCTAGCTCATTTTTAACAGCACCTAATTCATTTTTAAAAGTTGCAGACAACTTGCTTAAATCAGTTTCAAACAGAACGTCATCTGGATTTTCCCCTAACTCTACAAAAAATTGACGTAAGCGATGTTGCAGTACACTTTTATTTCCGGAAGAATCCAGATCACGTTCTTCTAATTCTCGTTTTAAATCTGCAACTTTTAAATCCATTAATTTAAGACTTGGAGAAGCCATTTTTCATACAGTAGCCCAATAATTACAAAATAATAACAATTACACAAAATATCCCACTTCTGACACCAATTTGTTACGGGCTACTGGGTGTAAAATGGACTATTCTATTACTTAATTCAAGAATCTAATATTTATTAACAAATTAGAAAGAATACAATGAGATTATTTAAAACAATTAAATAACTAAACTAATATCAATTTACAATAATAATATTCTACTAAATGTTATCTAATTTCTAAGATAATATACAAATAATATAAGATGTTGTTTATACTAAGTAACTAAACTATTTATATAAATTTGTACAAATACAATAATATTACACTATAGTTTACAATTACAAATTAACACTTACAGTTCGCTAACTAAAGTCCACCGACCGTAAGACTCTCAAATATGACAAACTGCCACACAGTTTATTACACTTATTACACGGTCACTAATTGTCACTGTTGCTCACTAAGCACTTATTACAGACTGATACTAATACTAACTAACTCACACTGCCACTAGTTAACGACTGCTACTCACTGGCTTATTACAGACTCGTCTTATTACTACTGCCGCGGCCGAAAACGCTGTCCTTTTTATATAGGCAAGGTAGGTCGTGGTGGGGCATAACTCGGAACACGGACGAGGACCACCTAGACCGATCTAGAAGGTTCCACGCCATTCTATAATCCCTTCCGCTTAATCCCATTGTTTGCCTAATCCGCTCTAGGCAGATCAGAAGCCGGTCCTACTTTCCGCTCTGACCGTAACAGCATATTTAATTTTAAGCTTATATGGTTTTCGAAAGTAGATTGTCAGTTTCGGATAATCAACAGTTCAGATAATGCCACTTAACACAAAAATTAACAATCGACAAGTTTGTATGAAAAATTCTTTATTTTAATGTGCAGTACGTAAGTTAAAAACAATACTTGTACTCGTAGATAGTTAAAAATATGAACGTCATTAAAAAAAAGTGCCTAAATAGAAGATTTATGGTAGTGGCAAACATAGAAAAAAACAAATAAAAATATCTTGTATCGCTACAACCCATGAAGGGTCTTGGGTTCAGTACGTGGTAAGGACTGTAGAGTTTCTAGGACTACGGTTGCACAAGAGGTGATTTGTCCAAGGTTACGCTCAACCACCAGGATTTTCCCCAATTACGGTTAGCCACTTTATAGAGGCTTGGGGAGGGGCGTAGTGGCACTAATAATACAGTTTTGCTCCAGTTTTAACTTTTTTTTCTTCTAAGTCTCTGATTCCCTAAAGTATAATAGTAACTATTGCTATGTATTGACCGGCGGCATCATGAAAGGAATTGTGTTTTGGACAAAGAGCAATGTCGGTTTGCGAGAAGTATGTCACGCAGGCAGGAGGGTGTCCCCTTATGGTCAAGGTGACTGGAGAAATAAGAAAAAGGGGTCGAAGACTCCACTGAAAAAAGGACTCTCTACACAGATGCTGAGGAAGAAGGGAGGGAGCGGCGAACGACGCGGGCAAAGGACTATCCGATGACGGCGAGACCGGAAGACACAACCCACCAAGAATTCTAGACGTACCCCTGTATCATAGATAAGTGTTTAATTCCTGTAATGAATTTTATGGCAATCCGATATATCAAGTCCCCATATATTGAGATCATCTGAAACATTAAGTGTACCTCTAAAATTATCTGTATTGAATATTTAATCTCATTTCAAATTGAATTAATAAACAATAACCATTATAATTCTTTTGGTGCTTACTTACCCCAGATGTACTATTTATTTATGAATAATATGTTAAAGGTTTAAACACTCAGTAGATTGGGGAACATAAGAACATACCTCTGGAAAAGAATCCAATTAAGACTAAGGTATAGAAATAATGGCTTGAGCAATCATCATAAATGATTACTCTGGCATCCCAAAATAAATCAGAATCTTCAAAACATATTTTAAGAGTATAAAAATAACAGTATTAATAACTAACAGTTCCCGGCCAAGGTCGTCGGTTCGCTGCCCGGAAGGCCTTGGGATTCTTTAAATAATAATAGTAAGGCTTAGCGAACCCGAAGGCTCGATGCCGATTCCACCTGCTTACAAACTTCCATCCTCGGACCACTGCCCAAACCCAAACCTGCCAGGTTAACGCCAGCCTCCCACCTTCGCCTCGGTCTGCCCCTCAGACGCTTCCCAGACGGCACAACTCTTTTTAACGTCTTAAGGAATTCGTTCGTTACTAAGCCCAGCAACTAGGATTCATTAAAAGGGAGTAAAAAATCTTGTTTATCCCGTCCTTCGGAAAGGATGTAAAATGAGGTCTCGATATTGTTGTAAAAGATCCCTATCCTAAATAAATTTGGATAGGGGAATTTAGGACTCCTAATTACCATCGTCCGATTAGCCACATCAGGATAAGGTCACTTAAAACGAAACCAAGAGACAACAGTTGTAGAAAATCAAATTTTAGTGAATATACTTCAACTTTGTTTTTTAGGAATGACAATACCGATTGCTGCTTATTTCATTAACTCGTAGCGAGCTCAGATGATCGAACGCTCTACTGTAGTGAAGTTACGGTTGACGACTTGTAAGAAATATATAGGTTTATTGAGAGGATATAATATGGATATACAAGAGACATTCTTACGAACTAAATAGGTGACTTATTAACTTTTGACTATCATTATAACTTATTGCCTATAGACTACATCTAACTTCGAGACTACTTTCTTACAACTATATACTAACTACTACATCTTCTCTCTACATTCCTACCTCCTACCTTCTCTCTCCCTAATCTTAGAGCTAGTATTTGTACATGTAAAAGAAGAGGAGGGCTCAAGGAAAATACATTGCTGACAACACGGAAGATATTTCATAACTTAGGGGTAAGGAGCCCGCAAGTATACACTATTTTCCAACGTCATCATCCCAATCGTAGTGTAGTGAAGCTGACTACGTACAATTCCTTGCTATTCCTTTTTTTTTTCCTTGGGAAAGGTATTGTAATATTTTGAACACCATTTTTTTTTCTTTAATTGAGGTCCAGGGTGTTCAATAGGGTTAGAACGAGTTTTCCTGTACATTTACGAAAATGAGAAGAACACCCGTAACATTTGGAAAATAAAAATGCTTATCCTAGCGAATCGGAGGGGTTAGCACAGGAGCCATAGTGTCAGGAAAGAAAAAGCTTTGAGGGCATTTATTGCTGACCGGGCGCCTGACCGCAGCAAGGGCTAACAATCCACGACCTACATAACGATATATATAACCTTATGCTAATCCAACCGACTGGTAACACTTTAAATGCAAAACTATAATGGCCTTGGGGCAGTAACAATGTACCCAATTGCACTGTATATTTTATATTCAGGAAATTATCTACTGCTCTAAGGGGTATTGTAATCAGTTTTAGTATGTTTGAACCCATATGTGATGTTTTACTGGTCAGCAATCTATTAATGTTCCTATTTCTCAGGTAATATATGAGGATACCATATGTATATCTATTACTCATCTATGTATGTGTCCATCTATCCATAGATTTAAAAATGATGTTTTTATTCAAGAGTCTTTCTCTTCCTCTTTGTTTTACGTATTAGTTATTATATTCTAGTTTTAAGAGTTATTTTTATGTTTTATTTTGTTCTAATTATACTTATATTTTTGGTATTTAAATTGATTATAATATAGTAAATTTTTCTGGTTATAAAAGTGTTTATTTTATTGTAATACAATGTTACAATAATAAAATACATTTTCCCAGGATACAGATTTTTTTCTATATATAAGTTTTAAGTGATGCAATATTTTATCTTTGTTGCCTAGCTACGAATCGAGGAACTAGCTACAATGGAAAAAAATGAAATGCATCGATTTAAAAAATAAGAAAAGATACATTTCAATCAATTTTTTCCAGACTGTTATTTCAATTCAGAGAATGCAATAAAATAAGGTTAAGGCTTTTTTCTTATAATCTTAATTTTTTTATCTATAAAACTAACCTTGAGTAAACAAAAAAAATCATTATTTTACTTAATTAAAAATGCTCAAATTTAATTCAAATTTTGAATAAACTTCAATTACTATAATAATTTACATTGACTGCCTATTGTTGTACAGTTAAATGAATGTAAAGTATAATAAAAATAATAAGGCTTAGCGAACCCGAATGCTCGATATCGATACCAGTAATCTTAATGTAATATATAAAATATATATATAGATGCTTATATGTATATATAAGACACACACACACATAAAGTCGACATCTCACAAAAACTCGTAATTTTTTGTAATTTAGGAGTGAAACTTTTTGTAGCACTACTGTGCCGCCTCAAGTTCATATTAAACCCCTCAAACTTTTTCCATTACTTTTCCATCTCACATAACTCTAGAATTTTCAATATAATGGGATATCATATACCGGATTCTTTTGGAAAATTATTCTCCAAAGTGGTTTTGCAAATGTGAAAATATCAATAAAATATATAATAATAAAGTGGATTTTTCTCTCAAAATTTGATTTATCCGCTAAAGAAAACCTTTTATCGAAACCTTTCTCTTATTTAATGTGAGTAATTGTTATGTCTGATTGAAATAGTTATTAGATTAACAAAGATATTAATATTCCTACATTATATATTTACTTAGATGTCCTATTGACTAAAAACCTACAAATTAATTTATATTGAAAGTAATACAATTTTTAAACTCACTGATCCCGAAAAACAAAGGGATAAGAAAAACATAGCCAGTGTCAAGACTCTAAGGAAGCAATAACCAAACACACACATTGTAATTGTCACAGACAATTTTAGTAAAAAAGTCTCTTGAGTATATTTTCCGTTCCCGGAAATTTTCCGGGAAGTGCCCATTAAGGAAATTTAAATAAAAGCTATCGTCGGTCAAACTGTGGTGTAGAGGTTAGCATAACAAACTACTAAGCTTTAAAGGGAGTAAAAAATCCTTGTTTATGCCGTCCTTAAGAAGGGACGTTAAACTGGGGTTCCGAGCCTGTACGAGTTCAGCAACTCGTTAATAATCCCAATCCTAATTGAACCTGGATAGGCAAAATATAGAGCTTTTTTATATATATTAAACGAGAACAAGTATAGGAGGCTGAAAAATCCCTCCCTCCCATTGTGGTACAGAATGAGAAATGTCATCTCCGAATTAGTAAAATACCAGCCAACAAATGCTCAAAGAAAAAAGCTAGCTCCATGGACGTTATCACCTCCACACATCAACTGCAAAATGTTGAAATTTTCCAAGGCGAGAGAATTTTCCCCACAAGAGATTTCACAAGCCTTCCTTGGTGAACTGAATAACTACCAATTTAACAAAATCCTGTTAACAGATGGTTCTCGTACCAATGACTCTATGTCGTGTGCTGTGTATACTGGCGACACAACTTTTAAGTACAAGCTCAACAGTAATTGCGGCATCTTCACAGCTGAATTTACGGCTATTCTTAAGGCTCTCCAAATAACCCTTACAACAAAAGATCAGTCAACAATAGTTTGTTCTGACTCGCTGAGTGCCCTCAAAGCAATGGCTAACACCTTTTCAGATAATCCCCTCATACAGGAAATTTACCAGGCCTTAAAACAAATAGCAGACTCGTTAAGAAAAATAACTTTTTTTTGGGTCCCCAGCCCCTCAGGAATACTTGGAAATGAGAAAGCCGACAAAGCAGCAACAGAAGTCCTTTTAATAGAATAGATAACGCTTTCTTATATCCCACCTTCAGATTTTTTTCAACAAATAAAAACAAATATCCAAAGTGAATGGCAACGGACTTGGACATCGCAAGAGAACAATAAACTGAAAATAATCAAGCCGACTGTCAGTAGCTGGACATCATCTTCCAGGCAGTGTAGAAGAGAAGAAGTAGTTATTACCCGCCTTAGGATTGGTCACAGTCGTTTGACCCACGAATACCTGATAACAAAGAGGGGCCCACCTCAATGTACACTGTGTAAGGTGACAGTTACAGTGCACCATATCTTCGAGGATTGTCCTAGGTATATAAATAATATAAATTTTATATTATATCATAAAGCTTATGTAAATATGTACAACGTTTTATTTAAATATGAACAACTTCATATAAGTTACCTTTCTATCATATGTTCAATATGTTAATATGGTCCCATTATGTGCCTAATATACCATGGTATGTTATTATTTAAATATGTAACAATATTTTTACTAAGTGTAATAATGTAACAAGAATGTATATACGTAATTATGTAGGTAATGTAAATATTTATATTCTCTAGTGGTAATTATGTAGATACTCTAAATATTTATATTCTCTAGTAGTGAGGGCAATAATAACTATTTGTAGTTGTTTGCCCTTAAAATAATACAGCAACAACAACAAATATAGAAATATTTTCGTACTTCCAAATTTCCCTTATTATTATAGTCGGTAAATATAGAAGTCTTAAACATTTATCCGTGCGCATATAATTACTTATAATGATTCTCTAAGAATGTAATAAAATTTGGATCATATTAAAAAAGGGGGTTAACAGATAGGAATTATTAAATAATATTCAGTACACTGTTAAATAAAAAATGCAACGCGCATACTACTAATTTGGATTTTATTAAAATTAATTTTATTATTCACTTATTTAAAAAAGGTAAAACAAAGTTTTAGGATATTTTTATAATTCAGATTTTTATTATATAACATCATTATTTTTTTGTGATTTACTTTTTAATTTGCCCTTAAAATTTGTATTAATTTGTAACTGTTAATTGTTTCTCACTGTTTAATTATTGCTACCTTATTTATATTTTATTTGTATTTTTTACTCTGTTTTTTTTTAAATTATTGTCATTGGAGGTAATTCTTAATTTTTTAAATTATTTTTTAAAATTCCTTCTCATTTGTTAATTACCATGTATTAATTATTTAAATGTATTTTATTGTGCTCATAACATACTACATACTACATAATATTATATTATTTCTTGTATTGTTATTCTAAAGGGACATGTCCCGGAATAAATAAAGACTTTATTAAAGATATGCTAGATGTCCACTTATTGCTAAAATTGTAGATACCAGTTATAATAGATAACAAATAAAACATTGTTAATTGATTAATACAATTAATTAATATATTGTGTACCGAATTACCGTGGAATGATAATTATACGATAAACTTGGTAGAGAGCGTAGCGTTGGTATCGGATCGGTTGTTGGCCGCTCTCACAAACTCAAGTCCTTGTTAAGGTGACTGGCAACAGTTAAGGGCTCTTCACCTCCGTTTCCGGCCTAGGGCCAACTTTAAAAATAATTGTTTAAGAACTTTTCGACAACTCTTTCAAACTTGAAGTAACTTTAACGCCTGATTCTGGCCTAACTTTCAAAGAGGACTCCGTCAAACCTTATCACTGGAGTAAATTACACGTCTCTGACCTTTAGTGGAAGTGGATGAATTAGTTTTCAAACTATCAATCTCCTTATAAATGCTAATTCTTTTCAAACTTATACTGCTCAGATTTAATAATCTTCTATTCAAAACTTTACAGAGAGAACACCAGTTATTAAATTAAAATTGTAGTATATATTAAAATTATACATGTAATTTGTCTATAAATATATTAGTGTAATTAATACGCTGCTTTCCATGAACAATTATTTCAAAATAATATTTTTATTTAATTGGGAGTGGTGTAGCTGAGTAGTAGAGCACCGAATTATCGTGCGGAAGGCCCGGGGTTCTAATCTGGCTGTGGAAGGTAATTCAGTTATTCTGTTCATAGCTGGGGATAGACCCTTAGGGATCTGGAGACCCCCCTGGGGCTCACCCAGCCTCCATAAAGCGGGTTCCCGTAATTGGTGGAAATTCTGGTGGTTGAGCGTGATCTCGGACAAATTGCCGATATGATAGAAACAATACAGTCTCTACCACATACTGAACGTAAGGCCCTTCATGGGTTGTAGAGGTACAGATTATTTTTTATATTCATAATATTCTACCCTATACCTATAAATTTACATATACAAATGAAACTATTGTTTATACGAGTGGTTTCATTTATTTCTTAAATCATATTATTAATAACAATAATAAAACTACTAATAATACTTGAAAGTTATTTTTGAATACTCTGCTCCCGCTTTCGGATTAACGCTCTGAGAGGAGAAGTTGCTTTTGAATTGGGTAAGATTAAGGTAAGTATCAGAAGTTCATCAAGACATAATTCTTGAGAGTGAATGACAATTATTTTATGTTTTTCTATTAAGTTCAATCCAGATTTATAAAAGTCAGTTCACAGACAGGGATGGGACCCTACGGGATCTGGAGAAACTCCTGGGGCTCACACAGGCCTCAAATGGGTAATCTTAATTGGTGGAAAATCTGGTGGTTGAGCGTGATCTAGGAGAAATTACCTCCCTGCACAACTCTTGTCATAGAAACAGTCCAGCCTCTACCACATACTGAAATGACATTTCTTGGGTTGTGTAGTTAAAAGTTATTTTTTATATTAATGATATACTAGGGATGGGTAAGGTTGTATCAATATGATACTAAAATGTAGTTGATACAAGTATCAGATACAGTCGAAATGTACCTGATACTTTTGTATCAATTGATACAAGTATCAAGTAACAAAAGAGAGGTGGGAGGTGCTACCAAGGTCATCCCATCTCTCTCTTGTTAATTGATATTTCTTGATACAAGGATCAGATACGGTCAGATTGATACAACCTTACCCATCCCTACCGCCAAAATAAACCAAGCTCATTTTGGCCATAAAATTACATCGTCTCACGGATTTAAAAAAAAAAATTGTATTTACTATTAATCACGGTCCTTTTAATTATAAATAAATAAATAACAAGCAGTAGTCAACCACTGATTTAAGCTCCCCTGATTTGATTACCGGCGAAAGACCAATTTCGCCGCATCTTCCATTAGTATTAATAAAAAATAAGTAAAAATAATCGTGAAGAAGTTTCCACTTATTATCAATATAATCTGTAATTAGTCACTTATCACATATGTAGAAACGAAAATAAACTATGAAATTAGTTAACAGTAAAGGGTGGTTGAAATAACATTTTTCGAGATCGCCTCCTAATATATGATTTTTCACGAGCAACTTTCGCAAAAAAAACCTCGACCTACGTCCGGGCAAATATGGGTTCATTAATGGATATATCTATACCATAAAGTAAAGGGAATTGATATAAATGATTGAAATCGGGTGCAAAAAAAACAAACAGCTATAGCGTTTTAAAGAGTATAGCGTGCGACGGCGGGCAGACAAATTTTGTATTATAACCCAAATTCTACGTGTCTTGGAACGTGAATAGCAAAAGTTTGAGGTAGGGTTAAAATCTATTTTTATTGTTCAATTCCATAGCTTTCAAAAAATAATTAACCAATAAAAACATGATTTTAATCATTTGATGCCTTGTGCAGGTTACCATTTCTGCGAATAACTCTTTTTCCTTTAAAAATGATAACAAAAACTGATGCCCCAAGAAAGGGTTATGGGCAGCGTATTAGAAGAGTAAGAGTCTTGATACCTGTATTCAACTACAAAAGTATCTAGTAAAAGTATCAGATACAGAGAAGTATCAGTATCACTCGTACTCAGATACAGGAAAACCCATGACTAGTAAAAGTATCAATTGATACAAAAGTATCAAATCAAAGTATCAGAAACAGAAAAGTATCAGTATCACTTGTATCAGATACAGGAAAATCTAGTATCTACCCATCCCTATAATATACTAATCTCTACATATATATTATCATTAACAAATAAAACTATCGCTATTTCCAATCTTCCAGAAAGTACTGTAATTTTTACAGTTTGACGTGGAGATGAGTTAGTTCCACCACATAGATTGTCTCACGAATGAAAAAAATGTGCTGTGTAACGAAGCCTGAGAATGAAAGTGACCCTAAGAGGATACGTAAGAAGAAAAATGAAATTAGCAAGGACGAGTGATTTTTTTCGCTTACACAGTGGCTATACATTAGCGGCGTTGGGAAGGGCGTGCTAAGCGTTTCTCCTCCCGGGGTTTTTATCCACCACGAGCCCCTATTAATTAGTCCGTTAAATACGGGGCCAGTTTTTTCCTCTTGTCTCGGTCTGATTAGTGCCGCAAGGTTCTTCACTCTGGTCGGGATTATGGCATGTTTACTCCTAAATAGGCTGGCTCTTTGGGTTAATATCATCGCGAAGCCTTAAAAAATGAGGCAGAGGAGTCCGTATTGCAGGATATTTTTTCTTCGGCCTTGAGGTATTTTTTCACACCTGCCATAGAAACAACGAGTGATATCTGATAAATTGGTAATGTAACGCATACAATTTTTATTTTCACTCATTTAACTCATTTATGCAGTACGGCTAATCGGATGATGGTACAGTGGGAATCTTTTGCCTATCCAGGCGTAGTTAGGATAAGGATCTTTAAAGAGTACCTGACATCGTACAGGTACGGGACTCGCATTTTACGTCCCTTCTGAAGGACCGCACAAACAAGGATTTATTCCTCCCTATTTAAAACTCCAAAGGGCACCTACAGGGTTGCCAACTTTAATTTAGTATTAACTGATTTAAAACTCGTTTTGATTTTCACCAATAACATGTTCATTATATCTACATTGAGTACTACCACTGGATAATTTCTCAACATGCCTTTATTCATGACAATATGTACCATTCATTCTATTTACTTGTTGTTTTAGTATAATACAGTATATCTCAATGAATAAATTATTTTAAAAAATCATATCTACAGACGCTGTAAATAAGGGGAGATTAAAAAAAAATATGACATTGAATATGAACCTTGACCGAGCATTAAAATAATATAATTGGCTCAAAAATTAAAATTAAAAATTGTATAAATCGCATCAAGTATTAATAAATTGTCAACTATTAATTATAACAGAATACTTCGAAATATAAAACTATATATATATATATATATATATATATACAGCCACGGGCAATAAGTGGTTACCTCGAATTTTATTCAAAAATAGTTTCTTGTACTTAAGGAAGCCGAATCCTTTTATTTTCGCATTGAATGAGGGGATATGTCAGGTATTAGCTTGAAATAATGTTGCTGGTATTACAACTCAATTTAAAACCAAAAACTACGAGAAAAACACGATTTCGCTTCCCTCGATAAAATTACCTCTCTCTGGACAAAATTCGACTCAATCACTTATTCACTGGGGCTGAAGGTATACTGTAAATTTATCATCTTCATAGATTTCATATAAATCCTATTTTTATTTTTTTTATCAATTATTTTATGTTTTAACTTAACATTTTCTTCCCTGTTTTTCATGCCTGTCACTTCCCTCTGATAAACTTAAACTTTCTATGGGTCTGCTCTGTTGTTTGTTGGTAGTTTAAAGGCGTAAATAAAAACCTTAAATCATCAACGCCTATAAGAAATGTTTTTATGAGATTTAAATAAATTTTTGTTAAATATTATATTAATATCATATATATACATATATTGTGGCTGTCCTAGAAATCTTGCCGTTTTAGAATTTAATCAGCAATCTTATTCCGTGTCGTAGATTAAACGTAACGTGTTGCATTCGTTTAACCCTCACGTTTTTATCAAGTAATTGGTGTGAATTAAATCATTTAAGTTAAATTCGAATAACTTTTCTATAAAGTAAATGCATATTAATATTTTCTGAGAAGGTACAGGCAGGATTATTGAATGGCGTGCAATGGAACGGCTATTTGTTCTTGTTCTATTTCTCAGTTAAACTCTACATTTTGCGGGGAGATAAATGGAATTATGGAAATCTTAATGATATTAATTCAATATTTCGTAATTTTATTTACTATTATTATATAAAGTGCTTTTAAATTGAAAGACGCGCACGCAGATTTGATTTTAATAAAACATTTCCACCAACACTGCCAATTTTTAAACCAGAGTTTGCAATTTCCGAATAGCTTAATATAAAAAATAAAATACAATTTATCAAATAATAATTACTTTATTTTGTAAGTTTCTTATCTTTATTCACACTTGTCAGATGTTAGACAAAAATTTGTTGTTAAAGGACAATCCTGACATTTTATAAATGGGTAGGGACAATTTATAATATTATTCTTCATATCGATAAGAGTAATTAAAATAAAAACCTGTAACACTACCCGTGAACGGGTTTGGGGTTCAGTACATGGTAGAGACTGTACTGTTTCATGGACAATGGTCCTGCAAGGAGGTGAGTTGTCCTAGGTCACGCTCAACCGCCAGACTTTTCCCCCTTGTTTGTGTTACCCTATTTTATAGAGGCTGGCTGAGCCCCAGGAGGGTCCTAGATCCTATATGATCCATTTCCGGCTGCCAACAGACTAAATAAAAGTCTTGCCCACAGCGGTATTTGAACCACGATTTTCAGCATGGCAATTCGGTGCTCTACCACTGAGCTACTCCGCTCCCCTAAGTAATTAAAATAGAAAAATAAATATGTATTATTTTTTAAATTCAAAAATACTTTTTATATTGCTGTAATAGTAAATAACCAAGATGCAAGTGTATGAAATTTTGATTCACCACTACCTCAAAAGCAAATGATGGATGTAAGTATCAAGTTACTTGGATCACCCTGTTGTAGTCTAGGTTTATGACTTTATAAAATGAGTTTATGTCATT
This sequence comes from Troilus luridus, assembly GCA_964056705.1. Lineage (NCBI taxonomy): Eukaryota > Metazoa > Arthropoda > Insecta > Hemiptera > Pentatomidae > Troilus > Troilus luridus. The sequence goes on along the minus strand of OZ057412.1, from coordinate 68,944,940 downwards.
AAATCATACATTTTATTCAATTTTTGTTTACTACATAAAGGAACGGTGTGTTTGTGCGCACTGAAACAAAATTTGACTTTTTACTAATGAAACTTTTTTATTTTTGAACCTATATTTTTTTTTAAATAAGAAAAACATAGAAAGAAAAAGCAGCTTAAATATTAATTTAGTTAAATAGAAAAATATAAAATATATTCCCCATGGAAATTAATATTTACGTTTTGCTTTATTCTTTTTCTTGTCTCAAACCTTATATTACTTGGTTTTATTTGCTTAATAAGTTTAAAAAGAAAAGTTTGAGGGAAAAGGAAAAAGCTACTTCTCACTAAAGCGTCTGCTCCGGAAAACCAAGGAACCAAGGCATTAATTACTTATAATTATATAAAGAAAAAGAAGAGAAGTTGTTCCAGTCCATTAATCTTTTTTCATTATTCCTCCAGGAAAAACATTGTAAAATGTTAGTTACTTAATGTTTGTAACTTAATGTAGCAGCTAACAGGAGATTATATTTATAGTTTTTGTAGCTGATGTAATGTTCATTTAATAAACTAATATAATTAAGAAATGGTATGAATTATATTTAATTACTAAATAGGTTTAGCACTAAATCTTAATAAACGCTAATTTAATAATATATGATAATGATAAGAAAAACACTAAATGTCAGAGAAAAAAGCAAGATGTACAAAAAATATTCAGATAGAATAGCTTCGCCTTGTCTATATGGTCTTTGAATCATATGAGCTTGCCATTACATTTTTATAATTTACTTTGTATATTGTAGACAATTCCATGCAACATTGTACTCCAAAAATTTTCGTATGTTTTTTTTGATAGGATAAAGGAAAGATAATTAAAAAATGGCGCTGTATAACCGAATTCTAACATTCAAGCTAATTTGTAAAAAAGATTGCGTAAAAAACGTAGTGCCCTCTCGAACCAAATTACTTTATCTTAGTTCTTGAAAAAATTATGTAACATTTAATATTGTATTAATGCGTTATTAAATGAATTAGTGGAATAAAATAATTTATGGTATACCATACAAATTATTAATAGGATGTTGATAGTTGGGGGTGCAGTCAAGAAAACACGCAAAAATAGGTGAAACTATTTTATTTTAAGTGCCGACGTTTCGACCTACTATGTAGGTCATCTTCAGGGCCGATAGGAGTGGCTGCTCGGACAGAGAGTAACTGACCAGTTACTCTCTGTCTCTGGTCAGTTACTCTCTGTCCGAGCAGCCACTCCTATCGGCCCTGAAGATGACCTACATAGTAGGTCGAAACGTCGGCACTTAAAATAAAATAGTTTCACCTATTTTTGCGTGTTTTCTTGACTGCACCCCCAACTATCAACATCCTATTATAGTACCCACAGTCAACTATTTCTTTCTCACATACAAATTATTGTTTTAATAAGAGTTTAACAAGTTTATGTTCCGTCTTAAAAATATTCAGTGATATTTTTATTGGTAAGAGAATTGTGTGAATCTTAGATCTGGTAGTTTAATATGAAAATGCAATGTAATTCAATTTATCAGAATATGTGTGTTTAATTGTTAAGAATTAAAAGCCCAGCATAGCGGAATCGTCATTAATTTTATAATAACTTTTTTTTTCTCTTTATATTTTCATCCACACCTGTCAAATAAAAAAATCATTGACAATCAACAGATTGGCTGGCACTAAAAGTATACTATGGTGGCAAAAAGGCATGAAAAAGAACAGTACCCAGCGGTACCTCTCCCTTGGCTTGATTCAATTTCCTATGAAAACAAATCCTTCATCCACGTTCATTTTTAGTTTTATAATAACTAATTTAAATATTTTACTTTAATTGTAATATTATTAAATTTCGGTCGATTTAGTTTTCGGGCTCTTTGAATTGTTTATTATTATTGAAGCATAACCCCAAATACTGGCGATTTTCTTAAATTTTTTTTATTTATTGATTTTCCTATGTTTTTTCTTAAAAAAACAATCATAATTTAACATATAAGAGATGAGGTCATGAGTATTAACTTAAATGAGGAAAATCATTAAAAACCTCTTCATGAAATAGTAATGCCGTGAAATTAAGACATATCAATTTCTAAGTATAACTACATTTACGTTCGAAGATTATGTATTTTTTGTACGTAGAAGATGTATTTTAAGATGATTTTTTAAATCATTAAACGTGCTTCCGAAACACTAATAACGTTTAATTTTGGATTGTCATTAGTAATGATAAAAATTTGGATGGTATTTAAGATATGACACATTCATAAATAACATAAGGCTATTAGGAATGAGATTTAAATGGCTATTAAGAGAGGCTAAGTGTACTCAGGAGAAATCCTTAAGGACGATGGAAGTAGCCGAAGAGATAGCATTAAAAAAAAAAAAAAAATGGCATTATTATATGCATAATAATAGCGGTAGGATACGTATAATTGTTAGCATACCTTTATGCGGTTGGTATCGCGGTTTAAATGGCCATTAAGAGAGGTTAAGCGTAGTAAGGAGAGATCCTTAACGACTAGGGAAGTAGTCGAAGAGATAGCATTATAAAAAAGGAAATTGGCGTTATGGGCGAAGAGTAGAGCCACCTGATGCCTTATTATTCAGAATTGAAACGTGGCTTCCGTTATGTGCTAGAGGAAGGGACCACTTTTCCATCTCTGAGATCGGGACCCTCCAGAGGTCCAGTAGCACTTCTATCTCCCCCACCTTTATGAATATTTTATTGCGAGTTGCCTTCCCTTTTAGGATCAGGCTAGTGATACTGGCGGTTGGTCATCAATGGCTCACTTATGCATTATTTAAATTTGTCTGTTAAATTCTAGCCACAGAGGGAAATCTACGATTATAACCTTTTTTGTTAATATGTATATCACACGTGCCTTATATAATCATGGTGTGTGTTATAATTCTAATAAACGTGGACCACCTTCCGTGGGTTTAACATAAGGTGAGAAAAAAAAACTATATAATATTGCAAAGCAAATATTGGTATCTATTTTTCGTCACTGTTTTTAATATAAAAAGTTAATAATCTAGACCTTGAGTGTCATTCAATTATTATTTTACGATTTTTTAGAGGCTTTTAGCGAAATACATTAAATCACACACTAGTCTAAATATAAAATTGGCACTCGTATGATTAGATAACAATAATAATAATTCAAGTTCATAGTTATAAAGATTTGCAGGGTTTTTAAGCTTCAGACAATAAATATGCCACTATATTTAAGCGAAGTTTCTAGATTTAATATTCTCATATTCATACACTGTCGGTACAATGCATACTTACAGTGAATATCTGTACATAGTTATGGATATTATAATTGGATTTAGAAGAAAAAGATAATATTAATGCATAAAATGTACATACAAATCGACGAGTAAGAGAGAGAGAGAGAGAGAGAGAGAGAGAGAGAGAGAGAGAGAGAGAGAGAGAGAGAGAGAGAGAGAGAGAGAGAGAGAGAGAGAGAGAGAGAGAGAGAGAGAGAGAGAGAGAGAGAGAGAGAGAGAGAATGTATTAGTATGTTTTTCTGAATTGTTTAAGGTTAAACGTTAAAAAGAAAAACAGTATTAATTTTTTTTGTGTGAAAAGAATGATATAAACTGATTTGAGCTGACAAAAAGTTAAATTGTTTATAGGTTTGTTAATAACATAAGAATATACAATTATATTTACCATTCTGATAATTAAATGAAGGCGTTTTTATTTATATAAAAATTATATTTACCTATAAACGTCTACCAGATCAATATATAATTTTAATAAACTAAAACATTGAAATAATAAATAGTTTAGAAGAAAACTAAATCGCCTTTTTATTTACTATTAATATTGTAGTAAAGTGATTAGAATTTGTTGTAGATGTAAGGCGCAAGCAACCCTACCCGCATGACATAGCGGTTAGCCAAAAGTGTATTTCGGCGCCTGGATCGGAATGAATAAAATTTATGATTCTGTATAATTAACGCTCATTTATAAGTATAATAAAAGCCGATCAATAACTAGAAGCCGGTAAGTAAACTTTAAACTCATTAAACCTTTATATTCTCTGTTTAGCGAACCGTGATCATTCCAGTGAGGAAAAAGAAAAATATAAAAAATTGAAAGGCACTCTTTAGGGTAAAATCACTAGGTTTCTGGTTCAGCCTTCGATAAAATACCATTGAATTATACATTAGAGTTTATTCACTGTTCTTGCTATGTTTTTTTAAATTAATGCCTTCGCTGCTGCTTACAGCTACTCTGTCATTATCAGAGGCCTGAATAATTTCAAGTGAGCACAATAAATTATTTATTTTGACCGTACTTGTAAAAGGATTCTAGTTCGATTGCTTCCATAAATCTACAACTAAAGAGTTCAAAAACCGAAAAATGTATTTAATTACTTTCAACTATTAATACCTATATGTAAATGGCTTTTGTTTCCATTTAGGTTCCTAAGAATACGTCCCTCCACATAGTGCTGGATATTCTATTCTGAAAAGGCAAGGAATAGAGGAACTAAAACGAAACACTCAAGGGCTAAATACCCTAGTTGTATACCTGTCAGAATGTTCTGACCCTAACTTAACCTATATCATGAAATTGACTTCTCACAGAAACAATTACCAAGAAGACAAAATTGGGCGATCGGATTCCAGGGAACCTGACAGTGTATAGCCAAAAGATAATAGCGGTGAATCGGAGCACTGCAAGAACCCCCAAACAAATTTTAAGCCAAAAGGAAATTATTTTTTCGGGGCATACATTATAAATTCACTTATACAAGTAGGCAAACCACAGAACTAAGAAGGTTGGACATATCTGTGATCGCACAACAGGAGACGAGGTTCCCAGACGAAGAAACATTGGAATCAGAAGGATTTCGGATCTTCAAGGAAGAACCGGTAAAAATTCCTAGACTTCAAAGATGTGAATTCCTGACTATCAACCATCACAATAAATTCCTCCAATAAGAAATGTACTATAGTAAACGCGCAAGCCCCCATAAACGAAGACAACAAGAGAAACACTGAGAAAGTGGAGGAAATCTGGGAAAGCCAGAAAGGACGGAAGTATAGAGAAATAGTAGGGAAGTACCCGGCGCACAGAAGAACTACCAGGAATGGAGAAAGACTTAAAAGTTTGTGCAAAAACGCTAGAATGAAAATTATGTCCACATATCATTTGAATAAACCAAGTAAGAAAAAGACGTGGGTATGGCCTAATTCCATGCTGGGAGAGTATCAGCTAGGCCACGTAGCAATATCCAGAGAAAACCATAGGAAAATCCAAAATGTCAAAGTAAGAAGGCCAACTAATGTAACTTCAGACCACTATCCTTCACAAATCAAGATGAATTTTATACCAAAGAGAAGGATGACAGAAAGCCGAAAGAAAATAGTCAAGGTAGACAGAGAAAGACTTGTATATGAAAAAAGACAAGAATTCGAAAAGCAAGTGAAAGTGCCAAGTAACTGAGTGACGAAGAAGTGACGAAAAATTTAACAAGCCTGGCGGAGGAACTAGCCCCTCAGAACTACCACAAGAAAAATATATGGTGGAATAATTAGTGTGAGGACGCGGTAAAGAAAAGGCTGGAAACATGGAAGGTATGGAACCAGAAAAAACCATCAGAGAATCTGGAATGTTCCAGAAAAGAGAGAAAGCGTGCACACCAAATAATGAGAACAACGAGGGGGGAATTCCACAGAAACCAAGTAGATGAAATGGAGAAGTACTTTAAGAAAAACAACACCAGATTATTCTACAGATCCTTTAAGAACAGCATTAGAGGGTATGCGCTCTCCAGCCTGAATTTTAAGAGAGAGAATGGGACACTGGCACTAAACAACGAAGACAACTGTACAATACTTGCTGGGAACTTTAAAAACACCTTAATTGTGAGACGTCAAAATATTGACTTAGACCCCCGGATGAAGAAGAGGTGGAGGAAGTGGTGAAGGCCCTCAAAAACCACAAAGCCTCCGGTGAGGATGGAGTCCTCGCGGAAATGTGGAAAATGGCGAGTGAAGAATTTAAAGTAACAGAAGTAACAGAGCTATTCTTGGAAATATGGGAGGAAGAAAGAATCCCAGAGGAATGGCGGACCTCCATAGTACACCCGCTACACAAAAAAGGAGAGAAATCAGATGTAAACAATTACAAAGGAATCTCGCTACTACCAGTAACGTATAATATATTCTCTAGAATCTTACTCAATAGATTAGAGCCGCAAGTAGACCAGAAAATAGGGAAATATCAGGCAGGTTTTAGGAAGGGAAGATCCTGTCAGGAGCAAATACTTAGCCTCAAATTGATCATAAAATATTACAGGTCTAGACCCCAGAAAAATCTTTACATCTCCTTTAAGTTAAAAAAGGCCTATGATTCAATTGACACAGAAGTATTGCTCGAAATTCTGAGGGAATATGGAGTGGAGAAAAAGAAATAATGCCTGATAAAACTGACTCTGACAAATACCATTTCAAAGATAAAATTCCAGGAACTAATAAGTAAACCTTTGCAAATGAAGGGCTTAGACAGGGTGACGGCCTGTCACCGATTCTTTTTAATGTTGTGCTGGACAAGATCATGAGAACTTTCTGGCAAAATGGCGATGCGGGCGCAGTAAAAGGAACAAAAAGGGACAATGTGAAAGTCAAACACTTTACTTTGCCTTTGCAGACGATCTAGCCCTGCTAGCAGAAACAAAGGAGGAAGCTATAAAACAATTCAACACCCTGAAAGAAATAGGTGAGAAAGCGGGACTCCAGATTTCGTATGAAAAGACAGAGGCTATGTGAACGGATGGCAGCTTTAGCAAAGAAATATTGACACACAAAATATGGGCAAATAAAAGTCTCGAAAAAGTTTAAATACCTAGGGGAGATCATATGTAACGACGGAACAGATAGGGAAACGTGGAAGAAAGAATAGAAAAACTGGAAAGACTGAACTTGACACTTGTAACATGTACAGCAAGAAAAATGTATCCTTCAATGCAAAAATAAGATACTACTGTGCAGAAATGAGACCAGTAATATTGTATGGTATCGAAAAAGTCAACCTTCCGAGTCTGGAGAAGGTCCTGAAGATTGAAAGAAAAATTCTGACGAGGATTTATGGACCCAAAGTAACACAAGAGAGGTATAGGCAAAAATCCAACGAAGAAATATACAAAAATTTGAAATATCTTGAAACAGTCATCAGGAGACCGAGGTTCTACGGGCACATGGTCAGAATGAACAATTAATCAAAAAAATCTTTGATATAGCTACATTTTGTTGGATATGTGAGACAAGTAAAAGAGGAACTGAATAGGCTAAAAATCAAGGATGAGGATTCCTTGGATAGAGAGAATTTCAGGGAAAAACCGAAAGAGGTTGGAGTTCTTGCGGGAAGGAAGAAGGGACGAGGGAGAAAATGGACTGAGGAAGAGCGAGAGGAATAGTCCAGGAAGAAGAGAGAAGTATTGGAGTAGACGGAGGGCGGAGAGTGTGAAGAAGATTTGAGTGATATTCGAGTGGTCCTTGCTACCTCGGTTATGGTAAGACATATAGGATTAGAAGCCTAGGATTATAGCCTTATCGCATTGTACTATGTTCGTATTATTATTTAATTGTTTATCTTTAGTATATATAGAACCCTCAAAATAACAACAGTCAGTCTATTCTAAGTCGCAGTCTGTCACTATGCCCGTTTAATTATTGTTATGTTGTGTTCTTCCAAATAAATCTTTTTAAAAAGCATAGTTCTCTATCGAAATACATAACTGGCGCCCGAACAGGGACCCTGACTGTATTAAGGTAAATTCACGGGAGTTCTACATCTAGTGTAATACAGATCGTTAGAACAGTGTAACATCCGCTTGATGACTTGAGAAGTTTCGGAGCAGCGTGCCAATAGGACAGCAGCAGATCTTCACGTCTTCAAGATACAGATCTATTTTAATAGATATCATCAGGGATTCCACCATTCATCGTTATTGTATGAGAGAGCTTGCTGAAGGAGATTTGTTCACCGAAGACACACATTATTGGTAATTATAATTTCATTTCATTTTAATTGTACAATATTTTTCAATGCCAGTAACTTTAGTTGAAAGACTTAACAATCTCAGAGTTAGAGACAATTCAGACAATTCAGACTTAGATTCAGACTCAGAAACAAACGCAAATATGTCATTACAATATAAGGCTAAAAGTTGCGATTTTAATGTAATTCCCGATTATGATGGCAATCCGGAAGATTTAGTAACGTTTATTAGAAGTACTCGTCATGTTTATGATCTTATATGTCAAGATGGTAATCAATATAAAAATCAAAACCATTCGCGTTTAATTATAATTTTATTAAATAAATTAAAAGGTGATGCAAAAGTAGCAACCTATGATAAAGAGTTTAATAACGTTGAAGAAATAATTGACTTTTTAAAACGAAAATACCAGGATTCGCGTACTAAGGAACAACTTTTATCAGAAATTATAACAACATATCCGTATAGAAATGAAAATCCTTTAGATTATATTTCAAGATTGAGTAAAATGAGATGCAGTCTCTATGCAAGAACTTACGCTGATGATGAAATAATAGATAAAATCGGAGAAATGAAAAGATGTGATAAACAAATAAGTCACCATGCTGTTCACCAATTTCACCCTGAATTAACGGATTTCATATATCATGTAAAGTTTGAAACGCTAGAAGACTTAGAGGAAAATTTAAAGAATCGCGCGGCACACATTGTTCAAAGATTACATGGACAAAATTCAAGGAAGCTAGAGAAAATTCAACAAAACCATAATCCAAATTATAAAGGAAAAAATTTTGATCCAGAACATAAAAATAAAAAATTCCCTCAAAATAATCAACAACCTAGAAATTATCACAAACCGTATTATAATCAAGATTATAGTTATAATCAAAAAGCATATCAAAATCAAGATTGTAATTTTAATCAAAGACCGTATTACAATCAGGATTACAATTTTCATCAAAAACCTCATCATCACCAAGATCATAATTATAATCAAAAACCACAATACCATCGAAATGAAAATGATACGCATAATCAGCAATGGCATCCTCATGATCAACAAAGATTTTTTCAAGGTCGGCAACAAAACAACCCGATTCAAAATACAGAAAGAGAAAATCAAACCGTATCCATGAGAACCGTTAGTAACAGAGTCCATCATACGGAAAACGATAAAGATAGGGAAATACAACAATTAAAAGAAAAAATAGAAAAATTAGAGAAACATTATCATTTTTTAGAGATAGGGTCCAAAAACAAGGAACCACCTCCTTAAATGAACATTCTTTAAATTATAACGATTCTCTGCCGCAAATGGTAGACAATCAAGGAAATAAATGGTTAATAGACACAGGCTCTAGTAAAAATTACATTAACCCTAATATATTACCTAAGGACTGTATATTAAACCAGGAAAGCTTTATTATGAAAACCCCGGCAGGAAAAGTTGAAGGTAACCGAAGTGTAATACTCGACCTAAAAACTCTGATCGGAATCGATAAAAAAGTTAAATTCCTCGTTTTTCCCTTCAGTTCCCGGTTCGATATTTTATTAAGATATGAAACCCTAGATAAATTAGAAGCCCATATAGATCTAGGAAATATGGTAATGAATATAAATAATATAAAAATAAAAATTGAAAATGAATTATATTACATCGAGAATAAAAAAGAAATAAAAAATAATAAAATCGACGACAATGAAGAAATAAAAGATACAATAAAAAACAATAAAATCGACGATAATAATAAAATCTTCGATAATAATGAAAACGAAAATAATAAAGAAATAAAAATTACAATAAAAAATAATAAAATCGACGGCAATAAAGAAATAAAAGATACAATAAAAAATAATAAAATCGACGACAATAAGGAAATAAAACATATAATTAATACAATTAATGGTATTAAAGATATAAAAAATATTACAAAAACTAAAATAATCGTCAATAATAAAGAAGTAAAACATATTGAAAGTACTAAAATAATCAATGATAATAAAGAAGTAACAACTGTTACAAGTTTTAATAAAATCTACGATAATAAAATAAAAGAAATGTTAAAAGAGAGTAACGAAATAAAAAACGTGGAAAAGATAAGAAGTCCCTTGTCTACGCCCAATATTACTTCGGCCAATTTGTCCGCTATATCTAATATGAAATTACCAAAAAGTCCATATTATATCATTAATAATAAAACAATGAAGAATCCTAATATTATAAAAAACTTAAAGAAAATAAATAAAAATAAATTAAATGTAGGTAACAATAAGGAAGCGCATCAAATATTATTAAGGAGTAAGACCGCGGATGTACGGAATTACCTTCGGGGGAAAGTCAAGAAAAGATTTTAAAGCATTCACAACCGGATAGAACTATGGATATTAATTATTGGATATTGGACAACGGATATTAATTTGATTTAACATAATTAACATTAGGATTAAATATAGTGACTATTAAAGATAATGATATTGTAATCATAAAATAAAAATTTATTAAAACAGAAATCAGAAAAAAACAATTGAATTAAAGCTAAGAAATATAAAAATAGAAAGAAGAAATTAATATAAAAGTATATTATAATAGAAATAAGAATATAAATTATATAAAGATAATATTAATTAAATTAAAAATAGAATAAAGAATTAGTAATAAAAAAACGAAACAATACTATAAAGGATAGAAATAAAAGCAGTTATATCAAAAATAATAATAATTAAAGCTTAGACATATAAAATAATATTTAATAATAGCCATATAAAACTATAATATGAATAATAGAAATAATAACAGTTATATAAAAATAATATTAATTAAGTGAATTTGAATTCGAAATTAAACACCTCTCAGGTAAAACTAATTTAGTAGCTGACGCCCTTTCAAGAAATCATATAGATTTATTCAATTATTTAGAAAACGAAGAAGAGTTAGAAGAATATGAAAGATTTTTAAATGAACAAATTTCAGAACCACAAACATCACAGGATATGGAAACTTTAGATAATATCGTACCTGAAGAAGTAAGCTTAGGGACAAGTGAAACTATTCATTCACAAGTATCATCTAATAACCAAATTTGGATAGTAGAAAAGGACAAGTGTCTAAATGTCGAAAAGCGCCAAATAATTATCAAAAGAGGAGCAAAAGAAATAAAATTTACAAAGCCATTCAATAAAAATAGATTTGAAATAAAAATTAATGATGTAGATCAAATTACAGAAATTTTACAGGAAATCCTAGAACCAAATAAGACTTATGGCATCTATTGTGAACCCAATATAAAATCAGCAACTCAAATCTATGAAAACTATTTTCAAAATATATCAAAAATATTACAGGATAATTACCCCACCGTCAAATTAAAAAGGTACCAAACATTATTGACCGATATCATCAATGTCGAGGAACAGCAAGAAGCAATTACTAATTATCACGAAGGAAAAACACAACATAGAGGAATTATTGAAACTTTTGAAAAACTGAAACGTCAGTACTACTTTCCTAATATGAAGGATGTAATATCAGAATATATTAATCAATGCATTATTTGCAAAAAAACTAAATACGATCGGAAGCCGATCAAAGTTAAATATCAAATAACCTCAACTCCTACTAAACCCTTCGAAGAAATAATGATAGACGTTTTATATTATGAACAAAAACCAATTTTCACCGCCATAGACTCATTTTCAAAAAGGTTATTTGCAAGAATATTAACAACAAAAAATGCTATAAATATTTGTAACGCTCTTAGAGAGTATCTAGAACATTATCCTAAACCAAATTTAATAAGGATGGACAATGGAAAGGAGATGGATAACAATCTAGTAAAAAACTTCTTAGACAGTAATGGGATTGAAAAACATTACGGATCGACAAATCATCCCAACTCACTTGGATTAATAAATCGTCAACATAGTACGATTATTGAAATCCTAAGAAGTATTCAGCATCAGAATAAAGACAAATTAGATTATCGTTTAAGATTAGCTGTTATTGCCTATAACGATACTCTTAATACCCAACTGAAGCTAACACCAAATGAAATTACGTTTGGAATATTACCAGAAAATAATGATCAACAAATATCTATTACTGAACAATATGTTCAAAAATATCACGAAGAAAAGAAAATGCTTCATGAAGTTATCAATAAACAAATTCATAAAGAAAAGGAAAGACGAACAAAACAACTTAATAAAAATAGGGAAGACCCACCAGAACTAAATGAAGAAGAACCTGTTTATTTAAAATCTGTTCAACATAGAAAGCATATGGATCAGTATAGGCCAGTATTATTATATAAACATAAACCAGGAGTAATAAAGAAAACACATTTTGATAGAATAAAAAGACCAAATAAAAAGAAGAAAAAAAGAAAATCTTCACTAAAAGAACCTGAAATTATCGAAGACGACGAGTTAAGCGAAAATAGCGATAATATTTCAATTTCTGAGTCTCAAAACAGTTAAATTAATAAATAAAATAAAATAATTAATTGATAATAAAAGAATAAATATTATAAGAATTAGAATTAATTTATATATAAATAACTTCGACGAGATAAGTCAATGGAAAAATAAAACTTTATATTAGTAGGTAAAAGAATATTGTACAATTGATGAGAGGAAATTCATTATTGTAAAATTACCACTAATGATTTAGAAATATAGAAGAATCATTTTATTTAATGTATTGAAGAACTATCAATAAGAATTTAAAAATATAAGAATTGTTTGTATATAATTTGTATTGAAGAAACTATCTATAAAAATTTAAAATATAAGAATTGTTTTATAATAATTTAAATTGAAAGAAGAATTATGTTTTAATTTAAAAATAAACTTTTGTTGAACAATTATTAAAATAGGAATAACTAGTATGTAAGAATAAGCATTTATATATTAATCATTCTAAATATCATTTATATTTAAGTTATAACAATTTTTATTAACGCCAATATGTTCGATAAAAATTACTTTGAAGAAAAACATTATCCATGTAAATATGTCTTACAATACCATTTTAGTTTTATATACAAATTTTAAAAATATTAAAATGATGTTCCGGCGGAGGACCTTGGAACTCAAGCAGGGAGGGGTTATGGTAAGACATATAGGATTAGAAGCCTAGGATTATAGCCTTATCGCATTGTACTATGTTCGTATTATTATTTAATTGTTTATCTTTAGGCTAGTATATATAGAACCCTCAAAATAACAACAGTCAGTCTATTCTAAGTCGCAGTCTGTCACTATGCCCGTTTAATTATTGTTATGTTGTGTTCTTCCAAATAAATCTTTTTAAAAAGCATAGTTCTCTATCGAAATACATAACTTTCGTAAAGGAGGTATATTAAAGTAGTGAACTTTGAATGTTTTTTCTACTTAATCTATGAAGGATAGAAAAGAATGTTACATACATTTTTTCCATGTTGTATATAGTACATTTCAGAAAAATAAAAATAAATGGGGATCAAGAGGAAACTACATTTTTTTGAAGGTCGATATTGACCATTTAAAGTGAAAAAACAAAAAATGTTTTTTTATTTCTTTAAACTAGGTCTGAGTAACTACAGTTTTTATCTGAATTATTTTTCTGACTTTTGTTTGGTTTAAAAGTTGAAAACATTTTATCCACTTGAAATGGGACACAACCCCCCCCCTCTCTCGCTCTCTCTCTCTCTCTATATATATATATATATGTTGGTGAGGTGTGAATATCAGGCTAACAATGTTTCTAGAACATTATATTCTGACCTATTCGAATGATAAGATTAAAGATTTAAGATGATATTCTCAAAAAAAATTATTATATTTTCTCCACCAATGGGTAGTCTGTTACAGGAAGCTAGCTCACGAGAAGAAGTTAACAGGCTTGAACTTGAAGAAGTCCTCTTCTACTCAGCTGAAATAGGATGTGAGTGGGGATTTTCCAAAAATAACAACATTTTAAATTTTTACCAGTTCATAAGAACTCTGAAAAAAGGAATTCTTTTTTTTTTTACAACTAACAACAGTAACTTTCAATAAAATTTCATTTACTAGAAAATTCCTCAGGACCACAATTTTAGATCTCCTCCGAAGTATGCCATTGACAAGAATGTTTTAGTTACTTTAAATATCCTAAAGCCACCTACTGGGTCGTGAACCCGTGGTCTTTGGCATAGAAGCTTGATATTTCAACCACTCTGGCACGGGTGGCCCTGAACTGAAATATGTATAAGCAAGCAAAAAATACAATAGTGAGAGGGACTGTAGTATTGAATAGTATTTTTTATTTATTTTATGTTTCCTACTGTCTGTTAAATTTAATAAATTATAATAAATAATTTGTTTATGTGTGTCAATGGCATTCAACTATAATAAGTAATATGTATAATATGCTCGTTTCGAATACATTTTTGAAGTCATTTACGTTTTCAAAACTTTCTTAAGCCTATTTTAATATTCAGTTAAGCCTATTTTGTGCTGATAATTATTGTGTACTCCATGATTCATCAAATAGATGTTTTAATGGTGTATTTTCCAGGATTCATCTAATAGATGTTTTAATGGTGTATATCTCATCTGATTTTAATATCGCGGTTATTTATATTAGTTGGCACAAACACACAAAGTAGTATGAATTGATTAAATAAACAGAAGTTTCATTATGAAAGTGGGCATCTCGAAAGTGTCTCTGAGAGCTTATACATGAGCAACCCCTAAACAAAATTCCCATACGGTACAACCTAAGTTAATGACTGCGAAATAAGTCGGTTCGTGTTAATAATCAATGAGAAGGGCCTTGGTCCATAATCAGAGAACATATCCCTTAGATGTGTCCCTAATGAAGACCGTAAAGGGTTCCAAAGCCGGAGGAGGAAGCGGTCCTCATTTTTGCCTATTGGCTGTAGACCTCATTACTAACGCTTCCTTGGCGGACCTTCCTTGGTCTCTTTTCTCGTTATTGTCTGTTTCAGCGATATGAGTCGCTTTTGTAAATGTATTTCAAGAACTTTACATTTAATTTGGAAGTGCATCAGGATCTGAGCGCTCTACCCACTTAGGCACACAGCTCTTTAAAAACTATAAAATGTTTATAGCACAGAAAACTCAACATAGAAATAAGTCATGAAACGAGTTATAACAAAGTATAACTAAGTGAGGTGTACTGTAGTACTGCTTCCATTATTTGTTTATTAGTTAATTCCTTTATTTTTCGATTTATAAGGTTCTATTTTCTTCAATTCATTATTTTACTAGTTGAAGTTTCCTCACGTATTTAGTAGATTCCTCATTAAGGTGTGTACGTATTATATTAAGCAAATCTATTAGGGCTAGACCAGCTTTTATGCATTTTGGGGGACCATAGTAAATAGTTGTTTTTTTTACATTTTATCTAATTGATATAAAAGACTTTATTTATATTTAAGAAGTTTATGATCCGTGGTTGTGCGGCCCTTCGAGAGGGATGTAAAATGAGGATCCTGAACCTGTACGACTTCAGGTACTCGTTGAAGATTTCTATCCCAATTATACCGAGAAGACTCCCGGTAGCATCATCCGATTAGCCATAGCAGGATGAAGTGACGTTAATTGAATTAATACACGAACAAGCACGCCGTCTTCAATGTACGAGTCTGCGGCAACAGTCTGCGAACATTGTTATCAAATCACATTTTACATTTAACTAAAAAAAAAAAAATGTGACGACTATGGCCAATTCTTTTCCGGCACTCTAAACTGCATCAAGGAAGGATGTTTGGATATGTGTATGCAGATAGCATCTAGCGGACTTGGTCACCAGGTGGCTGTTAGCAAGATCATAAACAAACGATAGAGAAGTAGAGAACGGTAAAGGAAGCCTAGTTAGCATAATCCCCAGGAGCTGCGATATGCTGGCCCTAACAATGCTAATTAAACACGTATCATAAATGTTTATTAATGCGAGCTGTGTTCCTGGGCGGAGCGATCCTTTGACGGGCTCCGGACGTGATAAACATTAATTTGTCTCTCTGTCTCTCTCATTCTCAACCGCACGGGTCTTGGGGCGATCTTTTATCAGGCGGTTCACACCAGCGGTAGGGAGGAACCGTAACTAAATTTAATTGTCAAAGCTATGTTCCGGTAATTTGATATTGAGAGGCTCAGGATCTTCTAGTACTAACACAACCATTATGTAACAAATGCCCTGTTATCTTATTCTTCTTCTACTATAATTAACAGTACTTATTCACTAATGACAATTCATATGTCAATCCAACATTGATGAACCTGTCTTCGATAATTTTACAAATATTTGTAACTGGATAATATTAATAGCAACCACTGTAACCACTGACCATACGGTGTGTCCAAATAGACCTGATTTTCTCCTTATAAATTCGAGAGAGAGGAAGGTAAATAATAGAGGGTATAGAAAAAAATGACTGTTTTTTCAAATTAAAGATTTCAAAGGACTGTAAATATTTTAATCTCATTTAATACTTTATAATACTTTTAGATAATTATAGCATTATCCAAGGTTGTTTAATCCCATTCGAATTCTTCAACAAAAGCCTCAGTTTAGTTATTTGTTTCAAAGAAGAAAAATGAGAGTGTTTTACGAAATTCTCGTAATTTTAAGGCATTACTGAAGCATCTTGTGAAATTCTTGAATATGGAGGACAAGGTGTTTTGGACCAGCGCGCAGCGCGACGTTGGTTTGAAAAATTTAGTATTGGAGATACGATGTTGGAAACGAAGAAGCGCTCCGGGCGACTATTAATGGATATTGATGAGGTTCTACAGGAAGCTGTTGAGGCAAATCCATCCAAAAGTACTCGCAAAACTTGCCAAGGAGTGTGGTGTGTCGAAAGATATTGTTAGTCGCCATCTACGCACTATTGGGAAGATGAAAAACTGCTGCAGACTGGTCCCGCACAAACATACTCCTCAGCAATCAGCTAAGTTTTATTAGACATTTAAGATATTTGAAATTTGTGAAAATTTATTGAAAAACCCTTCTGATATAAAAAAAATTTTCACCCACCTATAAGATTTCATATAGTCCAGACCTTGAAACATCGGATTACGAATTGTTTCGTTTCATGGGCAATTTTCTTCAAGGGAAAAAATTTGATTTTTTTTCGATGTTATAATTGTGTCCAAGAGTTCTTTGACAGCAATCCTGAGGAATGGTATCAGCGTCGGATCGATAAATAGGCTAGCGACTGAACTGAAAGAACTCTACAGTATGGAAAGCTTGGTGATAATGCCAATAAGATCCACCTATGGACTGATCCTTAAATCGAAGATGGTGGGCACTGAGAATCTTGGACTTCCGCTCGCAGTTCGCTCAAGGTGCAGTTCTCTTGAGTACAACCAGAATAGTAAGAACAAGTTTAAAATGTTTGAAGATCTTAACAACTTTAGATGGTTTGATATGTCCCCAACATCAGGTGTGGATCCACAAGTGTTTGAAAAACTGCTAATATTAATGTAATGTATATATATGACAAATATGTATTATTTTTTCCCGTTTTTCTAAAACCTACTACTGTAAATTTTATTTCCAACTTCAGTATTACATAGTTAAAGATCTTCAGAATAAAAAAGCTATATAAAATATGAAAAACACGATGTACATCATTATGTGTTGCAAAAACAGCGTTCACAGTTAGGATATTAGTATCTTCAGGTGAACTGATATCGTTTTCATATTCGTTTAGTTGATCTCATAGAAAAAAAAACATAAAGATAAGAATACATTATTTGCGCTTAAATAACATATTGCAATGGTCATTTATGTTAAAGTTGTTTGAATGTTAATTAAATTCCCAAAAAACCCAAAGGAAACTTTAGAAATAGCACAACTGCTAGCAAAGGTGATACAATTAATATATTGTTGGCAATTTTCTGTTACTTCAGATATTTTTTTGTTGTTACGGATCCATTAATATATACACTTTCTTAACGTACCGATTTAAATTCTCCAAAAATCTTAGTTGTTAGAAAATTATTGATTTTCAGTATAATTTAGATTTTATCTCGTTAGTCCATATATGTACATATTGATCCACGTATGTATATACGTATACATAAAACTTATGAATATTATTTCCCCATCCTTATTAGACTAGTAATTGGTTGGTATTTGACTAGACGAGTACCAGAGTGCTTTCAAAGACATCGCTGGCGTAATTGATCACTTAAGAGCCATTATTGGCGTTTGACATCGCCTAATGATATAGGTGGAAGGGTGGGGGTAAAAGGTACGATAGAGATGAAAAGAGGTTTAAAAGCAATTGTAAATTTAACTAACTACTGGAATTTAATACTAAATAAGTGAATCTTAATGGTGATAAATGTTTAAAATAACAGCCATTGTTGGTGACAAAGTAGTCAATGGTATACATCTTCTGGGTTCATCCAAGTTTTAATTTTTTTATTTGAACATGTTTTTATTAGTTTCGCCTATGTTCATAACGGAATCTTTGAACTCGAAATATCTTAAAACTTTTCGCCCACTTTAAAACATCGAATGAAAATTAAACTTTGCACACTTCTCAAGGACCGATGGAAATGCAAAAATTAAGCAAGTTTGTCTCATTATCCTGGCCGGAATATCCTGCATTAGTGATTTTTCATATCCGGAGACATGCATAATCTTTGAGACAAGCACATGACTGCTGGGAGGATCAATTGGAGAGTTTCGTATATCTTCCAGCAAAAAAATAATAGCTTAAAAACTCGCTTTTGTTGCTATTCTAGCTAAAAAGTAGAAAATAATTTTGAATCAGATTAAAGTGATGACAAAATTGAAAAGGATATATATATATATATATATATATATATATATATAAATGTATATATATATATATAAATGTATATATATATAAATGTATAATATATAATGTTATATGTACATGTATATATATAACGCTAAATTGAAAAGGATATATATATATATGTAAAATCCAAGTACTGGATATTTAGTTAGCATTGGTTGAGGTTATGGAACCTTCATATTTATAATAGATCACCTGGTGCTAATAGCTCAGAATAAGAGTAACTTTATTAGTTGGATTTCAACCTGTAATTTAATTAATCTTTTCAGGTTTGTATTGTTTAGTTGGGTTATATAAATAGTGTATTAATATGTCTTGTTTATCTTTTAAAACGTTAATATGTAATCTTTTCAGATTAATAAAATCAGTTATTATCCAACTTATAAATTAAATTACAGGTTGAAATCCAACTAATAAAGTTACTCTTATTCTGAGCTATTAGCACCAGGTGATCTATTATAAATATGAAGGTTCCATAACCTCAACCAATGCTAACTAAATATCCAGTACTTGGATTTTACATCCCCCCCCTTGAAATCATTTTTCCAGAAGGGAAAAGTGACAATTTGCTGCTGTGAAAGTAATTTGATTTTTTTTTCTTTTTTCCACATTCAACTTCATACATTGAACTTGAAATCCTGCTGAGAATCCTAAATGGTCCAATTCTTACTTTATCCATTTTCTTTCTATTTAATTTGTTTCCATTCTCTATGTACACTTTATCACCAACTTTGAATTCGTGAACTCTTCTTGTTTTGTCTACTCTTCTTTTATTTATTTCAAAATTTTTCATAGAATTTAGAAATGCTTCTTTTCTATCCCTCTCAAGATCATTTTCGCTTAGTGTATGAAACGGAGAAATTAATGATTTTTTTCCAAAAAGTAAGTATGTCGGTTCGAATTTAGTTGAAGAATGAATAGTTCTATTATATTCTAACACACAATCTTGAGCTATTCTTGGCCATGCACGCTTATCACCGCTATTAATTTTACACCTTATTCTATTTACCAGCGTTTGGTTAAGCCTCTCGTTTAGTCCATTAGACTGTGGACAATCTATTGAGGTGAATATTAAATGGATCTTCATCTTCTCTAGATAATTTTTAAGGATTTTAGAATTGAGGGCTGTATATTGGTCAGCTAGAATAATTTTGATTTTATTATTCTGAGCAATGGGATCAATAAGCTTGATGAAATCTCCAGCACATTGACCTATCGTCGTAGAAATCCAGGCATACCTGCTAAAGTGATCTACCAGTATGTGCATAAATTTCTTACACGATCGATTTCCCCCAAAACCACCAACGGAATCGATAGACAAGATTTCATAGGGTTCCTGTGCGGGACCTAGCTTTGACATTAAGCCAATGGGTCTACTAGTACGCACTTTATTTTCTAAGCAAATGGTACAATTTTTACAAAATTGGGTTATTGATGAGTCTAAATTCTTAAAATAGTATATTGGTCTTATTTTCTCTTTCATTTGCATGGCACCAATGTGGCCGTAATAATCATGTACGCGGCGTATAATTTCTAAGCCAAAATCAGTAGAAATAAAGATTCTAGTTCTGCCTCTTAATTTCTTAAATATTATGCTACCATTTTTTTCTATATTTTGAGCAGAGTTTAATTCTTGGATGTTTTTATTTTGATCATTAATTATCTCTTTAAATTCTATTAAATTTACTACCCTGATAGCATCTTCATTTTCGAAATATTCTAAAACCG
This sequence comes from Troilus luridus, assembly GCA_964056705.1. Lineage (NCBI taxonomy): Eukaryota > Metazoa > Arthropoda > Insecta > Hemiptera > Pentatomidae > Troilus > Troilus luridus. Next base: position 68,924,369 of record OZ057412.1, on the reverse strand, counting down.
GTTGTCTAGACAGAAGATCAGCTAGAACATTTTCTTTTCCTCTTTTGTAGATAATTTTAAAATTAAACTGAGATAAATAATGTACCAAATCACCTAAAATCTCATCTGTTCTGGATTTGGTTCTCAAATTTTCCAATGGTTTATGATCACTACATACGGTGAATTCCCGACCAATTAAATAATATTGCCAATACTTTATAGCATCTTTAATAGCTTTACATTCAAGATAAATAATCTCCATTTTCTTCTCTTTTTCAGAAAGTTTTCTTGAAAAATATGCAACTGGATGTAATTTTCCGTCAGTTTGAGGTTGTTTTAAAGTTGCTCCAATACCCGTACAATACCCGTCCGTATCTATATAGACATCTTTATCTATATCATAAATTGCTAAAATCGGAGAAGAACACAAATAGGATTTTATTAAGTTAAAACTTTTCTCGCATTCATCAGTCCACTTGAATTCGATATTCTTTCTCAATAATTTATGCAAAGGTTCAAATTTCTCGGCACTATTTTCAATATATTTCAAATAAAAATTAATAGAACCTAAAATACTTCGTACTTCCGATTTGTTTGTCGGTCTCTTCAGGTTTTTTATAGCTATCAAATTCTCTTGAGCGGGGGATATTCTGTTTTCTCGAATTATGTGACCAAGATATTTTACCGAAGTTGACGCGAAATTACACTTTTCTAATTTTAGTTTGAAACCTTCCTCTTCAATCACCTGTAAAAGTCTCTCAATATGGTTAACATGGTCTTCCCATGACTTAGAAAATATCAATATGTCATCTATATAGTTAACACAAAATTCGTCTAATTTTCTTTTCCTTATAAAATTTGATAATATCCGTTGAAAGATAGCTGGTGCATTTTTAAGTCCAAAAGGGAGAACTTTGAACATAAATTTACCAAATTTAGTTATAAACGATGTCTTCTCTTTATCTTCTTTTTTTAAAGGAATACTCCAAAAAGCAGAGTTTATATCAACAACACTAAAGAATTTGCAGTTAGGCACCTTATCTATGACATCGTTTATCGTCGGAAACGGATAATTTTCTGGTATTATCAAATTGTTTAATTTTCGAAAATCAATACAGAGCCGAGTTCTGCGACCATCTTCTTTCTTAAAAGCGAGCGTTACAGGTGATGCAAATGGTGAATCTGACTCTTCAATAAGATCGGCTTCTAGTAATTTTTCTATTTGAGTCTTTATCTCCTGTTCATCTGGTATAGAACATTTATATGCTCGTGAAGTAACCCATTCTTGTTTCATTAACTTTATTTCAGCTTCTCTCGATTTCACTCTACCAACTTCAAATTTATCCTTAGCAAATACCTGTTTATACCTCTCTATTAATTTTGAAATTTGTATTTTTCTGTATTCCTCTTTTATATGATCTAAATTGGTTCTAAATTCATTCAATTTTTTTGTTTCATTAATATTTAGTTCAAAATTATTAAATCTATTATTTTCATTATTTTTCGAAAGTATATCATCTTTGACCAAAATTTTATTCAGTTCTACCTCGTTTCTATTTTCTACTTCTAAAATTCTATCTTTATTCAGTCTTTGTAATATATTTAAATTTTCATCTTGGATAAGGTTAAATTTATGAATGGCATCTAGGCCTAGGAGTAAATCATATGAAAACTGGTTATTTTTGATGATATATGCGTTAAGGTTATTTGTAATGTTACCAATCGTTAGTTTTATATTTGCCCGGCCAGAACTGAAATTAAACCCATTGATAGTTTTGAACACAGACTTTTCTTTCATAAGACTTGATTTTAATAAATCAATCACTCGTTGACTTACTAAAGTAACGTTTGACCCACTGTCATAAACAGCTCTGATGTTCAACTTTTTATCAATGAGAACATGAATTTTGATTAATGGGTTCAATTTCTCCGGGCCTTCTAGTTTAAATTTTTATCGCTTGTATTTTCCCCGCCTGAGTTCTCAGAAATTTCAGCATGTGTTTCATTTATATTGACTGATTTTTTTGATGCACCAAAATTTTTAATCCTACATTCTTTTTCTGAATGATACCGATTCACCCAACCTAAACTTTCACAAATGGAGCAGGGTTTCTTTAATATAGTATAGCTACTTTTGTGTAAATTATAGGTTTTCTCTCGGGGTTTTTCCAAGGGTACGCTAATTCGTTGATTTGGCATGCTAATGTTTTTTTTTCTCGAAAATGAATCGTCTAACTTCCTTAGTTCTGAAAACAGTTTTTCCATAGTTTTTATTTCTTCTCTATCCAACTTATCTTGCACTGCTAGTGGTAGTCCCATCACGATCATATTGATTCTTGATACGAGAGTACTTTTGCTTTCTGCTTCCAAACATAACCTTTCTTTCGCCAATCCATAATCCACCAATGAACCTCCTAAATATTTAAAACTGTACGCTTTCCTAATTTGAGACCATGCTTTATCTATGAATACTGAAAAAAAAGATTGTTTCCAGGCCGACCAATTTTCAAGACCTATTTTTTTTAAGTTTGCCTCATACCAATCTTTTGCCGGTCCCTCTACAAAAAAACGAAGAATTTCAATGGTGTTTGTAATAGTGGATACATTATGTCTCCGGCATTCATACTCATAACCATCCATCCATTCTGTAGCATTTTGTTTTTTATTGAATTTTTCTATTATAAATTTCTTTTCAACATCCTGAAGCTTTCATTAGAATTAAATTTATTTTCTAATTCTTTTATTTTCTGAGTTAAAAAAAAATCATGACCGGATTTGCCAGTATTCGATTCCTCTAATGGAATACTATTAAAACAGATGTTGTCATCTTCATCAAAATATACCTTTCTTATTTCTTCATCAATTTTGATTCCTACATTCCTATAACCGTTAATTGGCCTAATTGCGGATACAGCATTTTTAATAGTTGATTTAGTTAAAAAAATCAAATTACTTTCACGCAAGCAAATTGTCACTTTTCCCTTCTGGAAAAATGATTTCAAGGGGGAGGGGATGTAAAATCCAAGTACTGGATATTTAGTTAGCATTGGTTGAGGTTATGGAACCTTCATATTTATAATAGATCTCCTGGTGCTAATAGCTCAGAATAAGAGTAACTTTATTAGTTGGATTTCAACCTGTAATTTAATTAATCTTTTCAGGTTTGTATTGTTTAGTTGGGTTATATAAATAGTGTATTAATATGTCTTGTTTATCTTTTAAAACGTTAATATGTAATCTTTTCAGATTAATAAAATCAGTTATTATCCAACTTATATATATATATATATATATATATACATTTATAAATATATTTCTTTATATTGAAAAATATTGGGAGAGTAAAAAGTTTATTAGTTGCAATCAGATATTCTGTAGGGTCTATCATTGGCATCTGTTTGTTCACCGTTAAAGGATATGAAACCAATTTTAAGTTTGGTCACTAGAAGTTTTAATTAAATTCTATCAAAGGCTTTTTTTCTTCAATAGGATGTAAACCGAATCTGATGGTCTTTCTTTATTAGCGATATTAAAAAATATTTTAAAGCCTTTTAGGGGTTCTTTAAAGAAAGGTAATATTAAAAATTAACATGTTTAATCATAATTGAACTGAATGCCTCCTGCTTCTTGTATCAGAAAAAAAGATTTTTATAATTAGTAAATTAGTTATCTAAAAGTTTAGGTAGGTAATTTCTATGAATTAAGAAATACTGTTTAAGAAATAGAACCCACGCACCGTCGTTTGGATGGAAACAGCTTCTTTTCGTTATTGTCTTGTAATTAAAATCCCATTAACGCTTAGAGTGAAATCATTTATTCAGTAACTTACAATGACAAAAAGATTAAATTATTAAATAGAATAAATGATATATATATATATATATATATATATATATATATATATATATATATTAGGAATTATTAATAAAAAGAATAGGGCATTAGATTTTGTAAATAAACTGATTTCTGTGAAAAATAAATCATTACTTAAACGCACATCTTTTTCGAATTGAAATAAGAATCTATCCTCTTTCTAAATAGCCAGTACTTTTAATTTTGTACATTTTAAATAATTTACAACCTCTCATTGTCAGTCATAATAAAAATTAACACACTTAATATCAAATACATATAAACGGTGAGAGAATTTGATAAAGATCTAAAGAATAACCAAAAGTAAAACTATTTATACTGTCTGACAAATTTTAAAAAATACTAAAGAAATAATATAAATCAATTGAATAGATATGTTGAAAAGGTAGTGATTTTAGAAAAATATATTTATTCATGACGTAATGGAGAGTAATAAAAGACGCATATGGTCAACTATAATGTCTATTGTCATATTGTTCAATAGAACACATGGAAACTAGAAGTAAGCTTTTTTTTTTCTAATAAGGAATAAATATCTGAAATTTTCTGATGAGTGTACTACAGACTAGCTTTCTTTTTAATGAAACACCCGGTTCGCCTAACAGTGTACCAACCCCACATTGTTCCATCACTTGAACTCCTATTGTTATAAAGTTATTATTCTTCTTATAAATTTACTTCAGTACACGTCGGATACTTTTGATGTTATATTAGAAAGATATTGCTTGTATACAAATATAATATTAGTGAATGAAAGCATGAATAACGATGATAGGACTAACCTGCTTGCCATCCCAACGCTTGAACTGCTTCCATTGCGGCATCCCGGGCCTCCAGTACTCGAGGGTGTACTCTTCGGCGTACTCTTGCCCGCGGCCATTGTCGTAGCGGCCCTGGGTCTGTACCCCGGTCACCACGTGAGGACCCCTCAGGTCCACCTGCAGGTACTCCCTCACACCTGACTCAACCTGAGGCTTTGGACACCACGCTCCTCCTGCCCTTTCTAACCGTAGCCTGAAACAGAATTTTTTATATTTTCAATTATATCTTTATTGATAAGTATATTAATAGTAATGCAAGGAAGAAAAAAAAATCTACGGGATTAGAGATGAACTGTATAAATATTCGTGAAAAGTGACGGAAATGATTAAAGATATTATAATTTGTACAGTTGAATGCTTCCTTTTATTTTAGTTCTCCAGATATAAGCTAGTGAAGGGTCAGCTATGGTGTAGTGGATAGCACAACGACCTTCTTAGCACAAGGTCCGCAGCCCGTCAGGTGGTCCTTGGTTTTTAAAGAGAGTAAGAAATCCTTAGTTTTGTCGACCTTCACGAGGGACGAAAAATGGGAATCCTGAGATTGAACTACGTAAGATATACGACGGGTATTCGTACCCCCATCGATAAATATTCGTAGAAGGAGACGAAAATTATTAAAGATATTATATTTGTTTGCAGTTTAATGGTTTCTTTTATTTTAGTTCTAAAGAGATTGATTTTACATAAGCTAGCAAAGGGTTACATGTGGTGTAGTAGAAGGCCAAGGTTCGGAGCCCGGCATCTGAACCTTGCTTTTTTTTTTTTAAATATATTTATTGAAATTTACAACTGTATACAAAATACATCCAGTAAATATTATGATTGAATAAATTGACATGAAAAGACAAGTAGAGAAACTACCCAGTGGTAGTACTCAAATAAAAAGTTCAGCTTAGAAGGTCACGAGGCCATCTTCTTACCTTGCTTTTTAAAGGGAATAAAAAATCCTTAGTTATGCCAACCTTTCGATGGGACGTAAAATGATGGTCTAGATCTGGGTGTTATCAGGTACTCGTTAAAGATCCCTATCCTAATTACACCTGGATTGACAAAATTTAGAACTACCACGTTAGTAACGTCCAGTTAGCCGCGTAGAAAAAAATTGACCTAAAATAAAAGACGTAAGGAAGAAATTAGTTGGGGGTGCAGTCAAATGAAAACACTAAATAAGTGGTAGCTTATTTAATTATGTGCCGACGTTTCGACCCACTTTGTGGGTCATCTTCAGGGCTATAGGAAGCTGTAGCAAGAGTAGACGCGGTCTAACTGACCAAAATAAAAGACGTAAGGTTGCGATACGTTTATTAACGTATGAAATTAAAAAAATATATATATTTTAACATTGGCATAGGAGACGTTAGTAACTACGCATACTGTAGTTTCATGTAGAAAACATCAGACGAAAAAAAAAAGATTTTTTTTTATTGTACATCTCGCGGAGGAAAGTCTTCTTCGTGAGTTGTTTCATTTAACTACATAGATTGTGTATTTCAAACAACACAGATATCATGATAGAGTATAATTGTAGTGTTTTTTATCTATAAAATTTGTTGTTATCTATATTATTGATAAATATAAGAAATCTATTTAAATAATATTTAATGTATTTTACCTTCACGCAGCTTATTGAAAAAAAAGTAAGCTTGTAATAGCGAGGTGCGTATGATTTTCATAGATCTCCGGAAAGCCTATGACAAGGTCCCATTAAGCAAACTATGGGAATCGCTAGAGATCATAAGAGAAAGCAAATATTTAATAAGATCCATCAAAAGCATATATAATGGTGTTAATGCAAGGATGCAAGGAATGTAAGACTAAGGTATGGACTGACAGACCACATCCCTATCGCTAAAGGTCTCAAATAAGGATATCCCATATCTCCATTTTTATTCAACCTACACGTTGAATAGGTCCTAAAAACTTGGAAGAAGAAATGTAGGGGAACGGGTATACAAGGAGTTAATAAATTCCCTTATAACCTAAATCGGTAGGTTGATAGTCGCAAATGATGATGAAGATGCTAAGAAAACTTCAAGAGGATTATGCTGCTTGGGTCCTGGAAATGAACAGACTGAAAACTGAGTACATGGCGATACATGCAAACATAACAGCCCTATCCCTCGAAAATTAGGAAGTAGAAAAAAACTGTGATTGCAGGTGGCTGCAATGCACTGATGATGGAATCTCCAATAAAGACATAACATAAAAAAATAGTAAAAGGCATAACAGATATTGGGCGTCTTAACTCTGCTCTGTGGAGTGAACAGGTTAATCTCCAAACACTGTACAACTGCGAAAAAGGAGGAAAGGAAGTTTTTGGCCGAGGAGAGTGACTTCTGGAGACGCTGTTGTGCCATTTCAAGAATTAATCGCGTCCGTATTAAGTCACGCGGGGAGTACAATAAGTCAACTGATAGATCAGGAGAAAACGATTCTCTACACAGTAGAAAAAATAGATTGAAATGGTATGGGAAATTAAAAAGAATTGCAGAGGGACGATGGCCAATAACAATCTCCGGCTACTGCCCTACGGAAAGGAGGAAAAGAGGACGACCCAAAAAAAGATGGTTGCAGGATGTGGAGGATGGCAGCGAGGGTTCTTGAGAAGGAGACCGGCTGGACTAGGATCTTTGGCGAGATCTTTTAGAAACGAAAAAGAACCAAGTTGTAGGAAAATCGATAAATAACATATTTTTAATAATACCGTATTGTTATGCTTAATAATTCGATATTTTATAAGCATTAGTGTAGTTAAGTGGACTTATTATTGTTTAGGGGAAGGAATTATTGCATATTCATTGAAAGCTTAATATCGGAGAGGTAATTGAGATGAGAGTTTAGATAAAAGCGTTTTCCCCTCGACAGAGCATAATAATGGTGAAACTTTGAACGGTTCGGTTTATGTTTAGTTAGAATTTTTTTTTTTATAGCTTTATCTTTTACGTAAATATAATTACTAGTTTACATTATGCGTTAAGGTCTACTTGAGAATTCAGTTAAGAATTTTGGAGAACCTATATCTGTAGGAAAGTAATAGCCTTCCCTAATTACTTAATTAAATGTGAAAATTATACTTAATAATTTGGTCTATTTTAAAAGACCAAAAATGTTTTGGCTTATTAGCATGTTTAAGCACAACTGTTATTGGAACATGGGCGGCTTATTTTACAGCTCTCTGAGTAATCTAATCTAATCAAAGTTTGAAAATGTATGACCTCGTTGTTTCAATATTCTAATAAGTTCTTATCAATTTAACAAATATAAACCTAATTCAATGTCAACGTCTCGAGGAAAATAAGTTCGCAGAATGCTAATAAATTCCATCACTATCCTCTGTTATAAGAATATGTTTTTCTTTTTTTTTTTTAATAAACTAAATAAGACTGCATTAATAAGAGATCAAAACAAGATGGGTTAACAGTTCTAATCTTGACTCACACTAGAGGCGTTCAGGATCAAAGTGGATAACTCCGCAATTTCAAAAATTTACTTTTTCACAACTAATTGAGGACTTCAACGTGCTGTGATAGGCGTATTTATCATGATTTTAGTCCGATTTTGAACCTGAAGATTCGGGAGTATAAATCATTGTTTGACAATGTGAAAAAGTCAATAGTTTTAAATTGGAGATGTCCGCTTTTGATTCCGAATGCCTCAAATGTTTTCAGTTTTCACTAATAATCTCTTGCAATATAAAGCTATTTATTTAATTAAAAAAAGTGAGGACATTTATTTTTTAACTGACAATATGATGGTAATACAGAAAAATATATTCTCTAGTAACGTTAGGAAAAATAGAATAAAAGCTAATATTAAATTGGGAGCCTTGAATTTGCCTGTTATTTATTCAAGGCTTATAACATTAATTCAAGCAAATTAAAATCCCTTTTAAACCGTCTAAATTTGAAACGCACCTTTTCTGACATGAGAGTGCTGCCGTAAAACGCATTCCCAACACGACTTCACATTTCAAATGTAATTTTTAACACAATTACGTATTCTAGTTTATTTAAAACGTTATTTCTAGTTATTGATATTATATTTTTATCTTGTTATTTTTTTTGTTTATTTATTTATTGAAATTTAAAACTGTGTTATAACAATACAAGTAAATATAATGACAGAAATGATACATAATGAATGGTATGGATAAAGGCAAGTAGAGAACCTACCCAGTTGCAGCACTCTAATTTTTGTCTTAAAAACAATACTAGGCGTTTGGAACACTAATTCACTATTGGAATACTACAATTGCTATTTTTTTCTGTTACAGCGTGAAAAATAAAAATCTGAAATTAATTTTCAAAAAATTCTTTCTTTTTTCTCTCCGTTAAGATATAATTACATTTATATCTATTCAATTGATACTAAAAATGAAATACTGGAAACAGAGAGTAGCAACGTGGATCAATAATTAATCCTTCATTCTCCTCAATGTACTTCAGTCCTTAGGATACGGAATATGATCAAGTTGGTTATTAAATCAAACCATAACCTCGGTACTGTTTTTCTTCATGCCTCTCATGCCATTTTTACAGACAGAGAATATGCTGAATGTTGATTTGCTGTATTTGACAGGTGTGGAAAAATAGAAAAAAAAATACATATAATATAATACTAGTAATAAATGAAAACATTAATACGCATAATAAAAATACTTTCTTAAAGCGTTGTACGTTTTTACAGAATACATATGTTTTAGAAATGAATAAAAATAAGAGGAAAGGATTGTTTTTTCAAGTGACAGTGTTGACTATTATACTTAATTACAAACCCACTGCCTCCTTGAACTATTAAAGTTAAGTTTTTATTTTTGTTTTTCCAGTAGGCGCTAAGGAGACATCTTCCAAAGTTTTAATCATTCCTTTAAGTCTTTTCTCCCGAAATGGAACTGTCTCTTTGGTAGACTTCTCTAATTACAACAGTTAGACACTTTTTTTTTTTTTTGTCTCCCTTCCATTCCACGTTAAATTTAAATTAAATACTAATTTAGTTCCTTATTTACTTCACTTAAACGTTTCCACATATCTAATAAATTCAGGAATTAACCGGTACCAGTTCGCATAAATAATAGATTGTAATTAGGTGGTATTTATACCTGCTTTGTGATGGGCCACCTTTGTTTGTTTCAATTGGTTTCGCCACTAATTGCGCTTGCCAATTAGTAACACGATTAATGATTTCATATTGGGTACTCTGTATATAATTTGTATTAATATATTAAATACCCACCCCTGTTGATTTATTTGTTTATTGAATGCTAAATATTAATAGTTATTCGAAAGCATGGTGTTAGAATTCCTCAAATACCAAGTTTACATTAAATCAATAAATAATATTTCTAGCAAAAAATAATGAAATTGATATTTATAATATTTAAAATGAAATAATAATTGAGGCTTCCGAAATTTCAATAATTGAGTTTTTCACATTTTTTGCTTAACGAAGCCGATTTATTTTGGTTAATGTAACACATATTTCACCACCTTATTTCTCATGGTTTAATTTGGTTCTAAACTTGAAGTTTAGAAAGCATGGAATTGCATGACCAATCAAGCGAAAAATGTAAAAAAGCTAATTATAAAAATTTTCGGAGAATTAAAAAAAAATTACACTGTTAGAAGGTGATTCATTAATGGCAGTTCTATGAAGAAACAATAAAATGTCAAAATGATTATATAACTCTATTTAAGCTTAAATTTATAGAATAAGTGTTATATATTTCTTGGTTAGGGTAATTGGGTAAATGCGGTAACCAATCTAGATTTTTATTTTTTCTAAATATCTCCCTCATGCGAACCTTCGAAACAATAAAAGGTTTTTATTGGAGAACAGCCCTTTTTTTCAAGATTGTTTATTTTTCATTTCAAGGCATGGGTACGTACCCTGGATCTGATATGTATTACGTTTTGTATGCTGTAATTACTATGCTCTCACTGATATATGATGCTGACTGAGGATTGGTTTAAATTGCTTTGGCTTAGAAAAATATTGTTTTATTAATTAAGTATTTAGTACCCATTCGTTCCTGTGGGAACACAAAAAGTAAATTTTTGCTTGAATATTTTCTAATCAACTACTTATTTTTTTGGTATTACTGATTTATTCTTTACAGTCTGAAAAAATAGTTATATTTTTTCTCTCCTGTATCCAATATTCCATTCGTATTCTGCCAAAAGCCATGGCTCGTGTAGAATCTTCAGGTCTTCCTGGCACTCCCCAGCCGTGAGTACCTAGCTGTTGATCGTGATCTAGGACAATTACTTCCCGGCACAACCGTTGTCCTAGAAAAGGTACAGTCTCTACCACGCACTGAAATCAAGGTTCTTGATGCATGGTAATGGTACAGGCTTTTTTAAAGGAATTAATTAAATAGATTGGTTTTATTTTAAAATCGCACAGTGCCCCTGATTTTCTGTAAAGATTCCCACTATGGACCATTTCTGTTATTCATAGAGGCCTTTAATATTGATATTTTAGAAATTACATATATTGACCATAGCTTATGTTACACTCTGTTTACACAGATAAACATCATCGTTAATTCATAAAATGGTTTATTTATATACTGGGCATTCAAAAAAATACCTTAGCCTCTGACGGTTTATTTATATTCAATAGAGCTGGTGTTAAAGGCTTGCTATCCTCTTTAGCAAAGGAGTCCTGAATGTCTTATCTGAGTGAATGCAGAATATCTCTATAGGGAGCCGTTGTGACTAGGGCTTGCAGATAGGGTTAGAGGAGAGAGCCAGCTTGGCAAGGGAAGGGCAGTCCCTCTGTAACCGAAAACGAGGTCGATGAAGGCTTATCTCGGAACCCTAACCGATGGAAACTTATCTTGTTGAGCTTATCGGCTTCGAAAGGAGCTCACGATAAAATATACTTGACACCATATATCCCTACCATTCCTCTTCAACTTGCTTTTGCTTATTAAATCCGACCGTATTGTATGGGCCTTCTCCAGCCCTCTTATTTTTTTTCTTCAGGCATTTAAAGACTTAAAAGTTTAATGAGCTGAATTTTTTATAATTCCGAAACAATTTAGAACAGTTTTTGTTAGTATTGGCTGAGGTAGATAACTCATTTAATCTTTTATCAGGCGGGAATGGAACTTGTGGGATCAGGGGACCCTCCTGAGACTCACTCAGCTTATAAAAAGTGGGTACTCTTAATTTGGGGTAAAATCTGGCGGCTTAGCGAGACCTAGGGATAATCACCTCCCTGCACAAAAGTTGCCTTGGAATCAGTGGTGCACGGAGGTGATTATTCCTCAACCTCAAAAACACATATAAAAATAAAATAATTTGAAAAAACAACAAATTAATGTATATTGGAATATACAAAATACAAAAAGAATTATCTCAGCTCTTTCAGATTCTATAAAAAAGGTCTTCTTTAATTGGAAAAAAAAAAAAAAACGGGCGATTGATCGTCATCTCAAACTAATCACACACCTGCACAACCGTTGTCCCAGAAACACTTCAGACTACTGTACTTCTGTACCCAAGAACCTTCAACGGTTGGAGTAGCACAGATTTTTTTAATAAAATAAAATTTATAAAAATATTAAAATAATAGATATATACTCATAAAAATAATTTCTGATTATTTTATTTTATTTGTAAAATAAAGTATTGGATCGGTTTTTAATAAATAGTTTTAATTTCTCAGTTACAAATTTTATTTTAGACCTCCTCTCGAACCAATTTCTCCTCTATAATATTTATACCGGGGGGTAATAGCTATTCGAAATTATGCCAGTATTATAAGCCTTCCATTTTAAAAAAAATATTAAAAATAAATAAATTTGTACCTCTTCAAACAAAATTATATCATTCCGTTTCTTTTCATTTTAAAAAGATGATGATGAAAAATAGTTAAAAAGTTGATCTAGGAGTTTATTACGATTCTTCAGATCTTAAAAGTACTTGATCGAGATCCATTCACAAAGATAAAAGGAGAATATCATAAACCTCTGCTTATGAAAACTCAAGACACTAATTGCTGTTGGTTGCTCAATTACGATTTGTGTTATAAATTATAATTCTTATACAAGTTTTGAATTTATCTAATCTAAATAAAAATTATAACCATTAACAATTTTATAATAAAAAAAGAAATATTTCGTCATCTTCGTTTGTATACGTTAGAAGTTTATGTGATTTCAGTATGACTGTATAACGTTATTCTGTAGATTTCTTATCATTTGAGGTATCTAGAGATGAGATCTATAATTTAATTTAGTTAAAATAAAGAAAACAACTATTTTTCTATCATTTTGATAAATTTCTTTTGCTATAAAAAATACTTATTTCACAAATCTTGAATAACTGGGAATTAATCGTTGTAATTTCTTATCTTTTTTCAATATTTTCTAATAGCGGAAATGGCCAAATGGCAATTATAAAAAATGCTCAAATAAATATTTTATTGCTAAAAAAAATCTGTCTGGAAAAGAAAGTTTGTGCGCTATCCAACTGGAAATTTCGTATAATTGATTGCTTTGTGGAAAACTTCACATGGCTCAGTTACCACCAAATTTTTTTTCTCTAAAATTTGAAATTAGAGAGCATATTTTTTCCCTTATAGCGTTTCCATTGTTTCGGCTGTTCTTTCTGGTATCTTTGCTCCTTTATTTTTTTCTTCTCATCTTACCCGTCCAAAAGGTAACCAGTGAGTTGGCTTTATAAATAATTGATACTATTGCATGATCAAGAATATCACCCAGCTACACCTGTTTTAAGAGAATGTACAGCGAGGAGAACTCTAATCCACCTTATTTTCGGCATTTTCAATTATTGTCGGGTAATTTTATTTAAATGTGGAATGAAATAATACTATAGTAAATCATACAAATAATTGACATTTATTTCAATATATTACTTGCTGTATTTTCTGTATTTACGTTATTGGCTTAAAATATTTTTCATGGAGACATTTATTTTATTTATTTTTATAGTTACAATCTATAAAATATTAAAATCTAATAGAATTTGTAACTAAAAAGTTAAAAAAGTATAATTATACGTAAAACGAACTCTCTAGCAATATTTGAATTGTAATCAATGTAATAAAATTTAAAGAAATTCGAAATTATTCGCATTAAACTCGGTCCAATATTTATTAAAGAGTTGCGCAAATGACCTCTTACTTTAGAATACTTTGCAAACAAGAACTATTCTCGCTATAACTTTCATCTAACTACAAGAAGTATGTAAAGTTTAAAATTGAATACCAACTTTCCTTATGACTGCTCCAGTTTCAAGTTATTTCTTGATTTCTATTTCTTTTTTATTGTAATATTTTTATTCCTTCCGCTACGATATTCTGTTGAGTCTAAGAAGTATTACGAAGTAGTCAAATGATGCCAATGGACCGATAAATTATTAACCGCTTTCCAGAAAAGGTTCCACAAATCTTATTGTATACTATTCAAAACTGCCTTAATTTTCTCAGTTAAGCACGGTCTTTACTAAAAGTGTGTAGGATTCAGTTTTTGGAGGCGTGAATAATTTTTCTAAATCTCACGTAAACCTTGAAAATATTATAACAATGTTGTTTCTTCCACACTCTCTTTCAATATACATTATGTATTTTAATAATACTAGATAACTCAATACAAAGACGAAATTGAGGTAATCTTTTCTGCTTTTATTTATATAAACTATTATTTTGGATTATCTTTATCGTTATGTGCGCAACACAAAAAGTTCATAGGTTCTAATATTTTGATGGGGCTACTGTTAAAATCTCACAACGTCGCCTTGAAATTACAAAGCTCATTTATTGTAGATAAGAATAAATTCACAACATATTGCAAATGAGTTGGTGGTGGTTTTGAAATCGAATAATACATTCTTTATACATAGAACTATAACTTAGTTGCAATGATTATATGCAATGAAAAATCGAATTGGAAAATAACTTACAAAATATAATGCAATGTTTTATTTCATAAAAAAAAGAAAAAAGAAATAGTTAAAATTTTCAGTAAAATGATGAAATTGAAAAAAAAAAAACTGTACCACTACGACTCAAGAAGAATCTTGGGAGGTAAAGACTATTCTGTTTCTAAGAAAGGGGTTGTGCTCGGAGGCGATTTGTCCGAAATCACACGTCCGAATCCCAAAGTATTCTTCACCATATACATATTATATTAAAACATTATTCGCCAAAATCGGATTTGAACTTTGGCAAGGAACATCAGGGCTTTACCAATGAGCCACACCGCTCCCTTTTCTTATGGAAAAATAAAATAGAATTTGTGCAAAAAAAAAAATTGGATGGATACCAATTAGATTTCAGACTTGAGTTTACCCAAAATTTAATAAAAAACTTGGTTCTTTCTAATTTATTTACTGTTCTAGAAGTTCTTGTGTTACGTTTGGTTCAAAATCATATGCATTAATTAAGATTTTTCCACATTTTTCCAGTCTATGATAATAAATACTAAACTCTCCGTTTACCTAGATGGGATGACAGATTTTTTTTTTGAGGAAAAATTCATTTATGAATAAAAATAAGGGTAAGAAAGGCAAGTAATAAAGACTGGGGAATGATTTATTTCTTGTGAACTTTTAGTTAGTCGAAATCCATTGATTTGGCCAAACCCATGCTATGTATAATAGAGAATAAAATGAAACTTTGCTAAGACAATGTGTATCGTTCGCTTATTATACAGTGAGATAGGTATCACTGTTGTTACCTTTAGGATGGGCGGCCACCAAAAGCGCAGCTTATTAGAATTTAGCGTAGCCAAGCATCCCAGAATTCAGTGAGATACGGTTTGGGCGGCCGGGCACCCTTAGTGTTGATGAGAGATATTCCAACTTATTTCCTTTAAAAAAAAATTTCAGATCTTCTCATTAGCAACAATAGTTTTTTTTTTACATATATCTCTAATATTTCATATAATATTATACTGAAAATCCCTAAAGTTCAGGAATTATTACTGTTTGATGTTATTCCACACCGTCGGGTCTATCTAATATTAAAACAAATACATCAAACACAAATGAGTTTAATTAAATGAGAAACAATCGGACCTTAAGGATCACAGCGAGCGGAACAAACAAATGGTCTATTTGTAACTGACGTAGCGTAACAGGCCGGATTCAACTCACGGCTCGCGTACAGAAGTTGGGCCCTCAGGACTGTTCACGGTGTTGCGAGTTCAATTGAAAACTGGAAGAGTTGGTGTTGGAATCAGAAGAGAATCGAGAAACGAGAACATATCGGGAGTCCTCATGTTGGTATTGGCCCGTCCGCCCTTTGTGATGCTAACACCAATTACCACCACTCCCTCTCGTCCTTCTGCCCTCAGGGCTTTTCTCTCGTGTTCCCCACCGGCCCTTTATAATGCGTTATGTGGCCATTTATGGTTCTTCCTGTTCATTGTATGTCCTGAGAGCTTTAGTGTTGTTTATAGTTGTTTTTCTCCTATGATTAAATGAAACATTGGTTTGTCCTGAAAATAGCGCAGAATTTTATATTTTCTTTAAAATACCCCTCCAAATAAAAAAAAAACAGTACCACTATTCCCCGTGAAGGGCCTGGGTTCTGTAAACGGTAGGGACTGTACTGTTTCTTGGACAACGGCTGTGCAGGGAGATGATTTGTCCTAGATCATGCTCTATTTTTATATGCTCCAGATTCCTCCTTATTTTAGGGACCCACTTTAAAGAATAGGTGAGCTCGCGGAAGGTCTAAGGTCCTGTAGTCTCCGGTCGCCAACTGATTAAATAAAAGTTTTGCCAACAGCGGGATTTGAACCCAGGACTTTCGGCATGGCAACTCAGTGCTCTACCGCAGAGCCACTCTGCTCCCCATTCTTTAAAATACTCCTCCAAATAGTAAACTTTTTATGTTTACTTTTATAACTGTAAACAATTATTATTTCTATTTCAAACAAAAATACATGTTTATCTCTTTAGCATTTTGCTACTTGGAAATAACTCAGTCTTTACTAAGAAGTCAAAGCGTGAATTTCGCATATTTTTTTTACGAGTTAAAACCTAGCCGGATCGAGGCCAGAACGGCCATATATATCAATGAAGTCTGATGTTCAGGCAGAATAAGTGAGTCCATTTTTAAACGGTAGATACAGAGATTTCGAGAGCGAGATTTGAGACTTGAAGACAAAGAAGGCCGTGATAGAAGTTCTGTCATTAATGACGTTGTTCTCCAAGCTGTAAGAAAATACCAGATCAACTTTACGAGAACTGGCAGGGAAACTCGAAGTCAGCAAACCAACCGTCGATAACCATCTCAAGGCGATTGGTAAGGTGAAAACGGTTGAAAGTTGGGTTCCTCACTCAAGGTACGACTGTATTTCTTAATATCTCTGGAGCAACCTCTCAAACTCGGCCGGACCGGGTCCAGAGGGCCATAAATATCAACGAAGTCTAAAGCTAATTATAAGTGAATGCATCGTTCAACAGTGGTTCCAGAGATTTCGAGAATGACAGTTGAGCCTTGTGTGAAGAATCCAATATTCAAGTTTTTTACCTTTCCGATTGCCTTGAGATGCTCATCGACGGTTGGTTTGCTGAGTATGATTTTCCCTGCAATTTCTCGAAGAGTTGTTCTGGGATTTTTTACAGCTCCGAGAACAACGTCATCAAGGACAGACCTTCTTCCACGGCCTTTATCTTCAAGGTTCAAATATCCCTCTCGAAATCTCTGAAACCACCGTTGAACAGTGCACTCACTTATACTGCCTTCACCCCAGACTTCGTTGATGTTTTTGAATGTTTGAGAACCCTTAGTGTAACCGTCCGTTTTAAGCTCATCAACGTATCATTAATAGTTTTGATTCAGTTTTAATTATGGAATCTTAACTCATAAAGTCTATATCTACTAAAAAAATAGTACAATATGAAAGCGTTTGTGTTACACTAAAATTTTCTTCAAACATCATTCTCAGTAAATATAAATGAAATTAATGCCTCCTTTGATTTATTTCGCATTGGTCCGAATCAATACCATGTTATAAAAGCCCGAGCCAAAATATTTTTTTTCTGTATTCTGTATTATGATATAAGTTTTTTTTTATTTTAAGACAGGTAATTAAATCTTCTAAAATATTGCTTAAAACAAGTAATAAAATATATGTTTAAAGAAGTAATTATACCGATTTTAAGAAAAAAAAATGGAGGTTTGTAACTGGAGACGGTTGAATAGTTCTGTCTTGACACTGGATCCTGTAATCTTCCTCGAGCTTAAACCCACTTAAAGTGATTTACCGTTTGTTTACTTACTAAGACATCCCATCTGTTCCACCAACAAGATTTACTTTTCACTTTCCTTTCTACCCAAGGAGCTACTTAAGAAAACGTTGAGCATTTTAATTTTAGCAGTTCCGTTTGGAATAAGCCTTTCCTCTCTGGAATAAGACCAAAGAATATGCTAAACTCAGGCATCCATTAAAACACTTCTTGGTTTTTTGAATATAGTTAAAGTTAGTTATAACTGAATAAAATTATATCAGAAGGAAAAAAAAGTAAAAGATATAATTTTTATGTCTATTTTAATTACTTGTAAAATTAATGAACACAAAATAAATAAAAACAAACAATGACAAAAACCTGATAAAACCATCACCGGAGCTGGTGAAGTGGAAGTGATTACTGGAAGTTATTATTGGCCTGATGACATTAATTTCAGATTTTAAGGGAACAACAAAAAAGGGTTTCAAACCAATATTATAAAACTCCATTGATATTAATATAGATTGTTAATACCACAGTTAAAATCGATAGCTAATATCTATGAACGCCTACTACCTGTTTGACCAACAACTACATCTAGAAACAATACAGAACCCTAATCAGCAAAAAAAAAAATATAAACGAAACTTTGTGTTGCGAAATAATTAGTCTGTTTTGGATTATGTGTAGGGTTGGTAACTGTTCCGCAAGTTTTCGCTTCGAGTTGAGTCACAACAAGTTTTAACTGTTTATTCTTTTAGTTCTTAATATTTTATCGTGAGCTTTATTATGGAGAAGAGAATGAAATTATGGGTAACGAGCAGATTACAATAATCATTTCAACAAGAAAAAAAAATGTCAACTAACATTTCGAACTATAGATGGTATATGCTAGTCGAAATATTCATTTATACATGAAATGATAACCGAAGCATGGACATTCTTCCATAATTATTCCCATATTTACATTGTCTTTTTCATAATTAAGTTTATGATAATCTTTATTTTTGGAAAATATTGAAAGGGAAACGAATGCAAGTTAAAACTTGTTGTGACCTTACTAGAATAATTACTAGAATAAATATAATAAAGCGATAACCTGCTGAATAATTACCGCAGTTTCTAATCTTCAACCAGAATAATATAAAAAAATGGAAGTATTTTTTGCTCAAGTTTAAGCTAAAACCAGTATGGAATAATTCTCTTTTCGAATTCTGAATAGGTATTGTTCTCTTATGTATTGTATGATACTATCATGTCTCTAATATATAAAAATGTTTTAGTGATGTAATATTTTATAGCCATCTACTAACAATGGATCGAAGAACTATTTTTCATTTAGTCTTTTTTCGAGCTCGATCAAACTTAACTATTTCAGTTAAGTTCAACTGACTCAACTTAGTTGAACTAAAGATTACACCAACCATTATCTTTGGTACATAGCCAAAATCAAATATAAAATTAATGTTCTTTTTCATTAAATCAGCTGGGGGCTATGAAATATCACGCATAAAAACAATTATTCAAAACAAAAAAAAATTATTCTTTTCAATTATTCTTTTTGTGTCCTAGTGGTGCTTTTTTAAAGAATTATTTTAATAGATTTTTAAATACAATATAAATTCATTAAAATTTCAAAACAAAGTCTAATTAATTTTCGCAAATAAACTTAATAAGATACAGTTTTAAAGAATGTACATAGTACGAAAATAAATCAAATACGTTTTAGAAATCATCTGTTTTGTGTTTTTTCTGCAATGAAAATACATTTACTTAAATATTACATAGTTTTATTTCCTTATTATAGATATATTATTTGTTAGTATGAGTGTGTATATGTATATATATATATATATATATATTTTTTTTTTTTTTTTTTTTTTAAGATATATAATTATCCTCATACAAGACTGAAAAGACAAGAAACCGCTCGACGTTTCAGGCTACTTCAACACTTACTAGACAAACGCTCTAAGCTCCCAGTTAATTACAAAAGACTCATCTACATGACCATCATACGACCTATTTGGACTTACGGAGTAGAGCTTTGGGGCTCCACTAAGCCATCAAATTCTTCTCGTATCCAATCCCTACAATCCAAAATCCTTCGTAAAATCCTCAACGCTCCTTATTTTGTTAAGAATATAGTCATCCATAACGACCTTAATGTCCCATTTGTTGCTGATTTGGCCCGAACCCGGTATCTATCCTTTCATAACAAACTTCATCTCCACTCAAACCCTCTAGTTTCAAACTTAGCTTCCTCTTCAATTCCCGGTAATCCTCCGAGGCGTCTGAGAAGAAGATGGCCACGTGACCTTCTTAGTTGAACATGCGATTTGAGTACTACCAGTGGGTAGTTTCTCTACTTGTCATTATATCATGTCATTATGTATCACTCAGCCAATTTACTTGTTATATTATTGTAATATAGTTGTAAATATCAATAAATAAATAATAAAAAAAAAAAAAAAAAAAAGATATATAATTATAAAAATCAAAAATCTACAGGGGTTGGTGACCCTAGGGTTTTACGCCTCTAAGCAAAAAAAAACAAAACTTGCATATTACAATTACATTACATACATATATTACAAACATATATACATACATGCACATTACGTACATATATTACAAATACAAATACATTAGACTTATTTCTTTACCTGCTGAGATGATGTGCTATTTAAAAAAAAATAAAAAATGGTAATTTGTTTGGTTGAACGGAAGGATAGTGTTATTTGACGGCATTATAATTCCTTTATCTGCCATATATATTGCCTATCTATTGATTCCCTTGCAACTAACTATTAGCAAAAACGAAAAACTAAAAATTGATACGTTTATCGAGTCATATGGATGAATGACATGATCTATGTTAACAGACATGGGATATAATCACAGTTTAATCTAGATCTCCCGCTATTGACACTTGAGGGAGACTTGACATCTGCGTAAGAAGGGCGATTGTTTACTGAATGGGGCTGGAATAAGTGAACAGATTGTTAAGTCATCTTGAATGTTTGATGACCCTGCTTAGTCATAATAGTTGGGGAAGTTTCTTGTCGCTCTCCACTCCCCGGGATATCTGGCATGCACGTGCGCCTTCATGTGCGGCATGTTCGTCAATCAGGGTTTTGTACTTACATGCTAGCTGAAGGCTGATAATTCTGATTCAGTACTATCTATACAACGATCGTGCTTTCCTTTCATTATCTGATGGACGTACAGAGAAAAAAAATTAACAGTTTCTATATACAGCATATTAAGAAAAAAAACTTCTACATTGGCCGTCTGTTGTAAGTAATAAGCCTGGTTTTTGTTTTATTTAACGAACTTTATTTAAGTCCGTTTGCAGCCGGAGATGGATCATATGGGATCTAGAACCCTCCTGGGGCTCACCCACTCTCTATAAAATGTTATAAAAATAGGGTACCCAATATAAGGGGGAAATCTGGCGGTTGAGCGTGATATAGGACAGGTCACTTCCTTGCAGAACCTTTGTCCATGAAACAGTACATTCTCTACCATGTACTGAATCCCAGACCAGTACATAAAAAATACTACTGCGATTTATAAATGTTATTGGGTATGGGAAATTATAGAACCTGTAATGTTTCGAAACAATCCATGTTGGATACTCAATTTTTTACCTGAGCGATGTAGTTTAAATACTCGAATCGAAATGCAAACAGAATGCCGAACAGTTAAAATACTCGGAGAATGCATGCTATTAGGGTTTCGGAATTGAAGTTAAATTATTTTACTAACTGGGTTTTGCAATAAATTTTAACCAAAATTTAAATTGACCCGATCTCATTACCTTCATCATTCCTATTTATACATGAGTATTTAATGTTTTTCAGCTGTTTAAATATTTAGGAAGGTTTAAAACATTCTCGCTTTTAAATATTTTTAACAGTTCTGATTCAAATGTCTCTTATTCCTTTTATATATTTTTACCAAGTACTATTAGAACAATTTGTATATCCAGGATGATACCTAAACTCATTCATGTTTGTATTTTTATGCTATGAGCAAACGTAAACATATGTATCATTTTTTAATGGACCCCGACATTACTAGACTTACTTTAGTCTTATTTTTTACATCTATAGTATAAGTAAACAATAATATTAATGAAAAAAAAACATTATACAGCACCATTCCATAGCGTATGCTGTATTATAGTAGAAATTAACTTTTCAAGATGTGTAATAAAACTTAACTGTTGTAATCCGGAAAAAATACATATTTAAACTTTTTCCATTGGCTTAAGCATATTATTATAATAACTTATGAGTTATTCGGATTAATGTTTTATTCTTTCATTAAATTAATAATTAATAGGTAGAAATTAATATTATTATAAGCTATTTAACATAATTCATAGGGTCTGATATATTTTAATTATTACTTTAGTATCGATAAGGTTATTAAAGAATTAAAAAAACGTGAATTTTTATTTATAATTCTTATGATGGTGATAATTTTTAAATATTTTCATTTTGAATAAAAAAGATTTGCCCAGGCCGGGATTCGAACCCGGGTCTTCTGCATTCTCTAGCGCAGGGCTTTAACCAACTGAACTACCTGACTCGTAATACGGCCAGACCAATCCATTTTCTTCACCGATCCTATATCCTCGTCTTCTCGCAATTTTTTGCGATGTATACAAGGAGAAGAATGTTCATTGAACATTATTTTAATTTAGAACCAACATAATGACACAAGTATTATATATCATATTATAAATTATTATTATAATATAATCAATAATCCGATTCAAGTATCCAACGGAATAAAGGGGTATAAAACTTCTTAAAATTCTCTATTTCTCAATTTAATTTAAAATCCTAAGCAAATTAGCATTATCATAAGCAAATCTATATGCTTAAAAAACTACATTGTTCAATTCATTGTACATATATAGAAATGTACATAGGGGACCCTTAGCAGCTAATAATTTATAATTATTTATGGAGCCTTCGTTCCGATCTAACCAATGTAATCTTATTAACCGAACAAGTAATTAACAAATGGATTTCTTTTGACGTCATGACATGAGCACATATTGTATAGATTATAAACCAAAAAAAGGCTCTTGGAGATGTTAGGCCCGAAGACCCGCCGCTTCCCGACACCATATATATTATATAACGATGCTAATTTATGCAGATCCCATTGCATTGTGTCTGCAACTGGGAAGATTGAATTTAATTAAACCATCTTCTCTGTCAAACTCCGCCGCACAGCTCAAAACCACTCCTGGAAAACATATTCACCTGTGGGATATCATAATCCGAGTCGACCCACGGATCAATACTTTATCAACAACTATCTAGTTAGATTAAAATTACCATTAGGTAACATCGAATACTAACCTTCTGCATTTAAAAAACTTTCACGTTTGGATTTTAATATAGTTAATGGTTAGCTAAAATGGTTTTAAAATCAACATATCACGTTGATTAGTAAATAAACTACCACTAAATACAGTTGATCTGATCTATACAGCGTTTATTTTTTGAAGTTATTTTATTTACTTCGCCTCAAACTAATTAAGTTTTGACTAATACCAGTGGATCTTTACAATTGATTCCATTGAGTTACTGTGGATTATTTTACATAATCAGTTTAGTTGTAGGTATCACCAATGTATTTTACTTTTGATCATAGCAAGGCTAAATTTATAAAAAAAATATTTTTAATTGAAAATTCTTACTAAATTGAAAAAATATCGATCAACACAGGCTCATCAAGGTTTCGACTTCACTTTACTCTGTATTAAACCAATGTTCTCCAAGCACTGGATCCAATAATGCTATAAATGGAGTACGGGACCAAAACAATGCTTCGAGCACCAAAAGCATCATTGAACATTTGTACGTAACAACTTTTGTATTGCATTTATTTGGTAAGGGGATACAGTCAAAGATAATACAAAATAAGGAAAACTTATTTTATTTTGAAAACGTTTTGGCCTAAGTTGCAGCCCATCTTCAGGGCAACCAGTAGCGGGCGACGCATCAAACTATCAACTGCCAACTGAACTTGTATACAGAAATAACTTTTATATATTTACAACTTTTACCTTATCGAATCAGCAGATCCTTACCCAGCCTCTATGGAGAAAAATATGATCATGATCTCGTCCAAATCTTTGAAACAGTACAATCAATCTCTTCTCAACACAAGAACATTCGTGAGGTTTTGTAGTACAGATTATTTCTTAATATCCATCATTACCTTAGGATAATGATGATGAATCATGTATCATTAATTATTAATATTCATTTCATTACGTATTGACCATGATCTCACATATCTTATTAATTAGGTCTTCATGTTATAGGATATATTATAGCTAAAAAGAAAACTAAAGATGTTCAGCTGCCGTATGTAATCCTACTGATGGCTCATATACCACTGGGAATAACCTACATTTTAAGACTAATGTATTAATAAATAACGAGACTGGGTAAGGGTCTGCAGATTCAATAAATTATAGACGCTATTATATATAATTGTTCAAAGGTGCTTTATTTTTTGGTACTCGAGGCGTTATTTTTGGTACTGAATTCATATTATATCATTGTTGGCTCCAGAGCTTGGAGAACCTTGGCTCAAGACAGAGTAGAGTGTAGTTGAAAAAAATATTGCGAGTTTAAAAAATCAACCGCTGGAGAAACGAAATAAAAATTAAACGAATCATTCATTATTTTAATATCGCATTGATCCGTTTAGTATAATCTTTAAAAATTTAAATAATGGATACATGATAGGCATATTAAAGTTTACTTTTAATGAAACGGTACGAAATGTTCTTGGTATTCCACCTGTGGTGGATGAACGAAACAAGAAAACTGTAATAAATTTCATAAAGGGGAGACGTTGTTTTCCTCCATGAATGAGATTTGCCCCAGCAGATATAACCACTTGTTCCTATATTGAAGGCCCCCGCAGACGACACAGACAGATGTTGAAAATACCATCAAATATCGCCGAGAGCACCTAAAAGGCTAACCAATAAACTTGCTCATTCCACCCCTTTCCATATGCGCCCCCCTCCCTCTCCGATTGTCTGGTCCCAATAACATTGCGATAGGCTAATGAATAATATAGTCGACTCCCTGCCCTGTAAAATGGAAACACGGCGTAACGGATACAAGGATGTTAATAAAACATGAGTCGACGGTTATTAGAGTGTAGTGGTGCCAGCCAATGCACAATTTCTAGTCTGGAGAGGCCCTACACACCAAACTTCTCATTATTTTAAGTGGAGTCGGTAGCGTTCAGGGTAACTTCTTTCACTGATTCCGTTTTTTTTTTAGATAAACAGCTTCTTAAGTATATTAGTTCTCAGTCGTGGAAGGAAACATCCCTTGACTCTGCATCTGTCTTGAGGAATAAAAATACTTTCTTGGCTATAAATATGTTATCTGATATAAGAGAGAGTGGATGGAACTTAACGAATTATTAGAAATAGACGTTGAAAAGAACCAATAATATTAAACCTGTTCTAAGCCTGGTCTGCAGATCTCACTGTGTACGTCATGGCTGTTAACAAATAAAATATTTTAACAGCCATCGCTGGATTTGAACTGGGACCTTCAGAATACCGATTCAACCAATTGAGCTACCCTCCTCGCCTACTCATCATAGTGTCGAATGATGTACCCAATTACTATTCTTAGTACAATAAGAAATAACTTTATTTTTTGAATGTCTCTAAGAAACATTTGTTGTTTTTTAAAGCTAGTTTCTGTTATATGAACGACATTAGGGTTGCGGTGTTTTCAGATAAGCTTTTTATCACTTTTTTATAGCTTAAGAAGAGTTTTCATTTTCATATAATCCAAAATAAAGAACAGGATCATATGGTATGGCATTGCAAAATGGAAGTTCCAAAAGCATTATTCGTAAGTTTAATGGTTCCATGAAGACTGTTTAGACCATAGCGTTCAGTATTCCTCAGATCATAAAAAAGTTAAAAAAAACATCTTATAACAATAAATTATGTAAATTTTCGGGCAGTGAATAAAATACATACAGAAATTTAAAAAATGTAGATGTGAACAATGCTATTATTTTTTCGAAGCATAATTTTTTAACAGTTTATAAATGACAGTTGGAATTAATAATTAAAAAATGTGTCCGTCAATAAAGTTATATTTTAAATTATCTTCATCTATAGCTAAATTAAAATTTAGATCGAAGTAGTGGAGATGGAAAGAAAAAATTGGAGACACTTCTCTAATACCAATTCAATTTCCATAAATTTTTCAACGCCCTTTTGAAAGGATAATAAATGTGCAAAAAACTTTAAAAACAGCGGACATCAGGTGAAAAAAGTTTGTGATATAGTAAAGGCATTTCTCTAACACCTACTCAATTTACGTAGAAATTTTTAACACTCCAACTCAGTTTAAAGGACCTGTGTGGGAATTTCTAAAAGTTTTAGCTCATTTGGTCCAAAAAAAGGGCTGAGTTGTGAGTATTAAGTGTCGCTATTTAAAGTAAACCTCCTCTGAAGACTTTCCATAGCGTAGAAGGCTATTAAATTTTTAGAGAAAACAAACCATTGATTTTCGGGTGCCAAATAATGAAATGTAGCTATCACTGGTAAAAGTTGATAATTTCATTTTTTAATATTGAACTAATTTTTTTATATTGACTCTGAAATAATTGTATCTTCTGGACATTGTTTTAATGTGAACGAATCAACATTGATTTGAACTTAATAAATTTTATAAATTAATAAATGACTGTGTCATGAACATGCTAACTCTTCGCAAAGATTTTTTTTGCTTTAGTGAGCTCGTGTAATCACAAAAACATTAAAACACAATAAATCTACTGGCGAGGAATTGTAGAGTGATGATGTAAAAATAAATTTAAAAAAGGAGGTAGAGATTTTAGGTTATCATCTATTAGGACAAAGGATAGTTTGTATTAAATGCAACCTTTATTTTTTCAATTCTTAATTATAATAAAATTTAAATTTCTACTAGCCTAAAATTTATTTATGTCCTTTAAAAAAAATATGTATCTCTGAAACTAAACTCATGAGCTAATGTATATTAAAAAAAAACCAGTGTACATGTTTAAATTAATATGTGATTTTTCAAATTGTTCAGCTTTATAAGATTTTAAAATTTTTAACTTCGATTATTTGCAAAAACAAACAACTAAATTAATAATCTATTACTAATAATGTAAAAATAAACGAAACAAGGCATAATAAAAAATAATTTATGTATGACTAAACTTATTTATTATTTTCATTTATTGACTGTGAATAATATGCACTTCTATATGCATTTTCTTTTTATTTACGGTAATATTCCATGCCCATGCATACTATGTGCCTTTTAATTATTTAATTACAAAATTAAATCATAATTTATATGATAACCGAATACAAAAATATTAAAGCTTCCTAATTCCTACAACATTTTATTTATTTATTTACAAAAACTAGCTAAAAAACTTTCTTTTTTTCAAAATATACAAAACTCTCCAGTTTTGACCAGTAGTCATAAGCATTGTCTGAAAGATGTATTTCTTAGTACACATCTCACATCTGTCACGTTCACTACCTTCTCATCGGACATGAAAGATCTCGGAGATCCTGGTACGATATTGAGACAATAATGGGTATTAAATGATTGTATTGTCATATGCCTCTTCAAAGTTTAACACCCCATTTATGGGTTCTTGAGATGTAGCCAGGATCTCTTCATGTGATAACATCCCCATCGAGGACTACTTCGCAGGAGGGCATGAGAAGGATAAGAATTTTTCCGTTATAAGACGTGTGACAAGGATCCACCCTAATCCTGAAGCCCAATGAAGGCTCGTGGTAACCCTTGGGGTAGAAACGTCGCCAAATAGAGGGGGGAGCCGCCCTTCAATTTGCCGCCGCCCCCCTCCTGGAGGTTATTGTTTGTGTGGTCGCTCTTCCATAAAATGTTTACAGTCCGACATGAATCCTAGTCTATACGAGCACGCATCGGAAATTTCACTGCCTTCCTTCAGATCATCTGTTTCACCTCCTGGGAAATGAAAGGAGAAGGGTTGGGTACGGGTAACAGCGGGGTATTTTATCTCCGGCTCTAAAAACATTGACAAGTTAAATTTTTTTATTATTTTATTTTCCGATTGGAGGATGAACACTTCTTATATATACACAACAGCAATATGAGAACATTTTGAGGTACAAAAAATAACCGGCTACTAAGGAATATAATTAAAAATCAAATTCCAAAAAACGCTTTCAAGAAACAAGACACCCAAACCCATTAATAGAACTGATGGCCAATACTCACCTGAGAACACTAGGACGAAACTAAAAAGAACGTGGATGAGGGATTTCCTATGATTATAATTAAATCAAGCTACCGCAGAGGTACCACTGGATACAGTTCTCCTTTATGCGTCTCATATCATTATTATTTATTTTACTGTCAGCCAATCTGCTGATTGTTAATTATTTGTATATGAAAGGTTTGGATACAAATATCCAAAAATATATATGGATTTTATTGCTTTCTTGTATATGTATTTTTACTGTAACCATTAAGGAAGTGCTGAAATGGCCACCAAACGTAAATAAAAAATTAATTATCGAAGTTACTTGCTAAGGTGGTTAGCCTAATACCTTATATCTCCATGATCTTGTAGTGTGTTGCTTTTAAACATTGACCTGCTTATTATTTTTTTATTTACCCATTTAAATCTGTACATTTCATACATACATGTAAGCAATATAGGAAAAATATTTTGAGGTAAAGTAAATTGCAACCGACTATTAAGGAATAGAATTAATTAGACTATGTAGACGCATCCCATAACAGGTAACTTTTTAGCTTGTTGTTATCTTGTAGTTTGTTGCTTTAAAACATTGACAGGGTATTTGTTTTGATACAATTCGAATTTGAACATTTCAAACGAAATATGAAACCAATATAGGTAGACTACTTTGAGGTGAAGAAAATTGTAACTGGCTATTTAATTCTAAAAAATACAACTACTTTATACACATCTTTTCGATGAGGCCTACTAGGGACCACGTGGGAGTTTTTGGGACCACGTGCCAATTTCAATTCTTCCTTCCTGTTGTTTTCTCTTCCGTTCCTTCCAATATTCTCTCCTCGTCATTTCACTCTGGTGATTCTGTCCATCTTGGACCGCTCCCAGGTTTATTTTCCACTCTCCCTGATATCCTTCGTACTCATGATCATTTTCATGAAAATCTCTCCGTCCACAGTATCGTCTTTATATTATTTGTTTCTAAATCTTCCTTTACTCTCTGAATCCTGCTAGATTTTGATTTTTTTCTCCCAAAGGTACTTGAATATTCTTTTTGTTCATACATCAATCATCATCTATTCCGGAAATATTACCAAACAATTACAATACGCTTTTTATTATTTTATCAGTTCAGTTGTCTTTATTCCTCCTCATTTCCTCATTAGATCTTAATTTCCAACATACAATTTAATATAAGAATTCCGGTTCCACCACTATGGTGTAGTTCTTATTTACTACTATATTGTCATTTATAGTTCAGAATGTGAATTTACACCGACAGAATGTATTTTCCAAATTATATTAATTACATTATTATATTTTTTTAATTAGTTATTGATTTTATTAATTTTTAAATATTTTTATTTGAAAAGAAAAGATATGTCCAGGACCGGGAGATATTAATTACAGATAAAATTATTCCGCATATCAGCTAGTGGATACCCGGTTGCTTTAATGTTATTTCTAAAATAACCTCAAAACTTTACATCACTCATACCATCTCATGGTGCTGACTCTGGAGTATCATTTAATCACCCATTCGGCTAAATATGAACAGAGCTAAAACTAAAATCTATCAAACTAACATTAACAAAGATATAAATAATTATTTCCGAACTAGCTGTCCCGGCAGACATTGTTCTAAAACAAAGAGCTTTCAAATTTTCTCCAACTATTTGATGGCAACTTCATCGATTGTTGGTTCATTGAAACATCTCGCATATTTTCCTACAGGAGTTTTATCAGCTCTGATTACAATTTTATGATAACCAGATGAACAATTTCTCTATAAGAACCTTCTTTGCGCCTTAAAAAAATTATGAAAAAAAAATTAGCCGAATTGGTGGAGCCGTTCTCGAGGTTTGCGGTTAACAAGGAAATGGCGATTCATTTTTATTATATAGATAGGACTTTTATATTAATGAAGTGATGAATTTTTCCATCACAATTACATCAAATATAAAACAAAAATTAATATTATAGTTTTGGGGTCACCTGTGGCGTAATGGTTGGCATAACAACTTCGAATGCCCAAGACCCCAGCAGTTCGTTGCTTTAAAACAATGACATGTGATTTTTTTTCTCTTTACCAGTTTTAATATGAGCATTTCTTGCGATACATGAAAGTAATACTGTCAAGTACTGTTCGCACCCTTACCACCTATCTAGTCCTAGGGTTTTTTAAGGGGAGTAATAAATTCTTGGTTATGCCGTCGTGCTACAATACGCGCTAACAAATCGTTGACAGTTTGTTCATTTTTTTAATTCGTTAAGGGTACCAAGAAAGTAATTACTACCTGGACTTCTGATAATAATATAACAGAATTTTATAGTTATTAAATTCACCTTGCTGTACAGCTAAATTCGTTAGTAATTATATTAGCTCATCAGGTTTTCTGAATTTATCGATTTTATGTTTTATGCGATTTTGATATTCAATTAATCATTTACATTTATATATATATATATAAAACATAATTTATTATATTTATCCAAAAATACATCAGATATTTACAAACATATCGGAAATGGTTACTAAAAAAAAACCTGTGTCACTACAGCCCACAAGTTCTTGTGTTTTGTGTCTGGTAGAGACTGTATTGTTTCTAAGCAAGGACTTGCAAAGAGAGGACATTTACACTTACCGCCTGGTTTGTCCCCCATTAAAGTCTGAAAAGTACTTTATAGTGCTTTTTTTGCACAAAATGGGATTTTCTTATTCAAGTTGGTAATTAAAAATTTGGTTTCAATGCATGGTAGGTTCTACTGTTTCTAGGACAACGGTTTTGCATGGAGGTGACTTATCTGAGATCGCGATGTTCCAAGGTTTTCCACAAATTAAGATTAATGACTTTAAAGAGGCTAGGTGAGTCCCAGGAGAGTCAACAGATCCAAAATTACCCATTTACGGTTGTGAATGGATTAAATCATTTATCTTTCACATCTGAATTCGAACCCATAATCTTCAGCATTGTACTGTATGATAGAGACTGTACTGTATCATGGACAACGGTTCTGCAAGGAGGTGACTTGTCCTAGGCCACGCTCAACCGCCAGATTCCCCCCCCCCCCTTATTTTGGGTACCCTTTTTTTAAAATATTTTATAGAGGCTGGATGGGCCCCAGGAGGGTCCTATACGACCCATCTCCCGCTGCTAACAGGCTAAATAAAAGTCATGGCCTGGAGCGGGATTTGAACCAGGATTTCCGGCATTGTAACCCAGTACTCAACCACTGATGTTCCCCACCCCCACATGATGGATTGATATCTATAGTGCTGTGTATCGTTCCTGGTGGCATTATAAAAATAAATATGTTTTTGCACAAAGAGAAAATGGCTTTTTGCATATATAAAGAATAGTTCGCTCAATAGAATGGTTTGCCCACATGGTCGAGGTGGGTGAGGAAATACCAAAGGGGAGTCCAAATCTCCACCTTTGAAAAGACACTCTCTTAATTGATCCCAAAGAGGAAGGAGGGAAGACGTGGAAGACGGAGGTGGACAGGCCGAAGAACTAACAGTAGAAGTAATCTACCCCTGTTTCACAGATAAGTCGTAATTTAAGTTCTACTATGTATTTTATAGCAATCCTCTATTACATAATAATTATAAATCATTAATCTTATTTAAAATTGTATTAGTAAAGTATATTCATTTTAATTCTTTTGGTGCTTACTTAACTCAGAGGCACTATTTACTTATGAATAATATATTGATGGCTTAAATAACTAGTAAATTGGTAAACACAGAACAGACCTCTGGAAAAGAATCCAAATAAGACTAAAGTTAGAAATAACAATTTGAGTAATTATCTTAAACCATTACTCTGGCATCTTAAACCAATTAGAATATTTAAAAATCACATAATCAGTATAAAACATAGAAATAGATTGATCTCATTTCCGGAAAAAATGGAAAAGTGAAATTATCGATTTTTAATAATAATTTTAAATATGTTTTAATAGCCATTGTCCATAGGAAGCATGCCAAGTTTATTACTGGACTATCCCCAAAACTATGAGTCTACTGTAACAATAATACATTTAATACGCTACGTGACTAATATTGATGATTCCATAATTAGGGCCTCCGCCTATCACAAGTCATCGTAGATAGTTAGCCCTTCAAAAGATATCGGAGAGTATAATCCTCATTGTAAAAAAGGTCCATTATTTCTGCCCTTCTCAGTTGGCAGGTTGTCAGTCTCTCCCTCCCTTCCTGACCCCCTTTCAGTTATAATACTTTATTCATTTTACCAGAACGCTTAATCCTGAGGCTGGATTAGCAGTGAAAAATGACTGGGAAATCGATACAAAACATAAAGTCTATCATTAAATTAATAATCCTTCTTTATCTTTTCTTTCCCAGCCTTTTCTTTTTGTTTTATCTCTTTAATTGTTTCCTCGTTATTCATTTGCCACCAGACTAACGTCATTATCTCACTCACTGAAGGGGAAGAATTGTTATCTATCCTTGTTAGAGCGAATGGTAAGGGAAAATAATTGACGAAGTAAAAACGCATATTAAAATGAAAACTTCTTCAGCAATTTACTTTTTATTAGACTGGTTTTACATGATATGTTCAGGCTTTCTCTAAAGCTTGTTTTACAATTTATTTAAGACGAGAAACGTCGTTTAAGCCAATTAGTGAAAGATTGTTTAATTAATTGAAATGCCGTTTTTCCAAATAGAATGTGAACATTCAAAATCCGAATTGTTTTTATTTATAACTGCAGCTCATATATATTTTGGTTCGGAAAATAAAATGCTTTGCATTCTACGGAGCAGATCTTAACCCTAAAACACCTATTTGTGTACAGCTAGGAAGTAATTACGTTGGCAGATTCACAGAGGCAGACGTAGCAGTTCTAATCAATTTTGTCTAAAACG
Source organism: Troilus luridus (assembly GCA_964056705.1). NCBI lineage: Eukaryota > Metazoa > Arthropoda > Insecta > Hemiptera > Pentatomidae > Troilus > Troilus luridus. Next base: position 68,891,283 of record OZ057412.1, on the reverse strand, counting down.
TTGGGAGAATTTTGTGATATACCAAAGCAATTATGTTACGTAAATGGTCAAACTAATTACATGTTTAATATTTCAAAATCAACTTCGTTATAGAAGAATGTTTCACGGATATCGGAGGTGGTGTCTATTCAATTAATGTCTAAACGGTTGTAGGCAACGATTTTATGATTTAATGAATTAACTATGTGTCAGAAAATTAGTGTGAAAGTTTTAAGTGATAATGTTACGTAAATCGGTTATATTTAATAGAAATAAAAATAAGAATTATTGTATTTATTATAATTATTTCATTGATTATTGATAATGGAAAATTACAGGGATATGGTGGGAGAGAGCCGTTCTCATGCCATTCCAAGGAAATAAAGTTGGAGCAACCGGTTTCTTCCGTTTGGGTGGTGCAATTCTTCCTTTGATTTATTAAGGATCAATTAATTTACTTAAGTAATTTAATATTTATATTTACATTTTTTAATCTTACTTAAATTTAATTTTTTTTCATATTTATATTATATTATTGATTTTTACTCGATTATTATTTGATTGATTCGATGTATTAGTGCACTGACTACAGTTTGAGGGTAGCAATATTACAGGATTAATCTTGATAGCGTGTTATAATGACAGAAATTTGTTTTAGTTTTTACGGTCACAGTTAAAATTCCTTCTCATAGAAAGATAAAACAAAATAAATAGAAACTATTAATTTTAATAGTTACTTATTTTTTACAAAATTGACATACATGCAATAGATTTATTAATAATTTTAAATTGTTATTGTTTGGTTAGTTTTTCTCTGTTTTATTAATGAAATGAGCTGGGATCAGAAACAATGTTATTATTCGGAAATAATGAGATTACTTTTTTAATGATATTTAAGTAATCTTCCTATAAAAATTATGGCATTAGAGTCAATGCAAAAATGCGAGTATATCTTCCGTAAATAATCGTATCCTATGTAATGGACTTATAAAACTTATCCTTTTGAAGCGTTTAGGATTAAAAGCGGATAACTCCGGAATTTCATGAATTGTCTTTTTCACATTTAGCTAGTTCAGTCAAGTATTTCTGTGTCCCCCCAAAACCGGACTATGAGAAATAAAGCGGCAGAGTTTCATGTTAGATAAAATTGCACGACTAAACCGCCGAAAAATGTAAAAAGTCGAGTATGAAATTTCGGAGTTATCCGCATTTGATCTTGAACGCCTCATATATTCATTGCTATACGGAATGATTAACAGGTGACTTCCTAAATTTTTCCTGATTAGTGTTTTTTAAAAATCTTATGAAATATAGTACGATAAATAATCTGTATAGCTAGTTAAACGAATTACTGGTAATACATAATGATGTTTTTAAGATACCGTGGCTGAATAGTGAAAAACTAAAAACAGCATTTAATAAATATTATGAAATTTCGGAGTTATCCGCTTTTGATCTTGAACGCCTCATATATTCATTCCTATACGGAATGATTAAGAGGTGACTTCCTTAATTTTTCCTGATCAGTGTTTTTTAATAATCTTATGAAATATAGTACAATAAATATTCTGTATAGATAATTAAATAAATTACTGGTAGTAAATAATGATGTTTTTAAGATACCGTCGCTGAATAGTGAAAAACTAAAAACAACATTTAATTACTATATTATGAAATTTCGGAGTTATCCGCTTTTTATCCCAAACACCTCATGTTTACTCCTTATAGTTAAATTTTTTTTTTTTTTTTTAAATTTATTTATTGATATTTACAACTGTATAATAAAAATACATCTAGTAAATGTGCTAAGCGATACATAATGACATGTGAAAATGACAAGTAGAGAAACTACCCACTGGCAGTACTCAAATCATAAAAGTTAAATTAAATTAAAAACAATAAACATTAAATTTAAAACAAAAGATTTAGTTTCACCGTAAAAAAATACATACTAACTTTCAATTTAAGGCAAAGAAGTACTGGTAAGAGGGAAATTATTTAAAATTAAGTCAGATTTTTTAATTTTAAACTGGTCTCGCGGCCCCCCTGACTTGTATTCACCCCCCCCCCCTCCTGGTTAGGAACCACTGTTGTAGAAGGACGTCTTATTTGGGATAATTACAATTAAATGCTCTCTCTCTCTCTACAAAGATATTATATCATCCATTAATACTTAAATGTAAGTATCTCCTGTAAATCATCTAATCCTATGTAATGGACTGATAAACTATTCCTCTTTATTATCTCCTAAGATGGCAGTACTGATTAGCCAACTGATACAGGAAACAATAGGCTACACGAAAAGTGTTTCGGGAGGATATTAAGTGCCGAGCCGCGAAAGGTCATCACTTGCGGAGGGGAGAGTTCTCTAATGAAAGGTTTGGTTTGATTCATAGCATGGCGGTGGAACCTTTTAGGCCGGTGTCCCCCGGGGCCCGGTGATCCGCCCTGTGTATCCCGTTGCCCCCTCTGTTTGTGTGTACCCCATATGGCCAAGGAGGAGGCCATTTGCCCCCAACCCCCTGCTCTCCTTTATGAATCACTATCGGCAGATGTTACCACAGCCTCCGTTCCGGTCCTCTTCTAGGGTCGTTTCCACTTATCTATCGGAAGCTCCGTTTATCAAATCTTATCTTGGGAGGTCAGTGCAGATTTTTCTTCAAAGAATTTCATCTACATTTTTTGAGAGTAAATTCGTGTATACTTCTAAAGTATACACGATCTGAAAAACAGCTTTTCAATCAAGAAGATATGGGTCATTTAAAATAAATGTTATTTATAATCTCCGACTCTCACTCCTAAGAAAACTACTTCACCACAAAAATAAACTATCGCTAGCTAACAAAATTATTATGTATAATTTGATTTGATACAATAATACGCTACTTAAACCAATATGGACCTTTGCCTCGCAAGTGGGGAGCTCACAAAAAATCACAGACCATTCAATCAAAATTCCTTTGTAATATTCCACATTGTCTCTTTTACATAACTACTAAATCGTTACAAAACAAATCTAACGCTTGTGACTGACACAATCAAGAAAAACTAAAAAACATTTCATGACTCACTTGCTGGACACCGCAACAATACTGACAGACACATTACGACGGAATCCGACAAGGAGACGGAAACGTCTCTGAAACAGGGATCTACTACAGTGAGAGGAACCACAAGGCACTCCTAGGCCTTAAATGAGAGGTTTCTCCATACACGCTTCCACGTGAATCCCTTAGTGGAGGTTTTCAAAAGAAGATCGGAGATACAACATGTCCCAAATGGCATTTGTATAATTTCATAAATAAATATTTTTATTATGATTATTTTCCACCTATTACGCGGTAATTGATGTCATCCTTTTTTAACCCATTTCTTTGTTAATTAAAACAAAATGTGAAACTACTCTTATTTGTTTTTAAGTCTAGAAGTAAGGGAGACACACACCACCTAGTTACCATACAAATGACTACTTGATTAGCTTCAAGCATAACGGAAATTCTCGACAGAGAATAAAAAAACACTTATTGTTTATAAAGATATTGCGAGGCACAATTGCAGGTATTTCCTCACTTCTATATAATAATGAATGTGGAACGTTTCACTAACTTGGTGAGGCCTAGCCCTTTTCCCGCCGTTTGACTGAATCAGTGTTACCACGGGGTCAATAACTAATGTGACGTAACTAATTGGACAAATCAATCTTAATGTCAAAAAGAGGAGAAATATTTTTCTGGGGATTTTTTTTTTATATGGGATGTATCCTTAAATTTTGACCAGACGCTAAGCCGTATCGGAGTCAAATATTTTGGTTATTACCGGCAATGGAAATTTCCTATGAAAAATGTGGATGCATGTGTTCCATCTGCTATTTGTGTCTTATAATAAAAGAGTAAAAGTAAACCTCAATCGTCAATGAAAATAATTAACGCAATTTAAGTTTTATTTTATTTTAATACTTCGTAAATCGGATTATCATAAACCGAGAAATGTCCTTCCCTGCTATTGGAGATTCTGCTGAAATAAGAAAATCTAATGCGGCTCTTTGGGGCTCTGGATACTTGGCTTTTTGAAAAGGGATTCCGGGTTTAAGTCTGGCCTCTATCCACTCCGTGATAGAAGTAGTGAAAGGGAAGATGATGTTGGCAATATTTCTACAGCTCAATTCCAGTATTTCTAAGTCCTGAATTTTATTTTTTCATATCAGCATCTGTAATTCATATTCTTGAGAAAGGTTGACATAACTTGTTTTATTGAACTTATTTTTAAACAATTATGTAATTGATTTTTTGTTTGTTTTGTATTTAGGTACAATACAATACAATATTTTGAAAACATATATAACCTGACCAGTTATATACAATTTTTTTTTATTTATTAATTGATTCATTGAAATTTACAAACATAAAACTATGTTTTACCATAACTAATGACGATGGTTATACAAAAAACATAACTAATTCAGCAGATATTTTATTATTTATAAACTTCAAATTATTCTACCTATTATTTAACACATGTACACTTAAGATTTTAATTTTTTCCCCATCTGCGGATTGTTAGAAGTTTTTTGGGATCTATATTTTCGATTTTATATTATGGTTTTATTTACACATAAGAAAATTCGAAACATGACTTGAAATGTAGTATGTAAAATAAAAAATTTCAATACTAAAATGTATCTTTATGGAAGCGATTCTTGGACATATCTGAGACAATCTGTAGGAATGAAATGCAACTCGGTCTCTGTATGTATGAGCTGATTGTCGGTCTCTGCATGTATGTTTTTACAAAACAGTTTTACATCTTAATTAAGTTATTGTCGTAATATGGACAAGATATTATACAAATGCCAAGGTGATATCTTTAATTGTGTATTCTTCAAATATTAATAAACAGGGATATTGCTAAGTTTGTGGTATTTACTTTGTCCTGCGTTTTTAAAAGGTCGTCTTAAAAGGACATAAGATGTAAGTCCAAGTTAAATCAAATTGTGTTATTAAAATATTTTATTTCGTACTTTTTAAAAACCTTTATTTAATAATAATACTTATTAAAGCAGTATATATGTGACACAATTCAAAAGAGGAGGATTGTTTTCTACGGACACATTGCTCGTATGAATCCGACGAGATTGAACAAGCGGATTTTCAGCTACTTCAACCGTGTATTTCCTTGAATAAATAATACTTCCATTATAATGATGACTACCACGTTACTAGTATGATAACATTGTTCTTTTATTGAACTTTTTATTACAGTAGTTTGGACGTGGTGGAAGAATAGTGGTGTTTCCACGGGTGCTGAACAAGGGATCATTACTTAAGTATTAACGCGAGCTCCGAGCCTGGAGCGCTGAACTGATGAGCTCTTTACCCTTAACGGGACACTTGCAGATCTTTTAAGGTAATGGCTCCACCACTCAATGGCCCATTTTGGTACTAGTAGTTTGTTTTATAGCATAGCGTTCCTTCGGGAACAACCATCACAAAGGTTTGTTGAACTTTATTGCCTGGCTACTGTTTTCGAAAAAAAAATCACGCTGAAGCTCCTTTTTAAATAACAATTTATAAATAGGATCGTTTCGTCGGATATTTATCAAATATCCAATTTTATTATTTCTAAAATTCCAAATGGAATAAGTTAACTTTGTTTACGGTTGAAAGAAGATTGGTTAATACGCTATCTAATATGACCATGCAAACATGTGAATTTCCTGTATTTTTAATGAGTTTAGACTTGGAAAAAACATGATCCGTTTCTGTGTGGTGGTAAAAAGGCAGGAGTAATTCTTTTCCCCTTTCTACCCAGAGGTGAAACCATCACATTGACATCGTACTGCAGACAGAAACTTATCATAAAATAACCTCCTTTGGTTAATCGGAAGGGAACTTTACTCTTACACGACAACGCCAGTCCTCACATCACACGAGTTATGATGAAGAAACTAAACGAAGAGGGATACTGAGTCCTCCCACACCCATTCTATTCACCGGACTTATTTCCAACACATTTCCATCTGTTCAGAAATTCGGATAACATACATTCCGTTGAATCTTCGTGGTTTCAATGGCAGAGATTTACTGAAAACATATTTGTACCAGTGGCATGGATCTCTATAATTAAAATTTTTTTAAAAATTTATTTATTGAAATTTACAACTGTATACAAAATACATCAAGTAAATATAATGAGTGAATACATTGACATGAATAGACAAGTAGTGAAACTACCCTGTGGTAGTACTCAAATAAAAAGTTCAGCTTAGAAGGTCACGAGACCATCTTCTTTTCAGACGCCTCGGAGGATTATCAGGAATTGAAGAGGTTGCGAGGTAAAGCAACCCGGGGTGCCAGACACGGCCGAAAGCCTGTTCGACATCAAGGAAGACCGCTGGACAATACAATCCACGTTCCAAAGCTGAGGAAACAACATCCACCACACGATGGCATTGCTGAATAGTGGAGTGGGATGTTCTGAATCCAAACTGGTGATCTAGGATAATGTGATTTGCATTAAGGATGGGGTACAATCGTTTCAGGATGAGCTTTTCCAGGATTTTACCCATTGATGGTAAAAGTGAGATAGGGTGGCAAGAGGAAGGGTATTCCGGTTTTTTTTTTTAGGTTTAGGTATCATTTTCACGACGGATAATTTCCTGAGGTTAGGAAAATATGTAGTGCGGAGTATAGGATTATATATGTAGGTGAGGAATAGAATGGCTTTTCTAGGAAGATGTTTTAGGATGTGAATCGTGATGAGGTCGTGTCCAGGAGCTTTGCGAGAAGGTAGTCTGTGAATAATGTTCGATATTTCTGAAGGATGGAATGCTTTGGGAGGAAGGGTCATTTGAAGGGTAATATTTAACTCTCTTTGTATATATTCATGGTGAGATGGATTCATGATATCAGGATGAGGCTGAAAAGTTTAAGAAAGGAATTGACCGAACAACTGTGCTTTCTCTTCATCAGATCTTGTCCAGTCATTTGACTTCAATAAGGAGTGGATGGTTAAAGTCTTTGAAGTGAAGGATCTTTTTGGTGGTCATCCATAATGATTTGTCAGAAGACGTTAGATTTTCAGTTAGGTTCGTTAACTTATAAATTTTGAATTTTCTCATTTCTGCTTTTAGTTGGTTAGACAATTTAGTATAGATAGATTTATCTGCTGGGTACCGAGTTCTATGCCACTTCGTTCTTGCTCTGCGTTTCTCTCTTAATTAGGTACGAATATGCTGTGGGAGATCAGTCTTTTGAGAATTGTTAATTTTATGATTTGAGGTATTATCGTAATTATAATTTAGAATTGATTGATTAGAGTGTTTATGATAATTAGTTATTTTATAATTCACTCCACTGTTTCTTCTTCTCTTAATTTTTTTTTTTTTATTCCAGGTTGAATAATTTGTTTAAAATTGAAGAACGGCAATGCAAGTAATGAGGGCTCCTTAACTCATTAAAATTTATGAAGGATAGAACTTTTTACATCGTTATCTCTGACAGCTAATATAATTTGTTTTTTTTATGCTTGCTTGAATGTATGAATCTGAAGCTTTGAACTCGATTTTCGGCCACTTTGAAACAAAAAATTAAATTGAAACTTTGCACACTTCTCAAGGATTAATGGGAATAAAATAACTTCATAAGTTCGGGTCCATTATCCTGATCAGGATTTTTGGGTTTTATCATGACCTAAGACACAGTAGTGTCTTGTGCCTAGCCCTGAGGTGTGTACTACGGAATACTTAATCTTTAAGAAAATCATTTGACTACTGTCAGAACAAACTGGAAGGTTTCGTATATTTTATAGCAAAAAAAAAGAAAAAGTAAAAAACACGTTTTTGTAGTTAGACCAAATAAAATTATAAAATGAATCTTAATTAAAATAATAAAAAAACTAAAATGCACGCGTAGTTCCACAGCGAGCCAAACTAAAAAGTATAAAATTATTAATGGTTTCAACAACTAGAAGACACCTGCATTGATAGAAAATGGAGCAAAACAATATAAAATAATTTTTAATAAGTTTAAATTAAGAATAGAGTAATGAAGAAAAAAATTAATTCTATCATAAAAAAAACCTGGAGTGTTTGTTGTTAATTGTAAATGTTTTATTGATTGAAATTGGTAAAAGTGAAGTCATTATGAAAATTTCTGAAAATTGTACCCCCTCTCCCCCCTTATTCGATTAAATGTTTGTTTTTTGTTCATCTCCCTATTCCTATTTTAAACTTACAAAACTTAAAGGAGAATATGTCATATTTTTTTATTTGTTTAGGAGAGCCACATGTTTGAACTATTAGAATTCGTTTCTTCGTTTTTAATAGAACTTACAGACTTTATGAAGCTTAAAGAAAATTGTTACCCTTCAAGTACTGATACAAGGTACCTGGGACCTTTTGGTACCTATTTTCTGGAATTTCCCACTCTACCGATTATGGGAAATCCCCGCATGACCATCCAATCTTGTCAGGACCTTATTTATTGAATGTGAAAGTAGAAGATTGGTTCTAAAGTTTGTTCACAAAATATACGCAACGCTTGGTCCCATACTTTGCCACTTCTTTGATTTTTTCAAGGTGAGCTTTCATTTAATGTTTTTTATTTATTAGTAAATATTAATCAGTGATAATTTTAAATGTATTAATTTTATTAAATATTATTTATTAGTTTTTTACTTATTTGTTTTGAATTTATACATTACTTATTTCATTTTTTAGATATGTTACAATTATGGAACCCCAATCTTGTAAATCAAAAATAGTAATTAGGACTTGATGTTTTGTGAAAAAATACTCCTACTGTTAGATGATATACGAAAGCGTTGCTACATGCACCCAACAAAAAATGAGAAAAAGATATTTTCTTTGTGATATATGGAAAAAACAAAGATCCTTGGAGTCCTCCAAGATATTGTGTTTGAATTGGTTAGTTTTAATAGTGAAAATTATTTTTATTTAAATTAATAATCTTTTAATTGTTTAAAATCAAAATTAAATATATTGTAATTAAATTTTTATAATTACGCGTTTTAAAATATGTAGTTTTTGATTTTCACTATTTCCTTCATTGATCTTATTTGTTCTTTTTTTACTGAAATTTGAAATTACATACGATGTATTCGTTGATTGTGGGAAATGCAAGAAGGTTCATATAAATAATACCTAGCAATAAAATGTTTAAATATTTCATTTCGTATTTATTAATGAATTTTTAAATCAGATGGTCCGTGGGACCTGATGTCAGTACTAGCTTAAGGAAAATTTTTGTTATTGGTATTAAATAAGCAATTGGAAGTACTGATGACAGTATACATACTTTGTGGGCCTGGTGTCCTTTGGTTTGTCCGTAAAATAATGCAGGATTTTATGTTTTCTTTAAAACAAACTTTCCAATAGTAAACTGTTAATTTGTTGGAATTTTCAATTTTATAAATCTAAATACAACCCCATAAGTGTCTATTATCCATATTCCAAATAAAAATGTGCGTTTATCTTTGCAACATTTTGCTATTGGAATAATTGTTTAGTTGAGATAAACAAACATCTTTGTTTGGAATAATATTTCTTTCCCAGCCCTGAAGATGGCCTACAACTTAAGTCGAAATGTTGCCACAGTATAGTAAGTTTTTCTTATTTTATGTTATCTTTGTCTGAACTACCTGGCCAATATAATCCGATATCAGAATTATCCAGTCAAGTATTTTCCTCTTAAATTCTACCTTATTCTCTTTTGAAAAGATATAAAGTAACATTTCTGATTTTAAGAAAGTTTGCTGATACTGATTCGATTGACAAATTTGTGCTAATTCTTGGAAAGGTCAGATCCCGCTTGGGCCTATTTGAGGAGATGAGTTACAAACTCGGATAGGGTTTAGCGATTTAGTTAAGTGGCCGTGTGGTGGAAAATCAACCAATCAGTAGGACGAGATAGCTTTGATCTATTAAGCTAGGGTAAACCTCAGGGCAGCCATTGGCTGATTGGGGAAAAAGGACTGGTGTTTCGAACTAACTGCTACGAACAGACAAGATGTACAATGAGCGGAAACAAAGGACACTATGGAGCACTGATTAAAGCCTTGCTCAGGTAGGCAATGTGGGCTCTGACTTCCGATCCACCACTTAGCGCTCTTCGACCAACTTCCCTTTGACCGCCTATTCAATCTTGCGCTTTCCTATTTTCCATTCATGTTGACCGTCCTCCTTCGAATTTCAAACCAACTTGGTTTTCTCCATTCTATGGCTTTTGAAAACAATTGTTCGTTGCATACTTTATTCATCCTTAAACAATTAAAACTCATAAAAATGCTTTAAATATTTTTATTTTTTCTATTCGACTCCTTTATTCTAAACAAATAAAAAATCTGTAGGATTACAACCAATGATGTGTTTTAGGTCCAGTACGTAGTAAAAACTGTACATACAGCGGTTTTGCAGATCAAGGTATTCCTCAGTACTTTATGGAGGCTAGATGAGCCCCGAAAAATTCTGTAGATTCCACATATGTCATTTCTGGCAGTTGACAGATTATTAGGGTATCTGTTCCGCACGTTTTCGCATCGAGTCACAAGTTTTAACTGTTTACTCGTTTTTTAATACTCTCCAAAAATACAAGTTATCGTGAGATCTATTATGGAAAAGATAATGTAATTATAGATAATGAGTAGACTTCGGTAATCATTTCATTAACGAATAAAAGTTTCAGCATATCGAAGTATAAATGATATATGTTTGTTGAAACGTTCATTACTGTAGTGAACACTTTTTCTATAATTACATTCCCTTTTCCCTACTGAAGAACAGAAATCACTAAATAAGAACAGGAATAATCGACAAAGAGGAATATCAGAATGAATGATAAAGTGTTGGTTAGACAAAAAAGCACGCGGCGTCCGCAAATAAATTGATTTAACGTGTTCCTAGGCGAACCATTCAAAATAAGGAAAAAAAAGGGTGTAATTTATCAATTTTATGGACATGGTTTCAAAGTAAAAACGTGTTGTTATAGCACAACACATTTTTTATCGTTCTTATATTATATTAGGTACTACATTATATATTTTGAATATTGATAAGCAATAGTTATTTTTAACAAATATTTGTTTATATGGATTAAATATCAATATTTAACTTTTCGTTTTTTTCTCTTGCTTTGTAGAGGCCAGATGAGCCCCATTAGGATCTCCAGAACACACAAGATCCAGACTTGACTGTTAACAGTTTAAATGAATTACCTACCAAAACCGGATTCGAACCCGGGCATATAAAGACGCAGGAAATGTATAACATACTGTTTTTAAGATAAACTTTACCGAATACTCAAGAAGACATATAAAACCTTAAGATACAATCAAATAAATAAAATGAATATTGAATCATTTTCTTTTTAATTTTTTAATCATTGCTTTAATTTTTTAATATTTTTATTTTGAAGAGAAAAGATTTTCCCTCAGCCGGGATTCGAACCCGGATCTCCGCCTCACCGTGGCAACTCTCTAACCATTTGAGCCACCGGGGTCGCTCCCTACCTAGGGCTCAAAATGTTAGACCGTTGCCACGGTGAGGCGAAGATCCGGGTTCGAATCCCGGCTAGGGCCAAATCATTTCTCTTCAAAATAAAAATATTTAAAAATTAAAGCAATGATTGAAGCATTATAATAAATTATAAATAATATACTGACGTATGTCAAAAATATCGTAAAATTAAAAGTAATGTTCAATGAACATTATTCCTGGTGTATACATTGCAAAATTGCGAGAACACGGGGGATATGGGATCGGTGAAGAGAACATATTTGTCCTAGGTAGGGAGCGAGAGCCCCGTGGCGCAAATGGTTAGAGCGTTACCACGGTGGGGCGGAGATCCGGGTTCGAATCCCGGCTGGGGGCAAATCTTTTCTCTTCAAAATAAATACATTTTCTTTTTAGTTTTTTTTATTGCTTAACTATTCAAATATTATTTCATTTTTGCTTCATTTCTTATATCTTTTATTCTTTTTATGTTTATCGTGAATAATGAATAAATGAATGAATAATATCAGCATTGAGAAGAAAATGGCCCGGATAGAGATCAAAGAACAATGTCCTTAAATAGTGATAAACTATTTATTATAAACCGACTTTTTGACCTGTATCTGGTTTACTCCAATAGTTTTATTTTCATATATTATTTTATTTATTATATTTTAAACTATTCCAATTATTTCATTTTAAAATATTTTCATAACTTGATTATCCAGCCCTGAAAAAGACCTGCAATGTGGGTCGAGACATTTGTTTCTAATAAACAATTAATCCATTTTGTAAAAAAAAAAAAAAAAGTTATTACAAATTAACATAATTTTATATTTTTATCAATATTATTTCAATATCAGTATAAATTTGGTTATTGGAAATTCATTTGGTCAACAATATTTCAAATGTGTTGATTTTGAAAGTAAATATCAAGCAATAAATTAAAATAGAGTAGTCTCGCTTTAAAAATTAACAGCTCATTTAAAGAAATGATTTTTTATTTATTATTCTTTTGATGGTGATTATTTTTAAATATTTTTATTTTGAAGAGAAAACAATTGTCCTTGGCCGGGATCGAACTTGGTTTTAGAATGCGAACCTCGGGATTTGTCGGGGCGACTTGGCTACGAGCCTTGATAGCTCAGATGGTTAGAGCACCGCGCTGGAGATGCGGACAACCTTGATTCGAATCCCGGCCAAGACAAATCTTTTCTCTTCAAAATAAAAATATTTACAAAAATAATTCTATGACTTCCTCCCGGACAATGTTATTCTACCTAATTTATGATTACATTTATATTTACTTTATTAATGTTTCTTGTTATTAATTAATGTATTTCTGATATAAAAATTACCTAAGGTCGTCTACTGCCTATATTCTCTAATGAGTGAACGTGAGTTACTGGTCGCAGTTCACGAATGCCCAGCTGATTTATACATCTTACAGATCTAAAACAATCCATGTTCAAAAACACATGGAACAAGCTGAAAGTTTTCGAAGAGTTGTGTATTCATAGTTAATACACATAAAATTTTCTTTAAAAGAAATACCTATAGTTTATCAGTATTCAGAGAATATGGATTCAAAATGTTTTGGGTTATATCAATCCATGATTACTTAAAAAAATACATTTTCGTAAAATTGATAAATTATACATTTTTTTTTCACCTACGAACACAAAATCAATTATTTATTTGCGAACGTTGCGTGCTCTTCTGTTAGACCAATACTTTTTCACCCTTTCTGATATTTTTTTTCTTTTACTGCTCCGACAGTTTTTTTCTTGTCTTATTTCGTGTTTCTTGGAAACTTTTACATTCATTACTTAATATTTTTACTATATTGTACCTTCATTTTATCACTTCCTGGTATCATCAATTTCCCTTAGATCCTCTTCCACTTGTGCTAAACTTACAAATTACATTTATGAGTTCAAAAGATAAAATTTACCAAATAATTTAGGAAACAAGCAGAGCTTAGAGGCTATAATCAAACCAATAAAATATAATTTTATTGAATTCATTTCATTTATAGTTTTATTGTTATTTATTTATATTACCCTACATTGATAATAATCTGTTAACAGTTAAGGATGGACCTTGTGGGATCTACATACCCTCCTGGGGCTCATCCAGCCTCTATAAAGCGGCTTTCAATCGATGGAAAGCAGGTCGATTGAGTGTGGACAAATTATACAACTGTACAACGGAATCAATTACGAGCCTAGTACGGAAGCCAAGACCTTTAATAGGTTAAATTTTTTTTTGTATTTCTATACTTAATACCATTCTTACATCTTTTATAATAGTTTTATCAACAAAATATTAAAATTCAAAATTATATGAGTGTGGTGAACAACATCCTGCTTTTGCTTCTGAATTAGAAAAATAGGGAATGATTACGGCTTCAGAGTGTGTGTCTTTGGACTCGGTTGTCTTCAAAAGTACCTTCCAATGGACAATCGTACATTAGGGATACGTGCGACATTCTGTGTTGAGAAAGATACTCGTTCATGTAAGTCTATGGTAGGTATATACACCTGTTTTGTCTATTCATGCAAAAACTTCTTGCAGAAAACTGATTCCATTTTGAACTAAACATTGACAAACAATCTATCAGTGTTGAATAATTTATTATTTGTCAAAACATATCGCTCTTTCAAAAGAACAATGTCATTGCTCAAACAGAAATTTCAGAAGAGGTATTTGGAAATTCCATGTGAGTTAAAAAATAAAAATTTGGGTAAAGCAAACCATTTATATTGTAATTATGGCATTGAAATTATTTTATCATCCATTAAACATTTCTTAAAAAACCTTTTGATTTTCACTTTTATCACTATTTCCATAAAACTTTTGTTTAATCATGATTTTATACATTGTTTAATACAACTCATCGTTTTAGTTGCATTCGATTCTGAATCAGAAGTTCGGTGAGCATAAAAGAAAGCAATCTTTTATGCTCACCGAACTTCTGATTCAGAATCGAATGCAACTAAAACGATGAGTTGTATTAAACAATGTATAAAAGCTAGAGAATAAATCTATTTTTGAAATTCTGATTATTCGCTTTTGATCCTGAAATATAATTTTCACTCCTTGGCTTTTCAATCGATGATCTCCTTTGATATTATGCAGTTAAAAGTTGTTAACTATGTATTGTTAAGGTTATAAAGATAGATAATGGTCAATATATATTATATAAATAGATTATTCCCCTTTTTGGAAGTTAATCTGAATAAGCATACGCACATGTTAATCATTAACATTGGATTGGATTTATATAGGATTTGCAAACATATTTTCGCACTGGTATAATCTATATGAGATTGCCAGTACGAGAATAGAATTAGCCGGTGGAGGCTCTCTAATGCAAGGTTGATGTAAACTGTACATTCAGGATAATCCCGGGCCCAACACAGAGCTCCATTTGGCTCTATCCACGGTTGACACTTGTAAAACCTAATTTTAGGCCATGTATCTCTCTTATTTAGGTCCCTTCCCTTAATACCGACATAATATTTACCTTGTTTATAATTTAACAATGAATTTTAGAACACTGCTTTAGTACCTGCAAGTTGTAAAATGATAATGAAACACCTCGATTTTCTTTTCTTTTTCTATAAAAACGATATTTTTATACATAAGATATATATGTATATATATCTTTCATCTTCCGCTGCAAACAGACTAAATAAAAGTAACTGCCTGCAGCGGGATTTGAACCAGGATTTCCAGCATGGCAGCTCAGTGCTCTACCACTGAGCTGCCATGCTGGAAATCCAGGTTCAAGTCCCGCTGCAGGGATATATATACATATATTCATATGGTATTAAGGGAGGGTGGTGACTGAATGGTAGAGCGATGAGTTTTGGTGTAGCGATCTGGCGGTTCAGCTTGATTACGGGCAAATCACCTTCCTGCACAACCGTTGACCTAGAAACAGGACAGTCTCTACCACATTCTGAACCAATGACTCTTCATGGATCGTAGTGGTGCAATTTTTTTGTTTTTATATGACATTTCGCTTTTTCATAATAAATGTAAATCTCTTTTTTATAGTAAATATAAATAATTAATTTTTCCTTTCTTGAACGTTCCGAATTAAAATTTGAATTTTTAAAAATAAAATGAGAGCATGAAAAGTATATTTTTGCTCTCATTTTATAACTAATGAGTTAAGAATGAATGCACTATGAATTATCATTATAACTAATGAATTATTACCTTACGACTACTCAGTACCCAGATGATGGCGTAGTCACGAAAGTCAACAGTACAATATATTTTTTTATTCCTAGTTGAGTTGCTCATAGGGAGCCGGTTAGGACAGTGTGCAGAGGTGCTGAGTTGCTTTGCTGAAGGTTCTTGGTTTAAATCCGTCTGTGGCTTATAAATTAGTTAATTTCTTAAAAGCCATGGATGTTGGCTCTATAGACCCTCTTGGGGCTCCACAGCCTAAATTAAAGGAAAAAACCAGGCGGTTGAATGTGATTTCGGACAAATCACCTTCATGGGTTGTAGTGATACAGGTTTAAATTCATTACTTACTACGTAAATAGCTATTATGTGCACTGTTACTTCTTATTCTGTGTACAGACTCATCAAATTTTAATATAATTACCACGAGGATAGCAGGACTATAAACAGTTATTGCTAGTTAAATTATCGTTTATGATTTTTTTTCTCTCTTTAAATTTGAATACAATTCAATTTTATATTAAATAATTTTTTGTTATACACCTGTGGATAACAAAATAGTATGAGAGGCATGAAGAAGAACAGAACCAGTGTTACCTTTCCCCTGGCTTGATTTAATTTTGTATTGTAACAGATCCCTCATCCACATTCTTTTTAGTCTCCTCCTAGTGTTCTCTCCTAGTGTTAGTAGGAATGAGAGCAGTGGTCATTTAATCTACAAGGGTTTAGGTGTCCTTGTAGTTTTTCTTATAGTACTTTTTTTTATCACTTATATAACCTAGATATTGCATCCTATTTGCGAATTTAGATTAAAATTATTTAAAAAAATTCAGTTTAACAAAACATTCATTAGTACGTAATTAATCTTGTGATAATTATTTATTTTTCATCATTTATGCATCGGTTAAATTACAAAGTTAAATTATCGGTAGTTTCAATGGCTACATATTGCATATAAACATCATCAATAATTTTGATAGATACACTTTAAATATTTTTATATTTATTTAGTCATTTACCTTCCATTTTTGGCGCCAACATTAGGAACGTAGGAAGAGCTCGCTGTGACAGCTTCGTCGGGGATCGCTCCTGTTTCCATTCCCAGCGGGTTCTCGCAACCTCCTGTGGAAAAAAAGAAAAGAAAAGTTACTAATTGATGGAGCACACTTGAGTTTATTGAGAGTTTGTATATTTTCTCAACACCACTGAGTTTCCAAGCTTACTTTATCACTCTTATACTTCATTTTTATACAAGCAATATTTGAAAATAGGAAAAGCTTCATTAGTACAATCTTTCTCGATCTAATGTGTACGAGGAACACACACATATATATTTATGTTGTGGTGTTAGCATTTCTTAAATAAATGGCGTTTTTAACCAAAAAATACTTAATGTTTGTCACTTAAATTTCAGTTCTGTGCCATGCCGATATCTAGAATGCGATAAATTATCAAAGACTAATAAATCCATATATCTTAATGTTAAATAGGTCTTATAGATATATCAGTCGTTTGTTTCGTAAGTAAGTGAAGATCTGTAGTGCAGAAGATGAGATAGTTGTTTTAGTCTTGCCAGCTATTGTCTTTTCAATTCTCTATTTATGATCTATGTAAGTCTTTTGTCCAATTATAGTCAGAGATAACGTACATAGTTTATTACCAATATTTACTTAAATATTTAACAGGCTAGTGTCATCCCCCGATCTTCCGTGCCCTAAAGAAGACCAGCAATGTGGGTTGAAGCGTTGGCATTCCAATATACAGTTCTCCCCTATGTAGGAGAAATTGTTTTCTTCCACTAATTATGTTAAAGAATATATTATTACTAAAATGTAGATAGAAAATAGATATTTTACACTATAAGTAAACCGCATTGGATTGTTAATTGTGAGAGATATGTTATAGAATTAAAACATGTTTAATCATAAAAGTAACTGTTAGTCGGTACTTACTTTTATGATTCGGTAATCACCTATACATATAATAAGTTTTATGAGTAATATTTAACAATAAATAATATCTATAAATTAGATTATATTTATTCGGTAACATGTTTGTTAAATATTCACAACAAACATCAATTTATTCATTTCTCTTAATGGCCCCTCAGAATGATTATGAACCAGGCATCCGCTGGACATGCTGTTTTCGGAGAACAATGGAATTTATCATGACAAGAGAAGCCGACCCAATTAAGAATAATGAAGGGAGGGTTATAACAGAAGATTGTGGGACGATATATAAAAGGTGAATGAGCCTGGTCGGTTGAAGGCTCTCATTTGGTTTATTCTGCGGCGAGGCCTCGAGAACCGTCGACCGCTTATTTAGACAGATTGTCCTGCACCATCATCAATCTCTGGCCTCCCCTGGAGCTATTGTTATTTCTAATTATTCACATTTAAATTTATCTGAGTCATCCCCACCTCAGACAATGACGAACAGTGAGGACTGCCTGAGATCATGACGGCCATTGTGTATTAATGGGAGAGCCATGTGTGTAAACAAGCACTTGCAGGATCATGCTGTTCCGGAATTTTTAATAATGTTTAAATAATTCCATTTAAAATCAGATTTAAAATCCATATATCTTAAGGACAACATAGGATCGACTTTATTTAGTCAATATTGATGTCTAGCGAGTCTGAGGAATAAATTGAAGCAGAATATTGACATAAAAAAAATTTAAAAAATCGTAATGCTATTTATTACACTTTTCTTTTATTCGAACCACACAATTTCGTCAGTCATTTTTTTTCTCAAGAATTTCCCTAATTTTTTTTTCTCCAACCATATTTTATCACAGTATTTTTTTCCAGGTCTTTCTGCCATGTACATCTTCTTTGTTGAGACCGTATCTTGCCATGTCTTCTGGAACTTTGTTCATCCATGAAATTCTTGGTCTGCCTTTCTTCTTCTTCTTTCAGGGAACCACTACATAGTCATTTTTCGGATTTTATTATTTTTCAATCTTCAGTAGATGTCCAAACCACCCTAGTGGAGGTCAGAAAAAATTCTCTTAAGTAGGGAGAACTGTTAAAAAAATTACACCAACAATACAGTATAACATAAAATCAGTCTGATGTATTTACATCTAGGGTTAACTGTTTTGTATTTTTTATTTGTTTTTTTCTGCACTTTTGAAAGCCTAAAAGTTAAACCTACCATTTTCTAAATTACTCATTACATCTACGATCGAAAATTCCCATATCGACAAACATACTGACGGGTATATGATGGAATTAAGGCACTTCATTAAGTCAAACCACTTGGTAATTTATAAACAATGAAAAATATTGATGTTATATTGTTACGGGCTACTGGGTGTAAAATGGACTAAACTATTACTTACTTCAAGAATCTAATATTTATTAACAAATTAAAAAGAATACACTGAGATTATTTAATACAATTAAATTATTAAACTAATATCAATTTACAATAACAATATTCTATTAAATGTTATCTATTTCTAAAACAATATACAAATAATATAAGATATTGGTAATAATAAATAACTAAACTATTTATATATCAATTTGTACAAATACAATAATATTACACTATAGTTTACAATTACAAATTAACACTTACAGTTCGCTAACTAAAGTCCACCGACCGTAAGACTCTCCAAATATGACAAACTGCCACACAGTTTATTACACTTATTACACGGTCACTAATTGTCACTGTTGCTCACTAAGCACTTAATACAGACTGATACTAACACTAACTAACTCACACACACTGCCACTAGTTAACAACTGCTACTCACTGGCTTACTACTGACTCGTCTTATTACTCACTGCCGCGGCCGAAAACGCTGTCCTTTTTATATAGGCAAGGTAGGTTGTGGTGGGGCATTACTCGGAACACGGACGAGGACCACCTAGACCGATCTAGAAGGTTCTACGCCAGTCTATAATCCCCTCCGCTTAATCCCATTGTTTGCCTAATCCGCTCTAGGCAGATCAGAAGCCGGTCCTACTTTCCGCTCTGACCGTAACACTGCCCCCTCCTTAAAAGTGCTCTGCCCCAGAGCATAGTCCGGAGAAATCGGGCGGTCATGAGCTTCCCTCGATGGAGACGCATTTCCTTTCCAGGGGTTGAACGTGCACACCAATATGGCGACTCCAGAGTTGGCGAATATCTGTTCAAGCATGTTCCTGACAACCTTCCACTCCAGGCCGTCATATCCACAGCCCAACTTAGGGATCGCGAGCTTGGTGACACGCAGTCTCAGAAGCTTACTCCGCAGGTCGTCGAGGCTTCGCCGCAGTGCGTCATATGTGGGCTTCTGATCAGTAGCACACTTGGTGACTAAGTAGAACAGGTGTCGTCCTTCGTGCGTATGGTGGAGTGCTTTCCCGACGCTTGGTCCTTGGCGTTCCAGTTCCTCAGTTCCAGCAAACTTCTTCCTGAAGACCGTTGCAATCCCTCGGGAAGTCCTCAGATCTTCGGCGACACAATGGGCCAGAGAATAGTCCGCGGGTAACGAGAAGATATCTCTGTATACTGTCTGAGTTACTCCACGGGAACCTTGTACCTTAGGTTGTGCAACTGATACCTTACTGGTCTCCACGTTGTTGAGGTACCTGACTTGCTGGTCTTTTGTCGGGCCATGGTCTCCTTTGTATGGGGCCAGTCTATTAAAATGGACTACCCTGGGTTTTCCTTTTGGCTGCTTTCTGATCCTATAGATGACGTCGTTTATCCTATTGATGATCTCAAACGGGCCATCCCAGGAGTTCTGAAGTTTAGGTGAGTAGCCTCGCCTTCTTCGAGGATCGTGTAGCCAGACCAAATCTCCAGGTTGGAATCCACCTTTCTCTGCCCTGATGTCGTAACGCTCCTTCATTCTGTCACTGGCTCCCTGGATGTTTGCACGAACCTTTTCGTGGATATTATCCATCCGCTTCCGTAGATTCGTGACGTATTCCTCTCCGTTAACTTCCTCGTCTGGCTTGAACCCGAATTTCAGATCACAAGGCAAACGAAGTTCTCGGCCGAAGACCACATTTGCGGGGGTCTGCCCCGTTGCTTCATGGACTGAACTCCGGTAGGCTAACAAGAACAAGTGAAGATACTGGTCCCAGTCTCGCTGATGCTCGGAGACCACTTTAGACAAATATCGACCCATTGTCCTGTTCATGCGCTCCACCATGCCATCCGATTGAGGGTGAAGAGGTGTCGTCCTGGTTTTCCGTATTCCCAGTGCTTCGCACATCCCGGAGAAGACTGCAGACTCAAAGTTTCTTCCCTGGTCAGCGTGAAGTTCCATGGGTACTCCAAACCGGCTGACGAGCTGCTTCACAAGTACGTCTGCAACCGTGACTGCCTCTTGATTCGGAAGGGCATACGCTTCCACCCACTTAGAAAAATAGTCCATGGCCACGAGAATATATCGGTTGCCTTCGTCTGTCACAGGGAAAGGGCCAGCGATGTCAATCGCTATCCTCTCGAACGGTGCTCCCACGTTGTACTTCTTCATAGGGGCCTTCTTTCTTCTTGTTGGTCCGTTAGAAGCCGCACAAGTCGCACAACGCCTGCACCAGTCCAACACATCGTCCTTAAGGTTTGCCCAGTAAAAGCGTTCACGAACTTTTTCCAATGTACGGTGAACTCCAAGATGGCCGCCAGTTACACCGTCATGTAGTTCCCTAAGCACTTCGGGCACTTTATTCCTTGGAACGATGAGCTGTAGCCTGCGCTGATCTCCTTCCGCGTTCTCCAATGCCCGTTTCAGTAGCCCGTTGTCCACTAAAATGGAGTTCCATTGGGCCCAGTACGTTTTTACATTCTTCGACATTGGAGCAACATCCTGCCAGGCCGGTCTTCCTCGCCCCGATATTTTCCATTCCTTTATTTGTTTTAAGTCCGGGTCCTCGTCCTGTTCCTTTGACACCTCTGCATCTTGCCAACTGTCGATGACAACTGTAGTCCTCAATACCGCTGCCTGCTTCTCCTCTTGTCGAGAACAATGCTTGCAGCCTTCTTCACAAGGTCTTCTTGACAGTGCATCCGCATTCCTGTGGCTCGTTCCAGAACGATGAGCAGATTCAAAGTCATACTCCTGAAGGCGCTCAATCCACCTCGCCACTTGTCCCTCAGGTGACTTAAATCGCAGCAGCCACATTAGAGCCGCGTGGTCCGTTCTCAGCAGGAACCTTCTTCCGTATAGGTATTTATGAAAATGCTCTATGGACTTTACTACTGCCAGAAGCTCTTTCCTTGTGACACAGTAGTTTCGTTCCGGAGCTGAGAGTGCTTTGCTGAAATATCCAATCACCCTTTCTTCTCCGTCTTGGAGCTGAGAGAGGACACTTCCAATGGCGATATTGCTGGCATCTGTGTCAAGTATGAACTTGCCCTCGGGACGTGGATAGCTCAGAATAGGAGCACTACTCAATTTGCTCTTCAGCTCCTCGAAGGATGCCTGGCACTCGTGATCCCAATGGAAAGACCTTTTCTCCTCGGTTAGCCTGGTAAGAGGTTTTGCGATGTTAGCGAATCCTTTCACGTACCTCCGGTAATAGGTGCATAGCCCGAGGAAACTTCTCACCTGGTGCTTATCTCGAGGTACTGGCCAGTCGGTGATCGCTGCTATCTTCTCTGGGTCAACAGCAACTCCGTTGTCTGACACAATATGCCCCAGGTAGTTGACTTGCCTTCGGAAGAGATTACACTTCTTCGGGTTCAACTTTAGGTTTGCTGCACGCAGTCGTTCGAAGACCTTCTCCAGATTCTTCAGATGGTGAGCGAAGGACTTTCCCAGCACAATAATGTCGTCTAGGTATACCAGGCATACCTCCCAAGAGAGACCTCTTAACACGTTTTCCATCAGCCTCTCGAATGTGGCAGGAGCATTGCAAAGCCCGAACGGCATTACTGTAAACTGCCAGAGTCCAGTGCCAATTGAAAACGCCGTTTTCTCTTTATCTTCAGGTGCCAATCCAACCTGCCAATATCCACTGCGGAGATCCAAGGTAGAGAAGAGTTTACACCCTTCCAGGGTGTCCAGCGTATCGTCAATCCTGGGAAGCGGATAACTGTCCTTCTTGGTGACGTTGTTCAGAAGACGGTAGTCTACGCAGAACCTCGTTGTGCCGTCTTTCTTCTTCACCAATACGACAGGAGACATCCAGGGGCTACTCGAAGGCTCAATGACACCATCAGCCGCCATCTCCTTTATGATCTTCTCGGCGTCCTCCCGTTTGGCTAACGGCAGCCTCCGCGGGACCTGTCGGATGGGCTTTGCATCCCCGGTGTCAATCCTGTGGTGGACGATATCCGTTCTGCCCCGTGGTCCTGGTCCGATCTCGAAGACGTCATGCCATCGGATAATCATGTTCTTCACTTCCTCGCTCTGTTCAGGTGAAAGGTCGCGGCATGACTCGTTAACAAATTCTTTTAGTTCTTCTGGCAATCCTCGGAGCTCGGTGGGACGACGTTGCAGCTGACGAACCACTGAGGTAGCGGTTGTACACTCCCCGACCGGTGTTCCTTTCTTCAGCGTTACCGGGAAGCTGTTCAGGTTCATTAGCCGGATTGGAGTGGTCCGTCCGGCCTTGATGAGAGACCTAGCAACCAGTACGCCGCGTCCGATCTCTTGTTCTTCGTGCGTTCCGGGTTCCAGTAGTACACATTGACCCTCTGGTAGATGTCCTTCGACCGTCCCATGCGTCACGATTTGGCTCTGTGCAGGTAAAGTGGTGTCTTCTAGTAAGAGCACTCGTGCATACAGATCCTTTCCCTGCCGAAGGATGACTTCCTCGTCTCCCATCGTCAATACACCTTTCGACATGTCCAGCTTGATCCCGTATGCGATCATGAAGTCCATGCCCAATATGACATCTTCATCGATTTCTGCCACGAGAGCGCGGTGCTTCAGATGTTGACCCCCGATGATGAAGGTGGCAACTGTCTCCCCGTAGACCTTGGCTGGCTGTCCCGTGGCAGTCCGTAATGCCCAAGTGGTTGGTAAGACCCTCTCAACGGGAACTATCTTCGAGTTCAAAATTGTCATGGTTGCGCCAGTATCCACTAGAAGACTTCGCAGCTGCCCGTTCACCATCCCATCAACGTAGAAACTGTTCGTACTTCCTATTGACGCAATCCTGATGGTCTTCCTGGGGCCTTTGATGTTACGGGTTGACAGTTGCCCCTTCCCATCAACCCTACTTAGTTTTCCTGTGGCTTTTCTTGCTTCTTAGATGGACACTTGCTTCTAGGGTGTCCCAGTTGGCCGCAGCTCCAACAGCGTATCTCCTTCTTACGGGTCCTGAGAGCCTCCAAAACTTTAGTTACTATGTCTTCGATGCTAGGGACCACATTAGGCTCCACTTCTGCTGCTCTAACTCGCGCATGGCCCCGTACGGACTGTCTAACAGCCTCGAACTCCATGGCCTGGGATAATGCGTCTCCCAAAGTTTTCGGCCGGGCGAGCTTCACTGCTTGTTGTGTCTCTGGGTCCCGAAGTCCATCCAGGAATTTGTCGACAGCCAAGCTTTCGTAGACTTCGTCGGTGACCGATGGGTAGGCGTTCCTCACCAGCCGGGCAATATCCGCTTCAAATTCCTGTAAAGTCTCGTTTGTCTTCTGGACCCTGCTTCTCAGCTGTGAGCGATACAGCTGGTCCATGTGGCGGTGGCCGAAACGCATCTCCAGTCTTCTGATCAGCTCCCCGTAGTTGGACCGCTCCGACATGGGTATACCCTGCAGTACTCCCAAGGCGTCTCCACGCAGGGCCAGACACAACGCTGAAGCTTGGGTCTCCTGTGACCACCCGTGGATCGAAGCCGCTGTCTCGAAGAGAGTCATGTAGTCCTCCCACGGCGTCTTTCCGTCGAATACTGGAATGGTGTTGTGAGCTGGTGGCGTCCCATTATTGGTGGGCAGAATGGTTTTATGAAGACTGGCCTCGGGGAAACGGTCGGTGTTGTTCGTCGGTGGGTTGCTCATAAGTCCCTCTATAGCTTCCACTCTTTGCCTAAGTTTGCTTTCAATTGAATTCAATTTTTCTCCTAACCTAGATTCTACATCAGCTACTTTATTATCTACATTTTCCATTAACTTAGTTTCTAATGTGCCTAATTTAGACTCTAGCCTATTTTCTACATTGCCTAGTTCATTTTTAACACTGCTTAATTCATTACCTAGTTCATTTTTAACACTGCTTAATTCATTACCTAGCTTATTTTCTACATTGCCTAATTCACTTTTAACACTGCTTAATTCATTACCTAGCTTATTTTCTACATTGCCTAATTCATTTTTAACAGAACCTAATTCATTTTTAAAAGTTGCAGACAACTTGCTTAAATCAGTTTCAAACAGAACGTCATCTGGATTTTCCCCTAACTCTACAAAAAATTGACGTAAGCGATGTTGCAGTACACTTTTATTTCCGGAAGAATCCAGATCACGTTCTTCTAATTCTCGTTTTAAATCTGCAACTTTTAAATCCATTAATTTAAGACTTGGAGAAGCCATTTTTCATACAGTAGCCCAATAATTACAAAATAATAACAATTACACAAAATATCCCACTTCTGACACCAATTTGTTACGGGCTACTGGGTGTAAAATGGACTAAACTATTACTTACTTCAAGAATCTAATATTTATTAACAAATTAAAAAGAATACACTGAGATTATTTAATACAATTAAATTATTAAACTAATATCAATTTACAATAACAATATTCTATTAAATGTTATCTATTTCTAAAACAATATACAAATAATATAAGATATTGGTAATAATAAATAACTAAACTATTTATATATCAATTTGTACAAATACAATAATATTACACTATAGTTTACAATTACAAATTAACACTTACAGTTCGCTAACTAAAGTCCACCGACCGTAAGACTCTCCAAATATGACAAACTGCCACACAGTTTATTACACTTATTACACGGTCACTAATTGTCACTGTTGCTCACTAAGCACTTAATACAGACTGATACTAACACTAACTAACTCACACACACTGCCACTAGTTAACAACTGCTACTCACTGGCTTACTACTGACTCGTCTTATTACTCACTGCCGCGGCCGAAAACGCTGTCCTTTTTATATAGGCAAGGTAGGTTGTGGTGGGGCATTACTCGGAACACGGACGAGGACCACCTAGACCGATCTAGAAGGTTCTACGCCAGTCTATAATCCCCTCCGCTTAATCCCATTGTTTGCCTAATCCGCTCTAGGCAGATCAGAAGCCGGTCCTACTTTCCGCTCTGACCGTAACAATATGTTGATTGTTTTGCAACTGATCCAATTATTCATAATTGCTTCGAGTTGAGTCACAAGTTTTTAGTTTTCATTCGTTTCCTTTTTAATATTTTCCTAAAATACAAGTTATTTTAAGATTTAGTATGGAAAAGATAATGTAATTATGGGAAATAGGTGTATACTTCGATAAATGTTATATCTAGAAATGAGCGTTTCAATAAACATGTATCGTCTATACTTCGAAATGTTAGTTGGATCTTTTATTTCTTGATGAAATGTTAACTAAATTTACCCATAATTACATTATATTTTCCTCACTAAAGCTCTCAATATCTTGTATTCTTGGATAATATGAAAAATAAAACGTGTAAACATTTAAAACTTGAAGTGAGGACCTGCGGAAGCAATATCACTGCATACCAAAAAATAGCAATTGCAAATTCGTTAGTTAACAATTACTTTAATATCCTCTCTCTCATAAAAGTATAATTGCTTTTAAATACTAACTTTCAATTAGATTACTAATCAACGAAATAGAAAATGGAGGAAGAACAACATATAGGAGGCGGCATGCTTAGCACGTTCCCTCGTAACTAACTTGCTTTTCTGACCCAAAGTTCGAATGTGCGTAACTCGTGCCGTTATGCGGTTATACTTGAAACCAGAGCTTTTCAAAATTGCAATAAGCCCCAATTTGTATGTAATGCTTTTTGGAAACTAATAAGGAATAGAAAAACCACAGTTAATATTAGTGCTATGGGTCATTTAAATCTTGAATACCTTAGACTTTTAATAAACTTAATTCCAAAGATGTGTCGGTGATTATCCATTATTACCGCTTATATCTCCGTACTTACAAAGTTCCTGTACAAACTATTGATAGTAAAAACTCAAAGCTAAATATAGTATATTTACAGCCCCAGTGAATATGTGGTGAAGTCAAATCTTCTCCTAAATGAGTTTTTTGTACTAAGACAAGCGGAATAGTCTTATTGTTGTCAGGCATTGGCTTGAAATGGAGTCATTGCTTTATGCTGCACTACACCAAGCAAAGAACTAGGAGAATGACACAATACAATAAGTAAATAGCAGGAACGTTACATAATGGCATGGATAAAGAAAAGTAGAGAAACTACAAACTGGTAGTACTCCAATAACAAATTCAACTTAGAAGGGCACGAGGCCATCCTCTTTTCAGACGCCAGAATTATCAAGAATTGAAAACTAGTGGGTTTCAGTTGTTAGATTGATTTCGGCTTAGGGCCAAATCAATAATACTTCTAAATGATTTTATATGAATTAACCTTCCCTCATATATATTGTATTTCAGCCTTATTTATTCTTGCATTTATATTTAATAAGGTAGATTATTATTGATTTTTGACTTCATTTATCTTTTCATAAATTTACTTCGTTCATTAGGTTGTTCCAATGGACGATTAGTCTTCGATAACACTTTGTGGTGTATTTATGAATTTAGTTGAGTCATAAGCGTTTGTGTTTATACTACATGTTTTATTGAAAAACTGAAGCTTTATTTTTTTCTTTAGGCATTGTAAAATTAAAATGGTCGGGTATAATATTGTCATTACTCAGTAAAGGACTTCATTTAACTTTAATTCATTGGAGAATCTGTCAACGTTTCTTCATAGTTTATTCTTGACACCTGACATAGAATAAAATATTTAAATCCAGGGGTTGGTTTGTTATCGGGTGGTCAATATGTTGAGGCATTCGTTGAAATAAAGTTGGAGAGCCCTCCATTCCAGCTGCATTATTTAGCTCCCTTCCTGCACCCCTACTGTTGGCTCCGAGTTACCAACCGCAGCCACCCAGATAGTGTATTCTACAAAAAAAAGTCAATGTAATATAATTTCTAATTTACAAAAAAAAAGCAGGTTATAACGCCATTATTTATAAAACAGCTGTGACTGATGTCCAGGACTGAGCAATGCACTAACTGATTTTGACCGTTGATGATTCGCGTATTCGCTCATTGGGTGCACCAGAATCGTGTATGAGATGTAAAACCATGATTTGGATTCGTTGTTTTTAATACCTTTATTGGGTTAAGGTATATTTAAGTTATTGAAGAGGTTTTGAGGGCAGAATCCCGTGGATAGAATGGAAAGATATACGAAAAAGTGAAATATTTCGGATTTGGGGAAAAATAATTTTGAATAATGCTGGAGACATTATTCTTGGAATAAGTGTGGTGTCTCCATTTCGGCCAGTCCCGTTTTAGAATTGTAAAAGAAAGTATTAGAAGGTAACTAAAAATGTTTTTATATTATATATAATATATCCTCTGAAATCCAACATTAAAAAGTACTATAATTACACGATAGCATATAAATGGAAATGTTATATATCTGGCTTATGTTTTTAATCAGACGTGCTTATACAATAAAATTTCGTTGTAATCATTATTTATTCACGAGAATTTTTATATATCTCATCTTTCTTGAGTATTATCAAAGAGTCTAAACTCATGTTATTATAAAAAGTAGATATAGATGTATAAATATCGGATCGAAGCCTTATCCAATCATGACGAAAGGATGTGTACTTTCATATCAATAATCTCAATTTTCGGAATAAATATAATGTTCCCTTCTAGACAGTTTATTTACAAATAACAATTAAATCTGTGAGGCAGTCTGTGGTGTAGTGGTTAGCTTAACAGCCTTATATCCCCATGGTTGCGGGTTCGCAGCTTAGCAGTTGCCCCTAGGATTTTTTAAAGGTAGTAACAAATCCTTGCTTATGCAGTCATTTAGAGGGGACGTAAAATGGGGGTCTCTAACCAGTATGGTATCAGGTAGTCGTTATAGACCCCTATCGGGAAAAATTTAGGTCTGTCGATTTATTAGCTCCCAATTAGCCATAACAGAGTAAAGAGACGAATCTCACAAAGACATTTTTAGCCTATAAGTATAAGTTATTACCGCATTAAAAAAAAAAGATCTTTTCCGAATTTGTATATTTTCAGCTTATGTTTCCCACAAGTTGAGTGTTGTGTACTAATCTCCGGACCGGGAAGTGTAGGTGTTTAGGAAGGATTCGCCTAATGTTAGTGGTCCATGGCCAATTTGTAAAGGCTATTCTCCAAGGGCGAAAGGTATTCAACTGGGGGAACTTAGGGCCTGTTGGGGCGCAAGTATTAAGTTTTATAGTCTACTTAACATGGCGGGCGTTTGATTCATCTTCCCTTTAGCCCGCTAAGCTTTTAAACTGATGAAGTTGCTAAGCAACAAACGAAACACTTCAGTTTCTATTTGGTGCCTTTAGATCTATCCGATCTACAAAACTTAAAAACTAGCATCAAATAAAACTTAAGCCTTTTGTATGGTGAGTCATGAGTTAACTAATTGTACTTATATAATGTAATTGTCGCTTTTAATCTTATGAAACTAATTTTATCTCGTTGGCGTGAACTCAAAAAGATAAAATAACTAAAAAGAATACAATAGGAAAAATCCCCAAAAGTCTCTAAAATCCTGAGAAAAACTAACCAGTCAATATTTCGTCAATTCAAGGATCGTGTATTAAAATAAAAATCACATAAAATGGAGAAAATCTTACATCAACAGCCAATAGAGACTGCAACCTTTACTCCAAGGCATTCACTATACAACCTTAAAAGTGAAGTAGAAATATAACCTGTACTTAAACTAAAACGAAGCTCACTGGTGCGGACCCGCGTGGTGGTGGGGGGGGGAGGGGTGTCCTTGGCTCAGGGGGGCTGGTGCTGGGGCTATGGAGGCGCCACTTGTCCCACAGAGTATGTTAGCTCCTAGGATCTGATATGATTTGGACTTTTCCATGAATAGTCGGTTGTACTAATGTCCTTAGTATAGTTAGGTGGTTAACATGGTTTTTATCCACATCCTCTGACCGATCCTCGTGTCCTAAATAACAACATAACCACCACTTGACTTGTGGGGCTTGGGCGCCTTCTGGACTTCGGCCGGCTCTTCGGGCCTGGGCGCGCGTCTCGGTTCGTCCTTTCCCGGACCCGGAGGTGGGTTACCATTGCAAGACCTAAAGCTTAATAACCAACGGGCGTTGATGACCTAGATGTTTTACGCCCTCTAAACCCCAGGAAACAAACAACTTAAAAAAAAAAAAAGTACGTCTAGGAGTAAGGTTGATTTCTCTATTTGGACTGTTGATTTGAGAAGTGCTGCACGTTATTTTATTTCATGAGACTTTTCATTTGGCCTATGTTCTGATCATGGTTGAATTGGTGAAACGTTGAATTGTTAATTAATTAAAGTTGTTTAATTTTTCATTATTTTAGAGAATTATAGGCAAATTTTAGCAATACAATTTTCAATTTATTTTTTATTTACTCAGATTCCTATCATACTTATATAAGATGTTCAATGTACGATTTTTAATATGATACAATTTAAAATTAAAATACGTACGAAAGCGTTTTAAGAGATCAGAATAGAAAAAAATAAGAAATTAAATTATATCAGTTATTCTTAATGTTTATTTTTGTAGTAATAGGGTTTTTGTTATTTCAGGTATTCAAATTAAATTTTAATTAAACTTTTATGATTTTTACTTATCTGATTCTATGCTATTTAACGTTGATAGGCCCCTTTATCTGATTGGGATACATTAAACATTCGACTTTTAGATTTCTTTGTAATCAAATGTATTAAAATTGTAAATTAGGTATTATTTAGAGTTGACACGGTTAGCTTCGGAGGGAAATGGGAATATTGCTTGTTTAAGTAAAAGAACAAACATGGTCCCAATCCACTCTGTAATTATTGAGTGTAAAGTTCTGTTCGGGAAATGGAGTGAAATCCAACAGTATATAGAGAATGCTAATAAATGTTCAATATCAATGTACATTCTTCGTAATATCATATACTTAATACATAAGATTTAAAAAAAATTAAATTATATGTAATTTATTATACAATCAGATTTATTGATAAGGATTTGATCGTCAATTAAAAGATTGTTATTGGAGTAAACTATCGATGTGTGTTTTTTTTCAAATTACACGTTTGTGTCATATAAATATTCCGTAGCTCTCATTTACATATCATATTTTTGTATTTTAATATAGTTTTAAACTGATATAGAACTAAATTAAAATATAATCAATTGAGTTTGAAAATTTATTTCAGTAGCGGAAGAAATCATCAACCAGCTTACAACAATTTCATGGTTTATTTGGTATGCACTAATATATTTAGATTATACCAAGAGGATCATTTGTGACAAAATATAGTTGATGGAAAATTGTATCTTGCTATTATGTGTGGCATTTTATTTTAGTTTTGTATATGCAGTTATTGTTTTTAGTAATTATTTATTGTAGACATTATTTGCATATGCAACATCAAGTTTTTGAAATCATACTGTATAAGTTTATAATACTCTCTGAATTTTGAGGAAGTGATTTTAAAAATGGTTTTCGACTTTTTACGGTGGATCCAATGATGGTGGATGAAATAATACTGTTATATTGTATTAATTAGGTGGCTGTTCTATAAATTCAATGAACTTTTAATATATTTTTTTCGACAAAAATTTCCTCTTGGTAATTTAGAGTGAAAGATATAATTTGAAAGATAAAAGGAAGAAACTGAACAATTCTCAAGGGTACGAAGCTATCTCATTAATTGTTTTTCTCCTTATCAGTTCATCTTTATTGTTGAAAAACAAAGCAGTTAGACGCTATCTTCTAAATACTAAGCATTATTTAATTCATCTTTATAAGAAATAGAATACTGCGTTGAAATAAAACAAAATCGAAAAATGAACTATTTCGGTTATACCTATTGTACTTATTTTCATCGACAATCTATTTAATATTTTTCAAGAAACACACAAAAAAAAATACATGTGTGTGATATACATATATATATATATATATATATATATATATATATATATATATATATATATAACCTGTACCACTACAAACTATGAAGGGCCTTCAGTATTCATAAGGGGGTTCAGTACATGGTAGAGACTGTACTGTTTCTTGAGCAACGGTTGTGCAGGAATGTGATTGGTCCTATATTACGCTCAACCGCCAAATTTTCCTTCTAGTACCAAGTTTATATAGGCTGTGCGAGCCCCAGAAGGGTCCTAGATCCCACTAGATCCATTTCCGGCTGCTAACAGATTAAATAAAAGCGGGATTTGAACCAAAACGGGATTCGGCATGACAATTAAGCGCTCTACCACAGTCCCACTCCCCACCTTATATACTAGGTATATATGCTATGCATACCTATGGGTATTAAATACATAAAAGGAAAGACAGCTTTTTAAAAGTTTATTTATTGAAATTTACAATTGCTCTGTAATACAACAACTAAATAGAATGAATGATTTATAACGGCATGAAAAGAAGACAAGTAGAAAAACTACCCATTGGTAGTACTCAATTAACAAATCCATTTACGTCAAAAGGCCATCTTCATTAGAAATATTTAAAAAAGAATTTTTAAATGGTTTGTCACTGCTCAGTAAAAATTGTACAAAAATTTGC
Organism: Troilus luridus; assembly: GCA_964056705.1. Taxonomy (NCBI): domain Eukaryota; kingdom Metazoa; phylum Arthropoda; class Insecta; order Hemiptera; family Pentatomidae; genus Troilus; species Troilus luridus. The sequence continues at coordinate 68,858,823 of OZ057412.1, read as the reverse complement.
TGGCATCTGTATCGAATCTAATATTCTTTTAACCTCTTCCGATCTGACTTTTTTATTCAGGATCGGAGGGATTGTAGCGAAACGGGAGAAGCGGACTGGTAGATGAATCCTCCCGCTGGCTAAAATTGCTGTAGGTCCCAAATCTTCGTTTTTATACAGAATCCGACGATTTTTCATTCGCAGTTTTGTTTTATAAATTCATTGCTCCCTAAGTCCAGGAGCACCGGAAATCCTACAGGCGAGGATCAGGTAGAAGAGCTGGGGTGACCTCCCGCATGAAATATGCAGATATGGAAACCGGAGTTCCAACTTTGAACTGTGAGTATCAGATGCAATTAACCTCTTGTTTATTTTATGGCACCCACCTCCGAGTCATCAAAAATTGACGGGACACACATGCCGACTGTATGTGGCTATTATTATTAACTCGCGGTGGGCACTTATGCATGGGGAGTGCCGGCTGGGGAGACATCACACGTAATCACTCCCACTACTCCCTTCTCGACCTCATTAATTTTCATTAGTGTATTATTTCCGGCTTAAAATGCATAAAGAATGTTATGGTTGCAACAGGTTTCATTTCCAGAGGTTAAATTTAAATTTTAAATTTCGTTATACATTTTTAAGCATGGGATACAAGATGTGGTATTCCATTCAGGCGATGTTGAACATCAAATAATTAATCTCATTTATTTCCAGCCGAAGCTTTCCTTTATTTTAAATATTTATAAAAGTGATTCTGTTCTAATTCTTATTTTTTTATCATGTTTTAAAAACTTTGTGATTAAACATTTTTAGTTTTTTCGATGCATTTTATTACTCTATTGTATTGTAAAATTGAAAGCTCGAGAGGACATCCCAACAACTTTAATTCATCGAGAATCACAATTTTCCCATTATCCATGCTACGGTAATGACTTATTCATCCATGATAATATAAATATAAACAAATTGTACGTAATATAAATAATATAATATAAATTTGGTAGACTTTCTTCAGATGTTTTATTCAGTTATATATGAATTGAACATTAAGACTTGTGGGCTAATTAGTTTGGATCATTAATTGCGAAAAAAATAATGAATTCATAAGTAAATTATAGAAATGGACATGACACGGTACTGACAATTAAGTGATAAACTACGGTTGTCCTACAAGTTAGGCAATACGAAAGAAGTGATGTTCATAAGGATTATCATTTATTTCTTCTCTACGCCAGTCAGCTAATTGTGCCCGATGAGCGTGGTTCTGTCCTAAGGACAATGGAAGGTATCTGAAAGCTTCTAGCTTTGGAGACGTTGAAGCGTTGATTAGGGTACGCCATTGAAGACGTCGCGGAGCACAGACAGACGAGGAGGTGAATTGGAGAGAGCCATGGTGATAGGAGCTTGCTATTGGTTGGGAATATTCCGGATGGCATCGCGGAGTCCTCTAATGAAAGCACATACCTACACATAGGCCCGCTCTTGTATGACTCACCGATATTGCCTCTAACCCTTGGCCTCCTGTCCTGTAATCATAGTTAGCATGCTCCTCATCCTCAACTGTATTCGAGTCACGATGTATTTTTATTTTAGTATAATGTATCATTTCAGACAGTAATGTTTCGATAGTTATCGGAAAGTGAAAGGATTTGCGAAGTCAGCTTTGCCATATTCGGAATCATGATGAAAGCCTTCAATATTGAAAAACAAAATATTTCTCCATTTTTTATATAATTTTATCTATACCACTGGAAAAATAATCGAATATAAAAACTGTAATGTTGAATAATGTTATTATTGATATAAATTTTACAATTACTTAATGACCATTTAATAATATTTAAATTATTGTTCTTATTTCGAAGGGATTCGAACATTTAAATTGATGTTGATTAAAAAAACAATGTATAACTGATAAAACAAAGCGTTCTCAGTCTCGCTCAACTCGTCACGAGCATTTCGATGACGCGAACCCATGATATTTTCCGAACCTATAATTACCGAAAAGTCACAGCGGCTAAAGAAGTTTTTAATTAAATAACAAGAAGATAGATACACCTTGACTTAATTTCTCCTGTTATTTCCATTTCCAGCATATCTTTGAGATTATTATTTACTTGAACTTAAATTATTTTCATCATGCTTTGGGCTATATCTATGTAGTCACATATTTTTAGTCAGTCAATAACTGCCGTATAGCCTTAAGAGCCAATTTTGAATTTACTTTTTTTTTTGTGAATTTTTTAGTATCACTACAAAAATAATCAGTAATATAAACTCTAGAACAATATGTATACGTAACATTACTGATTGAAAAAACAAACTAAACAGATAGATGCACTTTAACTTTTTTTTTCTACTGTTTTTTCCACTAAATCCTGATGTTTAGCTGATGCTTAGCTTTCTCTATGTAGTCAATTCATTTTAATTAATTATTATGTCCTTGAAAGTCTTTAGAGCAAAATCTTGATTTCATTGAATTTTTGTGATGAATATTTCATATTTTGTATAAAAGCAAACATAAGTTATAGAAACTACAATTTCAACGTATCATTACCGGTTAAAAAAAATGTGAGATTGAAAAAGATAGTTAACCTTCTTTTCCTGTTTTTCCACTATACTTTTTCGAGTATTATTTTATAAAACGTACAACGTTTCGGTGGAGCTTTGAATTGTGTTTTCCGTATTCCGTTAACTCCATTTACGCAATAACTAAGGCAATACAGAGGAGTATAATCCGAAAATCCGTATCTTAATCCTCCAAAAAAACGAAGTTTTAATTCCAAAAAAAAAAAAAATACTATGGGGCTCCACCAAACTATCGAATTCCTCTCGTATTCAATCCTTGCAATCCAAAATCCTTCGCAAAATCCTAAACGCTTGTTATTTCGTCACAATTAAAACCATCCATTATGACCTTAACGTTCCATATGTTACCGATTTAGCCCATTCCAGATTCCTATCATTCCATAATAAACTCCAGGCCCATCCAAACCCACTAGTTTCCATCCTTGGATCCAATTCCATCCCGGACAATCCTCCTAGGCGTCTGAAGAGAAGAAGGGCTCGGGACCTTATATTATAGAAATGCTATTAGAGTGCTGCCAGTGGGTACTGCCTCTACATGTCCTTTCATGTATCTAGTTAGTCATGTAGCCCTTGTACTAGATGTATATATTAAAGTTGTACAATTCAATAAAATAATAAAAAATACAAAAAACTTCTTTCTTTATTTATACTTGTATTTCGTCTTGAAGAAATTAAGGTTTTTTTGTTTAAAAAATTTAAATAAAAAATGAACAGAATATGGCATTATATTTTTTAAAAAGAATTTGTTATCATAAATCATGAGGTTATGATGTTATCATATCGAAATAATCTTGATAAAAATTTCAATTGCTATGAATAATTTATTTAGTTAATCGTTACATAAATATGAATCTATAAATATAAAAGTTTGTTTATTTATTAAAATTTCTTATAACTAATTGAAATTGCTTTTAACATGCTATTTGGGGAAATCTATACCAATATGATATCTTGAGCTTAAAAATAATGAATATAAAAAATGAAACTATTACTAGACACTAGAGAATTCGGTAAGAAATAGAATTAAAAATTTGTACTTTTTTTATTTAAAAGCTATGTTATTTATTGGTTCAAAAAATAAATTTGGCTTTAGTATGTTAAAATGTAGGCTGTTATGCTAACCACCTCAGTTGACACTCAATATCAAGCAATTTATAAAAATTCTTACTGTTGCTATGATATGAAATACACAATATTATATAGAAATCATTGCAATGCCCTGCCAGAAATATCATATGAAGGGAATTTCTGTAAACGGATTGAGGGAAAATATTCCGGTTTGGGCGGGAAATCAATTCAACGGATTTATAGAAGTAGACGGCATCGTTCTATAAAGAGGGACTAATCTTCCATTGCCTTTAGAAAGAGCAATATACCTTTTTGCTATTGAAGTGGCGGGGCTATAGCAGTTCAAATTCTCCCTTTGAGCCGGCCTCATTAACGTCCACCTCCCCCTCCCTCTTATTGCATTAAATGTATGTATTTAGTATGTTGATATATTCCATTGAGGTGGCTCTATTGAGCTAAAGGGAATAGCAAATAAACATTATAATTTACTATGATAGATAAGGTTTGTTCGCAAACAAATTAATCAATATTTGTTTTTCTTTAGCGTCTAAAAAAAAAACGTGATCTAATAATTCTTTGTGTGAGAGTAAAAACAAAAAAAAAATGAACAGGCTTTCGTCTCAATACATGGTACAGACTGTTCTGTTTCTGTGAAGAGAGGTAATATGGCTGTGATCTGGTTTTGTCCTTGAATAAAGTCACCCACTCCATAGAGGCTGTATGAGCCCCGGGAAGTTCTCCAGACCCCAAAGGTTCTTTTACATTACATTATCTATTAAAGGAGTTCGGGCTCACCAGCTAATTTATACTTTAAATAATATAATAAATAAAATAGATATCCTTAGGAAATCAGGATACAGAAGCCTTCCTGGTTAAGGCAGGTGAAGGCAATCTATGACCGTGTGACCCACTGATAATTTAAGTACCCAATTCAGTTAAAGGAAAAAAAGTTATATGTTTTTATATCAATAAATTATAAAACATAACCATCCATATCAAACAAAACATTTATAAAGAAAGTGCATCTTTTTTTAACTTTTTTTTTTTAATGAAATATTTCATATATTTACCAAAAGAATGTTTTAATAAGAAAATATCTTTATGATGTAGAAACCTATAGGATAATTATTTTTTCTTTTATGATGGTATAACTGATAATACAGTACTTTTTAACTACTATATATATTGTTAATAAACCTGACAGTTTATTTTAGATTGTATGAAATGGTGTATCAATACAATTTACACAAAATAAGTTTAACTTTTTTTATTTGTGCCAACGTTTCGGCTAAATTTTCAGGCCATCATCAGGGCTGAGAATAAAAGAAAATAGAATTAACAAGGCGGTACCTATGAAAATATAATAAGTTTTATGAACATAAATTATAGGAATGCAGGAAAGAAATACAAAGAGCAAAAGATAAATTATGAGAAATAATAAGAATGAAAAAAAATCTATAATAGAAGATAATAAAACATAGACAATAGAAGTAATAAAACATTATTATCATTTCTCATTAATTATGTCATCATTTATCTTCGTATTTTTTTCTTTTTCATTCCTATCATTTCTGTTTATATAACCTGTAATACAAAGAGGATGTTTGTTTTTTTTAAAGGTTCACAACCGTAAATTAATATAAAACCAAGATCAAATCCCGCTGCAGGCAGTTACTTTTATTTAGTCTGTTTGCAGCGGGAGATGGACCATATAGGATCTAGGACCCTCCTGGGGCTCACTCAGCCTCTATTAAATATTGTAAAATTTAATAGAGGCTGAAATAAGGGGGGATAACCTGGCACTTGAGCGTGACCTAGGACAAGTCACCTCCTTGCAGGACCGTTCTCCATGAAACAGTACAGTCTCTACCATGTACTGAACCCCATAATCCTTCACGGGTCGTAGTGGTTACAGGTTTATATTTGAATATGATTTGAGCACAAAAGCAGCGGCTGGTTTGTAGATGATAAATCTTGATGTCCAATTTTCACAAAATTTGTTGTCTTACAAAAAAGATTTGCCCGATCAAAGATGTGAACCTCTAAAAAAAAAATGTTTCCTTTGTCACTGCATTGTTTATAGAGTTATTCATTTTTCTTTTATTTTAAAACAATGGAAATAAAATAAGTAAAACTTATATTGATTAAAATTTATTGACTACACTCCCTCCCCCGACCATTCAACACTCTTTTAAGCTTTATCCGGTCAACCATTTCCACATCATTTTATATTGTTTTAAAATCCATTTTCCGATATTCCTCCTAAAACTTTTTATAATGGACCCTCGAAGCTTCCTCGCTATGATCTAATTTCGTCCTAGGGTGGCCTAAGACTGATAAGCCTATGACAAGACTCGCCCGAGGTAACAGTTGCCATGGCGACAAATTGCTTTTCCCGATCTGAGTGAGAGCGCTCTTCCCCCTCTCACTCACTCTTCGGACCGGTCCAGTCTATCTTCCTTCCCCCCTTCCGCCCCCTCCACCCCTATTTCGCTAACACACTGCCACGTACGGGGTCACTCTGTCTGTGTCCATCTCAACCCTTTTCTTACTAGGGTCGGTGAGCTGTGGGGCCCCGAGTGTAAGGAAGGGGGATAATTTCATCAGGGCCGTGAGAAAAAAAATCTAATAATTTAGTTTATAACTCATTTTGATTTAGTTTTATTCTTTTTAATGAAGTAAGTTAGGAAAAGTAAATAAAATAAGCGATTGAGAAAAGATGGAGGGTTTGATCGTGCCTAGGGGGAAAGCCTGATAGAATATAAAAGGTTAAATATTCATTGGGTTACTGTATGACCATTAAAGTTGATGAGATCACAACCTGTTTTTTAAACATTTATTTGTAAACATATACACCTTGATTATAACAATATTACAAGTAAATATCTTACAATATATATAACGGCATGAGATAAAGGCAAATAGGGAACTACCCCTCGAATAACATGTTTAACCTAGAAGATACAGAGGCTATCTTCTTTTCAGACTCTTCGGAGGATTATCAAGAATTGGAGATGCTAGCTTTGAGACTAAAGGGTTTGAGTGGGAATAAAGTTTTTTATGAAAGGACCAAATCAGCAAAAAAAATGGACATTGGCTTCATTATGGATGATTTCATTCCTAACAATGTAAGGTGCATGGAGGATTTTAGTTTGTGATACTTGGATACGAGTGGAATTCGATGGTTTAGATCCAACTCCGTATGTGCAAAAAGTTCTTATAATTGTCATTCATGCTTTTGTGATTAATTGGGAGCTTAGATCGTTTGTCTGGTAATTGTTTAAGCAACCTGAAATGACGAAAAAAAATCATTATTGCCCGGCATTAAGCAGCAACTAACACTCGTTTAAACAACTTTAAACCAATATTAGAAGCTGAACTTCCCAACTTACAAGTCAGTCCAGTTCGTTTATAATTGCCAAAATTTAAAATAATACGGAAAGTTAAAGAGCAGTGATTGTTTTTGTAGTTATGCATAAAATATAATGAGCGAGTCGAACAAAGTTTCATTCCAATTTAGGAGTAAACGTGGACCGCGCACTCAACCCAATTAAGAACACTAAGGAAATGGTATTTATGAAACCACTTTCTCTCTATAAATATCAAAGGGTACAATCAAAATTATAAAAGCACCTTCAAATAAATGTAAAATAAAAATCTTCTTTACTTCTTTGTTACGAATAAGTATTAGTTTATAATGATCTTAATGCCCATTTTATTTTTTTGATTTGGCCCGAACCCGATATCAATCCTTTCATGTCAAACTTTATTCGCACTGGAATCTACGAGTTTCAACCTAGCTACCTCTACAATACACCATAATCCTCATAGGTCTCGGAAAGGAAGATGGTATCGATACCTTCTAAATTGAATTTGTTATTCAACGGGTAGTTTCTCTACGTGCCTTTTCTTACTTTTTTTAGTATTATAATACAATTGTTTGTACACTTAAGTATTTGTGTACAATTAATTATATGTGAAGCACATAAAAGAGGAGCTGGATAGGCTAAAAATGAAGGATAAGGACTGCTTGGATGGAGAGCTTTTCAAAAAAAAAACTAAACGAAGTTGGGGTTCTTGCAGGAAGGAAGGAGAGACGAGGGTGAAAATGGACTAAGGAAGAGCGAGAGGAACAGTCCAGGAAAATGAGAGTATTGGAGTAGAAGGAAGGCGGAGAGTGTGAAGAAGATTATTAAGTTATATTCACGTGGACTACGCGAATATCAACTTAATAATGATATTTGCGTGGTCCTTGCTGGCCGATTTGTGTAAAAAAAATACAATTGTTTGGTTGATTGATTGATTAAATATTTATTTCTTATATAATTTGCTACAATTCACAAAAATTACGTACATGCTGTACCAAATAGACCAGTCTCAAATTAAAAACAATTATACGAATATATCTGTGCAGTATCATAATTTACAATGAAAGAAAAACTACACAAAAAAAACATTCAAAAAAAAGAAATTAATAATAATAAAATAAACAAAAATTGTAACTATACATTCTTAATAACTTTTAATAATACACACACACACCAACAAATAAAATATGACAATAAAATAAAAGAAATTGATCCTACAAGAATAATAGTATGGTTAGTTCTTTTATGTACATAAAATCGTAAATTTTAACAAATAAATTTAAAATAAAATATTTTTTCTCAAGATGTGTTTTTTTTTTATTATCCAGTCGATTGTTTTATAAAAATAAATTACTGGTTTTATTACCGTACTGTAGAGCATTATTTTTGCGTTAGAGGATAGGTTCTTCTTATTGTAAATATTTCCTGTTGCGAAGCTTAGTATTCCAACCTTGTGATATTCTCTTTCATGCTCGCTTTCCCGAACCATTGCTCCTTTATTCCAAATTGATCGCTTTATTCTTTATTTTATTCAAAAGTATATTTTCAGAAAAGGGAGATAAACCGCAATAATTAGAGAATTTATATCTTTATTGGTTGGCCAAAGTAGGGGCTAAATATTTAAACAGTATGAAAATGAGTTAGACGGTTCAGTTGTCCGGGAATCGTAGCCGTTGCGCTCATCTATTATTTGCGACTGAAACACAACTGTTGTTACTTTTTGCCCGGCCCTTGTCGGATACTAATTAACCCTTCGTACTAATGGTTTCTCCTGCATAATGAGTTGTGATCGAGATAGTATGGCCTGCCCTGTCCCAGTAAACCGTTCGTGAATTCGCCTGATATTTCCGTTCTGTTCTATATTAGGGTCAAAATAGCTTAATACTTCATGGTTAGCCAATATTATGAAATCAACATGAATTTAATTTAATGTAGTTTATTTTACATTATTATGTCTCCGAATTATTTTATACCCAAGTACGTTATTGTTGATATATCAATGAAAGCAGAGAAAATTAAATCATTTTACTTCAAATCCAGAAATAAATTTCTAGCACGTAACTATTATATTACACCATAAATATTCCATGTTCTTAAAAAAGTTTTTTAATAAAAAATATGCTCATGAACGTCATTACAAATTAATAATCAAGGAAATATTTAACCTGAACCTGTACCACAACAACCCGTGAAGGGTCTAAGATTCAGCACCTGGTAGAGACTGTACTGACAACGGTTGTGCAGGGAGGGGATTTTCCTGGATCACGTTCAACCGCCAGATTTTTCCCCTTGTTTTAGGTACCCACTTAATAGAGGCTGGGTGAGCCCCAGAAGATTCCTGGACCCTGTCTGCTAAAAATATAAAATAAAAGTCTTGCCAGAAGCGAAGTTTGAACCCAGGATCCTCGGCATTCCAATTCACCGCTCTACTACTGAGCCACTCCACTTCCAAGGAATTATTGAGACCATTAAAATTCATAAAAATAAAAACAGTATGAATAGTTGTATCCTTTAAACACTAAGATCAATAACAGCGTAAACGGTGTTTGGTAATATTATGAATTTTCAATCCTTTAATAGTAAATATTATTATCTAAATTGTGAATTTATCTAAATATTATTTGACTAGCTTTTGCCCACGCTCGCGTTGAATTTGGTCTGCCTCATAAAGTTTCGTGACCGATCATTTTAAATAAATTATTTAATTTTTTTTAACAATAAGTTACTCTTACATACGAAATTTCAGATGTGTAACTTGAAAACTGACGGATTCCATACAATCTTTGAGCCCCTATTATATTAAGGGGGAAACCCTTAAGGGTGGAATTTCACTTTAAAAATAAAAACAGTATGGATAGTTGTATTCTTTAAACACTAAGATCAATAACAGCGTAAACGGTGTTTGGTAATATTATGAATTTTCAATCCTTTTTTTACTTTATAGTGGTACAAATTTATAGTTGTATTTAATATATATATATATATAGATTTGCATTATGTAGTTTATTAACAGATGTTTTTTTCTGTACATAGTTATTATTCTAAAGGGACCTAGTCCAAGAATAAAATTTATTTTCTATTCTACTCAACTAGTCTTTAATGTTCCTAACATTTCCGAAAAAAAAAAAAAAATAAAAATGAGTGTTTTACAAATTTGGTCGAAAGTAGAAAATGTTGGTAAGCTCGATACTCTAGTTTTAAATCCTAATCACTATCGTGTCGTTATACATTGGAAACAATCGAAAGCTTTACGTTTTTCTAATCTATTTGATGAGAACCTCTTTTTAATCGATTGGTGCAAGGTTCTTTTAGAGTTATATGTTATTAAATAAAGTGATTTATATAATATTACAGAAACACTGGATTACACAAGATTTATTAGAAAACAGAACGGAATACCAAAACTACCTAAAAATGCGGTTCTAATGGCAGACAGAAAATAATTTCCATCCAAGACCTGGGCAGAAGAAAGAAGAAAAACCTTCGGTGAAATAATGAGGTAAAGATAGGCCAAGAAAAAACTGAAAAACCAAAAAAAAAAACATTGCATCATAGTCGCGTAGTACTTCAGGGCTGTTTCGCATCAAATACTAATACATAATGTGATTTAGATTACTTTATAGTTGCTTTCAAATAAAGTTTTTATTTATCTCAAAAATATGATTCTAATCCTAAAACTCTGGTTGCAGGTATTGTGTAATTTAATTAATATTAAAACCCAAACAAGAATACCATTTTCGCATGTTTATAGTTGTTTTATGGATATGCATACATTTATATATTTTCATGTTTTATATAAATAGTTAAAACTTATAGAAATTCTCTTTCTTGTGAATAAAAGTATGTATCCAATGCCATTAAAAAAAAAAAAAAAAAGTTATTTAAATTGAACACAAAACATAGCCTGATACAAAGAGTTAATAGTCTTTACTTATCATTTAAACTCTATATACACTTAACGTTTCCCCTCCAGTTCCTTCGAATAGAGGAACTATAACAAAATCAAACTAAAAAAAAAGGAAGTATAAATATACAATAGCTATATACACAACGAAATTTAATTTGTTTGAACATCTTATTCTAAAAAATAACACAAAAAGAGAAAGAGAACAAAGAAACTTACAATTAAAAATATCCACTGGTCATAAAAAAAACTTAAACAAATAATAAAACCTAAAGTGGACTCGAACATAACTTACAGCTAAGAAACATACATCGATCTTGACATAAACATGAAAAACAAAATTATAAGTAAAATATAGTGCAACTTATTTTTACTTGTGAAGGTCGCCTTCTGACTAAGGTTTAGACACTCTGTGAGGTACCCTAAGGCTACACCTACATTGGATCCGGTGTGATACGATGAGACGTCGCTAGCAAAACAAATGACTGAAATATATCGAGAGTTATAACAGTTGGTTATTTAAATTTATAAAATTAAGATTATTTATTAATTATTTTTAATAAATTTATATTTTACTATAATGTATAGTAAAATATGTATAATGTATACACCCCAGCATCGTATGTGATAGAATCACGTCGCACCGAATCGGATCCAATGTAGGTGTAGCCTAAGTTCCTCGAGGTGAGCCGTTCGTACCCTGAAGGGATAATTGACATCGCGAATCGTAAATAATAACATGTGTTGATTTTTATGTTTGGTTAGATAATATTAGAAGTCCGTTTATAGCAAACAGTGTGTGATATTATTGCCCAAATATTCCTTTAGTAAATGATCATCCCCAAGAACCGTCGGGCTCCGCGAACATTCGCAGGAAGTGGGGCTTCCTGAATCGCTAGTAATCTATCGGGATCCGGTTGAACACCCTGTCGAGATACTACATGGCCTAAAAATTTAATTTAGCTTAGTCTAAATTTCGACTTCTCTCAGGATAGCTTAAGGCCAAATTCCCGTATAATTTTCATTACCATTAAAGACGATTAAGTCTTTAAATCGATTAACGTGAGAAATTTTCTCCCAGCACCTTCTGAAATTCATCTATGAGACGCTGGAAAGTTAGTAGGGCTCCCTTAAACCCGAACGGGGTCCGCACGAACTCGAAATGTCCCCACTGCCTTGAAAACACGTTTTTTCCGATGTCCTTCTCAGCCATTCTATCTTGATAAGATCCGCTTTTCAGGTCTAGCGTGCTAAAAACGGTTGCACATGACAGCCGGTCAAGTACGAGTATGTCCTCCACACGGGGAAGAGGGTACCGCTCGTCTTTTGTGGCTTCGTTTAGTTTTCTATAATCCACTACTACACGGTATTTCTGTGTGGATTCGCCCGGTGCACCCTGCTTCTTTTCTACCAACCATAGCGGACTATTAAACGGGGAGTTACTGTGGCCAATAAGGCCCAGCTTAAGAAGATCCCCGAGCTGTACCATTATAATGACCCTCACGGCTTGTGGATACCACCTGTCCTTAACATATATAGGTGTCTCTTGTTTTAGCTCTATCCGGTGGACGGTTCTCCCTGTAGTCGATAAACATTCGCCGTCACGATAAAATATGTCTCCGTTACGATCAATCACATGCTCTATTTCATCATTTTCGCAATCGGTGGTCCCTATTTTAATACCGTTATGCTCATTTGTAAGTGGTTCATAGGCACGAACCCCTATCTTTACCACCAGGCGTTGTGATTGACACTCATCCGTAATCCAGTTCCCCTTCAAAATGTCACACCCGATAATGAGATCGTATCCTGGCATCAGTTTATCAATAATATGGATTTTGATTCTTACTTTCCTCACTTCAAGCTCCTCAAGATCGAAATCCATCTGACCCAAGGTTTTACAGCTACCACTTACTGTTGTTATCGCGCACTGACAATCTCTCCGATTTCCCCAGATACCCATCTTTACTGCTCCTTCCCGACTAATTATGAATTCGTGCTTCCGGTGTCTAGCATTTTCTACGTAACTATTGACTAGTAATAGCCTCCGAAGGCTACCCGCCATATACAGCACCCTCAGCCTGACCGCGCTTGCCTCGTCGGAACCTCCACCTAAGTTTTTCTTCACACAGAGACACACACAAAAAAAGTCTTTTCGTAACTTAATGTATGTAACTTTTCGAAACGTACCCTGGTTTCGGCACCAGTCATGATTAGACTGAAATATTGCTAAATAAAGGAAAATTTGGAAAAACATAACCTGATACAAAGAGATAATAGTCTTTACTTATCATCTAAACTCACTTAACTTATATATATATATATATATATATATATATATATATATATATATATATATATATATAATCAACTAATAATATTCAAGATTAATATTATTTTCATTAAAATTTTCTTGTATAATTTGTTCGTTACGATATTCAACTATGTTTACCAGTTGTTTATAGTTTCAATAAAGTAAATGTAGCAATAATATTAAATAAAGGAAAAAAATAAATGGAAAAGAACTGAATTATGGCGTAATAGCGTGAAAAGGGTCTCAGTTTATTCAAATTTTTAAAATCAAGGTTGTCATGAAATTCATTCATTATAGATACGGCTAAAAGATTATTAGGACTAACTTAGGCAAATAAAATTATACGAGAGAGTTGTAGGTTACGCCCCCTCGTAGTGAACCTATAATTTTAAGGGTTTTAATAATTATAATTAGTAAGATTTTTGGCCTGAGGTCGCACGCAATTTTGGCCCTCACACCCCACTTAGAGCAAAATTGAAAATTGCAGCTCCTACCTGACCAGGACCGTCGAAATTAATTGAATCCCTTACATACCATCCTCCCCTACCAAGATTGCACCCTAGATTAGGGGTGCGAATTACTTCAAATGAGTTGTCTTCATTAAGGGCATTATCCTGTGTCATCTACATGTCATAGAGTCTACATATTACACAGAAGAATGTTTAATAAAAATAAAATTTGAACTAGAAAAAGGCTATATTTGTTATATCAAGACCGAAAATATTTTTCATTTCCAACACTAGTATTTGCATTTAATTATACGAGCATTAAAACTTTTTAGATAACATAATAAAAAACAAACAGCTATTATATACTCTTTTCTAAAACATCACTATAATTATTCTTCGTTCCTATTTTGAGAATTGAGAAATTTTCGTACCTTCTTGAATTTGTGAGTTAGACCTTCACGTCCGTCCAGTATTGCGGGCACTGTATAATCCATCCCGTTTCTAAATCAAAGAAGCCGACAAGGAGACTGAAACGTCTTTGGGGCAGAGATCTACTATATACAGATGATCCACGCTAGGAGTACCTTCAATGGGAGGTTTCTCCACCCACGCTTCCACGTGAATCCTTTAGGGGAGGTTTAAAAAAAAGGATCGCAAATGCAATATGTGCTAAATGACATTTGTACAATTTCTAAAATACATATTTTTATTATATTTTATATATGAATATTTAATTAATAAAATAAAATCTCTCTCTCTCTCTCTCACTCTCTCTCTCTCTCTCTCTCTCTCTCTCTATATATATATATATATATATATATATATATATATATATATATATATATATATATTTGTATGAAATGGTTTTGGGAAGACAAAAAGTAGAAAAAAGTCACCACCAAAAGCTAGATTTTTGTGTTTTCAGCGCTCTCCTTAGAGGGGAAAATACGCAAATAATAATAATAATATATAAATGTACATATACTTTTTTATTTTGAAGAGAAAAGAAAAGATAAAGACCCGGACGACCCGGGTTCGAATCCCGGCCAAAACATAATCTTTTTTCTCCAAACTAAAAATATATACGTATGTAAAATATTTTATGGGCATAGGAGTAATAATGGAATCATTTGTCTAACCTACACTTAATAGTTAAGTATAAGGTTTGTTTGTAACATATGTTTTTTTTATATTTAGTCTTTTATTTAATTGTTTTCAATTGTCACTTCATTGCATTCCTATATTCTAATGAAACATCATCAATTCAGTTTATTCAGGTATTATTATTTTTTCTAATAGTATTTTTGTATTAATTTTTGTTATTTGTTACTGACTTTTTGTTTTATTTAATAAATTTTCAGACATTGGGATGTTAAAACTGTGATTAATCTTTATGTACTAGAATAATATATAGAAAACAGAATTGAATTAAATATATATATATATATATATATATATATATATATATATATATATATATAATTACTAAAATGTAAACAGTAAATATCTACTAAACGCACGGTCACCTGTGATTAGCCATAGCAGCATAAAGTGACGTTAAATAAACAACTAACTACTAAACGCTATAAGTAAACCGTATTGGATATTTTTAGTGATTACATCTAATGAGAAATATTGTTTTAAAAGCTACTATAGTGATTTAGGGTATTAAAGCAGCTTTTAGTATTATATATAATAGAATGAATTTTCATTACCATTATTAAAATAAATTAGTATGGCATTGCATGAAATATTTGCGTGTATAATAATAAACATGAGTATTTTATATCACTTGAACATTTTTCAGAATTTTTGTTGATCAGAGTTCAATCAAAATAATAATAAATAATCAAATTAATGAGTTGTTTTTGTTTAATTAGCCAACGTTTTGGTTGATACAAATGAAAATTTGGCTAATTAAATAAAATCAACCCTTATTTTTTGTGTTATGAATCACCTGGATCGTTAAAAACTTTTTTTCTCTCGCTCATCCATCATTGACTATCATGATTAACCTAAATTTATGAATATTTTAATATAATTTTTATAAAAAAATAATGTACTGAGTTTTAATTAAATAATAAGTTTTAAATGATATTTTTATAACTTCTTAAAATATTTTATACAGTTTTCTCTTTTCTAATAGATAGGAGATATGTATATGACCTTTATTTCATAACTTTTTAAAATTTGTTTTATATTATACACAGTTTAGGTTTTTCCTATTTAATCGGGAAGTAAGAAAGAGATTATCTGGCCCTTACAGTATATTATTATTATTATTATGTGTACACTATACTATAATTGTTACAATAAATTATAGGAACCTTTATCTTTTTTGTAAAAATAACATTGCCTTTTCTGTTAAATTATATGTGTATGCATGAGAATGAATGAAAAACAAAAAACGTGAACATAGTCGCTGTATGCTAAGGTTTATTTGTATCACAAGTTTTCTTTAAAAATGATTTATTTAAAATAACTTATCATGTAATTAATTAATGTGAACAAGGATATTTATTGTGCAGTAAATTTAATCAACATAGTAAATATTTCTCATGAAAGCACAGCTTTCCTATTAATAAATAAATAGTAAAATTATTGCTAAACTAGGTACCCTATT
Source organism: Troilus luridus (assembly GCA_964056705.1). Classification (NCBI taxonomy): domain Eukaryota; kingdom Metazoa; phylum Arthropoda; class Insecta; order Hemiptera; family Pentatomidae; genus Troilus; species Troilus luridus. The sequence continues at coordinate 68,842,523 of OZ057412.1, read as the reverse complement.
TAAGATCACTAATTTGCTGCTGAGAATCCGTATAACTGCAACAATTGAAAGCTTTGCGTTTTTTTAATCATTTTAATGAGGGCCACTTTTATTTCAATTAAGAACTGAAATGGAAGGTGCGAGGTTCTGTTGGAGTTACATATTATTAAAGAAATTGCAGGAACAATTGATCCGGTCTTGCAGTGAGCTCTGCTGAAATAATAATATTGCTGGGATTGCTAGTTTGAATTTTCATTGCATTTTATAAAGAAGTTATCAACCTGGAAATTGGATTCTTTTTCTTACATTGAGAATACTCTGTAATCACGCTCTGCAATTGTTTTTATAGCTGGATTAATTTAATTTTAGTCAACGAATTCAGCTAACAGTACTACAAATGTCTTTTACAATTCCTGTTACATTATGAGTGTATGAGTCTATATCTTACATTTCCAGTAGCTTCTGCCTCAAGAACGACTTACAACCTTATCAACTTCCAGATGATATAGTACCCATTGATACAACTGCTTTTACTCTATTTTGTATAGGATGGGAATACTATATGGTCCCAATAGAGTAAATAGTCAACTAATCAATCAAAGTACTTGTTCATTTTTTTTTATCAGAGCGATCTGGTCTGTTAAACAGCTGCGTGAGTTAGAAATTTGTTGCTTAACCGTCTTTTTTTTTTTTTTTTTTTTTTTTTATTTAATTCAATGATATTTACAACTATAATGGTATTATATCAAGTAAATGTGCAAAAATGTAGAATATGACATGAAAACACTTGTGGAGAAACTACCCATCGATAGCACTCCAATAAAGTTCTATAGTAGATGATCTCGAGGCCATCTTCTTTTCAGGCGCCTCGGAGGGTTATCAGGAATAGTATGGGAAGCAAGCTGAGAGACTAGCGGATTCAAGTGCGTATGGAGGTTGTTATGGAAGGATAGGTATCTAGTTTGGGCCAAATCAGTAACATATGGGATATTAAGATCATGATGGATGAGTTTGTTTGTGACATAATAAGGAGCATTGAGGATTTTACGAAGGATTTTGGATTGCAAGGATTGGATACGAGATGAATTGGATGGTTTAGTAGAGCCCCAAAGCTCAACTCCGTATGCCCAAATAGGTCTGATGACTGTCATGTAAATAAGTCTTTTGTAATTAATTGGTAGCTTAGAGCGTTTGTCCAGTAAGTGTTGAAGTAGGCGAAAACGTCGAGCAGTTTCTTGTCTTTTCAGTCTTGTATGAGGATTCCAAGTGAGACGTTTATCCAGATGGAGTCCTAGGTAACGTATCTGTTCGACAGGGTTCAGTGGTGTATTATTAAACGATACAGTAGGGCAGGAATTCGTAGGTTTACGACGAAGGGTGAAGGTAATTTGATGGGATTTGTTAGGATTTATTTTAATCCTCCAATTTTGACACCATTCTTGTAGGTGTGAGATATGGGATTGAAGAGATTGGGATGCAACAAATGGATCCTTATTAACTGATAACACACATGTGTCATCAGCGTAAGTAGTGAGGACAGTGCTTGGATGGGTTGGGATGTCAGCTGTATATATCGTGTATAGGATGGGCCCCAGGATACTGCCTTGAGGAACACCGGCAGACTGGGTGAAGAGGGAAGAGTAGGAACAATTATGGTTTACTTTAAAGGTTCTATTACTGAGGTAGGAACTGATAATAAGGAAGTAAGTTGAAGGTAAGAATTTACGGAGTTTGTACAGCAGTCCTGGATGCCAGACTCGATCAAAAGCCTGCTCTACATCGAGAAAAGCTCCCGTGCAGTACATTCCGCGCTCTAATGCAGATGAGACAACGTCCACCACACGATGGCATTGCTGGATGGTGGAGTGTGATGTTCGGAAACCAAATTGGTGATCTGGGATTATTTGATTGGATTCTATGATAGGATGAAGACGTTTCAGAATGAGTTTTTCAAGTATTTTCCCCATTATGGGCAAGAGAGATATAGGACGATAAGAGGATGGGAGTTCTGGTGGTTTTTTAGGTTTTGGAATCATCTTAATTATGGATAATTTCCAGGAATCAGGAAAATATGTGGTGCGGAGTACGGCATTGTATATATATGTAAGGAGTAGGATCGCTTTCCGAGGAAGGCGTTTTAGAATCTGGGATGTGATTAGGTCGTGTCCAGGGGCTTTGTTGGCGGGCAATCTATGAATAATGTTTGATATTTCGGAAGGATGGAATGCTTTAGGAGGAGGGGACAACTGAAGAGGAATACTTAATTCTGCTCCAATGCATTCAGAGTGGGTTTGATTAAGGATATCTGGATGAGGGTTAAATGTTTTGAATAGGTGCTGGCCGAAAATTTGTGATTTTTCTTCATCAGATCTTGACCAGGTTTGGGATTCGGTTAAAAGTGGATGGTTGAATTTTTTATAGTTTAGGAGTTTTCTAGTGGTATTCCATAAGGATTTGTCAGTAGTACTGAGATTTTCTGTACGGTAATACAAATTTTGAATTTTGAATGTTCTGATCTCTGATTTTAATTTGTTGGTCAGTTTGGTATAATGGCTCTTGTCCGATGGATATCTCGTGCGGTGCCACTTTGCTCTTGCCCGTCGTTTTTCTTTTAATAACTCGCGAATATGAAGTGGCCAGTTATTCTGTTGATAATGATTTTTACTTGGTAAAGTGTTATATTTTATATTAACTTGTATTGCTTCTGTTAGTTTGTCTATTGCAGAATTAATGTCTCCTTTTGTTTTAAGCGGAATTTTGAGGTCTAAATTATTTTCTAGATTTGATCGGAATTTATCCCAGTCTACACGTCCTGTAATCAGTCGGGGAAGAGAGGGCTTAGGAATGGGAATCGAATGCACTTGAAGCAGAACTGGACTGTGATCAGAGGAAAGGTCATCCAGGGATTTTATAGCAGTTTGATTGCAGGAAATCTGTGAGGAAACAAATATATCTAGAATATCTGGACGTTTTTTGAGGGATGTAGGCCAATAAGTAGGGTTTATGGGTGCGAGGATAGAGAAACTATTAGAGGTTGAAATTTGGGATAAGATGCTACCACGGGAATTGGATGTTCGACAACCCCATCGTTGATGTTTGGCGTTGTAATCTCCTCCGGCAATGAAGCGCGGTCCGAAGGATTGGAATAAGGATTCGAGGAGGTTATAAGAAAGAGAATTGTCTTTTTTTTTTTTTTTTAATGTTAAATAATGTAATTATCAATAAATACAACAATATTAATAACAATTTGGTGAAGTGGTGATAGCCTGGAAACATGCTATCATTATAGAATATTATTTTACTTAATTTGTCGCTATAGAATCCTATCATGGACGAACTTGTACCTCGTTTAGTTGATACGGGTAATTATTTTTGAAAAGATCAAGGCTTGAATATTCAAATTGTTGTATGCTACTCTTGATCACATGCCAAAGAAATGGTATGATAATAATAAGGCTTGGCGAACCCGAAGGCTCGATGCCGATACCACCAATCTCTGCTTACAACTTCTGTCAACGGACCACTACCCAATCCCATATGGGCCAGATCACTCTTAACGCAATTCTCCCACCTATGCCTCGGTCTACCTCTCAGACGCTAACGGATTGGTCATCAAGCATAAGTTTAGTGTAATCGTTTTTAGTAACAATTTTTATTTTAAAAAAAAGAAGAAAAATGTATAAAAAAAGGAAAATAAGAGAAATTAAAAAGTATGAGATAGCTGCATTAGACATTCCTAATTAATGCTCCTTTTGATTGAAAGGCGATGACCTTGTTAATGTACAATTCTTCATTTCCTAATACCATGGATACATTGGCAGGTAGTCCTATTTTATGCATTGCTCTTTTGTAAAAGGTACAGCCTTCGAAGATATGGGCTATTTACAGACACTTCTCGCATGTTGGCGGGTGTTCTTTAGTAATTAGGTGAGCGTGTGTAAGCCTTGAATGTCCTATCCTAAGTCGTGTAAGGACCACTTCCTCCCTTCGGATGCTACGACAGGAGCTGCTCGATGGTTTGACATCAGTTTTTATATACTTCAATTCATTAGGAGGGGTATTGGGGACAAGGCCTGCCACTCTTGGAGCACGTTCTGTCTTAGTGATCGCGCTAGCTCGGATGGGGTCAAGACAGCTTTAACACGACCTGGAAGAGCAAGAGCTTCTTTTGCTACCCTATCATTCATATTAAGTTCATTACCTTCATTCATGACTACGTGAATATGGCTTATGGTAATAGTGCTTTCATATTATTCGAATTATAGTAGATCTTGTTTTCATGTGATTCAATAGATGGGTTTAATGTGATTTCTACCAATCTTTGTTGGAGGTATCCTCAAGTCCTTCCTAGTAGGTTGAAAATTCAGCACGTCATACAATAAAATAAAAATTTTATTACAACCATTGCCGTTTTCTCATTGTACTAGAGAAAAATGAGTGTAATTGTGAAACGCCATTACTAGCATGTAGGGGTGCATTGTGTTGTCATTAAAGTACAGCCTCTACCACCTACTGAACCCAAGACGCATCATGAGTCGTAGTGCTGCAGGTTTTATCTATTTTTATTAACAGCAGATGAGAGGCATCTGTTTCACTTTTTTGATATATTTCTTTATGGTTGTGGCAGGAGACAACAGTTGAAATCGAAAGTGTGTGACTAACAAATGATTAATTCCTTAAAAGGGAGCAATAACATTTTGTGAAATGCATGACACTAGTAGGTAATGTTATTCTGCAAATATCAAGGTTCATTTTGTTCATTCTCCAAACATCGAGACCTTTGCGGACAATTTTTAATAATTTAATAACAATATTGGGGAACGGAGTGGCTTAGCGGTAGAGTGCTGAGTTGCCATGCCGAAGGTCTATGGCCCTCGCTAGCAAACTTTTATTTAATTTCTTAGATACCAGAGATGGATTCTATGGAATCTAGGACCCTTCTGGGCTCACCCTGCCTCAATAAAGTAGGAGCCATAAATAAGGAGGAAAAATCTTACGGTTGAGCGTGATCTAGGACAAATCACCTGCTTGCACAAACGCTGTCCTAGAAAGAGTACAGTCGTTAGCACGTACTGAAACCAAGACCCTTTAAGGACTGTAGTGGTACACGTTTTTTTCTAATTACAATATTGCACAAAATAAAATATATTAATCATGAGGTGTTTCATAGGTTCTTAAAATATTTTTCTCATATCACCCTTCAATATTTTTTCTTTCATTAAGGGTGGTAATAGAAATGCTGTTTTAGAATCAATTTGTTCTCCCGAATTGTTTTTACGTGTCAGCTATTGTCTGGAGAACTATTCGATAACTGGTTCATGTGAAAGATAAGCGCTTCCCTATCGCCCTATCGACTGTATGAAATAAAAGACTCTCCCCTCAGGACGTTCTGGGACGATCTCCCTTAAAAGGAGGTTATCATGCTAGAGGGGTATATGGGCTATCAACTACGGGGAGGTACAGCTTGGCACCGAGCTCCGTGTCGCTCACCTTTATCGTAAACTAATGTTTCTACTTGAGGACATTGCCATCAGCTTTTTATCTTTACTCCCTTTACCTGATTTATAACTGTGGCAATCATTATGGATGTCCTCAGGTTTTTATTTTAGGTTTACTGACCTCTGCTCTTTCGTGACAAGCAGTGGACTTTTTTATGTTTTAATTTATGATCTTTTAACGATATTTATTTCATGGAACTGAAATACCAACCACGAAATTGATTCAGTCAGGACTTTATTAGGTAGTAAAAAATATATCTAACAAAAAACATGAAATGCTACTAATGAATAAAGCAAGCATTTTTTCATCACTTCTTGTTGTTTTAGTCATATTCTGAGCTACAATACAGACATTAAACAACAACATAACAGTAATATTCTATACATTTTTTCCCTTAGGGTATTTTAAGGTTATTTGAGATAAAATAATCCGAAGCTATTAAGACGTGGACACTGTTGATTTATATATTTTCATTAACGGGATAAATATATTAAGAAGCTCATAAAAAATTAAGCTTAGAAAGTTTGAGAAATATTTAATTTTTATAATAATTCACTTCACAACTATTAAAAATTAATTTAAAAGTAAATTATATGCTTTTCTCATTCTCCATGATTTAATTTATGTATAAAAAAAACCTCCACCACTACAACCCGTGAAGGATCAGGGGATCAGTAATTGGTGGAGACTGTACTGTTTCTTGGACGACGGTTGTGCAAGGGGGTGATTTGTCCAAGATCACGCTCAACCGCCAGCTTTTTCTCCCTTATTTTGGGTACCCACTTTATATAGAATAGGTGAGCCCCAATAGGGTCCTAGATCCCATTGGACCCATCTCCAGCCACTAACTGATTAAATAATAGTCTTGAAGCTAGCGGAATTTGATCATTCGGCATGACAAGTTAGCACTCTACCACTGAGATACTCCGCTTCCTAATTTATCTATGAAAAATTTACCAATATATGAGTTGTTATTGTTGAAAGTGGTATTAACTCCATTTTTTTATATATCGAGATATTTGTGGGTTTGGTTTTGAATTCATTTAACATTATAGGCAAGCGTTATGTTTTTCATTCTTGGCACTTGGCAATGACTTAGGTATTTAACACTGTACAAATTTTAAATTTCTTATGAAATAATAGTCATTACAATTATTCAAGAGAAAAAATGACTTTTTTAGATCCAAATGGGCAATACCACTTCTAATAATAATAACATTTACTTTCTGTGTTACATGGCCTTTTATTACCTGAGGATATTTTTAGGCTAATAAATCATCTTTTTTCTATTTCTCATTATCCATATTTTATTTGAATTAACAATTACAAATATACATACTGAATTATATAATCCGAGACTCATGGATCTTTTATTACCCGCTCAATTAAATAAATCTTAATATTAGATGTTTGAATATAAATAAATTGTAAAAAAGTAATTTAACTGGTAGATTGTAAGAACTAAAATATCATAAGGGAATCGAAGAAATAATCACTAATTAAACTAATCGGTTTAAAAAACGTAGTGATTAAATATTTGAACGAGACGATCGGAATCAAAAGCGGATAACTCACTATTTAAAAAAAAAAAATTGACTGTTTCATATTTTTCGCTAGTTTAACCAAGCATGTTCTCGAAACCCCAGGTTCAGAACAGAGCTAAAACCATGAGAAATAAATAACGCAAAGTTGGCCAAACTAAATTTTTGAAATTTCGAAGTTTCTACATGCGTACCATCTTTCAACTTGAACGACTTATATATGCTTATCTATATCTTCAGCCGAAACACAATCACCTCGTCGGTTTATGGAAAATTAAATATAATTTTGAACTGATTATAATTTTTAGTTTTTTTTTATTTAGTTTTAAAGATACACTTTCTTAATGCTCAAATCGAAAAACTATCCTTCAAATGTCACTTATTAAATTTTATTTGCGTTTTATTAAATTTCTTTATCGGGCAGAAATACTAGAAAATATACCGGCCACGAAGGCAATACACCTCCAGCTGTTTTATAAAGGCGTGCAATGACGAATTGAGATACTCGCCATCTCACGTAGGACATAAACGGACTTTATAACTCAGGTGAACTATTGTCAATAACAGAGTATATCGAACGGATGGATGTCCTGAATGATAGCCTCTAATAAATATACAACGATCCCAGAATTGAAGACTTTCCGACCCCAGCAGTAAGGCTTCAGAGGAAACGAACCAGAAAATGGTTCAGGCTAGCATTTAAATAACACTGAGGGGTATTGTGAAAATCCATATAGAGAACAAGAGAAAAACGGATATAAACAGTTTTCTGGAAATAAACTATACATTACGGGAATCATTTCTCAACGGTTGTTAAGGGAGAAGATCTGGTAGAATCCCTCCAAATCGTCGTGTTTTCCCATTCATTAAAGGTACCATTTTATAGAGATTGGGTGAGCTCTAGGAGGGGCGTTACAACTGTTAATAGAATAATTAATTCTACTGCCAGAGTTGGTCTCGAACTCAGTGATGACTCAGATATCAGTAGCTCAGTTCCACAGCATATATATATATATATATATATATCGATACCTATACCGAAAAAATATTTATTAATTTTTATTGAAATTTATATTTCATTATGCATGGCAAATAATTGATAAGTCAAAATGTGTACGTGATCAGTTAATTATGTTAAGGGGAATAGAATCGGTTCACTCTCCTGGAATGATGTTATATTACAAGCAACAATTCGATTTCAATTCAAGGCCTCTTAAGGACTGCGAAATTGTCAGGATTAGGCTTCTCAGAATAATTTACTCAAATTGGATAAAATTCGACTTATTCATTTGTTCAACGGATACGAGGCCAGTTAGGTCAAATTCTTTTAATTGAAAAAAAATTTACTTCAAATTCTTTTAATTGAACTAAATTTACTAAAATTTTACAAATAGCAATAAAACTGAAAGATGTGAATTTCTAAAAAAAAAATAAAAATGATTTTTTAGGGAAACTATAGTATTAATAATGAGTTTGCATGAGCAAGTATTGCCATGTAGTCTTAATTCTAGGGTTCTCAGAAATTTTCTTCTTTGTTGTTACTGTTAAAAAATAGTCGAACGCCGTGCAACTTCACGTTTGGCTAATTATGCACTTTGTATGTCTTCCAGTCTGTTCCAAACTAAGGACATGCCGGGGTTTTGGATTAAATAGATTTTTATTTGGTTTTTTTAACCTGGTTGTAATGGGCTTAGAATAAAACTGTTTAAACTAGAAATAGATAGCATTAAAGAGAGGACTTTACCGCAAATGCAATGCACCCCTACTTACTAGTAATGGCGTTTCAAATTTACACTCATTTTGTCTAGGACAATCAGGTAACGGAAATGATTTTAAATAAAATATTTTATTGTATTATATATGCTGAATATTTTGTATGCAAGCAAGGAGTTGAGGAGCCCTCTAACAAAGTTTGGTATAAATCACATTAAACCCATCGGAGCTACTAAAATTCAAGTAATATGAAAGCACTATTACCATAAGCCATGTTTTTCAAGAATGCCCGTATTGTAACTCACAACTCAATACTGTTGGATAAAGCTGAATATTATTAACAAACATTAGAGATCACAATGGAGCAATATAATCAGCTGTCTAAATTACAATAAAAACTAGAATCACACTAATAAATTAAAAGTAGGCAGTCTAAAATCTAATATTTTAACAACCATCGGTGGACCCTGCGGTATCTGCAGATCCTATTAGAAATCACCTAGCTTCTGTAAAGTGGGTACCCTTATCCTGACAGTTCTGCGTGATCTTGGACAAATCACCTCCCTGTACAACCGTCGCCCTAGAAACAGTACATCCTATATCATGTAATAAACCCAGGAGGTTTCATGGGGTATAGAGGTAAAGATTTTATTTTTTTAAATTTATATAATTTTAAAATCATAAATTAGCTCTATACATATAACGCTTCAATATTAAAAAAAAATAACATACAAAATTTATTTAGCCGGGCCACAACAGACCTCATATATTCCATATATTATCCATTGTTTGTTTTTTCAAATATAATTTCATTATTTTCACCTTTTTCTTTATATAAGTGTCTTTTTTATTAATAGTCTGCTATTAGTTGAGACGTAACAATATTTATTGAAAGGGAGCCATTCTTAATGATTGAAATATGCTCACTTCTAGCGAATATATTACAGCCTTAGGGAAACCAATATGAAAACTAGGAAAGGTAGGAGGATATTTTAAAAGATTCAAGAGGGGACTTAGTTGTGGACATTTATATAGGAAGGTAATCAGGCGGCGGGAAAGAAGACGGAAGATCATAGCGGCCAATCTTAGCGGGCAGAATTACCCCATCCCTTAGCCCGAGGATCCTGCCCCGATCTCGAGTATTCACTTATCCTCCGAGCCGGCCCATCGCTCTTCCCCACCAACCTCTTCCATAAACTGCCTTCAGAAAAAGCTATTCTCATTTATATCTACCTCGGCCATTAACTTTAATAATCTACAAATGACACAATTCGTCTAAGGGCCCTCTTACAAGCGGTTATGAAAAAGCCTCTTCCTCCAATTTATAACGGCCCTCTCCGAAGGCCGCTAGGATTCCTCCCGGCATCGTCATTCTCGTGGGAGATTGATGGATTTCATTCGACCTCACTTTTATAGCAGCCCAATTTTCTTTTTAGAACGGTCATTCTTTTATTGTTATTTAATAATATATTTAGAATACTTCCCAGAGTATCTCTTCCCCAGGTATTCGCTTCGAGTTGCGTCACAATAAGTTTTAACTGTTTATTCATCGCATTTTTAACATTTTCCAAAAATAAAAATTATCGTGACCTTTAGTATGGAAAAGATTATGCTATTATGGGTCTACTCATCACCCTCTCTGTGTCCATTGCTCCGACAGTTTATTTATGTTTCATTTAGTGATTCTTGGAACCTTTTACTTGCATTACTTAAAATTTATTTCCATTTACTCCCCTTTTTTTCCCGGTAATTAGAAAGAGAAGGCTAGGCTGGTTAGGTCATATTGAACGCATGGATCCGAAGAGACTTCCTCGAAAAATGGTGTATGATAATCCAGGAGGAAGGAGTAAACGTGGGAGACCCCGATTGAGATGGATGGAAGATGTGGAAGAGGATCTGGGTAGGATGGGAATGCGGAGATTGAGGAGGTTAGTTTCAGATAGAGCGGAGTGGAGCAAGTTGTTGGAGGAGGCCCAGGTACTTACTACAAGGACTGTAGCGCCAGACTGTGAATGTGAATTTCCTTTTTTTACTAATATTATTACATTTTTACTTTTATTGTTATTCATTTATAAGAAATCTGCTCTACAGGTTGTCGCTTCGATTTGAGTTACAAGTTCTAACTCAATATATTTCATTCTTTTTCTGTTAATTTTTAATATTTTATAAAAATACAAGTTATCGTGAGCTTTACCATGGAAAGAATGTAGAGAATGAATCATTTCATCTATAATTAAAAGTTTCAACTTACATTTCACTGTATAGGTGATTTATGTTTATTGAAACGTTCATTTCTAGAGGAAATGGTTAAAAAGTATACACATTTCTCATAACTACGTTCTATTTTCCATACTACAACTAATAATAACTATAATTTTTGGAGAATATTAAAAGATAAACGAATGAAAAGTTCTAAAAAAAACTACATTAGCCATCAAAACCCATAAAGGGTCTTGGGTTCAACATTGTACCGTTTCATGGACAACGGTTGTGCACGGAGGTGATTTGTTTGCGATACCACTTCATAGAGCCTGAATGAGCCCCGAAGGGTCGTCAGATCTCACAGATTCCTCTGTCACGGTTTTTAACAGATCAAATATGTGTCTATAAAGACCTTGATGTGTTGTAAACCGTCAAACCGAAAACAATCGTTACCACAGCTCGAGATATAGGCAGATTATCAGTTGGCAGATCTGGTCGCGTGCCATCCTCCGCGCTAGTTAAGTGCTCCTGGTCTTGATAGCCTGCCCTGCGATTTGCTCGTATTACTTTATGTACAGTATTCTGCCCTCTCTGGCCGGGGCGTTCGAATTGGAGACGATTATTGAGATTTAATTTCCTGAACAGTCACTAATGCCTCTGTAACGGCTTTGTTGATTAAATTAAGCGAGAAAAAAAGAGGATAAAAAGGAAAACAGGGCTTACCCCGGGGCCAGAGCACCTGTTTTGCATATCAGTTTAAATCTTTTAAATTTAATTAAGCGAGGGGGCAGAACCCTTGCTATAGAAAAGGCTTCCAGATCGGATTTATTAAATTTTAAAAATATTTGTAGCCCTGAAGGTCTTGAAAGGGCTGTTTATTCCAAGGGCTGTATAAAATAATTGTTAGCACTCGAGCAGTACGTGAGCTACTTCCAGATCGCTTCGGATCTACATAAATAGGAATTATGTAAATGGACCATCAACAGGATGTTGCCGCGCCCCTTTAGGCTACTTTTTCTCTTCGGAATATTACAGTTAAAACGCTGTAGGGAATTTCCTTAAAATGCTCATGAAATTCACTTTTCTACATTAACGATTTTCACTAGCTGTACGATCGGAAAATGTTAAATATCATTAACAATGAATCTTCATCACTATAAAAACGTTGTCCAATAGTTAATGGATAGTTGGATTGGGTTAATTACCTAGGGATAATGTTTATACTTGCGGGTTCCTTACACTTAAGTCATGAAATATCTTCCATGTTGTCAGCAATGTAGCTCACCTCAATAAACCTTTATGTTTCTTACGATTCGTCCAGCTTTTCATAATTATGCCATAATCGTAGAACGTCTAACATCAATGGATGCGCATAGTAGTGGAATTCAACGGAAGATTGATTATTTTATCTTAGCTCTACGTCGCTACGACTCTGTGTGGTGAAGGGACTGGACGGATGAAGCGATCACGAGATACCCTCAATGCCCTATCATATGTTAAATAACTGGATAAATTTCCCGTCGTTGGTAACTGGCGCTCGAACATGCAGAGGATCATCAACTGCTGTAGCACTGTTTTCTCTGGAATAGGACTGGTGAACTGGAAGGAGCATTAATCATATTCGTTTATTTGGTGGTAAAATTGCATTGTTATCTGCTGAAATTTTATAACCCTTTGTCTTTAATAATCATTTTATCATGTCTGGGGATGTTTCTCTTATTAAGAAAAATTTTGTCGACAGATATCAGATAAATCAGACTTACGATGAAACAACTTTGTGCTTTAAAATTTACTCGTACATACTTTAATAATATCGTATTAATAAATACGAAAACGATATCAGAGCATTTCTTTTTAAAAATGAAGAGATTCCTTTAAAGTTTGATAATAGCTTAGCCTTCATTTCGAAAAGTTATAATTATTTTACTTTGATTTGTTTGTCATATAACATCGCATCATACTTTAAAGATAATTGCACAATGCTACATTGAGAGTTATAAATTTTACCTATCCAGGTTGGATTAGGATAAGGACCTTTTATGAGTGCCTGGCATGAGGCTCGGGACTTCCATGCTACGTTACCTCCGAAGGACGTTATAAGTAATGATTTATAACTTCCTTCAAAAAATCCTAACTCCATTAGTCTGTGACCCGGGGAACTTGGGGATTGTAGATTATTATGCTAACCACTGTACAACAGTTGACACCACGTAGTCAGTTTAACTTCTAAGGTATCTACTTCTTCATATTAAGAATTAGAAATATCCAAATAAATTAGAGTTATTAATATTAGCGTTTGATATAATGTGGACAACCATCAAGAATATGCCGAGATTTTAATTTTTTTAATAAATCATGAGTAATTCCAACATTAATGTTTTTAAGGATGGAAAAAACTCCAGGGTATTAACTTCAGACACCTTACCTCGTGCAACATAACATCTTGTTGTTATATTTTTATTTATTTAAATTGCGAATTGAAATTATTAGCATATTGTTTAGTGTCTCGATAAAAAGTTATTTGACTGTCGCATAATTGTTATAAGGTCATCTCTTATGGAGAAATATATACTTCAGTTTATCGTAGTATGAAGCAAAATTTCTCAAAACCTTCAACCTATTTTGACCAGGGTTTTTTAATTGCTTTATCTCAAACACGTATAGCAGCTTGCTTTATTTTTGAAAATCATCCATTTACTTCATTAATTGATGATGATTTACCATTCCTTAGAGAAATTGATGCTTTGAGAGTTTTGAAATGATCAATCACTAAGAAAAGAAAGCTCTGAGGGCTCCTCTATTGCGCTCATAAATCAATTATAACAGATCACATTTCTATACTACCATCTATAATACTATCTATACTATTTTTAAAAAAACAATAAATTATAATAGTTTAAACTCCATGCTGTTTCATACCTTGATTAATTCACTAAAAAAATTATCACTAAAAATTTAGTAATTATCACTAAATCAGGATTCAAAAATAGGGACTGTTTTTAACCAATAGCAAAATAACTTTTGCTATGAACAACGATTTGTTTATCCAAAAACATTCAATAATATGACATTATATATGTTTAGCTGATTGATTGATTGATGAAAACACGTTAACTTAATTAATTTAACATGGATGGATGGATTTATAAAAATAAAAACATTGGATCTTTTTTTTTAAATAGTATATCGCTCAACAAAATGTTCAAGCGATAATGTTGAAATTTGATATTTACGACATTTTACATCAAACAGTGGTTTAAAACCAATAAAATAATAATATGAGGAGGTACATATTTCATGTATTGAGAGAATCTCTGTACTGCACGAGAAGAAGGGGAAGACTATGGGGTGGTAGAGTGGTGTGGACAGAGTCGCGAGGGATATCCTGGGAGTCAGGAGGTGGAAGGCAGCTGCAAGAAGCAAAGACTGGAGGAGCCCAGGACTTGTCATCGAGTTGTAGCGCCATAGAGCAGTAGTAGTACAATTTCATGTTTTTTTTCTTTTGTTTAGCGATATTTTTCTTTAAAAAAAAAAATTAACTTTGCACAATCGAAACTCGTCGAAGGAGATTGAAAGTTGCGACTTAATGTGTTTGAAGCATATGAAGTTTCGATACAGCATTTACATTCATTAGATTTTAATATTAATACAAAATAATACATAGTCTATGTCAGTAAAATAAGATATAAAACATGGGAACCAAATAATAGACTTACCTAGCGAAAATGTGAAAACACGAAAATTTGGAGTTATCCGCGTTTGTCCATGAACGACTCTTGTAAATATATACATATCTCGAAGTTGCTTTTTGAATTATTATTTTTCCATTATTACTTAACTTTTCCACACCATTAAATAATTTAAAGAACATTAAAAGTAGCGGATAATAATAAAAAGGAAATGGTTAATTCAAGGAAGTTAGTTTTACCACGTTCCGAAGTTTTACTTCGCACACTCCCATCCATTCCAACGCTCTCCATTCCATACGGTTTTACCCTATTCCTTCATCCCATTACACTTCATACCCATCTCCTTCATTCCGTTCTACTTCGCACCAATTTACTTTATCCAATTGCACTAAAACGGATAAAAAAGGTCATCAACAGATTAATAAGAATTATTAAATTTTGATGACACACATTCCTTATAGGCTTTGTAGAGAGGAATTATTCGATTTCGGTAAAACTTTCTTGAAACTGATTTAATATCTTGTCTCCCTATCTCAATAATTTTTTTCTAATTAATGTGTTAAAAACTCAAAAAGATACATGGATTATAATAGGATAGTTGTTGTGGAGCGTGTGGTGTCTATGATGTCTGTTTAGAGTGCGCTAGTGTGAGATAAGAAAGCTGCACTTTGTCTTTTTTAATATGAGTTTCTTTTGGTGTGTGTCCTGATGAGGCTGACCTGAAATTGGCGACACGTTGACCGGTTTGCCCCCTCCCCCCCCAGTATTTTAGTGACTTAAGACTTTGTTTTAGGATTTTTCCTATTATTTTAATCCTTTTTGTCATCTCTGGACCACAGTCCTTATATTTTAAATTTAATGTTCTTATTGTTTGCTCCGTTTGACGTTCTTGGTAAGTATGTATTTAAGCTTTCTTATTTACCTAGTTTTTTTACTGAATTCCTTCTTATGCTCGTCGGACAAATTCCTGTCTTGTTTGTGGATTTCCGCTGTAATGGATGTTACAAAATTATTTTTATTTATAATTATTGTTCTTGCCAATTAACTAAAGGCAATTTGATATTGAATTAATCACTTGCATCCCTATTCCAATCAAATCTCGTATTTATTATTTTATAATACCCTATACATTCTTTAGGAACATCTATCACCCTCTTTAATACCAAATTTGTCAAAAATCTATACAAACTCCAATAAATTGTAATAATTAAATTTTTATATTATTAGTCTTAATTTGTTTTGGCCATCTATGGACCAATGTGCTTATGCTTTTACTGTTTTGTTGTCAACGTTTCCTGCATTTGTTTTCCTTGGTGTTTTTGGCGGCATTCTGACCTTTCTTATTGCCCCAGTATTCCTTAATTTGTCTACTGCATTCTTTTTAACATTCGTCTGACCATATTGTAGTTTATCTAAGGAAAGCCGCTGGAAGCGATGTTACAAAAGTAGTTTTATTTATATTAAAAAAAAATTATTAATTATTTTTACTAATAAACTATAGGCAGCTTTATATTGAATTAATCACTTGAGACTCTATACAGATCTCGTATTTTCATGTATTTTTTAAAAATGTCTTAAGCGTCAATGGCCCCGAGACCTCTTGTAATAATGTTATTCGGAGTACTGGCACTGGCCAAATTCTCAACTCACGACCTGTGTGTGTGATGTCATGCGCCCTCAACCAGCTTCCATTGGCGTTTAATGCTAGTGACGCGGCTGGGAAAGGGTGCAGGGGCCTTCCGGACTCCTGCTTTGCCCTCATTTCTGGGGAAGAAGCTTAGTTCGGGGACCCCAGGCACATTGTTAATAGTGTAATTATGGCATGAATGTCAGCAATTATTTTATTTTTAGACTTTATTTTTATTAGCATTTATTTTGTTTTTATTACCGCATGTATACAGGGTGACTGGTAATTAGTGGTGGAGGTGTTTAGGAGTAGTAGTATGGGGTAATTCCAGTCGATAATACTATGAGACCTACTGTCCTAAAGTTTACCGTCTCCAAGATATTCTACTTAAAGAATTTTACAAAAAATCCTATTTTAAATCTTAAAATAGCTATAAATCCTGAAAATTGGTCTATCTGGCCCATTTTTTTTTTCGTAACAAAGATATTCTAAATAAGAAATTGTAATTGTCAAATCTTAGTAATTGTCGAAAATAGTTAAACAAAATCATAAAATGACAAAAAAAATACGGTGACTGCCTATAAAACGTCAATTTACTCAAAACAGTCACCCTGAATTATTACTTACATAATAATTAAAAACATTATGTTCAATTACCTTTCAAATGAAGAATTTAAAGCAAAAATCGGTTAAGAAACCACGAAGATATGGTCGTTGGAAAATGGAAAATGGAAAACCCGGGTAGAGCCCGAGAAGATAGGCTCCCGAGAACAAAGGGCTCCGACGACCCTGGATTGTGCCCTCTTTTCCGTGATTGATTTTTAAATTGAACCTCAGCTGTGTATTCTTCGATACTCAACGGTATTCTTCTTTCTCTATTAGCCATTGTCAGTCAGATTAATCTGACAAACAGTCACATAGCAGCTAAATCGTAAGGAATCACAGAAAACAGGGTCAGTCCATGGTCATCGGAAAAGGATCAATCACGAAATTCCAGGAAAAAGCCAAGTCGATAGAAAAATCCAATCTGAGAGCAAGTAAGCTAAGAGGAAGGAATATCTTGGAAAGGGTTAACTTTAGTAAAGTAGATATCATAGTAATATCGACTGGAATTGCCCCGTACTATCACCCCTTAACGGCTCCGCCACTAATTACCAGTCACCCTGTATACTTTTATTACATTAATTTATTTTATTTTATTTTATTTTTATGGAATGATTGTATAGCTACTTAGCACTATTACTTATTGCCCAGAAGTGGTGATAGTAATATTTAAATAAGGTGTAATAACAAAAAAAAAAAGGTGTCGGTAAAAAAAAAAGGTTTAAGGTACTCGGATATTCTAACAAAATCGCTTACCCCCTTTAATACTAAATTTATAAAAAATCTACATGAATCGTGATGATTTATTTTTGGACTAATAAACTCATATAAGCGTATAAAGTGAAATTTACGAACTCGCTAACGGTGGTGGTAACCATTCCATAACTTTGCGATATAAATGACAAGAGGACATTCCTCATGTCGGACGCTACATACGAGGAAGTAGACACAACAGCAAACAATATGTAACACAAGTCCCCTGAAACCACAAACCTCATAAATATGGATTCTCATTGATATTCATAGTGAGATGGACACAGTTTGACAAATATTTAGACCTCTGTCAGTGCAGGCGGTGGCACATTCGATTTTGGCCGATTGGTTTCGTAGCGCTCAAACCAATATAACTTCTGAAATTGGATTTGTGCATTCCCATTGTCCCATCTTCAATTATTTCTATTTTGTTATTTTCACTTATGAATGTGAATAATCAATTAGTACGGACTTATAAAGGATAATTGATTCAATTGATAATGTTAATTAAAAATTAATATTTTTTTTTCTTTTATTATTTTATTGAATTGTACAACTTTAATGCATCTAGTACAAGGGCTATATGAATAAATAAGTACATGACAGGACATGTAGAGGCACTACCCACTGGCAGCACTCTAATCAAATTAATATCAATTCGTCGTAAAGAAAATTGATACAATTTTTTTTTTTTTAACTAAATAATATATAAAATTATATTCCTCGGGAAACGTTAAAGTTTTACTCAAATACTTGATGAATTGTGTAAGTAATAAATAATCTGATTTAATTAATTAGGCACACTGGTTTAAAAATACAATATCTATTTTTTCAAATAAATGATTCTTTATTTTCACTTACGATTAAATTTTATACTTACGATATAGAATATTGCTTTCTGTCAGGGAATGAATACTTTGTTTCTCTTATTTATAGTAGATTTATATTATATTTTTAAAATTAAAAATAATTACCACCTCTGTCAAAATTTGATGCTGTGAAGAAGAATGCAATAACCTTTGGTTTCTAAGAAAAAGAAGGCCAAGAACATCGATGCCTTAGTTAACACATGTGTTAAGTGCCGAAATCAAGATTTTACATGAGCCAACTTTGATAATAATTTAACACAAGAAATACAGTTCAATTTTAAGCACACAATATATGCTTGTAACCTTTACAGCTTCTCTTTTAATTTTACATCAATAAATGATCTACGACTTCCTGATTACAAATTTACAATTTTATTTATATAACAAAACCCATTTTTGAAAAATTTGCTCATTACACATTTGTGAACCAAGGCATCGATATTTGTAGGAGAATTACTTTTAAAAAATGTACCAATTCATACCGTGGTTTTCATATATGGTAGATGCTTAGTGTTTTTAAGACAACGGTTATACAGGGAGGTTATTTGTATTAAATTACGCCATTTGACACTTTCCTTGAACACGAGTGTACGTCGGCGGAAAACACACTGGAACAGACAACACTGGTTAGGGTGCAATAGGCAGCCTGTGGTTCTCAGCAACGTAAAGTTGTTTGACCCACACATGGAGGCTTAAGCTTACGCAAGAAGTATATACGATAACCACCCCCTTCAGCCAAACATCTATAGCCTACAGCGCCAACCAAATACAAAAGAACATTTATTATATATTGTATATAAAGAATAATATCTACATTCCAAACAAAAATTGGACCAATATTTGAAATGCTTGTTTTATCGCAGAATTATCCATTTTTCCTTTTAAAGATCGAAATTTGATTCCGCCCTCCCCCCCCCCAAAAAAAAGACACAAAACCAAAATGAATGAGGTGCATTGTCTTAAGAAGCCTTTTTTGGTATAACTTAAAAGATCTCTAAAATTAATTTTAAATCGGAAGGGCAGATTTCGTAGAACTGAATCTTTATTTTTATTACCTTGCTGTGGAATTCCAAATTTACGGGCATAAATTATTGCACTTTAAAGAGGGAGTAGTTTTTTTCTTTAATTTACATTATATTTTTATAATTAAATATAAACATATTTTATTCTTTGCTATATAGAGAATTGATTGCTGAAGTGATAGAAACAATGAAATCCGACAAAATAGAAAAGAATTATGGTAAAGAAAAGTTACTCTGGAACCATTGTACGACGTCCACACTATTTATCCGATATCATTTGACCAAAGTATTCAAAATTCGGAACCAATGTCAGTGTAAAAATATATATGATACTAAGTAAAATTAATCATATGTTACCAGTTAAAAATTAATTATTCTAGAATGTTAAACATTTCTACAAATAAGAATGTTTTTTACTTTAGTCAAACTATTATTTTGGATGTAATAATGATGAAATAACTATGTGATCCATGATAAATATAATAGTTCCCATTTATAATGTTATATGCCGACTTTCACTCTTTTAAATTATTTTCATTGGAATTTGAATAATTTAGTTCTTCAAAACTAAAAAAATGTTGAATATTCATTTGTCTTAATGCTCGAACATTTGTTTCTGGCTGTTATTCTGATTGTGATGAATGTGTAATTCGTGTGATAAGAGAGTAGGGACGGTGAGCGATATGAAGCTGGTATGGTGCTAAGTCATGCACCTCGAGTGAATAAGTTATGTTGATTAATGGAATATTAGATATATAAAGTCAGGTCACTCGGCTCTGTAATAATGTCATATCCAACAGGAATCTAACTTAATTTTTCAAAACTAGGATGGATATCCAAGGAGCCCTAAATATATCGCGATGCTAGACATGTGCAAATAATGCCATCATTAGAAAAATGTAAAAATATTAAAGGCTATTTATAGTGTAGGAGACATTTAATATTTATATTATAATTATTTTTAATAAAAATAAATTCAATGTTATAATCAATTCGATATATCGATTACAGCTGATCGATATAACTTAATGAAAGAATCAGCTGTTGATTAGTTTCAGTTAGAATATTTGTATTTAATAGAGTCAGATTGTGAATTTTTTAAAACTTACCCAGAATGTAATTATTTAATGCAATAAAATTGGAATCAGAGGTTAAGTTTATATTTACATAAAACATTTTAAAACTTCAATCATAATCAATGCTATTTTAAATCCAGTAATTTTCCAAATCTTGATTCAAGACACTGTTACACTATGTAAATTTATTTAATTTAGTTACATTGACTGCTTCATGAATACAAAAATAAACAATTTATTGCTGTAATTAGACACGTAGGATAAACTGGAATTAGTTTCTCAACTAGAAAGAAAAAGAAGCACTTTACGCCACTGAAACTCTCAGCATAATTGTCCAGGATTCGGAAAAGAAAGAATATCACAGAATTTCAAATTCATTCAAGTTAGTTTCGAATGATAGACTTAGGGAATAAAAAGAATGAATTTCTTCTTATAATAATAATATAATATAATGAGAATGAAGAAAATCAGATTTTTTATTTTAGTTCATTGTAACATCAAGTCAAAGAGGATCTTTAAATGTAGAACAGGAGAAATCTGGACAAATTTCAAAAGGAGGAGAAAATCTAAAGAAACTAATTAAGTATTTTTAGTTTATTAATCCTAAAAAATAGTTATATTATAATATATACCTCACAATCGTGGTTATTAGATTCTTTCAAAACCGTTACCTAAGAGTGGTCTGTTTTAGATTTATCCAAAATCCTTACTCATTTTTCAGATTTCTTACCATCAGTTATATCCTCCCCACAAAAAAATATTTTATTTATATATATATATTTTTAAATTCATCATTTATTTTCTCTCGATAATATATTGAAAAGAATAATAAAATTTTAAATTTAAAAACTTTTCGAATCACCTAGTCTTTTTTCCCAATTTTTTAAGATGCCAAAACCTACTTTAATCAACTTTCAGAAAAAGTTGAAATACTTTTTATATAAAAGTTCTTAACCAATAAATACGTGTAAAAATACGTCGTCAAAATTATTAAATGATTTCTAATCAAGGTTTTTAGGGAACGGATTGGCTCAGCGATAGAGCACTGAGTTGCCATGCCGAAAATCCTGGTTCAAATCCCGATGCAGGCAAGACTTTTATTTAGTCTGTTAGCAGCAAGAGATGGATCATATGGGATCTACGACCCTCCGGGGGCTCATATAGCCTGTATAAAGTGAGCACCCAAAATGATAGGGAGAAATCTGGTGGTTGAGCGTGACCTAGGACAAATCACCTTCCTGCACAACCATTGTCCATGAAACAGTACAGTCTCTACTATGTACTGAACCCCAAATCCCTTCACGGGCTGTAGTGGTACAGGTTTTTTTTTCTAATCAAACATACTTCTTTTCATTTACTTTGGAACTAATTTAAATGGAAAAATATTTAATTTTTTGTTTAGTATGCCTTTTAGCAGAAGCACTTTTTAATTACTCCAGTTTTTGTTTATTTAAAATATTTTCAAAAAATAAAATAAGTAAAAATATTTCCTGTAAACCAGTTGTTTCATATATTTAACTTCAGCTATCTTTAGAATCCGGTGTTTTGCTGTGCCAGTTCGGAAACAACCACCGCCCTATAACAACGCATGTTTCTCTTATCTATCCATCAGATATGTTTCTTTTGTTATGTAAAAAGTAGTTTATGGTTCGAGTCAAACTTATCCCATTTCGAACTCCCCTAGGCCGGTCACTGCGTTAGAGAAACATTGTTTGACCTACTTATGATTCTAATAGCAATAAATTCTTGTATTGTCAAAAACTTTTCCTTTCATCGCCCACTTCCCTACTTTACTCTCGTGAGCGTAATTTTTCTTATAGCCTCTGTGAAGTGCTTAATATAAGTCGTTTGAAATTGTGATTCTATTTTTTGGCTACTTCGCTACGCAGGCTATTTCGTCGTAATATAATCGATCATGTTGTTATTTAAAATCAATAAGTATCTATTTGTAGATAGAGCAAAGTTTAAATTTATTTAATTAAACGATTTATCATAATATAAGTATACATATTTTGCTTATAAATGCAAGTACATACAATTACAAAAAATACAAAAATATAATACAACATACTTTTTTATAACTTAATTATAAGAAAAGAAAAGGAATGCAGATCTGTTTCTTCTTTGCGTGCTCTGTCATAATCATCCAATGTTGTCAGCATCATCCAGTGAATCCAGTGAACTGTTTTTCATTTCCTCTTTTAGAGTCCCAAGATCTCATGTCTGCGATGCCGGGATATCTGATTTTCTAATATCATTCATCAACCTTCAATATTTAAGGAGCGGAGTGAATTAGTGGTTCAAATCCGGCTGTGGCAGATTATATTAAATTTATTAACAGCTTTTCCTGGAGCTTACCACCTGTATAAAGTGGGTACCAATAAAACGGGGAAACCTGGCAGTTCAGCGTGAACTAAGACAAATCATCCCCTACACAACGATTATCTAAGAAACTGTACAGCCTTGGGCATATACTCAACTCAAAACTGAGTTTTAGTAATATAGGTTTTTTTATTTAGGGTAATTAATTTTTTTAGTCCTATAGGTTCATTAATTAACTATTCCCTTCATTGCTGAAGAAAGGTGATTTCGAAGATTATGCTTCAAAAGCGACGGATAGAAAGAATACATTTATAAAAGTAGTAGTGTAAAATGATGGATGGATTTGGCGAGGGGGTTGAGTAAAAAATAACACATAATAAGCAAAACTTATTTTTTAATGGTGCCACTTCAGGGCAATCAAATAGTGGGTGCCTAGTCTGCGGTGACTCGTCAAACAGTAATATTGTTTAATTCATTTGTGGAACTATAATAATTTAAATATAATTATTGCCTCACAGGATAAGATATTCAATCACAAAGCAGAATGATAATATTATTATTAATATAAAACAAAAGCTATTAAATACGACAGTAGACTTGGAGGATATCAATAAATGAATGTACTTTGCTAGAAAATAAGAATATATTATATACAATCATATATGTCAAACAATTCCAGTTTTCAATCCATTTTAAGGATTCAAACCAATAACTAACTAAGTACATGCATAAACATGTATAATGTCAATCCAAATTAATTCAATCTTTAAAAAGAAACATTATTGTAACTTTAGCTTTGATATGCACTATAGAATTTACAATTAGTAAATTAAATTCAATTTAGCGATATATTTGCTTCCTATAATTAGTAGTTTTACTAAGACAATGTATATTAATTATAGCAGGAGCGGTAATTAATGTGAACCAACAACAGAGCATTGAGCTACGTACGCAGGGCATTATTGGGTGATTAGGGCTAAGCTCTACCAACTCATAGATCACGGATTATTATCAACATGTAATAAAGGCAACGGTAATGGAAATTTCTGTTAATTAACTAGGAACAATACTTACAGTAGATAGCATATGGATAAATATATATATATATGTATATACATGTAGCATATTAGTACATATGCTATCTACTAATAATACGTCAAAACTCGGAGTGGCTTAGTTTCTATGAACGGTTTTAGTTAATATTTTCCATTTAAAAATTTAATTTTTATTTGTAAAAAAAGATTTTTTCTTCTCCTGTCAAATTACCCATTCGCGACTTACTACCTTTTCTATGTCAAATTTATTGCCAAGAAACAAACAATAATTTTCTAAAATTTATTTATTGAAATCTATGACTGTATTATAATTATACAACAAGTACATATAATGAATAGTATAGAATGACATAATATAAATTGGAAAGTAGAGATGCTTCCCACTGATATTACTGAAATAACAAATTCAACTTCACGAGTCCATCTTCTTATCACACGACGCGGAAGATATCAGGAGTGAAAGAGATAGCTATGCTTAAAACCTGTGGGTTCTTGTGGAAATAAACATTGTTATGAAAAGATTGATATCGAGATAGGGCCAAGTCAGCAACAAATAGGGCATTAATGTCTTAATGGATCACTTGCGTTTGCCTAATAAGTGTTGAAGTATCCTGAATGTCTAGTTTCAGTCTGTAACAAGAATTTAAGTCGATTACACAGGCCAACGATGAAAAAACGTTTGTACTGAAAATACCTTATTCCTATTGTTTTTAGGGTGCTGAACCCAAATATGATATTAAAAAAGCTGTATCACCCACAATTTCTTCTCATTTTATAGTTAAATTTGTTAAATCAAGCGATTTTTAAAGAATTGAACAGCTTAAATATCTAAAATAAATAATTGAAAAACTAGGTCTATTGGTGTGGATGAAGCTGGTAGCACTGGTGAAACACATTTGTTGGCCAAAGCAGGTTGATTATTTTTTCTGTTTACAGCTGATGTTTTGTTTACTGTCAACCTAACCTCACTTTCACGTTTCCTGTGCACGTGCTCAGTGCAATGTCTAATCGCTGTTGTAAAAACTCTGCTGACAGTTTTTGTTATATTTGTAGCGAGTTTGTGATTAAAAAACACCAAAGAAACATTACAGACTTTGTCAAAAAGTTTATCTATTATACTTTGGAACTAAACTTGGTGATCAGGATAAATCTTGGGCCCCCCATAAGGTATGCTATGTATGTGTCGAAGATCTGAGAAAATGGTTGAAAAAGGAGAAAAAAAAAACCCATTAAATTTGCTGTTCCTAAGATATGGAGGGGGCCAAGAAATCATTCCGATGATTGCTACTTTTGCAGTGTCGATATTACTGGTCATAACTCAAAAAACAAGAAGGTAATAAGCTACCCTGACCTTCCGTCCGCCATCCGACCAATAGGGCACGGTGTAGATTTACCGGTCCCTGAACCACCAGATGATTTAAATTATATTCCAACGGAAGTATTTTATAATGTAAAATCGGAGTTAGATGAACAAGATGATGAAGAATTCCAATGTTTTACAGAAAATGTAGAGCCTAAACTGTTTAGAAGAGAAAGAAAGTATAGACCAATTTCAGTTGACAAGTGAAACCTGTATTAGCACATTATATCACTGTTTTAAGTAGCCACTGTACATACAAGCCATGCTTATGATGTAACATAGTGTTTCATTAATTCTCCCGTATACCGTATAGAGGTTTAGATAGGGTTTATACTATATTGTTACGGTCAGAGAGGGAAGAAGGACCGGCTGAGAGGATTAGGCGAGCTGTGGGATTAAGCGGAAGGGATCAAAGAAGTTGCCGAGGCCAATCTCGTTCAACCTGGATGGGGCCTGGACGGTTCTCGATCTTGTTCCGAGTATCCAAGTATCCAATCCCAGGTGGCCGTGGATCTTTTAGAAGAAACGGACGCTAGAAGATTGCGAGTGGCCCTGGCACGTCGGGTCAGGAGGAGCGTCCTGAACTTAATCCAGGCTGATGAGGAGACGTCATGGCCGGTGATCAAGGAGAGGTTAAAGAAGACCTATGGAGGAGGGCGATGGGCTCCCGAAGAGGATATGCTTCAGATGTTTCGTGAAGTAAAGAGGACGAACCAGTCGAACGGCCAGTACGCCGCAGGAC
The DNA here is from genome assembly GCA_964056705.1 of Troilus luridus. Lineage (NCBI taxonomy): Eukaryota > Metazoa > Arthropoda > Insecta > Hemiptera > Pentatomidae > Troilus > Troilus luridus. The sequence continues at coordinate 68,816,471 of OZ057412.1, read as the reverse complement.
TCCTGGCAAAGTTAAATAAAATTAACGATAAACTGCGGGAAATGATGGAAACCAGCGCAGTTGAGGGCTGGATGGTGTTCATGACTACAGTCCTCAAAGTACAATTGGCCAGGGATACGGGGAAAAAGGATGGTCTTCCCAGGGACAAGACATTCGTGGAATGAGCTCAGGAGATGATGGACGTAAGTGCCCGAGACGAGGAGGAAAGAGAAGTGTTTGAACCAGGGTGGAGCAGGGTGTCGTATCGTAGAAACGAGGTTGGAAGGAATCGAACCAGACCAGACCCGGAGAGAAGAAGAGACAGAGATTTTGGCAGGAGAGAAAGGGCACCGAGAGAGAAGAGACAGTTCATAGATAGAAGGAATATAAAAAAAGATGATAGAAGATGTCACGAATGTGGTAAGACTGGGCATCTGATAGCCCAGTGCCCACGCACGCGCTGCTACGAGTGTAACACGGAAGGGCATATGGCACGGCAATGCGCATACATAAGGCGGAGGGAACATGATCGGGGAGAACCGATGGAAGTTAATATGCAAAGGATATGGAGGAGGAACAGAGGGCCATCCGAATCATCTGGATCTTCCGAGGCTTCAGGATCCGAGACGGAAGGCAGCGACCCTGGCGGCAGAGCAAACCCCGGAGGAAAAAGCAGGCAGCGGAGTGCAGCGAGGAGAACCGAGGAGGTAAGGAGAGAATGAGGATGGTGTGAACGGAGGGGCAACCTTTTAAGTGTAAATACTATTGTGAAAAAGTGTGAGCGGTTGCCTATAATAGAATTTTGTAAGGGTTGGAGATGTCTGGTGGACACGGGAAGTTCGTGTAGTTTAGTAAGTAGGGGTAGTTTAAGAACGATATTTAAAGGGAAGGGTGAACCAGAGTTTAGGAAGTGCCTGTGCAAACTAATCACTTTGAGTGGTCCCTGTACAGTGGAGAGAGAAATAGAATGGGCATTGGATAAATGGGGAAAGAAGGGGGAGGTAATAACCTTGCATGTGGTAGAGAACATGGCGCGGGAGTTTGGGGGGATTCTGGGGTGTGACATACTCAGAAAACTAGGGGCAAAATTGCGTAATTCAGGGGGTGAATGGTTAATTAAAATCGGGAAAAAGGAATATAAAACCGTGGAGGACGTGAGGAGTGATGTGAGGTGTGTAGGGGCGCTTACCCAGGACAGGGAGTGGAGGACGAGGGTTATGGAGGAATATGCGAACATCTTTTTTCGCCAAGGGGAGTCTCTGAGCGTGACAGGAGAAACACTGCATGAAATCAACCTCAAGTCAGAGAAGGTTACGTACGTAAAGGAAAGAAGATACCCGCAGGCATTGAGAACACACATCCGGGAGGAGCTGGAGGAGTTGAAGAGACAGGGTATAATTGTCGATAGTAAATCGCCCTTTAATAGCCCCTTATGGGCTGTGAAGAAGAAGACCATGGAGGGCGAGACTGAGGGACGCTATAGGGTAGTGATCGACTATCGACAACTGAATGACAATACGCTTGACGAAAAGTACCCCATCCCGCGATTAGAGGATATCCTGGATAGGTTAGGTGGGGCGGCGATTTTTAGCACGTTGGACCTGAAATCTGGGTACCATCAAATACGTATGCACCCTAGAGACCAGTGCAAGACAGCCTTTACGTTCGAAAGGGGACACTACGAATTTACGCGCATGCCTTTTGGTCATAACGTTCCAGAAACTAATGGATGAGTTCTTACGCGGACTAGACGAGAATATGTGCCAAGTGTACATGGACGACCTACTGGTTTTTAGTAAAACTGAAGCACAGCATGTCGAGGACCTGAGACGGGTTTTTAATCGAATTCAACAGTTCGGGTTAAAACTTTCGAGAGAGAAGTCGACTTTGGGGCAAAGAAAGATCAACTTTCTAGGACACACGATATCAGAGGAAGGTGTGCGGCCGGATAGTAAGAAAGTCGAGGCAATCGGCAAAATGGTGGTTCCAAGCGACATTAAAGGAATCAGACGGCTCTTAGGAACTCTCAACTATTACCGACGTTTTGTACCGGAGATGGCTGAGAACTTGGTGCCTTTGAACGAACTGTTGCGAAAGGGGCGCACAGTTAAGATCACGACAAATCGAAGAGAAGGTCAGAAGGTGCATGCTACAGTAGCAAACCGAGCCAATCCTTGCGTTCCCAGACTTCACTAAGCCGTTCGCGATCACCACAGACGCCAGCGAATATGCACTGGAGGCAGTTTTATCGCAGGATAGCGAAAAGGGGAACCGACCCGTGGCATACACGAGTAGGAGACTCACAGACGCGGAATCTCGCTACAGTGCACTAGAACGGGAATTATTAGGAATCGTATGGGCAGTGCAACATTTTCGACCATATGTATTTGGAAGGAAGTTTAAGGTCCATACAGACCACCGTCCGTTGCTCTGGGTGGGCAATCTGAAGGAGTCTTCGGCTCGAGTCACAAGATGGAAGGAGATCCTGAGCCAGTACAACCTGGAAGTGGTGTACAAACCGGGAAAGGACAATGTTGTAGCGGACTGGCTCTCTCGTGCCTTACAGGTTAATGTGATAGAGACGGAGGGTGGCGAATTGTCGGGGGAGCTGCAACGGTTCGTGAGGGAATGGACACCAGATGGAGAAGGAGGACGTGTGGACGACCTCCAAGGCAATGAAGAAACCTCGGTTGACGAGTCAGGAGACGAGAGACCTGCTGAGATGGAGGAAGTCGATAACATAGTCAACAACAAATCCCGGCAGGTAATTTGGAAAACGAGGACGACAGGGCTCGTAAAAATGGAGTTTTCCAAATACGACAAGCACTCCATAATCACTATTTGGTCACAACCTGGAGTTCAGGAAGAGCAAATATGTCGCGCGCTGAAGGATGCCTCTAAAGCGGGAGCGACCCAGTACCTGTATGTTGGCAATGCGACGGTGTGGGAGAAAATTCGCAACTTGTGGCGACTTGAGAAGATAGGTATAGATCGGATGTTTATCCGATGCCGATTGATGGTGGAGACTATTCGTGATCACGACCACCAAAAGGAGGTAACGACAGCTTATCACCAAGGGAAGACCAACCACAGAGGTATTAATGAGACGTTGGCGGCTCTAAAAAGGAAGTACTACTGGGTGGGGATGCGGAAGACGGTGGAAGGAGTAATGAAGGACTGCCACATTTGCCATATGGCTAAATATGACCGCCACCCTCCCGTAGGTTTACAGACCGAGACGCGAACACCGACGGTACCGCTGACAGACCTCCAGATAGATACCTTTACGTGGAGAGGGTATAAATGGGTTACGATATTAGACACCTTCAGCAAGACGGCCATGGCCCATCCAGTAAAAGAGAAGTCGGCAGCGGCGGTGAATGGCGCCCTACAGACATGGTACCAGTTTTATGGAGTGCCGAACACGATCTCCTCGGACGGGGGCAGGGAGTTTGATAACGCGCTCCTGCGACAGGAGACGAAACGGTTGGGAATAGAGTGGCACTGGAACACGCCTGGCCATCCAAAAAGTAGGGGAGGGGTCGAACGTCTCCATAATACGCTGGGGGAACATCTCCGAGTATTCCACGTAGATAAAGGGTTGGAAGCGGATGACGCGATGCCTCGAGCAATAGTGGCATACAACCACTCCATCCACATGGCGACTGGGTTTTCCCCTTTTGAAGCTCTTTTTGGGTTACGCCCACGAAGGAGAAACGAGGGAGATACGGTGGTGGACGAGGGCATGGCCGAACAACTAAATATAAACAGATTAGAGCTCGAAAGACGTTGGGGTAAAGCCCATGGACGAATGACCGCGGAAAAGAGTAGGAGAGTAGCGCGTGAGAATGCGGGGGTGAAGGATATCATGGGGACGATCAGAATAGGAACGATTGTTTATAGGAAGATCGTGTCGAATCGCGCGAAGAAGGTCCTTAGGTACGAGGGTCCATTCAAAGTGATTACGATTAGGGAGCACAATCTGGTCACTATTCAGAGTCTGGTTGAGCCCAGGAAGCGGAGAACTGTTCATATCGGGCAACTGAAGGTTCCGGCGGGGGAGGCCCGATCTTGAAATTGTATGTATTTCATTTTGCTATTAGATACTTCTTTTTTATATAAATCGATATGTAGAAGTATAATTTTTGGTTTTGTTTTCTGTTTGGTTTTGTTTTGTTGTCAGTGTAAATAAAGTTTAGGTATAAGACTTATATTGTGTATATCCAGTGATGTTATAGATTAAGATAGTATTAAGTTGGTTTTGTAAGTGAACAAATTTTTGTTTTGTTTTGTAGGTTCAGTTTAGCTCATACTATGTGGTTGTAGGGAAAATATTTTGTTTATTTTTTATTTATTTTTTTTGAGTTTACGAAGATGTTCGTAAACTGGCAGGGGGGAGTTAAGATGAGACTAATACCTGTGTATCCACTAATACCAAACCATTGTAAATAGTATATATAGAGGATTAATAGACGAATAAAGTCAGTGTTTAAACAGCCTTCGTGAGAGTTATTTCTAGCCCAACTTCTTCTTTTTTTTAACATTCTGTGTCCGGAAGCTCTTAAGTTATATATATATATATATATATATATATATATATATATATATATAAATACATATATATAAATATATATTCGTAATTCTCGAGTTCCAGTCAGTTGTTAAATTTCTTATGGCGACATTTCAGGACTAGGTTGTCTCATACTCATGCCCTAACTGTAAACAAATGAGCTTTAGTAAGTACATTAAATAACAGACTAAAATAAATATAAATTGGCACGTGTAAGATGTACTTCGATAAGTGTGAACGAGTGTAATTAGATAAGTTGTGCTAGAATTTATATTAAATCATTAATCAGTTACATTCCAATATTTCATGAAATTTTAATATCACTTGTAATCAATGAGTAAGTGATTTAAAATGTTTAAATCAAATTCTTAAACGTTTTCAAATAAATATGTGAATTTAAAAATTATTTAGAGCCATACTTATTATATTTTATTTTTTAAGATAGCCGAGGAAGTTTCACTTTTTTCTATTAGCTTTCTGACAGTGAAATTATAGATTAGTTAATTTGTTTTATTTTATGAGAGGATTATAATTGATAAATTTAAATTTATAAATGTATGATCCTCATTAATTTTATATGTATATCTAATTAAGGTCAATAACAAAACTGTTTTTTCCTCGACTTCCACTTAAAGTATTCGAATTTCAAAATAACCTATATTTGAAAATTAGCCTCTAGCCTCATATCCCCCCCCCCCCACAGGCTACACTTGAACCACCATTCATTAGTTTATATTTAAGTATTCCTAGGTGAAGTACTTTTTTTTTTTTTATAAGATTATAAAGGATATAGTATTGTTTTTTTTCTATTTATATATTTATCATCTCTCAAAAATTTAAAAAATAAATTAACACTTAGTACATTTCTTGTCTCTAAAATGGGAAGAGATGCTTGAAGAAGAATAGTACCCAGCGATACATTTCCTGTGGATTTGTACTCTTGTAACAGATCTCTCCCTAATTCCTGTTATTTTTTGTCTACACACTATCATAAATTCTATAATTTTGCTTAATTCAACTTTCGTTAATAGGTAAATGTTTTTTTGCTGGATTTCTATAGGCTTATTTTTTTATATTTATGTCTTTTTTTTATAAAAAAATATTTATCTACTGCATTTTAATTACTCATTAACTCGTAATTTTGTGAAAAGTCTGTTTCAACATTTATATGCCATTATTAGAAATCCTTTGAGAGACCTACGACCTCGCGCCTAATGGAGTTAAGACTAAAGTAAATATTTTATATAGAAAACATATTCATACTGGGAAATAAAGACCCATTCACTGCTTCTCCAACATATTACAGCTCAGTAAGGAGCTTCGCTTTCTCAAAATTTCTTTATTAGTTCTTTAATAAAAAAAAGTTATCCATTGTCGGAAAATTCCCAGCAGAACTAATTAGTCAGTAGTATAGACCCTAATAAGGGCATGAGAACAATACGACCTCCTAGTGAATGCAGCGAATGGCATTTCTTTACCTTTTTATTATATCAAGCAAGTTGGGATTGTGTGCATTACAATAACCGAGGATGTATTTGCAACGCACTAAGGCTAAGTATATTATTTATACTAAGAATTGTATCTTTTATTTTCAATGGGAGGTTTCTCCATACACTCTCACTTAGAGAAAGTTTTCAAGGAAGATCGAAATATTATTATTATTGTATTGATATTTATAGATTTTGAATAATTTATTTTATAATAATATTTTAAAAATTAAAATTTTAAGGTTGATACATCATTTCATGGGAGCTCGTACGTCTGACGGAATTTTCGAAAATGACTGAACTATATAGAAATATTTAAAAAATGAAACTTGTCCCTCTACAAGCCATAGAGGATTTTGGGTTCGGTACATGACAGAGTTTGTACTGATACTTGAACAACGGTTGTGCAAGGAGGTGATTTGTCACTTTCAACCGCGGGATTTGTCCCCCTTATTTCCCACCAGAGAAACAATGCTATAATACGTCACATTATGTTTCATTTGAATGATCCAAAATATTGCTAGCGGTATTTAATGATAATCTATTTGAATTTGGACACCAGCAGCCCAAGCTGCAGGGAACATTACAACCGCGTTCGAAAACGGGTGTCGTAACGAACGCACCATTTGCCCATGCCAAAACCAAATTTTCAGACTTTCTTTATCACAAAACCCTCGATTTTTCAATTCTGGGATTGAAGATTAGATAACACTTGGGGAAAATGTATTGAAAATAAGGTTAATTATTTTTTAAAAAATATTTTGATTTCATAAAGTTTTAGCAAATTACCTTTCCTTTGAAAATAGTCAATGTATATAAAACGACCCAATATTGTTATATACAATCCTACACTATTGAGAGATAATAATCTGTTATTAATAGAAAATTCAAAATAAAAAATTTGAACAATTGAAATAGGTTTAATTCATGACGTTAGAAACCTACCTTTCCACCAAGCGCTCTCTTAAGCATTACAATTTAAGTTGAGCTCCAGCCGATTTCAGGTAGGCATGTACTTGAGACTTTAACTCTCGACGAACTGTAACTTTTGCTTGCCTTCGCTAGGCGAAGGGAATCAATGGACGTTGGCTTTGCCTTAACCCGATACTGATTGTGCCCGCTTAAAAGTAAAACTCAACTCTAGTTATTCAAGTCTTTTCGTGTCGACCAGGTAACATATTTCCAGGTCAACCTTTCAAGCAATTAACGGTGATTCTGCGTTTGTTTTTATAACCGATATATTTTTTAAACTGAAACCTTGGAAAATATATCAATATTTTTTTAAGGTTTTAGTGTTTTATTCAAATCCTTGTTTAGTTGTTTTTGTTATTATATTGGACATTTTGTTATCTTTGATATATGTATTAATTTGTTGATTTTTTCGGAGCGGGGAAATCAGTGAGAAAAGTGTTGGGTTGGATTGGAGGCTCCTGGTTCGATTGGAGCTGTAGAAGACATATTATTTCCTCTGTCACTAACCACAGATTGAACCTCACCCAGCCTCTGTAAAGCGGGTAACCTTAACCCTGGCATGCTACACTTATTTTTACTAACGGGACTAATATACTGGGGTACATGTGTACCCCAAATAAAAATTCGGTTTTTAGTGCGTTTAAATTTTTTATATTTTAAAGTAATATAAAACACTCTTAAGCCGTACATTAAAAAACATGAAAGAATACCTAATGAGAATAAACTAATTACTGAATACTCGAATAAACTTTTCCTTGATGTTCCAAACAAATACATTTTTTAAATAGAGCAGATTTATCTCTAGATTTTCAGTCTCGAGACCTAGGACAGAAATTAAACCGTCCTGATGTGGATTCTAGACTTCCTCTGGCTTCTTCTACCACTGGCACATCTAAAATACGCGTGATGGTTTGACGGAGTTCTCGTCTTAAAATTGGGTTTTCCGATCGCCTTGAAATCTGAGGTCTAATCAGATCTAGGACCAATTTTTTTAGGAAAGATCTTCGGTTTGTAAATATGTCTTTGTCAGCTGCATCACTCCGTCTTAACAGTAACATAGAATTGTACCCTGTAATGTCATTTTTTGAGATGTCAATGTATTACACCTAAAAAAATTCAATTTACTGAAAATCACAGCCACAAATTCTAAATATCCACTTCATTGATCGATCAAGTAATTTAGTGTTTATAAAAAAAATATATTTATAATTTCCTTGTTTAAAATAAGTATTAATAAATTTAACGTTGTAATTACCCAAATAAAGAATCTTAGTCCTGGAAAATTTTAAACCGATTGTGCTACACTTGAGTATACCTGTACCCCAAAGGTTAAATAACTTGGTAAAAAACAACACTATCAACGCTTCGAATGCCATACCCATACTATAATGTCAAGACATGAAACTATTGTGAATCACAGAGCTGCAGCAAAATCTGTCGACCGGAAGCAACACTCAATAGAGGCACTGGGGTACAGGTGTACAAGTAGCATTCCAAGGTTAATGATAGAAAAACCTGGCGGTTGAGCGTGATTTCCCTGCATAACCGCAAATCCTAGAAGCGGTACAGTCTCAACCATGACCCTTCAAGGGCAGTATAGATGTAGGTTTTTAAAAATATTTTTTAGCTAATAAATAAATATTAGCTCTTTGCTCCACAATACCGTGCGTATCAACTTATCAATTGATTTTTAAAATACTACGGTAAAGCAATACAGAATTCTAACATTTTAACATCCAATCATTATAGTTGTAACATGTTGGGAACAAAACATTTTTTTTCTCATCTTCAGGTGAAGCTTCTCTCCCCTCTTTAAAAAATGTAAACCTATTGTATGTTACCCCTCCCACTTGGAGTACATTCTTGTTACATACCTACAATATACAAAGGAACCATTTAGGGAGCTTCGGCATTTTTGAGATTGCTGCGATCATTAAACCTGTCAATCAGTGAATTGCATTTTTCTATTATACCTTTGACCATGAACTTTGAAATGAGAATCTATGTGTGAGTAAGATGCGTGGTTATTTAAAGGTCTATTAACAATTAAATGAGTTTATATCGAAACCTGGACATGAAACTCAATAAGCTTTCACATGTATTTCTATTTAATTATTATTTGCTAACACTTGACTGACTTAAATGATTGATTTTATTGTTGAAAATGTTTTTAATGTTCCAAATGAGCACCCATATTTTTCCGGAATGAATTTTTATTCCTAAAACCTGTACCACTAAAATCCGTGAAGGGTCATGGGTTCAGTACATGGTAGAGACTGTGCTGCTTCTAGGAAAAAGGTTGTACATAGAGGTGATTTGTCCCAGACCACTTCAAACTCCCAGTTTGGGCTTCCCCCAATTTAAAATACCCAATTTATACAGGCTGGGTGAGTCCCAGGAGGGTATGCAGGGTCTATAGAGTAAATCTCAAGCTGTTAACTGATCAAATAATTTTTCAGCCACAACTGGATTTGAAACCGGAGGTTTCATATTAGCTATTCGGCGCTCTGCGAGCATAAATACTCTGCTCCCTCAGGTTATTTGTTTTTTTATATAGGTTTGAATGGTTCGATTTTTACTAACTCAGCCAAGTCCCACATCTAGGACATAAGACATACCACCATCAATGAATTCAACTTATTCTAGCCATTTCCGGTTTTTTAGACACAGAGATGTAGAACATCAGTTACAGATGAAATTTATAGATGTAGATTCTTAAAGCCTGTTTATATTCACATTTTGTTAGCCAAATTCTGTATTGCATTGATATTGCGTCATGATTTTTACAAAAGAAAAATAATTTTAAAGTAATGACTTTGCAACATAATAATCGCTTATTCCCTGAACATCAATCGAATTCAAAATGAGCACCATCGAATTTCCTTTTGATCATTCAATTAGGAACATTTCAAATAATATTTTATATTCCGAGTCATCTTCCCTCCGAACGGTCTCCTGTTACAAATAATTCCAAGGAAAGCCATTTATTAAACGCCACCCTTCACCTCACCTTTATATAAAGAAATTAAACTCGATATGCTCAATAAAGTCGGTCGTGAAAAAGAGGGAAAAGAGAGA